>CM041053.1:4154285-8954285 GCA_023078785.2 Hyles euphorbiae
ACGTATCGATTATTGAAACCGCTTTTGGACAAAGAATTATAACATATAAAATTTGTAGTAAAGCGAACGAAACTTTTAAACCATTATTTCAAACTCCGGAATCATTTTTGAATTCAATTAAAAATGACATATTATTTTTAGTTGAAGAGTCAATTGAAAAATATAGTATTTTTAAAGTTAATTTCATATTACATGCTGAATTCATTCAACAAAGTAAAGATGATACAGTGAATTCATTTGATTTTCAAACTAGCAATTTTATCATATGTCGTGGGGATGATTTAAATATATTTTTTACGTCTTTATGTGATACTTTGGTAAATAAAATAAGTAGCTTTGAGAAAAAAGATAGTGGATGGAGTCTAAAACACATAAAAAGCATAGATTTGAATGTGAATAAATTTAATCCTCTTCGTGGTACTTCATATATTGATTTACCCAGAGATATTAGTGCAAAAAAAGCCGTTATTAATGTTCAAAACACAGATTATTTATGTTTCAAATGGGCTTTACTCTCCGCTCTTTATCCAGTTAGTAAAAATGCTGGTCGCGTATCTTCATACACTATGCATTCTGATAAATTGAATTTCAATGGTGTATCATTCCCTGTTAAATTAACTGACATTCCAAAAGTGGAAAAATTAAACAAAATTAGTATAAATGTATTTGGTTTAGAATGGAATAAAAATACTAAAAAGCACAGTATTATTGGGCCTATTTATTTTACTAAAAGCCGTAGGAGTAGTCATATAAACTTGTTGCATTTGAGTAATGGTACAAATAGTCATTATTGCTTTATCAAAAATTTATCTCGTTTAGTTAGCAAGCAACTCTCAAACCAAAATCATGCCGTTCATATTTGTGATGGATGTCTATTGTATTTTCCAACTATTGAAAGATTGTCAAACCACCAACAATATGACTGCTCTCATGTTACTACTGAATTACCAACTAGTGATAAAACATTTAAAAATTGGTTTGGTCAGTCAACATCTAATGATAAGGTAATGTTCGATCATTTTGAACGAAAATTAAAAGTACCTTTTGTTATATATGCAGATTTTGAAGCATTTTTAAGTCCTGTTAATTCATGTTCCAATAATCCATTCAAATCATATACAAATAACGTTCAAAAACACGAACCGTATAGTTTTGGGTATTACATAAAGTGTTCATATAATGACAATTTGTCAAAGTTTGAGTCTTATTGTGGGTCCGAATGTGCACAAGTGTTTATGAATAGAATTTACAATGACTTGAAATCTATTTGTAGCAAAAATAATTTTCAAAGCCCTCCCAAACCATTGACTGTAGAAGATCAACAAATTGTAAGCAATTGTAAATGTTGTCATATTTGTGAGACTGATTTGAAAGAAGGAAAATGTTTAGACTTTGACTGGTACACAGGTAATTTTAGAGGTGTTGCACATGAAATATGTGCAAAAAAGTTTAGAGCACCAAATTTTATACCAGTAATTCTTCATAATTTAAGTCATTATGATTCACATTTTATTGTTCATGCACTCAATTTTGTTGATGGTCAAGTAGATATAATTCCTCAAAACAAAGAAAGGTATATTTCGTTTTCAAAAACTTTGTATGTAAATAATCAAAGAATAAATTTAAGGTTTATAGATTCATTAAAATTTTTACCATGTAGTCTTGATCAATTAGCTAAAAATCTAAAAGATGATCAATTTCATACTCTAAAACACAAATTTCCTATCAATGAAGACTTTATGCGTCTCAGAAAAAAAGGTGTTTTTCCCTATGAGTTTATGACCTCTTTTGATAGTTTAAAAGTAACATCTTTACCCAACCAACAACAATTTTACAACACATTAACAAATTCAAATGTATCTGATGACGATTACAATCATGCAAAGGATGTTTGGAATCACTTTAAATGTTCAAATATGCTTGATTATTCCAATTTATATTTAAAAACCGATGTCTTGCTATTAACAGATATATTTGAAAATTTTAGAGATCTTTGTATTGCTACTTATAATCTTGATCCCGCCCACTATTATACTGCCCCAGGCTTAAGTTGGGATGCTATGTTAAAGTACACCAAAATAAAATTAGAATTATTGACAGATTTTGATAAAATTGCTTTCATAAGGGCTGGTATTCGTGGTGGTGTATCTCAATGTAGTAATCGTTATGCCAAAGCCAATAATGAATATTTAAACAATTATGATGTCAACACAGCTAAATCATATCTTGTTTATTTTGATGCTAATAATTTATACGGATGGGCTATGTCCCAATACCTTCCCGAAGGAGGATTTGAATGGATAGATCCTACAAGTAGTTTTGATGTATCTGATACATCAGAAAATGGTTTTATCTTAGAAGTAGATTTAGAGTATCCTGATGAACTTCATGACATACATTCAGATTTACCTCTTTGTCCAGAAAACATTTGTATCAATAATTGTAAAGATTCAAAATTAATTTCTAATCTTAATAATAAATACAAATATAAAATTCATTACAGAAATTTAAAACAATGTCTCAAACTAGGTATGAAGTTGATAAAGATACATAGGATATTAAAATTTAAACAAAGTCCCTGGCTTCAAAAGTATATCGATTTAAATACAAATATGAGAACAAAAGCGGTATCAGATTTTGAAAAAGATTTCTATAAACTGATGAATAATTCAGTATTTGGTAAAACCATGGAAAATATAGAAAAAAGGGTTAATGTAAAACTGCGAACGCATTGGGAAAATCGAGGTAAATCTCTGGGAGCACAAGATTTGATCGCGAAACCAGAATTTCATAGCCTTTCAATATTTTCTGAAAATTTAGTTGCAATTCAATTACGGAAAACAAAAATTTTATACAATAAGCCTATCTATCTGGGATTTTGCATTTTAGATATTTCTAAGACTTTAATGTATGAATTTCATTATGATTACATGCTAAAAAAATTTAGTGATAAAACTAAACTATTGTACACTGATACTGATAGTTTCATTTATCAAATATTCACAAATAATTTTTATGAAAACATCAAACCTGATTTAGGTGCACGGTTTGATACTTCCGATTACCCACCTGATAATATTTTCAGTTTTCCTAGAATAAATAAAAAAAAGTTAGGATTTTTCAAAGATGAAAATAATGGACAAATTTTAGAAGAATTTGTTGGTCTTCGATCAAAAATGTATGCATTCAAGGTAGGCAACAAAATAGTAACAAAAGCTAAGGGAGTAAATAAAAGTGTAACGAAACGATTAAATTTAGATAATTATAAATCATGTCTTTTTAATAAAAATGTTCAATATCATAGTATGTATAGATTTAAATCTATCAAACATACAATATTTACTCAACAAATTAACAAAACTTCTTTGTCTTATAATGATACTAAGCGTCACATTTTACCAAATCTTGTAGATACTTTAGCATGGGGTCACTATAAACTAAGATAAAATATCAATTGTAATGTGTATTTTTTTTTTTTTTTTTTTACTATTATGTTTAGAGTATCTCCAATAATCTTCATATTTTGTATTAAATGTAGTGTTGTAAATAAAAACCTAAATTTAAGAAAATAAAATTGTACATACATATTGTGTTATTTAGTTTGTAAGTTAAATTTAAGAATTAATTATAATATCTTCATTATCCGTTGGTTACTATAATTCAATTTAGTTAATAATAATTCACTGAACTATTAATACTAAATTAAAAAAATAATTGTACATACAAATTTCGTGTTATTTAGTTTGTAAGTTAAATTTAAGAATAAGTTATATTTGATTATATGTCCTGATTGAAGAGAAACAAATAAAGTTGTGGTTAATATGAATGCTGTTTATTTTATTGTTGAACTTCGCATATGTCACACGTTGACAACATGTATCATTTTATCCACCCTTTTACTGCAATAATTGCAGGACCTAGTGGATGTGGAAAATCTCAGTTTGTAACAAATTTTATTAAATACAAGAGTGAAGTATGCAATATAGATTTTGCTCAAATAACTTGGTGTTTCGATGAAATGCAACCTCTATATAACTTAAATAATGTAAACTACTTTCAAGGATTACCAGATCTAAACATGTTTGATGGTAAAGAGCCCAATCTAATCATAATAGATGATCTCATGAGGGAATCCGATGGACGCATTGTTGACATATTTACAAAAGGTAGTCATCATAGAAATTTAAGCGTTTTCTACATAACCCAAAATTTATTTCATCAAGGAAAAGGACAGAGGGATATTTCTTTAAATTCAAGTTATATTATTTATTTTAAAAATCCTCGGGATAAAACACAAATTCGATATTTAGCACGTCAAGTTTCACCAGAAAATACTAAATTCATCGAAGAAGCGTACAGAGATTCTACTAAGGATGCTCATGGATATTTGATGGTAGATCTTAAACAAAATACTAATGATCAGTGTCGTATTAAAACAAGGGTATTTCCTAATGATGGATTTTGTTATATATACATACCAAAGAAGGGGTTTAAATACGACAAGAATCAAAAAATGTCCGTCATTTACCAATAATGCAGGGAAGCTTGAAGACACATAAAGATTTACTCTCTGCATTACATACTTTAAAACCAAAATATCAAAAAGCCTTATTAAAATCGTGTGATGAGGATGAAATAAATTGTATTTGTGAGTGTGTTCATAATATTTTACAAGGTAAAGTTCCATTAAAGGAAAAGGAAAAAAAAAATCTGAAAAAGTATAGAACTTTGCTTCGTAAACTCGTACATAAAACTACAAATAAAGTGAGAAAAAATATAATAATTCAAAAAGGTGGAGCCTTTCTACCTATTATATTGGGTTCTATACTGAGTGGATTAATAAGCGGTATTGTTTAAAATGGAACATGCTAAGAGAATGATACTTGTTGAACCGAGTTTGATAGATAAACTTAATCAAAGAGATTCTTTGGATAATCCAAAATCAAGACTAGATGTCGAAATGCAAAATATTTTAAAAAGCAAAGAAGATGATAGAAAGAAGTGTATTTTGTACTTACAAGTTTTACAGCGATATTTACACTTTACTGGGGAAGATCGCCAACCTTATGAACTGCCAATAATAACTTCACCTAATTCGTCTGAAACAATTATTAAAAAAGAACGTGACGATAAAAATATTGAAACAAATATTCAAGGATCAGTTGTTGATCAGATATCAAACGAAGAAGATACTCACCAAGAGAGCAACACTGTTCAGACAGAACCTGTTTACTCAGTAAAACAAATTTTAAGTTTGATACCAAAGACGTATTCCAAAAAAGGTGAGCTCTTACTAAATTTGTTGTCATCAAACAAAACAAAAATCCATTGGAATGGTGAAGGTACAGTTCTTATTGATAACAACGAGGTAATTGGAAGCAATATTATAGACTTAATAAATGATACATTAAGACCACTAAAACGAAATGATCCCATTGGATGGGAAAAATTTGCAAAGGTATTAAAAGACCTTAAAGTACCTCTTAGTTACGTTGGTAATCCGAAGAGAAGTAAATATATTAATCAACTACAACTAAAAGATCTTGAGGAACCATCTGCTGAGGAATTTACTACTCCTATGTCTACTGAAAAGTACATTAGAAAAGTAAAGAAAAAAATAGATTGGGAAAAATGGACCCCTTATTAGAAATTCACAATATTTATTATGATGCATCACACCCTGCTGGTTATAGTAGTATTGATAAACTTGCCGGAGCTATGAAAGGTAAAATGACTAAAAAGGAAGTTAAAGAATGGTTGCAATCACAAGAAACGTACACTCTTCATAAGCCGATATATAAGAAATTCCCTCGAAACAAATATATTTTATCAAATTTAAATGTACTTTGGCAAACAGATTTGAGTGATATGAGAACTTACAGTAAATATAATGATGGTTACAATTATATATTGTGTGTTATTGATGTTTTTAGTAAGTATGCATATGTTAGAGCTATAAAAACCAAAAATTCATCTACAATAAAACAATGTTTTGAAAGCATATTCAGTGAATCTTGTAATACACCGACTCACATACAATCTGACAAAGGTACCGAGTTCGCATCCAAAGATGTTAAAAATTATTTTAAAACAAGAAATATTAATTATTATACTACAAATAATCCTGATATTAAAGCTAGTGTCGTTGAAAGATTTCAAAGGACACTCAAAACAAAAATGTGGCGGTATTTTACTCATAAAAATACTTATAAATACATTGATATTTTACAAGATTTATTGTATGCCTATAACCATAGTTATCATTCGAGTATTAAAATGGCTCCTTGTGATGTAAATTCTAACAATATAATTACTGTTTGGAATAATTTGTATGATAAAGAAACAGTAAGAACCACGAAAGATATCCCATTACCTAAGTTTCATATCGGTGATCATGTACGGATAACAAAATATAAACATGTATTTCAAAAGGGGTACGAGTCTAACTGGAGTGATGAAATTTTTGTGATATCTTCAATCATTGACAGATCACCCTGGGTTGTCTACACTTTGAAAGATTTAAAAGATGAAGTAATTGAAGGTACGTTTTATGAAAAAGAACTACAAAAAGTAAATTATAACCCCACCTCCAGTTATAAAATTGATAAAATTCTCAGATCTCGTTATTCAGGTGTCAAAAAGCAATTGCTAGTTAAGTGGAAAGGTTATCCTGATAAATTTAACAGTTGGATACTAGCATCGGAATTGCAAACAATATGATAAAACATAATTTTTATTTAACATTACCAAGCAACAGCTCTATGGAATATTTTCCTGAAAATAAGACAACTATGTTTTCTACTAAACTACCAAAACCCATGAAGTTAGAGGGAGAATGGATTGTTGGTGTGGTTGAATTTCAATATCCATGCACTATGTTCACTGTTCAAGAGCATGAAAATGTAATATATATAACTAAAAGAATGTTAATGCCAAATGAAGAAACAGCATCCTTGGTTTACTATAAAACTCACATTCCAGCCACAAACTATGATAATATAAATCATATTCTATCAGCCTTAAATAATATTAAAGAAAAGGTAAAGTTTCGCTATGATGAAATATCTAAATTTGTTTCTGTGTCAGTTATGGATGACTCAATCGTATCACTGAAGTTATCACCTAAATTGGCAATCCAATTAGGATACGAACCCAATAGAAATCTTGTAGAAAAAGGGTTCGGTAAATGTCCAGCAAATTTACATTTAGGATTACCATCTCAACTATTTGTTTATTGTGATATAGTAGAACCTCAAATTGTAGGAGACGTGATTACTCCACTATTAAGAATAATTCCTTTAGATCCAGCCAAATATATATATGGTGCTAATAAAATGCATGTTTTTTCACCTCCTCACTATATACCTGTTATGCGCAGAGAATTTGATACGATTGAGATAGATATAAGAACAAGCACGGGTCGTAATATACCATTCCAATTTGGGACGGTGTGTGTTAAACTACATTTTAGAAAATTATAATGTATCCTCGAGATCACATAACCTGCCCATATGAACATTACTATACTCACCAAGCTGGTTCAGGAATAGGAGTAATTTACAAGGGAGCACCTTATCAACGTGGTCATGGAATTGGTAGCTTTTTAGGAGGACTGTTTCGTTCAGTTTTACCATTAATATCAAGTGGAGCACGGACTATAGGAAAAGAAGCATTAAATACAGGTGTAGGGCTTTTATCAGATATGGTCAGTGCACG
The DNA here is from genome assembly GCA_023078785.2 of Hyles euphorbiae. Classification (NCBI taxonomy): domain Eukaryota; kingdom Metazoa; phylum Arthropoda; class Insecta; order Lepidoptera; family Sphingidae; genus Hyles; species Hyles euphorbiae. The sequence continues at coordinate 4,162,002 of CM041053.1, forward strand.
GCCAATGGAAGAGTCAATCAAGACGAGACTTAAAGAAGCTAGTTCAAATTTAAAAAGAAAAGCTGATGATAAAATAGATAAAATAATGTCAGGTTCAGGATATATAACAAAAAGAAAACGACTATCTGCATTCATTACACCACCAACTGCTAAGGTGAAAGCAATAAAAACAAAGACTCCACGAAAGTACAAAGATATTTTTTCATAAAATAAAATGTCATTTTTACATAGTCATTCTTGTGAATGTATCAAATCAGAATTAGATTTATTTGCTCTGCCATCAACACAAACAAGTATAGAAAGTGGATTGTGGATACATTACAAACCTATATCATCTCTAGCTGATGATGGTCCTATAGAATTTCAGGTGCCTGGAACTGGGGATGATTATATAGATTTGTCACATACTCTTATTCATATAAGAGCAAAGATATTAAGTCAAGACTCAACAAGACTAAATGCATCAACCATTGTTGCCCCTGTTAATAATTGGTTGCACTCACTTTTTAGTCAACTAGATGTTTACTTGAACCAAAAATTAGTTTCACCTCCTAACAATACATACCCATATCGCGCCTATATAGAAACTCTCTTAAACTATGCTCCTGCTGCAAAAGAATCACATTTAACATGCAGTCTTTGGTATGAAGATACAGAAGGAAAAATGAACTCAACTGATGGAACAAATATTGGTTTTACTAAAAGACAAGAATTAGTAACCGAGAGTAAGGAAGTAGAAATGATTGGTCATCTTTACGGTGATATATTTAATCAAGAAAAGTTTTTAATCAACGGCGTTGAAATGAGTGTAAAGTTAGTCAGATCTCGTGAATCGTTCAACCTTATGGCTTCTACAGATGATATGAAATTTAAAGTTAGCATAACAGATGCAACTCTTGTTGTAAGAAGAGCAAAAATTAATCCAAGTGTTTTGCTTGCACATCAAAAAGTTCTAGCATCTACCACTGCAAAATATCCCATAACTCGAGCTGAAGTTAAAGTTTTAACAATACCATCAGGAGTTCAAGGAAAAACGCTTGATAATATTTTTCTAGGACAAGTACCTAAAAGATGTATAGTTGGGTTTGTTAATAATGCAGCGTTCAATGGTAGTCTCACTAAAAATCCACTTAACTTTGAAAACTATGATATGAATTCATTTTGTTTGTACATAGATGGTCATCAAATACCCTCAAAAGCTTTGCAACCATCGTTTGAGAATAAAATGTTTACTACAACATATCATACCTTATTCTCAGGAACGGGAATACATTTTCTAAATGAAGGTAATGGGATATCTCGTGATAAATATTCCAATGGTTATTGTCTGTTAGCTTTTGATCTTACTCCTGATTTATCAGCCAATTCATCGAGTCATTGGAATCTTATAAAGCATGGTAGCGTAAGATTAGAAGTTCGTTTTGAATCCACTCTTACTCAAACAATAAACTGTGTTGTATATGCTGAGTTTGATAACGTTATCGAAATAGATAAAAATCGTAATGTTACTGTTGACTATAGCAGCTAAGACTAGAATAATGAATTCTGTATTACTTAGTACTAAGTTTATGATCAAAATAAAACTTACTGTAACAATATACTCACCGTTTTATTTGCACCTTATTTCACTCTTAAATATATGTATCATATCTTGATCTTTTCACTCACCTGTAATCCTACGAAGTATTCAGTCATATGGAACTTAAATGCAACAATGAATACCAATGAAATTCAACAATGTTTAGGAAAAATTCATCCAAGTCTACAGTATAATGTATACGCTGCAAACAAATTACCAATGAATGTTCAAGTTCCTATGTATGTTATAAGCAATTTGGACCCGGACACAAAGCCAGGATCTCACTGGATAGGTATACACATAGATAGTTGCGGTGTTGGAGAATATTTTGATTCTTATGGACGTTCTCCTACTGGTTATCACAGAATGTTCTTGAATAGGAATTCAAAACAATGGAAATGTAGTAGTAGCAGAATACAAAATGATTGGACTTCAGTCTGTGGAGAGTACTGTATATTGTACATATTGTATAAGTTTAACGGGAAGTCATTAAGTGATTTTTTAAATAATTTTAATATGGATACGTTTAAAAATGATATGATATTGCATATGATGTTTAAATCAATTTTTTGAATGAATAAAACATGAACTATTGAAACAACGTGTTGTTATTGATGAGGAATAGGGTGATTAGCATCGAGTGATGATTCATTAAGTGACCGTCATTAAGAGCGCAGTCGAGGAGATATTTAAGGTAATCACCTTAAAAACATTAGCTAATTAATTAGGGGTAGTGGACCTGGTGAAATAAAATAGCTAAAAAGGCAACGGTTACAGTTAGAAGAAAATGGATAGCACAGATGGATCGGACGACCCCGAAAACCCCCAATTTGACACCAAACTTTTTTTTTTTTTTTTTTTTTTTTTTTTTTTTTTTTTTTTTAGTTTCGTGTCAGTCAGTTTTGACTTGCTTGAACAAATCTTGGCGAAATCTCGAACAAATCTTAAAGAAATCTTGAGCTGGATCCTGTGAATCAATACTACTATGAAATTATAATCAAGGACAATTCCATCTAGCATCAGAGTCAGTCATAAATTATGAAAATGAAATTGAATACTTTATTGAATCTTTAAAACGTAATATAAAGAAATTAATAAACAAGAAAAATACAATACAATTCTTCTTGTTTATCCGTTTCTGTGTTATTATTATATAGATTCAGTCACTTTTTTTTCAGTTTTCGCCGTAGATGAAGTGCAAGAAATTCTTCAAGTTTTCAATTTATACATGGATTCAAATAGTTCATATATATGTAGGTATATGAAGTCCTCCAACACGCACTAGGCCAGCGTGCTGGACTAACCTCTGTCAATCGTACTTTCGACTGTTGAGGAAACTCGTCGTATAAGGGCTGATACTGATCGAAGTCATTAACAAAATACTCGTACACCATATTTGTAAAGCTCCTACGGCGTCGTCTCATTGTTGGTCACAGTCTTCAAACCGCGAATTTCCTTGTTAGGTTCTCCTCTACTCCACTAAAAAGTAGTGAAAGATTTATCTGCCTATCATAATATTGATTGTAAATTATTATTTTTGCATAGGTTGAAGAACTTTTGGCGAGTGGCGGAATGGAAATTGTCTTGACTTTTGAGAATTTGGTATTACTGTACACTTTGTGTCTAATCCCCTTCGTCATTATTGTCATATCACAGGGAATAATGTTCCATTTGTAAGTATAATTTTTAAATACTTATCTTTGTGTTTCTTCACTTTATAGCATTAATAAGTTACTGCTTCGTTGGCGTAGTTGTTCTACGGTGTTAATACAATGCTGAGGTATTGGGTTCGAATCCCAGTCGGGCAAAGTTAGATTGAATTTTTCTATTCATTATTACCCAAAATAGGTTTAAAATGAATAAAGACATCGCTTATAATGTTATCATTTTTGTTTAACTATATAGTATATACATATTATGAATAACAATTGTTAATGTTGATTTAAAATTAGTTTATATATGTATACAATGAGACTGCTAAATTCACATTTACACGTCATATAAATATAAAATAATATTTTTAGGAGGCATCGTAATGGGATCAACTACGATACCAAACCGAACATGCAGAACATCGACCTCAACGAGCTGAATAGATCGATGCAGGCGGATTATGAAAAAGCTTTGGTAAGCTCAATGAAAAATGTTGTATCCAAATTATGATTGTCAATTATAGTCCTACCTATTTAGTTTTAGACTACATGGCGATATAATGGTAGTTTAAATTTAAATTCGCAGTGTGCGTAGATCGTTTGAATAAAACATTCGATTATAGCCCCAGCGAATGAAATTGTATTGTGACCATAGATATACGTCCCACTGCAGGGCATGGGCCTACTCTACAATCGAAGATACAATTGTGAATTGAGAGTGGTTGGTCCGAACTTTCATATGAATGAAATAAAAAAATATACTTTAGCTACATAAACTATTAATATGAATGAATATATTATTTTGTTTGTAGAGGAACTTGAACAGATATTCGGACTTCGAACAGCGGGTCCGAAACAGGCTGGCCAACATTGAAGAACAATCAACCTAAACTACTACTGCATTGTTGCAACCACAAACCGTAGCTGATTGTAGAATAATAGTTAAAAAAACTAAAATACACGCTTTAATAAGATATATTACAACTAAAAAAGTAAAAATAATTGATACTGAATTTAAGATAAGAAAATGGAGTAAAATACATATATTTTATTGTTACAAAGCGTGGGGTGTTTACAACAATTACTTATCCTCCTGCACCCCACGCTTTGTAACAATAAAATATATGTATTTTACTCCATTTTCTTATCTTAAATTCAGTATCAATTATTTTTACTTTTTTAGTTGTAATATATCTTATTAAAGCGTGTATTTTAGTTTTTTTAACTATTATATAATTGTTTTGACTAAAAAACATCCATCTACGGCTGTATTTCCAATCAATAACGCCATCTGTTGGTCAGTAGTAACATTTGACACTTGAAGAATACAAGAAGCTTATACCCAAATGGAGATTGCATTCCGTATATAAAAGTGAAGCACAAAAATTTTACCTTGAATGACGTCGCTGATGCCTGCTATCCTTTTCTTTAGCGTAACAATGAATGAACTTCACGTGAACTTCATTCATTGTCACTCTAAAGAAAAGGATAGCAGGCAACAGCGATTGCATTCAAGGTCAAATTTTTGTGCTTCAGTGTTTTATACGGAATGCAATCTCCATTTGGGTATAAGCTTCTTGGAAGAATACAATGTTAACGCCATCTAGCGATGAATGTAGCAATGGTCATCAATTATAAGAATAATTAATCCTGGCGAATCTAATCAGGATAATTATATATTTTAATCGAATTATTGTATTGTCATCGGTCTTTGACAGGTGTGCAAAATTTGAACGAAATCTGGCCGTTTAAAGTGGGTCAAAATCGCGCCCAAAGAAGTCGGTTACAAACAAACATACAAACATACAAACATACAAATATACAAACATACAAACATACAAGTGAAGCTAATATAAAGCGTGTAAAAATACCAACGGGGTTCGATCCCGCCACATAGAAAAACATTTGTAAGATAGTATTTGTTTCGGGTCTAGGATTTGTGAAACCGAAGTCTCTGGTACTTTCTGATATGCACAACAAACGAATCGATCTTAGTGTGGAGTCAGGACTATGTATATGACTGTTGGGTGTTATTTGAATATTTAATTAAATACCACATACCGTTGGCACTACATGCTACATATTCTTGACCTGGCATTCGCGTTAGTTTTATCAAAACGTTATTACCAATATTATCGCTCTACTCCTCATTACTGAAAGAGATAATGGGCCCTACTATATTCATCGAACGAACGAACGAACGAACGAAGGACCCTACTATATTCAACGAAACGAAGTTCGAAACTTCGGACAAACGAAGTTTTTTATACGATACGAATGTATATATATAACGTACACCGTAACTATAAGTCTATGGTTACGACCATAAATCAATAACGACCATAAGTTTTATGTAGGTACATTCGTATCGTATATAAACTTTGATCATCCGAAGTTGCGAACTTCGTTTCGTTGAATATAGTAGGGTCCTTCGTTCGTTCGTTCGTTCGTTCGATGAATATAGTAGGGCCCAATATACTAGAGGGGACACTGCATACAAAATGTTTGTAACAAAATGAAGGATACATTCTATTTCTGTCTCTGTCACGCCTACGAAGTAACATATCTTCCCTCTCGCTTCATTGTGTACCCGTGTGCATGCCCCATACGCACAGATTTTGTTCTCGATGTCCGCTCTAGTATAATACCTCAATGGGAATAGGTATAATTGTGTGACATGTAGGTTATATTATTATGTTGATATTACTAGCACTAGTTAATTTTTGAAATCCATATAAAGCTGTCTACAAATAGTTGTACTTTGTAGATGATTATCTCATTAATATTTTTGTATCCACCACACGTCAAGTAAATAATACACTTAGATCTTGTTTTATATTTCGCTTCTGAAGATTCATATCCAGGTGGCTTTTAACCTAGGTTATCTATTTTATGATGAGGCATATGTAATTAGGATGATGGTTGCCTATCATTCTTGGCCTAGTTCCTGAGGGTTGTGGCTGTTATTTGGCATATACCTTAAACTTTTATACTTAGCTATCTTTACATTCGCGTCTTTTTACAATTTTTATACGTGAATATGTATTTGTAAAATGTACTTCTTGAGGTGATTTGTTGTTGGTAATTCTTAAATGTAAATATTATGTATTTTTCGATAACTTTAAAGTCTTCATAATACCTACTGAAGGGCTGTTTTTATCGCTGGGTACATGTGTATTATTATGGTAATAAAATAAAATGATAATAAAGCCATCATTTGCTTGTATATTTATTTTAAGCATTGTAGTAAAAATGTCTGCATTATGCGTAATCGTCCGTAATAGATGCAAATGCTGCCGCTATCAACTTTTCATTAATTTAGGCTGATAGTATAACATTTCTAAAATGGTCACAGGAGCTTTGAACTTTTAGCTTCGCATCGTCGCATTACTTTTAAGCGTATTTAACTCTTTTTTTTTATATCCAAAATCTATCAAACAAAGAATGATATATTATATTCATTCACAATTAAACAAGTTCCAAAAGTTTTAAATCTTATAGTGGGAGTAAAAGAAAAACGATGCAAAACATAACTAGTGACGTCACTAGTCTTGTTATACATATCAGTGTACGGATGTGGAAGATAGGGTAAGATGTCCCCACTACGTTCCCACTCTTCATTTAAAATACTAATATTTGCCTCATTTTACAAGCTACTTTAATACTTTTTTTTCAGAAGTGTTTTATTTTAAAGGTATTTGTATACTTATGTACTCAAAATTATAAAAATGATCGATTATAGTAAAATACCCTATTGCTAGAAGGAAAATTTACATGTATTAATACTAAATAATTATTTACTTGCCTCTCCAATGCGTGGTATCCACATCGTTTTATTTGCTTTTACTGCGAATGCCTTTTAAACTTTGTATTTAATATGTTTTATGGACATATAAACATTTTTAAGTATTTTGTATGCGTTTTTCATTTTGGTGTACAATAAAGCATATACTTATAAATAAATAAATAAACATTTATCCAATGGTATGGCTAACAAAGTATGATTTACATGCGTCTTCTTTTTTTTGTATAATTAAATTATATTAAGTGTTGTATTAGTGATAAATTTGAGCTTATTCGTTGATTTTTTGAATACAGCTCTCTGCGCCTATGTTCATAATATATGTATATATTTTTGTGGTACTGTATTACAATAATTGTGTAGACAATAAATGTTTTCAATGGCTGGTAATTTTTCATTTCCCTTATCCTTAAGACATTAAGGACTTTTTCTCAAGATAATATGCTGGGCATCAAATTCTACTAACTCCTCGCTAATATGACTCCCTAAACATGAAGGATTACATTACTAATAACACGAATATTCTTATGTAATTAGGTACCAGTTGCAAATACTATTTTTGCAGTGTTGGTCTAAAGTAGGTTTTCATATAAAAAAATAAAACAACTTACTTCGCTCGTAACAATTTTGATCTTAGAGATTTTAATAGTAAATAAACAATTCACCAAATCATTTTAAATCGGCTCAGAATGTATAGTCCAATATGTTAGGGTCTTGAACAAGGTGTAATCCAGCAATCGTATCATAGATATTAGAGGCAGTTATCCGATTTGGTTCCGTAGTTCCAAATTCTTGGCGGAACCGTGGCACAGGTAAGACCAAGTTATCGTCACGCCTTGGCTGTGTTTGCACCATTTTATAAATAAATCTGTAGATATTAAAACTGTTAAGAACCGAGCGACGGAAAATAATATTGACAGCACATTTTTACTGACGTGACATTTTTGTTGGACTTTGCAAAACTTTCAAGGTACGTGCAAGGAGTCAATGTGCATATTCAATATTATTTTTACCGTATAAACTTTTTTTCAAAAAGTATTATTTGTGAAACGATTTATGGATGATATTATATACTTGTATGTATATAAATATGCAATAAGATCTCGGTAAAGGTCATTCTATCTACCCATTGGGTATTCAATGGGTTAATAGAATTGGCACTAGAGCGATAATTCGCAAAGCTTATTTCCGTGTAAAGATATGATAGAGGCGAGTCTAGAGCAATAGAGTGCTGGACTTGGAATTTGAATCCAGGACATCTTATCGACCTAGACTTTACGAGCATTCATAATTCATAGAAACCCTGTCTCGAAGCCAACGAGACGAGTAGGTATGGTTTTAGACTCTAGAGATCAAATAATGAACATATCCTAAAAAATAATTATTTGTTAACCTATCCTTAATTAATTTGGCGTTATGAATTTATAAAGCAGACATACAGGAATATTGCATTGTATCAGGTAGTTAAAATCAATGTTAAAGCCTAAATGTTAAAGGTCACTCGCCCTGTCCTGCGCATTCGGGAGTGAAGCCTAGTGCGCAGGGCGGATACCTAGAACTTAACTAGCTTTGGAGGGGAGATTTATTGATTAAATATTTTGTGCACGACAGAATCCTTGCATCACTCATTGCATAATTCTCATAAAAACATCAATTCATATTCATCGGGTATAAAAAGTTCGGAAACCGTAAGTAAATTGATTTCTTTAATGCCCTTTTATTCATTTTTCCTGTAGAACGATTATTGTAGTTTTTGTCACATATGAAATAAATTACTTTGTTCCTTCAAATAAGAAGTTAATTTCTTCTTAATTTCCCCTAATTATTATTCTTCTAGTAATACCGAAGATCATAGATTTATATACCTCCGAGGATTCTGTGATTCTTGAGCTTTATCGAGTGATCAAAAACAAGTGCTATCCTCCTACGCCATTTTGTTTTAATGAATGGTTTTAATGGATATTTTCATGCTGAAACGTCAGAGCAATAATTTGCAACTTTTTTGTGCTTTGTGGCGTTTTTTTGCGTCCTACTACGTAATACCTGTGGTAATACCGAAGTAGCTACACATGGATAACATTGCGACTTCCCCACTGTATTCAATATTCATGAGACTTAGTTCTACATACATAATATCATGGCATGGCGGGTCTCTCAAAATAATCTACTTTGACTGAGCACCTATTTTTTATTGTACCTGACTTTATTTATGAATTGTTATTTGTTTTTATGTTTAATATTATACTTATTAAAATAATATTTCTTATTTTTATTTAACTATCACTTCTGATATTTCTGAACGCGTTCGTCATATAGAGAAACGATACGATCGGTGCGATCATTATTTTCAAGTAGGTACGTTACTGAATCTATACAAGACAAAGAATACACCACTAGATACAGAAATTCTTCAGCGAGCTGTTGTACTCACGCAGACTTTATCCATCAACTTCATGCTACCTTCATGAACTCTTTCCTTTTCGATTTTTCCGCCTTTTGCGTGGATGTCCCATATTACACTTTGAATTTTCCCATGATTGAAGATACTATATTTTTTATAGGGTGAGTTCCCATCGGCCGCAAAATGAAGCCGCCAAGTTTCAAGAAAGTGATGGCTGTAGAACTTACCATAGCATACATGATGATTCAAGGGATGCTGTTTTACCAGGAAGACGTAGGTAACAAAAACGAAAATTTTTTCAAGTACTGTTATTAAATAACTTTCCTAATTTAATCAATAAAATAATTTATTTTCATTTTTCTTTACATAAATACCTACTAACGGACAATAAATCGAAACTTGAGAATAATGTGTATCAGCTATATTTTAATAACTATATTTTAATAGTCAAATAATGGTTAAGGTTGCAGAAAGTCAATGCAGGCCACTTTCAACAGGTCGATGTGGAGGTCCTTGGAGGAGGCCTATGTTCAGCATTGGGCTACCTGTGGCTAAAGAGAGAGTGAAATAATTACCTACTTTTAATCCTATTTTAATATTCTCAAGGATAAAGTTTGTTACTTCTCCAGGCTCAAAGAGAGGAACCAATTTTGTTGGAATTTGGTAAGGAGATAGCTGATGCCCTGAAATAGCACCTAGGCTACTTTTTATCCCGAAATTCTTACCTATGTTCCTTTGGGACAAGCAAAAACTTCAAATATATATATTTGCTACTCATTCAAACTTAAAGTAATGAGAATGGATAGAATATAAAATGGTATAGGGGGGATGAAATGGGATACTACCTCGGTGGCGTAGTTGTACAAAGGTACGGTTACAAATCTGAAGTCTCGGGTTCGAGTCCCGGGTTGGGCAAAGTGATATTGGATTTTTCTATTCATTATCCATTATCCAGTTAGGAATTTGTGCCGATATGGCGATAGGCTCGCCACCTATTACTTTGTGGGACGGAACATACAAGGCTATATGTGGGTGTCCTGGCACCTCTGCTTACCCCTTCTGGGATATAGGCGTGAGTTTAAGTAAGTAAGAAAGGTAGCTAAATGGAATATAAGACAACAGAGTTTGATGCCTTCAGTTGTGGAATAGAATTAGAACAAAAAAGGGACGAAAAACTATGACACGATCCAGCGTCAATATGGATGTTTTAGATCGTGAGATTTTAGGTTCGATTTGCAAGTCAGTGTGCTTTTAATTGGAAAAAGTTTGATCGCATCTCCGAACGGAAATTGTACCTCTGTAGGAATCTTAATAATGTCTTTACGTGACTGAGCTGGGGATTACAGAATCTCCGCTGACATCAGCTGCGACCCTTCGGAAGATTGGTTGGTGCTGCTATTTCATGGCTGTCCTCATGATTATGTCGCACGGAGTGTCTTCTGTAAGCACGGAAATTCCTGACGGCCGCAATGAACATTTCAAAGCCTCGATTTTGGTATGTAGATTTTAATTTTGTGCCGACTATTAAAGTTTTTGTTCGTCTGAAAATAATTCATAATATTATCAACTCGACTAAAACTTTTTGTTGTGAAAGCAAGTGATAGCTCATGTAACTGAAGATCGGATTACAAAATTGATGGTCTTTGGTTCAGATCCTGGGCTAGAAACTTTTCGATGTTACGTAGGTATTCATTACATAAATTGCGTTTTTTTTTTGTTTTTTTTAGCGAAATTACCTAACACGTTCTCTTAAATGTCTATGATTCGACCCATCAGTTATGATATGATAATTACTAGAGTTATTGATATTGCAGATTGGTTGCCCGTTAGGCTTGGTGATGGTCAAGATTACAGGAGAAACTGTGCAGAAGATCGCCTCGGCCGTCAAGCGAGTGGCGAAGCCTTTCCTTCGCAACAAATTTTTGTTCTGCTTTGGCGTGGTGTTGTTATTTGCTGTAGTCGGAACAGGTAAATAGGTTTTATCGTAGCTTACAATTAAATTACAATGACAGTTTATACGAGTAATATTTAAAGGGCGTCAAAAACTCTATTATGAATGTGAAATTCATGTTAACATTTTCTTTATATTATAAAAATGAGATATGAAGAAATGATTGAATTGAAAACAGAAACACCTACAGACTACCGTTTGGGTCTTTCAGGTTGAGGGTAAATGGTGTAGAACAGGATAATGGTAGAACCTAAGTTTTAAGAGCTGTCAAACCTTCTGCAAGTTTACTAGTTAAACAAAACACGACAGTCAACTGTGAAGCTATTAACATTCATATAGTTACTTTCTTACTTAAAATTAACTGAATAGAAATAAGAATAAAGTAACTGAAAAGTAACTAAATAGAAATTACTATTACTATATTATAAATATAGACACCAGCATGAAACACTAGGATATCATAAATTCATATGAATAGATTACATCATTTCTCTATCGTACAATCAATTTTAGGTTCCGCCCTGTTCTCTTACTACAACGGTTGGAGTTACCTGGCCACTTCTGGCAGCTGTTTCGCACAGTTTGTCACCGGCGAGGGGTTGTGCCTTGCTATACAGGTATTTATGTACTTATTTTACATATTTGGAATTAGTTTACACTAGTTAAAGTTATGTTGCTTTTATGGCTAGTGATTGTAAATAAGAATTACAAGATAGTTACGACGTGAATGACCGATGTTTTATAAGAATACATTAATTTGACGTGTATGTTTTTATATATAATATATATAATATATGTATATCATTCTTCTGCGCGTTTGTATATGAGTGAATTCACCCTAAGCTCCTGCCTCCTTAGCCAAGTTACAATTGCTTCCAATCCATTATCTTTCTAAAGTCGTTAACGCCTTGACGTAAGCTATAACGTTGTTTGTGTCAATCAAATTGTATCTTGGATAGCATTTGTATGGGAGTTAGCCAATGGCGTTGTACAAAGTACAAACGTAATCGCTTACATCAAGGCTTAACGATTGTATTGCTAAGGGCTAAGGGGGCTAGACTGATGAATATACTTAGTAAAAGAAATGGAAAAGTTGAGTTTGGAATATATTTTCCTAGCTCTTGATTGCTAATATTATGATTGCAGAATGTAATGGACACCGAAGAAGGCTGCTTCGCGTCGCAAGTATTCTTCCTGTTGTTGGCGTTTATTGCCTTTGGTTATGGTCTCTATGCATCTGTGACACTATGTATGTCCACGTCGGAAGCTTCGTGAGTAAAGTTTAATACATTAATGTCGGTATATTATATTTTTATTAGTCCTCTTTAACTGGGTTACTTTATCGTTAAAAGTATTTTTTGAAGTGTACCTACCTACCTTTGTTTCAATACCAATCTTAACACATGGAATCTTTAATATATTTTAATACTTATTTTATTTTTAACTCACACCTACTTTAATTTTTACTTTAAGTATTTAGAAATCGTCCGGCAAACGATTGTGTAGGTCACCTGATAGCAAGCGATCACAAGTGACCATGACACTAACATAACACTTGGACCATGCATTTATTTCCGGTCAATCAAATCGGAAGGTGAGAGGGAAGGATAAAGGCTGGGCTAGGAAAGGGGTTACCGAAGAAACGCGACAGAAAAGTTGTCATGTTGAACTCCTGTGAGACAGTGGTAACTGGTACCGTCCCGGACGAGCCTTTCCATTTATGCTGAGTAATGACTGACAACAGCGTGGCTCTACTATTTGTAAAAATGGTGTATATGGTATTTTGCTACTCATATTGAACATCTATAACAAATGCCCCGCTTCTGAGCTGCTGGCCTTTCAAAGGGGAAGAGAGAAGGATTGGGCGGACGAAGGGAGTGGTATAGAGTTTCAAGCAATCGTTTAAAGTTGTAATCTTTTTCTAGTTCTGAAGAAGAGGACCTTAGGAGGATGACCCTTCTGCCTCTGTATGGTGGGAGGAATCGAGTCACTCCAGTGAGTTATATTACGATGTGTCTTGTACTAATACACGCTAAATTTTTAGGCAATATTTTTTTTTAAGTTTTACCTTAGTTACATTGTCTTAAACGTGTCATGCACCCAATCATCTTGATCAATCTTACTTTATCTTATGTTCAGTACACATTTACGATACATAAGCTTGAATTTTTTTGAATAATTTGCCAATTTGGAGTTCGAATCTAGTATATTATTCCACAATTCAGTATAAGTGGTGTAAATGAATAGTAACTGTTGCGGTTTCAGACGGGCTTTTGCAACTGCGCGGAGTACAGGCAGAGCGAGGCCAGCGCTCTACTCACTCCACCCCAGCCACACCTCACAAAGGCATCTCTTTCGAAGGTTGTCAAGAAGACCGCTCAGCTACAAGCCCCGAACCTTACCAAGCACTCCATTTCGCAGATCTTCGAAAAAACAGCGGAACCAGACCACCTGTATCTCACTAAGGCTGACCTTTCACAACCGATGGATGAGGAAATCGCCCCACCAGACCCACCATACCTTACTAAGGCTGACCTCTCACATTCCTTCTTTGAGAAAATCCCCCAGCCACACCGCCTGCATCTAAAGATGGCTCCCCATCCCAGGGAGATCGTTCATCAGCCACACCTCACGAAGGAGGCCCTTTCCCAGAACATCACCGAGAAAACCCCTCTCTAAACAATTTTAACAATGCTTATAAACAAAACGTTTGAGCTTAAAAAGACAACAAATACGTCAGTGAACTTTGCAGGTGTAGGCTATGGTAAGGTTATTATTATTTGTGTTATTGGGTTACGTTTAAGCAGAAAATCAAATTTTATTGGCAATATAATATTGGTTTAATCGCAGTATTTTTGAACAACAAAAATTATGTCAGCTAATACGTTGCTTGTAGCCACGAGTAGTAGATAAAATATTACATTCCCTGCTTTACCCGAAACACGCGCCCTGTTGAGTGCTGAATACACTTAGATTAAATAATAAAATAAAGATAAACTTATTAAATTATCTCATCTCAATGTTGTGAAATCATTGTTAGATATACGTGAGTAATGCGAAATAAAAATCTACTGGTGTAACATTTCAAAATATTAAATGTTGTAGCCATAGGAACATTTTTTTTAATAAAATATATATCAAATAGTCACATGTAGTCCTGACCCCCACTAAGATCAAGTCTTTGTCGTGGGTATCAGAAACTACGTGAGTCTTTTCGGACTCAAATACACCAAGACAAATGCTTGTGGATCACACAAACATTTCTCGTTTTACAGTCAGCATCTAGTCAAATACGCACCGGGGGCTGTCTCATTGATGTAACATTTCACCGAAATCTAAATGTTGTTTGTAATAGTTGTTATTTATGCAATAGGTTATAAATTCCATTCGATTTGTAGCTGCATGCCAAGTAATAACTTAAATAAATTTTAATTCCTGGTTGGGTACTAATTATATAAAGGTGGATATCGGTAACAAAATCTCTGGGCATTGTGCTAATTGCCGTGTGCGTGCACATGTTTTCTTTGCAGTGTCCCCTCTGTATAATATATCAACGTACCTATCATCCAATTAATAGAATACATGCATTAACTTAGTATATTATGATAGTAGATATCAAAGGCGTCTCTAAAACTAAATCTAAGACACTATTTAAAATGAGTAACTCAAACCTGGACCTTTTCTATTTTTTTTAACTTTTGTAAACAGATGCTTTGCTTTTATATTGTATAATTCGTCTTTCTTTCTCGTGGTTCCTGTGGTATGCTCGATTTGATGTGTAGATAGCGGTCGGGGATCTATATCTAATGATTTTTGTGGGATACCTATAGGTTGGTAAGTACATCATGGAGATGGATTACGAAGACGTTACTAACAGGTGTAGTTAGTGCCAAAGGATTTTCAATTAAAGAAATACACTTATTGATCGCGTTAACTTTTTACAAGTTTCTTACGCGAGTGTTTCTATTTTTTAATTAAGCTTAAGCGTAGATAAGTATAATACAAGACATATCTTTCGATATTTTTTACGAACTATTTATTTACAGGGCTGTTTTTTTTTTGACTATAATATGATAAGTTTTTCTTTATTAGCGAGTAAAGCACAAAAGTTCCGTTAATTCTTACTGTAGACACTTATATTAAAGAATTTACTAAGTAGGGAAAGTGGGGGAATTGGGAACACTTAACTTCAAATGCTCAAAAATAATAGAAAAAGTCAGAGATATAATCAACTTTAATTACAACATAAACTTTGCTCATTTATCTACTTATTAGTAAGAAAATATTTTGAAAAATCAACATTTTATAAAAGATATAAATTAAAACAAAAAACATTGTCATTCCTTTTTACCCGATACCCTATGGGGTAATTGAGATCAGCCCGCGGGGGAAATGGGAGCGGTATGGGGTAATTAGGAACGGCATACTTGAATCTTTATAATGAACTACTTTTTGTTTGGTTGGCACAAATCACACACGTAACCTCTACTAGTCTAGCCGGTAGTACATTGTTCGTGTGCCCAGAGTTTACAGATGGCGCACATGATCCAATCCTCTGTCGGTGGGGATTCATACTTTTTATTGCACAGTATACAATAAAACTCCTCTTCGTTTTCATTTCCTTGTAAAGCCTTTTCCAAATTTCTTATTCTTTTATCCTTGACTCGTGGCTTCTTTTGTATAGTTTTGGTGTTCTTTTTCGGTTCTTTTTTTTAGAAACGTATTCTTTTTTAGCTTTTCTCTCAATTTGTCTTTTCTGTTTTTCCTCGAGTTGAATTTTTATTGGCGAGCTGGATAACATCTGAGAATGCATCTTATTCTGTCGCACAGAACTGGTTCTCTTAAATAATGACTTGCAACTTAATTTAGATAGCTTCTAGTAAAAATGCAACACTTACGCCATATTCATTTATTACAAGTGAATACACAGGAAGGAAGTTACCAAAAACAGACTATAAAAAACATAGATTACATAATATTTGAGTACAAACTTCAACACTTCCCCTTACTCAAATACAATAGTAGTAAAAAGAAACCAAATAAAAACATACACATAAAATTAACTAATGTAACATAACACTTATAGTTATACGAATAATAGCAACATACAAAAATAAATCAAAATACTTATGTATCAAGAACAAAACCCTTCATACATAATTCTTTTACAAAATTATTATGTTTTATCTTAGCTAAAGGTTTAGTTAAAATGTCTGCAATCATATGCTCAGTAGAGAGATAAAGTATCTTAATATTATTATTATTAACACAATCTCTAATGAAATGGTAGCGTAAATCAATATGCTTTGTTCTACGATGACATTGGTTATTTTCTGCAATTCTGTGAGCACTTAAGTTATCATTATAAATATTAATAGGACATATGTCATAATTAAATATGTCTTTAAAGAAATTTTGTAGATGTTTGCATTCTTTAACAGCTTCACCTAAACTATAATATTCTGCTTCAGTACTTGAATATGCAACTGATTGTTGCTTGCGGGCTTCCCAATTTACAATACAATTTCCATACTTAACTATAAAACCAGTGTACGACTTCCTATCATTTTGATCATTAGCCCAATCAGCATCAGTGTATACCTTGAGGGTGCCATCTCCTTTAGTAAAGTGTAAGCCATAATGTTTTGTACCTGAAAGATATCTTAGCACATGTTTTGCTGCCAGCCAATGAGTCTCATCAAAACAATTGTTATACTGTCCCAATTTACTACATGCAAATGATATATCTGGTCTAGTACATACTGATAAATACATTAATCCTCCCACTAATTCTTGGTAAGGATATTTATTATCACACTGATTAGATTTAATAAGATTTGCATTAACTTGCATTGGAGTGGAAACAGATTTACATTCATTCATTCCAAATCGCAATAAGAGATTCTTTGTATATTCTTCCTGAGAAAGCTTTAAAGTCCCATTAGTTCTATCTCTTTCAACTTTCATACCTAGACAATTCTTTACTTCTCCAAGGTCTTTAATATCAAAATGCCTTTTAAGCACATTTAATAGCCTATCTCTTTCCTTACTGTCTTCTGTAAAAATAAAGAAATCATCTACATAAAGTGCAATAATTGTATTTCCTTTTTCTGATTTTTTATAATAAATGCAACTTTCACATTTAGATTGTTTATATCCAACATCATTTAATACTTTATTTACTTTTAAATTCCATGAACGACTTGCCTGTTTTAAACCATATATCCCCTTTTTAAGCAAACAAACTTTGTTGATGCAATCCTTTTCATATCCCTGTGGTTGTTCCATGTAAATAGTTTCTTCCAAATTTCCATTTAAGAAAGCAGTGCTTACATCTATGTGGTTAATGTCCATATCTTTTTCTACGGCAATTGCAAATAGAAGTCTCAATGATGAGTGACGAACTACTGGTGAAAAAGTTTTATCATAATCAATTCCTTCTACTTGACTAAAACCTCTCGCCACCAGTCTTGCCTTAAATCGTTCAAAGTTTCCATTTGTGTCCCGTTTAACCTTATATATCCATTTACATTTCACAACATTTTTATCAATGGGTCTATCAACTATTTCCCAAACATTTTTATCAATTAATGATCTATACTCATCATCCATAGCATTTTTCCAATGATGTTTATGTTTTGAAGAAATTGCTTCAGAATATGATTTTGGTTCAATAGTGGTTTGGTTCAACATAGCCAAATATTCATTACCATCTAAAATATAATCTTTATGCCACACAGGAGGACGACGTTGACGTGTGGCACTTGGTGGGTAATCAGTCACAGTACTATTGTTATCATCTGGTAAACCAACATCATCAGAATTATTTTCAATTATGTCTTCACCTGCAGAGGTATAATCTATGCTATGATCAGATCTTGATTCAGTCTCTTGACTATCCATCATATTACTAACATTTGTTACATCAATTGATCCTACATTATTATCTAGGCTGTGTATTGTGTGCAATTTAGGTTCACAATATGATATTTCTATGTCACTAGGGATGTTGTAATCTACATTTGTTTGCTTAATACCAACAATATTTTCAAGAAATATAACATTTCTAGCTTTGATCATTTTTCCTGGTTGTGTGGGATCTGCAAGTCTATACCCCTTTGATGCTTCACAATATCCTAACATAATATAAGGTTTTGACTTTGCATCCAATTTTTGACGTTGTTTTTCTGGTGTCAAAGCATAAGCTTTGCAGCCAAAGACCCTAAGATGGCCTAAGTCAATTTTAGTTCCAGTCCACCTTTCTTCTGGAGTGGTATTTTTCAAAGCATTAGTCGGGCTGACATTCTTTAAGTAAACTGCTGTCAATATAGCTTCTCCCCAATACCGTTTGTCTAATCCAGAATCTTGTAACATTGAACGAGCTTTTTCTATTAAAGTGCGGTTTAACCTTTCTGATACACCATTTTGCTGTGGTGTATAAGGAATTGTAGTTTGGTGAATTATACCATTTTCATTGAAAAACCGTTGCATAGTTTGATTACAATATTCTGTCCCATTATCAGACCTAACTATTTTGATTTTTAAATCTGTTTGATTTTCCACTAAATTTTTAAAATTAACAAATGCTTTATATACTTCAATCTGTGACTTGGTTTTTAGGAAATAAACAAAGGTTTTATGTGAATAGTCATCTGTAAAGGTCAAAATATAACGTGCATTTCCCCATGAAGGTACTTGCATAGGCCCACAAATGTCTGTGTGAATGAGCTCTAATTTTTTATACCCTTTTCTAACAGAACCTTTAGGAAACGATTTTGTAATCTGCTTCCCCTCAATGCAAGCAATGCAAGGTTTTAAAGGACAGTTACCAAATGATACACCATTTGCTAGACCATCACGCAATAAAAGCATACCTTTATAACTTAAATGTCCAAGTCTTCTATGCCATAAGTCAGTGTCGTTTGTATTGCATAACATTAATTGATGATCTATACATTGTCTAGCAGCAGCAACATTATCAGCACATTGATGAATGGGATACTCCTGATGCTGATTGAGTTTGTATACACCACCATCATTAGATGCTGAAAAAATACAAGGACCATTAGTATGAACATCATTACTTTTATATACCTTACATTCCTTATTATCAAAAACTAAAGTGTAACCTTTCTCTGCAATTTTACTTACAGATAACAAATTAGCAGCTATATCTGGAACATAAACTACATTGCTTATAGTTTTCTTTACATTTTTTGGCAAAATTATATCTACATTACCTAATGCACGACCACAAATCTTTTCATTGTTTGCTATTGTTATAGAAGTTTTAACATCTGTAGAACAATTATTTAACCAGTCTTTACGCATAGTCATGTGTGTTGTACAACCTGAGTCTACTAACCAGTCTGTAGAACATACACCTGAAGTTGAAAGCTGCATATCGTGTATGCCAGTCACTAGAGCTTTATTTTCATGATCATAAGTTCTTCCTGTCAACTTTTTAAATGCTGGACACTTGGGTCTTATATGTCCTTCCTTTTTACAATGATGACATATAATTTTATTTTTCTTGAATCTTGATACTAAGGCAGACTCATTTGTTTCAACTTTAATTCGTCTGTTGTGGTTTATTAACCTATTCTTAACCAGATCTGAGGTTAGTTCTTGCTTTCTCAGTCCTTCAATACTCATTATAAGTGGGTCAAATTCCTCTGGTAGACCAATCAACATTATTTCGGCTATTTCGGAGTCTTCAATTTGACAACCTATGTCTGCTAACTCTTGAGTAATGGTAATTATACCGGAAATGTATTCTTCCATATTTGTAAAATTGTCGTAACTGACATGGTAAAGTTTTCTCTTTAAAGTTAGTCTATGTGTAATACTAATGTTGTCATAGGTGGCATTTAAACAATTCCATGCTTCTTTTGCAGTTTTTGCTGATTTTATGTAAGGATAGCAAGCATTACCAACGTTTAAACAAATTTTAGCATAGGCGCGAAGATCCGTCTCTTTGTCGACGGGTGTCTCCTCAATACATCTCCACAATCCAGATTCAATTAATATCATTTTCATTTGAAATTTCCATAAAGGGTAATTTTTAGTACCTGCTAATTTTTCAATGATGTGAGCATGTGGTAGCACTTGAGTAAGCGGCATAGCATTGTCTGTTGCAGGTGTCGTCATTTTAGACTTTACACTATTATTCTTGTTTTCAATTTAACTTATTACAATGCTATTCTGGGCGCATTACCTCTTAAATAATGACTTGCAACTTAATTTAGATAGCTTCTAGTAAAAATGCAACACTTACGCCATATTCATTTATTACAAGTGAATACACAGGAAGGAAGTTACCAAAAACAGACTATAAAAAACATAGATTACATAATATTTGAGTACAAACTTCAACAGGTTCTTGTTTTAGAAACGACAGGCATTGATAATTTGAGCAAAAGGCACAGAAGTGTGTGGAGAAGGCGTATTAATGGTAATGGTCATATCGTTAAACAGATTCACTTTGATGGCGTTAAAAGCGGTTACTCTATTAAGTGAAGTAGCTTCTAGATTCCGTAAACGGATAGAAGGATATCGAGACATAAAGCCATAGTACCAGTCTTTGCCTTCCAGCTGGGTTTCTTTGTTAAAATTGTGTTTTAGTTTATTAGCTTCAGCAAATCGATAAGCAATCCTACGTAGTGAATTTGGAGTTATACCATAAAAAGTCTTGCAGCAATCAATTATGTATTTTTCTAGCTGGTCTTCTTGTTCTTTATTAAATACAGCAGACCGACCTTTTTTGGTATTTTCAATTCGTTTTGTTTCAATTGTTTGAATAATGTTGTTTTTGGAATTGAGTATTCGATTGCACGGCGAAGATCTTCAATTTTATATTTTGGTTTAGTCTTTCGTATGTAATTTCGAGGCATCTAAAACAATTTATAATATTAGAAAATTTTTAAACAATCAACCAGCAGTACTAGAGTAATTAAGAAAGAACGCAAGGGGTAATTGGGAACGTTCTCAATTACCCGCCTGACGCCGTTCCCATTTACCCAAAGTAGTTAATAAATAAATAACATGGCTGTAATTTTTAATAGTATCGTTTTTAACTTCAAATCACAAAAGGTTTAAAAACAGATAGTACAAGCATGATAGTAACAAAAGATGGTGCCTTTGAACTTAAAAACATGATAGTTACATCTATTACAATACATGACAAAAATTATAACAGAAATGCAAGAACAATTGTTTGACTCACCGTGACAGCACGCATGCGGCGTTTTACTCTCACTGTTGCACACGTACTTAGTGGTCCTGCATGCGTCTGTTGAACAAGCCTAGGACAGTGTAGCAGAAGGGGAAGTATCATTTACCTAGCAGTTCCCAATTACCCACCGTTCTCAATTACCCCACTCTACCCTATATGTCTAGAATATTTGCCGTTATTTTAAAGCAGCCCGGACCTTGTAGTCATTTTCATCCAGGGTCCCTTTTTGCTACAGTTCCTTCAGTTCTAAGAAAATGAACTTTAATTTAAAAGATGATAATCGATCAGAGGTTGGACTTGGTAAGGTCCTGTTACTCATGACGTCCGCACATAATATTTTCGTTTAATGTTTATTCTACCTCTGTCCTTAGAAAAATTATATTATGCAACTATTTATCTATGTTAGAATATTTTAGATGGTGACGATAATATACATGTCTGTCGAATTTTCAACACGTTTCCGAATTGTTAGTCTTGTTGTAAACAAAGATTATACGGTGTAGGTATTTAGTGTTTAAAATATTCATTTTTTTTAAATATGTTTTTATGTATTAACTTTCTCTTCAAACTCTAGGAGTTTCTTTCATAATTATGGTTTATGATGTGAAATTCTTACTACCATCATTCAAATATAAGGGCTAGGTATTTCTATTTTTGTAATTCACTTTACTAGTTTTTGTTAACTGTATAATTATATTTTAAGCATTACAACTGTGATAATTTTGATCTTCCTATTTATTTATTTCTATATTGGTCTTACGCCAATTTAGTATGTAAGTTTATATGATGTAAGTAAATGTAGTAGAAAATAAATGTTTTGAATGTCTGATGTTTATTTCCGTTATAATTTGGCTAGGTACTTGATGAGGTTCTAAGAGTTTGATCTTATAACTATTACTAACATTATTTTAATTGATTACTACTTTATTCTTTATTGTTTAAATAATAGTTATAAAATTATGATTAGGTACCTACGTATGAAGAATCAAGAAGCTCATATACCTACATCCATTTGTTCGAGATAGTAATCTGATGATTTACACTGTAAAAATACGATCTTACTTTTAACGATACCACAATACATTTTTTTGATTGCAATTAATGGCGAGACGAGCAAGCCTTTCGCCTGATGGTAAGCGATACGACTGCTCATAAACAGTAGCAACATTTCACTGCACTCGCCATCCTGAGACATAAGATGTTAAGTCTCAATATATCCAGTAGTTACTCTAGCTACAATGTCCTTGAATCCGAAACACAACAGTGCATTTACGCAGTGTTGTTTCACGGGAGAAATAGACTTTGCCGTGGTACCTATCCAGGTAGCCTCTCACGTATGAGAGAACTACCACCAGTAAACCTCCAATTTGTTTTCGTTTTATAAAAATTTACTAATACTAAGTAATCTATGAGCTGTACCGAGGTGGAAGGATGACCTGGTGGTCGCTAATAAATAGTCGCTGGATCTTACCGAGGTTTTTTCATCAAGATCTGACCGCTTCCAACAGGACGATGTGGAAATCCTTGGGGGAGGCCAATGTTCAACAGTGGACTTCTTGTGGCTGAAGTGAGAGAGAGAGAGAGTGATACGATTAATCAGCTTAATTCCATGTTTTTGAATAAATCTTGTAGGTCTAAGTTTCCAGCATCTGAGTATATCATGTAGCATCATGTATCTGGGGACTTGATAGTGACGGAGATGTAGATTTTTGGGATTTTCTTAGTCAACACCTATCAAAAAAATTATTAAAATTAGATGATTCTTTTTATTCTTAAATGTAAATGCTAGTTAAACCATACCATTCTAGGAAAAAGTTTTATCTCCTGTCACTGACCTACGGCTAATTAGTTTAAATTACGTTGTCGGAGTCATATTTAAGGATTAACACCAATGTTATAGGTGCCATTAGCAACATGTACCCTCTCAGAACACGGGTGTTAACTGTTATACTTTTGTTACATTTTGTGAGTAATGTTCTTGGTACATTTTTAAAACCGTCAGCATCTGCTACAGGGATTGATGGTGTAAGGAAAGCACCACGATGTAAGTACTTAATTATTAAGTTTAATTTAGGATGTTATTAGTATTGGAAAATAAGACTTTCTAACTAACATCGGTAATAAGCTTGATTTAAGACAACAAATATTAGTTGCACTGTTAATGTAGATACTTTTTAGAAAATATTCTATAGCCTATGACCGTCAAGGATAATTTAGGATTCTAATGCTGAACTACTTTTTCAAATCAGTTCAGAAGTTTCAGAGGCAATGCAAACAAACAAATCTTTCCTGTTTGTAACATTAAATAATCAACACAACATAATGCACAAAGAATAGACCAATAATTTATTACAGTTATATAAATCAATACATTGCAAAGTAAGAGGAAAAGTATCACTAAATTTGCAGGGATAATGCCATGGTTGTGGTTCGGGAGCAAATGCAATGGATGCCCGCCACGAGGCTGTGAAGACGACGAAGCAATCATTCACGGATACTGCTGCGGATGTGCCCGCAGTGTTGGTAGGTGTAATCTCTATTATTCACAGCTCTGATTTTATACATTCCTGTTTCATAATGCAATCTCTTCTTGTCTGACATCTATACGCTTTAGGAAGTAGGCCTTTTAGTCCTGCACGCTCTAGCCTATTGTGATTGGTAGGACCCAAAAATCTTCGAAAGATTTTGAAAAACTCTCAAGTTTGCAGGTTTCCTCCCAAAGTTTTCTTTCACCCTTAAAGAAGTGATAATTTAATAAAAAAAAATCAATTTTTACACCAATGGTGTGCCCTAAAAATTAAAATTCTTTCTTTGAACCGTCATCCTCTTATTTGGCAGTCCGTGCATATCCCACTGAGCTACCGTTACTTACAAGTGCAAATTAATTTTAAGTAGGTATATTATATTTAAGTAGATTATATATGAGGCATCCGCAGAATCGAGAAGTGTCATAAGAGGCCTATGTCCAGCAGTGGACTGCAACGGGCTGATCATGATGATGATATTGTCGATCGGTAAAATACGGTATATAATCAAGTAACTTTGTTTCACAGATCATCTACCAGTACGCTGCCCGGAGTTTCTGCAGTGTCCTCTCAATCTACACGGATTGTGCCACGACTATGAATACATGATGACTTGCTGCTGTTAAAATTACGGGCCGCTTCACAGAAACAATATTGTTTTTCGATTCATGATTGTACATTGGATAATAAAATCGACTTGGAGTGACCAGCATTACATACTTTTAAATAAATTAATTAACACCAAATAGTCGCATATATAGTCCTGACCCCACACTTAGATCGAGTTTTGCATCGTGGGTGTCTGAACTCTGAGATAATATTCCATCTCCAAAAACCCAGACCCGAAAAAAGTATTTTTGGCTTACAGAACAATTATCTCGATGCGGGCATCGAACCCGTTGCCTCTCGTTTCACAGGCGGCGTCTAACCAACTAATCATACATACATATGTATGTATATCTATTTGTTTAACATAATTAATAGACGTCATTAAGATAATTCAGTCACGATATGGTCACAATCCCCAATAATGAGGGACCGACTAAAGAAAGGAAGATAGTAGGGAAGTATTTGCTTAATTTTTGTTTATCCAGATAGTGTAGCATATATTTTGTCTCTATGTATGTTTTCCAATGGCTTTGAGGTGTAACGCCGTCTCTGTCAAATGCTTCTGTTACTTTCTCGCATTCTGAATAATGTCATCGAACTTCTTTATTGCAGTGAGTTGTAGTTTTTTTACATATCTTTTAGTGTTATAGGAAGTAGGTAAAACAAAATAAAACACCCTTTTATAGCATACTGTTTTAATTTCTAAGAAACCCTCGATACAGAATTAAGGGGTTAGCGGATTGATTTCAAGTGAACTTAACTCTGACATGATAATGGTACAAAAATAACATACTCCAGTAAATACATACGATAAAATAATTTATAGTACACACAGACCGACACTTCAACTGCCAGCTATATATATCTAATTTCCTTAATAATTTAAATGAAAATAGGACGAAATAAAAGTCGTGTTCAACTAGCGGGCAGTTCAAGTGCCGCTCCGTATTATAAACATTTCAAATGATCACAAAGTGACGCTGATATATGTCTTTAAATAATACTATGTTCCCGCTTTTATTTTTGTATTTTCGCTACATGTTCACTATATCTGTCTAAATCTAAGGCCAACTGGCTATATCTACAATTTTGTGATGTCAACACAAAACGTTCAACATAGCACAACCCCGGTACATCGCGATAAATGTAAGTATACGAATATAAACACCCAGTGCATAAGTATTAGTACCTCGAGTGATCAGAAAATTAAAATTTAACATAAGCTGGAATAGTAACGTAACTTTAAAGTTAGCCTACGCGTATTGGACAGCGACGACAGTGTTCTTACTTCTTACTCTAGACCCGAGTGCGACCAGGGGCCACGACGAGTCAATAGCTAACTACGAGTATCATACAATGCTCGTACTATATTAAAGTTATACAAAACACTTGTAATTTCACCGCACACGTCACGCGCCGCTCAGATTACAGATATTACCTGCATCGCAATTCTTAAACGTGAAACAGCACAAAATTAACCTACGATATTCAATATATATAAACATTCACCCATCCACTGCACTTTCCGTTTGCATATTAAACAATATCGGACATTAGCAACTGAACAGAAATTAGCCGACGTGAGGCGAGCACGCCGTTGTTCGCTCACGCTAATATAATTATAATATATTTAATTAGTTTATAATTACAAGGATGCGATGGTGAAAGTTTTATGGTAATTGCATTTTTTTATGTAACGGGTGTGGCGGCCGGCGCCTGCGACTCCCACGTCCCTTGCGTGTTGCTGCCAGCCTGCAATACATAACAATATTAATAAAATCCATTATACCTCATTAGTCCCTTTCGAATAGTGTTGAGTAGGACATAACAAGAGGCAGTACATTTGTCCCGTACATGACGTCAAAATGTAAGAGCGGCTCAATTTTTAATGTGTAGTACTTCATATTTGGTGTACTACTTGGTCTGTAATGTCATTTCATTGGCGTGAGCTGTGAGGCAAAGTTATGACTCACAAATAAGTGTCAGTACGCCTTACTTCAATTGAAGTGGGACATTGTACTGGCTTAGTACAAAAATGAGGCTACTCTTACAAACTCTTTTTCAAGTCATGTCCTACTCAACACTACTTTCGAATGACTTGAATTCAGTTGGAGCGTAAAAGGCAAGACATTCAATGGCTTAAATAAGTTTTATAACTGTCTATGAATAAGGGTGTTCCTTTGCGGAAGTAATGAATATGAGATAATAGAATTCATGACTATAGTATGAGTTATTTATTTATTTATATTCAGTCAAGGAATTCAGCCTGACTGCTGGATTGAATGTGGCGAAGATCTTACTCCAGGCCCAGACCCTAACCAATATTTTAAGCCGGCATGCCGAACTAAAAAATAATCAGTTTCAGTCTCACGCACGTCAGAACTGCTTAAAAGTAGTGGAAGTGAAAGTAGCGAATAATAAAGGTGTAGTCGTGAGCTGCATGTCATCAAACAGTCTCGAGTTACTTTGGCAGCATCGCACGAACCCAGGCAGATAAATCCGATAAATTGTCAGTTGTAGGGAAAAGGAGGCTACATAAACGATCACTTACCTGGTGGTTTTATCACATAAGGACTATAGAGGAATTTTCTATTTATATAATGTTGAGAAGAGCCAAAGGTAGGGAGGCATCGTGACAACTAGTCATCGATTCGGTAAAAACTTTTCAAGATGATACGTCCTTCCGTTATGGACGATTAATGCCTTCTCTACACTTCAACAGATGTGTCTGCAGACGTCGTCTCCGGATGGTAAGAATATATAATAATAATAATTAAAATCTATTGAATGACAAACCGTGCGTTCCACTTGACGATCGCAACACTCATCCGAAGACGACATCTGCAGATGCATCTGATGACGTGTAAAGGAGGCATAAGACAGCCTCCATGGCTCTGTTGACTAAACGTCAGTTATTCTAGAATCTAGAGGATGCGGGTTTGATCCCAGTACCAAGTTTATTTAGTGTATGGCAGGTGGAGAGCTAGCACGTGAGTGTGGGCAGCAGTGTGTAGTGTGTAGTTACCTGCGGCGTCGCATTCAGCAGCAGGAGGACTTGCCGGTGTCGATGGGGTGTCCCTGGTCGATCTTCACCTGGCCGCCGACGGCGAGGCAGGTGGAGGGCTAGTACGTGAGTGTGGGCAGCAGTGTGTAGTGTGTAGTTACCTGCGGCGGTGCATTCAGCAGCAGGAGGACTTGCCGGTGTCGATGGGGTGTCCCTGGTCGATCTTCACCTGGCCGCCGACGGCGAGGCAGGTGGAGGGCTAGTACGTGAGTGTGGGCAGCAGTGTGTAGTGTGTAGTTACCTGCGGCGGTGCATTCAGCAGCAGGAGGACTTGCCGGTGTCGATGGGGTGTCCCTGGTCGATCTTCACCTGGCCGCCGACGGCGAGGCAGGTGGAGGGCTAGTACGTGAGTGTGGGCAGCAGTGTGTAGTGTGTAGTTACCTGCGGCGGTGCATTCAGCAGCAGGAGGACTTGCCGGTGTCGATGGGGTGTCCCTGGTCGATCTTCACCTGGCCGCCGACGGCGAGGCAGGTGGAGGGCTAGTACGTGAGTGTGGGCAGCAGTGTGTAGTGTGTAGTTACCTGCGGCGGTGCATTCAGCAGCAGGAGGACTTGCCGGTGTCGATGGGGTGTCCCTGGTCGATCTTCACCTGGCCGCCGACGGCGAGGCAGGTGGAGGGCTAGTACGTGAGTGTGGGCAGCAGTGTGTAGTGTGTAGTTACCTGCGGCGGTGCATTCAGCAGCAGGAGGACTTGCCGGTGTCGATGGGGTGTCCCTGGTCGATCTTCACCTGGCCGCCGACGGCGAGGCAGGTGGAGGGCTAGTACGTGAGTGTGGGCAGCAGTGTGTAGTGTGTAGTTACCTGCGGCGGTGCATTCAGCAGCAGGAGGACTTGCCGGTGTCGATGGGGTGTCCCTGGTCGATCTTCACCTGGCCGCCGACGGCGAGGCAGGTGGAGGGCTAGTACGTGAGTGTGGGCAGCAGTGTGTAGTGTGTAGTTACCTGCGGCGGTGCATTCAGCAGCAGGAGGACTTGCCGGTGTCGATGGGGTGTCCCTGGTCGATCTTCACCTGGCCGCCGACGGCGAGGCAGGTGGAGGGCTAGTACGTGAGTGTGGGCAGCAGTGTGTAGTGTGTAGTTACCTGCGGCGGTGCATTCAGCAGCAGGAGGACTTGCCGGTGTCGATGGGGTGTCCCTGGTCGATCTTCACCTGGCCGCCGACGGCGAGGCAGGTGGAGGGCTAGTACGTGAGTGTGGGCAGCAGTGTGTAGTGTGTAGTTACCTGCGGCGGTGCATTCAGCAGCAGGAGGACTTGCCGGTGTCGATGGGGTGTCCCTGGTCGATCTTCACCTGGCCGCCGACGGCGAGGCAGGTGGAGGGCTAGTACGTGAGTGTGGGCAGCAGTGTGTAGTGTGTAGTTACCTGCGGCGGTGCATTCAGCAGCAGGAGGACTTGCCGGTGTCGATGGGGTGTCCCTGGTCGATCTTCACCTGGCCGCCGACGGCGAGGCAGGTGGAGGGCTAGTACGTGAGTGTGGGCAGCAGTGTGTAGTGTGTAGTTACCTGCGGCGGTGCATTCAGCAGCAGGAGGACTTGCCGGTGTCGATGGGGTGTCCCTGGTCGATCTTCACCTGGCCGCCGACGGCGAGGCAGGTGGAGGGCTAGTACGTGAGTGTGGGCAGCAGTGTGTAGTGTGTAGTTACCTGCGGCGGTGCATTCAGCAGCAGGAGGACTTGCCGGTGTCGATGGGGTGTCCCTGGTCGATCTTCACCTGGCCGCCGACGGCGAGGCAGTTGGAGGGCTAGTACGTGAGTGTGGGCAGCAGTGTGTAGTGTGTAGTTACCTGCGGCGGTGCATTCAGCAGCAGGAGGACTTGCCGGTGTCGATGGGGTGTCCCTGGTCGATCTTCACCTGGCCGCCGACGGCGAGGCAGGTGGAGGGCTAGTACGTGAGTGTGGGCAGCAGTGTGTAGTGTGTAGTTACCTGCGGCGGTGCATTCAGCAGCAGGAGGACTTGCCGGTGTCGATGGGGTGTCCCTGGTCGATCTTCACCTGGCCGCCGACGGGCGCGGCGCCGGTGGACGGCGGGCCCACGCGCGCCTTGATCTCCGCCGCCATCGTCATGAATGCTTGCTCCACGTTCGTAGAGTTCTTCGCAGACGTCTCCAGGAACGGTATGCCCAGCTGCTCGGCGTATTGCTGCAAGCGTAACAACGTGGAAATTCAATACGGGTTTTGGAGATGACTTACTTTTATTTATGAATATAAAACATCCATCCATTCAAAAATCACTAAAATTTGCTGGTAAAATGCTCATCTCCTCCTCTATCGATTTTTCAATTTTGTTCTCTATTTTGAGATACCGATGCCCTTAATATACCAAAGTATATGTGCAGTAATCACCAAGCATCAAAAGAGAACTTTTGCTCTTCAGCCAGATTTATGCAAAAAAAACCGGATCCAAGTAGGCTCCAATTCTTTACACAAGACATTATTTCCATATTGTAACATCCTATGATTTAAGTTGATAGTAACAGTGATATGGTGTACGTGACTCACATTAGCCGTGGTGTAGTCGACGACCTTCTTAGTGGTGAGATCACACTTGTTGCCCACAAGCAGTTTGTTCACGTTGTCGCACGCGTAACGATCGATCTCCTCCAGCCATTGCTTCACGTTGTTAAATGAGTCCTGGAATATCACAAAAATATTTGAATTATTAAATTACGTGCGACAATTTCGGTAAACCATTTTTCGATCAAGTATTTGATTACTTTACGATATTTTGTAAATCTTTAGGGACAGAGGGGTAATGATGGTTGTAAAATAAATGCGAGCGGATAAGTATAAGAAACTGGTGGTAGGTCTCTCATATGTGAGAGGCCATCTGGGTAGGTACCACCGCAATGTTTATTTCTCCTGTCTAACAGCTGCTTAAATGCACTGTTATGTTTAATTTTGAAAGACACTGTAACCAAAGTAACTACTGGACTAGATTGAGACTTAACATATTATGTCACGTATCACGCGAATGGCAAGCTCGTCTCGATTCTCGCCATACATTTTAATAAAAAAGGACAAAATGCTAACAGTAGCTGTGTCCACAATTATGATTGGCACCTTAAAGAGTATTGCAAAATATACGAAATTCGAGAAATGTGATATACCTACGGTAAATATGTAATGACTCCTTTCTAACAATAACTCTATAAATAGTTTACAAGGTGGAGCAATTTCTGCCTATTCTCAATACCCATGTGTAATACATATTTATTGAACAAATTGTCGTAACAAATTATAAAGTACTCTCGGAGTGGTGTTGCAAGTGTCCATAGTCGATTGCAACTAGACATAGTTGGGGAAATCGTTTGAGACCTTACATTTTATTACATAACCCGGTTACATGTGCGAGTTTCCAACGATTTATTGTACTTTAGATGAGGGAACTAAATTTTTTGATAATACAGAATTCTGTATCCTGTATCTGTATCAGCCCATATACGTCCCACTGCAAGGCACGGGCCTACTCTACAATCGAGAATACGATTGACAGTGGTTAGGCCATATAGTCCATCACGCTGGCCTAGTGCGGGTTGGCGGACTTACATACCATACAAATTCTTATAAATCGCTATGGTATGTAGGTTTCCTCACGATGTTCTCCATCACCGTTTTAGTGCGTGAAAAAATTTTGGATTACAGAATTACCAATCTTATAATTCTAATGGTAAAAAGTGTGAACATTATATTTCCTGTGACATATATTATGGTCCAACATATCGGACAGATGAGAAAACCATTTTATTGGGAACATTACAAGATTTTTAGTACTTAACCTTTTAAACTCGTAGTTTATTGATCTCTTCACAGACTAGGTCAAGCGAAAGTACTCTAGAATTCTACAGAAAGTAGCAGCTGGGTAATCTTTTATTCAAAATCAAATTTACATATTAGGCATTACAATATTCTTTTCACTGATTAATTTATACAGTACCCTAGCAATATTTGTAACATGCTAACTACTGGTATAATTATGAAATGGATTCGCTACTTAAGGGATTCAATATTTGTATCTCTCAATACGAAAACGATATTTACAACTGTATGGTTCCAGAGTATCACTCAGTAAGTCAGTATAATACATTTTTATTAACGGTCTTATTATACACTTGTAAAGCCTATTTTAGTTATCGAATAATAATAATAATAATAATAATAATAACACCCAACAGTCACATACATAGTCCTGACCCCACACTAAGATCGAGTCTTGTGTCGTGGGTATCAGGAACTACGAGAGACTTTTCGGTCTCACAAACACCCAGACCCGGAAGAAATATTTGTGGGCCGCACAAACATTTCTCTCGGTGCGGGGATCGAACCCGCGGCCTCGCGTTTCACAGGCGGCGTCTAACCAACTGCGCCACGGAGGCTGTCGTGTGTCGAATATTTTGTCTTCTTCGCTCAAACTGGAGGGTTACTCTACGAAACGATACGAACTACGAATATTCGGATGTTCGACGTATGGAGTAAGATATAAGTATTCCACTTCGAAAAATCAATACTATTTTCTATTATACTTATAATTTTCTACGAGCTTAGTCTATGGTAACGACGATAGAGGATTCCAATATTTTGTGGAGTATCTAACCTCATTAGTGAAGTTTTACGTACGGCGTCCGAACATTCGAAGTTCGTATCGTTTCATAGAGTAACCCCCCTGAATTCAAAAGTCATATGAAAGGCACAAAATATTCCATAAATAAAATAGATTTTAAAACTCTCTATAAATAAAGCTATAAATCATTTACAAGGTTCTAAACAACCTTTCAATATTAAATAAACAGTATAGACGCGAATATTAGGTCATTAGTAACACCGTTTTAACAGGATAACATCATACCAATGCAATGAGATAAACGATGTAGTTTTATTTGGGTCATGTTTGGGTATTACATTTTGAAGATTGCAGTAAATATACAATTTCAACAGGCACTGCCTTTGAAATTGAATCAGCCGCTATTGGACTCAATTGGGCCTTGCAATTTATAAGGTTGAGCGCTGGAAACACTTAGCACAAAGATCTTATATGAACACTGTAGCACTGCGAATTACATCACAAATAAACAAACGTACGACCTTAGGAAGTAAAAAAATCGCTTTTAACGCTATTAATGATGTGTTATGAATCGACAGAGGAGACTTTTTCTGTGTGACGTGAATCTGCGCAACAATAACATAATAGCTAGCTAGTGTTATATGTAAATAAAAACCGCTTTCATAATTATTATTTAGGTAACAACAGCAAAAGTACGTTAATCAGTAATCTTCTAGTTTATTATATAATAATAAAATATGTATCACGTAGCCGATCAAAAACACCACCATTAAATTTAAATTATTTTACTTCATCCACGAACCGAGGTATGGTCAGATGAATAAATAAATACACCCAACAGTCACATACAAAGTCCTGACCCCACAATAAAATCGAGTTTTATGTCGTGGGTATCAGAAACTACGAGAGCCTTTTCGGTCTTACAAAAACCAGAACCAAATATTTGTTTCGGTACGGGGATCGAACCCGCGGCCTCTCGTTTCACAGCTGGCGTCTAACCAACTGCACTACGGAGGCTGTCATTAATAATGTAGTATGTGTAGTGATAAATATTTAGAATTGGCAGACGAGGTTACTGACATGTGGGATGTCGACTCAACAATTATTGTCCCGATTGTCATTTCTGCTCATGGGCTGATACCAAAGAGCCTCGACCAACATCTACAGAGGCTCTCAATTGGCTGTCGGGTCAACAGTCAGATACAGAAGGCAGTATTGCTTGACACGGCACGTATAGTGAGGCGGTTCCTCACTTTGGGTTCCTAACCACCGGTGGCTTGGGTGCCTCGCCATTGTTGGATTTATTTTATATTTTTATATGTATTTTGTTTTATACCATATGAATAAAAATATAAAAGATAGAAATTGAAAATAAAGGGCGTAAATAGTAAAGAAATGAATCATTTGTCAGCAATCAATGATTCATTTGCAGTGTGCTAGTAGCTCATTACGTGCTAACTGGTCAGATGTTTGGCGGCCTGGCTACGAGCCAGATTCCACGCTAGACGCACCACTGCGAGAATTTTAATGAGCAACTAAATATTTACAGCCTCTTTGTATTAACTGCCTAAATTAAACCGTGCTTGTCAAGTTTTCATTATTTGTTTATAGCTGTTGCTGTGTCAAGGTTAATTGTCGACTGCTGCGGGAGCGTCAAGGACTTGAATTAAAAACACGGCTAATAAGATTCACTTGAAGTGAACATATGAGATTTATACGTTTAAACCTCCATGTAATTTATTTAATTGTTGCAATATTACAATGTAATTAAAAGCTTTCTTTCGTAGTTTTTCTTTAGAAACTTTTAGCAGGTTATTAATATTTTACACTTATATGTCACCTTATGATATTTTTAAACCAATTGAACATCCTGGATTTAAGATGACTTGACGTGGCAGAAAAAAATCACTGTAAATAAATAATTGGCGACAACAAGAACTAACAACGGGTTAACGTGGTGACCGGGGCAATGGCCATAGATGTGTCACATGCATCTGTCTACACTCTACACTATAAAGCCCTTATCCATTCCATAGATAGTTTTAAGACCTATTTGTCTATTGAATGATTTGTCTTCTTCGCTCAAACTGAATTCATAAGTCGTTCGTAAGGTTTTAAACTGTTTACGATTGTGTTCATTTTTTGGACAAGTGTGGTGCATTAAGATTCACTGCAAAATTCAAAGAATAACAATCAAGATAGTCTTAATTACTCCAAAAATATATTTTGACACACTTTATTAGATAATGCTGTCTAGAACGATATAAAAGGTATAGCTGCGATAACGAATGAAAACTTTGTGAGTGCTGCACAGTCCATACAACGTTGAACAAAAGAAGCAATTCGCTCCCATTTCGCTCCAGTATTTATCTCTTGGAGGCCAGTAATAACTTTTGTTTACATCGCTTACTAAACAAAGACGTGTATGTTCGAATTTAACTTCAGTTTGCATTATCTCAAAGTATTAAAGGATTTACTACTAAGATAACATTGAGTATTAGTCAAAATGATGCGTTGCAAGTTGCAAGTGTTTAACAATATCTCATACACATATAAAGCAAGTAACAAAGCCTTCGTTTGAACACAATTATATCATATACAAACATGTTAGCAATAAGACATGCAACAATTATTTCCTAAATTGATTTTAGGCACAACGTTGTAGACAGGTGATTTCAATTTAGTATTTTGTATTTATCAGAGCATAATAACAACGGGCCAAATTGCCTTCAACATTTACTTTTGTAAACGATACGGTTGTATCGCTATTTCAAATAAAAATAAATCCTATACCGTATTTAGTTTCACCGCTTTCGGAAACGTCTACAAAACAAAGAAAGTGTTGTGAGTTACTTTCACTACATATAAAGCAATATTGCTACTTTAGTGCAAACAAGTGTGTATCATATGCAAATTGCCCTATCTGCACTACAAATTACATTGCAATTCCAAGTCTGATTTATGTCTTCTTATATCAGAATGAACTTTCGATGATTGAGGCCAAGCCTAATAATCTAGTAAGTTTAAAACAAAGCGTAGAATAATTTATAATTAATTATTATTTTAATGTTTTAAGGCTTCATAGTGAATATTGAAAAGCAACAAAATATATTTTGCTAAGGAAAATCGTGCAAAAGATTGTAGCAGGAATAAAAGAAGTACTGATCACAAATTATTGTGTTCCAAAGAACTCGTCGCCTTGAAAAAAGGATCGACTGGATTATAGCAACCAGTCTTTACTTGTAAATTGAGCTAAAATGTCTAACTTTGATTATATTCCTTTAATTTGTAAATGAGTTTACTAATACTAAAAGTTGAATCATTTGGATCTATTCTAGTGTGATATGATTTTACTTTTTATCATTCAATAAATCCATTTCGAAATATTTAGATTGTGAATCACTAATGATAAGAGATAAGTTTGTCTTCACCTAATAGACAATTTTATCGGTTACTTTTTGGCCAATACATCATATACGCAAAAGCAATTTAGCATAAAATATTATGATAAAAGGACAAATTGTTATGAGATGCAGAAATATTATTTGATGAATAAGTAAAAATTGTTGTAGGCCTACATAGACTTCTAGTGGCTTAACTAGATTTTGAATGTAACTATATAACATAGCTTTGACGATAATTGTGTCATTTTGTTATTTTTTGTCATCTTTCACAACCAAGGACCGCTGAAAATGACAAATGGCTACTTTTTGCGACATTAACAATTAAGAACATTTTGTATCTGGGGGCGCGGCCGAGCCCCCGTCCAAGTCGAGCTATAGGCCGTAACATCCTTTTCTCGAAGCAATTCAGACCATTTTCAACCCCCTATAACTTCGTTGTGGCTAAAGCATGAAGCCTGACTTTTCAGTTACTAAGCAGGCATTGTGTAAACACGGTATATTTAAAAATACATTCAATTTGAACCAGTAGTTTAATAATTGTAACTAGTCAAACTTTCTTAATTTTGTCACTCACTGACTGACTGACCGATCATCAAAAGTCTAAGGCACTTCTAGCAGACATAGAACCTTCAAATTTAGAATATAATTAGTGTTTAGTGTCTCAAGTAAGGGAAAATTCAAACATTTCATAATTTGTGTCTAGTTTTCTAGATAGACCAACTGCGTGAATAACTTTGTAATCCCATATAAATGTATAGTGCCAGCAGCATTATGTATAAATTGTACGATACATTATGTTTCCATGCGATGGCCAAGTCGATCCATTTATTTAAAACGTAAAGAATTTTGAATATTGATATGGTAATAACTAACGTAATAACTTTATATAGAAGGTCCCTTAACCCTTAATTGGGCGCGCCTAAAAAGTAACATAAGCGGTCGCGCGGGGTGTCTAGCACCCCACAATTAGAAAATTAAATAAAATACGAAATACACGCAAAATCAGACTTTTATTAATATGAACATTTGAACTTACATATTTATCAACTTTTATACGTATTTTTAACATAATTAACTTTTTTCTTAATATGAAATATATTTTTTTACCTATCCTAGTTTTAATCGTCAGAATTTTGACAGACTATATTCACATGGTCATTGCACACATGTTTTGGCATTTCGAACATTCAGTCTTTGTTTTCCTGTCCTTATTACATAATACAAAGCACTTTTTGTATGATTGTCCTGAATTCCATGTTGTGTTTTTAGTTGTTTTTGCAGCGGTCGTGGTAGGGTATGCTAGCTCTTGATATTTGGTGAGGTTTGACTAAATTAACAGACAGTCGCTTTAAAAATACTCTTCGGGACACATTAGAGTCAATTTTAGATTTGTATGTAAAATATAGGAATCGATACCTGTGATATTGAAAATATGAAAAAATATCACCATCAGCCATCTTTTGGTACGTCTTCCTATATTATAACTGGCGTACATTTGGTCGTTCGTATCAATTCCCCCATTCGTTTTATTATAAAAATGAATAATTTCGGGCTTTCTTTTCTCACCCTCAATAATACAATGTTTTAAAACGAAAATAATGAAATTAACAGTCATCCACTACCTCGGAATTTAGACCACACAAACAGTCACCTGGGGTGTCGTGCACCCCAAATACGCTCTCCTAGCCCAACCGTCCACAACAGAGCGCCGCTCGCAACTGAATCGTGTACGTTTTACATGTTTACGAAGCTACCTAGAAGACCAGCTTCCTAAATTTAAATTTCAAAAAGTTGTGAGCCTGAAAACCTGCTCTGGGGTGCATGACACCCCACGCGACCAATTAAGGGTTAAGGACTAAATAAATTAATCGACTTGGTATTACATGCATCTCACAACTTTTTGCGGTAGAAAACCTGAGCTGCGAGACTTGGAATTTTTTTACAGGATGTTTTTGATTACAATTAATAGAGCGACATAGGTACGTCCACGAGATATAAAACCGCAATAATAATAAACACAATACAATTGAAGTAACCACCATTACCACAAAGACTTTTGTACTAATAGCGGTAAACCTAACTCCAATTACAATTTTTCGCAATTTTACACCCTTATAATCTACTAAGTAAACTAGTTAACACGCCCTGGGCACAGGCAACCTAACTACCTCAAGTTAATTAGAACCCCGCGGTGTGGACTGGTTTTCTAGCCGTACGAACGGATGCAATGAAGCCATACCCGACTCACTTCCTTAAACAACGTGAGAGTGGTACTGCAAGGTACATGGTACGCTTCGGCGTGGAAAGTTCAAATGTCACTTAGAACCATTATCCAACACTAGAAATCGCCTGATTTAATACGATATGAACCAAGCTGCAGTAAATCTTAATATATAAGATCAATTGTCTGAGTTCATGGATGATAATAAATACTTTGTAATTTTTTAGCTGTATCCTCCTTCAATTGTGTCCTACGATTTTATAGTAACTATATCGACTTTATTTTTATTTCATTCTTATTCTATGGAGGTTTTCGTTCAAACTGTCTACATTTTATTTCAATTTCAGAGCTCAAAGCTCAGTTTAACTTCAGTATTTTCTTCCTTTTGGTAGCACTTTGGAACGCGAAGATGAAGAATATTGAATACAATACAAAGTGACTTTTTTGTGGATTTTCATTTGTTGTTATAAATTAATTATGACGTAGCTATATGCGTAAATATTCTCACAAATGACAAAATACTTATAAATAATCACAAACACGTTATATCACAATCGATACTCGTAATCGCGACCATTCTGTCTCCATCAATTCTAATGACGAATGACGCCACACAATACACCGCTGAACAATATGCGAGTGAAGCGGGCCGCAATAACTAGTTTATGTATCGCGTTAAAATAATAAGGCCACGGCTGACGGCCTTTTGCAGGTCAAAAGCCCCATTGGGAGCTGATACTAGGACTTTCCGTAGAAAGTTATTAAAACTACATGCCATTGCAGCTGTATACATAATGGGATAATGGTTATATTAATTACTTTGTCTCAATGGATAGTTGACATCACTGACGTTAGCTATGGTGTTTTATAAAAAAGTAACAGAATATGAGTCAATAAAATTAATATATGGTCAATATTATATAAATAGGAATGAGAAAAACATAATATTATGAGGACATCATGTCTTTTCATAGTGATAAAATTATATAAAAGTGGTCAACATTAATTAGGTTTCGTAAATAGGTCTTATTCGTGATAAACTGAGCGCGGTCTAGCGCTCAGTTATAAATTATGTATAAAAGTAATTAATTATAATTATTGTAATTAGTGTATGTGAATCGTGACAAACCAAGCTTTTCACAAAATCATGTAGGAATTAAAAGCACGCAATTGTATATCTAGTATCAAGATTTAATTGATGTTATCACTCTACCTATAAGCTTTTGATG
Organism: Hyles euphorbiae; assembly: GCA_023078785.2. Classification (NCBI taxonomy): domain Eukaryota; kingdom Metazoa; phylum Arthropoda; class Insecta; order Lepidoptera; family Sphingidae; genus Hyles; species Hyles euphorbiae. The sequence continues at coordinate 4,201,228 of CM041053.1, forward strand.
CACCAGGAAAAATATTATATTACATACAGTTATACATGTAATTATAGTCCTATTGTACCATTTTGTGTACGATTAAATTATAATAGTTTGTAACGCGCTCATTTTATATTTTTTCCGTGTTGTATGTGTTGCGATGTGTCCGTGCGGGGTCACCTTGCAGGGGCGGGGAAGGCACGCGCCGGGGCACCAAGCGGGCAGTCGGCCGCGCTCGCTCAACGCAACATGTTATTATAATCCTAGACTCTAGTTTATTGTAGCCTTACGCCATTAAAGTGATTGCATTTACAATGGTGTGGTTTTATATCCAACTTCGAACCCAAATAACGCTTGAAAGAGTGTTATAAGTGGCGACCAACTTGTGGCCGTATTCGCGAAGCCGCGCGAGTCTAGTTATAACCGGTTTTTGCTCGACCGACGCGCCGCCGCCGCCGCCGCGCCGCTTGACGATCTTGTGTAGTCCTGGATCCTAGTACGTACGAGGTTTGGAAAATGCCTCCGCGGAAAGTACGTACAGAAGCCAAAGGGAGTGACACGCATTCCAGTTCGGAGGACGAGGCCAGACCTTCGCCAGCTTTCATGTCTGTGGACCAGCTGAATTCATTTCTTACCGCTTTCGCGAAGTCACAAGCGGAAGTGAATCGCCAGCTCGTGGAGTCCTTCATGACATCGCACGTAAGTGGTGGGTCATCCCTCGGAGGCGCTGGTACAGCGCATGCGTCGCCTTCGCCGACACTATCGTCGTCATGTCAGAATATGTCTAAGTGTACATCACGCTTCGATGGTCACAGTCGAGAACCAGAAGAAGTAGAAGCGTTCATAGATGCGGTAGAAATATATAAGGAATGTGCGTCAGTCAGTGACGACCTTGCACTTCGGGGTCTACCCATGCTGCTCCACGGCGAGGCTGCATTATGGTGGAGAGGAGTACGGACGGAAGTATCCTCGTGGCCCGAAGCGGTTAAAATGTTGCGAAACATGTATGGAGTTCCACGACCCGCATATAAGATTTACCGCCAAATATTTGCTGAAGAGCAAAATGGAGAACTCGCGGATACCTTTATTATCAGGATACGTGGTATGATATCAAAGTTACCCTATGTTCTACCCGAGGAGGCGAAGTTGGATATGATATACGGATTATTGGACAAACGTATTCGAAAACGATTGGCACGGGATGCTGTTCTCAGTATAGACTCACTGATTGATAAGACCCGAGCTATAGAAGAATCACTCATGGAAAACTCCAATGTGAGTATGTCTTCCAGTTCGACGCAGCCCCAGTCGACGTCATCGCGATTGACTCGCGTCCTGACATACGGCGCGCAAGCTTCACGGATCGCGCCGGTGCACTCGAAATTGGCGGGAAACGTGACATCGTCGTCGCCGCGGTTAAGTTCCACGGTAGCGCAGCCGTCGCAGGTTCAATCCGCGCGGCCGTCGCAGGCGCATCGTTCGTCGTTGCCTTCGATTCCAATCAGTGCCGATAAAAACCATTACGCGGGCAAAGTGAAAAGTGAAACGAGTGAGAAAAAGTTATTTTGTGTTTATTGTAAGACCCGTGGCCATACACGAGACTTGTGTCATAAAATGGACCGTAAGAAATCGCCTAGTAATAAGTCCGACGTATATTGTTACGGTTGCGGTGAAAAGGGATTTATACGAGCTAATTGTCTATCGTGTAAAAATAATAACATTTCAACGGGTGATGTGAACGTAAATACCCCACATTCACAAGATAGTGTTGTATTTTATTCACTTGATACCAAACACGAATGTTGTAAAGTAATTAATAATGATGCGAATATTATTGATAAGCAAGGTCGACCTATTTTACAAATTGAGATTTGTGGTTACAGTGGTACCGCGCTGATAGATACCGCCGCCCGGCGTAGTATCGCGGGTTCGACTCTGTATGCACTTTTGTTACGATTAGGTATACGATTCCGTTCGCAAACAATGTCCGTCAAACTTGCTGATGGTAATATTCGCACAAATAATGTTTTGTTAACATGTGTAAATGTTAATTGTATGTCTAAGTGTATACCTATTGAATTTATTGTGTTTCCCGATGCCTCAAACAACGAGACACTTTTAGGTATCGATTTTATAACCAAGTTTAAGTTAATTTTGGATTTTTCATCCATGACATGGTACACAGCTGATCGGCCTCAGGTCATTCACCCCTTGCTAACAGAGAGTTCACGCGACGTGGTGGAGTGTGCCTCAGTCAGCCTATTGAGGGAAGACGAGGGCACTTTGTTGACACAGGAGGAGCGGTCCAGCTTGGAGGTCGTGCTCGGTGAGTATTCTGATATTTTCGATATAGTCGGAGAGCCGACACCATTCGCCGAACATCATATCGATACGGGTGAACATCCTCCTATTGCGGTTCCGCCGTATCGGGTCACACCCGCGAAGAAGGAACTTATTCGAGTGGAACTAGATCGGATGTTAAAAGACGGAATTATTGAAGAATGTGAGTCTGCCTGGTCTGCACCTACTGTTTTGGTTCCAAAGACTAATGGTGGGTATAGGTTTTGTGTAGATTACAGGAGGCTTAATGCAGTGATTAAAACGGACGCTTATCCTATGCCGCGTATTGATGACCTGTTACAATCCACGAAGAAGGGTTGCGTAATGAGTTCCTGTGACCTTCGAAGTGGCTATTGGCAATGTAGGGTTAAGGATCAGGATAAAACAGCGTTTGTCACGCCATTTGGTACGTATCGCTTTTTACGTATGCCCTTTGGTCTCAAGAATGCGCCAGCCACATTCCAGCGACTTATCGACCGGTTTCGTTCAGGGTCCTCGCTTAAGGATATTACCATCCTTACGTACCTTGATGATATACTGGTGATATCTGAATCCTATCCTCAGCACCTTTCTGATCTGCGTGCGGTATTCGACCGTCTTCGCTTGTTTAAGCTCCGTGCGAATCGTGACAAGTGTGTCTTCGCTAGGGAGAAGGTGAAATACTTAGGTCACGTGATCTCTCAAGAGGGTATATCTGCAGATGAGGACAAGGTACGTGCTGTCTTGGATATGAAGGAACCTACATGTCTACGGCAATTGCGTACATTCCTTCAAACTTGCTCTTGGTTCCGCAAATTTATACCGAACTTTGCAAGAGTGGCTGAACCGCTAACCCGCTTGACCAAGAAGACGCAGGTATGGCATTGGGGTTTGGAGCAAGGTAAGGCTTTTGAAGCTCTTAAGTCATTGTTGACCACGTCTCCTATTCTTGTACAGGCGGATTATACTAAGCCATTTTTATTGCGTACTGACGCCAGTGATTATGCATTGGGCGCGGTTTTACTCCAGGGGGAGTCACCGCATTGTGAACATCCAATTGAGTATGCCAGTCGTCTGCTCACTCCTGCCGAGAAAAACTATTCAACTACGGAAAGAGAGGCTCTTGCAGTAGTTTGGGCTGTTGAGCGATTTCGTGGATATGTGGAGGGTCATCAGGTTCATGTGATGACTGACCACCAACCCCTGAAGTGGTTGTTTACGCTCAAGTCACCTAGTGGTAGGTTAGTTCGCTGGGCAATGAAATTGCAAGCTTTTGACCTTCGTATCGACTATACCCCAGGTAAGGCCAATGTACTTGCCGATACTCTCAGTCGTCCCGTGACAACCGATGGACCTTTGCCCGAGTGTGACATCTGTCCTGTTGTCGTTGACGTGCCGCGCTGGGATGCTACCTCAACCCATGATGCTCAGTTGGCTGACCCGGAAGTTGCGAAGATTATTCAGGACTTAGAAGGTAAGGATGAACTTGCCGTTACTCGTTGGTCTGAGAGAGGCTATGTCTTGAATCAAGGTGTACTGTATCGATACGTGGCCGATACTGATTCGGAGGAGCCACAACTCGTAATACCCGAGAGCCTGCGGAGCAAGGTCATGTTCGAGTGTCATGATTCGCCTACCGCCGCTCATGGGGGCATTGATAGAACATTGCATCGTATCTCGCAAAGGTTTTATTTTCCCGGTATGAGTCGTTTTGTTATTGACAGGGGTCGGACTTCTTCTGAAGAATATATTGAGGGTGACTTGGTGTTAATGAAAACACATGTACTCAGCAACGCTGCAAAGGGTATTACATCCAAGTTCAACCCGAAACGAGATGGACCATATGTCGTTCGTAAGAAGGTGAGCCCTACCACTTATCTCTTAGCTCATGTGAAGTCTGGTGAGGTATTCGGTAAGTACCATGTTTCAGACTTCCGTCGTTATCATGCTAGGGAGGGTGAATGTCCTGAGCCGGTGGCTCCTAAGCGTGGTAGGGGTCGCCCACGTAAAGCTGCGACTTAATAATTTAGTTCTCGCGTTACTTTGTTGTTTGACCTGTTGGGAGTTTCCCCCACCTGGTCAAAAGGGGGAGAGTGTAACGCGCTCATTTTATATTTTTTCCGTGTTGTATGTGTGTTGCGATGTGTCCGTGCGGGGTCACCTTGCAGGGGCGGGGAAGGCACGCGCCGGGGCACCAAGCGGGCAGTCGGCCGCGCTCGCTCAACGCAACATGTTATTATAATCCTAGACTCTAGTTTATTGTAGCCTTACGCCATTAAAGTGATTGCATTTACAATGGTGTGGTTTTATATCCAACTTCGAACCCAAATAACGCTTGAAAGAGTGTTATAAGTTCAATTTATTAGTTTCATGGCGTCCGTTCCCCTAACAAATATACGTTGGTTGGTAGTTGGTACAATAGACGGCCGATAGCACGAGTTTTATGCGCCCTTCAGATACAAGTATTACAATACCAACAGTTTGAGGACACATTTTAAGGTCTTTGAGGAAAATATAGTAGTAGTAGTAGTAGTAGTGTATCTCTGATCAAATTAGGGAAGCATTATATTTCCAATTTGTTACTTTCTTAAAATTATAGCAAAATTTACTATTTATTTTAGGTAACTACTTAATTTGGCATTGGCCCTTCGGGCAATAATATTATTTTGATTTTACACTATTTATTTTAATTTATAAATTCAATTACAAATCCGTGGTCAAATAATCAGTCTTTATAATATTTTAAAAGATGCCTTTGCCATCTAGTCAATTCGTTCAACAGCCGTGGGAATGATTCTATGAAATTAGCGCGCAACTACGGCCTCCAATCAATTAGTCGATTTTATCCGTACTTATTAGGCTCGAATGGTGCAATTTAGAATGAAGTGGGTCTCGATGTAACGTGCGGAGGCTGCGCATTCAACTGTTACAATGATCTCTAGGTCAATGCCGGCAAACAAAAACAGGTGAAGTCATAGAAATGTATTTGTAGCGTCCGGACTAAATATATGTATTACATTTACAAGTTACAACCCTTCTTTATATTGAGTCACCCTCGAAGCGACAAAGCCGCGTGCACAGAGTACATTTTACATACTAAGGCCGCGTGTCATTTTAAATTGATACCTCGCATTTTATACTATGAGGAAACCCTTCTCAATTCTAGTATACGAAGCGAAATTCAAAAATTGACTCGTATTGAATACACAAAAGTAAATAGTCTTCTAAGTGTTATATGAATGGTTCTGTAATTATTATTATCACATTCAGACAAAGAGACATTGTGTTGTATATTATGTATGACTCAGAAAGAATGAATGATGTTCTTGCTAGGGAATAACAATGTTCCCCTATCATTGATACATCTCCAATATCAACTATCAACTTAATGTAATAAATTACTTAATATTTTTACTATGACTGAAAATGGAATATGTGGGGAATTAAGAGCGTTATGACGAAATTAGATATGTTTGCATATTTATGAAGTGCGTGGTGGCCTGTTGGGAACGGACCAGACGCGACTGCCAACATGTTCACGGTGGTCGCGGGTTCAAGGGCAAATCCCAGGGCGCACCTGACTTTTCGGAGTCATGTGTGTATTGAGTCAATCCCCATGCACCAAAACGGTAAAAGAAAACATCGTGAGAAAACCTGCATACCATAATGATTTTTATGAATATTTATGGTATGTAAAAGTTCGCCAACCCACACTAGGCCAGCATGGTGGACTATACAGCCTAACCACTCTCAATCGTATTCTTGATTGTAGAGTAGGCATATTTATGATTTCTAGTACAAAGGGAAATAGTGTAATAGATTGGATAAACTGAATTGACTTAAAGAGTTCTTGAATACAATTAACATAACTTTATCCTCTACAGTCTTAGATATAAATCAGTGTGATAGTATTCATAAAAATTTATTGGGATTTTAAATATTTTGTTAAACTGTTCAAAGTGGTGCTTTCATATAGTTTTATCACATACTTTCTTGAAACTGGTTCCAATGGGCATATTTAAATAACAGGATTATTTGTCTGAATAATTTAAGAGATGAAAGCATAAACATTTTTATAAAGACATAACTTATTATTTATATATCTAGAACTTAACAATAAAATTGAGGGTTACGAACAAATTGTATCTGTATTCTATTAGACTGTATCTCTGTACAATATGGCTATAACAGGTTGTAAAGTGAACTAATAGATATTAGTGCAGCTGTTACATTCCTAATCGCATATTCATATTATAGAGAATTTTTATAATTATTCATACATGAATTATAATTAGTATAATATACGTAAAACATGTCTGTATCGTTTTAATAATATATTTGTCAGTATATTATTGCGTATTTTTGTGCATAAACAAATATACATATATTTAAAGCTCTGTTCCTGTTGAAATATAAACAATGTGATTTAAATTTAACTATCAGTATAAGAAATTGTTACAAAGTGTTTAAGCAGAACAAAAACATTGAGTATGATGCTCAGTAGTAATAATAATAATAATAACACCCAACAGTCACATACATAGTCCTGACCCCACAGTAAGATCGAGTCTTGTGTCGTGGGTATCAGGAACTACGAGAGACTTTTCGGTCTCACAAACACCCAGACCCGGAAGAAATATTTGTGGGCCGCACAAACATTTCTCTCGGTGCGGGGATCGAACCCGCGGCCTCTCGTTTCACAGGCAGCGTCTAACCAACTGCGCCACGGAGGCTGTCAAAAAATGTAGTAGAAAATAGAATGAAAAGATTTGATGGAACTTATTATGTTTTTTATATATTGTTTTTTTTTTGTTGTAGTTATGGTGTTAGTTGGCCTATCACGGAAAGAAACAGACAAAGCAAAAATGAATTTCCTGGTTACTACCAGGAGGACCTCTGCCCGCCCCTTCTGGGAAAAAGGCATGAGGATATGTATGTAAGCAGCATTTGTTTTTAAATTATATCACAGGATTCACAGGTAAAGGCAGCTAATATTTTTTTAGGAAAGTATTGATATTGTAACAATAAAGCTGAAATAAAAAACACTTTATCCGGGACTTTTGTGGCAAAAATAAAATATGAGCACTGCAACTTAAATGCAAGGAAAATGTTTGGCACAATGCCAGAAAGCATGCCAACTGTGAAAACACAAAAAATGAAAGGGTTAAAGAACCAAGTTAATATATTTTCTGTGACACCAATTATTAATTATCCACAAGAGAGGCTTGGTCAGATTATTTAGATAAATAAAATGCCTGGTGTGTTATATGAACTAAATTCATAGTTATTATTCTTCTGCATTTTTAACACTAAGCAAAATGATATGAAAATCACATATTTTAAGATTACTAGACAAATTATATTAATATTATTGATATAATATCAACGCGTTAAATAATTATGTAAAATGTATGTAAAATCAATAATTCCAACAACTTGTTTTTGAGCCAGCAGGATAAACAACTTTCCCCATATATTGAATATAGATTGATAATGATGTTATAACATACACAATATGTTATTGTATGTGTTAAAAAAACAATGCGCTCAATTTCTACAAACATTCACCTGAAAATATAAATTTTCCCATCATAGAAATATAATAATCAATATCCTTGGGACTATATAGGTAAATTCTAGTATTAATAACAGAAGCAATATAGTTTCAATAGGTGTTAGTCAGTTGTAAATGCAATTATAGATTTTGAAATCATGAAAACTCAAAAATACATTGATCTCTATTACTGCAAATGAGTGGTTTGAAATCAGTGCTTGTTATAAGTTTTATTGCTTTTCCTGAAAAAACCTAGTCATTAATTATTGACTTGTTTTCTTGGAAATGGAGTAAAAAATGGGAAATGCCAGAATTGTGTAATTTATCAGACATACATATAATTAATCTCAAATACTTATATATGTGTAACAAATTCCATCTCCATTTTGATTTAATGACTTGTCCTCAGCATAAATTATAGTTCTGAGCAAAGAACACATTACACAATCAAAGAATATCCAATTTAGGTTTTTTTTATTGCTAGATAAGTAAATATGCACATAGAAACTAGATAAAAGACATGAAAAAGTAATTGTTGAAATTCAGGAAGTACTGAACAACTTTAATACATGTTGATGTCATAAATTCAGTTTATATTGTAAACATAGGTATTAGATCTCATTATGTTTCTTGCAATTTGTATAATAAGTCTCAAGCACTATTGTTTTATAGCTCTTGGCATATTTAGAATTTCACACATCAACATACATAATAGTGTGTTTAATGTTTAACAAACAGTCTCACCTGGTCTGTGCAGTCGTAAACAATGATGATTCCATGTGCCCCTCTGTAATATGACGAGGTGATTGTTCTAAACCGCTCCTGCCCAGCTGTGTCCCATATTTGTAATTTTATTGTTTTCTCTTCTAATTCTATAGTCCTTATTTTAAAGTCTACGCCTATGGTGCTAATGTAGCTCTCTGTGTAAGTGTCGTCGGCGAATCTGAGCAATAGACATGATTTGCCCACTCCAGAGTCTCCAATCAGGAGTAGTTTGAACAAATAGTCGCTGAAAGAAACAAACAACTATTTAAGCCCGTAGGAAGTCCGACACTGCAACAATACGTGTTATCGACAAGACTGACGCATCCAGGGAGGCGTATCACAACTCCGACGAACAAAGGACCACTTCATGGTAGATTTTTGCACCAAAAAAATCGTGCGCAGTTATCGACAACTAGGAAGTATGTCGATATGATCGTTGGACCAAATGCGCCATTCACAATCCGAGCGATTACGTTTTCACAAATACTTCGATTGTACCTACTACGAACACACAATGACTCACCCGCACTTATTTAAAACTTAATTAACTAACAAAACAAAGCACATTAACTGCGCGAAAAATGATTGATTTCACAAGAAAACTCATGATCTTAGACAATGAACATGCAAAAAAAGCAGATTTTTGCCCATCCTTCTTGTAATATCGCCATGTTATAGTCGTGATACTCACTATTCTGCATTCATGTTTGTACTATAAACTTATTTTTTCCAATACAATGATTTCGGTAATGGTGTTGAAAATGTTTAACTTCTTTGTTTCTAGCACTAAATAGCGAACAAATTATTATTTCTACGTAGAACAATGGCCGCCGTACGAAACTTGTACGAAACACCCACTGACGTAAGTCAGAAATTCAAACAGGAGTGCCACTTGGCAAAAATAATTTGCGTTCGGAAATTACTATTTATGATTATCGACTATTTTATTTAAATTATTATCGATTATACAGTCAATTGTGATAACATTGGTCCAACCGTGATATATTTTTGGCTGCATGTTGAATGGTACTTACGTACATACATACATAAACTCGGGCCTTTTTCCTAGAAGGGGTAGGCAGAGGTGCCAGGGCACCCACATTTCACCTTGTATGTTCCGTCCCACGATGTGATAGGTGGCGATCCTATCGCCATACCGGGCACAAATTCCTGACTATGGGCTGATAATGAATAGAAAAATCTAATATTACTTTGCCCAACCCGGGATTCGAACCCGAGACCTCAGCTTTGTAGCCGTATCGTAGTACAACAACGCCACCGAGGCAGTCGTGGCACCTAGGCACCGAGGCGTGTTGAATGGTAATATTTTGTTTAATTAAAAATGCTGGAAATTTGATTTTACTTCACACTGTTTTGAGTTAATTTCATTAATAAATTCGTAATATATCGATTTGTGTTGAAACCAAAGCTGTTTGGAACTATGGATAAAATAGGTTAATAAACTTACTATGAATAAGGTAAGGTAAGTGTTTATTAAATAAAAATCTTAACAAACTTGCTTCTTTTATTTATATACAACCGTAAAAACTAATCATATTAGTAGTTATATTAAATCTAAGTAGGTTTAAAATATGATAACATCTCATAAAATCATTTCTTGCAATATACTTAGTGGTATTTTCCATATGTACAATCCTCTGTCTTTGTAACCGGCTATAATCTGTAACAAAAAAATATATATCTTAGGCTCAATTGCACAAACTAACTTTGCCAATACCTTTGCCCTTGAAACTGTCAATTCCATACATTCGCAAGGTCAAATACATCTCAAATGTATGGCGATGACATTTTCATAGGCAAAGGTATTGGCAAAGTTAGTTTGTGCAACTGAGCCTTAGGCTCAATTGCACAAGCTAACTTTGCCAATACCTTTGTCCTTGAAACTGTCAATTCCATACATTCGCAAGGTCAAATACATCTCAAATGTATGGCGATGACATTTTCATAGGCAAAGGTATTGGCAAAGTTACTTGGTGCAACTGAGCCTAAATATATAATGGATAATTATGTGATTTTTTCGACACATTATTTTAGTGGCTAAACATATGATACCTCAAGATTTCATTCGACTTAAGATGACATTCGATACAATACTAATGCACTAGTGTCTTATGGGCAACCATGGATGTATGTTCCCCTACTATTTCTTTTATGTTTAAATATTATTTTCTATAACCCAGATTACAGGATATGTTTTTGTATATTGTGTAGACAAAAAGAAAATTACAGACCATATTATACTCCTTCTTACTGCAAGGGCCTTGGCTATATAGTAGTCGAATTTTAGGTATCATTTGCGATCTGTAGTTTGAGGGTTGTATTACAATCACAAAATTAGTCGATTAGTAAATTGCACAGAATCGAACTGGTCCCGAAAATATTTGCTGTTTCCTTATATAGTTTTTTAATCACTAAATTATATGTAATATAGGCATATCAAGCAACATTTACTAATGGTGGATATCTCATATTATGTGAGAGGCCGCCTGGGTAGGTACTACCGAAATGTCTATTTATCCCGCCAAACAGCAGTATAAATGCACTGTTGTGTTTCGGATTGAAGGACATTGTAGCCAGAGTAACTACTGGACATATTTAAACTTAACATCTTATGTCCCAGGATGGCGAGCGCAGCGGAATGCCAATGCATTGCTGTGTAATTCGAGGTGTTGTTTGATTTTGCTACTGTTCATGACTGGTCGTATCGCTTACTTTCAGGCGAATGGCATGTTTGTCTCGCCATTCATAGCAAAAAAAGTAAGTTTACCTTGCTGCCAACGACGGCGAGTGAGAGCAGCATAAGGCTGGGGCCCCGCAGCTGCGCGAGCGGACGCGTCTCGCCCTCGCGGTACACGTACACGCAGCCGTCGTAGCAGCCCGCGAACACCAGCCCGCCAGTCGCGCGTAGGCACACCGCGCCCTTACCGCCCTCGTGCGAGCCCACGTGACTACCAGTCTGTACAAAAAATTTAATGCTAAGGAGGTCTTAAAATGGATATTAAGAACTACTATGAAGGTTTGATCCTTAGGCAAATTTTCCACAAAAAAAAATCTCCTGTATTGCTTTTGTTCAGCTGTGGTCTCATTAAGGTTGAAGACGATGATATAATTAATACATTAACTAAGTTAAATATTGTTCGACAAAAATTATAGTCGTTTAATCAAAATAGATTTAATCATTGACCCTGGAAGATCGGAACCTTTCTTTAAACAAATGCAAAAACCCCGACAAGTGCATATAGGCATTACGAATATTAATCCATGCGGGAATCAAACTCGCATCATCCGACGTAGAAGGCCAACTTATCCTTATTTCTTACTTCTTCGACAATCATTAAATATGCATTTTATATCCTCTGGTCACATAATACTCACCACATAATCAAACACATATATCTGATGGCTACTGGTCCCGCAGTATACTTTGCCGTCTTCAAATAAAAGTGTATATACAGTCATTTTTGGTCCTTCCAATGTCCTCAATAATAGCCCAGTTTGGGCGTCTTTAACAGTGACGTTTTCCGAGCGAGCTGCCACTAGAAGCACTTTGCGCGGCCCCTCCTTCATGGCGCGAAGGGCGAGAATTGACTGATCGGAGAATTTCACCGTACTCACTGGTATAAGCATGTTGTTCTAAAACATAAATGAAAATATATAATGCATTTGTAACCGATCGATGTCTACATGGAATGGATAAATGAGAAAAACGAATATGCGGGGATTGCTAGAATTCACTTTAAGTTTAAATGTAAATAAAGCATCAAATTAATTAATTCATTAATTTTAATGTGGACTGCGAAGCTGGGTCGGCCTCTAGTTAAAAATAAATAAATACACCCGATGATCACATAGTCCTTCCCACACACACCAAACACACGCGTTTTACCAAGAAGGGGTAGGCAGAGGTGCGACCAGGACACCCACATTTCGCCTTGTATGTTCCGTTCCACAGTGTGATAGCGAGCGACTCATATTACCATATAAATAAATAAAATATATATAAATTTCTGTCTTCGCACAGATAATGAATAAAAAATCCAATATCACTTTCTCGATATTCGAATCCGAGACCACACAATATGATATAATCTTGCGTCGTGAGTATCAGAACTCGAGACTTTTCGGTCTCACAAACACCCAGACATGAAATAAATATCCGTGGATGACTCGGTGCGTAAATCGAACCTACAGCGGAATGGAAGCTTAGTTACAAAACTTTAAAAACATCTTGCGGAAAATATTTATCTTATCGTATCGTATCAGCCCATATACGTCCCACTGCAGAACACGGGCCTACTCTACAATCGGAAGTACGATTGAGAGTGGTTAGGCCATATAGTCCACCACGCTGGCCTAGTGCGGGTTGGCGGACTTACATACCATAGAAATTCTTATATATCGCTGTGGTATGCAGGTTTCCTCACGATTTTTCCTTCACCGTTTTAGTGCGTGGTGATTGACTGTCAATACACACATGACTCCGAAAAGTCAGAGGTGTGCCCTGGGATTTGAACCCGCGACCACCTTGAACATGTTGGCAGTCGCGTCTAGTCCGTTTACCAACAGGCCACCACGCACTTGCTTGGAAAATATTTAGTTTATTATTTATTTGTATCTTGCTAAAAGACACATATCACATTTTTTGGTTTTGTTAATCAAATTAATACCTATTTCTTGTTTCAATTTAAAAGCTATTTGTATTTTAGTAAAAAAAATTGGTATTGGTAAAGCTGATAAAACAGTCTTACCTTGCATTCAAACTGCAGAACAAAACCCGTTCTGGTGCCAACAAATATGGTGTCCCACGCTCTATCCATAGTCTGTATTGGACTAAGAACATTGCACTCTGGCCCTTTCTCTACACCCGTCTGAAATATTTATCGTAATTTTTAACGTTGTGAGGATAGTTTAGTTATTGTTGTGATAAATATATAATTTTAATTATTATAATTATAGCGCATATCACTAAAAAATATTTTTGCATTGTTAGAGATGTTGAATAAAAAAATATATAATATTTTATATCTTTGCGTTAACAATAAGAATTTAAATTTTTATACTGTTTTACACGATTCAAGCCAAAGTGGGCGATTGTAAAAACTTCCAAAGAGCTTTGAAACTTACATCCAAGTCATAGTATCGTATTCGAGAGTCCAATGACCCCGTGTAAACAGTGGTCCCATACTTCTCCTTCACTATAGTCAGGCAGGTGACGGCCAGGTTAGAGCCCCGCAGTGTGTTGATTAATTGGCCATCACCGCTAAAGTGGTAAACGTTACCATCCAATGAAGCTGCGATGAAGTTGTTCTCAATACACTGGAAATCGAACACAATACATCCTTACTAATATTATAAAGGTGAAAGTTTGTATGTATGTATGGATGTTTGTTACTCTTTCATGAAAAAACGGCTCAACAGATTTTGATGAAATTTGGTATAGTGATAGCTGACACCCTGGATTAACACATAGGCTACTTTTTATCCCGAAAAATGTAGTGTTCCCGTGGGATGAGTCAGGAAACCAAATATACATATTTTCTACTCTTTCAAATTCAAATTGTTGGCACGGGATGTCCTCTCCTACGGAAGGGAAATATAGTCGACGGCACGCGGGAAATATAGTTAGTAGATACGCGAAATAATATGTTCTTGATGTGGATTGGACTCAAAAACTATCTGCACCCGGGCGAAGCCGGGCCCGACAGCTAGTAATAAATAAATCAAATATTCCTTGTAGATTGCCTAGAGCAAAAAAGCCACCCATTGAAATAAAGCTACTAACAAAAACGGTTTCTTTTGTTGTATAAATGTAAGTACAATAAAGAGATAGATTAAAAATAGTTACTCTCATAATCCCTACTTAAAGATTTTTGTCTTGGCATCCTCTGATACTACCATCACACAGATTCGCAACATATACATATTTGTGAACCTAACAAATATCTATTTCATCAGATCAAATCTGTGTGCCCCTTGTACATAGTAGATATCTTAACTGGCTACCTCCAAAGACTGTCGAAAAGGTCTTATTTTAATTAAGACTTGTTTAGGCTAAATTAATTATAGCTAAATATAATATTGGTGATACTTACTTCTATCGCAAGAACGGCGTCGCCATTTCCTGTGACAGTCACAGAATCACGCCGCAAATTTTCATCAGTAGAATAATCATACATTTTGCATTCAGGGCCCTGTAACGTTTCAGTAACAAATTGTACATCATCGGTCGACGATTGACTGTTCTGCAGAATTATATCTTCTGTTATCGGCACCTCTATCCTTTCACTAATGTCTTTATCACGCGAATTATTTTCTGAATTGTCTCCTATTATTATGTCTTCCGATACATCGAGCATGTCGAATTGTATATCGTTCACTACCGCATCTTCAACCACCAACGCTGGCGGCTCTGATTCCTGTTCATCTTCCGTTGATTCTGGTTCTAAAGCGAATTCCAGTTCTACTATGCTTTCGGAAGTTGTTGATTCTTCTGTACGTTCTTGGCTGGTTCCATGTAAATAAGGTCTTAAATCATTCCTGTTTAATACAACACAACATTCCTTCAATTCGAAGGAAGAAACATTCCTCACTGGTTTAGTGGGTTTTGTTCTTGTCATTTTCCTTTTTGCTGCCTGTGTCTTCTGTTTCTTTTTTGTGGTTTTCACTGGTGTTGTTTCCAATTCATCAAGAACTATTATGTCCTCCAATGGCCGATCATCAGTTATTATTTGCTCTAAAAGTGATATGTTTGGAGTTTTCACCTTCTTATTTGGTCGCCTGGATGAAATTGGGCTAACAGAGGTTGTTCGTTGTTGATCCAACAACTTTTGAGTGAGACGCCGCGTTCGTTTTTCATACCTTCCTACAGTATCTTCTTCTTGAACTGTTTCATGAACGGTTTCAAGTGCTATTTGCTCCAATTCTTCGACAGGTATGCTAGTAAAATCATCAACAATAGTATCTTCAGATAAAACATTTTCTAAAGTATTGTCATGATCTTTTGCATCATCAAGTGGTACATTTAATACAGTCATTCCCAAATTTTGCATTGAATTTGAACTAGAATCTTTAGACTCGAGCGAACTGTACAGCTGAAACTTCTCTTGTAAAAGAACTTGTATTTCTAAATCAATTTCTTTCATCCTTTCAAATGTATCTCCCGATTTTGTCTTTGGTCTGTCAAATGTTACAGGGTCTGTTTGTATACATTTTACAACAAATTTCTTTCTTTCAGTCTGGCAAAATCTGGATGTACTAACTTTGCTGTCAGATGTTTGAGTTTCTTTAGATAGTAATCGTTTAGCTGCTTTTGCAATATCTTTCACATTAATGATTCCTACTTGTGGCTTAGATTTATTTGGTTCAGCATTTTTGACTGGACTTGGTACTGTAGCAGTGTTTCTATGAGCTTGATGAAAGTTCATCTTTTTTGGCTTTGTCATAAACATATCTATAGTCTTAAGCTTTTTCTTAGCTTCTTGTTGTGTGTGTGTTTGGCTAGTACTAGCTAGTATATTTTCTTTGGGGCTTGAAGGAGGATGACTTGATGTACTTGAAGTCCGTTTTTTTTTCTCACTTCCCTCTGATTTTCTTCGAGATTCTTTTCTTTTAACATATTTATCTGAGTAACTTTTGTCTACTAATTCAACTTTTTTAGTTTCTTTCACTATCTCTTTATCATTTTGGTTCTTTGAGACATGTGAATTACTACTAGATTTAGTACTACTTTCAGATACCTCAATATTTTTAACGGGTTGGTCAGTAACCTTGGAATTGCTTATTTTATTTGTGACATCAGATGGACTTGATTCGCTTTTTTTACGTTTTTCCTTGCGATGAGATGGTTTTTGGTCTATTGACCTTTTACGAACATTTGATAAAGATTTCGCAACTGGCTTGTCTGGTTCTTTTTTGTCCTGTTCAATCGTTTTTGGTATGTTGTCTGACCTTGAGTCAACAGTTTCAGTTCTATTTGATGTTAATATTTTATCAGAAGAACTGTTGATATGTTCTGAACTTTTTCTTACTCTGCTCTGTTTTTCTTGAGTTGACGGTAATGTTTTGTTATTATGTAAACCAGTAAAATATTCATCTAATTCATCAAAGTTGTTACTTGTAGGAGATTTTAGTTTTTGAGTGTCTGTTTGTTTATTTGCCTGTGTATAATGTAAAGTACATCCAAAATCATCAGCTTCAATGAAATTAGGATCAACAGCAACATGATATTGATTATCCAGTTCAGCGAATGGATCTTCATCTTCAGATAATTGCTCACAACTAATGTTGAAAAGTCCAGCTGCATCCTGGCTTAAATTATAAATATCATCAATAACAGGCTTGCTATCAATACTTTTCCTTGATTGTCGGCTATCGGAGCTCCTTTTTCTCTCCTGATCACTAATCTTCTTAGCCTCCTGTACTTCAGAAAATATCTTAGTGTCTTGGTTGTGTGAACTTACACACTCATAGCTGCTGTTAATGTCATTATTTGTTGCATTGTCACTATGTTCGTGAAAATTACTCAGCTGATTGTCATCATATGCATTATCCTGAGGATATTCATCATAAAAGTATGGTTCAGAGCTTGGATAATCAGTCCTCTCATTTTTTAAATTTGGAATCCCATGTGCTTCATAATCTGATTTATGTGGTGATTGATCAATGTCCTCTAACTGTAATACTTTAGTGAGTTCTGCCATTACAAGTGGTTTAATATCCTCAAGTAAAATAGTATCTTGAGGATCTAAAATACACTGCATTTGTTTCATGAATGTATCCTCATAGATGGTATTATTGTCATCATTTATAAAATCTTCACTAGAACTGCACAATGATTTTTCTGCTATAGATCTAAGATGACGATTAAGACTGTTCTGTGATTCAGTGATTAAACTGCTAATAGCATATTCAAACTTGGTTGATGAGTTTGGATTGTCCATTAATTTGTGAATTTTATCCTTATCCATTTTGAAAAGTTGGTGTACAATTTTATTTTTCATTTTGTCACAATTTGACTTGACTGTTGGTTTAGGTGTCACTGTTTTCCTCTTTGGGGGTTGTTCAGGTTGAATATTATGATACAGGTTTGTTTCCATAATGGGCTCTCTGTGTGTTTCATGTGTTGAATGGTCACCTGGTGGAATTTGGGACTCATTTCGGTTCATCAATCTCTTTCTTACTATATCTACAGTATCATCAATTGACCTACTGAATGCTGTTTTGTTATTATTTGTTGTCACTGTAGGGGTGCTACCATAGTAATCTGATGCTGGGGGCCTGTGTCCAGGATAGTCTAGCAGTGGGATTTTAGGTGTCTCCACTGGTTCATTATGACGATAATTTTTTTGAGGGCTTCTGTTCTCTGTCTGTCTTTGTTGGTAATACTGCCTGTTGTTTTGTGGATTATTATTCCATATTGCACTCGTATGGTGGTTAAAATTATTATGATTTTGAGGAGCATGTTGTGGTCGGTGATCAATATCCCCCATATTATTCACAATGCTTTGTTGATTGTCATGATAATAATTATTTTCTGCATAAGATCCATGATTTTCTTTGTGTCTTGTTTGATGTGAATATGGTAGAGTCTGTCTCAAACCACTTTTATTTTCATACCGGCCTCTATCTTGGGATCTTTGTGGCGTGTTGTTGTGGCTAGACCCTCTGTAAGCTTTCCGATCGTGATGGTCATGAGGCGCATACTCATCCGCGTGTGCATTGTAGTGTTGTGGCCTGTGCATCCTAGGACCGGGAATGGGTGGAGGGAATCTGAAATATTTATATTAATCAGATTTCAGGCGAGTATATTTGGAAATGAAATGCTAAGCACGTTATTATATGGACGTAAGACGCAATATCGCAATTACAAATCGAATTGTGAAGTAAAAAAATAGACTCTGAAAGTGGCAAATATTCGCGCCTTCTGGCCGTTTGTACTTACATAGTACGTAAAATTGTTAATTATGATTTCTAAGGTTACCTGGTAACGTCCGGCATTCCATAGTTACGCGGAGGCCTGAAATGTGGCTGCCCACCGCCTCTGGGCCTAAAGTGTCTCGGAATATCACTTCTCCAACCACCGATCCCGGAGTGACCTCGCCTCATTTTGTCACAATTATTGCATATTTACTCACAAAAAATTAGCAAATAACAAGACTGTACTGGAGATATCACGTTAAAGATGTTTGATTTTATATTGTTATTGAATTCATTAGAAATAAACAAGTTTAATCAATGTAGCGCGTAACAAAAATACACGGAATCCATTTGTTTGACATTTGGGAAAATAATGTTGTCTTAAAAGAATAAGTTAGGATGCTTTTTTTTTTTTTTTTTGTTCTTTTCGTTCCGTAAGGAACCGGCTAAGATCCAAGACCATGCTGCCAAGTCGAAAGTATTTCTTGTTTCTTAAGTATAGTACTTGTGGACTATTCTTGATATAATATATAAGATAAAATATGTCTTTAGTAGTAGTGCTTCAATTTCTTGACTTTAAAGTCAAAACTCAAAGGTATTCATTAATATGTCATAAGTTTTCCCATCAGTGGATATTGGACAATTCCATTGGTGATTATGTACCTCTCAAGTACATATATCAAAGAAAATTCTTAATTCTTCACGCTCAAATTGGTATTTAATATCAAATTATATAAATCCAGTCAAGGGCCAATGCCGGGTAAATTAAAATATTTACAAACGCTCTATGTTAAAATTACCTTCCTTTAAATTATTAATTGTAAACCCATTCAGAGATAAATTAATTACTATATCTAGCATTACTAGTACCTATATAAAATGTGAATACGAAAGTTCAAATCACAAGACAGTCACCACAACAGTAACCAAGAGTGCAAATATTCAAAATTCTAACGTTACAAAGTATATACTCAGAGTGCATTAATAATATGTAATAAGTTATTAAACATCTACAGTGGTTTCTTAATTTATAATATAATTGAGAATAAAAATAGAGAAATCAAATTAAAAACCCAAGATCTTATGTACATTAAGACGAAACTATTTACAAACCTCAATATTTACGAACAATTAAATTTGCCCAACAGTACCAACAATAAAGTCAAACAACGCTGTGTACGTTGAACCATTTTCAAGAAGAGCCTGGATGGAGCGCGGAATTAAGTCCGTTTTTTTATAAATTTTAATCAGCTCACCCATCAGCACAAGGCGCTGAATGCCAAAGGATGAGCAATGAAAGAATAAATGAGACAGAGATTGCTCAACCTGAACATTACAATGGTCACAGTAAGGACTTTGCACCAATTTCAAACGAAATAGATGATAGTTTAAACGACAGTGTCCAAAACGAAGCCGCAAAACGGTAGTGTAAAATTTTCGACTTTTATAAAAACGACTTTTGCAGAACCAAGGTGTTGAGCCAATGGCGACATTGTAAGTAGCATACCATAGACCTTTATTTTGAATCTCAACTGTTTGTTTCCAATGCCTCGTCCATAAGTCGATTGATCTTCTTTTAAGGATAGGGACCACATCTGTGTGTGGTACAAAAAAATTTAGATTTCTACTGGAGTCAGGAACAGTTGTTGAAAAATGTGTAATAGTTCTGGCCAGAAAATCAGCCTTCTCATTTCCCAACACTCCCATATGAGAAGGAACCCACATAAATACAAGCTTAATATTATTAAAGAACAAATCCATACAAGTCTCCCTGATACGGGGAATTAAATAGTTAGTGTCAGCATTGAATCTACTGTTTTTAAGATTTTCAAGAACACTCATGCTGTCACTGACTATTACCCATTCATAACAACCATCATTACTATGTTTTATATGCCTTAAAGCAGCAAGAATAGCTACAGCCTCAGCAGTGAATATGCTTGCATGAGGGTCTATTTTATGACCAACGCCAGAATTCAAATATCCATCATAAATAGCAATTGATACAGCAGACTCTGTTTTGGACCCATCAGAATAAACAAATCTATAATTGGTAAATTTAGAAAATTTACAGTATACATCTTCTTTAGAGAATAAATTGTGATCAATAATGATGTCAATTTCAGGAAATTTACTATTAAAATCTCCCTGATAACATGGAAGAGAGGAAGATTTATGGATATGCAGATTTTCAAGAAAATTTACATATTGTGAGAAGCCTTGGAGAATATATAGGGAGCTACAAGCAGAAGATTGAGCAGTATGTTTCAAATTTAAAAATAGGTGATTATTTGTTTTGCTGTATAATTTTAATAAAAACTTTTCTTTCAAATAACCAAATCTTATACTTAATGGGGCAACATTGCACTCAACTTGCATTATGTTAATAGGGGTGCTTTTAAATGCTCCAGTTATTAACCTCAAGCCTTTGTTTTGTATATTATCTAAGATGTCTACCAATCTCTTATCACCAGCAAAAGACAGGAACCCATACTCAAAGTGGCTACGAATTAGAGATTTATAAAGCAACAACAATATTTTGGGATCAGCACCCCAAGATGTTCTGCATAAAGTTTTCATAATATTAAAGGCTCTATTAGCTCTAGCACTTATTAACTCAATATACCTTCTCCAGGAAAGATTATGGGTAAATGTCACACCCAAAAACTTTGCATCATAGGAAACTGGAATAGAGACATTATTAAAATACACAGAGGGACTTACAGATCTACTTTTACCAAAAACAACCAATTTTGATTTAGATGGATTTATGTCCAGATTTAAATAAGAGAAATATGCACACAGAGATGCCAAAGACTTGTTGAGAATGTTTGTAACATTATCCAAATTGTTCCCAGTGGTGTAAACAACTAAATCATCAGCAAATTGAAGATTTTTTACTTCAGTGCCCAAAACAAGATTCAAACGACGTATATACAAGATAAAAATTAGTGGAGAGAGTATTCCCCCCTGACATACTCCAACAGATGAAAGTCTTGGTCCATAATATTTACCATTGTACTTTGCATAGACTTCTCTTTCTGTTAAAAAATTCTTAATCCAGTGAACTATTTTGTTTGGCATTCCAATTGAAAGTAATTCGGAACAAAGTACATTAATATTAACACTATTAAAAGCTCCAGCAACATCAAAAAACACTGACAACAATAACTCCTTATTAACAAGACTATTATGAACATCCAATTGAAGCAGTCCTATGCTTTCACGGGCCGACACTCCCTTTCGGAACCCAAATTGATTAGCTGGAAGAATATTATTATGCTCAACAAAATATTCAAGCCTTTGTTTGAGTAATTGCTCAAATACCTTGCCTACACATGATGTAAGAGCAATGGGTCTATATGAGTCAGGACTCATTCGAGGTTTATCTGGTTTTAAAATTGGTACTAAGCAATCAGATTTCCATGACTGAGGTATGTCATTGTTTAACCAAAGGTTATTGAATATTTGAAGTAAAATGCAGAGAGCTTTGCGACTTAGTCGTTTCAACATTATATAAGAAACTCCATCCAAACCAAAAGCACTATCCTTTCTAGAATAAATGGAAGATATTAGCTCTTGTATTGAAAAAGGTTTGATTAAAAAACTATTTACAGAATTTGTTGCAGAATCAGAAGATAAATTAGGATGATTATTTACATAATCTGGAGTAAACTTTCGTAAGAAATCATTAACCCAACTATCATCATTAGTATTACAAGAAAATGTTTTGTTAAATTTCCGCATATATTTCCAGATCTTTGAAAGAGGAGTACACCGATTAAAAGAACTGCATAATTGGACCCAACTATTTGATCTTTCTGTTTTCAAAATAAGTTTTTTTTGAGCTTGTAACCTTTTAAACTCAACATAGCTTTCATCTGAGGGATTATTTTTAAAATTGAGATAAGCATACCTTGAATTTTGAACTGCTTCAGAACATTTTTTATTCCACCAAGGAAGAGGAGGATGTTTAATAAATTTCCTGCTCGGGGAGTTAATATTAGGTGTATTTGTAGGAGATATCATGTGTTGATTACAATATGGAAGGGATTTATCGATCGCAGAATGCAACAATTCACAAAATAATGTGTACATTTTCAATGGAGTTTCAATGCAACTTTGAGTTTGGAAATTTGACAATTCCGAATCTACATTTAGTGTATACATTTTCCAATCCACCATTTTATAATTGGGGTAGATGGGCAAATGCACACTACCATTATTATTTGCAGCACAACTATGTATATTATTATTTACTAAAACTTTAATAATTACAGGAAGATGATAACTACCGAGAGGATCATTATGTACAGACCAGTCCGAAGAAAGAGCAAGTGATGGAGAGACCAAAGTTAAATCTAGAGCATTTGGACGCCACGTCAAAGAACCAACTGTAGTTACTTCACCAGAATTTAACAAAATCAAGTTATTGCCGTCAATGACATCCAAAATATCTCTACCTCGTGCATTAACAGAGTTACAACCCCACAGGGTGTGATGGGCATTAAAATCGCCAGCAAATATCATAGGTTCCGGGACAGACTTTATTAAAGAGTCAAATTTATTTTTATCAAAAGATGGAGAACAATTTGTAGGACAATAAAAGCTAACGATACTAATTTCTCTATTATTTAGATTAATTCTTATACAAATATTTTGCAATGAATTATCACAATAAGTATTAATTCTTTTGTAGTCAATATTATTACGAATTAAAATAGCTACGCCATTATGTTCATTGCCAACATCGTTTCTTTCTACATTGTAACCTCTTATTGCAAATGTTTTTTTGGGTGTCAACCAAGTTTCCGATATGATTGCCAAGTGGATTTGCTTCTCATATAAAAATTGAGTTAGTAAGATCTTATTACTTAAGATACTCTGAGCATTCCACTGCATGACATTAAGGTCCATTTTTCAATAAGGAACTGTTTCGGAGCGTTTGATGTAGTATATCTTTTATCGATGCTGAATTTATAGGATTGTCCTTCTGATTGATGATTATTTTAGTTAATGCTTGAGTCAATAAGTTCATGAAAAAATCTGATTTTGTTAAATTTTGAAGTTGAGTTTCTATGTTAGATGCAGTTAATTGTGGGAATGATTTTTCATTAAATAGCCCTGCGTATTGAGTATTTCTTGTTTTTATTTTATTTTCTTCTAATTTAAGTTTTTTTTGAGGGCAGGAGTTGGATATCGCTATGTGGTTGCCACCACAGTTAGCGCATTTCGCGTTTTTACTATCTACAGTGCATTTTTTAAAACTATGTTCCTGACTACAGATAGAACACACTTCTCCATTTTTGCAGAATTTTGCAATATGTCCGAATTTCATGCAGCGGAGGCATTGCTTAACCGGAGGGATGTACGTTTTAACCTCATGCCTCCAGGAGTCCAAGTAAACATATTCAGGTAGTTCTGTGGAGGCAAAAGTTACCGCCACAGTCTGCGTAGGCTGGTATTTTATTTGACCACTATCATCCCGTACTCTTCGCATGAAGCGCCTCACTTGAATAACATTACGGGAACTACCAATAAGAGAGAATATTCTTTTATTCGACATCTCTAGAGGGACAGAAGTAAGTACGCCAGTCGCCTCTGTGTCACCAGCAGGTATAGATGCTTTTAGCTCGAGTTCCTCCAGTAATTTTTTATTTTGTAAAAATACATTTGCGTTATTGGACAAATCAAATGTTATTCCTATTTTAAATCTATTAATAGATTTAAGATGTAGTACACCTGTGACGCAATATCTGCGTAAAGCGCGGGAAATAGACAGTCTGTCTTTATCGGTGAACATCTTTTGCTCTTTATGGTTTAAAAATACTACAAATTCTTTTTTATTGCTATTTTCGGGATACTTCCTAAAGTATCCCGGTACCTTATAGATTTCAAATTTGCTCGTGGAGTCATCATCGGAGTCCGATGAAGTCGATGAAGGCAGCCCATCGGGAGGAACTTTTTTCCGCCTTTTCGTGCCTCCCATCTTCTTCAAACAATATTGTCACTTTGCGAAATTACAAATAATTAGTTATGTTATAAGAAATACTATTAAAATACAAAGAAAATTGCAAGTAGCTTAAGGCAATTTTGGTTTTGGCGCCTTTCACTTCGAAGGTTCCCGCGCGAATCTAGTCCGCCTTGTTTCAAGTTAGGATGCGTTTGTAACTATTGAATTTTAAATAAAATTATATTATAGGATAGAAAATAAAACTTTATAAAAACATGATTTTTTCTTAGTGTTTTTCAAAGGAAAAATATGTAATTGTAAATAAACTTAAACAATGATTTTCATGGAACAGCTCATTTTTAAAAGTGGAATTAAATATAGTCAATTGGGGTAACTTTGACATAGATTGTAAGAAATATTTTCTTATAGAATATTCGATTATGCTAGCTTATGCCTATTTTTTAAATGTGTTTAAATTGCAGAGAGATCATGAGAGAGATTGAAAACTCATATGGTTGGAATGAATATTAAACGATTATAATAAATATAAACGAATCAATAAAACTTGTTCAATGTGTACCTATGAATGTTTTTTATGAATTAAAGTGCCATTGATATAAATGCAATTTTTAGATAATAAGCACTTATATTTTATAAGACTATTTTCTAACGATTGGTTTGACTTTGAAAAGTTAGTTAACTAAATATTGAATTTTATTATATTATTATTCTTACTATATGGCCTAACCACTCTCAATCGTACTCTCGATTATAGAGTAGGCCCGTGCCCTGCAGTGGGACGTATATGGGCTGATACAGATTATTCTTAAATTGGATGTTACTGTTAATATCTTAAAACTTGTTCCAACTCTCCCTACCTTACGTACCGAGTAGGAATTTAGATCAGTAAAAAGCCATCCACGTGCGTAAACTGCGTGGTGGCCTGTTGGTAAAGGGACTAGACGAGGCTGCCAACATGTTCAAGGTGGTCGTGGGTCCGAACCCCAGAGCACACCTCTGACTTAACCGTTTGACCACGCATTAAAACGGCGAAGGAAAACATCGTGAGGTATGTAAGTCCGCCAACCCGCACTAGGCCAGCGTGGTGGATTATATGACCTAACCACTCCCAATCGTACTGTCGATTGTAGAGGAGGCCCGTGGCCTGCAGTGAGACGTATATGGGCTGATACTGATACTGAAAAAGCCATCCACGAGCTCAAGTTGCCGGGCAAACTGTAAGCAGGAAGTTTGGATTGGAGACCATGATGCCAGATCTTATCGAACGCCGTGGCTATGTCAAAGCACACAGCGAGCCGGTCAATCGCCACAAACCAGGGTTCCAGGACAAAGAAGAAGAAGACTACTCGTTAATCAGTTATGATAGAATAAGTACGTTTTGTCTGTCATTGATCAACGAGTGATGCTACACAGGATCAAGTAAGCATTTGTATTATAATCTATTCCATGACTTTACACATCACTGAAGTAGCGCGATAATGCGGTTATTGGTAGGTAGGGTTTGACTGAATATATTTTTTGGAGATCGGTTGTCCATTGACCTCTCCCAAGATTCAGGCATAACAGGTGTGCGGTAGGTCATTCGGTAGGGGCGTGTCGCAGATGACAACTCCGCTGCACAACCCTTTAAAACCACTGCCGGTATGGCGTGAGTTGCGGACTTTCGACATGCGTAGGTATAACATCATATTGCCTGAAGTGAAGGTCCGCTTTCCAGACAGCATAGACGAATAAAATGGTTTCTTTTTTACACAAATTAAATATTTTTATTTTCATTATAACATTCAAATTCTACATAAATAATAACAGAAACACTTAACTGGTCCATACAATAACTTACAATTTTTAACAAAAGTCCATACCTATACGATTATTATAATTTTAAACAAGCTATATTTTCAAATTTATTTTTTATAGCAGAATAGATAAAAATATATAAAAAATAGAATAGATAAAAAATAGATAAAAATATCCCCTTAATCAAAACAAAAACCGTTCGACATCTGGAGCAAAAGAGCTTAGAATACTGGAAGCATTTTCTCTTTGGATGGCGATGGCTACCCTCTGCGTCAGAAACCACCCAGAGCGAGAGTCCCTACCTAGTTCTCTAAGACGGCGGCCAATGTCTCTAATAAGAACTTTGGCCTCAGATCCCCAACATCCAGTTACCTCAACAGCAAAAAGTACGAAAAAGTAATCCCGTAACAAAGGAGCATATCAATGGTTTCTATATATATTCTTAGTGATTCTGTGGTAAATCGATGATGTTATCACTTCCTAGAGTCTCAGAACCGTTCTCAGATCACTCCCCACCAAATGAATTATGGGAATCGCAGCAAGTCTTCTAATCTCTCCAGTATAAAAACAAAAATGAAAAAAAGTAGGAAGTAAGGATCAGCCTTAGCCAGTTTTAAAATGTTGAAAACCTAATGCACGCCTGTTCGCATTCTGGGTTTAGCATCGAGAGAGACTTACTTATGAGTTATTTGGAAAGGAGATCGTTTTCTGGTGTTCTTTCTATCTGATATGCTATGCAGTGCTGGATACAGTGCTACCGAAAACGAAGCTAAGTGGCAATTTTAGTGACTTCAGACACAATACAACTAAATTTTGTGCAAAAAATTGTGATGATTTGTTTTGTTATTTTTTTTCTATGGTCTTCTTAGGGTGGTAAATACATAGATTTTTCTTAAATAATACTATACACACTTTTATTTTTAAAGACACTATAGTACGCAACTCGCAAGGCTTTAAATTATTATTTTAGCAAAAACTATGGATTTAACACCCAAGCTCGACGAATTTAAAAAATATTAAAATAAATTGTCGCGTTTATTTGCGAAAATTTTAGTTACATTGTGTTTGTAGTTACTAAAACTACCACCCGGCTTCGTTTTCGGTAGCAGTCTTGATATACCCGGTATAATGCAACTACTGAGAACCCAATTTTATTTAAAAAAAGAAATAAAAGTGTAGACGCGTTTCGATATTTTGTGAAAATAATGAAGTCGGTTAAAACACAGTTTATCAATGAACATTTATTTATGTCTAACATCTATACAAAAAATTACACAATATCTACTCTAAAATTGGAAATAAAATGTGTTTGTTAAACAATGGTTGACAATTCATTTCCAAAAGGCTCGTACACCTGACAACGATAAACTTTTAAATTCCTGCTAAAATGGACGTTGGATCTTCGACACCAGACTTCACTTTTCGTAAGAAGAGCACAGCTTCGCGGCCGTCAATCAGTCTGTGGTCGTATGTTAATGCCAAGTACATCATTGGTCTAATTTCAACCTGCGGAGAAAAATGGGCATACCTAAATAAATAAATAACAGTCACATACATAGTCCTGACCCCACCATAAGATCGAAAAATAATTGTATAATATTTTATTAAACTGTTGGTAGGTATCTCATATGTGAGAAGTCACCTGGTAGGTATCACCGCAATGTCTATTTCTCTCGCCAAACAGCAGTGTAAATGCACTGTTGTGTTCTGATTAAAGGACATTGTAGCCAGATTAACTACTATAATTAATGGGACTTAACATCTTATGTATCGGAATGGCGAGCGCACTGGTATGCCAACTGTCAAGTATTGCTTTGTAATTCATGATCTAGTTTGGGTTTTCTACAGTTCATGAGCGGTCGTATCGCTTACCAACAGGCATGGCGCAACAAATGGCATGTTCGTGCCGCCATTCAATACAATAAAAATAAAATAAATTAAAAAATGATCGTCAATGCAGTGTAGTAGGTACATATACAACAGCAGTTCAATAGCCGGCTGGTAAGCGTTCTGTTTGTTCAATGGACGCAACACCATCCAGAAATAATTAACCTTAAGGTTATATAAAATATTTTTATTAGGAAAGATTTGATTGTTTGCATTGAATAGGCCCTGAACCTACTAGACCGATTTGAAAAATTCTATCACCATTACAATCCTACAGCTCCCGGATGAACATAGGTTAGGGAATATTTTCAAAACAGTGTATCTGCGCCGGGCAGAGCCAGGCCAGTTGCTAGTCAGGTATAAAGTTTGTTAATACTCATTATTTTAACTGGTTACTTATAAGAAACGAATGTATAAGAACAAAGTTTATTACTTTCTGTTTGAAACAACACTTTTTTATTTGCTATCATCAGCTATTCACCTATTTTCAATCGTTATTTATTTCTTTTGTCCCACTAGCCTATAATAAAGTTTTAAATCATGAGTACAACTTTCATAATCAATATTGTATTAAAACAGATACTATCGGGATACGTAATACCTATTTTTGTTGAGGAGTGCCGGTCACGGGATAGGAACTAAATGGATTAAAATACCATCTTCGCGAATAAACTATATTGTCGGAAACTAAGTTACACACTACTACATCGACAACCGCGGAAGAGCACACGGGCCACGCCCGCGCACGCGTCTATCCCGGACAACAACCGACTCGACACTCACGAAGGGCGACGGGGTGTGAGCGCGGGCGCAACCCATAGGCACGGTAAGGTACGGGAGCCCGTGGTGCGGACGGGGGCGATACGGGGCCCGCGGGAGCCGTAAGATGGCGCGCTATATCCTCCCCCTCCAGGTCACTAGCTCGTCCCGGATGTGACCTGGCCGGCCTTCCTCTACGTGCCTTTTGTATAGTCCTCCTTGTACCCTGATAAGGAGTAAGGGCGCTAGCATGGTATTTGCCAACTACCTGGCCGCGACTATCTTTAACGACATAAGATGTCGGACTCGCCACCTCTGATACCACGTACGGACCGTTACGTCGAGGTGCGAACTTTGCGGTAACGCCCTTTCTTGATTTGCTGAGAACATGTGAGTTTACGAGCACTCGATCTCCCTCCTGGATAGCAGGAGCCGGACGTCTATGCTTGTCTGCCGCTGCTTTGCGGATATCCTGTTGTTCCTCCACTCGATACTTTACACGTTGGAGTGTATGGCCGAAACTACGCAAGTACGGCGTTATCTGTGGGACGTAGTTCTCCTGGGACACGATGGCCCTCATATCATGGTCCACATCGATTGGCGACCTTAATTCCCGAGCGAACATCAGATAGGCTGCCGTCTCTCCTGTGCCACTATTATAGGCGGTGTTGAGAGCAAAACGAGTTTGGGAGAGCATCTCTGGCCATTTGCGATGCTCCGGTCCCAATAACAGGGCCAGCCTCTGCTTCAAATCCCGGTTTTTCCTCTCGGCGGGATTCGCCTCCGGATGATAAGCGGGTATTGGACACTGCCGAACACCCATGACATACATGGCTTTTTGCATCACGGCGGATACAAACTGTGATCCATTGTCGGACACAACTCGCCGTGGGACACCATACCTCATAAATATCTCTTCTATGAGAATCTTAGCGCAATTTTCTGCGGTGGCGTCTACTAACGCGAACAATTCCACCCATCTGGTGGCGGTGTCTTCCACTAGAAAAATCCACCTTTCTCCTTTGTCACCCTCTGGAAGGGGACCAAATAAATCCATCGCGATTACCTCAAATCTCTGGTGCGGTATAGGAGTTTGCAATAGTCCTGCAGGCTTCAGATTGGACGGCTTAAATTTAGAGCAAGCATCACACTTCTTCACATAGTCGGATACATATGAGCGCATACCACGGAAGTAATATCGCTCCATCAACTTGCGTAAAGTACGCTCTACCCCTAGATGACCTGCCGTTGGGGCATCATGAAGCTGTTTCATGACATCGTCCCTCCAAACCTCAGGCAATACCAATAATGGCTCCTCGGCTTCCCCCTCAGGATCACACCTGTACAATACTCCTTGCACAAGTAATAACCGCGATCGATCCAACGCAAAGCGCGTTCATCATCGTCAGATTCGAAATCTTCGATCATCTTTTTACAGTCTGGGTCTGTCAGTTGGGCTGTACGAACCTCCTCAGGTCCTCGACGAGGCAAGTCAACGACTATGGGGCAAATAGGACATTCCTCTTTACCTTCTGAGGCTCCTATTGCAACAGGCCTGCTCAAGGTGTCAGCAACTACATTGGCTTCCTCTTTCCTCATAATTTCCTGTCTCACAGGTGTAACACTATAGGGCGGGACGGATATTGGTGAATGATTGTCGGTATCATTCCGATGGATCGCAAATGTGGTAGCAGCTCCCCCTGGCTGAAAGATACCCTTATTGTCTTCCTGGGGTGCTGAAAGTTCCTTGCGCTCGTGAGCCTTCAAGAGCGTTCCTTCATCCTCACGTAGAAGGTCTACAGTGGAACAGACAAGACGAGTCCCGTCATCCTCGTACTCTAATATAAACGTACCTGATCTGTCGCGTAATGACCACCGATCCCTGACAAAATCAACTACCATGCCAGCATCCCTTATGAAATTAATGCCCAGTAAAGATTCAGTAGCACCTGGCAATACCACGAACTGCGTCGGCACCACTACTCCCTGTACCTTGACACTGACTAGAGCAGTTTCAACAATATTGCTGCTAGTGTCACCGTTCGCAAATTTTAAATTGTAAAACACTTTTTCAAATTTGTGATTATGTTTCTTTAAATAATCCCTTAAACTAACACTCGCGACTGATTGTTTCGCACCAGTGTCTAATAATAATTTGCCTGTCTCTCCGTAAATGTCCACGCAAATGACGGGCCTACTTCGCGGCGGATACGCACTCGATACCGCGGAAAAACTATGTGTAGCCGGAGAGACGGACGAGCGTCGTCCTCTGCACGTCGCGCAGTTAGCGCGAATCACGCCTGGTGCACCACACCCGAAGCACACGATCGACGTCGAAGACGGCCGCAATGTGCCTTCGCCTGTCCTCTGTCTGTTCTGGTCACGAAGCTTGGAACATTCAGCCTTCACGTGGCCGTACTTTTTACAGTAGCCACAAAGGGGTCGTGACCGTTTATTCTTGGCATACGTATTCAATACAGACTGGTGAGTGGCGGATGGTGAGGATGCACTAACTGGAGTCTTATCTGACTTACACAGTTTAGGTTCGCCTTCATGAAACAAATCCTCCAAGCGTCGCGCTTGGCACAATAATTCTGAATAAGTACTGAAAGTACTTCGCGATATTTTCTCTCTAATTCTGTAGTTCAATAGTCCGTATACCATGTCTAACTGAATTTCTTCGTCCAAGGTATACGGAAGCTGAGCAATCAGAGCCCTCGCTCTGCACACGAAAATATCGGTGGATTCATCCTCTTGTTCCTTTGAGAACAACTGTTTATAGATTTGATGTGGCGGGAGACGCGGCCCATATGTCTGCCTTAGCAACTGTAATGCTTCTGACCAGCTCGTTACAGAAGCCTTGACACCTTGCCACCACGTTGCAGCTAACCCGGTGAGAAGCATGGGTAACCCTCGCAAGGCGATACCATCCTCTATACTGACGCACTCCTTATAAATTTCTAACGCGTCGATAAATGCAACCACATCGCTGTCTTGAGCGCCGTCGAACCGCGCCGTACATTTGGCGAAATTTCCTTGCAACAATGTAGGCGGAGGCGATGCATACGAAACTGTAGGACTCTGCGCGCGCAGCAATTGCGCAAGCTGCAGGAGCTGCTGATCAGTGATGACAACCGGAGTCGCCGCCATCGGCGCCGGTTGAGGCGGTGTTGGCTCACACGTGGTCGACGTGGTCGGCGTGACAACATCACTAGCCAACCCGGAACTTGGTCGCGATTCACTCTCCCCCTTGTCTTTAAGTCCATGTCGCGTTGTGGGTGCCATCATAATAACTTAGTATACTTCCAAAGTTAACAATTTGAAAAGTTCAACGAAAAACACAAATAGTTCAAAGTTCAAACATAACACTATGCGTCCACAATAGCGTCTTTTAAACACGACGTAACATAAATAAACAAAAGTTCAAAGAAATAGTTGGACATAAACACAACGCGTCCATATTGGCGACACAACTACGACGTAATATTACTCTAAGCTAAACAAAAGTTCGATAAACAATAGTTCGAGATTAAACACTTCAATGATTGCTAGGCGGAATGTCCAATAATCAATATACATCGTCCATAGCAATACATTTAACACTCAATCATAAGAAATTATGTATACTTATCGTCCCTTTTTGGTATGACGACACGAGTTAACGTGTATTTACTCTCGGCTCGAACTCTCGAACATTCACGTTCACGTTCACGTTCACGGCGTGGAGCTGTCCGAATACCGTGATACGTCGTATAACGTTATTTACGTACACTGTACACTTTGGATCAGAACTAAATGTTCACTCAACAAAAAAAAAAATAGGTAACTCGATAACAATAATTATAACGGCAAGTTCGAAGCCGAACGTTGGGCAGCCACTTATCGGGATACGTAATACCTATTTTTGTTGAGGAGTGCCGGTCACGGGATAGGAACTAAATGGATTAAAATACCATCTTCGCGAATAAACTATATTGTCGGAAACTAAGTTACACACTACTACATCGACAACCGCGGAAGAGCACACGGGCCACGCCCGCGCACGCGTCTATCCCGGACAACAACCGACTCGACACTCACGAAGGGCGACGGGGTGTGAGCGCGGGCGCAACCCATAGGCACGGTAACGTACGGGAGCCCGTGGTGCGGACGGGGGCGATACGGGGCCCGCGGGAGCCGTAAGATGGCGCGCTATAATACTTAATATATACTGGCAAAATACAAGGCATCAACTAAAATAATTTATAAAATCTGTAGGTACCATAGATTTTGATAATAGCAGACCTACCTACTTGTAGGTATAGGCTGTCTGAAATCACAGAACGCCTGGCACGGGTAATGGACGAAGGCGGTTGGCGATTGTATGTACGATTAGAGGTACATAACGGCGGGCCTGCGCGAGTCCCAAGCCTCTGATTGGCGAGATATTGTACAAGACATGGGAATTAGGCAAACACTGAGAATCACGCAAAGTCATTGAACTAAGAGTTCGCTTATATTTATTGAATATGAAAATACATAAATTATTGTATATTGCAAGTTAATAATCCCAGAAAAGAGAATAAAATACAAAAAAAAAAAAATACATGAAGCAGTGACATGCGTTTGAACATAAGTTAAAAGAGAAAATAATCGAGCAGAAATACAGAAATACGGAGTTAAAAAAAAGAGCTAAGAGAGGGAAAAACATTAACTGTCGCGTATTCAGCATCTTATAAATTCACTGTTGATGAAAATCATGAAACTTCATGTTCAAATAGCTATAGGTATTGGTCTATCTTTTAGTTAATATTAATAGAAATTATTCAAATACATCTGTGTAATAAATATTTCCAGCGTGGTGGACTATATGGCCTAACCACTCTTAATCGTACTGTCGATTGTTGAGGAGGCCCGTGCCCTGCAGTGGGACGTATATGGGCTGATACAGAACAAATATTTACAATGCCAATATGCGATAACCGTGTTTGAGTTAATTAAATTGTAATGCAGTTTGCGCATTGAAATGACAAGCATTGCGTTGTAATGTAGGTGTTGTTTGGTTTTGATATCGTTCATGAGCGGTCGTATCGCTTATCATCAGGCGAACGGCAACTCGTCTCGCCATTCATTGAAATAAAAAAAAGCAAGTTTTTTTTTAATGCATTGAATGAAAAATACCTTGTTCTTAATGGCTACTGGGCGCGGGAAGATGCCGTGCATGCCCAAGATGGCGGACTGCGGCAAGTTGATGATCGGCATCGACAGCAGCGAGCCGAACACGCCGCCATTGCTGATTGTGAAGGTGCCGCCCTGCATGTCGGCCGGAGTTAACTTTCCTGCAAAGTTGGAATTAGGAATAATATTATGAGCCCATAAACATACGCCCTCTGTTTAACAAAGGACTGCGTCTTACTCGACAGTTCGATTGAGATGGCTAAGGCCGTACATAGTCCATCACCCTGGACTATTGCGTATTGGTGGGCATTATATAGACTATCGTTTTTATATTTCAGATAGTTTTTATATACGTATTTTTAATATTATAGGTAAAGATGGGTATAAATGTTTAGACTTTAGTGGAAACCTACATTCAATACTGTCCACCGTGACTAAAGTGCAAGTGAGAGAGAAAGTGATATATTTTTTTATTGCCTACGTCCGGTAAACAAGCAACCATGTCACTTGATGGAAAGTGATCACTGCTACCCATGAACGTACATAACGCTTGGATCATGGATGTGTTGCCGGCCTGTCAAATTAGGATAGGAGCGGGACCGAAAAAGGACTGGAAGAGGACTCATTCAACAACTATGATTCATACCACTCCTAGCCTTCTCAGCGATAGCACCCATGGCGAGTTCTATGCGCGGGTAGTCCATACCCTCCACATTACGCAGCACCGGCACCACCAGACCTCGAGGAGTTGCCACCGCCACCGATATGTCCACGTAATCCCTGGGAAATTATAACATATATTCTATACCTGCTTTTATTACTTTTATAAGGAGTGGGAGGAAAATGACATTTTATTCATGATAAAATAAATAGCCATATTGCTAAAATCACTTCCTTCGAAGATAATTTAATTTTTAACGCTATATTGCGGCAGCTTTTTGTAGATGTCATCGAAAGATGAGTTCCTGTACTGCACGTAAGGCGGTTCATGATCAAAATAATCAGAGCAATAATGTCAGGATAAGGTTTCAACACTATCACTTTTATGCCAAGTAATCGGTTACTTCTTTACAACT
This sequence comes from Hyles euphorbiae, assembly GCA_023078785.2. Lineage (NCBI taxonomy): Eukaryota > Metazoa > Arthropoda > Insecta > Lepidoptera > Sphingidae > Hyles > Hyles euphorbiae. The sequence goes on from CM041053.1 coordinate 4,236,425, forward strand.
TTTTAAAATTAGGTTTGGAAAACGAGCATATAGGTTACTTGATGATAAGTAATTACTGCCGCTCATGAACATCCACAACATTTGTATCATAGATCTGTAAACGACCCATCGAATCGGGAAGGAAATAATAAATAAATAACACCTAACATATAAATAACACCTAACATTTTTACTGGTGGTAGGTCTCTGATATGTGAGAGGCCATCTGGGTAGGTACCACCGCAATGTCTATTTCTCCCGTGAAACAACACTGCGTAAATGCACTGTTGTGTTTCGGATTGAAGGACATTGTAGCCAGAGTAACTACTGGACATATTGTGACTTAACATCTTATGTCTGAGGATGGCGAGCGCAGTGGAATGTTGCTACTGTTTATGAGCGGTCGTATCGCTTACCATCAGGCGAACGGCTTGCTCGTCTCGTCATTCATTGCAATAAAAAAAAAAAACCTAACAGTCACATACATAGTCCTGACCCCACTAAGATCAAGTCTTGTGTCGTGGGTATCAGAAACTACGAAAGACTTTTCGGTCTCACAAACACTCAGAATCGAAAGAAATATTTGTGGACTGCACAACCATTTTCTCGGTGCGAGGATCCGCGTCCTCTCGTTTCACGGGCGGCGTTTAACCAACTGCGTCACGGAGGCTGTCAGAAATAATGGAAAGAGTGAAGGGGTATACCGGGTATATCAAGACTGCTACCGAAAACGAAGCCGGGTGGTAGTTTTGGTGACTACAACCACAATGCAACTAAAATTTTCGCAAAGAAACATTCATCATTTTTGGGTGGTAATCCGTAGTTTTTGCTAAAATAATAATTTAAACTCTTTTAGACCTTAGAGTCTTTATAAATAAAAGGGTATACATAACACTATTATTTAAGGAAAAAAATGTATTTACCACCCAAATACTACCATATAAATGAAAAAAATAACAAAAAAATATTCATCGGTTTTTGGCAACATTTTCTGTTGCATTGTGTCTGAGGTCGCTAAAACTACCACCTGGCTTCGTTTTCGGTAGCAATCTTAATATACCCTGTATATTGTGGCTTTTATGGATAGCTACACGCAGTCTGATGCAGACCTGTACACGATATCCTCATCGTTGATGATGACGCTGTTGACGACGGGCTGGTCGATCAGTGCGTTGGCGGTGGCCTTCAGGAACGGCGACATGAATGACAGCTTCACGCCGTACTTCTTCGTGAACGTCTCCAGGTTCGCTTTGCGGAATGCCATCAGGTTGCTAGAAGTAATGTGGTAGTTGATATACTTAATTATTTTTAATCTGGTAAATATTATTTATCAATAACTTCTTTTTTTGATGCAATAAATGGCGAGACGAGTATGCCGTTCGCTTGATGGTAAGGGATACGACTGGTCATGAACAGTAGCAAAACCAAACAACATCTTGAATTACAAAGTAATGCTTGGCATTCCACTGCGCTCGCCATCCTCACACATAAGAGGTTAAGGCTCAATATGTTCAGTAGTTACTTTGGCTACAATATCCTTCAATCCGAGACACAACAGTGCATTTAAACTGGTGTTCGGCGGGAGAAAAAGAATTTGTGGTGGTACCAGGCTGCCTCTCATATGATAGACCTACCACCAGTGAAGTGTGTGTGCAGTGCTAACGTTTTTTTGTAAAATAGTCGTGGGTCGTGATTACATTTGGTTTTAATTCTAATTAACATCTACCTCTCAAAATACTTGGTTTTTTTTTGGACAAAAGACAACGAAGTTCACTAAAAGAAAGCTGTTGTTTTCTAAAAGGTACAAAATAACATCTTGCATTAACAAAATTAGTAGATAGTTAATATATTACCCCATATCGCACTCGTTGAAGGTGGTGAGCATGGCGCACGTGTTCTGCGCTTCCTTCAGCCGCTTGGCGATGGCCTTGCGCATCTTGTTCATGGGCACGGGGTGCTCTGTACGCGTGCCCGATATTGTCTTCGTGGGATCACCTATCTTTGCCGCAGCAGCCTAGTAAACAATTATTTAGGAATTTATACAGATGTATCAAGACTGCGACTGGTGGTAGTTTCAGTGACAATCACTTTTTAAACCCATTAACACAATTTAAACCCTTGGGTACCATAGTGTCTTTAAAAATAAAAGTGTGCACATAATTAAAGGATAGAAAAACAAATCGAAGCTTTTATTTTGCAAAATTTTTAGTTTTGTTGTGTCTAAAACTGCCACCCGGCATCGTTATTTGTACAGTCTTGATATACACTATATGGATCCAATAATAGCTTTTTGTAGCTATATTTTTGTCAGTTGTTTCAGTTATAATAATAAAGCTCAATATTATTATAGCGTGTTTCCGACAAGAAGATCAAACGGCGCTATTGGATAAAATACTTTGCTCCTTGTCGTTTGTGACTGTATAGTAAAAATAAACTACAAAATATCTATAAGATAATGTTATAATTTGACTGCCTCGATGGGGTAGTTTTACTAAGGTACGTTTACAAAGCTGCAGTCTCGGGTTCGAATCCCGGGTTGGGCAAAGTGTTATTGGATTTTTCTATTAATATCAATCCAGAGTCACGAATTTGTGCCCGATATGGCGATAGACTCGCCACCTATCACATCGTGGTACGGAAGATACAAGGCGAAATATGGATGTCCTCAATCCTGGCACCTTTACCTACTCTTGTTGGGATACAGGCTTGAGTTTATGTTTATGGAAATAGGAATTGAAAACAAGCCATTATATTTTTGTAGGTGATCCTTTGTGTGAGTTTATGTATGTATGTTAATATAATGTAGTGTTACAGTGGGTCCAGCAGGGGCCTTCTTAGCAGCGGGCTTGGCAGCGGCGGCTGGCTTGGCTGCGGCGGGCGCGGGTGCTGGCTTGGCGGCAGGGGCAGCGGCAGGGGCTGCAGGGGCTGCTGCAGGGGCCGCCGCGGGAGCAGCCGCCTTGGCAGGGGCCGCTCCGGTCACGTCCACCTAACCGAAAAATATGTACAAGAATAAGCATATTTAGCAAGAATTATTTTACTTTCTTTTAGGGGAAAGTGTAGTATATGGTATAGTTAGTATATATATTATATTCCTTATTATAAATACCAATGTTTATGTTATTAAATAACAGTTGCTAAGGTAGTTAGAGCGTTTCATTTATACATCATAAAACCCAACCTTTCAACAGGCCGGCCCTCTATTTCTGAGCACGTCGAAATATCGTATCAATTTGAAATATTGCTAACTCAAGAACCAATGACAATAAATTATATAAAGTAAATAAAAAACAAAATAAATAATTAGTAGTGTTTTTTTTTAATGAATGGCGAGACGAGCGTGCCGCTCGCCTGGTGGTAAGTGATACGACCGCTCATAAACAGTAGCAAAATTAAAAAACACCTTGAAATACATAGCAATGTTTGGCATTCCACTGCGCTCGTCATCCTGAGACATAAGATGTTTGGCATTCCACTGCGCTCGTCATCCTGAGACATAATAAGTCTCAATATGTCCAGTAGTTACTCTGGCTACAATATCCTTCAATCCGAAACACAACGGTGCATTTAGATTGCTGTTTGATGGGACAAATAGACATTCCGGTGGTACTCACCCAGGTGGCCTCTCACATAAATATCGATTTCAATTAACTATTGCAATCTTGTAGCTGTGGATCACAGCAGAAATGTCAATTAAGCGTCACTGTATGTGTATCTGTATCAGCCCATATACGTCCCACTGCAGGGCACGGGCCTACTCTACAATCGAGAATACGATTGAGAGTGGTTAGGCCGTATAGTCCACCACGCTGGCCTAGTGCGGGTTGGCGGACTTACATACCATAGAAATTATTAAATTAATTAAGCGTCACATCCTATTTTATTGATTTTCATACACTATCGTCATTATAATATTATTTTTCCGATAGATTTTCCTAATTATTTTTCCATAAAACTTAATTTTGACGACTGCGAAGATTTTGAGACCTAAATAGCCAAATCTGCTCAACCGTTGTCCAGTTTTAGCGCTTATCACAACATTTAGCTACTCAATTTTGGGACATTTTTAGTATCATCGCATGTATGTATCTCTATGTTTTCGATTACGTCGAACCATCGGATTAATTTGAAATTATGCTTACTAAACTCAACAAGCAACAACGACACAATAATATTAAAAATTAATAAAAAACAAAACAAATAATTAGAAGTGGGTAATTTGCGCGGGAAGGCAGCAGGGCAAATTTTAGATATTAGATATGCTTAGTAGGATTTATTAAAAAAATAATTTAAATATCTACACACGATAACAAACAATTAGAAATCAGGATCAGAATATCAATCTTTCGTTTTAACTGCAATGTTTTGATATTGTATTTTTATTAAAAAGTGGAGGGTAGTTATGACTAAGTTCAGTTTGTCGTGATGCTTGGCGCGTGCTCCGTTGCTGCGCTAAAGTTCTTGACTAAATGACATTATTTTGTGGAAATTATAGTGTAAGTGATTTTGAGTGCTATAACGATCACCGTATTTTTCGGCGTTATCCAGCCAGCTTCGGGACCGAGATTTCGGTGAGTGATAGAGATGTACTATATTATTATTATTATGTATAGTTAGTTACTGATGTTATGTGCACCATTAAAATTCAAACTGCCTAATCGATATTTTCACTTAAAAAATAATTTAATAAACGTACTTCAATTTATTTAATCAAAATCAAATTATGTCGATATATTTGTACATCAAATTACGAACAAGCCAGGACAAAGTCGGTATTTCTATTTGCCTGGATGTAGATATTATGTTTAGACTACATTCCATACCAGAAATATTAAAATCCTGCTCAAACTTCTGTTTACCTGAACTCAACCTAAGTACCCAAAGTACCGCTTTCCTTTCTTCCATGGCCCATTCATGAATATCCAATTTCATATTATAAAAACCCGTCTCATTATTGGCAATAATGATTACTATATCATTATCCTTATTTATTTTACGCTTTAGGAAATTGAATACCTATAACGATTTTTTTTATATTTACGAAAAGTGATTGATAAGCTGCCTGCGTGTGGAGAATGAAAATTCTGTTAACTTTCTTCAATAATCCCACTGTTTTACCTTATGCTTGATAGAACAGTAAATAAATACGTACAGAGTATATAAAGTCCACCAATTCGCATTAGGCCAGCGTAGTGGACTATACGGCCTAATCACTCTCAATCGTAATTTCGATTGTAGAGGAGGCCCGTGCCCTGCAGTGGGGCATATATGGGCTGACACAGAGACAAATACATAACACAGTCACATACCTTCTCCTGATCTAACATTAAGATCAATTAAGTCTTGTGTCGTGGGTATCAGAAACTAGGAGCAACTATTCACTTTAATTACAAACATTTGTATCGGTGTGGGGATCGACTTCGCGGACTCTCGTTTCACTATCAGCGTCAAACAAGTGTCATGGAGGATATTAAAAGTAATACAACATAATAAATAACAGATTGCCTAGGTAGCGACATAAGTCATCAATTTCTCTTATAATACACCAAGAGACTGTGGCCGCCAGGCTTTCGTAATTTTATAAACGCTGAAAGTTTTTCTGCGCATGCCTCTAACATAGGCATCACAAGATCAGCTATTATGAAGTTCCTATCGTGGTTGCTTTGGAAATTATCAGCTTCAATGTGTCTAGCAAGATGGAACCATTAAAAATGTCTGAATATTAAGGAAATATTTGTTGATCATTACCTGGAACAACGGCTGTTGGGACTTGACGGACTCTCCATCCTTGACGAGCATCTTGACGATGGTGCCATTGCCAGGAGACATCACAGGCAGCGCAGTCTTATCGGTCTCGATCTCAAGGACCACCTCATCCATAGCCACAGCGTCACCTTCCTTCTTCACCAGTCTGTGGAGTAAGCGGGGACAGATGTGATAATAAGGGTCGTATTAAATCTCCTTGGGGTTATTATGTACTTATGTATGTCGATATGATGACGAATAAATAAATAATACCCAACAGTCACATACATAGTCCTGACCCCACACTAAGATCGAGTCTTGTGTTGTGGGTATCAGGAACTACGAGAGAATTTTCGGTCTCACAAACACCCAGAACAGAAACAAATACGGGCGGTTCACACGAATATTTGTTTCGGTGCGGGGATCGAACCAGCGGCCTCTCGTTTCAAAGCCGGCGTCTAACCAACTACGCCATGGAGGCTGTCGTCATGTTATGTAATGTTTTGTCCCTTTTGTATTCTGTTTGAGCAAAGAAGACAAAACGTTCGCTAACTAAAATCTATTTTATAATTATTGAATCTATCAGCCCTAGCTGTACTTACTTAACGTCTCCACTAGAAACGGAGTCGGGAAAGGTGGGTGCTTTGATCTCCTCGACGGCTCGCAGCGGCGCGCCCGTGTGCAGCATGCAAGCTTGCATCGCGGTCTTCGGACCAGTGGCGATCGCTGAAGTGTACCAGCTCGACAGGAGGGACCTCGGTTACAATAATATTTATTATATATATAATTGTTTAGTTTCTTTTTCATCATATTATGAAACGGTCAAAATTAGGGAAGTTGTGAGTGTTCTCACTGATAGCTCTAACAACATTGTTACAATGTTGTTAGGCTAGGCTAGATTAGGAGGCTTATGTTGTTTTTAGTTTAAATAGAACAATTCTATTATATTATTTTTAATTTTAATGATTTAGGGTTTGTCCCAGGTATTCTGTGCTTCTTATCAATATGAAAAGAAAAAAACTTATGACGTCCTAAGAATGTATCTTAATTTACGGAAATAATTTGGAGATTGTAATAATGCCAATTCTTTATAAAGCATAATACGCTAAATATGATTTTAGTATATTCCAACGACTAACTCTCAAGAACAAAATCATATCATAAATTAAATAGTAGAAGAAATTATGTAATATTTACGACAGCATAATGTTTATTCTGATAATGTATTTCTTATTTTGTAAATTAAAACCAAAAATAAAGTGCCATTTGGGTACATATGAGTGTGTACTTATATCAATGGCTTTACATTGGCAATATATTTTTAGAATTAAAGAATTCTGTTTTAAAGAATTCTCCAAAAGGTAATTAGATCTCCAGCAATAGTGGTAGAGTCCTAAAACTTGAATTTCGCACGTCTTCTTTTCACCCCTTTCCTTCCATTTTTGAGACGCCAGCAACGTACCTTGTGTAGTTATTGTATGAATGGCAATGACTTACTAGTTGTTTGATGAAAATACGCAATAAAAAAAGACTAAGTTTAATTTTTTATACAACTTTGTTCTTGGGATCGGCGTATTTATTTCTCTAAAGTATTTGTTACAAAAATGTGGTAATATAATTACAGATTTATAAATCTTACTTCATAGCATAAATATTGGTCCTGCAGTGCTTCTTGCACACATAATTAGAATAGTGCACGGCGCTAACCAAACTTTTTCTTTCTATCATCTAAAAAGTAATAAATAAAGAAATTATTTTAACAACCAGAATATCTAGCTTTAAGGGTTGGGCCAAAGAAAAAAAACTCGTCATTAATAACCAATTACTTTCTGAAATAGTCAATAAAAACATTTTGAGGGCAGTGGGGCAGTTGTCCGTCCCGCTTTTGGTATACCAATTTACCAATGGTATCAACAATATTATAAAATACCTACAAACACTTTCGTTTCCCAATTTATTCACGCGAAGAAACACGGATGCAATGTTTTAATATTTTTTTCATAGTTTTCTATTTTGTGACCATGTGATGTCATTGAACATTCATCAAATCTCATTAATGTCATATATTTAGGAAGAAAAGTATATGAATAAAACTACTTACAAATCGTACTAACTTCCTCCTGAACATTATATGTTTACTTTGTAATAAATTTTGCGATTTTCACTGTTTAATAACATTAATAAATCATTATAGAAATCTATTTCCCAAAGTGAATCTTTGAAGGCGATTTTCTTTTCTAATTTCAGTTGATCAGTTGTCATAAAGAATTTTACAAAGAGTTTGTTTGCTCTCAGAACTTCGATTAACAACAGGTTATATATTTATATATTTAAATTGAAATATTTACGATTTGATGCCTTATAAATGCTAAGGATTAAATGCATTTATTTATTTTTTATTTGTAGAGCTTCGTTAAAGTTTCTGCTTTTGCATAATAGATGGCCTCTTGCTTCTTTTTAGTACCGCTATTTGCCACCAGAAACCTTAGTTTATTTAGAAAAGAATAGATGGCGCTGTTTTGCTTCAGCTATTTGCCGCTAGGTGGTGTGAGCAAACGGTGTAAGCTAAAGTGTTTATTTAAAATGCCAACATTTTGGTAAATTGCAAAATATAAGAAAATAAATCACTGTAGCCTACTAGCCTCTAGTGGTACTAAATTACTATCATAAGGTGATGAAGTTGATAATCAGGTCCAAAAATGTGATAATCTCTGGATTGTTACTACGAGAATGTCTAGTTTAGTAGTATTCTTTCCTTTACTTATTAATATTTGTAAGAGCTCTTTCTTTTTTTTTTTAAAGATGTAAAACTTCATGTTGGCATTCTACGAGTGACAATAAAATCGCACTGACCTTGGCGCGCTCAAGCTCCAGTTTGGGTTGTAGCATAGGCTCTGCCATTTGGATGTTTGATTGATATTGACAAATTATGTTAATATTTTTTTTACGCAGGTGTAATTGGTTTACAAGCCGGTTCTTAAATAGGATTACGCTGGTTCAATTCCCGAATAGAGTCAAATGACTGTGTGACCATGGCATATATTTGATTCATGTGTTTTTTTTTATTGTGTGGTTCTGAGATCAAATTTTTGGAAGCAGACTTGATTTGTCTGTGATTAAGTCTATGTATGTGAGTTTTGGGTATATTTATTTACTAGCACTTCGGCCCTACTGCGCCCGGGTGCAGTCAATTTTTGAGTCTAGTCCACATGACACATATTATTTCGCGTATTAAGTGTTTAAATATTAAAATTCAACGTGACTGCCTTCCCTTGATTCATTTGCCCCATATTGTATCCCAAACTATCCCTATGAGTTTCAATGAATTCCTTGCCCATCCCACGGGAACATAATATTTTCTGGAGTAAAACGTAGCCTATGTTATAATCCAGAATATCAGATATCTTCGTACAAAATTTCATCGAAATTGGTTGAGCCGTTTGAGCGTGAAGAAGTAACACACCAACTTTCGCCTTAAGAATATTAGTAGGAAGTAGGATTCATGATAGATAAAAAAACATGCTTCCCTGATTTTCATAATTACCAGCGACCGACGCGACGTGAAGATCGTCTACGATATTTCTAAATTTATACTACTCACATACCTTTAAAAAGCCTCCACCACATTATTTAGCCTATGTAACGACAATATCTCTAGTGTTGTAGGTGTTTAAGGGCGGCGATGAAAACTTACCAACTCGTTTGCAATACCCATAAAAAAACCGAACCTCAAACATTTTTTTTTTTATTGCTGCGTATGGCGAGACGAGCATGCCGTTCGCCTGATGGTAAGCGATGCGACCGCTCATGAACAGTAGCAAAACCAAACAACACCTTGAATTACAAAGCAATGCTTGGCATTCCACTGCGCTCGCCATCCTGAGACATAAGATGTTAAGTCTCAATATGTCCAGTAGTTACTCTGGCTACAATGTCCTTCAATCCGAAACACAACAGTGCATTTAAACTGCTGTTTGACGGGAGAAATAGACATTGCGGTGGTACCAACCCAGGAAACCTCTCACATATGAGAGACCTACCACCAGTATATTACTACGTTAAAAAGTCATTAGTACCTAATAGGTATAAGATAACATAATTACTATCGGGAAACTATTGACCCATTCCTTATGCATACGTGAATGGGGTTGCAAGGGGAAGTTAATTCATTACAAGACCCGTGGGGCGATATGATTCAATGTCCAAGTGAGGCTCTTTGAGACGGGACATTACCGTCGGTCACCACTCAAGACGCCGTTATGGCGGCCTCCTTAGCTTCGTAGGGTTGGCAGAGAGCCAAATTTTGCAGGAATTTATTTTAGTAATTGATTTGTGAATTGGAGTCCAAATCTTGTTTGTATGTAAGCATTGTAATTTTGTATCCATAACATGTTAGACTATTTCATCTCCAACAATCTTTTAGAAATTTATTAACATTTATTGTTTCCAACCGTGCCAATTTTGTAGGATAATAAACACATTTTTTTTATGTTACGTAAGTTTATTTGAATACTTCATCGCCACAAATCTCCAATGTGTTATTCGCAAAGCTTATTTCACTTCAATTAATTTTTACAATTATTTATCTAATAATTATAAAAACCTATACCATGAGATCTGACTCCAGTGGTCTTGAATCCAGACTATTCATCCGGATTAGTATCGATAGTCATTATTGGACTTTATCAATCACATTCCTATTTTATTAAATAAGTATCTCCAAGATATATTGTCACATTGAGACATTATATGCTATAGTAACATTTTGATATACGTACATACATACAGCTTATACAACACGAATAATACTAAAAAACAAATCAAGGATAAAATAACATAAACAAAAAAATCTAACAAAACTCTAAGTACTATATAAAACGAAAATTATGACAATCAATCAACATTCTACACTTTAACTATTGTATAGATTGGAAATTATCACAATCAATCACTATTCCACATTATTGGCAACCCTATTATCTATAAGGGCGCGTCCCCCACTAATTTGCTAAGATTCGTACAGCCCGCATCCATGATTAGAACCTGCGATGTACCAGAGAGATCTTTCGCCGCCATTGACTGCTCGTTTACTTACCAAATTGTTGATTTATTGAATGTCTGCTCAGTTTAAACCGTTGAGTCTTTGGGTAAAAAAGGTGGTGTAATGAAAAATATATAAATCACATCATAGTATACAACAAAGTCGCTTTCTCTGTCCCTATGTCCCTTTGTAAGCTTAAATCTTTAAAACTACCCAACGGATTTTGATGCGGTTTTTTTAATAGATAGAGTGATTCAAGAGGAAGGTTTATATGTATAATACGTACATATTATTGTACAATCTATTTGTACCCGGGCGAAGCTGGGCCGGGCCGCTAGTATTTTATAATTTAGTATTTGTTCATTTTATGCTACTTCTTACTGTACTCTTTAGATTGACGTCTTTGGGTGGAAGTACATAAGGATATCTGTTGTAATAACTGTTGTAGTTAATTTTATTATGAATTGTTTTATTCTTAGCGGTCGCTATAGTACAGTCTTATTAAGATTGTCAACTTCTTTAAAACTACAAATGGTGAAAAGCTAGAGCTAGGTAGACCTAGAAGCCACAAAAAGTGGGTTGAATATCGCATACAATGTACATATAATTTTATCAATCGTTGGAAGATAATTTACCATCAGTGAATACTATATATATTTGAATTGCAATGCATCATCAGACGCCTTTTACAGCCGCTGCCAATAAACAAACCCAATCCAAAATTTGCCGTTTTAGATTGACAGCTCAATCGTTTTTCTGATACTATATTGCCAATAATCAATCTCAGTAGTGAATCAACTATGGCAACATGACAGGAGACTAATCGAAAAGTAGAAAACAATTGACAACAAAACAGATTGACTTCAATCTAATTTTTTCGATTGATTATTGGCATCGGCCGTTAGTCACTTCGCTAGGTCACTATAAAAATAGCAGCTAGAAACCTATATGTAGGAATATAAACACCAATAAATAAAAAAAAAAAACAAACAAAAGTTACATACATAGTCCAGGCCCCACAATAAGATCAATAATTACGCCTTGTGTCGTGGGTATCAGAAACTACAAAAGACTTGACAAACGTTAGTCTCGGTACGGGTATTGAACCCGCTTCCTCTCGTTTCACCTTCCGGCGTTCACCAACTGAGCCACAGCAGGCAGGCATAGTAAATAAATAAATAAATAGCACCCAACAGTCACATACATAGTCCTGACCCCACACTAAGATCGAGTCTTGTGTCGTGGGTATCAGGAACTACGAGAGACTTTTCGGTCTCACATACACCCAGACCCGGAAGAAATATTTGTGGGCCGCACAAACATTTCTCTCGGTGCGGGGATCGAACCCGCGGCCTCTTGTTTCACAGGCGGCGTCTAACCGACTGCGCCACGGAGACTGTAGGCTGTATATGTTTAAGTATAATATTTTGTTCTGCATATTTTTAAGTATAATGTGTTTGTCTCAACTGTTATATACGAGTACTATATATTTATCTAGTTATTCGATAGTTACGCCGCCGAGTTGTTCCAAATAGCGGCCAGCTGCGAGCTAAGTTGGCAAGTCTTACAGTTATTAATACTTCGACGTATTGTTTAGAAGGCATGGCCGCTGCGGCGGGCTTGGCTTACCGACTGACCGAGCCGCTCCTAGATACAGGGGCAACTGGATGTTTTGGACAAAAATTATAAGAAGCTATTGAAACAAAACTATTAATTACGGATTTTGTCGCGGATTTGGTTTAGTTTTTAAATTTTTTAACTTCCCGACGCGACTTTTCGATTACTTTATAGCTTTCGTGATCAAGGGGCGGACTGTTACGTCCCGTGTATGATTTAATTTTTACATTAAAAATGAGGCTAAAAACTGTAAAATTAAATTAAACCAAGTTCGCGATAAAATCCGTAAATAATAGTTTTATTTCAATGTGTAACATTCGGGTAAATCTAAAAATCCATTATATGAAGCTATTTATAGGCAATTGTTAAGAGAGGTTTGTGATACCATACGAGCCGAAATACGTATAAGAGACAATGTGTTAGAACTCTGAACAAATAATTTTTGGAACAAAGTCCAACAAAATGTTTTTCAGTTTTTTTTCAATGTGTATTGAAAGTTTTTTTAGCTATCGCTCGAAATACATGTGTTATTACGTAATTAATATTGGTGTAATGATGTACAGAGATGATAATGATTTAAATTCCATTTCTAAAGTATTATGTTCAAGAAAAATATTATAATTTTCCAAGTGCATTTTATAGTTGCGTAGTTATCGTTTCAGGCGGTAGAGTAAGTTGCGCCATCTCAGGTAATAAGTAAGCTACTGTTTCAGCTTAAATGCTCAGACTTGCCGCTCGCAAACAACACCCCTTGTCTTGGGACGGGCTGATACTATCGATATGCTTTGCTATATTATATTATGATTCGACAGCCTCCGTGGCGCAGATGGTTAAACGCCGGCTGTGAAAAGTGAGGCAGCGTGAACAACATTGAATATTATTAATGAATACACAATATTATATGATTATTAAAAATCTGAGATGTTTCCTGTGCTAAAATGCCTCCGGTAGTTCCTTATATACCGTAGTAATAGAACTGTATATATTTAACTGTATTTGCTTAAAAGCACAGACAAACAGACAACAATTCTCCTTTGGGATTTTTTACGCTAATACAATCCTCATAATAATCTTTCTCATATCCTCCATGTAGAGGCATCGATAGTATGTATCGATACGGAATCACCAGGCATTATAACTGTAAAGGAAAATATCATGAGGACACGTGCATACCGTAGCGTTGTTATTTTTTTTCTATCGTCGAATCACGATGGTGAATACATAGTTTTTTCTTAAATAATAGTGCACACCCTTTTATTTTTAAAGACGCTATGGTATGCAAGGTTTTAAATCACTATTTTAGCAAAAACTATGGATTTACCACCCAAATTCGACGATATTTAAAAAATAATAAAAAAATTGTCGCGTTTCTTTGCGAAATTTTTAATTACATTGTGTTTGTAGTCACTAAAACTACCACCCGGCTTTGTTTTCGGTAGCGCTCATGATATACCCGGTATATATATAACTAAATAAATAAATAAATATATATATACATATATATTCTTACAATTCGCTACGGTATGCTTTACTGTATACCATAAAAAAGAAACAATAACATATTAAATACTTAAAACTAAAGACTTGGTAACAATTGGCCGCCTTGTCGCTAGCTGCGATCTCTTCGAGGCAACCTTTGGATGGACTGGATTATTATAATAAAGAACTATTGGGGCGGTACAGAGGCCGATAATTTCAACGTTATAGTTTAACTATCGATAACTCGTACCCCATCCCTACGCAAACTAGGCGATCAGTAAGCGAATTAGATACTTTCTTCGGCTGTAAGTCCGGTGTTTTGGAAGTTGCCAACTTGTCGGTACAGTGTACAGTACAATAAATTAACAACTACAATGGAAGTTTGTGTAAGCGTTATTGTCGACGCAATCGATTCATTCCAACTATTCTACTTAGATGGTTCTTGCTTATTGTTTCATTTAACCGCTTGATTGGAAGTTAGGATGGTTTCAAATTTAAAGTTACTCAAACTGGTTGTGAATTTTGAGGTATACAATATATATTGGGTCTGGTGTTTGTGAGACTGAAGAGTCTCTCGTAGATCCTGATACAAACGACACAAGACTCGATATCAGTTTGGTGGCAGGACTATGTATATGACTGATGGGTATATTTATTTATATTTCAGGGCTTGCTTACTATAGGAATGTTTTACAACGTTTCAATAATTTATGAGTGTTGCTTTAAAGCGCTCTATAGACCAAAGCCACTGGCGCGTCGGCCTATGTCGGCAACATTTTATCGGCCGGTGGCTTCACCCATCTCAAGTCGGAAATCTTTGTCGGAAATTAGGAACATTTTTATGACCTTGTCGACGTTGAAGATCTTGCGTTGTCAAAATGTCAGGTCGGCGGGTAACACTTGCGGATGCATGTCGGCATTTTCTTATTGTTTGGAAATATACCGTACTACAACCATGCTACCAAGGCAGCCCAGGCAGCACCTACTTTACTGGTGGCAGGTCTCTCATATGCGAGAGGCCACCCGGGTAGGTAGCACCGCAATGTTTCTCCCGTCCAACAGCGGTGTCAATGCAGTATTGTGTTTCGGATTGAAGGACATTGTAGCCAGAGTGACTACTGGACATATTGAGAATTAACATCTTGTGTCTCAGGATGGCGAGCGCGGTGGAATGCCAAGCATTGCTTTGTAATTCAAGGTGTTGTTTGGTTCTGCTACTGTTTATTTTTTAATTTTATTTAAAAGGGACAGAAAACGGCAGTATGCTAAAACATTAAAATAAAAATATAAACTTAATAATAAAATTAAATAAACATACAGCCCACACCATTGTCCACATATTGACAGATAAAATTAATGACTAGGAAAGTCGGATTAAACGCGGAATACTCGCTATTTAGGAATTTATTTAGTTATTTCAAGAATACACATCTTTTTAAATTTTGGGTTAGAGAGGGAGAAAATATCAATATTAGCAAAGTGTGAGTTGTAGCTATTTAATAGACGGCGGATTGGTGCACGTACCCCGGCATTACTTTTACATGAACTAGTGAAAAATAACTGAGGCACGCGCACCCCTCGCCTAATCACAGTTATTGGTTCTCTATATCTTATTTGTAAGTTCTATACAATCATACTTATTATTACACAAACCATGCAGCATCATAACATCAAGCAGTGATCGTATCGCTTCTAAACTCAAAATATTATATCGGTTTAATAATTGATTATATGGAATTTTCGTGATACAGCATTTATAATTCATGGCACGTAAAAAAAAACGCTCGTCTCGCCATTCATTGCAATAAAAAAAACTTTTATAAAGTACAAACACATCAAATAAATAACCGTGGATGAGATACCAGTTATCGTTATCGTTTTATAATTATAAAGAAAAGATCGAGAATCGAACTTGTAACCACTATGCTGAGTGAAGATTATTTCTGAATCAATTCGTTGAAGAATACACAATATAAGGCCAAGGAGGATAATATATTCGGTTCTCAAGTGAACACCGGAAGCGGATTCCAGCCATTGTGACGACGCGGGAAGTAGCGAAGACTTCCGGTGCGCTATAAATTTAGCGAAATTTGGCAACACTGCGGCTTCTCGGGGGTGCCGTTTGAATAGATATTATCGTGAATAGGTTCATGCTTAATCGAAATATTATAGCAGGAAAAATATCCCGCTTTAGGGAAACGTTTCTTGAACAAATAATGTAACATTGTGTGTACACTACGTATACATAAGTGGTGTATAAAGCTCTACCTACCCCTATCTATACGTCACGATTTACATCGGAATCAAATTGCTGGTAATTCAAAAGTAATAAAACAAAATAAATACACCCAACAGTGTGACTGCTGCATAGTCCTAAATCCACATTAAGATGAATTAAGTCTTGTGTTTTGGGTATCAGAAAATACGAGAGACTTTTAGGTGTCACAAGCACCCAGACCCGAGAAAAATATTTGTGTGCCACACAATCATCTCTATCGGGGACCGAACCTGCGGCCTCTCGTTCCACACCCTGCGCCTAACCAATGGAGGCTGTCACATTACCATATTTATTTATACTTTTATATGTACACAAGTGCGTGGTGGCCTGTTGGTAAACGGACTAGACGCGACTGCCAACATGTTCACGGTGGTCGCGGGTTCGAATCCCAGGGCACACCTCTGACTTTTCGGAGTCATGTGTGTATTGATAGTCAATCACCACGCACTAAAACGGTGAAGGAAAACATCGTGAGGAAACCTGCATACCATAGCCGATTTATAAAAAAATTCTATGGTATGTAAGTCCGCCAACTCGCACTAGGCCAGCGTGGTGGACTATATGGCCTAACCACTCTCAATCGTACTGTCGATTGTAGAGGAGGCTCGTGCCCTGCAGTGGGACGTATTTGGGTTGATACAGATGTACACAAAGTCGTCATGGGCCGAAAACACGCTTCGTTTATGTATATAACGTTCTTCAAGCTTCCAGGTTGAAGATACATAAGGACCTCGTAATAGATTCCACTCCGCATTTGGAATTCTTTTGAGAAAGTAAATCATGTGATAATGAGGAAATCAAAACCAAAATAATAGCTTCATTATTTTAAAAGTAATGTTTTATTGAATTAAAATTAAAACTTGGAATATGAATCTTAAAATACTTGGTAAACTAACATTAGAAAAATCATTAGTTTTCTAAATAAAATTTCAATACTTAAAAACAATTCAGCTGTTTAGAAACTTACTCAATAGTATGACGTATCTAACCCGCACAAGAATATTAGCAGCACATTAAAAAGTTTCCAATGCAGGCAAGTTCTATGGTTTTCGAACGTGAAACTTGCCGCATTATTTTTTTTTTATCGGTCAACAAGGAAGCAAAAGCAAGGCTTAACGAGCGCCTCGGGCCATCGGCGCCACAGTCGGCGGGAAAGTTCTTAACCTCATTAAACATCCAATAATTCACCGCTACATTTGCATAAGGAAAAGATAAAGGCAAGATGCGGACGGCGCCGCCATTTTGGCATTTTTTTCAAATATAGAAGGGGATTGGGGTTGCCATTCGTATCGACATGCGAATTTATTGCGCTCGTTCAGCGTACGTTTCATTGCGTAATTTTGTACGTTGGGGTATTTTAATATCCCCCCCTGTTAACGAAACTCGTTGATTCGCTAAGTTGCAGTGGTTGCGTTTCGGATACGTAATATAATTATTGTAATGTTATTGCTTGATGCTACCGCGGTGACATTTATTTATATTTATGGCGTCACGAATGATGATTTTGTTCTTTGCAAAAAAGTTTCTCAGTTTTGAGAGCTATCATACAACTTTTTCACAAAGTGCGTGGTGGCCTGTTGGTTATCGGACTAGACGCGGCTGCCTACATGTTCACGGTGGTCGCGGGTTCGAATCCCAGGGCACACCTCTGACTTTTCGGAGTCATGTGTGTATTGATAATCAATCACCACGCACTAAAACGGTGAAGGAAAACATCGTGAGGAAACCTGCATACCATAGCGATTTATAAAAATTTCTATGGTATGTAAGTCCGCCAACCCGCACTAGGCCAGCGTGGTGGACTATATGGCCTAACCACTCTCAATCGTATTCTCGATTGTAGAGTAGGCCCGTGCCCTGCAGTGGGACGTATATGGGCTGATACAGATACAGATGCAACTTTTTCATAACATGGGTCGCGTTAGTTGTCTATTAGGCAGACACATCTCGGTTGATCCGATCCATTCACTCTGTAGTGTAAACTGCGTACAACGGGACTCTACCATAACCGATAAGTTATTATTTAGTTTTGGGGTACATACAGGTTTTTTATTATGATTGAAACACGAGTAAACAAAAACGGTACACTGCTCGTACAATGTTCGAAGTGCTAGCAAATCTACAAATAGAACACGAGAAGTGAATATATTTTTTTAACAAAAAAGGTTCGATGTACAGCGC
Organism: Hyles euphorbiae; assembly: GCA_023078785.2. Classification (NCBI taxonomy): domain Eukaryota; kingdom Metazoa; phylum Arthropoda; class Insecta; order Lepidoptera; family Sphingidae; genus Hyles; species Hyles euphorbiae. The sequence continues at coordinate 4,254,742 of CM041053.1, forward strand.
CCGGTAAACATATTTTTAACCTTGGAAACGGTCATGTTTTTAAAAGTCCTTGACAGTTCTATAACTGGCCAGCAACAAACTCATAACAGATAAAAAAACAGAAAGTAAATAAACATTGAAAATATTTACCTATCGATGTCAAGTTATGAACGGGTGTGTTCGAAATACAAATTTTCTTTTTTACAGTTTGTTCAACCGGTTCCGAACTTTGTATCTTTGCCGTAAGGTTTAATACTGTGGTTTTATGGATTGTAAGGCGTGTAGTTGGCGGGTGACAATTGAGTCTATAAATAATTTATGGATTAATAAAAGGTCTGGTCACGTGGTATCTCCGCCATTTTACCCTACAACGATCCTCTGATGATAATTAGCGTGAATTGAACACAGAATGTAACGGAGTTAAGCAATGTTTTCATTATATGTTTCCAAATGATTAATTCAGAGTATTTCGACTCAATATAATTGTGTGCTTTTTGTGCTGCCAATATTAGGTATGCTAGTCACTTAAGGTGTCAATTGAGATTCAACTTTTCAGGAGGAAAATAAAAAAATAATTTAACTACATATATGTATATGTTATTTATATGTCTTGAGAAATATATATATATATGTATAACTGGTATATTTAACTATGTGTTATTGTAACTATCAATCACATTAAATGTAAATATATTACCTTTGATAATACATTAGGCCGTTATGAAGTAAGTTTAATTAATGTCGTTGAAAATATATTTGCGCAATATATTTTCAAAAATAGTTCTAGAATACGTAAGATCTATTCGCTTCGTTGTTCTATAAGATCCAATACAACGGCTGGTTCGGTACTGGAGTCTCCGAACAAGGTCTAATTTGTCTTACACGTTGTGGGCCGCATTCGTTAAATAGCCACGGGATAGCTTTGATTTTATGCCCCTTTTAATATTGTTGATAGGCCGATCATCTGTTAGATCTTAAGTCTCAATATGTCCAGTAGTTACTCTGGCTACAATGACCTTCAATCCGAAACACAACAGTGCATTTACGCAGTGTTGTTTCACGGGAGAAATAGACATTGCGGTGGTACCTACCCAGATGGCCTCTCACATATGAGAGACCTACCACCAGTAGAACCTATAAAAATCGTACATTTTTCCTTCCACTTTGTCTGAAGTCACTAAAACTCAGCGGCGTGCACAGGATTATGACACTGGGTATGCGGCGGAGTACTCGGTCACAAAAACTTTTTCTTTTATAGTTTTTTAGCATAGCCACAGCCACGCGACGGATCTCTAAGTCGGAAACCATGCCAACATAACAAGTCTTAGATGTACTACTATTCATGTCCATCTTCTACGGCAACGCAGACAAAACAGCGATCGATCGTCGCGGCGGAAGAAATTCTAATAAGTAAAATAAAAAAACTCACCTAGTCGGCTTCAATTTTCACATATTCAAGGTTCCGGTTAGTTGAGATTACTATACTTATCCCGGTGTAAATAAACGCAACATTTCGGCCATTCATTCATTCATTTGATAAACATACATTTTTAACACAAACCTCACAATCAAATAACATTTGAAAAAATAAACAAACACACTAGTAAAAGCAAATGACTACAATTAATATCGAAACTTAAACTGTTAAATGTACACACTTTCAAATGTTAAAATGAAAAATCTTTTAAGAAATCTATTTTTTTTACAAACATACTAGTATAAAATAGTAAACAATGCAAAAACACATAAAAAAGGCAAAATGGCCCCCGCGAAACACAAAACATTTCTATTTAAACAAATAAAACCTTACTAACCAAAAATGCATAATGTGCATAGGTGATTTATTAGATTCCCGCCTATTAATTTTACTAGGATTATAGGCAACGAACATTCTCGATCACTCTCGACAACTGCCGAACTCCCGAGGCCTGCCGCAGGAGTCGCGCCTTTCAATATTCATGGGTGTGTGCGTTTGCGACTGTGCACGGACACCAAAATTACTACACACATGCAAACAAATGTCATGCGGGACGCGGCGGCATTACTTGATTAGGTACATTATTTTGCTTTGCAGCGCCGCTTGCTTTTCGCGTGGCAAATATAATATTTGCGTGATTGCGAATAGGTGCTATTTATAAAATATTAGGCGTTTTTAAGTTATTATATTTTGTTTATTCATTTATTTACTATAAATTAAAGTCATCTAAAACGTACGAACGTTATAATATAATATCTGTGAATGGCAAGTAATGCACTGCATTTCTGCCTACAAGGAGCGCACGCCCCTGCTAAAACTACCATCTGATTACGTTTTCGGTTGCAATCTGGATATACGCTGTATATCATTTTTTAGGGAAATAAATTAGAAATATATTATATAATTGTTATTTGTAAATTAGACTTAAAGAGTTTAAAATAAATCAAAACATAAATACTTTTTTCTTTCATTAGCATTATTTGCATAGAAAAGTAGCATTTGTCCAAGGCCGGAAGCTATTTCTTAGTCTTTGTAAGAGTCAATTTCAACATAAAACATAAATTCATCAATCCTATTAAATCATTATTACACGGATAGATAATATAACAAAAAATATATAAATATACACATAGTATTATTTATTTGAGCTTGTATTTTCAATCCATCCAATAAAAGCCAATCCTTGTAGAGGCTGCCTTGTGTGATTTGTACTCCGTTGTCATATTATCTCTTTACATCGTTACTAGCGTTCCAGTCCGGCTCCGCCCGGGTGCAGTTACACTTTACAAAAACAACAGCCAAAATGTTCAATTCCGAGTATTTTTTTGACATCGGTAAAAAAACATTATTAGTATCCTATGTTACTTCTAATACCTCCAAGAATATGTGTACAAAGTTTCATGATGAACGGTTAAGTAGTTTTCGCGTGACAGCGTAACAAACAAACTTACATTCACTTTTATAATATTAGTATGATAATTATTGTATCCAATAAATAATAGAAATATCTAAATATTTCTGTATGATGGTGGTGAGAGGGCGCGTCTTGGCGGCCGAGCGAGCCGCCCCGCGTCCGGAGGGCGCCGGCAGGAAATGTTCCTCACAGCGACCAGGTGATTGCGAATTAACTCCACTTAATGCCGTTTCACATATAGACACGTGTTGTAAAATGTAGAGAGGACTGGGATATTATAGGGTTTGAAATATGATGTTAATTTTAAGGTTTAAAACTGTGAAATAATTGACGCACTATAGAAATGATATTGGATTCGATGGAATTTGCTAAACAATTTATATGATACCGATAAGGCAGTAGAAATCCTTGGGAAAAGCCTATGTACGAAAACTCTAGTAGCCGAAAATTATTACGATACATTAGAATTGATATTTGAATACCATGCACTTGACATTGTGACTAATTTTATATTATAATTAAGAAGATCATATGGCTATGATATGGTATCATATGGCTGGCAAAAAGAAACACAAAAATAACAAACAACATATCTCTTCATAATTTATTAAACCTTTTATACCTGTCGAACCTCATTACAACACTTATAATTTACAGTGAGTTCGTATGAAACTTCGTATAGATATGAATTAAACTTGTCATATATCTATCGAACCCTATTACAAAACGTATCTACAAAAGTTTACACGAGCGTATATAAAACTATGTATTGGTTTGTATTTAACATGACTGGTTTATAGGCGTGCATCGGTGCGTGTAATGAATCCATCTAGCGCAGATATTGAAGGCGGCTGCGACCCGCTGAGACGTGTTACTTGGGCGCCGGGTGCTGGACACGAGGTACAAGGCAAGAGCGATAGCGTACAGAGGAAACTACACATGTCTTTTTTTAGTTCCCATTAGGCCAGCGTGCCTTAATGTCTCTCAATCGTATTTTCGTAGAGGAGGCCCGTGTTTTGGATAACCAGACGACTAAAGGGTTACACTTTTTTTTTATTTACCGACTAATAGCATTGTTATATTAAATAAATTGCATCTACTAGAGACCACGCGTGATTTCAGAATATTTTCTTAATCATCATAAGTCATAACCATCTTTAGGCGCAGGTAATCTTTTGAACACGGCTCCTATTAAGTAAATTTTGTGTTGGATATTTTCTTCTGTTTTAGTGCATCACATTTTTGGTAAATCAAAATTTTATCAATATTTTATGTGATTCATTCATGCCGTGATAAGCCCATTTAATTCGGCTTTGAATTCAAATTAGGCAAGTTGCAGTAACTGGTGAAAAGTGTCTAGAGGTATGATGTTAGGCTTTGAAGATGGAAACCTTATGTACCTTGGCGTAATCTCTGACCTTCCAAATAACATGTGTTTATAATTTATTACGCACTTCATAAAAATGGATTTTCAATCATGAGCAAAAATCACTACCATGCAATAAAACAAATCCCTAGTATTTTTCCAAAAGATTTTTCCTGCACAACTATATTAATAAATCCGCTATTTCCTACAACCTAAACCACATTAAACATAGCTAGCCCACCTACTTGGCGACTGATAAGTGGACGACAGCCCGCGTGGGCAGAGGAAACGTGATATAAACATATCGCTCTATTTATGTATATGCACAAATGTACATCTACGAGTGTGGCTCATGTAGGAATATTTTTATGCGGTATTAAAAATATTACTAAGTGAATTTAATCTTTTTGTCAATTCCATCCTCGCTGTAACGGTAGCACACGGAGTGCAGCGTTCAACTTTTATTGCTTTATAATACGTAAAGAAAAATCGAGAGTTTCATTGTTTGTACTGTGCTGTATCAGCCCATATGAAATGAAATGAAATGAAAATAATTTATTGAATCCATTAAAATGTTCAACATCATTTAGATTCAGTCATTTTTTTTATCTACCACCCGGTTCGGAAAGCTGTTTTCACTAGAGAAGAACGGGCAAGAAACTCTAGTGTTGCTCTTTTCAAAACCAGTTTACAATGTAGTGAATTATTACAAAATTTACAAGTTGGTTTAAATCAGAGCAGTTTAATAATAATATGTTGAAAATTTACAGTAAATATTTTTGATATGAATATTATTATATTTCCATTACTATGGTTGAGTGAAGTGAAGTCGCCCAGAACGAAGAATCAGTATACTCTTTTTCGCCAAAGCAGTGAATAATTGCGAGTCTTATGTAATATACGTCTTATGTAATATATGTCATATACGTCCCATGCAGGGCACGGGCCCCTCTACAGTTGATAGTACGATTGAGGGTGGTAAGGTCATATAGTCCACCACGCTGGCCACGGCCACTGACACGCTGTGTGGGTTGGCGGACTTTAGATACCATAGAGATTGTTACAAATTCAATATAATAGTATGCAAGGTTTCATCGAGATGTTTTCCTACACCGTTATAGTGCGTGTTGACTATTAATACACACAGTTTAGATGAATTTATACAGATTCTTTTCGTAAAATCTACACTTTAAAATGTCTCTGAATACGGCAGTAAGACATTTGTGTTTCATACTCCAATATTCAATAGAGATCGAATCAGAAATGAGGAGATCCGTAGGAGAACCAAGGTTACCGACATAGCCCATAGGATTGGCAAGTTGAAGTGGCAGTGGGCCGGGCACATAGCTCGTAGAACCGATGGCCGTTGGGGCCAAAAGGTTCTCGAGTGGAGGCCACGTACAGGCAAGCGAAGTGTCGGACGCCCGCCTACAAGGTGGACGGACGATCTGACTAAGGTCGCAGGAAGTCGCTGGATGCAGGCTGCTTCCAACAGGTCATTGTGGAGATCATTGGGGGAGGCCTATGTTCAGCAGTGGACTTCCTGTGGCTGATATGATGATGATGATGATCCAATATTGCATTTTTGTTTTTGTTCAGAAAAGTCACTGCATTGCATTTAATAATAAGTCTGATATGGTTTAGTGTTACACTAACAGTGATATACTAATAGTGTATCGATTGCTAACATACATTAATTTCTTTCGATTCAATTCATAAGCTATTTCTTTTGATTAGATATAATTATACTTACGCAGTTGCTTGCCATTTGACTCAATTATGTCGACATACAGTACTGGTTCAATCATAGCGGAATCAAAAGATTGCTGCAGAAGAATTTCCGAAACGATTCATGGGCAAATCCCTCGACCATTCCTATCTAATTATGTTCCACAAATCTTCATTAGAAAATTTCTTTATCATAGAATTCAGAATCCGAAGCCTATCTACTCCAGTCATTCAAGCATTCACTTATCAAAATACAATAAAATAAATTACACATTAAAACAACTATAAATGTATACAGTCCTGAATTTCTTGTCTGTCTGCGTGTTTTGATTTATGTGTGCAGTTTTATTGCGTAATCGTGCCCTCCCCAAATACCGCGGTGTTGCGGTCTTTTAATAAATTCAAATATTGAAATTGATCAGTTATGGCTACGCAATCCACACCCTTCCTTAGTGGAGAATGTCTAGGAATAACTCGGTTGGATAACATAGTTTACGGGTATTTTGATGTAATAAGTCGTGTTTGTATCGATATGTTATTCAAAATTAATTTTGTTAATCCCTTGCTCTTTTCTTATTATTTTGTTGCATCCAACGCTTCAACCCGTAGTTGTATGTAAGGATTGTCAAGAGCGATAAGACCGCGATGTCTACTTTTATTTTATATTATTTATTTATATTTTGATCTATATCTCTTTTTTGTCGCATTTCTGCATCTTCCAAAGGTTGACTGGTAGAAAATGCGAACGGCATCAAGTCCACCTGTATAATTTTGTTGTAAAAAGACAAGAAAATTAAATATATCTTTTGAGTAAAATAAAAAAAAATGTATCTATATGAAAATGACGATCATTGTTAATCATTCATCAATCCTTACGCCTCCCCTTTTTCTCAAACCACTCTCCTTTATGGCAATCTTTTCTATATTTTTGCAAAGATTAGAAACTGCGCATCAAAAATCCCTAGTGATTACGTATTTCGTCGACCGTTATTTCTTACTATTAGTTGACTAGGGTCTTTTCCCGCTCTCTAATGTTACAAAAATATAATAGGAATATGCTGATATTTTTTTATTGCATTTAATGGCGAGACGAGCATGCCTTTCGATACGACTGCTAAAGAACAGAACCCAATTAAACAGTAGCGTGAATTATAAAGCAGTGCTTGCATTCCATTGCGCTTTCCTGAGACATATCGTGTTAAGTCTCAATATGTCCTGTAATTACTCCTAATCACTACAAACATGAACTTGACCTTTATAAATGCATCCGAATATCAACGGTAGACGGCTTGGTTTTTCCTACATTATGGACCATATCGACAGCCTACAGCTTTGTATAAGAATTATAATGTAGATACACATATATACGTGTGTTTAAATCACGTTTCCTCTGTCCACGTGGATAGTCTATTTATTTATCGGTAAATATAAGGACAGTTTTAAGGCAATGTAGTTTGTGACGCAGTATAATAACAGATTTTATCGTAAATCTACCAGATATGCTACAAAATATCGTAAAATCTAAAAATATGTATATAATCCTTATCAATTACGTAATCTCATACGCTGAGATTATATTTTGTCTGTTAGTTTTTCTTCTGTATACTACTTAATTATTAATTATACAAAATTATTTTAAGACTGATTATTATGCCTGAGTAACTCATAGGCAACGCTAAGGTATTATTCCAAGAACACTTCGCCATCGCCACGCAAATCGCAATCAAAACAATGAAAAATTTTCGTCAGTATTGTCAACGCTGTGATAATTATTCCTGGGCGATTATTTTGCCCCTACTCCAGAGTGCGTAAGTACTCTCGTTCATGAAATATTAAATCCAACTCGTCATTCATCTTGCAAGACGTGCCCGACATCAAACATAGTAGGGTTACTTTACCGAGCCCTTCTGTAAAGGGAGAAAAAAAATCGCCAAGCAAAGACGCAATTACTCCTACACAAACATATCATTACTGTTTTAAAACACAAATCCAGTATGAATTTGTACGAAAAGCCCGCTTTCCGAACGGTAAATGTAAGCCAGCAGACTGGCTTGCTAAAAGCCGCGCTCTATCAAAGAAATGCTTCTAATGAATCTATTGATAGCTCAGCTTATGTGTGTAGGTTTGAAGTATTTTTTTAAATACACAAACGGAGGGCTCTGGCAGTGTGCGTGCAAGGAGGGGAGATGGCTAAGAGATGCTTTCTTCGGCCCCCTTGTTTCTTATACGGTGGTCTAACGTAGTTGATCCTTTTGCAACATGTATATGACCTTGAAAAAAATTAACGTCAATAATTGCTAATTGATAAACAAATATTGAAATGTGTTTTGTGTCATTGGTATCAGATATTATGAAGGACCTTTCAGGAACCTAACTCCTAAACCCGAATGGTTTTATTTTTCTAGTTATCAAAACGCGTTCTTGTGGATAATAACTTTAAAAATTCTTCTGTGAGCTACTAAGGGCCTCATGAAAGCTTAAATTTTGAACACTGAATTTGTTTTAAATCATAAAGACAGTTGCAATGAAATTGTGAAACTTCTGTGCGTTCAACAACAATAACAATTATTGGACACTTCTGATGCCGAATAGAAAACTCGGATATCATTGAGTAACAACCAAAAATCGAATCGCGTAATTTTAATATTTATTCAACTATGAATCAATTAGCATTTTCGTCATCATCATCATCAGCCTATCCGCGTCCACTGCTGGACATAGGCCTCGCTTATGGAAAGCCGCCGGGCTCGATTTTCAGCCCATCGTCCCTTTAGCATTTTAACTATTAATAATAAAAACATACATATTTTTTAGTGTAACTTTTTTCATCCCACTGCTGGGCAAAGGTCGCCCCGATGTCTCTTCAAAAATCGCGCTCCAAGGAAATTCCAGGCTCGAGAGCATGCAAAACCTATATGAACGAGCATTATTCTCATTTCGCACAACGATCAAAACCGCACGTTCGCGGTACAAATCACTCCCCTTATACCAGTGGAGTCGGCCGATCGTCTCAGATTGCACACAGACGCGCGCCACTATTCGCGACCCTCACTCAAACAGCGAGGGAACAGGCCCTTGCGTTCAAACTCCTCCTTTATATTTTCTTCTTTGTTATGTAAAAAAAATAATAATAGGAGAAAGGGGATCTCAAAATCGATACCCGAATGGTATGTACTCGGTATTGGGTGGATATTTTTTTCGGCCGTTTTTTGTGTTGTGCGCATTTAGTTTCATTGTTCTTTGAATGTATATTGAGGAATGGTGACGTTTTTCTAAATGGGATGTAAATACAGTATATTCATTCTAATCTTGGTTCTCGTTCAATCAATTGGTAAATTTCGTTTCTATACGGTTGTAATGTATTATTTAATATTTAAGGCCAAGTTGTGTATTTGTTATGAAAATGACAATGACCTTGAACTATCAACATGTGTGGAGAATTTCATTGTGCATCAGTTAATGAGACTGCTTATAACAAAACGATAGGAATATAATATTGGAAAATATTGGAGTCCCTTCTTAATGGCTTTGTCGACATGAGACGACAGCATTAGTTGTTTTAAAATGTCATTAAATTGAAATAGTGTACTGTCATCAAGTCGTTTTAAGCCGAATATGTTTTAGATTGTCTGAAAATTGTAACAAGAAATAAATGAATAAAAATGACCCATCTAGCAGTGTCATTGATTAGATTAGATTGAGTAATCTAGCGTGGTGGCTGAGAGCTAAGCCTGCTAAAGTTTAATTGCAGCAGGAGTGCTATGCTCAATAAATTTAGGCCAAAAGTGTGTTCCATAACTAATTATTTGTTTAGCGTCACATGTAACACTTGAAACTAATAATCTCCGGTATAATCTGTGTTTACCATAAGATTTTGTAATTAAATCTAAGCGTAGCATCATTAGGTACTTATTTTTCACATAAAAATACAGCATCTATTTGGTGCGTCTTTCTACCGGAAATGCAACAAAAATATGACCAGGGTACGAACATTATGAATAAAAATACTAGAGTAATGCATATTTGTGATTTCTTAAGTTTTAAAATTATAGTTTATAAGGCGGATAACAACCAACAAATTTATTATTACGGGTATTAATTACTATTTTTTTATATACAAAGTATATATTTGTTTATATAAAAAAAACCACTAACCTTTCATGTTGGCAGCTACAACCACTAAAAAACGAACACACATCATCAGAATCAAACATAGACTGATCGGAGTGCTGGCCGTTGGTGACCTAAATAAAAAGAAATAACCGGTTTAACAATCTATTTTGTCTTTTGAAAACTAACAAAAGAACGTTCAGATGTCCGCGGATGCTGCGTCCGTCGCGGTTTACGTGCGTATAGAAAAAAAACCTGTTTTTTTAAATAGTGAATGAGCTTTTGTCGCGTGATCGGTTATTTTGATTTATTCGATTTTTAGTACGAGAGTGGTGTATGGGAAATAAAAAGAAGCAACGCGTTCAACAGGTATCGTGCGGTACAAAAGTGTTCATGGATATTCGGAATTTGTGAAAGAAATTGTGTATTGGAATTGGATTTTTGGGCGATGTTTGTGTTAGATTGTGGACTTTTTGTGGTTGATGATTACGTGATGTTTGTAGTGAATCTCATATTTTCTTAATTCTTTTGTAAAAATAGGTTTTTTTTGTAATGTTAAGCATAGTGGATTTGTATAAAATTGTTTTGTTTGTGGTTTAATGCTTTACTCCAAAATCGTTGATACATTGTTATTTTTTATTAAAATGAGTTGTTGTAATATAAAAGAATGTTAAATAAAACTGCAGCAATACAATGTTACGAATGATCACATTTATTAATTAAAAATAAAAGTAAGCGCATACACGGATACTTAAGATACATTGTTAGTACACAAACCATGAAAAACAATTTTATAACACAGCACTGTTTCAGTAATTTTCAATTACATGTTTTACTTAAATTACGTACATTATAGGCATATTATCTTATTACTATAAATCGTCAGTGACTTGCAGAAATGCCGTATTTGATACATCAAATTGCATTAAAATAAAATTTTATTTTATTATTTTTTTCATTAAATACTTTGAGCAAATTAGATATTCTTTCTACAAATCTCTGACGATACGGCTATGAAAAAAAATATGGCAAAGTGTAACAGTTATGTAAGCGACTATACCTAAAACCGATTTTTGTTCTTGCTGGAGTGTCAAACTCTATGTTTGTTCTTTTGCAAAACGACCAATAAACGAAAATATTTTAACAGTTACGATACAGTTAATGGAATTAAGCGAAGAATGGCTTTCAACACGTCAATGTGTGTTTTACGGTTGTACATTTCGTGAATAAAAAATGATCCAAGTTTTTTTGCTTCGGTTTTATCAGTAGCATTTTTGGAGGTTTTAAACTTATTAACTATGACTATTCAGTTGTATTTTATTTTTTGTTTGCATTACATTTTATTTAATTGGTTTGAGTTGGAAAAAAACTAAATAAACACTATAATTAAAAAAATGTAAATTTTTTATTGCTTCAATATGTACTTATTACGAAATGCATCTTACGTATGTATAGTAATTTGAAATGATTTCCACAAGCGATTAAATTACAACAGCTACATTTTTTTACATAATTGGTAATAATAGATTTATGGATATTTTATTATTTTAACATTGTTTATTACAACAATTTAGAATACGGCAACAGCATATTAAACGCAATCATATTATAACAGTTATTACCTGAATAAATTAAAGAAATACCATGAAATATTACTTTTTATTACTAATGATGAATTAAGCGGTAGATATGTTTATTGATCGTTTACATGTTCATATAGAACTAAGTTACAGTTACGAGAACAAATCTAATATTATTAAAGCAAATATTATTAGTTAGAGCGTCTAGTTAGACTACAATAGTTTTTATACTTCGAACCTCTGATAACAAAGTTGGTATACATTTCAATTTAATTTAGAAATGTTCTAATTTGACTTAATTAAATTATGGTTTTTAAGTATAAATTAGGAAATATTGTGCTGTATTTTTTGATGAATTGACAGATGGTTTCGTAGGAACTATTTTGACCTTCCTGGGTAATATACTGACTTTTAGAATACAAAGCATAGCTTGGTAAATCAGTACAATATTTAACATACATACAGGCGCAGGCAGTATTAGTATTTTTAGTAAAAGATAACAACAATATGTGCATAAGAAAAAATATTTTTCAGTGTAAGTTTGTGAATCAAACAATTGATAAAATATATCATAGATTTTATTCCTGAATAAAATAATGATCTTTATTAAAATAATGTATTTGATAAAATGCAGTTGCGAAAATCCGAATAGGAGAGATTACTTTCTTTAAATATTATCCAAATCTATTTTACCAATGCAATTTATCAATCAGAACAGTTAATTAAAAGAGTTTTAGATAGTGCTATTAAATATTCCACATTCTCATTTAATCTGTCTTTCCATCAATATATCATGAGCTAATACATTTTTTTCGGTAAACCATAATCTATAAATTATTATTGATTTTTAGTGCCGGTACTCGCAATTAAAACAAAATATTTTAATTAAATAACGAATACATTGTCATAAGATATTTTTAATTTCATTTTATATAATATATCTCCTGGAAATTACAAATGAAAAAAATAACCACAAAATGGACTTATATTCAGTGTGAGAACACTGATATGATACATAATATGGGTTGAAATCATGTGAAATGGCAAAAGTTTCATACTTGTATCTTGGATATTTATTGCATGGTCGACCTTTATGCGACCACCCATAATGGAGAACGATTTAAAATAATCTATATTTAGTCTAAGTAGATCAAATTACATTTAAAAAAATATATTTTTATTATTATGCTTTTTTTTATGTAAGGGGGAATTACTGCATGAGGTATTCATAACCAGTCGAACTTAGGGTGACGGATAAATGAAAAGAGGTATTTAAGAAAATAATAAAAATTCTAAAACTACGTATTTTTATACGATTTTTTGTATCTTATGATATGTGAAATAACTAGTCATCATACGCAGAGAAGTAATACGTTTTATGATAAAATATGAAAGCCGCCCACACGAATGTCACAACAAGGAAATACCAAGTTTCAACAATGTCCATACCAGGTGGTAGTTTTAATAATATTGTTTATTTTGGTTATATAATATTTTTTTAGGTCGCAAGTCCGAAAGAAAATGAAGGTCAGGGAACATAACAAGGCTAATATAATTGTTTTGCAAATTATGAATAAATATTTTTTTGGATCGTGAAGTCCGAATGAAATTGAAGGCTTGGCAGGGTTAAACATCATTGTTTTTTAAATATTACTCTTACAATCACATCAACAAATGTACAAAAATGCGTATTAATATTGCCAATGTATGCAGTCTGTTTTGTTTTACTATGCCAATTGCAATTACAATGATTTCAAGATATGGTGCATTACTTTGTATTGTTTTTTTTTTTTAATATTTAAATGGGCATACAGACAAAGAGTTTTGAATAAACCACGTTATAAAAAGACGCAACACGATTAGGAATTATTGTACATCTCATGTAATGTTCGAGAAGAATACGTATGCAAACATTTTTTAATCATTTTCATGGCAAATATTATATTCCTGCACAGCCTGCACTAATTACACCTATTTTCTCTTATGTGACCACGCGTCTAGCATTATTTAAATTATGTTAGATTATGAAGTGTTGTTAAGTTTAACAGAAGACAATTTAAACTTGAAAAACAATTAGCGGGTACGAGGAGAGTCTAATTTTACAAAAGTATTGTCGAAGTCGAGTCGAGTATCGAGTATTTTCGAAGAGAATTTTTACTAATAATTGATGTTATATTCCACTAGTTCCGAGATGAAAGTCAGCTCTGATTACTAAATGTATCGTATTCTAAGCGAGATGCCCCGTGTCCAAGACCGGTCCGGCAGCTGCGCTCTCCGTCCGTCTGTTTGTCATTGTGCCATTGTGTATACCTGATCGACGACTACAACCCTCTATGGAAATTAGGAATATTATTAAAAATAGCTTCATTGATTTGTAATAATGGTTAATGTTACGATAATTTATTGATAGGTATATTGGGTTTAATTTTATTTTAGAATTTAATTTGGTGCTTGGAGGTTTCCTATTGATGTTATGTTAATGATAGTGTAAATTAATAAAGCTGTTTAGTTATTAAGATGTTAGGAACTATGTTTTCAATAAAAAGTTTTACTTGTTTCTATGCGCGCTCCCTTTAAATCGAACGGTTTGTGAATATTTGACGTGAAATTATTAAGTTTTTAATTTCATTGCAATCGTAATATTTTAAACGTAGCTACAAAACGGATATTTAAGATGTATAAAAAATTGTTTAATAATAATAATTTGTTTCAATTGTACAAAAATCTTACGAAATATTATTTTTTATTTTCTTAGTGACCAGTAATCCTACTTTTTTTAATGGTTTTGATTTTTTCTTTATTTAGTTTAGTCTTCTCAACAATAGAGGGCGTGTTAATGGTACAGCAGCGCCACAGTTGACAATTTTTAGTACTAGTGATTTTTAGTTACGACATCTATTGCCGGATAGATTTATTGTGTAGTTAATACTATTGCACGATAGATGGGACTGCAAGCTAAAAGCGGTTTCTAACAGCTTGTGTTCTTTTTAATCGTTTTGATAGATTTGAAAAGTTGATTTTGATTTAGATACTTAAGTCGTGGTTTGAATAAATTCATGTCAAGATCGAGTATTTATTAGATCTAATTTTGAACATCGATATTTTTTCTTTCATTTTTTTATGGAATCGTTTCTATGCGTATTTATTTATTTTGTATACATAAAGTATGTTTTTTTTATTCTTTCCCATTGTTTTGTATTTAATATTATTGTTTTTGGATTTTGTTTATGAAAGTTGTTTTGACGTCCATAAATTAGGCTTTAACATGACGTTAAGTAACTCTGAACATTAACCACACCATATCAATACTACCAGTATTTCATTCATATTTTTTGTTCTTTTAATTGCAATTACTGATCATGTTTAAGTGTTTTCCAACTGTGAAAGTGTTTTGAAGCCGCGCAGAATCTTCCACAGTGTTTCAACATTCTCTCCTTTGTAAAAACACAATTTTTCGCGTCAACGGAGCGTTGTAAAGAAAATTACCGATCGGCTCTGTCGAAAATACCTCTGCAAGCACGCAATTACCCGTCTCAAAACTCCGAAAACAATCTAATCACGTAGGAAATAAGGTTGTTTTTCGCACTGAAAATATTTTTGTAGTGGGATTTAGGTTTGGTACCAGCCTAGGCTTTATCTGCCAGCCATGACCTGCTAAACACTAATGCGGTTACACGTCCCTTATTAAAGATAATTTTCAGTTAGTTAGCCTTTAGTGGTCTACAGTTGATAAAATGTTATGTCGATATTATATTTTTAAGCTTCTTTACATCGAATAGCATTGGTTTTAGTTATTTTGAAAACATTTATATTAATTTAACGAAAATGCTTCTTTATGCAACTTAATGCATAGTTTGGTATAGTTTTTGCTTAGCCTTCATGCTTTGATTATGAAACATTTTAAATAACATGAATTTCATTAATCCAACTTGTACTTTTATGCGTAATTCGAAACGTAAACGTGGTTGCATATGATTTTTTTTGCATGGAGGTTATTAGATCTTAATGTTATACAGTTCTAAAAGCAGCCATTTTCCCATTGTATGATGTTTTAATAGTAAATACAAAGTCGCGATTTTACTGAATAAGCATTGGCTCCTCAATATCCCAAATATTTCAATGTAAGTATTTCGGGACGTTTGAGGCGAAACATTACTGGTGATATTAATATCTGCTTCGCGAATTTTGAGTACGTATTCAATGTATTTATGAATACATTATATACTATGGGTCATACTTTCTATTGTAGAGGAGACTCGTACCTTGCACTGGACGTATATGGACCGATACATACTATGGAGTTCTATATGTGTTTATTGTCAAAACTATTTTCTTTATGGATTTTAGGTTCTAAAGTATACTTTAATTATCCGATTTTTTAACATAGCTTGGATGTCAAATTTAGTTCCTTGACATTTATGTACAGTTAGGCAACTAAAACTACCCCTGTTAATATTACAAATTCTAGAATATTGTTATTGGTTGTTGGTTTGTCCTTTTTAATTTGAGAGTTATTTGGGCCTTCCGGCGCAAAGGCGAACTTTATCGCGAAGTAAAATACAATTAAATAGTGCATGATGTTTTAGAACCACGAGAACCAAGTCACCGGTGACAACCAGTATAATATATTGCAATTAGATTCTTAATTTATTTTATTTTAGTACTTTTTAACGTGAACTATCTCAGACAATTTCTAAACAGAGTTATCTGCAACAGAAAATAAATGTCAGCATCTCATTCATTTATCTAACTCAATCAATATTATTTGTATTTATACGCTGTGATCGATATTATCTAGTGATATAGTAATTACTAACAGATTCCTTAATCTGAGAATACGGTTTAAGGGACTTTAAAAAGAATTTAAACAGAAAATTGGTTATTTTAAGTTTTACATTGTTGATTTAACTTCAGTGTCTTTTTTAAATATGGTCTATAGAACACAAGTTTTGTATTTAATTATTTCCTAGTTGTGCAAAATAACCATAGGTTTACGAGATCATCATGTTTTATCATAAGAACATTCATTTATGGAATAGATAGCTGCAATGTTACTGTTTTATGTAAAATATAAACTTACGACGGCAAATGCCAAGAACGTTTGAAGGATTTAGAATGGTTATTTTTATGTATAACTGAGGTTTAAGAATTTATTTAGTGCTGCTAGATTTCATGTGAAATAGTCTGGCAAATCTATTGGAGGCAGCCAATGCATCAGTATCGTAAATATGTTTTGGTGTAATATATTTCAAACATTATTCTTGTCATATTTTGTAATTGTGATTATATTGTCAATTCCCAAATTAGAAAACAAAGAATAGTAGATAATACAATTTGGTTAAATTCAAATTGTCGAATTTATTTAATTAAAATAAATGGTTTATTTATCAGATATCACTTATTTCTTATTAATTTTTAAATAACTTCGTGTTAAGCAATATGGAATTATAACGTTATACATTTATTTTTTAAAAAAAAAACGAAATAATCGAAATTGTTACGACATTGAATGGTAAAAAATTACTTGTTTATTTATTATGACCAAAGTTATTTAATAGTAAAAGTATAATTGTTTTAAGTTAAGTAAATCAACATTTAATCGACAGATTGGCAAGCAATTCGTAACATAGCGTAAATTAATTAAAATTAATTATTTTTATTAGTCCAATTATTCCATTACTTTGTTTATGAGGCAACTTTGTCGTCGTCGCCAGGATTCTACATGAAATAACCATAAGAAATATACCTTTATAAATTAAATACAGGATTCTATGAATTTTATTAAATTATTTGTCATCTGCTTGGATTCTTTCCAGAAAGTATAGCAAACAGACCATGTGGTTCATACGAAAAACTCTCCGAATTACTAAAACTAGGAATGTAAGCCGAAATTTCAGTCAATGATTAGATATCCTCAAACTTTGAGTTTCTTAGCTCTACATTTTGCTTTTGGTTAGACCCCACTGCTTATTGAACAATATTTATTTTCACTTAAAATCTCTTTTCGACATCAGGCAATTGTATAATCCTTGAGAAATTTAGGAATATTTAACAATTAAAAAGGCACGATTGGATAAAATTAGCCCCGCCCCATCTACCGTGAAGGCCCAATTTTGTTTACTGATATGTATGTCTTGCAGATTGTAGTCGAGCTCGGTGTTTATAAGACTATTTTGAATTATCAAAGCAGTAAATAGTTGCGTTTAGTGAAGGATATTCTTTGAAGCCATAATGTAACATTAAAGCCGAAGATTTCAAAAAATTCATAAATATACCCGAATAGAAAAAAGACAGGATAACTCTGAGTTAATGTTTCTCTATTTATTTTTATCTGTTTAAGAGAACATATCAAACAATGTTTTATAAAACACACGATAACTGGAGATTTTTTGGAATTTAAGATTCTGTAATATTTTATATCATTAATCTGAAGTGTGCGTGTGTGTGTGTGTGTGTGTGTGTGTGTGTGTGTTTGAACGCACTTATCACAAGCTTTTCCAAATTTAACCGGCTTTTACTGTGCTACGCCATTATTACCTATGAATGCAAATTAATACTAAACATCTTGCTTAAAGATAAACGGTAATTTAACCAATGTTTCACACGCACTACCAAATCGATTTCACGGGCTGTTTTTGTGTTGTTACATTATTACGCGTTAAAGCTAAAAAATACTAAGGACTAAAATCTTGTTAAAGGAACAATGATAATTTAACCAATGTGCAAATAATTTATGTACTTGTATATGATATATACCTTGTCATATCAAAAAACGGGCGTGACACCAATGCTCATAGCTAGCTGGTAGGTACTATTTTAATTTCAAAATGTCCAACTCAGTAAGTATGGACTGATAAATGCGTTGGGATGTGTTTGCGAAGCATCCTATATGACCACTTACATTTATGAATGAAAATTTAACGCGTCCCCATATATACAGGGTGTATCATTAAAATAATGACGCCGGACGTCGGAAGAGGTGGACATAAATCAAGGAGCCTCGGTCCCTACTCGGCACAAGCCTTCTGAACAGCTAGAGGAATTCATGTCAATGAGATTTCTGAAAGTCAGATCAATTTTTTATCATTTGGCTGGTATTAGAATGTCTACTATGGATTTTTGAAAAATATTAATAATATCGTTTTGCCATTGCAATTAATTATGTTCAAAACAAAGAAATATTTTTTGTCAATAACTGAAATAGCTAATTTGTTAGTATAAGTTTTAATGCATGACGACATCTACATGGTTTCATTACTTTGAAGTGAAATAAGGTGTATAATATAAGCAACAATAGTTACTCGTAGAAATGAGTACTATTCAAGAATGAAGTTAAAATATATTATTCGAGACTGCGGCAAACATAAAAATATCTGAAATGCAGTTGAAGAAGAAAAAACGCATAATTACTTTCAGTTCCATTACAAAATCGTCTGAACGCAAACCCATAATAATTAGAGGCACGAAATGTTATAAGCAATGCGCAGACATTTTTTTTATAAAAAGACAAATGTCTACCCAGACAGGCCGAAGATAATTGAATACACGAGACCAAGTCCAGACAGTAAACTCATTAATAATTCAGACAAAAATATAGTCAGCACATTATCAAGAAAATTTCAACAATTGAAAACTGTCCGCATTAATTGGCCGCGCGAAACAATATTAAATTCTAATATAATAATAATGGAGGGTTAAATTTAAATCGTCGGGGGTGTGGGGTGTTGCCGGTTTTTCTCTCCTTTTTTCCACATTTCCCGTTAAGTGTGCGGCGGACTTTTCTTACCAACGTTAAGTGACTAACCGTGGCCAATTTGCGTGAAAGCCTTTTTTATTGGAACTGTTTTAGCTAATGAAACTTTTTGCCTTAACGTTGGCACTTTTAGTTTTCTTCGAGGTGTAATTAAGTGCTCGTTTAGGTGTTTGTTCGGTATTTAAACGTTTTTAAATAAAGAATACTGTTTAGATTTATTCTTTTATTTTTGCTTTTGTTGCTCAAGTGTGGCTTAAATGTTTGTATCTTTGCATAAATAGATACTAAATCATATTATGTAGTTTAGAATTTCTATGCTAATGATTTCTGTCTAATAGTAGGTAGTTAAACAATGTTTATTTATATCACGATAATTAATCTACAAAAATCCTTTATATCCGTGCTACTAAATATTCCGAAACTAGATACAAAGGTTCATAAATCGAGCTCCACAGTAAGACAAAGCAAAGCCCTTCAACTAACCGGAGCACGAAACCGAGCCCAACATTATAACCGTTACTAAATTTTAACAAAAGATAACACAAACACGTTATATTGATAGAGGCCTGAAATTTAATATGAAATATTTGAAACTGCGAACACTAGCGGATTCGCACACTCACAGCCAAAACTACACATACAAATAAAACTACACAAATACAGTGAAGCGTAAGAGGGGTGTCTTTGTTACACATTAAGGAAGAAGGGCATGAAGACGGGAGGGGGGTCGACGCCCCCCGCCGGGGTGGGACCGGCCCTATTTTGTATTCAGCCCGCTTGTCCGTTTACGATTTTGCGCGGGACTCTTGGAGATTTCTATTGCTCTGCGTTGCGTCACACTGTACGCGAATTGGAATTTCTTTATTAGATGTGGTCGGCTGAATCGGAATGGGACTTTACCCACTGTCAATTTGGAGTCTGTTTGGCCGATATGCTAATACCTTTTGATCGGTATTTAGTAGGTTATTTTTAGGGAATTTATAGTAGTAAACGTATAGGGTAGACAAAGGAAAGTTAATGCAAAATATCTAAATATTTAACACAGAAGGAAAATTTTTGTGTTGTTCCCGATAATTATCTTCTTTCCGTAAGCGAATAAAAGTTGAGCCAGAGTTAATCCGGGTCGTGAGAATGTCGCATACTTTTTGAAAACAAAATAAAATAGTTCCGATGTAACTTCCAATCCTCGTACACTACAGAAAAGGCAAATAAAAAGTTAAAGTTGAATGCAATGCAAGAAACGTAGACTGAGAAATAAGTGGAATGATAAAAAATATCCAGAAAAGCATTAGCGTCGGATGTGGACCTTATAAGAAGACAATTTTATGCAAATCTTTTTCCGCTACTTTAGCATTCGAGGAACAAACTCGCCGACGCAAGGGCTGCCAGTTTCCTGATGTTTGGTTTAAAAAATATGGCACTTTTAAACTTTGTTTCTGTATTTATCGCAACTACTTTCGAAAAAACAAAATACTTGATAGTTAAATTTAACATACTGGCCAGTGAAAAAAAAAATCTTTTAAAATGAAACATTACCAAATTTGATTCCAATTTTGAAATCATTTCAAATAAAGAACATTTATTGTTAAAGAATAAGGTTGCTATGACGGGTTATTTAATGCGCAAATAAGTCGATTTGAAGTATCTTAAGATAGTCAATTACAAATTCATAAAGACAGCCCTACCCAACCCTGGTTGGAGGAATGTGTTGAAATTATTTTTCCGTGCCGTACAGGCGGTGCCAGCGCTTTCAAGTTACGACTCCATAAGACTACATTTTCACTCACAGAATAATTTGCATGATTTTTTTTCTTTTACACGTCTTGCATGGTCGGAGAAAGAAGGCGCAACATTTTCATTGAAATGCTGAACCAGTCTTGCAAAATAATAATTTGGAGTTCATAGTGATTAAATTTATTTTAAAAAAAAACTATAGATTGTCATTTTCTATGATAATGATGATTCCACCATTTAGAGGAAATTTTTTAAAGGCGATTTTAAACTGGTAATAATTTTTAATGTATGGAATATGATGGTTTTCATTTATTGGGCGGTATTTGAATAGGTATATAGTAAAAATAGTATAAAGAACTAAAAGTTATTTCAATAAAATACAGAACGTCTATAATTGCACTCAAAGGTTTTGAGTGAATTTTTTTATCATCAGAATTTTATAAGAAGACAAAAATACTAATATCAGCATTAGTCACAGCAACACATTTTTATTATTGCGCTGATCGCGTTTAGTTATTGCTCGTTTATACATCGCGTGTAAATTAAAGAAATGCAAGCGAGGGCGAAATTCTAATGTGACACTCTTAATGGCGCTACGTTTTGTAATTCGACTTCATATTTTGATAATTTTGTTAAATATTATGAGATTTAAAAGTCTTTGAATTATTTTCACAATGGAACATAACAAGATGGTGTATTAATGTAATTTAACGAATGATCTAAACATGAATTGGTTGACAAAATGGCGTCGATTTATTCAGTTGCTTCAAAATGGCGGCGCACTCTTGTGTGAATTAATAATTTGACAGTTCCAAAGTTATATTTCTGTGTTTTATGAAACAAACCAATAGAACTAAGTTTACGTTTCGTTTCAATATTTTATTTAAGCCTATTAATATTTAAAATGAAAAGTTAGCACTGAATGAAATATTAATTTTGGTTAAAACCTGGCGGAAACTAGATTATAAATATAAACTTTACATATAGATTTTTTGTGAAATTCCGTAAATAGATAAACATTTTTAATGATCACTCTGTCTCGTTACAAATGATCTAGATTAAACAATCTTTTGTATAAGTTCCATTAAGTAATGCCTTGTCAAATGATTTATATCAATTGATTAAATTAACTACTGTTTTGGATTTCATTCCTTTGTTTTATGAGCATTTTATTAATTTCATTAGTATTTTTAGGAAGATTTATAAATGTATGCAAAGCTAGTATAGTACTATGAAATAACAAATGAAGTAGGTAATCAGTTATGTAACAAATACAATTATTAATTCTCTAATTATCTTTACAACAACACAGTTTGATCCGGCATCAAAGCGAGTATTACAAACGTGTATAAAATACGTTATTAATAGTATTGCTAAATATTTTTTCGAGCGTATACCCCGCCCCCACCGCGCATTATCCAATACGCAGCGGCGAAATAAATTAACAAACTATACAAAATATTTTACTCATAACGCAGCTAAAATCAACACAGCATATCATTAGCAGAGATTCCCCCGTCATTACACATAATGAGTGCAAAATAATTTTTCGCACATATTCAACATACGTAAATTATTCGTACATATAATAATTTTGTTTATGTTGCTTTGAGTAGGTTTGTTTAATGACGTCACGAATTTGCACAGCCACACAGGACTAAACAAACGTGCCGGCCAAACAAGACATAGAGGATAACCATTGCTAATGAAAAGCGCCGGGTTTCTGATTGCGGACCCGTTAACAGTCTTAAAGTTGTGAACACACACCGATGTACCGACCACCCGCCCCACACCGCGGCCAAAGCAAGAAGATATAAACATGGCCGGTATAAAATGATCCGCGCGTTCTCCTTAAATTGTGCTCGGTACAGGATGAAGAGCGCTGGGCGATGAAGTTTGGGGGGTCTGGTTGAGCTGGTCGGGCGGGGAGGGGCTGTTGGGGTTGACTACCTAAGGAGCATAAGAAGGAACCGCAGCACAAAACGGTACATAGATTAAGTATGCGGAGAGATTTTGATGTATTTTAGCGCTTAATTTTTACCAATAGAAACCATGAGATTTATTTAATAAAGTAGGATTTTTGGAGGTATTAGGGATGTACCTGTTTTCACGAGATTAAAAATATTTAAATGTTATGTTGTATTCTAAATCTTCAAATTAATATTTTTTTAGGTCGACTTTAGGGAGAAATAATTTCAATGTATTACCGACAAGACCCCAATACTATGTTTGATTTATTGCAAGGAATCGCGAGACGAGTATGCTATTCGCCTGAAGGTAAGCGGTACGACCGCTTATGGATATCATCATCATCATCATCATATCAGCCACAGGAAGTCCACTGCTGAACATAGGCCTCCCCCAATGATCTCCACAATGACCTGTTGGAAGCGGCCTGCATCATGGATATGAGCATGTTGTAATTGTTTAATAAGAAAAACCCACTCGAGTAAATTATATACTTAGATTTATGTTTTTATTTTCAGTGGCCAGTTATAAAAAATCGGATTGTTTGGTTCTCAATAAATCACACAATTTTGTCATATAATTAAAACATTTTTATGAACTTTCAGTTGCTAAAGTCGTAGTAATGAAGTTACGATTACAATAAATCAAATTAAATTAACAAACGGCCTCCTCGCTGCCACGTTAGAATTTCTTAAAACTTTAATAAGTATAAAACCTTTTCCGTCTAACCTTTATCAGTTACCAAATTTGTGTTCTTTATTCAAAATTCAAGAATTCAAATTTAGAACATCGCATCTGAACGATTTTAATCTTTTACATGGATGGTCAAGCAAGGAACCTTAAAGTGTGGAGCTGTGTATCGATCGCCGCCCCCTTTTCGCTTCTTACGCTGAGTTCGTGCGACCTCACTACATTACCGTCCAACCTTCATGGCTAGTAAGTAGTACATTTACACAAATATCAGCTGTTTCACCATTAATGAAGTGAGGATTTTATTTAAAATACATTGATTTTGGCAGCAATGGTATACTTTGAAGATTTATTTATGGCTACGATAGTTAACGAATTGTATGCCAGAATTATTATTTTTGGATAGATTTTGGTTGTAGAAATGCGTTATTATGAGGGTTTAGAATTATGGTTATCCTATGATTCAAAGATTTGATTTTAGGTAATCAATGAGTTTTACTTTTCTCAGTATAATGTATACAGAATCTATGAGTAATTTTAGCGTCACTTTATTAACAGCTAATTTCAGTCTCACTATGAAATCGATTATCAAAATTAATTTTATAGTCCTTAGTAAAACGAGTTAAAAAGTATGTGTTGATGTCTGTTTTGAACTAGTTACTAATTAAGGGGGTGGGAGGGTAGGGAGTTGTTATTTATGGTCACAGTTGACTATGCCGGACAATTCATCTTACATACGAGTAAACCGGCGACTGCTTACTTTGGTAGGATATTATTTTGGTATTTTCGTGATAAGGAAACAAAAGTGAATACATTTCAATTGAATCTGTTTTTTTTGAGATCAGCATAAGAAAGTATTACGTTTTATTCTATCTTTCTTATCTTTCAAATTCAATTAAGGCAAAACAAAAATAGATTAGTCGGGTGACCTCTACAATATACAACGTATTTTGGGTTTGAAATTGTAACTTTATTATTAGACAGCGAAAAGCTAATAAGTTTTGAGTTCAGCTACGTCAATATAATACAGTGAAAATTGACTTTGAAATGCCTTTTTCATGTATTTTAATTATGAAACAAAGGGTTTTAGTTTTAATTCTGATCAAATGCGAGTTAGGTAATACATTGGAAAACTTAAGTATGTAAACTTGTTTGAAAGATAGATAGAGTTTTTTGTCCATTCTTCTCTGGTGAAAAAAAAAAATAATTCTTGTGAACCGGGTGGTAGATAACAATAGTGATTGAATCAAAAATATAATGAATAAAATTTTAAAGATTCAATTCAATATTTTCATTTTATTTCTATGTCATGTCAGTCATGGTACTATGGTGGACAATTATTTTCATATTGATATGATAATTTCATCAAGATCAGAGGCCTATCAATACCAGAAGAACTTGTAAAGTAACTTAATGTTATGAAATATTTTTATAGTAGTATACGGCATCAGACTATAAAAAACGAATCGATAGAAAAAGTATTTTCAAAGTTCGCGATAGACAAGCTCTGATAATAAAATGTAAATATTGATTCACTATAAACCAAAACACCGAGTTTAAGTTTCAGTAAAATAACATAAGTTTTTACTTGTTTTAAGTATTTACGAGTCATTGAAAGACAACCATGAAATGTGTATTCTATCGTTTACTATTTAAATGTCATTATTTGGAATCTATATCTCATCAAAGGTTGCGGTTAATATTAAAAAATATAGCCTTCCTGGTATGATTTTCAACATAGATAGCTATTATTTACATGGACACGAAACAAAATTAATGTGTTTAAATAATTATAATATTAAATTATTTATTTTGAGATAACTGAATCTAATTTGTTAGTATGCAACTTAATCTGCTAAAAATATTGGAGATTTTAACAATTTCATGAAATTATCTATTAGTGGACAGTTGCGACTTTGAGCCACCGTTCGCATAATGCTACAAAAATAAATTATTACATCATATTATTTTTCCTCCAAATCTAACACGATCGCAATCCATAAAAAATCAACCAGTTATCAAAATGAAAATCGAATCAAATAAATAACAAAAGTTATTCAAAACACAGATTAAACTATTTTAAAAATTGATTCGATGGAATGTATTCTTCTCTGGCAGTGTGTCCATTAATTGTGGTGGTGCGAAACAGCGTCGAGTAGACGATTGCCGTGCGAGCACTCGTGAAATTGCAAAAAGGGTTGAGAGATTCCAGTCGCCGTATCTACGTTTTAATTTAATTGATAGTTTAATAGTGTTTTGGATCTCTGAGACTCTGAAAGACTGTCGAATTACTTATTAATGCGAGTTTGAATTGGATTTTATTGTTAATTTACACGGGTTGAGTGTATACAGCTTTTAAATGGGATTTTTGGTTCTTAGAAGGCTAGTTTGAGAAATATTGTTATCAATTTCGTCTTTCTTAGGATAGCTGATTTTTTATTTTAACAATAACACATACAATTTGTACTTTTGTAATGGAAATATTCGCAAGGTTAAATAAGTAAAGGACTTAAAACAACTAAATGAAATTGCAACATATAAACTGCTAATAATAAGCGGTCAGATTTACTTACTTTAATATTACATTGATTTCATATGTTTTTATTTATTTTGTACGTCTTATACTTTCAGTCTGTCGGTATGTGGGATCAAACGAGTGGGCTATCGGCATCTCGAGTGGTGATTAACTTGGTCGGCACACACATTAATCAACTCAAGTGCGTAAGACGAGAACGGACGAAAGTATCTCGTTGCCCGCCATTCGCATGCTTATTCTGATTTTTCTAGGCTGTATAGTCTACGTTTTCTTTGCTTTTCTCTAACTATATCTTTCCAGGAATTATTTCTTTTTCTTTTTTTAAAGTGCATAATAGTAATAATAATAAATAATAAATAACACCCAACAGTCACATACATAGTCCTGACCCCACACTAAGATCGAGTCTTGTGTCGTGGGTATCAGGAACTACAAGAGACTTTTCGGTCTCACAAACACCCAGACCCGAAAGAAATATTTGTGGACCACACAAACATTTCTCTCGGTGCGGGGATCGAACCCGCGGCCTTTAGTTTCACAGGCGGCGTCTAACCGTCTGCGCCACGGAGGCTGTCATAATGGGTCGTAGGTACGTTCAAATTTTTCTTTGCTGCCTGGCACACAATTTCTTTTTAGCATTCCTGTTTTATATTATTTTTTAATTCATATTAGTACTTTTTGGAAAAGCTGAGAAAGATTAATGAAACTACTGAGGATTTACGAGATTTTTCTTCAGAGTTACTCTAAATACTGGACGTATTCTATATTGGATTACGAGAGTATTCGTATGAAAACTAAACGCGTATTTTTGAGTTCAAAAATATGAAGTAAATGTGAGTCTTATAATCTTTATCTTTTCTCTCTTAATTATGTAACTTGATTTAAAAAATGACTATTCATTCTATACTTTTAAAATCAACACGATATTACCAATAGCATGTTTTTACAGTTTTCATTGCTTTGAAATGTAGTTGAAGCTGCCTACGAGTCAGAATAGGGTTGTCAGTTGATCGTCATGCCCTTAATCTCACCAGGGTTGGCTCTCAGGTGTCACACATCTCCATTAAAAGGGCTGCGCGCATAAAGTGAGATCATATATTATTTTTAGTTTACCTTTAAAATCATATCATTTTGTGGGTGTAAGTCGACTCTTATGTAGTGCAGAAAGTTATATATTATTCAATAGGTTTTTGAATTGAGAATATGTAAATATTCAATAGTAAAATCGAGTTTCTGATGTTAAAGTTTTTTATTTTCGATTCCATTGGATGAAATGAAGATATGGCATTCAAATTACGTTTCAATTTTAATTGCTATGAGAATACACGATAAATGAATTAGATTCGTTTCATTACAAATCGTATTTCTCTCTTTCATTACGGAATATTGCTAATGATATTCGGTCGAAGTAGAACTAAATCAACGGTTTTTTGATAATATTAAGTGAAACCATTTTGATTACTATATAGTATAGATTTTCCACTTCATAGATTCATGTAGTCATAAGAAAAAGGTATAGCAGTATTCATTTCTGTTTTTATCCGTACGATAAGGCACCGAGGGACATAAATTCTGCTACAAGATCATAATTTTGTGTAATCAACGCACAAAATTTATGCGAACATTATATTTAATAACTTGTTTCATATAAAGGATCAAGATTTATGTTGGAGAAGTAATTATATCTTTCGATTTGATTGCAAAAAGTAAATATCTTACGATTTCTTTGTCTTATTGGCTGGCAAGAAGTAAATATGGCGGCCATTTTATTTTTGTATAATACACATTATGGAGAAAACAATTTAAATGTGAAATCTGTCGTAAATAATAATCGATATTTTTATTTTACCGATCGAGTTGTTTAAAAACCCTCAATACTGTGTTTTTTAATTGCCTTTACTTTTGACATCATTTAAATCTTTTTTGCGTAACTTAAACGTATGAGATTAAAGTTACCTAGACAAATAATGGGCATCTGAATATTTCATACAGAATAGGAATAATTTTGTTTTGCTATAAAACCTATGATTTCTGTGTATTTGTAAACTTGTTTTCTATTGACTAATTTTATTACCTAAGAGGTCCAATTTCATCAGAACAACAATCATATTTAGAATTCATTATTTAGTAAAACATTACTGTTATTTTTGATATAAAATAACTTTTGAATCTCTTAGGATGGTATACTGCCTGCGTTACAAACCTGATATTTTTATTATCAACATAATTTATTACTAAATACATTTCATTACAAAAGCTACTGTACTAAACCATCTGTCAAAGTAGTGGAAACTACTGAAATGTCCAACAGACGCTCGCAATGTAAATTCAACGGTGCCTTAAATATATCCACACATACTTATAAACTACTCTTATCTCTACAAAGACACGACCATCCTCAGAATTGGGCGCTCCTTCGTGGAGGGTGCGCGGGGGTGCGGTGCCGCGGCCCGGGGGGAGGGGGGCTAGGGGGCAAGACACTCGATCAATACCGACCCGACTTTCAAACTGCTTTCACCCTCACGAAAGTCGCCCGGACTATGCTCGAGCGGACGCCGATGGAATTGTATGGAGTTGTTCGTTCCAAATTTAACTTCAGAAGATTTAATAGGAATGGAACGTCGCAACTGATCCGATGGTCGTGTAGAACCATATGATATGATCTGTAGAACCTTACGATGTTCTAGTTATTGTCTTCGCTTTCTTTTTTTAATTTTCGAACGCTGTTCACTTACTTGATTTGGTTTTCAGTTTTGAATTTGGAACGAAAGTTTCTTACAGCGGGTTTGGATTGGGGTAGGTCCATGATTCTTTTGGTTTCGTTTTGAGATTTTCTGTTTTTTCGGCCAGGAGGCCCCGAGAGTAGTGTGTCTGTAAAAAAAAAGGTAATAATTAGCATTGCATATTTTGATAATTTTAGTCTTTGTTATACATGTATGATTGCCTTAGGCATTCCCGACTCTTTTATTTGGTAGCATTAGTTATAAATTGAGCGATGGTGAATCTTCTATAGAATCATTACCAATTTGTGCATTATACCACCGTTGGTGAGAGTGACCAGTATGTTGCAGGATTGTAAACGGAACAATCGTGAGCATCGAATTGTTCCGATTAAGACCCTGTAACACGTGGAAACCAAGTACAGAAATCTTCTTTCCAGGCTATAATTTTCGCATCAAAAGGATGTACGGGAGACCAGGGACTAATGTAACGATGTTTTAAAATTTTATTGTTACATCCTACGGACTTTCTTAGATAAAAAAGTACTAATCACTACTCAATATTTATTAGACTTTCGGCTATCCAGTAACACTTACTCGATTTCAACAGTATTTACAGATTGCAAGGAAAAAGTTCAAATAAATCCAGTGGTAATTATTTCAATTATCCCTTCCGCTAGGGTTTGCTGTAACATTGTTGCAATGCTCCAAAAAAAACAAATTAAACTTACTATCAAAATATTTATTTTATGTTTTTAGACCGTAACTACATCACAAAACAACTTTAAAAAAATCTGGAACTTGGAACAGAGAGAGAATAAAGAAACGTGAGTGGTTTTAGTGCTCAGTAAAAGAATCCTAACAAATCGAGTACCTCGAAAATTTCGTTTTAAGTCTATAAAACACGTAGTAACAACTCTATGAGTATGCAAGCACGTCTTCGACGCGGTGTCTTCACGTACGCCTCAACCCCCCACAGCGAACATTTTGTTTTACCCCCACCGCCCGAGGTCTTATCGGCCTTACTTGGCTACGTATAATTTAATTATATTTCAGATATGTAAATGTTTTTGTATATAAACATCTACGTATTCATAAGGGTTGAACATCGTATTTTTGGTATTTTTGAACAACATTGCGACTAAAAAGCTTGTTATTTTTAATGGCGACTTAGTATGTCTGTACAAGCAGTGGTCATGGATTTTGAGGTATGAGCATAATTTAAGTAACCAGTGTTTAACAATTTTCAAATGCTAAAATAGTTCCTACTTGACTTGGTGGTTTATTCTCAGACCTGTTTCAGTATCTTCTATACATATTTGCGATAATTATAAAGAACATGAAAATAACATACATACATACATACATACATAAACTCACGCCTTGTTCCCAGAAGGGGTATGCAGAGGTGCCAGGGCACCCACATTTCGCCTTGTATGTTCCGTCCCATAATGTGATAGGTGAAAAATGAAAATAAATTGCTTTTATTTTTGCTAAATTAGCCACATACAACATAATATATTAGTATAAGAAAATAAAACAGGTGAAAATAGGTCAGATCTACAATCGAGAGTATATATGTAGTATACTATAACTACAATAAGATTACGTTTGTGAATATTTGAGAGAGAGAGTTACATTTAGATTTCAATTAGCATAAGTTTAACGCCTTCGCGCTCATAGATACAGCATATATTTTAAACCTATTATTTAGAAATACAATATTAATTTCTCAGTTCTTTAAGATCTATCGGGTAAAAAGATCATTCAGAATTAAAAAAAAAGATTTTGTTCTTAATTTGAAAACCAGTTTCGTGGAATCAACCCTTTAACGGCTGCTGGGTTGTCGCGTGAGAAAACGGGAGATGCAGAGTCTCTGTGACCTTAAGGTCACTACTGGTTTCGAGATCTTTATGGGAATTATCTTGTAGAGACAAGAATTTGGTACAGCTTTAAAAGATGTATTTATTTGGTATTTTAATTTGGTATTTTATGGAAATTGAAAGAATTATTCAGTATTTAGTTTTTTAAATTTATGTACCCTGAACCGACGAGAATGTATGAAGACGTTGATGAAAGTGGATGAAGCGAAAGTAGTATGTCAGGATCGAGCAAAGTGGCGGTCTATAGTCTCTGCCTACCCCTATGGGATACAGGCGTGACGATTATGTATGTATGTAAATTTATTTTTTATCTTACAAAACGAAGAATACATATAAAATTCATGAGTTTAATAGATAAAGTTCACTTTTCATGCCTAAATTACAACATTAAATTGCGATTATGCAAAAATCAATATTGTATACTAAATAATATCCCAAGTACATCATGAATATTATGTAGATACTGTAAAATATTGCTAATAAAATTACGTCACAATCCATGTCTAGACGTGACATAATCGTATAGGCTTGCAACAGTTTACCAACAAAGGTTTCCCTGACGATGTAACCGTGAGAACGGTCCGTCAACCGTCAAGCCAGACTGACCGTGCGGGCGCGCGGGTCACTGCCGCGGCCGGGGTCACTCGCCACCGGCGTCCACTGAAGGGTTAAAAGGGATTTTTTATCGTACGACGACGACACGATACTTTTATCGATACCTGTTGATTGTTATATTTTTAATCGGTTATAGAGCTATCTCGAAATATCTGTGTCGAATGTTAGTTTTTTGAACATTTGTAATACTATTTTTAAGTTGAAGTAATTTGGGGCGTTTTAACAACTTTTATTCTTTTGTTTGATTTTGATAGAGTTCTTCTATTGCAAGCATTAAGGTACTATAGATTGTTGATTGTACTATGGATTGTTTTGTTTTAATTATGAATTTAAACTTGACTTTTTTTGCAATATAGGAAAATATTGAAAAATATAATATTATTTTATCTTCAGGTATACATTGTTATTTGAGTAACCGTATTTTCGTCTCTGATCTTTTTGGAGCTACAGTTGATAATGATTGTCAGTCACAATTTTATGTAAAACAATCGGCATTGATCGATAATATTTCAATATTCCATCGTCCCACAGATGGTTTATGTAAGGGTGAGAAATACAATTTAATGGCGGTAGACTATAAATTTAAGAGCAATTAGACTTAATCGTCGAGTAGAAAGCTTGCGAGGATCTTCCGCCCTGGTCTGCGATCAATAGCGCGCGTCGTCAACATTTTGCCATAGTTTATGTAAATTACATGAGACTTATGTAAGTAAATATAGTTACCACTATGTAAGCTTATCTGCAACTTGAGCGCGAACGCCGGTGGATTCTTTCCTTGTTTTTTTTTTTTAATTCTGTTTAGTATTTTGTAAAGTCAAAAGAAATGATTAATTGTGAACTATGAGACCGGCTTTACATATACGTCAATACACTAATCTTTTTGTAGAATATAATAAGTGTTGGATCAAACAAGTTTATTAAGGAAACAGAAAGCAATAGAGTTATAAGTAGTTAATTCAGTAAACAAAAAAAACATAATCAACAAAATAGCGTTAATATTATCTTTGTCGAACAGAAACCAAGCTAATTAACTTTTATAATTCACATTTACACAACACGAAATGACAACAATCTTCCAAATTCAAACACGAGCACTACAAGAACAATACAATTTAGTTTTTACATCGAGACATGAATGTTGACGACCCCTGAGTCCAGTAGTTTATGCTCCACTATATTACATGGTTTACAGCTTTCCTCTAAGCTCGAGGCGATTGTAATAAAATCTTGCTGGCGACCGGCGCTTTATGAATATTGTCCCCGCCAGTGAGATAAGGCGTGCCAAACCACTCGGCTACACTCGTTTGCCAAACCCCACATATAATTATAGTTTCTTTTGCTAGATTGGATTTCTTATGTCTCTATTTGTTTATGTATTTTTTACTGGTGGTAGGTCTCTCATATGTGAGAGGCCGCTTGGGTAGGTACCAACGCAATGTCTATTTCTCGCGTCAAACAGCAGTATAAATGCATTGTTGTGTTTCGGTTTGAAGGATATTGTTGTCGGAGTATCTACTGGACATATTGAGGCTTAACATCTTATGTCTCAGTGTGTCGCAGTGGAATGCCAAGCACTGCTTTGCAATACAAGGTGCTGTTTGGTTTTGTTACTGTTCATGAGCAGTCGTATCGCTGACCATCAGGCGAACGGCATGCTCATCTCGCCATACATAGCAAAAAAAAAGTATTATTCAGATTTTGTTGTTGGGGTAACTGTTGATGTAAATATGAATTTCTAACCATTTTATGATAGACTCGTGTTTTAGTTTACGCAAGAAGCGCATAGATTTTTTTAAAATGATTTAATAGAAAGAATAAGCTTAGAAACTATTATAGTGTCCTGCAAAACTGTACACCCCGTTTGTCTACAGGATCAGATTTTTTAGATTGACAGATAGATAAAACTGTACTGTACTGTATGAGCCCATTTACGTCCCACTACAGGGCACGGGCCTTCTCTGCAATCGAGAGTACGATACAAGTGGTTGTTTAATGTCTAATTCTGTTTGCATATTATGTGTTTTTACTATCAGACAGCCATAAGACTAGTTATTGATCCATTAAAGATAACAAAAACCATTATATCCGGAGATAATGGCGGCCCTGTGGATATTAAACTAAAACAACACTAGAGTTGAGGAGCAACCGGACGGCAAAGCAGATTTATATTACTACCCAACTAAGATCATAAAACTACACGCCAGCGACCCGCTATTAATATTGTTCCATTTATCATGACCCACCCACAGCCCGTCTTTTGTGTAAGAAACACACCCGTAACAACCGTGCGAACAAGTTTCGACAACGAAAACTATTCAAACGTTCGCAGCTAACAGCGCAACTTGTCCGGGATGTTCTTAACTCGGGTGCTTCAGCGGTCGCTCGAGGAAAATTGGAAAATTTACACACACCATTCCAATTTGGACTTTTTGCCACCGCACTATAGTTTATATTAGATTGATGGCGGGTGATAGTGGAGCGCAAACGTCACGATGCACAATCAACTTTGTTTGTATGTGTGTAAAGTTTGTTATCGGTCAGCTGTTTTTCGGAGCCGTTCGGCGGAAGGGTAGAGTCGTAAGGAAGTTCGGCGATTATGTTTAGTCAGCGCTGCCTGTGTAATGGAAAGGAAGTAGGTATTGGGGCCTGTAAGATGTGGTCGTATAAGGCGGCCATTCGTGTTTCGCCCCCCCTGGGCTCCGCGGCGCGGGGCGCGCGGGGTGCGCCGGTGTGCGGGGGGGCGGGGGCGAGGGGCCAGGGACGATTTGTTTGTTTCTAAGGTCCGTTCTATTCCGCAGCTGCGGGTAGGATTTAAATTTCGCACTCGGACCGCTCTTTGTCCTTCTCAGTTGCTTGATGAGATGCCTCTTTACAACTTTAAATTAAAGTGTGCTGTGGTAAATGTTTTCAATTTGGAGGTTTCATAACGGACGCCGTAGAAATGTAATTTGAACGGATCTTACTCACGTTGCCGTCATTTGCACGAACTCGGACGTTTATGTTCCATTCAATAACACACGTGAGAACTGATTAGTTTTGCAGGCATTGCGTCATAAACTTCTTTATAAACTAAGTATTCAATACACAACAAACATATTATTCTATTAAACTTGTTTTCTTTTAATTGACCAGATTACTTGACAAGGCGCATACTCTTGAGTACTTAATAGCATTAGAGTACTCAAACGTGTACGCTCATCGAAATTCTAGAAAGAAATTCAGGGCAACCTACTAGAAATCGTCTATGGTAGGCCTCCCTCAAATATTTTAAGAGCAATAGAAGCGACTTGCACCAAACAACCTCTTCCCAGCTCTTGTACATTTATCTGCCCTACTCCAATCAATACCAAATAATAAAGCTATTTTTAAACATATTCTTTACTATTACCACATATATCATAGCGCAATGTAAATTAAACAATCAATCTATAACATTGTATACATATCTTTTACTTTCAACACAGATATTATAGCGCAATGTAAATTAAATATTCAATCTATAATATGTACATTAGCGCCACTGTAACCGCGGCCTTAGGGAAAGTTTGAAAGTAATAGTTGGCTATACGTTAACCGCGACGCGAGAATATAATAGCTTGTATGGCCACCGCCTGAGAACAAGTTAGTTATGTACTTCGCAACTAGAGGCAACTTGCGTGAAGACCGCTATGTACTTCGACGGACATACGAACAATGAATGATGTTTTCGATTAGTTTATTATTATGTTTACATTGCGCTTTGTTGGGAGGTTGGGAAAATTGCAAGGTGTATGTATAGATCAATGTATGTTGTAATTATTTAATCTGTAATTATATTTGTTAAATTAAAAATTATAAACTATAATATACTAACTATGATGATGATGATGATGTATCAGCCCATATACGTCCCACTGCAGGGCACGGGCCTATTCTACAATCGAGAATACGATTGAGAGTGGTTAGGCCATATAGTCCACCACGCTGGCCTAGTGCGGGTTGGCGGACTTACATACCATAGAAATTCTTTAGAAATTCTATACTAACTATTACTATTCTTCGAAATGTTTTAAATTAGCATGGAATGTTGCAGTTAACTAATGGAAATATTGACACATATGTAAAAACATCTTATGTCAGAAGATGGCGAGCGCAGTGGGATGCCAAGCATTGCTTTGTAATTCAAGGTGTTGTTTGGTTCGGCTACTGTTCATGAGCGGTTGTATCGCTTATCATCAGGCAAACGGCATGCTCGTCTCACAATTCAGTGCAATAAAAAAAACTTCTAGTAAGAAAACATTAAACCATTTTTGTTTAAATATAAGATTAAGTAATACCATCTAGAAAATATGGGTGTTAAACTTCTATAGAGTGCTGAATAGGCTTTAAACTATCTGTATTGATAGCTGAGATGGATAAAGTTGGGCTGATGTTAATCATCAACCTACTAATATAATATCATAAATGCGTAAGTTTGTGTGTTTGTTACCTCTTCACGCTTAAACAACTGGACCAATTTTGATGAAATTTAGTATCGTGATAGTTGAAAAGCTGAATTAAATGATAACTGCATTTTCTTGGAATAACTATTTTTTATTCCAAAAAAAGCAGTGTTATAAAACAGTGTTATACACGGAATTGAAATATATAAATGAATAGGATGGGAAGTTCAAACGGCAATAACGTTGCTATTAAATATTTAAAACAGTTATCACGCGAAATAATTCCTGTGTTTCTAAAGTCCCGTCCGGACTCGAAAACAAATATACCTCCGGGCCGCCGTAAACTTTAATTTCTTCCCCACTGAATTCAATCGTCAGAGATATATTAAAAGTCATTGTATTATAACATAGCCTTTACAACTACACACATATTTCCAGAATATAAAAATCCAACATACGATCATCAGATTACCTACATATTCATATATTCACTTAATGAAAAAGCCCTATATTAAGATTTTAAATAAAATCACCTGAAATTTCTCAGCTAGCTATAATTTAAAATTTTTATTGATCAACTAGCATTTTCATTAAAGATACATCCCTCAGATATGTGCAACCCCTTGAGACTTACAGGTCATTTCACCGTCTACGATAGGGACATTTACCCTTCCTTGTGCGCAGTTGCCATGCAAGAATATTTCCGCTCTAGTAACTATTAGTTCTATAAGCTTTCTAAGATGATAGCATAAAGATATAGGAAATACATATTAAATGTTATAACAAATTATTCATGACTGATTTACACATTCTGATTTAAATCACTTGTAACTTTTGTAACAATCACCAAATTGTAAGCTGGTTTTGAAAATAGCAACACTAGAGTTTCTTACCCGTTCTTCTCTAGTGAAAACCGCTTTCCGAACCGGGTGGTTGACAAAAAAAAGACTGAATCTAAATGATGTAGAACATCTTAATGGATTCAATAAATTATTTTCATTTCATTTTCAAGGACATATTAATTAGGGTTCCTCTCTCTCTCTCTTTCTTCAGTCACAAGAAGTCCACTGCTAAGCATAGGCCTGCCTAAGGATTTCCACATTGACCTGTTGGAAGTGACCTGCATTCAAGGACTTCCTGCAACTGCCCACCTTGTAGGCGGGCGTCCGATACCTATTAGGGTAAAGAAAGACAAAGAGGAAAGTTGGGACGGCAGAAGTTGCGGCTTTTCATTTTCGAACGTTAATGTTATATTGGGCAAAAAACATGTGAGTATAAACGGATTTTTTTTGTAGCGGTGAATGTCGAGCCTAGCAAGCTATTCGTCTCATGCTAAGCAATACAGCCGCTCATGGACTGTAGCAAAACTAAACAACACCATGAATAACAAAGCAATGTCTGGCATTCCTCTGCGCTCGCCATTCTGAGACATAAGATGCTAAGTCTCAATATGTCCAGTAGTTACTCTGGCGGGCTGGTTTTTAATTAAGCCTTTTTATATAGAAACCCAGCAAAAAGTCAAACTACGACTTTACCCAGAGAACCTCACTGTATACTGTACTCCTTGACATTTTTATGATATGAAGAATTTTTATGAATATTATGAAGGGATTCTGATCTTAATTTCGTATTTAAGTATGGTATAATCATACATGTATAGTACATGTACTGTATCAGCCCATATACGTCCCACTGCAACACACGAGCCTCCTCTACAATCGAGAGTACGATTGAGAAGGTTTGGACCCTGTGATCCACCATTCTGGCCTAGTGAGTGTTAGCATATATTTTTAAAGATTAATTTTATTGATAATATAGTCGACCAACTACAGCTTCCTCGTAAAACTAGAGAAAACCCGCCATTAAAATCTAAAAACCAAACATCGGTTGAATCCAAGCCAAGATTAGATTGACGTGCCGAACTAATAATCGTGGGGTGGCACCCCCACCCCGGCGAAAGGCGGGGAAGGGCGCCGCGGCCCCAGATGTGGGGTGAATAAGAACTCAGAGGGGTGTCGAGAAACTTGCGGGGGGAACTAAGACTAATATCCAACGGGGTGTTATAAGCTTACATGTATCGCCGGACGGTTAATTATATTAACGATTCTGGAGAATTTTAATATGAAATTATGGTATCTATGAAAATGGAATTGGAATTTTTAATGGAATGGAAATTATCTTAAGTGGATATGAAAATTGCTTGAGTTGATTGCAGATATTAATTGAGTAACACGTTTATTAGCCAAATCTACAGTTATTGGTTATTCAACTGTATGAGACTCAAAGCCTATTAATTTCTGTGGTTGTCCGTTTAGTGTAGTTCTGATTATCGAATGATGTCTCCGCCATATATCAGTTTATACTGCAGATATCGACAATATGTTTCAGGGTATACCCGCAATGAGTTAGTATGTCACGCGGACTGTGAATACACTCCGAATGTAATCTTATTTACAGGTGTGTACAGGTACAGGTACAGGTGTGTATTCTTAGTGTATACACACGTATACAATAAGAATTTCAGGTACCGAATACAGAGATCGTAATTAAGTAAAATCTATGACATTTAGTAACTAGAGTCGGTAGCCAAATATGCTAGATAGTATTATATTAATTATCAACTAAACGTAGCTTCTGTATCTTTATAAGCCACTCTACATTCGAGAGCACGATTGATAGGGTTAGGCCATATAAACGTAGCTACCTAATCCGATTACAAAACCACATATTTTCCAGTGATCAAACACAGAACACAATGGTTTATAAAAACTCTGACCTACAGCAAACTGACCTAACGCACGACAATTATTTCCAAGTCCATTTCTTTACGCAACAAAAAACTAATCCGGCATAAACGTACACATGAACAAGTCGGAGCTGGTAAAGGGACAAATGACCCAATTTCCTTGAGTGCGCCAGCCCTTGGGCAACCTTCAGTCGGCCGTAAGGGCCTCTGCGACCGAACCCTGCAAACTACAAGTTAAACTGATTTTCGTTTGTTCGTTTATACAATTTCAGCGAGAAAATTGAGGTAGGATAAGGATTTCGCGATACTGCTAATGATAAGATGGTTTAATTAAATAAATAGATTGCGTGTCAGAACCTAAATCGATGTTTGAATGTATTAGAAAAAAAAAAACAATTGCTAAACCAAAGTCGTAATGATGGTTTTGAAACATTTGTTTAAGCAATTGATTTTCGATTTTACCAATTTTCTTACTCTAACATTTTTATTAAAGACAACGAAACATATAGTTGACTTCATTGAATTCAGTATTAATAAAATCAACTCCAAAATTAGCATCAAATTTCCTCCATTCAACACTCAGGAAGCCCGACAAATATCCTTAAAATAATTAAATTTTCTCACGCAAAGGCTTCAATCCGCGACGTAAGGGTTGGGTCTCAGCCCTGCCCTAAAGAATGGCAGCAATCTTGCGGTAATTCTACCAGGGTCGGGCGCAAACTATCGCTATATATGTATACTGCTAAAATATACATGTTTTGGGACGAGCGTTTTCATTAAAACTTGCATGGCTTCGCGATAGTATTGCCAACCGCTTTTGGTATATGTTTGTATTTATAGTAATCTATAGGAAACGTACGCGGGTAAGGATACAGGCTTACCAATTTGAATTTTGAACCTCATTTTTTATTTTAAGAAATACCACTGCTTGCAAAATAGGTCATACTATGATAGTCTAGTCAAGATGTATATATGTTTATTTGTGTAGATTTACTCGTATGTAATATAAAGTCATCACAAAGAACAAAAAAAATCACTATGTTTTTCCTTTGTCACGCACTAAGTTTTAATAAATTATTCATACATTCAAGTAGCGCACGGCAAAATTAAAATTTAAGATATACCTATTTTAAGTATTGTTTGAGATATGTTTTCATAATATGAACAACAAGGATTTATACTCGTAATGTTATAGTATTATATCCAATATAATAAAATGTGCAAGAGAAAAACTGATCCTAATATTTTTTCAACAACGCATTCGGAGGCCAAAAGATCGTAGACGATCTATACAGCTGTTTTGCCTATGATAACAATCGAATGGAGAATCTCGATTCTATTTTTAAATCAGTAATTTCTTTTTAAAACGAGTCTACGATTAAAAAGAATACATTCCGAGATCAAGTGCTGATTGGAAAAAGGTGAGGTGGATATTGCATTGATACTTTTTGCTTCATAGAGGCGATAGGGTTGTAGAAATATTAATATTTTTATGATTCTGCTTTGCGACACTTTTTAATTGTTTTAATGTAACATAGAGAAGCATAATAATGATCGTGAAACTATTTAAAAATATGTCTTGCATGTCGTGATTCTGCGCTCATTGTTTATGACGAAAAAGATTTTGATATTAATTGATTTAAGATTATATATGATTATCATATATGTGACTGAAGTTATATACAACCAAATATATTAATATACTTGTAAGGTATTCCTTTGCCAAATTACCACATTAACTTAGTTTGTTGAAAAATATATTGAATCGACTGAGTATTCCTTTGTCGAACTAAAATATATTAAGTTTTTTTTTTTTTTTGCAGTGAATGGCGAGACGAGCATGCCGTTCGCCTGATGGTAAGCGATGCGACCGCTCATGTACAGAAGCAAAACCAAACAACACCTTGATTTACAAAGCAATGCTTGGCATTTCACTACGCTCGCCATCCTGATTCCTGAGACATAAGATGTTAAGTCTCAATATGTCCAGTAGTTACTCTGGCTACAATGTCTTTCAATCCGTAACACAACAGTACATTTAAACTGCTGTTTGACGGGAGAAATAGACATTGCGGTGGTACCCACCCAGGCAGCCTCTCACATATGAGAGACCTACCACCAGTAAAGTAAGTATGTCAAAAAATAAATTTTAGTCCATTGTAATCGTAATGAAAAGCAACTGAGTAACACGTAGCGAGTAGCGAGTACGTGACAAAATACGATGCCAGCCCGCGCGTAAATATCTTGTATATTATTTACATATAAAATATTGCTTAAAGTTGGTAACCCGGGGCGGTAGTTAAGGAGGAGTTACCGATGAAATATGTCTTAGGGGTGTCGGGCGAGGGTGGTAGGGGTGGCGAATTAAGGACGGTGCCTTAAGCTCCCACATTACGCCTCAGCTCGATGAGAAACTTATTAAAGTGGACAGGGGTGGGTCAGTTTACGACTAGTGAGGCTAATGGATGATATCGGACCCCTTTCAAGGTGCACTTACTGTAGACGTGTTGGATCGCAAATTATTTTGCCGAAATAATGGATTGTACATTTTTTATCATCTTTACGTGCTGGCGATCTTGCCTTTTGGCCATTTTTTATATATTTTTATTTTTAACTGTTTCGTCGCTTATGTCTTGAAAATTCTTTGTTGAGAATGCACAATAAGAAAATATTGTATGGCGGCCGGATATTTTTTATATGTGCTTGGATATTGAGATATAATTATTATCTACCAGGATAAAAGACTACAATGGATCTAGGTTTTTCATATCAAATCTAGAATATTACCACATATGCAATCGATATTAAAAATTGGAAATTAAAAAAGAATATTGAAGGTATGTGTGTGTAAGTGCGTGGTGGCCTGTTGGTAAACGGACTAGACGCGACTGCCAACATGTTCATGGTGGTCGCGGGTTCGAATCCCAGGGCACACCTCTGACTTTTCGGAGTCATGTGTGTATTGATAGTCAATCACCACGCACTAAAACGGTGAAGGTAAACATCGTGAGGAAACCTGCATACCATAGCGATTTATATAAATTTCTATGGTATGTAAGTCCGCCAACCCGCACTAGGCCAGCGTGGTGGACTATATGGCCTAACCACTCTCAATCGTGCTTACGATTGTAGAGTAGGCCCGTGCCCTGCAGTGGGACGTATATGGGCTGATACAGATTGAAGGTATGTTCCTGCATTATACATACTTACAACTAGACTCTACCTTATAAACAAAGAAAACGGAATAGGTACACTTACTTGATTTAATTTATAGAGGCTCTCTTGTTCAATGTTAAAAAAATTGTGCCTTAACTTCATTTTACAGGAATAACAACCGTAACCCGTTCCTCATATGGTTGAATATTTGATATACAGCACCATAACTTAATAATATTAACTACATGGAGTAGCACAACTTATTAAATAATATGATTGTATTGGAACCTATTACTAATACATTATGAAAAAATTATATATCTTTGATATGGAAATTAAGTTTTTATTTATTGACGATAATGGAAATCGTGCGTTGATGTTAATATTTTTATTGTGTTAAATTCGCGAGCGAAAGCACAAGTAAGCGAAGATGGGATTGACGGCATAAACATCAATTTTCTATCGCGTGTATTATTAGTAACTTGTCGATAGTTTTAACGAATAATGAAATTATTGCAAAGGGAATGTTCTCGTCATTTTTCGACAGCCTCCGTGGCGCAGTTGGTTAGATGCCGCCTGTGAAACGAGAGGCCGCGGGTTCGATCCCCGCACCGAGAGAAATGTTTGTGTGGCCCACAAATATTTCTTCCGGGTCTGGGTGTTTGTGAGACCGAAAAGTCTCTCGTAGTTCCTGATACCCACGACACAAGACTCGATCTTAGTGTGGGGTCAGGACTATGTATGTGACTGTTGGGTGGGTGGGTGTTATTTATTTCAAAGCAAAGCGGAGAGTTCCTTATAAGAAGTTCAGTCTACTCCAGAAAAACTTTATGTGGGGCCGATAGCAAAAACTTATAAGGAAAACCGTTTTAAAATATGGCTGATAATTCATTATGTATTTCATGTCGTTCGCCTGATGGTAAGTGATACGATCGCTCATAAACAGTAATCTAAAAAGACACCTTGAATTACAAAGCAATGCTTGGCATTCCACGGCGCTCATCAACCTGAGACATAAGATGTTAAGTCTCAATATGTCCTGTAGTTACTCTGGCTACAATTTCCTTCAAACAGAAACACAACAGTGTATTTAAACGCTCACACGATTCCATATAAGTAAAAAATTTAAATGAATTAAAAGCATTCAAACGTCTTATACTTTGATGAAAACATGAGTAATGCAATGAAACAAAAATATTAAATAAACATTTTCCATTATCTTATACGTTGCGAGCTTTCAATAAATCCTAAAATGTTCTATACATAAAGGTTAATTGAAGCCTTAACACAACACTAGCTATTTATAGGCGCGCAAAACTAAAGGTGGGCACCCAGAATGTTTACAAAGCATTTGCTTAATAACTGAAAGTTCGGGGGAGCGGGTCGAATTCTCCTAATACCTAATAGACGCGGAGCCTGGGTCCCTCGTTACGCGTTTGTGTCGTGATTTTTACTTTTTTTAAAATGTAATTTTATCATTAGTAAATTACACAGACGCGTTTGTGGCGTGATTTTTACTAATATTTTAAATAGTAAGTTTTATCATTAGCACGCAGCGTTATAATTTAAGGTATGTAGCCTATATTAACAATTCAATCAAAGTAGAATTATTGAGCAATGGTTATTTTTTTATCATGAATACCGAAAAAACTTGGACAATCGAATGTGCTTTGTCTTTTTGGCTTTATTTTATTGATTTTTGACGAGTTGTATAATTTTACTGGATAATTTTCCGTAATGTAATGTCAAGTACGAAGCTAGTGAAATAAAACAAATCATTCTGTAACAGTAATAAGAAAAAAAAATGACACCCCACATTTTATTATATACCCCATATATTCATGGACAGTTTTAAACCTATTTTAGTTATCAATATCTTGTCTTTTTTGGTGAAACTTAATTCAAAAGTAGGAAAGGGAGGAAATATTCGACACCTAAAATAGTAAGGTCCGATTGTACATATATACGTAAATACACACGGCAGCTATTACGATGTCCAGCTCCTAGACAATAGTGTAGCCTCTAACACCAGTGTGGGCGGCAACTATCATTAAACTAGGAGATAGCGGCGCGTGTGTGCGTGCGCCGAAGCGTTGCCATGGCGACGTATCTTTAAGATCTCCCTCTGTGCCCCGTCTCAGTTTTCTCCTTTCTCCTTTGCACGCGTTTCTTGTCGGGAGGCGTGAATAAGTACGGTCAGCAGAGAAAATATTTGCGTGGGAAAGATTAATTTTGATTGTATAGATTTGAAGAGTGGCATCCGTTGGCAAGTCGGTTTGACCGTTTTTCGTACAACAAATCTAAGGAATTATGTGAATATACGTTCAAGATGAGATTTAAAGCGTTATGTAACTTAGAAGACGGAGACAGAATGAAGACAGACAGATAGAAAGAAGAAGATTTAGTCTTCGAGTTTTATATAGAAAGTTCAGGTATAAGTGAAAGCTCATGGTCGACGCTTAAATACCTATCAAAACTGTTTACATCCCGTAAATTTATGTGGGAAATTAACTTTACCCGCTTGTGCATTAATCAATTTTCAATAAAATCATAAAAAAGTTATTGAAAGTTGAAGACTCATTGAAATAAAACTATTATTTACGGATTTTATCGCGGATTTGGTTTAATTTTTATATTTTTGACTTCCCGACGTTTCGATCACTTTACAGCTTTCGTGGTCACGGGGCGGACTGAGGTATTAGACGTCCGCTCTGGGACTGAGTAACATTCGCGTAAACCTAAGAAATCATTAAGTTGAAGACTAACAGAATTATTAAAAGTCCATATTAAAAGTGAAGATCTTTCATATTGAAATTATAGATTTTATTAAACTAAGTCAAGCTATTACTATTACTTCATATTTATACTATTCACTTCGCGCTTTAGGTTTTCATGAGGCATGGACTAGAAAATTCTGATTCGTGTTGTTTTA
The DNA here is from genome assembly GCA_023078785.2 of Hyles euphorbiae. Taxonomy (NCBI): domain Eukaryota; kingdom Metazoa; phylum Arthropoda; class Insecta; order Lepidoptera; family Sphingidae; genus Hyles; species Hyles euphorbiae. The sequence continues at coordinate 4,299,550 of CM041053.1, forward strand.
GAACATATATATGCTGCCTAGAATTATAAATGCGTAAGAATAAGATAAGAGTTTAATTATTAATATTCTTTACGTTCTGTTTAGTTATGGTTAAATTTCTAACTATAAAAGTAGTGTAGTAGAAACATTGACGAAAACTCAAAAAATTACATTTGCTATCGTTATCCCATAATCACGTATGTTTCTAGATACATGATTTAACGACAATTACCGAATGACTTGTATCATATCCTACGATTAATTTGTTACACAAGCTCCATAGTTTTCCAGAAAAAAAAGAAAAGTAATAATGTTTTCCCCAAAAAGTGTCACGTGCTTTTTTTGCTACCAGTGCGCAAAGGGTTAACCGTGGTGCGGGGGGTTGAAGCTCCACTAATGGAGTGGCGACCTGCCCCCGCCCGCGTTCCCACAACCCATAAAATTGTAAATTAGTGATGAGCCGGCTGGGCCGCGCGACGCTTATCGATTTATTGGTTTTAGTGTTGGTCATTCGTTCAACTTTGATGGATTGATTGGACGCTTTCTTTTAGACCAATGTTGGTTTCCAATCCCGGTGCAGTTAAATTTGAACTCGGTTTAGATGAAATGTAATCGGACGCGGCGCGGTGACTTATTAAGTTGAGTTCGCTGGATGAAAAATGGCGCACGTTTTTGTTTTTTTAAGTTTAAAAAATATTATATAAGTTGGTAGGTTGAATAAGAGGCTTCGCGATGCTTCTATGTGCTGGTACGTTGGCTTTATGAAGACACCGTTCAAAGCACACTTGAGTAATAAATAAAAATGTCACTCACCCGATCACATATTTCTTGTTACACTAACATATTTCAAATCACTGCGAGGTGTCACCTCCGCAGCATCTCTTCAATGACTAACGCGAGATTTTTTTAAAACCAACTATTAAACGTTACATTATATAAATATTTATAAGTGTCCAGTCGCGTCCGGTCAAGGAGTTATGTTAATAGGCCTTACTATTGTCAGCGAACCGGTTATCGCCGGACAAATTAAGGGTGCTGAGTCCGCGCCCCGATTGTTATTTTACCGGTTTCCGAAACGTGTCACAACCCTATTTATTCGACGTTAAAGTTGAATTTAGAACGATTTTTTATTTCAAGTTGTTTTATTTAAATTTGACAATAAGTAAAGGTGTATGCATATAGAATAAGCAGACAACAGAGTACAGCATCCCTTGTGTCGGAGATTTGAACTCGCTGGTCTTTTTGACCCTGAGCCATTTTAGTGTTTGCGTTCGTGTCGTGGGACTGGTGTCGCGATGTGATTCTGTGGGAACTCGCCGGTCTTTGAGACCTGGTCTGATTAGAATTAACGTAGGGTTGACTCTTTTATGAAACGATCTGCGTTCAAGGCCTGCGGGTTAAGGATAGATTTCTTTCAACTGGTAGCAGGGGTCGTTTATCTCACGATAATGAATCCGGCGTCTGAATTACATGTCAAATATTGTGAGTTCGCAGTCGTTCAGTCGTCAAAGTTTGCCAATTCTTTTCGACAACCGGTTAACGCTTGTAAACTTTGTGAAAACATCTGTATCTTTTATCTAATGAATTAAATGGATGTTTATCTTTCTCACAGTATTTCCTGTTATTTTATGTGATCTGGTTAACTGATCAGTACTTGAAGACAAGTAACGCTTAAATACCAAGTCAAGTAAAAACGTGTTCAAACTTTTTTGCTGTACCCTATTCATTTAGTCTATTCAGATTCTTTTTACTAGAAGGCTGTGATATTCACGAAGTTGATGGCTTGGGCTAACTCAAGCCATCAACTTGGGTCTAAACCCATTAGGGCCTGAATTATACTTAGTGGCGTCCAATGGAAAAATTCAAATTGAATAATTTAATTTTAATGGCTTGTAATTAGATTCATGATGATTCTTTGAAAAAATGTTCATTTTCTAGTCTTGTCTTGTCTCTCATATGTGAGAGGCCGCCAGGGAAAGTACGACTGCAATGTCTGTTCTTCCACCAAACAACAGCGTAAACGCACTGCTGTGTTCCGGTTTAAAGGACATTGTAGCCGGAGTAACTACGGGACATTAAGACGTAATATCTTATGTCTCAGGATGGCGAGCGCAGTGGAATGTCAAGCATTTCTTTGTAATTTGTAGCGTTGTTTGGGTTTTCTGTACATGAGCTGTTGTATCTCTTACCACCATCAATGGCATACTGGTCTCGCCATTCACCGCAATAAAAAATGCGTTAAGGACTTTATACATCTTATATCTCGTTCATAGAATTACTATTAATCAGTTCATTGGGCCTATGTTCAATGGACTTCCTGTGGCTGAAGATAGAGAAAAAGAAAGAGACAGAAGGAGAGAGAGACAATGTGACGTCATCTACTAAAAATATAGATAGTTATAGAAGCAATCCGAGGGAGAAATCCCGTATCACGTTGTATTTTGATAAGGGAGCGGGCGGCGCGCTTGTGATAAGTGGCGGGCTCTGTTTCAGAGACAAATATTGATACAACCTACGTTTTGTGAATCTAGTGAAAATGCTCGAAAGATTTAACATGTTGTTTTATATGTTTTCGACTTGTTAGCTTTTGTTATCTTAGAGTAGAGAATTAAACTGAATATCAGATATATTATTTGGAAATATAATAATTTCAGTATATCATTATAAATTGTATTATGTGGTCAAATTAATTCTTTTTGTTTATTTTTCATTGAATTCCAAAATTATATGTATATTACTTTGATAAAAGATGCAGTTAATCATTAAATGTAATTTTTATTATAACTTCAAAAACTTAAAGCAATCATAAACATAGAAAAAGAACGCAGAAAGATTTTTTTTTAAATAAATCACAATTTTTACGCCGCCCAAAACTCGTTTTTGTAAAAAAGGAATAAAGGGTGAAGAAATAATAAGTTTATTATAAATAAGTCCTTACATAATTTCTCAAATATACCTTGAGAAATAAATGAACATCTAGGCATTTTTAAGAACATTTCTAAATATGAATATTCGCTTAAACTTAAAACTTTTCGACATTATTCAAGATCAAAACATGTAATTTAAAATGTTATATATTTATTTATTTGTTTACATACATACATATATGTATGAACATATGTGTACATATATGTAAGTATGTATTTTATGTATTTTTAGTTCATCCTTTTGTATTGTTATAATAAATTAGTGTACAATAAAGATTAATAAATAAAAAAATAAATATTATATTTCTATGTACATAAAATAGAACTGAAAATAATGGCATTGTAATACGTATGTAAATACTATTCCGTATACTAAATATTTGTTGAATTTCCCATCGAAACTAATAATTTTCCATCGTATTGATGTATTATACTGAGTTGCACGTTGTTAAGGGACAGTTCTCCGCCACTCCCACCTCTGTTCGGATTCATTTCCTGCTGCAAATCGTCTTGCAGTCTGCTCTCTGCGATGAATTATTTATACTCGAGATTATGTACTTGAATATAGTACTCAGATACTTATGTATAATACTCTATGTTTACTTCATGTGTCTAATGTCTTGTTTAAGAATGATAAGTGGTAAGTATTAGTTTTGATTACAAAAGGGTTTAATAAAAAGTCAAGGCCCTTTTTAGACATGTAAGTAAGTTTATAATATCGGTAACTGTAATTTGCAAACGTTAATTATTCTTGTATTTAGAATTAAGTATAACTAATTAGCCACTTTATCAAATATAAATTTCTCATCATTCTCATCTTTCTATAATATCAAATATAAAGTTCTTTGACTTACTAGTAGGTGAAAAATCAATCGGTCGGATTAAAGAAATGATCGCTTTAAAGCCAGCGTACTAACTGTATAATAATTTCACACGTGTGAAGTGTGTTAAGTCTCCCTACAGAATACCACCAAACCAATTTTTGTGCTAAATGCAAATACAAATGTGCTAAATCAATTCCTAATCATTTGTAGTCGGAGAGTATTTACAAAAATGAAAAAAAGATATGCAAATGGCGGTCTTATCGCTTGAAGCAAAATATTACAGACAAGCATGGGATGGATTTAAAAGAAGTTGAAAGAGAGGGCAGTGTAAATAAAGAATGGAAGATAAATAATACTAACATAACATATACAAATATGACATACATTTATAACAAATAGCAGTTTTTATATTGGTGTTCAATATAATACTGTACTGTACTGTATCAGCCCATATATTTATTTCCTACTGCAGGGCACGAGCCTACTCTACAAGAGCACGATTGAGATATAATATTATAACATTATATTTTTCCTTGCTTTCCTAAAGCACAATTCAACCCATATTGTTTCATATTTCAACCATATCCACGTTCCTTACATCTGCTTATTAGCTGGCATATAATATATTACAGGAATTTAAAAGGATTTAATGTCTTATCCCGTGGGAGTGAAACATCCCGAGGCAGTAAAGGAACACTTAGACGCCGGTAGAGCGGTGTAGAGGTAGAGTCGTAGGTAGAGAAACGAAACAGACAACAATGTAATCACCATAACAATACTTTACTATCACGCCGTGCAAATTACATCTTGTGCTTGCAAGTTAGGAGCTGATGGCGGGTTTTGTAAGATTTTCAAGGGTTCGTTGTTATTGGAGTCCGGATACTACAAGATGGCTCATTAGCTTTGGGTGGCAGAACCCAAAAATCCATTACACTATTTTGAGTTGAAGATTGTGGACTTCTTTTAACAGATTTAAAACCTTTCTTCATGTCTCGGGTTAAAGTTTAAACAGGCTGTAAATTGTGCTATAATACAGGTTTACTTCTAAGTTCAGAAGAACTTTGCAGGTTAACTCTCATTCGGATTTTAACTAAATGCGTTGGTTTTCAGTACAAGGCTTGCATTTAAGCAAATACTAAATCTTTCCTCAATATACCGCACCAAACTTTAACAGTTGCATTGGGATGGTTACTGAATGCATTTTTGACTTTGTTTGTACCCCGATTTAAACCATAGAATGTATTTACCAAATAAAAACGTCACAATCATAATCCTTGTCCAAACAAATCGCCTCCGCTCATGACTCAGCCCGCATCATCCAGCCACTCGCCTTAGGCGCCCTACAGATAAACACTTTATGTGCGTGCACGAAGTCGTTTATGTGTTTAGTTCGGCTATCGCTCGTGTTCCATCGCTGGCTGATAGTGAGGCTTAGAGCTACCACCAGCCGTTTTATTGCCACTTGCCCTCGTGATTTGAGCCTCTTGGATTACACGTATTGCGTCGGGATAATTGGATTCGTCTTTATTTATTTATTTAACTCTATATTGTAAACCAGGTTCTTAAAAGTGGACACAATGACGCGAAATAAAAAAATACGCACAAGTGGCGATCTTATAGCTTGCAGCAGTTCTGCCAGACTACCATGGGATGGATAAACGAGAATGAACGAAAGTTGGGGCAGTTTCAGGTGTAATAATCAATGTGTTTGTGAATTTTTTTGTGAAAAGATGTTTTGTGTAAATAAATTCATCTAACAGTCACATGCATAATCCTGACCCTAGTAAGATAAATTAAGTTTTGAGTCGTAGGTATCAAAAACTACTAGACACAAACACTCAGCCCCGGGACAAATATTTGTGGACCTCACAAACATTTTCCTCGGTTCGGAGATCAAACTCACGGTCGCTAATTTCACAGCCGGTGTCTAACCAACTGCGCCACAGAGGCTGTCATGTATTTTAGTACGATTTTTTTTCTGATCTATCCTCAAAAGTATCATTGGCACAGCTGTTGTTCGTCTTCGTTTTCAGAAGCCTTTTTCTAACACTCGGTATAAGGTGGAATGAGTTGGTAGCATATTTTTTAGATGGATGTTGAAACTGTAGTTATAGACCACCTTTATATCTCATGAAAATCAACGTGACATATACACCACATCTCATGAATATCTACATGAAAGAGTTTTATAAATTAAATATTAATAAGAATGTATGTGAAATTTAACACCTTAAAGAAAAGTTTGTCGAGCAATTACGTGGTCATAGAGTTTTTGTCTACGAGGCAAATCAACCCTATTGTTCCTAAGCTTAAAATCACAATACGGTAACATGCTATTTAAAGACATTTATAAAATACACAATTCCCACACTAGCACGATTTACTGTACCAGGGGTCATGTAAAAAATAATAGACGTTCTAAAAATCACCTCTCCTGAAATGACCAGAATGGCACGACCTAGCAGATGCCCTATCGCTGGGTAACATTTTTAGCCACGTTTAAAAATACACCAAGATGCAACCCTTCTATACGTGTGTTCACGCTACACGCCCGGCGAGATATCGGGGTCGCCGTGACCACGCACCGCACGCATCACGCGTTTATATGTGAACACTATTGTAGCGTGACAAACACTTGGATCTTTCTGTACCGTGATTTCTTCCTGAACTGTAAACGTATTGCCCCATGGTTATAAATGGATCTATTTGCACAACGTACAACTGCCCTACCGTACTATTCGTCACGCTCCATATATTCACTGATAGTGAACCGTCATGTAGGGATCTATTTGTTTTTATTAGATTAAGAAGTGTTATGTATTAGAGAATATGAAACGTGACCAATCGTTGGATGTTTGCGAAATGTGAAATTATAAACGTACCTTTCTCATGTGCGTTTTTGTAAATTAATTTATTTTTATACGTTTAATAAAACTGTTTATACGTGACAACTATTGTAGCGTGACAAATAACTCCTTGAGTTTTTAATTTTTAGCAGAAGGTTAAACTGGATATGTTTTTCATTCAGACATTCTCATAATTAGTTGTAGCTATTTGTTACGTAAAATATTTAAATGAAATGTATTAAAAAACCTGTGTTAATTCAACGTAGGTTTGTCTATAACGACCAGAGGACTGTGCCATTCCTTTAGACCCAATCGATTTCCCGATTGGACAAAACATTGGATAGCTAAAATAGGTTTTAAAATTCATAATAAAATAGGTTTTAAAAGTCTATGAATAAGGTCGCTAGAGTTCTATTCGAAACTTTTCCCACAGCCCATATTAACGCTAGACCACTAAACAATACTTATATAATACATAAGCTGACCTTTCAGTATACGCAGAGTAAATATACATAAGAACAGGATTATGCAAATGTTGTAAATGCTGTGTTAGTGGCTAATCGTTGCTCTAAATACCAGTCCAGACGGATTGCGGACTAAATAAGATTTTACGAGCCAGACGAATTGAGTGCCTCACGCCCTTCAGCGAAGGTGATCTCTTGTGTTCAGAGTAAATTGATAATACCTTCATTTGGAATTATAATTTGAAATTATAGAGGTATATATATATTTAAGATAAGAACCGTGACGATTTGGTTCAATTTCGAATTAGTACCTGTTTTCTATATATATCTTTCTCACTTTCTACATGATTATTGCTTTAAATATTTTGTTTATTTGTTGTTATTGAAGTTTAAAGAATACAAAACTTCAAATGTTTTATTTCTTCGCCCCCTTTAATTAACTTAGACTGATTTGCAGCTTGTGTCAAAACAGTTAAGCATAATTATGACCCAACGAACGCTATTCATCGGTGTTTTCTGAATAACAGTCATTGTATATACCAACAAGATTTTTTGATTTAAACCACTTGTAACTTCTGCAATAGATATAAAATTGTAAACTGTTTTTTAAAAAGAACACCACTAGAGTTTTTTTGCCCGTTTTTCTCTAGTGAAACCTCTTTCGAACCGGATGGTAGATTAAAAAATGACTAAGTCTAAATGATGTAAAACATTTTAATGGATTCAAAAAAAGTATTTTCTATTTCATTTCCAGTAAACAATCCACTTAACAATCAAACACATAGAACAAGACAAACCATGAGTTAGTCTTGTATCGCAGGTGCCCAACTAAACTGAACTGGCTTAAACTGGTTATAACAAGTTAAGGCCGCTGGGGGGAGCGCGCCCGCGGGGCCCGCGCGGCCGGCAGAGAGGGGGAGGGTTCTAACTAGATTCCTCCCAACTTTCTCGTGCTAGATAATGATCTTCGGTACGTGGGTGCTCGGATGATCGCGCACAGCGGGGCGTTTAAACGCCGCGTTTTTGACGCTCGTTTGTGTCGGTGAAATTTGGCAGTTTTGGTAATGCTCAGGATTGGGTATGATAGCGTGCATTGGAAAGGCTTATGTTTTAGTCGGTTCAGCAATGGACTAATAATGATAATCATAGTAGTGATAATATCTTTATTTTTTTCAATACCTGGCTTATTTTCATTAGTGAATATTTCAGAATCCAGATATTCTAGCTGAATGCGGTATACTAGTTGACTAAATTAAAACCAATTCTGTTTTTAAGAAATCGTAACGACTAATGGTTGACATTAGTCATTAGGAATTAATACTGAAATTGATGGTTTATCGATCTCTAATATATGGAGAGACTCAAATCTTATGATTAGTCCTACGAAACATGTTATTTCACGACCTATCAACTAAATATTGGCTTTAGAAATAGCATACGTTTAAATAGTGAAATGAATCATGATACGCCTACGTGTCTACGTGCGCTACGGTTACTACGAAAAGCGTAGCCATGTAGACTGTCTACGATGCTACGAAATATTGTGCGCTATTCTTAAAACGATTTCTTTTGTTTTTGTTAAAGTAAATTGTGGTGATTATGTAGTTCTGGTGAAATGTAAGCGTATATAAATGTAACATATATTTATTGATATATGGCCTAGGAATACACTACTTATGTTTATATGTGCCATTAAGCGCTTGCGCGTGCGCTTTATTTGAGAAATATTTTTTGAAAGTTTGTTATCTATTATCGCTGTATTCATAAGCAATGATTAAGTTACTCGATTATTGTTTATTATTTGACATTGACAAGAAACATTAATATGGTCTGAAAAACTTATATCAAAATTAATTACCAAACCACAAATCAACCAAAAGTTATGAATTATTCCAAATCAAATCGACCTGAAAATAAATATTTAGATTTTTTTCTATGTAAGTTAAACTTCTGAGGCATAGAACTATCTCTAGCTATGATATGATTGGGTCGCTCGCGGAGTGACGTCGCAAGAAGATGATTAATTGACCGCGCGGTACAGCGCCGTGTCTGCATGGCTTCGCAACATTTGGTTCATTTCAATCGCACATAGTTGTTTATGGTGGATATAATATGTGGTGGGTATGTATATTTGGTGGGGTGTGTGTTGGTACAAAAAGTGGTCAAACACAAATGAAAAAATTGGTTACAGGTCTCTCACATATGAGAGGCCCCCTGGGTATGTCCCACCGCAATGTCTATTTCTATCGCCAAATAGTACAATGTGGACACTGTAGCCAGAGTAACTATATTGATAAATAACATGTTATGTCTCAGGATGGCGAGCGCAGTGGAATGCAAAGCATTGCTACTGTCTACGAGTCTTGCTAACCATCACGTGAATGGCATGATCGTCTCGCCAATTATAGAAGAAAAAGAAAAATTGTATAATTTTGTACCAATACCTTTTGGTGAGTATAAATGTTATTAATGAATATTTAAAAATATTGTGTTTTCGACCAGATAAATACTGTTTTTTTTTTTATTTATTACGGAATAATGGCTCAGCAGAACAAATTTAAAATATGAATTATATTATTGAAATGCAGCTAGCTATAGGGATTAACATTGTGCCATTTCTGAAATATGTTTATGTCCCACAAACAACATTCTTTGAATCGGTTCTTTTCCACGTCTTTTGAATCGCTATGGCCTTTTATTTTTTTTATAAATTACTTTTTTTAACCATTCAGTCCATTTGGTTACACAAACGTTCCCACATAAACATGTACATGTGCTGTGCTTTCATTTAATCCAGCACAAACATCTTCAAGACCATTACAAACATGACGCAGACGGAGTGAATCCACGGTAATTAAACGTCAAACTAAAATGTTGAGCACCCCAGTCGCTGTGCTCAACGACAAACTATCTCGGAAACCGGGGAATTTACATATCTTCATCAGTGAAAATGCGGGGTGAAGATGATTTGGCGAAATTGTGCGGGCAGCCCGACACCCGGGGGGCGGGGGGTCGCGGGGGGTCCCGGGGGGGCCGGACCCCCGGGAGATAATTGCTCCAAGAGAGCGCATGTCTTCATACCACTTTTGTGACATACATGAAAGTAATTCGATTGGGTTTTGGGATAATTACTTAGTACGTTACTCTGTTTTGTAATGGGAGATTATAGCGTAGTCTTTGTTACATTTAATGTCTGAGTAATTGTGTTAGTTTTAACATTGAAACGCTGGAAATCTGGTAATGTCTTGCTGTATAGTGTGTTTTAGGAAATGTACAACGATATAAAGAAATAAACGGGCTAGGAACACAATTAGGCATAATTTAGAAATACAATGGGGCTGGCATACACAATTAACGCCAATAGACCCAAATAAATTAAAAAAAATGGTTTGTCAATATTGTTAGATGTTTGAGCAGTAAATAAATATTTTGAAACCGCGTTTATGGAGTGTAGTTGCATTATTGTTGATATCAATTCGACCTTCAAGATAGTATTTTTAAAAAGAATAGATGGTGTTTTGAAATTAATTTATAAGAATTATAAAAGTACCCTTCAACGACGACTGCGTTAAGAGATCGATAATAGTAGATGAAACGAAGTTTCATGTCAGGATTGAGCGTATTGTATTCTATAGTCTCTGCCTACCCTTATGAAAAAAAAATGGTTTTTTTTTTTTTTTTTTTTTTTTTTTATACTGGCCTGGCATTGTGGCGGCATTGCACCTGATGGAAAGTGTCAATGCCGCCCAGGCAGAGTATCCATTGGCATTGGACGGCAGTCCCATGCCAATGGAGACAATTATGCCGGCCTGCTAAGGTGCCTCTTCACACCGCAGCGGAAGGACCCAGGATTGTAGGAAGGAGGGAACACGTACGCCGGCAAACAATTCCACAGCTTGACGGTGCGGCACAAAAACGAATTTGAGAACCGTTTGGTTCGCGCCGGGATGGTGTGGACCGTCAAGCTATGGCTTCGCAAGCCAGCACGCGTGGTTCTGGTTAGGAATGGAGAGGAGGGGAGCAAGTTGAACAATTCTTCAGAGCACTCACCGTGATACAGGCGGTAGAACACGCTTAGAGAGGCGACATCTCTCCGGAGTTGTAGCGACTCCAAGTTGCTCGTAACGTCTGCATCATTCACAATGCGGATGGCCCGCCGCTGCAATCCATCCAAGGCATCGAGCAGGTATTGGGCGGATCCATCCCAGAGGTGCGAGCAGTACTCCATACCCGGCCGGACCTGCGCTTTATATAAGCGACAAAGCTGACCGGGCGTGAAAAAACGACGCACCCTGTTCAGGACTCCAACCCTGCGTGATGTGGCAGATATTACGCCCTCGATGTGATTCCTTGGATTGAGATCACAGCGGATATCCACACCAAGGATACTCAGGTCATTCCGCACTGAGAGGGGAGTACCCTGAAGAATGGGGAGGGGAGAGAACGGGGATTTTTTGCACGTGAACGCACACACCTGGGTTTTCTTGGCATTGAACTCAACCATATTCCTGGAACCCCATGTAGAAATGAGATCCAAGGTCCGGTTGAGCTCAATGACAAGATCTTCGCGTCCCATCACAGATTCGACACGGCAACCTGGAGGCCCGCAGTGGTATCGCCCATGAACCGTGCTGTCATCTGCATAGCAATGAATGTTGCCAAGCGACAACATGTCATTGATATGCAGAATAAACAAGGTGGGCGACAGCACCGAGCCCTGAGGAACTCCGGCATTTACCGACATGAGCGCGGAAGCGTGTCCGTCAACGACTACACGTATTCTACGCCCATGCAGAAAGCCGGAAATCCACGAACACAGGTTGCCGGGCAGACCGTATGCCGGAAGCTTGGACAGAAGACCACGGTGCCAGACCCTATCAAACGCCTTGGCAATGTCGAGGCTCACAGCAAGAGCCTCGCCACGCCGGTCAATCGCCTCACCCCAGCGATGCAGGACAAACGCTAGAAGATCACCCGTCGATCGATTATGACGGAAACCGTATTGTCGGTCACTGATCAACGAGTGATCCTCCAGGTAGCGGATCAATTGAGCGTTTATGATCCGCTCCATGACCTTACACATCACTGAGGTGATAGCGATAGGGCGGTAATTGGTAGGGTCCGATCGATCACCCTTTTTGGGGATCGGTTGCACATTGGCCTCCCTCCAAGATTCCGGCACAACACCTGTGCGGTAGGACGCTCGGTAGAGGCGAGTCAGTGCTGGAGACAACTCGGCTGCACAAGCCCTCAAAACCACCGCCGGTATTCCATCCGGACCACTGGCTTTCCGCACATCGAGAGACCGTAACTCACGCCGCACATCACACTGCCTGATGCGAATATCTGCCATTGAGAAACCGCAATCAGGCAGTGTAGGCAGCGACTGGGAACCACGGTCTTCGAGGCGGGAATTAGCCGCGAAGAGATTTGCCAGCAAGGCAGCTTTCTCTTGCGGCTTGTAGGCCAGCGACCCTTCTGGGTACCTCAGCGGCGGCAACGCTGGACGGCAGAAGTTAGATTGAACGGCCCTGGCCAACCTCCAATAAGCACGACTGCTAGTTGGGTGATCGGCCAACGCACGCCCAATCCTGCTAACGCGCTGGGCATCCGCCCTAACGTAGGCCTTCTTGCAGGCCTTGGAGGCACGGTTATAGGCTTCTTTGAGGGAACTGATATTCGGATCCTTCATGGCGCGACCCCTGATCCAAGCGCGATACGCCGCCTGTTTGTCACCGACAGCATCGGCGCATGCACGATTGAACCAGGAGCGTCCACGGCCCTTACTGGCGATCTCAGAGGAAGGAATGTAATATTCCATTCCAAGTCTGATCTCGTCAGCAATAGCGTAGGCACTCGCTGAGGGATCTTTACCCTCAAAGCAGCGCTGCCTCCAAGAGATGGACGCGAAATATTCCCGCATACCATCCCAATCAGCTGACGAGTAATGCCAGACTCTTCGCCTCACCTGCACGGGACGTGGAGGTAATGCGATCGGTACTGACGACCCAACCAGGCAGTGATCGGAAGTGCCCAGAGGCGCACTAACGGTCACACGATACCCGGCTGGGTGACTCGCCAGCAGAAGGTCCAGCAGAGAAGGCGCATGACTCGCCACATCCGGGATCCTGGTGGGCTGGTTCACCAGTTGTGTCAAGTCATGAGTCAGAGCGAATGCATGGGCAGCTCTGCCAGCATGGTCAGTCTTGGAGGAGCCCAGCCACAGTTCGTGATGAGCATTGAAATCCCCCAAGACCACCATTTCGGCCGACGGGAACTGCGCCTGCGCGTCATCAGCCGCCTGGCTAAGATACCTGAACAGCCGAGTCGTCTCATCGTCCCCGTTGTGAGACCTGTAAAGGCACACGTAGATGCGGCTCAAGGAACCTAGATCCACGTGCACCCACAGAGCGGAGAAGGAGGGGTCCTCCATGCAGTGCAAACGGCGACAGCAGATGTCCGACCGAACATACAAGCATACCCCGGCTTTAGGCTTGAAGTTTACTTCAAGCGAATAACCGGGATACAACAGGTAAGAATTATCGGTCGGACAACGAATCTGCGTCTCCGTTAGGAAGAGCAAAGCAGGCCGGGCCGTCTCGAGATGGTGGTGGACGGCATTGAGGTTCGTATGGAGTCCACGGATGTTAGTGAACTCCATAGTGAACGCGGTGGTGGGGTTAAGCACCGCTGAAGGACCTGCTCTGTTAAATTGCACTGTCATGGTAGATTAAGGATGGGATTGGTGAAGAGGCAACGAGGAGCTTAAGTTCGGGCACTAAGAAGGCCGAATGGGCACCGGCACGAAAGGGTCGGCAGGAAGCGAATTGATCCGCCGGACGGAAGGGCCCCCGTACCCTCCCGGGATGGGCCGCCGGGACCCCACTTCCGGTCACCAACCGGCACGACGGACCCACCCAAGATTATGCGCGGCATGGTGAGGCAGCCTCTCGAGGTGGTTAGCCCCGATTGGGCCCCTGTACTATACCGCGGGCGGCCAGCGGACAACCGTTTCTACGGGTCTCCCTGGCCGGCGGATCAACTTTCCTCCCTTCGACAGAGGACCGAAAATACCCACACGGTACAACCTCATGCCCGGACTCAAGACCCTCGAAGAAACCGGAAAACCACTGGCTGATCCCGGAACGCGATCCCCTTACAGAGATCACTATGGCGGTCTTTACGCCTCGTGGACGGTGGTAGCTACCCGGGCGGACACATAAGTCCTACCACCACTATGTCACTCATTTGGCACTACCCAGGGGTCACGTGTAGGGTATCTAGAGTCAAAGCCTACGGACGCGAGTGACGCTGACCCCCAAAATGGTTGCCTGTAAAGTCGGTTTTACGGGCGAAGATTTTACGTGACAACGTCTTTTTCTCGGTAGAATATTTATTGATATGAATATAATTAAATTGCACAATAGGAACAAGGAATTGAATGAAAATAAGAATTGCACAAAGGAGATCGGTCGATTTCCTAAGGAAATTGGGCCTAGTAGTGAAAACTTGACGGACACAAATGAGACCTAGAATTAAATAATAAAGATTCAATATCCTTTAAATATAATATAGTCTTTTTGAGCTACTATATGGGGTTTTTAAGATATATCCTCTTAAAGTTTTACAAAAACTACCATATTCTACTATCTTCACATATATCTTATTTGGACAATATTTTATATTTTCTGTAACTATGTAAATAATATCGTTTAATAATATTGTAAAATGTATTACATTATTATAAACACGTTAAATACTTTTCGATATAAAGTTGATTAAGAAAGCATTTCTGGGGGTAGAAATATTCGTTTCAAAAGAAGGTAGGTTAAAAATGTTGGTATTGATAATAAAAAACACATTTTTATAATAAAAAGTTCTATTGAACTTGTTCCTAAACAATATCTCATGTACGTGGTAGTAACAATACATTATCGAGGTGCTTTGCAATAGGTGTGATATCATTTTGGTACCTAGCCCAACCAAGGTACCACATAATAGTCATTACATGTGCCGAGCATCCCACTGTCCTTTTGATTGCAATGCAATTACAATAATATTGTATTATTGCATTGTAGCCATTTTGAGAGTTGTCGATCTGAATATAAACAAAACATATTTTTGTTCTGTCCTAACCAATAACACACTAAGTGATCTGGCATACTATTTATCTCATTAAAATCGATTGATGTTTTAAAATTCTTTATAATTATAAACATGTCTTGTACATGTTAGAACTAAAATAATATAATTAATATTATAGAGCCTTTCCGTTAGAAAATCCAATGAGGTATTACGTAGATGCACTGAGCAAGCTCTGCTATTTTTGGTTTCTGCTATTTTATTTAACAATTATAATCTTTTTTAGAGTAGCCAAGTGTTTTCGTAAATAATAAACTCAAAATAACCAACATCACAAAAGCACATTCCTTTCGCGACCAAGCACAAAGAATAGAATTTGACAAATACTGAATGAATTTGACAGATGTCAATTCTGATATTATTGCAAACAATACAAAAAGTGGTAGAATATTTTATGATATCCTTTTTATTTTACAAAATCTGATCCCCACGGTGTAGGATAAAAATAAATAGAGGAATGAATCTAAAAAAATACGCCTGATTTTTTAGACATACTTAATTTCTTGTCCGTAGTTGGACCAAATCGACTGATCTCCTTTTAACTATAGAAATATATTTTGTTTACTAAAACACTATCAACATTTATCAATAGTATGACATAACCTATAAACTCAGTTTCTCAACTTTTGTGTCAATCTAACAATTAATCAATCAATCATAGTTTACGATATTGAAATATCAGTGTACAATTATTTACCTTTATTGTTGTAGTTGTTGTAAATGATAAATGACGAATCTAAGCACTCCATATTTTCACTACAGACACAGCTGACGATACTTTAACCACACGTGTGAACTTGTATTGTGACGCTTTCTTGTTTTTCCAACGCCAAGAACGTTCGAGAAAGACAAAGACAGAGACACAAGCATGCGCCGATTCAATGCGCCTAATTCTCTAGTGCTGCGCGCGCGGCAGACCGATCATAGTTGAGTGGGAGAGAGACGCAAGGCATTCGGCGGGCCTCTCTCTCGTTCGGTGACTCATCGTAACGTTACCGGGCGTTACACTTTTTCATAAGTGACTCCCAGCCGCAACCTAATTTAAGACGTTTCACGTCAATAAATTTTTTGGAGGTAAAATATTTTTTTTTGGGGGGGTAATTTTTTGCGTAATTTGGGATTTCTGGCGGGGTCAATTTGTAGCCCTCACCAAGACGGTTCCGAGGATACCAAACTCGGTGGGTCTACGATCTATATTGGCCGAGATAGGATTGGGGGGGTGAGGTAAATTTTCGGGGTGGGGGTAAGGGAGGGGGGGGGAGGAAGGTTTCGTGGGGAGGCTAACTTAAATTAATTGTTTTGGAGGTAAAATTTTTTTTTTGGGGGGGTAATTTTTTGCGTAATTTGGGATTTCTGGCGGGGTCAATTTGTAGCCCTCACCAAGACGGTTCCGAGGATACCAAACTCGGTGGGTCTACGACCTATGTTGGCCGAGATAGGATTGGGGGGGGGTGAGGTAAATTTTCGGGGTGGGGGTAGGGGAGGGGGGGGGGTAGGTGTCGTGGGGAGGCTAATAGGCACTATTTCGGAATAAGGGTGGGGGAAGGCAGGGGGGGGGCTATGGGACAATTTTGGAAAAAGTGGGTGAAACTGAAAAAAAATATAATTAAATTGAGTGGGAGAGAGACGCAAGGCATTCGGCGGGCCTCTCTCTCGTTCGGTGACTCATCGTAACGTTACCGGGCGTTACACTTTTTCATAAGTGACTCCCAGCCGCAACCTAATTTAAGACGTTGTCACGTCAACAGGCGCGAGAGTTCTGTTGTATGGAAAATTTTGTTGTTTATGCTATGATATATTGTATCAGCCCATATCCCACTGCAGGGCTCGGGCATACTTTACAATTGAGAGTACGATTGAGAGTGGTTAGGCCGTATAGTCCACCACGCTGGCCTAATGCGGATTGGATGCTAAGATATAAACTTCATTAATTCAAACACATAACATTCAATTGTAAATTTTTTTTACACTGAAATAATAATAACAGTAATAACACCCAACAGTCACATACATAGTCCTGACTCCACACTAAGATCGAGTTTTGTGTCGTGGGTATCAGGAACTACGACAGACTTTTCGGTCTCACAAACACCCAGACCCGGGAGAAATATTTGTGGGCCGCACAAACATTTATCTCGGTGCCGGGATCGAACCCGCGGCCTTTCGTTTCACAGGCGGCGTCTAACCAACCGCACCACGGAGGCTGTCAAGTTAACTATACAGTCGATTTGTTGGAATTTCCATTGCCAATTACAAATCTCTAATTAAAATATTTTCATGTATAAAGCAGGTACATACAAAATTAATCACATTGTCAATTTATAAATATAATAGTCGATACTCGTTAAATTAATTACTGAATTAAATAATTTAAAATAGAGAATTGCTGTTATGTGAACTGGCACATAGACTGATATGGCATACATGGGTACATATCTTTATTTTTTTCGTGGCATGACAAAGAGACTATATTGAACTGTACTGTAGTGTATCAGCCTACATACGTCCTACTGCAGGGCACGGGCCTCCTCTACAATCGAGAGTACGATTGAGAGTGGTTAGGTCAGATAGTCCACCACGTTGGCCTAGTGCGTGTTGGCTGAAATTATATATCATTAGTTTATCTCGTATGAATTTTAATTTACCTAAAATCAAGGCAGCACATTGTTGGACACAGGCTATCCAATTGCATATCGTCGAACTTGATCCTCATATATTATTTCTATTTATTTTATATAGCTATTTTTCTTTAACAAACATTATTTTGGTACACCTAAGTTGTAGTGTGAACGCATCTGTAGATTTTGCGTGTATTATACTAGCCGATGTATATTTGGAAAAACATTGAATAAACAATGAAAAGCCGCCTCAAAAAATGATATTTGAAGTCACGTGGAAAGATGAAAGTCGTAGTGAAATTACTTTTTTATATTTTGCTCCGCTTGCTCCGTACACAGGCTGTGAACCGTGAGGTCCTGGGTTTGTTTACTTGTTAGTAAATCAACTAAATGCGTATTTTTCACATTGAAAATATTATAAGTTCTACCTCGGAAAGGCGTATCTACTGGTATAACAAAGCCTAATTAAAATTGGTGAAGTGTGGGTGGCTTTATTGGCACATATTTTTATCTTGGATTCCCAGGCGCAAGTGTATGTATGTTATCCTATTAGAATATTGCAATTTTAGTCATTTTCAAATCTAATAGACGAATTAGTTTCTCCAATTAGAAAATTTGTCATTAGTAATATTTCTGATGTGCTGCCATCTAGCGACGAGTAGACAAAGTAATTAATTTAACTTAAACTATGAAAAAAATGTAAGTCATTTATTTTTGTAACGTAATTGAAATTCCTATTTGCTACATTAAAAATATTTTACATTTTTAGTTCCACGTTTATAATTTTTCCATTGTATTTAGCGCCATCTGTGTTGGAATAGCTATACTATCAAAATATTTTTGATAGGATTTTTTTTTATTAACTTTATAGTTGCAGTAACTAGTATTTACCTTTAAAAAAACAAAGAATGGAAGTAAATAATTTTGATTTATATTCAATATAATTCAAAGTTCTGATACTTTCTTCTTTGCTATTAACTGATAGATGGCGCTGCGCGGCCACACAAATCTGAGTGTATAGAGATTTCGTGGATTTTCTCTCGAACACCGCTTAGGACCGAATCGTTGATTTCTATGGTATGTTTAAAAGAAACCAGTTCGAATTTTTGTGCATTATTTGCCTATTGTTTAACTACTACACTAGATTTTATGACTCTGACTTAAAAATGATATAGTTTTTTATTCTAGCTGGACATTTCTAAATGAAACAATTAAACTCTTTCAGGCGATAAATTATTCTAATAAAACAAAATAAACGAAAAACATAAATCAATTTAAAAGCAACTTATTTTGTTAGATACTTTAAATTTTCACAGTCTAATTTCATAATTCCATTAATATGGTCATTTGTCATAAAAATGAAAACTGTGTTTTATGTTGTTTCATTACTAAGGTCCATTTGACAAAATTAACTTTGAGCATAACTTAAACATTGACGATATTAACCTTTATTTAAAATTAAAATTATAGTTAAAGTTACTCGATGTTACTGAGGCTTGGGATTTTTTGCAACCAGTTATAACAAGTACAGGTGAAAAATAATCCATCTGCATTTCAGAATGTGTACTTATGAGTAGAGGTTTGCTTTATTTATCAGTTGAGACAATTGGTCGTTTCATAGTTGTTACTGATTCATCTACGACTAAACGTTATGGTAAAAGCAGTGATGTATGCACTATGCATTAGTGTATGCTTGCTGAAACCCGACATACACAACCTGAACCGCGACAAATTCCGGCAGTCAACTATACAGGCCTTATAATATGGTTTATAAAATTTATACAATATGTAGAAGATACATGGAAATTAAAATAATAGCTAGAAAAATATGAGCTTAAACGTAAATCCTTACTAATATTATAAAGGTGAAAGTTTGTATGTATGTATGGATGTTTGTTACTCTTTCATGAAAAAACGGCTCAACAGATTTTGATGAAATTTGGTATAGTGATAGCTGACACCCTGGATTAACACATAGGCTACTTTTTATCCCGAAAAATGTAGTGTTCCCGTGGGATGAGTCAGGAAACCAAATATACATATTTTCTACTCTTTCAAATTCAAATTGTTGGCACGGGATGTCCTCTCCTACGGAAGGGAAATATAGTCGACGGCACGCGGGAAATATAGTTAGTAGACACGCGAAATAATATGTTCTTGATGTGGATTGGACTCAAAAACTATCTGCACCCGGGCGAAGCCGGGCCCGACAGCTAGTCATAAATAATTATAACTTTTGAAGTGTACTCGCTGTACTTAATATTAATGTTATCTAATAGTTCAATTTCAATATTTTTGTGTTATTTTTTTTACTTGTTCTATTTTTTCCTTTTCCTTTCGTAATTAGTCAACTTAATTAAGTAAAAAAATAAATATGATTCAAGTCTGTAAGACAGAAGACGACTAAAAAAAGAATTCTAGTGGTACCTAATTGAATTGTAAATGTCTTAGTTTGGCTCCCAGGTCGAGCAATTAAATCTGTAACATTTTGGTTTGACAAAATTGCAATTTGATACAAATATGCAGACAAATCCAAATGCTTCTTCGTGTTTTTCTTAAATATACGATGTTTGTATGGGGACATATTATCATGCTTTGTTTAAATATCCTGCGATGTTTGTGTGGGGACATACAGGCCGGCAAAGTCATCCCGCCTGAACAGCTGATCAGAATACAGTATATTATTCGCTGGTCAGTACTCGCCTCGCTTGTGGTTTGCAGATAGTGTTGGTAATAAAAACGTTTACTTATTAAGTAACATTCCGATTGGGTTCACTATACTCTGATATACATCTGTTTATGGTATGTCAGACTGAGTTAATTTATGTGCATTTTTGCTAGAGTATTTTTTTTTGTATAATACAAATGTTTTTTTTAGTATTTAATTGTAATGAAAATGGTCATTATTTTGGGATGGGATTGTGTTTTTCGAGATGTATATTTGGTATTTTTAAAGTTAAGTTTTTAGTATTTAACAAAGTTAAGGTGGCACTTCTTATACTGGTAGGGGAAGTAACTATAATGGTGATGTCCGAAAAGAGTATCTACCGGTCAGAGATTGTTGTTTTTTTGAGTCGATACAAATATGATCGAAACAAGGAATATGTGTGCTGAATTTCTGAAAATCGACTCTTATGCGTTGCTTACTATGACAGGTTGACCACTATATTGTAAGGTGGTTGCTCTATCTGATTGGATACATCATACGAGTGTCTTACTATTCTACTACCAGGGATTTTTTACATTGCTAATGACACATGGCTTACCAAAATGTACTGTATATATGTAATGGCTTACTGTATCTATATCTGTATAAGCATAATACTGCAGGGCATGAGCCTCATCTAAAATAAAGAGGACGATTGAGAGTGGTTAGGCCGTATAGATCACCACGCTAGCCTACAGCGGTTTGGCATGACCAATTACAGCACCTGTTTTTTTTTGTTTAACTGGTTTTTAGCTGTTTTTTTTTTTACTGGTGGAATAAAAGGCCGATAACTTGATTTTCTGCAAGCTAGTAGTACTTATATGAAGGTAATATTATGTTCATGTTTGTATTAAAACTGGCATTCGTGGGGTTGTTGTTTTGTAGAATATTTCTTAATTATTTGAATTTCAAGTGAAAAAGTATTGTAATTAATTTCTTTTTAAAGCTAGAAGTCGGAAAGTTAGATGCTATGTATTTTTGCCTAGAAATATTGTAATTAAAGAGAATCTCTAAGACCAGGGGTTAATGCAATTGTAACTGAACAAACACAACAGTGTTCACAAGTTAACAAATCCAGAAAATCATGGAATAACAAAATATAATTTGGATTAGTGTTTCGTGCTTAGTTATGTTAATTGTGTGATGTAACATTTTTATTACATTAGTTTAGGATACAATATTGTATGTTTGTAATATGGCTCAGAATTTTGTTTCTGGTCTTGATTTTAAAAACTTATTGAGGTCATGGTGTCTGTTTAAAGTAACTCATTGGTGGTGGATATTATTTGGATATCATTTCACTTCCCCTCCTTGGTTGATGAATTGATAGACCAGTTTGGTCCGTATTTTTTTTATCGAATATTGGATTTATAGTTTTATTATGACAAAAAATGTTTGGTTTGCATAAGACGACTTGCCTTGTTGTAAGTTTTATGTAAAGTGAAAGGATTGTATTCCAATATTTTTGTGCACAAAATATAAAAATTAATGTTTTTCTCTTTTATCTTGATGAATATAATGTGGTCTCTACTGACATAAAGGATATGGATATTCAAATTAATTCGAAGTCCATGTTGTAATTATTCAATATGTATTTCTAACGCTAGCTAATACTTGCATTTATATGAAGAATCATTCTGTTCCTTAGTTTAGAAAGTCTATATTGAAATAATCCAATATGGACTTCAAACGCAAATTAATAAATGTAATAATTCCTTAATTTCGAAAAAAAAAAACAATAATAAATAAATAATAATAAATTAAGAAATACGAGTCACCAATTTGGTTTCACGAAAACGAATCTCATACACTAACTGTTTATTAGGTCAACGATCAGGATTTTTTATTGCTATGAATACCCAGACGAGCGTTCCTTCCTTATGGCAAGTGATATGACCGCTCTTGGACATCTACTGCGCTCGCCATCGCAGACATAAGACGTTAATTCTCATTAGTGAATTTATATTCTTGTTGGCGGGAGAAGTAGACATTGCGGTGATATCTACCCAGGCAATCTCCCACATAAATAAGAGACAGCATATTTTATAATATTTCAGACCATACTGGCTAGCTTCCATTCACTACACTGATTATTAGGTCAATGTTCATAAATGTTCTTTACTTGTAACCGCTTATAATTTTTAAGGTCTAGTTATCAAAGGGAGGCGTTAATGACGGCCACATTTTTTAATGGCAAAGATTTATTTTATTATACAATTTTATAAGCTTATAGTAGACACAATTCTTTCATGTCGAGACACCACAGAAAGTAATTGCTCTGTCTCAAACTTTTTTGTTGCAAATGCTTAATATTTCGGGTCAGATTTTTTTCAGTTGACGACAGGAATGATGTTAAGCTATTCCTAGATTGATATTTATGTTATTGATGATAGCAGACTCAAGAACTCTTTATTACTCGGTTAAGACTTCAGTCTGCTCCAAGGATGATTTATTTTGATTGGGTGTTGTTGGTTAGCTCCTCTAAGAGTCAAAACATATTAATCTGTGTATCTGTGAGTCATTTATTATATTTGAGATACGAGACTGTTATAGTAAAGATTACGGTTGGAGTTAAATAAGCATACGCAGATTTATTCTTAGCTGAGATGGCTTCATATTCATTTCACAATATATTGAGTTGCAATGTAGAGACGAGGGCGTTTATATTAAATTTATTATTTCATACATACTTTTTGATTATCATATTGATCATCATTATTATTTTAAATTAATTGTTGTTATATAAAAGCGAAATTTATTTTCATATCTTTATCTGGCCTTGCCGGCTACAGTCTCTGCTAGTTCAGCTACTTGGTGTTCTAATATCAATCATCTGTCATCATATGTTAAAAATTACTTCATGTTCGTGAAAAACTTGACTTTAACAATACGACTTTAACACAATATCAGATTTCTGTCATCATATAAAAATGCTGTTTGAATGAAGACGATTCAATAACGCAGTAAAAAACTACACCTATTTGTTTATTATAATGAAACTATTTAAGTACAAAAATTAAAGTAACTTGTAATTCTATGCAGTTTTTTTAAATAGGATATTTTAATTTATTTGAATGTAATTTAAATAGCATGGTTATATTTTAGAATGTTGCTGAAAAAAGTTGAATAAGAAAAGCAGAGAAGATTCAGAACTATGGTTGCAGTATAGTATTAATAGTAGAATGCAATTTTGGTCAAAATACATGTAATAATGTGGTTGATAAAGTATTCAGATACAATTTTATTTTGTAGCTTGTGCCTGAAAGCTTTGGTTTTCATATTTCTGTAAGAGTTTTTAGTTTTAAGTTTCATTATATTTTATGTGGTGTGATCAAAATGGATCTTTCATGATTTCCTTAAAGAAAAAATACCAATTCTAATTAAAAATTAAATTATAATTTATTCCAAAGATCTTTGATGAGTCTTAGATATTTTTAACAACAATGAAAATCAATTGTGGTCCTGAATACACACATACGTATTTTGTTTTTTCTTTTGTAAGTATTGTATTTTTTTTTATATGCACTTTAATAAAATTTTGTTTTCATCCTAGTTATTGCAAGGATTGCTGATTGCGAATTTTCCTCAGAACCCCGGTTCTGTTCTGGTTTGCATCAGAATTGAGCGGACATATGCAAACATTAATGACTGTTTCATTCCACATAACCTTTTTAAATCAAATTAAAAAGTAGTCTCTTAAAAATAATATAAAATGTAACTCATGTAGAATAAAGACCTTGATTTTTCTTAAAAATATTTATTTATCTACTCGATGCACTGTGCAATGGTCTATCTGTATAAACATAGAATAAAAATGTCTAAATGATTTGGGGACAATGTTGTTAGTTGAAGATTTGTATATTTAGCGTATATTATTCTCCACTAAATCTTATTTTTCAACTCTTTTTTTTGTCACAAAAATTAAAAATAAACTACTTGTATAAATCGTTCATGTAGCCAATACTTTTCACTTATAATTGTTTTATAATACATAAAGAAAAATCAAGAGCTTCATTGTTCGTACTGTACTGTATCAGCCCATATACGTCCCATAGCAGGGCACGGGCTTCTTTACAATTGAGAGTACGATTGACAGCAGTTAGGCCATATAGTCACTGGTAGTAGGACCCTTGTATGTAAAAGGTCACCTGGGTAGATCCACCGCAATATCTATTACGCAAAAACAATGTAAATGCACTGTTGTGTTTCGGTTTGAAGAACATTGTGACTAGAGTAACTAAGGACTTATTGAGACTTATCATCATATATTTCAGGATGGCGAGCGCAGTAGAATGTCAAGCATTGTTTTGTAATTCAACGGGTTGTTTAGTTTTGCTACTGTCTATGAGAGGTCATATCGCTAACCATCAGGCGAATGGAAAGCTGGTCTCGTCATTCATTGCAATAAAAAATATATAGTCCACAATATTGTAATTTTTTAGGTAGCTATAAATATTATTTCGCAATTTTATGGTCTAAATGTTCAGGTAACCTATCAATAAGTTATATTTTAAACAAGTATTAATACTATGATTTCCAGTTCCCAGAAAAGATGAAATAATGATGGTTATTCAAATTTAATGAGCTTACATACAGACAACACAATGAGATGTTTTCATACATTACGAATTCGTTGGAAATCTAAGTGTAGTTATGACTGTAATTTCGGTAATAATATAATTTAAATATTACGATTTAATTTATTCGTTTTAAAGAATGTGTACCAAAATATATTTTTTAATACATAATTTTTTTGTTAGAGTAATTATAATAAGTGACTTATTAAAATATCTTCTGTTACTCATGGTATCATTAAAATATCATGTATTTTTTTAAACTAAATTGACTAATTTTAAAATATAGGGATAGAATAATAAAAATAATTGCGTAGACTACTTAAACCCAAATAATCTTTTTTCAAATAATCAACAGGAATTCTATCCACAGTACATTGGAATTGTGAGGCGTCAATAAAATACTTGAAATCAACGGACGAATTAAGCCAAAATTAATACCAGTCTTCGTCCGCCGTCGGGTAAGCAATATGGCTGCCGGTGGCCAGGCTCCCCGCGCCCCGCCGCCGCGTCATCTAACAACCCCCCTCACCCCCTCTGTCGCCCGTGAGAGATTGCTTTTTTGCGAGCGAGAGAGACCTTCCACTCCCTAGTGTTTTGCGTTCTAAAATATTTTCACAATGCGGTTTAGCTCATTCTAAATTGAATTTTATGTTTGAGGCAATAGAGTACCAAATCGGTTGATCAATGAGGGTCGGTTGCGTCCATTCGAATGCAAAGCTCTACCGTGAAAAGTGTGAAAAAGCGAAAGAGATGGATAGAGGCGGCCGTCTCGGGCGGGGCCCAAGTTTTCGTGAGTCGTTCGTAGCTTAGATGTCGCTCTGTTCACACATTAGGCCACCGCGTACGCCAGAAAGGGACGGATGGATTTTTCGCGTTTTCTTTTTTTATTTGGTCTTTATCTTGCGGGGGGCAAAAACCGGTGCGTTAGGGGAGCGTGGGGAGCGGACGGGTAACGACCGCTGCGTTGCGTGTAATGTTTTAGGGGGGTAGTTACGTACAAACATACATAAAAACGTATAGATAATGAATAGTGGTGTAGAATGTTTAATCACGGCTTTTTGGAGTACTTAGCTGTGTTGTAGAAATATGAGATAATTACTGGCAAAAATGATTTTAGTAAATCGAAAATCGTTTGATGTGAAAATGATGAATTCGCTGGCGGCGTTGTGAATGGCCGATGTCTAATTATGGTCGGCCGTGTTTTGGCGGTTAGTTTTGTCATGCAATCGTAAAAATGTCCAATTTGCCGGCATAAATTGCTGTTTACTGATTCATTTTGAACTCGCATTACGTGCTTTAGAATGTGAATTGGTATTGTTTTGTTTAAATGCGTAGCCGCGTCTATGTGTCTGCCGGACTTAGGTACCACGGTTGCATAGTATATTACTCAATGATAGTATATTTGTTAATATATAGTCTGGCAGACTCCATAGCACAGTCGGTTATACTGGCTGTGAAATGAGAGGCCGCAGGTTCGATCCTCGCACTGAGACAATTTTTTGTGAGGCCCAAATATTTGCCTCGGGTCTGAGTGTTTGTGAGACCGACAAGTCTCTTGCAGTTTCTAAGGCCCACGACACTATATTATTTATTTCTTTGGGATTAGGAATTGTATCTAGTCTCGGGATTTCTGACATAATTATATCGACTGACGTCTGATTTCTTTCAGTTGAGAATCATTCAATAAATTGTAGTCACTCTTTCCAGCTAGTATAAAAATACGGAATTCTTTGGACGCCAACGGAGCAATTGCGGCTTAAAAGCCGTTTTCTCTTTTTTGTGCTATTTTCATTTTCCTTCATAGATCATTATAACTCAATATGAAGATATATATAGAGTTCCTAATTATTCATATTGAAGCAATCGAATTAATCTTACTAATTTAAACCAGCTCGTCAAAGTAACTTACTTTTAAATGTATTTTCCTACTGTTATGTTTATGTCAATATTTTCATTAATGTTTGCTCTAAAAATCACTTTACTATTATTATTATTAGGAGTAAAAATATACACAGACAGGTTGGATTAAAAAAATACAATCAAATTGAGAATCTCCTCCTTTTTGAAGTCGGTTAAAAAGTACCAGCCTTTGATTAATCTGCCCGACTGAAGGGCCTGGATTCGATGATATAAGATGTAAGACTACGGTTCATCAATGTGGCCTAGCATTTTATACTCCATTGCAATTTAAAGTATTACAAGGGTTTTCAGATAAATGCATGTATCACGCTGGTATTTTCCTTCGCTGTTAGAATAAGCAAGTTTAATTTGTATCCATACATTTGCAACTTCGTAAAATTGTGCCTTGATTTACAACCTAAGAGTTTTGTGACGCAAAATAATTTGGTTTGAAATTTCATTGTATCACTGACTTTTTGAAATAGGATAATCAGGTGGTTTATATATCAATATTTAATCATACTTAACTATAAAACTATTTGATATTTTTTATAGAAGACTTTAAACGAATACGTTTAATTTGTTTAGACATTATTTCAAAGGCATGATAATTTACCTGGAGACGAATTTTCTGAAACAGTTTAACAAATTATTAAGTGTTGATAATTCATCATTAAATTATTGCATTTTTGGAATTTAAAAAAGCTTGATTATTCGTCTGGCATAATTAAAACGCATAAAACATCTTACAACTATAAAAAAATAAATTAACAAAAATCTTTGTTGTCTGTAGCAGACGAGTGGATTAATATTCAAGAAGGGTCAACCGTGAGAACATGAGGTCAGGGGTCAAAGCGACCTGTGTAATGAAGTTTCAAAAGATCGGGTCAAGACCTCTGACCCTTCGTGTGCGGGCTGGCATAATCTTGTTTGTGGTACGATGGACCTTGAGAACTGATTTGCATGAAGCTAAAGTATAATTGTGTTTAAATTCTTGCAAGTAGTGCAAGGTCTTTTTTACCCTAACGGGTGTTGGACGGGTTAATTTTTATGCGCCTGTTTATGCAAGTTTCAATTTTAAATGGAATATTTTGTCTTCAGTGGCAGTAGTTGTTAAACAGTGTTTGAAAATGTCGGGAGTGGTCAATAGTGTAAGGAAACTCTTTTATCTCTCAACTTGTCTTCTTCAGCTTAGTGTTATCATGGCTTGTCTCATGGTCCATTTTCTTGCTCCATCTTCGTAATTATTCCCAGATTTTAGCATCCTCGACTGTTAAACTATTGGCTCTCATAATTTATTATCTTTCATAAATCATGCAAGCGCTTTTTATACCATTATAGTATACAGATATTGACATCTTTTCTAATTTCTAACAGCTCTTCAAACAAAAAATAATTAAATAGGTGTTGTGTACTCCTGTAATTGGTATATACACCAGAAAGCAATTTGTATTTTTTTAAATAAAATTTGATAATGTGTATACTGTTGGAGAATCTTAATTAAATAAATAAATAAACTAAGAGTATTAGATTAGTTATTTGAAGCCTTATCTCTTAACATAATGAAGGTTAAACTTATTTGGGCCAGATGTACTTGTGTGGGCTGGCAAAGATGTTTCTAATTTGTGAATAAATTACTGAACGTTACAATCATCCGATGCTGCGATTTTAGTGGTGAGTTATTTTTTTATCTGTTTTATTTATTTGTTTTAAGTGGTAATTATAACTGCATGGAACAGTAAGACTATATTGTTCTTTAAATTCAATTTTATTTTTAATGCATTTTTGCCATTTGCATTATTTGCTGGTTTTTAATGATAAAAATATCCAAAAAACTGACCATATTATACATATGTATTTATTTTTAGACAAATGGTATTTCAGCGTTAAACTCTATTTTTGTTTTTGTAGTATACAGCTATTTTATTGCAAATAATAATAGCATGGATAAAATCTATGAACGTTGTTTTAAATAATTTAAATTTTAATATGAAATCCGAGCGGTCTATTTTTATTGTTAATTTCTATACATTTTTTTGGTGATCTATTGATCTAGCTCAAATAATAATTTAAACTTTTTTACGTTTATGTAATTACATGATTTTCTATGGAAATGTTTTGATGCGTATTGAGTGCTTATTCGAAATTTTCCGAGAACTGATTTTACGGAGAGATATTCGAAACTAAATCATGAAATTCCTGGAAGTATTACGTGAAAGATACAACGAATTTAGCTCTTCTTAGAATATGGAACATTGTCGCAACTTATTTGTTTGGATATAAAAATTATTGTAAAATTAAAATTAAAAGTCTTAAAAATAGTACAATAGCGGCCTTATTGCTTGAGGCAATCTCCAGGCAACCAAAGGATGGATAAGACAGAACGACAATTTCTGTTATGCATGCTAATGCAATTTTTTTAAAAGATTCTGATTTTAGCAGCTTCTTTGGCTTTCAGAATTGATACCCCATTGAAGTTAATGAATTCTAGGTTTAAAATTACCTAAAGAAACTAGCACCTAAGTTTTATGAAGTAATATTTCATTAAAGTTAATATTGAGATTGTAATAATTGAAATAGACTGTAGAAAAACTACACACGGTATGGCAGCGGTACCGATGGGCGTTGGGGCCGAAAGGTTCTAGAGTGGAGGCACGTACAGGCAAGCGAAATGTCTGACGCCCGCTTACAAGGTGGACGGACGACCTGGCTGAAGTTGCAGAAAGTCACTGGATGCAGGCCGCTTCCAACAGGTCGATGTGGATCTCCACAGATCCTTAGGGGAGGTCTATGTTCAACAGTGGACTCCCTGTGGCTGAGATGATGATAATGATAGAAGAGGTGCTACCAGGATACGCACGTGTCGCCTTGTGAGTTTAATCCCAAGACGTGATTTGGGTCAGCATGACGCCGTATCGGACACAATTTCTTGACCCCAGGCTGATAATGGATCGAAAAATCTAATATCACTTTGCTCAGTAGCTGTAATCGTGCCGCAATGCCACCGAGTCAGTATGCCAAATTTAATCTTCTAATAAAAAAACACCAACCACTCAAATATATCATGATCCTACGAATGATCAAATCTTGTGTCGCGAAGATTGGAATCAAACGGGATTTGTAAGTAGAGCCATGCTGTTGTCAGCCATGATTCAGCATGGATGGGCACTCTCATTCAGGGCGGTACCACTGTCTCCCAGGAAATAGATATACACAGCTTGGATGTCGCGTTTCATTCGGTAATTGAGATTTCTGGATGCCCAATAACACTTTCTTTTTTACATCAATTTTGACCTGGATGAACACTTATCCGTGATCCAAGCGTTGTGGATGCTCGTGGACGACAGTGACCACTTACCATCAGGTGACCTTCATGCTCGATTGCCGGACCTATGCAATAAAAAAAAGTTAATTAACATGCGACGTTTTTACTTGTTCATATTAAATTCCCACATATTTTTGAATGTCTATATTTTACTAATTCAAGAAAGGTTGGCCACACAAAGATTTGTGTCGGTGTGGGAATCGAAGCCGCAGTGTTTTTTTTTATACTCGGCGTTTAACCAACGCCGCCACGGAGGCTGTCTTACTATGAACCATTAATGAAATCTCCAAGAAATATTATGTTGTTTGATTCCATATAACTAACTATCATTGTCGTTGCTGCATAATTTTAATTCTTTTAACATTCATCGTTTGCATTCCGTATATTATTATCCTCGGCAACATCCACTTGGGGTGGTCAGCCAAATTAAAAGTCTGTGAGACAAAATTATTACAGAAAATATGCAACGTTAGTAACCGTGAGAACGCATTAGCAATTCTAATATTAAGATAATTCTTGAGATGACCCCTTTCATACAGATTGCTTCACCTGTACTTGCATAGCTAATTACAGGATTAGCATAAAGCAAGGCGAAAAAGTATATTTCACACAGTTTTAGCTGCGTTTTTAAGGGTTGGATGAGAAACGGTTGAAACCGTTGCGTAATCTTTATGCATTTTTTTTGCTACAATGACCAGTGATTATGGTCAGTTTTTTTGAAAAGAGATTTATAACGATAGAAAAAAGTCTTATATGGTTTTCTCTAATATATATATGGCTTTAAATTTCAATCTTTTTAAAACTGGGCAATGATACAGTTTCTTAGATTAAATATTAGTCTACTAATTACGATTAATTGAGAGAAAAATATTCGTTTCACTCTGTTTTAAAACATGAGTTTGAGCCTGTTTACTTGTGGGAGGTGTCTCATGTTATCTAAGAGGCTGCCTGGTAAGGTACCGTTGTGATTTCTAATTCTCCCGCCAAACAGTAGTGTGAATGCACTGTTGTGTTCAGGTTTGAAGGGCATTGTAGCCAGAGGAACTGCTGGGCATATTGAAACTTAACATCTTATGTCTCAGGATAAGGCTCTCGCCATTCATTGCAATGAGTAAAACGTCTTACTTGGTGTTCAGTGTAATTTTTAACCATTTGATTTTAATAATAAAAAAATGCTAGATAATGATTATTTACAGTTTTAAATCGTTTTATTATGCCAATCAGTAAAATAAAATTAGTTGAATTGAAAATAAAAATAATGTACAAAATAATGGAGTCTATTCTAAAGCTTTGGACTAAACTTAATTCCTCGTTCATCAAAGTTTATTAATAAGGCCTTAAGAGAAATTAATGTGTCGTTAATCAGAAAATTAGGTATAATATAAACTAAGAGTATAAAAAGTCAACATTCTTATACCCAACTGCGGATTTGTATTCCAATAGCAAGTCAATAACGTTGCTAATCTTTGCTTGCATAATTGAAGGCTAAATAAGGCGGGCATTACACGAACTTCGAGTCTGGATATAAAGTATTCAGCGAGAGGGGGGTGGAACCGTGCTGTACCGTGCTGAACACGTTTGTTACTACTGTTTATATCTGATTTACCGATTTGTTACCATTTACAGCTAATTGAAAGGACAAAACGATTAGATAGGTCGCTGTACTAGTGCGCACTTTGTATTGACTGGTATTATTAGAGTTAGAATATTTATATGGATATCATTGTTTTTATTTATAAAATGTTTTTCTACAGTATTAGTTAGGATTTTAGTCTGGTAGGTATGTTTTCAACTAGAATAAATTCCAAACATTCTAAGTACATTTTCATCCGAACAAGGTTCCCAATTTCACTGATCCGACTCCGAACAATCCTTATTATGGGAAATTACCTTTTAATAATACCGTTGTTAGTAAGATTTATAAATATTTGGGATAACACAATAATTGTAGATTCATATCGCAGTATTATAATAATAATAATAAGTTTATGTATTTAGGCAAAAAGTAAGTTTGCACAATAGTAGTAATTATAACTAGACTTAGGTATAGGTGAGATCAAAGTAATAAGTAAGTAATACTTAACCTAAAATTAACAAAATATTTTATGTACACCAGAAGAAAAAAAGATGTGATAGGACTACCCTCTATCACATTATGGGACGAAACACAAAAGGAGAAACGTGGGTGTCCTGGTAATACTGGGAAAAAGATTCTGTTTATGTGTGTAGAATATCTTTATGTGTATTGAATGTGTGTATGATGTGGATGTTAAAATCAATGACTTAATTGATATGGTACAGAATTATTATTATTAATATCGTGATGTTAGAAGTTTTGATCTATGGTGTAAAGTTTTTTTATTATTAATGGCGAGACGGGCCAGCCATTCTCCTAATTGTAAGCGACACGAGCGCTCCAGGACAGTAGCAGAACCAAATAACACTGCGCTCGCTATCCTCATACATGAGATATTAAGTTTCAATAGGTCCAGTAGTTACGCTGAAAAAAAAATAGTGCGTTTACAGTCCTGTTTGGCGGGAAAAATAGGCATTACGGTAGTACCTACCCAGACGGCCTACCACCAGATTCAGAATGATTGAGATTTGGAGACTATCCCGCCGTCAAACATACCACTGTAACTCTTGTAAGCCAGGATCAACAGTGGCACAGAAGCTCGTCGAGTCTCCGGGAATGTCTTACTTGTCTTTAACCCGCAACGGAATCAATCATAAAGTTAAATTAATAGGAGGAGTTGGAAATATATATGACCACTTCCCAACGTTAATTATTGAGATATATTTTATATTATGAATTGGTGATGTGATCTTTCGGAAAAAATATATAGGGTTCAGTATTATTTGTCGTCTTGTAATCTCTATTAATTATTTAATATTTGTAAATGTATTATTCTAATAATTTTCTGCAATCCATGATATATTAACAATCCTGAAATTATACACCTCCGTAATAATTTATTTATTTATCGATATAAATAAACTCTAATAAACTAAATTAAATTTATTTTACAATGCCCTTTCTTTTTTCCATTTTTTCTTTTTTCTCCCCCTTTTTTATCCATCCCATGGTTGTCTGGCAGAAATTGCCTTAGAGCGATGAGTCCGCCATTTGTACTTTGTTGTTTTGTATTGTCTCTAAAGCTGGTATTCTTTTTTAATGTGTACAATACATAATTAAATAAATAAACTCATATCGTCGAATATAGCTGGCATTAGGACGTGTTCCCAATGTTCCTTTCATTTGCGTCGGCATCGACGTGCGATAATTTATTAGATAATTAAATATTCTACCGGAACCATTGCGTTCAGGTAATTACGTTTTATATCGGTCGCGTTCAGTGTGAACAAGGCCTGTTTATTTTTTATCTAATTAGTTATTCGGATTTATTTGTAATTTGTGACTTGTTTTTTTTTGTAATTTTGAGCTATTGATATATTAGTATTATTGTGTGTTTTGTTTAAAAAATCATGCAACTTTCGTGTAATTAGTCTTTCTAATTGGTAACAATTTCATGAATTAGATTTCCTTGTTATAAGAACATAAATGTTTAGTAGGTACCAATTTTTGTTCCGATTACAACTCAGTCTTTCAAATATAAAACAAAAATATTCCACACCCAAAATCAAAGCTCAAGACCGACCGCCATTACAGTCGGGGGTGCGATTAAAGAAAATTATAACGCGTGATATCGATCGGGGAAGCGAAGGCGTTACCTAGCAACAGCCTAACCCTTCAGATGCCGCGAGCCGCTTACTTTGTGGCGAGGGACCGGGGGCGCACCTACCCCCGGTTTTAGGGTTATGAAAACCGTCCGTTTGAGGGTTAGATTATCCTTTGAGTGATTGTGGGTGTGGGTATCTTTGGACATAGATATTCGATGTGTATATGTTGGATTTTAGATTTGTGATAGAATTTTATTAAGCATTATACAATTGCTAAGTATTGATTCGAATTGCAAGGTTTCATTGTGTCTTTGCCTATTATTTTTGGAATTGGAATGGATGAAAGTTTTGAAAATTCGAATGACGATATTGTTATCTATTCAACTTTTTTAAGTTGTTGATCAACTACTGCAATTATAAAAAAACAGTTAACTATATATTTTTATTTTTGTAACATACATACATTTATTAATTTCTATACTTAAAACAAAAATCTAATGTTGAACTTTGAACAAGCTCTTTGCAAATATTATTTCACTTGTGTTTGACATCTAATCAGACTCAGTGTCATTTGTACTTATCAAATTATACAGAACACAAAACCCGCGACTAAAAACACGCGCTTGCCGGCGTATTTCGGCATTGATCCGGCAGCGAGCGCGCCTGCGTGCTGCCAGAAAAACGAACCGACCAAAAGCAAGGTCACACACTACAAGTTCTTTTTTCAAATTCCAAATATCGAATGGTGGATCAGAAATGTTGCTTTGCTTTGGCGAAGTTCAGTGGGACAGTGTTATGACGGCAGCGGGGTCGTGCAGACGTCTCCTGATCGATGTATTGAATATTAGTATTGGAATATTCTAGAACGCGCGCATTTGTACTATGGTATAGCTCTGTACTGATGTCGCGGTTTGGGCGTATAGATATGGATATGCATTGAGGTATCATTTCTTAAATTCAATGGTGCCGATGAAATATCGAAGTTTGCTAAGTAATGAGAGGGGATTGAGTTTCATGGCGTGCCATTTAAAAAGTGTATTTGGCAGATTGCTATAAGCTGATGATGATGATGATGACGACTAACATATTTTTATTGCTATCAATGACTTTATTTTGCCGATCTTTTCGACTGCAAAGGAACAGTAAAAATTTAAATATACTCGATCCTTAACTTTTATATTAACCTTTCGTAGGAGTCAAATAAATAAAAAATATGATACATAAATGTTTAAGAGCATTCACTTACGAAAAATACTTGCGGAAATACAGCAATTCGGGACGCAGAAATTACACAAATTACATACGACGGAATGCAATCGAAACGGTATCATTCGTTTTATAACACTTAAGAGCGGGGTCTATGTGAAATGGCCTTTTTCACAACGTTTTTTCTTGGTGATCTTTATTATTAGGTGTTCAAAAAAAATATATGTTGATCTACACTATATGGAGCTTGGGCCCTTCTTTTCAGAATTCTTAAAAGTGTATTAAAAGTACTTGAAATAAAATTGCAAAGTGACCTCTATTTTCGCATTTACAACGTTTTTTCTCTTAAACTACGAGCACTAGGATTATTTTATTATCATCAGGATGTTAAGAAATGCAAGGCGGATGGGACCTTCTTTTTATTTTTTCTAATTTCTGTCTCATTTATTTTTAACGAATTTTTCACATTATCGATACTCTAAATCGCGAGCACGTCCCCGCTGTCGCCTAACAAATCATTGCGGGACGAACCGCCGTGCTAAACGGACCTATGTCGCTTGTCTTCGCAATATCAACGTAAATTTAATATTGCTATTTCGCTCGACACATTCATTGAGAACGGTTACGCCCGGTCTAACCGTAGTAAATCACTATACTACGTCACTGCAACTGTGGCGCTGTTGCTTGGATGCCAAATAAAAACGTGTGGCCGCGGGTTCCATCCCGCATCGAAACAAATGTTTTTATTTATAAATTCATCTATCTACTATCTAACCCAATATTTTATATAGGAAACATTTTATTTCATGCATTTTTGTAACATTTATATTTTACATTTTTGTATTTTAGATTTTTGAATATTACCATTTTTGTTCATTATGAATAAACCAAAAATTACTCAACCGATCTTAAAATTCTTTCACCATCCGATTCCAACATTATCCTGGAGTAACACAGGCTGTATATTTGCCTAAAGGGGATGACATGAGTTAAAATGGAAAATAAAAATCATTGAAGATATTTTTTTGAAAAAAATATTCTACCATATTTTATAAAATTATTATTTATGCTCTTAGTAGAAAGTAACTGTACTATAATAGTAGATTTATTTTGTTAAAGTTAACGATCATAATATTGTACCTACATAGCAAAATATAAGTATCGTGCGATGTTTTAATATTTCAATTGAATTTCATGCAACTTATGATAGACCTACCCAACATATAAATAAATGAATTGTTATGATCCGATCATATTTGAAATAGTAGGTAACATTTAAACACCAAAATAGGCACTAATATAATAGATAGTTACCGGTAATTTGGTCGCCGGGATGTAAGTATTGTTGGCCCGAAGGATTGGCCGATCGCTTGATGATTGATGTGGCCGCAGGTTCGATCCCCGCATCGATTCGATTGTTTTTGTTTATAAATTCATCTATATGTCTAACCTATAATATTTTATAAAAGAAATTGTTGTAATATGTGATAAATTTATAATTTACATAATAAAGTTATATAATTATAGCGCCATCTATTGAGATGTGTGAGTAACCGATGTACGTGTCAAATAACTGTTATGGCCTCCCTTGCAAATTCCCTGTGAACCATGAAGCACGCGTAAAATATAAAGTATTGTTGATTTCCCATTATCATGTAAAATAAAGTCACTAATAAAACTACTGGGTATCTTTACTTCAAGACGCCACCAATCCAACAGAAACATAAACATATTTTGCATTTTTGTAACATTTTGTATTATAGATTTTTGAATATTTCGATTTTTGTTTATTATGAATAAACCCAAAAATTACTTAACCGACCGACTTAATCTTAAAATTCTTTCACCATTCGAATATAACAATATCCTGGAGTAACATTAGCTGTATGTTTGGCTAAAGGAGTTGAAATAAGGGTTGAAATGAAAAATAAAAACCATTCGAGATTATTTTTTTTTTAATATTTTTATTTTCCATTTAAACCCTTATTTCAACCTCTTCAGGTACTGTTAATCCCGGATAATTACCATTAGAAAATCGAAATATTTTTTTAAATTGGTCCAGTAATTTTTGAGTTTCATTGTAAATCAAAATCCAAAAATATAAATTTATCTATCCTCTTTATAATATTACAAAAGAAAAACAAAAATAAAAATATTAAAAATCTAAAATGTAATATTGGTATAGATAGATGAAATAAGTAAACACAAAAAGTTGAACTACAAGTGCGGGGACCGAACCCGCGTCTTCTCGTTTAACAGTCAGCGTTCGTGCAATTCTGCCACGATAGCTGTGACGTTTGTAAGTGAATTAATCATACACTACGGTCCTAACTGTACTCGATGGGAACATCGAGTGAAATAACACTACGAATATATCGTTTTGTCCGCAGCGAAATAATGAATGAATAGGTATAAAGCAGCGCGCTCGCTCGCACGTCGTGAGCCGGCGTGCGCCGGTGCATGAGATTTGGTGCCGCCCGTTCGAGCAAGGTCATTGGCGTTACTCGTCCTCTTAATATTTTTAATAACGCTGAAATATTAATCAAAATAAGAGGAAAAATATTATTTAATGATCTATTAAAAAAGGAAAATTACAGTATATCCATATATAGACAGATAGATAGCGAGATTGATAGATAGAGCTACAAAATACAAATAAACAAAAACTTATTAATAGACTATGTATTTAAAATTAATAAGACATTTTTTTATTTAATGAAATGGCGAGACGTACCATTCGCCTGATGGTAAGCGATACGATCGCTCATAAACAGTAGCAAAACCAAACAGCAACATGAATTACAAATCTATGCTTGGCATTTCACTGCGCTCGCTTCATCCTGAGATATAAGATGTTGAGTCACATTATTTCCAGAAGTCATTTTAGCTACAATGCCCTTTTGGAACACAACAGTGCATTTACACTGCTATTTGGCGAGCGAATAGGCATTGCGGTGATACCTACCCAGGCGGCCTTTAACATATGAGAGAACTGCCACCAGTAGTGAGTAGAGACTCATCACCAGACTATGTAAAAATTAAAAATACCTTTTCAGGTCATCATAAAATATTTCGTTTCTTTGGAACTCATGAGTGTATGAATTTGAAATGAAATGTATTTATTGCTCATGTGGGCAATTAAAGAAAGTATTTTCTATATTTAGTCTTATTTATATTAATTTCTTACTTAACTTTATTTATTAATTTCAAGTATTTCTTTATAATTATTTTAGTTTATTTATTGAAATTATTATTAATATTTTATTTAAAGTATTAGTTAGTATTTTATGGTAATTGATTTTTCAATGAAAAACATAATCTACGTTAGTCAAATGAAATTAAATTTATTAGTGGACCATGAGTGTTATTAAACATTTAAATGGAGATTGTCTGCAGCGTAGGCGCACATTCGGCATGGTAGGTGATAATGATAGTGATCCAGGAACCAAATGATATTTTACAATAATATTAAAATAAATATGTAAAATGGACACTAAAAATATTAGACTCTAATCTGAATTTGAAAAAGAAAAAATATCTTGACCTCTTTTCTTCGTGTTTAAAAAGAAGAAGAATAAATGTGTGTCACTAACTTTTCATATTTTTTTAAATAAGATGTAATATGTTCACAACGAAGAACTACACAGAAGAATATTTTGAAATAACCGGGATGATGTAATAAATAAAATAAAATAAATACTGGGTGTATTTATTTCACACACATAGATCACATACATAGATCCTGATCCCACACTAAGATCGCGACTTGTGTCGTGGGTATCAGGAACTACGAGAGACTTGTCAGTCTCACGCGGTAAATTACAGACGGTAATGTGGTTTATTCTACTTTCGTCCAAAATAGTATCATTATGTTCATCCACATAAAGCTTACTGCTGAACATAAGCCATTACATTAAATAGCGATACCTATTCTTACTTTTGTTTTCTGAAGCTCCCGGTGTAGGTGTTAAATTACCACTATTCCTCAATCAAAGATAATAATAAAAAGAACTCTTTATTTAAAACACCACAAAGTTATTACAAAAAATAAAAGATCGAACAGAAGAAAAGTGCTGAAAACCGACGGTCTTATCGCTAAAGGCGATCTTATCCAGACAACCGTGAAAGAATAGGAGATAAGTAAATATCATGGATGGTGCTTTTATAATAGTATAAGATAATAATTAATACACCCAACCATCACATAAATACTCCTGACCCCACACTGAGATCGAGTCTTGTGTTGTAGGTATCAGGAACTACGAGAGACTTTTCGGTCTCACAAACACCCAGACCCGAAACAAATATTTGTGGTTTTTCACAAATATTTGTTTCAGTGCGAGAATTAAACCCTAAAATTCTAAACAACTGTGCCACGGAAGCTATCAACAAGATTGCGTTACCCATTCACACTTTTGTTTTCTAAAACCCCTGTGCACCACAATTGCTCAATCAAAGATACACTATTGACCACCAAGATCTCCCCTAACCGAAGGTCATACGCAGCGTCAGTTGACACACGTCAACACAAATCTAATATGCACTCTCACTATCGAGCGTCGTACATGTGTGTTTGTAGCGGCATTAACAACGGCGGCCGGGTCAAGGCACCGCTTTCACTGTCTTTGAGTAGTACATAGCCGATATGTGCTTCCGTTCCCTCAATGGACGGCAAGATGTGGGCAGAGCAATGACCTTTCATACTTGTCTACTTGTGGAGTGTGAGATGAGATGTGATAAAGCTTGGAGATGACGAATTAATGAGGGTAATTTGTGTTAGTAAAGCTTGTTTAGGAATAGGTGAAATTTATAGAGTGTAAAGATGAATGGAATATGGATTTATCAAGTATAAAGACTGGAATAGGGTTGCAATAATAATTGATGTTAGGATGATTAAAATTCATTACAATACTCTTGGAGACTCGATGTTTTGATGACAAAGAGTAAAAAAAAATTAAATTACATATGAGCATTTTTTATAAACGATCTTTCAACAGAAATCAGGCCATAATCATAATGTTGTGTACAAGTGGTTATCAAAAGGCTTAGCCATACCGATGATAACGTACTAATTGATCTTCAGAATTTAGCTAAAACCCAAGTCAATTCTTATGAAGATTAGATAATCAATATAGGAATATTGGTTAATAACGTTAAAAGATAACAAACATTAAACTGATCCTAAAGTCGGGCAATATATTTTTGTAGAAGTAATCCGATATCAGCAAAAGGGTGAAATATAATTTGCCAAAAAAAGTAAACCTATAAGCTTACTAAGAATCAATTTTGATTTGAAACCAATTAACAATATCTGGCTTGAAAAGAAAAACTCAAAAACTGGCATCTTGTACTTAGTAGACCTTTCAATCAATATTCACAGTTAAACGAAAAGATCAAAAAACTCCTTTTAAAATATTTAAGTATCTAATGCACTAATTTTAGCCTTGTTGAATGCGAAAAAGACTTCAATCTAACCCACGGTAAAACGAATGGGGTAAAGCAAAATCTTCAACAAAACATCTTTCAATCTTCTAACATTATTCAAATGTCAAAGGTGTTGAAATGATCGCTCCGATAAATCACCGTTGTCATGTGTTGCTGTGTTTAGTGTTTACGTACATACAGCGTTGTGTAAGGTGAAAGTGACCTGTTATGTGACGTCACAATATGTAGGCGAATAGAGCATTAGCTATGTAACGAAGCGTGTACCGTCAGCACAACAATCTAACATCACTTTGGAATATTTATGGATTGTAAAGAATTTTGAAACTATAGTACATTTTAACAGTACTAAATATTTGTAAGTTGTGTAATTATTTACATTATTTATCTGATATCAACATAGTTCTCAATTCAAAAAATTGGTTGGTTCCGTCTATTGAAAACATGTCACTATATCCACAATGCTTGGATCTTGGATGTAACGTTCCAATCAATTTGGGAGTAGAGTTGAAAGGAAAAATGATAAGAAGAGGAATGTAGTATTGAGCGTCCGGTAATCTCAAATCTTGTTTTTATAGTTACGTAAGACTTACCCACAAAATACAGATTACAAACAAGGGTTTATTGTTTCCATAACATTGTGTTTCGATTTCATACTTTTTGATGCTAGCAAGCCACCGTCATTACTTTGAAATCAAGACAATGTATCATAAATATGTATGTGTTCATTAATTCATGAATATTAGAAATAAAATAATTTATTATTCCGACCTTACCCCATTCTAGGTATCGTAGCCCGGGGCTGCGTGTATCGACCATCGCCTCGGCCTCATTGAGTGCCAATACTATGCAATTACAGTTACCGTTTATGTGTGCCGTTTACCGTCCCACCGCCGAACAATCATGCACTTTATTAATAGTCGGTCGTTGATCGCCACCGTGCACGTAGGGGTTAATTTAGAAGGCTAGATGCGATTAGTTGAAAATTTGGATCAGTTTATCAATATAACAAACCACTGGGTATATTTATTTGTAGTTATTTGTGTCTTTTATTGATTGGATGGTATAATTGATTTAGCTTTCGATAATTTTGAGCATCGTTATATCTTTGAGATGATATTTTTCGAATGTCTCTGAAAGTTATAAATTCTTCTTTTCATTGAAAATATTATTAAAATTTTCTGTTAAAATGGAAAAAAGTGAAACATCAACAATTATAAATGAAATTAAGTCACTTGTATCACTTTACCTCATCCCTTTATGAACGTCGCAATATTCCGAATTACCCCATATCGTACACAAGCACGAAAGTATTTCCACTAATTTAGAACAATTTTAAAACGAATTTGTTTAGAGAGGAGCCCTCCCAGTGATATTACACCAGCCCGCCTTCCGTATAATTTGGGTGCGAAATTTACATGTGTCGACTTAACTCGCCCTTCCTGAGTGATTGATGACGCATCGGGAAATTATATTAGCGGGGATGAAAAAGAGGGATTTTACTTTTTTTTTATACTTCCACGCGTCTTGATTTTAAATAAATTACGGTGAGTTTTGGAAATGGGCTTGGTATATATTTTGTAAGCAAGAGCATTAAGGTCCTTTGGGTTATATAATAGCTAACTCGTTTAAAATTTTTCTTTCACGTATTTTTAATATCTTCAAAATGACTTATCAGTTTCATAAGTATCAATTGCTAAACGTTAAAATCTCCGCTCGGGTGCAGATACATTATTTGAAAATATTGTATTATCTATGTTCATCACGGATAATGTAGGATTCTAATGATGAAAAAATTCAGTCTATTCCTTTCAAATCGGTCAATTACTTTCCGAGCCTATTCGATGCAAGCAAATAGTCAAATCTTTCCTATTTATAGTATCAGTGTTTTTAGTTCTGGATTAACATTCCTTGTTTGAAAACTTAGGACGTTCCTTTTCCATTCATAGCCGATAATGAGCTAAATGAGAGAGAAAG
Source organism: Hyles euphorbiae (assembly GCA_023078785.2). NCBI lineage: Eukaryota > Metazoa > Arthropoda > Insecta > Lepidoptera > Sphingidae > Hyles > Hyles euphorbiae. The sequence continues at coordinate 4,342,164 of CM041053.1, forward strand.
CTTAAAACAAACGATCGCCATTAATATCCCTGATAATAAAAAATACTATAACATCGCAAACCTATATAAAAACATGAAGCGAGAAGAGTCCATTACATCGGTCTTGGGTAAAAAAGGCTTGAGCTGAAAGGCTCGCATCAATTAGCAGCGATGGTCCGGGCAAACAGGACCGGTTTAGGCGCAAATAATCGGCGCCTCATTTACGGACCGGCCCAAATACCCTCTGTTTACTAGTCATTAGGCATGAAGATCGACTAACGAAAATTATTAGGCGTTTGCACAGCTGCACAGTTTGTTTATTGTGTTCTGAGCATGTTTTTGGAGCTTTTTATGGGGTAATTAATGTTCTTGGTGCCAGAATTATTTGATATGAATTTAGTTATGTCAGTACCAATAGATAAGAAGTATATAGGAGCTGATATTGAAGTATCAGCTACATGTTTATGTAGACATATCAGTCGTGTATGAAGGAAAACGTCATGAAGGGTAAATATAACTGTATTAATAAAGCCCACATTGTAAAATTAAACTTGTGTGAAAAACGAAATGAAATTTAAAACATTGCATATTACTTTAACTTATTTGAATACTCAAAAATTCTTTGTCCGAAAAACCCAAGCAAAATGTAGGTGCAAACTTTTAATAACTAACTCATTAACCGTAGAATGCGTCGGGTGGATAAAAAGTACCCCGGATTCCGCGCAACACTTAAAAATCAGACGGTCCGCTCTTAATTTCCGCAGTGTACACGACGGGCATAATTTTTCTCGCGCCATTTACTTGGATGTCCGTCATTTTGGAGATTTTTCCGCGAGACGACGCAAGGGGAGCCAAGTGCTAAAATGCAAATCACGAGCCTCGCTATTAATATTAATATTGGGCCGTGCAGATAAATAAACTGGGGTGGAAATTATTCACGGCTACCTTAGTTTCATGAATTATGAAATACTTAGATGCGATGTTGGTGTTTTAAAAGTATTTATTCTTTCGATGTTATGTTGTAATTTTGTATTATGTAGTTATTTTTATGCTGGTATAGACAGACGCTGTCTCTATCAGCTAATATACGTCCCACTGCAGGGCAAGGGCCTCCTCTACAATCGAGAGTACGATTTAGAGTAGTTAGGCCATATAATCCACCACACTGGCCTAGATCAGGTTAGCATACTTTACATGCAGTCATCAATACATCTGGTTGCAACTCAGTCCAAACAATGTGTATCGACAAGAGACCGTCATCTTATATTGGTCGACACAAACGCACTGAACTGCATTAATCCGAATAGGTATCATATACCCTATAGGACCCTATTAATAAACTCGGATGAGCCAGGGATAAAATTTTAGCCCAAAACTTTAAAATAGACTAATTTATTTTGACCGTTCTTTTTACTTTTAAAATCAGTCGATTGTCATAACAGTGGTTTAAGAACTTTATTTCTCATAAGAATTTACATTCACTTCGATTGTCATAACAGCATTATCATGTTAGGCTGAAGAATATAGATTTTTATTAATATAGTCATTACTATCTAGCGATTCATAATAATAGATTGAATTCTCTAGTCCAATGCCTAAAGTTAATCCTTCGCTCATCCGAGTTTATTAATGAGGCCCTATATGATCCATGTATGCCATATTTTGAGCATATAGGCTATGCTCAGAAGATGGCATACATGGGTCGTTATCCGATGGATATGCATATCCTACCACCCAAACGTGTATGATACCGCGAGCTAATAATACCGCCAGTTAACTCAATTTAGATTGCACTGCATTTGCGGTTGGATACAGTCACATCGCAGTGCCAGAATAAAAACGTTATATTGTTCGAGATGTAATATTTGATTAGTTCATTTAATTTGATATGTAGATTGTAATTCTACACCAAACCTATACGTTACCCCGTCTTTGTTCTCGCCCCTTTCCATCCATTTACCGGTGAAGATGCACGCACCAGATAGTGATTGGTAATGGCCAGCGCTAAATGCCTTCAATGGCGTCGTTAGGGTTAAAATTAAAAATGACCGTGATGCAGCGTTTTCTTTTTTGTTCCGAAGGGACGGAGGCGAATTTTGTTGAAAGAATATTTTGAAGGGACGGCCTTTATGACCCGGGGTAGGTGTGGGAGGGTTATTATGTTAGAGGGTGGTTAGAAGGGAAACGGTAGCTGACACTGCAGAGATATAATGAGTTCCTTTTTATATTTTTCATTATGTACACGTCGGGTGTTTGTAATGCTTTTCTTTGTTACCTTACTGGGGTATAAGGTATCTTATATTAGGATACATATTTTACGCCTACTCGAATAAATTACACTTGGAAAAAAGTTTTTTTTAAATAAGTATTAGGCCATGACATAACTTCACCCGTTGTAACGTCAATCTAGATTACCCGAATTACGTGCCCTACAATGCCCCAAAAGTGCCCTTTTTCAGGATTAGTCGTTTACATCATCAACTGGAATTTTTTTACGCTAAAAAATAAGCGTTAAGAGTTGGTCTGGAAATTATTATTAATGGAGTGTTGCGAAGAATGTTTTTTGGCTCGTACCCGTTTCCAGCCTAAGCTTTTTACCCGGCCCCAAAACCGGGCAATTTAGTCTGTCGCGCCGAGCCTGTTAATTAGTATTTTAATTAAAATTAATAGGCGATTATTCGGAAAATTTTCAAGGAGATAAACTTTTAATGGCGATGGAGTTTTTGAGCTCTCAGTAATGCGATTTGAAAGGAACGGATGAACAAAAAGGGGTTTTATTTTGAGCTTAATTTTCGAAAGTGTATCTGTATTTATAATCAGCAACAAGAATATTTTCGGCGTACTTATCGCTTGTGTTTCAGAAAAAAAATGCTACGTTTACTGTTTCAAGACATAGTATTAAAAGTTGAATGGAAACAAAGGAGTTTGATTTCAAACCATAACCAAAGTATTTGCGACTAACTAAATTAAGTCCTCAATCGTTTTCAATTTCCATGATAGAATATGTATACCATATTTTAGAGTAAGCACTAGGAGTACTCTTCTACAATTTTTATATTATTGTCTTAAATATTGGTCTTTTTATAGTCAGTTTATGACCTATTTCAATAGTCAAATGCTAGTTAAGTAATTCTCCTTTCCGTATGACTCTTGAATTCAGTTTGAACGAAGAAGACAAAATATCGATAACTTAAATATATTTTAAAACTGTAAGAATGTACCTATGCCGATAGTCTTATTTTATTAATATCCTCGTATTAATTTCTAGCAATAATTACTTATAGTAGTAGATACTTTTTTCGCTGAGTCCTAGGGGCCCTACTATATTAATCCGAAACGAAGTTCGAAACTTCGGATGATCGAAGTTTATATACGATACGAATGTACCTACATATACTTATGGTCGTTATTGACTTATGGTCGTAACCATAGACTTATAGTTACGATGTACGTTATACAAATTCGAACTTTTACAGAGTAGATACATTCGTATCGTATATAAACTTCGATCGTCCGAAGTTTCGAACTTCGTTTCGGATTAATATAGTAGGGCCCCTATTGTGGTTTAGTGGTAAGATTCCACAGGCTTCTTATCTCACCACGACGGAAAGGTAGGCTTATGTTCCGGAGTAGAGCTTACATTACATGACGTTGACAGATATAAACATAGTTACATGTACAACGAGTAGCCATGTAAACTAAATTATTCATTAAGTCCCAATCTAATTTATGTTTTGTTCTAAAAGTCCATGTAGCGTTAGAAAAGCGTCCAATTGCAGCACACAAACCGGCATTGTCTAAGCGCGTGAGTAAGGAACTGGCCCGCGGTGGCTCGACCGCGTCCGAGCCCCGAGCGCCGGAAAACGTCCAAAATTCTCACGCGTGAAAGTGGCGCCCTTCTTTTACCTTTTTCCAATGGCTATCGACGAACCGCCTTTCGATTTCATTACGGACATCCGAAGTTTTTTATTTTGAAATCACGGCGGGCTCCACGCGGCTCCCGTTTTTTATTTGCCGCCGTTTCGTCTGTATTTTTTTCCACGGTCTCGTTTCAGTTTTTTATGCACGCGACCCGCAAACAATACCATCGCGGCCACCGAATTAACTGCCGACTTTTTGCCTTTTGGCACCAATAAAAATATTTTAATTCGGCACAAGCGTGTTAATTAATAATTAATATTTTTCGACGGCGGCGGTTTAATGGCGCCGTTTAACACGTGTTCCGATGCGATTGTTTTTTCGCGCATCGTTTTCATGAATGGAATGATGACGTAATAGGATAATGTCAGTGCCGACAATTTTACTTTTTTATTGGGCTGCGTGTTGTTGATTTTTTTCGGTAACGAGCGCCGGCCGGTCAATGGGACGAATGCATCGGCATTTAATTTTCAATGTCATTATCACTTTTACAATGAGTGTACTCATCACAATATTAAATGTACGTACATTTTTACTTTTGGCGATGTCTGTGTGGGGAGTTTTTTCAATGGATTGACTTCAGCTTTGCGAAGTCACGTAGTGCGATGATTTTAAACGTTCGGTGACTGGTGTGTGTTGTTCGGTTGTTAGAACTGGTTTATTGTTATTATAATACAAGTTGTAGGGCACGAGACAACGATTGCGACTGTTTGACCTCTGGCCGTTTGAGGGCGATTGAAGACCGGTTGGGTCGCAAAGACCGCACGCTTCGAATTAGGCTTAGAATTTAAAATATTTATTGATTATTTTTATTCTTACTTGTGGTAGTGATTTTTAACTCTTTAGTCTATTGCAGGAATAGTTAAAAGGAAGGCATATCAATAGGATGTTAACACACTCATTTATTTATTCGGGACAACCAGTGGTGGTTGAAAATTTGCTTACACTGAAAGAATACAAACAATATTAAAAGTAATATAATTTTATGCTCACGATAAGAAAATGTATATTGAGATTTGAATTCTCGCGTATTATCACACTCTTGAGCAGCTTTCTGAAAACTTTGACTGTTCGGAGGCGTTGTTGAACTACGGTATGGTTACAAAGCAGAGATCTTGGGTTCGAAACCCGAGTCGGGAAAAGTGATATTGGACTTTCTATTCATTATCAGCCTTGAGTCAGGAATTTGTGCCCGATATGGCGATCGGCTCTCTCCCTATTACGTTGTGGGATGAAAAAAAAGGCGAAACCTGGGTGTCCTAGTTGCACCTCTAGCTACCCCTTCTGGGAAAAAAAGGCGTGAGTTTATGTATGGATGTATCTTCTGCCTTCTCAAGCGAAATAATTTAGTGGCTAAGACCATAGTCAGTTTAGTCAGTGGGGACATATGACGGTGAAACGTCTATAGACCTTGTAAGGATGCTGAATGATACTGTACAGGCTACAGAGAAAAGCATATAGACAAGATTTCCTTGGTAATTACGAAAATTGCATTTGTTAAAACAATTCTGTACCTAGCAGTGCATTGCTTAGACGGTAAACACAAGATTTTATAAATTTTTATTAAAAGTGGTATACTTACGCCACTGGGCTCTTATTTGGCCCTTCAACCCGTATCTAGAAAAGCTAATTAGCATCAAATGGCCATAAACGGCATCCATTTGGCGATGTTTTAAAACAGAGCAACAAGAAACAGTGAGCGGTGGAGTGCAGAATTCACGGAACTTGCCACTTCATCGCCCGCAGTCCATAACACTTAGCCTCGCTCGTCTGCCGAGTGTTTTTCAAATAGTTTAGCCAGATTGTTTTGAAACTTTATCGTGTATAAAGATAGCGTAGATCAATTTCAATTCCCGTGTGTTGTGATTTTTTGGTAAAATATTAGAAGGGTTAGGGTTTTTCACGTTGTGTAGTTTTTAAAAATTGTTTGAGGCATTTGTGAAAGTGGGGCTGTGTTGTTGTTTCAGTGGAATATAGCCTTGCTTTTTATTTCATGGTGTTGTTTAGTTTTGCTACTGTCCATGAGCATTCGTATAGCTTACCTTAAAGCGAATGGTATGATCGTAGGCAGCAAGCTCGTCAGCCTATGAAGGCAACAAAAAGAACTACGGAACCGATTGGTCGGCTCGATCCGATTCGTATCACTGTGTTATGGAAATTCACGTGATGTTAGGCTTTCCGTAAGCATGCCTTGTGTGAGAATGCTGGAGAACATGTAACTAGTATACATGCTTCATTGCATCGTTGTGGTAATACTATCATGGTATTATAATTAAGAACCCAAGCAAGCAACTGATTAGGAACCGAAGCAAACCTGTCGTCATTCGTGTTTCTGTCTATCTATATCACACGTCAAGATTCTGCTGGGCATAGGCCTCCTTATTTGTACTGTACTGTATCAGCCCATATACGTTCCACTACAGGGCACGAATCTCATTTATAATAGAAAGTTCACCACGCTGGCTAATTGCGGGATGGCGGACTAGTAACATAATTTACACAAACAAGAAAAAATGTAATTATGAAAATTCTATTCAACAAATTGCGTACCTTCCTTTTTACCTAAAAACAAAAAACCGTTGATTATCATCTGTGCACGCAATTCCCAAAGCGGAAACCCTTTTGTTATTGTCAAATTAGCCAATCCTCAAGATAACAAAAACATCCCTTTATGCCAAGGGACAAAGCCCTTTTTATTGACGAGCGAAATTTATTCAGGGCGGGTTTTAACTATCTTCCGTGCATATAATCCGGGGGAGGTGAGGGTGGCATGGAAAGGGTTGAGGTGAGCACCCTTCGTGTACACTTATCTGGGCCTACGTAATTGTTCAAGTTTTGTAAAGGGTTTTCAGGCTATGTGTTTAATTTAATTAAATTTGCGTTTTTGTGTGGTAAAAATTATATAAGGTAAAGTAAAGTAGATTTATTAATTGTAGTACATGTGAAGCGAATAGTGTCCTTATAGCAGTCACATAGAAAGTCCTGACCCCACACTAAGAACGAGTCTTGTGTCGTGGGTATCAGAAACTCCGAAAGACTTTTCGGTCTGAGAAGCGCCCAAAACCGAAACAAGTATCACACAAATATATGGCTCTGTGCGGGGAACGAACTCTCTGACCGAAGCGTCTAACCAACTGCGCCACGGAGACTGTCAAATCAATCTTTAATACGCTTCATGATTTTGCTCTTGTTGATGATTTTGCTCCAGTTAAATATGTATTTAACGCATGTCTATCAACTGTCCTCACCAACATAAACAGTAAAGACCCATCTACATTCAACATACCCAAAATATGATAATTTTATGTATCAGCCAGGCAGTTCTTAACATATCGTAATACCGCTCTCAAAAAGCACACCCCAGCGCTGTTTTTATTTAAGACATAAAACCTAGCAATTCGCAACGCAAGGGGAGATCGGGCGAATTTAACTATCCTTGTATGTAATGAGGCGCGGGGTGTGAGGCCGGCGCGAGGGGAGGCCGGGGATTAGGAGGGTGCGTCTTGCAAACGGTTCTGCGTGCCTGCCCGCGAGCGGCAGCGATTTGTCCCGACATCCCCCGACTACCCTTGTGGGCTGAGGCACGCGTTCTCAAACTGATGTTGTGTTTAGGCTAAGGAGTGTTTTGGCTTATATTTAATTGTATTTGATTGATGATTTTAATCAAATTCGCAGGTATCTGAGATTTTTCTTAAATATATTACTGGACGATTCCACGTCGTAGAGCCTGTAATCTGTAAATTGTGTTGTATGTTTGGCTGTTGGTTTCAGTAGTTTAGGGAGCTAACAACTTAGCAAAAAGTTAACAGTTTAACATCTCACGAAGTGCCTTAGACTAACTTTCAAACTGGATCATCATCTTCAGCCTTTTGCTATCAACTGCTGGACATTGGCCTCCTCCAAATTGCGCCATTTCACCCTCTCTTCGGCTTGTCGCATCCAGTATCTTCCAGTAAATTTTCGTAAATCATCACACCACCTAGCTAGAGGGTGTCCTAACAACTACAATTGCCAAGACGCGGTTTCCACTCAAGAACACGTTTACCCCAACGATTATCGGTTCTTCGACGGATGTGACCAGCCCACTGCCACTTTAGCTTGCTTATCCTGTGGATATATAAGCATAATACCTTAATTTAATTGAAAATCTTATACAAAAACCTTTTTAACCAAATAATAGTACCGGTCTTTTTCCATGGAGATATCTCGATTTGAAACCCAAAAAAAATACAACTTTGAAAACCACTGTACAAACGAGTGTTTACGTCGTAAAAGGTGGTCGATACGGCAGATGAGGCCCTTGTGACGGCTAAACATACCTCCCTATTTATCCGGATTGGACTGGGCATTATGAATAACACAGGCTCGTACTAGTTCGTTCATTTGGAACCAATTTGTCCTTGATGGGTTTAGACGCGATCGAAACATGGGACTTTGTTGCTAATTTTATGAAAGCTGGATTGACTTGTAATTGGAAATTGGGTTGATTTAGTCCTTCAGTAATCGACTAGGAGGGTGGACTAAGGCGTAAGCTCGACATTGGTCAGAGAATAGACTGTCCTGTCTTAAAATATTGGAGACATTTGCTTATAAAATAACATTATTATTTATTAAATTCTTTACTGCTGCCAATAAAAAAAGTCTCAATTTGTAGAAAGAATATAAAATGACAAACTTCAAATGGCGGTCTTAATATAATGCAAGTGCTTATCTTACGGCCAATAATGGTTTTACATTTTAAAAATAAGTTAAAGCAAGGTATGCAAGGAATACAGCAAATATCTTCTCAATTCAACTAGGCTTACAATTGTATAGGAATTCTGATCTAAACAGTAGCCTGTTATAGAGATATCTTGTCTTTCTGTACACAAATAACCACTGATACTATTGAATTAGTTCTCATGACGGTACATAAATAATTTCAAAACTAGGTTTTATTGTTAGGTAAGGCCATCTTTCGAAAATCAAGTCGAAATGATTTCGCTATGTATGGTGAGTTGTAGAAAATCATGATATGTATAAAAATAATAAAACCTAGCGGAAGTTTTTGCACGTTATTTCTTTTTTTCGGCAGATTATCGTGCTCGATCAACTCAGTTGATGGTAAATGGTAAGGCATATAAGTCCTATAATTTAAGTCAATGAGTACCGTGTTCCTTTATGAAAGAGCCTTTTTGCTGTCTACGATGTTGAATACCTTCCACACACATCCAAGAAGTTAATTCTAAAGTTTTCTCTTATGCAATAAGAAGGACCGGTGTACATACCGTACTAACACAGGTTGTCGCCAGAGAATATCAATGAACACTGCAATAGCTTTTATGCACCAAACACCTCTTTAATTACAGCATAATATTAAATAATTAACTTAAATTGGTGAGGAAACTATTGGCTGTACGACTCCGATTGCCTTGAGCAAATAGCTTAAATTATCACGATTAAAAAGGTCGTTTTAAAAGAGATTTCTGGCATTATACAATAAATAAATTTTCATTGAACTTTAATTACGGGCAATAGGTTTTTATTTTGTTTCGTCAGTCGGGCAACATTTCGTTAAGCTGTTGAAAAGTCAAATAAAATGTTCGGTGAAATTGTGTGTTTCATTTATTTTTCATGTGTTCGCATGGTGGAACCTCAGCTACTATTATTCTTCAATAATATATCGCAACATTGCGCCGGTACCAATGGTTCGTAGCTTTTTTTTATTCTGACATGGCAAAGCGATTATGATTTATCTGATAGCAAGTTCAAGCGACAAAGCATAGTTTGAAAAGACAAGGATCTCTCATCGGTTTATACAGTTATGTAGAACAGTACAGTCTATACACTAAACTAAAAAAATAAATTAAAATAGAATGGTTTACACTTGCTCAATTCACAATCGCAGGTTTTCCACCATCGTATACGGTGGTTGCTATTCGGATGGATTTAAATATTCTACAGAAAATATTTCTAGAAGAGTTTCATTCATTTGTTTACACAATTATTCTTTCTCATGATAACAAATTAATGTATCTTAATAGAAAAAAGAAACCTTTGCCCTTGGACGATGATTGAAGTCATTATTTGAACGCAATTAACTCCTGATGACAATTAGTACTTATTGAACACACTCTCAATCGCACTCTCGATTGTAGAGTAGACCCGTACCCTACAGTGGGACGTATACATACATATGGGGCTGATATAGATACATAAATACATCGATGCGTATTCCAAGGGATATAGATACGTCTCGATCGTACGAGTCGCAATCGAGAAAGCAATGCGCAGTAGGGGTTGTGTATGAACTTTTTTCTTTGCCGATGGACGCGGACGAGAGCAAACATCGAGTTCAAGAGCGCATGGTGTTGACCTCCACGCTGTGAATAGTTTTCGGATATATGTGATTGTGTTGTTCTATCGATCTGTTTACGATGCGAACAAGGAACTCGTTTTGAGGAATCGTTTATTTTTTATGGATACAGGTATACTGATTGAAATCACCTGTTTTCTACGATCCCATTGACGGGTTTCGCGTGTTTTAGTTAGAGGGGAAATGTTTTGTGGCTCTGATTTTTGTCGGATTGCTTTGGTTTTTGAGGAAGCCGTGTTTGTTTGTACTTCTTCTTTGATTGTTTGGTAACTTCTCACTAATTGTTAATAGTGTATGTTGATGTTAGGCATCACATTTTTTTTATTGTTGTACGTTTTCGAGTAAGTTATTGCCACAAAAAACCTAATAACAAAAATATAATAAGTACATTCATAAACTCCCGCCTTTTTCCCAGCAAAGGTAAGCAGAGGTATAACCAGGATACCGTCGTTTCGTCTCGTACTTTCCGTTCTACGACGTGATAGGGGGCGAGCCTATCGCCATTTCAGGCACAAATTCACTCCGGGCTGAAAATGAATAGATAAAATCACTTCAAATATCACTTTGCCCGACCCGGGTTCGAACCCGAGACCACAGCTTTGTAATCATACCGGGTAATCATAATCATACAAGGGTATTTATTATACATTATTATGATTATTATTTCATTTTTTCTTCAATTATTTATAAAAAAAACTATTACAAAGTACTCTTTTTACTTTTTGGTTTATTAATGTCAAATCTTCAACTTATATTCTACTTATATTCAAAAGCCAGTTTAACCTCATACTTCAATTCCAATATGTATAAATTATGTAACATATTACATAACCAGCTTTCGTCATATACATATCTGAGGGGTCTGTCAATACCTGTGGTCGCGAGGGGGAATTAATTAATCGTTCTCAGGCGAGGCAATTTGGCAGACACTTGAGAAGGGTGCGGGACGGCCGCACCTGACATCTTCGATAACACTTACCTTCCGCTGACAGACACCTGCCCTGTCCCCTATTGTGAGGAACTCTAGTCAGGACTCGTGGAAAAAACATATAGTAGTTATATGTACATTGGTATACTTTCAGAAGTAGATGTACTGACATATTAGTCCTAATCTCACAATAAACTCTAAGACTCGTGGAAAAACAAATACAAGTTATATTCGTATGAACATCTTTGGTATATTTGCAGCAGTGGATGTATTGACATTCTTAGTAATCTCATAATGTTATGATACGAGATTTTATGCCCTGAGAATCGTATGAGGCGCTTTAATAACAATAAATCATTTATTTTCAGGTGACATCATCTAATATGATAGGAAGGAACTTAAGTAACATGTTAGTATCTGACAAAATTAATGTATTTAGTCTGACAAAATTCAGATCTGAAATGTATTTATGTACAAAAAATATATAGCATAGTATCTTAACAGCTGAGGCCAACACGACACCGTATTATAAACGAAAAGAAATCTTAAACTATATACAATATGAAATTAAAAATAAAATAATAAACATCTAAATTAGAATTAACAAATCAAACAGAAGAAAAACCAACTTATTCTTATATTCGTAACATGTCTCTTATCTTTATTTACTTTGAAAATATAATAGAAAAAAGGGGAAAAAATAGTATAATGAAACCCTTTGAAAAACGAAGAGAATACAACAAAAACGCAAGGAAATATGTGTATACATATAGGTACGGATCTCACATTCCAGATAGATATATCACATCAAAAATAAACAATGTTATAAGTATTTAAAACTCACAGCATATACTAACAAAAACCAAATACATAAGCGAGCTATGTACCAATTCCACAGACCTTTTACATACCAAAGTCCGAAGGTTTAAATAAACAAAGTTTTTTGTCGAAATCCCGTGAGTTAAAACATCAAACAGTTTAGGTGGGCCGGCCGGGATCGGTACATTTGCTTAGATTAACGGCACGCGTAAGGGCCGGCTGGACCTTTGTGCGTCGGTATTCGGACGAACGAGATAAAAGTGTGAGAAAAACAGGATTTTATTGTACAATGATACGGTTAATTCATATATTATTTTAGTGTTATTTTGCGAGGATAAGTCTGGATGTCAGTATAGTATTTTATATGCCTTGTATTAAGATTATACGGCTGATACAAATCATTAATCCATTTTGGGAATATTTTCTTACTTTTACTATTTTGATCCTACAAACATAGTTAATTCCGACAGATAATTATTAGTATTTATTAGTTTTTATTATTATATAATTAGATAGTAATTGAAAATAGTTGGATACGGTAACCCCGTGGATTCGATGCTCGTGCCGAGACGTAAGATTTTTTTTCATCTAATATTTTTAAACGTTTTGTGGGGTACTTAACCTGTACCCACCAGAGGGTAGTAAATACTTTCAATAAAACAAACTCAGTTTAATATCGAGAAGAATATAACCCATAATATATTATTATACACACTTGTTATATAACACGACAGGCAAAACACGGGTTCAAACGCGTATTCAGTCAGTATATCGCTGGTATTTTCCGTCACATGATTGACAGCAGATACAATCGATATACAGGCAATTATGATTCCCTGATAAGTCGAAATATATGCATGGGATTGCCAACGTTGTGAAGTATGTAATGAACTTTAAAAAATATCACTCTCAGTCACTTTCTACGGCTGTAGTTTTATAACCTACTCAGAATAGTGGGATTCGCAAAGCATCGTAGTATCATGAATAATATTTTTTGGTGACTTCTGTGAGTGTGTAAATTGGCGTATGTACATAAAAATTATGATATCTTATCATACTTTATAATAAAATTTATTATTATATTATTTTATGTAAGCACGGTTCCTCCATTCGTTGCTGAGTACACTTTCCCACCTTTATATCGGCTTATTATCGTTTCTCAGAATACACCACAAAAAACTGGGCCGAGTTAAATCTTGTCTGTTTTTCGAGCTATTTTTCTCAAGGGCCGCACGTGGCGGGTGAATTATCGCGTGGGAGGTGGAGGGAGGTGGGGGTAACCATCAGGGGGAGGGATGGCCTAATTTTTTACGTGAAACCCTCAGAGGCAGGCTGAAAGAGCTTGGGTATATGACGGTATTATCAGCGCTAGCAATCTTATTGAGGGTTAGGTGGAAATTCAACTCAAAATTAAGTCTTTTATGGAATATAATTTATGATCTGATGGCTTTGATACGTCTTTGAATGTAGCGTTTCTGAAAATATTTTTCCGTAAAATAACGTACATTTTTAGTGATGTGTGGTTTTATTTTCTGATTGCGGGTGACTTCATGGTATTTAATAGTAGCTTTATATGACTGTTACAGGTAACCTATCTGTTTTACTGAACACGAGTGGTTAGAGCGTTGTCCAAAATCATAGTTTTTTTCTCCAGCTACAAAAACAATTCGTCTTGTTAAGTTAGGGTCATGCCATGACACTCGATTGCTTCGATTTTAATGTTATTTGTGTAATTCATATATTTTTTTGAGGGTGAATTTCAGGTATAGGGCTTTCCTATGTACCATTGAACACCTAAATAATTATATTAGGTACCCAATATTACCGAGCTAGCTGTAATAAATGTACCAAAAACGATAAATCACGCGTAGCACATGCTGCGCTACGCTCATAAATTACGAAGATTTAATTAAATATTACTGAACAAAATCTTACGGCGGCCATTTTGGACCTTCATCCCACCCCTTTCTGCCAGCAACAGACGATTTCACTTCGCCAAATTTATATTTGCATTTTTTGAATTTTCCATTAGAACAATTTAGCCTTTATGTCGAGGATGTAAAGGCATGTTTTGTGTGCGTTTAATAATATTATTTGCAATGTAAGTGGCTAAGTAAATTGGTCCCTTTGTGCCCAGTCCTTCCGCGGCATAATTAGGGGCGAACCCTCGGTATGAGATTTTCGGGCCGAGTTTAAATTGATTCAATCGAGTCCTGATGTTTCGCTCGAGAGGTTCCGAAACGGATGGATTTTTATTTTTGGGTCCATCTTTTTTTCCAATGTTTACCTATTTGGAACAAGGAATTAATTAGTCGGTACCGTGATTTGCTCCGGATTGCCATTCGATTGGGTCGTGAGAAAATCTCTTTGTTTTATTTTTTCTGTTTTATTGCAATGTCACTGGATTAGTGTCTGCATATTGATCTTTTGTATTCTTTATTTTTTCAGTTAATTGGGCTTTAATGTATTTTTCTAAGCATTAAATAAGGTGCTTGTAATTTACTTGATGGGAAGTGGTCATCACTGCGCATTTCCATTATCGATATAATGTTTTGTAAAGCAAGTGTGGGTTACGAGAAAGAGTAGTTCTTATTTGGCACCTAATTGTAAAACTACACTTAAGTACTGTTTGCACAACAAGAATAAAAATCACAGAATTTAAAGTTAAAAGCTGACGTTTGCCTCATGATTTTGTCAAGGGTTATACACGCCAACGCTTTCGACTACAGGAAAAATATGTCTAATGGGGCAAGAAACTCATCGATTATAAAATTAGCCGGTATATGACCCCTCTTTTGTTGCCCCTCTGTGAAAATCACGGCGAAAACACGCATCTTTATTAAGTATTCGTGACTGATGAACTTTTGTGAGGCTATCAAGGACAGACGTACAATAAGGACATAATAATTGGCATATTATAGTTTTTTCGTTCCATTATTAATAATAAAAATGTATATTTAAAAAATATATTAAATTTTAAAATGAATTAATACCCATATGCCAAATCTATTTAAGAGTGGGATATCGGCAGGACGAAGACTTTCAGGGAATAGTGGTAATAATGCAATTTTTTATATCTACACTAATATTATAAAGAGGAACGATTTGTATTTTTGTATGTAACGAATAAACTCAAAATGTACTAGACCGATTTTTTTTTATTAGAAAGCTACATTATCACTAAGTAACATAAGCTATATTTAGTACTAGATTATTATAGAAATTCCTATTAGAACCAACTAAAGGTGTAAAACAATTAGGCATAAAATGTCTTTCATCGCCTACGCTGCGAAGAGTATTAATGATAATATTATAAGTATTAATGATTTAAGAGGAAGGTTTATGTGTATAATACGTACATATTATTGTAGAGAAATCTTCATGCACCCGTTTGAAGCTGGGTTGGGCCGCTAGTCATCTATATTTTGTTTAAATCCAAATCATAGTTTTCAGTATAATGAAACATATTCAGAGTTCAGACACCGGTGTGAAAATTTTGCAATTTCACAGAAACCTGAAAATAAACCCCAGAAGGAATTTGCTCCAGCATTTAATTTTGTTCGAGAACGAAATTAATTTAGATACTCTGCTACAGTTTTATGTTACAGGAATTCGGTCGATTCTTCTCTCTTTGCAAAATTTAACTAAATAATATTTTACGACACATATATTAAAAATAGGATATGTGGAAGACAGAAAACATAGTAAGGAGTTTTGCTTTATAGAGAATTTATGAATTTAATTTAAATTTGGCCACTGTGATCTATAATATGGCTTAACACCTCTTATTCGTTTTCTCGATTGTAGATTAGACCCGGGCTCTGTAGTTAGACATATACTGGCTGACATAGATATTGAATTTAGCAAAAAAACGGTCTATGGGAATATTATTTTTACATTAACAAAAGATGTGCTACCTCGGAGGCGCAGTTACACTACGGTACGGTTCCAAAGCTTAGGTCTTTTGTTCGAATTCAGGGTCTGGAAAATGATATTGGATTTTTCTATTTGTAATCAGCCATATAAATTATATTGGAAAAAGACGTAAGTAAAAGATTTTCTTCCAAAGCTTAGGTCTTTTAGTCTAATTCATTAATGGATTTTTTTAATTACCAGCCCTATAAATTATATTGGGAAAAAGGTGTGAGTAAAAGATTTTCATATTAATGTTATTTGATGTTTCTTAATTTCGTTCTATTCTCCTAACAGATTTCTAAAAACGTAAAAAACACAGTAACGAGTTAAATTTCCTTACACGTAAAAATAAATTGAAGGAAATTTTTGCTCTACATAGAGATTTTCTCTACGTAATACATAGAGCGTGGTGACGTAGATGAAGCACTCTACCGTATTAGATAATCAAGTGAGCGCAGCTGCAACTCGCGGTCATCCATCACTTTGCGCTGTTTTTGTTACGTACGTACTTACACATTACATACGGCGTGGTAGAGCTGAAGGAGAGTCGGAGAGTCGGAGAGTTGAGGTAGTTTTCTTTCCATGGGTGGAAACTTTGGTTAATGCTTTCTTATATTTACGCGAGTGGTATATATTGAATTAAAATGTTTTTTACGGATTTTATCGTGAATTTAGTTTTAGTCCCAACATTTTTAACTTTTGACGTTCCGATTAATTTACAGCTTTCGTGGTTACGGCACAGATTGAGGTATAAGTGAGCTCTGCTCAATGACTGTAGCAATTTCCTGGAATCCTTATTCTACAATTGTTAAATTGTTGGTTTAGCGATCCGATACGCTGGACCCATGCTGAACCCGATTTATTTTGGGTGCTTTGATGTCTGTTATTATTTCTATGTTTTATTATTTACTTTCTGACATCATAATGTGACTTAAATACGTGTTTGTTAAGTGCCACAAAAAAGAAAAAAAAGCATATTGAAGTATTTACTGTTCTATTAGGAATCTTCTGATATTCAAAATGGTCTGATAGGTTACTGTGCCTTTATTTTTAGCGTTAAAGAGAATTAAGCTTGCTTTTCTATATTGCTTTGTATATCATTATTTCACTCTCCTTTGACTTTGTTAAATTAATCGACTGTATTACTGAGTTTCTGTATCTGTGTATATAGTCCCACTGCAGGGCCTTCTCTACAATCTCGAGTATGATTCAGCGGGGTTAAGCCATACATTAAACCATGCTGGCCTAGTGTGGATTAGCTTAACTGGGTATAATCACGACGATATTATCATCTGATCTTAATTTACCTGCATTACTGAATATCATCACTATTGAATCTACGTGATCTTGGTTAGCTCTTTTTCTGTTTCATTCAGATTTCCAATAAATTTCGTTCAATATTTTCTCCTGCCATTCATCTTCAATTTTGTATCTTTCTCTTCTACACCAAAATCAATATCTCACCTTTTTTTTACCATCATTATTATGACCCAAATCTCAAACAAGAATTACAAATTTAAACTGAAAACATCAAACATACGAAACTAAAGCGCAGAATTCTTGTTAACTCATTTAAATAATACAATACATTGTGGTATTTAAAGCATACGTCTACGGTTAACTAGAGGCGGGCGGATAAATTATTTAGCCTGGAACTCTCGGCTATTTCCCGGCGGTACAAAAGCTTGGTTTAGAATTATATATGAGTGGAGCTTAAAGTTTAGAAGCTCGCTGTGCAAGTCTAAAAGCTTAGGTCGGCCACCTTTGCCGTGGGATAGAGACGGCGATGAATTATGTTTTGTTGGTTGTGGGTTTTGTTCATTGTACTTTGATGTAGGATTGCGTGAAATTACTAATGTCTTCACTTTGATTCTCATAGTGTTAAGTTCTTATAAGAAAATGCGAGAGAAATTCCTATAGGAATAAAATGTATATAATACGAATGATAATTAATTCAAATAAGATTAAAGAAGCTTAACTTCATATTATCGCAGTATAAAAATCACTGATAATTATTTTCTTTTTTGGGTATTTATTGCTTTGAAATAAATAAAGAGTACTCTTGTCCAGTTTATCTGAAGAGATATCACTACTTTACAAAAATCGAACTTATCGGCACTTATGGCGGAACATCTGTTACAATTATTCAAGTATTTGTGTTCTAGTTTGAGGTCACCTATATACATTAAAAACAGATCTACACAGTCATGTCAATCTACAGGGATTTAGCAATACCAAACAACACCTTGAATCACAAAGCAATGTTTGACATTCCACTGCACTCGCCATCCTGAGACATAAGATGTAAGTCTCAAGATGTCCAGTAGTTGCTCTGGCTACAGTGACTGTTAAACCAAAACACAACAGTGCATTCACATTCCGCTGTTTGGCGGAAGAAATAGACCTACCACCAGTAAAATTTCTCACTAATTCGACAGCCTCCGTGGCGCAGTTGATTAGACGCCGCCTGTGAAGCGAGAGGCCGCGGGTTCGATCCCTGCACCGAGAGAAATGTTTGTGCGGCCCACAAATATTTCTTCCGGGTCTGGGTGTTTGTGAGACCGAAAAGTCTCTCGTAGTTCCTGATACCCACGACACATGACTCGATCTTAGTGTGGGGTCAGGACTATGTATGTGGCTGTTGGGTGTTATATTATATTATAATATGTATATTCAATTGATCTACACTTTACTCACTATGACACGCATTGTAGTCACCAGTATATAATCATTATCTATTATCTTGTCTACG
Organism: Hyles euphorbiae; assembly: GCA_023078785.2. Taxonomy (NCBI): domain Eukaryota; kingdom Metazoa; phylum Arthropoda; class Insecta; order Lepidoptera; family Sphingidae; genus Hyles; species Hyles euphorbiae. The sequence continues at coordinate 4,360,830 of CM041053.1, forward strand.
AGATTGCTAAGTCTATTGGAGGTACAGTCAGCGCAACATTAGCGAAAGGCCGCGAGCCTCAGCTGTCAAGCCTCCAAACAGCTGCCTAATTGTGAATAGCAACTTGTGTGAAACGACGGATCGGACTCTTCGCTGCATCGGATGAAACAATACTATGTATTTGCGCCAACTTTATTTAAACAGGAAATTATATAATTAACGAGCGTCCCAACCCAGCTCCGCTCGTGCAGATACACTTTTCAAAATGGCGGCCAATATGTTCGATTCCGACTATCAATTTAGAATATCCGATAAGGGATTCTTCAGATATCGCTTTTGACACTAAAGACCGCACCACAAAAAACGAATGAAGTTTCCTCGTGTTTGCTAGATTTTTTACTACTGCTTCCCTCTGATCCATTATAGCGTGATCATATATAGCCTATAACATTCCTTGATAAATGACCTATCTAATACAATATATAAATATATATTTTCAATTCGTTTTACTAGTTCCTGAGATTGGAGATAAGAAACAAACAAAGTCTTCAGCTTTATACACATACATGTTATTATAGTTTATAAAAAAGTAGTTTAAGTCCCGCATCTCTGTATCAGCCCATATACGTCCCACTGCAGGGCACTGGCCTCCTCTACAATTGAGAGTATTAAGAAGGATTGTGCAATATCATCCACCAGAGCCTCGTGCGGGATGGCAGTGTTTACATACCATAGGTATTTTTATAAATATACATTGTTTGTTTTGATGTTTTCCTTCACCGTCATATTGTGTGGTGATTGACTATCAATACACACATAACTTCGAAAAGTTCCGTATAATAATATCGCAATAATAAATTCCTTCTCATATTCTTAAAAGCATAAAACCATCCTAATTCAAAGTTATAACACAAACCACTCAAGAATACCCCGCAAGCGCTTAAGAGATTAAAAACAGCCATCTAGTTTTTTACAATAAACATTTTTAAGCGAAAGATAAATGTTTAATCCACCAACACGTCAAGTTAAACGTAAGTTATGCTTAAGCGAATCTTGCACGGTCGAGTTAAAACGAACAAATACAGCGTATGTACATTAAGCCAGACATGGCTTGCCGAGTTTTTTTGTTCCGAGACTTTACTCTGTTGCAATTAATTAACGGTTTAATTTGAACGGATGTGCTGGTTAGAATCTAAACGGTGATGTTTATTACAATTACTGACGAGATGATCATACCTTTCGCCTGATGGTAAGCGATACGATTTGAATTTAGTAACTCAGTCAAACATTAGTATGCTTGGCATTCCACTGCACTCGCCATCCTAAACACCATTTGCACCTGATGGTAAGCGCAAATGCCGCCCAGGCAGAGTATCCATTGGCATCGGACGGCAGTCCCATGCCAATGGAAACAATTATGCCGGCCTGCTAAGCCTCTTCACACTACGGCGGAAGGACCCAGGATTGTAGGAAGGAGTTAACACGTGAGACGGCAAACAATTCCACAGCCTGACGGTGCGGGACAAAAAAGAAGTAGAGGACCGTTTGGTTCGCGCTGGGATGGTGTGGACCGGCAAGCTATGGCTTCGCAAGCCAGCACGCGTGGTTCTGGTTATGAATGGAGAGGAGAGGAGGGGATCAAGTTGAATGGTTCTCCGTTCTGGTTAGGAATGGAGAGGAGGGGATCAAATTGAAGTCTCAATAGGTTCAGTCGTTACTCTGGCTACAATATCATTCAATCCAAAATGCAACAGTGAATTTACACTACTGATTATAATTGGTGGTAAAATTACGTTATGTTTCATGGCTCGGGTATGTTTTGCGCCTAATGTATGATGCCGTTACGACGGGGAATTGAAGGGTGACTGATTTCTCTCCGGTAATACCGAAATAAGCTTTATATATTTGATAATTTTTTTTTTTATTATTTTGGTATTTTTAACATTGCGTCACATGGTATGCAGAGTTAGCATCTAGCCGGAAACATGTATATGACGACAGATTTTGTTATAACAGATAGTATATATACTATAAGTTTAGTTTAAGATTGTGTGTTTTCTTTTTTCAATGAATGGTGAGACTTGCACGCTCTTCCCCTTACGGTAAGCAAGACGACCGTTCATGGACAACACTAAACAACACCATGAATTACAAAGCAAAGATATAAATATAAGTTGCGCTTAACTACGTTAATCCCGCTTGAATGTACTGGCTATGTGGGCCGTGCGCTGTTAAGAGCAACTTATTATTTGAATGGCGTGAAACGACAGACTTACGTATTCGGGCGTAAGTCTCATAATTGAACTCAAAAACTATATACCATAATATACTTTTCTATATACAGTAGTCAACCATCGATCTATAATGAGTCTGCCGTACCTCCATGCATATTAAAGTCAATGGATCAGTCTTTCATAACCGAGGATGAAAATGGCCTCCGATCGACATGACAGAGGAGTCAGTCAGCCGGCTATTTCCGTAGAATCCGTTATGAATCTTATGAAATTATTCATCGGCGGAATGGAGCGTCTGCGGTACGTGTCAACTCACTATGTCTGCTCTATAAGTCAGGCTATTTGAGTAATGTCATCGGCTATCGAAGTTGAGAATCATACAGCTAAAATTGTTATTATGTCTGGAATGTTAGGTTAGGCAATTATTGATATTTTAAAGTAGAAAGTATGTATTAATATGCAAGCAATGTAATAGGTATCGTTTAACATTTTATACCATAGAGTAATACACTAGGTATTACATATTTTGAAGTTTTGACAACTTTGTACAGGCATAACTCACACGAATTCCTGTAAAACCACAATTTCATGGTTTAAAAAATAGTGTTAGTAAAATTGTGTGAGTCACGCATGGATTAAAGATGGAAAATATAGTAGGAGACACAAAATTACATTTCAATAAATTCGTTAACTTCAAAGGTATAAAATTTAATTACGCGTGTTAATTTAATTGGGAGGTACATGCCAGACAATAGTGAAATAATAAGAGATTATAATCGTAATTGACGTCAATGATACGCAACGACGCCAATTAAATTATATTACATTGAAATTATTCGATGACACTGAATAAGTGAATATATTTCGTAGAATATTACATACATACACACGTTCATAGTTTATTTGTGTGTATGTATGTAAATTTAGTGAATACAACAAACTAAATATTAATTTATTTATAACAATATTCTCAATCATACTTCATCGGCTAGGAAACTTATGGAGTTACATTAAAAATATATTGTTAAGCTTTTGTTTCCTGACACGTAAATTACTAGCTTAAGGACGAATTTCAATACTTCTTATAGTCCATCAAATAGACATTAAACATTGACAAAAAATCTATTTATAAAATTTTCTCAAAACAAGAAACATATTCAGTGCTTTTTTGTAATTGCACTTTGTATTTCCAATAATATGGAAATCAAAATTATTTGACAGCACATCTAAGGCCTTGTTAAATATTTTTAAAACAAATGACACTTTCATAGATAAAGGGTCACCACGCCTGCTCTATGGTGTGCCGTGTTTCTGTGGGTGTGTAGAAATATACATCCAAAACCACATACATACACTAGAAATACCCATAATTCTTTCGTAGTTTAAAAAAAGAATTAAATTTAAAAAAGGAACACTGGCTGCAAGCGAAAGAATCCATTTCTCAACAAAAGAATAAATGCGGTAATTATGCTAAGTCTTTGAATTATTCCAGTGTAAGTACTGGCCGTGCAGATGCGGCGAGATTAAACGAGAATAGATTTAATTGGAAAGCCCCTGTGTCCAGACAAATAGTACTGTATTTATTCGTGTCTTGGGCTTACCGTGCTGATTTATGTGGAGTCGGGTAAATAATGTGCCGGGTCTTGGAAATTGTTCCTGTGTTGGAACGTTTATTTGCAAGCTTTAGGTTTTTATGTTGATGGGATTTAGAGGTAATGAAACTTTGCCGATATTGTAGGAGCTACGAAGTTTTGAATTCTATTGTTAATTCTTTCAGGGATTTTTCACTTCGATAAATGTTTTGGCCAATAGGATTCGTCACCTTAGATAGTTGTGTGTTTAAATGGACAATTGGACATTGTAAGGAACAGCAGAGGAAAAGCCCTCCGTTGAAATGTTGGCCTCGTATTTGTTACCAGCATCGTATTTGTTCAAGGAATATGCTTACAGCATAAAAAAATTATAAATATATAATAATAATAAATAATATTATGGCGTCCCTCAGAAGTTGAGAGCAAGCGGACTGATGACTAAAAAGTTCTAAATTGTGGCCACAATTTTCAATTCTGACTATCTATTTACATTATCGAGGCGCAAGGTCTCTCAGATATCGAATTTGAGAGCAATTGGACCGATAACTAATTAACTTTCGTTTGTGTCACCCGGTAACATGTATTTTCGTAACACTCTCGTCAAGTATTCATCATCCTACTCCACAAGTCAAGTGTGCGTAAAGAAGTTTTACTTTAATTAAAAAAAAGTATATTATAAGTTAGCAATAAAATTTCAATAACACCCACTTACACACTCAAAACTCCTTACATCAAGCCGTATTTTAACATTTCAATATCGCATATTTACGTAATACAAAATTCATTACATCCAAAACCATACTTACAAATCCATACAAATCACACACAACCGCTATCCATTCACGTATTTACACCACGCAATTGAATTTGTTTCGTATCGTTCTAAATAAATTAGTTAGTGGGGCCAAGCAATTTGGATCCTGTGACAATTGCCGACAAAAACTAGACGCAGCTGCCGCTGGAGGTAAATTGGAAAGCCGATCTCATTAGGACTCGGAGGGCTACCCTATGATTTAACACGAAATTCGAATGTTCGAAAAGAATGTAATCGAAATGTCAGGAAGTTAAAAAATGTAATAATGTAACCAAATCCGCGATAAAATCCGTTAATAATAGTTTTATTTCAATTTGTAACATTCGCGTAAATTTAAAGCAATTACATAATATTATTATATCTATGGTACAAATTTATTATTACTTTTATTAACTAAATTAAAAAATTATGTAAATTTTTTTCTACTACGAATATACATGCAAAATGATAAATATACAATTTATTGTACATGTTATGTACATACAAATATTTTTTTAAATTATTATGGCTTTTTTTAAATAAGTTACGTATGATTGGCTTAATATTTAAATGCTGGGTGCCTAATTAATATAATTTAAAAAACTAATTATACCATCGTCTTTGGCCGCACAATATCTAGTTCTAAACATACAGCCCCTTCTACGATTCTCAGCAGTAACAATATCATAATATCTCTAAATCCATATTGCACCAGAATTCCATATATTGGCAAAAAAATACAGTACAAAATGAATTTTCCATGCAGTTAATGAGTCGGTATAAAAGCTGATTCAATCGGGAAGAGAAATGAGATCTGTTCTATCTAGGCTCCTCCGACCGCCGCTGAATCGACGCTTTCTTTTGTGCCGGCAAAGGAAATTGGACATTTATTTCACTAGACGGTCCATTGTTCACGTCATTTTTAATTTAGGCAAGGTTTTGTGTATTTGGTGTGTTTAAAGGTTATTTTAATTAGGACGTTTTAAAAGCTTTTTAGGGATTACTAGGCTTTTTTCTAGTGCATGGGTCTTAAAAAGAAAGTGAGATGGTCAACGAAGTAGGATAACTTAGTTATAAGTTAATTTCTGTATCAGCCCATATAGGTCCCACTGCAGGGCACGGCCCTTCTCTACAATCGCGAGTACGATTGAGAGTGGTTAGGCCATATAGATTATAGTCCATAAGTTTTTCATATATAACTAATTTGAAAGCACTAACATTTTGATTGAAGCATCTTTACGCGGACAAAGTATGTCTCATTTTATAAACAGTCGTAATTTTGACACGTAGACTGCTTGAATAATTTCTCTTACTCTCGTAGCATGTTATAAAAAATATAATTTCTTCTTTAAAACGAAATTATTAACAGAAGTTGTGAAGGCATAATGAACGTGTCACAAGCGCGCCCCCTAACGGCCGAAATATCTTATGAAAGAATACATAATGAGAGCGCTGAAAAGGGAAAATTGATATGAATTTTCCGCCCAGCCTTCGCTTAAAACTGGGGAAGGCTTTGTGATGGGACAAAAGGAATTATAAACAAGTAATTCGAGCGTTGAAGGGTTCTGTACATACGTAAAGGGATTGGGGATAACATCGCCCGTATGTGCGTCTGTGTATACAGGTTTATCTTGAACTGTTCATGTAATATTAATTTTCTTAATATCCCTCACTTACCACTGTAACTTCTGTGAGCCAGAATCAACAGCAAGCATTGTAATGACACCGAGCATTGAAGCTCAGGAAGTCTCCGGGAATGTCTAACTTTTCTTTAAGCCGCAACGAAATTAATCAGAAAGTCAAATTAATAGGAGGAGTTGGAAATCAACTCATTTTTGCGCCATTGCTCGGCACACATGTTTGCAGATGATCTCTGCATACTGCTCGCTGGCACAGACCTAGCCGAAACATGTCGCCTATTTCAACAGGATGTGGATTCCATAGTCAAGTGGTCGCATGACAATGGCATAGTATTGAATCCTGATAAAACTAAATTGTTAATGATACATTCACCCTACATACCCATAAATGATTTTTGTATACCAGTATATACACATAGTTATAAATGTTTTCATAATAATCGTGTCGATTGTAGTTGCAAGCCAATTGAGAGAGTAAAGTTTGTAACTTATTTAGGAGTTATAGTTGACGAGCATTTTTCTTGGGTCGAACATGTTAATTTTATTTGTAACTAGCGGCCCGGCCCAGCTTCGTCTGGGTGCATATATTTTTTGATTCCACTCCACACCAAATACATGTTATTTTTCGTATAAACTCTTGTATACCTAAACTTGACGTAGCTGTCCTACTGTCCGGCTCAATCCCGTCTCATCCGTCTGTTCAGTCTCTTCCCAATCCATCCCGTCCTTTCTCTTTATTATCCATCCCGTCTTATAACGGGCATTTATATTTCGTCCTATCAAATCTGTCAGCTATCCCAGCCTTCTCCCGTACCTTCCACTCTATTATATCCCGTCTCTCCATATACATGTACATATAAAGATTGCCTTATGAAATTTTTGTGCAGCAGAAATCGTAATATTTTATTTCACCACAACTTCAAAACCAAACGTCCAATTTTAATAATTCAAAGACCAAATATTATCAACATAAACTGTACTTATTGATGAAATAATTTATTTTGATAAGGATTAATAGCATGAGTAAAATAAATGGGTTTAAATGTAGTCAAAAAAAAAAATCAAGATTTTTAAATAAAAATGTGGTTGTTATGCCTCACTCGACATAGATAGGTATAGTGTGTCGCGGACTTTTTTGTAGATATTTATAAGATCTACAATTAAGTATGACATTTTATGGTTCTATCTTTTGTAGTTTAGGCAGCGTACGCAAAATAAGTAACATCTTTGGTTGATTTTTTTCAGTTGTGTCCGGAAAATCCAAATATCTTATGGAACTCTATTTTTTTTCCAAAATAAAATATAGTCTATGTTACTCGTGGATAATGTAGCTTTCGAATGGTGAAAGAATTTTTAAAATCGGTCCAGTAGTTTTTGAGCCTATTCATTACAACCAAACAAACAAACAAACAAACAAAGTTTTCCTCTTTATAATATTAGTGTAGAAAAGCTTAAAGTAATATTATGTCAATTTTATCACCTTAGTTATAGGATTCCTAAAGGAACCCTGAAATTATTATATTCGGCTTTAGTAGAATCTATATTGGACTATGCTCTTGACTGTTACAGACTTACATATAAAACGCATATTAATAAATTAGAGAACGTTCAAATGAGATTTATAAAATTACTTGTCGATAATAAAATTAGAAATAAATATAAAAATGAACCATATAAACTTTTTAAAATTTGTAAGTTGTTACCAATCAGGCTGAAACATAAATTGATACTTCTTGTTAACAGCCATGGCAAACAGGAGCATAGTTCTTTAGTATCTGTGTGTAATAATTATAATACGACGTCTATGACCTTGGGCAAATATATTGTGCCTAGAGTCAACAATATTTATGGAGATAGAACTTTAAAAAAACGCATACCCTACACTCTCAACAGTCTGCCCGAGGACATAAGGCAGGAGTCCGTTAAAACCATATTTAAATATAAACTCAAAAGGCATTATTTAGCCAACTTGCCCTAATGTTTGAGTTTAAATATGTAATTAGATATGTAAACACCGATCCTGCAGTCAAACTGTATGTACAGTTTTGCAGGACACTATAATAGTTCCTATGTATATAACTTTTTTGTTAAATAAATAAAATAAAAAAAAAAATATTGTCCACTTCCCTCCGTGCAAAGATATAGATTTAGATAAATAGAATTACCTGATAGTCTTGTAAATTACTCCTTATATAAGGCGTGTCCTTTATTGTAAATTATTTTTACTTATAATTATTATAAGACTTATAATTAGACCATCAAAAATGTTTCCGCAACGTTATTTTATTCTATGTTATTATGAATTGGGCTGAATTTATCGCCGATATATCAAGCTAATTTACACGCGAACATAAATTATTATTGTATTTCATTTTATTCTATCGTTTTTATGTATTCTATGTACACGACATTTTCTACTTAAATAATTCCTGACCATCCAAAGGTTGCCGGGTAGACATAGCTATTAACGATAAGTCCGCCATTGTACGGAACTGTTTAAGTGTATGCTGCTATGGTATTTAGTAAAGCATGTTATTATTATTATTTTAAAATGAAAAGTAAACCTATGTATAAATAAAATTGTAATAAAAACATCTATACCCAAAAGTCACATTCACAGTCCTGACCCCACACTAAGATCGAGTTTTGTGTCGTGAGCATCAGAAACTAAAAGAGACTTTTCGGTCTCACAAATACTCAAACCTGAAAAAAATACCTGCGGATCACACATATATTTGTCTCGGTACGGAGATCGAACCCGCGGCCTCTCGTTTCACAGCCGGCATCTAACCAACTGCGCCACGGAGGCGGAGTATAAAGCCAAAAAATATGTACGTACAGAGTAAAGAGTGAAATATAATGATAGGGTAAAACATTGAACTTATTATGCTCGCTGAGTTTTCAAATAATACCGCTTACAAAGCGCCCATATAGTTAAATAGTAGTTTCATATACTAAATGCTGTGAAAGCTAAGCACGAGAGAAAATTACGTACGTTATAGCTGACAGTGTTACAAACTAATTAAAGCAACAGAATATCCGAGGTAAGTGTACAAATTTTTGCAATGATCGTCGGGCGTGTGTCGTGTCGTTTTAATGAGGGATTGTGTGCGACATCATGCCGGCTATGCGGCGCAAGAGATAAGCTAAAGCGTAATATGTATAATTATTTGATTAAGTTGGAAATTTATGAGGAATCCTTCTAGAACTGTTGCCTAATTTGCAAGTTCAAAAAGCCTTAGAATGGATAGGGTGAAGATATATCATCAAATAAAGTTTATACGTTAAGATACGGCTGCTCATAGACAGTAGCAATAGCAAACAATGCCATGAATTTCAAAGCAATGCTTGTCGTTTCGCTGCGCTCGCCATCCAAAGATATACGACGTCAATTCTCTTCTATAACTTCATATGAAAATCATTGTGTAATTGTTTTAAGGTGAGAGGATTACGTTAGGATGTCTCCGTGGTTAGGGTTTCCTCAAGAAGATATATATTATACAATGTATTTTAGGCCACATAGTAGAAGAGGCTAGCTAGTGTCAAGCTATTTATGATTTAATACGATTCAAAGAATCTGTTACTCCTTTATTTTTCTTCGGTTCTAATATTATGTTTCAGATATTATTATTTCAGTTCAAAGACAAGATTATTTTCCAATAAGATTTACTTACTTCGTCCTTTAGGTATTTTTTGTATGTGCCACTAATTCTCTTGGCTGACAGCTACAGCTATTGATAGTTAGTCGGGATAATATCGAAAATATACCCCCTAAATCTCATAACAAACACCAAACCCGATATTTTTGTGAAGTATGCGTACTTTACCGACGCGCCCGCCAGTTACGTACAAATTCATATGTTTCACAGAGATTACTGGCGACCTATTATAATAAATTTCACCTAAGCACGGCGACTGCTTAGTGCGGAGTTGGGGCTAAAAGTGCCTTTGTTTAACGTATCCTAATGTTTAATAAAGAGCAAAGTTGCGCCGTGAAAAAACATGATATGTGTATTGTGAATGTTAACTTTTTATATTTTATTTACACGCCAACAAAGTTGAGGTCTTAAATGCGTGATTCTAAAACATCACGCTTTGAAAATTAGATTTTAGGCACGGGCTGTTAGAGTTTATATTCGCGTTTTCTTTTGAACTAATGTATTTAAATTTGAGAATAGAATTAGAATGAGTACTAAAAATACTATCACATTTTTTATACCTAAAAGTCGCAATTACTTACACATATACAAAAATATATAACAGAAAACAAATGATTAACTATGCGACCTACATAGCAGAGAGAATTTTAAATGGGTCCCCATGTCGGTCTTATTTTACATTTTAAGTCTCTGCCGACCCAGGATTTATATTCAGGGGCACTTCGGGCGGCTCGAGAGACCCATAAATAACCGCTGCGGGGGTCCGGACCCCTACTTTACCCGGGTGGACCCCCCACGCCGGTCCGACCCGCAAACGGCTAAGGTTACCCGGGGAAGATGAAAGAATACCCTCATATATCTTTTTCAAAGTGCGGATTGTTTGAGAATTTTAATTTGGGGAAAGGTCGAAGTTACGACCGCGCTGGATATGCATTTTATTTAAAGGGTTGGGTAATGTACATTTATCTTCATAATTACGTATCTGGGATAGGTATTTGTATGTTGATAACGTAAAAATGCTATTTCTACCTAATGTGTTCGTAGTTCAGGAGAAATCTATCAGAGTTTGCATAAAGCGATTTTATCCGACTCGTGAAGAATCTTCGTTTATATTTAAAGCAACAATACTTATCGACAAGATATTTTGCATACTTTCATTCTAAACGAATGTGAGGAACATTTACGATTAGTGTAATAATTATATTAACGTATCACAATAACAGTAAATGTGAGAAATATCTATATTGAAAGTAAAATAGATCTTTATTTGCAAATAACATTGATACCTTGAAAATTTTAAACAGTAGACGTATTAGATCTCGCTAGATAAATCGGATTAAATGAAAAAAAAACTTTACACTTTGAATGTGAAAAATATTTTTTGAAATCAATTTTTCAAGAGATGTATTATATCAGAACGATATTATATATATGACGTTGCCTAAACCTCAAGGGAAGACTGTACAATTACAAAGGGCCATATCTAACCTTTCCTAAGTCTAGTTACTACGTAAACTACCTACTCCCAGAAAATATGTCTGCGTAAATAATCGACAAGAGTAATTAAAAGTACCACGGCCACTTGATTAAAATGTGTTCTGGCGTACGTAGAGGGTTTATTTGCACTGGGCCTGCTCTGCAAATAAGGCTCTCATTAGGGAGTCTTTGCGACGCATTGACGGACTCTTTTCATATGAAATGACAAATAAATACGCGTAGGGAGGTTTTGGGGGATTTTTAAGTGTTTTATTATTAATTGGAAAGTGGTTGGATGGGGAATGGTACTTGCCTTGTTTAGTAAGCGTGATAGATAAGAAAAAAAGTTGAAAGCGCTATTATAGAATTATTAAGTAAATGAAAAATTGCGTACGGGTTTATAGTGAAAAAAAGAAGTGCTGAAAATGTTCTTAAATAACAAGCATCTATTCCTTTGAGCCGCTGAAATATAATTTTGTCTACAGTGTCCATTACAGGGTAAATTACGCAACAAAAACGACAAACAAAAAACAACAGCTGCTCTTACAATTGGACAACTTGAAATAACAAAAAAATTGTCTACCTAAAAAAAACACAAAAAAAAACAAAAGGTTAAAAGTTGTCCTTATTTGAATTTTCATTAAAACTTTCTCCCGTCAGGAACAAAGAACATTTATATTAAAAAAGTCCGGCCGCGGCCAGATAAATATCTGTAGTCTCGAGAGCGGGCCCGAATTTCAACTTTTCTGTCATAGACTTAAACGGAAAAATGCAGACCGGACACATAATAAGTGACTTCATTAGTTTGTACCTTTACTTTGTTTTTGTATTTAATATGTATTTTATATTGTATTTTATGTAATGTCGTTAAAACAAAGCTGCAATCAGAATTCATTCAAGGAAAATCATCGTTTTAGAGGAGTTATTGAAGAAACAAAAAGTGCCATTAAATTACAAAAACAAGCAGTTAAGTCATAATAAATGCTCAAAAAAATATTACCTCCAAAATTTCTCTTAAGACTGCGACGTAATAACCACTAAAATTTATTTGACAGCCTCCGTGGCAAAGTTGGTTAGACACCGGCTGTGAAACAAGAGGTAGTGTTTGTGTGAACCACAAGTGTGTTTCGCGTCTGGGTGTTTGTGAGACAGAAAAGTCTCTTGTAGTTCCTGATACCCACGACACAAGACTCGATCTTAGTGTGGGGTCAGGACTATGTATGTTACTGATGGGTGTTATTATTATTGATATATTTTACCTTTTGGATATTTTGGTGTGTCTAACAGGTCGTCATATTGTGTCCAGATATAGCACTGTTTTTTTTTTATTATTGCAATGAATGGCGAGACGTACATGCCACGTAAGTGCAGTATACCGTAGCAGAACAAAACAAAACCTTGAATTACAAAGCAATGCTTCGCATTCCACTGCGCTCGCCATACTGAGACATAAGATGTTAAGTCTCAATATATCCAGTAGTTACTCTGGCTACCATATCCTTCAATCCGAAACACAACAGTGCATTGACACTGCTGTTTGACGGGAGTAATAGACAATGCGGTGGTACCTACCCAGGCGGCCCCTCACATATGAGAGACCCACCACCAGTAAAATTGATTGCTATCCGCCTATCACTACTCGACACTGCGCTCAATTCTGGTATTGTGTTTTTTGTCGATTCATCTAATTTGGCTCCAATAAATACCTATAGCCGAGTCTGCCGAAGAGCTGATCCGTGTTCCCTCCCAACTCATTACTGGAGCGTTGCGCGCCGCAAGACCCGCCCGCCACCGCTCGGCTAACTTCCATTCTGTTACTTAGGGCCGCCATGCGCCGCCCGCGCGTGCTAACTATTACACGTTACATACTTACAAAAAAAAAAAGAATGTTTTTTTGTATGGATATTTTGGCTTTAAGCGGTAATGAATAATTGAACTATTACACGTTACAAAAATACAAAAAACAAAAGGAAAAAATGTATGGGTATTTTGGCTTTAAGCGGTAATTAATAATTGAACTATTACACGTTACAAATACGCAAAAATTGATTGAAAATAATTTTAAATGGTATATTATGATATTTTCGATGTAGGTAAAATGAATGAAAATATAAATTGCTTACAAGTTGGTAAGGTTACTAAAGTAAAAATATTTTATAGTTATCTCATATTACTCGAGTACCTACAAAATCGTTTATACTTAATTAAGGGAATATTAAAAAAAGAGTTCGCAATCCTTACAGATAATTGATTGGAAAAAAGTAACGTGGGTTACAAAAAAGAATAGGATCTGTGATTAGAAGAACGAATCTATATTCTTCGCAGTTTATAATGCATTTTAAAGTTCGGGCCGCGATTACTTCCATTAGCCCGAAGGTAGCATTATGGAGTGCTGATTAAACCAAGGACATTGAGTCCTCTAGACTTTTTAGAGTCTACATTTCTGCATCGTCTCTTCGTTTATATCAACTACATTGCTTGGAGTAGGACATTTATGCCCTCGAAAATACCATGTTAGAAAACTCGTCATATTACTACAGTAAAATGCTAGAGTTTTGTGGATCATGAGTCCAACTATGAGACATATTGGGGAATTCAGTTTGTATGAGTTTAGAAATAATCATGAGCCTAAGACATTGCCATATAATATAATATGTGTGCGCGCTCCAGTACATCTTTTGAGGAGCGTTATTGAAATTAGTCTTTGTGTGCAATGATTTTGAAAATGCTAGCTTGTATTATGACAGAAAGTGTAATAAAATGAAGATAATATTTTTTATCCCCGTTTAGACAAAATCTAGTGAATTAAATTAATTTAATATTTGTTGTAACGCGATGTTCACGGTCATCTTTTTGAAACCCCAAATGTACTAAAGGGCATATCTTTAGTTTTTAAATCAATGGCCTAAGGACTAAAATTGGCTATATAGTGATAACAGAATCGCCTATCGCAATTTGAGACGGAAAAGCATGGTGGATTATTGGCTACATTGGTAATATTACAAAAACAAACGTGCAGATACAAACGTAAACATTATGTTACGTTAACATATACAATATATGTACACATGTATATTTTGATCGTGTGGCTTATAATAAAGTTTCGCATTAACATAAATGCATTTCATTAACTGCTTTAGTTATTAACTTATACTCATATTACTAGGACTTCAGATACTGAAACTATGTTGAAGAATGAATTCAATAAATAATAATTTTCAATCTCAAGCCTATTCCTTCTCAGCATGTATGAAAAACTGAATTCCCTCTCAATGGAATAAAAGCTAAACGGATTTATTCCCTATAATGGGAATAAAACGGTTGTTTGCGCGTTCAACCCTGATTACATTAGCGATCGCAATCTGTAAGAGCCGGTAATTAGATTTCAGCCTTCGAACGCAGATTGCTAAATTGAAGAAAAGTTAAGGTGACTTATGACGGGAAATTAAACCGAATGCCGTTTGTAATTTGTTGTCAGTTTTGATTTATGGGGATCATGGTTGAGATTTTTATTCTGTTTTTATTAGTTTAGTAGCCTGTGAATAGGAACATAATATAATACCATGGTTTAACTTTTGATGAAAGAATTCACTCTGAATTTTCGTTTTGAAGTGGGCGCTTTGGGTGTTTGGTTGGATTAAATAATACGGAAAATCTTGATATCATATTAGGGTATTTCTGTAACTTAGAATGCATCGAATTCCCGGATTAAGGATAAGAGTCGAAGATGAATATTATTGCATGTTAAGTTTTTTTATATTGACTTTTATCTGTAACTTGATGTATATTTGTGATTAATTTTGATTTGAGCCGTCTCAATCCTACTATCAGCTGTAGAAAAGAGCCTCATGCTCACTAGTGGGCCATTACAAATTGCATGTCATTACATTGCATATTTATTAATAAACTCACGTAATTTGAATGCCACATTCAAGAAAATATTTGTAAAATTATTCGTAGTTAATAATTTATTGTTTTATTTATCAGATACCATAACATTATCATATTATTTATTCACTATTCCACATCACGACTATAGTATAAAAAAATTGTAAAATTATTTTATACAGACAGTCATAACCGTAGAGTTAGGCGTGTAAAACGCAGCGTTTTCCCGCCCGTTTGTTCCGCTCAGGCGAGTCCTTAGGCGTGAACACATCCACCATAGCTGAGGATGGTAACTTTTGTACAATTACTGCTCGGCCGCGCACAGAGCTGCAGCGCTCAGCTGCAAGCACCGTCTGCAAAAAAACAAGATATTCATCATAAAACATACATTTAATGGTAAGTAAACGCCTATTTTCAAGAGAAAACTTCTACAGACTGAGGAAGTAGAAGATTTTAGTAATATTATGTAGTATTG
Source organism: Hyles euphorbiae (assembly GCA_023078785.2). Taxonomy (NCBI): domain Eukaryota; kingdom Metazoa; phylum Arthropoda; class Insecta; order Lepidoptera; family Sphingidae; genus Hyles; species Hyles euphorbiae. The sequence continues at coordinate 4,376,566 of CM041053.1, forward strand.
CCTCCTAATTTTAGTTTAAAAATCTCTAGAAAAAAGGAAGACAACGATATTTCGATGTCGGTTTTTAAACGAAGAAATTCATTTTCGCGATGTCTAGTGAGCTATGTAAAAAAAATTATACACGTCAGAGAAGCAAGTACCTAACAATAAATTGAAGCTTAAGTAAGTAGTGGTAAGCAATAATTGCATATTAAACCTAAGAGGTTGAGGACCTGTTCGCCATTCAAATAGGGTGGAAAACCACACAAGAAACAAAAGACGGTGACGAAATTTTGTAATTGGGCAATATCACAAAGTGAAACGCGATGGCAAATTGTTCTATTTTTCTGTGGCACAGAGGCATCATAGCTCAAACATGGTACAACGCTTTACAATTCTTAAAATTATGAAATCCGCAAATCTATTGATGAACATGCAAACCGTATCGGCAGAAGTTAGGAGCACATAAATTATAGCCGCCAAAGGATAGGAACGTGGTCAAACTTTGCACTTTGCCTGTATTTTATAACTAATGGATATATATGAGCGGTTAAAACTGCTATGTATACTAAACTCGTTAATTGGGAGTGCGTCTACGACTCTGCATCATCTAGACCAGAGATGGTCAACATTTTATGATCTGTCTAATTTCTTGTAGATAATACTGTAATCTTTTTTTCATGATGAAAATAGACACAAAATGTATGTATATTTATTTTAGCTTTCCACTCCATTCTTCCTTCCGCTATATTGTTTAAATTAAAGTGTGTTTTAAAATACCTTGTTTTTAGGATTTTAGAAGCAAACGTAGACTAATTGCCTTATTTTATATAAGGTTTATCTCGAATGGAAATTAAGAGGGTGTTTATTTAATAATATAAAATTCATATTTTTAGAATAGTTGCTTTTTGTTACAAAATAAAAAATAAACTTTCAAAGTCTAGATAATCTAAGCGTCATTTTGTTTGGCATAATTCCCACGCGCCGATGGTTGGCTATTCCTGATCTAGACATTACTAACTTTGTGAGGTTTAATAGTTTTAACTTGCAGGCATGCGCCGGAGTAGTTCGCCAAATTGGATCCGTGGAGTGGCGTGATTACGTAATGGCGTTCACTTTGCTTACGTAAGGACTAGACTAATCTGAAACTTTTCTTCGTTGCTTCAGAATTGGTAATACTTTCGGTAAACTATCTCTGGTGTATTTGTAACTGGATTAATTATACAAATTTGAAAATTTAAGTGAATTAATACTGAATATCGACAAGGTATATCCAGACTGTGACTGAAAAAGGAACCGGGTCGTATTTTTAGTGACTACTGACATAACGCAACTTTTTCGCAAAATTTAAACCCATGCGTCTTTAAAAAATAGAAGGGTGCATTAATATTTTGGAAAATCTATGTATTTACCACCCAAATACGACGATAGTAGTCTGCATGCACTGTATTTTTTTGTGATTTTTATTTAGGTTTACGTGGGGTCTTTAAAGCACGTTGCTGTTTTTTCGTAATTGTCTAAGACCGTCCACCTTCTTAACTTCAGGCAAATTTTCTAACCCCGAGGAAATCATGTTTACCAAAGGAAAAATTCACATTGCTTGGCTGAGGTATCGCACCCACCTTTGAATGATTCGTAGGCCATACATTAATTTACTACTGTTCATACTAATACTATATTGTACTCCAAATACGTGCCAATGCAGGACACAGACCTCCTCTATAATCGAAGGTACAATTGAGAGTGTATAGCCCATATAGTCCACACTGGCCTAGTGCGGGTTGGCCGACTTTACATGCCAAGAAATTCTTATAAATTCGCTATAATATGCACGGTTTCCTTACTATGTTTTCCTTCACTCTTAAAGTGCGTGGTGCTTGATTTCAATACATATTTAGTTGTAAATAATGAAATAACAGTATTTTTACGTAAAACCTCTGAGCTGGGATTGATGAAATGAGCTCAAGATATAATTCTGTGTAAAAGTTGGCGAAGCTTACAACCAACAGAAGGTATACTGATAATCATGCTAATAATGTAGCAGACCATAATAATATTAAGTTGACATAACGTATTTAATAAACGCTTTACACCCAAATAATCAAACGCGACTTAAATATTACGTTGCACTTAACTAAGCAAATCCTGCTTAAACGTACTGGCCAAGTGGGCTGTGCGCAGTTAACGGTACCTTAATATTTGAATGGCGTTTGAGTATTCGGGCGTTAGTGAATTAAAAGTGAATATTAAAATTCCGGCGGAGTTCATGAAGGGAGGCAAGCGATTCGGACGTGTGTGAAGCCACATCGAAACTATTCTGCTTACGGCGCAATATTAAATACTGTTAAATATCCACACTAAAACCCGCGATGCTAAAACTAAGCTTAATCAGACCGGCTTTATATTTATACCGAGCTGGATTTTAATGTTTTTTGGTAATGGCTGGTTTTGGTGATGAGGAAATTATTACTGGGTTCAGGAAATGTGTTTAGATGTCATTTGAGTTATTGCTGTTTTTGGATATTGTTTGTGTGTTATAAAAACATAACATAACATAAGTTTAAATGGTTTTCTAATTGTAAAACAGGAATTTAATTTAGCTATCGTTGTAGGTATTGTGATACATACATGCTGATGCCTATATTTACAGGATACAAGCAGAAAGCCCCTAGTGGTGGCCACATTTTTAATAATTTTTTTTAATGTTTTTATTGTTTCAAAATATAATGGGATGTGTGCCCATTGTCATGGCAGGGATAAATTCTAGTACCAAACAAAGATTGCTCAAACAGAAAATTCACATGAAGTCTAGTACCCAACCAGAGATCCAAACCCGAACATCACGTTTCAATATTCGTATGAGTTTTAAAAATATTTTATTGAGAATAATTTATGGAGAGATTCGGCAAGGGATAGTGGGGAAAAAAGAAAGCAACTAGTGCAACTTTCATAGACTAATATAGACTTAAAAATAGTATTATAATATTGACGTATTTTCATTCGCATTACCTAAGTCACATTTTATAAAAAAAAAAAAATTGTACCAGCATGAACGCGCGAGTGCTTTATAAGTGATACGATACAACAGTCGCCACCTGGCGGCGGTGGCGCGAACTCACAGCTCCACCGACGAAGGGTCCTCGGGTCGGAGCTATTAATTTCCTAAGGGATCTCGCCCCATTATCCCCTACTACGGTGCGGTTTCTCGAAAGTTTATTTCGTTTTTTTAGAGTGATTTTTTTTAGGATCATATTTCTTTTATTTTTTCTTTTTTTCTTTTATTTCTCTTTGCAAGTATTTTGATAATAATATTTATGTGTGAAATAAAATATGAATAGAAGAAAATCGACACATCCCAATGAGTGGCTCAAGTCTACATGTTAATGTAGGTTGATTTTTCTATACAATATCATAAAAAGTATTCAAAAAAACTACGGATAGTGACTATTACCCAGAGTGTATTTCTAGATATTGAATCAGCATACAGTTTTAATAAAAGAAAAAAGTAAGATAGCCAATTAAGAGTCACAAAAATGATGTTAATTTGAACTATTAGGCTCTGTCCAGTTAAAAGATCTAAGACCTTAGTTGCATAGACTAACTTTAACGATAATTTTAATTATGACAACATTATCGTCATACATTTGAAATGCTTAATGAAAGAGTCCTTCAAGCTAAAGTTGTCAAATCAGTTTATGCACCTGAGTCTAATAGTTCCAAAAATATTTTATTACTAGCTGTAGCTTTAATTCAAAAATGAAAGAACTCAATCGATATGCACAGTTATTTGTTTCATTATCCCTATCATATTCTATTCCTATTTTGTATGAAATATTTTGTCTACAACTATAATAACCAATGCATGATATTTTGATATTTTAAATTGTACGCATATGAAGCAGGTTTATCGCAGAAAAAAACCGCATCAAAATTTTTCCTAAGTAATTTGCTTATAAATACACATAATTATTATCCACATACAGACCTAAAAGTAAACCTGCAATTTTAACGTCATGTCAGTTAAAAACGCAATCTTTTTCTTTAGGAGAAACATTTTCAATTTGGCGATTACTGATCAAACTACCCAAGATACCCAATTAACAATGATTTCAATAACAAATACATACAAAAAAATCGTGATCGTGTTTCTATCGAGTTCCTACAGTAAGGGGCGCTGCGTTGGAGCTTTTATCTTCACGCGCGCATGACTATCCCATGGTAATGTAATGAAAAATTACGAGAATCAGATAGCAACTGTCTCCGAGTGGTTTTGTTGGCGCCGGGCGTCTAGCGCGCCCAGATAGCGCGTAATGTATGAACTCTAGTTACATTTTAGGCTTTTATATTGAATATTTGAATTAATGTGAATAAAGTTTTGTGAATTTGGTCTTATATAATTGAGCTATTGAGTTTTGAGGTTATGTTAGAAACATAATGATTTGGAAAATGACGGCTTTTTGTTTGCTGACAGTCTATTGTGGATTCTTTTGTAACATTTGTCAGTAAAAATAGCAACCGGCTGACCTGATACAATAATATGATTTAATTATAAGTTCATTCTGGTGTTTTCTTCTATTACAGGGTACCGCTGACAGGGATTCGCATCAAGGACAGTGAAGAAATGCCCAAGTAATTCTATTTGCATGGTTCAGTATCACTTATTTATTTTAATCCGAAAATATGATAAATATAAAAATGTTATAGACATATTCAGCTTGAAATTTAAGGAAAGATATAGAGTAATCTTCTTTGCAGACTAAGGTGGGAATGGGGAGCAGTAACTTTCGTAAGGAAGAAATAATAATTTGGTTTTACTTTAAATGGATTCTTAAAATCTTTCAGAAAATATAACAGATTTTGGATATCTCATTTATAAAAACATAAAAAGGGTTAATTATTTTTGTGTATTTCATTCATGGTAACATCAAAAATACAAGGTTCAAATATAATTTTTATGCTCAATAGATACGCAGGCTGTTACTACTTGTAGGGATAAGAGAAAATATATGAAGAAAACAATACTTTGTAAAATAGGTGTAAGTATAAAAAAAAACGATAATTGTAATCTTTGAATAAAAGAAGCTACAAAAAGTCAAAAATAATATTTTTGATAATCCAGTTGGTTTATCAAGATTTTAAATCTTGGCGTGATTTAGTATTTTCGTCAAAAATATGTCTTACTCCCATGATTTCTTCGAAGACATATTACACAAAGTAAAAAGTGGTTGCAATGCACTAATTGAATTATCGATATCAAGATGTAAAAATAATGTTAAGCATTGTGATACTAATTAAAAACATAATTAATTAAGTACAGTCCCACTTTATTGGTCTAAGGGCAGCGCAGATAGGCAATAAAACTTTGATCTTGGGTTCGAATCCCAGGTAGGGTAATGCACTTTGCCCTAAGTTTTTGATTTTAAAATCTCATATGGGTTGTCTGTGACTGGAATTTGTACTTAGCACAGCGAGCGGCTCATTCCATACCCCATAAAGGGATATAATTCCGAATCAGTTACTGAAGGGACATCTGCCTACCTCTTTGGGGATACAGGCGCGAGCTTACGAGTGTTTTTCTTTGAGAGATCAATAAAAATGTAATAATATTATCTTTAAATTACGACTGCTTATAATTGGTTCAGTTTAAGACTAAACAAAAATGATACTTTTTTTATTTCGTTGAAAAAAAAAAAAAAACTCTGTCAGTATAGTACTCAAGTAAAAACACGCTGGTTACGCCATTCAAGTTACATTGAAAAGCAAAAAATCGATTTTGAATGTCGCAAGCCGGGGAATGGAATGGAGTCTCCAATTTACTAAATTGGTTGTACTGTTTTTTTTAGTAAAATTTGTCATATTCTTGTTTCTGATACTGAATTTTATAAGCCTCAATTTTTTTTCCAATATCAATGTGCATAGATTTTTTATTTCCTTTGTCATCAAAACGTGCGTACACGTCTTTTCATCCCCAAGGCCGGACGAGCAATGCGTCTTCAACCCTCCCGCGCCGCAACTACCCTCACCCCCACCCCTCACTTCAACCCCCCTAACCTTTCCCCAGCGGGTGGACTTTTTAATGTCCACCGCCTTTGAATTCACTCCTGTTATTACTTTGATTCTCAAAAGTGGAATTTTGTGTACACGCCACAACCTAAATTAAACTCTATTTTTAATAGAAAATGCTATACTTTCCTTCGTTCATTTAATAGAAGTTAGATCGGTATCTAATGGGATATCAGTAGAACTGTACGATCTTTGCAGAAATTTGTTCTTACATTTGTCGTTTTCGTTGAACATTTAGACTTTAATAGGTAATGTATAGGGTGCATTTTAGATTGGCGCGGCTTAGTAGAGATATGCCCAATCCTCCGGCGTAGGAATGTAGGTACAATAATTTAAGCAAGGGGTGGAAAGCGACGGAGAGTTCTTTTTGGAGTTTGTGTGAGTGAGATGTGCGTAGAGGTCGAGAGGGTGCGGGTTAAACGCGTCACAGAGCCGCATCAAGGAGTTTTTCTAATTCGTAAGTTGATTCTATTGATTTTTTTGACATTTAATTTTGTAGCTTACGAAATGAGTTTCATAAATATTAATGTGTAGTTACGTATGTATGTAATATGTATAATTGAATGATCTGCTTAGTGTATTTATGTAGCTAATGACAGTTTTTTTTTTTTGTTCTGGCCTGGCATATTGGCGACATTGCACCTGATGGTAAGCGCAAATGCCGCCCAGGCAGAGTATCCATTGGCATCGGACGGCAGTCCCATGCCAATGGAAACAATTATGCCGGCCTGCTAAGGTGCCTCTTCACACCACGGCGGAAGAACCCAGGATTGTAGGAAGGAGGGAATACGTGAGACGGCAAACAAATCCACAGTCTGACGGATGTTCTAGTTTCTTCTCGACTGAAATAAAATTTCGCTTCAAACATTTCCCAAAAAGACACTGTCATAATCAACTATAATAAATTATGTTTCTACTTTCGATTAACCGATTAATTTCTCGGAACTTTAGATAATCATGTTTCGAGGCACGTATATTGTATAATAAATGAATACACCCAACATTTCCTGACCGCAAAATAGGATCGAGTCTTGTGTCGTGAGTATTAGGAACTACAAGAGACTTTTCGGTCTCACAAACACCCAGACCCAAAACAAATTCACGTGGATCACACAAATATTTGTTTCGGGTACGGGATCGAACCCGCGGCCTCTCTTTTCACAGCCGAGGTCGAACCAACTGCGCCACTGATGCTGTCGTTAATTGTGTGTCTAAAGCGGGTATCATCATGATCATCAGCCCGTTACAGTCCACTGCTGGACGCAGGCCTCTCCCAAGGTACGCCACAGATCCCGGTCTGCTGCTTTATGCATACAGTCGCTGACGAGTAAGTAAGTGGGTATGTCAACTTAATATTATAATTCTTACTGGCTTACCGGAAAATATTATTTGAGAGCTGAGTGCTGCTACCGTCGTTCATCTTGACTCGAACATAAACTGAAACGAAGTAAACATATTTTATACACAAGTGTACTAATTATTAAAAAGGCTTATTCGGATAGTGAGCAGACATGTAAATATAAATTCCAAAATCATTGGTTTGTTTTATATTAATCAATAACTTTATTAGTGCGTTAATTAAAAAAGTGCAACTGAACAAAAACTGTGATTTGTCGAAAGGATGCGGCCATTTTCAAATCCCACTCTGTCTCCCATCAACACCCCAAATAGGCCGACGTTGCGAACGCTAAAAACGTACCCCTTTCTCCCCTTACCCCGATTTTTAAGCCTACTCCCTCCACCCCCTAACTCCCGGGTTAGCCAGAGGTACATTTATGCGCAATAAATTTTGACCGCCAACGTTTATTCAAAATGGCGCCACTGCTCGCTTTTCTGCCGCTCAAAACTCCACTCTAACCCAATAGATATTAAGTTTAAATTTACGGTAACTTTTCCATGGAACATAGTCTATGTAAAAGAAACGGGTTTGGAATTTTGAAACCGACGATAGGGCTTTGCTAAATTTGACTTTGACTCTTTGGTATAGGGTTGTTTATTGTTTGGTGTGGTGATGTATAAAAGAAGGTGTCACTTTTGTAGGTGGAGAGGGGGTGGGGGGACACTATTTACCTAGCTCTAGATATCGTCGTATTCTCATTTGTCTTGGTGATAGTGCGGTTATAAAATCCATTGTTCTGACGGGGCATGGCGCGCGTGAAAGGTCGGGAAAGAATGTATGGCTTTGGTAACAAAGGAAGTTATAGACAAAGGGCTTTGTTTTGTCTATGGACTGGACCATATGTACAATTATGAACTGTGTGACAGTCGGCGAGTAATGGCAGAGAACGTTTTGTGAGATTTGCAGATTATATTTATTACCGAAATTGGATTGGTTCGTGTGATTATTTAAGTTACTATCTCCTCGAATGATGTCACTTCTACGAGTATTAGAACATTTGTGATGGATTTAAACTGAATTAACACACTGCTTCGTATTGGTACGTTCAAGTTGTAAACCTCGTAGTAATTTGTATGATTTTAGATGTTTAAACATTAGTAGCTCAATGTAACTAATAAAGAGAAAATATTTTTTTTAACTCGTAATATAGATATATTGACAGTAACAACAAATCTTCAATATCACTGTCTTTATTAGATATTTATTTCACAGAAAAATATGAGACTACAGTCATTTCGCGGAAAAATAATATGTTCCGGGTAGCAACAAATTGTAGTTATTACGATAATATTTCTACAATTAGCGACTAATCATTATATGCTGACTCCATATAAGTTTCATAATTAACGTGTAAAGCCAAAGAGAGAGTTAGAGAGAATTACGTATTACTAATTACGTAAGTAATATGAGTAAAAAAAAAACAAAGAGATTCTACAAAATGAAAGCGGATATTTCTATACTTTATTATTAATGACAAACATATATGTATATAGGTTTATATACTTTTTTTATAATCATATCATGTATTCATATAATTTTTGTGGCATTTATAAAGCAAAATACAAAATTATATCTTTACTTTCAACAAAATTATTATCTCTTCAGGTCCCAATTTGAAACGGAGCCATCTAGTGGGCAAAATTTACACTAAAACCAACTGTTATTATCAAGTTACTATGTGTATTGACTTTTCATAAGATAGTTAATTGCCTGCATGAACTAACAAACATTCCATTTCATTTCACTGTATTATTATATAAAAACTTACATATTTTTCTTCGAGAAGTAACTTGACATCAAGGGCGTCGTGATCGATTGATCTCGCGGGGAGGACTGAGCGCGGGCAGCGCAGGCGACTACCACTCGATGAGGGTAGTGTGAGGGGAGTTTACCCTCATTATAAGCGTGCGCTACATATACCTGTAAATATATTAAAGTTCATATAACATATATGTAGGTACTATGTCATATTTTAGTGTATAATCTATATAACATACTAACGGCCCGTTTCAGCTTCGCCTGGGTGCGAATGTTTTAGATCTCACTCGACACCTGATACATGTTATTTTTCTTTCTAACTGGAGCAGCCTGTATATGTATTATTCATATAAACTTTCGTCTTGAATCACTCTATCTATTAAATAAAACTGCATCAAATTCCATGGTGTAGAATGGCCTTAAGCCTGGATTAATATCATCAAACTAAGTAGAATCCCTTTATTCGCTATGGAGAAAATTGTAGGAAGGCGTGCACTTTTGTCCCTAACTGAAAGTATATATAAATAAAAAGCTTTTTTGTATTGCGATATATGGCGTGTTAAGCCCGCCAATCGCCTGATTGTACAAACACCATGAATTACAAAGCAATGCTTGTCATTCCACTGCGCTTGCCATCCTGAGACATAAAATGTTAAGTGTTAATATGACCAGTAGTTACTCTGGCTACAATGTCCTTTAAACCAGAAAACAACAGTGCATTTATACTGCTGTTGGATGAGAGAAACAGACATTGCGGTAGTACCTACCCAGGCGGCCTCTCACATATGATAGACTTACCACCAGTATCATCGTTGGTTATTGATATTGACAAGTTATGTTGCGATTCAATAAGCTTTATTGCTCAGTTGTATTTCAGTTTGTATAATTAACAAATCTTGGTCGAGGATTTATAGGTTATGTATAGATCACAGGAGGTGTATTGGTAGGCGAAACTTCTCACGAGAAATGCATGATGTTAAACACTACACTCTATTGTAAATATGTTGAGTCACAGAACGCATAACTAATACCTCAGTCGGCCCCGTGACCACAAAAGCTGTAAAGTACTCGAATCGTTGCCAATTCAAGAAATGAAAGAATTGACAAACCCATAAAAATAGTTTTAATTCAAATATTTAGAATTAGAAATTGTTGAGCTGTTCGGTAATCACAAAGCATAATCAACATAGAATATGGATATTGTCTGAATGGTATAGCAGTTTCCACCATTTGCAATCCTGTCACGTTGTTTCAGTTAAAAAGACTATTGAAGCCACAAAAAAAATTAAACCTGTTCCCCATCCCAATCCGATATCGATTTAAGAAATATAGTAAGTAATATTGTCGAATGTCCGTCCTAATATTTACTTTCCGTGCGTTAAATGATTGATGGCGGGTAGGGTCCCAAGGGAAATATCCGCTACACGCGACCGTGCACCCTTTTGTACCGCGGGCGTAATAAATATATACCAATATAAAGATATGTGTATTTGTTCTTTCAGCTGTAGGTGTATTTTGAAGGTAAAGTTTGAGATTATACTGCTTACGCATGGTGCTCTTATTATCGTGCTTCTATAGAAAATCATTAAAATATATGTGTGTCTCGGTTCTTTCAGGTCTAGGTGTATTTTGAAGGTAAAGTTTGAGACTATATTAATCACGTATATTGCTCTTGTTCTCGTGTTATTACAAAAAAAAAAAAAACTAGAATATACAATGAAACAAAATAAACAGACTGCGTTTAGTTAGCCATTGGGCATGGCTAGTTTGCACACGAAAACAAAGCCAGGTGGTTTTATTAACTACAGACCTGAGTCTGTACTTGTCTTGTCTTGCACTGATGCAACGGATATACCCTGTATATATAAAGAATAAGTTACCTGTGAAAAAACCATAGTAATTATTTATTTCAGACAACATAGAATCATAGATAGCAGTAATTTATTTATTAAATAATTATGTAGTATAGTAAGTATGAAGAACCTGGATAGAAACTACATATATTCGTTAGTTAAGTCTACCTATTATATATGACTATGCTGGCCTGCACAGGCTTAAAACATTCAATACTAGCTTGGTTGACTATGTCCGGTGTAACATAACGTAATTTCTATTAAAATGTAATTATACGCAGTCAAAAACTATGCTTAATAATTTTGTTACATTTAAATTATTCGTTCGAAACGCCCCTGTCCACTCTTTACAAAACAAACAAATGTGGGCGAGCGTTATTTTAATTAAGTAGACACACTTATAATTTCGAAATGTTAAATATATTTAATCATTGAACGGAATACAATAAATCTGAATTAAAATTTAGCATACGTACAGGTATACTTTCAAAACATATATTGAGATTACCATTGTAAAAAATTCAGATGGATGGATGGATGGATTTTTCTATTCATTATCAGCCCGGAGTCAATTTGTACCAAAAAAGCGTCACCCTCTGTTAGAAAATTACTTTAGCCGTGGTCAGAATCACCCTTACAAGTGTTGAAAATGCATGAACCGAAACCTTTCCATGGTAAAACAGCAAGACATCTATGTATACGGACCCTCAGTACATATTTACTTGGTCGCCAGACCCGCTCCTTGTATAAATACGTTTAAAAAACAAAGGGCCATTAGTATCGGAAGTGAGGGTCTCATCAAGATAAATAGAAATGTCACGATGATGGATTACCGCCCCAAGTATCGAGTGACAATCTCAATTTTGTCGGGTAATCAATTATTCACGAACCTTATTGTGTAATGAATAAGGTTGAAAATGGTGTGTAACTTGTGTGGATCGGTGAAGTATAAAATGGTTTCTGCAAGGCTGCGTACGTCGTTATCTGTACTAAGTAAAGAGTATTTGTTTAAGTAGGTTTTAATACATTATTTTTACTTGATTGGATTGAAAAGAGGTTTGCGCTTTATTCCAAGAATTGTTGGGATAAGTGGTAATTATATCTTCTTTTTTATTTTCATGTTTTCATTAGAATTATATTGTATTGTTAAATTATGTCTTCTTTAATATTAAATAATACTGTTCTTTGTTTTAATTCTCCATTATGAAGTTAAGTCTATGAGTACCTATAGATTATCTACATTATGAACAGTTTCCTCTCTTCACATCTTATTATATAGGACATGTTACTACATTATATTTTATATCATAAAATCATATCCATAAGAATGCGTTAAATATATGTTTTAAAAAATGTAAATGTTGTTGTAAATTTTGCCTCACTCTAATGGAATTTGAATGAATTATCATTAAATTAAACTACCATAATTTATATTGTGATTGAGTAAGTTTTAATTAGCTCTCCTGATTGCACAAAAATCATACTTGATTCATAGACACAACCAGCGAAAAGCTAAAATATTGTGTTTCGAAACACACCAAAATCGATTAAAGCGGATAATTTGTTTCCTTCTTACTAAAAGAAACTTCCTGAAGTATATAGGGAATTCAGGCTTGAAACGACAATAGTTCGATGAAAAGGCATATACGTTGTATTGTATATAAATATATAAATGAGAAATAATTATACCTTATTCACATCGATTTATAATGTAATAATGATTCATTAGCAGGTAAAATGAATATCAGGAAGTACCTGTTTTTTTTTTTTCTACTAATATTGTATAATTTAATTATTGTTGGATTGCATCATCTGGTCTATAACTTGATTTCGAGAAGTTGAAGCTTATTGAAATGATATGAGGTTTCAGAACTAAATAGTATGCCTTTTAGAAAAAACTAGATGGCTAGATTAGTGAAGGCAGTTGCGATCCCTGGTATTTATATAGGCGTAACAAAGTGACAAAAAACCCTGAAGATTTCTACAAAGTTGTACACTTATGGCATTTTTCATAAACACTTTCAAAACCTATTTTACGTCTCAAATGTTCTGTCCCTTTCGAACAACTCTTGAATTCAGTTTGAGCGAAGAAGACAAAACATTCGATAACAAAAATAGGTTTTAAAACTATATCTGACTGAGACTGTAAATATCCACCGAGTCTGCTCCCATTTTATGAAACTAAGAACGACAATCTCTTACTGATGTGAGGCAGTTAGAGTAATGTAAAACCTTTTTGTTAATAAGAAAAGCATCCACTTTTGTATATTGATCCAAGCTTTCGAGAAAGCGGTTGAGCTAAGTGATCGTAGATCATATTTATTAGAGACCAACTGGCTGTGGTACTCATGTTTTACATTAAAACTGCCAGTAGACAACAAATAAGAGAAGGTAGAATATAATTATGGATACATGGACAAAATAAATAAGCAGCGGATTGAAAAGTTGAAAAGTGACTATCTTCATGAGACTTGACATAATTTCTTACATTGGGATTATAGATACGTTACCAGCCTTCAAATTGGAAGGGCGGAGGTATGAGAAGGCAAAAACGAAAGAAGAAAAAGGGGTATGGTGACAGCAATGATGTCGTTTCGCGTCGAGTTCCTGTGAGATAGTGGTCTGGTTTTGGTCAAGCCAATCTATACTGTGCTATGGAAAGAGGTATGCTCGGAGTCTCTCTGAAGGACAAAATTCGAAACGAAGTGATCCGTCAGAGAACCAAGGTGACCGACATAGCTCTGAAAGTTAGTAGGTTGAAATGGCAATGGGCTGGCCATATATGTCGCAGAACGGATAATCGCTGAAGTAAGCAAGTTCTGGAGTGGAGATCGCGTCCTGGCAAACGTAGCGCGGGACGCCCTTTAGCCAGATGGCGGGACGACTTGAATAAAATGGCCGGAAGCGACTGGATGGTTAAAGCAGCAGACAGGGCTCTGTGGTATACTTTGGAAGAAGCCTATGTCCAGCAGTGGACTGCAACGGGCTGATGATGATGATGAATCTATACTACTACACTGTAAGTAACTTGTCTCTATATTATAACTACTGGACTTAATGGGATTTCACATTTTATGTCTCATGATGGCGAATGCCGTGGAACGCCAAGCTTGCTTCGAAATTCCAGAAGCTCTTTGGATTTTCTCTTATTAATGAGCGATCAAATCGTTTACCATCAGAGGAATGGCATGCGCCTCTCGCCATTAATGGCATTCTTATACATAGTTATATGATTGAAATACTTTTCAATCTTACAACAATAACAGAATACATTTTTTACATATAAGAAGCAAATAAAATATGTTATGCGAAAGCAAAGAACTACTTTCATAAAAGTCACTTTTAACATTTATTTACTTTGAAAGTAGGGTACAATTTTTTGCACAGACAATTTCCATACATTCAGGAGCCGGCCAGCATATTTGTGTACAAAAAGACTGAATTCAAAGAATCTGAACGTCCGCTTTGTTCACGCCCTCTGGCATACCAACATACTTATTATGTTTCTACTGCAATCTACTATTTTAGCAACTTAATAATATTTTGAAAGATAACGATGACAATTTGTGTTTTGGTTTAAAGGATATTGTAGCCAGAGTAAGTAGACTAGTTGAGACTTAGCATCTTATGTTTTAAGATAGCGAGCGCAGTGGAATGCCAAGCATTGCTTCGTGTTGTTTGGTTTTGCGACTGTATATGGGCGGTCGTGTCGCTTACCATCAGGTGAACGACATACTCCCCATTGAAATAATAAAATAAATTAAGCCAGGTTGAATTAAATCAATATCGCAATCGATACAAGGGCTGAACCCGAAATGCGTCGCAGCTGCGTGGGTCGATACTACGAATTTTCCACCATTATGTACCTCGGTAGCTATCCAGCCGCATATGGATATCCGATCACTATAGCATCAGCAATCTAACTCACCAAACAAAATGCAACAACAAAGCAATTAGGTATTCACGCTGGTTTTCTATGTAGCATATTCAAATAATCAAAACTAGATTTTAATCACAAACCATATTAAACAACAGTTGGAATTATAAACTGTTTTTATGTACAACATTTTCGGGCGGCGATGAACTGCTTTTCAGTTTGATTACGTTTCCATTAAACACGGGAACTATTTACAAAACCATATAATTAGAGTTTTAAATTAACTCCATACGCGTGCTGTTATTCTTGTACAAACAAACGCAGCCTGTGGAAACTATAATTAACATTTCAATTGCAAAGTTCCATTAAAACAGTTGTCTAACGAAAACTAAAACAGACGAAAAAAAAATACAAAATGACTACGCAAAAACAAAATGGAAGGCCGGCTTAGGGATGACGGGGCGGGAGGCAAAATACGCATGTGCGTACCTCCCCGCGGGGGTCGGACCACCCGCGACCACTTGGGAGGGCGCGTTTTAATCTATATCAAGAATTACTGTAGCTTAATGTTTTTTTATTTTTAGAATTTTTCGTTTTTTCCCGTTTTTTTAATCGTGTAGTGGCAATTTCATTAAGTTTGTAGGACTGTAGGTGTGCTGTGCGCTATTATATCGATTGAATCGCGGGTTATGGTTGCATCAGATATTGTAGAGTAGAGTAAAATCACGGCTGAGAAATAAAGGCTGATTAAAATATGTTTTAGTGTGATATGTGTACTACATCAGAATATACTTAATTCATCAGAGGCACGTCTTTGTGTCTGTCAGTACACGATGAAATAATCTGCCTACAAATTATTGCGATATTTTTCCAACTTATTTCATTAGTTTGTTAATATTTTCTGCGTTCTAATTCGGATATTCTCTTCAGCATCGGTGGTTTTTAAATAGTAGGCGTCAACTTCTATCACCCGAAAAGCTTAGTCACGCCAAATATTCTCGTACAAGGGACAAAGTGAGTCTGATGAATATAGGCAGAAATGGAACAGAGGCGTGGAATTTAAATTCAATAGTCCTATATACCTCTGTAACAGACGTATGTGGTAATTGTGAAGATTCTGTGAAGACTCGGGATTATCATATTATATGTAACAGCTCGTGTTACACATGGGAAGGTATTTATACGAAATTTTTGAGGTTTTGTCCGATAATGGTAGGTAGGGACAATGGATTTCCACTTTGTTCTTGATTTAGACTTATAGGACATATTTTACTAAATACGTATAAAAAGTGCGTGGTGGCCTGTTGGTAAACGGACTAGACGCGGCTGCTTACATGTTCACGGTGGTTGCGGGTTCGAATCCCAGCGCACACCTCTGACTTTTCGGAGTCATGTGTGTATTGATAGTCAATCACCACGCACTAAAACGGTGAAAGAAAACATCGTGAGGAAACCTGCATACCAAGCGATTTATAAGAATTTCTATGGTATGTAAGTCCGCGAACCCGCACTAGGCCAGCGTGGTGGACTATATGGCCTAACCACTCTCAATCGTACTCTCGATTGTAAAGCAGGCCCGTGCCCTGCAGTGGGACGTATATGGGCTGATACAGATACAGACGTATAAAAAAGGCTTAGGTTTGGAATGCAGAAAAATAATATCGAATTTTAAGTGAGCCAAACAACCGGACTTATTATCCAAATACAAAAACAAATCCGTTACGATTACAGAAATCACGTTGCGCTGATATATCTAAGTTTCGTCGAATATAAGTGTATAGTTAAATGTTGTATTCCTAATGGCATCTTAGATTTACGCGACTGTTACCCACTGAAATAAATTTTCATTATCCTTGTCACCTTGTGCCTTTTCATCTCCACTTGACAAAAATTTCTCCCTTGACTGAATCTTATCAAAGAAGATGTTTAAATGAACTACAAAGAGCATTTTCCTTGCACATTATTCTCAGCCTGTATGAACTACTGATGGCTATGGGTCTACTCTATGCCTTAAAGTATTTATAATGTAGAAGTGCTGGTACTTCAAGAACCTCCGTTCTTTGGCTACCTTTTTCTGGCTTTCTATTGGCTGACATTTAACAGCTACGACATACACGAATTATTAGAAAAAATAACTAAACAATATTTGAAAGCTATTAAATTCCACTCACTCATTTTAGACGGATAGAATCTAAATATAATATAGCAATTTGTTGATGAATAATTATTTCAGTTTTCACAAATATAGATGTGCTACCAACATTACGCACAAAGAAATTTCTACGTTTTTAAAGATACTCTTCGCTCTATCCTTGTCTACTTATTTATCTCAGTCTTTTTTCAGCGACAGGAAGGCTACTGGACTTTTCAAGGCTTAAAATTATCACCTGTTGGAAGCGGCCTACGTGTAGGTATTTATGTCTTAAAGTAATAGATACCATTTTTCTATAGGTACCGTTACATTTTTAGCCTTAGGTTATTTATTTACTTTAGGTGTATTTACATTCTTTATTGAACACCAGGAAAAATAATAATAAATGCTAATGGAATAGTGAAAGCACACCAATGTGTAAGTTCAGTGAGAGAGATAGTGCTCCTTGACTAGTTATTTTAATAATGACAGTATTCGAGTTATTGGTTGATAAATAATAATACGTTTATTTTACGATCCAAAATTTGAAGCATTATACTCTTTGTCTTATTTCTATTATATGGGCGTGATAAATCAATTAACAACAATGGTAGAATAAGCTCTGAAAGCTTTATATTTTGGATACTACCTACACCACTACATTCAAGCGCCTAATTAGGAATATCGTGTATGCTCCTCGCTTTAAAAAAGCTAAAAAAAGCCCATGCGTAGTGTCGATAGCGGCCAAAACCCCACCGAGGCGTCGCGTCGGCTTGTTTGCCTCGCATTTCCGTAAAAAAAAGCCGTGTGTACATTTATCATGTAAAAAAATCGCAAAGCCGCGCCCGCTCACAATCCACGGCCTTTCTTGAACATTCCCCTTTGACGTGAGAATAATTTGATGCGGTTTTATTTAGGCATGTAGAATTAATTAGAGGGCGCTTTCATTTTCCGCCGCAGCTTACGGTGTTTGTTAGGTATTCGTTATAAAAACATTGGCGGCGTTTTCTTTTTTATTGGACGTTTGCACAAAAGAATTTTAATGAGTCCACTCGCTTTTTATGCGATGTTTTAGGCTTTGAATGTGTTTTTTTATTGTTTGTTAAATAGATATGTGGGTGCAATAGCTTCATATGGAGGGTGGGTTATGAAATTATTTGAATGGTATATATTACACTGTGTACTGTACTTGGATATATTTTGTATAGCGCATGCATTGTATTCAATCGCCAAGTGCGTTGGCAAAGGAAAGAAATAGTCTGGGTGCCCATGCCAATAACACTGCCTATAAACCCCGATCTCAAACAAAATCTCCTATAAATAAAAGAAAACAGTGTAATCAGAATATAAAAACAAGACCATTTAATTAAGAGCTGTTCAGGAAGTGCTCGTTTTCGCTAACTAAATAGTAAAGTCTTCTAAAGCCGAGCCTATCCAAAGCCCAATTATTCACTTTGACGTGAACCATAGATAATCATCTGTCACGCGACGCTGCGCGGGAAAACTGACCAAATTACCCCGACCTCCCATTTTTCATACATATTCTCTTTTTGTGTTATATTTAGCAGGAAATTAAAGGCAGTCGGGGATCAAGTTACACTGGCGTTTTGAAATGGAAAAGCAAAGACCCGGGAATGATTTTGAGCCGGGTACTCTTTGAGCCTAATGTGTATAAGATATGAATGACATTTTTGGGTTGTGATGAAAATAATGTTTGTTTTGTTCGGAGCTTAGAGTGACAATAATTTTGCATTTAAATTATATTATGTTTTTAATTAATAACGCGGAATGGCTTCAGATATTTATTCTAATACTAAATAATTTGTTGTCGAACTACTTAAGTAACACTATGATTCTTAGTATACCCATTTCACATCACTTTCTTAAAAGTACCTTAATATTACTTTTTTTAAATGTTTTGTGACTTTGAAACAACAGTAAAACATTTTTTATCCATTGAATGTCATTGAACGTATGATTTTCCTAAAAACCCATTTAAAATCATTTACACGTGTCACTAAAATCTGAAACACAACAAGGTTCATACACGGTATCTCAGTATACAGGTCGCATATAAACGAAATCAATTTAAAAACTCCTCCAAAAAAAATTGTTACACATTTTTCCCTTTTCATCTAAAATAAAACGGTTGGATACCTAACACGTACACTTTTATATAATCCGAAAAGGCCGAATTAAATTTTAGCACGTATAGACGAAAAAAAGGAGCCCAAACAGCCCTTACAGCCGGTGAAAAATGGAATATTTCTTTTTGATTACAACAATATAAATTGTGTTCTCCAAAATGTTTCAATTTACGAGCTGAAGCGATTTGTTTTGTATGGTCGGAGAATATAGATTTTAAATGGAATTCTGATAACAAATGAATGTATTAAATTGTTTCTATCCTCCCATCGCTGACTATCGTAAACGATAGTGAAAAAATCGTCATAGAGTCACAAAAGAGTTTCGTCTCAATTTCAGTCTGTTTAATATACCATACACAAAAGGTGTATAATACCTTTTTATAACTATCGAGCAGTTTATTTTTATTTATTTATTCAGTGCAACCAATCGTGGTTATAAAACCTACACTAAAATAATACAAAATATATTCAAATAAAAGTAACACTTTTTAAGGCTATCAAAGGCAAAACTAACAATTGAATTAGAATAAAAAAACAGAATATAAATAGAGTATAATAAGTGAAGTAACTAAGCTAAATGAGCTAGCCAAGTGTCGTGTTTGAATGTCCTACGCCCGAATACTGGAACGCCATGGAAATAATAAGTTGCTCTTGACAGCGCACGGCCCACTTAGTCAGTACTTTTAATCGGGATTAACGTAGTTAAGCGCCATTTATATTTAAGTTGCGTTCCAATATTTGGGCGCTAAGCCCTTAGTTTATCTTGGTTATGGTTGCAGGAAGTTCCTGGGAGCTAACCGTATCCAACAGGTCGATGTCGAGACCAGGCAAGGGCCTATCTTCAAGTTGTGAGATTGAGTCAATCCAGAAACTATACTGAACTCTTTAAATATTCGCATTCTTGTCATTAACTTCAAATTTCTATTTTTCAGCCGATGGTTATTATAGTTCAGTATAGATTAAGTACCGCCTGCTAGGTGGAGTGACGATTTGTGAAAGGTCGCTGGGAGATTCTGGATGCGACAAGCCGAAGACAGGGTAAAATTTGAAGGAGGCCTATGTCCAGCAGTGGACAACAGTTTAGGCTGATGATGTTGATGATAGATAAAGTATCTATAGATGAAATATTACTGTCCCAAGCAATTGGACATAATTGTGAAGGTCTATACAATTACTTATTCACACACTGTTGAAACGTTAATGGTGGCGTATAAATGAACACAGGAATGAAGGAATATAGTTTAATCTAAACTAATACATAAAGAAAATGATAGAAACGAAAGATTTGATTTTTTGTTTCCATTAAATATGATGTGACCTATTAGAAAAAATATTTTACCACTAAAAACCTACGTTATACCTGATAAACTTAGGCGATAGAATATTTTCAAAACTGCACTTGGACAGACCCGGGCCGGGCCCAGCCGCTAGCTTAGTGTAAATTAAATATATAACTTTCTCTGTCATCTCTCCCTGAACATTGTTATATACTTCTTATCATTCCGCGTGTTTATCCAACTTGCGCCAACGCGGCAACCCTTTTCCCGAGTATGGCAAATTAAGCAGGGACGCCCTTTGCGGGCTCCAGGCAAAAATTCAATTACAAACTTCGGGCCCATCGCAAGAGCGGACCTAAAGGGTGTAACTACGTTTTTTTGGCCGTAAATTTTTATGTGGCCCTTTACAAGGTCGTAAACGGGGCGGTTTTATGAATATTCCATTTACGCCGAACCTCCAGGGTATCTCAACACACGGCATTATGTATTTGAAGTTTACGGAAGGGGAATCCGCGTGTTTGTTTTACTTGATTTGAACGTGCGTGGGTTTGCGTGTGGGTATATAGGGTTAATATTTTAATTATATTTATAAATTGAGTATATATGTTTATTTAATTTCTAAAATAGTATTTTTTAAGATTATAGGGGCTTGGATATTTTCTGCCTAGTTCAAATAAGTTTAATTCAGTATAGACATGAAACTTAACCGCTTCAGGAAATCAGGAAAAGCTGAATTATACTACAAATATTTTTGCTTGGGTCTCATACAATTTCGCAGATCAAAGAATTTTTCATGCGACCTTAATATCTTGTGCTTTGAGCATTATTCATAACTCAGACAGTACCATGTCATACGGTGTTGACGAGCAAAAAAAACCGCACATAAAGGGTATAGCAAGACTGCAACCGAACACGGAGCCGTGTTGTAGTCTTCGTTACTTCAGACACAATGCAACCAAAAATGTTGTAAACAATAGCTACTTTCCTTGTTATTTTTTCCTATTGTCGTGTTTGGATGGTAAATACATAGTATTTCCTAAAGTAATAGTATCGATCCTCTTATTTTTAAGGATCCAGTGGTACGCAAGAGTTCAAATTATTATTTTAGCAAAAACAATGTTTACACCACGCAAAAACGATGATATGAAAAAAATCACAAAAAGAATAGTCGCGTTTCTTTGCGAAAATTTTATTTCCATTGTGTTTGTAGTCACTAATATTACCAATCAGCTTCGTTTCAGGTCCCAATTTTGATTTACCCTGTATAAGTTGTTTTAAAACATTAATATAAAAATCATTCATTACCGCAGAGCAATTAAAGTGCTTGAAATGGCGCACCATAAGCATAAATTTCAAAGTAGGGTGTTTAAACGCATGCCGTCTCTACAAATAAGCTAAACCTTTAGCAAAATGTTGTTGGCATTAGCATAATGACTTTATATTGTACTCGCGACTCGACGACTGAATTTTAATGACGCCGCACCGCATTTCAGTTTTTGTACGCAAATAGCATATAGGTTACATTTGTATGAGTGCTATGGCTGCTTGGGTTATGTACTCGAATTTTTGCGTGTTGTGGAAGACTAAAGTATGACAATGAAGACTATATACTTTTTAGTAAATAGGCTCCGTAATCAGTGAGTAGGTAGAAAGGAGAGATGGCAATGTATAATCGACAATTATTAATGAATCGGAGTGTTAATGAGGTTAAAAAGTGGATCATTGATAGCTATTATTTAGGCTTAGTGTTAGGTTGAGTAAGTGTGAGATGGGTGTCGTAAATGCTTGAATTCATAACATGTATAAAGAACGTGAATCATAACATGAAGAAAGACGCTGACTGTAAGACGTGAGGATGCGGGTTCGATCCCCGCACTGACACAAATGTTTGTGTGGCTCACAAATATTTGTGTCGGGTCTGTGCGTTTGAGAGACCGCAAAGTCTATCGTAGTTCCTGATTTCCACCACACAAGACTTAATTAATCTTAAAGTGGGGTCAGGATTATGTGGGTATGTGACTATTGGATGTATTTATTTATTTATAAAACGAAAGCAGAGGAGCCGACAAACGGATCGACTCTGAAGACGGTTAATTTTGTTTATACTCGGCAACCAATAAATACATAAACAAACAATTTGTAAGGAAAAAGTAGTATTTAAATTTTCGATGAATATAAACGTAATTAATAAAAAACAATATTATTAATTTTATTTTAGGTTTTAATTTAAAATGCTTGATAACTAAAAAAGTTTTGCGAAACATGCAGAAAACGCTTCAGCGATATAAAACTTGATTAAACCGCCATCTTCATTAAAAATCGACCTCTGTTCAAATGTTGCCACTAACCCTCCAATGTTACCCCAATCCCCAAAAGATCTAAGGAAGCCCAATTAAGAATTCCAGTAAATACACCCAACTTCATGTAATATGTATAGCATCGCAAACAGATGGGGTAAATCCGTACGATTAGCGCAGCGTCGTTAGTCATTACGCATTCCCGCGAAGGCTTTGAAGGTAAAATTACCCCTTATGGGTGGGGGTGGGTGGCAATGGATAATAAATGACGCGGTCGGGCCGGGCCTACCCCGGGGGTTAAGTTGCCAACTTTTTGTGACAAATTGCCGTAAAAGTGCGTGCCCCTAAATCGTGGTTGGCCGGGAAGGGGTAAAAGCGTGATGCACTGTTGGTTAGTTGCCAGATTTATTGCTTTTTATTTAGCTATTATCAGGAATGACGAGATATTTTGCTTTTTTTTGTTTTTAGATTGTCCTGATAGACTTTTTTTGTCTAATAAGATGATACGTACTCGTATTTACAGCTTTTGAATTGCATTGATCATGAGAATGTAATAAACATATACCTATTCTGAGCGTTTTATTAGGAAAATTCACCAAAATATAAATGAATATATATTTATAATTCTCGTAATGTACAAAAAATATTGTTACATAAAATACTATAATACCTTTTAAAATTTCACTTCGCTTTCAAATAGATAAGAAGAATACGTAATTATGCAAAATATTAAAACTCATCTTTGTATTGGAAGAGCATTCTTTCACGAAATATAAATGTTAGTTGAACTTAAAATCAGAATTTTTAAATATAGTCCACTATGCATGCCTGACATGTATTATAATTATGTCCTAACCTCTTTCAATCGTACTCGTGATTGTAGATGGTGCTCGTGCCCTACAGTGGGTCATATATGGTCTACAGTACTACACATTAATGTTACCCTTAATATTTAAATCTCTAACACCTACAAACACACGACCGCTAATTAAAATAATGAAAATTAATTCCCCTGAAAGTTGCTCCAGATGTGTTTTTATTTGGCTCTCAGTAAGACCGTTCAAATGACGCGAAGTCCGCACTTCCTCGGGGCTAATGGGAAATGAGAAAATTAATTAAGTGGCGCAAAAACAAACGGACAAGCCAATAACGGTTTTGTTTGTTTAGGGGCAACTTTGGACCGTATCCCCGCTAACTCGCTGTAAGATAACCCTGTTTGTGTTTGTTTTCACCCCTTATTCTTTGTTTATTTACAAATTTATATTAATAAATGAATTGGTTTTATTGTTTTCAAAGTAGGTATATAAATGGAAATGGAGGAGGCCTAAAGCAGTATACTTCCTGTGGCTGAGAAGGGAGGGACAGACATACATAATATCTTTAGTTAATAGTATCCATTTTTGTAGTATCAGAATGTATAAGGAAGATTATCAATACTAGTAATATAGATACGTGTTTTAATATATTCTTGGGTGAAATATTATGGTTTCACTTTTTGTATGAACACAAAAATTATCTATTATTTTATGTATCAACCAACATTGCATTGTGCTTCAGTATCAGCCCATATACGTCCCACTGCAGGGCACGGGCCTACTCTACAATCGAGAGTGCGATTGAGAGTGGTTAGGCCATATAGTCCACCACGCTGGCCTAGTGCGGGTTGGCGGACTTACATACCATAGAAATTTTATAAATCGCTATGGTATGCAGGTTTCCTCACGATGTTTTCCTTCACCGTTTTAGTGCGTGGTGATTGACTATCAATACACACATGACTCCGAAAAGTCAGAGGTGTGCCCTGGGATTCTATATATGTTGACGTATGCTATGTATGCATTGTGTTTACAAAGTCTCATTTAAAGTACTTTCATAGTAAAATAATACCACATGTTACTTAATTTGTAAGAATTAATGGTCTATGTCACCAAATAGTAACATATTGATAGTAATTGCTTCTTGAATATTGCCACCTTTGGTTTCTATCAAATCGTAAACTCAACATACTAGTCTACTGTTCATGGTTCGGCATTTCAGGCTAAGAGTATGCATAGCCTTATGTTTGAGAAAACACTTGAAAAAAAATGGGAAAAATTATGGGATCAAAAAACAATCTGTTAAATTGGAAATAATATCTGGCTGAGTTCACCCCATCTAGTAAGGCTCAACGGCGCAAACGTAATAAAAATACCGGCCCATAGATTTTAGCATATGGTTATATTGACGACCGTCCGAAATCCCTCGGAGGCAAACCTCAAAACATAACTCTTCATAAACCCTCCAGAACGAAACATGAACAGGCAACGTTCCAATTATAAAAGGCAGCCGCCCCGAAAACCCTCGGCTTTAGAAAAAAAAAACATTAAAAAAAAACAAAAAAGTTATTTAAATAAAACCCAGCGCCGGGGCTCTGTGTGTCGCATAAATTGCCTTCATTAATTTCCGGACCCTGCAAAATATTGTCTTGAAAGGATAATCAAATACAAAAACTGGGAAAATGGCGGTGCGTCATTTCCATAACATTTCCCCGGCGCCCCTCCACCCCCACGCCCCATTTTCGTCCCCTTTTCCGGTCCCTCCGTCCCCTTTACGAGTCCTCCAATTACAAACCAACGGCGCAGCTTAAGGCCGGCATTAGAGAGAATGGTAATGGGAACAATTATATATACTTGCCACATAAAATTCCATTATGCCTAAATGGACCTTTTTAACAATATTATACTCTATTAGGATTCATGACAATGTATCATACCTTGATATTACTGAGGTGCTTCTTCGTCCATCGTTCATGTAACGTAAATATAGAACCTTTAAATGATAATAACTAATAGTTTATGGCTCTCCTAGATTTGGTTGTAGAGAACAGATCCAAGCTGAACACCAAAAGCTGTAGGGAGCAGTGGCTTAAGCCATGCATAGTTAAACTTCTGAAACTGTGTCACATGTGGAGAATCTCGAATTCATCCGAATCGGTGGGCGAAAATGATGGCCCAATTTTTATTTGATGGCCGACGTCGCGGATGACCAAGATAACGTGACGTGACGACCTGGATGCTTTTAAGCCCTTTTTAGATAAAAAGAGGGAGCCCTTTGAAATCATGTTAGGTACGTAATCGGCCATATTATCCACTTACGGTTTACTAACTTAACCTTAACTTAAAATTATCAGACCTACAACATCATAAACTGCTAACAAGTGACAAAATCAAAATAATTTATTAGTAAATGTGGGTATTTTGTACAGCAGATGTTACAGTTCAAAAGTAAGTCCTTCACATTTTACTTATAAAAAAGTACACAAATATAACAAGTTGATCTATACTAAATAAGAACTTAAGGGTTCATGAATTCGTTAACAAAATTAAAATAATTATGGTATTGATAAGGAATTTGTTTAATTTTCTTTTGAATATAATATATTTACTGATTTATCGTAACTGATTTGTGATATGGCACTTATTATATAACGCTGGTTCCCATTCGATAATTTCTCTACCGCAAGGCCGCTGGTTTACACCAACCTGTATTTAAACATTTCATTCTTTAGTTACTAACTTTAGGTCACCTATAAATTTCATTTTAAGTATATCCATGACTTGAATATTGTAATAAAAACATCCAAAAAATCCCATTATCCCAACATTTGTTTGAGGCAGGTGCCCACTGGATTCTATAAGTAATATAAAAAATTCTAAATATTCTTTAGTCCAATAGTCTTTCACAAGATCTTTTGAATCGATATTTTCTGCTATCACCGCTTCGGAACGTGATCTTTGAAGAAGAAAACTTCCTCAGCAACACGAACTGTCTTCTTTTTTTTTTTTATTGCATTGAATGGCGAGACGAGCAAGCCGTTCGCCTGATGGTAAGCGATACGACCGCTCATAACAGTAGCAACATTCCACTGCGCTCGCAATCCTGAGACATAAGATGTTAAGTCTCAATATGTCCAGTAGTTGCTCTGGCTACAACGTGCTTCAATCCGAAACACAACAGTGCATTTAAGCAGTGTTGTTTAACGAGAGAAATAGACATTGCGGTGGTACCTACCCAGATGGCCTCTCACATATGAGAGACCTACCACCAGTAAATTTATAGCTTCTTATTGTTTTTATAGCCAAATTAAATACGATGGTTCTTGTCATAAGTCACAATAATATCGGTGTATAACATTATAAAGTCAATTATATTACAATTGAAAAATTGAGCAATAAAATATTTAACATCACGCTACGAAATATGCGGGAAACATTGTGGAGGATATCTAGTTCCAAATATTATACCACATAATTTTAGCTAAGATACACCTAGTAGTAAATCTAGGTCGATTAGCCTTTGAAAATAGAGAAGCGAAGTTTTTACTCTATTTCGGCGGCAAGTGAGAACAGATACTAGTTGCTAATTTTGCTGTCGGAAAACAATGGCAAGGGCACGAAATATTTCATCCGGAGCCGACGTTTTCAGCGCACTGATTGTATTCTAGCGCGGGTTCTCAATTCAAAAAATACTGCCGAATATCACCCAACCATAGTACTAAATAATATCATGATTATGAAAGCTAACAAGAGACCTCGTTCCAAATTGTAAACCATTACGTGCACGAGAATAAATCAAAGAGAGTAGTTTAGCGGTTTCCAAAAAATACATATTTAAATAATCTGAAGAGGTGATAATGTTTCTTGCAACCACCGATATCGAATATAAGTCAATGCTTGCAACTGTACATACAAAGAGTTACAATATTAAATTCTTAGATTTACGCGAATATTATACATTGAAATAAAACAAATACGGATTGTATCGCGAATTTGGCATACATTTTACATTTATTTTAATTTTTTAAGTTCAATAGTTGCATTAATTGGAAATTGATAAGTACAACACCCAATAGTGGAAGGTTAATTCACGTGTTTTAGGTACCAGAAAATATGAGGGACTTCTTTGCCCTGGCTTAGGCCCGAAAATTTTGACCTGGAATAAATACCTGAATCGCGGACGACAATACTGGGGGAAAGCCATATAACTTTCATCACAGTCTTGTGAAGCATTCGACTTGACAGACGAATACAAGGTCCAAGTTTGCCACAAATGTGCCTGTGGCCCACAAATACTTGTGTCGTGTCTGGGTGATTCTGAGACCGAAGAGTTTCTCGTAGTTTCTGATACCCACGACACAAGATTAATTATTTATTTATTGATCATATTAATTGAGCGTAATATGGGGTCAGAAATTTCAGAATTGTACAGAATTTATTTATTTATTATTTAATTATTGCTCTGTATTTATCATATCACGGTATCAATGTATTCAAGCATTTTCTGTGATAAAATTACGCCATTCGTAATGCTGTGCATACGTTGTGTTGGTGCGTCTGTACTATGCGTATAATTGTACGTAAGCGACGAAAGCAACTGGCTCTCGACGGCGGCGCAACCAAATCCCTCCGCTTAAAATTTTGCACCATACCTTTTTATATAAAGCACTAGCCATCTGCCTTTTTTTACTTGCATCCGAAAATGCACCCTATTTCATAAAAACAAAGACTGAATTTGAAATAACAAAACGCAAAGCTCGATTTGTGTAAACCGTGCATTGGAATATAGTCCGTAATTTGAAATTGGTATAATCGAGTTTAGATTGCCAACGGACCAAATGAGACTTTGAGAAAATTCGCATTATGTAATAAAAACATTTATTTTGTCCGTTTCCGAGTAAATAGGACTCCTCTTCCCCTTATGTACTGTGATTTAGTGCGCGCGAGATCGTTTTGATAACTCCTTTTCATATTTCGCTCGGCGGAGCGTTATCTTAGTAGGAAATGCGAGTATTACGTTTTTAAAAACGTTCTACTATGTTTATTCTTTTATTCTGTCTCTCATTTCATTCCTTGGTGTTCGGTGTTAGTTATAAAACAAAACGCATTCAGCCAGTATTTATGTTCTTATATTAAATTTTTAATTTCACAAATGGAATAATCCAGTTCGACGCGTTCGGAGTTTAAATCGTTTAATTTGTAAATGACGCAAGTAGCCAGTTATGCAACCTGCAGCTGCCAGTATTATTGCAGGACGGATTGTGTTTCGACCTCCAACCCTTTGGCCGTCATAACAATAAGACATTTTGTCTCGATTATATTCCAAACCTGTTTTTGCGATCTGCAGCACGATGTTTGCATTCCGTGTACCTGTGCGCGCTTGCAGATTCAGACCCCTTTAATTCCGAAAACTCGTTCCATTCTTGTGTTGATATAAAACGGTTATTGTAAATCAAGTTTTTGCAGGACGCTGCAGCGGCGGTACGTTGCACGGAGCTCGGATAAAATGAGCGACTGATTACAATAGGCTTGAAATGTCAGATGTGATCTCAATATCAATGTGACAATGAAATTGGCCATGTAGGAGCTCCTATACAGACGTCATTCGAACGAAACATGTTTCGAATTTCAAAATAGCATTATTATATGTGTGGTTTTAATATTCGTGCGACCTTTGTAAAGATAAAACGTGAGTGTTCTTTTTAATTAAACTTGTGTTTTACAATTCTACGATTATAATCTCGGTGATAAAGTTAGTTAATTAATAAGTAAAATTCTAAATAACAAGTATCTGGATACAGCAAATGGCAACTAAAATGTTGCGTTTTAATATGTTGATTTTACTATAATTTTATGTAATGAGCAGTTGTTGATGTATTTTTTTTAATAATGATTACTTAGGTTTATGCTGATGTGGTATGTTATGTGATAAGTTTATATAGGATATATTACAATGAAGGTAACGATTTCGCGTATCCAATTTAGCAAATAATTGAAGAGAATGTGACTAAATTTATTTTTTACAATCATTTCAATCCGGTCGCTAACGATTAAAATTTCAATTCGCAAGGTTCAAACAAATTTATACCAAAATTGTTTAAAAAATATTACTTTAAAACTGAATATATATAATTACCTGAGACTGCATATAAATAAATAAACCCTAGAACCGAAGCGGAGGTATTTTTATCTCCATAATACTGTTATTTAGCGGTGAAGTAAACATAGCGTGTTTTC
Organism: Hyles euphorbiae; assembly: GCA_023078785.2. Classification (NCBI taxonomy): domain Eukaryota; kingdom Metazoa; phylum Arthropoda; class Insecta; order Lepidoptera; family Sphingidae; genus Hyles; species Hyles euphorbiae. The sequence goes on from CM041053.1 coordinate 4,406,399, forward strand.
AACACAAATTCTGCGCTTTGTTAGAAAACTCCTATTCGGAATTCATGAGTTTTTCCACTGGAAAATGAGCTGTTCACTTGAATAAAATTTTATGGCGCCGTGACATTTGTTTCTTAGTAAACAAATTTTATATTCTTTACTATGACTTTGGACATTTTATCTCGTTGGACAACCTCCATACATTCAGAAAACAACCCTCCTACCAAAAAACTTTTGTTTATATCTTTAGTACTATGGGAGTCCACCAATCCGTACTAGGCCAGCGTATTGTAATAATATATAATTCCCGACCACTTGGAAAAAAGGTCCGTCATCAACAGTGGAAACATGGAAGTATTTTTTTCATTAGTGATAAGTGTTTCATATGTGCGAGGCCTTCTGTGTAGGTACCACCGCAATGTCTGTAACTTACCGAAAATAGGAGTGTAAATGCACTATTGTATTCCGTATTGAAGGAAATTGTAGCCAGAGTAATTACTGGTGGCCTGGTGGCCGACTGCCTCGGTGGCGTAGTTGTACTCCGGTACGGTTACAAAGCTGAGGTCTCGGGTTCGAATCCCGGGTTGGGCAAAGTGATATTGGATTTTTCTATTCATTATCAGCCCAGAGTCAGGAATTTGTGCCCGATATGGCGATAGGCTCGCCACCTATCACATCATGGGACGGAACATACAAGGCGAAATGTGGGTGCCCTGGCACCTCTGCCTACCCCTTCTGGGAAAAAGGCGTGAGTTTATGTATGTATGTATGTAGTAATTACTGGATAACTTGAGACTTAATATCATAAGTCTCAGGATGGCGAGCGCAGTGGAACGCTGGGCATTGCATTGTAATTCAAGCTGTTGTTAAGTTTTGCTACAGTTCATAAGCAATCGTATCGCTTCCCATCAGGCGCATGGCGTGCTTATCTCGCCATATATAACAATAAAAAAATATAATGGCTTATTTATGCGAAGAGATGAATACTTAATTACAGTATTCTGGTGACCACATTAATTGGTGGCATAAACTTAACTCCAATCTATAAAACATAATGTTGTATTGTCAATTTTCAGTCGTGAAATCTCCTAATAAAGATCATCTACGGTCTTTTGGCGTGCAAATACGTGGTTGTCATGCTGCTGTCAAACTGTTAGGAACAGTTTTTCTCTTTTCACATTATATTATAGGCGACATGTTAATACCATGAGATTACCAGTATCAATGCTTGGTGTTCATATTAAGGAAACATATCTCAAATAATGCGTTAAATAGAAAAAACTATTTGACGATATATATTAATATTTACCAAGCTGTGCCTGCAGTCTTATTAAAGTTCTAACATTCTTATACAAGACTGCCGCTAAAGTAATCAATTACTAGTTGTTAAGAGATGTAATGCTTAATATCTCAAGGTAACCACGGTGTAGTATAGTACAATGCTTAAATGTTATAAGTTCTGATTGGCATTCGTCTTGTTTCTAGGCAAGCAAGCATATAGCTAGCGACTAATTAACTTGCTCGCCCCAATATCGTCGCAAATAATAGTAATATTCACCAAGCTACACTCCACAGTACGGCTGTATGTAAGGCTTACGTGAATTCCATCACACTTTATATGGAATGAGATGTTTATCAATGCAACTTATATAAGTTGATATAACTATAGATATAGCACCATTATGTCTTCAAGGCTCTCTATGATAAAGATCTATAATATATTATATTAATCTATAGATTTATGATAGTAACCATCAACACGACACAATATCCTAAACAAGCTTCTAAAGAAACGAATTGATCTTCAGATACTGTAATTTTATTTTAAACTGCCAATAACCAACCAATCGTCTGCACTAAGTCAAAAGCGTACCTATAGGTACAAAATCGTCCAAACAGTGCAACAAGAACAAAAACATTACCTTCTCCCGTCGAAGAAAAAAAAAACTCAAAATATAAACACGAGCGAAACCAAACACAGTCTTACAGCGACAAATTAAACTAGGTACTAATCAAACCACCCTCCCCTCATAAAGATTGTACATAGAGGCGCCGGTAAAGGGTTGCACCCTTCGCTCAGAGCTCGCTTTTGCAGCGAAACCGCGCTGCAAATACCTATTTACTTTCTAAACTGCCATATAATGCGGTCTCCGCTTTAGCTCGCTTGCAAAAACCAGTTTTCTATAAACAAACTTTGTTGGTGGAGCGCAAACTTGATATGTCGCTTGCGGTAAAAAATGTTCCTGATCTCGGCCACTCTGTGATGAAATTAGTTTCAGTTTTTATTTTCTCTTAAGGTGATGGCGTGTTTTTATAAAATGTTCGCATAATTTAATGAGTGGTATATTAGATGTTTATGGTATTATGTTAGAGTTTAGGTATCTAGTTGAAAATATGTTAAGTATTAAAGTAATATTGATAACTTTTATTTAACTATATTTATTTTGAGAAAGTATTTGCTTAGTAGCTAATACTTTTATAAACATCTCATAGTATCTGTTAATACATACAAACCGCTTTCATCATCATATCATAAGATTTAAAAAAACTTAATTAAATATTTGATAAGTTCAGCAATTACTTTAGAATACATTCAATTCAAACCATAAAATGTATGGCTCTATGTATATTGTCAAAATAGTTCAAATCAAAATACCAATACATAGTTTGCATTTGAAATAAAATCTAACCAAATCCAAGTAAACCACGAAAAATATTTGTTTATTTGCTTACAGAGACGCACGGCATATGGCCGACGCGCATTCTACGCAAAATGACAACATTCGTATGCGGACAATTGTTGTTGTGTACTCAAGGCATGTTTTTTGTTTTTTTGCACTTACATAGGTCTGTGCGGCGCGCTATGGGGAGTGTTAATTATTTATGAAAAATAGATAGGCGCTTTGTTCCAAGCATCCGTGGCGCATTTGTGATGCGACGTCTGGCGATACGACTGGGCTTGTCCGAGACAAATTGTGCGGGAATAGTGGGTTATGAATCGGAGTGGAGGCTGGGATCAGTGATCTGTGTATTTTGGGAACTATTTTGATATACCGAGTGTTAGGGAAACGGTTCCAAAAACCAGAACATGCGATAGTACTGATGATACTTTTGATGATGAGTCAGAAACAAAATTAAATCGCGGTGAATAAAATACATCTTTTTTTTACTTGATTACAATCCATCATCTTAGTATATAATTATACCGCAAGCATTTATTTGAAGTCAAAAAGTATCTCGTAGTTTCTGAATACTGATATCTACGAAACCCGAAATGTTTGCTTGGGATATTTATATGTTACTCTGTAGATGTATTTATTTATTACAACTGTAAAAACCTGAATATAAAAAGCAACTGAAAAACAATAACTACAATTATATATGACGTGATAATATTATGTTCTGAGAATAGAAGAACAGACCTCACCATTTCCGTCAGATGTATGTTGGTATTAAATATTAATCTAAAAAAGTTATTATAACAGATATTTGTTGTAAACTTTGCACATTAAATTAATTTCCTTTAGTGATAGGCTTTTGTTATCCCGAAATATTGAAGTACGACTGCCCTTATCAAACCCAAACTAATCAAAACATTGGATTTAACAAACGTCACAAACAAATTCATGTAAAACTATGCGAGTTAATTGCCTGTGGAAATCATTAAACCCGTACTCTCTCTCTGATAATTTAAGTGGCGGCATCAGTTAGGGTACGTAGGCTCATTATCTCTTGTCATGTGAATTGTCACCAATCTAAATCATTGGATTTAGATTGGTTTTTTAATTTATTTAATGGCTATATACGGATTTGCCATCGGCAATAAATAGGGATAAGAACAAGCTTTATTAATTTTCTTACTTCAAAAACTTCTATAGACAAGTTAATTTGAATAAAGCCTTTTCAGAGATTAATATTCAAAAATGGAATCTTGCTTATCGCTTATTAAATAGGGACCTACTGTGAAGAATTTCCTGATTGTAGTCTAATCGACTTAAATTATGGTTTATCGAGTGTTACATTTTTGTAAGTTGATTTTTTTTATATTAAGCTTCATATACTAATTACTTAATGCCTGTGGCATTTTCTCCCAGTGGACCTTTAAGTGATTTACAATCGAAAGAAATTTCATCATAGGATAATTTAAATATTAAATAATAATAGAAACGAATAAATAACTAAGAAACTAATGTGCCTGCAAAGCATAGACAATCTTTATTTAAAATAAACAGTCAATATTTTATAAATATTAAATAAAAAATAAATATTTTAATTCCTGGTTCGCATTGAGTTATTTTCTGTGCAAATTCTAAGAAAAAGCTTTTATTCCTAAACCCTTTGCATTCGAAAAGTCGATTTTAACTAAGAAAATCACAAATAAATGTTACTCAATTGGTAATCCTATTACCTAACAACGGAAAATTATTTAAGCTCATTGAAATTAATAAGTTTTTTTTGTTAATTCTTTTAACACATACGATTCCTAATTTATAAAGAACCAAATAAGCACACATTTGTGGGTTTATCACCAAATATTAAAAAAATGACAATACATAAATTCAAACGTATTCTATTTCTAAAATTCTGGCCGTGAACATTACTACAGTGAATGGCAACATAAACGAAATGTATTTCAAAAATGGAACAATAACCTCTAACTCGGCCAGGGACGGCGTTCGTTCAAAAAAACGAAGTGAACCAATATTTGCTCCCGATCGGCCGACACTTCCGACTGACATTCTTTTGTCGACGGCATTGTACGCGCACGGTGTCGACGATAGATATTCTATCGATTGTTTGTCGAGCTTGTTTGAAGATATCGGTCCGTTTTAATTGATCTTTTTAATTAGCTTATGTTTGCTAATCGATTAGGAAAGTTGCGGTTTTTGGTTTAGTGAGAGTGGATAAGTCATGCTATGATAATAAAGATTACGTACTGGGTATAGTCGGCTGTTGCTGTCTGAGATTTGTAATTTTAGTGTCTTTTTTGTTATGATACCTATCAAATTCAATATTTTGCTCCATGTATTTGATAATTAATTTATGTTTTTAATTCATTTCATATGTGTTAATAACTTAAAAAAATTACAAAATATGGTGTTTAAATTGTCACAGTTTAGGTAATAAATATACATTATTTATTTATCCTTTTTCAAAATGTGATAGTTAAAAAAATGGATTTTATCTAAAAACGATATACGCAATGCACATCTGTTTGAAACATATATTTGTATAAGCTTTTTATGGTTAGTACTATCCTTTACCACCTGGTCAATACCGATTGTAAAGCAAACGAATATTGAATAACAATATCGACTAAAGCCAATCGATACTGGACAAATACTGGCCACTGCAGCTTTATTGATTTATCGACTGTTTGCGTGACGTAGTTGGGTATCGAATTCTATATTTAAAAATATTTAAATTCCCGTTTACTTATGGTGGGAACTCTAATGGTGCGATTGGCTTATAGTTTTAAGTATTTTTTAAATTCTGTTCTTTATTTGAATGTACTGGTATGAAAAGGTACCGGTTACAATGCGCCTGAAACATAGTACAGCGTAGTCCAGTTACAGTTTTTAAAATTGATTAATTATTTCTTGCAGGTGGACATTAAGATTTTAGTCCACTTATAGTTGGATACACAAGATGAAACTAAAATTTCATATATCTATTTCCGCGGAACATTAAGGCAGTCTACACATGTGGCCTCGGTAGTCGCTATTCGGATGAATACTCCAATGATAATGGCTTGTGACTGGAAAATAATAATTAATGATGATAAACAGTGTGAAAATCGATTGAATGGAGTCTGCAATGGAATTTGAAAAAAAAGTCTACTATTAGAAGGCGAGAAGGAGGTCCACGGTATCAAGGATGACCAAAAACAGCGCTGGCTTGAAGTCAAGGAACGTATGACAAGTCCTACAAACAAGGACTGGAAGGTGAAGTGAAAACGGATACTAGTTCCTGTAGGATTAACGTCAGGTATAATAAACGTGAAGGCAAACTTTTGATAATTATTCAATCATAACACGATAAAAAAAAACTATTTGGTTTGACGGTAAGCGTAGTACTGTACAGATAGAATATCGATTGGCCGCACAATTACCTCATGCCAGTAAAAACATGTCTTTTTGTACCTTGTTTAAACCTACTCCTCAGCAAAGAATGGAAATAAAAACTATTATAAAAACAGCGCACAACTAATACCGTAAAATCTCATTCATTCTGCACGCAAATAATCCGTTTAAAAACATCTAAATGCAAGTAAATACGGCAAAAAATACGTGCCGAGCCGAAACGACGCCATCTTGAATTCGCGAGGCGTCACACCGTTGTTTTTTTTATTAAAAAAGGCCTAAGTACGAGACCATTATACATAGGTATTGTGTGGGAGACATCAGTGATTAAGTGCCTGGCTTGGGTGATGCGAGAATAGGTCTTCACACCTCGAAATAAGACACAAAATCGTATGCATTAATTTTGTTTTTTTTTCGCCGGCCCGTGTAGGGTTCGAGGAGCATTTAGCGCGCCCACCCTCGCAGGGTGAGATTTCTTACAGTACGCTATATTATTAATATCCCAGGGGTTGCATAGAGAAAAATGGGGAGCTTTGGAAGGGAAAACGTGTTTTATGGCAGCCCTGGTGCGGGAAATGGCGGAGATTATTACGAGGACCCTCTTCGCGTGGAATAGGTATGGCGGAGTGTATCGCGAGATTTATCACTGTTTACCCAACGAGTTTGTTTAAATTCGAAATTCAACGCATTAAGGTATATTTTAATGACTTCATTGTTAAAATCAATTCCATCGACTTTATGTCGCCCAGGGTTTTGTTAATTGTATATTGTTTTTCCGTAGGTATTTTAGAAGTACAGCTTTATGTTTTACAAGTTAATAAAATCTTAGTACTGTATAATACATACTTACTTATATAACTAAATCCCTTATATGTAGTTAAGATATCTCTTCTGTGATGAATGTTTGTATCTGTGTATATTTTGCACGGTTTAAATGAAATTTACGACTATTCCTTCTAGTCCATTAATTTATAAACAAAGTACGAGCGGAATGAGATTAAAGGACGCGGGGACTCGCCGTAACGTTCTTAATAGGGATTACTTAATTATTTGATACGTCATGGAATCTATTTTAATTGCTTTTTATGTAACATAATTTCAATTGACAATATTTCCGATATATAGGTGTTTTTATCATAGGTTGATAAGTGAGCAACTATTGGATATATTGAGACTTAACATATTATTTCATTTTATGATTTATTTTATTAAAATATACACACCAACGACATGTTAATATATATTGAACATTTAGTAATAATACAATCATGGACAAACTACTGATATACAGGGTATATCATGACTGCTACCGAAAACGAAGCCGGGTGGTAGTTTAAGCGACTTCAGACACAATGCAACAGAAAAAGTTGCAAAAAAAAGCGACAATTTTTTTTTTGTTATTTTTTTCCTATGACCATATTTGGGTGATAAATACATGTTTTCCTAAAATAATAGTGTATACCCTTTAATTTATAAATAATCTAAGGTATAAAAGTGTTTAAATTATTATTTTAGAAAAAACTATGGATTTACCATCCAAAAATGACGATATTTAAAAAATCATAAAAATCATTGTCACGTTTCTTTGCGAAATTTTAAGTTGCATTGTGTTTGTAGTCACTAAAACTACCACCCGGCTTCGTTTTCGGTAGCAGTCTTGAGATACCCTGTATGTAAAAATCAATTAAAGGTGCATACCACATTTGTAATAGTAGTTGTACTATATCAAATAAAATAAGAGAGAAATAAACAGTGAACAAAAAATTAAAAAGCAGGTAATTGAAAATAAACTTATTTAAAAAATATTTAAAATGAAAAAAATATATATACAATAGCAGCGTTTATAGGCCCATATAAAATATGAATCATAGTTAAAAAAATAACAATAAACATATTTTATTTTGTATCATATCTAATTTTTCTCTTGAATGTTACAATTGGGTCGAGGAAAATATAAATATCTATAAAATATCTGCTTTAGTTGAAATTTCATTAATTTTCATCGCAAGATATCTTATGTTTGAGGATGACACGCAGTGGAATGCCAAGCATTACTTTATAATTCATGGTGTTGTTTCGATTTGCTACTCTCCAAGAGCGGTCGTATTGCTTACATTAGGCGAATGGTAAACTCGCCTCGCCATTCATAGCAATAAAAAAAAGAAAACTGAGGCTTACTTACTTAATACCTTGTAGGTATATGAAAATGGTGATAAAATGAAGTTGATATTGTACCTTACTTGAGTTCATGTGCATTTCATAATTTAAAAGCAATTAGAGAAAGAAGAGGAAAGCTATGACTTTCGCCTTTTGTTAATGTTTTATATTTGATTATTCACGTTGGCTAACAAAGCCTTTTAACAAAGCCAAAGCGCAGCGTAGGACGTCCACCCACAAGGTGGTCAGACGACCTGGTAAAGGTCACGGGACGTCGCTGGATGCAGGCTGCCTCCAACAAGTCTCTGGGGAAATCATTGGGGGAGGCCTATGTTCAGCAGTGGACTTCCTTTGGCTGATGGATGGATGGATGGAACAAAGCCTTTTACATCATATTTCATTATCTTAATACCTCAAAACCACGTAGAAAAACAGCTTTATCTAATAATGTAAAACAGTATTACAATAAGGTTTTCTCATCATTGTAGCCAGAGTACTGGACATATTGAGACGTAAAAGCTAATGTCTCAGGATGGCGAGCGCAGCGGAATGCCAAGCATTGTTTTGTAATTCAAGGTGTTGTTTGGTTTTGCTACTGTCCATGAGCGGTCTAATCGCTTACCATCAGGTTAACGATATGCTCGTCTCGCCATTATTTACAATAAAAAATATTCGCGAAGAAACAAATAATGTTTTTTTACCCGTTAAAATCTTTACAAGACAGTTCCATCAATCCATCTCATGACATGTAGGCCGGTGTCGCATAGTAAGTGCAACGGCTAGACGAATTTCCGACCAGGTACGATCGTTTAACTCGGGTAAGCTTTTAGCAGACCCGTCTGCGTACACTACGTACGTTCAGCAATATTTCACGTTTTTTGACGATTCTTTACTTATACATGTCTGTTTCTCAGGGTACTACGTTGTAGTAAATAATATTGTTAAATCATATAGGAAATAATATAGGTATTATAATTTAAGACTATTTTTTTTTCAGGATGTAATATACATTTTCTATGCTTACAAAATAGGTCTTGGACCAGGAATAATTCTTCATTCCTAGAACGGTCGAAATCAAAAATCTTTTTATGTTATTTAGACATTTGTGTCGGAGCAGTTGTTCAAGAGTCATTTTGATGTACCACTACCTGGAGCTTTGATGTAATGATTTGATTTTAACGTCTAGTTCTCAAATAAAATAATTTATCATAGATCAAAACATAGTCAGTCCGTAAAAATAAAAACAAGCTTATCCAAAAAGTTGTTAAACTTTTTTATAAACGAAACATACCTATAATTTTCATGCGTATACGAATCACAGACTGGCAGTTTCGTTTCGTGATTGTCATGAGAAATGTTTTTCTGGAATATTCTACTAGAATAAAAAATTATTTATGTGTAGTAGTTTAAAAAGGGTCGCGTAGTGTAATATACCGGGTATATGTCAAAGCCAGGTGGTAGTTTTAGTGACTACAAACACAGTGCAATTGTAAATTTCACAAAGAAACGCGATTTTTTTATCATTTTTTTAATATCATCATTTTTGGGTGGTGAATCCATAGGTATTGCTAAAATAGTAATTCAAACTCTTTTATACCTTAGAGTCTTTATAAATAAAAGGGTAGACACTATTATTTTAGGTAAAAAAAGTAATTACCACCTAAATACAACCATGTGAAAAAACTAACAAAAAAAACCGTCGCTTTTTTGCAACATTTTCTGTTGCATGGTGTCTGCAATCGCTTAAACTACCACCCGGCTTCGTTTTTGGTAGCAGTCTTGATATATCCTGTATATAGATAGCAATACCTTTTTTTTAATATTATAACACGCACGAATCAATACGGGACACAGTACAAATAAAGTTAAATTTGTTGAATAAAATGTAAAATGTGTAGATAGATGATATTTGATTACATACATTGATTACAAATACATTAATCATACAAAAAATATAGTCTTCGGCTACGGGAAGTCCACTGCTGAACATAGGCCTCCCCCAAAGATCTCCACGTCGAGCTTTTGAAAGTGGCTGCATCCAGCGACTCCCCGCAACCTTAACCATGTCGCCCGTTCAGTTTGTAGGCGGGCTTCAGAAAGGACCCTGTCCGACATTTAAAATGGCAATGTAAAATACAATATAACTTCGATACAAGTGTTTTAACTCGTACGATTAATTGAAAACTGGGATAGTACAAAAATTCATGAGATCACTAGTAATAGAAAAATACAAAATAAATTTCAGAGCCATAAAAAATCTGTATCTGTATCTGTATCAGCCCACATACGTCCCACTGCACGGCACGGGCCTACCCTACAATCGAGAATACGATTGAGAGTGTTAGGCCATATAGTCCACCACGCTGGCCTAGTGCGGGTTGGCGGACTTACATACCATAGAAATTCTTATGAATCGCTATGGTATGCAGGTTTCCTAACGATGTTTTCCTTCACCGTTTTAGTGCGTGGTGATTGACTATCAATACACACATGACTCCGAAAAGTCAGAGGTGTGCCCTGGGATTCGAACCCGCGACCACCGTGAACATGTTGGCAGTCGCGTCTAGTCCGTTTACCTACAGGCCACCACGCAAGCACATAAAAAATAAACACGAAATACACTGATGTTCATCACATTAAACCTTTCTGACAATAAGACATTAAATTCAGAAGTTAATCAACTACGCGTTTATTATAATCCAAAAAAATATATTATTGACAACAAAATTGTAAAATTTTATCAATATTTACCATACATTTTCCATTTTCTAATCTATCCGAAAAGCCATTAACCACGGTAATTGCCGCGTCTCCCCTCATCAACAAAAATTGCTTAAGGGCAAACAATGTGACCACAATCAAATTGGATTGTATTCCATTGTGCTAAAGTTTATTTTACAACGGAACAGTGTACATTACTATACATAATAGGGTCGCTCGTCTAGGCGCATAATGGGGTGTCTCTATTTTTGACAAAGGGGACTTTATGTATTATTGTTTTAATTTATTCACGAGTCTATTCCGCTATAGGCGAACAGACTTTGTATGTAATATATAATATGTATATTGTATAATGTGTAAAAGATAGAATAAGCTTAGTATGAGTTTTTTTTTTTATTGTAGGAGATAGTAAACAATTTATGCTGTAAATGTGTGTATTTTTTACCTTTTGTAACAGTTTTCAATCAGATATTAGGGAAAAATATTTTTAGTTAATATTTATATGAACTGTGATAGGACATCAGAAAGCTGGGATGGTTTTATTGTGCAACTATAATTTATCTCTTTGTCTTATCATCAATCTATGTTTCCAGAAAGTAGTTTAAAATTTGTATGATGTTCTTTAAAAACGCATAAAATTAAGCATATTCGTATCGTTTTTAGTACAACAAGAAAGAACAGGTCTAACAGAAAAAAAAACCCTTTTAAACCCGGTTTCAAAAATGTTGTGCCTACATTCAGATGCATTAAATTGGAGAACAATAAATAACTTCTAGATTGTAGTAATATAACTACAAAAAAAATAAACCGACTTCAAAATGGTTTAAAAGTGAGAAATAAATTAATATTTGACTAGATCTAAAATACCTAAATAGACCAACAATTTTTGAGGTCATTTACATTAAAGAGGTCATACACATCAAATACATAATCTAATATTTTTAAGTCAATTATAAAAGAAATATTTTAAGGATAAACTTTACCAACTAATGTTTGGCATGGTCGACAATAATTAGTTTTTTACGTACAAAAAACTAATTAATGTCGATTAAAGACCAGTTCATATTGGCATAAAAGCAATTCTCAATATTTTGGATTATCCAAAAAAATATATATTAGCAAAATATAAAATATAAGTTTAATATTTTTTATAACGCTGATACATAAATATAATGATCAAATGTATAATAAAATATATGTTTTGACCCTACGAGTATCGTTTTAAGTGACATCGATTTAGAGAGCCGTTATTCAAAGCTCTCAAAATCCATTAACATGGAAGGTACGCGTAAAATAAACCTATCCTACACAGAATGAATAGACAAAATCTAAATGCTCAACTTCAATGGATTTCCAAAGATAAATCTAGATGGTATGTAACAATTTTATATGTCGATTAACGAACAGATATGTCTGTTCGTAATTCGAATTAAAATAAATATATTGACGAAGAAAAGCAATTTTGTCGTATCTCGAAGCAAGCAATTTTACACCAGACCCAAAAAATATATATTTAAAATATAACCTCTAAACTAGAAATCTTTGGAATACCATTTCTTAAATAATATTTTAAAATAAAACCTTAAATTTTCACGAGGAAATTCAATGCGGTATTTTTTATGAATTAAATAATATACAAAACGCATATACGCATTTTTTGAGATACGACAAAATCGCTTTCCTGCGTCGATATATGTACAAGTAATAAGAGGTCCTAGTAGTGCCTCTGCCTACCTATTCTGGGAAAAGGCGTGACTATACAATATAAGTATATTATGATACATGCATACAAGTACCGGTCACACACATCATCGAGAGGTACGAAGTTTTATGTCGTAGGTTTAAAAATAACGAATACTTTTTGGTATCACATTTAGACCTGAAATAAATATTTTTGGGCCGCATTAACCTTGTCTAGTCGATTCTTAGCCAACTATCTTAATCTTGAAATGCAAAAATCTACTAACAAAAGTTGTAGAAGAATAAAATAAATTGCGTGGTTGTACAATACTGTAAAATTTCGATTATGATTTTTTATTTTTGAACATATGTTTGGGTTAAAATATGTTTTCAGATGATAAATTATGTGAGCCGGCTACTACCCTTGACGATTTAAAAATGATCTAAAATAACCTTCATAACAAATATAAAAAATAATATTCAATACCCATATTTTTCACAGATTATATTCACCAATTCACGCAATTGAATACAAACTAGTTTTAGACCTGGGTGCAGAATATTTTAGAATTCCTCCTTGTGTCGTTTTCGTCAGTATTGAGGCTCATATCTCCCTGCTGTATCACTTTCTATCGAACGAGTTTTCTTCATTCGGTTCTGTCTTTTTTATGGCAATGTATGAATGATGATAAGTGGTGCGACCGCTCACAGACAGTAATTTGCTTTGGAATTAATCATGACGTTTGTGTTAGGAAATATACATTTCATATTTCTTTATTTGCCACATAACACCATTTCTACAGGTTAAAACCTAATACAGTAGCATCGATAATCTTATAACTATACATATATGTCTTAGGACTATGTTTGACTACAAAAAATATATTATAAAATAAAGTTATTTATAACATATTATCCGTGTTGCTATCTTTGTGAATTCATTCAGCGCGCAATGAAATATATCATATAACGTCTGATGCCATTTGATACTGTATCTGGACGAAAGCATTTGCTCTTACGTGTGGGTTCAACGCAATTACTTTGCCGTGCCAGAATTTAAAAAAAAAAAAACACTTTTAGTAGCATTATATTACAGTTATGGTGCATCCACACCTCAGTTAAATTTTATGTGGTAACATTGTGTAACAATGTGATCGATTGTAAGTATTTTCAGGTAACTTTACTTAACATATAACACTTTATAGTCAGATGTTACTGAGTCACATTTGAAAACTGCTCAATAAGAAGTTACTGCGGTGTGGGTGCACCACTATTATTTTTTTATTTATTTAACGTTATATACAAATATATTGTACATAGGCGGACTTAATGCCAGAGGCATTCTCTACCAGTCTACCTTGAGATGGTGCTGAGATTACAGAGGTAGGGGTACATATGTTTATTTGATTAGCTGTTGTTTTATTCCTATATAAATACATCATATTTATACACAAATATTTAAATAAGTATATACTTACATACTATGTTAAAATATACATGATTACTATAGTATATATATACACATAAATAATATAACAATACATACGATGACACACTACTGTGATGATTCAGCCACTCTATCCAGCAACAAATCCCGAACCTTCTTTTTAAACACAAAACGGTTCATGGACGTCCTGATTTCGAGAGGGAGCGTATTCCAAAGAAGAATAGATTGTATGAAGAAGGAAGAATGTAGGAAATTAGAATGATTACACACTTTAAAAGAAGGTTATTTCAGGAGCGAAGATAACGCTCATGACTAGCGCCAAGAAACTGGAAGTGGGTAATGAAATAATAAGGTGGTGTAGGAGACGTTACAATACTGAAAGGAGTTGTAAGAGCACGCAAATTTCGCCGTTGACGAATTGGTAGCCATTTCAGTTCAGTGCGATGTGACTATTGACTTTACTGATATAAGAATAAGATCGAATTATGGTTTTTTGCCAAGGTACGCCATATAGCCCGGTCTACAGCTTTATGCGTTTGTAACGTATATGGGGAGCGACTTTAAGTTTTATAACTTATTGGAATCTTTGTCATATTCACCATGATACTGACCATATTTAGCCATTGACGACCGTAAAATCAGCTCTAAAGCCGTAAAATAAGCTCTCGTAAAATTACCTCTACAGCTTAGGCCATAGTCCAGCAAGCTGGCTTAGTTGGGTTGGCGAACTTGACATACCACAGAAAGTCTTATTACGATGAATTTGTCAGTTCACTCACTATGTACCTATTCCTACACTATTACTGTACGTGGTAGCTGATTGTCATAATAACAAAGTCCATTACTATGGGCTATAAATCTTCTAAAGTAAAAGAGTAAAAATACCAACTGTGGCGGGTTGTTTTATCTTTGTATGAAATCAAAATCAATTCCGACCTCCAGCTTCACACTTACCGAACGAAAGGCAATGATATTCCTTAATCGCTGCTGGACAATGGGTGACCCATTCATTTAAAGTCTTAACCATCCATGTTAACCTATGGTATTAAACTGCCAATTAACACGCGGCCTTATTCTAGACAGTTTGACAGCCCATTTTAAGTATCGAATATTTGGTCTTCTTCGCTCATACTGAATTCAAAAGTCGTTGGAATGGGACAAAACACTTGATGTAAGTAAAATAGGCTTTGTAACTGTCAAAAGGTCTCGCGGTTGCAACCTATCATTTTGATTTGATCAGATCCGTACAGTTCTCGACTCTACAGCTTATAGTGCCCTTCAGACTGCCGGAGACTGAATCTGACTGAAACTGCAGCTCGTTCGAAAGAAAGTGATATAGAAACAAGGTTAAGACCCTCGATACTAAGGAATACAACGTTAGGAAAGGGGAAACGCTCTTCTTTCCCTATCAATCGCTCTCTTTTAAATTACAGGAAAGTCACTGGACTCAGGTCTCCCCTGTGAATTTTCACACTCATCACGAACTGAAATTATACCGTAGTGTCCTTCCAGGCAATAGCAGGGTCCGCTTTCCTGCTTGAAATCTCCACCCAGTAGAATTAATATAAAAGAAAGTTGACAAGTTTTCGATGTTCATCAGACCACAATCATCATCATGATGAGACAAGTCTCTAATGTACACCAAAATAACACTATTCAGAAAAGTCAACAACAACACACACAGAGATACATTACAACGTTCGCGACGAACGTTCTGTGTCGGCACGTATCCAGTCAATCGGTCCATTCATTAATAAATTCTCCCCCAATAAAATAACAAGAAAACCGGTTTCACCCTCGGAATATCTACCTTAACTCCTCTACTCACCACCAGGTGGCGCTAGTTTTCGGACTGTTTTATTTTGATTTTTTTTCCTATTTTATATTATGCAAAAAAATTATAAATAAAAAATGTAAGCCCTTGTTACATTATCATTCCACTAAAATAAATACATATAAAAAAAGAGCTTCCAAAATATTTCGATAGATGGCGCTATTTTCAAACAGATGTGGAATGCTACGAATGGCGTAGGCAACAACGTTCGTAGCATTCACGTAGTGAAGTGTTTACTGGAATGTTGCTTTAAAGAATTCTAATTGTATTTAAAATTATTGCTATTTTTGCTCCGGACATTAAAACAGATAAACATAATTATATTATTAGTAATTTATTAAGATTGTCCCATTTTTTACAACTTAATTCATCTCTTAAATTTATATTTGTCTCGCAAATAGCTTGAAATATCGTGATAATTTTATTTCAATTAAAACTACTATATTGTTAAACAAAAGAGATGCAGCTGTTAAATACAGCTATAATTTTCAACAGGTTAACATCTGAGTTAAATATCATTTAATTAAAACTATGAGTTTATAATAAGTACCCTACATATTTTGACTTTAAAAATTACTTACACTTAATTTAGGTATAATTACGATATATTTTAAATATTCTATACTGGCACGACGAATTGCCTACAATTCAACTCATAGCTAACCAAGATGATATTGGGACCTACCATCCAGATATTGCCATAGTCCCAGTATCCACTGGTGGTAGGTCTCTCGTATGTGAGAGGCCGTCTGGGTGGGTACCACCGCAATGTCTATTTCTCCCGTGAAACAGTAGTGTAAATGCACTGTTGTGTTTCGGATTGAAGAACATTGTAGCCAGAGTAACTACTGGACATATTGAGACTTTACATCTTATGTCTCAGGATGGCGAGCGCAGTGGTATGCCAAGAATTACTTTGTAATTCAAGGTTTTGTTTGGTTTTGCTACTGTTCATGAGCGGTCGTATTGCTTACTATCAGGCGACTGTCATGCTCGTCTCGCCATTCATTGCAATAAAACATTATAAAAAAATACCTGGAAAAAAATCTTCCTCGATACATTTCTATCGACCTCAGTGGCGCATTTGTACTACGATATGATTATAGCTGAGGTCTCGGGTTGGAATCCCGGGTCGGGCAGTTATGGAGTCTTCTAAGCTAATCAACTTGTCGGAAACCGCTTTTTCTGTTACACGTTTTTCTATTCCAACATAGTCTTCCGTCTAGTGCTATGATCGGCTTGGGAAATTCTTCCAGCCCTAAAAATTTGATGCTCCTCGGGGCTACGTCGGCTTATTTAGTTTAAATATTGATTTCTTTGTTACTCAATTGAAAATTGTATATAGTGCTTTACAAAGTTCATCATGAGCTACATATTTTTCCAAACTTAAACAATTCCTCACGACTTTCAGCCTCTTCTGTGTATCTATTTAATACCCTTCTGACGTAAACAAATCACTCAATATCAAATATTTTAATCTAATTTCGTTTTTTTTTACTTAGATTTTTTATTCCAATGAATACTGAGCTGAACATGCCGTTCGTCTGATGGTAAAATAAGATAAAGCAAAATAATATCATGAATGACAAATCATTCCACTGCGTGCGCCATCATGAGACATAACATATAAAGTCCCAATATGTCCAGTCTCTGTCTACAATGTTCTTCAAACTGGAACACAACAATGCATTCACACTGCTGCTTGGCGGGAATTTAGGTGTTTTGTAAAACTCATTGTTTAATATAAATAACTATCTTAAAACTGCAATAATCAAGCAACAATAAAAGTATTAAAGTTACATATTCAGTTTTGAACAGATATACATAATAATGTCCTCAATAGCCGTCACTTCGTTGTTTTAGTGCAAAAAAAAATATAGCAACGACATGATTCGGCAAGAAAATATTTTAATAAACTACAGCACAGAAAGTAAGAATTTTAGTTGAATTTAATACATTTCTCATCATTCATTTCAAGTAGACAATTCAATTCAATTTGTACTACGAGTATATTTTGTGAAAACTTGCATATTAATTAATTGTATTATATTATCTACATTACTGTAGAGTGAGTCACAAAGACGATATTATGATAGATGATTTTTAAAGTTTTTTTTTTTATGATTATGAACGGCGAGACGATTATGCCATTCGCCTGATGGTAAGCGATTCGACCGCTCATGGACAGTAGCCAAACCACCTTGAATTACAAAGCAATGCTCGCCATCCTGAGACATGAGTTAGGTCTCAATATGTCCATTAGTTACTTTAGCTACTACGTCCTTCAAACTAAAACATAACAGTGCTTTTACACTACTGTTTGGCGGGAAAAATAGACACTGCGATGGTACCTACCCAGGCGGTCTCTCTCATATGAGAGACCTACCACCAGTAAAACAATGATCAAATGAAGATACCATTCAGTTAATATAGGGTAAGAAAATATTTAAAAAAAACAAAGGTCCCAGAGGCAATCGATCCATTGATCGTTAAGACTGACATGCAAGATGCGTGAGATGTTTGCTTTTACATAACTCCACTTTTTTTATTTTTTTTATTGCTATGAATGGCGAGACGAGCAAGCCGTTCGCCTGATGGTAAGCAATACGACCGCTCATAAACAGTAGCAACATCCCACTGCGCTCGCCATCCTGAGACATAAGATGTTAAGTCTCAATATGTCCAGTAGTTGCTCTGGCTACAATGTCCTTCAATCCGAAACACAACAGTGCATTTAAGCAGTGTTGTTTCACGGGAGAAATAGACATTGCGGTGGTACCTACCCAGATGGCCTCTCACATATGAGAGACCTGCCTACCAGTTGAATTCCTATGATTTTTAACGAAATCTCAATTGAACCCTTTTTATTTTATAATGACGGTTTTGTCCATTTTAAATGAGCCATTGAGAAGTAATTGTCGCCAATATCAACTTGTTATTTCGCGGAAAAAGACTCGCAATAACTAGAACGGGTTGAAGGTCGAACTCAGTGGGCATTGGTAGTGACATTACCATTATGATTATGACCCTCAGTTGTAAGTCTCTCATATGTGAGAGACTGTCTGGATAGGAACCACCGCAATGTATATTTCTCCCGTCAAACACCAGTGTAAATGCACCTTTGTTTGAAGGAGAACAGTGTAACATTGCCATACTGTACTTATTGAGACTAAAATTAAGATAAAGACATCTTATGTCTCTGGATGGCGAGTGCAGTGGAATACCAAACATTGTTTTTTGTTCATAGTGTTGATGGCATGCTCATCTCGCTATTCTTCGCAATAAACAAGCGTAATACATATAAGCTTATATTGATTATCATTATAATAATGATATTTCTTCTACTTACCATGATGAAGTCAATCAAGACGATTCAAGTTCATTTCAATCAAAAGTAATAAACAAAATACCAAGTTTCATCCAATCTTTTTTCTGATCAAATATTATCAATGTTAAAGATTTTGTCATACCAGCAAATTTTATCTTATACATAGTTTATTATTACATAAAATATAAAACTGTTTAAATTTCTGCAGATACAATTTGAATTCCAATTTTTATCAGCGGTTTCGATCGGTTAAGAAAGTAGTTGAAAAGTGAACTGATAGATGGCGCTAATTTGAGATGGAACGTCTAAAGTTTGTTCCGTAATTATTTTTTTGTTAAACATACGGACCATTGTTTTATTCTGCCACCCTGCATAAATCCCTCGTTTTTTCTTAATACACAATTGAGAACTTTGGATTGGGCATCATAACAATTTTATATTAATTGTTTTACTGGTTTTTTGACTAAACTTATACAAATATTTTTTCTTCATCTTTATGAGTTATCATTACATGTAGTTAATGTTTTATATTGGCAGTATATTTAAAAAAAATATTAATACCCATTATATTCTTAACAAAGCCGCTTAACATTGAAATAACAACTCTCCATTCATGCCAAGTTAGTTTCCCATTCGAGTCCAGCCAGACGTATTGAAAAATATTACGAAATCTTCGGCACAAAAAACAGCGTACTGTGAGGGACGCGGATTTTTATACGCCGCGTAACCATGGCAACCAAGTGTTTATTTTTCCTGAGCCTTATTTGATTACATGGAATCCCTCGCGTCTGAAACTTTGCGTAAACGACGCGTTAATTACTTTCAGAGTCTTATCAGTAGTTTATTGTGCTTAGTTCAAGCAATAATGGGATTTAAAATATATCGTAATTGATGTTAAGACCTATTTTTGTCTAGCTTGATAAATCCGTTACGCTCTATAGTGTTATATGAATAATGAAGAGATATTTCGATGTCAGTATATTAGTGCATACGCCGCCCTATCAGCTATCAGCCCTATCAAACCACAAGTAATAAATTCATGAACGTATGCATGTTTTATCAGACGCGATAAACGCAAAATATTTTTCATTTGCTCAAAATGTTGAGCACACATGACAGTAACTGTTAGTCGACGCGCGGAATTATGAAAGACCATGATTAATCAGCATCAACGCAGTACATACGCTTTGTTCCACAGCTCTATTTACTGGCACATAACGGTGACATCTCATTATATACCGCGACTATGTGTACCCACCCGATCGCGTATCTAGGAAGTTTGCACGCAAAAATCTAGCGCTAGGTGCTTGCCCCCGCTGGCGGACACACACACAAAACGCGCCCCCCGACACACACGCGCGCCCAAGGAGCGAGACTGCGTGTTAGAAAAAGACAGCCATAAAAAACACCCGTTGGTGTGAGGCGCTGCCCCCAAAAAAAGCACCAAAAACGCTATCTGCGCAACTTTCCGGCGCAGAATCGTTAACGACTGCCGCTCTCTTTATCGTACACGCCGTGCCTCCTATATTTCTATTTTTTCTCCGTCTGCTATTAGACGTAAGACTATTGTGCGTGTAAATGAAAATAAACTTTATACCAAGTGGAATAAAATCGCATTCACAACGCTCCGGAAGTGGCGGATAGATTATGCGTCGGTCGCTAGACGCACACACTTGCACCGGAACAGAAATAACGATCGCATTTTTGACCGAAAAGGACGGACAGATGGCTGAAAAGAGAAGAAAAAAATGACGACCATTTTGCTTGGCGCACCTACGTCGCGAGCGGGCTGGGGTTTTATGTATGCTATCTTTTTTGAGAAAAAATCCAACCAAAACAAATGCACGTGGCCGGGTGTTATGACCGAGGTTGGGAAAAATTCTCCCGTCCCGCTAAGAGATGCCGTTACGGGCGCGGCATTTTTTTCCCGGCGCCATGTAGTTATGGAAAAAATTACGCGGTGGCGCTTTTGTTTCGAAGAACGCCTCAGCTGCTTGTAGATGCATTGATATTTTAATCACCTACTTATCTCCGTGATTATACCGAGTATCGAAGCCATTAGACCTCGTTTGTTTTGCTACTTTGCGTCTTGTTCTTGGCTCTTATTTTACTTTTATGCTTTAAGCGTTTATTTCTGTGTTCATTTGCGTATAAAATTCTTCTTTTAATTGAATAAATTATTCAATCTGGAACCATTGACTTGAAAGTAAAGTTATGTTAAGATATTTTGTTGCGATTAGTATGTCATGGAGATTAGGTACTTTGTGATAATTATTATAATTAATAATTTATGATAAAAAGTTAGATATACGTCATGTTTTGATTGTAAAGATAAGAGTGCTAAGTGGTATATAACTCTAAAATAACGCTTAGCAGAAGACAAAGGCAAATAACAAATCACAGTTTTCATATATCAGGAACAAAGCCTGATGGTATCGTAACTTAAAAGTATTTGGTGTGAAAAATTAGGTCTTTTCTGGACATCTAATGCAAAAATACTAAAAATCTTATTGTAAGCCCTAGAGATAAGTCGTACACGAAGAACAATAATGGCGAGATGAGCATGTCGTTCGCCTGATGCGAGCGATACCATAAGCGAGCGGTAAGCGATGCGACCGCTCATGAACAGCAGCAAAATTAAACAACACCTTTAATTACAAAGCAATGCTTGGCATTCCATTGCGCTTGCCATCCTGATACATTAGATGTTTAGTCTCAATATATCCAGTTGATAATAGGTCTGGCTAGAATGTCTTTACACTGCTGTTTGGCTGTTTTATAGACACATATGAAATTCGCTTATCACTGCCTTTAACCCCTATTTAAATGGTTTTGGTGTTACAAGTATTCTCATTTTCGGTTTAGAAATCCAACTCGTTGTAGTATTCTACCCAATACTCAATAGCTATAAATTAAAGTGTCGTTTTATAAGTACAACAACACCTTCTGTATCAGCCCATATACTTCCCACTGCAGGGCACGGGCCTCCTCTACAACAGAGAGTACGATTGACGATTGAGAGTGGTTAGGCCATATAGTCCACCACGCTGGCCTAGTGCGGGTTGGTGGACTTACATACCATAGAAATGTTATAAATCGCTATGTTATGCAGGTTTCCCCACGATGTTCTCCTTCAACGTTTTAGTGCGTGGTGATTGACTATCAATACACACATGACTCCAAAAAGTCAGAGGTCTGCCCTGGGACAACTAACTACACCTTACATATTATAATTTGCTGTTTTTATAAACTGGTACGCAAAGTGTCTAAGTATGAGAAATTGTTGGGTGCTATAGCCGAAACAATTTTGCCGACCTTCCAGTATGTGGGCATGCACAGGGTGTATTGGATAAATACAACATGGGTGACTATGATGGGATTCCTATCGTTGTAAAGGTGTTTGTGTTCGCTCTTTCTATGGAAAGATAAAAAATATGGAAAGAAAAATACAAATATTCCATCAGCAGCATAATTTTTGACAAAGGTATACTTCATATTCGTGCATGTTCAAACACAAGCTTAATGGTAAATCGAAAATTAATTATGAAAAGCTCATCTCATTTTATTTCAGAAGATCTTAAGGTTACGCTTTTAGAATTTTCTTTTTCTCTTCAAGTCACACTTACCTTATGCCTGATGATAATAATGATGATGATAATTTTAACACACATTACATTAAAATATATGTATTATAAATAATTGATTTATTAGCTATGATTTTCTATGATAATTCGGCACTGGTTTGGTCTGTTGGTAACATTAAATTAAATCATTTCTTTTTACCCAAATATGTGTAATGCTAGATCTGTTTTTGAAACCATCTCCTTGTATTTTCTTCTGCCGCTAGACTTATGACTCAATATATTAAGCAGTCATATATTTATTGAATTATATATTTATATTATTGAATGACTAATTATTTATTCATCTCAAAAAGACAAGCAGAAAATTAGCGTTCTTTTATTAAAGTAACAGCTCATTACAGCTTAAACTATGTGTCGTAGAATATGCTAATAAAATATGCTTTTATGAATATTCCATCAGGAAATTGTGAAGCGGACCTTAAGCTGTGATGAAAGCGCTTTAAGCGAAGCTAATGAGGGCCGAAACAAACTTCAAATTGACACTTGGAAGAAACATAAATGAAACAACATTTTGCATGGCTCAATACTTTATTTCAAAGATATAAATACTTCTTAATAAAGGATTTATGATCACTTATTAGTTACTAAGATAGTCTATAATGGTAAAAAATCCTATTACCTATTCATTTCTTTTCATTCCAAAATTATAAAAAAAAAATATTGTGTTCAATTATTTTTTAATATTATTGGATTCCAAAACTAGTCATTATTTTTTTCTCTGTCATTTTTTACTTGAGGAATGCGTTGCATGGTTTGTGTGATGAGACATTATTACATTTCATGAAAGATTTGTTTAAAAAAGTTTATCAAAAAATAAGATTGTCACCATGGAATGTATTATGTAATATATATTTCTTATATAATTGTATAATATTTCCGTTACGTTGATTTTTTGCTATCATGATCGAAATATCAAGTATTTTTTATTTCTTGTGTCTCAAACATAAATATTAGAAAATATTCACAAAAAATAAAATATTTAAAACATTTGCTGTGTTATGGTTTATGTTATGCGATTTTTGATCAACAATACAATTTAAACTCATCATAATTTGAATAAATCCAAATCGCGGTACCAAGTCTCTATTATACCAGTCTTATGACTTGTCTATAGTAGGTATTGTTCGGACATATCCAATTTAAAAAAATACACAAATACGAACGCGGTGTATTTATGCTTGAGACACATAATCCGATTTGTAACAAGGGACGAAGCGCAAAAATGGCCAAGCGGAAGCGGTGCTAAGCAATCAGGTTGAAAATGCTTACACATTTTCAGACGACACGGCGCGCGATCTTCTTATTTCACCAACTGCAATTGGAAAACACAAGGTTTTTAATACAGGTAAGATCACAAATACAATTTTATTCATTTTGACGTGCAATTAATGTATTTTTAATATAATTATTAAAATATTTGGCTAGATTTTTGTCTCCAACGGTGATAGAAAACATTGTGAGGAAACCAACCTGCATACCATAACAATTTATAAAAAAATCTATGGTATGTAAGTCCGCCAACCTAGCCACTTGGCCAGCGTGGTGGACTATATGACTTAACCACTCTCAATCGTACTGTCGATAGTAGAGGAGTCGTGCCCTGCAGTGGGCAGTATATGAGCTGATACAGATACATACAGGCTTGATTTTGTTAACCCTTATTGCAAAAAATAGATAACAAAAAAGTACCTCTAATGGAGCTCAGACGACTGGTGTGCAACGTACAATCAGGATTCAGGATCCGGCTGCGATTCCTCAAACTGAAACATCATCGCAAATTGTGTTATATACTAGTAACGTGAAACATTGGTCGAGCAGGCATTCTGTGTATTTGTTATATTAATCTTATTAGAAACTTTGTTTCTGTTTATACTTTGACTGATGGTAAGACGTTTGTTAAAAAGAAAGGAGCTTTTATAAAAATATGTAAAATATATAGTCAAAAAATAAGATACTGTTTGTTTTCCAAATAATATATGATTTTAAAAACACTGTCAACAACATAACATACATGTCGTTACTAATGTTTTACTGTTATTAGGTCTCTCATATGTGAGAGGCTGCCTGGGTAGGTCAATTTCACCCACCAAAAAGCAGTGTAAATGCACTGTTGTGTACCGGTTTGAAGGATATTGTAGCCAGAGTAAATACTGGACATATTATTAACATTTTATGTCTCAGGATGGCGAATGCAGTGAAAATTTAAATTTTGTAATTCATGGTATTATTAGATTTACTTTTGTCTATGAGCTGTCGTATTGCTTACAAACAGGCGAATGGCGTAATTGTCCCTTCATTGCGATAAAAAGACAGTTTCTGATGCTTACAAAATAACGTAATGGTACCTACTATCATAAAATTGGTACTTTAACTGTGAAGTCCTGGGAAAACTTTCGTCAAGTCCCTAACTAGAGAAATACGTGGTCAATGAATATGATTTTCGGAGCAGTGTGTTTTAGGGCCAAAAAGTGTTTTTTTTTTCCAGTTAGTTTTATTTTCTGATTCTTTATGGTTGTATTTGATAATTATTTTATTGATATCTGTTTGATTTAAAAAGAATTCAATGTATTTCATTAGTAGTGTAAATGGTAATTGTAGTAATTTTATTCAATAACTCTTAGTAAGAGAAATATTATATAGGTATTTTAAATACGGATAAATATTTAAAATATCCACCTAAAAATTATATATATTTTTCCTGAGATTTACATGTGGTATTTAATTACTTTAGGTAAGTGATAAAAATACTCGTATCTATATGGGATGGCAAAAAATAGCGGAAAATAAAATCAAACGGTTTCTTTTTTCAAATTTTGCACAATATTACCTGGGGTGATGAGTCAAATGTGGGTTAAATTAAATAACGTATTATGTTAATATCATTCTGTATATCAATGACTATTATTAAACTATTTTTAGTAGTTTGTACATACGTTTAATGATTGCACGCATTCGGGCCGGGCGACCGGAAGTACCACAGACACCATCACTACTGCATCTGAAATTAAAACAATAATAGCTAAATATCCAGTATATCCCAGTAAATAGTATTGTGGAAAAGATTATTATTTTATTACAGTAAATTGTGGCTAGTGTGAAAAACGCGGGATTTATAATCAAAAAAATAACAAATTAAAACATGTAAGCATTACAGGATATATCCAAGCTGCTTACCACCCAAATACGATTATATTTAAAACATTTGAAAAATACATTATCGCAATTTTTATTTTTGTATTGTATATGTTTACTAAAACTACCACCTGGATTAGATTAGTATAACAAAGTATGAACACGTGCTGAATATCACTTTTCAAAACGTCTAAAATAATTTAAAATATGTTACCATACTATGTTCATAGGATGAAAATAAAAAGTCTTGCGATTGACCGTCAGGAACGCTACACCACCTGAAAAAATAATATGACGATCAGAATCTGAATATTCTATTTATTTATTTAATTCTTTATTGTACACAATAAAAAGGAATAACAGTTTAGAGATAATACAAAACAACAAAGTACAAATGGCGGTCTTATCGCTCTAAGGCAATTTCTACCAGACAACCATGGGATGGATATATGAGCAGGAAAAAAGATAGATTAGAAAAGAAGATTCTATTGCGGAATAAATGGGTGTTCTTAATGTATTCTTGATTCTTAGTTACAAAAATATTTACCCGAAATTTTTAAACACATCTGAATGAAGTAAGACATTTGATTTATTTGATGTCGATTCACCGATGCCAAGTTACGCGGCATTAGATCAATTCACGAAATGCTTAAAGTTGAACACACTTTACCGTAAAAATTCTATACAATCATTTAGAGTTTACTAGCGGCCCGGCCCAGCTTCGCCCGGGTGCATATAGATTTCTCTACAATAATATGCACGTATTATACGAGTACACATAAAGCTTTCTCTCGAATTACTCTATCTATTAAAAAAACACATCCAAATCCGTCGCGTAATTTTAAAGATTTAACCATACAAAGGGTCATAGGGACAGAGAAAGCGACTTGTTTTATTCTATGTAGTGATAAAAATATTACTCTTCCTCATAAAGAGGTGACGTAAAAAAACAAGGTTAAAAAACCTTAATGATTTCGAACAATTCCGTCTACATATTATGTCGTCATAAAACTCTTAACAGACTAGACAGAAAAATCCTAAAATCCAAACACGGTATAATTAAGCTAATTAATTACATTCAGCGGTAAAAGCGGTTATAACAAAATAACATTAGTTACCGACGACGCGACTGCAAGTTTTAACGATAAGTTTGACTGTCTGATATAAACTGAATTAATTGCCCTCCCGAGTGCTTTAATAGGGTATGGCTTTATATTCTATAATTAGGTTTTGTCGCCAATACCTAAGCTTCTTTTAGTTGCTAATAGTAGTTTGCGTAGAATATGGAATAGCAAAACGCGGAGGTATGTTAATCAAATCAAATCATTATTTATTTCACAATAGAAATGCCATAGAACGTTAGAGACTCAATTCATTAAGCTACTTATAACTATATGATTAAATAAGAAACTATTTTATTATGCCTCCCTCATTCCACCCACCTATTTTGTAGAGGCCAGTCACAACGGTCTGCAATAATTTTCAAAATACTCGAAGCTGCCTCGAAGTGTGGTTAGTACTGATACAGCTTTCTTCCATATTATTGCATGGAAACCAACATGACCGTTTGTAAACATTGATGACGCATTACAATATCGTGGCATCCCCAACCGAATTTTAATCCTACTAATGTTATAAATGCGATAGTTTGTGTGTTTATAACCTTATGGCCAAACCACTAGACCAATTTTGATCAAAATTTGCTGTGGAGGTAGCTGAAAAAATGTGTATCAGCACCCGAGCGGAACCGAACCGAGCTTCTATATTCAATAAAAAAGTAATTTTAGTTCTTACGTTGATTAGTAGGTACTTTTCTGTAGTGTAATATCATATACACATATTTCCTAAAATTTTGTTATTGCAAACTAAATCACAGTGATTTTGACTTAAATTTTCATCTGCAACCAATTTTTAATGATAATTTTCATGAATATATGAAACTGGAGCGCAGATTGCGTTTTAAAATCAACCGGGCGGCTGTCGGGCGCGTTATTAATGAACGCAAACACAAATATTTCCTAAAACCGAAATTCTACAAGTTTGTTCAGCTGTAGGTGAGTGATAGCGACGTGTGGTTGCAGGTGCGCCACATCTAAATAACGCACATACCAATTGTATAGTAGCACTTTTTGTATATTAACTATTTTCAATATACTTGTTTTGAAATTTACTGCACCGACCATATATGTTTCAATTGAGTGTTCTGTTATTGATTTGCTTAGATTTAGTATGTTAGATATAATTATGTTTAAGAATTTAGTTATTGGAATTAGTGTAATCCGTTTTAGTTTAAAATTAAATAAATAAGTAATAACAGCCATTCCGACCTTGCGTAATACATGCGTTGGTCTTTTTATCAGAATATGCTGAGCATGAGCCGTTTTGTGGCAAGTAATACTATACACTAAAGTTAATTTAAATTAATTGTGAAAAATAAATGCTTTCTTTCTTTCTTTCTAATATCGAGGATAGGATGATTTTTGATTACGTTTTTGTCATAGTAATTACAAAATCAAAATGATTTCTATTTTTCGTGCTAATATTGAGGGTAGGATAATTTTCTGCTCAAGTTTTTGTCATGGCGATTATAAAATCATACTCAAGTTAATTTTTAACGTTGATAATAAGTGTACGTTACGTATGAGATAAGGGCGGATAGCAAAAGCGTGTTGAATGATACTTCGCGTAAGAAACTCGCTGTAACATTGGATATTGGATATTTTCTATTTATTTGAGGGCTTTAAAGGGAGTCAGGAATCTGCGCCCCATTAGTAATGAAGTAGACAAATATCCGGCCACTGCAAACCAACATTAAAATCGATTGGTAAGTTTATAGATTTGCTCACTGATATGGTATCTTAGTAGACATCCTTACCTACTCATTACCTTTATTTTCTTTCTTATTCCAAAGGCCGGCGAGTATCTCCCAAATATCTCGAGGAGTAATGCATATTATAGCATTTATTCAGATAACGTTCTCGATCCTGTGGTAAAAAAATAATAATTAAAAGTTTGTAAAACTCATTTAACCTTCTCACTTCTCTTTCAACTTGGCGTTCATAATTAAAGGCATAAATATAGTGATAATTCATCCATAATAGACTTTTTTCTTTAGCTTGCATAGGTTATTTGATTATTTTAATTTCTGTACAAACAAATACCATTAAAATAAAACATTTCTGTTAAGAGTATTAAAGTAGCTTGCAATATAAAGCAAATATTAGTACTTTAAATTAAAGAGTGGGAGTGTAGAGCGGACATCTTACCGTTTCTTTCACACGCGCACACTGTGATGCCTGTCAAGCCTAGTGACGTCATTAGTTTTGTTTTGCATCCTTTTTCTTTTACTACTACAAAACTTGAAACGTTTTTAATTCTTTAAACTTTTTTAATTCTAAAAGGATTTACAAAATTATGTTTGCTAGATTTTGGACATGAGTGCGTTTTCATAACTACAATAAAAAAATGAATTTAAGTAACCTATTACTTTATTTGTATCTATAAATAATATTTCTCTATCATAGCTACCTTTCAAGATTGCAGATGGATGGATATCAGCTCATAGTCCCGGAAATATTGTAGCAGAGAGTTCTTTCCAAGCTTAGTGTGAATATTAAGTATTTAACCCTATACCATTATATGCACATAAAAGTTAATATGCACGTACATTATTCTTATGAATATGTATTAAAATTATAGCTAACTCGCTTAACGAGGGTACCCCAACGAGATTACGTTTTAATCGATCCCCACACGTCTTCAAACTAATTGACGTGAATTACCGATCAAATCCGCAAAAATCTGTTTAAAAACCCGCCAAATATGATTATCGGGGACTTGGTTTTATTCGGAATTTGTGAATTTAATCAAAGTAGGGTTCACTTGGTTCACATCTATTTTTTAAGCAAATTGTGAAGATGCATTGAATGATTCGATTTAAATCACCAAGCACTTACCTATCTTGAGCACAATATTTTTAACTGTCTTAACTCTCTCTCTCTCTCTCTCTCTCAACTTATCTTATTTATCACTCATCATCATGGTATCATCATGGGAATAATGGTGTCTGAAACAAATTAAAATATAAATTATTATTTATGAAAATTGATAAGTTCTAGGTATACAATAGTAAAATAAATTTTATAATCTTTGGTAACTATAGCTTGATATTTAACATCTATAAGAATGTAGAAAAAATAAACTTTAAATTATGATAAAGCTGTCATAGTTTAGGTGATATGGAGTATAACCTAACCATTATCAATCGTACGCTCGATTGTAGAGGAGGCCCTAGCCCTGCAGTGGGGCATATGTGGGCTAATGCAGAGTCTAGGTGAAATCAGAATTAATACATAAATAAAAGGTAAATACAACAATTAATTACAATTATATACTTGACCCCTAAATAAAATACTCTTTTGGCGTAGGTATAAAAAAATACGAAAGACTTTTGTTTCTTAGAATCCCGACTGGAAGCAAATACTTGTGGGAAATATAATTTTGTTTCCGTGCGATTCACAGAAGGCATCTTAAGCTATTTCAAAACAGAAGAGTATTATTTTGTTACCAAAGAATGCACTAATTTCAAAGTTACGTGTTTACGCCGCTACTTCTTCACAGCTAAAACACGTTCCGAAGCGGTGGTAACAGAAAAGAACGATTCAAAAGATCTTGTGAAAGACTATTTGAATAAAGAATATTTTGATTTGATTTGATTTGACGCTCACACATTTATTATTTATTATTTATATTTCCAGAATTTATAATGTGTCGAACTAGATAGGCCCTTGGCTAATATCGATAGTTGTACAGCAAAGTTAAAATGAGATGACCAAAAGGTCTTTTACGTCACGGATGTTTGACTATCAAAATGTCGTTATAATAAATGTCCAGATGTAGAGCAGTGTACGAACCCTGCCTACCCTGTGTAGTTGAGGGGTGACAAGTTTTGAATAAAGCGTAAATATATTGGGGTGTGAGTGTAGTTTTGGTCGAATTCGCGAGCAAAATGTGGGCGGGCGCGTCCATATAGTATATACCGAAATGTGACATGCATTTGCAGAGTATGTTTAGAAAAATATTATTTTTTTATTATGTCAAGTTTAAACTGTTGCAATTTCGATATATCAATGCACCAATTATATAATTTTAATTTACTATATAGTCATAATAAGTCTAAGTACATAAGGATACATATTCATTTGAAGTGTTATCAATATACACTAGTAAAATTAAGAAGAGAACATCTCTTCTTTCCCCAAAACTTCATTAAGTAGCATCACAACTTTTCGGCAAATTATAAACAATATATTTATGCTAATCCAACAAACTTAAGAAGCTCCGCTTGCATGACCTTTCATACCAAAAAAATCCCGTGAGAATCGTCTATGACCATAAACTTAATATTAAAAAATTCACAAATCACAATAAAACGTCGTTGGGTTTCCACATAATTATAGAAAGTATTTGAATCACAATAGGATGCTGGGCAGGAGATGACCGTGAGATCTCTCGGTCATAGTTCATAGTTCAATTATTATGGTAAGTGTTACCTTGAGTGACCCGTTGACCGTTGACTGTCTAATGTTAAGGGTTACATTCAATCCGGTTTAAGTAATATTTTAATCGCGGCGTCCTTAGGTGTAAGTTTTTACGATGTTTCGATATTTGTCAAAAAAAAATATTACTTTTTTATTGCTAAACGTATTTTTTTCTTGAGGGTAGATATTATGATTAATGTATTTCTGGTATAGATTTTACAGTAGTCATATTTGTTGAACAGATTTGTAAAATAAAACATTTTGGGTATTATTACTGGACATGGTTGTATAAAATGGCATTTTATCCACATTATTTATTCATAATTTTTCGCTTACTTTCTGTCCGTTTTATCTACATTTCATTTCTATTCTACAAAGGATTGCTTGAATTCACATCAGGGTGGTGGCGAAGGTGGATCACTTGACGACGGCAGCCCGTCTGTGTGGCTCACACACACATACACTCACACACACACATTTATTATTTATACGTTACGTAATCATGTTATTCATTATGAAGTTTTTCGATGAAAAGCTAAATTCAATAAGCGCTCTGATTTTACTTAGAACCCCATATTTTGAATGGCGTAATATTTCCCTATGATTTTTTAATTAATTTTAGATTACTCAGAATGTTGTTGACGTATGTTTTAATTGGTTTTATTTAGTTTATTTCTTTTTTTAAAACCAGGTTTAAGATCATGTTCGACCACGATATCAATACAAGAGACATTTATAATTTTAGCTGTTTTTTTTAGATTAGATATAATTAAAATTAGATTTTAATATAAAGTTTATATTTTTCGATTAAAACTTGTACTGTATATCAAGTTCCATGTGGGTTTTAAAAAGCAAAGAATTTATATATCAAATTTCATCAAAACCTAATCGCCAACTCATTATGTAACCGCAATTAATTATACCAACAACATTAATCAAATAGCCTAATCCAACAATAATATAAACTAAATTACATTTCCATTTATTATAATACAAACAAAATATTACTCCAAGGAGTATATTCTGAACTACAAAATCCTAACACAAGACTATACATACCTACGCGTCCCGGACTCCGACACAGAGCCTCAACGCGTCGACACAGCGTCGAAATTTGTAATTATTCGTAGAAACTCGACTGCGTGGGGGTAGCACAGTGTCGATAAAGGAAAACAGTATATAAGTTAACGAATCTAATCCCATGTGAACGGGACGTTACAGCCCGCGGCGTCAGTCGGACATTGTGTGCGCGCTGTAAGTGTGTGTGTAAGGAGAAGTTAGATCGTCCACACTTTACCGCGGACCTCGATAGGAGGTGTACCCGGGAGGAGGTGTTGGAACCAGATTATCTAAGCTCTAATTATATATTTTATTAAATTAAATTATAAGTAGATTAAATGTGGCACATGTCCATGGAAGGGTCTCTGTTAAGTGGACTTCTTATGACTGAAAAGAGAGAAAGACAGAGAATGATAGCTCAATTACAGTAGAAAGTAGTTTAAAGTCAGTAGATTATAATGAAAGTTATGAATAAATTACTGTGAATTAATTAGAGCAAACATGCTTTATAACCAAAATTATGGTAGAAAACGTTATCAATATTAAAATTCTGTAACTTTTTGATCCTAAGTATAGCTTCAACACAATGTGTCCAATGATAGGAGATAAAAGCTTATTTTAACCAAAAATTCCGTCTACGAAGTACTTATCATTAGAAGCGTAATTTACTTTTTAGACCAGTATAAAAAAGGGTCTGCTTTTTAATTATGAAATCAACACATACTAACTGCACAATTGAAAAGATAATATTTGTATCTATTTATGTGAAGGATGCAGAAAGTGGCCAGACGTAGGCCGCTTCAAACAATTATTTTAATTGAAACTTATATTGAGTACTTATTGTGATAAATAACAACAATCTAAGACACCACTGAACCACGTAATCGTAACCGTATTACCAAAATATGACCAAAAACAAGTGACGTTCCAAACTCTCCACCGTCGGTACACTGGTCAGCTTCTAACATCATTAATCTAACTTTCGTGCTACCCTTTATAATAGTTCGGTCCGTTCCCTGGGGCCGGGGTGCGCGTGTGCAAGTCTGCGGGGTGGGGGCCGGGGGTGCGGGGTGTGCCGCGCGGGGAGGGGGGGGGGTGTATTAACATACGAATTTGGAGCTATCCACGCCAACCTTCTTAAGGGGGGAGGACGAAATTTAAGTTTTGCTTCGCGTATTGATCCGCACCGTTTTTGCTAGTGGACGTTGTGAGATTAGAATTTTATGTATAATTTTTGTGATTAATTTTAAATATTGGATATTTTTTACAGAAATAAATTTATAATGCACAGTAGGGTGATAATGGGGTGTGATTAAGTTGATCTTTTTTCTTGGTATTTTTCTTAGTCGTACATTCAACCAAAAGTGTACATTTGTTTTTGTTTATTTACATTATTAATTAGTTTTTTTTTTCCTTTAGGAAAATTCTGAATGATATGATAGAGTTTTACTTATAAATTGCACTTAAAATACTGTCATGTAGCTACAGAACATTGAAAATATACCCTTTTATTTTACTAATATAATCTGCCTAATATTATATTGATGCAGATACCTAATCAATCTGGGTTATTTGTGTCAATTATCTATTTTGTAAATATTTTATCAGCTCTTCTTCAGTCATATTTGACTCTTTACATTGATAAATCAGACTTAAAGTACAATGCAATGCATGTTATGGTATTAAGTTCAGTCTCCGTTTTTTAAAGTGACAGGACACCACCAAACCTTATGGAAATCACTGTGCAAATTAAATACAAAATCGACTTGCAATAAGTTATACACCTCTGATCATTCGACACAGATGCCAGCAGTTGCTTCTCAAAACTCCATCTAAACGAATAAATTAAAACCTACAATTTCACGTTCTAATTTCCTTACAATGCAGAGTTATTCAGCTCTCTAATTACAGCGCAAAGGACTTTCAACACAGAAATATAATATTTATTTGCTTCTCTGAGGAGTATATTGCGCCGTCTACATTGTTTATGGCGTGTTTTGTTAATGGACTTTTAATGACTTCTCCTTAAATAACTGTTTTTTTATTCTTCTTACCGTGGAGATATATAACTATGGGATTAAATCAATAATGATAAGCAAATTGCGTATAAATAACTTTGGAATAAAAATGATATTGATAATACTTCATCAAATCATCTTCAGACACGTAAATTCTCCTGTTCAATGTAATTATTAACTTGCAAAATGTCTATCGATAGCAAATCAATAAACGCAAATTTTCTTATGGAAATTTACTTTATAACTAAAACCATTCAAATTACGTAGGTATATAATATGTATTTTATGCTCATTTCGAATTCAATAACTTAACATTTATTATCTATTAGATACTAAGTTTAGACATTATGAAATCAACTATTTCCTGTCATTTTTATGCCGTCCCAATACCCTTTGGGTTGCAGGAAAAACGCTGAAAATAATCCGCTTCCAACAGGTCGCTTTGGATACACTTGGGGGAGATTTATAGACAGCAGCATTCTTCTAATGACTGAAAATGATGACGATAATCCCGCCAACGATGCCCTATCACCACTTATCATCGGTTTTTTTGCTATGACTGGCGAGACGAGCATGCTGTTCGGTTGATGGTAAGCGATACGACCGCTCATGGACAGTAGCAGAACTAAACAACACCGTAAATTACAAAGTAATAATTAGCATTCCACTGCGCTCGCCATCCTGAGACATAAAATATCTCAATGTGTCCAGTAGTTACTCTGGCTACAATGTCCTTCAAACCGAAACACAACAGTGCATTTACACTGCTGATTATTGAGAGAAATAGCCATTGCGGTGGTACATACCCAGGCAGTCTCTCACATATAAGAGACCTACCACCAGTAAAGCGTGATAGTCTATTTAAGCTTGATGGATGTACATCTTATATGTTCACTGGGCCTCACAGTATTAGATAAACTGATTGGATCTCAGTGGAGAGGAAATGATGCAAAAGGACAGCACGATATGGAATCAATTAGTATGCACCCACAGTGTACGCCGCCCTACTATGGATCCGTTTGCGAAGAAAAATGTCGTGAACAAACAGTGAGTTTGATAATAAATTGAAATAATCATTTGTTTTTTTTTAACCTTTTACTTTTCAAATCTCGAACTGATTAAGCTAAGAAACATATGTATTAGGATAATATTTTCTGAAATTACACATACAATTTTGTTCTTTGCTCTTGTTTATTATTAAGTTACGATATTATTACGTAACAAATATGAACTAAATCCATATTTACTGTTAAATTTAACTGCATATTTTAAAGATAGATATTTCTTTAGTTGTGTCAAGCATATAGAAACAAAAAAGCGAATTACAAATATTTCTTTCGGGTCTGGGTGTTTGTGAGACCGAAAAGTCTCTCGTAGTGCCTGATACCCACGACACAAGACTCGATCTTATTGGTCAGGACTATGTATGTGACTGTTGAGTGTTATTTATTTATTATAAATAAAATTAAAACCAAATTTATATTTAGTTTATATTGGCACGGTACTAACTGCGTTGCGGCTGATGAAGTTACGTCAATCACCTAAAACTGTACACGAATCGATTACGTATAGACAGATGTTTTATTTATGTTTTTTTTCGAACCGCGAGTAACACGACGCGTCAAAAAGTGTCAAACAAACCGTGAACAGCATCACTGAAAACACGCAGGTTATTTATTCTCTATTATAAATAAAATTTAGTATTAAAAATAGAAATTGCGGTGTTATCACTTACGGTAATACCCATAGAAAACCATTATTATGATAAAGGTTTAGGTTTAGTATAATAAAATACAAATGAACATACACTAAACATCTTTCATCATCATCAGGTCATCCTAATCAGGCTTTTAATAATTAGAATATTTTAATAAAATATTTTTTATCATGTATGGACGTTTTGTTTATTTAAAATCTAAGATTATAGAAAGTGTTAGTATTCTTTGGTACCTTCATAGTTACATAAAACTTGCATATACATATTTATTATAATCAAAGAATTTGTAACTTATTAATATTCAGTGCAGTTCTACACTGCATCCTCAGAAAACAAAGAAGAAAAATACTTTGTCTCGACTCTAAAAAACGTATACAAAATTAAGATAAAGTCACCCAAGTCTCACGTTGCGCCAACAAGATAAGGTTGGCGACAAAAAAATGAGAACATTTTTCAAGAAACCGCCGAGATTTCTGTCGTCTCTCCGTGGTAAAGGATACACTACGCCGGCGCGGCGGCGTTTGTAAATACTTGGACAATTTTTAAACAAACATCTTTTGAGTTTAAGTTAGGGAAGGTTTAGGAAATGTATTTAACTTTTTTTTACTGTAATTGATGGAAGAAACCTTGTATCATCGTCCTACATAACTTCAATTAAATGCGTGCTACCTCGAGATTCCGTTGCTGGGTTTCATATTCAATTATCGATATCCGCCGCTAGAGGGCCCCACCAACCCCTACGCCTACGCAAGTTCGGCTATTTTCGGATAACCCGAAGTCCTCCAACCAATAAAAAAACGGTGTGGAGGGGCCTGGCGGGGAACAAGGCGCTAACGGACAAGAAGTCAAAAAAGGTTTCCAGAACCGATTCTCCAGCGTTTTGTCCGGGCATACAAAATCCAAAACCGTTATCAAATATTTTATCGCAAGTTTTAATTTCGCTCAAGAAGTCGAATATCCTGTGTTTTCGACTGCCAGCGGCCTACATTGCTGAAAACGGACTGGAATTGGCGAAGGTGGTGAACCCGAAGGCTACGGTGAGTGATAGTTGAATAAGTGCCTAGTTCTGGAACGCCGTTGTAGCACGTATTAATTGAAATTAGGTAGAAGGTTCTCCCATCGGCAGCTGCCAACCAGCTGAACATCTTGTCCAGCCTCATCGCTGGTACATGTTTTGGTGCCGAAACCCGGGATGCTCAAGTACTTGTCGTATAAGAGTTTCATTTATACACATTATATATAGCTTGACCTATCATAAATTCGTTAATATTTATTTTCCCATTTTAAATCTAACTATCCACACTTAAGCACTAACATGAGTTACGCAAAACGAAAACTTAGTGTAGCAAAAAAATCACGTTCTAAGGATTCGTGGAACTATACGTCGGACGATTTGCCATCCTTACGTCGCAAGCGCACGCTAGCATATAATCGCATTACAAAGGCTTACGATGTGGCCACACTTGCAATTAATGACCCCTCTCAAGTCGAACTATTTTTTTCCTATCACCAAGAACTAAAAAAAAATGTAGGTAGCTTTGAGGAAGCACATTTATCAATCTTGGACTTGGTGGACGACCCAGCGGAGGACGAAGCCATGTGCATGCGTGTCGATGATATGCATTACGAAATCATTCGAATTCACCGATCGTTAACTAAGACCACTGTGCACACGACTCAAACTACAGTCGAACATACGAATACACAATACATTAACTCGCACGTGAAGTTACCCAAAATCACCCTTCCTTCGTTTTCGGGAAATATAAAGGAATGGCCAAAATTTATTGCTACCTATAACACCTTAATCCACGATACGCCTCTTAATAACACCGATAAATTCAATTATTTACTCTCCGTCCTACAAGGCGACGCGCTGGCACTTGTTCGCACATTCCCGGCTACCGGTGAGCATTACTTGAACGCATATGGGAAATTAGTCACTCGCTATGAAAGCAAACGAGATCTAGCGTTCACCTGTTGGCGCGATGTATTAAATTCTAATTTCAAACTCAATAACGCACACGAGTTTCGTCGTTCTCTCGATATGTTTGATGAGAATTTAACCATCCTAAGACATTTGAAATTACATGTGGATCAATGGGATTTCGTGTTAGCCTATCACATTTTGTCAAAATTGGACCCAAAACTGCGCAGAGAATTTGAAGAAAGACAACCTAACATCGAACTACCAACATACGCGGATTTAAAATCGTTCCTACATTCAAAATGCGAGGCGCTTATACGCGATACACACTTCACTGAATCCACACAAACAAATGTTAGTCAAAATAGTAGTTCCGCGTTATGTCGTAAGGATCATTATCAGAGGTCGAACCCAAACTTCAAATTATTTACACCGAAAGCAAGTCATTCGTTAGTCGCTGCGCAGGATTACACTAACGATACCGAGGCGTGCGATACTCTCGTGACGTCCCACTCATTGCCGCCCCCACCTATTAGCAAACCGGCGTGGAGGTGCGCGTATTGTTCTAATGACCATTCAATAACAAAGTGTGAATCATTTTTACAAAAACCACTCGATGAACGCATTGACATAGTTCGCAGTAAAAACCTATGCTTTAATTGTTTAAGAGCATCACATGCAATAAAAGAGTGTAAATCAATGTTTAACTGTCAGAAATGCAAGCATAGACATCACACGTTATTACATAACGAGCTTGGCCCATCTTCAGAGTCAGTAGCCCACACTACGTTAATTACACAGAATGAATTTTCCTACATTAGTCCTACTGTATTACTTGCCACGGCAATCGTATATGTGCAAAACGCGAACGGAAATTCATTAGCCTTTCGTGCCGTCTTCGATACAGGTAGTCAAAACAATTTTATCACACAACAAGCAGCCGATCGCCTTAGTTTCGTTCCGCAACCTGTAGCAGTCAAC
Source organism: Hyles euphorbiae (assembly GCA_023078785.2). Lineage (NCBI taxonomy): Eukaryota > Metazoa > Arthropoda > Insecta > Lepidoptera > Sphingidae > Hyles > Hyles euphorbiae. The sequence goes on from CM041053.1 coordinate 4,445,646, forward strand.
ATTAATGGCATCGGAGGCACTAAAGCGGCCATAAATGGTATAATACGGTGTAAGTTAGGCACGGAGTGTGCGTCTTTATTTAATTTAGACATGCTTGTCATTAGTAAGATCTGTGGCGATCAACCTATTGCCAAATTAAATTCACACAACTGGTCTAATATTAAATCTTTACAACTTGCGGATCCTGGATTTGATGTTCCGGGACCAATTGATATTTTATTGGGCGCTGACGTATTTGCTGAGTCATTATTAAATGAACGGATAAGGAGCCAAGGCTCGCAACCCCCAGCGTTTAGTTCTGTTTTCGGGTGGCTTGTATTAGGTAAAACGTCTATTGTCCATGACTCACTACTTGGTATTAATGCGGCCAATGACAATGAACAGTTAATGCAAGCAGTTCAAAGATTTTGGGAGGTAGACAGTATTCCTCAAGCATCTACGTTGACCCCTCTAGAGCAGCTTTGTGAACGTAAGTTCGTGACAGAACATTTTCGCGAGGCGTCGGGCCGTTATGTAGTAACCCTTCCCTTCAAAGACGATTTTGTTCCAGTATTCCGCGGATCCCGAGATGTTGCATTGAGACGATTCCTTGCTATCGAACGGCGCTTATCTCGAGACCCTAACCTAAGGGAAAATTACGTGGAGTTCATGGATGACTATCTTAATAGCGGCCATATGTCGTTAGTGCCGACTACCCAATTAGCCCAAGGTAGTTACTACATTCCACATCACGCTATTTTAAAACCAGACAGTGTCACCACTAAGTTTCGAGTGGTTTTCGATGCTTCTGCAAGGGATTATAATAATAAAAGTCTAAACGATGCATTGTTGACGGGCCCGAGATTACACAATGATATATTTTCAATTCTTCTACGTTTTCGAGAGCACAAAGTAGTTTTCATGGCGGACGTTCGTCAAATGTACAGGCAGATATTAGTGACTAAGGATCAACGTGACTATCAACGTATTTTGTGGAGACGGCATGCAGCGGAACCGATTAAGGAATACACTTTAAATACCGTAACCTATGGGACATCAGCTGCCCCATTTTTAGCGTGTCGCACGATAAAACAACTCGCACATGACGAGGGTGACGAATTTCCAACCGCTAAACAAATTATCCTATCGGACGTTTATGTAGATGATGTTGTTACTGGATGCCGCTCTATGGCGGAAGCACGTGAAGCCAAATCGCAGTTAATTAGTCTTTTCCATAAGGGCCATTTCCATCTTCGAAAATGGGCAAGCAATGTCACGGAATTATTGGATGATATACCAAACGATCACAGATTGGTGAAAAATAATGTTAACTTTGACGAAACGCGAGACGTCACTTTGAAGGTGCTAGGGTTGCGTTGGGAACCGGCGTGCGATTCATTTGTTTTTAATGTCACACCCCTGCAACAACCTTGTACAAAACGCAATATTTTGAGTGAACTAGCAAGAATATTTGACCCGCTTGGATTTCTTTCTCCTCTCACTATCCAAGCTAAGTGTTTGATACAACAACTTTGGATAAAGGGTGTTTTATGGGACGAGAAGCCACCGATCGATATTATCAACCATTGGAAACAATATTTATCGCAACTGCCGCAACTTAAACGTATACAAATACCTCGTTGTATAAACATGACCTTGAATCCTACCTTCGAACTGCACGGATTTTGTGACGCTTCCAAAAGGGCGTACGGGGCTGTAATTTATATTCGAGTTGCTGAATCTTGCGGTACCATTAGAACGTATATACACTGTGCAAAGGCTCGTGTCGCACCAATTAAACGTATAACATTACCTCGTCTTGAACTGTGTGCAGCAGTTTTGCTTGCTCAGTTGGCTAGTAACGTTAAGGCATCATTTGGATTGCCTTTACAAGGCATATATCTATGGTCGGATTCTACAATCGTTCTTTCTTGGCTTCGTTCACACTCCTCTCGATGGGTTACGTTCGTCGCAAATCGGGTGAGCTTAATACAGGACAGTGTGCCTACACAATCCTGGCGGTATGTGCCGACTAATGACAATCCCGCCGACATTTGCTCCCGGGGGCTAATGCCAGCTCACTTAGCTGACAATATCTTATGGTGGGCGGGACCGGATTGGTTAAAGCAGTCGGCGGACACATGGCCTCAAAATATCGTGGAACTTAATACCAAGGATATTGATGTCATCCAGCAAGAACATCGGTCCGGTAGTACGACGTTGATCGAGTCTACTTCAAAGTACACTCCGGCCGCGTGGATTGACCAACTTTTTCAAAAATACTCCTCTTTGAATAAAATTCTCAATGTAATAGGGTACATATTGAGGTTTATAAATAACACGCGTAGGGTTAACCCACGCCCTAATCGTGTGGCCCTAAACGAAATCGAGCAACATAAGGCATTATTCGTTGTTGTTCGATTGTATCAAAATGAATTCTTTAGTGAAGAGATAGCCAAATTAAAAACCCACAAATCGTTGCCAAAATGGTTGCGGAAACTAAATCCCTTTATCGACGATAATGGAATTCTCAGGGTGGGCGGCAGAATTTCTCGCAGTGGCTTAGAATATGAACACAAACACCCTGCGCTGTTACCTTCTCGGTGTCCACTTACTTCTCACTATATCGTATGGATACATCGCCAACATTGTCATACTGGCATAAACACTACACATTATTTGATACTACAACAATTTTGGATAGTAGGCGCAAAACGTATCATTCAGCAACAGTTAGCACAATGCGTACGCTGTTTTAAAACTCGTCCACAAACACTTCAGCCGATTATGAGCGATCTGCCATCTTTTAGGTTAACCCAAGTGAAGCCCTTTTCAGTGGTAGGTGTTGATTTCGGCGGACCCTTTCGTATAAAACTCGGAAATCATCGCGGTGCCAAGTTAGACAAGGCTTATCTTTGTCTATTCGTTTGCCTGACCACTAAGGCAGTGCATTTAGAACTTGCTTCCAGTCTATCCACAAACGCCTTTATTGCCGCATTAAGGAGGTTCGTCTCACGTAGGGGGAGATGCTCCGTTATCCACGCTGACTGCGGAACGAATTTTGTAGGGGCAAAAAATCAACTGTGTAGTTTGATGGATCAAGCCTCCCAAGCTGAGCGCATTGAATTTAAATTCAATCCACCATCGGCACCTCATTTCGGGGGCGTGTGGGAGATACAAATAAAATCTGCCAAGAGTCACTTATATCGTGTGGTGGGTGAGCAGGTACTTACATTTGAAGAACTTACCACATTATTTACTCAAATCGAAGCCGTACTAAACTCGCGACCGTTGTGTCCACTAAGTTCAGATCCGAATGATTTAAATGTTCTCACTCCAGGCCATTTCTTAACCTTAGAGCCATTAAATAGTGTGCCGGATCATGATTTTACAGACACTAATTCGAATAAATTGAATCGCTGGCAACTTTTGCAATCATTTCAACAACATTTTTGGATGCGATGGAAAAACGAATATTTGAATTCTTTAACGCAACGAGCGAAGTGGACCAAAGATTGTAAACCACTGCCATTAGATTCTGTAGTGATTATTAAAGACGATAATCGAGTACCACTACAATGGTCTATAGGCCGTGTCGTCCAACTTCATCCCGGTCCTGACGGAGTTGTCAGATGTGCGTCGATAAGAATGGCAAATCACCATGTCATAACGCGTCCTTTAGTAAAGATTTGCCCCTTACCATCTGCATGACTTTCCTCGTTATCTATTTATACACTTTTAGTTTTATTGTATGTTATATGTGTAATTTACAATGCTTGTATTTATTTTCTTATTCATTCGTACTATATTTGTATATTCTTATCTCAAATTTATTAATACCTTATAACGTTAACCTTACTAATCTAAAAATACATTCATATTTTGGTGGGCGGTATGTATCATCGTCCTACATAACTTCAATTAAATGCGTGCTACCTCGAGATTCCGTTGCTGGGTTTCATATTCAATTATCGATATCCGCCGCTAGAGGGCCCCACCAACCCCTACGCCTACGCAAGTTCGGCTATTTTCGGATAACCCGAAGTCCTCCAACCAATAAAAAAACGGTGTGGAGGGGCCTGGCGGGGAACAAGGCGCTAACGGACAAGAAGTCAAAAAAGGTTTCCAGAACCGATTCTCCAGCGTTTTGTCCGGGCATACAAAATCCAAAACCGTTATCAAATATTTTATCGCAAGTTTTAATTTCGCTCAAGAAGTCGAATATCCTGTGTTTTCGACTGCCAGCGGCCTACATTGCTGAAAACGGACTGGAATTGGCGAAGGTGGTGAACCCGAAGGCTACGGTGAGTGATAGTTGAATAAGTGCCCAGTTCTGGAACGCCGTTGTAGCACGTATTAATTGAAATTAGGTAGAAGGTTCTCCCATCGGCAGCTGCCAACCAGCTGAACATCTTGTCCAGCCTCATCGCTGGTACAAACCTAGTTTCTTCCTTCCTTCCTTTTAGTAGTTTAGAACATCATATAATTTTGCACCAATTCTATCCATCGTCATATTTTGTAACTCAACAAAGTTAACTATTGTTTTAAATTACGGACTCCCCCAAAATAAATAAAACTACACCCAGTTTAATAATATAGTCTTCATTCTTTGCTAAAGTTCATTATTTGTGAGTGGTAGAGTCAAGTTATACTATATGTTCCAATACCAGAAATCAGACTGTATGGCTGAGGTGGTAAAAGTATCAGACAAATATCGATATAAAGTAACATCTTTGCTAGTTTATTATTTGACTAGCGGCCCGAACCGGCTTCGCCTGGGTGCAGTTCCTTTTGTAATCCCAGTCCACATCATATTATTTTGCGTAATACCTGTTTCATATTTAATTTTTTACCCCCAAACACCCCACCAACTTCTTTTAAACTCTAACCTATATCTTCAATTGGCATAGTACGTATAATATTCTAGAGATTATTTTATACAAGGTCCTCACTCACTTGGTAAGTTTTATATCTAAAGCTTGATGCACCAGACATAATCAAACCAATGTTAATCTCATGTCATTCGGGTGGACATAACACACAAGCACAACTCATTCTGTATGCAATGTAACAGAAACAAGCTGAGTGTCTACCGGCAACACCACAGGCGGGAAATTCCTATGCACATCTTTTGATCTCAGAACGATGCCAGTTCAGTGGTCGTGCCTGCGTCTCCAATGAACCGTGAGGGCGCATGTCCAATGATGTTTGTTTTCTCTACGGTATTGCAGCAAGATCCGCTTACTACAGCCTGTGTTGTTGATACTATAATGTATTTTTTAGGAATTTATTTGACATTGATTTAAAGTTTTTATTTTTGTTTTGTATCAGCCCATAGACATACCACTGCAGAACATAGTCCTCCTATACAATCTAGTGTAGGATTGAGTAATGTTAAGCTATATACTGTATACATAATTCACCACGCAAGAAAGTTGAATTTTTTTTTTCGAAAATTCGACACAAATTATGATGTTAACCGATATAAAGACTAGAACTAGATGTTTATGTGCAAAAACATTAGTATTTTTCTTTTAATTAACATTTATAAATTTAGGCTTTGCTAATCAAGTCGCTAAACACGCAGTAATATAGAACACAAAACTGCAGACAAATGCAGCTTTATTATTTCATCACACGACACAAATAAAAGGATTTACATGCGCCCCAGTACAAATATTTGGACGCATCAAATTTTTTAATAAATATTCTACTGAATTTTGCATTTTTTCAATGAATTAAGCCGGGTCACGGCTTTAGAATGATTTCAATACGTCTGTTTATAGAGATTTGTACGTTTCAGAAACAGTAAAAATATGTAATATCTTCTATCTCCCATTATCCCTTAATTAAATGAATTCAATGCAATACTTTTACTTACTAGTTCTACAGATTGATGCACTTAATATACTTTTAGATTTTTCATTCAAATTATAAGATATATCATACAGTCCAAAATCACACGATTAAAAATTAATCTACAGAAAATAAAACATGCAACTCAAATCATTAGGCCACCCTAAATACAAAAGTAAACGTGAAATTCGTCGCCCTACTTGAAAACAGGCGGAGTATTGAAGAAATTGTGCGAGGGAGGGCCAAAATTCGTTTTATCTAGCGCCTCCCTGTGACAGGCCCTTATGGACCTTCGTGCGCGTTCACACAAGTGGAAGATATTAAATGCCGAGTCACTTTTTGACGAGATGAGAGTCAACATCCTGGATGTGTGTTCAGGGCTATAGGATAGTTATAAGGTATGTTATTTTATTTTGAGAAAGCCTACAGACTAATACAATTATGGATTCAAACCAAAATAAAATAACTACTTACTAATAACAAACTTCCAAATATAGAATATTTTCAGGTAGATATGATACTTAGGTTTTAAACAGTATGAGCTGACGAGAAATGAAAGAAAAAGGTAGGGTATAAAAATAGCTGTTGATAATTTAGTTACTTCTTTTAGTTATGTTGAAAGGTTTAAATTGTAAGCAAACGTTTTCAGAATAAGTACGTTTTGATACAATTTGTGGTGAGTTTTTTCACCTTGATAAAAAAATTCACTGATTTATTAAAACTGCCTATGAATTAACCATTTGAAACGTCAATAACGTATCGTTCCTTGATGTTTGAAAAAGTCATTACAGTTGCGTTTTTCGGTGAAGTCCTGAAGTTCTCTGTAGTATTTTTAACTCTTCCTTCTCTATTTCATTTAGTAGTGCAGTTCAAAGATTTGAACATTAAATATATGGAAGATGAAAAAAACAGAACTGAAGATCTAATCTGACCTATCTGTGACAATATTATCTACATAATATCCAAGTATATAAACCGTACCCTAAGTGTGTACACGAATCCTTGCCTATATTCCACCCTCATTCCCCCGTCTCCCCCTGCCGTTAGATTACTCCAAGATCATCCGCACGCACTTCCCCTCTTTAATTTCGACTCCCGGATTCATTATTGCCGTATCCTTTCGCGACCCGCTTTACTCTTATCTTTAGATTGTGTGCGTGTGTGTGTGTGGGTGTAAGTTTTACATGAGTTATAATATAGATATATTTGAGGCATAGGTTTTAAGGTATACCCAATTTTTAATATTCTAGAAGAAAATGAAAAGGATTTTTGCAGAATATAATTAGGATTCTTAAATTAGGCGTTCCCTGTGTCTTGATTTTTGAGAACCAATTAAATATAGCTATAATAATAATAATAATAATTTATTTATTCACAATAATACATGATTCAATGCAACATACATCTACAAGTCTCAAACTAAGCATGGAAGCTTGTGTCTTGAGACTCGAGAGTGTGATTTACAACAAATTTAGAATCGAATATTATAATAAAACGACTAACGTAATTAAAAAGGTACAGAAATTAGTTTTATGAGCTAGCTACGGTCTATATATACATGCCAGTGTGTGTGTGTGTGTGTATTGTGTGTGTGAGTGTGGGTGTGTGTATGTGTGTGTTTGTTTGTGTGTGTGTGTGCTATTTTATTAGTTTTTCTGTTTCTTCATATGTCAAACTCAGTAACATATTTTTGAGAAGATTTTTTAAAAAATGCTTTGAGCATCCCTTGAGTTGCAGTATTTGCCCTACTCTGTTATACGTGTGAGGGTGTGCGAAGCACGGGCAGCGTCTAGCCAGATCGGATTTAAAATTAGGTATTGCACATCTATAAACGCGTCTATTTAGTATACGGCACAGGTCCGGTTGTTTGGTGACATTTTGATGTGCTTTGACAACCGCGGAAAAGATGCAAAGTTGTCTGACCCGAAGCACTTTGAAGTCGTTATATATAGCGTCGGTAGGGTATAAGAAAGGTTTCTTAAGGCATACTTTGATAAGTGCCCGTTGCGCTCGTTCCAAGATTATCAGCGTGGTTTTCCCAGCAAAACCCCATACACCAATACAGTATCGTATAATTGACTCACACAGTGATATGTATATCATACGCAGTATGTCGTTAGGGGTACAGTCTCTAAGTTTTTTCATAATATGTATGAGTTTTCGGACACGACTAGCAACATTTAGTACCTGTTCCTTAAAATTGAGATTTCCGTCAATTGTTACTCCTAGGTATTTAATGGAGTTGGTCCGTTGTAAGAGTTCGCAGTGACAACTGGTTGATGACTGGATACTGTTTGGTACACAGCTGTGTATTTGCAGAGTCAAAGTGGATGGGGGCCTGGATACACTTGTTTTAGAAAAAGGGATGTACTTCGTTTTTTTGGCGTTAAGAGTCAGGAGGTTACTTTGTAGTAATTCGGAGATTCGTCTTAGTCCCTTTTGCGCTGTTGTATAAACTTTATCCCAGGTTTTCTCATGAAAGAGTAAGACCGTGTCATCAGCATAAGCAATTATGTGCGCATTATCGATCGGGGCATTTACGACATCATTTATATAAATTGTGAATAATGTAGGTCCCAGAATGCTACCTTGCGGTACCCCAAAAATGACAGGGAGTTGTTCGCTTTGATAGTTACTTACTCTGACTATTTGTGTACGTGACGTAAGATAGCTTTCGAACCATTTTAAACTAGTCCCGCGGATACCGTTCGCTTCCAGTTTTTTTAGAAGAAGTCCGGTTGATACAGTATCGAAGGCGCGTGCCAAGTCTAAGAACACTCCAAGACAGTGTGACTGATTTTCAATATGTCCTGCAATCTGGTCCGTTAAAAGAACTACAGCGTCTTCTGTGGATCTGTGCTGCCGAAAACCGAATTGACGGTCGGATAGTAAATGATGTTTATCAAGAAATGAGATAAGTCTCCGGTTTACTATTTTTTCCAAAATTTTAGACAATACGCTTAAGAGAGCGATAGGTCTGTAATTTTCTGGATTGGTCTTCGAGTCGGACTTATAAATAGGAGTAATTAAAGCGGTTTTCCAGGGGTTTGGGAATGTTCCACTTACCAGGCTTTGATTGAAAATATGGGTCAGGGGTACTTTGGTGCTGGAGAATGTCATTTTAATGAAAGGGACTGTGATGAGATCCAATCCCGGTGAGCTATCAGGATTTAATTGCATGATTATTTGTCTGATTTCGTGTTCATCGGTTGGGTGTAAGAAAAATGAGTGAGGATTAGTGTATGGTGGTTTATACGAGGAAACTAAGGATGTTTCACTGATTGCTAGAGCGGATAATATGTTCTTGGAGTATTTCTTCCCGACAGACGAAAAATGTTGGTTGCAGTTATTTAGTGATTTTTTCGGATCATCGCACAGTGTTAAAAGGTTCAGGGAATGATTTTGTGTGTTGTAGCTGCCACTTATATCTTTTATTGTCTTCCACAATTTCTTAGAATTATGTTTGTGTTCGCATAATCGTTTCCTATAGTAGTCAGCTTTTATGTTACGTAATAATGTGTTGTAGAAATTTCTGTAACGAGTATACGTGATGCGCAGAATCTCATTTTTGGGATCATTTTTTGTATGGACGTGAAGTTTATCACGATGTCTCATACATCTTACAAGGCCTGGGGTAATCCAGGGTTTTAGAGGACATAATTTGCGGTTATACTTTACTTTACACGTGTTATTATTTAAAGCAAGTTCAATTACATCATTAAAACGTTTTACTGCACAGTTTACACAAGTTTCTTTGGTGATTGGGGACCAGTCAGTTATTTTGTTTATTTCCGCGGCAACTCCCTCCCAGGAAATTTTTTGCTTTTTAGGGGTTTTTGGTTTCGGTAGCTGTGTTCGTGTTGGGAAGTACCCTATAGCAAGGTTATGGTCTGTGATAGGTAGGTTGCACACGATTCCTGATGCTTTAATATCTGATTTAACAAAGACATGGTCAATACAAGTGTCGCCTCTTGTAGGTAACGTGACTGCTGGCAATAAACCGTGAAATGCAGTAAGACACAAATAATTTGTAACTTGGGGATTTTCGAGTTCGTTAATATTTATGTTAATGTCACCTGCTAATACGATTGTTCTTTTGCGCTTGAGACTTGATAGTGTAGTATCCAGTGACTGTATGAATCTGTCCGTGTTTGCAAAGGATGGTGAACGGTATATTCCCAGTACTGTGGTGTCCTCGTTAAGATGGATCAAAATGCAGTCAGCATCTGATAGTTTGCATTCTGGAATTGTTATGCTGTTTTGCCATTTATTTCTTACATAAACAATAACTCCACCGTTTTTGTTTATTTGTGTCTTTGTTTTGTGTGCAGTGAAACCAGGAATAATTTCTATGATAGTAGAATTAGATAACCAACATTCCGTTAAAATTATGACATCGACAAGGCAGCGTGGGTCCAGCCTTTCAAGTGCTACTAAAAACTCATTAAAATTATGCTGGTAACTTCGAATGTTGTATGTTAATATGACTATGTTTTCATTTTCCAGAGCGTTTATGGCACCTTTACATTCTTCGAGAGAGAATATATTCCTGCAATTTGATGTGAAATAGTTGTCTATGTCTTCGTTAACATTAAGTGTAACCATGTTTGCAATTTAAAAAGGACATTAATTCTGAAATTGACTTTTTGTTATAGTTATGAGTCAGACTGAGTGATTTTGTTATGTAAATGAGTTTTCCAAGTGTGATAGATTGTGGTGTTGGAGTCGTGATGTATTTCCAGAGGTAATTGTATTTATATGTAGTTGTGTAGTGATCAATATAATAAAAGGAGTATTGAAGCATATGATGCATGTGCAAGAAATTATATGATAGGCATGTATGTGGTTCACGTAATGTAGCTAGTATGCTGATATAGTAATTAACTTCGTTGGTTGATAACGGCGTGGTGATGCTGGAGTCACTTGGTTGTCATAACATGTTTTTTCCACTTAGCTTATGAAGGTCTTCTTCCTCACTGATGCGTATTTGTGGTGCACCTTCTTGTTTACGCAGATAAATTTTTCCATAGGAAGTCCAACAATAAGCATAGTTGTGTAATTTGGCAAAATCCCGCGCAAGATAGAATAAACGTCGTCCTTTATGCGTTAGGCTTTCCGAGATGAATATTGGCTTGGATGGTCCATTGATGTTTAAAGCTACTGTGTTCAACTTTTCAATCTTGGCCTTTAGATCGAGTCTCTTGTAATGTTTGATAACATTTTCTTTGGTCAGCGTTGATGTGAAATCTACTATGATCGGCTTCAATGTGTCGGATTTTGCATAAGAACGATATATGTCCTTTATATCGCTTTGATGAATTTTCATATGCAGTATATTCCCGATTTCCACTAATTTTTGACTTAGAATTTCCTTGGTGTCTGGTTCGAATTTTGGAACATTTCTAATTTCGAGTTTTGTAGAACAACTGTGCCTTTCTATGTTTTCTATTCTATTTTCAAGAGCCTTTATGTAAGATATGTTTTCCTTACGCTCTTGTCGCATGCTCTCCATTTCTTTCTGCATCTCGTCATATTTGTGAGACAGTGTATCCATAAACAAATGAATTTCGTTGTTTTGTGATTTGATTTCGTTTAATGATGCCTCTACATTTTGAAGTTTTGTGTTATGTTGCTCAACAAAATCCGAGAACATCTTGCGGACTTCGAGCATAAATACTTGCAGCTCGTTGTCCCGTTTCCTTTTAAAACGAGTGGTAATAGGGTTCTGCTGTAAGTCCTGGTCGCTTGGTTTGCCGGCATCTTCAGTCGTTGCATCTGTCATTTGTAGTTCAGGCTCGGAGCCGTAAATTTTAGGTGGGGTCCGTTTTAGCGGCATATAGACAGTGTTATATTATTATAGAAAATTAGTCGATGAAAACTTGATATATTTGCCTGTCAGAGTAATAATTGTTCTAGCAAACGTGTATGAACTGGTCACGGTAAGTACAGCAAGCAATTTCGACACGACGATCGAGCCGCGTCTTGGCCTAGTGCGCCAGCGCGCCGATTCACAGTTCCGACGCCTCAAAGGTCGATGGTTCGAGTCCAGCCAAATTATAAATAAATTATATTGCTATCCCACTCAAGCTCCTCCCTCTGGGCGGGAACCGCAGGCAAGAACACTGCAGGTGCGACAGAGAATTGACAAAATGTGTCGATGGCCAATCACAAAAACCAGAACAAAAAGCAGCACTAATTCTAAGAGAAAAAACCACAGCGCGCGACACGTCCGCTCGCCAGCAACTTCAAGAGCACACTCCCTAAAATAATATACACACAGCTAAAATAATAATTGTATATATGTTTCATGTTAATTGCGAAACCTTAGATCAATGAAAAAAATACTGCAATATCTTCTTGATTGTTCATCATACTCAATGTTGTAATAACACTAACGTGTTTAAATTTAAGTATAAGGCTTGTAATTAAGTTTTTATTTCTTGTAACTGGCACTACTTTTTATGTTTTAAAGATATCAAAGAAAATAATAAAAAGTGTTGGACTTGACTCTCAAATGAATAAAATGTGATTTATTTTCGCCTCACGGTTATTTTAAGAAATACTGCGTACACTTCACGACATCCCACATATAAATTGGTCAGCAGAAAGACTTATATCGGCAGAACATTTATATAGCCTAGCAATATCTCTAGGTGATATTAACAGTCACATTTGTTCTTATTACTAAATATGTGTGTGTATGTGTGTGTGTGCTGATTAATTTACGCAGTTTGTGTTCTTGTTAGGGGGCCCAGCGACCACTACTTGTAGTTGGGCCCCGCGATTTACATGAGGATTTCGGAGAAAGGGTCCGTTGATTTACGCCCCGAAGGATAATTTGCCTTCTAATGCTTTTAACTAAATTAATGGATTCTGTGTTCCATGTACTTACTGAACATGTCTACTTTATAGCTACAAATATTCGGTAATATACTTATATATAATCGGTTTTAAAATTCTTCTAGACTAGCACTTTGCTTGTTAAAATATACGGATTTATTATCTAAGCCCGAGTAGATATTTTTCCCATCAAAATATACATTTTAAATGAATAGCTTGAATCGGAAGACAAACCCTGGAATTTATTGTATCATATTCATCAACGCTATAATGGCTCTATCTTCTTCTTTTACTGATAATATGACACACAGACACAGGTTTTAACTGTCCAAAATATGGACGTATTTACCACGCACGAATCGGTCTAACTAAACAGCAGCGTAGGTGCAATTTCCAATAAACATCTCTCATAAGCATTCAGTCATCCCACAGATGCTAATCGCCAATTACAACTAACAATATTGGGTAAATGACAAAAAAAAACAAACTTCAATCATATATTATACAATACAATACATCCTGCAGTCAAACTGTTTGTACAGTTTTGCAGGACACTACAATAGTTCCTATGTATGTATATATTTTTGTTAAATAAATAAATATTGATAAATAAATCGAAGTAGTAGAAGGTAAAACTCCTGTTTACATGTTAAAATATACAGGAACATTGACCATTAACATAACTCACGTATTGACTTTGTAACACACGATATCTTGTAGCGAACAAAACGCAGCCTCAATTTAATTAAAGTGTTGCAAACAAAATTCAAAGAGAAATCCCCGATGCGGGACGGAACTTTACCACTATTCGGCCATTTTGGAAATTAACAAATTCCCTTTTATAATGGCGAATACGAAACAATGTGGTGGAATACTTAGCACGGGGATGTCAAATCGACTTAAAATTATAATCTCTGCGCAATCGATTTGGAACTTTATTTTTAGTGTTATAGAGTTTATTTTGAAGCGTGTTGTGGGGGATTTAGAGAGAAGATTAGTACAAAGTAACACGTATTAGGGAGCTAATGAATACCACAAGTCAACGTTTCGTTGGACTAGAATAAAAATGAGGCTTGGTACCGTCGGAGCTTTTTTGTGAATCGGTTTAACTAACAATTGTCGCCGTCGTATTCAACTAATTGTCAACTTTTTTAATTCACTTACATTGGAATGAGAAAATTTTCGCTTCCTTTTCAATTTCTGGTGTTTTTAAACACTAATGTAACAACGCTTTAGCAAAATTAGTCGATTGTGTTTGTTGACGTGTAAACGTAAGATTATAAATGTCAAATACTAATAATAATTTATGTTTTGTATTTCAAAAGTAAAGGTAGAGCTAATAAGTTTATTTAAATAGTTTAATACAAATTTAAAGTAAAACCCATTTCGAGAGAACAAGAGATAATAGACCCATAAGAACGTATTTTTCACAAATTATTGTCATAATTATCACCCTAAAGCAATCGATTACTGGACTTTAGCCTCTTAAATCGCTTGCTACTAAATTCGATCTGTGACTAATATAATCTATCCCCGTTCTACTATACTATAATATTATTTCATAAAAATTTACCAACACATTAATTATTCGTGTACATAAAAACACACAATTAACTAATAAAACTTTGTGCCGGCAATCAAAGCAAAATATTCGGATATGTTTTATAATATAAGTAAACAGGAGGCGCGGTAAATGGCGGTTTGATAAATTACATTCGGAATTAACGGCAAAAACAGTTTCGCAAACACTATAAACTACGCGTATTTATTTCATAGAATATTATTTTAGGCATTTAATATGTCATGTGAATGTTGTATAAATAGCTAAATTGTTCATTACATTATAAACGGCATTGGAAATAAAATATTCCCTGAATAATGATATATTTTTATCATCATCATATCAGCCACAGGAAGTCCACTGCTGAACATAGGCCTCCCCCAAGGATCTCCACAATGACCTGTTGGGAGCGGCCTGCATCCAGCGACTTCCTGCAACCTTAGCCAGATCGTCCGTCCACCTTGTAGGCGGGCGTCCGACATTTCGCTTGCCTGTACGTGGCCTCCACTCAAGAACCTTTCGGCTCCAACGGCCATCGGTTCTACAAGCTATGTGCCCGGCCCACTGCCACTTCAACTTGCCAATCCTATGGGCTATGTCGGTAACCTTATATATGCTTATATATGGTTTTTATATGCGATTTAAATTACAAAGAGAAACGAACGCAGAATGGATCAAAGCATGCTGATTACAAAATACCAGGAAATAGCAAAACGCTATTATTAATTATTTTGTAAACGGTATTGTATTTAAATAATGTGAAACATGAACTTTGTATCCTTTACAGCCTGTGCGAAAAATCTGACAGCACTGAGAAACACGTAATAGAATATACACAACTAGTATTTTTGTTTATTTTTATGGTTTTGAAAAGCGTGGCTCTCGAGTCTCATACGTCGTCAATTTTCAATAATAAAGTGAATACTCTCAATAAACTAAATAATGTTATCACTTAGAGTATATATATATAGAGGGAGCGCTGGTACTTCAAAAACGTAGATAAAAATGGTGGTGCCGGGCCACCTTTTTCTGCCTTCCTATTGGCTAATATTGGAACAGGTTGTGCAACATACATAAATTAATTGAAAAAAAAATTAAAAATTAATAGTTTAGGTATATTTAATTTCACTCAAACTCGTTTTAAAAGGATAATAGCTAAATATAATTTCGGCTATCAAAGGAATTTATAGCAATTGATTGCTAAATAATTAATTAAATTTTCACTAATATAGCAGCGCTACCAACATTACGAACAAGAAAATATCTACGTTTTTTAAAACGCGAATGTATGACAGCGCTCCCTCTATATATAGATACTCTAAGTGTTATCATTATGATGCTTACAAGAGTTTATATTAAAAAATAATAATTTGGTAATTCCTTAACAGGGCTATGACTATGGCCTCAATCCATTCAATCGCACTCACAATTGGCGAGGAAATTTAATTGGCATGTACTGACTGATACATGAATGTATTAATAAACAATTAAATGATTGTTACAGTAATTGTCAGATGAAAAGATGACAAAACGTCAACAAAAGGCGCTATCTTTTCAAAAATAGAACGCCGCGCCGTGAAGGTGGCAAATGGCGTCGCGGCGTGCGCTGCGCGACGCACGGCGTGATAGCATGGCGGGAAAGGCACGCGAATGGCGCGCAACGCCTGTGGGTTAGGGATGAGACTTGTAGATCAATGACAATTAAAAAATATTGTCCTGATCAGTCATACGCCATACTTATAAATAATCCTTTTCGGAGGATTGCTCCAATTTAGAAAATTGGTAATCGAAGGAAATGATGTCGGTTTACGTATTTTTCCCGTTTTTGCTTTCTGTTCTTGGCAAACGTAAATTATGAACATATAGAAGGAGAGGAAAGCTATTGGACCTTGGGTTACGTCCTCAGCCAGAGGAGAAAATAAAGTAAATTAAGAGTATTAGTGCGAGTCGTGAAACTAAATATAGAGCACCACGGATGATAGGCACATGAGTCCTATAACAGGTTAATTCTTTTAATAGTTACCAACAAAATATCAGTCAAAAATTTCAAAAAGTACAAAAAAATCCGGGATTCCGTTAAAAAAACACGTTATAATATTTCACGTGCATTCCAAATCAGAGGAAAGCATGCAACCCTAGCTAGTGGAATATCTCGCGGGCCTCCTGTAATTGAAAACGCAGTGTATTCCGACAGTTTTAATGGTCCTTACATAATGCCCGCACGCACACTATATAATCGTGTTAGACATTTTGATACCATCACCGTTTGTGGCAGAATTCTAACGTTGCGACCGGTTTTGGGTATGGCTTCGGTGATTTTTGAATACTGGTCAGGTTTCAGATTATGTGTTCACATCGGCTCAAAACCCTGCAAATTTTACGTTGTTAAACTATCATTTTATCTCTATCAAAATTTAACCTTACAGCACATAACAATAAGCTCTATTACAACTGCTGAATATAAAAATCATTTGCATGCTGTACCAGTTTAGATTTTTTCTTACACCATTATTTAATTAAGAAATGGTTTTGTTTTTTTGGAAAAATGAAATTTCGGACACATTAATTTTACTAGATCAAAGACGGTAATCAAACGAGCGACTGTAGATTCGATTTCCGCCACGAGTTAAAGATCGCTATGAAACCTGTCTATGATTTTTCGCCATAAAATACGTATTTCAATTCGGAGTTAGAAATATATTTGACTTTTCCGTTTATATTTATTGTAAATTGAAATACATTTTTACAAACATTTTCCAATACGTCAACATTGGTTAGTTTTATTTACACAGGTATTAATACGATGAAAAAAAAAACCCCGTTCTTTATGGTCAGTTTTAGTCGGATGCCTGTGTATGTCACTAACAAACGATGGTTCAGATTGCTTTTACCTTTGTACAGGATGCGCGGAGCTACAGCCTTGTTCAATTTTAATATTGATTTTATCACAAACGCTCACAGTGTTCAAATATTATTTATAATGGTATTACTTTGGTAATATTTGATTTGTATTTTATAGTCTGTTTTAATATTCATTCGATTGTTTATTAATGCATTTGTTTATAACTAGCAGCCAGGCCCAGCTGTGCCGGGAGCTATTTTTTTATTTGATTCATTTGCACAAAAACCTTTTTTTTGTGTATATTAGACATGTTAAATGTAAATTATAGTTGCTATTCCAAATTTGGCTTTATGTATTTGACGTTTTATATTGGGATATTGACCGACAAACTCCTTGAAAATTTGCCCTGAGTAAAATAAAATCTACAGCCACAAACTGTAAATTACATTTTATTTTTACTATAATTATATATAGCTCGTTGCGTACTCACTGAGCACTATAGTTTTCATCCAATATTTAGGATTTTAGAAAAATCCCTCTCATGTCTCAATTGTTTCCAAGCTTCTCATTCAACGTCCATAAATTATATAATATTCAGGCCGACAACGTCATGTACCAGGACGCTGGGTTTTTGTTATATAATTTAACTAAACGCAACTCAAAAGCGGCGCAACAACAAACTGCAACTACAAACTTTGCGCCGCTGCTTAGGTAATTGTTAAACCTACCGTGCCCGCTTTTTGCCGCAACATTACGTCAACTACTGGCAAAAGTTGGCAACTGGCGCGGTTCTGGCGGAACTAAAACTCTAGAACTTTCTAGACTATATGGAACCCACAAAGGTACGCTGCAGCTGCTATCAGAACATCAGCGCTATCTGCTTTTCAATGCAAATGAGTTGGAAAAGTCCGATGGAGTAAGAAAACAAGCGAAGTTGCCGCGCGATACGCTAAAATGGCGCCAAATGACGTTTTGTTACTACACTTGCGGTTCGACTAGGAACTTGCGGTTTGAACTTTGTATTTATAAAATTAAATTAGAAGCGTATTTATCACATTAAGAGCTCGAGAATATTTTAATTTAATCTATAAGAAGAGTGACTGTTTGAAACTTGCAACCTTTAAATAAAGATAATTGATTCCGATGGATGTTTAACAAATACTAAGAATTTGATTTCAGTGAATGTTTGAATAAGAACATGTTTTTGTTAAATAGACCATGTTACAATGGATCCTAGCATTCCCGAAAATTTTAAACAAAAATTACGAAAATTGAAAGAGTTGATTAACCCCACCTCAATCCTACTAGTTACTCAATCCTATTTACTTAATCCGAGATAAGGGTTCTCCCCAGCAAACGGACTGCCATTAAAAGGCAAATAAAAATATATGTTTTCATTGACATGTAATAATGACGGAAATAAGAGTTCCCAAATCCATCTTTACAAGGCAAATCCCCGTATATAATATATAAAGCATAATTTCTTTCATCTCGAGGAGCGCCAGAGAGCTACCCCGTGGACAGAGGCCGCGGGGGGTGGGTGTCGACGCGCGGGCGCGGGGGCGGGGAGGTGCAGAAGTTTGCGATAGTTGCGGGCGCAGCCTTTGTGGGACCGCCCACGCGTGCTGCTTGCCACAGTGGACGTATCATTATCATTATACTTACTATATTATATTCACATAATTATTTATTTTTAGTAATTTTATATGCGACTTTGACAGGGGAAGTATGATTCTGTAGTGTCCTAGATTAAATATAAAATTATCGTTACAATATATTCGTATGGACCATTATTTTAGCAATGACATTGTAATTAATTATTTTCAAAACTTATAAATAGGGTAGTCCGTAGAACCTACTGATATTTTTGTCTTGTTTCGAAGTTAGCGGAGGATTAAAACAAATTATTTACAACGAGGGACAACAATGTAAAATCAACATTATCAGTCCAAGACATTCAAGCTCAAAGCACTCATTAATAACTTTGGGAACTTACGTGAGTATTCATAGTAAATGTTCGTTCAATTTAGGAAAAAGATATTTGCCAGTATGTAACAGTTCTGCATAAGATTCAGCGAGGTTACCGTCAGGCGACGAGCATGCTCATCTTGTCATTCATAGCAATAAAATATAAAATAAGGATAACGATCTCTATGGCTATTAAATGTAAGTCATCATCATCATCATCCACAGCCTGTAGGGTCCCACTGCTGGATACAGGCCTCTCTCGTATTATGCCACTTTTCTTTGTTTTTTGTCAGTCTCATCAATTCGGCCTGCAACTTTGACAATATCGTCGATGATCAATGTAAATATATGTATAATATTATTCGCATGCAGTCCACTGTAGAACAGTCCCTGTATCTGAGAAAGTAATTTATGAAGTTGGATGGCTGCACGATAGCTTCGCATTATTTATCTTGCTTACAGAACATCTGTTACACTTTACTTTGTCTCGTAGCCAACATGTTACTTTTAATCGTGTTGCTAGTTCAACAGCGTAGAAATAACAACATATATTTTATATAATGGATTTTTATTTTCGTCTGTTTCTCTTGCACTCAGTTGTAACTAATTCTCCAATTGGTAGCCCAAGATAAAAGCTATACCTAGTTTAGCTACTTCTGAAAATATTCGTTTTTACGATCTGATGTGTTTTTATTTAATTATTTTTAGGTGGTATAGAACATAGACTCAAAGAATAACTGACTTTTTTATTTTATTTGAAGTTACATTCCTTAATATAATTTGAATTATATTCATTTAGATTATTTTTAATAAGTAGTTTTTCTGTGCTCGTTCGGACACATTTTATTTTTTCATTTTAGTCCCCAATATTATACATAAATATTAATTTAAAAAAAAACTGTTACAACAACTCTACAATTTCTATTTATACCTTTTAATTTTATTCTAATTGTAATTATTCCGTATAATTAAATACTGTAATATAATTTATCTTCTTCTCTCTTCATCTTATATAATTTATCCTAGTATTGTCAAATATTACCACGAATCATAAGATTTGAAGATTTTTTGCTTCTTGACTTATTTTAAAACGGCTTTAAATGAAATATTTAAATTCCCTAAAATACATTGTAAGGGATACGTAACGATCTTCTCGACCCCAGCTTCCCATCTTAATTCGAGTTCAGTGACCTCTGGACCCTTTACGATTAATGTCCAAGGGGTCCGCAAGACTACTAATACGCAGAAATTAAGACGACCCCTAGCCGTCATCTGTGACCCCCCTGTAACCCCCTACGACCCCCCGCCTTTGTTGCATGTGCAAAATGGTCGCGGATGCCGAGTATATTTTGCGAGTATATAGACTTATGTAAAAAAGGCAAAAAACAATTGTTTTGTTCTACAATTTCTAATGTTTATACTAAATGATTTGGTTTAATTTTAATTTTATGATTGTAGATTTCCTTATGTTTTTATTTTAATTTGATTCCAGTATTACTTAGCAGTTATTTGTTATTCAATGCATGTTGTGACGCCTGCAGGTAGTGCATTTAGCATGTTACCAAATTGTAAGTGTATTAGATATAAGAAACAATGTAGTTAAAATTGGATGTCCTTAAATAAATAAAAAAAAAACAGATTATACAAAAAACTGTATTTATAAAAGTGTTAGGCGAACAATGTCTATCCGAAATAGGATTATATTATCCCGAAAAGTTGACGAAAGGTGGAGCTGGTTTAATACGAATGGCTAATCGTGGCAGTAGTTATATTACTTAATTTCTGCATCAACTAATAGTTACACTGCTAACAAGATAATATAACCAATTTTCATGCTTAAACATTCTTGTGATACAATAAATGATAATTAAATATAATAGACTAACGGGCTGATTCATAGACAGTTTCGAATGCTGTTTTAGCTATAAAATATTTTGCCCTTTTGAGCGACTTTCGAATACAATTTGAGCTAAGAAGACAAAACATTTGATAACTAAAATAGGTTTTAAAACCGTATTTCTATAAGACCGGTCATGTTTACGAGTCTACATGTAGGGGAAACTCTTCGAAACTACCGTACTGCGTAGATGTCAACGGAAAAACATCTCCTGCGTCTGTTTCATGTCATTTCATTACCTCATCTACATTTGAAAGAAATATTTCACATTTTTAGTTACATACTTTATCATCATCACCATCGGCCCTTTGCAGTCCACTGCTGGATATATGCCTCTCCCAAAGTACGCCACAGAGCCCGGTTTGCTGCTTTATGCATCCAGTCGCTGCCGGCTCTCTTATGCAAGTCGTCCTGCCATCTGGCCAGAAGTCGTTTCACGCTGCGTTTGCTAAGATACTTTATGCTTCAAAACTATATTTTATTCAAGTATTGTATTTGCAATGAAATCTCCTTATTAAATAACGAAGGTTGCAGGAAATTATTAGCTGCATCGCCTTTCTAACAAATAAATAATAATAATAAATAACACCCAACAGTCGCTTACATACAGCCGCTGCCAATAAACAATCCCAATCCAAAATTTGCCGTTTGAGATTGACAGCTCAATCTTTTTTCTGATACTATATTGCCAATAATCGATCTCAGTAGTAAAAAAACTATGGAAACATGGTAAATGACAAATCGAAAAGTAGAAAACAATTCAGATTGACTTCAATATAATTTTTTCGATTGATTATTGGCATCGGCCGATAGTCCTGACCCCACACTAAAATCGAGTTTTGTGTCGTGGATATCAGGAACTACGAGAGACTTTTCGGTCTCACAAACACCCAGATCCGAAAGAAATATTTGTGGGCCGCACAAACATTTTACTCCGTGTGGGGATCGATCTTTAAAAATACTTGTTCGAGGCTCTTGTTCAACCAGATTCCTTTTGGCTAAAGGTAACTGGAATTGATGGGATTTAGAATTAATTTTGGTGTCAAAAATACGCTTATATCCCGACGAGACTGTATTGGACATTTACTAATATATTGAAATTAGGCAATATGAAAATTTTCCAAATTAGACATTTCGATTCGCCGGCATTATTCGAGTGGAAAACTAATTTAGCGCAAATGTAGTAAAACAAATAACAAATGTTTCACTTATTCAATTATTACCCGTACAATGTAACGCTCCGGGCCGTGATTTAGATTAATGGCAAACATAGCGCCTCTGTCACCGGGGGTCGGCAGAGATACTCGCTTATTACTTCTATGACGTGATTTAGGACCTGTGTATGCGATGTTGGACGGGTAAGACTGAGTTGCATAACATCTTCTTGCATTATTACCTGTAATGGTGTTGGTATACACAAATCCTGCTTTTTTGTATAATTTTCTTACAATGTCTGAAATTACAACTTTAAAATGTTTCTTGATGTTAATGGCCAGACTAGTATTAACATTTGCGTATGGGATTAGTTCTGTCTCGAGTCAAACAAAAGAAAGATTACTTCGAAATTCCTCAATGGAAATTGTCGTCTTTATTTCATATTTCTTTGCTTCATCCTCCGTCTTCCATTCAGTTCTCTCTTATTTCGCCTAAAGCTACTTACACATCTTAATCATTCATCCTTTAACTCTTTTTATCATTATTATTTTCATTCGTCATCTTTTTCGTATAACCCGTTCCATATCAGTTATTTATCTTACGTTTCATTCTGCATTATATATCAGCTCATGTACGTCCCACTGCAGCCGGCCTCCTCCACAATCGAGAGTACGATTGAGATTTGGTGGATTGGTTAGTGGCGGTGGATTGATTGATGTTTCATCCTACTCATGTTCTCATTCTCTATTCCTACATTTATGACTGTTATAATCATATTTTTATGCGCCTTATCTAATTAATTCGTTGTAACTATTTATTAAAACTTAGTTCTGTATCAGCCTATATACGTCTCACTGCAGGGCATGGGCATCCTCTACCATCGAAAGTTCGATTAAGAGTGGTTAGGCCATATAGTCTACGGTGGTCTTGTGCGGGCCTAAAACTTGGTTGCTGAATTTAGCCAACATTGGCCCTGATAAAAGCCTATTCTATCTTATCACTGTAGCCATAACTGCAATCTGATCAATATTATTGTGTTAAAAGAAAAGCAGAATAAATTGAATTATTACTTTATTTAATTGAATGAGGCGACCAATACCTAATAAATACGACTCCAATTTCCCTAAATATAAACAATTTGAGTAAATCTAATGATGTACTAAAGGAGCACATTTGCGAGTATATGGGAGCCGAGGGATTTATAATTATTCAAAAAGGGTCGGACAGAAACTAATTTTAGTTACAAAAGCAAACATTCAATAGTGCAGGGGTTGTTTTCCCCGATAAGTGCCGGGTGGGGGAGGAAAAGTTTGTATTTAATTGTCTTTCGCCTCATGCTAGGTATATTGTTGCCGTAATTTTGCTTCTCTTGTGTCCGTTTCGCGTGGATTAATTAAGAAACTAAAATGTTACGTTGAATATATTTTGCAGCGCTATTAATAATTGTTTTTCGCAGTAATTTGTGATTCAAATTTAAAAACATGTTATAGAAATATAGCTGAACTATAACTGCTTAGGTGCGAGTCCAAAATTCTGCATCACAATGGGTTGATCAAACATAAAGGTTACTTAAAAGTCGCTGGTACGTCCATATATACGCCTTTTACTGCTCCAATTTTTAATTAATTACATGACAAATGAATCCGAAGGACAACGTTTCGTGTCTTCAAGATTCAAGACTAATAATGTGCAAGAAAATGTCGCCTATCTCTATTCCTTTTTTAAAACGATTGAAACCCATTTATTACTCGCGAAATTCCATCATTATAACTCGTCATTAAAATTATAACCTAGTATAATCGACAGAAAGAATCGCGAGGTCTCCATCAAGGCTCATATTCACTACTCCCCTTTGAAGCCACATTATGAATACGCCAATCCAAATAGTGTACGTCCAAGTTGATTGCTAACGCGAAGGCTAGCAATTAAAACTTCTTTGTGTGGTTGTACCCGGGGAGGGAGGGGCTGAGGTAAACTGGCACGGGGCGGGGGGGCGGTCACTTGACTGAGTACGTAATTGGAAAACTTTCCCTATGGACGACCGGCGGTGACGAAGGTTGCCTGTGTCAATATGTTTTACGACAATTAGGCTGGGAATATCTTGCCTAGGGGCCTAGTATGCCTGTTTTATATAGAATGAAAAAAATGTGATGGAATTCAATTGATTTTTTTAAATTCAATAGGTAAATTGATTTGATTTTACAGGTAATTATACAATGATTCTTTGATTTTCTTTGTGTAATACATGTTATTTTCTTAATTCTTCATATTCGGATTAATTAACTTTGGTAGATTATTACATGAGCAAGTTGCCATTTGTGCATTTACATTGTAATGTCGGATACATTTTGTCCAAAATAAAAATATTATCGAGGAACCGCGGGCACTGAAAATATTTGTGTCCAAAATTCTTGCTATAATACTATGGCTACTAATAAAATGGTATAATGTAAAATTGATTTCATAATAACCAATACTTGCTACAGAATTTACGTCAAAGTTGGTCATAAAACAACTATAATATGGAATCATTGCAACAAAAATATATTTTCTGTGAATACCACCCATGATATCTGTTCGCCATTGTATGGGAGGAGTACAAGCATACCTACGAGGTAATAGTTGCAAACACTTTAATTATGTTTGCCATTCATCGACGACGCTTTGTGTAGTGGACGCCATCCATTGGTCCGCAACTATTGTCTTAAGAGGATTCTAAAGTGAGCTATTCTAAAGTGAGCTTTTAATGTACAACACTATCTGCTCTACTGTCTATATTTTGATGAACAATAGTTATTGTTGTTGTCAAGCGATAGTGATGTGTTAAAGAGACGTTTATGTGTGCTGTTTTGTAAAGTAACTTTTCTTGTTATTAAATTAACTTTGGAATTTTCGATGCGTTGATATTTCGGAAATATGTGCTTAGAGTGTTTACTCATAGTATTCAACTACAAAATCACCTGACTTGCCAGTCAGTTAAATATATGTGGCCAGCGATCATTAACGTCCACAACACCAGAAGAAATTTAAATATTTTGTCATTCTACAAAGGTACTTAGACTCCGTGTATTCGTTTTAATAATACAGAGGAAATAAAACTATTCGTATAGTATTTTGAGGTGTATTTAAAATTTAAGAAACACTAACAAAATGTGCACAAACAATTAACATTGGAGCGTCGACAGCGCGATTAAACATTGTCACTGTTTACAACGAACACATTACATTACGTTCAAGTTTGTGTGAATAATTAGCTAATAAGTTGTTTGCCAACCCGTGTTCGTTTCGCTCTGTTTCATTTCTATTTCAACTAGACTCATAAAGAATTCTGAAAGTCAAAGGAACGTAAATATATATGCACATATGTGTATATAGATAGTCTTTTGAGGATCTACTTCAATCGTAATTAATTATATGCCTACATATTATATATACCTACTGCTTCTTTCGGACATCTGTATCAATCCATAAACGTCCCACTGCAGGGTACGGGCCTTCTTTACAATCGAGAGTACGATTGAAAGTAGTTAGACCGTATAGTCCACCACGTCTATTGCGGGTTGGCGGTCTTGTACATACCATAGAAACTCTTCTGAATCGTAATGGCATGCAGGTTTCCTTACAATGTTTTTCTTTACCGTTACAGTGCGTGGTGATTTAATATCAATTCACACATGACTCCGAAAAGTCAGAGGAGTGTACTGTAAACAGCCGCGTCTGGTCGATTACTAATAAGCCCCCAGGCACTTCTCTTAAACAGTCAGTCATCTACCAACGAAATTCATGCGAAAATCAAAAACCTAAAACTATGTCTGCAAAGTATCTACGTTCTCGCTCTCCTGTGAGGAAACTCCAACTGCGTTCTATTACCACACTCGTTTTTATATTTGACAAACTACTGATCACAATCCTTGGGTTTTCCTATCTATCTTTAGAAGCTCTTCTGTAAAAAGTACATATTTATTTAGTAATTGTTGTTCTTAATTCTTCATGCTGTGCTCGTTAAAACTTTCGCTCTAAATTGCTAAAGCGGATCACATTATCCAATAATAAATCCTACAGAATTTCTGAGCCAATGTGCCTCGCAATTGAAGTGGTCGAATTACGTACTATTATTACCCGCGGGTTTACGCGTGTGATCATATTTATCCCGAGGGCGCTTTTAATTTTCCCTGGATGGAACTATTTGTGTAACTCCATTACGTAAATTGCAGCCTTTGTGATATAACTCGATTGTGTAGAAATGTGGGTGATGATTTAAAGTAATACTCTGAAATATTGGATTTGTGATTTGGGGCTACGGTTAGACTGGCTTAGAGTAGCTCTTTAGTGAGAAAATGTTGAATAAAGTTCATAAAATTATAATTACGGCATAATAAGTACGAGAGGTAAATCGTACGGCATTTATAATATTTAAAAAAAACGCATTTCATTTTAGATATTATGTTGAAGAATTGCATTATTGACAAATTATATATTTGTTCCTGTAATTATTCTCCATCCATGTTCGGCTACCAGCTGACTGTGTGTAGTCAGTCAGTCATCCTTCAATATTATCAATACAAAAGACGATTATAATTAGTCCGTTAAGCGTAATAAAAAGTTTAATATTGTAATAAATTCTCTAACATATTTTCCTTATCTTACACTTACTAAAAGCCACAACAAACCTATCATATAACTGAAACGCCAACTCGGGCCTGTAGTACCACACTGCACACTCAATGTTTTATGTATGTACAAGAGTACATAAACTCAAGTGAAATTCGTTAAAATTAATTTCGCCCACCCTCATTAAACTAC
The DNA here is from genome assembly GCA_023078785.2 of Hyles euphorbiae. Classification (NCBI taxonomy): domain Eukaryota; kingdom Metazoa; phylum Arthropoda; class Insecta; order Lepidoptera; family Sphingidae; genus Hyles; species Hyles euphorbiae. The sequence goes on from CM041053.1 coordinate 4,472,547, forward strand.
GGGACGAAACTAGCAAATTAATTATAAAATACGTCAAAACAAGGCGCAAAGTTCGAGCGACCCATCTGAGACGTACAAAGGCCGTCCTTAATTCGGGGGTCCAATGTACCCCGCGACCCTCGTCTCGGGGTCTAATCTGACGCCCCTCCATCGATCTTACGAGTAAGCAGGGTGACTTAACCCCAAACGGGGGTGGCATGAAAGAAAATCGCGAGGGTGTTTTAGGGATTATGTTTGGGGCCGATGCGTCTAAGCATTGGAAAGGGTTAGTTTTTGTTTGGTCATGCTGTTAAGTGAAGTTTGGGGTGGTGAAATTTTGTTCGTATATTTTGGTGTTAGGAATACTATAGTATCGTAGGCATGACATATTTATCGACTAACTATGTAAGCTGTGGGAACCCAGATTCAATTTCATGCGGAATATTTTTATGATATTCAACATGAAATACAAAGTAGGTTATGTAGTCGTCATTTTATTAGGGAAACATATTATCTGACTTATTTATTTGCTTGTTGACGATACCTTAATTAAAGACGACAATGAAAGCAAAGATACATGTTTCAAATAAATATAATCGGTAAACGAAAACCTCAAGAAACATGCACATTAGAGAACTCTGCTTAAGGCTTATGGGGGCGTGTGTAGTACGACAAACAACATCATGCCAGCGTTATGGACAAGAGACGATATTCCCTCAAGCCCATAAATAGCCCAAACCGAGCCGATGACAAAATATACATATAATTAGTTGAAAAAACTGTATTTGTAATTGATTACATAACATGCATTAGCAGAGCACATCTCAAACTTTTCGAAGTAATTTGAAACAAAATGAAATTAGTTTATTGATCATCTAGGTAATTCAATAGCTTTCGTGAAACGTCAATACACAAAGCACTGCATATCTATTTACAAATATATGTACCTATAGTATTATTTATATTAAATTCTTATTAGTATTCTATTATAATATCAATTACTGCTTTAAGGTCTTTTTCAATGAATTACATAATTTACGTTTATCAGTGTCTAAGTGGGCTATGAGAATTATTAAAACGATGCATATCGGTTTAATGTTACCATCAGATCTAATGCGATGTAATTAGATTCCCAGCATTTCATGGTGAACTAAAACATCGCGAGCCACCAATAAGAATCTTTATAATAGCCAACTCTAAGGTAGACTCTTATATCAAACTCCTAATTACAGATGCGTCTGTAAAACCTACAGATAATATCAACATCGGCACAAGACCAATTTATCCCCAAACTCCCCCATAAATCTTTCACCAAAAATGTAAAATTCTACAGAACCCTAATCCGGAAAGATGAACGCGTCGGACACATCTAATATCTAAATTGTCACCCGAGTCACGAATATTCTACCAGCGAAAATTGTCCAATATACTCGGACGTCATCTTAGTGTGGGTGGGTAGGAGGGGGCATTTTGAGGAGGGTTTTATTATAGGTCCGCCGAGCGGTTTGCGGCGAGGAGCGCGGGGCACACTTCTTACACCAATTGATGGCAGGGCTGCCATTTTGAAGTTTAGGGATTGCCGTTCGCTTGTATTTGTTGCAATGTTTGCTATATAGAATACATATTCTTTAGTTTTGAAATGTTTAAGTAAACGTATCATTTAGATTGGGTTAGTTATTTATTTAGTTTTGTAAAGCTATTGACACAAAGCAAGAGATTAAGGGGAGTCCTGTCGTGGTCTTAACGACACAAAAGGTCGATACAACTAATATTAAATATTGTAGCTACTTTTATTTCGCCCAAAATAGGGTCTATAGTAAAAAAATAAAATATATTTCTACATGCCTCTGTACGAAAAACACAAAGAGTCCTTGCTTGTACGATATCAAGCTGAAGCCGGAAGTGTTAAAATTATGATATCAGTCCTTCAGACAAACTGTCGCACCTCTTTTGAAATTATACTTATCCTCTACGATTGATATATTTCACGCAGTACTCTTGACACAAGGGGTAACTATAGTGTAACTACGTACATATCAGCAAAAGTCAGCTATGTGACCTTCCCGGAATAACTCAACATAAAAAATATTCACCGTAAAAATCCCATAAAACCACACAGCCCTGGTCATCCCATCTAGTGCGTACGCCACCCACATTCGGGCAAGAAATTACATACTTTAATCTTATCATGGAAATAAAATAGAATATTAAATCGGTGTGCCGGCGACGAAAAGCCGACGGACCGTACTAAACAACGCACGCTACGGATAAACACATTCGATTTGACCGGACAACCCGACAACCGGACAAACGGACACCCGACCCCGCTTTGTGCTAATGAATTCTTTTTATTCACACAAGAATTCTAATTGACGGCTGGGGTAAGAAATTAAAGCGCCTGCTTTGTGCCCTTGTAGGCCGGTCGATACGTTTCTACGAATTATTTCAGATTAATTCTTAGCGATATATCTATATATTCGGCGTAGGTTTTTGAGATTGACATGATGTTTTACAGAATATGTGTTTTCTAATTGGATTTTTTAGTTGGATTCTTATAGTTTATAATGCATGTGAATTATATCGGTTTTATAAGTAATATTGTTCTGATGCACGGTAGAATTATTTGGACTTAGACTCGAGGATGAGTTACTAAAATTCATTTAAATCACTACACTAGACTGGCTTACTAATAAAACCTGAAACTACCTAATATTTTATAAAAAGAAATGTACCGAGCGGTAGAATAGACTTACATATCGTAAAACATAACATAACCAACTTAACTTTAAAATAAATTAAGCAATAAAAACATATTATCAAATTGTACTATTTTAGGCTCGCACCCTATAACATCGCGGGCGGTATACACAAGGCGAAGAAAATGCGAAGAAGTGTTTATTATAGTAGCGCCTCTTCCTACCCTGGCTAGGAAAAAGACGTAAGTTTATATTAGTACGCTAGGATACGAATACATTAATCAAATTGATGTCTATTCGCGAAGATTTTTTTTTATTGTTTGCCTAGGTGACGAACTTGCAGCCCGCGTGATAGTAAGCAGTCACGGCCAATCATAGATTTCAAAAATAACAGAGACGTGATGTAAAAAGCCAGTACATGTATTAGGTGATAAATACTCTTTTTATGCCTTTCTCAAATAAGACCAATTTAGACCGCACGGCGAACACGGAAGCGGGATGTTTGTTCCAAGACCTATCGAAGTCAAAGAATATCGTTCATAGAATTATTTTTTGATATAGCACGACAAATTATTGCGTAATAAAAAAGCATCAGACCCGTGCCTTCACATAATCTTATATTCATATATCCTACAGGAACTGTGCTTTCTTTCGGGACAATACGTAGCTTATAACACTCCTTGGTTCATAAACTACATGCTAAAAGTAATTTCGATATATTGGTCTAATACTGCGCGTAAGACAATTCTACATATTACATGGATAAAGTTAAATACCAAATCAATAGTCTGTCGTCGAAAAATTTCATTAAACACGCCCGGGAGACAATCCACGAAGTAAATGAATCATACAAATTAATATTCACCCTCACAGCCACCCGAACTAAGCGCAAATACCCTTATTATTTCACAAAGGTTTCTAAACACGGAGACGCACACACGCGCGGGTCCCTATCTTGCCATATATCTAAGTGTTGGGCGTCGGGTTCTCCTTATCCTTTCCCCCTTACTATATCCCCCTCTCCCGAACATCCCCTCATAAACACCGTTAAACACAGCCGCGCAAAATTGTAAAATTCGGTCTTACCGGGTTTTGTCTCTGTCTAACCGGGCGTCAATTTGTTAAGATAACATTGTTACCGTTCGGATATTTACGAAATTAATTAAAAGGTTAGTAATTAAGGGAAACTGCGATTCCGTTTCGGATACGATGTCGGATTTATTGGACGCGGTCCGTGCGGAATGGAATGCAATTCTCAAAGATATTATGTCGCTTATGAAACGTATTGTAATGGGGGATTGGGAATATGACTTGTAACGTTGCAGTTTGTTAGTGCGTGGACGTAACTGCTTTTAAAAAGGATGAATACATTTCTGGTTTTCTTACCACCTTTCTTTTTTTATTAAATCCCGAAAACGCGTCTAATAGAATTAAAAAGATTTTATCAGTCATTGAAAAAAAAAAACTTGAAATTCGTGGAGGATAGCTTTCATGTTGTTTTGTCATATATTTACGCAACACATCAACGCGATCATTCCTATCACATTATTTTTATATTAACCAAACCTTAGACATTACAGGAATGTACCATTACCGCCCAACACTAGGTACTGTTAGAAAAAAAATCGATAAGTCAAAAATATTCAATTAAGTACGAGCATTAATATTCTAGCGTCGCGGTAGCCAAGTGCCGGGGGATAGTGCGGGCGCCCACCGGCCTACCCTCCCCCCTCCCCCCTCACCCACAGGGGGAGGCTCGGCGGGATGATGGCCGAAATCCACGTTTTTAGGCCTAACCAACCTTTTTAGTATTCACATAAAGCTTTGTGGTAGTTTTAACGTGTATTTTGATAATATCGAACTCCATTATTTATTACGGATTGATTATATTGAAATTTTAGTCGAGTTTCCAATGAATTGTGTTACATTTATGTGCGATGTAATTAGAGTAGCTTTTTCATTTGTTTCCAATGCTCTCCAATTGTTCTAGGTAAGTGCATTTAATTTCCACTCTGTTTACTTTTATTTAATGTGGTTGATGATTTTTCAAACTGCATACATCTGATCACATTCTATTATGTTATTCTGAAAATCTATATTAAATACTCAAAAGTGTTTCTGTTTAAAACTAAGCGACTTTCCAGAAATTGGTTTGATGTATGCGGTACGAAAAATGATCTGTTTGTTCGCGTTATGGCGTCAATATTTTCATTGTTACGGAATACTTCAATAGTAACCTCCGAAATTCAATATGTTCATTATAAATGGTTTAAACTATGTATCAAGTAATTATTGCGTGCATTACCTAACAAAACAAATAGTAATTACATTGCCTACTTCACAAAGGATAAAGTATGTCGTTGTTTTAATCGGTTTATCAATCCAATGGCAAATTGCACGTACGAAACTAACTTGTCTGTTCATAAACACAGCAACAATATATAAATGCCGACGCGCCACTATTAATCATAGAAAATGACGTAGCGCATTGTGTGTCTCAGTTCGACTCAAAATTGTGAAAACCTCTCCCGGCCGGCGCAGGCGAACTAATAACGCGGCACGCTCACACTTCGGAAAATGCCCGCCAGGGGGGTACTGTACGCAAAAAAAAGGTTTTTTGTTTTACTTAATCTTTTTTTTTTACTTGTAAGGTAATTAGACGTTTGAGTCTTCTCGGTGTCGATCGTTGAAGGATTCGCTTGAGTAAACGACTGTGTTGCTGCAAAGGTTATAGAAATCACAGTATAGACGGTCATTATTGTATTATTATATATATCTTATACTCGATTATTTATTTGGTAGTTACTCTAAGTCAACATGTAGCTATAATTGCTTCATAATTCTATATCTCAAGATATTATCGGCCAACCAACTCAAATCCACCTCACACAGCTACCTAAAGACCTTATCTATCAATACATCACTTAACAACAACCAATCATCGTCCCAGACAGCCTATTCACAAAACCGAATATAAAAGAAAAAAAAAGGCAATATTTTTTTCGTTTTTTTTTTTCTTTCCGACGCTACAAGGGCTTGACGATGACGCCGCGCTGTAGTGTGCGTGCTGACTGGTCGCGAGTGTGTGCGCCACGCGTGACATTCTGCAACCGACGTGATATATTGAGAACTGCTCCAAAAATCGCTATTTATGTAGCTAGGTGGCCACTGCCCACTGGCGCGCTCGCGTAATGCGCCGCACAGTTTAGTTCGCAGCTTTTTTGTCGCAAATACATGGTTAATATACGGTATTTGATAAATCGAACGTTACGCAACTGTATTTCTATATCTACAATACACTGCTGTGGACAACATGTAGGAGACATGATTCGGATGATTAGATGTAGTTTGTCATGTTGTTTGGTCGACTTCACAAAGGTTAGAAAGTGTGTAAAGCCTTAAAACTCTTTCTGACATAAAAATGTATCCATGGTATTTCAGTCACCATAATTCCCGATAGTGAATTCGAATAAATTGTCTAAATATTATAGTGCCATACATCATAATCCATATTAGGAATACCTAGGTGTTTACTCTAAGGGAATAACGGTACATCGGTCACATAACAGAGTTGAAACATATTATATTTAAGCGCAATATTGTCGTGGCGCGGCGGTTGGACCTACGACAACAGGATTATAGTTATAGATGCGAAAAATATTAACACTGTAGTTTAATCGAAGATTCTACTTCATTTAGTAATCTAGCAGTATAATTAGTTAATAAATTAATATAAATAATACTAAGTACAGAAAATATGTTGTATATAGATTATAGACATTCAATGCTAAGTGCGTTCACTTATCCTAAGGGCTCTTTAGTTGCTGCTCTTTAGTTCAAATACATTTAATTTAATTTCAATGGTAAATAATAACGGCCTCATTCATAGACAGTTTAAAAATAATTTTAGCTGACGAATATTTTGTCCTCTTCCCTCAAACTTAATTCAACAGTCGTTCGAAAAGGACGAAACATACTCTAACTTGAAAGCACAATACGTACCGCTACGCAAATTATAGTCTTTGTAGATATCGCGTACAAAAATCCCTCTTCAAGTCTTTAAAATTCATAAGGATAGCCTTTGTGGCACAGTTAGTTAGACGCCGGGTTTGAAACGACAGGGCGATGGTTCGATCTCCACACTACGACAAATATTTGTGGGGCCCAAAGGTATTGAGATCAAAAAGTCTCTCATAATTTTTCATAGCCGCGACACAAGATTTTATTGATCTCAGTGTAGGATCAGGACTGTGTATGTGACTGTTGGGTGTATTTATTATTATCCATAAGTCTGAAATTATTCGATAAGGATTCCGCGCCATAATTAATTGATAAAAGCTGTACCACAAAATAAAACCGACCGATTACATTATTTTTAAACTACTAACAGCCGCTGCCAATAAACGATCTCAATCCAAAATTTGCTGTTTTAGATTGACAGCTCAATCGTTTTTCTGATACTATATTGTCAATAATCAATCTCAGTAGTGAAAAAACTATGGCAACATGACAGGAGACCAATCGAAAAGTAGAAAACAATTGACAACAAAACAGATTGACTTCAATCTATTTTTTTCGATTGAATATTGGCATTGGCCGTAAGAGAGTAAATAAGATTATTTTATTAAGCCGAAACAATTATACAGTAATCTAAAGCTTACGTGTTGCGGGAAAACATCTGACAAGCAAGAGTCGGTAAGTTGGACCCTTACACGGAAAGTAAACCAATATCTTATAGAGGAAAGATTTGATTATTTGCATTGAATTGGCTCTGAAACTATTTGACTGATTTGTAAAACTCTTTCAACATTAGAATTCTATATTATCCCTTATGAACATGGGCTATGGAATATTTTCAAAAAATTGTGTATCTTCCCGGGCGAACCCGGCCGGCCTATATAGGCCGATAGATAGATATCAACTGTGTCTTAAAAGGCTTGCCTACCTACCTAATACGGTATTGACGATATAACTTTAGGAACTAATTTAGGCTACCATATCAATTCAATTTATTCGAGTCCGGTTGCTTTTTTCTAAAAAGTCACTATAGCGAACAAACGAATCGCTTACCATCGGGCGTATGGCACGGTCGTCTTACCATACAACGCAAAAAAAGACGCCAAGGTATTTTTTTTTATTGCATTGAATGGCGAGACGGGCATGCCGTTCGCCTGATGGTAAGCGGTGCGACCGCTCATGAACAGTAGCAAAACCAAACAACACCTTGATTTACAAAGCAATGCTTGGCATTCCACTGCGCTCGCCATCCTGAGACACAAAATGGTATATCACACACGCCAAGGTATAAGATTATTATTTTAAAAATACTTTTAAATACAACTCTTGAGAAAGTTGGTTAAAATAATTCAGTCAAATGAAAAAAGATAATGGTCGGTTATAAATTACTACCTATTAATTTGGTATCAACGTGACATGGAGCGCTGTGTTCAAATCTGTGGGAGATCGCTCTATAGTCTACAATGAGAAGATTCGACAGCAAACAAGCGGGTTTGACGTCGGAAAACGAATTGCTAGGCTCAAGGTGAACAGACTAAGGTGGTAACGGAATGGTAAACTAAAGAGGCTAAGGGGAAGGTAGGCAAACCAAATGCTAGATGGAGTGATGACATCATTAAGCTTCAGGGCAAGGGATGTAATCCTGGGTCCTTCCGTGAAGAGGCATCTTAGCGGGCCGGCATTATTGTATCAAATGGCGTGAGAACGTCATGTGATGTCATTCAATTCTCTATCGGACGGCATTTGCACATACAACCAGGTGCAAGGACTACAAAAATGGTTAAGATTGGCACAAGAACGAGCAAAGTGGTGTAATAAAGAGAAGGCCTTGGATATAGGCCTTCTGCAATGGATGAATTTTGGCTGAAATTATGATGATGATACTTTGGAGTCTAGACTGCATCGCGCTTGCTATCAGTGCTATAAAATGGCCGTGCCAGTTTCAAAAATCAAATATATTTCTTTGTCATTATTTGCGGCCCAAACTGACTACATGTAATCCAACATGATATATTCCCGTGATATACGGTAAATTTTAAAGGAAATTAAAAAATGACTGAATTTCTTATACTATAACTATTATGGCAGAATGTATCACGGCCAGCGGGAATTTTATTAGATTTTTTGCTGCAATCTTTCTAATTTAATTAATACCATAATAATAACCGTTTTGGTATAACGCATAGTGGTTCATTTTTTTATTTTAAATATAATTTAGTGGAGGGTAATTAGTTAACTAGAATTTTTTGGTTTCTTGCGGTGCTGGTCGAGTTTAGTATTCGCGTTCGAACGCATTACGCGTGCTGTGCTGGATTTCTCGCCTTATTTCAATCGTTCAGGCTATCACGATAGATTCAAACCCGGTGTTAACGTTGCGTGACTAATTTCTAGGTATAAATATATAAGTTGTTAATTATAATAATTTCGATCTTGCGAGTAGTTGTGGTCTTTTCTGAGTTCATGTGTTGGTGAGTGGTCTTCAGGTCTAAATGAAGTGAGCGAAGTTAGTGTGAGTGGCCCATCTGGTGAAAGTGATGTTTAGTGGCTCAAAGACCTCATATTTGTTGGATTTAAGTATCCAGCTTCGGTGACGGTGCCCCGGTGAGTATTTAAAATTATTATTGGATTGTTTTTTTATGTAGGTATGTCTTTTGCGGTTTTGTTCACCTCTTTGTGCGAACTTTGATCTAATGATTAGGTACATATACCATTCAATTTGCCTTATCTTGCTTTGTGTTTTAACATACTATCGAACCAATCTAATCTATGGAGCAACTTACTTAGGATGTATCTGTTATGGATCTCCCGTATGGGCTGATAGGGCTACTATCGGTACTGTGCGAAGAAAACTGCTCCAGAGCCAACGTTTGACGTTGATATTCTTGTGTAAGGCATATAGAACTGTTAGTACCGAAGCTTTGCCTGTCCTAGCGGGTGTACTTCCAGTCGACCTGGTAAGTAAGTGTAAACTATACTCTTTTAAGCTTGTTGCGTTGTCTGCATGTCCATGTTCAACACCTAATTGCGAGTATAAGCAGTCCGCACATCATATACTTTGGGAGTGTAGTCTTTGACATAATGAGCGTAAAATCATACTAGATAGTATGCAAATATCATCTGGAGTTGTATACTACATGGACCTTGTAGAGACTAGAAAGAACTTCCGTGCTTTACGGCGTTTTTGCCATACCTATTACTGGAATCAAGCATAACAGTTCACATAATAGGTCCCATTTAAATGTAATAATGATTTGATCCGTGGTGCTTTACAGCTGGCTTCTCCGGATGTAAAAATATTTTTGGAAGGTTATTTACCTCTTCAGTTCAATGTTTTGTCACCCGCTTTTCACGGAGGGAAGTGGACAATAATGTATTTCCAATTCCTCCTATTAATTTAACTTTCTGATTAATTTCGTTGCGGGTTAAAGACAAGCTAAACATTCCCGGAGACTCGCCGAGCTTCAATGCTCGGTGTCATTGCTTTGCGTGCCACTGTTGATCCTGGCTCACAGGAGTTACAGTGGTGGGTGTGAGGGCGGGACAAAAAAAAATACTATCGAACCAAATATTAATATGATGTGTGCATAAATAATTATGATGTATTTCCGCTATGTTTTTTTTTTTTTGTAAATGTAATGTAATTGTAATTATTATACGATGTTTTAGCCTTAAAATGTGTTACTTTTGTTTTAATATCCTTTGTTTGTCTTTTTTGTCTTTTAGTGTTAACAGATTTATAACCACCATTAAGTAACCTGTATAAATAAAGAAAGAAATATGTGTTATAATAGTTTGATCAGTGGAGTGTGAAAATTTTAGATAAGTTTTCGTTCGATGTACATCGCTAGGTGGGCGTTAGTCATAAAATGATGAGCTTGATCTTTCTGCAATAAAGAATTCACGGTACGCTTCTCCGACGCAAATTTAGGTAGTAGAATACCTATTTCGTCGTTGAATCGTGAGGCACAAGTCCTCACTATTATAAATTACCTCTCCTTAGTTATGAGATACCGTATTGCATGAAAACCTACTCAGTCGTAAAAATCATCACCGCATTATTACAGGCCTTTGATATTTTTATTAGAATTGAAATACATTGCGAACTAACCAGCATTGTACCATCAAAATCGATGATTTTAGCCAGAAAAATAGGTACAAAACATTTATGATACACACATCGATGTAACCCCCAGAGCCTACTCTACGGATAGACGCGAAAGTCAAATAAAGCGAAATCATGCATTCATTCCACTTCACGTACCATCTCATTTGCAGCCCACAGTGGAGGAGCAGGCGTGTGTGCGTATTTAGGTATATTTTCGAATTTTATGCCTACCACGTTCACCCGGCCTATGTACGAGTGTAGTTTTTGCCGCGGGCGTGTTTGCGACCGTCATAACGTGACACGTCACCGCGTATGCTGCCCCGTTTGTTTGGTGAGGGTGGCGGGGATACACCCGGCCTGGTTTTTAGTTTGTGTGCGTTATAGTTGAATGATAGTGCGGAACCACCCCCGTCATCGCGTTGACTATTGCGTCTGTGTTAGGAACATTTAAAATGCCCACCCCCTTGACGATCCCTGGGCGGCCATTTTCTTTTTTGTATTTTTTTTTTGCAAATTAGTGTCTTGTTTCATGTTTTTTTCTAAGCTTGGGATATGTTTGGTCCTTATATTATGTTAGTTTATATAAAAGTAATATGAACTCTTTGTACACCTATTGCGAATGATGTAAGATTTATGAAAATAAATCTGTCTTGGTCTGTCTCTATTCTTTCCAAGTCAAATGGTCTAGCATGTCGTTTTATTAGGTTACGGGCCCAGTTTATGGCCTTTAGGATTTTTGCAAATTATCTCGCGATTATTCAAAAGTAAATTTAGATAAACGTTGAATAGATAAATCGCAGTAGAGTAATTAGAGAGCTAGCCTAGGTACCGACTTCAGTATTGTGCAGAATACATAACAATGGCGAATTATATTGTCAATGTGCCAAAATTAAAAGGCAGAGAAAATTATTGCGAATGGGCTTTTGCAGCGGAAAACTTCTTAGTCCTAGAAGGTATGATGAAATGCATCAAACCAGAGGAAGGTGTAAGATTGTTAGCCGAGGATGATGCAAAAACAAAAGCGAAGCTGATTCTCACGATTGACTCTTCGTTGTATGTGCACATTAGAAATGTTTCTACAACCAAGGAATTATGGGAGAAACTGAGAGCCTTGTTTGACGATTCAGGATTTGCAAGGAGAATAAGCTTACTTCGAAATTTAATTTCAATAAGACGAGAAAATTGTGGTTCCATGACAGAATATGTGACACAAATGATTGAGACAGGACAAAAGTTGTGTAATACAGGTTTCCAATTAAGCGACGAGTGGATTGGTTCATTGTTGCTTGCGGGACTACCAGAAAAATATGCTCCCATGATAATGGCTATCGAGCATTCGGGTATTCAGATTACAACTGACGTCATAAAGAGTAAGCTCCTTGACATGGAAACAGGAAATGGAATAAATGATGAATCGAATAGTGCATTGGCCAGTGGTTGTAAAGGCTGGCAGCAGTCATCGGCTTCAAAGAAGTTTATAAATTTCAAAAATAATAATGGCCGCCAGAATGGAATGTCATTGTCAACAAAGTCGAAAAAAGAAATTAAATGTTATCGATGCAATCAAATAGGGCATTATAAGTCGCAATGTACGGCTGAAGTGTCAAATACCAAAGGAAAAGAACGTAATCAACCACATGCGTTCAATGTAGTTTTCCTAAGCGGGAATTTTAGTAAGCAAGATTGGTACATCGATTCTGGAGCCAGTGTGCATCTGACGCCAAATAAACAATGGCTTACGAATATTTCATATGAAAAGAAAGGTCAGACTATTATAGTAGCCGACAAAACAAAAGTGCCTATTGTATGTTCGGGCGATGTAAAGATTACTACCTTAGCTAATGATTGCAGTTATGATGTAGACATAAAAGATGTGTTTTGTGTGCCTGAATTGACAACTAACTTACTGTCAGTGAGTCAACTGATTAACAAAGGCAATAATGTTGTATTTACTACAAACGCCTGTGAAATATATAGTCGAAATGGTACAATGGTTGCTTATGCATTATTAGAAAATGGAGTTTACAAGTTACAACTCCAAGAAAATATGTCTGCAGCAGCAATAATATCAGGTGAGCTTTGGCATCGTAGATTAGGACATGTAAACAGTGAGTGTCTGAATAAAATGCAAAATGCAGTTGACGGACTTTCATTAAAAGAGAAAGTTAACATTACTAAGTCTTCCTGTACCGTGTGTTGTGAAGGGAAGCAGGTTCGATTACCTTTTACTCACGTTGCTAGGAGAAGCACAGAGATGTTGAATATTATTCACACAGATATCTGTGGTCCTATGGAGTGTAATTCTATTGGTGGTTCTAAATACTTCATTTTATTTGTAGATGATTATAGCAGAATGACAAATATTTATTTTCTTAGAAATAAAAGTGATGCCTTGAAAAGTTTCAAAGAATACAAAGCATTGGTTGAAACTCAGGCAAGTAAAAAAATAAGAATTATCAGAAGTGACAATGGAAAAGAATTTTGCAATGCTGAGTTTAGTGATTATTTAAAGAAAATGGGTATTATTCATCAAACAACATGCCCATACACACCTGAGCAGAATGGATTATGTGAACGAATGAACCGAACCTTAGTTGAGAAAGCTAGGTGCATGCTTTTTGACGCACAGTTAAGCAAGAAATTTTGGGCTGAGGCTACAAATACAGCAGTGTATTTGCATAATCGCACTGGTTCGTCAGTATTGCAAGGAAAAACACCTTATGAACTATGGCATGGTATCAAGCCAGATATAAGTCATCTGAGAGTTTTTGGGAGTACAGTAATGGTACACATAGCCAAAGAAAAAAGACGAAAGTGGGACAAGAAAGCCCAAGAATGCATTCTAGTTGGCTATGCAGATGGAAGCAAAGGATATAGAGTGTATGATCCTGCAAGAAATTTAGTAACTACTAGTAGAGATGTGATAATACTAGAAAACAAGAAAGACACAGTCACTGTCTGCATAGAGAACACAGATTCAGTGGGGGAGTTATCCGAGGAATCTGTTGTTAAATGTCAAGTCTCAGAACAATCCAGCTCTGATGGATCAGAATATCTTGATGTGGAAGATGAGGATGCGCGAGATGAGGATGTGCAGCCTGCAGAGAGTGGAGAGCAGCCTCCACAGGAAGATCTACACCAATTGGAAACAGACGATTTACTTATAGTGCCAATTGTTGAAACAAAATCGAAACGACAGAGGAAAAAACCCGACAGGTATGGATACATGTGTAGCACCAATCCCTATCTGGGTGATGAGGATATCACATATGCAGAGGCGATCAATGGTCCTGAGAAACAACAGTGGTTGCAGGCCATGGCAGAAGAAATGCAGTCTTTTGATGACAACAAAGTATGGGAAGTTGTTGACGCTCCGGATAATGCTAGTGTAGTGCAAAGTAAGTGGGTGCTTAAAAAGAAATACAATAGTGAAAATAAAGTGAGATATCGTGCGCGGTTAGTTGCGATGAAACCATTTACTTAAAAAATCTAGAATTAGAAATAGTAGGTTTTTCTAATAAGATTGTGTTGTATTGTGATAGTCAGAGCGCATTGAAGCTGGCAAATGATCATCATTCGCATAAACGAACCAAACACATTGATGTTCGATATCATTTCATAAGAGAGGTAATTAGAAATGATGTAATTGAAACAAAGTATTTGCCAACTGCAAACATGCCTGCTGACTTATTGACTAAAGGTTTATGTGGGGTAAAGCATTATAAATTTATGAAAATACTTGGTGTAGTTAAAAGTTAAATTTATTTTATTCCTCATGTTAGTCATATTGTGTTATTTGTTACTTTTATATAGTGGGGGTGTTAGTTTATATAAAAGTAATATGAACTCTTTGTACACCTATTGCGAATGATGTAAGATTTATGAAAATAAATCTGTCTTGGTCTGTCTCTATTCTTTCCAAGTCAAATGGTCTAGCATGTCGTTTTATTATATTAGGCTCTAGGATTATACATTATATTATAAAGTAATAAATAAATTTATATCCAAAATTTGAGGATACTTTTTATAACCTAATTAAGTATCCAAATGACTCTAATATTTCTTCAATTGTTTGTGTATTATACACAAAGAATATTTTGTAGTTGTACCAGTCGTCTATTTTTTTTTTTACGGACCAGCAAAAATCGAAAACCGACACCTACGAATCCCAATTAACTCGCGTTCCTTTTGTAATCAACACACAATGCTGTCAGTTCTGCCAACATAATAGGCATGAAAGTTTTGATTTGATTAATACATTTATTTTTCATAAATACATGTTATATCACTATTCATTTAAATAGAGAAATTGATAGATATTTATATTACCTCTATATTCTAATATTCTGTATTGTTTATCGGCGGTATAATTAAGAGTGCGATTGTGAGTGGTTAGGCCATGTTTACCGCACGCACAAAGTGCGGGTTGGCGGACTTTACTTACCATATAAATTCATACAAATATCTATGGTATGCAGGTCTTCTCACAATGTTTTTCTTTACCGTGCACGGTGATTGACTATCACAACATTTAAATGAGCACATCAATACATGAGCCCTAGGATTAAAACCGGCGACCTCTGTAAGCATATTTTCAGCGTCTGGTCCGTTTACCAACTAACTATCCTACAATCTTCGACCAAATATACATTATAAGTAACGGCATAAAAAACGTTAACATTCTCTTTCCTGAACTACCTATACTTCAAATCCCATCTACCTGGGCTATAGGTACTTGTTCACGTAGTGAGTAAATAATATCACTGACGTAAAATTTTATCCATTGTAAAAAAGTCAATTACCTAATCACAATTACAAATGATAATATTTTGTTAATATATTACTAAACACACATATATATATATATATATATATATATATATATATTCTCTATGGAACGATAAAACAAAACCAATAGAACATGCCGACAAAATTGTCTCTTACTAGTGGTTATTGTGTATACGAGTATTAAGATAATAAACTTACGATTGTTGCTGTAATGCCGTGCCCCCAAAACATCCGAAGATGTCTTCGAATTATTTACCTATTAAATAACACTTTTTGAAATAATTTTCACTCAATAGTTATTTGACACATAACCATTGTTTTAAACTCACTTCACACATTAGTTCACTGGTCAGGTCAACGGTCAAATACGTTATGATAGAAACATCTTAAGGGCATCGGTCACTCTCGCTTCTCACATAAATTTGTTTTAATTTACATTTATTTGTGATAGTTGGGGTCATCCCGTCAGGTGAGTGGGTCCATCTCACGACAACCGGTTTCCTTTCCCAACAAACCTATTGTGTGGGAACTGAGATTAATTCATACATTTTTATACGCATAAGATAATGTTATCAGCTGATACCAATGCCATAAATATATGCACAGGGCGCGTAAAGTGTTCCGACGTATGTGGTGCGCGCGCTCCAGTGCACCTCCAGTGGAACGTTAATGAAATCACCGTTTAGACGAAACCTATTAAATTAAATTAATATTTATTCTAGCTCGATTTTCACGGTCCTCTTTTTGAAACATCAAATGTACTGAAGGGCCTATCCTTACTTTTTAAATCATCCAAGTTCCCTCTGATTTTGGGACAAACATGCCACAGTTTAAATACAAATAAGAAATAAATAAATACACCCAACAGTAACTTACACAGTCCTGACCCCACACTTAGATCTTAAGTCACTTACTCCTTTTTTAGGGGTTCGTACCTAAAAGGTAAAAATAGGACGCTATTACTAAGCCTCCCCTGTCTGTCTGTCACCAGGCTGTATCTCATAAACCGTGATAGCTAGAAAGCTGAAATTTTCACAAAGTATGTATTTTCGTTGCTGCTATATATAATATAAAAAAATATGAACGTATTAAGGTGGGTCCCTATATAATGAAAGTGTCTTTTCCGTAATTTTTTTTTATGCCATAAATGCCGAGACTTGTATGCTGTTCGCCAGATCTTCATCTTGAATCTTGTTGAAAAGTTGTCATAAATGAATATATATTATCCTATTGTATAATCATGTATCTGCCTGCAACGCCAAGTAGCCAGCATGGTGGACAAAGACTCAATTGAAAAAAAATTATATCAGGCAAAGGGCAGCATGGAATAGTGACTGACGCTTCTCGCCTAAAAATGACCTTATCTTAGCAACTCTAATGAAAGCAATATCTTGATACCGTCCATGGCTCAGTTGGTGAAACTAGAGGCCGCGGGCTCGATCCCCGCACCGAAACAAATATTTGTGTATACTACAAGTATTAGTTTGTCGTCTGTATGTTTGTGACGCGGAAGAGTTACTTGTGGTTTCTAAAATCTTCGACACAAGATTTTATATTCGTGTGCAGTATGTAACAGTTGGGTGTATCAATTACTTAATTATTACCTACCGTAACCTTGTGAACTAAGATGTTCAATTTTTAATTCCTAAGTTTTCCAAAACAAGTTATCTTGATTTTCTATTGAAATATATGAAAAGAAAAAAGACGAATGCTACCTATGATTTTCGAGCATGACATCGATACATGATTTAATTATTGAATAAATTATAAGAAAAAGAAGGGAAGAACTGCATAAAACAAGGTAGCAAAAATGTATATAAGAATGAGACTGATATATGAGTTCCATATGAATTGAAACCGAGCATAATCTCGAGCCTAAGAAAACTCTGAAAGGAGAGAATTGTACTTGTAGTAGATATCTAATCAATTATTATTTACTTACACACGCATATTACTTCCATGACTTCAGCTACTAAAAGATAGGCAGAGGTGATATCCAAATATTATCCAGGGTCAAGTCATGATGAAGGTATGAGTATCTAAAAAAATGGATTTATTTTTGTTTGTTTGTTGTTTGTAACATGTATATTTTTTATGATTTTCATGGTACTTGTTTTAAAGCTGATTTATTGTAATTATAACACACGGTGTATACGTTGAGCCACTTCTCTTTTTTTAAACCTCTTATAATTTCATATAATAGTTGTAAAAATGCCAAATATGGTGTAATATTTCCATTGAGGTATTATACTAGAGCGGACATCGAGAACAAAATCTGTGCGTATGGTGCGTGCACAAGGGTACACAGTGAAACGAGAGGGAAGATAAGTTACTTCGTAGGCGTGACAGAGACAGAAATAGAATGTACCCTTCATTTTGTTGCAAAAATTTTGTTTACAGTGTCCCCTCTAGTATATTATCTCAATGAATATTTCACATTTGATCAATTTCTTTTACCTTCGCCATACACAACGCCAAACTTATTGCACGGTCCCAAATTAGATAAGAAGCGAACTTATTTATTATTTTATTTTAGGTCCAGTCATATTATCATAATTAGGTATGTTTCAATCCTAAAATTTTACAAAAAAGCGTATAGCTACTTACATATTTTTCTTATTTAGAGTGTGCTAAAATAAAATATTTGGTAATTAATGGATATTTGGACGTGACTAATTATAATGATATAGATATTATTTAATTGGGTTTTAAATAATATTCAGTCATTGCAAATTTTATTAAAATTAGCATATGTTGTACAACGCCATCTTAAAATTGATGGTGCTAACTAATGCGTAGGGTCAATATGTTCGTCACTTACGATCAATATCTCAACGGAAAAAGTATCACAATATTTTACTAGGTGGCGCTATACTACAAAATAAATAACTTTAAAAAAATAAATAGAATTATTTAGATTTTGTTTTATTTTGTTTATTTATTGTAGTTATAGGTGCATTATTTAACTTGAAATTAAAAACATGATTATTATTTATTTTACATGTGTTTGAAAAGATGTGTAAGTAATTAAAAAGATAATTATGAAGATGACCGTTCACAGTGATCATTGAATATTTAAAAAAAATACAAGTATTTTGGCGGGAAATGGGAAATTTCTTTAGATTAGATAGTTATTGTATTGGTTTTTAAAATGTTATTAGTTGAGTTTGTTCAAGTTTTAAGTCCAAAGTTCTTTTTATAGACTAAAATATGTTTGTAGTATAAATCAATTACGGTGACAAAACTTAAAGTCAGTAGTTTGTCATGTTTTTGTAGTCGACGTTTTTCGAAAAGGTCAGAGTGCGACAACAGTCCTAGATTACTTATAAAATTGAAAAGCCGTGTTTCTACCTAGAATATATTTTGCAAAGATTTCAATTCAAATTGATGACTTGCCTTCGGTCTTCGATCCCTGCCATCAACAATACAACAGCCGTTGATCGAAGGACTCGGTTTACTATTTAATTAACAATTAAAATATTATTATAATATTTATTTATGTATTTATATCATAAAGTGTTACCTTTACCTACCAGGGGCGTCGCCAGCCGATGGCATAGGGAGGGGCAAATATTATGGAGAATGAGAAAAATGTGATTCCAACTTACTCAATTTTGACGGTTACCCCCAGACGGACAATATTATTGTACAATAGTATGGTATATGCTTAGAGTATATACATAGGTATATGCAAAACAAAATACCGTATAGTAGGCAAGCCAAGTCAAAGATTTTGACTGCTTTACATTTGTTTTTTTTTTTTATCTTTAGGGGGGGGGGGGCAGCTGCACCTACCTGCCCCCCTTTGGCGAAGCCCTTGATACCTACCAATACCAACCATATTAAGTCGTAATAATATGAACGTCAATATTTATATTTTATTCATAAAAGTGTGAATTTATTTAAGCATAGTGAGTAAATTGTTAGTCATTATCATTAATATAGTTGAGTATAACACTCAACAATCGTTAATTTATACATCATTATATGTATTGAACTGTAAAGCAATTTATAACCAATAATTACAGCTCACAATAAGATTTACTCACACAAAATTAGGTAAAAATTCTATTTGCAAAAATATAGGTAAGAATAAAAATATTGAACAATAGTACAATACATCAAATATTTTCTAAAGATTAATAAATTAATAAAGTAAAGAAATATTAATTCAGGAGTTATTAATATAATAAATAACCAATAATTGCAACACACAATAAGATAAAATAAAATTACTCATTTACTCGTGTAAAATAAAGTAAAAACATTTATTTTTAGAATGTAGGTAAGTAATCTTAATATTTACATAACAGTGGTAGTGTATAATTATTTGATATAGCTTGTCATAATGCTTTCTGCCAAATTTATAATTTAGAAATGTTAGTTTATGAACATTGAGATAATATACTAGAGGGGACACTGCAAACAAAATGTTTGTAACAATATGAAGGGTACATTCTATTTCTGTCTCTGTCACGCCTACGAATTAACATATCTTCCCTCTCGCTTCAATGTGTACCTGTGTGCACGCACCATACGCACAGATTTTCTTCCCGATGTCCGCTCTAGTATAATACCTCAATGTTTATGAAACATCAATATAAATGTATTAAAACTGAATGGTTAAAATAATGTATCTTATATATTTCTATTTAAGTACTTATATATTTTAACACTATTTACTGATTATATCTAAAGATAACAAATAGCATATTCTCCATATAAATTTAATATCATGTCAGCAGTAACACAGCCAGTAAGACAAAGATATTCCTACATGGGAAAAATAAAAAGTGGTCCAACAAAATTATGTTTTGAAACTACTAATTAGTGACAGGGTTTGAAAATATCATTATAATCATTATCAAGTTATTAGATATTTATGATGTAATTATATCAATTATGAATGAAGTACGTATTATTGTTTTATTGTATCATTTGTGAATATTTATTGCATATGTTACATAAACATACTGAAATTTCAAAAAATCTAACATGTTTTATTTATTTAGGTACTTAAAATTATACAAGCGAAACCAAAACATAAAATCTATTTTTAGATAAGGCAAAATCAACTTAAAATATAAAGTATTGAAAAAATGATATTCCGACCTATATTGAACTTAAATCAGAAATATTATATCCATTGATATACTCGTTTATCATTGAACCCTGATTAATCCTTACTAATATTATAAAGGTGAAAGTTTGTATGTATGGATGTTTGTTACTCTTTCATGAAAAAATGGCTCAACAGATTTTGATGAAATTTGGTATAGTGACAGCTGACACCCTGGATTAACACATAGACTACTTTTTATCCCGAAAAATATAGTGTTCCCGTGGGATGAGTCAGGAAACCAAATATACATATTTTCTACTCTTTCAAATTCGAATAGTTGGCACGGGATAGGAGAGGACAGGATTGAACAGCATTCAATACGGACGGGAAATATAGTCGACGGCACGCGGGAAATATAGTTAATAGACACGCGAAATAATATGTTCTTGATGTGGATTGGACTCAAAAACTATCTGCACCCGGGCGAAGCCGGGCCCGACAGCTAGTAATAAATAATAATGACTTGTCTATAATTTGTTGCACCAGATTTCACTCATCTTATAGAAACACGTATATTAAACTTACGCCTTTTTCCCAAAAGGGGTAGGCAGAGGTATTGCTAGGACACCCAAGCTTCGCTTTGTATGTTCTGTCTTACAATGTCATAGGGGTGATATTTTCATTGGTTTCCTACCAAGGTTTCCAGACATCTTAATGTTTATATGTATACTAGCGGCCCGGTCCAGCTTCGCCCGGGTACAAATAGATTTCTGTACAATAATATGTATGTATTATACATATAAACCTTCCTCTTGAATCACTCTATCTACAAAAAAAACCGCATCAAAATCCGTTGCGAAGTTTTAAAGATTTAAGCATCCAAAGGGACATAGGGACAGAGAAAGCGACTTTGTTTTATACTATGTAGTGATTATAGTTAGGTACATAACTATTAATTTCCTAGCATTTTATTGGTGGTAAATCTCTCATGCATGAGAGACCACATGGGTACCTACGTACCGCCGCAATGTCTATTTCTCCCGCCAAACAACTATGTAAATGCAGTGTTGTGTTGCAGTTCGAAGGATTTTGTAGCCAGAGTAACTACTTAATATTTTGAGACGTAAAAACTTAACATCTTAAGTATCAGGATGGCGAGTGCAGAGGAATTTTTTGCTACTGTTCATGAACAGCCTTAATTCTTACTATCAGGAAAACGGAACGATCGTCACGCCATTCGTTGCAATAAAAAAGCAAAATTTTCGAAAATGTGTTGTGTTGGTTTGTCACTATGTGGACGCAATGAATTCCTACTAATATAATAATAACATAAACCATGAAAGTTTGTAAGGACTAATGTCTAACTGTATGTTTTAGGTAAGTAGGTACATTTTTCTTTAAAAATTATTAATATGTAAGTATCAAAGGTTGAAAAGTGTGATATTTTAAAAATTCGCCACGTTTTTTCAAGATCAACCAGCGTAAGCCAGATTATTATGATACCTGATAACACATTTATAGTTGGGACAGAATTTGAGTCACCTGTATCGAATCCACAGGTATCAAAGAAATGCATTTGGTGAGGAAGGTTCCTCGTAATTTTGACATGTTCGGCAATGGTTATTTAAACCGCATTTTGGTTATTAACGGGCTGATAAAGCGAAATTTATTACAAAACATATTTTTGGTAGGCAACGAAAGATAAAGAGAAACAAAAATCTATGCTTGCTAGAATTTATTAAAAAATACAATAAAGATGTATCCCATGAAAACGATGCAAAAATGATAGATCAACAGTTAGCGCAAGGCAATTCTCGGAGTTTCACTACGAGTTGTCTGCGGGTGATGCGACAGATTCGAGGACCTCTTGCACGGCGTGCGCCGGATCCACTTGCAGATGCAGAACTAGAAGACGCTGCTGAAGATCCGGAGTTCTCTTCGATGATGACAATGGTCGGCCTTTCCGCCGATGGGGAGCTAGAAACTGCAGTGGCCGAAGATTCAACCATTTTATTCGGCGCATATGTATTAAAGACATCAGCTCCGGATATTGGGGCCTCAACAGACATGTCGGGTCCTTGTGAGTCAAATTTATAGCTATACTCCGTAGGTGATACGCCAGAATCAGTCGATGAGCTTGCAGATGCCGCGGTTGATGAGCTACCTCCATCAATGACGATCACTTCTGGTCTTGATGCCGATGAACTGGCTGCTGCCGCCGAGGTTACAGCTCCAGAGCCCTTTGATCCGCGCACGTATAAGCCTGGGCCGTAAACGTCGTCAGATTCGTAAGATCCGTCATATCCTGCGCCGTATGGTCCGTATCCGCCTGAGCCTCCAGCACCTGATGACGCAGCGGCTCCTGCAGACGCTCCCGCACCGCGGCCTGGGCCTCGATGTCCGGGTCCATATGATCCAGATCCAGCTGCTGCTCCAGCTGCGGCTGCAGCGCTTGATCGTTTGCCTGGACCGTAATATCCGTCGCCAGACAGAACATCGAGATCAGAGTCGTATGCGTAGTCTCCACCTGAGCCCAATCCGCGACGTCCACCGTCTCCAGCGGTCGATGCGGCTGAAGATGCCGCGGCTGATGACGAGCTTCCTCCTTCAATGACGATCACTTCTGGTCTTGATGCCGATGAGCTGGCTGCTGCCGCCGAGGCTGCAGCTCCAGAGCCCTTTGATCCGCGCACGTATGAGCCTGGGCCGTAAACGTCGTCAGATTCGTAAGATCCGTCATATCCTGCGCCGTATGGTCCGTATCCGCCTGAGCCTCCAGCACCTGATGACGCAGCGGCTCCTGCAGACGCTCCCGCACCGCGGCCTGGGCCTCGATGTCCGTGTCCATATGATCCAGATCCAGCTGCTGCTCCAGCTGCGGCTGCAGCGTTTGAGCCTTTACCTGGACCGTAATATCCGTCGCCAGACAGAACATCGAGATCAGAGTCGTATGCGTAGTCTCCACCTGAGCCCAATCCGCGACGTCCGCCGTCTCCAGCGGTCGATGCGGCTGAAGATGCCGCGGCTGATGACGAGCTTCCTCCTTCAATGACGATCACTTCTGGTCTTGATGCCGATGAGCTGGCTGCTGCTGCCGAGGCTGCAGCTCCAGAGCCCTTTGATCCACGCACGTATGAGCCTGGGCCGTAAACTTCGTCAGATTCGTAAGGTCCGTCATATCCTGCGCCGTATGGTCCGTATCCGCCTGAGCCTCCAGCACCTGATGACGCAGCGGCTCCTGCAGACGCTCCCGCACCGCGGCCTGGGCCTCGATGTCCGGGTCCATATGATCCAGATCCAGCTGCTGCTCCAGCTGCGGCTGCAGCGTTTGATCCTTTACTTGGGCCGTAATATCCGTCGCCAGAAAGAACATCGAGATCAGAGTCGTATGCGTAGTCTCCACCTGAGCCCAATCCACGACGTCCGCCGTCTCCAGCGGTCGATGCGGCTGAAGATGCCGCGGCTGATGACGAGCTTCCTCCTTCAATGACGATCACTTCTGGTCTTGATGCCGATGAGCTGGCTGCTGCCGCCGAGGCTGCAGCTCCAGAGCCCTTTGATCCGCGCACGTATGAGCCTGGGCCGTAAACGTCGTCAGATTCGTAAGATCCGTCATATCCTGCGCCGTATGGTCCGTATCCGCCTGAGCCTCCAGCGCCTGATGACGCAGCGGCTCCTGCAGACGCTCCCGCACCGCGGCCTGGGCCTCGATGTCCGGGTCCATATGATCCAGATCCAGCTGCTGCTCCAGCTGCGGCTGCAGCGTTTGATCCTGTACCTGGGCCGTAATATCCGTCGCCAGAAAGAACATCGAGATCAGAGTCGTATGCGTAGTCTCCACCTGAGCCCAATCCGCGACGTCCGCCGTCTCCAGCGGTCGATGCGGCTGAAGATGCCGCGGCTGATGACGAGCTTCCTCCTTCAATGACGATCACTTCTGGTCTTGATGCCGATGAGCTGGCTGCTGCCGCCGAGGCTGCAGCTCCAGAGCCCTTTGATCCGCGCACGTATGAGCCTGCGCCGTAAACGTCATCAGATTCGTAAGATCCGTCATATCCTGCGCCGTATGGTCCGTATCCGCCTGAGCCTCCAGCACCTGATGACGCAGCGGCTCCTGCAGACGCTGCCGCACCGCGGCCTGGGCCTCGATGTCCGGGTCCATATGATCCAGATCCAGCTGCTGCTCCAGCTGCGGCTGCAGCGCTTGATCCTTTGCCTGGACGGTAATATCCGTCGCCAGACAGAACATCGAGATCAGAGTCGTATGCGTAGTCTCCACCTGAGCCCAATCCGCGACGTCCGCCGTCTCCAGCGGTCGATGCGGCTGAAGATGCCGCGGCTGATGACGAGCTTCCTCCTTCAATGACGATCACTTCTCGTCTTGATGCCGATGAGCTGGCTGCTGCCGCCGAGGCTGCAGCTCCAGAGCCCTTTGATCCGCGCACGTTTGAGCCTGGGCCGTAAACGTCGTCAGATTCGTAATATCCGTCATATCCTGCGCCGTATGGTCCGTATCCGCCTAAGCCTCCAGCGCCTGATGACGCAGCGGCTCCTGCAGACGCTCCCGCACCGTGGCCTGAGCCTCGATGTCCGGGTCCATATGATCCAGATCCAGCTGCTGCTCCAGCTGCGGCTGCAGCGTTTGATCCTTTACCTGGACCGTAATATCCGTCGCCAGACAGAACATCGAGATCAGAGTCGTATGCGTAGTCTCCACCTGAGCCCAATCCGCGACGTCCGCCGTCTCCAGCGGTCGATGCGGCTGAAGATGCCGCGGCTGATGACGAGCTTCCTCCTTCAATGACGATCACTTCTGATCTTGATGCCGATGAGCTGGCTGCTGCCGCCGAGGCTGCAGCTCCAGAGCCCTTTGATCCGCGCACGTTTGAGCCTGGGCCGTAAACGTCGTCAGATTCGTAATATCCGTCATATCCTGCGCCGTATGGTCCGTATCCGCCTAAGCCTCCAGCGCCTGATGACGCAGCGGCTCCTGCAGACGCTCCCGCACCGTAGCCTGAGCCTCGATGTCCGGGTCCATATGATCCAGATCCAGCTGCTGCTCCAGCTGCGGCTGCAGCGTTTGATCCTTTACCTGGACCGTAATATCCGTCGCCAGACAGAACATCGAGATCAGAGTCGTATGCGTAGTCTCCACCTGAGCCCAATCCGCGACGTCCGCCGTCTCCAGCGGTCGATGCGGCTGAAGATGCCGCGGCTGATGACGAGCTTCCTCCTTCAATGACGATCACTTCTGGTCTTGATGCCGATGAGCTGGCTGCTGCTGCCGAGGCTGCAGCTCCAGAGCCCTTTGATCCACGCACGTATGAGCCTGGGCCGTAAACTTCGTCAGATTCGTAAGGTCCGTCATATCCTGCGCCGTATGGTCCATATCCGCCTGACCCTCCAGCACCTGATGATGCAGCGGCTCCTGCAGACGCTCCCGCACCGCGGCCTGGGCCTCGATGTCCGGGACCATATGATCCAGATCCAGCTGCTGCTCCAGCTGCGGCTGCAGCGTTTGATCCTTTACCTGGGCCGTAATATCCGTCGCCAGACAGAACATCGAGATCAGAGTCGTATGCGTAGTCTCCACCTGAGCCCAATCCGCGACGTCCGCCGTCTCCAGCGGTCGATGCGGCTGAAGATGCCGCGGCTGATGACGAGCTTCCTCCTTCAATGACGATCACTTCTGGTCTTGATGCCGATGAGCTGGCTGCTGCCGCCGAGGCTGCAGCTCCAGAGCCCTTTGATCCGCGCACGTTTGAGCCTGCGCCGTAAACGTCGTCAGATTCGTAATATCCGTCATATCCTGCGCCGTATGGTCCGTATCCGCCTGACCCTCCAGCACCTGATGACGCAGCGGCTCCTGCAGACGCTCCCGTACCGCGGCCTGGGCCTCGATGTCCGTGTCCATATGATCCAGATCCAGCTGCTGCTCCAGCTGCGGCTGCAGCGTTTGAGCCTTTACCTGGACCGTAATATCCGTCGCCAGACAGAACATCGAGATCAGAGTCGTATGCGTAGTCTCCACCTGAGCCCAATCCGCGACGTCCGCCGTCTCCAGCGGTCGATGCGGCTGAAGATGCCGCGGCTGATGACGAGCTTCCTCCTTCAATGACGATCACTTCTGGTCTTGATGCCGATGAGCTGGCTGCTGCTGCCGAGGCTGCAGCTCCAGAGCCCTTTGATCCACGCACGTATGAGCCTGGGCCGTAAACTTCGTCAGATTCGTAAGGTCCGTCATATCCTGCGCCGTATGGTCCGTATCCGCCTGAGCCTCCAGCACCTGATGACGCAGCGGCTCCTGCAGACGCTCCCGCACCGTGGCCTGAGCCTCGATGTCCGGGTCCATATGATCCAGATCCAGCTGCTGCTCCAGCTGCGGCTGCAGCGCTCGATCCTTTGCCTGGACCGTAATATCCGTCGCCAGACAGAACATCGAGATCAGAGTCGTATGCGTAGTCTCCACCTGAGCCCAATCCGCGACGTCCGCCGTCTCCAGCGGTCGATGCGGCTGAAGATGCCGCGGCTGATGACGAGCTTCCTCCTTCAATGACGATCACTTCTGGTCTTGATGCCGATGAGCTGGCTGCTGCCGCCGAGGCTGCAGCTCCAGAGCCCTTTGATCCGCGCACGTTTGAGCCTGCGCCGTAAACGTCGTCAGATTCGTAATATCCGTCATATCCTGCGCCGTATGGTCCGTATCCGCCTGAGCCTCCAGCGCCTGATGACGCAGCGGCTCCTGCAGACGCTCCCGCACCGTGGCCTGAGCCTCGATGTCCGGGTCCATATGATCCAGATCCAGCTGCTGCTCCAGCTGCGGCTGCAGCGTTTGATCCTTTACCTGGACCGTAATATCCGTCGCCAGACAGAACATCGAGATCAGAGTCGTATGCGTAGTCTCCACCTGAGCCCAATCCGCGACGTCCGCCGTCTCCAGCGGTCGATGCGGCTGAAGATGCCGCGGCTGATGACGAGCTTCCTCCTTCAATGACGATCACTTCTGGTCTTGATGCCGATGAGCTGGCTGCTGCCGCCGAGGCTGCAGCTCCAGAGCCCTTTGATCCGCGCACGTTTGAGCCTGGGCCGTAAACGTCGTCAGATTCGTAATATCCGTCATATCCTGCGCCGTATGGTCCGTATCCGCCTAAGCCTCCAGCGCCTGATGACGCAGCGGCTCCTGCAGACGCTCCCGCACCGCGGCCTGGGCCTCGATGTCCGGGTCCATATGATCCAGATCCAGCTGCTGCTCCAGCTGCGGCTGCAGCGTTTGATCCTTTACCTGGACCGTAATATCCGTCGCCAGACAGAACATCGAGATCAGAGTCGTATGCGTAGTCTCCACCTGAGCCCAATCCGCGACGTCCGCCGTCTCCAGCGGTCGATGCGGCTGAAGATGCCGCGGCTGATGACGAGCTTCCTCCTTCAATGACGATCACTTCTGGTCTTGATGCCGATGAGCTGGCTGCTGCCGCCGAGGCTGCAGCTCCAGAGCCCTTTGATCCGCGCACGTTTGAGCCTGGGCCGTAAACGTCGTCAGATTCGTAATATCCGTCATATCCTGCGCCGTATGGTCCGTATCCGCCTGACCCTCCAGCACCTGATGACGCAGCGGCTCCTGCAGACGCTCCCGCACCGCGGCCTGGGCCTCGATGTCCGGGTCCATATGATCCAGATCCAGCTGCTGCTCCAGCTGCGGCTGCAGCGTTTGATCCTTTACCTGGACCGTAATATCCGTCGCCAGACAGAACATCGAGATCAGAGTCGTATGCGTAGTCTCCACCTGAGCCCAATCCGCGACGTCCGCCGTCTCCAGCGGTCGATGCGGCTGAAGATGCCGCGGCTGATGACGAGCTTCCTCCTTCAATGACGATCACTTCTGGTCTTGATGCCGATGAGCTGGCTGCTGCTGCCGAGGCTGCAGCTCCAGAGCCCTTTGATCCACGCACGTATGAGCCTGGGCCGTAAACGTCGTCAGATTCGTAAGGTCCGTCATATCCTGCGCCGTATGGTCCATATCCGCCTGACCCTCCAGCACCTGATGACGCAGCGGCTCCTGCAGACGCTCCCGCACCGCGGCCTGGGCCTCGATGTCCGGGTCCATATGATCCAGATCCAGCTGCTGCTCCAGCTGCGGCTGCAGCGTTTGATCCTTTACCTGGGCCGTAATATCCGTCGCCAGACAGAACATCGAGATCAGAGTCGTATGCGTAGTCTCCACCTGAGCCCAATCCGCGACGTCCGCCGTCTCCAGCGGTCGATGCGGCTGAAGATGCCGCGGCTGATGACGAGCTTCCTCCTTCAATGACGATCACTTCTGGTCTTGATGCCGATGAGCTGGCTGCTGCCGCCGAGGCTGCAGCTCCAGAGCCCTTTGATCCGCGCACGTATGAGCCTGGGCCGTAAACGTCGTCAGATTCGTAAGATCCGTCATATCCTGCGCCGTATGGTCCGTATCCGCCTGAGCCTCCAGCACCTGATGACGCAGCGGCTCCTGCAGACGCTCCCGCACCGTGGCCTGAGCCTCGATGTCCGGGTCCATATGATCCAGATCCAGCTGCTGCTCCAGCTGCGGCTGCAGCGCTTGATCCTTTGCCTGGACCGTAATATCCGTCGCCAGACAGAACATCGAGATCAGAGTCGTATGCGTAGTCTCCACCTGAGCCCAATCCGCGACGTCCGCCGTCTCCAGCGGTCGATGCGGCTGAAGATGCCGCGGCTGATGACGAGCTTCCTCCTTCAATGACGATCACTTCTGGTCTTGATGCCGATGAGCTGGCTGCTGCCGCCGAGGCTGCAGCTCCAGAGCCCTTTGATCCGCGCACGTTTGAGCCTGGGCCGTAAACGTCGTCAGATTCGTAATATCCGTCATATCCTGCGCCGTATGGTCCGTATCCGCCTGACCCTGCAGCACCTGATGACGCAGCGGCTCCTGCAGACGCTCCCGCACCGCGGCCTGGGCCTCGATGTCCGGGTCCATATGATCCAGATCCAGCTGCTGCTCCAGCTGCGGCTGCAGCGTTTGATCCTTTACCTGGACCGTAATATCCGTCGCCAGACAGAACATCGAGATCAGAGTCGTATGCGTAGTCTCCACCTGAGCCCAATCCGCGACGTCCGCCGTCTCCAGCGGTCGATGCGGCTGAAGATGCCGCGGCTGATGACGAGCTTCCTCCTTCAATGACGATCACTTCTGGTCTTGATGCCGATGAGCTGGCTGCTGCTGCCGAGGCTGCAGCTCCAGAGCCCTTTGATCCGCGCACGTATGAGCCTGGGCCGTAAACGTCGTCAGATTCGTAAGGTCCGTCATATCCTGCGCCGTATGGTCCATATCCGCCTGACCCTCCAGCACCTGATGACGCAGCGGCTCCTGCAGACGCTCCCGCACCGCGGCCTGGGCCTCGATGTCCGGGTCCATATGATCCAGATCCAGCTGCTGCTCCAGCTGCGGCTGCAGCGTTTGATCCTTTACCTGGGCCGTAATATCCGTCGCCAGACAGAACATCGAGATCAGAGTCGTATGCGTAGTCTCCACCTGAGCCCAATCCGCGACGTCCGCCGTCTCCAGCGGTCGATGCGGCTGAAGATGCCGCGGCTGATGACGAGCTTCCTCCTTCAATGACGATCACTTCTGGTCTTGATGCCGATGAGCTGGCTGCTGCCGCCGAGGCTGCAGCTCCAGAGCCCTTTGATCCGCGCACGTATGAGCCTGGGCCGTAAACGTCGTCAGATTCGTAAGATCCGTCATATCCTGCGCCGTATGGTCCGTATCCGCCTGAGCCTCCAGCACCTGATGACGCAGCGGCTCCTGCAGACGCTCCCGCACCGTGGCCTGAGCCTCGATGTCCGGGTCCATATGATCCAGATCCAGCTGCTGCTCCAGCTGCGGCTGCAGCGCTTGATCCTTTGCCTGGACCGTAATATCCGTCGCCAGACAGAACATCGAGATCAGAGTCGTATGCGTAGTCTCCACCTGAGCCCAATCCGCGACGTCCGCCGTCTCCAGCGGTCGATGCGGCTGAAGATGCCGCGGCTGATGACGAGCTTCCTCCTTCAATGACGATCACTTCTGGTCTTGATGCCGATGAGCTGGCTGCTGCCGCCGAGGCTGCAGCTCCAGAGCCCTTTGATCCGCGCACGTTTGAGCCTGGGCCGTAAACGTCGTCAGATTCGTAATATCCGTCATATCCTGCGCCGTATGGTCCGTATCCGCCTGACCCTGCAGCACCTGATGACGCAGCGGCTCCTGCAGACGCTCCCGCACCGCGGCCTGGGCCTCGATGTCCGGGTCCATATGATCCAGATCCAGCTGCTGCTCCAGCTGCGGCTGCAGCGTTTGATCCTTTACCTGGACCGTAATATCCGTCGCCAGACAGAACATCGAGATCAGAGTCGTATGCGTAGTCTCCACCTGAGCCCAATCCGCGACGTCCGCCGTCTCCAGCGGTCGATGCGGCTGAAGATGCCGCGGCTGATGACGAGCTTCCTCCTTCAATGACGATCACTTCTGGTCTTGATGCCGATGAGCTGGCTGCTGCTGCCGAGGCTGTAGCTCCAGAGCCCTTTGATCCGCGCACGTATGAGCCTGGGCCGTAAACGTCGTCAGATTCGTAAGGTCCGTCATATCCTGCGCCGTATGGTCCATATCCGCCTGACCCTCCAGCACCTGATGACGCAGCGGCTCCTGCAGACGCTCCCGCACCGCGGCCTGGGCCTCGATGTCCGGGTCCATATGATCCAGATCCAGCTGCTGCTCCAGCTGCGGCTGCAGCGTTTGATCCTTTACCTGGGCCGTAATATCCGTCGCCAGACAGAACATCGAGATCAGAGTCGTATGCGTAGTCTCCACCTGAGCCCAATCCGCGACGTCCGCCGTCTCCAGCGGTCGATGCGGCTGAAGATGCCGCGGCTGATGACGAGCTTCCTCCTTCAATGACGATCACTTCTGGTCTTGATGCCGATGAGCTGGCTGCTGCCGCCGAGGCTGCAGCTCCAGAGCCCTTTGATCCGCGCACGTTTGAGCCTGGGCCGTAAACGTCGTCAGATTCGTAATATCCGTCATATCCTGCGCCGTATGGTCCGTATCCGCCTAAGCCTCCAGCGCCTGATGACGCAGCGGCTCCTGCAGACGCTCCCGCACCGTGGCCTGAGCCTCGATGTCCGGGTCCATATGATCCAGATCCAGCTGCTGCTCCAGCTGCTGCTCCAGCTGCGGCTGCAGCGTTTGATCCTTTACCTGGACCGTAATATCCGTCGCCAGACAGAACATCGAGATCAGAGTCGTATGCGTAGTCTCCACCTGAGCCCAATCCGCGACGTCCGCCGTCTCCAGCGGTCGATGCGGCTGAAGATGCCGCGGCTGATGACGAGCTTCCTCCTTCAATGACGATCACTTCTGGTCTTGATGCCGATGAGCTGGCTGCTGCCGCCGAGGCTGCAGCTCCAGAGCCCTTTGATCCGCGCACGTATGAGCCTGGGCCGTAAACGTCGTCAGATTCGTAAGATCCGTCATATCCTGCGCCGTATGGTCCGTATCCGCCTGAGCCTCCAGCACCTGATGACGCAGCGGCTCCTGCAGACGCTCCCGCACCGTGGCCTGAGCCTCGATGTCCGGGTCCATATGATCCAGATCCAGCTGCTGCTCCAGCTGCGGCTGCAGCGCTTGATCCCTTGCCTGGACCGTAATATCCGTCGCCAGACAGAACATCGAGATCAGAGTCGTATGCGTAGTCTCCACCTGAGCCCAATCCGCGACGTCCGCCGTCTCCAGCGGTCGATGCGGCTGAAGATGCCGCGGCTGATGACGAGCTTCCTCCTTCAATGACGATCACTTCTGGTCTTGATGCCGATGAGCTGGCTGCTGCCGCCGAGGCTGCAGCTCCAGAGCCCTTTGATCCGCGCACGTATGAGCCTGGGCCGTAAACGTCGTCAGATTCGTAAGATCCGTCATATCCTACACCGTATGGTCCGTATCCGCCTGAGCCTCCAGCACCTGATGACGCAGCGGCTCCTGCAGACGCTCCCGCACCGCGGCCTGGGCCTCGATGTCCGGGTCCATATGATCCAGATCCAGCTGCTGCTCCAGCTGCGGCTGCAGCGCTTGATCCTTTGCCTGGACCGTAATATCCGTCGCCAGACAGAACATCGAGATCAGAGTCGTATGCGTAGTCTGCACCTGAGCCCAATCCGCGACGTCCGCCGTCTCCAGCGGTCGATGCGGCTGAAGATGCTGCGGCTGATGACGAGCTTCCTCCTTCAATGACGATCACTTCTGGTCTTGATGCCGGTGAGCTGGCTGCTGCCGCCGAGGCTGCAGCTCCAGAGCCCTTTGATCCGCGCACGTATGAGCCTGGGCCGTAAACGTCGTCAGATTCGTAAGATCCGTCATATCCTGCGCCGTATGGTCCGTATCCGCCTGAGCCTCCAGCACCTGATGACGCAGCGGCTCCTGCAGACGCTCCCGCACCGTGGCCTGAGCCTCGATGTCCGGGTCCATATGATCCAGATCCAGCTGCTGCTCCAGCTGCGGCTGCAGCGCTTGATCCTTTGCCTGGACCGTTATATCCGTCCCCAGACAGAACATCGAGATCAGAGTCGTATGCGTAGTCTCCACCTGAGCCCAATCCGCGACGTCCGCCGTATCCAGCGGTCGATGCGGCTGAAGATGCCGCGGCTGATGACGAGCTTCCTCCTTCAATGACGATCACTTCTGGTCTTGATGCCGATGAGCTGGCTGCTGCCGCCGAGGCTGCAGCTCCAGAGCCCTTTGATCCGCGCACGTATGAGCCTGGGCCGTAAACGTCTTCAGATTTATAAGATCCGTCATATCCTGCGCCGTATGGTCCATATCCGCCTGAGCCTCCAGCACCTGATGACGCAGCGGCTCCTGCAGACGCTGCCGCACCGTGGCCTGAGCCTCGATGTCCGGGTCCATATGATCCAGATCCAGCTGCTGCTCCAGCTGCGGCTGCAGCGCTTGATCCTTTGCCTGAAGATAAGTTTTGTTCAACTACGATAGCTGGTCTGGCATGGTGTCTTTTTGGGCCTGAGCTAGCAGCAGCTGCGGAAGCTGCTGCTGCAGATGATGATTGTGATTCCCTCGCGGAAACCTTTTTTATTACAACATCTTCTTCAACAATTGTCTCGTGACCGCTGTCATCCGTCTCAATTCTGAATGTTCGCACCATTTTCTGTCCTGTAGCGATATTAGGTCGAGGTCCTTCTCGTTCAAATCTTTTAGTTACTTTTGATCTTTCAAATAAAGTTCCATTTTCTACATCAAATTCATCGGTTTTCTCAATTCCCGTCTCTGTGTACAGGCTTTCCAGTTCATTCATTGTTCTCTCAATGTAGTCTGCAGTGACATACTAAAATATAGAAAAAGAATACTTGTTATACACAATTAGATATAATCGCGTATGCATTTTAATATTGTAATGTTGCGATGCATTCATTACTCTGTGACATAAAAAGGTTATTTGTAAGACAAATGGCAATGATAAAAGTTTCCCAAAAATTTTATGGAATACCAGCTCCGCTTATCTCCAGATAAGATAAATGCAAGACTGTGTAATTATGAATGTGCCTCAAAGGTTTAAATGACAGCCATAAATGAATGCCGTGACATATTTGTATTTTTAGCACAAATATATTTATTAATAGGTACGTACTTAAACTCACACCTTTTTTTCCCAGAAGGGGTAGGCAGACTTACTACTACTAGGAGTTGCGTTCCCCCCCGTGCATTGTATGCTCTTTTATTGCTTTAACAGACTAAACTATTAAATAATATAGCAGGGTGAATAAATCAGAATAATATATTAATACTATGATGAAAATATACAGATTAATAATCGTTAACAAACTTAGAGAATTTAAAAGCATTCTTAGACATTTCGTTTAAAACTCACCTGCAAAGCGCAGCACAAGATCACAAAGGCTGTTACCCTCATTTTGAGAGTTGTAACCGAACTGATACTGCTGTCCAAGTCTTTGGGGCTTATATACAAAAGAAAACCTAGATTACTGACGTATGTGTACAAATTCAACAAAATTATCGTGAACAATACAATAGTAACAAAAATATAAAAGAAATTAATCCTTTATTGAAAACAATGTAGTTACTACGAGCCGTACAATGTGTCACAATTACACCTTGATTATGATATTGTTTGGAATTATTATTGTCTTGTGTTTTTCTAAATGATTTTGATACCAGATAAATAAAATACCTATTGGTACCGTGGTTAAGCAAATTATAGTGTTTGAAATATCGTGGGTTCGATTTATTTAAGGGATAGGTATCTGTGCCCGTTTAAGGAATTTGTGTAAAATAAGCCGAGGACACAAAAGAAAAATGAACAAGTATTTAATAATAAATTACGTGGTTGTCTGTTGAAAACCTGATCAAACGTGACTGCCAACAAGGTCAGATTGGCTGCGGGTTCTAATCCCAGGACACACCTCTGACTTCACAGATTTATGTGTGTATTGATATTCAATCACCACGCACTAGTGAAGGAAAACAGCGTGATAAAACCTAAATACCGTAGCGATTTGCAAGAATTTATATTGTATGTAAAGTCAACGAACCCGCACTAGGCCAGCAGGGCGGACTATATGGCCTAACCTATCTCACTATAGAGGAGGCTCGTGTCCTGCTGGACCTACCTTTCTGCGCTGATGCAGATTTAATAGAAAATTATCTTTCAGAGTTTTCTCTGACTCGAGCTAATGCGCGGCTTCACTGACCACCCGCCCTGAAACCCTCAGGGAAAAAGTGGTTCAGTGTCCCCACTGTGCCGATTAACGAAAACTGTGTCTCCTAAAACTTTACTTAAAATTATGGAAGTGTGAATTGTTGCTTGTTTTTGTAGTATGGTTATGTCTATGGCTGAACTTAATTTATCTATATATCTTGTTAGGTTTTTTGCTACTATGCCAGTCGAACCTATTACTATTGGGATGATTTGTGTTTGAGTGTTCCATAAGCGCCTAATTTCAGTTTTCAGCAGATGGTATTTGCTAAGTTTTTCTATTTCTTTTGCCCCTATGTTATAATCTGACTGTACGGTTACATTTATTAGGTAGATAACGTTATTTATTTTGTCTACATAAATCAAGTCTGGTCTATTGTGCGTTACTGTGACATCTGTCTGAATAGGGATTTCCCACATAATAATAGAAATATATATGAACTATCCTAGAATGTCTTATTATGATATTTCTTTTAAAGATCCTAGGAGCGTTTTAACAAAAATAATCTTTTTTTCTTCGATGGGTTGCCCGAGACTCGATGGCTGATATAAGAACAGTCACTTATTTCGCTTTCGGGTGCAGCCTACGTATATATGTTCCTCTTATAGTCTGGCTAGCACTACACTTGGGATTAAAAGTATTGAGTCGCCATGTAGTGCCAGTAATTTTGTTATTAATATACTGAAAAGACCGAAAACGCTTAAATTGTTCCGACATAAGTGGAGCGGCGCTTCAGTGCTTAGTGCTACAGAAATCGAAATCTTTTAAATTAAGTTAATTTAATATTTATTATAGCACGGTATTGAGGGCTATTGTAAAACTCCAAATGTACTGAAGGGCCTATCCTTGTTTTTTAAATTAATGTAATAAATGTTTTCTACAAACTGACTACAATATATCCTAATAAATAAATACGTGCAACAGTCACATACGAAGTGGGTATTAGTAAATACTAAATAAATACACCCAACTCTCACATTCATAATATTGAACCCACATTAAGATCAATTAAGTCTTGTGCCGTGGCTATCAGAAACTACGAAATACTTTGCGGTTTCAGAATCACCCAGACCCGACACAAATATTTGTGGGCCACACAAACATTTGTGTCGATGCAGCGGCGATCGTACCCGCTACCTCTCGTTTCACACTTTGCGTCTAACAAACTGCCCTATGGAGGCTGTGCAGTCCCACAAAATTCGCCGTTGACAGTTGTCTTGGCGCGGGGTTTGAACCCGCAGGCTCTCTTATACTAGCCGATGTCTTGACTGCTACTCTTCCAAAAACAAATTAAAACTATTGTGAAATCGATTTCTAGTTTGTTAGTGCTCCATACCTCACCAAGCTGAAATATACTTTTTATTCCTTTTTCTGGTTAACAACAGTTACAAAAGTATGTAAAATTAACAACAGGTAGAATAACATTATCGGCAATAATTTCCACAGATTACAATATCACAATAAAGAAATAACTGGTGCGTATACACCCCCATGCCCTGCATACACAAGATTTCATCATATAGCTACCTACTAAGTTCGATAAAAAAATCGTACAATTATGTCTTGTATTGAGATGGAGAAAGATGGAGTACATATTCTATGTCATTACAATTATTAGCTGTAATTATGTTGTATAAACAACGGGTTCTTTTGATAAACACATGCATGATTCACGCATGATTTTCATAGAAATGTTGTATGCCGTAGAAGTTCACTGCTGATCTTAAGCCTATCGTAGGAATTCCTACGGCGATGTACCTACTTAAAACGGCTTGAGTTCAGAGACTTTCTACAACTTTCAACCTTCCTTGGAGTCATTGTGACATTGATCAGACCGACACAAGATTTTTTTTATTTCGCAAAATATAAAAAATCGTTTGAGATAGAGCTGGAATGTGAAAGTTGATGACGTCATAAGTAAAAAATAAAACATCTGGTAATCGCAGTTTTATAAATCACAATTATATTAATGAACCCGAACACTTGCGCATATATTGACGAATTAAGACGTTATACAACGTAGTTCTATTATATTATTCATGATTTTACGCCTTCAATACAAAAGATTAATTTCTATCGTATAATGTGTGTTTAATGAGTAAATACACCTGAGCAATTTGCACGTTCGAAAACCATTGAGTTTACTGTTTTGGTTTGGCGTTATTTTCAAACTTAAAAATCTATTATAAAATATCAATATATTCATATTTTTTAGGAGTAAAAATAATTAAACTTTGCAAGGTGCAGGTTGCTTGTTATAGGTTCTGTAGATATCCCTGTTGAATCTATGTTTAGCAACGAATCTCTTGTGATACACTTTTTTTTTAATATCGCCGATGTTCATTAGGGATAATGTAGGCTTTTAATGATGAAATATTTCTTAAATCGGGCTAGTTTCACAGTCTACCCAATACAAACAATCAAATCTTATTCTTTACTAGCGGCCCGGCCCAGCTTCGCCCGGGTGCATATAGATTTCTCTACAATAATATGCACGTATTATACACATAAACCTTCCTTTTGAATCACTCTATCTATTTAAAAAACCGCATCAAAATCCATTGCGTAGCTTTAAAGATTTAAGCATACAAAGAGACATAGGGACAGAGAAAGCGACTTTGTTTTATACTATGTAGTGATAACATAACTATAGAATAGCGCCGAAGTATAGCAACGCTCTGGCCTCCAAGCTATACCACAGTGCCACTATTTTTGCTCAATTCTACTTTCCTCTTAGTAGCTGAGTTTAGAAAAATAAGTTATTAGTTTTGTCAAAGAACTTTAATATTACGGTACTTGAAAGAAAATAATATTTTAGTTAAAACATAATGTAAGATTCGTCTTCATATATTATTATGTATTCCGTTGTATGAAGCTTTAATGTAACTTCTCATGAATAGTAAGAATAAGAGCCCACCTATAGCTAGAACATTTATTTTTAAATTCGGTCTATATTTTCTTATGTACTTTACGCAATGCGCCTTTAAATACATAATGCAAGACTGTGTGAAAAAAAAATACTAATTATAAAACGTGTGGGTAATGTTATACTTTTAGAATGACGATAGCTTAGAAATAGTGATTCTTAGGATACCTATATAGGATATAAGTAAAATTTTGGTGGAACCATTTTTCTCGATTTGATGGACCAGCAACACACCCATGTTCCAAGCGTAGTGTACAGTCAGCAACATAAGTCGCTGAACACTTCACTTTTTTTGATAACCTTTTTATGAATTAAAATGTGTACGTCCTACTCAGTAGTCGTAAAATATTACCAAGTAAAGTCAATTATGCCGAGAAGTGCCATACGATATTGAAATTAATTATTATTTTGGATAAAACAAATACAAATCTCGTGAATGTGTAGCGACTTATGTTGCTGACTGTACCTTTATGGGCGGCAGTGATCACTCACCATCAAATGACCTGTTTGCTTGTTGGTAGGTCCTATGCAATAAAACAAAAAAGATCCGTGTGTTATATTAATGTTGGTTTATGGCTTTTAAAATTTTCTATTATCATTAACATCCCTAAGTTGGGATTCACCACATCAAGGAATTATTAAAAATATATTTTACTATGAAAGCACTTACACACTACTGTCGCGGAATTCCATTTACTAGAAAAGTACTGTAAGTACTATAACATACGTCCACTTTTTCATATGTAGTTATCAAAATCTCTTCTCATTATTCCTCATAAAATGTTTTCTTTTGAATGTTTCGATTTTCTCGTTCATTTCTGGATCGATGGTGGTTGACAAAACCACTCCATTGTCTCTGATTATATAAGAGCAATGTGTTCTTAATAAAAGACCAAATACAGAAAGATGAATGTGACTGATGATACATCATCTGTAAAAAAAGAGTACTTATATTAATATTTCATCGTTTCCAGATGACAAAATCATGATGTTGGATGAATCATAAGAACATTTATGATTCATCCAACAGCAAAGAAAATACAAAGAAAAAAATAGTTAATTTATGATAGATAATAATGTAACCGTATCAAACTTATATTGGAATACTTCAATTATTTTTTTTATCATCACAATTTTCACGAATACGTTTAGATAAGACCCACACCTCCAAACTGGTATAATTTATTTCATGATAATTTAATTAATATCATAACTAAAAAGTACAATTACAAAAGATATTCAACTCATAGAAAAGCTTAAGGAGATTTCTAAATCGGTTTTCTTTTACTTAATCTTAAAAATATCTAATGTTAGATAAGAATAAGATTCATCAAGAAATTATAAAAAAAAAGATTACGAAAAACCGTTACCAGAATATACCAAATATAAAGACACCACCATAATACACAAAAACCTAATAATTATGGGTCATAGTATACTGGACTGTCAGCTGATTCAAACAATCCCTAATTTAAAGAAGGGGTCAAGATAAGATTGTAGATATAGAAGCCAGCTGTGTGCACTATACGTAACATCTGGTATAGAAGTTTTTTTATCAATTGTATTCACTAAATGGACAGAGCATACTTTGATGTGTAATATTTTGATGTGTCTATGATATAGGAGACAGAAATAATACGAACTGGGACATATCTCTAGATTGTTATATAAAAACAGTTTTTGACCGTCACCTCGTATCGTCTCGATTGTACCGAGGGTGATTTTTTTTGTGTTCTTATATTTCCACCATAGATATTACTTACGTTGCATAGTGACCATATGTTTAATCAATCAATAATTTGTCAATCCTGCCTGTAGGAGTCAAAAATAAAATAATTCATATGAGTTATGTTTTACAACAAAAAACTAATAGAAAAAGTTCACTTTTTCCAACCCAGGCAGTTTTTGTACTGCCACGCGGTACAAAAATAATAAAGATTGATATTAAGAATTTTGTTATCACATTTTACAGCTTTTTATTGTATTGCTTTATAACAATATACTCTTAGTTATTATTGTTATTAACCTTAATATGGTTTTATAAAGTTTTCAAACAAAGTAAATTAATAAAAAACAACTTTAAATGAAATTAAGCTGTTCCAGTATAAAAACATTTCAATTAATTTAGTTAATTTAAAAAGTTCTATCACCAAATCATTTGAGTAACTGAATCAATTATTATTACATAAGAAAAATAAATCTAAGTCACACATATTGCTGATCCAACACTAAGATTGAGACATGTATCATATCAGGTATCAGGCGCTACAAGATTTTTCGGTCTCACAAACACATAGACCCGACACAAATACCTGTGTATAACACAAATATTTATCTCGGTGCTTAGATCAAACCCGCTGCCTCATGATTCGCAGCTTGCGTCTAACCAGCTGTGCCACAGACGCTATAATAGAATAAAACATATCTATGTAATATTTTTATTTTTTAGGTTAGAATACAGACATATATATATATCTACAACGGCAACCGTCATTTGTTATTTTAAAAGACACAATTGTATTTACACCAGACAACAGCCTATAAACCCATAACCTATAAACAAAAACCTATATTTTTTTAGTTTTGCCTCATCATTTTCACTCATATTCTCACCTATCCATACAAATATACCTCCTTCTCTCTAATATCGAGGTTAACCATACACCAATATTGCTCCACGATGCTCTGAGGGTATTTTCAGGGTATGCGCTCCAAGGTAGTAACTCCTCACAGTAAGACTGCCAGCCCGATTGCCACTCCTGTGAAATAAAAAATCGATCTTAAAAAGAGATTTAAAAAAATATGTACAACCTTTTTTCTCAGTCGCATTCAGAATTGTTACGAACTATTGTCTCGATAATTTTCTTCTAGACTCGGATAATAAATATTAGTCGGCTTCTCTTCATCCCCTTTAGGTAGCTTATTGTTTTATCTGTTTTTTATTTAGGGACTTAAGACTTAGGAACTAAGGTAAGTCCGTCCCAACCTAGCCTAAATGGAGTGTCATGTTTATTATTTCTGAGAGCGAATCGCCACAATTTTCGTACCACGCTATACACTGGAACGCTTACCCCCGCAAAAAACTAACAAAGCAACGTGTGCTCTTTTTAATTTTGCTAAACGTTGGTATGAGTGATTACTATGATTGATAAATTATATATTTGTAACGTATTTGCAATAATATAACGTTCTTTCAATATGTTAAAATTAATGAGATGTGTGAATTTTTGTAGATAGTAATTGATGACGTAATTCGGCAACGGCTTCATGGCACAGCGTAAAACGCCATTTACACGGAGAGTTCCTCGCGGCGAGAATCGTATACCATTATCGAATGACATAACCCTCATATGATTATTGTGTTTGACAATTGTTTACACGTTGTTTACGGCGTCCGAGCACTCGAAGTTCGGATCTTTTCATAGACTAACCCTCCAGACGATAATGGCATCATAGAGGCGAGAAATTCTCCCCGAATAAATGGGGCTTAATAATTTTAAATCTTTAAATTATCAGTAGTGAAATTTTAACGCTCGACCTTATAACATTAGTTTGCTAGCTAGCTTAGCTATGATGTACAATCAGTATTGCAACTTTATGGTCAGAAATGCTACCACAATACTAGAAACTCCTAGCATGAGAAGAGGGTTCTAAAAAAAATTATAAACAAGATTTTTTGTAGGCCATTACACATTTTCCCAGTGCTGTGGTCAAACTCGCGGGATATCGTTTTGCCGCCTATTTTGCTAAACAAAACTTGATCGTGTTTGAATCTTTTGAAATGGTGTCTTCTTTCAAGAACTGACACTTTAGACGTAAATATATTCGCATTAATTCTATAACTGTGAAGGAAAACATCATGAGGAAACATGCATACCATAGCGATTTGTAAGAATTTATATGCTATATAAAGTCCACCAACCCGCACTAGATCAGCGTGGTGGACTATATGGCCTAACCGCTCTCAATCGTACATTCGATTGTAGCCAAGGCTGACCCAGTGCAGTATATCCATAATACGTACATATCTAGTAATCTACCAAAGGAATTTCACTTGACTAAGAAACATATCATTTTATAAGTCAATTTCTTTCTAGTACCTATATTGATACTATAGAAATTAATCAATGTCCAAATCAGTCGAAGATACACGCATGTTTGGAAAGGCCCACAAACATCGTAACACAGTTCTTCGATCGTAAAACCACCCCATGTTGTCAGGTCCGTCTCAAACCTGCGCCTTAATTAAACGCCGAGATTTATTGACCACTCGGCCAGGCGTGTTTGCGAAGCTGCTTCATACATTTTTAAGGTTTGTAGTTGGTACCTACACTAATAAGTAGTTTGTTTAGAATAGGTTTATAAAGTTAAATATAAAACTGCTATTATCACTATCAAAATTGAATATTTAAATTAAATTTTACCTTTTTTTTTTTTTTTTTTTTTTTTTCCATGGGGAAAATCCTCTTGGATCCCTGTTTACCTTGGGGATGATAAACAGGGTAAGCCGGATTTTTACCGGCTAAAAACCCCATGACCACCTTCAGCACAAATAAGGGACTTCGGGATCTCACGAGGAACACACCAAAGCCCCTTTAGCACTTTGCTATCTAGCACTACGTGAGGTGAGATGATATTGTTCATCACCTGTCTTTCTCGCGTCTGTGTGGTATGGTTTACAGCAATACAAGCCCCATTACATTGACCGCCTGAAAACCAACATTGAATCTACCAGTCTTCGTCTGGTTAAATGTACCATCACGGCTTATTTAACGCCGCCTTCGTCTCTGCCTTCTAGTGGGATCAACCCTCTCTCTCTCCCTCTCTGCAGCTTCTTTTCTTGCCATAACACTTTCACAGAATGAGGCCATGGCATTCCAAGAAGATTCTGCACTTAGCATTGCCGAAATAACTGTAGGCAAAGCAAGGTCTTGGCCAATCTGGTTGGTTAAGATCTGACGCTCAGCATCCCAAGCGGAACACTCCGCAAGAGTGTGAGTAACAGAATCTTGTGTGTCAATAGCGCAGTGATAAATTAAATTTTACCTAGTTGCTCATTATGTATTTTTTGTAGGTATTTCAGTTCGAAACGACAGATAAATCAATAAATAAAACATTTACCTAGTCGAATTTAATACAATGCTTACTTTCGCGAAAAAATATTTTTTTTATTAAAATATATACGAAAATACTCGCTTTGTACATACTATTATGCTGCACGAGTTACTTTATTAGACAAATATGCAATTTTTTATTAAAACAACAATGTCGAAAGGACTTCCGATGTCATCTCTATATAAATTGAAGTTCCTTGAATTGTCAAGAAGCCATTCTTTTGAACTCTTTAATAATTAATGAAGACAAGTCAATCTAACACATGTCACCTTTTACCATGAAAACTAGTTGCATGTCATAAATATGGTAAACGTCTTCCATTCGTTTATTTTATTTTTGACACATCGAGTACTGAATCAAATAGTGATGGCCTGATGCGTTATCGAATCAATTTTTTATAACAAACGATTTTATTTTTGAACAAGTTTTAATCGATTTAATACATATTTTATTTTTTGCTCCATGCATTGTTTTATAAAACTTCAGGGATATTTAAGTTACTTGATTTAATAATTATATTAAAATAAACCATTTACTCATGTTAAGTTAATATTCTTATCACTTCCGTCGGCAATAGTAATGTTGTTAAAAACAAATTGTGAAACGGCAACACTGGGCAGACAGGTGACGCGCGCCGCCATTTTGTGGTCACTCACAACGAGACGCCCGCGCCCGTGCTAGTGTTTTCCGTTCGCTGAATTTTAATTCACATTTTTCATACGTCGAGTTGAGTATTTATATTCCTCCGTATTGTTTTACCCGTGAATTCCTACATTTGGTTGAATTGAGAACATCGTACCTGCCTTCATCACTTTCAAAATGCCTAAAGGAAAGGTGCTTAAAGGACAAACAAGGGAGTTTGTGTTGCGACTTCATGAGTACTTTGAAAGGGAAAGCCGTAATGGTGGACCTCTTATACCAGTGACTCAAATCAGAGACCGTGTTTCAGCAGCATTAGGTATTACTGCTCCAACAGTTTCAAAAATAATTAAAGAAGGCTACGGCAGTAGTGGCATGGAACAAAACAAGCCATCTACACCTAAGAAAAAACGTCAGCCCTTTAAAGTGACAGCAATTGACAGTTTTGATGGTGATGCTATTCGTCGTCATATATACGATTATTACCAAAGAAAAGAGATTCCTACTTTACATAACCTAGTACAATCTCTGAAAACTAGTGGCTTGTTCCGTGGTCAAAAGTCTTCTTTGGCGAAGGTATTGAATAGGATTGGATTCCAATACAAAAAATGTGACAAAAGAAAAATATTGATGGAACGCAATGATGTTGCTTTGTATCGATGCGAATTTTTAAGACAAGCTAAAAAAATAGAAGACTGGTCG
The DNA here is from genome assembly GCA_023078785.2 of Hyles euphorbiae. Taxonomy (NCBI): domain Eukaryota; kingdom Metazoa; phylum Arthropoda; class Insecta; order Lepidoptera; family Sphingidae; genus Hyles; species Hyles euphorbiae. Next base: position 4,517,333 of record CM041053.1, read on the forward strand.
AATGTTGTTTTCACCGATGAAACTTGGCTCAATGCGAATCACACGGTATCAAAAACTTGGACTGACAACACTGCTAGCTCCTCGACCGCAGTGCCAATGGGAAAAGGTGAAAGAATTATAATTTGTCATGCAGGAAACGCAAAAGGATTTGTGCAAGATGCTATGTTAGCTTTTAAATCAAAGAAAACAGGGGATTACCACGAAGAAATGAATTCCGAAGTATATGAAAAATGGTTTCGGGAAATGTTATTGTCACTCGAACAGCCATCAACAATATTTATAGATAATGCGTCCTATCACTCTCGGCAAATTAACAAAATGCCAACGCAAGCCAGTAAAAAAAATGAAATAATAAACTGGCTCCGTAACAATGGCGAGGAGGTGGACGAGTCCCTATTAAAAGTAGAGTTACTTAAAATATTAAAAATGAGGAAGCAGCCTAAACGATACGTTATAGATGAAATGGCTGCAGAACATGGGCACACCGTCCTTAGAATTCCTCCATATCATTGCCAGTATAATGCCATAGAGCTAATATGGGCGCAAGTGAAAGGATATGCTGCGAGAATAAATACAACTCCTCCTTTCACCGCAAACAAAATGCTGGAGTTGCTTAAAAATGCGTGTGAAAATGTGACGCCTCATAACTGGGCGAGTGTCGTAGATAAGACGAAGAAAGAAATAATGTCTGATTGGGATCGCGATGTCGCATTTGACAACTTACCCATGCACTCATTAATAATTAGTGTTACTGGGGATACGAGTGACGACAACGCCGATTCCGACGAAACAGACGATTGTTTATAAATAAAAATATTAACAAATTACCTTTTAGTTGTTTTAATTATTTAATCCTTAAAGTACTATGAATTCCAACATGGTTTAACTGTTTATTACAAGTAGGTACTAAACATTTATTTTCGTTGTAATCATTGTAATTATTTTAAATTAAACTCTTATTATATTGAAGTGCGTGGTGGCCTGTTGGTAAACGGACTAGACTCGACTGCCAACATGTTCACGGTGGTCGTGGGTTCGAATCCTAGGGCACACCTCTGACTTTTCGGAGTCATGTGTGTATTGATAGTCAATCACCACGCACTAAAACGGTGAAGGAAAACATCGTGAGGAAACCTGCATACCATAGCGATTTATAAAAATTTCTATGGTATGTAAGTCCGCCAACCCGCACTAGGCCAGCGTGGTGGACTATATGGCCTAACCACTCTCAATCGTACTCTCGATTGTAGAGGAGGCCCGCGCCCTGCAGTGGGACGTATATGGGCTGATAAAGAAAGAAACTCTTATTAAAAGTCACTTCAATACGTATACCTTTATTCATATTAATTAATTTGCAGCAAATACATTCGATCCTAATATTGGGTACTATATTACGTTTAACTGTTTTCATTAGCATTTTAATGTAATTTTATTTCAAATGATTCCGATTGATTGATTCTATTCAAAATCGTTTTTGTTATCTGTGGTCATTCGTTACGAATGGCACAACTCTAAGTGGGCGTTACCCGTCAAGAAAGTATCTACTTTTATTTCAAAATATTGTTCTACTGTAATGTCGTACTTTATAGGCGTGAACTGTCAAAAATAAAATAAACGAATGGAAGACGTATAGGAAAACAAAGATGCCTCATTCCCGCATTCCCCTACCATCGGTATCAGATAGTTTAGAGTTTAGACAATACTAGGGTCGAAATCAACATGTTCTTTACTGCAGTACCAAGATTTTTGATTTTTTAAGTTTAACTAAGTTCGAAACTTGTGAACCATATATTATAATATATATTTTTCTTATAAGTTGTAATCAATTCAGATTCTATGTTTTTTTCTACGTCCATTTTAAATGTACCTAATGTTTCTATAGTAAATATAGCAAATAATTACCAAGACTCTATGACAAGGATTTTGAATTTTGGAGTTTACTCTCTAGTTTGTAGCTTATATTGACTACTACTACACTATAAATATGATCATTGAAGTAACATTATTATTTAAAAATATGTATGTCATATTGAAAATATCATTTGTATTTTAAACATTATTTTAATAGTAAATTCATTTATTTAACTAATGTACTTATTAAACAATTATGCATTAAATAATAATATTATTTGGGATAAGAACATCAATAAATAAATGCACCCAACTGTCGCACACATAGTCCAGTGACGTTTTTTTTGTATCACAACACCCACACCACCGTCGCATTTTTAATGAAATTACACTAACTTCTAGAGTTCCTTCGTATACCCTTAGTAAGGGATTCTATTAAGACGTTAGCTGTAGTTAAAGGATGTCGACAGCAAAATCATTTTACCGTCATGGACATCATTATAATGAACCTGTTAAGGGCACCCGGAACTAATCAGCTACAAACACAAACATATAAAAATGTATCGCAATGTAAAATAACCCTTATTGAATACAAAATAAGGCCTATGACAACAGCAATAGAATTTAAAAACGCAATGACGGTTACCTCTCGTAACTTTGAATTGGTTTGGGTGTAATTTTTTGTTTCTTTTTTCAATTAAGGAATCATTAGCAATATGCTGCTGGCCAGTGTGATACGAATAAAAAATCAACCCTATAGAATTCTTTGAAATCGACAGGTAGTAATACGAGTATAACCGCGCAGTAGTTATAATAAGAATATAATAAGTATACGTTATATTAATTCCTCAGATCAGGGCCAAAAAGGATCTGAGATTCATTAAATGATGCATTAATGCAAGTGTTACAACTTACAAGAGAGAATAATTTGAGAATGAATAAAGATAATAGTCTCAGTTCTCACTTTTGTCACGATAGCCACTCTGTCTGAACCGGATTGTACTTATTATGTTGGGTGCAGTAGGATAGAATAAAAAAAATATGATCCTTTCATGGCTTGAACCTATGGACGTAACTAGTTATATTGTTAGACTTCAGCAATATCATAAGCCTGATTTGATAAGCCACTTATAACAGCGGGTCCCCTTTTAAATATTTTAGACTAACATTTATTCAAACAATGAGCGTTTGTATATAGAATATGTACCGTTGTAATTCGCAATATCATAAACGAAACGCTCAATACCAAAATTCACAGCAATAAATCAATTAACAAGCATCAAAATCGAGAAACAATCGATTAGCCGATAAACTATCGGCAAACTCCAAAATCACTCCAAGTTCCCGATGGAATCTTTTATCGATTCAAACTTCGCGGTTAGACAAATCACTCGTTAAGTTACCCGCCAGTGAGACAGATCGTTTTAGCGGTAAATCGACTAATTGGAACAGGCCAGCCGCCGCGGAACTTAGCTTAACTAACTTAGCTAGTTGCCAACAAGATAGTGTTTGACAAATTGGCGGCGTTTGCTAAGTTAGCGTCGAGATGTAGGTCCGCCATGACAGGCACTAAGTGTTGGCTTCTTGTTTAACTTTATCAGACGTGTCTTGTTTATATTAGTGGTGCTTCCTCTGGGGTGTTCTAGTCTATGTTTTATTCATATTTTTAATATTTCGACTATGATCGGCTTTCATCGACTGCCTTGTTGGCGCAGTTGTGCCACGGTATGATTGCAAAGCTAAGGTCTCGGGTTCAAATCCCGGGTTGAGCAAAGTTATATTGGTTTTTTCTATGCAATATCAGTCGGGAGTAAGGAATTTGGCCCGATATAGTGTTAGGCTGGCGCCCTATCGCAACGTGGGATAGATCATACAAGGCGAAACGTAGGTGTCCTGTAAACACCTTTGCCTACCCTACCTTTCTGGAAAAAGGTGTGAGTTTATGTAGATAAGTATGTATGTATTTCGACTAATATTAGACATAAATCGGCAGTCTGGAAGAAAATGTGCGAGTCTCTAGTCTAATAGTGGGGTCACTGGCATTGGTGCTGGGACTATATAAATAACATTTTGGCACTAATTTAAAACGGTTGGTATACCTTATCCATATCCTATTTTATAAACATGATAATACTTTTCTTACTGGCTTGTAAAAGACAAGAATGGTTACGATTTTATAAAAATTGAGCAACATGTTTGTGGGCCAACATGATATTTGCATTATGCTTATGCATTTTTGCTCATTTTTGCATTGACGTAAAATATATGGACGGGGCGGAGAGCGAGAAAAGTGTTGTCACGAAACTGGTCTACAGACCAGTGCAGCGGTTGTGACGTCACAGCGCACCGGTCTGTAATTCGTGGTAAAAATGCCCAATTGTATCGTGCGTGGGTGCAATAAACATGACCGAAAGTTCACAAAAAAAAGATAACATTTCTTATCACCGCTAAGTAAAAATTATATAACTTTAAGTCAATAAACATTTATTTTAGCATTATTGAAAAACGATTTCATGGCCGCCATTGACGTAAAAATCCAACAGATGGCGCGATTTACACAGCCATCTTTTTGACGTACCCAATGTACTGAAGGGCCTATCCTTAGTTTTTAAATCAATGCATTTTTGAGTAAAATGTGTATTCATATCCTTTCATTTAATTTTTATTTATTTATATTTAAACTATTTACTCACAGAGACAATTATTTTAACACCGCCGGTCATTGGTAGTTTTATGAGTGGTAGAGCCACGCTGTTCTCAGAAATTACTTAGAATGAAATTGTCTCACCACGGTACCACTGTCTCACAGTAGACCGCCGGGAAGCGACATCTTTGCCGTTGTATTTCGTTTGCGGAACGAGATTGTCGAATGCCCCTTTCCTCTACCAATATTTTTCCTTCCCACTCACTTTTCGATTTGATGGGCCACATCCATTATCCAAGCGCTACGTATATGCATGGGCGGCAGTGATCACTTACCGTCAGGCATTCGCTCTTTGTCAAACTTGTATAAAAAAAAGCGGCGGTCTTATGGCTCCAAAGAAATGTTGCATGGACATCCATAGGATGGATTTAAAAGAAGGAAAGATCTCTCTCTCGTCCCTGCCCTCTCCTCTACCCTCTGCCCTGCCGAGTAGTGTAAAAATAAAGAATGAAAGCTAAATAATACTAATATTTACTTATTCCTTTCATTGTAAATGGTGCTCCTGGCCAGCAGCAGTGTTTAAAATCATATTATTTACATTCAGATTGATGTTGAGTTTATTATGCGAATCTAATTATAATAAAAAATACAAACAAATGACAGTTTATTACAAAAACTAGGATACTCATTATTAACGCTACTTATTATTACTATTTTTAAACGTCTTAAAAACTAGGGTTGTCACCCTTGGGTTAAGACGCATCCTGTTGCTTTCTTGTGTCCAAGGAGTATGACGGCGTGGCGCGTGCGCTCAGATGTCCATTTTGTTATGGGAATTTAAAGCTTATACGAATATTTTACAGTTCTTTTTACAAAAACAAACAATATCCATAACGCTACCGGTTGGCACATTTATGGAAATTGGAGACATCCGCTCGTGTGTCGGGCACGCGTCTTGTGTTTTATGGCATGCATGCATGCGTTTGTCCAGGTGTCAGTTTGAAATTGGAATTCATTTTTTTTATAATATTTAAATTCTACTGGCAAAGGAAATACAGCACATACTGCATTGACTACTTTCATTATTTTTTATGTTTGCATATCTAGAGCTATTCTAGATATGTAAAATCTCACTACCCAGTAATGTTTCAGTAGTAGAAATAACTTTTACAATTATTGTATGCAATGGAATACTGGTCTAGGATTAACTTAGTAAATAAAATAGGTATTACTCATAATGTATATGCAGTTAGTCTACTTTATGTTTACTCGTATTTAAAACCCAACAAGTTAATATTAATTGTGTACCAATAAAGGCTAAATACGTTAGTTCCGTCTCGGTAGAGTGGCTGATTTTAAATTTCGAAGACGCATAACGTTCCCCCATAACGTACAAGTAAACAGGGGTTTTAAACTTAGGTCCAATTGAAAAAATGTTATTAATAATGATCCAGGTTTTCTTGTGTGAATGTACCTTTATTCATGCTTCATATAGATAATTTCATTACACAGTAATAGTTTTGTTTCAATATATATTATTTCTTAATATTTTTTGATTCCATTTACGTAATACATAATACGTATCACAATGTGACCCTGAACTTATTGAAACCGCGATGACATGTCTTCTTGCATATGTTTGAAAACAATTATAATTTACTCAATATTGTATGTCAAGTTATGTAAATATTGAATTATATGAAGACCCAAATCACTTTGCTTGTATCGAATTTACAGTATGTTCATGATTATTTGTCTTTCAGTCGATGTAAGGTTTTTAATTTCTTCATTCAAATCGACATACTGTTAAACGATTACATAAATCTTAATTATTATATTCTTTTCAACATTTGGGATGTGACGTAGTATTTTTGGTTTAGGTACACAAATATTTTTTTTTCATAATTTGTATGGGACTGAGTGTAAAGCAAAGCGTTTACCCATCGATAAGTGATTACCATTCAAAAGCACCAACTATGCTGACTTTGATGAAGTAATAAGGAAAAGGGATGGACAGACAAACTTAATTAAATAATACGATAGAACAAGTACAAGATTTATTACTGTGAATATAGGTTTATGGTTAAAGAAAGCATAATTAGCAGAAACGCTTCGGGCATTAATGGTGAACATTATAAAAATATTATTAAAAATAGCGTATAAGGAATATTTTTCAATAGTTGGCGAGCCCTGAGTTCGGCAGGCCACAATAAGGGCGCGCGACGGTATGACCGTTAAAAATAACTCACCGTGCAATACTTCCTACCGCAGGGACGAACTTCAACCACAGTTTAATCGATAACATGTTTTTTGTGGTTTTATTTATTTGCCTAGATCTGACACTTTTATATATAGCCAACATATTGTATTTTTTATCAATCTGATGTTTCTCGAGGAGTGTTCGGCTTCGTCTTCACTGTTAATCTCCCATGCCTCCTACTTTTTTTACGATTTGGTGCATTGAAATTGCTACAAATTATTGAAACACTAAAGAAAACTGACAACCTTAATAATAATGGTATTATTAACCTAGTCTGCATTGCTCTAGTCAATAATAAATAGGGTTGAGAGGCGTAGTCGATCACTTTGACTTATTGCGGGCTAGCGGACTTGTGGTTCACACAAAAAAAACCAGTGCTTGGATAGAATTCGCAGCGTCAGTGCCAACATGCTCCTAATCAACACGCTCCCGAAACATCGCAACCCCAACTTGCTGAGCTCGAACGTATAACAAAGAACCTTAATAACTACTTAAATCATTATGTTGTTTTTAGATTGTTGGTAATAAGTCTCTCAGATGTGAGAAGCTACCTGGGTAGGTTCAGCTCTTGCGCCAAACACCAGTTTAAATGCACCACCCGAGTAACATCTGAACATAATGAAACTTAACATCTTATGTCTCAGGATAGCGAGCGCAGTAGAATGCCAAGCATTGCTTTGTAATTCATAGTGTCGTTTGATTTTGTTACTGTCCATGAGCAGTCATATCGCTTCCCATCAGGCGAACCGCGAAGGCATACTAGTCTTGCCCTTCATCGCATTAAAAAATATTAATTCTGAGTACGTTCCTGGTCTTTTTTTATATTTACGAACAACAATATTAATCGTGAAGAAAGCTCACCCTTCCTACTAAAGCTTTTTTATAACATGTGATTCAACTAGACTGTGTTGCCTTGATGATAAGGATTATTTTACGATACCTGTATCAAACCATTTGCCTTCGAACAACTGGTTAGCTTTTATGCCAAGACGTTCCAATTGACAAAGTCAAAGTTTTTTATATCACACTTTTTTATATGATTTTAATGTTTGCACAACACTCTATTTTCGTTGGAATTTTGAATATCCTTGTAATTTGAACAATACATATACTTATATGTATTAATTAATATTTCAAATAAAACGGTATCGATTTACTCGTCGATAGCTTAACATTGCTGACTTTAAAAGCTTTACCATTTACTAAATTATTAAATAATTCGCAATCAAAATCATATTCAGCCACGGGAAGTAATTAATGAACATAGGCTTCTAACAAAAGATTCTACAGCAACCTGTTGAAATGCGCCTGCATCCAGCCACTTCCCGCAATCTTTACTAGATCCTCTTATTTTTTCCAAGTCCTATTATTATTTGGAAAAAAATAACATCGTCATACAAAATTATATCGTGGATGTTACAATTTACAATATCTTTATGACGTAAGAACGAAGAGCTTGTTCTTCATACGGCTAAATATTTCTCTTAACCTTACAAAAAATATTTTCGATAATGAACACCCTCGATTTAATTCTTAACGGCCACTAAAGGTAACAAGGGCTTATCATCCAAACAAATAACCGAAGGGGACCGAGGGGCCCGACGTAACGTCTTTTCGCCCTTAAGACGATTGAGTTCCTTGTCGACCGCCGCACGAGCGGGCCGGCTGTGCGCAACCCCAAACAACCCGCCAAATTCAAATTTGACAGTTCTATTTTATTTTACTTTTTCTACAAATATTTTAGTCCAATTATTTAGACTTTTAAGATAAAGAAGTCTCCTTACAATTCCTTGGGGTTTAGAAATTTAAAAGTTTATTGTTCCAAATTTGAATTTGACGTGAAGTAATCAGTGCAATATTGTGGATGTGTTGTGAAATCTATGGTCTGAAAAGGTGCTTTTGTGTGCTGTTTTGGAATTATTTTATTAAAATAAGGAACAACCTGCTATATCTGGAAAGGAGAGGTAGGTCAAAATAAGGTAAATATACCAAATGTTTTATTAATTTCCGAAGTGAATACTTATTTAGAGTATTAATAAGAATAAACAAGTAATTTATTATCAATGATTATTAATTAAACATTGGCTATTAAAAGTGAATGACGTGGTTGAAAACGAAATATATGATTCGCTATAATATTGATAGAACTTGTAATTATTTGTTAAGATTTGTCTTCTTATTAATCTACTAAATAACAACACCGCAACATCAACTTTAATCTGTTTAATAGAAGGAGTTTTTACGGAATACAATAAATATACAATGCATACCTACTATATGAAAGAAATATAGAACTTAGCAATGATGTAATTTACCCACATATTAAAAGTAGGTATTTCTTTACTTAAAAATATAGAAATCAATTACTTTATTAATATTGGTGACGCGGTAAGGCTTAAAACATAATTGAAAATTCAATCTGGCCAGTAAAAAAAATACAAGTTTTAAAAACATATGTATAGTCTATGGTAGTCAGCTGTTCAACACTGGAGTGAATGAGTTCCCGCTAACGGCCTTCGGGATTACCTTTTATCAGTTATGATAAGATCTGTTAGCAGCATTTTTACCTCTACACATCTGTTCACGGAAGGTAAGTAAAAAATGATTGTTTATTACAGCTGATTTCTTTTGTAAAACATATGGTAGTATGAAGGTAAGTTTAAATTTTCTACTTTGTTTATCTCAATAAATATTATAAATACAAGGTTTTCCTGTTATTAGGACATCATAATAATGTATTAACATTAATAAAAATTTAATGACGGCCGCGGTGGCTCAGTTGTACTACGGTATGATTGCAAAGCTGTGGTCTAGGGCTCGAATCCGGATCGGGCAAAATTATATTGGCTTTTTTTATTCTTTATAATTTGTACCCGATGTGGTTAAAGGCTCGCCCCACACATCACACATATCACGTCGTGGGATGGAAAATACATGGTGAAACGTGGGTGTCCTGGCTCCACCTCTACCTACCCCTTCTGGGGAAAGGTATGAGCTTATGTATGTACAATATGTATGTGTGAATATTAATGCATTGAGTAGGTACTTATATGACTGTCTATGAGTATTTCAGTTACAGACGTCTCACCTGATTTTTCTGAGATTCAATTTTGTGACCAGTAGGTAAAGTCTCCATAGGAATGAGCTGGAAGCCTAATTGATTTAATAATGTATTTTCAGAATGAAGCAAGTTCGTGTAATATTCAATTCAAGACATTTTTCTTGACTCCTCCAGAAAACTGACTCCGTCAATTGAGATGCAGTGTAAAAATATAATTATAGATTTTAATGTGAAATTAATTTGAAATTGTTTAGTTGTTACTGGTGTTATTAGTTATTTGACACTTTAATTTTGACCAAGAAGTTTGAAGTTAACATCTATTCAATCGTCTTATACTTAATGTTACTAAAACTATAATACATAAGAAAAGTAGACGAGAATTAAAACGTAGAGCCTAATCACATCTAATTAGCTAATTAAAATCTATTAACACATAACAGAACTAACATGAAATCCGACATTCGAATGAAAAAAAACTTACACACACCCCAACAGCAATAAAAAGCTGTTTCATTACGGACATAATAAACAATACGTCACAACAGTGGTGTCGTGTCGCGTGACGTCATAATTTGCACCGCCGCACCGCACACACACCGACGCCCAATACGTAATTGGGACGGTGAGAGCGCGGGTAAAGCAAAAAAGCACGTTATTTTTAAACGTTAAACGAAATAAAAAAGTAATGAGTTATTGATTCGCCGGTGGCCAATGCACTGCGACCTTGGCATTGCGTCCGGTAATGTAATAACGAGAGGTCAAGGTCGGTGTTTGTTTACGTGCGCTTCAGTGGTGTTTTTTTTTTTAATTTAAATATGTGCTCATTTGATAAGCTGTTGTTTGTAGTGCAAGGGCTTTGGCTAAGATTGGTCCCTACAAAGCTTAAGTGCGAAGAGGAGTCTTGAACGACGAAATTTACATTTCGTCTCAGTTCAATGCCAAATTTTACACTTAAATTATACGTAATTAAGTACATTGTGCTATTTATTATTGTTAACAAGGTAACACAATCACAAACTTCAGCTTGATATGCTCTTCAACACACATGATAACAACTAGGACAAGCTATCCATGCTTGTCTTAAGATGCTTATATCGATATATGTATAGATATCACCATAAAGATGGTGTAGGAATCGCTAGGGACCTATATATTACTGGCAATAGGTCTCCCATATGTGAGAGGCCGCCTGGGCAGGTATCACCGCAATATCTATTTCTCATTGTAGCCAGTGTAACTACTGGACATGTTGAGACTTAACATCTATGTCTCAGGATGATGAGCGCAGTGGAATGCCAATCATTGCTACTGTCAATGAGCGGGCGCTTACCATCAGGCAAACGGCATGCTCGTCTCGCTATTCATTGAAATAAAAAAACTGCTAGATGGCAATTTTAGGTATCTAATCGGAGTGAAAGATATTAGAGGGAATTTTTTAATCTCGCCAATTGAACGAGTTTTTGCTTAATCTGTCCACCATAACAGTACAGTCGGAGTCACATTCTTCATCATGACTGACTACATTCTACACAGCTATACCACTTTTACAATCACATATCGTCCACAGGATAATATTGTTATTTAAGCATGTGACTACGAACAAAAAACTATTAATTACTTAGACAGGGTATATCAAGACTGCTACCGAAAACTATACCGGGTAACTACTGTAGTTTTAGGGACTAAATTCACAATGCTACTAAAAAAAATCTATGAAAAACGCATCGATTCTTTTGTGATATTTGTTCGTATTTGGGTGGTAAATCCATTTCTAAAATATTAGCGTGCACCCTTTTATTTTTTAAGACGTTATGGTAAGCATTGGTTTAAATTCTATATTATTTTAGCAATAATAGCAGTTTGGTAGGGTACGTATAATAGGAGGTGCCTACAAGCAATTTTTAGTTTCTACACAGGATATCGACGCCTATCTTCATAAAAGATTAGTATTACAAGGCTTAATCCTCCATCAAAACACCAATTGATTTAAAACTCCGATAGACGATTCATCCCAGCCAGACCACGCGATCCCTCACAATTCCACGATAAACAACACGCCACTCATCCAAAACTAATCCAATTAAAATTTTAATCATTTCGTAATTCGCATTCTGTAGCAGGCGCGTGCAGCGGCCGACCGCAGGCCCGCAAGAAGCAGTTTAATTGTCGCCCAGATTTACGAGCCCGGTATGTGTTTGCCAAATTGAAAGTTGACTATAAATTACCGCGTCCGAGCGTTGTCCACTACGATCTAAATGTTTACGTACCGTCTTGGTAATTTGAGTAATTAGCTTGGTTTATTTAATTCGGGTTTTAGTTGTTTTATTGTACCTATTCATTGTAGAAGCAGAAATATTTTGTACAAATGCAAGGAAGAACGACGTATTGCTCAAAATTAATGTTGAATATTTGGACGAAAGCTTACAATTTTGCAATTTTACGTCCCGAAAATAGGAAAAGCCCGAACTAAATTACAAAAAACAATGAAACTAAATTGAATAATTTTAATTCAATTAGAGGTAGAGTCATAGAGACTAACTAACGCACATTTTCGGCTAATATCTCATTCCTTTTTTTCCTTCGGAGATGACATCAAATTGTAAACATATTATTGACATTTTTCTATGGACCCTCAAACGGATTTATGTCTACAAGCTTGATGTATGTGATAAAGAAACTATTATTTTGAGACAACTTAACTAAAATCGCTCAGACATGTCTGAATTTCGCTTACTAAGTTTCCCTGTGGCATGAGTTTCCTTACAATACCTTAGGTATCCTAAGGCAGTATTTGTAGAGCAAAGAAACAATTTTGTTCCTTGCAAAAATTGGTCCGTGTGTTAGTCCATAGCGAATGCATCACTCGGCCTTTTATCGCAGTCTGTGTCTTTCTGTTATTTGAGTATTGAGAATGGAAAGGTAGAATTAGATGATAAATATGCGATAGTAATAAAACATTAAATTGATAAATTATAAAAAAGCATCCTATTGGATTGAAAGCAGCGGTTTTGAGTAGTGTACCGAGAAATAAGTAATAGATTCCATGGTAGAAACTTGGTAAGGAACTTAAGGCCTGTGTTATACAAATATTTTATGTAGCAACGAGGACAAAAATATATTTAAAATTAATTTACAAAAGTTATACGAAAATTAATAACGAAAGACAATGTGGCCGAAGTGAGTTGTCCAGGCGAATAACTCCCTAAGTCCTTCGTTAAAACTTCATTATTTCTACATCCTGCGAACAATATTGAAAACGAAAGGTTCCGCCGAAAGAACCACAATCCTTTCCAAAGTTCTTTACAAAACTTGTTTCGTTAAAGTGCCCTACACTTTTATAATACTTATTTTAAGGATTACTACCCCTTTTGAACGAACAAAGCAGAAATCTTCGAACAAAAGGAATCTTTAAACATGTTTTAAATAATGACGAATGATTGGCGCAACGGGGAATTGCTTCTGTGCCGAAGGTTGCGTGTTTGATTCCTATCTCAAACATTTGTTTATATGACAGATATTTATTCCTGTCTTAATGTTTCTGACTATATAATTTGATTAAGGGAGAATTAATAAAGCTGTATAATATTTAAGAAAATTACTAAAGTCTGCTTAATGGCTTGTTTCGTACAAATCTTTTATAGACGTATTTCCATGCACAAATAAAAATCATGGTTACGTTTGTACTCAAAGGTCCCATAGACGTCGTAAACCGACTTTAGATTCATCCCCAACATTATAAGAGAACAATGTTTTGTCACATCAAAAAGGACGACAATATTCTGATACAAAATGTGAGACTTCAAAATCTGTGCTGTAAATTATCATAAGCACCACAACATACACGCAATTAACAACTCTGTCCCATTTATATTCAGTTCAAAATCAAATGACTAACATACGTGGTGTGTTGCAGATAAAAAACTAATGAAAAAGTTTTTATTTATCCGTTCTTAACGCTGTTCGCGGGATTTGATACCCAATATAGATGGATACACGGTTGATAGTCGTGTGATTTTCATCTGTATCTCCAATAAAACGTAGCAAATTCAAAGTTATTCGAAATGGTAAGCGTTAAAGGTGTGCCAATAAAAAAGAAGTTAGCTTCTTACGATGCGATCAGAAGGTGCGAATAGGTCCGGAGGTGATGGTCGTTCGCAATGTTTATGTTGACCAGCTTTGTTACTCGTTACTTTTGGATCTTTGTAATGCCTGATATAAAGAGGTTTATTGCAGAAATATAGGCTGGAATAAAGAGTTTTTTTTTCTAATTTGATTTTGTTTTATTGCCACGGTATTTATTGGACATGTTATGAATATTGGTAGATACTTCTCAAGTAGAAACAAGCTCTGTTTTATGGAAGAAATTTGATAGAAGGTTTCTCATATGAGAGAGGCCGCCTGGGTTGGTACCATCGCACGTCTATTTCTCCCACTGAACAACACTGTAAACGAAATGTTGTGTTTCGTTTTGAGGGACATTATAACCAGACTACTGCTAGTAAAAGCTTTAATTTCGTCCAGATATAATATCAATAAGAGTGGACAGCCTCTTTTCAATACACAGAAGAACACTGGCTGATATTAAATGGTTTATTTTACCACGAGAGTCACTTGTAATAATACAGTAGTGAGCAAACAATATTCTATGTATTTTTAAAAGCAGCGAATAAAACTAAAGAAATAACAGTTCCAGTTGCAGCTCTTCGACTACAGCTCCAAGCCATGCCATATAAATAGCTATTTAATGGATAAATAAATAAAACAAAGATATGGTAGCCTGAGGTGTACAAGATAAGAGCTTCAATAAATAAATGATAAATAACATTATTTCTATGCAATTTATTGTTATAAGTTGGAATTGGAAATAATTATTTTCTACTTATATTCGTAGCCAAAATGGCACATAAAAGTGGTTAGAGGGGTATAGTCATGGTATGAAAATACCTTTACGTTTAAATAGCAAAAATAACTGAACGTTTAAGCTATTATGGTAAAATTAGTAAACTTCGTCTGTCAAACATACAATCCCTATGTCATGACTAAAATTATTCCTAAATAAGAATCCATACCCCCCATTTTCATAAGAACTTCTCTATCAGCCCATATACGTCCCACTGCAAGGCACGGGCCTCCTTTACAATCGAAAGTATGATTGAGAGTAGTTAAGCCATACCACCACGCTGGCCTAATGCGGGTTGGTGGACTTACATACCATAGAAATTCTTATAAATCGCTATAATATGCAAGTTTCCTCACGATGATTTCCTTCACCGTGGTGCGTGCCTGTTCATTGACAATCAATACACATGACTCCGAAATGTCAGAGGTGTGCCGTGGGATTCGAACCCGCGACCATAGTGAACATGTTGGTAGCCACGTCTGGTCCGGTTACCAAAAGGCCACCACGTACTTACAACATTATTGAACGTATTTACGTTTATGTGGCTAAGTATTTTTTTAGGAATAAGGTTAATCTATGAATATTATTTTAAATTACACCCTTATTTGGTTTCAAAATGTAGTACTTTATATTCCACGGCACTTTTTATACACGTCTCAAGTTTCTAAAATCCCATTCACACGAGGAGAGTTTATCGCAGCGAAAATCGTATGCAATTATCGTATGGCGTAACCGCTAGATTATTGTTTTCTGACAAGTGTCTACATAATGCAACTTTTATATCCTTACGAGAACTGTATCTTCGAGGCGAGAAACTCTTAATTGGGGTTGGGCTCAACTGTTAATTAGTAACGCGTGTGTTGTGCAATCACGAAGATTTTAGAATCAATATCCGGATCAGGCATCCATGAAGTAAAGTGGCAGAGCCTAACTACAACTCGTTAAATCTACACTAGCTACAAATGGGTCGGCTTAACAGGTCTGATGTTGCGTTTTAGATTTCCAGCAGCGTAATGTTCGAATACCCAATATCCGTAGTGGCATACGCGAATGTGGAATACCTGTTCAAGAACCTATGCAAATAATATGTCTAATTTTGAGTTCACGCTGTATATATCGACCGAGAGATAACTTAGAAAAAAAAGGGATTTCAGAAGTGGTAGAGCTACGCTGTAGTCAGCAAAGAATCAGCGTGGATGGGCAGACTTCCTTCCCTTTATCCTTCCTGCTCTCCCGCTTTGATGGGTCGGCAACATATCTATGATCTAAGCCCGTGGTTCCTAACCTTTTTAGGTCCGTTACCTGATTTTAGGCCTCTCTCCCCTCTAGGGTGACTGATTTTATCCCTACTCCCAAGGATAATCTGAAACAATACATGTTAATACCTTATACGAAGACTTTATTAAACTTAAAACAATTACACGTAGCCAATAATTATGCTTTTGAAATTTCTATTAGTTTAAAAATTTATACCACCACAGCACCGCGAGGTACTGCTTAGCTTTTACAAGTTTGGTAATATTAGGTTTTGTTTCACTTAACACGATAACCAGCTCATTGTTACCCCCGCAAAATACAGATTTTACCCCCGCGGGAGTAATTACCCCCAGGTTAGGAACCACGGATCTAAGCGCTGCCCATGTTCATGGGTGGCAGTGATTACTTGCACTTAGATGTGACACATCAGGTGATCTGTTTACTCGTTTGCCGGACCTATGCATTAAAAACCACATTCATTCAAGCTGTAGAGGCTCCATCGACGAGTAATGGTCATCACAAATTCGCCAATCTATTAGTCTAAGATCCCGCCATACATCGACCTTCACCGAGATGTTTATTTGATGAAACCTATTTTATATGCAATTTAATATGTCAATAAATATATTGTATATGGGTTGCCTTGCAAATTTCAGTCCAGAATACGATTAATTAATTAATAAAAATAAAAAATTTTTTTTTACACATTTCACCTGTTTGATTATTAAACAAATTATATACCAATCGAAAGTATGAAACCCATAGAATATGTAAACGTTAGGTTGCCTATTTTTTTCCGGTCACAACCCTCAGGTTGCCAGGTATAAACAGGTAAATCGCTACTAGCATTTTGCGCCGGTCTGATTATTGAATGGAAATTAAATGAAAATAAAGATCATTTTATTATGAACACGATGGTATAGGGTTGCCTGCGAAAAATCAGTCCCGAATTGTGGTTGTCGAATTTAGAAAAGTGAAATATTGCTCCGAGTGACACAGCATAGCAGCTGTTCGAAGTCCGCTCATAAAGAAAGAGGGTGCGCATGCTATTTATTCTTGAGAATGAAAAGGACAGCGATAGACTCGTATATGCTGTGTTCTGTGTTACCTGGCAACCTGAGGGTTGTGACCGGAAAAAAATAGGCAACCTAACGTTTACATATTCTATGGGTTTCATACTTTCGATTGGTATAGAATTTGTTTAATAATCAAACAGGTGAAATGTGTAAAAAATATTTTTTTTTTAATAATTAATTAATCGTATTCTGGACTGAAATTTGCAAGGCAACCCATATACAATATATTTATTGACATATTAAATTGCATATAAAATAGGTTTCATCAAATAAACATCTCGGTGAAGGTCGATGTATGGCGGGATCCTATACTATATTGATAAAACGGAAAATACGATGAACTCAAACTTAACCGAACCAAATACCCAACACCCTCGCAAAAAATTCAGAAAAAGGTAATCTTAAACTAGCCTTATTACGCATCTCCATTCTCGAGGCAGTTAACTGGAAGCTCGTAAAGAAGTAGGGGCTATAGTATCGCTATTCTCACGGCGACGAGTCAATCTCGTTCCAGTTAGCAAGGAATTGACAACGGGTTTACGATGCACTTAACGTTTAAAATTACAGGGGTGGCTTTACGACCCTCTACGTCTTTACGCTCTGCGGTGAGTTTGAAATTGGATGAGACTAGTGAGAAATTATAGTAGGTGTATTAGGAGTTCGAATTTTAACTAAATTCACCCAAAAAAAGGTCCTGAATAGATTGAATCAGGATGGTGGTTGGTCATAAAATATTTATCTGTCATTTTACTCCAAAGTCGCATAAGTATGAGAGGATGTAAAATATAAATATAAAAATATCAATAAAACTAAATAAATGTATTATTGATAGTCAACCACTACTCACTATAACGGTGAAGGAAAACATCGTGAGGAAACCTGCATACCATAGCGATTTGTAAGAATTTCTATGGCATGTAAAGTCCGCTAACCCGCAACTAGGCCAGCGTGATGGACTATATGGCCTAACCACTCTCAACCATACTCTCGATTGTGGAGGAGGCCCGTGCCCTGCAGTAGGCCGTACATTTATGGACTGACACAATCAATTAAATACAAAACTTTTATTGTATTTTATTTGACAGCCTCCGAGGCGCAGTTGGTTAGACGCCGCCTGTGAAACGAGAGGCCGCGGGTTCGATCCCCGCACCGAGACAAATATTTGTGAGGCCCACAAGTATTTGTCTCGGGTCTGGGTGTTTGTGAGACCGAAAAGTCTCTCGTAGTTCCCGATACCCACGACACAAGACTTAATTGATCTTATTGTGGGGTCAGGACTATGTATGTGACTGTTGGACGTATTTATTTATTTATTGTAAGCATAAGCACTTTTTTCAAAATAATTCAAAAATGGTAGAGCATAAATACTGAAGCCAGTTTTGAATGTAGTCTAAAACATTTTTCTGGCTGAGATGTTATTCCATATGAGGTAATACAGACTTGAATTAATATATTTGATTTATAGTTTTATATATTATTTTTTTCCATGGCTTTAAACCATAACGCGGCGAATAACATTTAGATTACAGTTGTGAAGATTTATGCGTGCGAAATTATTATTCGAAATTAAGTGGTTCACGTGGTTGTAAAGTAATATTATTAGAAATGAAATATATTGCTTGATTCGTCCAGCCTTTATACAACGTAGTATCGCAGCGACATGATCTACTAAACAGAGATAGATTGTGGGGTGTAGAATAATATATTGGGTTAAGAGTTTGATCGGTTTCTAAGTCCTAATAATGCGCATTAAATCAACGTTCGAGAAAATGTTTGTTTACATTAAAACACAATTGTGACTATAACCTAATTTGAAGTTCCCATTTAATCAATTAAAGTATTCACCGAGACATATCAATATAACTATTCCAGCTTCCTCGAACCCAGATTTACACAGGCTTTACCACAAACGGGACAAATCACTTACATGGATTACTAAGTTACTATTGCGGGTAATTCACCATCGTGTTTCGTGGAGGCTATCCGAGCAGAGACGTATGTCATAGTATATAATGAATAATACACCCAACAGTCACATACATAGTCTAGACCCCATATTAAGATTAATTAAGCCATGTGTCATGGGTATCAGGAACTACGGTCTGACAAACACCCAGACCCGAGACAAACATTTATGGGCCTCACACACTTCTGTCTGGTGTTTTCTGTCTCGGTACGTGAACCGAGCCCCAGCCTCTCGTTTTAATCAGCATCTATCCAACTGCTCCATGGAAGCTATCGAAATGGATCTCAGTGTATGGATTATAGAAGATAGAGCTAAAGGGTCACCCAGCAATCTCCTGCTGCCTCCTGCTAAGCTGTTACTTAACGGTACTTTTATTCAGAAGTCAAATCGTCCAGTTGGGACAACTCATCGATACTGTAGCTGTAACAACCTTAACCATGACTCTACCACTTGCTTAAACTTCTCCAAAGTTAGTTTGTGTCATTTTTAAGCGCACTACCCACCAAAGCCCCCGGACTGGCGATACAGCCCGCTGTCACAACCCGGCGGCCTATAAGGAAAGATACATGTCGCCGACAAACTCCGCGAGTGTTGCTTAGTAACTCGGGGACATTCAACAAGGTCCTAAAAAAATGACATGTGACGTCAAGTCTACGACATATTGCTAATAAAGTTTTTCGACTTGCAATGAGTGTAGCCGCCGACAGGCCCGCGAATAAAAAGTTGTCGACATGTGCCGGTGACTTCGGTGTATAGTGAGCTTTATGTTTAAAATATTATATTGCAATCATTGTATGCGAAAATATTCTTATTACTCTCATTTTTCCTCACGGTATTGCGCATACAATGCAAGTGACGAATAGTCGAGTATGTGTAATATTATCAATTAATTTATGAGTAAAACATTAGAGAAATTACGCTCCTTTAAAATTACTGATCTATCACATGGATCTACTGTTTTCCGCCGGTTGAAATGTTTTCACCGCCCTGTGCCATACCGGAGGTAGTAAATAGACTGACTGATTAATTCAATCCAATGGATCCCTACACTGAGACCAATATTTGTTCGGCCCACAAGTATTTGTGTCATGTCTGGGTGATGGCGAGGCCGAAAAGTTTCTTGTAGTTTCTGATACTCACGACACAAGACTAAATTGATCTTAATGGCGGCTCATGACTATGTATGTGACTGAGGTGAGCGTACCGTGGGTAGAGCGTAGTAGCCTGTTGGTAATGAAATGAAATGAAATGAAATGAAAATATTTATTGAATCCATAAAATGTCATACACTATTTAGATTCAGTCACTTTTTTTCCTCTACCACCCAGTTCACACGGCTGTTTTCGCCAGAGAAGAACGGGCAAGAAACTCTAACGTTGCTCTTTTCAAAATAAGTTTACAATACAGTGATCATACAGGAGTTGAAATTCAGAGCAGTTCATAAATTATTCATAATAATAATTATATTGTACGGCTGAGTTAAGTGTGGTCACCCAGACCGCGGAATCGGTATACACTGTTCAGCAAAAGCAATGAAAGGCAATAAAAAAAAAACAAAGTAATTTAATATTATCATTATAGGCAAATTGAACAGACCAGTCTACACAAGCAGCACTCGTTCACGAGTATGACCCATGTGCCAGCCATCGGCCTCCTCAACCGTGTTATACGCCGCCGCAAGCACAGACCTTTAAGCGAGCATGACGTACTCAAATTGCCTACAACTATAGTGAAACAAATGGGATAATTATTTCAATTATATTAAACAGAGTACACACACATCCGGTTCAGTAAACGGACCAGACGCGGCTGCCAACATGTCCACGGTGGTCGCGGGTTCAAATCCCAAGGCACACCTCTAATTTTTCAGGGTCATGTGTGTATTACGCAATAAAATGGTGAAAGAAAACATCGTGAGCAAACCTGCATACCGTAGCGATTTATATGAATTTCAATGGTATGTAGAGTCCCCCAACCCGCATAGCAACCACGCTAGCCTACGTGGTGGACTAGTATATGGCCCAACCACTCTCAATCATACTTTCAGATGTAAAGGAGGCCCGTGGCCTGCAGTGGGACCTATATGGGCTGATACAGAAACACCAAGACCAAAAAATACCTGTTGATGACACAAATATTTAACTCGGTGCGTGCATCGAACACGCAGCCTATTGTTTCATAACCAGCGTCTAGCCAACTGCGTCACGGAGATCTCATGGTAGTCAGTATTGAAGCGGACATATCTAGCTACTTTTAAAGCCTCCAGCAATATTTATCTCCAAAAGAAACGCAACAGCCCAGATACTTCAAGTCGATTATGTGTGAGACTAAAGCCACACAGGTCAAATAGTTAACACTACAGGCTTAAGGTTTCGAGCTAAACTCTACCACTAAGAAATTGTTCTACACCATCGCGATGCTTTTGGCATATAACATAAGTATGTAAGGTTAGTGAATATTGCAGAAACATTAAATTAATGATTGACTGCATTAGATCCAAATAAAAAACCAAATCTTATAAGGCAAGATTTTTTAAATATTATGTTTGATAACAACCCTTGTCTAAAGAGTATTTTTGTCAGTTAGAGATTCGAACCTAGTGCCTTGCGATTTATGCTCAATTTTTCCATCTGAAAGAGTGTAGTTAAAAAAAAATTAAAAAAGAGTGGTTACTTTGTTTCATACCTACATTTATTTATTTTTACATTGACATATTTTCGCTCCTAATCTTATAAGAAAACATATTCATTTTTAGAAATATCTTTTAAAACACATCTGAAAAATTAATACATTTCAAGCTTACAACAAAAAAGCAAATCAATGACAGGTGAAAATAGGCATATTATTATCAAATTAAGCAAAAGAACTAACCATTAATTTACCATACTATATACTTATCTTAAAAACATAATTTAATATGGAACTTATTTAAAATGGCAACATATTATATTTTATATTAATCATTTCAATTTTAAAGCTCATTTTCTTAAATATTTTATTACGTTCAGAACGCCTAACGCCATCTATTATAATGAGGGCGTAAACTAATTTAATGAGCTCATTACTTTTATAATAAATATCATACACCCTTAAATTTACTAGAGGTAGGAAAGCATAAAATATGTATTCGTGATATCCGATGTGTCAATCCTCATCCTATATGTTACAAGGTAAGTACCCAAACGTAGAGATTCGAGGACATGATAAAATCGTTTTGTAAAAAACCAATAAAGAACTAAAAAGAAAATGCAAACGAAAATGGCCGTTGAATGCCCGGCGAAGTGAACGTTGCACTTTCACGATTAAAAAATAAAAAGAAAAATAAACGATGGCGTTAGAAATGAACCATTCGACAGATAGTTCTTATTAGACCCGACACGGCCGCCGGCGCTAGTGTCGCCGCGTAATTTTACTTGGCGCGATTAGTTTCGCTATCCGACACCGCAGTCTCAGGCAGCACTGTACGTATTAAAGCTTTAAAACAACTCTATTTTTTATTTTGTTCTTATTTATATTTTTCTACACCGAAACATTAACAGAAATTTCGTTTTTCGGTTCCTATGTCTTTATATTAAAAAGACATTATATCTAAATAAACATAAAATATATTATCATTTCATCTCTATCAATAAGCTGTTCCAATCGCCTGGGATCAAATATGCTTCGCTGTTAGACAACTTACGCGTTTATTTTGGTTTTAAGTTGGCAACAGTTTGCGGTGAATAAAAATAAAGAAAAGCATCGCAGTGGAATATAATTCACGCGTTAAAAAAAGATATTGAAATCTGTCGATCACATGATCGGCGGATCGAACCGGGTCAAGCACAACAGGTGAGTTGCGGAGCGCATCAACTAAAAAATAAAATATCGAAATGCGAAAAAATAATAAAAATCAGCAAATATAGTAAATTGAAAAAAGAATAGTGCGGTCCCGCTCGCACAAGCGGGATGGGTGTATGCGCGTCCTTGTCGTGAGTGCGCGCACGTGGTTTTCGGTAGTGCCGGTTCGGGAGTGCAGAGGCGGCGCGGGTGTGCGGGCAGCCGGAGGACGCGAGGGCCACATCCCGTCGCGGCCCGCGCCGACCGGCTGCGTTGCCCGTAACCTCCGAATGACCTCATTTTTTTTTCTCCAATGTAAATATTCGGCTCGTTTTGCCGCATAGTCTATAAGTGGTATTAAGTTCCTTCGCCGCGTTCAATTTTCTTTTTTTTTTTTTGTTTTTACGAAAACAGTTAATTAGTGGACGCTCCGAATCGACTACAGCTGCGTCGAGTACTTTTAATTAGTGTAAAAATTTTGTTATTAGTGAAGAAGAACTCGACTCTCTCGGACTCGATTAATAATTTATAAATATTGTATAAACGTAGAAGATAAGTTTTGCGGACTTTAGTACTGTTTGTTATTTATTGTGGTGATCCCGGGAATATTTGTCGACTTTGCGCTCCCGTGCCGTGACTGCCGAATATTTTAATATTACACAAATACAGGTAATGTGTGATATAAGTGATTTTATTGTGGTTTTTGCTTAATTTTATTTTGCGTTACAATTTATGTTTTTGTAAAAAAAATATTTTCAGTAACGGTTTTAAAATCAAAACAATAGAGTGCCGTTTTGCAATGATTTAATAATATTATAAATAATTGTAATTACTTTTTAAATGTAAAAATCTATATGATTTTGTGATCGTAAGATAAAAGATATCGACGTAAATATGTAATGAATAAAGTATTAATTCCGCTAAAATTTTAATTTTCGACTTAAGCACAATATTTACGTATGATTATTTTTAATAGTACATTTTTCGTCTTTTGATGATAATTATTTAAAAAGGTTGACCGCATTAAATTTTCTCGTTAAATCTTATTTTTTTTAGATAAAAACTATTTGAATAAATGAAAAAAGTATGTATTTTGTTATTTTCTTTTTTCTTAGAATTTACTATATCGTTTATTTTACAATCATCGCGGCCGGCGCGACGGCCCGCGATTTCTCAAAATCCGTAAAAATATTTAAAAAATACTAAAATTATTTACAATTTCAATTTGTATTATAAAATTTGTAAATCGCGCAAGTTATTTCGCAATAATCAAAATTTGTTGTTAATGTTGTTGTATTTTTTTTCTTTTAATATATTTTTTTATGTTAATTTTTTTTCACTTTTCATATATAGTTTTCGCTTGCCAAATGAAATGTCCTAAACATTGATAAAACACGCAAACTTTTTCGAACGTAAAATCGGTATTTTCAACACTTGAAATCGACCTCGGTACAATTAAAAAAAAAAAACAAAACTATACTTTTCTATTCTATTTTTATTCAAATCAATACGTATGCCAGTGACCAGGAACGTTTTAAAAAGTAGTCCGAATTCCATTTTTAAACACATTGACATTGACAGATTCAGAAAAGTTTTTTTCTTAAAAATAAACGCAATGTTATCGCAGTGGCGATGCCGACCAGTGGTCTTTAAAAAAAGGTGTGTGATGGGTCGACGACCCCGATGCGGCTTCGGCCGGCGACAGCTGGACCGCGCTCAGATAAAAGAATCATATTAATTCATACTCGCACCGGTCCACTGTTTACAATTTACATATCCACACTCCGCGTAATGTGTTCATTTGTGTATAATATATTTTTCCACGTAAAATAATAATGAAAAATTATGAATGAACTGTTGAAAAATTTAAAAATACTTTCACTCGCAACGCCGTCTGGTTATTGGGGATGAGTTATTTTCGATACGTTAATGTTGTTGAAATATAAAAAACGTAGTAATATTTTTTACGTTTTACACACAGTGTTGCGCTCTGCACACGCGCAAAACTGACGTAGGTCTTAAAGATATGCTTTTTTGTTCTTTTCAAGACAAGCAAGGAACAAAAAAAACTAGGCTGAAGGAGGAAAAAAAATGATATTGGGACGGTTACGTAACAAAGTGAATCGTAGGACCATAACGTCAATAGATAGCAAGAACAAAGAGACTTCATGTTGAAATTTTAACTGTCAGTTACTGAGGCGACTCGGGTATCGATTCAGAGAAAATTATGTAAGAAAAGCTCTAAAAATCAATATATATTTCTTAGTCCGATAAAGACGTTTAGAAATGAATAAGTAGCAAACTATGCTTGTAATATTTCTCTTGAGAAGAAGGTTTGTTTTGGTGCCAATAAAAATAAAAACAAAGAATATTTTTCTCCCGCGTCTAAACTGTGCCTAATCTCTAAACCCAGTTTCTCAACGGAGGTAGAGCATGAATACGTACATCGCAATGAATGAGTTCCGAAAAAAGTGTGCGTGACGTCACGGGCGCGCCGCTCTTACTGCATTAATATGTGCAATCGACGCGGCCGTATCTCATTGATATTGTCGGGTGCCGATTACCGGGGATTTTTTGCGAATGATTGAATTTTATTTACAATTAACCCGGCCTCGGCGCCGGCGAAAGCGAGAGTGACGATTAAATGCCATTTAAAAATAAAACACCAGCCGCCATAACATTGCACTGTCGATAATTTATACGATCCCAGTGACGTGTCGGGCGGGCGACTTGCGACTTGCGAGATACTGTGAGTGAGTGGCGGGCCCGCCGAGCTCGGCGCCTGCACAGACGGGCCGAGGCGTCGCCGACAAACAAAACAAACGAATGCTCTACGAAAGCGTCCGGGCCAAGTGGCGAGGCGTGAACAAAACGTCTTACACTGTAAGAAAACGCCCCACGTAAGGCCGAGACGGGGAGTCGGCGCGGCCCGCCTAATTTGTCTTAGGCGGAAAAATCGCGGGGCGATTACAAGTGGCTCGTAACGAAGTCGGAGCGGGCCGGCGGGGCGCGGGGTGGCGGCGCGGGGCGCGGCGGCGGCGGTCGGGCGCGCGGGGGGGCGAGGCGGGTGGCGGCGCGGCGGGCCGCAGCCACGTCTCAGTCGTCCGTCTGGAGTCGCGCCGGCCGGCCGGGCCGCGCGGCGTAATACACGTTCCTCGTGCTCTTGTGATTATAAATTTTAATAATACAAAATTCCAAAAAAAATTAATAAGTAATTAAAATTTTAAAAAATCTAACCGCGTCTAATCGAAAATATTTTTAGGCTAAAACCCCTCGACCTTTCAATTTTTTGACCTAAACTGTTGGCAGTGGACATAAAGAAAAAAAGTTTTTTGCAAAATTTTTAATATTTACGTCGGTTACATTTGTAAGAGATTAAACGTTTGGCCGTTACTGAGAATATTTTTTATTTGAAAATTTTATTTTTCTTAACTAAGTAGCGAGAACTCGAGTGAGCGTTCGATGAGAAATTAAATGTAAGCGTTGAATTAATGTTAAGTAATTAGTTGTAATTATGATATTGACTGCCACAAATATCTTATGTAATTAGTTTGTTTGTAAGTTGGACTAGTGTGTTACATACGGACACTCCATTTGTGCTGCAACAACATTCCTGGACCAAGGTTCTCATCTTGAGATATCATAGTGTTTTCTTTATTTTGTATTTTATTTTTGTAAAAAAATATGCTAGTTCTTTTTTTTCATTTTTGAATTTGAATTTGGAAGCGTTTAGTGTTCTAATCTCCCGCTCTAGATAGTCTCCGTCGGTACTTTTAGATTGCATGGTAACCGTTTCGCTCCGTTTTTTATTTTTATGTTTGTATAAAGTAGCTCTTATTTTACCAGTGGATGATTTTATGTCAAAAACATATTCGAGTTACTTTTTATTGACAAAAAAGATTAATTGTTGAAAAAACGGATCATGTTTTGATTCACTTTTGTTTGGTTTTATAAGACGTAGAATTCCATTTTTTGACATAATTTCATCAAAATTCCATCTTTTACATTGTAAATTGTTTTTATTTTGTATATAGAGTTATTATCAATGTTTACTGATTGGTAAATATTATTAAACTTTTATTTATTTTTTGTTTTGCTTGTTTTATTTTTATTTTGCGACCTTTATTTCAGTGATAAATGAGTGTTAAAAAGTGCGCCTTAAACTGTGCTCTTAAAGTCTTAGATGTGAACATCTGAAAGATTCTCATGATTCGGCAATATATTTAATAATATATATTCTTAAAATGTGTGTGAAAACTTCAAGAACACGAGATGTAGAGTTTATTCTTTAAAGATTTAGTGTACCTAGATAAATCAGTAGAGCGTACTAATTAATAATGATTAGAATTTCATGTATAGAGCGCGGGATTTTTTCCGCCGTCGCGACTTTTCAATGAATTTGAGAAAAAATTGCAGATTTTCTTTGTGAAAAGATTTTTAACACTCTCCGAAGGGTCTTAAATATAACAACAATGGTGATCATCTTTTTGATTCAATATAATTAATCTCTGTGCTGTAAAAAACATAGAAAGTTATTAATGCTAATAAAAGTAATTAATATAAACAAAATTATTAATGCGTAATGAGTTTACTGATTTTTTTTTGCGTTTCCATTTAATTTTCTTTGAAATGTATATAAGTGCAACAAAGAGATGATTATTTGTAGACTATATTAGAGAGTTCTTGATATTATTTAAACAGCGACTCTACCATACGTAAAGTAAGGGATATTTTTTGTAACACAACGGTAGAGATTTTCATAAAATTTGACATATTTATGTTCTGAAAAATATCTACATGTAACCTTTGTCTGAAGACCTCCATTGGTGATATACATCAAATTAGATATATTATTTTACGTTCTCAAAAATATCTACATTTAACCTCTTTCTGAAGACATCCATCGGTGATATTTGGGCTTTAGTATTTTAATTTCAATAACACAAAAGACAAAATTTAGGCAATAGCTGAAACAATATCTATTGCATGAAGACATTTTCTCCGGTGATAAATTCGTGTTACATCAATGACACTAGTTGGATCGCTTTGTTTGTATTTGTTCTCATTCACGTCCTAAATTCGATTCCCAGGCTCAGTAATTATTCATAAATTATTAATTCTTGAGTTATAACTTCAAAGAAATAATATTAGCTTTGTCGCGACAGTCACAGGTTCAATCACCGTACCTATATGTCAACGTATTATGAATTGGGATAGGGCTATGTAGACTTGTACATATTTGTATTGGATGACGTGGGGACAAAATATATCTTGTAGTTCCTGATAGCTTCGACGTATAACAACCGACTACATAATATGAAGTGTGCCATCAGTGTATCATTGTTGTGTGTATTATGTTTGTTGATAATACCGTCAAGTTAACAAAATGAATATGTTTTTTATTGCCACAAATAGTCATACTCTGTTAGTTCGATAGAACGTTATAAATTATATTATGATACGCAATACAA
Source organism: Hyles euphorbiae (assembly GCA_023078785.2). Classification (NCBI taxonomy): domain Eukaryota; kingdom Metazoa; phylum Arthropoda; class Insecta; order Lepidoptera; family Sphingidae; genus Hyles; species Hyles euphorbiae. Next base: position 4,545,638 of record CM041053.1, read on the forward strand.
CTGACAAATTGTTTTTCTTATCAAAGGAGATCGGTCGATTTCCTAAGGAAATTGGGCCTAGTAGTGAAAACTTGACGGACACAAATGAGACCTAGAATTAAATAAAAAAGATTCAATATCCTTTGACTATAATATAGTCTTTTTGAGCTACGATATGGGGTATTTAAGATATATCCTCTTAAAGTTTTACAAAAACTACCATATTCTACTATCTTCACATATATCTTATTTGGACAATATTTTATATTTTCTGTAACTTTGTAAATAATTTCGTTTAATATTATTGTAAAATGTATTACATAATTATAAACACGTTAAATACTTTTCAATATAAAGTTGATAAAGAAATCATTTCTGGGGGTAGAAATATCCGTTTCAAAAGAAGGTAACTTGACAAACACTAATTATAAGACAGATGTCAATTCTGTTAATATTGCAAACAATGCAAAAAGTGGTAGAATATTTTATGATATCCTTTTTTTTTTTACAAAATCTGATCCCCACGGTGTAGGATAAAAATAAATAGAGAAATAAATCTACAAAAATACGTCTGATTTTTTTGTCATACTTAATTTCTTGTCCGTAGTTGGACCAAATCGACTGATCTCCTTTACAATAACATAAGAAAGATTTTAAACATATTGCCTCCGAAAATTCCTGAACTTGAGAAGGAGATAATGAAATTTAACATTTAAACAATGACAGCTATCCGACCTAAACTAAGATATCATAGGCAATTTGGCGGCATTAGAGAAGACGGGGTAAATTGGTAAAGAGGGAAATACAAAAATTGTCAAACCCGGAGCAATATTAATAATCAAATAAAAAGTGATAACAAATCTTTAGTTCAGTGTTTCTGGGAGCTAGGGACTGTATCAGTTGACCAAAAATCATAATATAGCCAAGAAAATCACTAGAATATAGTTTTTGTGATGGAGAAGAATGCAATTTATGCATCACTAGATAATAAAGAGATACCAATATAAGGACGAAGAGTTTGTTTTACATCATAAACTTGCACCTTGTTCCAGAAGGGGTAGGCAGAAGTGTTACTAGAATATCAGCATGTCGCCTTTTGTGTTCCGTTCTACGATATGATAGGCGAGCCTATCGCCATATCGGGCACAAATTCCTGACTCCTGACTTTAAAACAAATCGGGTACACTAATCAACACAAGCAGCACCCGTTCACGAGTATGACGCATGTGCCATAAACAAATTACCGAACTGATACTATGACTATTGAAGCCGGGAAATAAAGGAAACATATATTCCTGGTCTGATGTATAAATTAATATTCATAATTAGACATATCAAGGGTAAATTCGTGATACTCAAAAAAAGCCGGGTCTGACAACTAGTTGTTTCAAAACTGAAGAAAACGTGGCCAAGAAAATATTCCACACAATATAAAGATCTATATCAGTCCATATAAGTCCCACTGCAGGGCACAGGCCTCCTCCAAAATCGAGACTAAGATTAAGAGTGGTTAGGCCATATAGTCCACCACGCTGGCATATTGCAGGTTGGTGGACTTTACATACCATAGAAATTCATGCAAATCATCGTCAACGTCGTTTTCCTTCACCACAATAATGCGTGGTGATTAACTATCAACACACACATGACTCCGAGAAGTCAGAGGTGTGCCCTGAGAACCAAATATAAAGATACTTAAAATGAATGTTATATATGAGGAGTATATTGCTCAAACCGTAGATTATTTTTAAAGATTATTTATGTTTGTTTGTAAGTTGGACTACTAGCATTCCGACCCGGCTGCGCCCGGTTTCAGATACACTTTTCAAAATGGCAAAAATAAATAAATAAACATACAAACTATCCTATGTTACTTCTAATTCCTCCAAGAATATGTGTATAAAGTTTCATGATGATCGGTTTAGTAGTTTTCGCGTGAAAACAACAAACCAACTTAAACATTAACATTTATAATATTAGTAGGGATCACTCCGAATTTGATTCCTTTATAGCAATGTAATAAACTAATAATTTATTTCTCTACGAAGAACAGCGTATAGAGCCGTCAGATTCAGTTATTTCCATTTACCAAAGGCGGTTTCAATAATCTTTACCGGAAAATCTGCTATTGGATGGGCGACTAGTCTAATAAACTACATCGGCTTAGCTCTATTAGTCAGTTTAATGGACAAAGTATATCTTTCACTATGAAAAACTAGATATGTGAAGACTTAATATACATTTTTTATTGTAATGAAAGATGAAACTAGTATGTCATTCGCCTGATTGTAAGCGATACCAACGCTTATGGACAGTAGTAAAAAAAACTAAACAACATCTTGTATTACAAAACAATGCTTTCTATTCCACGGCGCTCGCCATCCTGAGACATAAGATGTTAAGTCCTGAGACAAATAGACAAAAGACACTAATAAGACTGTATCAACCTATATAGATCCCACTGCAGGGTACGGGCCTCTTCTAAAATCGAGAGTGCAATTGACAGTGGTTAAACTATAGATATAACCACCACCAATGCTATGGTATGCAAGTCTCCTCACGATGTTTTCCTTCACCATTTTAGTGCGTAGACTTCTTACTGATATCGATTTTGCTTATCAAAATAACCAATATTGATGAATCAAATACATAGTTTAAAGAGCGCACAATCATAATGAATTTATTTGAAATGATTTATGGTTGCATCCAATACTATTAGATCCATACTGCAACGAATTTTCAATCCTCGAATACGGAGATATGAGACAAAGATTTGTTTACACAAATATACTATTTTATCTCAGTACGGGAATCGAGCCCGTAGCAATGCAAAGCTGATGTATTACCCACTGCGCCACGTAGGCTGTCATTCTAACAAAATTTGTGTACATTTACTTATTTTGAAAAAACCTTATACATTTCTTTCTATTGTCCCAATGTTGAGCAGAAGCTTTCCAAAAACCTTTCCATTTGACGTATTTACCATCAGCAATAGGTTTACATTTTACAAATATACATAAATCCTTATATACAATATAGCTTAGGTTTCATAGCGAAGCAGGCATGGGCGGGGTAAGGCCCACCAATCCGGGTTAACGCATATAAGACTATGTACCTACATACATATTATAGCATACAACACTAGATAACTATGAACAATTAATACGAGTACTTATAAAATAAGAAGAAAATATATTAATGGCACTCTATTTAGCAACACAGAAGTCATTATCATTAATGGGCAGGGAGTTTCGCAGATAAAATACAATGCCTGATAAAAAAATACTTTTGTAAATTATAATCAAAAAAATATTTTTCCATTGGACCTCAAATTATATAATACGAAACATAGCATCTTTCCGTGCCTAATTCTTTATCACCAGTAAAATGTTGTTCAAAATAATGCAAAATTAATCACTGTATGAAAAAATAGATACCGAATTAACAAAAATAACTTTCTAAAAAAATGTGTTTTGTCAGAGAAACGCACGATTAAGGCGAATTTATTGAATCAATTCGTGACTATTTGTAGTTCTGCGAAGGTTTACATTTTATCTGTCATGTTATAACTAAAACAGTGACGGAAAACATCGCGAGGAAACCGGCATACAATATCGATTTATAAGAATTTATATGGTATGTAAGTCCGCCAACCCGCACTAGGCCAGCGTGGTGGACTATATGGCCTAACCACTCTCAATCGTACTTTCGGTTGTAAAGGAGGCCCGTGCCCTGCAGTGGGACGTAAATAGGCTGATACAGTACAGTAGAATAAAGTGCACTTAGATTATTTATTGGAATGAGATTATATTATGATAGCTTGGTCAAAACTATACACAAATGCGATTGCAAACTGCAAATACCCCGAAAATTCAGAGGTGTGCCTTGGGATTCGGACTCATGACCACTGTGAACATGTCGGTAGCCACGTGTGGTCCGTTTACCAACAGGCCACCACGCACTAATAATAATCTACCTACCTAGATTGCTGAAATTACCACAAGACTCATTGGGTAATCAATTCGTATGTAAAATAGCATAGATATATAAAACAGTAATGGCTTTATTCACAGACCTTTTTTAAAACCTATAACTTATATACGCCCAAATACTGGAACGCAACTATAAATATAAATGGCGCTTAACTACGTTAATCCTGATTAAATGTACTGGCTAAGTGGGCCGTGCGCTGTTACTTATTATTTGAATGGCGTTCCAGTATTCGGGCGTTAATGTTTTGTCTTCTACGCTCAAACTGAACTGAAAAAGGCGGTCGAAAGGTATAAAACCCTAGATAACTTAACAGTTTCTAAAACTATCTATGAATTAAGCGTAAGTTGACTTATAGCCGTTATCAATAATCTATCTATCTTTAACAAAAGAATTACATTAGTTAGATGCATTTTATGTTTCAGTTAACAAAGATAGAGAGGTAGAGATATGGTGCATATATTTATATATAGCTAGGTAAGATAATATGATGTCTATCTTTGTATAATGAAGCGTATAATTGGTCCGACATATGGTAGCTATTTTAACCTCTTGTTAAAGATAGATAGTATATAGAGAACGGCCAGTAAACAACACAGATAAACCTTTTGTAGATATCACCGTAAAATTGTAAATACCGTTAGATTATAATCTATCTCGCGAGATTGTGAACTATCAAAAGATTGTGAACCGTAACATACTGCTTACAATTTAACGCATTATTTTTCGAAAGATCTATCTATCGAAGTGAAACTGTTGAACCTAACGTAACCTAAGGTTTACAATCTTTCGACAACTCACAATCTATATATTAAAATCTAATGTTATTAACAATTTTACGGTAATATAGACAACACTACAGACACAGAACAGCCACTAAAAGAAACATCGTCATATTATTCTCTATTTCTAATTGACATAAACAAAATACTGTCAATTGTTTTACACGACTACGACAAAGCGCAAACTAAGGTTATGATTTAGATTTCAAATCGTTGTGTTGATTATTTGAATCGGGTCATCACTCATATCTGGTTTATTCTATAGATTTAATGACGTCACAGAAATTATATTGTTTTCGCAATTGCTGCCTGGTCTAATACGCAAAATTATGGAATTGCACACAAATTATGATTCCCGGTAATAATATTTCGTGCAAAATTTACACGAGGATCATCTAAACCTCTCTACATACAGTCTAATGCACACAATTTATTATAAAATAGCTATATGATAGTATTTATAACACATCTTTAACATTTAAAACAATTTGAGGGACTCTACATTGTTAATATATTAATTATAAGGACCGAATTTTATGCATTTACATATTTAGGCCATTTAGAAAATGATTTGCTAATTTTGCCTAAAATCTAGATACAAGATTTTAGATTATTAAATTTTAAGGTACTATAGTATCTCTATAGTTCTTCACCTATAATTAAAACAGCGCCACCTACAGTAGTAGCTTTAAACTATTATTGATCGTTAGTAAGTAGTTGTTCACGATTTGTCTTAGTTGCTTATTTAAACTACAGATGGCGCTATAAACAAAGTCGCAGGCGCATCTCCATATTGTATCATTATTGTTTCCACAGATGTCGCTACTATATTCAAACAACGGAATTAATAAATTACTCTTTTTAATTTAATCATCATATAATATTATTATTATAACAATAAAATCAAACTAAGTGATATACTTTACTGTATCACCCCATATACGTCCGAGTATATCGCGTCGATATATCGCGAGTATGATTGAGAGGATTTAGGCCATGTTGTCTACCACGCTGACCAAGTGCGATTTGGTGGAAATCACATGATCAGTGTTGTGCATATAAATTAACTAGCGTCCCGGCCCAGCTTCGCCCGGATGCATATAGATTTCTATACAATTATATGCACGTATTATACACATAAACCTTCCTCTTGAATCACTCTATCTTTTAAAAAAACCGCATCAAAATCCGTTGCGTAGTTTTAAAGATTTAAGCATACAAAGGGACATAGGGACAGAGAAAGCGACTTTGTTTTATACTATGTAGTGATAAATATATTAATTTGATTGGTTTTCTCTTCACATGACAGCGCCATCTATATTTTTGTATAGACACACCAATACCGTTAGTCACTAATGCGTTCGCTAGATGGCGTTAGTAATCGATATGCGTTGTTGTATTTTTTGATTGAATCTATTTTACCTTTCCCTTTCGCATATAACATAAAAATAACAGTTTCCAGTACTTTATGATCAAATTGTAATAATATTAAAGTATATTTAAATAACTTATAATGAAATCACAGTCCTTAACCACGAAACTACCTATAAGAAAGTGAGGTAGGCGTGTGTCTTGGTTGAGTGGGCGGAGTGCGTGCGGCTAAACTTCTAAGAAAGTGGGAGTGTCAAGACGTAGGAGGGCCGAGTCCTCTATTGGCTGAGAATGTTTAGGTAGCCCCCGGAATTAGAATATATCGCCGATCAATCCCGAGCGCCGTTCTGAATATTCTATTGTTTCTCAAACATATTATTTGATTTCGTGACAATAGATATTTGATTCGAACTGTTTAGTTTGTTTCGAGGAAATATTGTAGGGATTAATTATGTTTAACAAATTATTTACTTTTTAAAAACTTACGTCGGAATAATGTTACCTATAAGTACCAGTATTTTTACAATACCAAGTTACAACACAGATTTTGATTTATCTTTAATACCCACGCGACAACTATTTCCCAAAAAAAAGTATTTTTAATTTTATCCGTTTTAATTTATCGTTGATAAAAATAGCGACAGTATGAATACTTACCTATTTTGACAATGTTATTACGCAACTTACGAACTAGTGAACCAATATGTTCGTACCTACATACCTACTACCTTAATATATTATCTATTCTACGCTATTTTCTTATCTTGAATGTCATAACATCCGATCAATAATTGGCTCGAACATTCAACATATTCAGTGAAATAAATCAGTCTAACCGTGACCACGAAAACTAAGGTAACAGAAACGTCGGGAACTTAAAAATGTAAAAAATAAACCACATCCGAGATTAAATCCGTAAATAATAGTTTTATTTTAATCTAACATTCTTGTAAATCCAAGAAACAGCCCCATGCCCAAATCTTAGAGACAACAAGGCGTGCTAAGACTCGTGGGAGGCCCAAGAAGTAGGGCGGGCCGCGGCGTGCGCAAGACGTCGCGTCGGGCGGGGCCAAGTACCGCCAAGTTTCACATCGATCCCGACCCGATATATTATTCATTGGCTAATGTTATCTTTGCCAAACTATAACATTTCATTTGAATGATGTTTTGGGAGAAAACATCAAATTGTTTTGAATGTTTGCTTGAATTAATTGAATTAGATATTGGAATTCAAATATCTGGTCGTTTCTCCTCTCTAAGTTAATTATAGTCACAAAATATTGGTTTGTTCTAAATGTCAACCAAGCCTTTCATTTTTCATGTACATGTACCTATATAAATAAATAAATTCACCCAATAGTCACACACATAGTCCAGAACCCACACTAAGATCAAGTCTCGTGGCGTGGACAATGCAATGCATAAAGTGCATTTTAAATCTTCAGATAATTAGATAACACATCTTATTTCTTATAAAATCAAACTTATTAGGGAACAATAATATTTATAATAGACTAAACAGACATTTGGCGTGGACAATGCAATGCATAAAGTGTATTTTAAATCGTCAGATATATCAGCAAACATATCTTATGTCTTTAAAAACTTAATCTCAATTGGGAACGATAATATTTGACTAAACAGATATATTTTTTTCAGACAACCACCAACATCAAGGCAAGTCACGCGCACCGGTGACCACATACTTTTCATTTAGGTGAGTTTTTTAATATTTCAAATAGATATATTTTTACCGAGACCAAAGACAACTGCAAACAACACTTGTAATTCACATGAATTTGGCTTTATTACATATAACACAGGTATTCAAATCTCAATTTTAGACAGTATATTTTTTTTTATTTAAATTACATAATTAGGGAAAATATTATTATGCTTCTGTATCATTGTAGGTATCTAGTAGGTAACTATTTTTGTGCAATACTATGAATGAAAACATTACGCTACTTTCTGGAGCTGTCGGATAAAAAAACTTGCGAAATATTTACATTACTTTTAAGACCAAATACCTGGAAGTGGAATACACACGAAAATTATAGGAGGCAGCTAAACGTTGAAACAAACTGCAATTTTTGAAGATTGTAAGTATGTTGCGGTGTCTTTTGTCTGTATTTTTGGACATTTTAATATTCCCTTTGAGATAACGGAGACGTCATTCGTATATTTAAAATGTAAATTTTAACTTTAAGGACTTGTAGCCCTAAAGTCTCTTGATGTATCAGTTATTTTTGAAGTAAATACAATCCATTATTAAAATGCCTTAAGCGCTGCGCAGTTTTAACATGTCAATAAACATTATTGATTCCAAGAAAGATGTAATACGAAGACAATGAACTAAAGCTGGACATTTGCCAATAATGTATAAAAAGTATTATATTTTTCACAGTTAATTTCTTAAAGATCAATAGGCAATAAGATATAAACAATTATTCAAATTTTGTCACATCCTCGTGTTCGTTCCAATCTAAAGGTCACATATTAATATGACCCGTACAACATCTAAGCGCTAAAAATAAACTGTTGACGTCAAACGTAAATAGAACCACTAACAAAATTAAAACATCCACGCGGCTCCATTCCGTGCATGCATGTAGGATCATTACTTAAACTCCATCTTTTTAAACGCCACCCAGAAAGGCTGAATAGAGACGGCCCTTGAAACGGTTTAGAAAAAAAAGAAAGCTCACGCATTCCATTGTACGCAGACACGTTGAAGGTGGATCTCATTAAGGGAACGTTCGAATTAAGAACCGCGCGCGATGGAGCGGGAATCTTAGCGATCATTACGTGAAACGGAACGTGATGCTGTCATGGCGTCGTCTTTTATGTTTATTTTATTTTATTTTATGACACTGTACAAAGCTTTTTGTGCAATATTTTTTTCTTATTCAAATATTTACATAGTTGTCTTATACCCACAGCATAATTCGAAACTGTGGTTATAATTATTTTTATAGCAAAAAGCATGTATTTTTCTAATTTTGGATTACTCTTTTGTTAAAATGATGAATGATGAAATGATTCCGGATGAAACAATTCAATATAATACCTACTTTTAATTTCAACAAGAACGTAATCATGTACTTACTTATTATCATTTCTTGTTAATCTTTTACGTAACCTAGCTACAAAAAAAAACATATTTGTAGACTGTCACGTCACATTTGTGGCTTTTGCTACACCTATACCTTATTATAATATAATCTGAATTAAATCAAACATATAAAAAGTGAACACTTTTTATACAATGTCACGAGAAAACAACACAGTGGCACCTGCAATGCAATCCAAAAAGCCAAACCGCAATGCCTCCCTGGTCAAACCCGTATGTGAACATACAGACTGATACCCAAAACACTTGCGTGGGTCACAGACGGATTTTCCGTAGTAAACCATCATACAGAATACCTCAGCCGAAACAATCTTACAACAAAAGGCAGGGGAATCGTTTAAAACCCAGATATGGTAACAGATTTATAGTCGAGACCATTCATTCCATTCACTATTCACGTAACTGCTGCATGGTAAAGCAATCTTAAGTTGTTAAGTCGCATCTCACTCGAGACTTGAGCCTCTCAGTTTAATGGAGAGGCCGGTGTTTCTACGCCCGCGGTCTTTTCGCTTTTGCGAGTCATTTTAAAATTGTCTTTCAACGCTACCGAACCGTTTTGTTGCCATTCTTTTACTACTTCGATGGGTTCTTATAGAAATGATGCTACGATTAGTATCTACCATAGACGTTTTAATGCATTCACGTTGAAAATCTTCCGTTTAACAATGATTACTCTTTCTAATTTCGTTGCGGATTGTGTTGTTTTCAGATAGTTGTTGGTCTTGATGTTGATGTGCATTTTGTTTTCCTGTTTTATTAAAGTTGCAGTATTAGATTGACATGGAGACGTATTACATACAAGTAAACAATTTACATGCTTTTAAAATAGTGTAACAACTGACGGTCTTATCGATATTAGTGATCTCTTGACCAACAAACGTACGATGGATCATCCGTTATAGTGTTAACTGCGTTATCGGGTAGAAAATAACTTTATAATGCCAAAATCACGTTTTGTCTTTAATATCTTATGTTGTCCTGTTGCTTGCTGCGGCTTTTTTTGCCATCAATTGCTTGCAAATTTTTCAATTTTATGGAGAAAGATATTGAGTTATTATTTACTTCTAAGGTTTCAATTTTCATTATCCTTGTTTACAAAAGTAACCACTAACTACAAATAAAATTACATGATATTAAACAAATATCTAAAACACAGTATCAAATAACATTTGCCATAATATCTACAGCCGTATGAATCAGTTCACATCACACACGTTAGAAACCATTTCCTCTTATTTTAATTCATATATTCTGATAATTCCGAACACAAAATCTCGTATCGTATGTAGACGTCGTTTCTCATCTCAGTTGCAGATATTCTGGCCTTACGTCACACTAAAGGCACAACAAAACATCACCATTTATTAGTGTCTTTACGGATTCCGTACGGAACTGTATTATTGATTCTGGGTACCGAATGGGTAATTAATACTCTGCTCAATACAAAGACATATTGACCTCGTTTATGAAACTGGTATTTACCTTTTCTTCATAATAACACAATTCTAAATTGCTTATAAACCATATCGTGTTTTGGGTATCAGAATTCAGACACGACGAGAACTTTCTTGTTCCCATATACACATATTTTAATTGTGAATAGGTAGCGCGTAATCTATTTATATGATTTTACTAGCAAATTAATTTTTAAAACGCTGATGAGGCGCTGGAATTCAAAGACAAACGAAAAGGACTTCGAAATAATTTCGAAAAAAAAAATCTCTATCTAGAATCAGTTAAAGTGAATGCGTTATCAATACTAAAAGACAACTACCGGCTGCAAATTCGCAACGTCATGTCATACTCTTATTTGGCGCCATTTCTCACTTGACGACATAATCTTGGCATTTCGACAAGCATTCCATTTTTAAAAACCGTTTAAGACTAAGGAACCGCAACCACACAGTTTATATTTTTTTAAAGTTTTTCCTATAAAAAGGAGGTAAAGAAATGGCAATATGAGCCACTTAGGTTATTGTTGGCGCGCAGTGGGCACAAAAGAAGCGGCGCGTTGCCTCCCCCGCCCCGCACAATGAGGTAAGTCGGTGCAAATTGCTCGCGAGACGCCTCACAAATTCAATGCCGAGGTGTGAATGACGGAAACACACGGACACATTCTATGTGGGTAGACGCGCGTCTTGATACGGAATACTAATTTAACTTTGAATTGGGTGAAAGTCCTGATGTACGAAGAACTGTAGTATTTTGACATAATTGTGTTCATTATTTTATAACTATCCCATCAATATTGCTATTAAGTTATATTAGAATTAATAATAAAAATATATATTGCAGCATTTTGATGGATTGCAAGAAATAAAACTCTGATAAATATTTGGACATAATATAATAGATAGTTACAATCAACAGATATATATTTTTTATAGAAATAAGATAAAAAGATTTTTCTTTTTAGCCTTCGGATCCAACAATTATTAGACTATTTGGATTAATATGGTTAATTCATATTGAGCATAAGTGATGAATTCTTCCAACCTTTCCACGAGGCGAGAGGCCACTTAGGTAGGTACCACGGCAACGTTTATTTCTTCCATGAAACAGCAGTATAAATGTACTTTTATGGGCCGGTTTGAATGACATTGTAGCCAGAGTAACTACTGGACGTAGTGACACTGAGCATCTTTTGTTTCACGATAACTCGCAGTGGAATGCCAAGCATTTTTTTGTTATGAACATCTTGCTCCAAGACGTTTTTTACACTTACTTAAATACCAAACCAAATACAATATTATTTAATACTGTGTTTATTATCCTAAACGCAGCGTGTCCGCTCCGAGTATCCTCCCATAAATCCTGATCTAAGAGCGCAAGTTATCACGGCGGCTTGAGCGCCAACACCTCACGCTACGTCACCCGCGAATGCCTCGCGCCAAGAATTTATAAAGTTTTCGCATTAACACTAGTGACTAAGTGTTATATTCTTTGCGTGATGAATGGAGCCTCATGTTAAGAGCGTATACACCTTGCGCGCAAAGTCAACTATAGGTATTTCTTCGTTAATTTCACGCACACATAAGCGACCAAAGCTGTGTGCGTAGAGCTGCCGCGTCGGCTCGCTATACAATCGGCTCAAACAACTTTGATCCGTGCGCTTCAAATATTCAATTGAAATGTAACTGTGATATAATATCATAAAAATATTTTATTTGCATTATAAGTAGACAAATATTACTGTGCAAGCAAAGAATAATACAAATTTTGGATACTAATCATATTTTCGTTATTATTACATTGTTAAGTTGCATTCAAATCAGTGTTCAATCAGTAGACACTACGGACGTTTTATTAATCACTTCGTGTTCGAACACATAAATAGTGTTAGGGGCCTTACAACTCCTTACAATTACGAAATATATTTAATTTTATATTACAATACATAACATAATTTAGCCTCGGAATTACGTCCCATTATATTACCTGAAACATAATTTATACTCACTACAAAATCATTGTAGGTAAGAAAAATAATTAAATATTTTACTACCAAAGTACTAAGATGTGGTAATCGCATTCCGCGCGTGGCTATTTTTACTACGCGCGGCATAATCGACTGCAGCCAGGCCGGAGCGACGAGCGATACGTCCTCCCTCTAGAAGGCCTTGCGGCGGTCTGATTTGATCCACGTCGGACAGCGTGTTTTATAGTGGTTTTTAAAATATTTGTAGAAAACATGAAAACTAATTTTGTTGAAATATAAAAATGGTAATTTATTGATAAGATGTTCTTCTATTATAATATGCAATTGTTATAAAAAATTATGTACGATAAGTTGGTGAAAAAAAATATGTTCTTGGCGAGAGTTTCTGAATAATTTCGCATTGTGGAAATTTTTATTTTTCAGGAACTAAACACAAAAAGATTATTTTTCTCAGCAAAATCCCTCCATAATGGTCTTATTAGTCTGATAATATTTTTATTTTCATCTTATATTTAGTGGTTAAGGATATCTTAAGCTTCTAAATTGCCAATTTAAGCCTAAATAACGAAACTTGTGTTCAGTAATCCGTCTAGTACTCACAAATTATCCATCAATCTATAATGTTTTCCACCAAAATCCCTAGATGACAACCTTTTCTAAAATTAGTAATAATTATTTTTCCTTTAAATTGTTTATTGGTGGCTATTAACTCATTTGAAAAGTCCTGTTTTTAAGCCAAAAAGCGCGTGCAGGGTATAAACGCTCTTAATAGTTTCGCTTTGTTCAAGTCTCTCCTTTCCTTAAAGTATTTTGCGACAAATCTGATGTGTGGAGTTTGTGGGTGTTTGAGGTCTTATTGATTTGGGTTTGTTGCTGTCATTATTGTTCTAATAATATTGTGTTTTCGTTAGAAATTCAAATAAATAATTACAAACCTGGTATTGAAGTTAAGGATTGTGATGGCAATAACAGCACACTATTCAAAATATTTCGGGTCACTCGAAAAAAACAAACAATTATAAGCGTATTTTCTTATCTAGCCACAGATTTACGGATAGATTAAAGTTCTCTTAGCCCTCTAGCGTCGATAACTTACTGACGAACCCCAAATGCATTATTTCATCTCATTTACCATACCAAGCGAGGATATCAGCACAAAAATACCAAAGTCATGCAAACTTCAACTTAAAAATCCGCTAATTGTCTCTGATATAATTATACTAACAAATGACCATAGAGTATTGTCCATTCCCCCCGCATCCGCTGGCACCGGATCTGGCACGCACTTGTGCGAGATACGGAACCGCGTGCCGTGAACCCACTTCCTGTTCCTAAGCTTCCACTGGTTTTACGTACTGTCTATTTGCATTAATTGTCAGGTGTATTTTAAATAACTCTAAAGTCTATTCTAATTCTGACTTCATAAAATATGTTTGCAAAACTTTTGTTATGGATGGCAGAAAATCCAAAACAATGTTCGATCCTTAAAGATCGACTAATTAACCAAAATTTCTCTGTATCAGTAAACTGGGTGGCAATTATCACTCATCACTGGTTCAACCGTTAGTTTTTTCACGTATTTAGTCTCACAGAAGGTATCTCTGACAACCGATAGATCATAGAACCATCGCAAATATGTTGTAGTTGGTTGGTGATACATTATCAGCAATTAGTTACTTTGTCATGTCAACAAAAATTTTTTAATTAGAAGATTCAATTTTTTTTTCTTTTGCGATGAATTGGGAAAAGAGCATGTCATTCGTCTGATGGTAAGCGATACGATCGCTCTTGAACAGTAACAAAACCAAACAACACCATGAATTACAAAGCAATGCTTGGCATTCCTCTGCGCTCGCCATCCTGAGACGTAAGATGCTAAGTCCCAATATGTCCAGTAGTTACTCTGGCTACAATGTCCTTCAAAATCCTAATATTTTCCATATATAACATCATCAGACATTTAAATGTCATCAACCGAGACTATGCGTTGCCTAATATAGTACGCTAGAGTTTCTTGCCCGTTCTTTGGTGAAAACAACATTGTGAACTGGGTGGTAGTGGAAAAAAAGTGACTGAATCTAAGTAATGTATGACATTTTATGGATTAAATAAATATTTTCATTTCATTTCATAGCAATTTTAAATTTTTAAATAACATTTCGTTTCTGAAGACGACAGAAATTCAAATACGAATACTTTCCTTTCCCTAAATAATACACGCGCGAAATCGCCCGATATCGTATATCGTCCCCTGACCAGGTGCGGGGTAGGCAGATGGCGTGCCTTGCCATGTAAAGAACGGTGGAACAATACCGCATTACGAATGCAAATGGGGTAAGTCTTGTAGTTAACAGGTTATGTCATGACTTTAATGTAATTGACGTATTGTGATGCTTTGCTGAGTTTCGAGTTTTAGTTCTTGAGGTACATCATTTGAATAATTTATTTAACAAATTTTAATTTTCAAGGAATTTTGGTATAAACTTTGGGGGTTCCAAAATAAAACACGTGTTTTAGCTCTTATCATTATCTAGAGTAACTTAATCGTATCGAAGTTCCAACAGTTTTCGGTCTTGAATCACTAAAGTATAGCAGTATCATCTCAAAGACAAGACTTATATAATTTTTCTCGTGTTTATCTTTAATTGCAGTTTGTCGCCAGATTGTAAACGGCTACTTAAGCATAATATCTCAAAAATGTCAATTTATTAATATCATATAATTTTCCAATAAAATAAATAGGTCATTGCCAGCACAACACATTCCAATAAGAAAAACAGCACGCATCTTCGACACTTAATAAAGTGAAACGATCGTAGTCGCTAGTCGGTGTTAGTCGGGTTAGTCGGTACACGACTACACACTAGTCGTAGCCCACATTAGTCGGGGCGGGTCGCGTGGCGCGGCCAGGTGCACGCTCGATGCTCCCCTTCCCTGTCATCTCAAATATAATAATACTTATTATTACAATTCCTTATTATTTCTTGCTTTTTTTAATTGTGCCCCGACTTTTACTCCTTTTGTTCGCGTTTAATGGCGTTTATTGTTTTGTGTTCCTTTTTATAATGCGTTGCGCGTGCCGGCTGCGTCTGCAAGATTTTGTGGACATTTTTATTTTATTTTTCTCTCGTCCGCGAATTAAATTAGTTGGCTATGGTTTGTCTGTGCCTTTTTTGCGTAATGGGGACTCTATTTATGAATATTTTTTCGGTGTTTGTATTTCGAATTTTTGTTGCGTTTAAATGCCAAGTGAGTAGTGAGAGACTTACTAAGTAGAGCGGTTTTGTATTTGGCTTCATTTCGATTACTGTTAATAATTACTATATAACGAATCGTACATTCTTTAATGCTACGAAATATTTATGAACATAACAAAAGTAACAAACCCAATTTTGCTACAATTACCTACGTACGTTTTAATTTCACTTACATCGATCTATATACCGAAAATCCCGTTTCTCAACAAGTATAATCTTGTGATTCCACTCACTGACGCACAATAAATATCCCATTCGTCAATATATTCGAAAAGCGGCAAAGACGTGAGCAAGTTAAATTGGCCGAATTCCTGTAGAACCACACGTAACAACATCGGTGAAGATCCGACCTCTGCGGCCAACTTGGTAATTGATTCCCGACCAAGTTTTTCAACTTGCACGTGTGGTCGCATTGTTTTAGTCGATATAATTGTCTTGGAGGTTCATTATGTTTTTATTTTTAAGTTGTTGAAGCACTTGGCTGGTTTTATCTGAATTTTGTAAATAAAAAATAGCCTTTATGAATTGTTAAATGCTGGCTGTTAAAAAAGATGTAATTTTTTAAAATGGAATGAAATTAAATTTTGAATCACGTTAAAATTAAAATATTTACAAAAATAAATCGTACCTACTAAACTAGTCTCATTTTGTTTTTCTTTAACTGTTAATGTTTTTGTATTTTGGCAAGCATAGATTTGGCTGTGCCAGCAAACAACTGCTTCTGCCCATGATCGTAGCCAGCCGTGGGATCAGGGTGGGGCAGCTGTCTTAAATCATATGTAATTAGCAAACTGTACCCACAGTATTCTTCTATAACAACCTGTATCTTTGTTTATAATTCGAATTATCCTATATACTTTCTTATTGCTCACCTGCCTAGTACTTTACCTAGATAATTTATTTTTTTAGAGTTGGTTAGGTACCTTACAGGTCAAAGCCAGGGTGGGGCAACCGCCCCAGTCTGCCCCACCGTGGCTACGCCCATGCTTCTGCCTACCAACCCATTAAGAAAATCATATCATACAGGCTCAATGCTATCTCACCAGAATATAATTTAAAAAAATGTAAAAGTAAATGTTAGTTTGTCTCCACGTCGGCAGATGTCGCCGGTGTGGAGTTTCTCGTCTGTCTTTACTTAGGTTCGATTACCGACAAATGTTAAGGGGTTGTGTTTAATAACACTTATGAAAACGTTGACCCCTGTACAGATTGAAATGTTTCAACAAGACTTAACCGGTAGTTTAAATACAGGCAGTCACATAGTAATGATTCTACATTGAGATAGATATAACAAGATATGTCTTTGTAATCAAAATCTTTTTTAATATATTTAAGATTTTAATATGCCGAAACTTATTGAATAAACAAATGTATGCATCCTTAAAAAAATCATTTAAATGTAACATGCGCGAATTTTGTGTAACATTCCCGAAAATATAAGAAACCGAATTGCATTGCAAATACATATTACAACAAGTACATACAAGTACTTCAATGTTGTTTATAACTTTATATGCATATAGGCTTCCCCAGAAGTTTTCCACAATGATTTATTGGCAAAAGACGGAATGAAACGCAACAAGGTCCCTTAACCCAATTTAATTATTAAAAATATGTGAAAAAAAGATAACCAAAAATAACTTGCAATATAAATAATGATGAATATATAAGTATATTTTTTTAATCAGAAATCTTGAATGGATTTTTTTAAGTAATATCTAATATCTATAACAGCCGTAAAGTTGTAAGTCTTAGTCGAAAATTTGTATCTGACACCCCTATAGTTTTAAACCTAGTGTAGCAACCCTAGTGAGATATAAAAAAGCAGAAGCTCCAGTCAAATCGGATACTAACAATAGACGATATCCGACTTCCACCAACAAGGTGCGCCAACACGCGTCCAACATATGTTTTGATCAAACTCGCCAACACAAACGTTGGAAAAAAAAACGCCCGCAGATCAAGGTGTTCGCTAAATTGCTTTTGTTTTTTTTTTTGTGAATTTTAAATGCAATTTCTATCTATCGGTACAACCCTTTAGTTTAGACACATGCTAATATTTTTTACGATGCGTTATGGATATTTTTTGTTTGATATACGAAAAAACGTTGGAAGTCATTTATTGCATTACTGATTAGAAGATTAATGGAAATAGACACACGCTAAGCAATTATTTGTTTTTTTTTTTCATGTTTATTTTATTCAAAATAAAATTTAAAAAAAACATAGAAGTACAAAAGACGCTCTTAACGCTCAAAGCTATGTCTTACATACACCCATTGGATGGGTTTAAAACGAGGTAACAAACATTAAAAAAAAAGCAACATACAGTCGAATTGAGAACCTCCTCCTTTTTTGAAGTCGTTTAAAAAGAAGGAGGACTAGAATGGTTCTTATTAATACACAGTATAGTACACAATATCTGTGATCACAACCAATATAATTTTCCCTGAAATTCTAACCATTTTGATCCAAAAATACTACCAACTTTGGTTCCAAAATATTGTCAATCATGTCACAACTCAGCAATAGTAATTACTTAACCCTTCACCAGTTTTAAAATTCCAAACATTTAATAGTGTGGACAGATATAATCAGCGGGTATAATGTGTCAAAGTAACCCTCCCACGACGAATAACTTAAGTATAAGAAAGCACATGTTGCGCTCCCCCGACCACGAAAGTACCGCTTAAGTGTTGTACGGCCATAGTGAAAGCGATTTAGGGTTTAATATAAAAAGGCTAATAAAGAAAATCGATATTCATGTCGAAATATAATTAGGTATTAAATTACAAAAAATAATTTGATATGTTCTTCCAAGTTCCAGTTACGCAGTAATCGTATTTTAATATCTTACAAGGTATTTATTTATTTTGCTATTTATTGCATTTTTAACCATGACACTTACAAATCATCTAGTTCATACATACATACATAAACTCAGGCCTTTTTCTCAGAAAACACAGGTCGAAGTGCTACCAGGACATTCACATATTTTCGCCTTGTGTGTTCCATCTTACGATGTGATAAGGATCGAGCCTATCGCCATATTATACACTTTCTGACACCGGGCTAATAATTAATAGAAAAATCCAATATCACTATGCCCGACCAGGGATTCGAACCAGATACCTCTTTCTTTTTAATTTTGTGCTTTGTAACCGTACCAGTGCAACTACGCCACCGAGGCAGTCTTTTAAAGTGTAATAAATATTAAAGTGTATTAAAATAAAATTTACAATAAATCATATAAATTAAAAAAAAATACTAACTACCTACTACTAGTGTAAAATACTAACTTTTAAATGTATAATAAATACAAATACGCTGTAAATAAAGCTCCACATTTATTATACTCGATGTTTACGCTACCCGGCTTGTCTTGAGACGGCCGGGGCAAGACACCAGGGGTGTCACGCAAGCCCCTTACACCCGCAACGTAAACAAAGGGTTCACGCCAATTGCCAATTATGTGGTCATGCATTCACTTTATTCACTATTTTGTGGTTTATAAAGCGTTTGGTGTGATTTTTTGTGATTTTTATGCGTAAAAATGATAGATGGATATGTTACAAACGAAAATAAAATATTTTTGCGTAAATAAAAGCAATAAACGTGAGTACAAAGATGTTGGTAAGCAATTAAAATAATTGAAAAATAAAGAATTTTTATATGCATACACATTTATATGCATATACTTTACTTGGTACTTTTTACAAGACACAAATAATTTTTAGCCTCACCAGACTGGTCAATCATACATTTACTATCGATCATAATTCACAACATAATCAATATTAAATATTTAAAATAGAAATATTCTACTGCCAGCCCTGCGAGCTACGAAAACGTTTATCTTAATACGCCGTTTAAGATTTCCTTTATCTCAGAGGGTGCTCGATGGCCTTTTAAGAGTGTTTTCTCACTCTGTCCTCTCAGATAATATTTTATACATTGGTTTTACAGATATTTTAATTTAAACGCCGAGTAATTAACAGAGTTTATCTTTTATTTTTATATGTTTATCTATCGGAAATCGGAATTAGTACTTTATTTTATATCCAACGTTGGCCAGTATTGTCTATGTATTACCAGCTATAATCCTTTATCTGTCTTAAATGTGCAGTAAATTTTATGAGAATACAGTCCAAGCTCAATGCCAAAGAAAAATCAAGTTGATGAACTGGCCGGATATAAAATCTTTCCTTCGCATCTTATGTTTAAAAAACTATTTTTAAAAATACGTTCAACCACACGTTCTTAATTTGAATTTATATTTCAGTTTTAAATTAATTGCCTTTTTACGAATACGCTTGCTTGGAGGTTAAAATATTTACAGGTTCATTTTTAATTCGTTTATATTCCATTTAATCATATGCGAATTTTGCACAACTCGTATTTAAATGCTGTCTAAGAGAAAATCCACAGCTAATAAGCTTACATGGTTTAAGTGTCTTGAAGTCTTCTTTTAAAGCTAACTAAATTTACGAACGTAATCTCTTTACAAAATGTTTTAATTCAGTCGTATGAATATTTCGTTTTTAGTTTAATTGGACTTATATTCCACATCTTTCAAACGACTGTGGAAACAAAGAAAAACGTAGACAGTTCCTAACATTTTTTTTAAAAGGAACAGGAAAGGAATCCATATTCACATAAATTTACCTATTCACAGTATTACAAAGCACTTTAGAATAATGGTCAACCTTCGTTATATAAAACCCGCCAAAATTCTTGCGACTGAAAACTTTCAGATAGATTATGATTTATTACTTCTTAAATTGGCTCGTACACTAATTGCCGAAAGCCGCTTATTAAAGCCTTATTATAAATTATATAATAGTTAAAAAAAACTAAAATACACGCTTTAATAAGATATACAACTAAAAAAGTAAAAATAATTGATACTGAATTTAAGATAAGAAAGAAAATGGAGTAAAATACATATATTGTTACAAAGCGTGGGGTGTTTACAACAATTACTTATCATCCTGCACCCCACGCTTTGTAACAATAAAATATATGTATTTTACTCCATTTTCTTTCTTATCTTAAATTCAGTATCAATTATTTTTACTTTTTTAGTTGTATATCTTATTAAAGCGTGTATTTTAGTTTTTTTTAACTATTATATAATTGTTTTGACTAAAAACATCCATCTACGGCTGTATTTCCAATCAATAACGCCATCTGTTGGTCAGTAGTAACATTTGACACTTGAAGAATACAAGAAGCTTATACCCAAATGGAGATTGCATTCCGTATATAAAAGTGAAGCACAAAAATTTTACCTTGAATGACGTCGCTGATGCCTGCTATCCTTTTCTTTAGCGTAACAATGAATGAACTTCACGTGAACTTCATTCATGAGTCACTCTAAAGAAAAGGATAGCAGGCAACAGCGATTGCATTCAAGGTCAAATTTTTGTGCTTCAGTGTTTTATACGGAATGCAATCTCCATTTGGGTATAAGCTTCTTGGAAGAATACAATGTTAACGCCATCTAGCGATGAATGTAGCAATGGTCATCAATTATAAGAATAATTAATCCTGGCGAATCTAATCAGGATAATTATATATTCTAATCGAATTATTGTATTGTCATCGGTCTTTGACAGGTGTGCAAAATTTGAACGAAATCTGGCCGTTTAAAGTGGGTCAAAATCGCGCCCAAAGAAGTCGGTTACAAACAAACATACAAACATACAAACATACAAGTGAAGCTAATATAAAGCGTGTAAAAAAAGAAATTCCAAATTCAAAAATACATTCATTTATACAATATGTTTTAATGTTAACAGTTTAAAAACTAAAGTCTTATGACAAAAACTTTACAAAAGTAACAACGAATGGTCGCGACCGTTTATTTGGAAAGTAATATTTGTTGACATGGCAAACAGGAACACATTGCGTCTAACATAAGGCACTTCACAGGACGATGAACTTTGCCACTTTTTCACTATGAATTCGGTTATCTTCCGTCCTTTATTGGAGTCTTTTATGCCCAAGTTTAATCATATCAAGTATTTGTATATTTATTTTATCGGTTAGATTACGGAACGAAAATATTTGCACTAGAGTACGCGTGTTGTTATTAGTATAGTTTTATATTAGAATCGCACAGTTAAAGTACCCGTAAAATGTGGTACTATTTTTTTGTGAGGATTAGTTCAGGCTTGTCCCGATAGATGGCGCCACTTTAGTTTTTGCGAAACACGAAAATATACTGAAAATACAATTCGCTTCTGAATTTGATTTTTAGCGAGCAAATAATACGGAATTTACTATTAAAAAACCACTAACGCAAATTCCGACTACTTACATACTAATAAACGTTAATACGAGTATTATAACTTAAAAAAACCGGTGAATTAAAAATCTAACTTTTTTAATCTTTATAATGTAACTAAGTAGTTGAAATATGTTTCTCACGTCCGGAGAAAGTTTAACTTTAATTAACACAAATAGATCAATATCCTCTGTACTTTCTAATTCCCTCCGAGTCAGAGGGCGACCCTCTTTCCCAGGATACTTTCTATTACACCCTTGTTAATGATCTCCAAAACAAAGCGGTATGTTGTAAGGTGTTGCATGGTGTTTTATTTATTTTTACTATCATTTATTTTATATATTTGACGGGGAATCAGACTGGTTGCCTAAATCATCCGCCATCAGTTTATGTGAGTCCTCCATACATATGTATTGCCGGCGGTCTCCAGTAATCTTTAGCATCATAATAAACTCGTTGTTCTATTGCCACGATTAGTTTTAATGTTCCAACATAATTTAGAATTCAAAGTTACAGAGATTTTCCAGGATGAAAACAGATTTAAAGTCAACGGGTTCACACGAGTGCGATTCCGCCTTGCTTTCAAAATGGGATAACGTTTTCCTCAACACTGTCAAAGTCATCCTTTCATTTTGAGACAAGTAAGCAGTGTTGCCACGTGCGACTCCATTCGGGTGTTGCCCACTTTAAATCTTATTTTCCAAAGACAAATCTATTTCCATCTACAAAGATCCAACAAGTCAACACTATTTCCATGTATCCAAACTAAATAAACCATCTCGCCCCGTCATATTTATTATCTTTTAAAAACCTCATGTTTTAGTTCTGATCTTATAATGAGTCGGTAGTGTATTTGAACTGCGGTACGGTTACAAAGCTGAAGTTTCGGGTCGAATACCGAGTGGGGCAAAGTGATTTTAGATTTTTCTATTCATTATCAGCCCGGAGTCAGGAATTTGTGCCCGATACGGTGATAGGCTCGCCCCCTATCACATAGTGGAACGGAATATACAAGGCGAAATGTGGGCGTCCAGTAGCTCCTCTGCCGTCTACCTTTGAGAACAAGGCGTGAGTTTAAATATTTATGTATGAATGTATTAAAACCGGAAGTATACAAAGTAAGCAAAACTACAAATTCCGAAATGTAATTAGGTTTGCAATAAGTACAGAAGACTTGGTGACTAAAAGCAATTATTTAATGTCTTCAGTAATCTTAATCTTAAGGAAAAGCAGATGATCGAAAATCAGACTACAAACAATCGTAAATCCATTAATCCATTTCTAGACATTCTCATGGCAATCTTGTCCTAAAGCACACAATGGACGCAATAAAAATATTCATTTTTACATACTAAAAAGAATGTAAGTAACGATTTAAAATATTACATATATTCGAAAAACTAAAATTAAATCCATAAAAAATACAATAATTAATCAATCACAATAACGCGACGCAGCGAACAATTGGTATCAACAAATAAAAACAAGATCGCGTCACGTTGAACAATTGCGCAATCTTTAATATCCGCATCCGGGCGTTGAAGACACGCTTTTAATATCCGAGGAACGATGGAGACAATCCTCTTAATCAGCGAACAGACATTGTATGAAACGGGGCCACGCACATACAGAATGATTAGCCGCTTTGTGCGAGTCCAGCCGCGTCTACTTTTGTGCTCGGTACTCGGGTAACTTCGGTCGTGTGGATTGCTACGTTATGAGCTGTTTGTTCCCTATATTATTGTCTTTTTTTCGCATGCGGCCTTTTTTTCGGTTGTGGGTTTTTAATTTCTTTATGTACATATGTGCTGTTTGCAATTGGCTCGTGTTGCTTTGGGCTTAGCGATGATTGGAGTGTTATGTTTTATCGTGATTATGCTTTTTGAAGGTTTATAAATGATTATTCTACGGAATTTTGACATTCTGTTTAAAGCTTATGATATAGGCTCAATTATAAGGATATATGGCTGTTTATGTACTTATCCCTCAAGTTGAAAATTTACAGATAATTGAAGAGAATGTTTAGAAATGAAAATCAATATTATTATGTAACAATTGCTCACAAGTTCTATGTACATCGTAGTACATAAGCAGATCACGGTAATCCCATACAAAGAGCGGCAACAAAACGCATTGTGATCTAATTACAAAATACGTATGAAGTAAACGTTGATTAAAAATAAAATCGCTTAAAAGACAAAGGACCATCCGCGGAGATTTGGTTTTATTGCAGCACGCCGGGAAAAAAATCATAACGTTACATAGGAAAGAAAGAGCCGAGCAAAAAACACAATAAAGATACAATGTAAACAAGTTAGGGCGTACTTGAGTAGCTCATTACGTCGCAGATGCGGCCCGTATTAGTCGCTTGGCTCGTTTGAGCCTGAGCGAGGCTCAGAGCCGCGCCCGCCTCATGGCTCGCTTGAGTCACGAGCCGGCTTCACGAGAGACAACGCGGGCCTTTGTTTAACCTATTTCGGTTTAGATTACGCTTTTACCGTGATGAGAGCTTTAATTAATTAAAGATGTTGTTGATTATAGAAAATATGACGGAATGCGTCATGCGTCGCTCGCGTCACGTGCTTTTTACGCCGCTGAATGCCTGAGTGTGGCTTTGTGCTAACGAGTGTTGTAATCTCGTTGTTCTTTATTATAATTACAAATGCTTTTCAATTAACTATTAGTGTATGTATACATTCTTATTTTGGAATACATTTGCATAGAGAGAAATTATAATAATTAGAAATTGTCACACATTGCGCTAAAGTTAGTGATGTTTGAGTTTCCTGTCTTGAGTACCTGCTTATATAAAAGTCGAAAGATAATCTTCATATTAACCAAATTACTAATAACGGTATCATAACTAAGAGTTTGTTAATAAAATTAAAAACAAATAGGCAAAAAGTCGAATGATTTAGAGAAAAACCCCCACATATGAGGATGTCACAAGGAAGCAAACGCTCGGATCCGATTATCCAGCCGGGCGGGTATTCCAAAACATTCGATATTTGATGCTCATTTGAAGCGTTCTTGGTGGTTTGTTTTAGGAGTTTTATTAGCGCACTCGTCTTTCTATCGTTAGCGATCGGTTTTGTTTTGTCTGAGTACATTCTGTTCATTATTTCGCGACGTGGAGCAACATTTAGAAGGGACTTTTTGGACTAATAAGATTAAAAAAACACATGTGATGACTGCGTACAATGGGAACAATGTACAAAACGAATTTAAGCTTGCCTGAAATTTCATTGTCCTCGCTAATTGTCATACGATGTTAGAATCCCTTCGATGTTGAGTATTTTCAGTTCAGTGTTTCCAATGGATATAATAGATGCTTTCGTATAGCAAACGGCACCAACAGATTTGTTTTATTGTGGCATTGTTTTTTTTGTCCATTGCAAATAGTTATTGCTACCTCAATCAAACTGCTAAATGTATTTTTTATTGTTAAATGAGAAAACAATTACAAGGCCATTCGTTAAGTATCCATGATATTTTATCAAACATGTAAAAAAGATTTATGGCGTCCTTGTAAAATCTATCAATACTATAAACAGACTAAATGTTTAAGACATCAGAAATTAAATTCAATCAAGCTGCGTAAGCACTAAGCACTCACATTAGCGATAATAAGGCGACAAAACGCCAAGACAACTGGCACAATCAATAAACGCGACAAGATCGCGATAGCGCAAGCGACGCGCGACAAGCGGAAACCGACGCGTACTCCGGCGGGGGACGGGCGACGCAACACTGCGCTCTGTTTCCGGCGACAAGTTACGCGCCGGCCAGTTCCGCCATACGAATAAAGGCAAAATTTTTAATGTAACACTAGACTTTTTTGGAAAAAGGTTCTATGTAAATTTGAATGCGAGGCTGCGTATTCAGCCTAGCTCCGTGACTTTGCAACGGAAATGTCAAATGGACTGTGCGAACGTCTGCTTGGCTGACTATTGGCTGTTGGATGAGTATAAGTAACTATTTAAACTGTGTGGCAGTTTCTCAAGCTAATTAATGGGAAGAATAGTGCATAGCACAAGTTAGAGCAAGTATTCTAAAAACTACAGGTCACATTCTTAAAAGCCCACAAACATTTTTTATTTTATTTATTTATTTCCAAAAAATATAACAACTTAACAGCCGAGGCCAATGCGACGTTATATCAATATAAAAGAAAATAACTCTAAAATACTTCATATTGGCAGTCATCTAAAGTTCCTACATACGATCTCAATGACTGATTCCTACTTAATATCTTTCCTTCAAGTTAAACTTACGTCTACTCTCCTTGCAATATTTCATAGACCATTGAAGAATAATTTGCAAGAATTACTTTGTTAAACTTATCTTCATACAAACATCTCGTAAATAAACCATAACCCAACAATTTAATCCAAGCAACAGCAAATAAAAATGTAAGAAAGCCAGTTAACAAGTAATGATGACGTGTCGACAAGATCGCGATACAAGTCACAAGCGTGTAGCGATGGCCATAGCGCACGGAAACGAGCTATGTAGTAATGCCGCCCTCTTCCGGCCACCGTCACGCACCAAGGAGAATGTACCGACCGCAGAATGGGAAAGCTCTAGGAATTTATTATGTTAAATTGTTTATTACGACTAATATTTACCTATGGTTGAATAGGAAATAACAGTTATCCGTAAAAAAATACTAAAAGAAAATTAAGTATGGTTAAAATAAATTCATCTAAACTTAATTTAAGGGATTAATGGTTTGTTACTTTGAGATAAGTTGGTACACAAAATTCAATTCTAATTGGACTATTATTACGTGAGTTTTTATATCAGACATAAAAATTATATTCGTGTTATCACTTATAAGATTGGAGATAGTTTATTACTCTCCCTGCTGAGCTAATAAATCATAAAGTTATATTATACATTTAAATCTACAACATGCCTGTTGTAGATTCTCTCTCTATGTAGCTCTATAAATTCTGTCAAAATGTACTAATAAGGCTAAATTATTAATTTTCATTGCTCTAATATCATAACTGTGCAGGACGAAGACTAATTTTAATAGTTAAGTGTATCATGTTACTAGTAAATAGTTATCAGTTTGTAAATGTTCTTATGTTGTAAAGATTAATAAATAAAGATAGAACGTTCCCTTAGAAATAAGCTTATACATATAAGCTGTATAGAACTATAATTTGAGTATATACTTTGTTATGTATCATGTGTTAGCCTAATGTGCAATATTATGTGAATTGTTGTGTAAATGTATAAAGTCTCATATTTGTTATAATTTAATTATGTGAATTGTGTTAATCTATATCGTTCAGAGTTGTAATAGTTTGTTAATTTAATTTGTCATAAGTCTATATACTAGAGTGTTTATGTACCTGGAGATTATATAAAGTTTTAAGTAGTTAGAACAATATTGTCAGAACCTAGTTTATATACTGATTTAAGTATAGTGTCGGGTGCGGGGTCCGCCGAACTTAGGTGCCTCCCACACATTCGGTGCGGAGTTACACCTCGCGGCCCCGCACCCCCCGCAGGACCGAGCTACCGCCCCGCAAGTCGCTACAGCGACACCCCGCAGCGCGCGCTCTCATTGGCCGAGCGCGCCTGTGACGATCGCGGGCCCGACCCTAGGGATTAGCCCAAAATTGGGGATATAGATCGGCACCCTGGGTCGGGCAAATCAGTTCGGTTCCGGCCTACAGTCAAGAAAACATCAAGAAGTCAGCAAGTCAGCAAGTAGTCAGCAAGTAGTCAGCAAGTCAGCAAGTAGTGAAGAATTAAGCAGAATCGCTGCCGGGAGATACCAGAACGAAGCTCTGCAGCCACATCACGACGGTGCCGCAATTACGTGTCGTAATTACGCCGCAATTACGTCACTTTG
The DNA here is from genome assembly GCA_023078785.2 of Hyles euphorbiae. NCBI lineage: Eukaryota > Metazoa > Arthropoda > Insecta > Lepidoptera > Sphingidae > Hyles > Hyles euphorbiae. The sequence continues at coordinate 4,573,747 of CM041053.1, forward strand.
TAAAACGTACTTCTCAGTGCGAATAAAGTTTCTACTTTCTAATCACTGGTATTATTTACCACGCAGCCAGCACCCCCGAACATAAAAACATTGAACGAGGCTGTTCGAAGGCGGTCTCGTTCATTCTGGTCCTTCAGTTCGCCGGATTTGCGTGGAAATATGCCAGTGACTAGATCGGTGGGAAGGCACACCGCCTCGGCCTCGGCCTCGGCGTCTGCCACGGTGACATCCGCCACTGCCACGACAGACGAGACGGGTGCGTCATGCACTACGACGACTGTCACCGGCACCGGCACCGATGCTACCACCACGTTAAACTTAGAACAGTCAAAACAACCCGCGGCGAACGAACCTATGGTAGCGGAACCTACCATCGCCGCCGGTATCGAAGAGAAGCCGAGAAGCAAAGCGCCGTCAAGATCAAGAAGCAAGAAAACGTCGAAATCTCGCCGCCTTGCCGAAGCCCGAGCCGAACTCGCTCGACTGAAAGTCGAGCTCGCCGCCGCCCGAGTCCAACAAATTGAAGCGGACTCGAGCACCGAAGATGACGACAACACGACGGTCGCGGAGATTGAACAAGAACTCCGCGTCCACACATGGCTACAAAATAGCCAACTGCTCGCCATCGATAGCGAGCCGCATCAAGCGCCGCACACCGAAGCCGCCGCGCACGCACCGGCGGGAGTCACCGCCGCACACCCGCCGTGCACACAGTCGTCACTTCACCCGCAACAGACGTCAACAGTAGAGCGCGCACCCGCGCCTCTACTCGCCGACCTGCACGCGCCTCCGCCAGCGACCACTGCCGCGTCCTGGGGACCGAACTTCGGCGCTGCACGCCTGCCGCCGACGTCTACAGTAGAGTGCGCACCCGCGCCTCTACTCGCCGATCTGCACGCGCTTCCACCAGCGACCACTGCCGAGTCCTGGGGACCGAACTTCAGCGCTGCACATCAACCGCCGCCCGCCGTCGCCGCCTGGCTAACCGAACAGGCAGCACGCGCCCCTCCGCCAGCGACCACTGCCGCGTCCTGGCGACCGAACTTCGGGGTCGCGCAGCTGCCGCCGCCGCCTACGCAAGCCACGCCGTGGGACTCCGCCGCCGCCATCACCGCGGCCGGCCTCGAAGCCGCCGCGAACGCCAATGCGTCGTGGCATCAAAGCCGCACCGCGCCGCCGCCGCAACCGCGGCCGCCGCCGCCGCCGCCGAACACTGCGCCGGGATTGGAGCCCGGCGCCGCCGCTCCGCTCGCACCAGCTATGTCGGACGGAGCACTTGCCGTCCCGCCGAAGAGGACGGAGATGCAGCAACTAGCTGCAGCGATCACCAACGCAGTACAAGCTGCGCAAGTAAAGCAAACAAGGTATGTGGAATTACCATTTTTTAACGGTGATCATCAAGAGTGGCTAACGTTCCGTGCTTCGTATGAAGAATCAGTGAATAATTTCTCGAAGTTAGAAAACATGTCCCGCCTGCGCCGGAGCCTGCGCGGGACCGCCAGAGAGGCAGTGCAAGGCCTCTTAATAACGAACGCGGACCCGGACAGCGTCATGCGCACGCTCGAGATACGTTTCGGCCGACCAGAGTCCATAGCGACAGCCGAGATGGAACGTCTCAGAACATTACCACGCCTAAGTGAAGCGCCGCGTGACACCTGTACGTTTGCCACAAAGATTAGTAATGCAGTGAACACACTTCGGGCCTTACGATGCATGTACTACATGTACAATCCGGAGATAGCACGGGCCGTTGTGGAAAAATTAACACCCACGCTGAAACATAAATGGTACGAGTTCGCTGCACTACAACCGAGGGAGGAACCAGACCTCCTCAAATTAGAACGCTTCATTCACCGGGAAGCTGAAATCTGCAGCCCATACGCGACTGCAGAGATGGTCACCGAACGACCGCGAACAAGTCAAACAAGACAAAAAGTGTTCAACACAGCCGCCACCCCGAGAACTAACGCCACGTGTATTATGTGCGACAAAGAGGGACACGCGATCACAGAGTGCTACAAATTCAAGAACTTAACCGTTGACCAAAGATGGGACGCAGCCAAGAAGCACCACGCCTGTTTCCGATGCCTGCGACGCCGCACTCAACAGCACACATGCAAGACAAAGAAGTGCGGCATAGATGGCTGCGAACATCCCCATCACCAATTGCTGCACTCAAAAAGAAGCACGCCGCCGAAATTAAATGAAGACGCCGAGGAAGAAAAGGTGAACTCGACGTGGGCATCAAGCGTGTCATACTTGAAGATCGCCCCAGTACAAGTCTCGGGACCGGCGGGAGCCCGCGACACCTACGCGTTACTCGACGACGGGTCTACAGTAACGCTGATCGACCAAGGCCTCGCGGACGACATAGGCGCAGTGGGACCGGACGACCCACTACGCATCTGCACATACGACGGGAACACGAAAGAAGACCACTCCTCACGTCGTGTGAAAATACTGCTCCGAGGCAAGAACAGACACAATCAACACATACAAGCCCGGACAGTACCTGACCTGCGTCTTGCCGCACAGAAAATATCGCCAGAAGCGATAAGTAACTGTCCGCATCTAAAGGGAATCACGAACACTATAATCACCGACCAAGTGATCCCGAAAATATTAATAGGTCAAGACAACTGGCACCTATTAATAGCTACCCGAACAAGATCGGGTCGAAAAAATCAACCAGTAGCCTCACTCACACCACTGGGCTGGGTGGTACACGGCAGCAGAACTCGAACACTCGGACACCAAGTGAACTTCGTCGGTCACACATCCGAAGAGAATATGGAAAAAATGGTGGCAGAATACATAACGACCGACAACACGTACTTGAACCCGAAACGTCCGGAAAACGACCCCGAGCAAAAGGCGCTCCGAATACTCGAGGCAAACACGACTCAGCTGCCGGGAGGCGGGTACCAGACTGCCCTCCTCTGGAAGTCGGAGGAAGCTACACTCCCCGACAACTACGACAACACCCTGCGAAGGCTCCACGGCATCGAGAAGAAAATTGATAGAGACCCGCTGCTGAAAAAGAAGTACAACGAACAAATGAACATGCTACTTCAAAAGGGTTACGCGGAACCAGCGCCTGCCAAGAAGATGCCAGGAAGGACTTGGTACTTACCGCATTTCGCCGTAGTCAACGCTTTGAAACCTGACAAGCTGAGGGTGGTCCACGACGCAGCCGCCAAGACCAGGGGCGTGTCACTGAACGACATGCTCCTGACCGGTCCCGACCTCCTGCAACCACTTCCAGGGGTGCTAATGCGCTTCCGGGAGCACAAAGTGGCGATCACCGCGGACATTACAGAAATGTTTATGCGTATCCAATTACGCGAAGAGGACAGGGACGCCCTGAGGTACCTGTGGCGAGGGGAACGTCGAGACAACGCTCCGCCTGAAGAATATCGGATGAAGTCACTTATATTCGGGGCGTCGTGCTCACCCGCCACAGCCATATTTGTAATGAACAAGAACGCAGAGCGTCACGCGGATCAACACCCGGACGCGGCAGCGGCCATAAAGAGAAAACACTATATGGACGACTACCTGGATAGCTTCATGGACGTCAGCCAAGCAGAAACAGTCGTCAAACAGATACAGAAAATTCACGAGAAAGCCAACTTCCAACTACGCAAGTGGGCCTCGAACTCGCCCGAACTGTTAGAAAAAATCGGCGAGCGCGTTGGAAGCAACGCGACAGTGAACATTGAAGGCGGACAAACAGAAAGGGTGCTCGGCCTCACTTGGGAGCCACAGGCGGACACCTTTCAATTCAACCTGGATGCAACCCGCATCCCACCGAGCCTTCTAGAAGGACCCCCCACAAAGAGGGGGGCACTGAAGATAGTAATGTCGATATTCGACCCACTTGGTCTCATCACTCCTATAACAATACAGGCGAAACAACTGCTACAAGAAGTGTGGCGAAAAGGAGTCGACTGGGACGATCACCTAGAGGGTGACTTAGCCGCAGAATGGGGAAAATGGATAAGCTGTCTGAAAAATATAAACAATATAATAATTCCCCGTTTGTATCTCAATTACAGCGCGGCTCAACGACTGGAGCTGCACGTGTTCTGCGACGCCAGCGAGAAGGCGTACGCATCCGCGCTATACTGGCGCGCAGTGGACCACAGGGGAGCTGTATCCACCACTCTCGTCGCCGCGAAAGCCAAGGTAGCCCCTCTGAAATTATTATCGATCCCGCGCCTGGAACTCCAAGCGGCCCTATTGGGAGCCAGGATGGCAGCCGCAGTCAGAGAGGAGCACACCAGGAGGCCAGATGCGACGACGTTCTGGACGGACAGTCGGACCGCGCTCACGTGGATCCGGACCGGGGCCAGGAGTTATAAGCCCTACGTGGCCCATCGCATAGCGGCCATTGAAGAGATCACAAAAACGTCGGAGTGGCGGTGGGTACCAACACGCTGGAACGTGGCGGACGACGCCACACGAAACGTCCCGGAAGAGCTGGGCTCGAACCACAGATGGTTTCAGGGACCGGAGTTCCTGCGACACGACCCAGACACATGGCCAGTGGAGACACCGAGCTCACCGCCAACCTCAGGTGAAGAACGTGTAAACGTCATCTGCACCAGTAACCAGTCGAGCGTGATACCTGACGTCACACGCTTCTCGTCGTGGACGAGATACCTCAGGGCGACAGCAAGGGTGCTACAAGCAGTCGCTATGTTCCGGCGCAAGATCGAACAAGTCCATTACAAGCGAACAAAAAGGGGTCCACGTCGCGACCCTGATTGGCGAGCCGCGAACACCAAAACCAACCCAACAGTCAGGACACGCCAACCCGCAGCGACAGATAAGTACATCACATTAACAGCGGAGTATCAGATAAAAGCGGAAAAGCTTATAATAAAGAACGCCCAAGAAGAGGCGTTCAAGGAGGAACTCAAGGCGCTGCGAGCCGGCAAGGAGGTCGGAAGACATAGCCGACTACACCAGCTCAGTGTAAGACTCGAGGACGACATCATCGTCCTGAAGAGCCGAATTAACGCCGCCACTGGAGTGCCGGAAGAAGTAAAAACCCCTCCAGTCATAGATGGAAACCACCGGGCCACACAACTATGGATCCTTCATATACATAGGACTCTACATCACGCAGGAGTGGAGGCTACGGTAAACCAAGTAAAGCAGCATAAATGGGTCGTGCGACTGCGACCGACAGTGAAGATGGTGCTGTCAAAATGTCAAATATGTCGCGCAAGAGCCGCGACACCTCCGAGACCAGCAACTGGAGACCTGCCGACATGCCGGTTGGCGCACCACCAACGACCATTCACCTACACGGGTCTCGATTATTTCGGCCCGCTCACCGTGACCGTCAGGAGAAGCACACAGAAGAGGTACGTCGCACTGTTTACGTGCCTCACCGTACGCGCAGTGCACCTCGAAGTGGTGTCCTCGCTGAGCACCGAATCAGCAATCATGGCGTTACGACGAATGATCGCGCGACGCGGTTGTCCGACCGAGATCTGGTCGGACAACGCGACGAACTTCCACGGCGCGGATGCGGAAATCCGCCAAACTCTTCTCTCCGGTGCAAAACAAGAAGCGTCAAAAAGGGCTATAACATGGAAGTTCATCCCTCCAGGAGCTCCATTCATGGGAGGCGCGTGGGAGAGGTTGGTGCGGTCCGTGAAGACCGCGCTGACCACGGTGCTCCACCAGAAGAGCCCCAATGAAGAAACTCTCCACACCCTGCTCACCGAAGTCGAACTCACACTTAATAGTCGACCATTAACGCATGTGTCGGTAGATCCTGCCGACCCTGAGTCCCTGACGCCTAGTCACTTCCTGCTGGGCGGTCAGGGACACTTCGCCACTACGGGCCTGCCAGCGGATCACACCGCTAGCCCGTACGCCAGCCTGCGTGCGACGCAGGCGCTCGCCGACGCCTTCTGGGCGCGTTGGCTAAAGGAGTACCTGCCCGAACTCCGTAACCGGCGGGAGCCCCATGGACGGGGCGCTGAACTTCGTGTCGGCGACCTAGTACGGGTCGTCGACAACAACCTGCCGCGCAACACCTGGGTGCGCGGGCGCATCTGCGCCACGTACCCGGGACCGGATGGCGTCACCCGAACCGTCGACGTCGCCACGAGGGGCGGCGTGCTACGACGCCCATCCAAGAAAATCGTCGTAATCCAGAGCGTCGAGAACGACGAGTCGCCCTGCACCACATGAAGATGCACCGTCGCGCCACATCGCTACGGTACACGGCGGGAGAATGTGCAGGACGAAGACTAATTTTAATAGTTAAGTGTATCATGTTACTAGTAAATAGTTATCAGTTTGTAAATGTTCTTATGTTGTAAAGATTAATAAATAAAGATAGAACGTTCCCTTAGAAATAAGCTTATACATATAAGCTGTATAGAACTATAATTTGAGTATATACTTTGTTATGTATCATGTGTTAGCCTAATGTGCAATATTATGTGAATTGTTGTGTAAATGTATAAAGTCTCATATTTGTTATAATTTAATTATGTGAATTGTGTTAATCTATATCGTTCAGAGTTGTAATAGTTTGTTAATTTAATTTGTCATAAGTCTATATACTAGAGTGTTTATGTACCTGGAGATTATATAAAGTTTTAAGTAGTTAGAACAATATTGTCAGAACCTAGTTTATATACTGATTTAAGTATAGTGTCGGGTGCGGGGTCCGCCGAACTTAGGTGCCTCCCACACATTCGGTGCGGAGTTACACCTCGCGGCCCCGCACCCCCCGCAGGACCGAGCTACCGCCCCGCAAGTCGCTACAGCGACACCCCGCAGCGCGCGCTCTCATTGGCCGAGCGCGCCTGTGACGATCGCGGGCCCGACCCTAGGGATTAGCCCAAAATTGGGGATATAGATCGGCACCCTGGGTCGGGCAAATCAGTTCGGTTCCGGCCTACAGTCAAGAAAACATCAAGAAGTCAGCAAGTCAGCAAGTAGTCAGCAAGTAGTCAGCAAGTCAGCAAGTAGTGAAGAATTAAGCAGAATCGCTGCCGGGAGATACCAGAACGAAGCTCTGCAGCCACATCACGACGGTGCCGCAATTACGTGTCGTAATTACGCCGCAATTACGTCACTTTGTAAAACGTACTTCTCAGTGCGAATAAAGTTTCTACTTTCTAATCACTGGTATTATTTACCACGCAGCCAGCACCCCCGAACATAAAAACATTGAACGAGGCTGTTCGAAGGCGGTCTCGTTCAATAACTATTTTTCTGTCCTTACACAGGTGTAATAATTACATTAAAGTCCGACAAAGGGGTCCGGCTGCGGAAGTAGTAGTTACTACAATGAATTCAACACGTCAATCGTAGCAAATCTGAGTACCGTACTGTATTGTCAACAAGAACACCATTCAACCCATTCTCTTGCACCATAGAGAATCATATGTTATTTCAACAATCACGTATTGATGCTAAGGGGTTGTTTGAATTTATATGGAAATTTCATCATCATTGTTATCAAACATAGAATATCCACTAAGTATCATAGGCTTCTGTAAAAGGCAAAAAATATCGAAAGTTCGTAAGAAGTTGCTAGATGCAGTACTAGAGAAATTTTAATAAGTAAATGTAAGCGATAATACAATTTGTGGAGAGCTTTCTGACATGTTATTAAAATAAAACGAGTAAAAGCTACTTTTAATCACCAATTTGTTAATTTTAACTCCTTCTTTACACTAATGAAAAGGTCGCATCCTTGTTAACAGGGATCATCTTACAAAAAAGTTTAAACTACACACGACACCAATCTGTACAAAGAGCCGAGTCCACGATAACATATAATTTTAAAAACATGTTCCTATTCACGCAGAAGGAAGCGGCAAGTGTCTCCACTTGGCGCGGAGTCGCTCGTATATCTCTGCCTGTTCCGTTACGCGATATCGTAATTATATGTTTTCCGCTCATCTCTTTTGTGGTGGGCTTGTGTGCTCACCGCTTCCTGTCTTGTGCGTGCTTGCACGTGGTGTAAAGTGTAAGCAATAGCGTTTTTTCTTAATAGAAATGGAAATAATATTTTACTATAAAATTTACGTCAGCCTCCATGACGCACTTGTCAGGAAACCTTGTTATTTTTGTTATCGACACAAGGCATAATATGTCTTACTATCAAGTTAGAACTATGTAACTACCTATATACGTTTCGCGTATTTAGTTCCTTTTTTATTTCATTAACATAAAGGTTTGTTGAGTCAAGAATTATGTATTGAAGAAGCAAAATAGTTTGGGTCCTCTATACTGTATAATATTATCAACTAGCAATCCAGTTTCTTTGCGATCGGTACACCGTTTTTTTTAAAATGTCTGTCCTATCCTATACTTTTATATTATATTGCCAATTGAATTTAAAACATATATCAAAAAATATTTTTTTCGTATTTACGATTCTCAAGTCGAAGGCGCTTAAATCATACGCCGAAAGAAATTGCGTTCCAAATATAAAATACCGCGCCCGCGTCCGCTTCCGTTGCGCTCATCACTTGCACCCCACCATAATGAATGTATGCGCTTTAATTGAAAAGGGGGATGTGATTTAAACAATTATTTTATTGAAGTGTTTGTGATTTTTTTATTTCTATTGTCCCATACGGAACTAATACACCACTTGTGTTGCATTCACGTCGTAATATCAAGTTGATATTTTCTTTAGAATATTAACTACTCTATTGAACTTTTAACTTTTATGGAATCTTATTGGTTTTGTAACTTGGTCGGAGGGGTGTTTAAGAGGTAATAGAAATGCGTTTCAGAGCAAGTTTTGAAGGATTTTTTAATGTTACATCTAAGAGAGCCTACATTAAGCCTCAACTATCTTATTAATGTCCAAAAGTTTTGAGACGAATTCGTTAATTTTGATATCTTCTAGACCCATAGCTTAGATTTAGTCTGAACTATCTTATTATTGTCTAATACATTTCTGTAGCTGTTGACTTTAAAGTTATGAATGTTATGTGTTAACTTTTCTACTATTGAGGTACTTTTTTGAAGACTTTCTTTAATTACTTTTAGTTTTGGCGAGAACTATCAATGTGTGAACTTCGAGAAATATGATATTTTTTACACATACCACTCGGTTTTTCTAACTCTTTTTTTCTACAAGTTAATCGCAAATTACTGATTAATAGACCAACATAAAAACATTAACACATCAATAAACAAAAATGTCCAATTAAAAAACCTTCAAGCAGCGTTTTAGGGTTGCGCCAAATGTCACGCTTTTCTAACCCTCAAGACTGTTCAAACAGATGGTATGCTGTGGGAAGCTAGGGAACTTTTAACACGAAACCAATTTATGTTCAACAACACCTTATTGTATTGAAAATAAGGTTCAATTTCGCAAATCAAAATAATGATTAAATTGGTAATTTATCGCTAATACCTATTTTGGATTGCTGGCCAATTGTCATTATGTCGTGATGGATAAGGCTTATTTTTGTGTAGCTAGGTTTAATTTAATTTGGTCGTTTAAAGATCGCATCAGCGGTTGAGATGGAGTATTAGACATTATATTCAGCGGGTGAAATGTATTTATTGTGCGATTTAGTGATGTGTAGGGTCGCGTGCGAATTAAACTGTATCGATTATGGACAGAATGAGGCACACTGACACACATTTCAAGATATAATGAGCCTATGAAAATTGAAAATTATGTTGATTAGTTTTCCACGAAGACACATATAAAAGAACACTTAGTGGAAAGAACATCAGCATATCAGAAAATATCATAAATATGCTTTGATTTCGCAACGCTTAGGTACTGTAATAAGTGTATTATGACTATTATTGCTTTGATATAATAAAATAATATTTTATATTAAAAGAAAATTATTCCGTAAAGATTTGACCGAAAGACTCCACTTAGGCATCAAATCGGGACAAAGGTAATGTGGATGAACTTATATTATGTTTCTCCTTATAACGCACATGTTCTCATCGGCTAAATATTCAAAAAGCATGAAATCATGACTACATTAACATCAAAACAAACCAGACATAATTATGCAAAACACAAACAAACGAAATCACTATTAAAAACAAAAAACCAAACGCATTTACGTTAGATGTCCGGCCAAAAACCGCAACAAAATGTCTACGTCAATATAAAATCGAAAGCCAATTACTGAGATATGAATGAAACAAGAGCAACGACTCAGGCAAAGGACGCCGTTCAAAAAGCCTAGATAGGCTTTGTGTCCACCTTTGATTACCTGGACCGTCAGGACGTGTGCAGTAAAGACAATGTGCCAGGGAAATGTAAAAGGAGGATTACTGTTTCGCCGTTCGCGGTTTGCGCTCGGAATTAATTTTTTTTTCGTGTGTATTAATGTGTTTTGGCTGTTTGCGCGCGTTGCTTTTGCGTGGAAGTAGTTTGGTTTGTGTCGTGTTGTTGGTTTACGTGTTCTTAATTTAAAAATTTAGTTTGGTTGCTTTATTCAAAAAGTCATTGCGAAATATGTAAGTCCGATTTTCGAAATTTGAAAACCAAACATGGATAATTTGTAGATTCTAATAGAGATACATTAATTCAATATCTTGTAAATATTTTATGATTAAATAACTGATTATTTACAACATATTAATGTTCATAATCTCTAATACATAATAGAGGCATTTTGAACACAATATTAAACATCATATTCCCATTTAAGAAACGATAATAAGCATTAACAAACCCGCATAAACTTTCTTTCTACACAGTTTTTGTGCACAATCGGAACCATGCTACGGCAGATTCGATGCTCCAGATTGTATTTAATTCAAAATAGCAAAAAAAAAACAGTTTGATATCGCCATATGTCGGCAAGGTGCTGTCGACAATGAGACCAAACTCTTTCTAGCGAAAGGTGCAAATTTTCAAGTAGGTCATAATTTTTTGCTCAAGAAATGTTAACACGTGCGTCTTGTATTGTATTCCAAAAAGGTTTAGCTTATAGAGGTTATATAACTTATCTATTTAATTATTACTGGCTGAAGTTCCGTAAAATCTTGACTTGTTTATATCATCAGAGGGGAATCACCCTTTAGGAAGTAGTTCACACACAAATTAGAATTGATTAGTTGTTTATTTAATTATAAGTTATAAAAGTGAATTGTCTTTGATCTTATTCTAAGCATCTGTAAGTATATTCAGTGAGCGTGAGATTCTTAATAAGTTTTATGTGAAGCACAATTAGTCGTATTACTAAAGTAGAGTAAAGAAAGCAAAAGTAAATCGTAGAAAATTATTCAACTAATTAAATTACGCATATTATGTAGTGTTACTATTATTCATGAATTACAAAAAAATATTGTAATATAGAGGAGAGATTACATATTTTCGAATTTAATAAAGCCTTAATAAGTAAACATTTTCGTGTAATTTCTATAACAACATTATCCACTGAATTCCACCATCAAAGATTTTTGACTAACCAGTCACTTCGAAAAACAAAATAATAATTTCTCAATTTTTGCAAAACATTCAGTCCAAAGACGCATTCTAAATTTGAAATAAACCGCCATATAGCACGCGTGGCGTCGGCTCGCCCCATCGGAAGCAACCCCCGCGAAAGGTGCGCGCGCGCATGCACGGGGGGCCAACACCCCTATTATCTTTAACATTTCGAAGTCTGTTTGCAAGATAAAGGCAAGGGGAGCCGGGGGGTGATTTTCTTTATTCTTCACCCGGATTTATTATTATTTTTTAGTTATTATTACTGTGATTGTATGGCCGACGCGTGCGCACATGTCCCTAAGAGCGCCACCCCATATAACTGCGTTGTGTAATGCTCTTACTTGTTTTGTATTTTCTACTTATTGTTAGAGGATTTATTGAAGGTTACATTAGTGGTTGGCGACTTTCCTATTATTATTTGTAATTGAAATATTGTTCTTCTTAATTATTTTTTTGTAACGTACAAATGTAAGAAACACAAGAAATGAAGACGTCTTTGCGAAGTTGCCGTCACCTTTTCTTAAAGAACCGCTGTGATTCACAAAAGAAATTGCAAGCAAAAAGCGCGAATCCGAAATTCTTTATAAAAGTTCTTATTTCTTTTTCTTAAGACACGTTTTCGAACAACCCAACATCTTGAGCACTTTGTAAAGAGCTCACTACGAAACAGCTGATCTTTTGTGCCACCTTACGTTGAAAATTGAAGTCATTCAGACCGATTTGTACCTTAAACGACCGCGAAGAAAGCACTTATTCTTTAACTTATCAAACACTTAAACGTTGTAATACACACGTCTTAAGCAAACCACCTTTGCCATTCAATTTTCAATTATATATTATGGAGTTTAGAGTAGTAATTTGCTTAGCTGTGTGGAGTATAAGAATTAAGGTTGATTTTCCTTAAGTAAAGGAGGCACGTGTTAAAAAGATAAAATCAACGCACATGTTCTTTGATCCGGTGGTTTAATGCGTTCTGTGGGCGTATCGAATGTCCCCGCGGTACGTAGTGGCGCCTCCGACCAGGTGCCACTCGGGTTTATTTATTTCCGTATTGTCTCTTTTAATTAAATTTTGAATTAAAGATGCGTTGCGATCGGAACGTCTTTTATTTCTGTAGGTATATTATTGTATTTCTACAACTAGATTCGGGTCTTGTCTATGGTTGAAAAGTTAAGGTCACAAGAAGTTGCTGGATTTAGGTCACTGTGTAAGTCCTACTTAACAGTAGACTTGCTGTGGCTGAAGATTATTTTAAGATTATAATATCGTATTAAAAAATATGATCATATTTTAAATGAAGTAATATTCCGTTTTGAATTTGGAATACTCCGTCACTGATCTGTATCAGCCCATATACGTCCCACTGCAGGGCACGGGCCTACTCTACAATCGAGAGTACGATTGAGAGTGGTTAGGCCATATAGTCCTCCACGCTGGCCTAGTGCGGGTTGGCACTCACTGATCACTCCTTATTTTCTATTCAACGTCTTAAAAAAATAAGGGACATCAGATTTAAAAATTCGTTTCCATTTTCAAAATTCAAATCGATTGCGAATGCTCGATAAGAGCGTTGCGGTATCGATCCAACATGGCGCGTAATCCTGCAGACAGCGTACTCAGCGCCCACTACACGTACAATAGTTACTTACCCCTCGCCACCTTTGACCCTGCGCTTGAGCAGCTGCGCGGGAAACTAAGATGGCTACCGGCAGGGGTGCATCGCGATCGATTAAGTGCCGTGTGCCGTACGATAATAATGTTTGTAAATAGGGAAAATTCAACATAATCAATGTTTACTGCTAGCACATGTCAATGATAAAAAATACGCGCAAATTCAATGAAAGTTTTGATAGACAAAATATGAAAATAGAACAATTTACGATTAGAAACATATTTTTTAGGTTTGGACTAAATGGCGTAAAAAGGAATGTGCAGTCATTAGTTCTCACATGTTTACTATTAAGTACACATACTTCATCTTATTCTAGATTTTTTATTTTTTCTACACCTATAAAAACTTTCAAACCCAGCCTCTTTTATAAAAATTGCATTAGGAAAAACCAATACGGCCAAAGAACCATTAATTCACTCCAAACAAATTACTATTCTACTAAACTATCGATTCTTTAGCAATCGCAAACTGCGGAAACCAAACACTTCTAAATTCAAATAAAAGAATAAAAGGAAGATCAATCAATCATCCGCCAAAACATCGTTCGGAAGCGCACGCGCCCCTACAGATGCGATTCGCAGCTTTGAGTCGCAAAAATACATATATTAAATGGTACCATCTTCTTTCCGCGGACCCCTATATCGTGTGTCAATGTGATATTGACAATACTGTAGATCAGTACAGATTTCACATCTGTTTTGTCATTGTGCGCAAAATATTCAAAGGCTAATGAAAGAAATTATAGGCATTTGACGGAAATTTCATAAGATTTATATAATTGTCGAAATACATGGAATCATTCTATATCAGAACTATAAACTTTTGTTTTGATTTTATTAACAGAATTTACTCCACTATTTTGGAATGGTTAATAATTGCAAGCTATTTTGTTTTTCTACATTATTTTTACGTGGAAACTGAGATATGATTTACTTTCATAAACGTCGGTTTGAATATCAATAAAATATAATACTATTTCTTATTTTTCGTAAAACTATTTATGTTTTCCGATATGAAAAATTCACATATTCCAGATATTGGTATCTCATCGCTGACATCGTGTTCAATCGCAGCATCGTACACAAAATCCTATGTATCTTACAAATCGAAATCGTCAACTCGCAGGCAAATGTTTTTCTATTTAATCCTCCGATTGACGAGCCAAGGTGCGTTAGTGTGACAAATGTTCCGCTCGGTTACATCGGAGAGAGCACGCGACACTGCCCCGATAGACGGCAAAGGTGCACCCCTTTCTCCTCTCTATTATTACTCGACACAATCGATGGATCGACCCTAGAAAAGTTTAATGTTCGAGGGTCTTACAAACGATCGATCCGGGGAACAATCGCCCGCGCTTTGCATTAGGGAAACTGTAATCTTGCCATTTTGAAATTGGAATTTTTATTAATATTATTTTTCTGTTGGGTTGGTGGTCTGCAAATTACGAGTGTAAGATGTGTTTTATATAGCAGTGTTACGTACAGAATTTGTTGGCTTATTTCGGGTATTTTTTTTTCTAAATTGACAAAGATGCTGCAGAGTCAAATGTAAATCTATAAAACTTGAGCCCATCAAACCATACATTGTATAGGCACTATCGGTCACTTGTGCAATAAAATATTTACTGCAACAATAAAAATGTTCCGCTTATTGTTTCTAATACGAACCAATATTACACAAATATTGCATAGTTCATGAAGATATCGGATAATTTCCTGAGTTTTATTTTACAGCAACGATAGACTTTTGTCTCAGAGGACATCGTTGAAACAGTGGATGCTTCGGATAAAAACAGCTAATATTTTAACATTTCTACTTAAAATATTAATTGCTGAATAACTATCAACAGCTTCTCAATTAAAACCATCTCCACAATCTACTTATTTATGCAATGCATTGGTACAATGCAGGACTTGTGACCTATCTTTGAAAGTATGCGCGTTTGCTCTATAAGAATTCATGATAATTATCAAAATTTGGCTAATAAAATTTCGAGCAAATATCAAGAAATTGACTAAATGTGTGTACATGTATGGGTAAATCTACGCCCGAACCCTGAAAATGTAGACAGAATTGTCACTGTCAGTTTGTTTTCACGATGGCACCTATGTTTTAAAACGAAAACGCTCACAACTCGAATTTCCCGATTTGGATATCGAACCTAAGATTTAACGATTCCGCGCTTAGATATCCGGCCTCTAGAGGTATGAAGCCTAAGCCTAACCTAGAAAAAAATACCAAAAGAAAATAAGAAAGGAAATATTGTTCCAATATTCATTTTATTTTAACTACCCTGCGTAAAGCTACGCTTGTCTTGCAGTGGTGCCGAACACTAAATAGTTGGTATAAAATTGTAATTTCTACTCACAACAATTTAATAATTACGTCATAATGTACTTATCGCATAAATTGCATATTGTTGTTTCCCGTGCACCCTCTATAAAGGATGTCATACACCATAGCCTGTAACTTCCGCAACGCAGGTATGAATGATTACACCGTTACCCGGTCATCGTCACTTCCGCTGTAAACTTGTTACCCCGTGCTTTATGCTTACATTACTTTTTATTTGCGATGTAAATTAACTATTCTATATATTTCGAGGCATAGACAAAGTATTATGAAGGTTATGTTTTGTGATTCGAAATTGGCAAAAAAGGTGTGTATAATTACCTTCTTCAGGAGATAAATTGTGATTTAAATAATTTCTAAATAATTAAATTCTTGATTAAAATCTTATAAGAAAATAAATAGAAGCGTATTCGAACAATTTACATGCTTACAATATAATGCAAACAAGAACACATTTAACAATCTAAATCCTAAAATACTATCTAGAGCGTGAACAGAACATGCAAACATTTTAAGCACATAAGTTCCTTGTAGTTCCTTACTTAATACCCGTACACAAAGTTACGTCCGCATCTTGCAGCTTTATGCAAAGCAAATATTGCGCCAAAACAATCCGGAGTCCGCACCGTTCATCTCTTAACCATTAATTAGTCGCACCCCAGTATCGGTCGTAATCAAGCATAAAATTAAAACTTGGCACACGCCAAGCGTCCAACAAAGGTAAGGGAGTGTCCACACCGCACGTACCTTATGGCACAGCAATTTGTTCAAGACATCTGGCCTCACACCTGCCCGCGCCCCGCTCGCTCGCTCCCCATACCGATACTGTTACCAACCTAACAACACTCAACACCACACGTTCCAAATTCAAACGCACGTCACTCGTCAGTATAGAGTCGAGAATAACTTTTATAAACGCAACCGTCAATTACGCTTGTATATGGTTTTGGCACAAGGTCCAATGCCCCTGTCATTCTAGCTAACGTGTGCTCATTAAAATTCGGAAATGACTAACAGTTTTTCGAGTCCAATTGTCGTAAGCGCGGTCAAGTGAGACTTTACGTCAGGAACTTAGTGCGGCGATAGCGCTCATTAGATGTCGCTAGTAAAAGCAGCTGAAACGTTTAATTTGTTTCCTGTCCGGAACAATAACAGACATCTTTCAATTAGGCGCATGTCGCGTCTATCAAGCGATGTTTGTCCACTAGTCGGGCCGGCCGTCAATCTCAATAGTCGGCGAGTAAACACGATGCGTACGTCCATTCACACAGTCGTGGCCAAGACGTGTGTAGGGCGGCGAAGGGGCAGTGTGCGTGCCCATTCAAGACGGTACGTTGCGTCACTTCCGCCGACGTCACGCGTCTTACAAGTGGGCGTGTGAACTCGCCCCAACGCGGTTTGTGTTTTGACAGCGCGCTTTCCGATGCACCGATTGATATAAATAAAGGGTTGAATAATGAAACCAGTTTCGTACAACATATCATTAAGTGTCTTGTTAGCGATACACGGAATAATATTTTAATAAATATGAACGTCTGTTTTATTATATTCTGCTTTCTTTAGGATTGTTAAGTAGTTGCAGTATTTTCTGTTTTGTTGTTATTAGTTCCACCACCAACAATAAAGTTGAATTGGCTATCAAAAATTCCGACGTTTCATTTAATGCAGCTTTTATATGCAATACCCAAAAAGTAATAAATTATGTGGTTAAAAATTATGAATTATGTAATTATCCAATTACCTTTCAAACTTTTGCCGACAATCTTGGGCTGCACAAATATCTTTAATCCTCGCATTATCTTGACAAAAGCATATTTAAAATTATTTAATTGTCCAACATAAAATGCGCTTCCGTACCCCAGTTTTGACTTCGCAAAACCTCAATAAGTCGACCCCAGGGGTCTGAGGATGCGGGACACGTATAGTGGTAATTTGGCCCAAGTAGACCAATTCGTTGGTCTATTGTGCTTCGAGGACTAAGAATCATTCCTTCAATTCGGTAATGCCCGCATGTCTCAGTAATGTTCTTTGTAGTGCTTTCCGCTTCCTGGTTAGATATTGAGGAGATAAAAATATATAAAAAATTGTTTAATATTTGGGTTTATGATATTTGTTTGGGTTTTTCGTGAAAATGTTAAAAACTACATATTCTTTAATCATTTATTTTAACTACATAGTTATGACAATAAAATTACAACAAGGATTATGTTTAAAGTTTACTTCATCATGACATCATTACCTATAATTCAACAATTAGTTAAGCTAAATCAATAATTTTAAGTGTGTAAGTAAAATAACACGACATAGTGGATTCTTTTACACAATGCATCGTAAATTAAAGATGGACATAAGTCAATCGTATTATTATTGATTTAATTAATACAAATGATTACACACGGATATCGAACTCAGATATTTCGATTCACAATCCATGATACGTTTCCACTAACCAACACTGGATGTAAATAAAAAATACAACACACCTTGTACACTATAAAAAGTAATTACCAAGGTCCAGAAGTCAAGAAAGCGAAACCTCCTTTGCAAAAAACCTTTTTTGTGTAATACAAAAAACCTCTTTTATTTTCTTTGTGCAATATTTATCCTCAATGAAGGCGATCGGTCACGTAGCTTTTATGTTGTGGGCTTGTCGGGTGTTGATACGATTAAAACATCTGTACTACGATTAATATCTGCAGTTTTTTCTCATTTTTTTTAAATTGACCGTTTAGCTTAGAGATATAGCATTTTCGGAGTGTACGAGCCCAATTCATGGACAAAATATTTGTTTAATGTAGCGATATTTGTTTGAAATCTAGGTGTTAGTGTAAGTGAAAATTGAAAGAAAGAAAGAAAAACTATTTATTGATAATTGGGTTTTTTAATGCAATCATTATATTTATGATAATTATACATAATTATTATTATCATATAATAATACAGAAGATTTCAAAGTGTAGAGCATTTTAAATTTTAATTTATTCCGTTTTGGGTATTTAGTAATTTTGATGTAATTACTTATTAGAAATTCCTTTGATGGAACATATTAGACACCTCACAAACTGTAACATCTAAAATATATTAAGAAACTCAAGTGCCATCCAGTAGCATCTTGCTCATCATTGCCTAAAAATTATAATAAATCAATTCATTACAACACTAAATACACAATCAGGAATTACTTCCGGTGATTGAGAGCTTCCTCTTTACGAAGTATCTGAATGGGATACAAACCATAAATATAGAGTACATAATGGGACACACGCCCACACCTGGTATGGAACATCTTTACACACTTCACGACTTATTGATACAAATTGTTCATTATTGGGTAAAGCACCTTGAATGCTACATGAAAAGTAGTTGACGCTGTCCAATGCCGGATGAATTGAAGGTGATTTATGGTTTGGATAGCGAAGTACAACTCGCTAAATACGGCAATTTGATATTGGTATTTAAATTGATTTTCACCTTTTGGTTGGTTGTGTTTATAAACTTTTTTAGGAAACAATCGTGAGAAAACGATGTAGTGGACTGTCGATCTTAGCGTCACGACATGTATAGTATAGAAATGTATCCGTATAAGAGTAACAGTAATTTAGTAATGGATAAATACATATATTGGAAACTGATTTCTGTTCATTCAAAACTGAATTCTTTGTAAACAAACAAAAAGCATTCATTAAAAAAGAGTTACATTTAATGCTGGCTGTTTAATTCAAGTTTGGAACAAAAAAATCGATAAAAATGACGTATGTTCCAAGATTGGTTATGACGGAAGAAACAAAAAACCCGGCTAGATTTCCCGGTGTGCGCACGCGCCCACCCCGGGTGGTCGCGCACGTGCCCGCCCCTATAGATCCACGTCGATAAGTAGTGCTGTACTCCTTATCGATGGCCGAAAGGTGGTACCGCTTTAGTAGCTGTTGCTTGGCCGATTGTTTTCACGCGTGGAACATCTTTTGACGTGACAACGTCTTAAATTAGGTTGCGGCTGGGAGTCACTTATGAAAAAGTGTAACGCCCGGTAACGTTACGATGAGTCACCGAACGAGAGAGAGGCCCGCCGAATGCCTTGCGTCTCTCTCCCACTCAATTTAATTATATTTTTTTTGTTTTAAATTGGAGGTGTTATGTGCCAGTATTTTCGGATAGATTTTTCTTTTCACTTAAATAATTAGTAATATTTGAAATACATTTTTGAAATTGGAATTTATTTAAAGATTATTATGATAACATAATTTATTGTTGAAGTAATACACAGTTTAGCGAGACTGTTCCGTCGTCGAATTGGGGTTCGATTCCTAAGTTTTAAGCGAATAGTGTTGGATGGGAAATTAGTTGAAAATGGGGGAGACATAAGGGTAGCAGTCAAATCTTAATTCATAAAGCAACCTTAAAACAAATATAATATAGCAAAGACCCACGTAAATAAAACTGAATCCGATAAAAAAGATTATATTCATCGCAGTCGGTATCGGCAAGATTTTATTTATTGAATTATTCGACGGTGGAGTATTATACCAAAGAGACCTGTAACATGGAAGCAAATCTATCAATCACATACAAAGAGCTATATTTCAATAGACTTTATACATTTTCCGACCAATGAATGCCTTTCAAAATTCTTTATTAATATACGAATATTTTTGTTTCAGTACCATCGGAGGCCACGGGCGTGTTTTGCACCGGATAAGTGTTTAAAATCATATTAATGGTAAGATTTTTATTATTATACATGAATTTACTAGCGATTCTCAGTAAAAAGGTCTAGTTTTACAATATATCGTTCATTCTGCAATAGATAAGAATAAGAATGTATTTATTACTGGCACAATACATCACAGAGTTGTATGAAACTAAAGAATATAAAAATAAATACAGGCCATACAAATAAAAAAAAGAAAAACAAAGGTTATCTCTCATTCAGCTAATATGCTGCAGCACCGCCTGAGCAGCAATGCAACTCTGATTTTCGATGAGAGACCTTCTAACAATTTAATCTAATAAGATGACCTAATGTTCAATTAAGTTTTATTAGAAATAGAAGAATTTCATTGCAATTGTTCTTAACATGTCAGATGTTTTCACAAAAAATATACAGAATATTTACGTGTATTATAGAAATAAGCGAAATCGATGCATTTACAAAAGACTCAGATAAAGATGTGTCTGAACATAACATTAGCACTAAAATAATATTACATCGAATTAAAGTTAATATTTCATACACAAATATTTGCATTTAGCTTATCATTACATTTC
Organism: Hyles euphorbiae; assembly: GCA_023078785.2. Taxonomy (NCBI): domain Eukaryota; kingdom Metazoa; phylum Arthropoda; class Insecta; order Lepidoptera; family Sphingidae; genus Hyles; species Hyles euphorbiae. The sequence continues at coordinate 4,594,503 of CM041053.1, forward strand.
ACATCAACAATATTCCCATAACCTTCAACATAATCGAACCTGGACTGATACTAAACTTTTACATAAGCCCAGCACATAGGCGGAGTACATAAGCGGCGGGTCGAAGCGTCTGAATAAAACCGCTCGAATTTCGCACACACTCGTATTTTGTCTGCGGCCTGACAGGGGTGGACAAGGCATGAATTTCGAATAATCAGACCAGCCGGACACTTGCCGTATGACGGCCCTGGTGCATTTATAAAATTGAATCTGAGCTGACGCTTTCCACATATTAAACCTTCACGGTGTCTTCGTTGCTTGGTTTGGAGGCAAAGATTTTGTTGTTGATTAGGTTTTTTTATTTATTACATTATTTATACAGTATTATTTTTACTGGACATAAAAGAAAAAAGACTTATGAATATGACAAATTACTATATAAATACTATATTCAGATGGAGGTCTTATCATTCTAGGCGATTTGTCACGAAATCATATTATGTTATTAGTCATGTTTTCGGTAGGAAGCGTAAATTAATAAATTACAATAATTCTATTAAGCGATGAGATTTTTTAATTTTAATGCTTTATACTACTTATTACCGACAACATTTTCGTAATACCATCAAAGACGAATTTCTATGCTTCCAAATCCTGTACTTGAATGTTGTGTTATCTAGTTCTTATTCCTATTTCTATGGCCTAACTGTGAATTTTACTTACAAAGGAATGTTTCCTTTGCTACTAAATAGACTGAAACTCTAAACTATGTCTATGCCGCCCTTATACGCAATTTTACAACTTTTTTCTAAAAAATACATCCAAGCCTTTGGCTTTTGGAAATAAAATCGGTTATCACAATCATACAGTCCACACAATAGATAAACGGAGGGTGGGTCGGCATATTCGGCTATTCAAATATTCACGAGGACTGCGCAGATAGGACTGGTAAAAAACCGTCCGTGTGCGACAGCTATGTGCAATTTCATTCCCGTAATTAGTTGGATTTGGATGTCTATTTCTCCCACCAAACAACAGTGTAAATGCATAGTTGTGTTTCGGTTTGAAGGATATTGTAGCTGGAGTAACTACTGGGGCCCTACTATATTAATCCGAAACGAAGTTCGAAACTTCGGATGATCGAAGTTTATATACGATACGAATGTACCAACATATACTTATGGTCGTTATTGACTTATGGTCGTAACCATAGACTTATGGTTACGATGTACATTATACAAATTCGAACTTTTACAGAGTAGATACATTCGTATCATATATAAACTTCGATCGTCGAAGTTTCGAACTTCGTTTCGGATGAATATAGTAGGGCCCCTGGACATATTGAGACTTAACATCTTACGTCTCAGGATGGAATGCCAAGCATTGCATTGTAATTCAAGGTGTTGTTTGGGTCTGATGTTGTTCATGAGCGGTCGTATCGCTTACCATCAAGCGAAAGGCATGCCCGTCCCACTATTCATAGCAAAATGATAATAGATTAGGAAATTTAAAATGGATATAGATTACTTATTACGTTTAAAGAATATTTTCCACCGTGCGTTACTTAGAATCATTTTCTTGATTTTTTGGAGACTGTCCCACCCTCACACCCACCACTGTAACTCCTGTGAGCCAGGATCAACAGTGGCACGCAATGTAATGACACCGAGCATTGAAGCTCGGCGAGTCTCCGGGAATGTCTAACTTGTCTTTAACCCGCAACGAAATTAATCAGAAAGTGAAATTAATAGGAGGAGTTGGAAATAAATTATTGTCCACTTCCCTCCGTGCAAAGCGGGCGACAAAACAATGAACTAAACAGGTAAATAACCTCGTAAAAAGACTTTTACAGCCGGAGAAGCCAGCTGTAAAGCACCACGGATCATATCATTATTACATTTAAATGGGACCTATTTATGTGAGCTTTTAGACTTGATTCCAATAATAAGTATGGCAAAAACGCCGGAAAGCACGGAAGTTCTTCCTAGTCTCTACAAGGTCCATGTAGTATACGACTCCAGATGATATCTGCATACTATCCAGCATAGTTTTACGCTCATTCTGCCAAAGACTACACTCCCAAAGTATATGATGCGCGGACTGCTCATACTCGCAATTAGGTGTTGAACATGGGCACGCAGGCGATTCAACAAGCTTAAAAGAGTAAAGTTTAGACCTAAAGTTACCATGGCCCGTGAGAAACTGTGATACGCAATAATCGACATCCAACCAAGTCTTTGTCAAACGGTCACGAACGCAAGGAAAATATTGATATAGATGTCGTCCCTTCAAAGATACCTCCCATCTATTTTGCCATTCATCTAATAGTTCGCTATATACCACTGAAAGCGGTTTAAATAATCTATCAATTTTTAAAAGTTCACGTGCGGTTAAAAAACTTTTATCCATATTCTCCCTAGTAGAGTAATACATGGCGGCGCGACGTTGCACCTCCAGGTCGACTGGAAGTACACCCGCCAGGACAGGCAAAGCTTCGGTACTAACAGTTCTATATGCCTTACACAAGAATATCAAGGCCAAGCGTTGGCTCTGGAGCAGTTTTCTTCGCACAGCGCCGATAGTAGCCCTATCAGCCCATACGGGAGATCCGTAACAAATACATCCTAAGTAAGTTGCTCCATAGATGATTTTTAGTGTATTGAAAGATAGCCCCCATGTTGATTTTGATATTCTTGTCAAAGCAAAAAAGTTCCTTTTCGACTTTTCCCCGACGTTTTTAATATGTTCAAGAAATGAAAAATTCCTTTCCAAAATTAAACCAAGATAACAAACCGATTCTTTTTTCTTAACAGTGATATTATTAAATTTAAATCGCGGCGGTGATTGTAAACTTCCTTTTAAAAGTAATTGGAACGTTTTATGTGGTGCAAACTTTAAGCGATTTCGATGGCCCCAATCACATATTAATTTTAAACACGCGTCTGCACTATTTTCTAGTCCCGACCTACTGTTTGATTCTATGAGCAAGAGACCATCGTCCGCATATCCGGTCAAAGAACACCCTGACGGTAAGGGAATCGTAAGAAAATCGTCGAAGCCTAAATTCCACAAATAAGGACCTAAGACTGAGCCTTGTGGACAACCCATCGTCAGTGGTTTCGACACGGCATAGTGTCCAAGTTTAAGTTTGGTTGTTCCGTGCGAGAAATACGAGTAAATAAGTGAATATATATTTTTAAAGCAACCTCGTAATTTCAACTTAAGAAGCAGCATTGGCCACCAAGCGTTGTCGAAAGCACCGGAGATGTCCAGGAAAATACCAAGTACATATTTGCGCACCGATGTACTTACCGCTCTTCTAACCGAAACCGCCGCGTCGATGGTTGACTTACCCGTAGTAAATCCGAACTGATTTTCGTGAAATTTTGGTCCACCCGGTAGCAATCGAGGGACGATAAGACGTTCTAAAAGTTTCCCTAGCGACGGCAAGAGTGTAATAGGTCTATACGACTTCGGATCATGCGGGGATTTATCGCCACTCTTGGGTATTATCCGAATGAAACCGGTACGCCATACTCGCGGAAAAACTCCTTCAGCAATACATCTATTATAAACAGTAAGTAATGCATCGCCGGCCGATTTACACGCCTCTTTTATCATTTTATTGGATATTTTGTCGTCACCGGAAGCCTTGTTTAGGGGCAAAGATCGTACGATTTCACTAAATTCATCAAAGGACGAGAGATTTGAATCTGAAGAGTTCGGCAGTTCTACGGCCCACATCCTAATCTGCCTGTGGTATTCTGTGTCATTTTCAACATTATCATCCGGAATTAATGATTGTAACAGAGCTTCCGTTGTCTCCTCAATACCAGTGGTGAAGTTGTTGTCAATTTTTAAATTTTCAATATAAGCCAAATTGATCGACCTATTTGCTTTAAATTCATGGTATAAAGGAGACCACGGACCTTCACTATCTAACCTAGCCACAATTTTTCGTAACAAATTTCCTTTCGATTTTTGGACGGCGGCTTTATAATGAGATCTGGCAACTCTCAGTCTATTTAAAGCAGATGTTAATGCTTCCCCTGTAACACAACGTCTTTTAAGTCCGTTAAAACGCCTACGCGCTCTGCGAAAAGTTCGACGTAGTTGGACTAGTAAGTCATTCCACCAATCGCACCTCCGAGTGTTTGTGATGGAACCTCGACCGATGGTAACGTCTGCGCAATATGTAAACGTGTTCGACATAATCTCAGCACAGGTTTCAGCTGACAAATCATTGCGAGTGAAGTCCCCGGCATGCCGAGCAAATATCGAGCTAAATAAATCCCAGTTGGCGCCTCTAGATTTATATCTAAAATTAAAATTGTTATGTATCGGACCCTGCGTCAATCTAGGCAAGAACTCGTACACAATCAGGCGATGATCACTACATGACGCGTCCGGCAGGACGCGCCACCTATCAATACGGACGTCTCCACTAGAAAGTGTGACGTCAATAGAAGATTCGCCCATAGGGCTACTATAAGTAGGTGGTGCATCGGGGGTGTTATGTATTTCGAGATTCATCTCTGCAATGAAATCTTCTACAGCGCAACGTCGCTCGGTATCGGTGGAGCGATATTTGCCATACCAAAGGATAGATGACGCATTAACGTCAGCACCTATAATAATTTTATGTCCAGCGAGGGACCGCAAGACATAGCGGAGGTGATGCAGGTGGGGACCCACAGCATCTGAGTATTGAAAATAACAGCTCACAACATAAACCTTACAAATCGGACTAGACACCTCAGCGACAGCACAGTGTGACGTCATAAGGTTACGCACTGAAGTAACGGTAAGATTTGAACCCGACACAAAAATACCTGCTCGTGAGTTGTTATCGAGTTGTACTACCTTACTACGTAATCGCGCATGTTGGTATTGCTCTTGAACTAGAACGACATTTAATTTATAATCGTGAATTAACGTGTCTAATTCTGACGTCGCTACCCTATCGTTATGAAGGTTTAACTGACCGATTGTAAACTTATCCATATTTAGTTAATATTGGGTCGACAGAACTAATTGCTCGATTTTGTTTTTATATGTTGGGCACTCTTGAGACCCACAACGATGGTCATGTGATTTTTTAAATCTTTTACAAGGCGCACACACTGGCTTAAATTCCGGGTTCGATTTCTGCGGGCACGCCTTAGTTTCGTGAGACTCAGCACAAATGGCACACGTTGGTGTTTTAACTGTACAAAACTTTTGAACGTGCCCGTAATATTGACAGTTTAAGCAACGAACTACTTCTATGTCATCATTAAAACGGCATGTGGCCCAATCAATGAAAACTTTATCTTTTGTGTCCATTAAATGTTTTCGAATCTCTGAGTCTAATTCTAAGCCTATCCATTTACGACCGTTATCTAAAATCCGCCTGCGGGTAATTTTAACGGACTTTGTAAAGTCATCCTCCTTTATGGGTAATTCGTCCTTGATGTTTTGACGGTACAACGCTGTTAAGAAGGCGCGGTCTTCCATGGAGGATGGCACGTCTTTAACTAAGATACGGGGACGGCGACCCTTCGGTTTTTCGAGACGCAGTCCCGCCGATTTTATCGCGTCGACAGATTGTAATTTTTTAATTTGTGCCTCATTAGCAAGGCGCAGAGCAACACCCGATTTTGCGGTTTTTTTAACTCCCACGATTTGGAACCCATCATCACTCGGATTAATTGCCTTAAAGAGCGCCTGTTTCGTCGCGGATGACGTCTGCAAGTCAGCTGACCGTTCGCTCGTCGGGTAAGCTATTACGCACGGGGCAGGGGCGCGCGGCTGCACTACCGGAGTGGGTTTCGTTAAACGTAATTTTAAATTATCCGAATAAGTTTTATTGCAATCTTTAGTGGAAACGTTACCACGTCTACATTGATCCAACTCGCGTTGCATATTAGCCAACTTGGTTTCATTACACGATGATTTTAGTGCAAGTAATGAAACGATTGCAGTTACTCGTTGTGTAATATCTAAGACCGCCGACCTATTTGCTATATTCATGCGCGAGCCCTGGTCATTAACGAGTTCGTTTATCTTAGACAAATAACTCGATACTTCCAACACCATATCGCAATAATCCGCGCGGCTCGAGTCACTGCCGTTGTCTACAGACGAAGTATCTGCCGATTCTGATAGTTGTAGACGTTTCGATTGAACGGGGGAAACAGATGTGGGCGAATTCACATCGCTGAATAACCGTTTGGCCGAACTGGGTGACCGAGGCGTGAGTCTACTTTGACCGAAAGGATTTGGGCCCCGATCGGGCGGATCGTCATTGTGAACCGACATTTACTTATCAGAAATAAATGCAATTAGTTCACTATATATATTGGCACTAAGGCGAACTAATTAATGTTATACAAATCAGCTGACTGACCGGCCGGGCGATATTTTATTTCGCAATACCCACTGTACAAAAATAAAAGTACTTACCGAGAATAACTTTGAGTAAATCCACTAATAAACGATTTAAAACTTTAAAAAACTTACGAATCACTGCTGACAATACGATACCATACAACAATAAACAACTCACGAACCGATAATCGCCGTTAAAACACACAAAACACAATTAATAATGACGAGCACGTAAACACGTCACTACACTGTGCACCCGCGATCATTTTCTTGATTACAATAAATAAAATGTGCAGTCTTTAAAAATAGCCCTTCTAAGTAGTGGATCATGGTTATCCCTTATTGTTCGATACAACTTTTATCTGATCGAAACTGGATATACACAGGGTGAGTCCAAACACACAACATTTTTGACGGTAAATTTTCAACGTATGCGTGGATGCTATTAGGGCCTTCAGAAAAAAACACCCATTCTACAACTATTATTTTTTGGGCTATCTCCCATTCCAAATGAAACGCAGTACTAAAGCTCTTATTGCTAATTCTTAACGATTTTACTATATTATTTTCTATAATACGTTGGTTATAGAAAATATATGTATCTGTATCAGCCCATATACGTACCACAGGGCACAGGCCTCCTCTGCAATCGAGAGTACGATTGAGAGTCTACCACGCTGGCCTAGTGCAGCTTGGCGGATTTACATACCATGGAAATTCTTATAAATCGCTATGGTATGCAGGCTTCCTCACGATGTTTTCCTTCACTGTTTTAGGGGGGAGGGGGTAATTGAATATCTATACATACATGACTCCGAGAAGTGAGAGATGTGCCCAAGGATTCGAACCCGTGACCACCATGGACATGGCAGCCGCGTCTAGTCCGTTTAACAAAAGGCTACCATACGGACTAATATATAGGAAATATATAATTCTAATAAAAAACCGTACCTCTTTAAAAGAGAAAATGATGAAAAACACTTTTTTAGAAATATTTTTCCAAAAAAATATTGGAATACAAAACAATATGTCTGCTAGCCCGTTAGTGTACAATGGTTGTTAGTGGTCGGATGGATGTATTTCAAGTGTCTGCGAGTGCAGTGTCAGATATCAAGCCGTTGGATTTTTGATTACATATATGTCACTCTAACATATAATATGAAAACGGTTTTGCACTTGCTATCTTGATTTTAGATGAAATATTAAGGTGTAATTTTATTAGCAATACAAGTGTGTTGTGGACTATACCGTCTTCTTGTTCTTGTAGTGCCTCTCCAAATAGTGAAGGTTGGCAGTCAGCTTAGCATACTGTCCCTTGTCTCGTGCGAGGCGAAATAGTTCAGTGGCGCTCACAATCCCTGTCCACTCTCGGATGTTTCACAGCCAAGACTTCTTCCTCCGACCGACTTTCCTTTTACCAGCTACTTTTCCATCATTATAATTTGAAGGAGCCCGTACTTATCATACGGTCTATCCCATCTCAATCGTACTCTTGATTGTAGAGGAGGCCTGTGCTCTAGAGTGGGACGTATATGAGCTGATACAGTATACTGCAGCTTGAGTACCACTTGTTACTATGGTATGATCATAACGAAGAAGTTTCGGGTTCGAATCCCGGGTCGGGCAGACAGGTTTTTATTTTTAATACCAGGCAGGAGCCAGAAATGTGTGCCTTACATTGCAATTGTCTAGTCAGACACATAAGGCGAAATGTGGATGTTCTGGAAGCACCTCTTCTTACCCCTTCGGGAAAAAGCCGTGAGTTTATGTACATATGTATGTATGTATGTATGTATCTAAACAATCTTTTGTACAGTCAGCAACATAAGTCGCTACACAGTCACGAGATTTGGAATTGTCTTATCACCCAAAATAATAATTATTTTCAATATCGTATGGCACTTCTCGGCATATATGACTTTACTTGGTTATATGTTACGAGTACAGAGCAGTAGGTACAAATTTAATTCATAAAAAGGTTATCAAAAAATGTTTTGGTGGTAGGTCTCTCATATGTGTGAGGCCATCTGGGTAGGTACCACCGCAATGTCTATTTCTCCTGTGAAACAACACTGCTTAAATGCACTGTTGTGTTTCGGATTGAAAGACATTGTAGCCAGAGCAACTACTGGACACATTGAGACTTAACATCTTATTTCTCAGGATGGCGAGCGCAGTGGAATGTTGCTACTGTTATGAGCGGTCGTATCGCTTACCATCAGGCGAACGGCTTGCTCGTCTCGCCATCCAATGCAATAAAAAAAAAAATGTGAAGTGTTCAACGACTTATATTGCTGACTGTACATGTGGTATAGAATTTCGAAATATTCTTATATTAGACTGACTAATGATCTAGTAAATAAAATTTATGTTCATACATAAAAGCTAAAAATCCGGAACATTTGTAACATTTCTACGACCAAAAGACAAATACACAATCATTTGAATCAACAACGAACAGCGAGTGAAACCGCACACAAACACTAGTTTTACAAATAAAATCTATCCGTGTAAAATCGATGAATAGACCATTAATCAAGAAGGCAGTTTTGAACACGGGAAAGCCAAAAGCCATGGCCGCTTATCAGAGCATAGTCATCGGAAATTCGAAGTGATGTGTAGCCCCGAAATCAACGTTTGTGGAAATGGAAGCATTACTGGATTTAACTGAAATCTTTCTAGTGCAACTGAGATTTTTATTTATTAATTTATATGTGCTTTATTGTATACTAAATGGCAGCCTCCGTGGCGCTGTTGGTAAAACAAGAGGCTGCGGGTTCGATCCCCGCACCTTGGTAAATGTGCTTCGGGTTTAGGTGTTTGTGAGACCGAAAATTCTGTCGTAGTTTTTCATGTGACATCAGGACGATGTATGTGACTGTTGTTTGTATTTATTTATAGATGAAATACGGCTTACAAAATATTTTAAAACTAAAAGCTCGATTACAATAGACGGCCTTATCGCTAGCTGCAATATCTTCCAGGCAACCTTTGGATGGACTGGATTATTGTTATGTGTAAGTGGGACGTATATGGGCTGATACAGATACAGATTCATTCACAAATAAATGCAATTTATACTTTTAATGTACATATATATGTAAGTAAGATCATAAAAAAATAAAATGAAATGGCACCATGGGTAAACATAAAACATTATATTTATTTAATAAAAGATGTAGACAAATATTACATTTCTAATATGGTAATTGCAGTAGTTAAGTGTTAACTGCGTTGTAGTGAGCGGTGAAATTGATATTAATTGTATTAAGCCGACGTGAGTTAATAACTTGCGTTTAACATAGACTTTGTAAATTGTACAATTATTTGTTATAGCCTTTTTCTAAGACAGAGTGTTTAAAAATATGGCAGGTTCTATTTCCGTTATAAAATATATCGTCAATTTTTCTTTTGGATTTATGAAATCAAATCCTGAAAGTCTTCACAGATCGAACCCGCGACCTCTTGTCTCACAGGCGGCGTCAAACCGACTGCTCCACGAAGGCTGTCGAAAAATGCTCATTATAGATATAGCACTATTTAGTGACTGTTACATACAGGGTATATCTGGACTGCTACCGAAAATGAAGCCGGGTGGTAGTTTTGGTAACTACTAACACATTGCAATTAATTTCGCAAAGAAACGAGTCTATTTATTGTGGTTTTTTAATATCATCGTTTTTGGGTGGAAATCCATACTTTTTGCTAAAATAATCATTTGAACCTTTGCGTGCCACAGTGTCTTTAAAAGGACGTACACTATTATTTTAGAAATATCTACTTGTTTACCAACCAAATACGACGATGGGAAAGAAATAAATTCGTCGCATTTTTTTAAATTATTATATTTGTTGTGTCTAAAGTCTCTAAAACTACCACCCGGCTTCGTTTTCGCTAGCAGTCTTGATATACCCTATATATTACTCATTTCCGCGAGTTGTTTGGCCACAGTTTTGGGTTGAGATAAGACATATCGTGTCGGTTATGAGTTTCTGATCACGGCCGCGAAGCCCACCGACTATCGAATTTGTGTTGCATTAACACCTGCAGTCTAGAACCAGACTAATTAATCTTCAAGAGTATATATGTATATGGGGGTCGCAGAGTTGTTACTGATATTTTGATAACCTACGAAACTTTCAATATGCAATCATACCGTCGTACAACTGCGCCACCGCTACAGCACTTATATTGAAGTCTCTATCACGGTATATACATATAGTATCGTATTATAATTTCTTGGCGTCTATGGTGAGATCACGAGTCCTGTACCCCCGCTGCTGGTCGTGAAGGGCTACTAGTCACCGGCTGAGTAGAGACGAGATCACGCGCACTGATCCGCCTTTGGACAAGTAACTCCGACAGTGCCGGTAATGCCATGCTGCCATTTTTATTGTCTATGTCTATGTGCCTCCAGTTGAATCGTTAGTTTCTTTTTCTTGTGGTTCGGGCAGGTGAGAATTTTTTGGAGCATTTGTTTTGAATATCAAATGAAATATTTTTAGTCTCTTGGTTGGTAGGATTTTTCGTTTGTCTTTTTAGATGCGATTAGATAATATTCGATTGGTTAGTATCTATGTCTATTTGCTTTTGGAATTAGTAGCTTTGTTACTTAAACAGCGTTGTTTATCTCTAACTAAGACAATGCAACTACAAAACAAAATAATTAGACCCCGTTGCGAACACAAAGCGATATGACAATAGATTAGTTTTGTATAAGGACAAAGAATATTCATACAAAGCATGTTTGAAAAACAAACTAAAGTTGGTATAAGGCGAATTCAATTCAACGTTTGCCATATCTAATATTCTTTTCAGCGGTGTGCGGCAAATACAAAATCTATTCCCTCACTGCGTACATAAGTCTTATGTACTTCCGCGCGAACGCTACGGCCCTAATCAATATAAGTAGGCACTACTCATTCAGACGCCATAATTCCGTTAATAAAAATACAGAGAGGAAGGCTCAAAGGGGGCGGTGGGGGTCGGAAGCGCAATGGGCTTCGGAAAATTCACCCGGTGAATGGGAAAGCGCGGCGATAGACAAACAGCCCGGCTGACCCCGCGCCCACCCACTGCCCCCCCTCGCCCCCCACTACCTGACCGTACATTTTGAAATAATGCCCCCCGACGGGTCTGTTACCTTGCACATTCGAATTTTCAAATGTTGCGCGGCAAATTCGAATTTCGAGCGTCATTTACTTTTTAAAACAAAACGGCCGGCGCTTCGCGAAATTCGAAAGTTTTTTTTTAAATCGCCAGTAATAAAATAGTGGCACAGGCGGAAACGTCAAACGCAAACGTATCTTAGTAAAGTTAGCGCGCGAACGCACCAGAGAGGTTATAAATCTCCTCGACACGAAATGGCTGACCAGCGCCATCCCCCTTTCACAGATCTATACTGCTATAGTCGTGCTGCAAAAGTGTGCACCATAAATTTTATACAAGCACCAGTGTGCGGTAAAACTAGAGGTTTGCGAGTGTGTGTGTATGTGTGTGTGAAAATTCGTGTTCGTCCCGTAAGAGGAGTGGACAGTGCCCAGTATTGCTTTGTATATGTGTCGTGTACCTACGGAAATGGTATCGAGCCTACCAGATACACGGCTGTAACGGATTAATCAAAATAAATTTTATAGTACAAACAACGCGTAGCACTGACGTGAGGTTAGCTTGGCGGCCGATATAATTAAACTGTTTTAGGGTTAACCGCAATACCATTATATTGTGCATTTGCTTTTCTGAACTTATATTGGCGTTGTTAACACCTGCTGGCACATGTTAGACTGACCAAGAATGACTTTTTTGCATTCAAAGACACAGATAGGGATATAAGTTACAAAAACACAAAATGTATGTGTTATGATTTGTTCTTTATGGCTCTAGTCTACACGGGCTGATACTAAATCATAAACAGCGGAAAAAATACTAGCTATCATTTTTATATCTCGAACGGGAATAAGGACGCATCCACATGGTTATAAAAAAACGCGGCGTCCGAAGCCCAAGCAAACGCCGACTACAAAGCGGCGAGTAAATTTCCTTCATCAAATTTTACCTTGTCTGCTCATACATAGTTCACAGGTTACATAACATTACAGCGTCGCCCGAATTCCCGTCGGTCGAGCAATTTTTCGCGCCCTTTTTACTTTTTTCCTTAGTAACGAAGTAACAGGCCTTTCATGTAGCTTTCCATTCCGACGGTTCGAAGCGCTGAAAGAAGTGTGAACCGGGCCGTGAGCATCGCCAGTCAGGTGTGGTTAACTCTCAGAGGACGATGGACTTCCCCCGGGTCGAAGCCACTTAGTCTGCTTCTGTCACTAAAAATAACAACTCGTTTATTTTTAAAAAGCCTACCGTTCCGAGCGCTTGGCACGCTGTAGGGCCGCTTCCAAATCTGCAAACCTTTTAACCGGTACAGTCGAAAGCACAAACACTATCCTCGGCGGCGGACGAGGATTGAATAATTAATTGAATGCGGTATTAGGCTGTCAACATTGATCGCTGGTTTGGTGACGCATGTTTTACTAAACATCGCTTTAATTGTCTGCTACACGCTCTCTTCCGCCGTTGTTAGTTTATGGTTGTTGGAACATACACGCTACATATATCAAGGAAAGGTGTTAATAGAAATGCAACGTTTTGTACTATAAACGCTAGAAATATTTACTATTCTCGAATACGTTCAGTTGTCGTAACTAAAGAGACATCCTATAAACAACATTAGCCACGTTGCACGTACAATGGCATTGTGAAGAAAGCGTTGAATGTCGTCAACACAGACTCGTAATTAAGTCCAAAACAAGGGAGCTAACACACACATAGCGGCGTTATCGGTTACGCACTTATATTTAGTCGTGGACGTAGAGTGTGCACAAAAACGCATCTTTTCCCCCATCCACCTAACCCACCCCGGCGCGGCGGCCGGCGGGCGAATACATTCGACTAGCCCATTTGCAATATCGCATTGTGTGAGTGACTGTGCGCCGCCGCTGCGTGTGTGCGCCCCGCGCCGGTGAGCGCGCCCGACGCCCGTGTGCTCGCCCCACACAGCCGCACGCTTGCTTAGCCCGTGCGTAGTTTTACGTGTACACTGGTTTTCTGTACTGCGCTTTAACAAATTTCAAATTCACAAAATCGTGATTGGTCGGTATTTTGTTTGCACAACGGGGACGCTGCGACGCCGCCGTTTAAAATTTGCTACCAGATAATTCGTTTAGCAAAATGATGTGTTTCATCCGATTACGTTTATACGTACAGTGATTTTGATATGACGTATGAGTTATTGAATTGCGATGGATGCAGAAGTTTGTTTTCGTATCGATACATTTGGAGATGGGTGTTGGTCATAAATTGCAACATAAATTGAATTATTTCAGGCGACTTTATGACTAGACATTCAAATTGCAAAGAAGGGAATATAGAAATAAATGAAATGACTATTGAGAAAAAAGAGGCTGTTTTGTTTAGTTATTTATGTTCAATTTTCTTAATATCCCCTGACTTAAAAGTAAACGTATATTAATAACACTTAAACATCTTCCTTCGATCTAAGAAACGATGCTTAAAAAAAACAGGAGCAGCGAGGCCAGAAGCAAATAAACAAAAAACTATAACCAAAATTGATGAATTATAAAAACATACATCATCCACATTCACAATTGGCAGAGCGTGACAAAAAACGCATCGATGAAGCATTACCGCGACAAATGAAGCAATTAAGTGTGCACGCGCCCCAATCATAGACTACCGGAAGACATACGGTCTAATAGCCCTCTAAGATTCCAAATATCAATTTCGAACTGGCCGCTCGGGTGCGTCCACGTCATTTCACTTTTCAAATTCGGAACACGACATGCCGGAAGTGCGCTACAAAAACCAAACCAATCAACCCAAGACAAATTCCGAATTCGAAATTGTCTATTCACGATTAGTTTTTCCATCGCGTCGTATTGTTTTGTAAGCAAAAACTACTAATAAAATTTCGTCTTGGACATACAATTATGAAGGCACAATGGTACTAGGAATCTATTCTCGCGCTCACATGTATACAATAATTATGCATAAGTATCTGAATTGGTTTTAAACTGACATTTTAGACTGCATATTATTTGCATAGATTAAAAATATATTGCTACTAATATAAGTCCTAGAATGTTGAGCATCAGCATTCTCTAAAACTGAGATTTGACATTGTTGAGATTTAGTTTACTACGTGCGTTGGCCTGGTCCGGATTGAAATTGTAGAGAACGCAAAGGTCGAAGGTATCCTCAAGTTATTTCTCCCTTATAAGAATGAATGATACAGCTGGTTGATAACATTAGTATTTCGAACGCCTTCAAAACAATATCTACGGCTTCTTTCAAGACGTATTGTTTAATTTGAGAAGGGCGTAGTGTGGAAATTGATCTACTAACTTCGTTCTCCATACTAATAACTTATTTTGAACCTTATAAGGAGACGTTAAGGTGTGAATTCATACTGTGTTTATATTTTTTATCAAATTGCTCAGTCACTGTACACATGGTGAAAAACGTACCATACATATGTTACTAGAAATGTACACTTCGCTTAATTATTGTTATTTTAATTAGTGAAAAGAATTCTTTACAATACGTAACCGACCCTAACTAAAGGCTTAATGCCAAGTCATGTTTCCATTCTTGTAACCCTTTATACTTTTATGTCATAGACAAGTTTTGACACCGCGGATAACTATGATCATTTTCTTGATTATACTCATTATTTATTAAGTTATGTAGATAAAAAGAGGTACAGAATAAATTATCTTTTTTATGGTGTAGAAATTTGATTTTTATTCTACCTGGCCACGTTCAAAATGTGGTTTTTATATGATGTGTTTTTTTTTTATAAAACGACCTTGTAGATCGCGTAGTTTATATAAAGCCACAAACGTAGACACTCGAACTTCCTACTTGCGGTTCACCAACACGATACGCTACCATTAGTCTATCAAAAAAATGTCAATATAAATTAATTAACGATATATTATAAACTCAGTCCATGTCTTTCGCTTTACAATAAAATATTTGTATTTACATGACACTTTCGGAGGAGAGTAAATAAAAATCTGGTATCAATTTGAGTAAATTACAGTATATTTTACAATATTTTCGCAAGCAATCTCTTTCATTGGAAACCAAGTAAATATTGCGGACTGGTGAAATAAAAATACATTTTCTCTTCACCTATATTTAAACAATATTCATATGTTATACCAATTCTGGATATGTTACGCGTTTATTAAAATGTTATTGGTGTGGGTTCAAACTCGAAAATACACAACATTTTTTATCACAGTTTGGCAGGGTTAATTCAATTTTACACATGGCAATTTGCAAAGATCTCTATGTTGATGATATGATTCCAATGTATGTTTTCACCGCTAAAGTGCGTAGTAGTTGTCTACTAATACAAAAATAATTCCAAAGAGTTAGAGGTGTGTACTGGGATTCGAAACCACAACAACACGGCCACCACATCTTGAAATACTTACTTCTTGGTTTATCTCTGCTAATATAATATACATATATTAGCATAAAAGATCCCGCTGGACAAAGGCCTCCCCTAAGCTCTTCTAAATCTTTCTACATACATACATACATAAACTCACGCCTTTTTCCCAGAAGGGGTAGGCAGAGGTGCCAGGGCACCCACATTTCGCCTTTTATGTTCCGTCCCATGATGTGATAGGTGGCGAGCCTATCGCCATATCGGGCACAAATTCCTGACTCTGGGCTGATAATGAATAGAAAAATCCAATATCACTTTGCCCAACCCGGGATTCGAACCCGAGACCTCAGCTTTGTAACCGTATCGGAGTACAACTACGCCACCGAGGCAGTCTAAGGCCCGTATTCACAAACAATACTTTACTCAGTGTTGAAGTAACCCTATGCTAAGTAAGACATTTCTCATAGTGATCGTTCCGCTCAGCCTTTTTATTCATAAACAATACTTGAGTCACCCTTTTACTATGGGAACGCACAGTGTCTAATGCGGATCAGTGATTGGTCAATTACTGTTGCTAATTTCTCTCTGGTGTTTGACAATTGGTGTCTGCGCATGTCCCGCGAATTATTTATCAGTTTCACTTTGACAACTTCAAATATTTATGTTCCAAATATTTAATAAAATTTCTTTCCCACGTTTTTAAGCGGTAAATTGTGTGTGTTAACATAGGCCACCCCCCTCCCCAATGAATTCCACAGTGACCTGTTGGAGGCAGCCTGCATCCTAATAGATGATTACTAAACTGAAAACTCCCGTATCTGTATCAACCCATATACGTCCTACTGCAGAGCACGGGCCTCCTCTACTATGGAGAGATCGATTGAGAGTGGTTAGGCCATATAGCCCTCCACGCTGGCCTAATTCGGGTTGGCGGATTTACATACCATAGAAATTTTTATACATCGCTATGGTATATAGGTTTCGTAACGATGTTTGCCTTCATCGTTTTAGCGCGTGGTGATTGACTATCAAAGAATCAATACACACATGATTCGGAATAGTCAGAGGTGTGCCCTGGGATACGAACCCGCGACCAACGTGAAAATGTTGGCAGTAGCATCTAGTCCGTTTACCAACAGAAAACTCCCAGATGAATAAAATCTTAAGGCCACAAGTATTTAGTAAATAGGCGGTATTGAAAGGCCTCTTTCAGACTAGTGGCAAAAGTGCATGAAGAACAATATACCTATATATATAAATCGATAGCGTTTTCTAAATTGTTTGTCATTGTAAAAATCAAAAGGATTTTGTAAATCTCGAATAATATTTCTTGCACTTATCGTCCTGCGTTCGGTGTCCTTGCCGAATACAGAACGATAAGTATCATCAATATAATTGTCGAACTCCTCCTCTCTGCTGCAATCCATTGTATTGAAAATGGAAAAAGCCTAATGCAAAAACATGGACGTAATATGCAAAACACATAAAATGAAATTACAATTTTCATTCACAGCTGTCACTTTTACGTCTTCAATCGACACTATGCGTTGCGTAAAATAGCTGTTGTGTTTCTTTACCTGAGGGCCTCTTTAAGTGAACGCATAGTGTCACTCATCACTCAAGTATTGTTTATGAATCAAAATTGACAATTCTGTGCGTTTGGTTACACTATGCGTCCTCATAGTATTGTTTGTGAATACGGGTGTAAATCTTTCTATTGAGATAAATTTGAAAAATCTATAGTGGTCTTATCAACTGCTAAACACAAACCTCGCCAAATAATCCCAAGCGCTATTCGCGACCTCCATTGATGGTCCAGTAATATATCCATCTCAAAAAAACAAAAGAATTCGTACAATAAAATAAAGGTGGGGTCACAGCGAAGTCCTAACACGCGACAGATGCTCGGCGGCCGGTACGCCACCTCGCGACAGCTTGGCCGACCGTTGAGCAAACGGTAATTACACGCTAAAACTAAAGGACATTAGGTCTACGTTAAGAATGCGTAGATAGTGTAATTAATATAATTGTTTCTACAGTATTTCAAGTTATAAGAGCACTTTTTTTGTAGTTGTTTGATTTTACTCTAATGACAAGCTATTGTTAAGCTATTTATATAAGCAAGCCTGCACTAGGCCAGCGTGGTAGACTTCATGGCTTAGCCCCTCTCAATCGTACTCTCGATTGTAGAGGAGGCCCGTGCCCTATAGTGGAATGTATAAGGGCTGATATCTACAGATATTGTCAAGCTATTTGATAATGCCATAATTAATCTGAAATTTACTAAGAAAATAAATTTACCTTGTTTAATTTTTTCGTTCAAAATCATTTTCTTGCTGGACACATCTACATAAAATTATCAATAGTAAATTTTATGCTTAATATAATAATTAAAAAATAATTAAATTCCTAATATTAAATACTAAAGAAGTATATCTATAAATTCATCGGTCTACGTCCCTCAAGTAACGCTGCATCGCGCGTCCATAGTGGCCCGCAAGACCGCCGCGCAATATGCCGCCCGGTGGACGCGCCCTAATGACACGCAAACACGCAATATTCACAATCTTGAGATTTCATCGAAGTAATTAGGAAAAGCGTTTAATTATTTTTCCAACTGTTGAAAGAAGGGTATTGTAATATTTTTGCATGATTGTCGTGTTATTATGTCGAGTTAATTTGTAAGTACTTCATAGTATCAAAATACGAATGTTCGTTAGACCAGTATGTTGATATCCAAGATATATTCAATCCATAAGAGAGGTTAAAAAATATCTACAGATAAGGGTATACTAACTAGTAAACGGTGCAGGTAGCTTTAACTGCAGGTCATTTCTAATAAGTGGTTGGAAATCCTTTGGGAACGCCAAAGCTCAACAGAGGGATTCTTGAGGCTAAAGACAATGAAATTCGATAATTATACCCAAAACGTCAAAATCACATGTCAAAACCATTCCTCTAACACAAACTAATCTCAAAACATTCCCAAAACCGCACACATGTCCGGTTATTTACAAACATTTAACTGGTAAATGATTCCCTTGTCCCATGGGAACACTGGCCTTAAACAATGTGTCGGAAACAAAGCGGTGTCCCAGCGATCAGTGGGAGAGCTGGGAACAATGGCGTCTTACCACAAAAGAAATCGCCAAGACGACTGCAAACCTCTCATACGGGTCAATTGTTAATTGTACTCTCTTTGTTTGTAACTGAATACTTTATTTTAATTCTATTTTATTTGCTTTTGAATATCATTTAAATTGTATTCGTCTAGTCCGGCGCGGGGCTTTTAGGTTGCGTATTCTTGTAGTCAGTATAAATAACGCCCAACAGTCACATACACATATATACAGTCAGTATAAAAATTAGCTTTGTTTTAGACAAAAGATTTATCCTTTAACATATTAATTCACTGCTTAATTTTAGTTGTCACGACTCAATCGTTATATTGTTTATTGTATTAAATTATTTTAATCTTAACAATACAAAATATAACCTCGCACCCGAACCATATAATGAAACACAAAATCGACCTTAGACCGCTTAATAAAAATCTCCTAATAAAATCAATTCTTGGCAGTTTGCACACCGGATAAGCTTCCTCAGCGCTGTTTCTCACAATCAAAAAAAGATTTGTCACTTGCGAAGGGGCTGAGTCCCGGAAAGAGCTAGTTCCCAGGGCGGTCGGCCAGCAAACGATAATCACCCTCGCCTGTATCACTTACAACCGCTGCACTGGCTCGGCGAGTGACCCACCAGGGCGACACGTTCGGATACACGCATGAAATATCTTTCAAAAGATTTTTCATATTTTTTGAGATGATGAGTAAAATCCAAAGAATTAAAGTAATTCACTTTAAGTAGCTTTTCATTAAACATACAATTCTATTAAAACGGAAAAATTAAACACTTTTACTTTTCATTCTCTCTACCATATTCTAATCAATCATATTTTAGTTACCCTCACTCAAAACCAAATAATACTATTATTATTTTTTAGGCTAATGAAACTTTATTTGCCAAAAGAAATTTACAAATCTCACCTACTGAGAAATGTATAGGTACATATATTCATGAAAATATAATAACATAATAAGAACGACGCATGTATCCGATCGCAAAGTGCGCAGACGCCGGCAGACCGGCGCGGCGGGCGGACAGGAAGGAAGTGTAAGGCGAGCGCGTGAGAAGCGCGCCATCGTCGTGGGAACTCTCCGCGCACAGGTGCTCTATTGTACTACGCCGGCACTTGATATACTCATTAACTAGTATACGTACATTAGCATATACTTGGAACACGGCTGTATCTACTTTGATTAACAGCGAGTAATAAAATTGTACGTTTGTCATACACACATAAATTTCTTACACACATAATTCTTGGATTGAATGTAAGCTGTTGAGAAGGAGATCGCGGTTTAAGAAAATTATAATAAGTAATTCCTAGTAAAAAGGCTGTATCCGTATATAGCATTTTGACGTTCCTATAACTGTCTATATGGTCTAACCACTCTCAATGGTCCTCTCGATTGTAGATGAGGCCCGTACCCTGCAGTGGGACGTACATATATATATGGGCTGATACAGAATATCAGATAAATAAATAATATAAAAATATGATTCCTAGCATACTCAACCGTATCCCTAGTATTATCAACATCCATAGACCCATCAGACAGACTATAACCTCACCTACTTTCATAGCCAACACATCAAACGAACAAAATCAAACATGAGACATCATGAGCCTCACAAGTAACCCTGATCAGAGCAAGTTCACACCGTGCGACCTTAATAAAGAGGTCGCGACATTTCCCAAAGATAATCGTTCGCAAGTGATACATCACATGAGTCACGCGGGGACGCTGCCACAAAAAAAAGATCCCGCCAATCGTTCCATGCTAAAGATCAGGGTGCGTCGACCTGGCGCAGTGCTCCAATTTATAAAAATCAGCGGGAGAAAATGTGTATTTTCATGGATTATCGTGGAATTGTCAAGATTGAAAACTTTGTTTTAAGATTTTTTGTTGAACTCAGTGGACTCAGTTGCTTAAGCTATTATAATTAAAGTAACATTTTCATTTTCATTTATATATTTTTTCATTTCATTTTATTGGGCAATGGCAGTATATTGTTAATCTCTGAGAGTTTTTATTTAAACCCTGAATTATATTAGAAAACTAGAACTCGCATTTCAATAAACTAACATCACTTATCTCTATCACAAATAAAAAACAATCGTCACAAAAAAAACCGACAAGATATTTTACCAAAAATTTTCACTTATAATACCACAAGAGCTTCAAAATTATCGGGTAAGTCGTCAAGTTTTGACTCCTTCATTTGTTTGCAGGGAACCTTGAGGGAAATGCCAGATAATTTTGAAGCTCGTGTGGTATTCGGGGGATTATTTTTCCGTCCCAAATTTTAATTTCAAACTCATTTTCATGCAAAATCTCCAATTTTCACAATTGAATTCAACCTGTCAGTTTGACGTGTGATTAATTTGACTGGATCATGTTTTGTTTTTTATATATAGCAACTACCAGAGAAAATTTTCAAAAAATTATCAGTATAATACCATGTAGGTTGTACCACGTGACGTCGAATGGTGCAATTCTATTGGTCGATATTTGGGTCGGAAAAATAATCACTTCAATTTCATAGACCTTTCAATCACAACTTCCTTTGCCTCTTAAAGACTGATAAAGTACGTACCTCACTCCGCCGGCCGTCCATTACTTACGTGGGCCGCACTGGGATCCACCGGAAGGAATCAGGGGCCGGGGCCACAATCTCGACATCCGGCCGGCGCGGCTTCCGGCCAAGGCGTGACGATGTACGACCTGCGCACGCGACGCCATTGTTAACAATTAGTTTGATTGCTTTTGTTATGGTAAAGTGGTTGGTACAACATGGGTTGTGTGTTTTGACTGTGAATCGGTTATGGCAAAATATTTGACCACAACGACCTGTCAGCTTATAAAATCCAGCGTGAGAGAAACGGGTGCCGGGCTAACTTGGTGAATGGATTGAAGTATAAATTATTCTTTGTAATAAGAGAGTAATTAGTAAATTGAGGCATATTATTCTGCACATTATTGAAGTATACTATGGTATGCTAGTGCACATAATATATATTAAGGATACATAAAATGTAAAATAAATTTTAAACAGTATAATTTTCCAGCAAAAGAAAATCAGCGTTAAAATTTGGAAGAAAAATTCGATGATTACATTTTCAAAACGCGTGCATGAAAAAATCTAAATTAAATTAATAGTGAACGTTTACATTATTAATAACTTTTTAAACCCTTTATCAATAATTACTTACTTACTAAATTAATAATAAAATGTCTATCAAATCTTGCATCATTAGAAGCTGAGAGTATTCACTACCACAAAGAGAACTTGGTATATAAAAATGATTTACTTACGCATTCCCCTTTTTGGCTTGCGATCTTTGAAACAATGCAACTGGAGGAACATTTACACTGTTGTAAGTACAAATGAAGGGCGAAATCCGACGGCGCCTTTTATAAACATCGCTCGAAGGTATTTTTGCGTCTACAACCCCCGGGTCGATCTTATTCCGTATACCGCGGGGGTTTGGCTAAAATAGAAGTAAACAGTACGCATCAGGTGTATTAATAGTGAGAAATATTGCTTAGTAAGTGTTGGTGTGATTTTTTATTGTTGTGCGTAAGATTGGTGTGATGCGTGAAATGGAACGACGTGTAATTAATATTGGATGTGTTTGTGGTAGAGGTCCAAGTGCGGATGGGAAAAAAACATTTTAAAAATTATAGGTGGAGAAGAATAAAATATTTTTTCCAAGACTATAAATTAAAATAAATATACTGCAGTTCTTGTAAATTTAAATTAAATTAGTAGAACGTAATTATATTATAATTTAACATAAAAAAGGGTCAAATATCAGTTGTAAAAAAATTGTGATAAAAGAAAATTATTATATCTATTTTCAAATGTTACATATCTTTACCACCAAATAAATTAATAATGACCTAACTTTAATATCAGAAATATCTTTATTTGTAAAATGACACCTTAACCCGTCAAATAAATCCAAATATCGCAAATTTGTCTCGATTAACCCTCAAACAGGCACGTGTAACAGAGGGACATGTAATTTTTTCACAGCCACGCAAAACGCGCCCCTAATATTCCTTACGTGTTTATAATTGGCGGTAGTAGTGCACATTAATTATTCATTAACCCCCCTCATTTGCGACGACTTGAGAAACGCTAGTTAA
Organism: Hyles euphorbiae; assembly: GCA_023078785.2. Classification (NCBI taxonomy): domain Eukaryota; kingdom Metazoa; phylum Arthropoda; class Insecta; order Lepidoptera; family Sphingidae; genus Hyles; species Hyles euphorbiae. The sequence goes on from CM041053.1 coordinate 4,617,600, forward strand.
CCGCCAGAGTGCGCCACTGGGACGCCGGCTTATTTTTTAATTGCTTTCTAATTTTTTTCCATCGATAATGTTTGTTTGTGTTTTTAATTAGATGTTTTTTAAGGATTTTTTATTTGAATTGCGCGTTTTTTGTTTGTCATTGTTTTTGGAATACGGTCAACATTATTAGGTCAATATTGGAATATGTTTTGTGGAAATAATGGGGGATTTCAGAGACATGAAATTGAATATACGCGATAACTAAATGTTAATTGATAGTTTGTATATTTGTATATTTATATTTGTATTCATTATTTATCAAAGCTATTGCCAGAACTACAAATATATTTAATATTGCAAATATTAAGAATCGCGGCTTTATTTTCAAGACTAAAAACCATTAGTTATATTGAGCATATTATAAAAAATGAGTCAACACAATAAAAATCTATGCAACAATTACAAATAACCCAGCAAATTACTAATCAGCAATAAAACTTGAACAATTAAAACTAGCATTTAGCAACTAATTACAAAAGAGTTGCAACTGTAGCTCGCGGTGTTTGCCCCAGACCGTATTAAAATAGCAATGTTGTTCTTGAGGCGGCGAAGGGTTGGGAGGTCAAGCCCCCGCCACCCTGTGCGTAAGGGTTACCAGGTGAGGCTCGTTTGTGCGTTTTCTCACTTTTGAACGCAAAATATATATGCATTATTTTTGCGTGGCAACCCTATAATAAATAAAATTTAAGGAAATTAAGAATAAAAAATGAGGTGAGGAATATTTGTGCTGTACTGTATCAGCACATAAACCTCTGCATGGCATGGACGTTGTCTGCAATCGAGTACAATTGAGAATGGTTAGGCCCTATAGTCCACCACATTGGCCTGGAAAAAATGAATTTTTAACTAATCGCCATGGTAAGCAGGTGTATGGTATGCACGATGTCATCCGTTACAGTGCTTGGTGATTGATTATCAATATACACATGACTCGGAAAAGTCAAAGGGGTGCACTGGGATTCGAACCAAGGACAACCATGAACATGTTGGCAGCAGCGTCTGTTCCGTTTACCGACAGGCCAGCTCGCACTCAACGAATATTTAGGACAAAAAAAAATTGTTTTAAATACTCAAAGTAATGTGACAACCCTACGCGTAGTCGAGATGCCGCAGTGTTAAATTATGAGGAAAATCGACTTGAACTTTAACACAGTTGAGCACGGTGCGACACCGTGTGCGTTTTCTTCCCGCATCTTTAAGGAGTCGTGTCTTATTCCGTGTAGTTGGAAATTGGCGTGCAGACGACACTGAGACGTCACTAATTACGTCATCTAAAGAAAAGATTCATTTGTGTTAAAACTATACTCGTATTCTTCAATAATTCTAAAGGTCTCGTAATTTGTATCACATTTTTTTTTGTTTTAATTAGTGAAATTCATTAAAAAGTTTTCTTGGCTAAAATATTTACTCGGAAAATATCCTGGATATTTCGAGGTTAATGTTTCCCGCTTATATAAAATCTTGATTCAAAATCGTATAGAATGGACGATGTCCAAAACATCAATTTTTTCAGTAGTAAGTGAAAATGTTACGTACATATGTTTTTTTAATGACGTATAAATTACTGTTTTTTCTTCTCAAATATTCGCCATCATATATAGCCACAGGACGTGGACTTCCTGATCATAATTCCCCCAAGTATTTCCATATTCAAAGTGACTGAATCTAGCAACTGCAATCTTTATCAGGTCATCTGACATACAATTTCTGAAAATTTCGTGATGGGAAATCCTAGCTGCCTTATCAAGAAATTTCTCTATTTTCTATCTTCCTGACAATCACTTCATGACGATGGGATCAGCCTTTTCCCCACCTTATTCATGACGTCAACTAAATTTAAATTAAAAAAAAACTAAATTTAAATCTATAAAACCAGGGGGGTTACTCTATAAAAACAATACGAACTTCGAATGTTTGGATGTTCGAGATCCGGAATAAGATATATGATTTCCACTTATAAAAATCAAAACTATCTTCTGTTATATTTATAATTTTCTCCGAACTTAGTCTATGATTGCGACGTACGATAGAAGAATCCAACATTTTGTGGAGTATCTAGGCACATTAATGAAGTTTTACGTACGTTTTCCGAACATTCGAAGTTCGTATCGTATTTATACCAAGCTCAAACAGGTTAGAAACCTCAAAACAAACATCTAACGTAAAGAAAAGGAAACGTAAGAAATGCCGAACGCTCACAATGGCACGGCACCGAGGTGCGTGAAAACATCACAATGTCATGTATCAAGTTCAGTGCGGGGTTAACCAACCGTCCTGCCACGGAGGTGCTAAACTGAACAGGTGTTATATTTATTTATTAAAGTATCAAAACTTGTAGACTACTTTTGATAAACTGCCTAGACTTTAGTTGATGAAAAAATAAGATAGTGGATTTTTCAATTCATTATCAGCGCGGAGTCATTTGTGCCCGATATAGTGATAGGCTCGCCCCCTATCGTGGGACGGAATATACAAGGCCAAACTTGGGTGTTCTGGTTGCTATTAGCACCTCCGCCTACCAATTCTGGGAAAAGGCGTGAGTTGTATGCATGTATGTGCATGTTGCATGTATGTATGTAGATATGTATGTACTAATGCTCTACCACCAATTATACTATCTTCTGTTCTGAGTTCTATAAGAGAATATTTAAAGTAATGAAGTATACATTAATTTTCATGTATATTTTATTAAGTACTAAACTTAATATTTGTAATTTAGAAGTTTATTAAGCTCTTCATACATTAAAATTTTCATAAAATAATAAATAATATGAAAACTCGAATGTGTATTTTTTGAGATCGTAGAATTATTACGTGGATCGGGGATTAAAGTGATAGGATATCAAATAAAAGAGCCAAATGCCTTAATCCTCAGCGTAAATTTAGCCGAAATGCTGGAAATATAATGTCAGTCTTTTATGTGATGCGTCGCGTAGGCGATGCAAAGTAAAAATAGCATTCAAAGAACTTTTAATCAAGAAATCCTTTATAATTCTGTAATATTGGATGCCTCATTGATTAAACGTTTATTTGTATTGTAAACTATACGGATCGGGTAATGTATAGCTGAAATAAATTACTTGAGAGAAATTATTTTGTATGTACTGATTACTAATTACCTCTTTATTCATAAGCACTTCACGCAGTTTCCAAAAGCGTAATTTATAGACGTCAAAAATTAGTAATCAGCTATTTAACAGTCAACTTTAAAATGGCTGAGACACACGTTTAAGACATTTTTAAGCTGGAATATGGCGGATTTCTGTCAGCTGGACGTTGATATTACTGTCAAGTGAATAAAATCATTTTCTATAAAGTGGCAATCTTAGTTAAAATATGTACAAAAATAATTATGAATAGAGTTATCTCCTCTTAACATGATTTACCTAGTTTACCTTTATGTGGTTGATTAGCGGTATAATGAATAAAAAGATAGTAAAAAATTAAAATATAATTAACAAATAACAAATCCATTATATTCTTAGTTGCATGTCGTTGAAAGTGACTCCTTACTTGTAGTAAGATTTAGAAAGGACACAATGGGCCGCGCACAATAGCTGAGTAACTCGATACGCTCCTAGTGTGGGAATAATTAGAGCATTCGCACTCAGTACGTTTGAGACGGTCGCCTCACTACTTTTCTAATTAACGCTGTTTAGAAACAGCCAGAAAGACATTTGACGACTTAGGGATAATTGGTTTTGCTCTAAGGTAATTAAAAACCCTTTTTTTTTTTGAAATTTTCGTCCGACATGACATGATGATGAATATTGAAGCGATTTTTGGAGTATTTTGTGTTTTTTTAATAATAAGGATAGATGACGATGTTTTGACTTTTTACTCATTCCATATTCTTTTATTTGATAATGAATTGAAAAATCAACCATCACTTTACCCGACCCGGGATTCGAACTCAAAACCCCAGCTTTCTTATCATGCCATAGTCCAACTACGCCAGTACGGCGCGGCAGTATTTTGAATATATTTTAAAAATACTAATATAAAATCAAAGCAAATTGTAATATGACGCACAGCTTATTCCCATTCAGCGGTGCACAAACGCCCTCGAACGCAGCAAAGGATGGCTAGATCGAAATCCGTCATCCCTTTCACGCATTATTTTTTCTTCCACTAAAGTCTAGGCAGACTTGGGGTGGTCTGTCTTACCCCTTTTGGGGGATACTTGAGGCCCTTATCTGTCGTAAGTTTGTACAACGTAGTGGATCGTAGGGGACCGTGATATATCTTGAGTCCCGTGTCGCGGTAATGTCGATGACTGTGATGAGTCATTTTGCGAAACGGCTAACATTCTGCGTGGAATGGAATTGGTTTTTAAAGGTATAAATATCAGTAAGCTCTCTTTTTATGTACCTTCTAATAGAAGAGAGTAAACAAAATTATATTGATAGAAAAAAAGTGCCACCCTGAAAGCATTGTTTTAAATGGAAAGATAGGATCGCTGTATCCTTAAATTACATTATTTGTATACAGTTAATTTTATACTATATATCAAAACAATACTTCATATTGCATAACGCTCTTTTATTATACTTGATATAAACTAGAAATTTGAAATAACATGACTTAAGTAAAGCGAAGATATACTTATTATAACATGCACATGCAAAACTATAAAAAAATACCCGGTTGTTTCGAAAAAAGCCTAAAGTTCGCCAAGTGTCAGCAGCGCGTGTCTACTTATGCGTATAGTATGCAAGTTGAGGGTATATTTTTTATTTCCTTCTCCCCTGGCCTGTCTGGTCTTCCATTTTCACTCAGACTTCAAACAAGCACCACAATACACTGATTAATGGCTAGACGACCGAGAAAAATGCCCTCCTTGTCTTTTATTTTGCGAGAGTGGCCCCACTGAAATAATTGTATTTACTTTATTTGTGCTGCCACAATGTTAATTAAAAAACTTCGATCAACATCTAATAAAGGATCTTTTGCTCCGTTCTTTGGGAGATTTTTAATTCATATCATGGGAACTCTTTGTACTGCTATGCGTACTGAATAATATACGCAGACAAATGCTTTAAAACGCAGGTACGTTTTTATTAAACTTGTGTTATTAGATTCGGCATTTTATTCACAAAAACATCAGGCATGAGAGAGCACGAAGCCCTCTAAAATATTAACTAACTTTAGTAAGTCCTAACCGTCCGAAATACTTTTAACAAACATTTTTATTTGACTCTCCAATCATAAAATTAAACTGCGTGCTCAATACCGAAATTCGTGGGCACACGAAAAAACTTTAATCACCTTTTTTACATAACGAACGAAACGCACACTTAAAAAACTATTCTAAAGCCGATCCACATCATAAAATCGGCTTGCAAATCATCGATTCTCAGAATTTCCAACTGGAGTCCTATTAAAACGACGGTTAAAAAATAAAAAAAAATGTAGGGCCAACACTGAACCCTGTAATGCGGAGGCTTCCCGCCTTGTAGTTAAGATTGACAGACGGAAGGGTTGAGGGGGTGGGGGCGATAGGGGGAGGGAATTGAAAGAGAGTGGAAAAATTATACGTGGCAACCGACGCATCTTAACTTCCGAGGCTGCCTTCCGAGGTGCGTTTGCTCAGTCGGAGAGGCCAGTGGCGCGACCGCGGCTGCATATTCATTGCGTTCAAATTATTATATTGCGTCTACGAATTACTAAATGTATTTAAATGATTTCTGAGTCGATATTTAACATTATAGTGACTTATTTTGACATTCTTGGTACAATCGTTGCTGTAAACATTAAACAACATTTTGATCGAAATTGTTTCGATAAATATTTTATTATCTTAATTTTTTGTGGATTTGGAAATTACTTTAAGCTTGATTGATGAAAACCTTCATAAGTAATAAAATCTAAAATTGCTTTTAAACGTGAGTTACATTTACATAAAGAAAACACAACATTTATTATTACCAAAAAATGTAAACAAACTCGCGAATTCCATAAGAAATATCAGCCAACAATATTCCACGTACACACGAAGAAAATAAACATGTGAAGGGGAAAAATGTCACTTCAAAGAAAAACCTAACCTCATTGGCGATGCGATATAATTAAAAGAAAAAAAAATAAAAAGTCCATGTCAACTCCTTGCACTTTTCTAAGTATGAATTATGCCGCTCGGTGTATTCGTTAAGGGGCGGATCTATTCATTCTTTTTGTCCGCTGCCAGCAGTTAAGGAGGTCCGTGGAAGGGTTGGCGCCCCCCTCCCCCCACTCCGAGCCTCCCACTGAACTTGCGACTCGAGAATATTTTTTTCTAGACTACTCGAGAACGTTGGAAATCGACACACTTGCCGGTAGTTTGTTCCGCTCGCTACCGCTATGATAGTTCGAGTGACTTTCCGCTTTTGAGAACATTTTTAGTTGATTTTTTTTTATTTCATTAACTGTTGAGAAATTGTCATTCGTAATTTCGTTTGAGACTTTTTTATGAATGATTCTTTTTACTTTTAGCTCCAGATTTGATGTTTAGGTACGAATTTTGTTCACAATATAAATTCATTGTTGTTTGTTTCTGTAAAGTTTCAGTTCGGAAGAAGGATATTTTAAATAGTAATAGGTAATATATGTAGGCAATACGGAATTTCCGCAATAAATCCACACATTTACCATTCGCACAATATGCGTAATCAAGGCATCATTATTATCTTTTCAATAACAAACCTTAATCTATACTCACGACACGACTATTATCGTCTTAACGTGAACAAATTCTAAATATTTCTCATATAAGAGTAGTCTTTTGATATGTCAATACTATTTAAACATCGGGATATGCTTTAGTTATGAAAACAGAACAGTGCAAGTCGCTTCCTTAGCAGGTTTTTTTTTTAAATAGTGACATATTTGATGAAGAAACATGTACGACACTACCAATGAATTATTTATAAACATACAAATCAAAAAGTCTTTTTCTAAATATCACATACAACACGAATTATAACACTATCGATTTTGACCAAAATTTTCCGACATTTTTTTATCGACATCGGTAAATTAAAGTTTATGGTAGTCACATCCCTCAACGAACCTTGTAAGACGGTAATGAACTGAATTCCTCCGCTCTTTGAGTCGGCCTGTCGCCTCGCAGACACTCGACCTCACGGTGTCTTGCGATGCGCATCTTTATGAGGCTCAAGATGTGTTCTGTAAATTACATTCACTGAAATAAAATATTTTTTCACAGTTTATACGCTCAATTATAATTATATGTGTAAAGAAATAACATTTCTTTAATTCCTTGTTTATTACTGATAAAACAGGAAAAGATTTCTTTAAATATTAAAGAGATGGCGTTATGAGAGTACATGGACGTCACATCGCAATTTTAGCAACATTAAGAAATAATTTTAAATATGGAAGCAGTCAAATACGAGTGTCAAATAAATAATTAGAGAAAGGAATCGACAAATTAATTATATTACTTTAAATGTCGTTTCTTTGGTTTTCAGGTATAGTTTATAATTGAAATAACAATATGATTTGTAAGATTTTGTCATACAATAATCTATGTAACCATATGTTAAAATAAAATCTTTGGTTTTCAGAGCAACACATTTATTTGATTTGTGGATTCGTATACAATTTATCAGAATTGCATCATATATGTTGTAGGAGTGTTCGCTAGGATTGTGAGAGATTGAGACTCTGACTAGACTGAGGTGAGGTTCAGGTCTTAGACCTGTGGTTTTTAACCACACACACGAGGGACCAAAACAAACTAGACATTGACCGCCCGGTTGATTGACGGGTTTAATACTTGGTTTAATGAATAAAGGGTATTTCTATCTATCAATAAATGACACAGGCAAAAATTATTTTAAGGATAGTCTTAGTATGGCTTTGCGGGCCATTTGGAATGCTTCCAGGGACTACCAGTGGTATCCTGACCACCTGTTAAGAATCTTAGACCGCTGGTCGGATGTGACTAGGTACATCGTTTAAATTCTTGTGTGTATTCAGTTTTCTTTAAGAACTAATAGAAGCAAAAATGTACATATTATGTAACTTCATAAGACTGATAATGTGTGCCATGAAATCGATCTCTGAATCAACTGCTTTCGTTACCAACTAGGATATCACCTTTTACATTTACATAAAATGTATATGCCCTAACAACTCAATCGTACTCTCGATTGTAGAGGATGTCCGTGTCCTACAGTGCGATATATATGGGCTGTTACTGATTATAATATAAATAATATAAATCAATCGTTTATTTTTACTTGCGATATATCTAGCAATAGTTTCATAACTATACTTGTACTGACCGTCGGCTCATCCATTTAATTTAAATTTAAAATCCTCATTACATCCTCATTGCTCATAATCACGGCAATACAGCGGCATACTCTTAGCATATATTGTTTTTTTCCTTTAGTCTGTGGTTGCGTTCTGTTTTAGGCCTTTTTGCCTCCGTTCACGTGGATATGTATGAATTGTGAATGAGGAAATTTGTTTAGATGGGTTTCAAGTTTTTCTCCTTTTATTTTCGAATGTAAAACGCTCGTGGCGGTGAGTAATTATGGTCAAAATTTTACTTATGTTTTAATGTTTGGTAGTTATGATGTGTTATAAATCTGATGGAAGATTAATGTTGAAAAAAGTCTGAGGTTCGAATTTTTTTGTTAATTTTACTATTTGTGCATTACATTTGAATTTCAGTACAACAAATTCTGTTTTTAGTATTCGGATAATCAATGCGACGAAAACAAAACATACAGTATATTTAACGCGTTGGATAATACAATACTCATATGTTCAGATAAACAATTAATAAAAAAATAGAAGCTAAACTTTTTATATTTATTACATTCAAACAGGAAACAAAAACGAAGTGAAACAAAACATTTCACCTAGATAATAGGATAAATAGGTATTACAGGATAATAATTTATTTATTTTGTTTATTTTACACTTTACGGACTTAATGCCTAAAGTATTTTTTTCCAGGCAACCCTAATTTACGGTTTTTTTAATTGATTTCAAACGTATTACCTAGTCTGTTGAAGTACAATGATACATTTTCGTTAAAACGACGCAATGAAACCGTATCAATGATCAAACGAGCTGAAACTTGCTTTCAAGTACGATCCAAGATAGTACACGCGATATTACCATTTGTTTTGTTTTAAAATTAAGCGTCTGTATTGAAGTGTTTGGGCAGAGCCATTAGTAAACACGGCTTCAGAAACGCTCCTTAAATTTGACGTAATTTGTAGACTTTTCTATTTAATTTCAGATATATCTTTTAATGTGAGCTGTTATATCTTTATTTCTTTTATCTTATATTTGATCCAATAAAGATCATAAATTGGTATCTTAAGCCTATGTCATTTTAATTTGCATTTTCATAAAAAAAAATATTTTAGAAGATTTACCTCAGATACCTTCCCATTGCAATAAAAACTAGTTATTTAAAACCTGTATAAGCAAAATCAGAAACGTCTTGAGTAACTTAGCGTGGCTTATCTTGCACACAAGTCCAGACAAGTTACGCACTTAACCTCCCCTCGGCAAGTTTAAGTTAACTAGTGGAGATTAAGATTTGAGATTGTTGTCTTAGAAGGGTTAAGTTTTGCTTAATTGCGGTTTGGATCGGTGAGGATTTTGACCTGTTAAGTTAGGGTTAAGTTTGTAAGTTCAAGGTTTGAGTATCTTACAAATATGAGTGTGTAATATACGATTGGAAATTCATTGCGTTTTAACTAAAAGTATTTTTTAAAAAACATTTATCATAAATATGAGTATACCTAGTGTGCACGTATTACAATTGAAATGTATAAAAGTTTACCAAGACTGAAATACTGTAGCAGCCCATATACGTCCCACTGCAGGGCACGGATTTCCTCTACAGTCAAGAGTACGTTTGAGAGTGGTTAGGCCATATAATCAACCACGCTGGTCTAGTGTGGGTTGGCGGTCATCACATACCATAAAAATTCTTGCAAATCGCTTTACCTAGCATGAAGGTTTCCTCACAACGTTTTCCTTCCGTTATAGTGCGTGGTGACTGACAATAGACACATGACTCCGAAAAGTTGGAAGTGTTGGACTCGAACCCGCAACCACTGTGACCATGGCAGGCGCGTCTAATTCGCTTACCAATCGGCCACCACGCCCTTTCAATGAATTAACATACAATTATGGTAAATAAATATCCGCCACATCACAAACACTAGATATAGGTACCATGATGCACTCAATTATTTGTTACATTACATATGGAAAACCCAGTTAGTCACAAACGAAATTAATGAATGAAATAACATACTTGTAAATATATGATATATCAAGTCATTGTCAAGATGAGTAATACTGGGATCATGTGGCGTCTAGACAAGTGTGATGACTGATGATTAAATCATTGCGGGGTATTCAGACACATAGAGAATTTAATTCACTTATTTAAATTTATTTATTTGGAACTTGGGGTGAAGCGAACCGTACATACGGTGGTCTGGTACGGTAAGTGCATATTACACTTATGATTTTTATGAAAAAAAATACATTGTAGTGCAAAATGAAAATATAGACAATAGTATTACCAATTTCTGTATCAGCTCATATAAGTCACACGGCACGGGCCTCCTCTACAATCAAGAGTACGATTGAGAGTGGTGAGGCCATATAGCACACCACGCTGGCCTAATGCGGGCTGGCGGACTTTACATAACATAGAAATTACACCGAGCTCCGGAGCTCGGTGTCAAATCTTTGTGTGCCACTGTTGATCCTGACAGGAGTTGCAGTGGCGGGTGTGAGGGCGGGAAAGTCTCTATACCATAGAAATTACCAATTTGTTTCTTTAAAATACTTCTTACTATTTATACAACTGGTTATACCCATATAACGTTATATTTTAAACTTAAATACTTGCCTGTTATGTTTTATAAGGAACAATTAATAAATATTCTATAAATCAAAACAATTGAGAGGAAATACCAGAAAGGTATTTGGAATTGTTTTAAATACGTATTCTGAAATCATATAAGTGAACAAAAACACTATTAATTACATAGGTATACTAAAGTACTCGTATTTCGTGATAACATATTATATGCTGCGAATTGTAGTCTGCAATCACTGAACTATCCATAAATGTATTTATAGAAATATTTTTAATTCATACCACAATTTATTACATCGAGTTGAATTACGAATTCCAGGATATCGCAAAATCACTCAAACCTGAAAAAATACTATGCAGGCTACACAACTACATGCCGTTACATGAAACGCATAGTTTTGTTCATAAAGATTATCTGTAGCAGCTGTTAGTCTCAGTATATTACAGAGGGACACATGACTGGTGGAAGGTCTCTTATAGGTGAGAGGCCGCCTGTATAGGTACCACCGCAATTTATTATTCTCGCTCCAAACAGCAGTGTAACACTGTTGTGTTTCGGATTGAAGGACATTGTTGCCGGAGTAACTACTGGACATATTGAGAGTTAACATCTTATGTCTCAGGATGGCGAGCGCAGTGCAATGTCAAGCATTGCTTTGTAATTCAAGGTGTTGTTTGGTTTCGCATCTGTTCATGAGCGGTCGTATCGCTTACCATCAGGCGAAACGATTGTCTCACCAATGTAACAAAAAAACATGAAATTATTTTCCAAGCATTAATTTGATAAACACGATGACTCGTCCTTTTCAAGGCAACGTATAATGCATTAAACTTTGCATCTAAGTTTACAAACAATGAGTAAGAGTAATTATTCGTGACTAAACAATTAATCGTCTAGCGGGCTTGTAATAAGAGAACACGACTAAATCGTGTGTACAGTCTTCTCTTAATCACTCATTAAGGATATATCCTTTTTACAAATTAATACGCGCGCTCAATTCACGCGGGTCGGTTTCGCGTTTAGTCATACACATGGCGACTACTAGACAATAACGGGAATCATGTATAAAAATATATTTTTATCTAGACTGCCTCACTGACTGACTGACTGCCTCGGTGGCGTAGTTGTACTACGGTACGGCTACAAAGCTGAGGTCTCGGGTTCGAATCCCGGGTTGGGCAAAGTGATATTGGATTTTTCTATTCAGTGTCAGCCCAGAGTCAGGAGTTTGTGCCCGATATGGCGATAGGCTCGCCACCTATCACATTGTGGGACGGAGCATGCAAGGCGAAATGTGGGTGCCCTGGCACCTCTGCCTACCCCTTCTGGGAACAAAGCGTGAGTTTATGTATGTATGTTTTATCTAGACATTGATCTATGAGTAAATATAAGATGGGATGCAGATCTCTATCTTTGATTTACATTGTTACATACATAAACTCACGCCTTTTATCCCATAAGGGCAGGTAGAACTGGCAGGACACCCACATCTTGCCTTGTATGTTCCGTCTCACGACGTGGTCCTATTGCCGTATCGGACACAAATTCCTAACTCTGGGTCGATAATTAATATAACAATCCAATATCACTTTGCCCGACTTTACACTGTTGTAACTGAAAAAATTGTAGCCGATTGGATAGCGAGCAAACCTAATACAATATCTTTCGGAGAAAGATGGTTATCTCTTCAGTAATGCGAATATTCAAAGTTGAAAAGACTCAATCCGAATTACGACACGATACGCCAGGTCTTCCACATAATTTATGTATGTTTGATATCTGTACATATTTACTCAACCGCCATCTTTGGGAACGCTGATAATCCGACTCACAAAACGCAACAGCAAAATTCTTATAAACACAGGAACAAGTATGGAGTAACAAACCCAGAGATATGAACATGAAACAATGTAGCAATAGGACGTGTAGATAAAACAATAACACGCAAATTAAGAGTGCGCCATACGAGGCGACAATTAGCGCAAGTTAAGCAGGAAACGCGCGAGGATGTGCCGATATAGATTTAACCTTTGCCGCATCCTATGTCTTGGTTTTAATACATTTGGGACAAGTGAGTCAACGCCGGACGCTTTTTGATTTGCATGACATGTGTTGTAAGATTTTTATGGGGTAATTGGCTTGTTGATTGTTGACTTGGAAAAGATGTGTAACACATTTGATCAAGATATCAAATGATGCAGATGGAAGATTATAATCGTACGTTTTATCCCTACTTCGAAGTAAACATTCATTTTTTGTCATTTTATTGTTTGGTTTAAGACATACATAGATATGTATATATAAGAATATCATATAAATGAATATCAGGCACTATGTCAAATCCGTTATCTTTTCAAACAAACTAATAATTTCGTCATTCATACTGAAAATCCTATACACATCAATGATCATCATCATCATCAATTCGTTGCAGTCCACTACTAGACATAGGCATCTTCCAAAGTCCGCCACAGAACCCGGTCTGCTGCTTAATAAATAAATACACCCGGCAGTCATATACATAGTCCTGACCCCACACTAAGATCGAGTCTTATGTCGTGGCTATCAGGAACTACGAGAGACTTTTCGGTCTCACAAACACCCAGACCCGTAACAAATACCTGTGGTTCACACAAATATTTGTATCAGTGCGAGGATCGAACCCGCGGCGTCACTTTTCACAACCAGCGTCTAATAAACACATAAGTGTGGCTTCATATTATTACACTATTCTTATTTTGTCCAATCAAAATTCTAATTTAATATATCCGTAAAGAAGTTCAATTAGCTAACCCGCAATTAGCACAGCTAATTATTATAATCGTTGTATTCGGGTCGCGTATTACGTCGACATCCTGTAGTGTACGAGTATAGGTGTATAGACGCCATGTTTTCCAGCTACGTGTTGGCAAGATGCGTTTAATTTCGACGCGTTATTTCTAATTGTTCCCGTTTAACTTTATTGAAGCAATTAGTCTTACTTTTAGGTGTGTATTTATAGATGTTTCCGAAAATTATAATTTAGTATTTTTAGTAAGGTCTTTTATGCTTTATATGTAGTTATCAATGTAGTTATCAATTTAGCCTCCGTGGCACAGTTAGGTAGACGCAGGCTGTGAAACGAGAGACTGCGGATTCGATAAAAGCACCGAGACAAATATTTGTGTGGTCCACAGGCATTTGTTTCGGTGGGCTTTTGTGGAATCGAAAAGCTTCTCGTAGTTCCTGATACCCACAATCAAGTTTCGATCTTAGTGTGAGGTCAGGACTACGAGTATGTATGTGACAGACCTGCTGAGTGTATGTAGTAACTATATTAATAGGCGTAAATTACGTAATATGATTTTTGTCTTGTTGAAATTCTGTTATCCAAAACTATTATTTTTTTATTTTTTTATTTATTGCAGTGAATGGCGAGACGAGCATGCCGTTCGCCTGATGGTAAGCGATGCGACCGCTCATGAACAGTAGCAAAACCAAACAACACCTTGAATTACAAAGCAATGCTTGGCATTCAACTGCGCTCGCCATCCTGAGACATAAGATGTTAAGTCTCAATATGTCCAGTAATTACTCTGGCTACAATGTCCTTCAATCCAAAACACAACAGTGCATTTAAACTGCTGTGACGGGAGAAATAGACATTGCGGTGGTACCCACCCAGGCAGCCTCTCACATATGAGAGACCTACCACCAGTAAAAACAACCAACCAATTAGAACATAAACAGATCTATCAAATACAACACCTAATTTTCCCAATAAAGCAAGATAAATAAATGATAACAAAACGCAATTATTTTTACTACACACACTTACACCGCCACAACGGTTATTACCAGATATTACACTTAGGAACAATTGCCATTAAAACTGCAGGAAACTTATCCCGTTACATATGCATGTAGTTGCGCGGAGTTTGTCGGGGTCATTCATAACCTCCCAAAGTTTCTCGATACACACAGACGTGTACAACGCATTGCAAAACTATTCTTCGATGAGCTTGGCTTATGAGAAATTGTTGCTTGTTCGTACGTGCAAGATTTGTTGGATTATTGTGATTACTTATACGTTTGTTGGTATGTGTGATTGATGTATTGATATTGAATTATTAATAATGGTTTTTTGTGCACAAATAACATACACTTTAAGAGATATATACTATTACATGTACTATGGACGGCTTTAATGTTAATTGCAATTCCAGGCAACTTTTAATAATATGAGATGACCTTTATTGTAAAGTATTGTCTTACTCTGCACCAGTTTAATGACCAGTTGTCTCATTATTTTCAAACCATCTTTAAGATGTCGAAAGTCTTCATGTTTACAGCAGATTGCTACATAACATTAGAGTAACAATTTACAACTAACAATGGAAACATTTTTGTTATGATGTGATCCTTTCAAAACTTTATGATGGAAGGTTTTTTTTAATCATTAAATACTAAACTTATCTAAACTATAAGTAAACTGGAATTACTCCAAACACCAAACAGGTACACAAACTTACATTGTAAACATCCACATATTTAAGCAACATTAACTCCTTTCCGTGCGTTACATAACAAGCTGTGTAAATCGCTAGCCAAGCGCAAATGAAATGTGTCTCTTAAATTTCCACGCGCAGACAGACTTCGGTATACTTTGGACGTTGGCCAGGAGTCTTTTTGGCCTCAAGATGTCGTTTGTACCAACTCATAATGCCGGCTCTGTTTAGCAATGCTTCGGAGTGTTGGTATTGCATGTTTGGAAATTCTTGCCGAGACTAACTTACCGTACGTGTGCCAACGAAGTTAAAAACATTAAGTTGGCAGCACTGTTTCGCTACAAGGTTTGTTGAAATTGAATTTGGAATGGATATTGAGTTGAAATAAAGATGTTCCAGATTGACTGTGGTCGAGGATTCTATGAGACATTCTTTAGTGTGATTGACAAAAATGTTTACTCTTATTAGTTTCGACACACTTACAACAAAACACACAAGGTAAGAAAAAAGAAAAAAGAACTACCTTCATAAAAAATATATTTTACATTACTGTGTACCTTAATGTTTTGTATAGACAATTATAATTAATTAATATTTTATCAACTAATAAGGCCGCAAGTGAAACACGTTTAACTCTATTACAAAAAGTATTCCAAAGTGTAAGAGATAAAAAAAAAACAAACCCGCGATGCAAATATTTTTTTTCAAACTCTGCGTGCATTTTTCTATTTTAGATTTATTTTGTTTTGGCAGCTCAACGCACAAAGCTTTGATACATAAAATATTTCGCGAATTTGTTAAAATAAAATAAGTTACAATTTCACTAAACATTTGGCATGTTTTTTTGTATTCAAATTTAAAGCAACGCCGGTCGATTTTTTTTGCATGCGGCAAACGAAATATAAACAAAATAACCAAACGATACCGCGGGATGTAATTATAAAAGGCTTTAAATCCTGCCGTGTTTGTTAATGACTAAAACATATTTTTCATTTTTATAATTTCAAATAATATTGCTTTTTCTGTAGTTTCAAACATTGGAAACGCACTCAAAATACTAACATTAAAAATATTTATTTGAAAGTCTACACAACACAGCACACAATGAAGACACTCGGCACAACTTCATCGACGCCCGAAAATCATATCAGCATCACTAATTCCAATCATAACTAAATCAATCAGAAAACTCCATGCGTTGTTTAATAACAGGCGAGTAGGTACACACTTGAGCGATCAATTTAACTATTAGGGCCGGGGTTCCTTGCGTACGGAACCAACCGTTCAATTGGCCCGGCTCGCGGCTAACGAGGAAATAATCTTGTACGCGTACCGCTTGCCCACGGAACACTAGTCAATCTCGAACCGCGTACAGCGGGGGACACACCATAACATTACATTATTGAAATAAGACTATTATTTAGTTTTATTTTAACATTTTTTGACTTCCCGACGCTTCGATTGCTTTACAGCTTTTGTAGTCACGGGGCGGACTGAGGTATTAGTAGTATAGTAAATAATAGTTTTATTTCAATGCGTAACATTCAAATCTAAGAAACCATTATACATTAAATGATATTTGACATATGTGAGTTGATGATATTACGATGTATATCGGCAAGCAGTCTCGATAACCTGAAAGAATGGCGTGATCGAGAGGAGGCCTATACCCAACAGTGGGTTGATACGGGCTGAAAAAGAAGAAGTTATGTGGGTTGAAGACTTTAAAATCCTATTTTTAAAAGTAAGCATCAATAGTCTTAAGCTTAGTTGCATTAACTAATTTGGACGGTAAATTTAACTATGACAATGTCATCGCCATATATTTGAGACCAAGTTTGAGACGTATTTGACTTACCTCAGGTATAGGATTGACATTTTAGGATTGACCCCGCGAGTTGCATTTCAGGTTCAGCTGATATTTAGTCTCCACTGTGTGGATACTCTGGATTGCACTTATATCAAGGGCTTTATAGTAACGCCAGTATAATAAAATAGTGTTTAATTTTACATAAACTATACACTTAAACATTAACATCAATTATATATTTTACCGCATCTTCTGCATCTGAAATTTTGAGGGACTTTTAAATCTGAAAATACCCAGACCAGGACAAATACTTGAATTTTCTTATCGCATAAACATTTTAAATAATTATTAACTTACTCTTTTTATTACAAGAACATATTTTTGTTCAGTTTTTTTCAAGACGATGAAACAATATATTTTACTACCCAGTTACTATCAATACCAATGTAATACATCCTTGTTTTGCAAATAAAATACCAAATCAATTTCTCTCAAACCATTCACTCTTCAACTCACTCATTCCCTTACCAGTCCAGTCACTCCTCAACTCACTAATTCCCTGACCATTCCATTCACTCTACACATTCCTCGAACCAATCACTCGTTCAATCCAAATCATTCACTTACATACACCCAGCCTTACACGCCACAGCGAGAGGAAGAGACAATTTTGTCCGCATTTAGATGTGGAAGTCGCGTAAGTATAAGTGGTGACTGGTAGGTAATGGGCGGGGATGTTTTGACGGCCCGTCCTCGCTAGGATGTCTCTATTAGATCAATTGGAGTGCAGTTACGTTGCAAGCGCACAAGGTTACCGTCTGATATTTATTACTGTACTGGATCGTTTTAGAAGCGTACAGTTTAAGTGTTGTATGAATGGGGATTTAGCGCGTTTTATAGGATTCTCTTTGAATTGTAAATATTTATTAGTAAATTCACAGGGATTTGTAAGGATTTCTATAGTATTTATATCCCCGTGCTCTGTCCTCGGACGCATATGATATAGATTAGTGAATTATTAAACAAATATGTATGGTGATATACATAGTGATAAGCATCCAGTTTCGCGAAGTTACTTCATAGTATCTCTCTATTATAGTGTAATAAAAAAAACAGTCGAATTCGGTTCTACTTTTATATCTCATGTATCGGATATCAGGAGCACACATATATAGATCATACATTATTCTAAATGCGGGGATCGAAACCGAGACTACTCGTTTGATAGCCGTCTCCTAATCTCTCAACTCTTATACCCATTCTCTAGCAATTTGCTTGACATAAGCAGCCCGCCCACATCACATTCCAAAAACGTATGTTAGCAACATGAAACATGATCATATCAATCGGCAATAAGGGTGGTCGAAAGGGGTGGTCACATTAGCAAACAAACCCGCTTATCACCCATGGGACATTGAATTTAACACTAAGTAATTAAGCATTATCGCAGGAAACTATAAAAAAAATATGTTATTCTTAAAAGTAGCGTATAATAATTTAAAGCGTAAAAACTTAAGGACGGAAGTGTGAATGGTGCGGCGTGGCGATAATGTGATGTTTTCCTTCAAATGAACAATAACTGGTGTTTGTGTTGATAAGAAACCCAACAGATGTGGCGCTGAGTTATTGTCACGGACGGACTCGTGTGGTGCAAGCTATCGCACTTGTTTGCTTACATAGTCTTCAACTAGCGTAAATATTGCTGATTTCATACAGTTTTAAAAACTATTTTTGCTATCGCATGGTTGTCAATTTCTATCAACTCTTCAGTTTGAGTGAAGAAGACAAAACATGCGATAACTAAAATAGATTGGAAACTGCCTATGAATAGGGTTTTTTATCTTAGTTTCTATATAAAAACTACATTATAATGAGTCATGATTATAACCTAAAAGTTTGAAGATATAGGTAGAGGAAGCACTATGCTACTATTTGCTAAGATTATTTGACTTTTCTATCTTGAGAACTGAAAGGTCTAGTCTAGTCTTAAAAAGCCTTACTAAATACTAGGTTACAAGCAACTTTCCTTATGCTGGATAATACGTACTATGCCAACATTATTTATATCCACCGACCTCTGTTCATGGATCAGTTCCATGTAAAAAATCCTTAAGGAAAAAGTTAAAAAGACTAAACAATCCAATAGGTATTAGGATCCGGTTAAAATATCCAAAAATAATATGATATGAAATATTTTTCCTTAAATATGTTAAAACTTAACTATTAATATTGCTAAGTTCAATGATCTTCATAAAGCATTCAAAACCGTTAATGTGACTATTCAAAATTGAATATTTGAAAAAAGAACGTTTTCCTTTTTATTTGAAGCTGTCAAACATTATCGTAATGCCAGTTTCTAACGCTGGCATTCCCGCCAACGCTTGTAAAAAGGTCGGTGCATATTAAATTGTAACCAGATATATTTTATCATTTTTCTGTACAGGACAGACGGCCGGCACGATAAGAACGAGTGCCAACGCGAGGCACGTCATGTTTCGCAATCTGTATGGACATTGAATACCAGCGCGATTGCCAGGCCGAGATGATTATGTTTCTGTGTTTAACCTCATTAGGTTAACGAGGGCGTTTTATTGATTATTTCGGGGTTTTGATAAACAATCAGAGTGTGAAGAATGGAATGATTAATGAACGCTTGCATTTTTATATTTTTTTAATAAATGGGCAATGGAAATGTTCTATTCATCTTATGTGATTAAAATTTTAGAAGCGTGTTATTTCTATTTTAGTAAGACGATTCACTGCAATATTACATATTTAAATCAACAAGCTTAACTTAGCCTTGCACATCGGTAATAATCATATGGCACAAGACTTGTGGACCATCTGAATGTCAAAAACCATTAAGAGTCCACATGGTTGACCGCGTAGAAATTGCGAAGATGACTTGATATGAGTTTATATCTTGGCAAAAATTTACAAGAAAAATATATGATATTTCCGTAGAGGACGGAAGGGCAAGTAGATATGTATAATAGACAAGTAAAAAAAGAAAAACCGATTAGGTTATCCCCTGGCTTGTCGTAAGCGCCATATTGTGGCCTTGAATTAAAATAGCCCCTATTTCAATAACGTTAGGTTGCTTTATTGCTTGAAGTCCGACGAACCGGAGCGCGGTTCGTCCGACGGTCTAGGTGTTAAATTATAAATTAGGTAATCAAACACAGTATTGTTTACTCAAAAACATTTTAAATATATTAGCCAGGTACCAAACCTCCACCTGCAAACAAAGAGTAATTAAAGTTGGCTCACAAAGGGCGGTGGCGTGGAACTCTCGCATGTCTCATCGCAGATATGACGGCTCGTGTCCAATATTGGCCATATGTCACGCCGATACCGCGGTGTAGATAATGACGGCTAATAAGTGCCTGTCTTCCAACGCGACGGGCCTGTGTCGATGGAAATTCGTGTTCACTTCATAGTGTGGTAGCAATGTGCAATTCGTTCAATTTTTAAGACCCGGATCAATACTGATCCAACTATGAAATGAACCGGTTCAAATGACTCGATCAATCGAACGATTGGTTCCGTTTAAGTCATTGATATAAATGAATAGGCCCTTAGTAGAAGTATAGGTAGGTAAACACGTTTTAAAGTTCATATTACCTATTATTTTACACAAAAATATCACTTTTACAAATGAAACACGTGAAAAACAATTTTACAACAAACGTAATAGGCAAAATATTAGGACAATAGGATACTAATTACGAAAAACGAACAAAAAGGAGTTATTACTTGATGACAATATTTTCAAACGCAATTCGCAAGTAATCATAAATCAAGACGTAACTAACTTCAACTCACTCAAAAAGACAAAACTATAAAATTGTAACGCAAAATAAACTTTAAAGCCTATACCACTCAAAGCATATATTAACCTTGTCATTTACATTCGAACTATTTAGTGTCGGTAATTCTGTATTCGTCTCTAAAACCGATGATATCCGAACGTTTGTTTGGCTTGATTCGGCTCGACTCGGGTTGGGTCGCACTTCACAGGACGTCAACGGCTCGCGAACCGTTGTTCACGGGTTTTGGTTCTCGGCTCTCGGCTCTCGGTTTTCGGTTCTCGGTTCGTTTGAACCGACGCGATTCTCCTATCGCGATCGATCGAATGAACGAGTTTTATTGTACATAAAGATCGAATCGATCGCGTGGTTCTTGCGAGCTGGTTTATTTGATCCGTTCAATCGCGAACGACCCATATCTATAGTGTGGGTGGTTTTTGGATTTAGGTGGGTGAATTTTAAGATGTATGGTTTTGAAGATCGGTGGAGTGATTTTTAGTTCGGTTTGAGGTAATTTAGAGGTGTAGTTTGTTTGTTAGATAGTTATAGTTTTTGATGATCGGACAGAGATTAGCTGTTTTAAAAGAAATCTGAAATAGCATTATTATTAAATAATTACAAATTAATGTAATTCATAACTATTTATTCAAAGCAATACAGAAATGTAACTTCATATTGATCTTCTTGTACCTACAAAAATAGCCATAATGTACGTGGGTATACAATTACTAGAATATATACTAATTATACCAAAGGAACAATAAAAAATAACTACGTTGTACGTCAACTTTAATTTCATCGATATCGATACAAAGTAGTGGCCAGCAGTGTCCGTCGCGATCTTATCGCCAGTTTTTATTCTCGTGATATCCACCGATAAGGCTGAAATGTCCTTTTTCATAGAAGCACGGTAATGGGCCAGGAGGCACGCCACCCGAGCCTCATAACTTATGCATGATGATTGCCCGGCTTCACCCTTTGCTAGGCGTATTTCAGGTTTTATTCTTCGTCAGTATTCGGAATATCGATAAATCGCATCTCCGCAACTACGGAATAATTTCTAGCATCGATAATTGAAGAACGCGCAGTTGATTCTTCTTATTGCTGCGTTCCAAATTTGAATATTATGAAATTCATATAACAATCATGTTAAAAATAACATGTTTTAATTAGTTCATACCATATTTAGGCTTTATACATTCATCTAATCATTAAAAGTTATAAAGAAAATAAGTAGCTAAGATGATTCTACTCTGAAAAAAGGTATAGGCATTCCTGAAGAAAAAATTATGAACATGGCAACTTTTAATTACGTTCCCGTTTGATTTTTTTCTTTTATTAAACTCCTTTGACTAACCCAACACTTTTTTATAGGTCGAACTGTGCCTGCATGCAAATATGTCATGAAAATTAGCTTCGCACGCGATATAAGAACTCATTTACATGACATACCTATCTAGTCGACTGTAACCTTCGGCGCCATTTTGTTTTCGTAGCGTCACCTTGCGCTGTTGGCGGGAAAATTACTTTCAATTATATCATTTATTTACGTTATCATGATTTTGTTTAAAATATAGAGGAAAATTAAAATACTTGCGCGTTTTTTCACTGATAGATCATGGTACTTATTAAATTATAAGTTTATGAAATACATCATTTTACTTTTTAAACGGAGTCCGCGAGTGATATATAAAAGTGAATACTGAAACCGAGTCTAATAACGGGTATGTCATTTATCCTTGTAATATTTAATAATGTATTTCATACTCTATTTAATTATAACTCCTAAATATAATGCTTTACTATAACTTCTGTAAAAAATAATTGGTTACAAAAACATATTTTGGAAATCTTACATTGTTATAATAAAAAAAGCCTAAATGTATTTCATTAAGCCTATTTTTGTACCGTATGTGTAGAGAAAATATAATTTTCTTGTAATGTTGTGCTGATAAAGCTGTTTGGAGGTCGACGCCTTTATCTATTCTTTCGGTGATAAATCTATAGTCAAGATGATGAACTGCAAAATTCTTAAGAACTTTAGAACTCCAAATATGAAACAGATTTGATCTTGGTAGGATATTCGGATTCACAAGGATATTGAACTCACAATAGAAATTAGAACACACCAAAGTGACCCATGTAGTTGACGTAAGAATGTCGCAGTTTGGTTGAATATCGTGTGTATTCGGATAACAATGGATCGTGAAAAAATATCTCAAAATCCTTTTAAAATATCATTTATTTGTTTTAAATATGATTTTTGTATTTTCTTACATGAATATCTCAAAATGCTTGTGTTTTTTGATTAAGAAAAAATACCTACCTAACTGCCAAAAAAAAACATTACAAAATTCGGCTTTTTATTAAATTCGGTTGTTTCAAAATGCGTGCAATATGTTGAAAAACAAATTATTATTATTTTCTTACATTAAACCAACCCTCGCGTGACCGTATAGGCCATGTGGTCAAAATGACCATAAGTCACCGTTGAAATAAGGTGAACAAAGAACAGATAAAATTGTTCTGTATAATTGGCAAAGGGTGAATTTATTTCCCACGCATTCCCATACATTTCCCTGTTGAGGGTGGACTATGGGTATTGCAGGGTGACTATCAATTATTGCGGACAGTTTGAACTGCATAAAAATATTTTCAAACAAGTATTGCTTTGGGTAGGTATTTATTAGCTATAGCCGAAATAAATTTAATGCACAATAACACAATACTACTTCAGCTTTCTGACACAAAATAGGTTATCAATTATTATTAATTTATCCGTGAATTTAAATTAACATATAAATATTCCTTTCTTTGCCTAGTAAACACATTTAGTTTCCTGAAATGTAATAATATGTTTATCTTTTAACTTTAACGTTTACTCATGATAGAACAAAAGGGGAAAATACGCACTCGCCATGGCGTATATTTTCCTTTTAGGCAATTATCTGCCAGTATGAGTGTAAAATGTCCTGATAATTATAGAATCGTGGTCACCGCGTACATGTGTAAGTACAGAAAATGTAGGAGCGCAGCGGTGCCATATGGCCCTCGATATTATCACCAGAGTCTTATTATTTTAATAGTTCGTTTTATTGCCGTCACAGTTCGTTGACTTGCTAAGAAAATAGACACGTATATTGTCCATTGAAATATGTTATATTATTATCAGTAAAATTCTTAATGTAAATATGTGGCAAAGCACTTCTGTGGCATTTTCGTGGTCACATCATCATTTTTCATAAGATTATACAATAATTGAATACACCAAATAAAATTCAAATAATGAGCACCATAAAAGCGATAAGACCGCCATTTGATATTTTTTCTATTGCATTTTTTATGTCCAATAAATATTTAAATTGATAATAAACTCCATAGTAACATTTTAGAATTACTAGAAAAATATTAGTGAATTAATATAGTGCCCATAAATTTGACATTGCCATAAATGTTTCTTCCGCTCAAAAGTCGCATGCTACTTATTTCATAAAAATCGTTCAACCCGAGCCGAGGTCGAATTGCATAAAATATTTCAATTTAAGTCCTAATTTGTAGACAGACATATACGTAAAGCTATCGGAATTCAAGCAGTTAACTACAAAACCAATAGGAGTGTAAGTAATGTTTATAATACACTTCCCCTGCTCGGTAGTTTGCGAGGGAGTGTACAGGGTAAAGAAATGTTTCCGTAAAAATTAGACGACGCCGGGTCACGCCAAATTAAGCACAGGCTGGATGCAAAACTAGTGCTGCAACTATCGATATCTCACTTGCCTTATCGACATTAGAATATTAGTCCTAAACAAATATTTAAATTTCGAATCAATTAAAATAAGTTCTTAATGCGACCTCCTTGGTTTAAAGTTATACGGTTGGATAAGGCGACGAATATTCAACGGGTGGCAGTGAATTTTATCTCCGCAACGAGACAAATGTTAGATGAATGCATAGATAGTTTCGCCTCTGGATGTTGTGAGACTATGAAAAACATAATTTCTGATACCCTGGTATAGAGCTGAGAAAATATGAGTGCAGTCAGACTATATGCTGTTTTTATTTGTTTACATTAATTACTTATTATTAACTTAAAATAGGTATCTAATACAATCGAATAGTCATACATCACGTTAATTTCTACAGTCAGATAGCTAGTACCAACATTATTGTTCTATTTCCACTTTTTCCTATCCAACCTCTAAAAACCTACGATTCTTGCAATCTATACAAGCAACTGATACCTTACAATTAAACTCATTGTTTTTTATATTATATTGAGATATTCAAAGTGATAATTCTTAATAAATCTCGTCTAATCTTTATGTATAGAACTTATACAGGGTATATCAAGACTGCTACCGAAAACGAAGCCGGGTGGTAGTTAAAGTGAGTTCATACACAATGCAACAGAAAAAGTTGCAAAAAAAAGCGACAATTTTTTTTTTGTTATTTTTTTCCTATGACCATATTTGGGTGGTAAATACATTTTTTCCTAAAATAATAGTGTATACCCTTTTATTTATAAATAATCTAAGGTATAAAAGTGTTTAAATTATTATTTTAGCAAAAACTATGGATTTACCACCCAAAAATGACGATATTTAAAAAATCATAAAAAATCATTGTCGCGTTTCTTTGCAAAATTTTTAGCTGCATTGTGTTTGTAGTCACTAAAACTACCACCCGGCTTCGTTTTCGGTAGCAGTCTTGAGATACCCGGTATTTCAATATGATATGGAATACCCTTTTTAAAGGATTTCATTAATGCATCATAATTAGCGTAAAATGAATGTGTAAAAGCTAAATTTTGAAACAATATTATGGAATATAATATCCTTAAAATATTTAGATAAGAAATAATCGATATACAGGCTTGGAAATTTCCTGAAATGCCACACCGCTTAACTTTTCCTCCTTAAATGAATGTAACAAATAAACTAATTAAATTTAACTCAGTTTCTATATTTAAATTAAATATACGTCACATAATACCAATTACATTATTCACTGTATCTGTATCAACCCATATACGTCCCACTGCAGGGCACGGGCCTACTCTACAATCGAGAATACGATTGAGAGTGGTTAGGCCATATTACACATTATTCACTAGGACATATAATATTTGTAATACTTAAACGAAAATATGGATATTGTTGTTTTACCTTAATTTTCTTTATAATCTGATAACTAAGTGTTATGCGGTAATTTTATACGATTTTGTAAAAATATTATATTATTATACATTTTATCGTTTTTAAACAAGTGAAATATATTTTAATCTGTTTTTCTTTCTTGAAGGAAGCCAGGGTGACGAGTGTTCGTGATATTACACACTCATAAGCCCGTTAGATAGGTGTTGGAGTAAAATCCAAAATCTTCCCATAAATTGGAGGACAATTTATATAAATTATTTATTCTTCTATCTACAAAGTTAACAGCAATAAAGTAATTATAGCTGCATAGTATGTCTTATAGACAAAGTTGTTTTTATTTGCAATGGTTTGCGGAATAAATCATGTTTAATATATATGAATTATTTTCCGGGGTATCCACAATTGTTCATGGAGATTTTTTCCACGAGGGAACTAAAACTAGTATTCAAATACTAAGACAATTTTCAAAAATTTTCCAAGGCAACTGCAAACTGCTGTCCAAACTGATCAAGTCAAATCTCCAAAGCATCTTAAATGACGATTCTAAGATAACAATAAACAAATGATCGATATGAAGTAAAGGGATGTATCGACAGGCGAGGGCGGTGCACCCCTACAGCACCACACGGATGGAAATCAACAGGTCGCGGGGGTGTACGTGCCGTGTGTAGCCCCCTTTACACCACACGATCTGTCAAAGTAGACCACATTGAGGACTTCGATTTTAATGTCACACAATACAAACACAAATAAAGCAGAAACGAAAAAAAATAAAGTACATATTAAGGTTTTTTTTTCATGCCACATAATAGATAATAACCCAGAAACGATAATAAGTAGAGGGCATATTAAGGATTTTTTTTTCTTCGTGTCAAGTAGTATAATATCAGAAATAACCCAGAATCGATAAAAAGTACCGGGCATATTAAGGATCTATATTTTTTAAATTTTTATCACTATAACTTTTTATATTATTAGAGATGTATGAATATAAAAAGCTGACGAATATAAATCCAAGTCCCTATTTAACTTTCATGTATCCCCGATCAAAGTTACAATTTTAGAACCACCGTGTAGAAAATATCTTTGAAAAAAAAAAAACAAAATATACCTGAATTACTAAAATAAATCAATAAGATACTGGACGATCGAATAGATAACACCCGATTTCTGGTAAAGCTTACTAAGCAATTCACTTGAAACTTAAACAAGAGTCTAGGATTTTCTTCTGAAATACACAATTCTTGGAAGTACCCAATACGCTACGAAACAGCAACAAATATAGACATATATATAAATATGTATATAGATATATCGTGTACCAACACGAGTGTACGTTGAATCGTATTCGTGGAAATATCGTGTGTTGTAAACGAGCAGGAGGTGAAATCGGCGCGTTACGGGCGATCACAATTTTGTCATCGCATTGCTTATTCATGTACCGGTAATTACCGAAAATATTCCCGACTGTGGCGACATTTATAATAGCAATAACTGCACTCTTTTTTATTAAAAATATTTTTTAATAATTTAAAGATTTAAATTTGTATAAGACCACGAACGCACAAACTTTAGGTGTATTGAAGCCCTCCTTGATTAGAGCCCTTAGAACTGCGCCTAGTATTGTCAACATACTCAAAGTAACCTAGAATTATGTCAAACTAAGGGCCCAGCCCGGCTCTGCCTGGGTGCAGGTACACTTTTTTCAAAATAGTCTATACGTTAATCAAGAATAATGTATGATTCTAATTGTGAAAGAATTTTTCAAATCGGTCCAGTAGTTTGAGAACCTATTCAATACAAATAATCAAACCTTTCCTCTTTATAATGTCAATAAAAATCTTGAATTAAATAACATAAAATATTTTTTATTTCAGCATATCGTAAAAATTAAATCTGTATTTGTTGGCGATAAAAAACAAGCACACAATAAACGTACTTCATATAAAATTATAAAGAACCGGAAACACCGGAAAATTTTCGAGATGGTCCAGCGACTGACAATTTACACTTGACCATCACGATTACCGCAACACATCGTACTAGCGCACAACAATCGCCCTTACCGCTATTAAAACAAGACGCACAATTATCTGCCACGTAGCCGGCTCGTGGCAGAACATGTGTGGTAGAGTGTACGCATCTCGCAATCTCCAGTATCGCAACAGTACTAAAATGAGCGTAAATTGCTCACAGCACAATGACCAAAAGAGGCCGCGGTCTGTGAACGCTTTTCCACATAATGACTAGCGGACAGTGTGTGTGTGCGTCTAATTACAAATATATGCGCGTATGTACCGCTTTTCATGACTCATTGTTGTATGAAGATACGGACCGGTACATGCAGCTGGGCCTTGGAGTTTTTGTATTGCATATGTTGAGCTTTGTAACTGAAATTCAGTTTGCTGGTGACGTGGCCATATCTAAGTAGGTGGGACGTAAATTCTAATTTCTATCTCTGATGTATCAATTGGTTGTATGTCCCTATGTTGCCTGAAGGCTCTATTCAGCAGTAAACTTCTTGTGGCCTCAAAAGATTTGACCTTACTTCTTGAGACATGCACTGAACTCGTGATCCAGATTTACATTTCAATGCAGGCCACATTCTATTTCAGTTTAAGAAATAAATTTCACGCGATATCTCAAGACAATGACTTACTTTAAAAGTCTTTTCAATCCACAATTGACTTCTAAATCTACGTTTTATTTCGTCTTCAATATCACGCCTACAATAAATATGATAAGATGTAAAGCAAACATACAATACTTATCATATTTCTGAGAAGTATGTATCCGCCCATCGGCCAGCACATACATCGTGCCAATCACAGAGCAGCCGCGCGCGTGTGTGGGTTCATTGTGAAAAGCAACCTGCTTAGAGTCTAGGTACTGATGTGTTGTAGGCAGTACAGACGTACAGGAAAACTGTAAAACTTGCAAGTATAAAACGGATTTCATAATAATATAAATAACTTTGGGAGTAAATAACTTGAAGGTAAAAAACTTGGAAATCATATGGATTTTGTGTATATATAATATTTATTATATTACTGAAAATACTAACTAAATCCATAGAACTTAATAACGATAAAAAGTTCATGTAACGCTACCTCAAAAATAATACCTATTTTATATTTATTTCTAATTTCCTCATAATTAATTCTTAACACTATGTCACTAGTAGAATAATGTCGTCAAGATAGCAACCATTGTACGCAATGGTGGAAAACCCACCACAATACCCCGCCAGATTTCGGGTTCATCCTGTTCTAACAAGATGGCATTATGGGTCTTTCACCTGTGGATACTCACGACCACACCTTTAGTAAGAATCATTGTAATCTCTTTCTTTTGACTTCTAAGATACAAGTCTTGAGTCGTAGGTATCAGAAACTATCAAAAACTTCAATCTCACAAACACCCAAATCTGAATAATACTTGTAGATCCTTCAAACTATTATTTAGATCAGAAAAGGCTGCGCAGCCTTGCCTTTCACAGCGTCTAACTAAAAGTGCAACGCCTGTCGATTTTCAAGACACTGAAAAAAAACTAGACTAGACTGGCCTAACCCCTCTAAATTGAATTCTTGATTGTCGAAGAGGTCATGCCCCTCAATAAGGCTATATACGTATTTGGGCTAGATTGAAAACAGAAATTAACAAAAAAAATGCTAGAAATATTAAAAATAATCCTGAATGATAGTCCGGTCGGCCACGCAAGCAGTCCGCGAGCCGTGACGGCGGTCGCAAGTGGTTGGTCACGCCAGCATCGGAAGTCATCCGCTATTGATACCATCTCATTGTGCCGCGGCAAATTGCGCCGGATGTTGCCAGAGACGCGGCGACGCGCGTTTCCAATGATACACGCGGATGCTGCAAAGCGTTGCACTGTGTATACGGATTGTTTTGATTGCGGTGTGTTTTCAGTAGTATCCAGACGATAAAACCTTTCAACCTTTCTATTTGTGTAAAACAACCTCTGTAGCGCAGTTGGTTAGACCCTGACTGTGAAATAAGAGGCCGCAGGTTTGATCCCCGCACCAAAACAAATTAGTGTTATGCACAGATTTGTTTCGGGTGTAGGTGTTTGTGAGACCGAAAAGTCTGTCTTAGTTTTTGATATGCATCACACAAGACTTGATCTTAGTGTTGGGCCAGGACTTGGACAGTTTTTTTGTTCTCAAGGAAATAGATTTCCAATTAGAGTCAAATTCTAATACGCAAATTATAGCATGCGGACAAAAATTCTTATTGAACAGTCGTATTCTTTCTTCCCGATCGGATATTTAATGTTTTTTGTGCATTTCAATGTTATGTTTTGAAATACATTTAGAAGGAAGCGTTGTCTTTGCCCCTAATTTGTATATTGAGTTAAAAGTTTCTGGCGTTTTACATTGCGAAGAAGTTGTCATACTAGACTTAATTATGTAAAAAACTTATTTTAATTTCATTTCATTTTATCACAAAGATTTAAATAGCATAGTTATTTCCTCATATTCGACAGCGGTCATTATCCGATAATTCATACATTGGACACAGTAACACCACGCGTGTCTCATAGAATTATTTCTGACATTTTTAGCTTCATTGTACCCCTGAATAAGTCACGCTCCAAAAGGAATTAATGTACGTAATGCACCACTCGCTCTTTTGTCATTCATAGTACCTGTTTGCTGTGTACTATATAAACTACTTGTAGTCTTATTCAATATTTTCTATTGTATAGTGGGTATTTTGGGGTATAGACAACTGAGTTGTGTAAAGAGGTTTTGTAACATAAGGTTGATTGAAGGTTGATCTTAAGATTGTCTTCATCAAGAATTAATGATAGACCTAAATTAATAAAATACCTGTTAATAGAGATATTGCACGTGATAAAAGATTTAATTCTTAATATATTCTTAGACATTTCAATGTCTGGATTCTAATAAGACTTCCAATTAAATTACTGTCTTATTAGAATATATTTTCAAATTCAATAATGGTATATGAGAATATATTACATTTAACAAGAGAATGACTTTGAAGAAAGAAATATTACATACATACGTAAAAATATACTTACATTAATTTATTTATATTGATAGAAAAAAAATGTTTATTGTTAAAATATTTTGTGCCTGTGATTGTCAGTTACCTATAAGTAAATCATAAGTGTAGTTTTATTCAGTAGGTATATGGAACTACCTAAAAGATAGATGGTAAAATTAAATTTATCAATAGCTACAATCATAATATTTTCCTTGTCCTTACCGATGCCGTGACGAACTGTTTTTGTTTTACGGCCTGTCATTTCGAGAAATTATTCAGATGTTTGTACGATAGTGAACTTTTGTCCACATATCGATGTCTACCGATGAGGGCTAATAGGCAATCGATTTTTCGATAACAATCACGATATCAAAATGCAAATGAACGATAATTAAGTCTGCTTGCCTAGACCTAATTTACTTTAGTTACAGTATTTGTTTAACATGTGTAGGAGAGTCGCTAGTATTTCATGGTATTGTTTATAATGAAGTACAGCGTAGAGTCGGCGCAGCGTAGTGCGCTCGTGGTCGCGCAGCGCGCACGAGCAGCCGGCAGGTGTGCGGAGTGTGACCGCGCTCCCCTCTCTGTTGCAGAGCGGGCGATGCAGCGCGAGTAGCGCGGTGGGGCCCTGCCCGCCGCCCGCCCGGCCAATAGGGGCCCGCCTCGCTTATGATGTCATCGGAGGAGGAGGCCGACTCACACGCGCCCTACTCGGATAAACTGCTAAGGAAACAGAAACGCGCCAGACAGCGCGTGGACGCCGGTGAGCCGCGCAATTCTTATTCAACTCTCACGACGAACGGACCCGCGCCCGCGCGCACCGCACACATGAGCGGCGGACTGTACGGCGCCATCTTCGAGGGCCGCCAACACTTCGGCCTCTTCGGACCGGGCTACGCGCCGGCCGAAATGTTGAACGAGCTGCTCGGGCGCACGCCCAAGCAGGAAGACAACGGCGAGGAAGCCAGCGGTGGCGACATCGCGCACCGCGTCCTGCGAGACATCCTCCAGAACCGCAAGAAGGAGCTGCTGCGGCTGTCTCCGGACAACAACAATGTGCTCGCCAACAACAACAACGACGAACCCAAAGCGGAGAAGCGCTCCCCGGAACGGCCCATCTCGCGCGACTCGCGACCCGACCTGGACGACGCTCTGCTGGCGCTCGACCACGCCGGGGACTCGCGCACCTCGCCGCCGCCCGCGCCGCCTCCCTCCGAGCCCCTCATCGCTCCCAAGTCGGAGCCGGAGGACCGCGACAGTGACGCGCAACGTTCCTCCCCGCGACCTGTTGATGTGAAACGTGCTCGTGTCGAGAACATAGTGTCGACCATGCGCTCCAGCCCCGCGCCGCAGCAGCCGCAAGTGAACGGCTGCAAGAAGCGGAAGCTGTACCACCCGCAGCAGCACGACGTGGCCGCTGAGCGGTACGGCACCAGCCACGGCAGCAGCGCGCAGACCGTGTCCGACGACTCCGAGGATGACGGAGACCGCCCGCCCATACAACAAAAGTTAGTAGAAAAAAATGCTCTCAAAACGCAACTCAGGACTATGCAAGAACAGTTAGCCGAGATGCAAGAGAAATATATGCAACTGTGCAATCGTATGGGACAAGAGTCCGAGACTATCGACAACGACGGTGCTTGTAGTGACGTGGAACAGAACGACGACTCAGTGCCCAAATCGGAGCCCGCGTCTCCAGTGAAGGAAGTGCCCGCGTCGATACCGAACACCTCCGCGCCCAACATGCTGTCGCAGGTGATGAGCAAGATGATGTCGGCCAAGATGCACGCGCACGCCGTGGGCCACCCGCACCTGCCGCCCGGCTTCAACGGCGCGCTACCCATGATGCCGCACCTGCCACCCGAACACATGCACCCGCCGCACCCGCACCAACACCTCAACAACGCCGCCGCTATGTACCTCAACGTCAGCCAGAAACTCTTCCTGGAACAGGAGGCGCGCATGAAGGAGGCGGCCGAACACCAAAACAGCCAACAGCAGAGGCCACAGTCCAACCAACACTCGCCTCAACAGAGACAGATGGGCCCCACGCCGAAGCCTCCGCTCTCCTCAGAATTGGCGGAACGCTTGGACGCTCTGCGCAGCAACGCGGGATCTGTGGGCCCCGTCTCGGGAGCCGACCTAGAGGGACTAGCCGAGGTGCTCAAGAACGAAATCACGGCATCCTTGGCGACGCTCATCGACTCCATCGTCACGCGCTTCGTGCACCAGCGCCGAATCCTAGGCAAGCAGTCGGAAGCGGCGGCGGCGGCGGCGGAGCAATTGAACAAGGATTTGATGCGAGCGGCGCGACTGATCGACAGAAAGTCGCCGACGCCGAAAGCACCGGAGAGGCCTTCGGGACAAATGTCAGGTAACCTACCCGTCCATCACTCGGGCGCGCCAAACGGCGTCCCCTTCATGACACACAACCCGATGCTCATGAGCCAAATGAACGGTCCCCGCGCGCCAGGCGGTGCGGCGTTCCCGCTGCACCCCGAGGCGGGCGGTCCGGGCCCCGGACCTCACGTGCGCCCTCCGACAGGCATGTTCCAGGCCCCGCCGAAGCCGCTCGCGCCGCTCTACGGGCACATGAACGGCCACTTCGAAAGAGAATCAAACCCCGAGCAGAACGAAGCCCTGAGCCTCGTCGTCACGCCGAAGAAAAAAAGGCACAAGGTCACCGACACGCGAATAACGCCGAGGACCGTGAGCCGAATCCTAGGAGAAGGCGTGGGCCAGTCTCCGGAGAGCAAGTTCCCCGAGTCTCCGTCGCCGCGACCTTACCCTGGCGGCATGGCGCTGCCGACGCCCGTGGCGATACCGAACCCCTCGCTGCACGAGAGTCAGGTGTTCTCGCCGTATTCTCCTTTCTTCGGGGCGGGAGGCGGACTGGCGCGGTCGCCTCCGGCGGCGCCCGAGCGCGAGTCCCCGCCGCTGCCGCACGCGCCGGCGCTGCTGCACCCCGCGCTGCTGGCGGCGGCACACCACGCGTCCCCGGACTACATGCGCCACGCGCACGCGCACGCGCCGCACCACCCCGGCGTGCCGCACCACCCGCAGCACATGGACGCGCAGGACCCCCACTCCGACTGCAACTCCACAGACCTGCCCTACGACGGAGTCCAGCCTACTATATCCTTTTTAATACGAGAGTAACTTACTTCTTCACACATAATACTTTACATTACACAATTGTCATAAAACAAAGGCTCACGCCACGACGCTGTCCAATTTGAGCGCGCGTGTGTCATTACAAAGCGATTTATTTCACTTGACTTAAGGTCAACGGTAACCCGAGCGCACGACACGCCACAAATCCTCGCGCTCGGGACGTCCAAAGATATCTTATTTCTGTAGTATTTAACCTTACGACTGCTGCCTACTTCCTACTTGGTTAGGTATTACGAGTGTGGAAACCTCACAAATGCTGCGGTTTCTACGCTTTCCACGATACTACTCCGCCTCTAAGAGACAAACACACAACACAGTATATCCGAGCTAGTAAACATCCTTCACTTTCCGATACGGGGGAAACAATACACCTACAAGCATATTGTATTATTCTCTAAAAGAAATAAACTCAATGCAATGAACCCCTTATCAATACAATATATTGAATTTGCAGCATTTTTCCTCAAGCTTAAGAGCGTAACTGACCACATTATTACAATTTCTAGATTAAATATTTAATCGAATACGCAATAACTGTGCAGTATTTATCGGAATGTATATAAATTTACATAAACATAAGTGCACAGATATCGGCTAAGGCACATTATAAGATTAGACAATGCAAACGGATTAAAGTATTTGTGGTGCTTCATCAATGAGCCCACGACGTGTTGGATCCTAATCAGATTTAACATTTTCTTGCTTAAGGCACTATATAACACGTACTCCGTTTTGCATTCGCTGCTTAGAAATGTGTATTTATTTTAAAACAAACAAGCCATAAACATCCCGATAGCCACACACTCTACAAAATCCTGCAATTTATAATTAATTGTCCACCTCATAATCAAACTCATTCAGTTACCAAAAACATATGCCTTAGGTTATCACTATTTTTATTACTTATACAAATTTATCCCCTTTTGATTGATTAACATTCATTAGTTTCACTTTCATACAATTACTTTATCGATATCATAATCGATGAAACATAAAACTTTTTTAAATTAAATCTTTTTGGTGATACCAGCGCCATCTGTATTTCGTGTCTATCCAAGTGAATTCCTTGACTCCATTGCACTCTTCAACGCTGACGCCCATGCACCTGCGCAAGGCGAAGCTGATGTTCTTCTGGGTGCGGTATCCTAGCTCCGCGGTGCTCAAGATGTACTTCCCAGACATCAAGTTCAACAAGAACAACACGGCACAGCTGGTCAAATGGTTCTCCAACTTCCGGTGAGTACTTATTACCTATTTGTTTATTTTAGGGTCGAATTGTGGTAGACCGTTCACAACCATTTCCTTGTCCTTTTGTGGATCAGGTTTTAAATATTGTATGTTGAAAATGTTTGATGTGTCGAAATATGTTTATATCAAGCACTATATAAATTACCATATACAAATAATATTCGTAATGATTCGAAATTCAAGACGCTACAAATATAAAAACAAAAATAAATACTATAAAATTATTGAAAAAAGTCACAAATTCCAAGACAATAATACAACAATTTCCTCAAAATCGTGTTAAACTAGGGTAAAACGATTATTTAATCGTCGCTCCCCGTCTTAAGCGAAGGGTTTGGACTCACTATTTCCTAATTAACAAATTCATAGAGGGCTGTCACCCCTGTCAGGGCAAACAGATTGACTGTTCATTGGCGCTCGTAATTTTATTAACAAACGATTACCGATGTTTAACAACAGCTTCGATTTATTAATTGTTGGAGTGACTTTTTAATAGGAAATACTTACGGATTATTTATTAGTTATCGAAAAAACCCTAATTAACAATGCGTTAAAATTCAAAACGTCTTAAAATTAACTACCAAAGTTTTTGCTGAACAAGTCTTAATGCTTCACTTAGATAATTTGAAGAAATCTTAAAGAAACAAAATATCTTTACATCGAAATGTAGTACTATAGTAGATATATCTAAACAAACATAATAGGATTCTCAGGAAAACATTCACGCGTATTAACTATATTCTCAATTAGACAAGCAGTCACTTACTCAAGAACAATATTATAACATAAATAAACAATTATTACAAGTTTTCAATCACACATCGTTAAAATACCCATCTAATACATTTACATTTGTTTATATTTATTATATTCTCCAAAAACTAAACCTACAGGTAACAAATTCGTCAGAGCGAATCGAGAATTTCCACACATTATCTCTTTAACACGATAAATTCACGTAGCGTTACAAGTAACGGAAAATTTTCCCTTCAGTATTGATTTCTACTCGACTAATTTCCACGTTATCTAAGGCCTGCGATAAGGCACCAGCCGCGGCCCTCGTGCTTCTGCCATATCTCACCCCATCTTTACTGACACTGATTATTCTGACTCCGGTAAACTATCGATCTTTACTATACTACACTCGCTACGGTTTACAGCCGTTCTCTATAATCTATCTATCTTTTACAAGAGATTTCATTAGAGATTTCGATGCAATTTATGTTTCAGTTAACAAAGATAGAGAGGTGTAGATATGGTGCATATATTAATAGATAGCAAAATTAGATTACTATATATGTTTATTATTGTTTAATGAAGCATAGAATTGTACCCACATAGTCATGGTAGATAGTTTAACTCCTTGTTAAAGACAGATAGGATATAGAGAACGGCCATTAGAGACAAACGGTCCATGAGACTCACTACGTTTTTGTGTCAATACTTTGCATGTGTGTTAGATATATATAAATAATATAAAAATATACATTTGTATAAATTATATATTACTGGTTAATTAATATTTTAATTAAAGCATTTAGCGTTACCTGGGTGTGATAAATGTTAACCACAATAAACGCGATAAATATATATCTAACACCAGAATTTAATACTAAACATATTTTTCGTCTATATATAATTTGTCACATATGTTATTCTATTATTTTCCTGGTTCGTGATAAAATGATATAATTCAGTGTTTTATTACTAGTACTAAATTACTGGACTGAAAATTGCAACTAAATAACCAAACGACTGTAGAACTAATAAAGTCTTGTGAACATTCGTTCTCATTCCATTTTTAAAATAAATTAATTTAATAAACCATGTATCATAGGCGTCCTAATTCTAGTCACGTGGCGATCGCGATCGAAACGCGATCGAGTATAACCGCGTTTCCAGAATAAGCGGGCACACGTCAATGTATGCCAAACACTTGAAATCGCTCCTGATATATCAACTTTCATATTAAAGCTTTCTGTTGCTATCTCAAGCTTGTATTATCATTATCTAAGTTAGATAAACGGAAAAAACTGAGTAAAAAGCTTTGATAAATTCTGTTTGTATAGCGTACGTTCATTACATTTTATCAGTTGGCAGGGAGCAACTATCTTTGTTTCATTTTTTTTTGTGTAAGGAAACTTACAAATAGGCACAAAATATAACAATTATTGAAGACAAAAAGTTCTTATTTTGAATTAAGTCCAGATTAGATATTCTATTTTCAAATTTGTTTTTAGAACCTTATTCATTGGTTTGTATTTATTTGTAAGGTATAGACAATTATACTTTAATGATAAACAAAACAATCTTTAATACAACTTCACTTACAAATTATTTCTAAAGTATATAGATACAGTACAAAGCCTGTCAGTTAGTAAAAATGATATATAAGAAAGATATAAATAACCACTACCATGTAACTCCATTCATTCACAAATGAAAACTGTCCGCGCATAATGACGATAACACATCTTTGAAATTACCGCTTTTTTTCCTTCTTTGAAACACGACTTAGTCCAACTTAGTCCATTAGTATTGTCCCCTTAATGGTTGCATTGTGGACAACGGAAAACGGCCATTTCCTTCGCGATAAACATCTCTGAAAGGATACTGAAAGGGTGAGACACTAGGGTTGAATGTTCATACTTCATTTGTTTTTTATTTTTTTGTAAAAATTAAAATTAAATATTTATAGATAAAAATTACACAATAAATCTTAAAATTCCGGCTACCACGGATAACAACTTTATGTATGTTTGTATGTACATAAATCCTGTTGCAATTATTATCTATAGGTCGACGAAATATTCAACTCTCGATATATCTACTTTTTCTTGAGACGGCAAATAAAAAATAACGAGTATAATGCAGAATAAAGCGTGCCAGTAGCAAAGTTAATTAAAAATGTTCGATAATCAAAATTTAAAAACATACTTATGTTATTTTAATTATCAGTAATTCAAAAAAAGAAAACACGAATTCGTATGTATTAATACATTTTCGAAATTCAAATGTTTCCAACAGGCAACCCTTAGAGGGAAATTTCTACAATCGCACGAAAGGCAATTACGAGAGGCGAAGGTGTCCGAGCGATGGACGTTAATAATAAATAGCATTTTAAATTTACGGAAACATCGATTAGTGCGCACCTCGCCGTACCAACCCCCTTTAATTACTCGCCACTTTAAATACAGGCCTGCCAACATTATCAATACATATCGCGAAGATAATTTAAAAATATACTCTGCAAGCTTAGTGTAGGACGACCTCCAACAAGTTGCAGCAACGATATTCGAAAGCTTGTTGGAGACGATGGGCTGAAGATCGAGCCTAGAGGCTTGCCATAGGAGAGGCCTATGTCCAGCAGTGGACGCGAAAGGGCTGATGATGATGATGAATTTATAAATTACATATTTGTAACAAAATCATTTCGGTAAAAGATTCTATACCCTTTTTTATCTAATAGTATTTACAAGTTGAACCGTGAAGCTCTAGTTTCGATACATATCTCATATTTTGGGTTATTAATTCCTTACAAAAAAATCCTAAACAACTATTAAAATAATAATTTCTATACAATCTCGTTTGTTACATACTAATTACGTAACTAATGAGATATATGCAGCCTACACAGTGCAGCCATTAGTATTGTGCTTGTAAAAGTCAAACTTTCCGATAGCCTTTCCAACGGATAAGGGGACGATAAAAATAATAGATTTTTAAAATTAATTGATTGATACAGAAATTAATTTTAATCACCACTCGACGCAAATAGGTCATATCTCAGATTACTAAACATTGGTCGTAAAACATAAAATTTGTAATTTAATATTAGCTCGTGGAGACTAATCAGATTTTCATGAAATAATGATATAACTTGAAGAATTTTCCTGCTAACTCTCACGTTATTTTATGGATTTTATAAAATGATTTCCTTGTTTCGTAACAAATATCCAATCGAAGTCTTAAACCATAAATTTTAAATCCGAGAACATCGCAAAGAAATAATTTCCCGACTTGAGAATTGAATCTAGAAACTCACGGCTCAGATCTTATCAATTCACCAACCAATGTGAGACAACAATAGACAAAACGCCAAAACGTTATAACTACAAAACAAATCAACCACTTTCATATAAATCCGTTGTCTCAACTGTTAATCAACAATAACATTTTTTGAAATCTTGCGCGATGTTTACACATTTCCTCAGAACAAGGCATCGGCAAGACTCTCGACACAACGGCCACTTGTCGGAACGTAGGACACCTCAAGGACACTAGGTGCCGAGGACCCTTCTTGTGACTTTTCGTCGCCTCGCACTCTCTAACACACTATTGCTTTCCTCTCACCGACTTGGCTCTCTTACGGGTCTTAATTAGGTGGTTTATGTACCACATAATTACTGCAAAATGTTTTCCGGAGCTGCTAGTTTAATGTAGGTATGGAATTTAGTGCTTCTGTAGTTGTATTATAGAATATTAAAATTAGAACAATGCCATGGAAAACACATTCGGAAACAATACACAAAACCGAACAATTCAAGCTATCAGTAATCAACGTATAAACAACATCAATATTTGAAGCAAAAGGATACATATGCCCAGAATCAGCGGCATTGTGCCAGTGTAGCACACAAACAAGCTACGATAATAACAATTAT
Source organism: Hyles euphorbiae (assembly GCA_023078785.2). Lineage (NCBI taxonomy): Eukaryota > Metazoa > Arthropoda > Insecta > Lepidoptera > Sphingidae > Hyles > Hyles euphorbiae. Next base: position 4,657,886 of record CM041053.1, read on the forward strand.
AATATGACGTCTATTTATATGTTCATTTAAAAACGTCGCCGCAAAAGTTCAACAAAATACAAAAGTCTTCACAGAAACTCTCCCGGGGCAAAACAAACATCCTTTACTCAAAGTCGATCCAAAGACAAATTCTTTTGGCGCGCAAACTCAAAGAAGTGTACGGGCCCCGCAAACAAAGACTCACTCGTAGAATTAGCTGGAGAGACGATAGCGCTAATTAGCAACGGTGACTCGTTATTTCGCTTAATTAAGTTGCACAGAAGTGGTCTGCGGCCGGCCCGCCAGAGAAGGCGTCGTAAATTGTTAGAAACACTCTGAAACACTCCAATTAATCTTTTTACACATCCAACTAGTCGCATGAGGACGTGCACTTAGACCGGCCGAGGTAAAAACCTTTTAAGCGCTTACACGCGAACCACCTCGGCCGCGCACCGCTTGACACTTTACTCAGCTACACCAACGTTTTTATATCTGCGCGGTCTTGTTCCCAGCTCCACCTCACCTCCACGCCGCACAATGAGCTGAGCAGTGAGCACTGAACACTGACACACGTTGCTTCTGTTGCTTCTGCCACTGAATACTTCTATTATACTACTATATGCAATTACGTTAAACGCGACCCGGGCTCCACACGTACACATAGCAACACCAGAACGCGCGCGCTCGCGACAAATGTGTATTAAATTTTTTAATAAAATATAAGCCGCATTATTTATGTATCGGTTAGGTGATTTTTCGACTGAGATTAAAATCTCTCGTCTGTAAGGACACTTATACTCGGATACGGAAATGTTGCCAACCTTACGTCGCAATTTCCACATGCCTTTTTAACTTACCGTGTTAACTGGCTGAAGCTCGGTACCTACATAATTTAGTTCAATATTAAATTTTTGTAATTAAAAATGTAAGTGTGCTATTTTATCGGATAAAAATTTAGTGTAACGCACGCCGCGAAACACTCGAAACATTATCAAAGTACGTAGGTGGAAGCATTTAATTTACCCGTTCCTAACTAAACATTAGAGGATCTGCGCACAAGTGCAGTTAGTGTCTGCAATTCATTCCGAGCCCCGGCCGCCCCGACCGCCCCGACCAAAGTCACCTCGCACTTCATTGTATACGGAAACTGTAAAATTTAATTGGTTGGCTAATACACTGCGCCCGTGCAGTCTAATTTACGTGTTAACATTTTTAATAAGGCCCGGCGAGCCTAGGGCGCCAAGTGGCCAGCCATTTATATCGCGCCATGCTCATACGAGCACCTCCAGTAATTAATACGACCCTTTCGAGGAAGCTTATGAGTAGTTTTCCTTCAAAAAAACCTGCTAATTACACGTCACACAAGTTTCACTTTTGTGCAAGGTGTCGCGAGGAAAGCCGCTGCCTCTTGCCTCTTGCCGCCGCACGCCAATTCCATTAGCACGCAATTTTAATTCACATAAGAATTCCTCTAAAGGCCGTTCCGCCTAAAAAGGACGTCACACCTCAATAGTAAATTCTCGCTAACGTGTCTTCACTTCCGAATTAAAGTTCACACGCACGCGACCGTGTGTAATAGGTGTAAGGGAGCGGCTGAATATTTACATATCATTGCGATACGCCGGCCATTATAAAATATTAGTCTTCGCTGTCGTTAATAATATAATTAAAACACGCGAAGGCGCGGCCACTTATCGCCGCCATCAAGGAGGCGCGTGCCTGGCTCTAAGTAGTGAGTGAGTAGAAATGCACGCTCACATTCGGATGATCTTACAAAACGCAGAACGGTGCCTTTGTTCTGGGGAATTCCGTTGGTACAAGGCAAATCTAGATGGTAACCGCAACATAAATAAAGCTGGTGATGTAACACACACGTAATCCATCAGCTAATGAAAGAGTAATTAGAAAAGTGGCGGTTTCTTCCGACTGCCGACCTTATCTTGTCTTCGATGGGGCATTAAGTTTTTTAATTACTCGCCTCGACCGCGCCCCGAGTGTTTCAATCATTTCTCAAAGTTGGAAAGGTTTTAGCGATAACACTCGCATAATGCGTCATTAGGAAATATTCATGTGAGTTAAAACGTAGATATATATTCAAGGAAATATTAAGTTTCATCATGAATTTACAATATAATAGGTATAATTGGATAATATTCATTTATGTAATTATACAATATTCATTGTGTATTTGCGAAATAGCAATGATTGACGTCACACGTGCCTGTAAAATACGATGCTGTTGTCAAATGCAAATTACTCGACAACTTTTCAGTAACCATATTTGGATCAAGGCCTCAACATTACAACGCGACGATTTTTTGTGATTTTTTTTTAAATATCATCGTGCTTGGGTGGTAAATACATAGTTTTTGATAAAATAATAATTTAAGCCCTTGAGTACCATAGCGTCTTTAAAAATAAATGAGTGTACACTATTATTTTAGAAAAGATTATGCATTTGCCACCCAAATAATAAGACAGAAAAAAAATCGACGGTTTTTTTTTGCAAAATGTTTAATTTCATTGTGTCTGAAGTCCCTAAAACTACCACCTGGCTTTTGGCATTTTCGGTAGCAGTCGTAATATTCCCTGCTTTTTTCCCTGACTGGAAATAATATTTGACTAAATATAATTCTTAAGTTGGAGTGTCGGTCACGCCTTGTCGGTCTCTAAGGAGCGGGCGAGGCTCATTACTGTACATGCCTTAAAAAACTTTATGTCATCTCTAACATGAGTTTGGGTGGGCAAGTCACGCGATTTCTGTTGTCACTCAGCCATATGTATTTGGATTAAAATAAGATTATGTATGTAAGAAAAATTACATATCTGATGTTTCCAACTTACATTGCTTTAAAGTATTAAAAATATTTTTTGGGACATATGCGTAAATTATTATTTGTTTTTGTTTGAAGTCAAATCTAATCCATCTGATTGAATTTTGAAATAAAAAATAGTTCTTGAAAATTATTAGAATCCGGATATGTTTCTTGTGTCAAAAATGAATTATAACGATTATAAATCGAACTTAATTGATTGCTAGTCAAATAAAGACAAAAATTAAAAAAACATAATTAAAAGTAATATTTCTTAGAATGGCCGCTGGTAACAATGTTTTTGTCCTTGTTTTATCCTTACTGCTGACCACTATCAGGCGGAAGTCGACTGGCCTTATCTGCACCCGCTGAAACCATTCGCACCAAATTAAAACCCGTCGCGTTCCATTATTCTTGAACAAATACGATTGTCAGCAGGGGTCTTGCTAACTGGTAGATATGAAGACGACCAATTACATCGTTGAATGTGTTCGGCATTGATAAGCTGGAAGATAATATGTAATTTTCCGTTTGTTAATTTGCGTTTTGTACGGTTATTTTTAGATAATTATGGTTTTAGAGTGAATTAAAATAAAAAACTTTATTCGAAGTGTAGGATTCGTTTGCCACAATATATTTTTATATGCTAAAAGCACCGTGTTCTAAAATTGAAACATTTAAAATGACATTTGAAAAATATAAAAAAATTTGGAAAATGTCATAATAAAATTAAGATTTTACAGTCCATGATAAAGTTGCCATACATCCCTATTCTGAAATGACATTGAGGCAGAAAAAAACCGACAAAATCTTCCGAATAAGGAGCCGTAGATGTCAGTGTGTGGCAAAAAGGCGCGGCATAGGCTCCGTACACAAGGGAAATTATTTAAGTGCGACAACTAAGCGACAAGTCGCACGCGCGCCCTAAGACATAATTAATTAATGTACACGTATATCTTTACCTACGTTGGAAAAAAAGATGAGCGAGTGAAGTGACGTAAATAGTTAGAATATTTTTTAAATAACTACATATAATAATTAAATTATGTGTTTACTGTTTACCTACATGATAACAGATCGACATTGCAAGTATTTTTTTTATCTACAGTCAACAAATTAATGAGCAAGAAATTATTCCCAAAAATATATACCCCGAGGGAATCAAACCAGAACAATTGTGGTAATATCGGAGTTATAAATCAAGAACTTGGTTTTTAAATTTTAAATGCGAGTAGCATTAAATAAATTCCAACACACATTAGGCGAAAAAAAATACATTTATTACACTATGATTTCCATAAATTATGTAGTTTCAAGGAGACAAAACTCAAGAATACCAAATATTAATAAAAAACGCGGAGAAATAGATTTATTAAAAGTATCTTAGCAATAAATAGCAATGATCCAAGCCCGAGGGAAATAAACTTAAGTAAAACGGGGCAATACGTCGGCAAGCGAGTTTTGTCGCGTAATAACATCTAGCTTCATTAAAATAATTATTGTTAGACATGTGAACACACCCTCGCTATTAATAATACGCTAAATAAGGTGACACACAGGTACATACTTTATATATACGATCATTTACCTAAGGATTCAACATTTTAATTAAATAGAATAATAAAATGAAATAACTTAATTAGTACGAAATAAGGTGATATAACTTACAATCATTTAAAAGCAGTGGTCATGTTTTAATTAAACAGGCATAGACTGTGGTCTTCCTTGTCCATTACTAAGTACTTATATTAATTATTATTTATGTTTTTTTTTGCCTTCCTTACAAACGCTATAATTAAGCTATATAAAGAGACATTTTAATGACACATACCACACAGTATTATTCATTTAGCATAAAAATAAAATTGCCCTTTTTTGAGATAAATAAAGTCGCTACAAAATGAGTAATTTGATTCGACCAACCGCGACCGCTTTGGCAAACTCAAAGGTGCAACTTACAAATACCCCTCACATAAAAATGGCCAACATAATCTTCATACATGATGCATCGTGTAAACCATTTGGTATCTAAGTAAACAAACCTGGAGCGGCCATAAAGAAGTCCACTCGTAAACTGCGTTCTGAAACTGTCTCCCAACAGTAATTAACGAACTAATTCTGTGATCAAGTAACCGTGAATGGTCAGCTTTATACTGCCCTTAAAAGGCCGCGCGTACGTTTAACCCTTTTTGAAAAAAAAAATTAATACCGAAGCGAGTAGTTGGGGGGTAATAAAATCTCGGCAAGCACTCAAATGAGCTCAACTTTTGAAGCCTAGGGTACAAGACAGAGGCGGGTCAGTGTGGAGGGAGTCATTATGCAGGTCCGGAGCAGGGCGCGCGATTGATTCGCATTTTAATGCATTTTTATATATTTTCTTGCAAAAATTGACTTTAAAAAAACAGGTATCACGATGCGAAAATTTACATATTTGATGCGACGCTCGTTTACCGTGTAAAATCAAAACATGCACGTCTAAATTTACTACACTTTGTAGTTTGAAACACATAAAATACATAGAGAGAAAAATATAATGGGATTTATTAATTCAAATATACGTAAAACAGCGTAGTTTAAAGATAAGGTAAATATTGGCGAGAAAGTTGCCAGTAGCGCGAGCGCCGATAGCGTCTGCCCGCATCACGCCGGCATACTTACGAGTAAAGTGTGCTGGAATATGCGAAAACACTATCTTCACGCGAAACTATGTTTAGAATATATTTTTTCTTATCTCAGTGAAACAAATACGTCCAATTATTCCTGACGCATATTGAATATTATGGCGAAAGACTTTCATAACACATTCCACTATTCTTTTTTTTGTTATTTTGCTTCAAATTAATGAGATACTGTTTATTGGCCCAAGATCTATTTAGTGGGTTCAAAAATATGATTTCCAGTATCCTGTATAGTTGAATATGTACAGTCTATTTTCAACAATTGCGAGCCCCGCAATCATTTTAGCAGCTTGACTATATTTTTTTTTGTTTTAAAATATATTAGATAGATTTTTTAGTTAGATTTTCTCAATGAACACCATGTTTTACGCAGGTAGAAAAACATAAAAACCTTTAGCTCTACAAATAATTGTAATCAACGTTTCGATGTTGACCGTGTACTGACATTTTTGTCCGAAAAAGGTCCAAACTCAGCGCTATTACATTTACAAATCTACTGTTTTATCCTTAGTAACTGTTACCTTTTAAGCCTTATCATCTCACTTTATATTTCATTTAATATTGCAAGCAAGCTTAATTGAAATAGATTAATTAATTGAAATAAATTCCGTAATACGAAGAAATAATGTATTGATAAAATTCGTACGTCATACATTGATTTCATTTGAAGCAATTACAAATATGCATGTTGAAATGCGCTTATAAATTAGTGTCAGAATCTAAATATATTGGTACTAATTGGGGAAAATGTTATGACATATTAATTGTGTGTAATTGAAAAAGCCCAAATTAGCAATAATATACATATAATTTATTATTTCGGGAAACAATATAGTCGCTAATCCTGTAGACTACTGTGCGTAAAGTAACAAATTGTATTGCAATTTATTTGATTGTTAAATAATTAGTTAACCCTACATTTTTGTGCTGTTTTTGCGCATGTGAAACTGTTGAATACTCACAAAACAGGAAATTTCCAAATTATATAACAGAAGTTACAATAACATACGTACTTATATTTTGACTAAACAATTGTTGTAAATACACATTCTGGTTAGAATCCTCAATATGTATTATTGCAAAGCTTATCTTTACAATGAATTCATGAATAATAAAAATAAATTGATTATAGTGTGTCCTTACTTAAAAATAAACAATTTACCGATCTTTATGGAATTCTTCAGTACAGTAGTCATGTTGGTATTTCCTTATTTTATTAATTTAAAACACAATATACATATATCAAAGACGTACAAACCTAAATCGCAATACTCAGAATTCAAATGAAACATGTGTATTAAGTAGCCAATGCTAACCGCAAGTTAATATTTAATTTTATACAACAAAAAATGTAATTATATAACGTTTAAATGTATATAAAAATGAAGTAGTCAACCCCCAAACCGCAGTACAGCACTTTAAACAATTTCTTATAGCAAAAAGTAGTCGAAAAAAGTTAGCTAAGTCGTAATAAGTAGCCGATAAGTAGTCGGCAGTTTGTAGTCGGCAGTTTTATCTGTCGCGGCCGAGTGCGGCCCTGCGTCGGACGGCGCAGTCTGAAAAAAGTTTTTTCACTAACTGAAGCATTAATCCGGCTCGGTATTAGTTTACTCGCTTTTACTTGTACGTGTATGTGTGTGTTTGTGTGGAGCGCGCGCGTGTGCGATGCGCCGTGCAACTTTTTTACACAGAGCCGACTAAAAACCTAGAGGGATCATCAACAAAAAATAACATGTACTCGCGTAACTATGGCTTCGTTTATCGACACTCGATGACTTTACTGCTCGATACTCCTGACTCATTCATGATTACATCTAAAATGTCGGCTTTTGTAAAATCCTTTGATATGCTAAACATATCCTACGATAGTTTTCGAAGCTATTATTGTTACTTGTGAATACCGGTAGAATTTCGCACACATTATTTCCAAGTATGCAATATTTCCATCAGTGCCGCCTCTAATTCGGGCCGCGATCTGCAAACTGCAGTCTGTCGGCTCATTCTCGCGTGCTCCTCGAAAGCCGGACTCGGTCCACTCTCACACACACAGCTCGCACACACACACAAGGCACACATTGGCTCACACACACATCGCACTAATGTACATAAGTAACTAGGCGGTAGGTACTATTCGACTGGATGCGCGGACGTTTTAATAACCATTGTATTTGGCGATCGAAATGAGTGTGTTTGGGAAAGTCGATGCCAAATGTGTCTGCCAACTATATTTTTCCCCCCGATTTCGAGGCGATGAAAGTTTGTTCGAAACGGATTCGCTGTGTTTCGGACATTTGCTTGAGCGAATTATTTTACAGTTCTGTTGGGTTTTATCGAGTGTTCAAGATGAATTCAACTTTTAATGGGTAATGTGCTTACCTTTCTATTGGAATTGAGTTTTTAAACACACCAATAAAAGCTGAATTATTAATCTTAAACGCGTAGTTATCGGGTGGTGGACAAACGACCACAATCATTGGAAGCACATACATATCAAGGCATCACAATGATAAAATAAATTCGTGAAATAAGGACCTGTCAAAGTGACCCGTAAATGTGTCGCTTTTCGAATTAATTCTGTGTATATCCGGATACTATTAGGTCCGCATAATTGTTTTGACCAGCGAGAAATACTTACATACTCCTATATTTTTCAGTATTAAGCCTTAAAGCAATACCAAAAATGCCTCTTAGGCCATACATACAGTTATGCCCATTGTTGCGCTTTTTGTAGCGTAAATAATGTACGAATATTTTCCAATACCGAAACGGGGCTCTTAATTAATTCAAAGTAATCTTATTGTGTCGTATCGGTTAAGGAAAAACACTTGTTACTTGTAATTAACGGGTACAAACGCATTGTTATCGCCATGTACTTCTTGTAAGTATGTCGATGGTGGTCGGTCACCGTCGTCCCAACTACGTAGTTATTGAAAAATATTATACACAATATCTGCATGAAGTATTTATTCTAATATCTAGAGTTATTTTAAAGCTGGTTAGAATTAATTTGACTTCGAAATTCAAATGTCGAAGAGGTATATTTCGTTCGAATTTCAAATTTTTAAAAAAAATCACTATACCTACTGCCTCCTTCCCGAAAGAAAGATATCAAGCAATTTTCTATATAATCGTTAGCCAAATTCACCAATCTACATTTTAAATTACGTTCCCGCATAAGTATGTGCTCATTATAGGTACATAAACAATAAAGACGAAGCTTCCAGACCTACATAACACATAAATAATGCACAAATGACTCATAAATACCACGTTCTTTATACATTATCTAATTATAAGTCCATAGACTTTGGTCCGCCTTGGCATGTATAACCGCAAATGCAGGAAAACTTGACAAAGACGTACATAACAACAAATGTGTTGAGTTCTTACTCCTTTATCGGATAGCGGAGTTCGCCCGCATACAGAACCGTAAGCTAATAAAAAAGATTCACACCGTGTCCTACATACTTCAATGTTTTTGAATTTCTTTGACGATAAGTATTATTTACCCGCGTTTTGGTGTACGATGAATATAAATATTTATTTAAATAAATATAACATGGAAAAAACGCTTCTTCTCACTGTAAGGAAATTAATTAATGTCAGGATTTTTTTAAAATAAATCATACTCATTGTTTTGTTTAAGAACAATAATAAAACAAAGGAATATATGTATCATAGCTACATTGAATTCCTCCTTAGCTGCTATTTTTAAAATGTAAAATATTATAAAACGAGGAAAAAAATATTTTTGCATCAAAATTATTACAGCATTTGACAAAATGTAATAAATCTCGTTTAATGTTTGTAATAAGCGCAAGTAAATTCCAGTTATAAAATCAGTTCGCACAGAACGCGTCAACAATGCCGGGGGAAGAAATGAAACTTGATAAAAAAAACAATGATACGACCCTTCGCTAACGTCTTGGATGTGAGTTAACTTTTACTGTAGACTTGACAATCTATTGGACATGACTCATAATCACATTAACATTCTGTCTCACGAACACCCAGATTTATGTGTTACAATAGGATTTACTTCTGATATAATTTTAAGACGTCCTCCAGCTTATTCAAATTATGTTTTACCAATCGATTAATTCACAATGAGTTCATTATCCGATTTAAGTATAAAATTCCGGAGCTACAAGGCAAATATATTTACCATAATATTTGTAGAGAGTATCCTATATAAAAATACTTACCTTCGTAAATTCAAGTAGCCCCGATTAAAATAAAACCGGTCGTCTCTGCCCATTTCTTGAGTCTATGGCGCAATCGCTTAGGCAAGTTCACACGGGAATCGAACGATTTCTTGAAGGGGGCCGAGTAACCACACTCAGGCGAGATATTTCACAAATAAGATTTACTTTGATCCCCACATTAGCGGCCATTTTGTTGTCAACACAATGAAAACAACGGTTATATAGCCTATGGATTTTGAGCTAAAATAACCTAATATGATCCGTATTTTATGTATGAAATGAAATAAAACACCTAGGCATTATTAATATTTCATTATACTCACATTTTATCATATGTTTTATAATAATTTGCAGTGTTCGTGGTTTTATCAAGGACTTGAATGAGTTATTTATTTCTGTCCGGATTTCCCACTTAGCAATCATTTAAACTCATCCTCCCCATTTTTAAGTGGAGGCGTCACAAAATACAGCTCGTATTATTAGAGAAAAAATAGCCTAATTAGATAAACATCGTGACCGCATTAAGCCAACGTTACTTTCTGCCCATATCAATTAGCATGCGGGCGCAAGTCAAAGGAAAAAAGGAGGTTGCCTACTTTACGGAAAATCGATTTCTGATCTTAATCGATACCGCTCGGCAATGGAGTGGCCTCCGGAGCTAGTGTAAATTCCAATCATAATCGATAAATTTCCTTGTACCTACGAAAGGAATCGAATAAACATTATTGATACCCACTATTCATCGCACAGGCCGAATAACAAAAATCACTGACCGGGTACTTACTGCTATTGCATTTGAATTCCATTTTCAAAATTTTATTTGAAAATAAATAAATTTGGAATCCATAAGTCATCAGACATTCTAAATAAAAACCGTTACTATTTGAATCAGCTGTTTCTGAGGGCACAATAGTTCACTTATTCAATCGTAACGTGTTTTAGCGAATTTTGTTGTAATTCATTTTGAACTCTAATATAAACATGTTAAGCCACTAAATTAAATAGGTATCAACACAATAGTGCATATGACAAAAGTGACGGTGCATGATTTTTGAGCAAGCAATTCTGAATTTTATATCCAAAGGTACAATATAAAGATTTGCTTGGTATCGTGTATTAATCGTGGATTTTTCTTAAGATTACGCATCTTGCGTCTACCTGGCCCTAACATCTTGGCCCCTATTGTTTGAGTAAAGCCGTTGGATGCGCTTAAGTAGATTTTTTTGCAATCTTTCTCACAAAACCGCCTTGCGAAGACGACATGGCAGTGTCGTAAATTATTTCAACTTTATTGACGTCATGGGAAAATCCTGAGAATTAAATAATACCTTTGACATGCAAGGCAAATATGATAAAATGTAGTGACCAAACCGTTGTGTTTTATAAACTAGGTAAAAGAGTTATATTCAAACTAGATATCATAAGGATCTTATGATTGGGAAAGCTCAAAATCACACAAAGAAAAAATTACAAGAAAGCTTGAGCATATACGGTCAGATTTATTACGTTAAAATAAGCAAACATTTAACGAAATATGGTAGATATTACAGATTCATAAGAAAAGCCACTAAATTAAATAAGTGACTAAAAGAAACTGTTAAATAAACGACATTACTAATCGTCCACTTAGCGAAGTCACAAATATCTGAAAGTGGACGACACAGGCGCAGCACATGTTCGATTTATCAGTTTCATATTGAACTCATTAAAACGTGAACACCATTAGATACACTAATCGGCCGCGACAAATGTACGCTGACTAACTCGCTCACTCATTATTCAATACTAGGGAACCGATAACATTCTACATATTTTATTTATTAAATTATATTCTCCAGTATGAAGGTTACATTAAACTTGTTTCATTTCACGCGCATTATTATGTAACTTATCCTTTATTTGTTGGTTTCCTGTTAATTAATTATCAGCAGTTTAAACAACATAATAATAAATTTTGCGCAATATTATGGTCGATCAAAATAATTAGATTCCAATCGACGAGCTCAGTATAAACTGTACCGGAAACATGCAAACAGAACTAAGTACAAATTCGATAAACAATTGTGTCTCATTTGTTGTAAAATAGAAACATGAGAAAAAGCAAGGAGACAATAGTCCAATTCCGCGCGGAGGCGAAGCTGTAAACACAGCGGTTAAAATGATCTAATTAGATATAAAATGGCATCAAAGTGCGCGCGGGAGAGCGCGGAGAGCGCACAGTGGGCCGCTACACCTCGCGCACCCGGCAAAAAGACATCTAATTATTTAGACACTTCATTTACTTATTCAATTAGTAAGGCTGCAATCTCGCAACGAGTGCCAATTAAAAAATAATAGAGGCCCCCAATGTGCGAGTGAGAGCTTCGAGTGACTCTTTCTCGCGAGTGGCTTAGAGATGATCCTTGTCGATTGATGGCACACTATACGGCGCGATTCTGTGCCCGATGCCATGTCAATATGCAAATTAATGCGTGTATCTAGCGCATAGCGCATCGAACAATGCGTAAACAATAATCGCGTAATATATCAATTAAACTCAATATTCCGCAAACGGTAAATATGAAAATGACGTCTGAATGTAGTTTGCGAGCGAGTGCAACGTGAAAAACTGAATTAGCCCGTCTGAATGCCAACTCGTAAGTAATTAGCCTCGCGAGACTCTCGATTCGCTCAACTCGCTCTCGTAAGCGAACCGAAGCGAAGATAGCGATGCCACGCAACCGGAGAGCGAAAATGACTAATCAAATCCTTTCCAACTCTCGACGGATTTGGAGTGGCTTTTTATTTTCATTGTGCTGTGAAGTGTCACGCTGTAGGCTGGAGGCTGGCGGATAGGTGGATGGGTAGACATCGGGTACATTACGTACGTCAGGTAATGAGTGCATACTAGTGCCGCCTGCCGCGCTCGGTGCTGCCTGCCGCTGCTCAACCTTTTATAAACGGGGTTTTGTTGATTCCGTTCTATTGTGCTAATGACTTCATTTTGGACAATCTTTTGTTCTCAATATTTGAATTCTGATTTTATTGACATTGACCGATACTGATAAAAATACAATTCGGATGATGAAACGATAAAGCGATATGAAAGCGCAGTGACCGACCTATATGTTCAGTGTTGGCAATGAAAAATATTTATTTAACGACTGATTTTATTGCGGATTAATGTCAAGCTAAGATCGCGAAAGACTTGCCAAATCTCGGTGTTCGGAGACATTTTCGAAATGTGTAATTGTCAGCACTTTCTCTAGGGAATTGCATCGATGGGTGTGGCAATATATGACGGATAGATTTAAAATTAAGAACAATATACAACATACTAAAGATGACGTTTCTATCTTTGCAGAGAGTTCTACTACATCCAGATGGAGAAGTACGCGCGGCAGGCGATCAGCGAAGGTCTGAAGGCGGCGGAAGACTTGCATGTGGCCGGGGACTCCGAACTCTACAGAGTCCTCAACCTGCACTACAATAGGAACAACCACATTGAGGTGAGCTATTGTGAAATTTATATAACTATTCTCTTGTGTCATAACAATTATAGAGATTAATCAAATCTTGAAATGGCAACTGCAGATTTCGTGGAAAGTATAATGGTTGTTGGAATTGGATCGATTGGTGTATTTCTTAGAAAATAAAGAAGTTGGAATCATGGATTACAAATAGAAATCTTGGAAAAGGCAAATGGTTTGAACAGTCGCTTTTGGTTCCAGGTGCCGCCTAACTTCAGATACGTGGTGGAGCAGACGCTGCGCGAGTTCTTCCGAGCCATCCAGGGCGGCAAGGACGCGGAGCAGAGTTGGAAGAAGTCCATCTACAAAGTAATCTCGCGGCTGGACGACCCTGTGCCCGAGTACTTCAAGTCGCCGAACTTCCTCGAGCAGTTGGAGTGAGCGACTCGACCCGACGCACACAAAGTTTCGGCATAACTAAATTTTATTAAAAACAAATCATTGGACGATTGTTTCGCACACCAAAATTTTACGACACTCGCATTTAGGCCTTCAGATTCAAAATTATTGATAAAAAAGTTAAATTAAATTATAAAAATGAAGTTTGAATTCGTACGTTGGACGTCGAGAGGAGTGGCGCCGGCTCGCTCGCACGCCACAGCCCGCGCTCTTCTAGCAAATTCATTAGGTTATACGAGTAAGAGAAAATTTAACTCACCTAGAATTTTATTTCTGCACATAATATATTTCGCTATATATAATTATTATTATTATATTATTAAGTATTATCTTAAATGGTTTTTATAGTTGTGTATATCTTAAAATCATTTATTGATTTATTCTTTAAGGAAGAACGATTAATATATTAATTGCTTAAGTTTTGAACATTATGTTGTTTTTATTTTGTTTTACCTTGGTTTCCTTCTCCTTTAGAGCATGTTTTTCTGTTGTTTTCCACTCCCCTTAGTGTTTTTGTTCATTGGTACGCCACGCGCGGCCGAAAATTGTCAACCTTTACCTCGTCGTACTTTTTTTAGGAGTAATTAATTAATTAAAGTTAACCATAGACATTAGTACAATAGAGCAGGGTTACTTTTCGATCCACAGACAAAGGATTAAAAGTTTATTTTTATACTGATAACCGGTTTTATGTTCGTGCAGAGGATTTAACAATAGAATAAAGAAGCAGCTACAAAATTCCAAAAACTATTACACATCTTATGTGAAGTTTAATGTAAACATCCTTGTTTGTTTTATGAATATTTGGGCAGTGTTCGGATCGCATGTTCAGTTGGTCCGGAATATTTGCGAGCGCGTCTCGCTCCGGACATAGGGTTAAGTTTATTTGTTAGATAATATACTGTTCCAGGACGTGCGCGGGCACTCTAAGGCACTCGGCACTTGCACACCTCCACCGTGCCAGGGCGACGCGTCTCACCCCCCTTCAAACCTCACGAGTGGTTTATTTATACTCCAATTCCTCACGTTTCATTAAGCACCATCACTGGTTTTACGTCCCCTAAGATGATTTGTGTTGTTGTTTGTTCACAATATTGTCCACGTGCTCCCAGTGTGGACGTGCACTGGCGGGCGCACGCGGCGGCCATCAAACTCATAGCCACGATCCCACATCCAAGCAGACTCAATAGCCGAAGGCGACACTCACAATAGACCGACATATTAATAAACAGTATTCAAAATTACAGCTACATTTTTTGGCATCCGTCAGTACAAACGCACTGGGCCACCTCGTCCGATCAGAAGTGCCTTCAAAAAGTTGATTTTTTACAAAAACTAAATAAGAAATTAATACAAATGGGCCCTCAATAGACCCTGCCGCCCAACCGAGGCCGCCGCGCCGCCCCCGCCTGCGCCCCGCCGCCCCGCCCGCGCACACGCATACAGTTCACCACTATCGAACTTACAGTATACATACACTCAACTCGTACTATTATACTATAGAAGAATAATTAGTTTGATTCGTAGATATATGTAGCGCGGCCAGCTCGACGCTTGTTTTCCAACGCTGGAGTGTCGCGAGTAGAGAGTAGGGGCAGAGAGGAGAGACGACAGGAGTCTCGGACACGAGAGAGTGCAATGTAGGCACGTTGGGAAGCGAGCGCGAGTGGAGCCGCATATCTCGATGTATTTGTTATATTGTGTAGACGCCGGCCGCCAGCCCCGCCACGCGGCGACAACTTCCGTTCACATCCTCAGTTCAGACCACAGTCTACAGACAAATCGTAATATTATTTCGCTTCTTTACCTAGATATAAACCGATAAGATAGCTAGTTGTACAGAGATGTATAGCCACGTGTACATAATACGATAGTTTTAATACAGATGAGATAAATCGATTAACTATCTTAGCTAATGGTATTTAATTAAGGCACAATAGGGAAACTGGTGATTTCGTATGATTTGCGCGGTACAGAAGGTTATTCCATCCTCAGTTCTCAGTACGACTCCGCGCTGGACGGGCGGCCGGCCCTAGCTAAGCAAGTGTAAGCATTTTTCATTTGATATTACACGTTTGTTATCGTTTCATTTGTAACCATTTGAACTATTACGGTAATATAAGAGTACCTCAGTTTAGGATGGACCAGGCGTCGACTGGTGTGCATAGAGTAGCAGGTTAGGTGAAAGTTAGAGATAAACGCAAGTTTTTGAGACATCGACACATAGACCACACACGCAGCCTCCCCCCTGGTTCGGATCACCGGTTTTGAGTTCTAAATTCCCCCCACGGCCGGCGCGCGGACTCCGGCCTCGCAGATGGCAGGCCCCAGTCCGCGCGCGGGCTCCACCAGCCACCCCCCACTGCAATAGCCCGGGTTAAGTTTCCAGTATTCGCGTCTGTTCGTTGGCACGTACGCAGTCGCCGCAGGGCTTATTCGAGATCGAGCATCGTTCCACGTTACGTTACGATTGTGTTATGTTAGTACATGTGTTGTTTGTTTCGCGTACGCCGGGCACTGGGCGGTCCGCACCGCGCGATGTACGCCGCACGCGACTCCGCAGCCGCGTGCCACCCGGTACTTGTTGGTAGTTACGAAGAATTGAAACATGGAATTGATTATGTTCTACAATAGCCCGATACATTTATTAGCACTGCTATATTTGTAAGTTAAGGTAATTAATCAAAGTAATCTCGTATCCATAATTCATACTCTCCGATTAATTAGTTGGTTATTGGGTTGTGAATGTCCAGTGCCCGTGGCGTGATTATTCCTTGTATAGTAAGTACGAATTCGTTATTCCAGTCTCCATAGATCTCTTCATATCTACTAGATGTTAATGCAGGCTACACACACATATTACAATAGAAATGTATTGATTTCCCATGAACAGTATTCAACCGACATGCCGTATTTTGCAAAAAACTCGGAGCCGTATAATGTTTTAGAATATGTTTTGGAACAACGTCAAGAAAGCGTCAAGCGTCAAGCGTCACAATATGAACTCGCCTTGTTTGTAATTTGTATGTTACGATATGAATTAGTTGTCCGGATTTTCTACTTGAGTGACTCACTGTGCTACAGCCGCTACGAGACCACAAAGGATAAGTTTAGCGATCGCCCGTGAAGCGAGCCGATTATCAACTGTTTTCGATGTACTCATTATTTGTAAGTTATCGGTTGACAATTTTTCTAAATTAATATAAAGACAAGTTTGGAACATCGAAATATTTAGTCCACAGTGATCATGGGGGCTATCCCACAGAAAGAGTACAAAATTCGGTGTTGACTTTAATGCTCATGTTTGTATCTATACGAGTATATGTATGTAGATTTATTGAAATTGCCCCTTTCGGCGAAGTCACTTCATATTGTTTCATATTTTGTATGTAGATCATAGTTTATTTATGTTTCACTAAATGTATCTAAAGTATTTGCTTTACGTTTTGATATTTTCGAATCCGTCTACGAAATGTTTGGATTTATCAATGTAAAATGGAGTAAATATGTAATTATTTTCAAAATTAATTATAAATAAAAAAAAAACAATATATGTAGAATGTATTTGGTTTCACGTTTGGGTATTATGGTTCCTAAATTTTCGAAATTGTAATAGACTCTATTATATGTAGCATTTCATTTTTGGAAGTTAGTAAACATTTAGCTGTACCAAATAGCTGTATCAACTTTTCTATACGTGAATGAAAAAATCAATAAGGGATATGCTGAAGATTAGGTAGTTATGGAAATAAGTATCATTCTTATAATAAAACTGATTTAAAAAAATGACGAAATTGAGCACGGGTATACTATTAGGAGGACTTGAAACAAAATACTGCCGCTGCTTATTTAAACATCAATATTGTTAAGTAAGATAAGCTCAAACGCACTTTAAGCGAACTTGTGATTCTAATGTCACAATAGGCACATAGCACAGTACCAAGTGTTAATAAAGCATAATTTTGTATTGGGAGGTAACTAATAGTGAATTGAGAAAATGTTTTCAATATCCTTGTGGTCTTCATTCGTAACAGCGATACACGTTCAGTTATGTATTATTGTGTGTTCGAACGATGTGTTGTTTCATGTTGTGTTTTATTGAACAGCAGTCCGTAATTGTGGCATTATTTCGTATAAATATTTGTAAAGTGCAGCGAGCGCACGCAGGCGCCGGTGATAAAATTAGAGACAAAATTTTAAATACGAAATTATTATAAGAGGTGTCGCGCAGGCTGTCGGGCGCACGGCGCCGGGTGTAGAGCGCATGTGCGCGTGCGCGTGCGCATTCCGACAGCGCGCGACATCGATAAAAAATTAAAAAATTTAGTGTTTAGGCATGGTTTCGGTATCCTCGCATTTCGGCTAAGTATAGGAGTTTGCGTGCGCTCGTCTCGATATATTTAGTACAAATTTCACAATGTTAAGGTTACGAGGCTCAAAGCTTTTCTTTGGAGGCGCCCCCGCCGCCGCCCCGCCACCCCGCCGACCATATAAATGAGTCGTGTAAAAAATTTTATTCAAAAAGAGTATTTTTGTATTGAATATTTCTAAAGTTGGTGTAAAGATCAAAATTTGCATAAATTATAGCGGCGACAAAAGAGACATTAGGTAAATTTAGAACGACATGCATTTTTTGTATTTAATTTTAAGAATAGTGTCGGATATTAAAAGTTTAGGATCATTAACCATTTGTATATAAAAAGTTGAGCGACGAGGCCGAGAGGCAGCGGCGGGCCGGACCTGTTATCTAGGTAAAAATATATATAATAACTCAAAGATGTTTATATGGTTCTGGATGTAAAAAAAGATAAATTTAAAAGCGATTTAAGGTGGAAAAAAGTTGATAAATTGTAAACGATTCCTCGGTATATGTCTTAGAATGGCTGAGAGCGGGTGACTATTGTAATCTGTGGGCCTCAGACGATATACCTAATGTCACGAAAACTAACCTAACCTAACTACGCATTAATAATTACGGTTCTTAATACTACAACATTACTTATACACTAATATAATATCACATTGTCATATTGCTTATAATTTACGAGCGTGTGTCTTTGTCCTTGAATGTTTTAGGATCTTACCACTGTTCGGTGTATTAGACATAAAGTGGTAAATATTTGTGAATGAAAAAAAATAATAAGATAAATTTAAAATTGTATCAAAATTGTGTTCGCCGTGAAAATGGCGGACGTACGCGTACCACACACTCATTGGAATATTAAATTGGCTATAATTGAAATCTTGAACAAAATTTGTCAAAATTATGAAAGTGTTGAAATACGGTGAAACATGAGTTGTATCTGTAACGATGTCATCATAGACTTGTTGATACCAGAGACGGATGTTTCTTCGTGAATATAATGAGTAATAAAGCTAAGCTTTTATTTGAAACATTGTCTTTTATTTATACAACCCTTCCCTTGTATCCACTACCATATACCACATACTTACACATAACCTAATCCCTGTAGTCAGTACCCCCATCCTGCATCGTATACAGGGTATATCAAGACTGCTTCCGAAAACAAAGCCGGTGGTAGTTTTAGCGACTTCAGGTGCAATGCAACTAAATTTTTTGCAAATAAAAGGACGAATATTTAGTTTTTTTTTTCTATCATCTTATTTGGGTGGTGCATAGTTTTTTTTTCTAAAATAATAGTTTTTATTTTTAATGTATTTGATACACAAAAAAATCACTTTTTAATTATTATTTTTTGTCTACCGTCACTAAAACTACCACCGGGCTTCGTTTTCTATCTATTTCTTCTAGATCCTCTTCGATAGTCCGATCAATGCAAACATAAATTTCAAATATATTTCTAATATAATTAATGTGAAATATTTTGTGGTGATTAAAGTGAAATAACTCTACAGCATACCCATATTATTCATTACATTCATTACAAACAAAAGTTAAAATTTAAAAAAGTTAAAATGCATAAAAAAGAAAATATTATAAAGTACAATTTTTCACATCTATCATTGCTTTAAATAGTTGAAGCTAAAACATTTATATGCTTCTGTATCTATTTTCCCTAAAGCCTCAAATTTGTTTGAGTTTTATTTATCGTACATATCGCATACATAAAAGTCAGCTAAATAAATATAATATAAATTTCCTAGTAATCAACGATCATTTTATGGTTGTGACCATGTGACAATTGACTCTCTCTCAAAATTGTACGCTGCCCTGTGGCGGTGCCAAAATAAAAAAAAAACAATGAAGCAACTCTTTGATAATTTGAAAAGTCCTTTTAAACGATACATAATATTCATTACTATCATAATTATTTGTATTGAGCTAAAATCTAATTTATCTTCTAGTCATGTTAAATATATGGTTTATTGCAATAAGTAGCTAGACGAGCATGCCGTAAGCCTGATGGTAAGCGATACGACCGCTCATAAACAGAAGCAAAACCAAACAACACTTTGAATTACAAAGCAATGCTTGGCATTCCACTGCGCTCGCCATCCTGAGATATAAGATGTTAAGTTAAGTTTTCTGAAATAATAGTTCCTTCTCCTATCTATTGGTATCATTGAACTACGTATATCGCTCATCCAATAGAACAACGACGTAATTACAATGATGAAAATGTTTGATTGTATTATATGTTTTTTTAATTCTTGGGTTTTCGCACGAAATTGTTTTGAATTACGTTCATAGTAATTATTTTATGTTTGTATATAAAATAATTAAGATTTCATCGAAATGATTGGAAATACATTCTATTATTAATAAATTTTTAAAAATGTCTTCCGAAAAAAATCTAAAACGTAATTACGTCATTGTTCTTTTGGATGAGCGATATGACTAATATAATCATAAGGAATATGTTATATGTTAAATATCCAAATACTTCCGCAAAAATGTGTAATACTATTTAAAACATTATGCTAAATGCACACAAAACGATTTCAATGATGGAGACTAAACGAAAATTTGAACTGTGCTCTACGTGCAAAATATGTACAATTATTATATATATTAAATTTTTAATATAGCGCCATCTAGTAGGAACGTGTAGAACTACAAGGTACTCATAACGGCGCCCCACCCAGAAGCATTTTTATACCAGTTAACTCTCATACAAAAGTGTAGAGGTCGCTGCTCAATTTTAGCAAATTTCTGCATCGCAGTGACGAGATTCTCCGTCGTTAGTATATATCTCTGAGCTTATTAATGGGTGGTATCGCTTCTCGGCCTTTTGGCTAAGATCAAAGTGTAGTATCTGTTCTTTTCAGCTTAATATCTGAAAGTTCCCTCATTGAGGGACCAGTATATTAAACTGATTTTTGTAAACCGACGGGATGTTCGGGGCTCGCTCCACTCCCGTCACGGGTCGGCCCGGCATTGCAGTGCCGCCGGGATCGGCCCACTTAATACCATGAAAATGCTCTCCACCGCTAACTATCAAGTGAGACAGTGTTTTATTAAAATACAGTCAGTATCAGTTATCACGATGTAGAGGGAAGCAATCGAAAGCGACTCAAAATTCCTCCACAATCGTAGTTGTATAGCTATTGGCAGAAACTATAGATTAGCATGTTTGATTAGTTTATTAGACCACATCTGACTAGCGTATTGGACTGAATCCTAAACAACAAGCGCATGAGCAATCCAACAGTTTATATATCTCCATAGGGTTGTTAAAGTCGTGAACTATTTCATTAAATTTTACTAATAAAATCAAACATAAAGTGCTTTTTAATTTTACATTATCCGCATCAAAAATCTCAAAGCCCCACATGATGTTAATTTTTACCAATGATCATTTTATGATTTTGACAATTGACTCTGCCTCAAAATTGTCCGCTGCTAACTGACTCCTTATGTTCATCAATTTAAAATAAAAAAAATATGAAGCAACTCTATGATAATTTGAAAAGTCCTTTTAAACGATAATGCATAATATTCACTACTATCATAGTTATTTGTATTGAGCTCACAGATCATTGAGCTAAACTCTTATTTATCTTCCAGTCATTTTAATTATTTTAAAATGAAACCACATATATCAAGGTTGATGATTATCTGGCGTACTCTGCAATAGTCTCTACCATCAATTAAGTTAGTTCACTCGTCTAAAAATCTATAAAGGACTGTATAATAATCAAAAAATAGTCTAATATTATTTAAATTTAGTCAATTTTTTGTTACTATAACCAAATATATTTTTGAGAGTGCATTACGCCTTCATAAAAGTAATTTAATACAATGAATGATTGATTCGAGGTTTTATTCATTTAAGTAGATACAATAACGGTACACGGTATACAGTACGACTCTACATTAATCTCTACCATAGATTTAGTTTCTTTACGATTATAAAAACCAAAAAATGAATATAACTGAATTTTCTGAAAAAATATTTTCTTGACCTACTCATTGGTAGAGACATTGGAGCTGTTACAATATGATTTAAATAGCAATAAATGTATGTTGCGTCGACCCCAAGTAGAAAGTGTATTTTGAAATTCACGGTGTAAAGAGTAGCTCAATTAATTATAGTACAAGTGTCTAGTGTATTTTATTTGATTGATAATGTTATATTTATGTATTAGTGTCGAAACAAGTCTTCATTTAATATAAGATGATTCTACAATTTAAAAAAAATCTCTTATAATTTTACAAAGTAATTCATAACGTGTTAATTATTTCTTGTGTAAATAGTATTATTTACACACTTAAAAACTCTATTATTACGTCAGACGTAGGTATCTACGTCTGACGTAATAATAGAGTTTAACCTCTTAACTAACGATGATTATCAAATCGTACTCTACATTAGTCTCTACCATATTAATAATAATTTGAGTCATAAATGTAAAAATCCAAAAATCTAAAATATTTTTTTTAAAGTCTCTACCATTGCAAGAACAAACTTTTCATGACTACCAATATTTTGTAGAGCTGAATTTAAGTAATATTGTGTGTAATATTTTTGGGAGTGCAACTTAGCTACGTAAAAATGTATAATACATAATATATTAATTTTATCACATCTTAGTATTATGTATATGAAAAAGGGGCAGGGTATACAGCTAGTAGACTCTACATTAGTCTCTACCATTCATTTAGTTAATTTACAGTTATGAAAGCAAAAAACTACACTAAAGTTTTCTGAAAAAATAGTTCCTTCTCCTACCTATTGGTATCATTAAATTATGAATATGACTAATATAATCATAAGGAATATGTTATATACGCAAATAGTTAACTTAATGATACTAACCCAAAACTTAATGATACTATTTCAAACATAACGCTAAATGCACACAAAACGATTTCAGTGATAGAGACTAAACAAAAATTTGAACTGTGCTCTACGTGCATAATGTGCAAAATTATTATATACTAGCGGCCCGGCCCGGCTTCGCCTGGGTGCAAATATAGATTCCAGTCCATATTTTATTTCAAATCAACATGACAGCCGTTGTCTAAACTGCTTATCCAATTCCAATCCCATCCTGTACCTATTCTTCTGTCCCATTTTATCCAACTTATATTCTATTCTATCCCATCTCTCCAGATTTAAATCATTATTTTGCTACGGAGATATTATAACACTGTTACTACTCCGACTGTCTGTATCTGTATCAGCCCATATACGTCCCACTGCAGGGCACGGGCCTCCTCTACAATCGAGAGTACGATTGAGAGTGGTTAGGCCATATAGTCCACCACGCTGGCCTAGTGCGGGTTGGCGGACTTACATACCATAGAAATTTTATAAATCGCTATGGTATGCAGGTTTCCTCACGATGTTTTCCTTCACTGTTTTAGTGCGTGGTGATTGACTATCAATAGACACATGACTCCGAAAAGTCAGAGGTATGCCCTGGGATTCGAACCCGCGACCACCGTAAACATGTTGGCAGTCGCGTCTAGTCCGTTTACCAACAGGCCACCACGCACTTATTACTCCGACTACATTCATTGAAATCAATTAAAAGATACCATAGCTGACCCGACCACGCTAAGCTATGGCTTAGTTATTATATGATTAATATTATATTGAATTATTTAGCATAGCAAAAAAGCCCGACCCCCCTTTGCCTGGATGCAGATATTTTTTTATTTTACTTCACACCAAATACATGTTATTTTTCGTATAAGCTCTTGTATACCTTAACATGACATAGCTATCGTACTGTCCTGCTCAATTCCGTCCCATCCCGTCTATTCCACGTCACTTCCCGATACGTCCCGTCCTTTCTCTTCATTATCCATCCCGTCTTATACCGTGCATTTACATTTCGTCCTATCAAATCTGTCAGCTAACCCAGTCATCTCCCGTACGTCCCACTCTATAATATCCCGTTTCTCCATAGCCAAATAGTGTTCCTTATAATTTTTTGACATTAAACACTTTTAAAGCGATTTTGATTATCCATGCAATATTCCATCCCTTATGGGGGTGAACCCCCACTATGCTGTTTTTTCCATAAATATTACGCCATTACTTTTGTTCGTAATAAAGAAATGAAATATTAATTTTCATACAAATAACTTCAGTAGTTTCGATTTTCTTCGACATAACATTTCAGAATGTATAATATTTCTATCAGTGAATTTTAGCGAAGGAAAAGACACTGTAAAAATTCGTGATAAAAGTAAACATAATAACACATAACACATAACACACACACAAACACAAACGTACACTATTAGCACTTTCTCACACTGACACCCACAATTAATGTAATTACAATTATATTTAACTGGTTTCTCAAGACACAGGCAACGCCTAATTTGAAAACCCCTGCAATCTTCTCCATATGTAAAAATTGTTATTTTAATAAAGATTTTTCATTTTCAAGTGATATTCTATCTGAAAAGAAGTAAATCTTCTTACGTGTGAATAGTATTTATTTAATTGTCCTATATTTATTTAACTTCATAATACATTCTCTTTTGGTTACACAAAATTAATTTCTGAACGCATGCATTAATATTTGACAACCAATTTAAATGTCAATCCCTTTTCATTGATGTCAATAATTTACATCTTTAAAATCTAAAATACGCCATTAATCGAATATTGTGGATATATGTTGTCGATTCGAAACCTTTATTTAAATACGTTCTTTAATTTGAGAGAAGAGTTTACCGTATCGACGGGATGAACATTAAATGTTTGACAGTTACGAACCCATGAACATTTTGTATGAGAAAATGTTAATAAGCTAATATAAACTCGGGAAACCGGGAATGTGATAAAAAGTATCCTATGTCCTTCTCCTGGTTCTAAGCTACCTCCCCACCAATTTTCAGCCAAGTCAGTTCAGCCGTTCTTGAGTTATAAGTAGTGTAACTAACACGACTTTCTTTTATATATATAGATTAATTGAAAAAACATTTTCCAGTAGACCAAACTGTAAATCTAAACCATTCTCGAATCTCCACGAACACACACAAAAAATTTCATCAAAATTGGTCCAGTCGTTTAGGAGGAGTTCAGTCACATACACACGCACACAAGAAATATATATATTAAGATATTATTTTTTTAATATAGCGCCATCTAGTAGGAACGTGTAGAACTACAAGGAACTCACAACGGTGCCCCACCCAGATGCATTTTTATACCAGTTAATTTTTATACAAAAGTGTAGAGGTCGCTGCTCAATTTTAGCAAATTTCTGCATCGCAGTGACGAGATTCTCCGTCGTTAGTATATATCTCTTAGCTTATTAATGTGTGGTATCGCTTCTCGGCCTTTTGGCTAAGATCAAAGTGTAGTATCTGTTCTTTTCAGCTTAATATCTGAAAGTTCCCTCATTGAGGGACCAGTATATTAAACTGATTTTTGTAAACCGACGGGATGTTCGGGGCTCGCTCCACTCCCGTCACGGGTCGGCCCGGCATTGCAGTGCCGCCGGGATCGGCCCACTTAATACCATGAAAATGCTTTTCATCGCTAATTATAAAGTTATAAAGTGTTTTATTAAAATACAATCAATATTCAGTCATCTGTAGCAGTAATCGAAAGCGGCTTAAAATTCCTCCATAATCGTAGTTGTATAGCCTATTGACAGAAACTATTCATTTGCATGTTTGATTAGGTTAATAGACCACATCTGACTAGCGTGTTGGACCGAATCCTAAACAATAAGCGCATAAGCAATCCAACAGTTTATATATATCTCCATAGGGATATTAAAGTCGTGAACTATTTCATTAAATTTTACTAATAAAATCAAACATTAAGTGCTTTTTAATTTTATATTATCCGCATCAAAAATCTCAAAGGCCCACAGGATGTTAATTTTTACTATTGGGAAGCTTAAAGAATAAATAATTCAAAGCTTGAGTTGATGTTACACATCAGTAATATTTTCTACACAGTATACTGAGAAATATGTTAATAATGTAAAACTTTTCAACTTGATACTATGTTATACAGCGTACATCTAGACTGCGACCGAAAAAGAAGTCAATTTTAATGACTTCAGGCTCAATGCAAAATTTTTTGGAACGAAGTTCCTTATCGCGCGTTGCAATAGGGGGCTAGATGTAAAAAAGGCCAAAAGTTGTAACGGCACTTTAAACTATTTGACAATAGTTTTCATTTCTTTATTTGTAAATAATGTCATACATTTAATTTACCTCTAAGAGAGGCAATGAAATATCCAAATACATATTAATATGTTGAAGTGGTTAAAATAAGTGGGGAATAACTTAATTGGGAATCGTTGCGACAATTTCGAATCTTCATTAAATGTCATAAAATAAATTGGTACATAAATAGCATAAATATGAGAAAAAAAAACATACTGATGGGTACCAACCCAAATGACTTCTTTGATGACGTTTTATTAAAATTACATAATAAAACCGTAATACATTGATTTTCTTTTAATTTTCCTTCTTAATTAATTTATTATTATTTACAATTTTATTTTGTTACTCTGCTATAAATTATGAACCCATTATTAGACTATGTATCTTTGCCAATTATTACTAAAGTTAGGCTACTGATTAAGTTTATTATATTTGTTCATAATAAAAAAAATATTTTTATAAAATTATTATATATACATTATATTCGAAAGGAACATCGTTCCATCCGGGTTTCCCTTAACACCTCTCAAGTTTTTATTCCAGATCTCACTTGGGGATACCACTCCCAAACTGTTTACCGCACTGGTCTCGGAGCGAATTAGGAGATGGGGAGTCGCAAACCGGCGATTCAGCGCTTCCCAAAAGGGGTTTCTCAATTACGAAGGCTGTTTCGAGCACAACTTTGTGTTGAGCGAGGTCATCCGGGGTGAGGAGCTGGTTGTGGCATGGTTGGACCTAGCCAGTGCCTTCAACTCGGTTCCTCACGATTCGATCTTCCGGGCACTCGCGGGACACGGCGTCCCGATGAGGTTGAGGAACGTTGTATCGTCCCTATATACTGGCCTGCATACGTCTGTGAGGGTGGCGGATGGGGTGACACCCCCCATTCGCTTGGAGTCAGGGGTTCGACAGGGCTGCCCTCTAAGCCCTGATATAATTAATCTTAACACGGGGGAGGGCTTCACGCTCGAAGGACAGCGCTTTACCACCTTTTTCTATGCTGACGATGGGGCAATCGTGTCGAACTCCGTAGAGGGTATGAAGAGGCTCTTGGAGGCGGCGGAGCGGGGTGCGAGATACCTTGGTATTACCTTCAATGCGAAAAAGTGCGCAACACTGCCCCTGTGTGGGGGGGATGAAGGATAGGTACAGAGTACTCCATTCACATTACATTTTACAAGGTACTCGCATCCCGGCGCTCGCCTCCGGCGATGCTTACAACCATTTAGGCATCCCCACAGGCTACCAGGTTCGCCAAACTCCAGTTAAAACACTGAGGAACCTCCTTGACGACGCTAAAAATTCAGCGGATCCCTCCTTGCTCCATGGCAAAAGTTGGACGCGGTGGGCACATGTCTGCTGCCGCGTTTAGACTTCATAATGCAGGGTGGGCCTGGGTTGCAAAGTAAGCCAAAGATAATATTCAGCCTAAGAGATATATACTAACGACGGAAAATCTCGTCACTGCGATGCAGAAATTTGCTAAAATTGAGCAGCGACCTCTACACTTTTGTGAGAGAATTAACTGGTATAAAAATGCATCTGGGTGGGCGCCGTTATGAGTACCTTGTAGTTCTACACGTACCTACTAGATGGCGCTATATTCAAAAAAATAATATATATATAATAACTAGCGGACCGGCCCGGCTTCGCCTGGGTGCAAATACAGATTCCAGTCCATATTTTGTTTAAAATCAATATGACAGCCATTGTCTAAACTACTTATCCAATTCCAATCACATCCGTACCTATTCTTCTGTCCCATTTTATCCACCTTATATTCTACTATATCCCATGTCTCCAGATTCAAATCATTATTTTGCTACGGAGATATTATAACACTGTAACTACTCCGACGACGTTCATTGAAATCAATTAAAAGATACCATAGCTGACCCGACCACGCTTCGCTATGGCTTAGTTATAATATGATTAATTTTATATTCAATTATTTAGCATAGCAATAATCCCGACCTACCTTTGCCTGGACTGCATCCAATATTTTTTTATTTTACTCCACATCAAATGTTATTTTTCATATAAGTTCTTGTATACCTAAACATGAATTAGCTATCCTACTGTCCTGCTCAATTCCGTCCCATCCCGACTGTTCAGTCACTTCCCAATATGTCCCGTCCTTTCTCTTTATTAACCATCCCGTCTTATACCGTGCGTTTACATTTCGTCCTATCAAATCTGTCAGCTATCCCAGTCCTCTCCCCTACCTCCCACTCTATTATATTCCGTTTCTCCGTATCCAAATAGTGTGCCTTATAAATTTTTGACATTAAACACTTTAGCGATTTTGATTATCCATGCAATATTCCATCCCTTATTTAACCCCCGCTATGCTGTTTTTCCAAAAATATTACGCCATTACTTTTTGTTAGTAATAAAGAGATGAAATATTAATTTTCATAGAAATACACTCACACACACAGACACAATTAACGTAGAAACAATTATATTTAACTGGTTTATCAAGACACAGGCACCACCTAATTTGAGAACTCCTGCAATATTCTCCATAATTATATAAAATTGTTATTTTATTCAGTTCAGTTCAGTTTTTATTTTTATGTGTTATTTTATTATAGATTTTTCATTTTCAAGTGACATTCTATCTTGAAATGAAGTATAACTTCTTACGTTTGAATATTATTTATTTAATTTTATTGTCCTATATTTATGTAGCGTCATAATATACTCTTTAGTTAAAACAAAATAAAATTCTGAACGTATGGATAATTATTTGACAACCAATTTAAATGTCTACCACTTTTCATTACTGTCATTATTTTACTTCTTTAAAATCTAAAATACGCCATTAATCGAATATTGTGGATATAATATTATGTTGTCGATTCGAAACCTTTATTTAAATACTTTATTTAATTTGAGGGAAGAGTTTACCGTATCGACGGTATGAAAATTAAATGTTTGATAGTTACAAACCCATGAATATTTTGTATGGCAAAATGTTTTTTCCTTTATTTTATACTTTAGTCAATTTAATCCAGATAAAAACTATCTCACCCTTTAAGTTTGAACAAATAACACATATCTACAAAGTTTCATTATAATCAGTTGAGTGGTTTAGGAGCCCATCGCGTACAAACAACGTGACACGTGAATTATATATATTAAGAAGATTGTACATATTTTGCACGTAGAACACAGTTCAAATTTTCGTTTAGTCTCCATCATTGAAATCGTTTTGTGTGCATTTAGCATAATGTTTTAAATAGTATTATACATTTTTGCGGAAGTATTTGGTTATATAACATATTCCTTATGATTATATTAGTCATATACATAGTTTAATGATACCAATAAGTAGGACAAGGAAATATTTTTTCAGAAAACTGTAGTGTAGTCTTTCGCTTTTATAACTGTAAATAAACTAAATTAATGGTAGAGACTAATGTAGAGTCTAGCTGTATACCCTGCCCCCTACTCATATATACCGGGTATATCAAGACTTATACCGAAAACGAAGCCGGGTGGTAGCTTAAGCGACTTCAAACAAAATGCAAAAGAAAAAGTTGCAAAAAAAAAGACACAATTTTTTTTTTGTTAATTTTTTCTTATGTCCTTGTTTGGGTAGTAAATACATTTCTTCCTAAAATAATAGTGTATACCTCCGCCTTTATTTATAACTACTCTAAGATATAAAAGAGTTTCAATTATTCTTTTAGCAAAACCTATGGATTTACTATACAAAAATGACGATATTTAAAATATCATAAAAAATAATTGTCGCATTTCTTTGCGAAATTTTTAGTTGCATTGTCTTTGTAGTTATAATACCAAAACTACCACCCGGCTTCGTTTTCGGTAGCAGTCTTGAGATACCCAGTATAATACTAAGATGTGATTAAATTAATACATTATGTATTATAATTTTTTACTTAGCTGCGTTCCACTCCCAAAAATATTACAAATAATATTTCCTAAATTCAGTTCATAATGGTTTCTTAGATTTACGCGAATGTTACACATTGAAATAAGACTATTATTTACGGATTTTATCGCGGATTTAGTTTAATTTTACATTTTTTGAATTACCGACGTTTCGATCACTTTACAGCTTTCGTGGTCACGGGGCGGACTGAGGTATTAGTCATCCGCTCAGTGACTGCTACAATTTAACTACCCTTAATTTTGAATTATTAAATCAAAACAGATTAGTTATTTAAATTAACTTTTTAATTTTATAATTCAAAATTAAGGGTAGTTAAATTGTAGCAGTCACTGAGCGGATGACTAATACCTCAGTCCGCCCCGTGACCACGAAAGCTGTAAAGTGATCGAAACGTCGGGAATTCAAAAAATGTAAAATTAAACTAAATCCGCGATAAAATCCGTAAATAATAGTCTTATTTCAATAAATTCAGTTCTACAAAATATTAGTAGCCGTGAAAAATTAATTCTTATAATAGAAGAGACTTTTAAACAATTATTTTAGCTTTTTTGTTGTTTACAATTATGAGCTAAATTATTATTGATATGGTAGAGACTAATGTAGAGTATGGTTAGATGATCATCGTTAATGAAGTGCTACTAAATACATGTTTTATAAAAACAAATCTGTTATTACTTTAGACGTAAATATTATTTACACAAGAGATAGGAAAGACGTTTAATTCACTTTATTTTTTTAACATATTTTTCTATTTTTACATATATACATTATAAAAAACAAATACATATAAAAATTAAATACTAATTTATTTACCCTCTTATATTATGATTGATTGAGCTACTCTTTACACCGTGAATTTAAAAATATACCTTTTGCTTGGGGTCGACGCAACGTACATTTATTGCTATTTAAATCATATTGTAACAGCTCCAATGTCTGTGGCTATATTATAAAAAATCTGAATTTGCCTACACGGGTGATTGTTTTACATCATAGTAGCTTTTGGGAAACATTAACAAGGGGGAGAAAATATATTTCACTTGGTTGTAGTGTAGATATCTGCAGCTACTTTACAATTAATATGTTTTGTTTTAAATAATGTTCATATTATTTCCTTCACTTCTCTTACATAATATAGTCTATAATTTCTCATTGTGATATTAAGTAAATACTTGTGCTTATATTATTTAAATATCGCATCGTCCGTTCGTCACAGTACGAAACGCGTAGGACCGTCGTATTTGTATAATATATCATTGCGTAGGACTATAACTATAACCCACGTTCCGAACGTTTGTATGAACACAGAATATATTATTACCGTAAGCATTTTTATTAATATTTATTATTATAATATTACAAAGAAAACATTTTCGTGAACACTAAAATGTAAATGTATCTTACTTTAGATTAACAACAATATACTATTTAAGTTTTCAATTAGATATCGCTTTTGACGCAAATAGAGACGTTGCCATGTCGCGATGTATCTGTTGGCTATTTCATCAGGGAATTTGATGATGAAACCAAAAAAATGATATCAGTGATGTATCCGCGACCTTTATTTAACATATCGTGTTAGATGGCAGATAACTATACAAAACCTTTTCGGGAACTCCGGAAACTGACCCCTAATAAAATATTTTAGCACAATTTTGTAAAGTTAACCCTCCGTGTACCAGGTGGGGTATCTCACACCCCAGCGGGTGGATTGGCGCAAATAATGTGTAAATTATTAGAAAACCGTAGCTCATTATATCAGTAGCTGCAATTTGCAAATAATACTATGATTATGCAATCTATGCTATTACTTCTGTTGAAATACTGTTTTTGCTTATAACGGGTGTTCCAAACCATCTCCAGCGGAATGAAGAATGGTTTAATACTATCTTGTTAAGAGAATAGTAGCAATATAGCACTTTAGGAATTTTAATGATGGGATTTTTTTATTTATTATTATGCTAATTTTGACGTTATTAAGCAACCTAATTTATTATATGAACTTAAACAAAAAATACCCTTAGTTCTTTGCAGTATTATCAGTTGATCATTATGATTAATGAAGTTATTAACTTTATTTACCATTGCGGAATTTACCAAATATCTGGAAAAAAATCTGAAAACCTGCTACATTATCAGTAAAATTTAATAAGCTATGCAGACGTATAATATAGAAAAGAAATGAAGTCTAGTCTACAATATATTGACTACTATACAATATATTGCCGCAGTTCTGTTTGGAGTACACATATTATTTACTGTCAGAATTGCGGCTAATTTATTCATTATCATCATATCTTTATTATATCATAATCAATTTTTCTCTCGTTACATTATTTTCACAGGATTTGAGTAGCAAAAAATACCAATAGTAGTTTTTCTCTCTCTCTAACTCAGATTTTAAAATGTTTAATTAGTGTTCGACGATTCGAGGGCTAAACAGGGTTTCGTTTTTGTCCAAATAAATTTATTTTATTATTCCAAAAATATATTTTTATCGATTAATCCATTTATCGAGTTATTGAAGGTAAGATGTTTTCAATAAAAGTATTTTATGCTTTGAATTTACCCATATTTATTTTGGGGAATCTCATACCCCACCTTGTACGGGGCGGTAGTTTAGCCATCTAATACACGGCAGGTTAAGTCGGTTTGTATGTTTGTGTAAATACCACTATTTGAACATCTAGTGGGTGGACAGTAGCCTCCCGTCGCTACGTAATTGTAACATCATTGTGGCTTTGAGATTTTTGATGCGGCCAATATAAAATTGACAAGCACTTCACATTTGATTTATTGGTAAAATTTAATGAAATTTTAAATTAATTGATTTTAATCATAATTTCAAATCGCCAACAATTGTTGACGATTTTAATAACCCTATGGAGATAATTATATAAACTGTTGGATTGTTCATACGCTTGTGGTTTAGGATTCAGTCCAACACGCTAGTAATATCTAATCCTACATGGGAATCTATAGTTCCTGCTATTAGCTATACAACTACGATTGTGGAGGAATTTTGTGCCGCTTTCGATTGTTTCCTTCTTAATAGTGATAATTGATACTAACTGCATTGTAATTTAACATTGTATCACTTAATAGCTAACGCTGATGAGAATTTTCATGGTATTAAGTGGGCCGATCCCGGCGGCACTGCAATGCCGGGCCGACCCGTGACGGGAGTGGAGCGAGCCCCGAACATCCCGTCGGTTTACAAAAATCAGTTTAATATACTGGTCCCTCAATGAGGGAACTTTCAGATATTAAGCTGAAAAGAACAGATACTACACTTTGATCTTAGCCAAAAGGCCGAGAAGCGATACCACACATTAATAAGCTAAGAGATATATACTAACGACGGAAAATCTCGTCACTGCGATGCAGAAATTTGCTAAAATTGAGCAGCGACCTCTACACTTTTGTATGTGAATTAACTGGTATCAAAATGCATCTGGGTGGGGCGCCTTGTGAGTACTTTGTAGTGCTACACGTTCCTACTCGATTGCGCTATATTAAAAATTTAATATATATAATAATTTTACATATTATGCACGTGGTTAGTCTCCATCATTGAAATCGTTTTGTGTGCATTAAGCATAATGTTTTAAATAGTATTATACATTTCTGCGGAAGTATTTGGATATTTAACATTTTCCTTATGATTATATTAGTCATATACATAGTTTAATGATACCAATAGATAGGAGAAGGAACTATTTTTTCAGAAAACTGTAGTGTAGTTTTTCGCATTTATATAACTATATATTAACTAAATTAATGGTAGAGACTAATGTAGAGTCTAGCTGTATACCCTGCCCCTTACTCATATATACAGGGTATATCAAGACTGCTACCGAAAACGTGCCAACTTCGTTCCAATAAATATATACATTTTTACTTAGCTGCGTTCTACTCCCAA
Source organism: Hyles euphorbiae (assembly GCA_023078785.2). Lineage (NCBI taxonomy): Eukaryota > Metazoa > Arthropoda > Insecta > Lepidoptera > Sphingidae > Hyles > Hyles euphorbiae. Next base: position 4,691,890 of record CM041053.1, read on the forward strand.
AAATATTATAAACAATATTTCCTAAATTCAGCTCTACAAAATATTGGTAGCCGTGAAAAGTTAATTCTTATAATACTCGTAGTAGAGACTTTTAAACAATTATTTTAGTTGTTTGGATGTTTACAATTATGAGCAAAATTATTATTGATATGGTCTCTACCATATCAAATAAATAACAAATAAGTATTCTACATAAGTAGAAACTAATGTACGTTACGAGTACGGTTAGATGATCATCGTTAGTAAAGAGGTACTAAATACATGGTTTATGATAACAAATCTGTTATTACGTTAGACGTCAATATTACTTACTCAATGGGTAGTTAAGGCGTTATTAATTAATTTGTAAAACAATAAGGGTTTTTTTTTTAAATTACAGAATCATATATTAAATGAAATCTTGTTTCGACACATTAATCGAAAAAAGATTAATATTATTTTATATTATGTATTAACATATAATACAATTATAACAAAAAAAATCTCTACATTTATAAGAATTAACTTTTCACGTCTACCAATATTTAGTAGAGCTCAATTTAGGAAATATTGTTTTAAGATTTTTGGGAGTAGAACGCAGCTAAGTAAACATTTATAATACAATAATATTAATTTAATCACATCTTAGTATTATGTATATGAATAAGGGGCAGAGGGCAGGGTATACAGCTAGACTCTACATTAGTCTCTACCATTAATTTAGTTAATGTATAGTTATAAAAGCGAAAAACTACACTACAGTTTTCTGAAAAAATAGTTCCTTCTCCTATCTATTGGTATCATTAAACTATGTTTATGACTAATATAAGCATAAGGAATATGTTAAATATCCAAATACTTCCGCAGAAATGTATAATACTATTTAAAACATTATGCTTAATGCACACAAAACGATTTCAATGATGGAGACTAAACAAAAATTTGAACTGTGCTCTATGTGCAAAATATGTACAATTATTATATATATATTTTTTTTAATATAGCGCCATCTATTAGGAACGTGTAGAACTACAAGGTACTCATAACGGCGCCCCACCCAGATGCATTTTGATACCAGTTAATTCACATACAAAAGTGTAGAGGTCGCTGCTCAATTTTAGCAAATTTCTGCATCGCAGTGACGAGATTTTCCGTCGTTAGTATATATCTCTTAGCTTATTAATGTGTGGTATCGCTTCTCGGCCTTTTGGCTAAGATCAAAGTGTAGTATCTGTTCTTTTCAGCTTAATATCTGAAAGTTCCCTCATTGAGGGACCAGTATATTAAACTGATTTTTGTAAACCGACGGGATGTTCGGGGCTCGCTCCACTCCCGTCACGGGTCGGCCCGGCATTGCAGTGCCGCCGGGATCGGCCCACTTAATACCATGAAAATTCTCATCAGCGTTAGCTATTAAGTGATACAATGTTAAATTACAATGCAGTTAGTATCAATTATCACTATTAAGAAGGAAACAATCGAAAGCGGCACAAAATTCCTCCACAATCGTAGTTGTATAGCTAATAGCAGGAACTATAGATTCCCATGTAGGATTAGATATTACTAGCGTGTTGGACTGAATCCTAAACCACAAGCGTATGAACAATCCAACAGTTTATATAATTATCTCCATAGGGTTATTAAAATCGTCAACAATTGTTGGCGATTTGAAATTATGATTAAAATCAATTAATTTAAAATTTCATTAAATTTTACCAATAAATCAAATGTGAAGTGCTTGTCAATTTTATATTGGCCGCATCAAAAATCTCAAAGCCACAATGATGTTACAATTACGTAGCGACGGGAGGCTACTGTCCACCCACTAGATGAGATCGCTTCTCGGCCTTTTGGCTTTGAGTAGTTACAATCAATATTATATTCTTATTACGGCATTATTATTATTATCTTTGCGGCAATAATTTATGAATTATCACGGAATATATGCGGTATCAATAATCAATAATTGAATTTAATTAATAACATAATAATAACCTCAATCTGTTGATATGAATCCCGAAGGCAGCAGTAGGGTGACGTATGGCCCGACTGGCTTCACTGTGCACCTGCCAGTACTGGAGAGCGAGGTGCTGTGCTGCCCGCCCTGTGTTGTCAGGCGATACAAGGGCGCCAGGAAGGTGGAGAACCTGCTTCGCCACTTCAAGCAGGAGCACGGCGGCGTCAGCGTAACCTTTGCGTGTTCCAGTTGTGGCTACACCGCGCCGACAGAGAAAAAATATCCGCGCAAGGTAGTGCAACAGCACTGCAGCACCTGCGTCCCCGATGCGCGAGCAGTGCGCTCCGGGCGTGAGGACACGGCACGGCGCCAGAACATCCAGCGCGAGCTCCTCTCGGCCCCAACGGAAGATGCAACCACGCGGCCACGGCGGCGACGCGTTCTGCACAGCGGCGACGAACGAGGCTCCGGCAGTGCGGCGGGGCAGCGGCCAGCGATCGAGACGACTCGCGCCCCCGGTCGACGTGTTTGCGGCCCTGCATCGGGGCGCTCTCAACCCGTGGCTGCAAACGAGGACGTCGCAACATCATCGACCCCGCCTGCGGCACCAAGTCCGCGGTTCGCCGAGTCTGCAGAGCCGGTTGATGGGTCCGGCAGCCCAGAGCAACAGCCGGCGACATCGACGGAATCCGCGTCACATAACTCAGCCGCCGCCCGATCGTCAGCGAATCCTCCCTCTCAACCTGCCCAGGCTTTGGCGTCTGAAGTCGCCCCATCACCAGAAGATCGGCAGTCCTCGTCTCCGGGCAACGCAGAACAAAGGCGACTGAAGCGGGAGCTCGATTCGATTACTCAGCCGGAGCAGTTGGAGGCTGTTCTGCCGCGAGTAATGACCCACTTGGGCAGATTCACTAAAACTCCACACCAGCACGGCCAAAGACACGCAGAAAGAACACCCGAGCTTCCGGATCGTGTCGAGCAGGCTAAAAGAATCCAGCGCCTATATAGGAACAAGCGCAAAACAGCGGTTCAAAGAGTGCTCGCAGGTTCTGATGATCCATGTAGGATAGACTTGGCGACAACAGAGATCCACTTTCGCGAACTTGCGGCTTCCAGAACTGGCGAGCAGGAGTGGCCGGACGTGTTCGATCGCGACCCACCAACACCTGAAAGCGACGAACATTTATGCTCACTGTTTGGAGAGGGCGAGGTGCTGAGCTGCCTGAAGCGCCGAGCTAACAGCGCGCCTGGACCAGATGGCATCACCTACACGGATTTGAGAAGAGCGGATCCCGGTGCGCGTATTTTGACCGCGCTATTTAATGTTATTCTGCGTACGGAAACAATTCCTGCCTCCTGGGGCCACTCTAAAACTATCTTGCTGCATAAAAAGGGGGACCGCAGCGACATTACGAACTGGAGGCCGATCTCACTTGGGGATACCACTCCCAAACTGTTTGCTGCTCTGGTCTCGGAGCGAATTAGGAGATGGGGAGTCGCAAACCGGCGATTCAGCGCTTCCCAAAAGGGGTTTCTCAATTACGAAGGTTGCTTCGAGCACAACTTTGTGTTGAGCGAGGTCATCCGGGGTGCCAGGAACCGGGGTGAGGAGCTGGTTGTGGCATGGCTGGACCTAGCCAGTGCCTTCAACTCGGTTCCTCACGATTCGATCTTCCGGGCACTCGCGGGACACGGCGTCCCGATGAGGTTGAGGAACGTTGTATCGTCCCTATATACTGGCCTGCATACGTCTGTGAGGGTGGCGGATGGGGTGACACCCCCCATTCGCTTGGAGTCAGGGGTTCGACAGGGCTGCCCTCTAAGCCCGGACATATTCAATCTTACCCTCGAGGTCCTTATAAGGACTATCGACAACACGGGGGAGGGCTTCACGCTCGAAGGACAGCGCTTTACCACATTTTTCTATGCTGACGATGGGGCAATCGTGTCGAACTCCGTAGAGGGTATGAAGAGGCTCTTGGAGGCGGCGGAGCGGGGTGCGAGATACCTTGGTATTACTTTCAATGCCAAAAAGTGCGCAACACTGCACCTGTCTGGGGGGGATGAAGGACAGGTGCAAAATACCACATTCACATTACAAGGTACTCGCATCCCGGCGCTCGCCTCCGGCGATGCTTACAACCATTTAGGCATCCCCACAGGCTACCAGGTTCGCCAAACTCCAATCAAAACACTGAGGGACCTTCTTGACGACGCCAAAAAAATCAGCGAATCCCTCCTTGCCCCATGGCAAAAGTTGGACGCGGTGGGCACATTTCTGCTGCCGCGTTTAGACTTCATAATGCAGGGAGGGAACGTCGAGAAGGAGTACCTGAGGGCGGCGGACAGGGAGATTACAAGGCTAGCCAAAGATTGGCTTTATCTGCCCCAGCGCGCTAGTGCGGAGCTGGTCTACCTTCCGCCTTCAAAAGGCGGTGGTGGCCTCCTCCCGCTAGCCGACCTATATGATATTCTCACCGTGGCTCATAGTTACCGACTCCTGTATGCTGGAGACGCCTCGGTGAGATCATTGGCGGAGGCGCTGTTGGGGGGGACAGTATCGAACAGGCTGAAAAGGGAAGCCGGGGGTGACGACATGGCCCGGTACCTCACGGGAGACCTCGAAATGCCGCCGTCGGGGACACGAACATCTTTTTGGGCGGGAGTGCGCAGAGCTACCATTAGGCTTAGAAACAAACTTGGTTTGCGATGGCTCTGGCACCCTGCCGAGAAAGTGTTCAGCATCGCTTGCGGGGACGGAGGTGAGAACGATAAGTCCGCTTTTCCGTCCCAAAAGCGAGGAGTTGCGAACCTACTGCGACGCGGATTGGTCCATCACTACTGCACACGACTCCTGGCCAAGCGGGACCAGGGTAAAGTATACGAGGTAGTGGGGAAGCAACCGGCTTCTAACCACTTCCTGCGTAATGGCAGCTTTACCCGCTTCTGCGACTGGCGCTTTATCCACAGGGCTAGGCTCAACGTCCTCCCGCTGAACGCGGCTTACCGAGGCCCTGATACAGTGGACAGGAGATGTCGCAGATGCGGGGCGCCTCTCGAGTCACTTCCGCACGTGCTCTGTCACTGTGGAACGCACGCGGCGGCCAGGCAGCGCAGGCACAACAACATTCAGTCTAGACTGGTTAAAGCGGCTCGTTGTGCGGGGTCCATCGCTGCCAACCGGACAGTGTCCGGGATCAGGGGTGACCTCGCAAATTTGCGGCCGGATGTTGTTGTGCGTGACGATGTCACCCGCCGCATTAACATCATAGATGTGTGCGTTCCCTTTGAGAACCGTGCGGAGGCTTTAAGCCTGGCCAGACAGCGTAAGCTGGACAAATACCAGACCCTGGCTGACGAACTCAGACGCCAGGGTTACAGGGTAAAAGTTCAGGCTTTCGTAGTTGGCGCTCTGGGGGCATGGGACAGTCGCAACGAGGCGGTGCTAGACAGTTTGGGAGTCAGTAGGCGCTATGCCGGCATGATGCGTCGCCTGATGGTAAGCGACACCATTCGTTGGTCTCGCGACATGTATGTGGAGCACGTGTCCGGCATGCGCCAATACCAAATAGATGCCCGATAATATTCACTGAAATTGTATAATAGACTATATTATATAATTTTCTTTAGCAGCGTGGGTCGGGATGCGTACGGAATTGCAGAATATACATTATTATTTCCTTTTAATTTTATAGTTTTTTTCTTTTTTTCTTGTATCCAACTTTTAATTCAATTAACTGTAATTGACTTTTTTTGTATTCTCAGTTCTAACATAAAATATGTATGTACCTAGTAAATAGAATATATCTTGTAATTAATAACTTAAGTTCATCGCAGGCAATCCGCCATATTGTAACCCGGCTGTCTGGGAAGTGATTTTTTTTTAAATAAATACTTTTATCTGTTCTTTTCAGCTTAATATCTGAAAGTTCCCTCATTGAGGGACCAGTATATTAAACTGATTTTTGTAAACCGACGGGATGTTCGGGGCTCGCTCCACTCCCGTCACGGGTCGGCCCGGCATTGCAGTGCCGCCGGGATCGGCCCACTTAATACCATGAAAATTCACACCAGTGTTAACTAATAAGTGATACAATGTTAAATTTACAATTGAGTAAGTATCAATTATCACTATGAAAAAGGAAACAATCGAAAGCGGCTCAAAATTCCTCCACAATCGTAGTTGCATAGCTAATAGCAGGAACTATAGATTCCCATGTTGGATTAGATATCACTAGCGTGTTGGACTGAATCCTAAACCACAAGCGTATGAACAATCCAACAGTTTATATAGTTATCTCCATAAGATTATTAAAATCGTGAACTATTAATATCATTAAATTTTACTATTAAAATCAAACATAAAGTACTTTTCCTTCTTACATTGGCCGCTTAAAATATCCCAAAACCCCACATAATATTACAATTGGCTAGTGACAGGAGACTACTGTCCACCCACTAGATGTTCAAATAGTGGTATTTATACATACATATGAACCGACTTAACCTGTCTGACTAAAACTTCCGCTCCGCACAAGTGGGGTATGAGATGCCAAAAAATAAATATGGTTAATTCAAAACATATTACTTTAACTTTCAATAAATGGATTAATTGATAAAATATATGTTTAATTTGAATAATATTAATAATAGTTTTTTTGTGGAAAAAACGAAACCTAACTTATTAATGTAAAAAAACGTAGAGCCTACGAAACGTCAAAACACTAATCAATTAAGTTAGTATCTGAGTCTTCAACAATTGGTATATTTGCTAATCAAATCTTGGGAAAACAAGAGAGAAAATTAGTTACGAAACTTTGCGTCAAAGTAACCGTAATTCTGACAATAAATAATATGTGTACCCCAAACATAACTGCGTCTAACATTTTGCATAGTTACGAATAGTCTTCGATTCTTTTCTCATTTCTGATATACCTACGGGTGCATATATTTTTAAATTTTACTTATAATGTAGTAGGTAATCAGAAAGTTTTTCTTAGTAAGTATTAGATAAATTCCGCAATGGTACAGTTAATAACTTCATTAATCATATGATCAACTGATTATCAGTTAACTGCAAAGCACTAAAGAAATTTTTTATTGTTTGTTTCAGTTCATAATTAAATAGGTTGCTGTTCAAAAGTGTAATGAAAATAAAAGTTTTAATCCCATCTTTTACATAAATAAACTCAAAACTGCAAAATTTAAAAAGTGGTATATTGCTATATGTCCTAATAACAAAATAATTTTCAAGTATTCTCCATACTAGTGGAGACGGTTGGGGAACACCTATAATAAGAATAACCATATCAGTCATTTTTACATACTTATTATATTCAGAAACAAATTCGTAATTTTTCTTCCTAAAATGGTATTCAAATGACGGATTTCATTACCTAAGGCATGTTTATACGAAATTACTGTATGAAAATAAATATTTTAACAATATAGACATAAATCGGTAAAGAAGCAATAAAAATGCAAAAAAGGTAAAGTTTGCTTTTTAACTATGCGCCGTACAAAGTGGGGTATCAGATGCCCCAGTGCGCTTTATTCGCGTATAATTCATATAAAAAGTCATAGTATTTCAACACAATAGCACACTTAGATCAGGTAATCATAGTATTTTTTGCAGCTACTAAGATAATAAGCTATGGTGTTCTTTTAATTTACACATTATTTGAGCTAATTCATCTGCTGGGGTGTGAGATACCCCACCTGGTACACGAAGGGTTAACTGTACAAAATTCTGCTAAAATATTTTAAAATGATAATTCTTCTTTGCCTTCAACTGTAGTTGTTTGTTTACCTCATAGATAGGGAACCTTAAAATGTTTATAATAAATTGAAAGAGTCTATTTTTAATTGGTGATGAGTGTACGTACGGACTGCTAATAATATTAATGCCGATAAACCTAATGTATAAAGAAAATACTGCAAATAATAAAAGGTTACTTACAATACTGGGTATCTCAAGACTGCAACCGAAAATGAAGCCGGGTGGTAGTTTTAGTGACTACAAACACAATGCGACTAAAAATTTCGAAAAGAAACGCGACAATTATTTTTTATATTTTTTTAAATATCGTTATTTTTGGGTGGTCAATCCATAGTTTTTGCTAAAATAATAATTTAAACTGTCTTATACATTAAATTTATGTAAATAAAAGTGTATACCACTATTATTTTAGGAAAAAATGTATTTACCACCCAAATATGGTCATAGGAAAAAAATATCAAATAAAATTGCCGTTTTTTTTTTCCAATTTTTTCTGTAGCTTTGTGTCTTTAGTCGCTTAAACTACCACCCGGCTTCGTTTTCGGTAGCAGTCTTGATGTACCCTGTATATGCTAAAACGTGTACTGCAAACCTACTTAACGATATATCTCCTAAAATTCAACGAGAATGTACACAATTTATGCTTCTGCATGAACGCAGGAAATCTATTAAGACCCACATCTATTGCAGTTATTTATAGTACCTATGTTAGTATGACCTAAGGGCACGCGTTGCTGGTAAAGTCCCTGATAGCCTATCTGACAATCATCTGTCGGATAAAATAGAAAATTCGGTTTCACTAAGCAAGGGCGTCGCCAAGGGGGGGCAGGTAGGGGCAGCTGCACCCCCCCCCCCCGCCCCCCTGAGAGGTTAAAAAAAATTGCCACGTTAAGCAATCAAAATCTTTGACTTGGCTTGCCTACTATACGGTTTTTTTTGCATATATCATACTATTGTACAATATTTTTGTCCGTCTGGGGGCCGCCGACAAAATTGTGTAAGTTGCATACACATTTTTTTCATTCTCTATAATATTTGTCCCTCCCTACGCCATCGGCTATCGAAGCCCCTGTCACTAGACACTAACTACTACTGTCCTAATAACGAGGTAGTATTAAAGCATTCTCCATACTGCTGGTGATGGTTTGGGTACACTTATAATAATCATATGAGTTATATGATTTACATACATATTATATTTAGGAATGAATCGTAATTTGCTTTCCAAAAAAAAAATTATGCTTTTACTGCACACCGTAAGTTACACTTATAATTCCTGCCCATCCAAAGGTTGCCTGGTTGTGATTATTTATTTATTTTATTGTAAATTTTACATGATCCACCAACAGATGATACAATAATAAACTTAAGTATACAGTGATTTTACAAGTGACAGATCAAGTTATATTGTTCACCTAGTTAAAGGTGGAACCATCTACATTAAACAACTAAAAAGCAGACAATAAAAAGATAGACAAATCAAATAAATATTATCCTTTAAATTGCACGTTATTTTGGTGTAGGTACTTTAAAGCATATTGTTATTTATGAATTATGAATATAGATCTTAAGTCTTAATATATGCAGTATTACTATCGACACAATGTTCTTCAAACCGAAACACATCATTGCATTTAAACTGATGTTTGGTGGAGTAAAATTATGGAGAAAAACTTTGTTTCTCCAGGTTACATCTAATCAACCCTTCCAATATCAAAATGCTAATCGAATTCAAGTTGTTTCCGCGCGGCTGGGTAGCAACCGACTCCCCACATCTTGAGACTATCAAATATTCAAATTAACCCTAATTTGTCGTCGATTGCTTAGGGCAGCGGGTTTTAAGCTGTTTACGGGTCTTTAAGATCTTAGTAATTGAATTCTAAATGGACACTTGATTTTTTATTAGGCGGGTACTTGTGTACTTCACAATTAATAAGTTAATAGCTTCATCATCACATTTCCCCTTATTTTTAAAAGCATTATTACTTAAGATGCTACTCTTTGAAGTCTAGTGAACTATAAAATTTGCTGTTAATTAATATACAGAAGAATTAAGTTAACTATTAAAATTTCGTAACGTGATACAGGCAGAATTCCAAAAAAGTATAAAGCGGTACAATGAACATTCAATACATTTTTATAAGTAACAGGAAATACAAGAATGTTAACTATTCGATACTATTTAACAGATTGCAGATGTGCTTTTAATATACATATTTACTTTCCCAATGTCGAGCGGTCGAATAGCTGATTTATACATTCATTTGTCTACTAAATTTTTTTTTTCTATTAATTATCAGCCTGTAGCTAATCGGAAATTTGTGCCAAATATAGCGATAGGCTCGCCAGTCGCCCTTATCACATCGTTGGACGGAAAATACAAGACGAAACTTGGGTGTCATGGCTGGCATTTTTTCTTAACTTCTCTCAACACTGCAAAACAGTCTTGTGACCATCGATATCAATGGTAGAATATAAGTCAATGCTTGTGACACAATAACAATTAGTTGAATAATTAGTGGGCCAGCTCTGAGTCCTATTAGCCCAGGACCCCACAATTTCACGATCCGCCCCTGGTAAAACTACAAATTACGAATACAGCCCATCTTACTATAGGTATCTAATCTATGTAAAAACACAAAATGGAAAAAAATGATTCATCAATGCATATCTTGGTACATACTTACCGGATTCCGCTCGCGAAGCTGGATGGTCTACGTTAACGAGAAAGCAGATTTGAAGAAACAAACATCACTAGCACTACATTGTCCACGAAAAAAACGAAACATAGCAAAAACTTTAGCCCAGGAGCGGAGCTCGAGCCTCGGCATCAGAAACTTACGCGAGACTAGAACCTCAAGGCATTGAGAAGACTAACTACCCTCCGTTGAATTATATTTGCCATTAAAAATTAAATAATTTAAATTGGCGATTTTATTATGAAATATTTATAGTGTAAACTAAAGAGGGTCATTTATTTATTTATTATAGGGTTATTAACTGACGATTTGCTGTTAGACTGAAAATAATTATTCTATTATGTATCTTAAATATTTTCAAAATAGAAACCACACAGAATATTTTCTCCAGTATTTAGTGTAATATTGGAAATGACGCTAAAATGGGTATATTACGCATGATATAATTTTGTAATCTTAACAAGTTCTCTTGAATACAGACCCATTAACACACTTTCAAACATTATAAGGCTATTCATTTTGTTGTTCACTTCTATAGTATCAATTAAACAAAATCCAGCTGAAGATATACAGCACACATTTAATAAAGTTTGCCTTGTAGATGTCTTAAACAACAGGTCTATTATCATAGTAAGAAAAATCACACGGGCAACTCATCAGGATTTTTTTAGCTAAAAATCGGAGACAATGTAAAGTGCCTAATATACCCAGGACCTTTTTACAGTTTATAAATGCTTTAGTTATAAAAAAGAGGCGACAATCATAATAAAACAATTCAATTTTGTTGACATGATGTTTTATTCATATTCCTTGTTTTTCACAACTTCAATCCCCTTCAATACAACATCATACTTATAAGAGATTATACATTTAAATTTTAAACTTCAAACATGATTAATTTTATTTATTTACTCTGAAGTTGAAATCAATATTATAAAAATGTATAAAAATATATTACACTATTGCATGGTGGCTTGTTGGTAATGGATCATGCGGCTGCCAAGATGTTTACAAAGCACGCCGGTTCGAGTCCCAGAGCACACCACTGACTTTTCGAAGTCAGGTGTGTTTTGTCTTTATTGTATCAGCCCATATACGTCCCATTGCAGTAGACACATGATAGTCTATCACCACACATTACAATGGTGAAGGAAAACATTGTGAGGACACCTGCATACAGCATACCATAGTGATTCGGATGAATTACAATAGTATGATATAAAAGTCAGATAATCCGCACTAGACCAGTGTGGTGGACTATATGCCCTAACCCCTTTCTGTCATACTCGGCCCATGCCCTACAGTGGGACGTATATGAGCTGATTAAAAATAAGAAAAATATTACATTTTACATACTCTTATAACATAAATTTAATTATTCTTAATACTTAATAGTTTATACATAATATCTCTTTTTACTAAAACTAACTTACTCTACAGAACTATCATCTCGCCTCACTCTGTAACTCTGATATGCCAAACAACATCAGCTTAATATGAGCCTTTGTCTGTGCTGCTTTCTCCTTTAATTCTTCTGACTTTTTTTCATAAGCTTTTATCCGGGCATCTAAATATTTATAGGCTTCTTCTATACTGAACTCTATGTAATGATTTAAACCTATATTCATCAGTAAAGTTGAAGTATCAGCCACTGCAGCTTCCATGAAAAAATTGCAGCCAATGTTTACTTGAGTTTTAAAACCGTTTGGGTGAATGTCTTTGTTCTTTATCACTTTTAATGAGTGTTGCTGTTGAATTAAGTCAGATATCTCAGTGTTAGTCCGTTGCAGTCTCATTTCTAACACTCTCAAATCTTCTTTTAGAACATCGTTTATGAAATTTTCGTACTTCAAAATTGTTTCCTCTGTACTTGATCTCGACATTTTTGAAGATCGTTAATAATTTCACAGTTCTGGGTATAAATTTGGTGTATTTTACTCGATTTTACTATTGCTTTTATTTGTCGAAACTTGAAAATGCCTCAGTGTTTTCAGTTTTGGCAAAGCCACCTGTCAAACTGTTTGTTACAATGATACCAAACAAAAAAATTAATTTGCCCGATAATTTTAGATTTATTTTAGATCCTCGATACCTATTATGCTCACAGGACTACGAATAAATAAGCATATTCAATAGTATAACAAATAAAATAAAATGTAATGTGACAAAGATAATATGATTTTTATTCTCATTTATTTAATACTGATTCACTTAGAGTTTTATATATAGAGGGAGCGCTGTCATAATTTCACGTTTTGAAAAACGTAGATATTTTCTTGTTCGTAATGTTGGTAGCGTTCCTATATTAGTAAAAATTGAATTAATTATTTAGCAATAAATTGCTATAAATTCCTTTGATAGCCGAAATTATATTTAGCTATTATCCTTTTAAAACGAGTTTGAGTGAAATTAAATAGACCTAAACTATTTATTTTTAAATTTTTTGACGTGACAACGTCTTAAATTAGGTTGCGGTTGGGAGTCACTTATGAAAAAGTGTAACGCCCGGTAACGTTACGATGAGTCACCGAACGAGAGAGAGGCCCGCCGAATGCCTTGCGTCTCTCTCCCACTCAATTTAATTATATTCATATCAATAAATATTCTACCGAGAAAAAGACGTTGTCACGTAAAATCTTCGCCCGTAAAACCGACTTTTTCAAGTAATTTATGTATGTTGCTCAACCTGTTCAAATATTAGCCAATAGGAGGCAGAAAAAGGTGGCCCGGCACCACCATTTTTATCTACGTTTTTGAAGTACCAGCGCTCCCTCTATATATAAATACTCTAAGCTGATTCACTAAAATAACTTCACAATACTCGCAACTATTATGCCTTATTCAAGTTAATTTATTAACTAGAGGCTTTAGTTTACATTTATCCACATTTACCTATGTATTTAAAAGTTTGGCCCTATAAAGCCCTTACCAGATGAGTGGAAAGCGCTAAGAGACGACTTTGCCCTGCACTGGGACATTACGGGCTCATATTATATAATAATAATCTTGAAATATACTTCATGGCACATTCATTCCTAAAGCTTTGGGTAAAATTAAATACGTGGCAATATTATTTAATGTCATTGAGATAATAATGACATTAATATAGCGTTTACGAGGCATGCTTATTAAGCTATAAATGTTACACGTAAAATAATATTTTTTAAATAACAAAATATATTACAAATAAAATAATATAATTTTGTAATTCTAAAAGTATACTACTTCAAAAAGAAAAATCACATTTTATTAAATTACAAAAACAACAATGTGTTCATATACGTCATCTATCGTCAAAGTCTGGAACTACTACAAGACACAGAGTTCAAAAGTTATCATATTACATTTAATGCCTTCTAGATGGCGTTAAATGCATAATTTTATTTGCATACCGTTATTTTTTTTTTCCAGTTACTCATTCGTTGCGTTTGCCAGCCACGTGCTTAATATTTATTTTTATAAATAAAATAAAGAATATTCATTTAGGTATATTTTAAAAGCTTCTTCTACAATACCATAACTGACCACACTGACTGTGACATCCACTACTAGCGGTCCGGCCCGGCTCCGCCCGGGTGCAGATACACGTTTCAAAATGGCGGTCAAAATGTTCTATTCCGACGATCAATATAGAATATCGACCAATCGGACCACGAATAAAATTTCCTCGTATTTGCTAGAAATGTCACTACTGCTTCCCTCCTATAAGTCATAGCGTAATGATATATAGCCTATAGCATTCCTCGATAAATGTACTATCCAACACTGAAAGAATTTTCCAAATCGGACCAGCGGTTCCTGAGATTAGCGCGTTCAAACAAACAAACTCTTCAGCTTTATAATATTAGTATAGATACAGCATTCTAGTGGGTAGCACAGACCAATAAGAAGTGGGTAGTAAGAAACAACTATCCACTATCCGAATATGATATAGAAGTACGTATAGAAGGATGGGACATAATTATACCAGAACATTTAAACACTGGCTGATTAAACTAACGATAAGTCTGTTAATTATATAGAAAATTCAAGATTATTGCATATTTTCATTGGTGATTTAATTGATATTATGTAGTAATTCACTTACTAGACTTTTTTAATATGGGTATGATATTATAGTTCCTTGATTGTTCGACAGCCTCCGTGGCGCAGTTGGTGAGACGCCGCCTGTGAAACGAGAGGCCGCGGCTTCGATCCCCGCACCGAGAGAAATGTTTGTGCGGCCCACAAATATTTCTTCCGGGTCTGGGTGTTAGTGAGACCGAAAAGTCTCTCGTAGTTCCTGATACCCACGACACAAGAGTGTGGGGTCAGGACTATGTATGTGACTGTTGGGTGGGTGTTATTGTTCGGAATAAAAGTATATCAATCTAATTGGTTTAATATCGGCGTGTACTAAGAAGCCATTAAAAATTGGTAAAAAATCAGGAGGATATCATAAAAATAATAAAACAACACAGTAAACGATGATCAAAATCGTTTATTTGACAAGAAACAGATTAGGTATCACTTTCACTATGAATAAACCAGCGAACACAACTTCACTGTACTCATATTGAATTAATAACATAAGTATTCGTCCAAATAAATTCCAATAATAATTTACATATTTTTTTAAATTCCAAACAGAACAAAATGACGAGTGATTTAATCAAAGTATGAAATATAGATGTCGCTGTAACAACATCAACTTTCAACCCAAAACACCATTCGTTACAATGAACATTTTCACTTAAAACTAGCTAAAACGATGTTATTTAAAATTTGTTTACTATTCTACTGTGATGGACTGTTCTCTTAATGATAAATGTGCTGTTATTGACTCCTTATCCACTATACATTAGAGAAAAATGTATATCGTTATTTTTGTAAGAAGATTGTGACAGAAGCACCAAAAAATTACGGACGATTGGGATAGGTACTTTTGGTTTAATTTTTTAACGAAAGCAGCTAGATTAACTTTGGCTTTTTATGTTAGAAAATCTACAAATTTGATTCTACTAAAATCTTAATGGACTCACGAATTGGACAAGAATTACTATAATTTATTTCGATATTTGAAATTTTATTTATCACATAAAAATGATGCCTTAAAGGGTAAATTTATTAGGCTGAACACGAATAGCTGGGCACGAAATTGTCTTCATTTAAAATAAACGTGTTGTTTACAATTGGCTAGAAATATTGGATAGACGAGCAAATATTAATCGTGCCCTTTCACCCGCATTTAGCGTTATCTTCGCCTACTTATTATAACAATAATCATAAATAATTAATGATGACGTTAAGTCTAACTTACTACTAATTACAAGATCTTAAAAATTACTAGGATCCATTCACAATTTACAACTATAAATTATAATACAAATAAATTGAAAACTACATCAGTTCTTACGATGCTAGTAACAAAAGAATTCACATTTTTTTATCTTCAAAATATGAATCAAAATTCGTAACAGTTTGTAGGTAACCACTCCATTTAAGGAGTTTTAACTACCTAAACGTTTGACTAATAAAGAGGGTGCGGGTAGACACGATCTGAATAACATAAAAATATGTTATTCCCCAAAGATTTTAGCTTCTTTCACCAACCACATGGGTCCGCTGGGGGTAAGTAATCTCCAGGCATATTTTAAATATACCAGAGAAACAAAAGGGCTAAGTAATTTAAAAATCTTTTTCTTTAAATTATTAAAAAACAATCATGAACAATTCATAATGTCTTAAATCTCTCAGTCATTGGACAATTTTAAATACAGTAACTCTGTACTCTTGAACGAACCAGCGCCCTCTTTATTATAATCGGGAACTAAAATACTAAATATCCCAACATCGTCGTTTCACTATCGCGTAATTATTATTTACAAATATTTACATGCCGTAGTTTAATTAGTGACGTAGTTATATAGTAAAATGTAATTACAATCTAAACATTCGACGGTCGTGGTTTTGTGATGAGTTAAAACATTACAAGACGGTATAGGACGAAATTGAATTAAGCACGTGGACGAATGGGTGGTTTCCTTTCGCTATCATAAAAAATGTATAAATAAAAAGACAAACTAGGCTGTATAAGCTACGGCCTTGTGTATACACAATTTTAAAAACTATTTTAGCCAACGAATGTTTTGTCTTCTTCACTCAAATTGAATTCAAGAGTCGTTCGAGAGGGACAAAACATTTGATAACTAAACGTTTAAAACTGTCTACAAATAAAACTGTAAAATTCCTTTGCTAAAACTTCTAATTTAAAAGTTAGAAAATATTTCATCGTAATATTATTTTTTGATAAAAAATCCTATCGTATAATAGAACTGGCCGTACTTGCTTAAATTTATGATAATTTTAAACAATTTTAACATCTTATACTTATGATCTTCCTTTGACTAGCAAATCGTCACACAGGTGCTTTTTTGTCGATTTTGAAAGTTGATCATTATCAAAATTATAAAACTATGCCAAAATACTTGTTTCTAAATATTATAATCATGGAATGCAAGTTATTTTACTTCGTTGAGTTTTGTGGAAACGCAGTTTAGTTTTTTAAATGTTGGAAATATTTTTGTTGCCTGTTAATCATCAAACATCAAGTACTTATGAATAATTTAGGCTTCCATTATCTAATTTTATGTTTTTAATTCATACCAAAATATATAACAAGAACAATTTAATTTATTTATAAATAAAATCAGACAAAAATATTTTTATGGTCATTCAAAGTTCTTGTAACAATCTTGACAAGGATGTTATTTGCTATTTTGTATAGTGTCTTAGCCATGTTTAGATACGTGATTTCACAGAATATTCCTTTACCTGTGACATTACTTAATTCCATAAGTTTGATCATTATTTCGATATAAAATGGTTTCAAAATTAAACAGTTCTTTTTTCATATTTGATGAGTGGTCACTTTACAAAATTTCTTCACAATATTAATATTATTCATACTCCATTGTTTTATGTCATTCAAGCAATAAATAAATAAAGCATAAATAGCCATGTATGATATATGTACAACGAAAAAAAATTTTCAAGTCGTTATAAAAAGTCCATATTTAGGTTAAATAAATGATTTGTTACATGTTTCTTTGCTTGTCAAGGAAGAAAATGTCGGGGAGCAAAGGGTAAGAGAAGACTTTAAAATCAATGGTAAATAGTAAGGGCGGTTAAATATTAACATTTAAAACAAAAATAAATAAATAAGAAACGGACTATTAAGAAACATAAAAAAAGTAATAGCATAAGTAGTTATCCTTTTCGTAAATATATCTGTGATTCTTCATTCCCAGTTTTAAAACATTTTTTTATTATTAACAAACTTTTAGACGTGAATAATACAGTATCTAAATAATAGGGTTCGCTGTTAGTTTGAATCAAGATAGCCATGACCGGATCTAAGGGCTTTTTGGGCTACAGCCCAGGGCCCTGTGGATACAAAAGGCCACAAGGTTACATTTTTTTGTGTTCATTTTAACTAAATCATAAAACACCGCTAAATCATTAGGAATAAACGGGAACATTTTATTAAAATAAGTAGCAAGTTTGATTGTACTATTTTTTCCTTTAATGTAAACCTAGTTCATTTTGCAAACAGTTTTGTGACACAATAACAATTAGTTGAATAATTAGCTAGCTGAGTCGTCTGCCCCTAAAGATACCAAACAAACGGGAAGGAGTATGTACTACGCTTAGAGTAATTATAATACAGAGGGAGCGCTGTCATACATTTGCGTCTTTAAAAAGTCGATATTTCCTTGTTCGTAATGTTGGTAGCGTTTTTATATTAGTGAAAATTTAAATAATTATTTAACAACAAATTCCTATAACTTCCTATGATAACCGAAATTATATTTAGCTAATATCCTTTTAAAACGAGTTTGAGTGTAATTAAATAGTCCTGAACTATTTATTTTTATTTTTCTTTTCCATGTAATTCGTGCATGTTGGTCAACCTGTCAAATATCAGCCAATCGAAGGGCAGAAAAATGGTGGTGCCGCCATTTTTATCTACGTTTTTGAAGTATCACCGCTCCCTCTATACTATAAATACTCTAACGTCCGAATACTGGAACGCCATTCAAATAATCAGTCGCTCTTAGCAACGTACGGCCCACTTATCCAGTACATTTAAGCGGGATTAACGTAGTTAAGCGCAACTTATATTTAAGTTGCGTTCCAGTATTCGGGCGTAAAGTACGTAGTATGTAGAGAATAGATAATAGACTCGGTATGTAAGGGGCGGCGCCCTACTCGCTCCGCCCGGCGCCTGCGTGTTGCTCCCCACCGGGATTTATGATGAACCGATAAGCTGATTAATGGATACTTCATAACAGAATATATCAATGCAAATTAGTACTAGATATTTGAACAGGAGTCATATTAGTCACTCTGTTGTTGGCTACGAGATAAATATCTTGATATTTTTCGAAAGTTTTTAATACTAAATACATCCAATAGTAACACAGTCCTGACTACACACTAAGATCGAGTCTTGTGTCTTCTGTATCAGCCCATATACGTCCCACTGCAGGGCACGGGCCTCCTCTACAATCGAATGTACGATTGAGAGTGGTTAGGCCATATAGTCCACCACGCTGGTCTAGTGCGGGTTGGCGGACTTACATACCATAGAATTTTTATAAATCGCTATGGTATGCAGGTTTCCTCACGATGTTTTCCTTCACCGTTTTAGTGCGTGGTGATTGACTATCAATACACACATGACTCCGAAAAGTCAGAGGTGTGCCCTGGGATTCAAACCCGCAACCACCGTGAACATGTTGGCAGTCGCGTCTAGTCCGTTTACCAACAGGCCACCACGCACTTGTGTCTTAGGTATCGGAAATCGGATAAAAGATGATAAAAAGAAAATGTAGATTTTTTTGCAATCCTCCTCCTTAATTTTTACTAGTTTGAATATGTATAAAATAGCTAGCGAACAACAAAGTCAACAGTGACAATATCTCCAAATAAATTAATCTTTAAATTTCATATTATTCAACATACACATACATAAGTGACCACTTCATCTCACTGTATTTGATGTATCTGACGGCTAATTTATAATTAAACATTGTTTAATTTTTTTTAAAGAATAATACGTCTACAATTGTTACGGCGAATAACAATCGAAAATGTCGGTACACTTGTACAAAAATTATTGAATATTTAAGACGGATTGCCTGCGTCCATTTGATATTTTGGTTTGAAACACAACTGATTACATCAGCAAAAAGATTTTAAAATCACCAGTGAAGTAAATATGGTGTCAGACATTTGATCATATCGAACTTTGTTCTATACACATACCATAGCAAGGAATTGTTGGAAATATTTAACCTCAATTTAAAGTACAGTCGTGTTCCAATGTTTTAACTTATATGTATTTATGAAATAATATCAATTTTAATATGTAATTACACGTGACAATAGAAATAAGAAAGTGTCGATTCTGTATTGTTGTGACCAAAATTTTATACATTGCACAAGAAATAGAAGATACGTGAAAATCTTTGCTGTCCCATTTTGAAATGAATGTCGAAGTTCCCAAAACCTAAGTCCAAATAAATCTACCTCTCGATACTGAATGAGCCTGCAATTTCGCCACTTTCATTCGTGGTTGGTTTTTTTCTACGAGATGAGTCGTTAGTTCGTTTAATATAAAATAAAATAATATATAAAACAAGATCTTCGGTTTTTACCGCATTACCAGAGGATTAACCAGCTCACTTCACATAAGGGTTACATCCGAAAATTATACCAACTTCCGAAGAATCTTGCTTGTTGGTCATCTTTTTATTATTAGGTCCGAATTCTACTATACTTTCAACTGTTTTTTTTTTACCCATTGGTCATTTATACCTATAGTCATTTATACATACGTTCCATTTGTTCCTTATGGTGTTTGTCACTGCTACCATCATCTATGTATAATTTTTTTTAAAGTTCAGTTCATTATTTAGAATATAATTTCGATCACAACAATGCAGCCGCTCTTTAAAACATTGTGGAACAATACAATAAGGTACCATCTCCGCGCCTACACATATACGTAACGTCTTACAGATCTAACACTAGTGCTCAGTTCATGTACAATGTAGCTGACGCCCACCGCTCACACCGCTTACACTGCTCACATCGCTTACGCCGCTTACGGCATTGGCAACGCTACAGCGCTCGCAACGCTTGTAGCACTCAACCGCATGCGTCGCTCAAATCGGTCGTGTCGCTTACAGCGCTTGCGAGTCAGCGCTCAGCCCCGCCGACGTACTCGCCGACGATGACGCCGCAGGCTCGGTGGGTTCGCGCGCCATCTGGAAGTTACAAAGAAAATATTGAGAATCATTACAATATAGTTTCTACTAATTACCATCATTCAAAAATGGATTTTTTGTTGTAAGTTTTAATAGTAATTCTACGTTTGCAAAGAGTCTATGTGTTTCTTTTGTTTCACTAGTCCACAAATACAATTAATGCAATATTTAACAGATTTAAAAAAGGGAGGAGGTTCTCAATTCGTCGGAAACTTTTCTTTTTATGTGTTCACAGATTATGTAAAATTTACAGCAAGGGTTAACCGTATATGCAACATAAGATTGGGTGTTATTGAAGTTTGATTGAAGTGGCATGTGAGGGTTTCCAGACACTATAATAAGTACGTTACAAAAATAAATTGCAGATTCCTTTTTTGTGCTGGAATAAATAATGTTGGGTATTGTACATGACAGTCTTTCATTGCACACACACCACGTCATTTGACAAGACACGCAGCCCTTTGTACATCTCGAAACGAAACTTCCATAATAAGGACAAGTTTGATGGTATACAAGAACAAAGTTGCATCGTAAAATAAAATGAAAATTATTTAGGGGTTAAAAAAACGGTATATTGTTTGTATATATTTTTTTCTTTTACTTATAATAGTTTCATTACAAATCAATTTTAGGGATAAATATAATACTATTCTTAATTAGGTTCCTATCCATTTTTTAATACTAAATAAATCCAATGGATATTACATTTTTCCATTAAGTTGCACTAATCAGTAATCACCATGCAGTTTCTATACAATCAAATGAACGCGAAGTTAACAATTAGGTACGAGCGTAATTTATGCAATAAATATGACGACCCTACGACTCTAAGTACCGGGTATTCAGAAATGATCTTATCACTCAGATTCTTTTGAATGAGGCTTGACAGTGACTGAACCTAATGGCAAGTGCTGAGTGCTGACGTACAAGAATTGTTGCTATTCAATTATTACTTAATTACACCCAACAGTCACATATTTAATCCTGAACACTAAAATCGAGTTTTGTGTCGTGGGTATCAGGAACTACTAGAGACTTTTCGGTCCCACAAGCACCCAGACCAGAAACAAATACTTATGGTTCACCCAAACATTTCTCTAGGTCCGGGTCTGGGTATTTGTGAGACCGAAAAGTCTCTCGTAGTTCGTGATACCCACGAGTCACGACACAAGACTCGATGTTAGTGTGGTGTCAGGACTATGCATGTGACTGTTGGGTGTTATTTACCTGTACCCGCGACTTCGTCCGCGTAAAATTTAATAAAAACTTTATTTTTCTAAAATAAATGTAGCCTAAGTTACTCCTTATTATATCAGCTACCTGACAATAAAAGTCCCGTCAAAATTGGTCCAGCCATTTCAGAGATTAGCCGGAACAAACAGACAGACAGACAGACAGACAAACATTTTTTAATCATTTTCGGAGTAGGTATCGTGTATATAACGATATGTAGTAGGATATTTTTTTTATTTTCACTGTTAAAACAGACACTTCAATTTTATTTATATGTATAGATGTATAGATAACAAATACAAAAGTTCAGTCTATGAATTATTATCACCTATCGTGCCAATTGGCATTTAAAGAACTGTGGTCCGTTATTCGCGTTTTATTAGTAAACCTGGGGTCACACTGTGGTGGTAGCAACTCCTTTTTTTTTAATTGTGGAGGATTGTTGCATATTAGAGATCGGAGGTTCCTAATTTACATACTATTTTTTCAAGCTACGTGTGAATTTGCACTTATCTAACGGTTATAATAATTATGTCATAATAATAAATACAAGCCTTTTTCCTAGAAGGAGTAGGTAGAGGCAAAACCAGAACATCTACGTTTCGCCATGTAGGTATTTTCTGTTCCACGATGTGATAGGAGGCGAGCCTATCGCCATATCAGGCACAAATTTCTGGCTCCGGGCTGATGGTCCCGGGATTCGAATCTAAGACCACAGCTTTGCAATCAAACCGTAGTGCAACTGTGCGATCGAGGCAGTCAATAATTATGTCATACATCAGTACCTTTCATCTCTTTTTCTACTACATTCTTAATACCCATCTTCTTATGATTCTTAAAGGTCATCAGATATGCCGAATTATTGACATCATTAATACTTTGAAAGTGATAAAAACCCGCGTAATTTTGTTTATCACGTGCTAACCTATCCTATGTGAGGTCTAGACGGTTCATTAACCAATCATTCGTAGTAATTGCGTACTTTATAACATTTTTTTAAGATCAATTATATACTTAGCTCTCAACTTAAGAATTTAAATGTCAAAACAAAATACTTGTTTATATGAAACATTGAGTAATTGAAGTTTCAATGGGTGATTCAAATCAGGGCAATAATGATGTTAATTTCATATAATTTCTCGAGTGAAGGACACGGCACAATCCACCGAAGTCGCCATTAATTAGATGCTTTCGTCGTATACCGCACATGCGGTCGACCTACAACGAGCTTAGAATATCACTGAGCGCTTGGGGAACAATGTGTGTCGAAAAAAATTAAGTAACTTCATAACTTTGTATTTACACAATTTTATTTACGTTTAGTAGAAATAAATAAAAAGTTTTTCTTCAGTTTATAGCACCACACATACGGCACAAGTACAAAACTTAGAATAATAATATTAAACAAAAAGAGACAATAACAAAGTGAAAAAAATAAATATTTAAATATGTGCAAGGATTCGAAAACGTGCCAAATAATCTTAGCATGATTGCTGATTTGTCATTCGAATGACAACACATCCTAGATTCCTGTCCATCCAAAGGTTGCCAGGAAGAAATCAGTGCGATATGGCCGCCAATTGTAGTTACATTTTGTTATTTCCTGTAACATGTATAATAAAGAGTATATAATAATATTATTATTATTAACAATAACACAGCGCTCGTTTTCATAGGCAAAGGAAGTGACGTTGAACGCTGTGCTAGCTCAAAAGTGTACTTAGTAAAATAATAAATAAATTATAAATTTAAGTATAATCAGTCGCTATCCCACATACGTCATCATATTTGTAATTTCTTTCTTTCATTATGGTGGAAGGGTTAGTCGTTGGATGTTGGTCCACGTAGCTAGCTCAATAGCGTTAGTGGAAAACCAATGATTTTTAAGCCAACATTTCCCGTTCGAAATTCCTTATCTTTATCTTTTTTATAATATTGTTTTGACGAGAAGATATGGATAATTCGAAAAGCGCATATCTTCGATTGTCATGAAAGGGATTACAATGTAATTTGACCTAATCACGAATATCATATAAAATTGTCACAAAGCAATTTTAATGTGAAAAACGAAGTTAAACCTCGGCAGTCTATGGGCTGATACCGTACAGCTCTGACACTCTACACTCTCCCATCGCGTGACCAACTTGTTTAAAGCGTTAAATATGATATTTTCATATTACCTTGTCCACGTTTCGTGAATCTCGCTGGGTACGACTAGACGAGCATCTGAGTGTGCTCACACACACACAAACACACATTGGCGCGTACATTTTTTGTTTTGCACACGTTTCCTCAGTTGCAATGTATAAATGTGGTGATCCAGTTTTGAATTGGCCATTTTAGACGTAAATTATGACAGTTAAAAAAAACGTAAAATATTTTCGACGTAGATTAACTTTCTATCACAATAAAAATTGTTAAATCACTTAAACAATACTATTGCATACGGCAATGCAAACTATTTGTTTTAAGATTTACTTTTTAATATCTATCACTCATATTAAAAATGTAATTTTAATTTTCCCTTTGATATTTACAATTTGTTGCCCGCATTTGCCGCGTCACGAAGTGGAGCTCTTTCTGAATTTGCCTAAGTGCGATCTGTAGCACAAAACTCGTTTGTCTCGACGATTATCGGCCCAACAAAATACGTGAGCTGTCCATTACAGTTGTTTGCAAATAATTACGTTACACTGTGTAGACGCTAAGTGCTAAATAATCTTCCAAACTAGTCCTTGTTCGGTTTTTTAACCTTTTTTACTGAAGGATACTCGGGCTAAATAAAATCGGAATTGAGACCTAAGTATAGAGAAACAAAAATGTTCCAAAAAAAACTAATTGTCTTGATGAAATCAGAGGTTACAAATAAATAAAAAATCTTTCGAAACTACCCACACATACACAACAACAATTATACTAATATACTAAACTAAAATATCACTGAACATGACATAAAATAAAGTAACAAATAGTTATTTAAAGAACACACTATAATCTCATATTTTTAATGCAACAAATTGATTATTATACTTACACAAATACAGTATGCCCATTAGGGTGTCCCTTATAGGACAAAAAAAAATTTTTTTTACATATTTGGAATGCATACCCTCTATATTTTTTTATAAATGCTAAAACATACTTAAATATGTTTTTATTTTAATTCTAGCTTGATTGTAACCCGTGCCGACCTAGCTTTAAAGTTTATAAAAAAATCGTACTTTTTCGTGATATTTTGGCCCAGTGTAAAATTTATATAAATGCAACATATAATGACTTTGGGAATAATAAAACAATATAATCATAAAGCTTTATGTAAATACACAAAATAATAACAATCAGCCAATGTAATTCAAATTATTTTTAGCGTAGACTTTTTGCAATCTGGATACAAAGTTTTATGTTCTTGGACACAGCGCAACAATAATTTTTTGCTCTTCTTCAGCAGTAATAAGTCAATTTAAATCTTGCATTAGTTGTCTTATTTTCTTTCGGCAGTGTCATTTACAACTTTCAAACAACTTATTTTCCAATGATATCCCAGAAAATTTGCGTTATTGTCCCAAGAACATACATCCTTCTGGAGATAACTGTCGTCGATCTGTAACCGAGATTGAAATTATTTGCTCTTCTCCTAAACGAATTTATCAAAAGTTTTATCTGAATGCAAAAAAACAACTGATTAAATAACAACAAGAAATAACAGCTAAAAACACACCAAAATGACATACAAACCAAAAAAACTTACTAAATAGCTTTTGGGGTAGGTCTTCCATGGTGAGACATAAAATTTGCTTGAATCTGAGATTTTATCTCTTTTTAAGTTGGCGATCATTTTTCTTTTAGTGTGATTGTTAACTTCATTATTCAAAATATATACAAAGACCGTATCCCGCATGAACGCCACAAGTGATTCCTAAACTTACTTATTGTTTAGTTTTTCGTAATCTTTGAAAACTTTCAAGGAGCACCAATCTTGACTAAGTGCTTTACTCGTAATCACCACTGTGCATTCGAGCCAAGGTTTTAACATGCAGTGTGTCAAACATCTTGTAGAGCATTTTTGTCCCTTGCAATCATTCGGAATTGTGACTAATGCAAACATATTTTTAAAGAGGCTTTCGTTATCCATCGTACCTGATGCATAACTTCAGAAGACCTGAGTTTTAGTTTATTTGTTGGATCACCTCCCAAAAACATTACACCTAGTTCAATGAGTTTGCTTAATCGTATTTTCTTTCCTCTTTTCCAATCGTCTTTGTCTAGATTTTTCTTCTTTTATGCCCTTTTTTTGTCCACACCACCTAAGCATCCCGGTCGACCTGGGTCTCTCTGTTTCTTCAAAATACTTTGTCTTCCTCTATTTTATTCTCTCAAAATCGCAATATCGAATAGTTTTTTCTAGGTCTTTTTAAGTTACCGTGACACCGTGATTGAATATTTCTTGAATCTTGAGTCTTCTTAATTATTTCTTTTTTTGCTTTTCTCCAAACGTGATACAAATAAGTAAGTTTCTCCACACAGTTAGGTAATGACTTTGTGGGTATTCTGGCTTTTTCCCAAAATATAATGCACTCCCGAATCACAAGATTCGCACTTTCAAACGAAAACTTGCCAATTTTGCACCATTTATTTGATGGCTAGGCGTTCCGATTAGAAAAATATTTGTTTTATCACTTCGTAATTCCACTGTATGGAAACCTTTAAATTGCAAGTCGGCACGGGTTATTGTTTGTAAAACGGGCTTATATTTTTTTCTATGCTATATTGGGTTCATACGAAAGTTTTAAAAAGGTATGCGTTGAAATATATTGAACTCGAAATTTAAGGGACACCCTAATGCCCATCCTTAAGAGAAACAAGCACCCCATCTCCATACAATAATGTCGGTCAATAGGCCAATGCGAGGCGGCGTCACTGTACCGGACCGGATCGTACAGTTGGCCGATAAAAAAACCAATAAAACAATTGTGCGCGAACGCAACAATGTTGCAAACCTGTCTCGAGACAGGGGCGCATTCGAGGCGCGAGTTTAATATTATATTTATATTATTTTTTTATAATAAGAGAACATTAGAGTTTTATTATTAGTCTAGTGATTGATTAATAAAATAAAATTATGTAAATATTTTATGAATGGAGAGGACTGTTTTTGTTAGTGGTCGTTTTGACTGATAAAAGAGGGATTAGAGACATCGTTATTATTTACTAGTGGATAAGAGCTTTATTGGAACTGGTTAACACTCAGTATGCGTTGATAGACTCTAAATTATTGAATATATTATTTGGTATGTTTTCGTTACGACGTTTTTCATTAATGTCAAAGCCAGCCATTTATTAAAAACGAAGTTTAAAATCCACACACTGTGTGTATTGCAACAGAACACGATATCCAACTAATTTCATTAATCATCAGCCAAAAATCACAATATATACCTAATTCTAAAAGTACCTTTTGGAAAATTCATATACTTTCATAATCATAATATTATCAAAATATAATGAACCCATTAGTATTACATCATAACTTCTCTAAACATCATCTTCCTGAATCCTCTACCTACTTACCCTAATTAATGTGAGTTTAAATTACATACAACAACGCAACAATTGTTACAAAATAAGTACGTTGATATATTTAATATAAAGCATTGGAGGCATCAAATTAGCCGTTTTGAATGGCCGTGAGTCAGGAGTGGCGGGAAGTAATAGCGAACTGTATTGTTACTTGTTAGCAGGAACCGCGCAAGCTACTTGCATTCTATAAAACATTCATCGGCTGGGATGGCTGTGTGTCACACCGACGTAGCTTTAATCTATTCGCGAATGTAATTATAACAGCTGACTGACTATCAATTCGATGGAATTATGCTTTATATATTTTTTTTTTTTTTTCAGCCTGTGTTCTGGTTGTAGGGGAGTGAATTCGAGTCGCTGTGGAGTGTGGTGATTGATAGTGTGGGGTGAAGGGACCGGCAGAGGGGTAAGGTCTCGCTTGCTTTATATATTAGGAACGGCTTTGTGACTCTAGCCTAATATTGGACCGAAATGAATTATCGATAGTTCTGTGTTAAGAATTAATAACAATAAAATAAAGAAAATAGTTTTTTGTAGCCGATTAAGGTTTGCGTGATTATCAAAAAATCTTCCAGGTTAAGTATCTGTACTCGGAGGCTTCGAACTTTTGATACTTATAAAATAAAATATGTGTTCTTGTATCTCACTGATGCCCCCAAAAATATTTCGATTTATGAAATGTAATCGTAGGTTTTTTTAAAATTTTCATACGAATGATTATGATTATGTATCTTACTATTGCGCCGATTCTCGAAGAAGAAAATTTCGTAATAAACTATATAAAACAGATGATAGAAATATAAATGATAAGAGTTTATTACACAATAAATCTAGACCAGTGCACCTTTTATGTCTTTCGCCCAGAGATTATTTCTCAAAACAATCCCGTTATTCTCGCATAAAACTCACTTCCTACTTCCTGGTACAAATACTCTACATAAGCAGCTTTATTGCTACATCGAAGTCACAATACGGTGTGATTGAAAACAATTTCTCCGAACAGAAAACTCTAAACTAAATAGAGAGCTTGTCACACGTGTTCGTTTATATAGATTCTGTTTAGAGGAACGTAAAATAAGATTGTGTTTTCGTTTTAGTGTTTACAATGAAATGGCTTACCTACATATAGTCGGTGTAAATGCGTTCGGTATCTTGGGACTTCGGTCTTTTGATGGCTTTTTAAAATACTCGCGGACGATATTTATGAGCAGTTAGGAGTAAAATCGATGTTATCTATAGGAATAAATTAGATTTGTTTCGCCAAAAATATTAAGTTGGTCAGTGTATCGCATTTAAGCGGTCTGATGAATTTTGTGCATATATTTTGATAGAATTTTATAACAGCCGTTTTTCGTGAACCGATTAAATATGAAGACACGTTTCTGTTGGCCATATCCAAATACTTACTTTTAATCAGCAACAATAATAAAATATCAATATTTTAAATATTTTTATTAAACATACTGAAGTTGTAATTCTGTATCACTAATCAATCATTAAGTTAAAAGTTCAAAATAAGTAATAAAAAATCGGAAGAAACATGTATTGTACATTTCACCGCAAATATATCCATTATCAATCAAGGAAATATTGTTTCATGATACAAAGATACAACCAACAATAGCTTATAAAATAAACCGATTAAATAAATCAGTTCTTTTTGTTCCATGTTTAAACTCTCACCGCGCGCGCTTTATAGCTTAATTCGCTGCATCTACATTCAATCAACGGCTGCGCAGCGGGGCTCTGCGCTCGCAGCGCTGCAGCACTAATCATCGCTTACAAGCGCTTACATATCAGATGCGCTTGATTTGGTATGGAAACGTTCCCTTTTAAGTTTTTTGGAATGTGATAAATTCGTGTTCTGAATTTGATATTAGGCATTATAATTGAAATAAAACGGGAAAAATACACATAAGATTAATTGGCATTTAATAGGGTTGCATTATAAATCACATTCAGCTTACGAAATACAATACTATTCATCTGAATATTTGGATTGAAATATGTTGAATTAACACTGGTTTCCACACATCCAGAATCCAGATGCGTCTCTGCGAAGTTAACTGTAGACACTAGGATGGTGCACTTTTTTATTTGCACTTCATACTTTGTGTCACAATGTAATTATGTTTTTTTTCTTACGCCGTGTTTAAAACCAATTATTCACTTACAGCAAAATAATCGTCAGTCTTGTAAATGTCGTACAGTTTTTGTCCACTAAAAGTAATAACAAGAGAGTCCTTTGATTTTGCGAATAAAAGCCCTTTTCTTAGGACTCACAATTAAAAGTAATCTGATACTCATTTAAACGAAGATCTACGTGCTTGAATGCTCTATAAATAGTGTTTGGTTCTATAATTTACGCTCTTTCATGCAGTGTCTTTATTACGCTATGTTTATTAAAGAAGAAGGTAAAATAACATGCAATTAAGTTTTTAAATATATTATAAGCAGGGCATTCGTAACAGTCCCCAATTTTGGATCTTATTATTTTTAAGTAGATTCGTATTTATTGAAGACTAAAAATTACTGGTAGAAGTTTGCATTGAACATTTCTAAATAACTTAAATTCCTTTTATCGCGGTAATCAACACTACCTAGTTTCACAAACATGTTTAAAACACCAAATAATCAATTTTTCGTGTTAGCTTCGATTCTTTACACTTTAGACTACTATCTGTTTATCCCTTAATGAAATCCATCCCATGATTGTTTTTAAGATTTTTGAGCGATAAAACCACCAATTGTACTTTTTGTTTGTGATTTTTATATGTATTTTATTTTGTGTGTGAATAAAGTGTATATAAATAAATAAAAATAAAATAAACAGTTACTGTTAGGCGCACTGAGTTTGCTTCAGGCTTCCCCGACCACTTTTGCTTAATTTAAAAAATGTCCCAAAGTGCTGAATATGGTCAGGTAGCCGCTCGACGTGAACATCGCAAACGAGCTGTTATACGAATTTAATTTAAATGCTTAAATCACAATATTTCGTAACAGACTCATTAAATAATGCAACGTGGTAAGAGTTAATTCACAGGAAATCGAGTATTTATTGTCAGTAAATATAAGACGTAGGTTTTATTAGTGTATTTTATTTGAAGTCCAATTTAAACAACAATTCATTATTTTTTGTCGTACATCTTAGAAACACACTCGTATTAATTACCGCTTAATATGTATTTTGTATATTACTGTTTAAAATTCTAAAGATCGATTAATATTAATTTTATTCATATACATTTTTAAAACTTATTTTAGTTTGAATGTTTTGTCCCATTCGAATAACTATTGAATTCAGTTTGAGCGAAGAATATGTTTGATCACTAAAATATATAAATAAAATATTTAAATATTAGTAATTCATGTTAGACTGTGAGTATTTCTTATTTCCAGTTCTGAATACTACAATAATATACGTCACATGCATTAATCTGTTAAATTCAGCGATAAAAACCACAGAAAATATATTACTTGGGCACTATTCATCTTTCCAAACTTGATTTTGTAAGGAGGTCGCAAATGTTGCATAAATTCAGATGAACAACTTAAAATACAAGGAATATTTTTTCAATTAATGAAATCAATGACGGGGTCAAAGAAGTCAAAGAAGTGATTTGAGAGGATGTGGATTCATTCTCTCGCCGAGTATACCGAAAGTATTCTTAACGAAAGATCGACTACTGCCTGGCGTTAAACCTTTCGCCAAACTTTCCATTTCTGCCCAAATCATGTTTTTTTTTATTGCAATGAATGGCGAGACGAGCATGCCGTTCGCCTGATGGTAAGCGATACGACCGCTCATGAATAGTAGCAAAACCAAACAACACCTTGGATTACAAATCAATGCTTGGCATTCCACTGCGCTCGCCATCCTGAGACATAAGGTGTAAAGTCTCAATATGTCCAGTAGTTAGTTGTACTTGTATATCCTTATTTATTTGTAAGCCATAAATGGGATTTCCTTATTTTTGTCATTACAAATCCACATCTCTCACTCCGAATCCACGTGCATATAGGATTTCTCGATAATATACTCTTTTGACTAATTTTGTGTCTCAATTTCTTTCTATTGTAATTCCTGGCAACTAAATACATCGTTATTATCAGTGTTTGGTGATAGCAATATAACCGCTGGGGTTATTTCAAACGTGACTATACCATATCTAGAACTCCTAGCTTAAGATTATTTCACACTGAGTGGAATTTCAAATTCGTTATTATTATTTTTGGACAGATACTCTTAGCTCCTGTATAGTATAAAAAAATATTTTATCAGCGTTCTTCAATTTACGATGCCGGATTCAGATCATAACATTGTTGATCAATCTGTGTGTTTTTTACAATGCTTACTATTGTGATATGTTAAAAGATTTAAGCGATAAAATGAAAATATCAATATCTTTAATATTTTTACATATTTAATTAAACAGCGGAAAGTTGAAACATTGTCACAGTAATTCAAGTTCACAAGCGTGCGCCGCGTTTCAGCGTTTTGTCCGTTTTTTTCTGTGTACCCGACATCAGATGGCATCTGATGATAATCGACTACTATGGTATTTCTAATTCTAGAAGTTCCATTTGACATATCTCAAAATTGTGAAATAGGGATGATGTCAAATAAATCGGTTGGTACAATATCCGATTATTAACGAGATATCGATACCATTTGTTTGTATTTCTTAATCGATTACAGTTTATATTTTTAGTTTACATTATTTCGTTTTTTTATGTACATCTTTATCCTAATGAGACATCCACAATTGCATAAGTCACTTTAGCATTAAGGAACAAAAGCAATGATTTATTTATTACTAGCTGCCCGGCCCACTGAGTCGAAATGGCAATTTTTTGTGACACGATTTTTTTCGGAATTTCCAATTTATTTTGACGCCCACGGTTCGATATTATCATTCCTTACAATGTTTATTCTTTGTACATTTTTGTTTAACCCTATAATTTTGGTTAAAAAAATATTTTAGATTTTTAATGTATGGAACGCACTATAAAACCCTAAATTTCTACGAAATCCTGCTAGATCCTGCGTTGAAATCTTATTTTTCTGAATCTTGGTCTGTTCGTATTCTTGTATACTTCGGACGTCTGTATCGACCTGCAATTTTTTCAGTTACGCAGTTCGAAAGAAAAGATAAAAATCAATATTTCCCAAAACTCTTTTTACGATTATCTTAAGTAAATTTTACACAAATAAAACAAATTAATCGAATAAATTAACAAATACCATTTATTTTCTTTTCACTAATAATTCGTGCGCATTCCAAGCTGTCACAATTCGTACTAGATGTGGGATAGAAAAAGATGACGCATCACCATTTTTATCTACGTTTTTGAAGTACCATCGCTACATGTTTAAATGAATAATTATTGTTCTGTATCAGCCCACATACGCCCCACTGCACGGGCCTACTCTACAATCGAGGATACGATTAAGAGTGGTTAGGCCATATAGTCCACCACGCTGGCCTAGTGCGGGTTGGCGGACTTACATACCATAGAAATTCTTATAAATCGCTATGGTATGCATGCAGGTTTCCTCACGATGTTTTCCTTCACCGTTTTAGTGCGTGATGATTGATTATATCAATACACACATGACTCCGAAAAGTCAGAGGTCTGCCCTGAGATTCGAACCCGCGACCACCGTGAACATGTGGGCAGCCGCGTCTCAGCAGTCCGTTTACCAACAGACCACAACATACACAAAATTATTGTTAAATTATTAAATTCTTAAATTATTGCCTTTTATTAAAATGATTAGTACATTATTTATTGATGGTTGTTCGTTGATAGTATGCTTGTTATTAGCTGATAATTCAGTACTTTTTAAAATTAGAAAACAACTGGATTAAAACTGCTCGATTATTTTTATATTTTTACCGATTATGCATATACAAATCGGTTTGCATAGTCTCAACTCTACACATGGAAGACCTAACGACGTGACTTTGTAATAACGTCTAGTAAAAAAGTATGTTGTTTAAAATGGTTATTTTGCTTTATTTAATGGATTTAAATTTAGTTATTATGGATTGTAAATCCTGTGATAAAATAAGAATAGCTTCAAAATTCTATGGTTTTGCGGAAAGTTTTATTGCAATTGTGTGTGTTACGTCTGCACAAAGTTATGTATGATAAAAGTATGAAATGTCAAATGGAACTTCTAGAATTAGAAATACCGTAGATTTTATTTTGACCATCGATATAATTTTGTCGATAGACGTGTTTATACGTTTCAACTATCCGCTTTAGTTTTGTAAATATTTTTATTAAATCGCTATCAAATATCATATGTACACATGTATATCGACAAAATTGTACCGATGGACGAAATATAATCCCGTACTAGTGGCTTGTGTATCTAGCGGCACAACAACATCAAATGTACTTTTACGTTTAAAAAAACTCTGCGTTTTCACCTCCAATGTGAACGAGACTCACCTTTGTAATGAATAGTTATCTGTAAAGTGTTCAATTGGCGTATTAACCACTGTCGTACAACTACCGGGAGGTAATTTACTCTCGCGGCAGACGTTTCCCCGAGCCTCGGCGCGTATTGTCTGACCGCACGACCGTTTGTGCGGGCACAGGTTCGAATCCAGTATTCAATTTTATATTACAACCTATGTTTTTGCTTATTAATATGGGATTGGATAGGGAGAGAATGGTAATGTGAAGGTGGGTAATAGTTGGCTTTAACATTTGAGAAATTATGGATTTGGAAGTCAAAGGCAGTGTTTTGAAGCCAAATGCCAGGGGCTTAGATTATATACTCGTCTAGATGACACATTACACCTCACCGCGCGGCTCAAAAAAAGTCTACCAAATTTGGTAGACTCGCTTCTCACGTACGTCAGTGTCATTTGAACTACATATGGATAACGTGCTCCCGAAAAATAATTAATTATGCCAGTTTGTGCTGTCGAATTGTATCGCAATTGTGTGGGAAAACTGTATAATAATACCAATATCACTTTCTATCGGTAACATTATTGTTAAACCACTATTATTTGAAGAAAACATGAACTTTTAATTCATTATTTTGAAGATGAGTTTCATTGGCCAGTGTTGTCAATTTATTACTAGGAAAATTTGTTGAAACTATGGGAGAAACTATAAAACACAAATATCATTACATAATATTTCGATCAGAATAACAACAAGAAGAATGGCATTATTTATTTAATGAGTAAATAAAACTTACCTACACGATATTAATGAAACCCACGACGACATGCACTTCAATAAAATTATTATTAATTCTTTGCCTTGCATGTACCATTCAAAATTTCACAAACGGGGTACTGCTATTGTCATCTTTGAAGAAACAGCGAGAACTTATTCAAGGTCCTAATAATATTTTTAGACTTCCTACGGATTCCGTACTAGCAAATTGCTGGAGAGACATTACACAGCGGAAACGAAAAGAAGACCATTCGTAGCCTCACATGACTTCAGTTGTTAGTGTGTTCCGAACATTTTACTTATGATGATTTATATTTTACATAAATACAGAAATCAGATAACAGCCCAGGCAATAAATCCAAAGAGTTAATTCTATTCGGAAACAAACACTAGGAGATGGGTTTAGATCTTTATTGTTTTTACTAAAATGCGTTATAAATATAATTAATAGTATGATTACTTTAAATAAAGAAAAAATATTTTATTTAACCTATTTTGTATATCAAATAATGGGGAAAAGTTAAGTTAATAATCTGGAGTAGGCATCCCTAAACACACACACCTTGACAGTTGGATTACAATAATAACACGACCCGTACTCACACATATCAACGAAAGTGAGGACACTTTTAGCGCATCGTTGTTGACATTGCTCAATCTAGACGAGTATATAATCTAAGGCCAGGGGATTACTGTGCCTTTGTCCTCGTTAAAACCCTTAAATATTTTCAAGCAAATTAATTTGACTTTTAGGTCCTATATTATCAAGACATGACGAAGATTCAAAGAACGCAAAAATATTTAACACAATGTACGAGTCGACCTGGGCCCCACATTTAACACCCGCATTCGCACCCACTCCTTCAAAATTGATCATACATTTCTGCACCTTCACAAAGCACTTTAAGGTAAAATAATAATTACTTTAAAAATGAATCAACTCTTTGACTTCATTCTATTACGAATTGATTGCAACTGAATCTAATTGTTATCTCCTCATTAGTTCTCAAGTTCGAAATTCTAGCATTAATAGAAGCAAGCATTAATGAAATACTTGTAGTAACGAGTTATAAATACCGCCGACTGCACATCAATAATAACATGTGCTTAAAAACTAAGTGGTCCAATTATGACAGGTAATAACTCAATTATAATAGCGCCAGGATGTATGGTATGATTGTTAGTTTGTAGACCAGCCTGTAGACAAATTGTTAGGTTACGTCTTCATAGTTGAACATGTGAGTTTTATAATCGCATATGTCTGCGCAAACAAACAAAGGGAGGGGATTACTACCGCCTATTAGCACAGGCACCTGATGTTAGATTCGTTGATTCGTGAAGTACCTGGGTACATGACGTCCTCATAAAACAGGAAGACTAACGCCCGAATAATGGAACGCCATTCAAATAATAAGCTGCTCTTAACAGCGCACGGCCCACTTAGCCAGTACATTTAATCGGGATTAACGTAGTTAAGCGCCATTTATATTTAAGTTGCGTTCCAGTATTTGGGCGTAAATATGTGTAATGATATGGAATGAAATTGGTTTATTGATCATGTAGGCAATTAAATAGCTCTTATTACAAGTCAATACATAGTACTTATTCTATATTTACAAAATAATTCATTATAAAATAATATAAATCAAATTCATTTAGCTATTATTTTCGGTAATCGTCTTATTTATTATTTAAAACTATTTATATATTAGACCTATTTTCCACTTCCAAAAATCAATATCAGTCTTTATGATACTTAACATCACTCCAAACTTTGTCTATATTACGACATACAACAGAGGATTTGATAATGTGGAGTCCCCAGGCACATTCGTACAGTTTTAGCTAAGACGTTTGAACATTCGGACTTCGTTTCGATCATAGAGTAAAACCCCTGACTATTGTTTTATTACCCGGCGGCTACAACGCATACTACTTACGATCACCGGACTAACATCATTATTTCTTGATCTTGGTTCGCGGTGGCCTACCGGATATTGTGTGCGAGATATCTATCTGAATAGGTCTGACAGCACCTACGATCTCTTACGCAGCAGACATAATGAAAAATTGCTCTCAAATCTATTAGTTTGAAATAAATACGAGTTTATTTTATTGATAAAACTGATCAATCAAATCCATAATCGCTTGTTAGGTTCGGTCAATCGATAGGTTGTGGGTTTGATCGCCATACTCAGATAAATGTTAGCGTAGGACTGTTTGGCCTAACCAGTAACCACCCTCAATCGTACTCTCGATTGTAGAGAAGGCCTGTGCTTTGCAGTGGGACGTATAAGAAGTATTTGGTCTAGATATTGAGACTTGTTGACCACAATACATCTCTTAATAAGATACCGACGATGCATGGCTACTAAGTTGTATCGTACTTTAGGATGAGAACTATATTATATGGATGATAGATGTGGCCATTCTATTCTATTGCCGATTTTTTTAAATTAATTTTAGGCAATTGGTATGTAAAACAGCGAGGTTTGTGATTAAAACATCTATCATTTAACTAAGTGTTACCGATTATGTAGTCTTTAAGCATATAGGTTTGTATAAATCTTATTTTAATAATGATAAAGTGTCTGAGAATCCAGAAAACCCTGTAAAAGTTTTTTGTGATACTTATGTGTACTTGTAGTTTAATTTTAAATGAATAAATATTTTTTAAATATCAAATTGCTTGTTAACTAAACCATGTAAAATAATTTCGATTGAAATGACAAGCTGCTTACAGTGTTGGATAGACTCGTTTTTTATGTCATTACAATAACATCATGGTCATTACAGTTTTTGCTGCTATGATACGGTAGATATGCTAATGATGTTGCGGCGCTTATGAAAGAAATAAGATAATGATCCGACACTCTCTTGAATACTTGAATAGGTGGGTTTGATTGGGATAATGCCTGTAGCTGACCGAGCGATATGAAATGGGATAATCGCTCATTTATCATTTTTTTATCATGTCCGTGACTACAATACTGTATCAGCCCATGTCTCACTATAGGGCCTCTTCTGCAATCGAAAGTACGATTGAGAGTGGTTAGGCCATTATAGTCAAACATTTGTGAGGTCAGGACTATATAATATATGTATGGGACTATTGGGTGTATTTATTTTTACTAACACGCCAACATATAGGTACAATGAATAATATTGTTTCTATCAGATTTTGTTGAGCAACACTTTAAAAGTAACTGCGTTGTGGGTGCACCTATATGTAAGTACCTACTCAAATAGATTTTACGTCTACACTTGGTGTGTCGGGCAAGTTTTCGCACGTTAAAAAACTTCCGCACTTAACGTCGCGGCCGGGCGACGCGCTCGTAAATAAAATGACGCTTTTATTACTTCTCAACTATTGGACACTGCGGATATTCAGCCAAGGATATGTCGAAAGAACTGAAGCTTGCTTTGTTTTCTTTTGTACTCCTTTCTCCAATCGATAAAATAGATTTCAATTTCACAATAATCCAGTCCATCCAAAGGTTGCCTGGAAGAGATCGCAGCTAGCGATAAGGCCGCCTATTGTAACCATGCCTTTAGTTTTTAAGTACTTGTTTGTGTCTTACATTTTGGTGTACAATAAAGCATATATAAATATAAATAAATAAATAAATAATCAATAGTCAATCCGAAACACAACAGGGTATTTATACTACTGTTTGACGGGAGAAATACACATTGTGGTGGTACCTACCCAGATTGCCTCTCACATATGAGAGACCACCAGTGAAGGTCTTTGGGAATGTTTAAATTACCTTCACTATGGAAAAATTATATTTAAATATGAGTGGAATGATGTAAAGGAGTGTTTAGAATGACTACAATCCGTGATTCAATTGTTTCACAAAGTCCCCACTATTTTGCAATAACACGAGTTTTGTTTCCACGGCCCGCGCAGATCATTAGACGTTGTATCAAATAACTTGTGTTATGTTTAATAATATTAGCGGAGCCGCTTCGATTTACATTAAACTCGGTTAAAGTGTGTCTGTAAACATTCTTGGGAATAGTACCCGTATGTTTATCATATAAACGTTG
This sequence comes from Hyles euphorbiae, assembly GCA_023078785.2. Classification (NCBI taxonomy): domain Eukaryota; kingdom Metazoa; phylum Arthropoda; class Insecta; order Lepidoptera; family Sphingidae; genus Hyles; species Hyles euphorbiae. The sequence continues at coordinate 4,730,686 of CM041053.1, forward strand.
GACACGGCGCAAATCATTACAAAATGACAGTGATTTAACATACACTCATTGTTTTAGCATTATTCGCGGCGTGCAAACATTTAGATGATGATGGCTGTATAGCGTTTATTTAGTTTCATTTCCTGGCATGCGGAGCTGGGACTTGTAAATTAATTTTATATATTGAATTTTGTTATTAGCTACTGTCGTGTGGTGATTTGTTTATGGATCCTTGAAAAATATGTGATAAATGAAAATATACAACATACTATACCAACAAGTTTTTTTAAGAGCTAATATTTTTAGGCTTAGTCGTTTATTTTTTAAATAGCATAATTTCAAAAAAACTTTTATACGTTGGCATCAGTTTCTTTTTGCATTGATGTTGCGATTGCGTTTCACTTGTACATAAAAATATTATTTTAAGAAGCACCTGAATAATAGTTATTACATACACCCCATAAATCAAATAAAACATACAAAAGATAATCCCAGTTCATTAACGTATTCAATAAAATCAGCGCTCGATTTTATCAGCGCAAAGCGATCGAATTCTCAATCAGTTGGCAATCTGTTTTGGTTACCGTAACACCTGTAATTTAAACTCATCCAAAACAACAATTACCGTAAACAATAAATTTAATAACACCCTACAATGATCGACAGAACATTGGTACACTAATTAAATTTGTATAAAAACTTAATTAAATTTCGAACGCTGGAAACCCATTAAGGCAGACATTCCGGGAAACGGAACGTAAATGTCATTTTAGGAATATAAATTTTACGAGTTGAAATGAGTTAAATTATTATTTTGAAGCGGTTTAACGAGCGGCCCTCGTGTGTCGGCGATTTACTCGCATTGTGTTTTGTGTCACTATTTAACGTCTGTATTTCAAGGTTTGATCGTACGAAATTGCGGTTCGTATTTTGTATTTTGTTTTATTTGGTAGTTTGCACGTGTATGTATTTGTAGTGTCGTAAAATACTTTTACTTTTTGTAATCTGATGTGGCATTTTGCGGAATGACGTCAGGTAGCTTGTAAAAGCATTAAGCTGAAAATGTAATGCTTTTAATTTTGTGTGATGTTAAGGGTTGAGTGTGAGCTAATACTTTGATGCGGAAGTTATAAAACAAACAAAAACATTAACTATGAAAGCTTGATAAAGCTAGTAGTAATTTAGATAATTTTTAAAGTCAATAAAATTATAACAAATATTGCCTGATAAAAGCATTTTGTCCTGTATCCTACCTAAACAAAATATCTAGTTTATGAAATAATATTTTTTATCAGCGTAGGAATCGAACCTGAAAGCCTTAAAGCAGTAGGACAGCTGCTTAACCACTAGGATCAACTCTCAGATTACCACCAAAATCATATATAAATCAGCAATATTTACATCAAAAGTTAATTCAACGTCCAAAGGGCCAGTTCATAAATCAATGAAAGTGGCTGGATCATCGTAAATTGTCAAACAAACAAAATTTAATTAACATAAGGGCATAAAGTATTCACGCAGTATCTTCGGAATCAGATGAAATTTAATTTAGCAAGGTTATACTGGCCGATATTGCATAGTTTAATCATCGACGTCGCCGAGTGAGCGAGTTATACGAACTGACATAAAACTCGGCCATAAACGCTGCATCCACTTACTTTTATTACATAGGAATACCTACAGTGGATGTTTCGACGAAAATCTACATTATAACTCAATATGAGAGGGTAATGTTATTAGAACTTGCGCAAATTACGACCGGAACACGCTTGTATCGTCCTCGTGTTGGTAACTTGGCTGTTTCTTCTTTGTTTTAACTCGTTATGAGCGCAGTAAAATTTCAGTGATGACTATTTTGCCAACACGCAGTCGGAGTTGGACATCAAACGGTTGGCGCAGATAAAAATAAACATTATCGTTCGATTTGTCGCGTTTCCTTTAATCTGGTGAGAGTCGACTGAAAATATTGCCAGTTAAGTATTATTATGCTCTTTCAATACACGCGTGTCCCAGACAATCGAAAAATACGGTAAGAGATATTAGCGACGATGCTTCGGATCTAAAGTGGAGAACTTAGAGTAGGAATGTGGACCATGGAAACGTTAGGAGAAAACATCATACATTGCCTTGAGCGACTATAGCGAGATACATATATCTTGCTTAGATGATGCTAGAATGCTGAAAGTCAGATAACCAGCTCATCCCAGACCACTACATATTTGCGTGCGTCAATATGACGGATATTACACCTTTGTATATTGTATTACTATTATCCTCCTAGCAACCCATAACAAAGTTAATTCAGGTCTCCAAAGAATCTGGTCTGAGCAATGTGTCTGGCGCATCCGTCATTGGTACTAATTCCCTAATTTACGGCGGCCACTTGCATTTAAATCGGAATGACGTAAACAGTTTACGAGCGGACTCCGTCTCTATATTAGATTGCTGAAGTACTACAACTATAGTAGTTTGTACTGGGCTTATTGAATTTCATGGTTATTTGTTCCAGGAATTCTAGTAACAATGATTTATTATATTTGAATAAAAACTGGAAAATTTATAAGTGTCTTATATGTTTGGTTTATTTTCCTGCTTGTGAGTTTATAGCAGTTCAAATATGATGCATGTTTTTTGCGGACTTTCCATACCATAGAGTTTCTTGAAAATATCCAAAGTACGTAGGTTTCCTCACAATGTCCTCCTTCACTGTTCAAGTGCGTAATCATTGACTATACACACGTGAATACGAAAATTCGAAATTATAATAAAACTTATATGTTCAAATAGCAGACCCTTCATATCCTGCGAGATTAATACCCATAATAATGTGACGTATAAATAGGAGTATTTAATGAGGCAATAACATTTGCGAGGCGACATTATAGAAACCATAAGGCTATGTCAACGGATAAATACAATCTTGTTTCCTTTATAGCTGTTATATTGATGTTTATAAACATTTGTGTTTCCTGGGTTTGTCATCTAGTATCGAATTTTGGAGCACATAATAATAAGTGAGCGGTCTTAGCAGACCACCATAATAGCGACGATCAAAGATAACTAACTTTTTCAGGATACTCTTTCATAGGAGCATTGCGAATAGTTACGTTGTCGGGGAAAAAATAAAGAATTAAAAAATCATGATAATATCTTTAAAAAATTGTACGCACTAATGGGTCAACGGATTAGTATGATTTAGACCAGTAGGGTGATTCACGTTATTAAATAAGTACAATTGCAGTTAAGTTTCGATCAAAACAGCCCTTTTCGTAATCTCATAATTTTGACAATTGCTGTCAAATACGCTCGCGTCAAGTTTATCGTGAAGCACATGTGCAGGATATAATAAGAAAACATCCTACAAATCGTATGAGTATAATAATGTCAAAAGTATAACATACGGCTGACGTGCAAGCTCACGCGCTGCTAAACAATTACAAGAATACCATTGTGTACTAAAACGGCGCGACAAGAAATTACGTGAATCGCCCCACTTACTCTATATAACTCTTCTCTTAAAACACCCATTACTACCGCCTCAATACATTTTTTTTGTTAAGAAACGGTTTTCATAAAGAATTGCTTTCCAGTTATCAGCAAACGCAGAAAGTCTAATATTTTTTTTCAACTAACCCTTAACACACGCAAGTCGCAAGTCACAATTTGTACCATAACGAGTATGACAAATTCCGGGCTCGGTAAAGCGGCGCGCACACCGGCGTGTTTACGTTATAATCACGCGCGCGTGACCGCACCAAAGCGTTTATTTCCAAAACAATCGGGCCCTACACGAGTCCCGGCTCATTCTGGATGTTGCGCTTAGGGCACAAATATTGATTTATAATAATTTTAGTGTAATTTAAAAAAAAAAATCGTTTTTTTTTTTAATCTGTATTATGTTTTTGTTTTTGATAAAATGGATTGTATATATTATTCGATGCGGAGTGTAGAAAAGTTCAAATTCTATGAAATGTCAATTTTGATATACTTTATGCCATAATCGTCCCAGTAATCGTCCAGTGTAAATGGGCTATTATATTAAGGTATGTTTATAGTATGTTTTCATAAAGTTAGTGCAAAACGAATTAATTTACCTGTTTCACTTGAATAGTTAGATCCAGATTATCATAAGTATGAAGATGACGTGTCGTTGATGAGTTTCGCTACCAGATACAAATGATGACATGATACAATAAATATAATGTTAGATAAATGGCGTGGATTGGCCGAGATGATAAATAAGATAAAATGGAAATTATACTCAGTAGCAAGCAATTGGAAAAGCCTTTGTCCTGTCATAGTACCGAAATGACAAAGATAAATGTAGAGTGTAAGAATCATATTTTCAGTCTCACAAAGCGCAGTTCAGAAATAAATAAATAAATAATAAATAACACCCAACAGTCACATACATAGTCCTGACCCCACACTAAGATCGAGTCTTGTGTCGTGGGTATCAGGAACTACGAGAGACTTTTCGGTCTCACAAACACCCAGACCCGGAAGAAATATTTGTGGGCCGCACAAACATTTCTCTCGTTGCGGGGATCGAACCCGCGGCCTCTCGTTTCACAGGCAGCGTCTAACCAACTGCGCCACGGAGGCTGGAATAAATAAATAAATTGCCGTTCGGCAGTGTAAAAAGAGGCTGCGGATTCGATATCCGAGTCGAGACAATGCTTGTTTAGTCTACAGGTATTTTTATCTAAATATCATGTCTTTCGTAGCTTCCGAGTTTTTCAACACCAGACTTGTAACTAAAGAATTATCTAAAATTGTGTAATGTACACTAATTATATTAAAGCAAATAATAATTAGTGATTTACATTACTTTTTGCTGTATTTTACGTATACAATACATAATTTTAGTAATTATATGTATGCAACCTATCTTCAATTTGTGGTAGCAGCACATATAGATCCCATCACACGCACCGGCCTCTTCTTAAATCAAGTGTTCGATTGACAGGATATATGGCACAGAGTGTTAAAGGCCATATAGTCCACCACGCTGGCCAATGCAGGTTGAGAGGGGGCTTGGTGGACATTATACAGGGTGATATTGACACATTGTAATTATTTTAACCCACATGTTTCTCATCACCCCAGGTGACATTTTACATAATTTGAAAAAAATATGAGAAGATTTTTTGTCAAAAATTGTAATTTTAGATCTTACTATTTTTGGGCATCCCATATAGATACGTGTTTTTTTTACCGCTTAGCTGAACTTCAGTTCAGTTCGGAAACTTATCTGAGCTGTAAGAGACTCGGTATCTATAGGGGTTGATCAATAGCCTTGAAACCTAAAATCGCGATTTTTGACAAAACTATCAGGCGTTTTTTGTTGAAACTTGGTACAATGTTACCTGGGATAGTTAGGAGCATGTGGTTTAAATTAAATACCAGATGTCAATATCACGCTGTATTACAAAAAAAAACGCAAAAACGCAACTGTAATAGTGCGCTCCTAGCCTTACAACACGTAAGTCGTTTTCCGCTGATTTAAAGTGATGTTTGTTAGCCGACATCCGGAGTCCGGCGTGCGAGCGATCCCAACCTATTTACGACGCTTTCAATGTAGCACTGACTTTTAAATACATTTATTAATTTAAAATTACGTCACACGTTAATAGCGAAGATGGAAAAAGAATATGATGATGCCGTAATTTTTTTGTATGTACTTTGCAATATAAAATGTGTCTCTTCTCTTTCGTTTATTCATATTAAGGTAAAAAAAATCTGTTCCTCTCCTTATGTTTCTATTTTTGAATATTTTGTTGAAGTTTTAGTTGTTTTTATATACTTTTACAATTCAAATCATCGGAATCAAAATTCTTATATCGTGTAAAAACAACAACATTTACAAATAATTTATTTTGATATGCTTTTAATAACTCAGAATGCGACATAAAGCTTATTTACAAAGTCTCTATATAGCTTAATGAAACATTATTAATAAGGACAGCAGTGGGTATTTATGAATTATACGTTGTATCCTATAGTACGCACTTAATTCAAACATATATTTAAGTTTTAACAGACAGTTTGGTTATAAGCGTTCGACAAAAAAATCTACATCGAACGGTGTGAAACTGCCTACATCCAGCTCCTTTTTACAACCTTTGATATTCGATTATCCACCTTATGCCAGTGATTATATGGGTGAAGCTGTGTTTGCGCGTTTGTTGTTTCTATCCGTAAACTTAACGATTTCATTGTTTTTTTTTTTATATTTACTACCGCAGACATTGCATGCGATTTGCGTAATGATAATCGGTTACAACCACTCATGGATCTACGTAAGGCTAGGAGCAAGGCACAGCCAAGTCACTGGTTACTTTTATTTAAACTTATTACCGCTATATAAAAAAGAACCAAAGGCGTCAATCCCGGACAACTAGACATCGTCAGTCGACATAAAGACACATAAACACATTCATGCAACTTCATAATTCTATTTTTATAGATATTCGTATGTGGTCCACAAAGGATACAAGGTGACACGGCAGTAAAAACTACGCTCGTTAATTTTTACGAGCGCGCTACCAAGACCCTTGTGTCCGACTTCAAATAAATAACGCGGAATCGCGAATGCTAATATGTTTACATTAGATTTTTGACAAAAAAAACTCATCAAATGCATAAAATCAGGAATTAAAATTTTGAAAACCGAAAATTACTTACATTCAACATTTTCTTTGCTTGTCATATTTTCTCCTACAAAGCAAGTAATAAATAAGTATTAAGAAAATATTTGAAGAATTCTAAATACACGAATATTATGTTAATAAATTATGTCCTATAGAATATTGTACGCTTCCGTAATCGAAAGTGAACAGAACTAATGCGGTCGTTATCATCATTGGAATATTTTTGTCACATCTACCACAGAATAACTACAACAAACGAACATCTACTAAATTCGCTTCACCAATCGTGTTTAAGTTGCATTTTGTCACCAATAACCTTTTAGAAAAGGAAATAAATTATCTTAATACAATTAATAGTTAACATTAAATACTCCGACAAAAGTAACTTATAACAAGTTAATAAATTAACATTTAATGCGATACTCCTTTTACGCGCGTGTGTAATTAACAATGCGGTCGGCACCCTATCCCGTGGCTACTTGACAACCGTGTCTTTTCAACGCAGCATCATTAGCATTGCTAAACACAATAACAATTTCATTTAACCGCCGCTATGTCAAAGGTTTTGGATATCGACTAATTAAAATCGCACGATCGTAAGCCGATACAGCGGCCGCCACCCGCCGCGCCCGTCACCATAGTGACATTTTTCCTTCTACTTTATTGTCCAACGCGTTTATTGCCAAGAGACATGAGTAGCTAGTGTGGTGACATCCGAAATTTGTCCCCAGCTCGTAAATCAGCATGTATGACAGGACCGGTTAATGTTATTACAGGCGGCTTTGTTGTCGCCGCAATGGTTTATCGCGTGGAAACTGAAGTGGTCCTATTTCATCAGCAGGTATACGAGACGTTTATTTCGGTGTTGAAGCATTTCAGTTTAGAAACGTGATTTGAGCATTCATTTTGATGTCACCGCGTATTTCAATTTTAGTGCGTCGACTTTCAGCGACGTTTATTGTTCATTGTGCGACATACCGAAGGTTGCCGGAATAGGACGCACGGTAGCAAAACTCCTCGATTTCATTAGTCACTTTTGCTGACCCTATTTGATTTATTTAAATAAGCATATGAATTTAATCAGAAAACGTTGTAAATTGCACAATACCGTACACGCGTGGATAATTTTAAAACAATGTGAATAAAATATAACTTGACATGTTTTATTATTTTAAAATAAATACAAATCACTGTGTTTTTACGACGTGTCAAATTGCAACATAAAGCTTGGTATATTTTATTAATAAAATATATTACCACGCCACATAAATTGATATTTCTCGATAAACGGCACAATTGGAACAGTCGTGTTCTAACTAATACAAGTAAAATGACTGTATCACGAATGTTTTTCGACAGCCTCCGTGGCGCAGTTGGTTAGACGAGTCAAGTATTTGTGAGACTGCAAAGACTCGTAGTTCCTGATACCCATGCCACAAGACTCGATCTTAGTGTGGGGTCAGGACTATGTATGTGACTGTTGGGTGTAGTTATTTATTTACGTGTTATGTGATTTCAGTTCCAAAATATTTCGCAAAAATCATTTGTCATCCCATCCATTCAAGTACTCTTCTTCTTTTACTACGACGACTTCGACGACTGCCTCGTCGGCGCCTTTGTATTATGATACGCGATTAAAACGCTGAGATCTCGGGTTAGAATCCCGGTCGGGCAGACATTATTTTCTACTCATTATCAGTCCGGAGTCAGGAATTTGTACACGAAGACGATGGAGGGATATATCACATCGTGACACGGAACACACAAGGCGAAACTCTGCCTACCCCTTCTATGATAACGGCGTGAGTACATAACTAAACTCACGCCGTATGATGTATGTAATTATGGAGATTCAATACAACATCCACACTGTATCAAAAATATTTCATCCTGTTAACGTCAACTTTTTCTGTCATCAATCGAGCTACAAAAAATCTTTTAAATATTTCATGAATACCTCCAAAGATTACACAGCTTGTTAAATCGCCGCATAATTCAGTAAGAAATTCCATTTGTGGTATGCGAGAGTTTGACGGATGGTGTGTCGGTCGACTCCCGACTACAGTGTAGCCGGGCGCCCGACAATTTCATCGCATATTACACGCGTGTTACGCCTTATGCGTAAATCTCCATTTTTGCTTTTGTTTCCTCACGATCTGAGGAACCTTGATCTCAGCCGATACCGGGGTTATGCCAAGCGATTTCTTTTACTGCGCCTTATCGCCTGAGGTCTTACATGTATTTTCGACCACCGATTTAAGAAAGGCGTTCTCCTCGCCATGAGGAGATTAAAATGCTATGCGAGTTAAGAATTTAAGTGAATTGATCACATCTTGCTAAATTGGTTGTATAGGTTTTTTTATTCTATATTCGTAACGTTCGTACGAATGCGTTTCCGTAAGGTCAATAGGTGTTTTTCGTTTTTGAAGTGAAAACTTCTTTAGCGGCGTTGAGCACTTTTTCTGTAATGGGTATAAAATCTTAAACTCGCGTCAGGACACGTGACCTGATCGTAAGACGAAAAGCGTAAGACGGATGGAGAGTAGACAGCTGTCAGTTAGCTGTCAGTTTATAAAGCTTTGATGAATTGCCAATGATTTTGAGTGGAGATTTCAACATAAACTTCGCAGACGATAAAAATCAACTATTAATTGAATTTTTAAATAATGAATTTGGTTTAACTATGTCGAATGATCGCAATCTTAGCACAACGAAATACAAAACTACTATTGATGCGGTCTTTATTAGACATTTAAATAGGTTCGAATCAAAACTGTTCGTTTCTTACTTCAGCTTCCATAAACCTATCGTATCAGTTTTAGAGATTGGCGATGATAGTTCTGGTAATGATGATGGTGAAAAAGTCGTTGAAATTATGGATGAAAGTTGATTTTTCGGAGAGATAAACTTTTTAATGTAAAATAATTGTAATAGTTTTAAAGTGTTATTTTTTTTTCTTTCTGGTTCCTAAATATAGTTTGGTGAACTTTTAATTTAACTCAATCGGTGAATTACTTGTTCTTTGTAAATGAAAAAAAAAATGCGTTGTTCATAAATTGTACAGAAATGATTGATCTCCGTGAAACATGTTATTTAGGGGAAGTAAGAATCAAAAGTTGGTATAGGTAGTACGTGGAGGCCTGTTGGTAAACGGACCAGACGCGGCTGCCAACACCTTCACGTTGGTCGCGGGTTCGAATCACAGGGCACACCTCTGACTTTTCGGGAGTCCTGTGTGTATTGATACCCAATCATCACGCAGTATAGCGGTGAAGGAAAACATCGTGACATCTGCTTACCATAGCGATTGATGTTCTATGGTTTGTAAAGTCAGCCAATCCGCGTTAGGCCAGCGTGGTGGACTGTGTAGGATAATTTTCAGTCGAACTCTCGATTGTAGAGTAGTTCTGTGCCCCGCAGTGGAACGTATATGGGCTGATACAGTACAGTACAAGAACCTAGGAAGATTAAAGATACACCTACCTAACATCCACATTTGAAGACAAACTCATACAATGAGTACTTTAAATCTTAACAAAAGACAAACCCGGCCCATCCGCTTTACAGATTAGTCGCACATAAACCCCGCACGGTACTCCTAAAAGACCATTGAAAGCAAACATTGTACATTTATTTTATCGCGCACTTTAATATAGAAATAACAGGCGTGTCCATTGAAAACCGCGTTCCTAATAAAAATATATAAAGTTTGAACATTAACGCCGAGTAGTTTTGTAATTTAACAACTCATGGATTAGGCGAGACGTCATAAAGTCTACACTGTGTTCCTTTGACTGGCGTTTAAAAAAGATTGACAGCTGTGACAGAACAGGAAAGGGAATGTGTCGTAAATTATTGAATAGAGATGTTTATTAATCTAGGTTCTTTCATCAGAGTGTTAGAAGCGTTTAGAAAATTCCCACGTATAAAGATGTTTCACTTAGTTTTTTTGCAATGAATGGCGAGACGACATGCAATTCGCCTGATGCTAAGCGATACGACAGCTCATGGATAGTAGCAAAACCAAACAACACCATGAATTCCAAAGCAATCTTTTGCATTCCACTGCGCTCGCCATCCTGAGACATGAGATGTTAAGTCTCAATATGTCAATAGTTACTCTGGCTACATTCTCTTTCAATCCGAAACACAACAGTGTTTGCCAGTAGTTAGGCCAGGGTGGAAAATGGGAACAAAAGATGTAGTGAGTCTCACTGTGACTGTATGAGACAGTTTATTTGACTGTACAAATGACGCTTATATATTAAGGTGATACGTGCCTAATTGCTAAATCAGATCAAACATTATCTGTTAACGTGCGTGCGTGAAGTTATGTGCTGGCACAAGTGCGTTTGCACTGCTGTTTGGAGGGAGAAATAGACATTGCGATGGTACCAACCCAGATGGCCTCTCACATATATTGTATTTTTATGTGTATAATAAAGATTTAAATAAATAAATAAACTGCTAAAAAGGCGTCAAACAGTCCATAATGATCCACGCAACAGGATATCAGGTTTGGAGTAATTATCCAGTTACGAACAGACATGAATGAATTGAGTGCATTGACACTGTAGTTATTTTTCTTGTGAGAACAAAAATGGCAAAAAATAAAAAGGTTATCCTCAGCGGTAAATTTCTTTTGGCTTCTGATTATACTAATTGTTGGCAACTCAACTTTAGCTTACAGAATTCGTTGGCGATAGTTGGATTAACCTCCTTATTCATAAGGACTGAACGCAGTTTTCAAATGTCGTTAATATGAGCTGACTCAAAAAAGTTATTCATAGACGTCAAAAATCACTAATCAGCTATCAAGTCATTAACTTTAAAATGGTCGAAACCCTTGTTTAAGTTTTGAAAATTGTCTGCCACCTGGACGTTTGATATTACTGTCAAGTTAAAGAAATTATTTGATACAAATATACGGAAAGCGCGTGTAGTGTTCCGACGTAAGTGGTGCGCGCGCTCCAGTGCATTCTTGCTTGTATTATGACAGAAAATTTAATAAAAATGAAGATCATATTTTTTATCACCGTTTAGACGACATGTATTAAATTAATTTAATATTAATTTTAGAAAGATTTTCTGAGATCTTTTTGAAACTCCAACTTTATTAACAAAGAAAAATTCGGTTATTAATACATATTTTTTAAAATTCGCCAAATCAACATATTTCATCCTTGCTACTCCTATTAAGCTATCATTTACCAACGTTACTGTAAGGAAAAAGTTGGGCGTCTAGTCTAAAGGAAGCTATTCACGAAAAATCAGCTTGTTAGTAATACATTATGAAAATTGTATTAGGGAACCTGTACTAGTATTACAGCATCGCAGACTGGACGCGGGAACACATACGCGCGGCACAACGCGCGGTTAACCATTCTGGTTCGCACGGGCACCTGTTGCTAATGATGTGACATTCAACGTTCATGTCCCGGGAACGGCCAAGTGACAAGCGATTGTCAATACTTGATCTATACAGGGTATATCAAGAGTGCTACCGAAAACGAAGCTGGGTGGTAGTTTTAGGGACTTCAGAGTTCAGACACGATGGAACTAAATTTTGTGCAAAAAATTGTGACGATTTTTTTTTCTATCGTCTTATTAGGGTGGCAAATACATAGTTTTTTTTTCTTAAATAATAGTGTACACCCTTTTATTTTTCAAGACGATGTGGTACGCAAGGCTTTAAATTATTATTTTAGCAAATACTATGGATTTACCACCCTAATAAGACGATATTTAAAAAAATATTTAAAAAAATTGTCGCGTTTTTTTTTTTGTTACATTGTGTTTGTAGTCACTAAAACTACTACCTGGCTTCGTTTTCAGTAGCAGTCTTGATATACCCGGTATTACGTAATTAGGAACTATGTATTGTGGTCTTTGGTTTGATATTATGGGTGTTGATTTCAGGTGATTTTGAAGTTTCGAAACAATTAAAAGATAACTGATTTGATTAAGAATGTATCACCTAGATATATAGTTGTTTGACGCTTAAGAGAAAATACAGTAGAAAATACAAGTCTTCATACGGGACCGAAAAAAATATGTCCTTAAATTTAGAGCCGACTTCTCGCCCACTGTATCATGTAAGCTAAAATTGGCCATTGAATATTTAACTATTAATATGCACACTTATTCTTAAAATACCAAGTTAACCTTTTCCGCTATTGCAGTATAACCAATTTTATCGCCAACTATCGCATTTATGGGTTGTACATATTAGGTAAATATTTATTGAGATGTAGTTACAAATTACCTGTCGTGTTACATTTTAGTGGTTATTTAGATAAATAATAAAAAAAAACATAAAGGTGTGAACCTCAATTGACTTATCCGGTGCTCGTGCTTTCTATCCCAATATACAGCAGATGGCGGTATATATTGCGGAAATAAATCAGGGTTGTCAAGCTAAATAATCTAGTTTTAGAGAACTAAAGACTGTTGTTTGTTATAATTGTTACAAATATACAAAAACATCATTTAAATCGAAAAAAATATATTTTAGTTCTTTAGATATACAGAACCAGACAATCAAACCACATAAATTATAACACGCGCAATCCATAAAAATGAATACAAAAATCATGTTACATAAACCACAGGTAATGAACAAGAACAGGCAAAATCCATTACAAAAATCTTGTAATGAAAACGCCTCAATAGCTGCTGCTTATCGCCCCGCTCGACCACCCGATCATCGCTCATGCCTTGTTCGTGTTTATATGCAACATTGTTGCTGTGGCGACACCCAATACGGACCGGAATGCCATCGCACAACAATTATTTATAACCGATGTATCGGACGCCCATCTTGATTACGATACGATTCCGCTCTCTTCACTTGGTAGCGGATTTTGAGTACGGAAGATAGTGAACTGTTGTTTTCTGAGGAATTCGGATGTGTTTTCGTGTTTGTGTGTATGTGCGTGCTTTTTTAGCTGAAAAAGTGACTCTATTATTTAGTAATATAAATAAGATAAGTGAAATGAAATATTAGTAGAATTGGTAAATACAATTCCGTACAAATAGTGCCGATTCACGTCAGACAATTTCGTGATATTTTGTGTTGTATAGATCATAAAAATGTGTATGTGTCTATGTATTTATTAAAACTGGTGCAGAAATTAAAATATAAATTAAATTATCAGTTGTGTTTGAAAAAATATGCATAAATAATATTGTGACAAAACTTCGATAAAAACTAAATTGGTATTCCAATAGCATGCACACCACACATCCTTTTTTTACCTTGGCCGTAAATTATTTTAACTCTATGTTTCTATGTATGTATGGCGTCACTCCATTATTTACGCCCTTTTCATTCACGTCTATTCTTGTGTCTACACTTACACTCTCTTACATTCGTCTTTTTATCACGATTTTCTCACAAAACATATATTCAACACTCATGAATTTAGAGTAATGGCATCTCTAAATAAATAAGATTACACGTGCCTTTTTTTTTGTCAATTTGCAACTTAATTAATTCGGTCACGAATGGTAAATTATTTGTGTGAATTTTCTTATAATAATTTATTTCAGAAATTAAGGTATTATTTAGTTTATTGTTTATCTTTGTGATGCAAAAAACTACGACCCCTTTTTGTTTATTAATATTTAACCTCACTAAAAGTCCTTCTAATATGTGAATCTAAACATCGATCACTTATCGTCTCAATAGCGAATACATGCTGGATGCTGTGAATCATGCAAATAATGGACAACAATGCAGGCGTATTTGTCAGCGGGTTGGAGCATCGGATAAGCGAGTATCCCGACGCCGCGCCGAGTGAATAATGAACGACGGCAAATCTTTCAATTCATCACAAGTGTTTGTTGGACAAGCTGTTTTGAATTACATAAAGATTTACAGAATTTTAACCGAACCTTACGAATGTTATGGTTTTCGTTGTGAGTCCGCCCCGTGACCACAAGTTGTAAAGTAATCGAAACTCGGGAATTTAAAAATGTCAGAATTAAACCGATAAATCCGTATATAATAGTTTTAGAATGCATCAATTGAATATTCGGACAAAAATGTAACATTTGGTAACATTACATGGCTAATTTAGGCAAGTATGGCTGTGTTACTAGATGCGGCAGAGTATTGATAGGCAATCACCCCGCACTATAAGGGAGAAGGAAAACATCGTGAGAAAACCTGTCAATCACTTAACAAAGATCTCATTAACCTTACAGAACAAAACACAGGCGTTAAAAAACAAACCAGTAACAATCAATGGACGCACCAAAAAATATCAACCAAATTTGCAGAAGTATTATAAATCTTCGTCCACTTTTATAAAGCTTACTGCTTACAAAGTTATTAACATACTTGGTCCATAAATCGTGCACAAATATGAGCTAATGAACGCTTTCCCTTAATGTTTTGTGTACATGCGACTCAATTAGCGGCCTGATTGAAAGACGAATGGCATGTGTAAAACATTTATCCTTATAAGAGTATGAAAGTACATAGCTTGATTTCTGAAAATTTAATAGCCTCTCTTCAATTCTGTTTCATCTTTATTCGTTGTTGAATTTCATTAATTGTTGTATTGATTTAAAATAAGTATTTACTAGTGGCAAGTTGAAGTGGCAGTGGGCCGGGCACTTAGCTCGTAGAACCGATGGCCGTTGGGACCGAAAGGTTCTTGAGTGGAGGCCATGTACAGGCAAGCGAAATGTCGGACGCCCGCCTACAAGGTGGACGGACGATCTGGCTAAGGTTGCAGGAAGTCGCTGGATGCAGGCCGCTTCCAACAGGTCATTGTGGAGATCCTTGGGGGAGGCCTATGTTCAGCAGTGGACTTCCTGTGGCTGATATGATGATGATGATGATGATGATTTACTAGTGTATGATGAAAACTCGGACTACTATATTAAACATATCTAATAGAGAATTTTGAAGCTACATAAGTCTGGATATTTATTTTATTTGACATATGGCATTATAACAGTCCTGGACCTGGAATGAGGGGTAAACCAATGAAGCTCTGGCTAGATGTCGTCAAGGAACATATGAGTCAATGGCCTTAATATTGAGGTTGCCGAAGACCGAGCGAAATGGAGGAGGCTCAGCCGAAAGGCGGACCCTGGCATTGGGATAGCACCAAGTAGAAGGAAGGAAGTATAATAACATTGCAACAGGCTTTACTGTCTCACAACACAGGCCTAAATAAAACATTTGTCGGTTAGATAGACATTTTAACAGTCTCTTATTGCATGGCTTGAACCCTAAATCTCTCTCTTCTGGGGCTTTCACATTTTCACTAATATATCTGAAAATCAACTATAAAAAACCCTACGTAATACGAAAAATAAAGTCTACTACATAGATAATAGTCATTATTTAATAAAACAATAATATTGATTTTGAAGTAATGCACCAAGCAGAGGCACAAGTTTACGAGGCTCAAGTTTAACATTGCAGGTTTTATAAAATGTAATATTACTAAAATGAAAGTATTCTGCAAATGAATATTCATTTAAAGTCCAGTAGCGTATAATTACCGTTTAGGCTTCGAGTTTATCTTCTCATACGCCATATCATCAGTTCATAATTTGAGTGTACCCTGAATAATTTATCCTCGTAGAAAACGTTTCTTCCATCACATTCTACACATATTCAATCGATTTTGTGGTAGGTTAAAATGGCAATGGACTGGCCACATATGTTGCAGAATGGATAACCGCTAGAATAAGCGTGTTCTAAAGTGAAGACTGCGTCTTGGCAAAGGTAGTATGGGACGCCTTGGTAGATGGCGGAACGACTTGCACAAGATGGTCGGCAGCGACTGGATGCATATAGCAGACCGGGCTCTGTGGTGTAGCTTGGGAGAGACCTACGTCCAGCAGTGGACGTCAACGGGCTGATGATGATAAAAGCATTCTCCGGGAACAATAATATATCCTTTCGTAATCTCGCCATAAACTTATTTCCCCTCATATGTTCTTGCGTGGCTACTAAGGGTTGTACCATACACAAACGTTATGTCTGCTTCCTTCAAATGGAAATGCATTCTAAAACAAGAGTCAAGAAATAGGCCATTAAATGGACGAAATATTACAAATCCTATTGATAGTTCTAGAAGTTGGCGTGTTCAGACAATCAAATTCTTTAACTTTATTACTCGTATACTCCTATTAATTATTAGTAATTAGTATACAAAGGCACATACAGAGCAATTGAAATCAGCTAAATGACGTTATTTTGTCATTTGTAAGGCCCGGCGCCCATTATCGGCATCGGTACGACTGAGGATTTTAGGTGGCAAATAGCAATATACTATAACATAATGGCAACAAAGTAGAAATTTCCGTGATATGTGGTCGTAATAACAAAAATACCGCTTCGGTATGCTTGAGGCTGGTGTATCGGCAGCCTTGAGAATGCTTCGGGATGCTTTGGCATCCTTCGGCAACCTTCGGTACGGAAACTTAAGGACGCCTCGTCATCCCTAAAAACTTTGCAGCATGCCAAAGCATAATTGCCGATAGTGTGCGCTTGCATGTAGGATGCCGAAGGATCCTTTTCCTTGCCGATGCCGATAATGGGCGCCGGGCCTAATTGTTATGGCTTGGACTAAATCCAATGCGTTGTACCGGGACATCGTATTTTAATGTCAATCTTTTGAAAATTATGGGATGCAATATTATTTAATATTTAACGTAGTATAATTGGTAAATGTGTTGCTAATATTAAAATTTACCAGTTTATATTGATTTATGTATTAATTCCAAGTATTATTGCGTTTATTGAGGAAATAAATGTATATATGTATGTATGTATGTTTGTATGTATTTATATTATAGATGCATATTATTATGTATGTAAATTGATATACTATAGCATGTACATCAATAATTATTTATTTATTTTTTTCTCGCTCACTATTTTCACTACCCTATATTAGAATATCGCAATAATCCATTCCATCCAAAGGTTGCCTGGAAGAGATCGCAGCTAGCGATAAGGCCGCCTATTGTAACCATGTCTAGTATTTTAAGTATTTTGTATTTCTTCTTGGTGTACAATAAAGCATATAAATAAATAAATAAAATAAATAAATTAAGCGTCATTAGAGATACATAAGGAAGGCGTTGCTGTCTACCAAACAATAGAATTACTACGGCGTTGCGGAGGCCCTAATAGAAAATCATACTTTTTATTTACCCGCCCGTCTATACCTATGAAAACAGCGTTCTGTATATTTGTAAGGAATTTTAGTGATTAAAAGGGGTTTTTTGGACTGCGGTTAAATTCTAAGACTATGTAACGTCGCAGTTGGCCCGCAAAAAGATGGCGAGACGAGAGTGGGTGTCCTGGCACCTCTGCCTACACCTTCTGGGAAAAAGGCATGAGTTTATGTATGTATGTATATATCACCGTTAAATTGTGAATACCGTTAGATTATAATCTATCTCGCGAGATTGTGAACTGTCGAAAGATTGTGAACCGTAGGTTAGGTTAGGTTAGGTTTAACAGTTTCACTTCGATAGATTATAATCTACCGAAAAAATAATACGTTAAATTGCAAGCAGTATGTTACGGTTCACAATCTTTGGATAGTTCACAATCTCGCGAGATATATTATAATCTAACGATATTTACAATTTTACGGTGACATATATAACAACCCTTATCGGCTCCCTCCTTTCTGCTTTTTCATCCCGATTATTTCAAAATGCTAAGAAAACTCTGCGCTGCGTGTTTAAAACATAAAGTAATTTGGAAAAGGAATTCAGGTCCATGTAGCTGCTAGCAAAAGACGGTAGTATCTCTTGATATTAAGTGAAAAATAAAATGAATAAACAACTGAGGTTTACTGTGTTTTCTCGATCGTCATTTGGCTAAAATAAAGCGGTTGTCTCCCAACACGACTGCTCGCTAATAATCATAATATCATAACCTAATGGGTGTTTATATTATAGTTTTTATTCCGCCAACTATACCGCCCACTGTTCCAACATCGCGTTTCTTGGTAATATCGAGAATTGCTACTTAATATGCAAAAATAATTGTAATACAAATATATATTGCGAATATTAAATGTTTAATTGTTCTTATAATTACTGGTTTTCTTTGGAGGAACTTCATTGTTTTTTTTAATAACAGAGGCTGGTCGCATGACATTCAATCTATATACATCTACAAGTTTTAGTATCAAAACAGCTTTGGTTATAGAAATTAATAATAAAGAAATCGCTTATGTTGTCCCTACTTCGAGAGTAAAAGCCAAATAACAAAATATTTATCAGCAATGTATTATGGATTAGTTGTCGCTTATAAATTGCGATGACGTAAACATTTCCTGAATCGATCGTAGGACATTTATTAGATTCTCATTTGAATTCTTATTTATTTGTGTGAGTTAATGATCGTCATTTATATTAAACTAGCGGCCTGACCTGTGACCTATCCAAGACGAAAATATTTTTTCTATTCGTACCAGTAGAACCCGAGGTTAATGGTAACCAACAAACTCTTCAGTTTTATAATATATAGGTACATTACCGATACTATCAACGGGGCATTCTCCTTTGTCCTATATTTTGGTAAAATTATTTTTTTCGTGTTCATATAGGGTCTATCTATAAAATAGAAGCAATTCCAAATGTAGTCAACATCCCTATTCCCCCTATCCATGCAGACAAAGCAACCCGCCCGGCATTAGTCACAACAATCATCTCACGGACGTCGCGCGAATCCTCACTTTAATGGGTAATTAAATGCGTTAATTTTGGCTCGGCTGCTCAGCTGCTGCTTCGACTGTCGGATTTGTTGCGGGTTTAATTTTGTAATTATTGTAATTGGTATTTAAATAATTTTTAGATAAATAAGGATGATGGAAAAATGACGAAGTGAAAATAACCTAAATATATGACTTCTGATTATGGTAAGAAAATGCCAACTAATTAATGTAGGAACTGCATAAAACTTCAGCATAAATACAGTATTGCTAATAAATAAAATCATAGT
This sequence comes from Hyles euphorbiae, assembly GCA_023078785.2. Taxonomy (NCBI): domain Eukaryota; kingdom Metazoa; phylum Arthropoda; class Insecta; order Lepidoptera; family Sphingidae; genus Hyles; species Hyles euphorbiae. The sequence continues at coordinate 4,750,309 of CM041053.1, forward strand.
AAAGTTTACCGGAAGTGTAAGGAAATAATTTAATTTTGTATTTTTCCAACAATCCTTGTGGAAAATGCTTTAAATAATTTATTACGGCAACGTCGGATATCAAAAGTGTCCATTATAGCCTGACACCTGAGTCGACGAGCGGCAACGTAAAGCGGCGTCTACACTTGCAATAAAACGCGTACAGAATGCTCGCAAAAACTGATAGCCGGTAAACGTGCAGTATCGAAACGCACAATTGTAAATTAAGATATAAATTAAAACTGCAACGCGCTCGCTATAATAATGTCCGATCGGCCGGTTATTATGTTGGCAGCCCTGCTTTCGAGCCGCCAATTGACTGTCAAAAAACCAATCTACCAACGTTTATGCAAATGTTTGCACGGGTAATTACATTCTTGGTGTTATTTATCTATAGTTTTATTTTACTGTTTTTACGGTTTGGGAATGCACATATTTTTGTCTTTAATAAAAACAAACTTAAACCTTAAAACAGTTTAATGTTGACATCTCGTACAGCAATGTATCAATAACACTTTTAAAAAATCTATATTCTACTTGTTCATCATAACCGTATTTCCAAAGACTATATGCGGGTCATAAAAGCCAAATCGTTTTGCTACATAAAATCATATTCCACTAATCCAAGATTTTGTATAAAACCCAGATCATTATTAACCCTCTGCTTGTCCCTATTCTTAACCCTACTTGTCGATGCAACCAATTTTGTTGTGTTATGAATCAATTTAATACGAACAATTGAACTGTAACCCTAACAACGGTAGTTGTCGCAAGTCCCGTCGAACCTAGCCGTAATGCCGCAGATAAATTTAAATACTCAGACAATATTTTATGGCTTATTTTAGGTACGTTTTACGACCCGAGACGGGGCTGGATGGATGTCTGACTAGCTTTTATGCGTTATACCCGGCGAAACTTCTAGAATTCAGAACGAGATAATGCATTGAAACGCGTAGTGTTACCGACGTTTTTATTGTGTTTTATTGTGTTCACAAGTCGTGCCATCTGTCGAGATAAGCTACTCTTAAAATCTACTTTATATGGTTATGTTGTACGAACACTTGGGTAACATATTTGTGTGTTTTGTTTCTATATTTCACTTTTGTTCATGAAATATGTTATTCGTGTATTCAATATAGCAGAAAGTATTCTCTGCAGGAAATACAGTCAGTGATTGAAAAATATAAATCCCATAGACATATATTTTACGGTGTCTCAGATTTTACTCGCTTCGCCTCATTCGCATACGGATATCGCCACCATAGACATACACAAAGCGCAGACACCGCATTATCCAGTTGTAAAGTAAAAGTTTGAAAGAGACATAATAAATGAGCATTTAAAATCTTTATAAATACTTTAAAAAATCTAGTGAGTGTAAAATATATTACGAACATTCTGTAGTCCATACTCTATGTGTATGATCTATAATCGAGTATATTCATCACGTTCCAAATTTAAACGTGCGAATATTTTTTATTCGATTACGCCGGTCATCAACCCTCGCAACAGGCATACAGCACTTTGAAAGAGTCGCAGTAAGCTGTAAATCAATATTGTTACTAGACGGCCGGCACAAAGGAGTTGCTGCAAGCGCTGCGCAGCGCTGCATCTGCTAGCCAATGTCAACCGTGACGTTTACGCGCGAAGAGTTTTACGATCCGCAGACGACGCGTCAAGCAGTGACGTAGCAAGAACCATTTGTCGATATTAATTCGTATAATTTTCCATAATAAAGAAAGGGAAATTCACTAACGCGAAATAAACTGAATATTGTCTTACGGGTAATTAAAGAAGCGAGGCGTGAAATAGCAATTGAGCCAGGCGGCTCAATTGTTGCGAACGGCAAGATTTAATGGTCTGAATTAATATGGTATTTTATTCGTCAAGCACTGCTTTTATATAATTCAAAATAGCCTTTATCATCATCATTATTCCCAGTCAAAGCAAGTTCTGTACTGAATATGGCGTACCGGGAATGTTACCCTTATATGGTGAGGGTTTCATGAAAAAGTATTCTGAAGCACCGGTATACTCCTAAATCAATATAGTATACGGATTAAGTTATCTCAAATGCAATTACGATGCCGGTTCTGAAAACAATTATAGGATTGCATAATACAGCAATTGTAGGAGACTAGAAAGCTTGGACGAATCGGAGACTCAATTACATTTTTTTTGTAAAGGCAGTTTCAAACTGGTAATAGTGATCTTGTATTGGTAACATAACACTGCGATATACAGCGCCCCACGACATCTGCTTTTCCTTTTGATTCAAACCGCTTACAAATTACCGACTTGATCACATATTTATGTTAATAACGCACAGTAAAAATGTTAAAGGATTACCTCAAAGCGTGCCTACTTATGGTCATGGGAATATGCTATTTTTTTCGTTATATAAGTCGGTATTATTTCACAGCAAATCGAATAGAAGTGCAGATATGTATCTGGGAGGTTACTGTATGATCCGGAAGCTATACGAAAGTGCCTAGGTACTCCAAAACATGTTCTTATCCTCTATTGTACGTCGTAACCAAAGACTAAGCTCGAAGTGAATGATTTATTTCATAGAAAATAGTATTCATTTTTAAAAGTGGAAGCCACGAACACGGTGAATGCTCTGTGGAATTGTTCAACTTAATCCCCTTCTCTCCATTCCTAACCAGAACCACGAGTGCTGGCTTGCGAATCCATAGCTTGACGGTCCACACCATCCCGGCGCGAACCAAACGTTTCTCAAATTCTTCGGCTGTGGAATTGTTTGCCGTCTCACGTGTTCCCTCCTTCCTATAATCCTGGGTCCATCCGCCGTAGTGTGAAGAGACTCTGCCTTGGCGGCATTTGCGCTTACCATCAGGTGCAATGTGGCCACTATGCCGGGACAGATAAAAAAAACCTTATAACTTACTTCGGACGTCGGATGTCAAACGTCCGAACATTCGCACTTCGTTTCCTGAATAGATGACAAAGTAGGTACCTTCAAATATAAGATAACTAAGCGTGTCAGATTCTAAGGTTGGGCGCAACCGATTTAAAGCTTTAAAATAATGTTTTAAAAGATTGTCTCAATATATCTAGTAGTTACTATGACTACAATATCCTTCAAACCCGAAACACAACAGTGCCTTTACACTGCAGTTTGGCGGGAGAAACAAACATTTCTGTGGTACCCTGGTGGCCTCTTACATAAGAGAGACCTACCACAAGTAACATATTAATTATACATTTTGAAGACTGCGGGTACAATGATTGTGATTATGCGGAAACGATTCACGTAACAATATAACCTAACCTTACACCTGACAGCTGTGAACACGCCAATTATTTATAATAAGCGGTATTCTGTAATCAACCGTTTATTGACTTTCAACCTCGGTGGACCATTTAACATGATCATGTGTTTAGAATTTTATACTGTATCAGCCCATATTCGTCCCACTGCAGGGCACGGGCCTCCTCTACAATCGACAGTACGATTGAGAGTGGTTAGGCCATATAGTCTACCACGCTGGCCTAGTGCGGGTTGGCGGACTTACATACCATAGAAATTTTTGTAAATCGCTATGGTATGCAGGTTTCCTCTCGATGTTTTCCTTCACCGTTTTTGTGCGTGGTGATTGACTATCAATACACACATGACTCCGAAAAGTCAGAGGTGTGCCCTGGGATTCGAACCCGCGACCACCGTGAACATGTTGGCAGTCGCGTCTAGTCCGTTTACCAACAGGCCACCACGCACTTTATACAATTAGTATTATAGTGTAGGAAAACTAATGCCATACACATGTACATGCATAAACTTACACGCTTTCCCTAGAAGGGGTAGGCAGTCTGCTGACGTGCTACCAGAACACCCACGTTTCACTAGCAAGCCTATTGCCATATCGAGCACAATTTCCTGACTCCGGGCCGACAATGAATAGAAAAAAACAATATCACTTTGCCCGACCCGGAATTCGAACCTAAGATCAGCGCTGCTTAATATATTAGTGACTATTTCCCTTTATTATAGCGATACGATTGTTTATGCAACAGAGCTACTTCCTAAACAATAAACATCGATAAAGTCCGGGCAACATTTCGCATCACTACAAAATTTTACGAGCGTCGCGTCCCCGTGTTCCATTTTAAAATGGGTCCAGGCTTGTGGTAGGTCATTGGATAAATAATTAAAGTTATATGCCAATATGGCACTCATACCCTATCATTGCATTAATGTCATCATAACGCGATTTCAACAATTTTGTTACGCTATAAAACTAAAGATTTATAATCATATACATTAAATTAAACACTAAATAGTGTTAATAAAATTTTAAATGTCACGAATGTTGCATCCACAGTGGATTAAATGTATGAAATTTATTTGGTTGTAAAGTTTCGCACGCGGATGTTCTAGCTGGATGGAAATCAGAATGTAACTACTATAGAATAGAATAGGGCTACTGTAAAGTAATAAAACAAACATAGTTAAATATGAATTAATCAGTAATATGGTGTATTTTGACTTAACCAGTGTGCAAAAAAGAACATATCTCTTTTAACTTTTTCAAAATTAATTTACAATGCCATTTTTATCCAGAAATGTCTGTTACTGAGGAAAAGTTAAGAGATCATCAGGAATATACTACTCGAATCTATAAATATAATGTTGAAGTAATCACCGAAATATACGTATCACAGCTGCGCGTGGGCTTCCTAAATTTTAGAGAGTTTTGGTTTCTTAGTCAACCACTTTGATACAAAGGTTGGTGGACATCGCTTAATTAGAAATTTTTGGTAAAACTTTAAATGTCCTCTTTCTTTACTTATAAATATATAATTGTCGGGGATTAATATTGTTGACAGAGATAAGACCGCTACCGATACCAATAATAGGTTAAATTATTTTTGTTGGTTTGTTACTTGGCTATTTCTGTTTTATAAGCATGAAATTAAATTAAATGTATTTATTAGTCATGAAGGCAATTATAGAACTCTTAATTCAATATACATAGCACTTAATCTTTATATACAAAATGTTCTCTATACTTAGTATTATTTATATTAATTTCTTACTTTAATTAATAAAGCATAAGTAATAAATTAAATTTAAGAAATGTGCAGTTTGACACAAAAAACCTGTGAAAATGAATGCACAGACACGCCAACGAGTTGATATGTATAGATTTTCCGCCGGCACTAAGACTGCGTATAATTTACGAGTGGTGTACAATAAAAGTTTTTGTTGCGAAAAGCGAGCGGGCTATAAAACTTCCGTCTCTTTCTTACACGTGTGGAGTGGCATGCGCGCGTGAGACGGAAGATGGCGGTAGTTTTACTGCCGGGCCGTAGTAGCACCGGCTACAGAGCTTAGCCGACACTGCCTATATGTAAAACACTAAAAACTTCTAAATTACTTATTTTTTACAATTAGGTTAATAAACTGCGAAAGGTCACGGTTTAGCAGGTACGCTTGTTATGACTGTGATTTGTAGTGGATAAATCCAGAAACGAGGAAGCGGTTTGACTGAGCGTAAGACCTTCGCTTAAGCTTAATAATCACCGCCAGATAGGACTGTTACCAATGGGATGTAAGAGATGTTAGCTATCGGAAATCGGGGGAAGAAAGAAAAAAAAAACTCTTGTCGATTTTTAGGTCATAACTCCATCACAACAGAGGAGTGGTTTATATAATACAAAATTTTATTTGGACCGGGAACAAGCTTTAAGGCGTGCTAATATTATCCCCACAACAATAGAGCAGGCAAGTTTTAGTAGAGTGTTAACTGCTTATCCGACGCGCCATCGGTCGTTACACTGATCTTGGATAAGGAATGTTCGGTCAGGAGAATATATAAAGCGCTTGTCGTCAGAATAAGCCAGTTAACTAACTTATTAATATAATGTTAGCTAATTAACGCCTATTACTAAACAAGCGACTCATCAGCGAATTCAGATTCCTATGTTACGCGAGTTCAGGGTGTTTTCGTTGTCAAAATGTTAAAATACATTAAAGGTGACTAAAACAGCCTCCGTGGCGCAGTTGGTTAGATGCCGCCTGTGAAACAAGAGGCCGCAGGTTCGATCCCCGCACGGAGAGAAATATTTATGCGGCCAACAAATATTTATTTTTGGTCTGGATGCTGATGAGACCGAAAAGTTTCTCGTAGTTCCTGATACCCGCGACCCAAGACTCGATCTTAGTGTGGGGTCAAGAGTGTGTATGTGCCTGTTGGGTGTTATTTATTGAGTCATTATTTAAATATTTGTCTGGCTATTACATTACAATAACGAATTGTATTTCTGATTTCTGTATACGAGTCTAAGGGGCTGGATGTTTGCCATTTCTTAAAGTAGTGTTAGAACCAAATACCGACGGACACATAATACCAAATTATATTTTCGTTTAATGCTAAAGCCCCAGAGACATAAGGAGAGTTTCTCGTGGCAACAATCGTATGCCATTATCACATGATATGACGACCATAGATATTCGTGTTCTGATCAATGTAACGCCATGCAACTTTTTTATATTCTTATACGAAAATTGTATCTTCGTGAATAAAAACTAAAACAACGTGTGAATTGGGCTTCAGAAATAAGAAGTTTTATAACTTTACAAACAGAAACATAATCAATATAGTTAACAACATTATATAGTTATATATACAGATGACACGTGTTAGCAATTACGATTATAATATTCATGATATTCCGCTTTTGTCTGGGAAATATAAACTATCGGATTAATATTTGAGACGTCGCCAAACGTGAAGTTTTACGTATATTAAATGACCTAGCAATAAATTACGAACTTATATATAAAGCTGAAGGGTTTGTTTGTTTGTTACCTCTAATCTATTAATTATTGCAGCAACACATTTTTGTATTGCCCATGTCGTGAATATAATGAAAACTATTGTAATTGTAATTTAGATATTTTTTTAATGATAATTATAATTTATTTAAGAAAACAATTAAAAACGCTATAAGCACATCATTAAATTGATTCATTTATTATTATTTTTGCAACTGAATTATTTATCTCTTTATTATTATGAGTACTTTTTTTTTATTTTTTTGTTATTGTTATATGAAATTTTATATGTTTTAATAATTTAATTTTTCCTTTTATATTTTTATCTAATACATTTTGTTTTAAATGTAAATCTAATAATATAATTTGTCAATTTTACTATTACGAGCAGCTATTGTAATAATAATAATAATAATAGGTGTGTAAGGGGGTAGTAACTTAGGCGTGCCTAGCTATTCCAAATGCCAACCTCACCTGCTCGTGGTGCACCCTGCTGTTAACCGACGAGGCTCTGGCGACCGAATGGTAGCGGTATATCTACCAATCAATAGTGGTACTCAGGCTCAAGAACGCGAATGTTCTTAAGAGACTGGGCCAGACCAGGTAGCATTAGTGTAGGATGTTACCTCAGGGCGGCGGCGGAAGAGTATCAAGCATACCAACGGCGACGCTCCCGAGCTGAGTTAGCTAGCTCACTGCACACTCACGTGTCTTGGACAAACACGACGGGTTCCTACGTCCATTTAAATTTTTATGAACATGAAACCTACAGCCAATCCCCAAGTGCCCGGGGACCCTGAGAGGGATGCTCATGATGGTAGGCAGGTACCTCAAAGGGTCAGGGGAGAGAAGAATCTCCGGGTGGCGGTCTCAAACCATCAAACAACACAAGCTCAGCCTATGGACTCCGATACTGATCACAATAGGATTAACGACGAAAAGCAAGAGACGACGAGCCGGACTAGAAGATATAACCTAAGAACCAGAAAAATAAAAGGAATCTCCAATAGCCAAGTAGTAAAGTTAACCCCAGATACACGCCTAAACTTGCCATCATCCCCATCATCTACCCAAAGCCTATTTGCATCCCCTCCTTCTTCCCCACATTTATTTGAATTTAATGATAGACCTGGCTCATCATCATGCTCATCTGGACCAGAGGACGATGTGCAGGTAGCAATAGCTACAGTATCTGCATCCGCCACTGGCCAAAACCGCGCGCGATATAAATGGACGTCAGAAATGAATGAGTTTATAATGCGCACATATTTAACTATAACCGAACTAGAAACAAAGACCAGAGGATACTTAGATTTACTACACAAGAAATTTACAGATACATACACAAACTTTAATGTCTCAAAACAACGAATTGGGGACCAACGAAGGGCAATAGTAAGAAATAATTTATTATCACAAACTGTCTTAAACACAATAAAAATGGAGGTAAAAAGAAATCTCGAGGCCAATAAATTGACACATAATGACGTAGATAATACCGAGGTACAAGTAGATAGTGAAATGCCGATAATCCCAAGTTCTTCAAGAATACGATGGACTGATGATATAAATGAATCAATTATGAAAGAATATTACAGGATAACACAACTTGAATCAAATAAAACCGGCTATCGTAAACCTTTGCATTCTGTCATTACTCAGCTATTCCCACATATATCACATGTATCCGAACAACGAATTTCAGATCAAAGACGAGTTATCGTCAATAATAGACTCCTCTCTGCGGAAAGACTAGAAGAAATTCGAACTGAAGTAGAACGGACACTAAATACACAAGAAAATAATTTTGCTACACCTGATTTTCCCCCTCCCGTAAATGTTCATCAAGATATAAACGCGAGCCTACAAGTGCTACCAAACGATAATAACGACCGCAGTGTACAAGTAAGTCATACAGAAAACACAATAAATCATACAAGTAATTTTATAATATCTGAATCAGAGCTAAACAACAAAATCAAAGAAACGTTTGAACATACGTATAGTAAATATATATTTAGTGATCCAACCCAAAGACCTTACATACCAAAGCAAAAAACTTCCAGAAAATTCTCTCATATTGTCAATTATATTGATCAAAACCTTTTACCCCAGTATATATCAGTAGACCACGATTTTAAAACCACCCAAACAATAATATATTGTGCAGCGTACACTGCAGCGATTTGTAACGGTTCCAAAATTAATGATATTGTGAAGAATAACCAATACCAAAGCAACAAACCCAGTATACCTGCATGGAAAAAGAGACTACAGAACAAGATACAAGCTTATAGAAAACATATAGGTAGGCTAACCCAATATATACGTGGTAATAGAAGCAGGAGAATGATAGCACTTATAGATAGTATAAAAAATAAATTCAGAATACACTCACGCTATGAAGAACCAAATTTAACGGATGAACAATACTTAGATAGCTTAAAACAAAGACTCTCAGCGGCTTCAAGTAGACTTAGGCGATATGATAACTGTACTCTCAGGAAAAAACAAAACGCACAGTTCATACATAACGAAAAGATATTTTACAGGCAGCTTAATGAAACCACGTGTAACAGCCGAGTAATAAATAACACTTTACCCTCAGCAGAAGATCTGCAGTGTTATTGGTCCAATATTTGGTCTAACCCAGTGCAGCATAATCAGGAGGCAGATTGGATAAAAAAGGAAACGCAAAATCTACGAGATATACCAGAAATGGCATTTGACCGTATCCGTTTAGATGTTTTTGTTAATGTTTTAAAGAAAACTCACAACTGGAAGGCGCCTGGTACCGACCACATACATAATTATTGGTACAAGAAATTCACTTCAGTTCACCCTTTGCTCCACAATTATATAAATAGCTTTATTGAAAACCCAGAGTCCATGCCTACATACATAACTCAAGGTAGAACATTTATGATTCCAAAAGACTGTAATGATACTCAAAACCCAGCCAAATACAGACCAATAACATGCTTACAAACTTTTTACAAAATACTAACGGCATGCATATCCCAAATTATAGATGCACATATTACAGACAATAAAATTCTTGCTGAAGAGCAAAAGGGATGCCGCAAATTTAGCCAGGGTTGCAAAGAACAATTAATTATAGACTCAGTCATAATGAAAGAAGCACATACCAATAAAAATAACATTTGCACAATGTATATAGATCAGTGGCGTGCCTAGGGTTCTGGACTAGGGCAAGCCCAATATTTTTTTTAGATATTTTAATATGTATTGATTTAGAAGCAAATGGTATTAAGTCGGCAGACATAACATCTATACATACACATGTTGGAAGAGGTGCTACCAGGACACTCATGTTTCGCCTTGCATATTCCGCGCCATCATGTGATAGGAGGCGGGCCTATGCGATAATAATGAATCTTAAAAAAAACGACCCGGGATTCGAATCCGACACCTCAGGCACCGAGAAAATCCTACCGTTCAATCTCCGAATAGGATAAAAACCATTAAAATAACAGCTTTGTTTATCACTGATATGAAATCACCTATAACAATAAGTTGTTCCGTAAAAATCTAATAGATGGCGCGATTTGCACAGCCATCTAAATATTCCTAATATGCTGAAGGCATTACTTATTATTCGTTTTTAAATCAATTAATTAAATAAATATGTAACTTAAATCACTTTTGGAAATGCATCTGTAACTTTAAATTGCATTTTAATTGCAAAAGCATAGCTACAGCTACGTTGCCATGTATAACTTCGCCGGCAGAAATTATTATTAATACATTCATGTTATGTTTCTTGTAATACAATTGATATAATTTCTATTGAAGGGATGAACTAATTTATTTTAAATATAAATCATTAAACTCCAAATAATGTAACACAAATCTTGGCGTTTGATAAACTATATGAAACACGATTGTTTAATAACCTATTTGAAGGGGAGAGCATGTTAAAATTAAAGAACGCACATAGTATATTAAAGCGAGTCGATAAAATGTACTATGCGTTTCAAATAAGAATAGGAACGTCAATGACCTTTAGTTGTCAAATATCACACGAAAAGTATGGTTAGCAACAAAAAAATATTTACGCATCAATTATATTTTTTTTCACATAGTCAAATTCTTGAACATTAATTAACTAAATAAATTGAAACAATTACAAAATGTTATATGGACACATAAACAAGAATGTTTAGCCATAAATAGCTTAAAAAAGTATACACTTTTTAATTTTTTATTTATTTCATATGCAATTATTCGCCAGAGAGTAACTATAACACGACATTATTCATTCATTAATTTTTTTTACGAATTATAAAATATTATTTTTATTCAACAAAAATATTATTTTAAGAAATCTTGTTTTGCTCACCCTACCTAAATTGTGCGATTTGACAGCTACTACGAACCAATATGGCGCAGGGTCAGTCCTATTCTTAGTTGAACCGCATAGTATCTTGTGATATACCACGACTTTCACAATCCCAGCGTATTTTTCGCGCCAGTTTATTTACAATACACTTGAATAAATTTACCTTTCTAACGGCAATGAGTAGTTTCACCGTCACACTCGCACCATCATAGCAAAACAATACCACTCATTTTAGTATCAAAAAGTCTAAATATCAAAAACTTAACATTATCACTAAAAACAACTAATTTTTGAGAAATACTAACAATCACAACTAACAATTGCAAAATGTCAAAATACATATGAAGTTAGTCGCAATTCGTACAGTATTGTCCATAAATGTAACATAAATATTACGACATACAATTATATTTTATTAAAAAGTACCTTCTTATTTGTACTAAAACTATAAAACCATATTAATAAAAATAAAAATAAATTTTAATAAATCATAATATTAAACAACAACGCGCCGACCATGAAACGTACGATGTTCATTCTAAAAAGCCGGGCATTTGGTGTAGTACAAATTGCTATACAAAATGTCTATACCTATACATTTGTAGTGCACTTCACTCGTGAGATCCCCATACAAAAATTGAGTTTGCCAAAAGCCTCGTAAAAGCACACGAGAGAGAAAAGGATAGATATATTTTGCAATGTTGCTACTACGGGAGCGTGTGGAGCCAGCGGACTTCTTATTTTAATGTTATTAATATTTGAATGAATTTCGCGTGGCGCTTCGGCGCGACGCACCGTCGCAGGCGCTTTTAATAATAATAGTTTGGATTTTAGGCGCGCGACAGGACGACGACCTTTGCGCTCTCGACAGGACGCGGTAAATTCAAAATTTGTAAATGTTTTCTAATAAAATATGATTGTATTGTACGGAATAAAATGGTTTGTGTTTAGTATCGAGTATGTACGTATTAAGTAGGGCAAGCCGGGCTTTTGGGCTTCTATGGAAGTACCGCCACTGATATAGATTACAGTAAAGCCTATGATTCCGTCCCCCATAGCTGGTTAATCCAAATTTTACAAATTTACAAAATTCACACCAATTTAATAGAATTCCTACGTAAAACAATGCAAACCTGGCGAACTAAATTAAAAATAGGTAATAGATCACACGTAATTGAAACCGAGGATATTCAGATTAGGCGTGGAATATTCCAAGGAGACGCCCTCAGCCCTCTTTGGTTCTGTTTGGCTTTAAACCCTCTTTCTAATCTGTTAAACCGCTCAAATTCAACAAATACTACAATAGACGGCCAATTAACTCCAACACATCTTTTGTACATGGACGATATAAAATTATATAGTAACAGTGTAAATTCTCTTCACCTACTTGCAGACCTAACCCAGCAGTTTTCCAAAGATATCCACATGGCATTTGGGGTAGACAAGTGCAAAACATTAACTTTTTTACAGGGTAAATTACAATTAACAGACTACACTCTCAGTACAGGAGAACAAATAGAAGCAATGGACTTTAATGAAACTTACAAATACCTGGGCTTTCAGCAAGATAGACAAATCCGTCAGAAAGATACAAAAATGGTTCTAACTCGCAAATTTAAACATAGGCTTGGATCAGTACTAAGAACTCAACTCAATTCACGAAATATAATTAAAGCCATAAACTCTTATTCAATCCCTATCTTAAGGGGATACCTCGATAAATTTGGCTTTTTTAAAACCCTACATATCATAAATTACTAAGATTAGGTAGTCCATTTTCAGATATGTTTTAATTGATGATATAATTACCAACTTTATGAAAAAAAATACATGATTACGCCACTTTGCCTTAACAAAAATACAGTCCAAAGTAGCAGTTGTTTAGTTTTTTAAGAACTCAGAACTCCTAACTTACCCCGTGTAGAAACTCAAGATTAATTTGACATAAACATATTTTTAAATATTATATTTTCGCGAGAAAAAAACAAGAAAAAAGTAAATAGTACGATGACAATAAAATAAAATATGGTTTGGCGCTTATGTTGTTTTATTTTGAGAAGCGCATGGGCCATCGTATCCCATTCTTGTACGTTACGGCCATATAAGCTATCTCATTGGGGGCGTTCCCGTCAGACGGCCGCGGGCCTTGGTGGACGACGGATCTGCGCTCGACGTTTCGAAATTCTAGCCCGCCGATTATTTTTTACGTAATTTCAAATTTACGGAAATCTTATTATTTTAGGTGGTACTCTTTTGTGTTTGTACATTTTAATTTTTTTACATATATTTAAAAAATAAATAGCAGTATATATTCATTTTTAAGTTCATTTTTAACTAGCTAAGTTACCAAAATAAAAGAGAAAGGTCATTGACTTACGTATAACTAGCTCAACGAAATTAGTCGAAGGGAGCGTAAAATTTTATACATTTTTGCAGGGATCGAAACCCATTCGATATTACGGTACCGGTATCGACGAATTTCGGTTACCTTTAAGATTTCGGTAACCGCTATGACGCATTATAAAGGTTACCCTTATATTCGGGAACCGTTTTAATACCGGTAACCTAAAAAGACCTTGAATGCAAAAGAAAATGCGTTGTTTTTGCATAACAAATAAATATCATACTTGTCGTGTTGTTTACACAATATCGCTGGATACGGTTCATTTCATTTTTGGTGGGTAATTCTGTTGAAAAAATCATGAAATGAGTAAAGATTATTGTGTGGTATAGTGCCATAATGTTAAGTAAAGACAAACGGCGGTATAATCACACACAGGCACTGCCCCCGCTTTGACTTGTAAGGAACTTCGCATGAAACATAAAGGTAACCCTTATTTCGGTTACCGGTATGATACCGGTTAAATTCTAGGAATCCAATAAAATTGGCGGATACCGGTTACCATTAAAAATACCGGTATTATTTTTTTCGGTTGATACCAAAAAATACCGGTATTTTCGATACCGGTTTCGGTCCCTGCATTTTTGCCTCATAATATAATTACGACGCTGAAGTCTCGGGTTCGAAACCGGGTCATTTTAATTTTTGCTTTTTGTTATTTATCCGAATTGTTCCTAATCGATGTTTGAAAGAACCATCATTCCGAAAAAATGAAAATATTCTCTGAAAAAAGAATATTCGATCCGCATTTTGATTGATTTTTTTGTTATTATTCGGGTGAAATTTTATACATTTTTGCCTCATAATATGATTACGACGCTGAAGTCTCGGGTTCGAGTCCGGGTCATTTTAATTTTTGTTTTTTTGTTATTTATCCGAATGGTTCCAAATCGATATTTGACTGGTAGACTGCCTCAGTGGCGTAGTTGTACTAAGGTACGGTTACAAAGGTGAGGTCTTGGGTTCGAATCCCGGGTAGGGCAAAGTGATATTGGATTTTTCTATTCAATATCAGCCCAGAGTCAGGAATTTGTGCCCGATATGGCGATAGGCTCGCCACCTATCACATCGTGGGACGGAACATACATGGCGAAATGTGGGTCTTGGCACCTCTGCCTACCCCTTCTGGGAACAAGGCGTGAGTTTATGTATGTATGTATGTATTAAATTCCGTTTAAAATGTATAATAACCTTTTTTGAAATAGATACAATAAAAAAACATTAAGTACACAACTCTGTTATTAATCTGATTGGTCTCTAAATCAATATCTATCCGAAGTACCCTTTCTTCGAATAACCTACATTCGGAGTCCGAACCGAAATGTATGGCCGCCATTTTGAACTTTTTTGTTATTCATCCGATTGATATATAAATCGATTTCTGGGTTACCCTTTGCTCGATTAATCTAATGCTTGCTTGAATGCTTTTGATCCAATTGATTTCAACATCGATATCTTAGAGCAGAAAAAAAATGGCGGTCGCAATTTTCAATTCCGACCACCTATAGGGTTATCCATAAATTACGTCACACAAATTTCATGATTTTTTGCCCATGTAAAGAAACATGTAAAGTGTTGTATATGGTCATCATAATATTGTGATATTTTTCAAAATCATCCAGTATAATACCATTAGAAAAATAGTCCCTTTCGGGAGCACCTCTATCAATAGACAGATGAAGACACTATCCCATCAAAAACATCCTGTAAAAAAATTCCAAGTCTCGCAGCTCAGGGTTTCTACCTCAAAAAATTGTGAGATGCTACATGCATATACCGATACCAAGTCGATTAATTTATTTAGTCCTTGCATAAGGGACCTTCTGTATAAAGTTATTACGTAAGCTATTATCATATAAATATTAAAAATTCTTTACGTTATAAATAAATGGATCGACTTGGCCATCGCATGAAACCATAATGTATCGTACATAATGCTGCTGGATGGCTGAAATTTTTTACAGGATGTTTTTGATGGGATGTCACGGCTTTTTTTAGAGTCCTAATTTTTTCCTTTTCGGTACTTTTTACTTCTAGAATATCACCAACATTTTTTCGTAAAGCCTCTGTCTTATGGTATTTTCTTATTTTTGTAGGTGGCAATTTATCACAAATATCACGGATTTGTTTATTAATATTCTTTCTTTCATGGTAATTGATGTTTTGGAGCTATTTAGTCTATTTATTTGCAAGTTTTTCTTCGTTATGTCTTTCTAAAGGAAGTTGTACAGTTTCATGGGCTGAATATACCCTTTCCCTCTCAATACCCTCTCATGTTATGCCTTTTATATATAGACTAGCGGCCAGGCCCAGCTTCGCCCGGGTACAAATAGATTTCTGTACAAAAATATGTACGTATTATTATTATACATATAAACCTTCCTACTCAGGCACGCTACTGCCGCCCCGGCCGGCCAGTACTGCCGCAAGCGTTACGTCCCGCAATTTTAAATCTGTAATATCTTCGAAAATATTCATTTAAATCTTGTGCTGTAAAGGACCATATAGATCTATATTAAAACAACAATGTATTTAAGCTTTTTAATTAGATAAGGATTAATGCTGTATTTGTCGTAAAAAGTAAATGACAAAAAACTGTTATTGTGGGATATCCATAAGAGATAGACATATACCATCGCGGAGTTTTCTGTAGACATCTTCAATGTGTAAAAATAATTACTACATTATTTTGATAAATCTCGTAGGGTTCAGCCTGCGTTTGCAATGTAAGCGGAAAAAAATGATAATTAACGACATCACATTAGAAACCTCAAATATAACAGTATGTCTCCGCTATTTAATGGATGTTATTATACACGTAAACCTTTCTATTGAATCACTCTATCTACTAAAAAAACCGCATCAAAATCTGTTACGTAGTTTTAAAGATTTAAGCAAGGGGACATAGGGACAGAGAAAGCGACTTTGTTTTATACTATGTAGTGATACCTATCTAGAACTATTATTCCATTATATACGGGTACAATTATTCATTAACTGCAAATGTAACTTTGTAATCCTATACATTTATATGGGATTACAAAGTTATTCAGGCAGTTGGTGTATCTAGAACACTAGGCAGAAATTACGAAATGTTTAAATTTTTCCCTACTTAAGACACTAAACACTAATTATATTCTAAATTTGAAGGATCTATGTCTGCTAGAATTGCCTTAGACTTTTGATGATCGATCAGTTAGTTAGTGAGTGACAAAATTAAGAAAATGGTTTCTTAGATTTACGCGAATGTTACACATTGAAATAAAACTATTATTTACGGATTTTATCGCGAATTATTTAGTTTATTAATTATTATTATTATTAATTAGTTTAATTTTTTACATTTTTAACTTCCCGACGTTTCGATTACTTTACAGCTTTCGTGGTCACGGGGCGGACTGAGGTATTAGACGTCTGCTCTGTGACTGTTACAATTTAACTACCCTTATTTTACAATTATTAATTTTAAAAAATAATTTTAAATATCTAGTCTGTGTTTGCGACACGGTAGTTCAACTTAGAACAAACTACGACGAATTCTAATCATTGGTTTGACTTACTTAACACCAGAGGGCGTACAAATCGTTGATTTTTACGGGTTTCCCCATTTTACGTAGATTATATTTTACGCGGATATTATTGGCCCTTAATTACTTCCAAAAACATTGATTCGCTTATTAGCTGATTAGTTTATTTTAAAACAATTATTAAATTTATTAAAATTCATACTCATGCAGTGCGTGGTGGCCTGTTGGTAAACGGACTAGACGCGACTGCCAACATGTTCACGGTGGTCGCGGGTTCGAATCCCAGGGCACACCTCTGACTTTTCGAAGTCATGTGTGTATTGATAGTCAATCACCACGCACTAAAACGGTGAAGGAAAACATCGTGAGGAAACCTGCATGCCATGGCGATTCATAAGAATTTCTATGGTATGTAAGTCCGCCAACCCGCACTAGGCCAGCGTGGTGGACTATATGGCCTAACCACTCTCAATCGTATTCTCGATTGTAGAGTAGGCCCGTGCCCTGCAGTGGGACGTAAATGGGCTGATACAGATACAGATACTCATGCGGAAATGAGAATTTTTATGTTCGCATTTCTATACAGAATAATTTGTTACAAATAGACAACATTCAAATCGATTCCGTTGGATGTAGGATTCAGGTCTAAACCTCCCTAAATCATTTATTTTTGTATTTAAACGCAATGAAAGTAAGTTTAGACATATTACGGGATTGTTTTTCTTACTTAATGCCAGAGTGCGCCTTGAATTGATTGAGTGACGTCCTATCTTAGTATGTAAAATGTACTCTGTGGTTTGCGATCCGATCTACGCAGAAGGAGCTCACTGTGTCTTGAGGTCTGGCAGTTGGTCTTTTGGGTTCCGATTTAATTAAATGTAGTATTGGATCCCATGTTTGTGCAAGCTTCAAGCCATCTTCTCTATTGAAATTTGGATGTTTTTTAATTTCAATAGCCTCGCGAAACATCCTGGGCAGGAAACGGTGTTCTTTAGCGAGGACTTGGGGCTGGTCAAAGCGGAGGTAATGGAGGTAAGAACGTCGGGAAGTTAAAAATGTAAAAAATTAAACTAAATTCGCGATAAAATCCGTAAATAATAGTTTTATTTCAAAATTAAGAAAGTTTGACTAGTTACAATTCTTAAACTAGTGGTTCAAATTGAATGAAATTTTAAATATACATACCGTGTTTACACAATGCCTGCTTAGTAACTGAAAATTCAGGTTTCTTGCTTTAACCACAACGAAGTTATGGGGGGTTTAAAATGATCTGAATTGCTTCGAGAAAAGGATGGTACCACTGTGCCGCTTTTTAGCTCGACTTGGTGGGGGCACTGGCGTGCCCCCAGGTTTAGAGTATTTTTTTTACGAATATATTTTATATGTCACTGAAAATCTATATCTATACTAATATTATAAAGCTGCAGAGTTTGTTTGTATGTTTGTTTGAACGCGCTAATCTCTGGAACTACTGGTCCGATTTGAATGATTCTTTCAGTGTTGGATAGTCCATTTATCGAGGAAGGCTATAGGCTATATATCATCACGCTATGATCTATAGGAGGAAAGCAGTAGTGACATTTCTAGCAAATACGAGGAAATTTTGTTCGTTTTTCTTGGTCCGATTGGTCGATATTCTAAACTGATAGTCAGAATTAAACATTTTGACCGCCATTTTAAAACGTGTATGCACCCGGGCAGAGCCGGGCCCGATCGCTTGTATTACTATAAAATTAATATTTACAATGCTTTTCATATAACGAAAGCAAAATAATTGTAATTGATATCAAATAATTTCGCCGAAAAATTTGTCTAGCGTAAATAAAAGAAACATTGTTAAACAAAAATGATCCCTATTTGGTTGTAAAGAAGGTTCAAACTGGAACGGGCGGGTGTGATCGCCGTCATTCTCGCGCCAAGCGCATAGCAGTAATAATAAGAGCGTGAGCGCCGGTGTGACCGCACAGTTCGAAAATCAATAATAATTATTTTATGTGGAATTTAAACAATGATCTAATGTAATTACTTATCGTTTCCGCTCTGTGTACATACTTCAGGAATACCTAGTCAGTTTAGTTTGGTTGTTATTACAAAATTCAAATTTATTTCACACATTTTTGTTAATTTTACAGTTGTATCGTAAATCAAAAATCACAAAACAGCAGAACTAAGAATGACGTTGTTTTATAGGCGAAAGTCAGTGGTCAAATCACAGGTCAAATGAAGTAGAAACAAATAAATCATCGCTAGGCGCAATGCCTTTGGCGGCATTTATCAAAGGGCGCCTAGACGATAGCGCTTCACACTAGTAGAGTGAGTGACCGGCAAAACAATTGGTATCTTGTATTTATACAGACATTATTGTAAATGTTTGTGAGGTTTTCGTAAAGTAATAGTTTAAAGTTCGTGTTTTAACACTTAGATTGTAATAGATTTTTTTTTATCAATACAAAAGTATGATAAACAATATATAGGCACATTGTCAGAATCATACGGATTATAAATATACATAGGTCTACATTAATTCGTTATTACTAATATTAATAATACCAGTAGATAATATTTAATCGGGGAATGTGCGCCAGTAGCGCAGTGCCGCGACGTGATGCGGCAACTTTCGTTAACCACGCCCCAAAATGCTGCGAATATTTTTCGAGGTAGGCTCTTAACGTACTCTTTTGGCATTATAAGTTGGTCCCAGACGGAATTAAAAAACCTACAACGTGTCATTAATACGACGATGACAAAGCATCGTAAACACCATCCACGATCATGCACACAGCGCTTAACTTTGCCAAGAGAAGAAGGAGGTAGGGGGATTATAGACCTAGTTAATCTGCACAATAAACAAATATCTAAACTTCGAATTTTTTTCCATAACCGAGCAATAGAATCTAATTTACATGAACGCGTAGTAAAGGCCGATAGACTGTTTACACCCTTAAATCTCCATGATAGAAATACCCAAAGTAACGAACACATAACAGATAACAAAATGAAAATTGCAGCATGGGCCCAAAAGTCTCTACATGGGAGACATCGCCATGACCTCCAGCAATCACATGTCGATATGTCAGCGTCGAACGCATGGCTAAGGCGAGGCGATCTCTTCCCAGAGACAGTGGGTTTCATGCTTGCAATACAGGACCAAATAATAGAAACAAAAAATTATCAAAAGCACATAATCCGTAGACCAAATATCATTGACTTATGCCGACACTGCCATAGTAGCCCAGAAACCATACAGCATATTACTGGAGCATGTAAATCCATAGCCCAAAGTGATTATAAACATCGCCACGATCAGGTAGCAGCTATAATTCACCAAAACCTGGCTTATAAATATAAATTAATCACTCAAAAACAACCATATTACAAGTACGAACCACAGTCAGTTTTAGAAAATAACAAATGCAGGATTTATTGGGACAGAACAATAGTGACAGATAAAACCATCCATAATAACAGACCCGATATTACAGTGTTAGATAAACATACCATGACTGTATATATAGTAGATATCGCAGTTTGTAACACCCATAACCTAAATAGCACATTCACTGAAAAGATATCCAAGTACACTGACTTAGCCATTGAGATAAAGACCCAATGGAAAGTCAGTAACACCAAAACTGTCCCAATAGTCTTATCAACTACAGGAGTCATACCACACACCCTCCATACTAGCCTTAAAACACTCGATATGCATAAATCCACATACATACTTTTACAAAAAGCGGTCATTCTAAACACATGTCGCCTGGTCCGTAAATTCTTGAATAACAACAGTTAATCGAACATAAATAACTATATCTCCTTGGCTTCGGCCCGAATATAGTATATTGCCTTCCGATTGTGGGAGAGAAGGTTAGACATAAAAAGAATAATAATAATAAAATCTTTATTTAAATAACATTACATGAAACAACTAGTATTACCAGAGGTATCCACACTAGGCAAAGCCTGTAACTTGGAATACCAAAAACGAATACAAAATGAGAATTATCATATAAGGTATAGAATAGAATATTGTATAGAATAATTATTCAATTTTTAGTGGAAACTTTGCTGATATATGTATTTGTAGAAATTTAGTCTTTAAGAACTTCAGGATTGTATGTTTCCCAATAAAATTAAACAATAAATAAATAAATAAAAAATAAATCTCAGGAACTACAGATTGTCGTTGTGTTGGATAGGTCATTTATCGAGGAATGCTATAGGCTATATATCATCATGCTACGACCTATAGGAGATAAGTAGTTATAAAAAATGTAGCAAATACTAGGAAGTTTTATTAGTTTTTCGTGGTCCGATTAGTAGATATTCCAAATTGATAGTCGGAATTGAACATTTTACGCCCATTTTGAAAAGTGTATCTGCACCCGGGCGGAGCCGGGCCGGACCACTAGTATAATATATAGTTTATATTATTTACTTTTTGATTTGATCAGAGTTTGTTGGAAGATTTTCCGTTTTTAAGATTTATTTTTATTTGTAGATCTTACTAAATTAAAGACAGAGAATTAAAAAATAAATTAACTGCAGAAACTACACACCGATTTTAAAAAATATGCTTGTTTTGTTTTACTTCTTAAAGAAACATTACTTATTAGATTTTACACTTTTTAGACAATTAATTTACTGATTCTATGCTGATATTGTTTCAATATAATTATCACGTTTAAATCGAATGATTTGGCCAATATTTGCAATCGTGTCAAACATAACATCCATTGCTGGGTGCAATATTTGCAAAGGAACTTTACCAAAAACTTAATGTTCTCATGGAATTTAAACGTTTTAATAGTGGTTGTAAGATGTCCGAATAAATCAGCAATATAATATATTGTCTGATTATCGCGCTGTCCCATCTCAATCGAGGTTAATATCTTTATTGTTGTTGTAAAAACATAATAGCCAGTGACAAAGCAATTTACACTTATAAAAATAAATAATGAGTAGTTTTTAAATACTTCAAGGCTTATTTAATGTGTGCGTGACAAAAATAAATATTGTAAAAACAAATGATTTGCATATAAATTCATATTATTGGTTAATTTTTATTGCATCAAACACGTGAGAATAAAGTAAAGACGTGCATTAAACAATGTTTTGACCTAGGGCTTATACAGGGAACACAAGCTTGTTCAAGACTGCGACGAAAACGAAGCCAGGTGATAGTTTTAGTGAAATCAGACACATAATAACAATCCAACTAAACATTTTGCAAAAACGAGACGCCTTTTTTGTTATTTTTTCTATCGTCATATTTAGATGGTAAATACATAGTTTTTACCGAAATAATAGTCTACACTATTACTACTGTTGGAAGCGGCCCCCATCGAAAACGTAAGATATGTCGGTGGATTTTAGGCTCACATGGATTTTACTATACAGTTATCTATATTTATAATAGTACCAACAAAATAAACACCCAACTGTCTCTTTTCTGTTAAAAACGATGTTATGCGATCTCCAGCCTTATTCAAAAATGTCATAACACTTTCATAAGTACACCATAGTTATTATTTTTTACTACACGCAAAGCCTACTGAGGATCCGCATTCGGAAAGTATTCTGCACCCAAGCATTAAACAATCGAATCGATGACTTTCCTTCATCGATTTTAAATTACTACAATACTATATCGATACACTATCGATATTCATTCACGAGAACCCCCGCGGTTATGAAATTACGTTATTCCATACACACGCGATTAATTTTACATGTTAAACGACAAGCTGACGTCGCTAAATGAAGACTAAACAGTCAACGCGTTTTAATTTTTACCATAAAATAATCGATTTGTCGCTGTAATATCGATTCGGTGAATACGATATGTAGTAAAGAGAAAAATAAACGGAATATTATGTTGCCTATTTCAATATTCTATATGATACAGAAATGGTAATTGTGTGATGTCATTGGCCATATTATTGCATTGAGTATTGCTTATAGCTAAAGATGATATTCTTTATTTCGACCAAATAAACATTTTGGGCAGCGGTAAGGTTGAACAAAAAATCTTTTTGCAAGGTATAATGATCAGGATATAAATAAATCAAATAAACTAACAAAATTGGTTCATCAAGCTGCGTAGTGTGGCAAATTGCAATATAAGTGAAACTATTTTATATTAGGTATCTAGAGGAACATTTGTCATTAATAAAAATTTATGTGCTTACATAAATGATATTAGATGCGAAATAGGTGTTAGCATTTTTGCTTCAAGAAAATAATCAGTTTATCAGAAAACATACTTATCGGCTACCCAACGGCTGTGCGTTTATTAATACACAGTTCCCGGACTCAGGCTTAGTAATACCATAAATGTCGACATTTGACAAATTGTAAGCGCAATTTAATGAGAATCAGGAAACGAAATACTCGAACTTTTCGCCAATGATATCCAAACATTAATTGAAATGTCCAGGCGATAATGATAAAATATGGACAGTGCGACGTCCGTTTTTCCGCTGGATTTCACGAAGTTTCACAATTCTTATCTCAGTCCAGTTTCCATAACCGGTCACATATCACTTCATCAAACATTTGCTTAATTAAACAATTTTTGTGCGAGTGAATGCAAGTTTATAATGAGGTGATTAGAAATCATTGCGACATCGGTATAAGGTGCCACACCCACCTACCACTATGGAAGCTAGTATAGAAGCTGATGATTGGAGTTCCGCTATCATAGACGAAGATCTTCAAACCAGACGAATCGTACTTGTAAAACTGGTATATGCGCATTATTAAGAGAGACAGCTGTGGCGCAATTGGTAGATACCGGCTGTGCAACGAGAGGCCGCGGGTTCAATCCCCGCATGGAAAAAAATGATTTTGAAAACCACAAGCATTTGTTTCGAGTCTGGGTGTTTGTGAGACCGAAAAGTCTCTCGTAGTTCCTGATACCAACAACATAAGACTCGATCATAGTGTGGGGTCAGGACTATGTATGTGACCATTGGTTGTATTTTTTTATTTATTTCAATAGTCCTTCCATGCAAGGATTTAACGGAGAGATCTACCTGGCAGTCATAACCGGAATAAAACATAGATTTTTTATTGCAATGAACGGCAAGACGAGCACGACGTTCGCCTGATGGTAAGCGATACGACCGCTCATGAACAGTAGCAAAACCAAATAACACCTTGAATTACAAACCAACGCTTGGCATTCCACTGCGCTCGCCATCCTGATACATACGATGTTAAGTCTCATAATGGCCAGTAGTTATTCTCGCTACAGTGTCCTTGAAATCGGAACACAACAGTGCATTTACACTGCTCTTTGGCGGGAGATATGGCCAGAATAGGCATAAATATTTCTTGTCAGTTGACTTACTTTATAGTAATTAACAAATTATTTCCCGTTACTGATGTTACTATAATCAAAATCAATGGTTAAAACTTATTCCAATCATAAATTATGTAAAAATAATCCATCCTTCTTTTTACCTTTTTGATCGATCGTATCTTAAATTAAATATTGTGCTGTATAAATATGTGATAATTAATTAACAAAATGTTGTTTTATTGTTGTATTATGCATGGATACCACGATTAATTATTCGATTTCACGCAAGTTCTGAGCGACGAGACGCTTGACAGAAATATAATTCTTATTAGCAAGTTTCCTTATAAGGTAATTTGCCATATAAAGTATCAGACCTTATCCATTTTTGCTGTTGGTAGGTCTCTCATATGTGAGAGGCCGTCTGAGTTAGTACCACCGCAATGTTTATTTATTCCGCCAAACAGCAGTCTAAATACACTGCTGTGTTTCGTTTTGAAGGAAACTGTAGCCTGAGTGACTACTTGCTATATTGTTGAAACTTAACACCTTATGTCACAGAATGGCGATCGTAAAGGAATGCCAAGCATTGCTTTGTAATTCTTGGTGTTTTTTGGTGTTGCTACTGTCCATGGACTAAGTAATGACTGATTTTACACTGGTCCTTTTAAATCAACTAAATAACTTCCTACTAATATTTGAACTACCTTTAGAAGACCTTATTTGTAAGAATTGAAATATATAATTTTTCGTTATAACTCATTTACATAAAATTCCAAAGACATGAATTTGTTAAATATTCAAATATGTTGAATATAACACGATTGAAGTGTACAAATGGGAGCTGAAAAATTCATAACATCGTCAAATAAAACTTTCTGTACACTAAATTCTATAAATTTTCTAAAATAATCCACAAAATAGGCAACAGTCAAAGCCTATATCTACATCAAACAAGCATTAACAAGATATTTGACGAGCTGAAAGTCCATTTCATAATTCCTGACACAACACAGTCTTGTCGATTTATAGCCACTAACTGGCCGAAGTGGTCCTTAGTTCCAGCGATGTGCTATTTTATTGTTGGACAGTAGAAAGATTTTAGTGTACCGCCTCGTAACCGTTTAGACGTATTTAACGCCGAGGAAATCGACGTGAACTGTGCTCTTATGGGGCTTTAAAGGGCCTAGTGGGTGTTTTATATTTGTAGGAGAATTTGACGACAACACACTTAGGCTGAGTTGGACAAAATAACTTTGCCAATATCATTGACTTTT
The DNA here is from genome assembly GCA_023078785.2 of Hyles euphorbiae. Lineage (NCBI taxonomy): Eukaryota > Metazoa > Arthropoda > Insecta > Lepidoptera > Sphingidae > Hyles > Hyles euphorbiae. The sequence goes on from CM041053.1 coordinate 4,776,000, forward strand.
GAAATATGTATGGGATTTTTGATTAAGTGATTGGGTGATGATTACGTGTACATAATATCGGCCCATAAGCCTCCCAGTGCAATCGAGTACAATTAAGGAGTTAGGTCATATAGTCCACTATGTTGGCCTAGTGCGAGTTGGTGGACTTTATATATTATAGAAATTCTTACAAATCGCTATGATATCCAAGACTTCCTTACGATGTTTTCTTTCCAATATTTTCATTGGTTGAATTTTCTAGTGGTGGGTCTCTCATCAGCGAGAGGTCGCCTGGGTTGGTATCATCTTAATGTCAGTTTCTCCCACCAAACAGCTGAATGAATGCACTTTTGTGTCCCGGTTTGAAGACTGGACATATTGAGACTTAACATCTTATGTCTCAGGATGGCGAGCGCAGTGAAATGCTAAGCATCGCTTTTTAATTCATTATGTTATTTGGTTTGAGAACTGTCGATCACTTAGCATTGGGCGAATGGTATGCTCGTCATAGAATAAAAATTTGATAGCCCTGTCCAGCAGTAGAGTGCTGTGGGCTGGTGATTATAGACAACAATTAATACTTGTAATTTGCTTCTGTCCCTTATAATAGATTGTTCTGTGACGTCAATGCAAGGTTTATTTAAGTTGAATGATTTATCGCGAAAAAAATTGTAGTACTTTTTAATCAGTAAGATTTTTGTTGTGTTGTTTTTCTTTTCTTAAATGGTTATTTTATTTAAATTGCCTGCACAACTACCTACATTACTTATTATTATTCTCTGTTTAGATGATACATGTATGTTTAGCCCAAACTTTAGTAAAAATATAATGACACATCGTCTAGGATTCACAATATCATAAAAACATATTTTTGTAGAATAAGTTTTGCCACAATTAAAACAAAGTAAGCATGATTGTTTTAAACACTACACATTGATTTACAAGCTATAATTATGTATGAAGTTACATATGACAATACAATTGCAGAAACTCCCTCTAAGTTGTGATTCTAAATTACCGTACATTACGTACGAGATAAATTAAATATCTAGGAGCTTCGTCGCCAGTTTATTATTTTTTAATTATACACGGCATTGTGTAATCAAATACGTCGACACTGCTATTAAATACAGCATTTTACTTGTATACCGAGACTATTTTTTGCATAAGAATGAATATAGGAGTCTTTTTTGCTATTCCAGGATATTACGCCTACGTAGTGACCTTTTATAGGGTCCGTGACCGTAGTACGGGAATCTTCTGCAATTGAGAATTCGATTGAGAAACTGAGGATCACATTCTACCAAGCTAGCCTATTGCGAAGATTTTTAAAGATTGTTTTTAAGTTTCTTCACGGTTCTTTCCTACATCGATGAATTGAGTGGAAATCGATAATTAAATATATACATTATCCCGAAAGTTGACATGGGACTTCGAACCCAAGACAGTTCTCGCAGTTCTTTACCAAGAGACCGCCATGCCCTCCCATTAATGTTACTAATACCTACTGTAAACAGATCAATTTTGTAACAAACGTAAGTGAGAATCCGCCCCGTGACTACGAAAGTTGTAAAGTAATCGAAACGTCGGGAAGTAAAAAATGTAAAAATTAAACCAAATCCGCGATAAATTCCGTAAATAACAGTTTCATTTCAAAATGTACGTGAATGAACACTAGAGACCATTGAACAGGCGAATGCGTGTTACTACGTCGAGTAAATACGCTCAGTGTAACGGGATTATACGCTATGACGCTCCTCGGAATCCGGGCCGCGTGTAAAGCCGTCTATAGGAACACTCTGCTAATCTATACATACGTAATAATGCCGAAGAGTTTGTTTGAACAAGTTAATCTGTGGAACTACTCGTATCAGGCGGATTTGAATTATTTTTGCACGTGATTTTTGGGAAATGTTGAAATTATTTTGTATAAAACTACCACCTTCAGGAGCCGAGATAAATAAAAAAAATAATAATATGGGAAATGTGTTTCTAGGCACTTCATTGCACCCGGGCCATAACCGCATCAACTCATATAGGTCCCACTGCAGGGCACGAGCCTCCTTCACAACCAATAAAACGATTGAGAGGGGTTTGGGGTTGGCATCTGATAACAAAATGTTATTTCTTGTCAGTACACGTTGACGTGTTGTCATGACAGATATTTATTTATTAATTAAAACTTTATTGTACACCTGAGGCTATCAATAAAGAAATAAGAGAAGAAAAAACGTACCAAAGGCGGTCTTATCGCTCGAAGCGATCTCTAACAGACAACCAACCATGGGATGGATAAGAGACCAATATAGGAGGATAGCACCATGGGATAGATAGATAATGATTAATCACTGAATTGTGAACTGATTTTAAAGAGAGCAACACTAACCGGATTGTAGAATAAAGAATGGCTGAATCTAAATGATGATAATATTTAATGGTTTCAATAAAATAAAAAAACATTTCATTGTCATTGTAATAGTCACTATTTACGGTTAATATGTGTAACATTGTAGTAGAATACAATTATTAATATTTATCGGCTCGTTTGCTATACACCACGTCTTCACACCCCGTTCCGTCCTCCACGTCTATGATCTATCTCCTTCTATATCTATCTCACTCACCCTTGGTTCGCGTAGTGTATAGTTCGAGACGACAGATGCTAAGAGTATGAATTTATCAATACACTACAGTCATGTTGATATATTGCGAAACGACCTTGGGTGGATGCACCCATCCACACCACAGTTACTTTTTGTGGAGCAATATTGTGCAACAAAGTTATCGATTGTTGCCAAATGTAATGCATTTTTTAATTGCTATTAATGGTGAGACGAGCGTGCCGTTTACCTGATCGTAAGCGATACGACCGCTCATGAAAAGTGCCAAAACCAAACACCTTGAATTACAAAGCAATGCTTCGCATTCCACCGCGCTCGCCATCCTGAGACATAAGATATTTTTCACCATTTTGTTACAAAACACTCATATAATTGCGTGTTAGCAGCACTAAAGAGCCTCAATACGTTACAGTTGGGGATAGCGTGTTTAAAACGGTTGATTTTAACAACTCAGCTTGATCTCAGCTTCCGAGCTCTTTTGTAAAGCAGACTATTCAGTTTTCAAAGAAATACAAAGGGGTCCGGATACCAAAATTAAGCCCTAATGATTCAATATGGTTTCAAAGCGCATGCACATACTTAATGAAGCAGCTTCCGTGGCGCACTTGTTGGGAAACCGGTCGTTTATCCAGAGACAGCAGATTTGAACCCCGTTTAACTTTATCTCGTAAAAATACGTGGTAATGTCTGATAGTCTATTGGTAGTAGCTCTCATAAATGTGTGAGGTCACCTGGGTAGGTACCATAGCAATATCTATTTCTCCCACCAAACAGAAGTGTAAATGCACTGTTGTGTTCTGGTTTGAAGGATATTGTACCCAGAGTACTGGACATGTACTACTGGACATGATAAGACTTATCATCTGATGTCTCAGGATGGCGAGCGCAAAGGAATACCAAGTATATGACTTTGTAATCCATAATGTCTGGTTTTTCGTAACCCGCGGATAATGCAGTAAGTAACGCTTACAACGTAATGAAGTCTACAACTATTGTCACACTATAAAATACAATACGGCTTTGACTAATATGTAATCAGCAATACTGCAAAGTATTACTGTTGTTGCATAAAATAAAATTCATTTTTTATTGTATGTACTTGTAATCCGTAAATGCATCATTTTTTTTTTATAGGATATGAGCTGAACTAGTAATATCACTTTAAAATTAAAGTAGTTACGTTTTTATATTTTTATCACTGCATTTGTAATCAGTTTTTTTTTATATTTGACAAAAAGAAGCACGAAAACGATTTTATTATTTAGATCAGATTTCGAAGTTCAATACTTGGTCAGTTTAGTTTCCCTTCATCTCTTGCATGCTATGCTCCATTCTCATTCTTCTCCATTCTCAGGAGTGAGCTCTTCTCACGATTGACATCCAAGTATAATATAAAAGTATTTCATTTTTAATTATCAATACTATTCTCTATTAAACTCCACTCCGAGCTTAGTATAAGATTACGATACCGACATAGAATTTTAAAATTTTGTATTTGGGCATATTCGTACAGTTTTCGCTGACGTTCGAACATTCGTGGTCTTGTCAGAATATAGTGACCAGGATGCATTCGAGCAATGGTCTGTTATTCTTGCAACGCGATTGTAGAGGAAGACCTTTTGCCGTCTGGTAGATATTATTTATTTAGCTTTTGCCCGCAACTATGCGTGATTAATTTTTATTATATTATATATAATCCATACATACTCTCCTAAATAAAATATTACGTCTCTGTTTGTACCCTAAAATGAGAAAATTCTGAAATTCTTAATTACGTCATTATATGTATCCCGTGGCGCAAATTATGTGGCCTATTACTTTATCAATAACGATTTCCCGTCTTATCTCAACTTAACACTCAAAAATTAAAAACCTTACAATTAATAATTTGATACGTAATAAGTTCCTACCTCTAACATTTCTAATCCCGGAACCACGTACTTTACTTATGAGTATTATTTTCGTGCAACCCATTTTTGTTTTAAATGAAAGTTGCTTATGCCTATGACATGATACACTTCCAATATTTCAACACAAATTTCTGTTTGTTTTTGTGTGGCCAAATGATGATGAACCACTGACACAGTCCACTAGTTTTCCATTATGAACCCCTCAAAAGGTTCAACCCTGCTAACCAGTGTGGAGATTTCCCCACACAACGGGATGATATAGGGCGATTTTTTACGCTAACCAGTGTGGAGATTTCCCCACACAACGGGATGATATAGGGCGATTTTTTTACGCTAACCAGTGTGGAGATTTCCCGACCATTAACGGGATGATACAGGGCGATTTTTTACGCTAACCGGTGTGGAGATTTCCACACACAGTGGGATGATATAGGTTCGTTACCTGTGTGGGCGCATGTTCGCATCGCTACAAGTGCGCTGGCGGCGGCGAGGCGCGCGTGGTGAGCGGGATGGGCAGCAGGTGCGGCGCGTACTCCGGCGCCAGCACGTACCGCGGCGAGCAGCACATCGCGTACGAGCCCTTCCGCTGCAGCTGCAGCAGCGAGCACAGCGACTGCTCGTACATACGCCACTGGTGCACCACCCAGTGAGCTGCACCATACAACATTATTAATACAAGCGTCTATTGGCTCTTGACAACTATAGGCTTAAGGGCCATTTATAAATTACGTCACACGTTAAAGAGCAGGGAAGTGACGAAGTGTCACCTTGTGTGACAATGGGCGGGAGGGGTCCGAAATTTTGGAACATTACGTTTTTAATTATAAATTTATACGAGTATATTTTACATCGAAGTATTACAACACTACCTTTAAATCACGTAAATGTACAATTACAAAATACGTTACATCACACTAGGTAGGGAGGAGGATCAAAAATTTAACAACCTGTGACAAGGAGGGGACAAGGAGGGTCCAAAAAATCATGAAATTCGTGTGACGTAATTTATGGATGGCCCCTTATAAGCCAGCAACGGTCGCCACCCACCAGTACTACATTCGACTCTATACTATCAATAGGCCAGCGATATTCAACATTCGCGTTTGCTGTTGGCAGTCCTAAATGCTTCACATAAAGCTCATGTAGACGACGCGGGCAGGTTTTTAACGGACTTTAGAAAAGGAAGAGATTCTCAATTTGACTTGGCATTTGACAGCCAATATGTTACGCATATATTAGGAAGTCAAATCAATAAGTAAATTAATCAACGTTTACAAGTATTTGTTACTTTTCAGTGAATTATTTTTGGTTTTATTTTTATTATTAGTTTTTTTGTATCTGTAGTGTTACCGCATGTATTTGCCATATCTTAGCATTTTTTTTGGTAATCAATTACTACTCTTAATTTTTCAGTAAATAATGCGTACAAAACCCGGTAAAAATACTGAAATGAACTAGCATTGCGTCGACGCGCGTCGTCTACATGAGTCACCTGATGTTTACAGCTGAACATCATACCCAAGATTCCAAGAGGAACCTCTCAAAACCACCTGAATCCAGGGTCTTCCTGCCTTTGTCGTCAGTTGAGCTGGCGGATAGGCACCGGTACCGCTGAATTGTCCAGTGGGCCCACATCAATCGCAGCGATGGACGTCCAATCCCTGCTACTACAAAATGGAAAATACAGTTGGTGGAATGTTTGTACAAATTTCGGAGAACCGTAATAACTAGATTTATTATGTGTCGCGAACAAATCGCGACTGTACAACATTGCAGTATTCTTTGATGTAGTAATCGGAAATGTTCGGTTTTATAACATTCATATATGTAAATAGACTTATAAAGCTGAAGAGTTTGTTTGTGACCTCAAATATCAGGAACTACTGATTCGAATTGAAAAATATATTTTTGTGTTGGATAGGTCATTTATCGAGGGATGCTATATATCTTCACGCTATGACCCATAGCAGGGAAGGTAAATACAAGGAAATTTTATTCGTTTCCTCCCTCTTCTTTTTTTGCTGTATCAAAATCTATATCTGAGGGTTCTCTTGCTTCGATATTCTAAATTGATAGTCGGAATTGAAAATTTTATCTGCCATTTTGAAAAGTGTATCTGCACCCGGGCGGAGCCTGGTCAGACCGCTAGTTAAGGTATATAATCTTTAATGGAACAGATTTGACCGTGAACAGGGTTGTATGGTCTAGTGTTAGAATATGTTATGCATGTTAATACAAAATTCTCGCATTTATTACTCTTAAGTATACATTTCGGAATAAATTAAGTTTTACGATTTCTAAGTATATTAAATGTTACATTATACGCTGTTATCTAAGAAAATAAATGGTCCACATGCTTCCGCACGTATTGTATTCAAGTTATTGAGAATATCGCGATTGTAATATAGTGTACAAATTAATGACCTCGCATAAATTGATTTTAATGCTATCGGATGCAGTTTAATGGAAACCATTAATAACAAATGCATCGTCAATAATAAAATACGTGAGATATGTTGTTCCCTTTTCGCATATTGTTCCGTCCTATGTGAGGAATAGATCCGATTCAATATGATATTTAAGAATTTCTGTGTATGCAAAGTCCGCATCAGGGGCCCTAATATATTCATCCGAAACGAAGTTCAAAACTTCGGATGATCAAAGTTTATATACAATACGAATGTACCTACATATACTTATGGTCGTTATTGACTTATGGTCGTAACTATAGACTTATAGTTACGATGTACGTTATACAAATTCGAACTTTTGCAGAGTAGATACATTCGTATCGTATAAAAAACTTCTATCGTCCGAAGTTTCGAACTTCGTTTCGGATGAATATAGTAGGGCCCCAGGGGGTTACTCTATCCTCCGACGCGACGACAAATGTTCGAACATCGTACATAAAACTGTACGAATATGCCCAAATACTTTAAAAAAAAATCCTATCCTCTATCGTACGTCATAACCTTATACTAAGTTTGACAGCCTCCGTGGCACGGTCGGTTAAATGCCGCCTGTGAAACGAAAGGCTGCGAAATATTTGTGCGGCCCACAAATATATGACTTTTCGGTGTCACAAGCAACTCTGGGTGCTTGTGACACCGAAAAGTCTCTCGTAGTTCCTGATACCCGCGACACAAGGCTCGATCTTAGTGTGGGGTCAGGACTATGTATGTGACTGTTGGGTGTTATTTATTTTATTTTATTATGTTTCACAGCGAATAGGAATGGTTTTTAGAAGTGGAAATTTTGTATATTTGGGACGTTAAACTTTCGAACATTCGAACTTCGTATCGGAGAACAGAGTAACCCCCCATGTCACTCGAACTATGGATTAAAGCAATCTCAATCGAAATTGCGTTCGTAGAGAACTTCTGTGATCAGAGGTGACCAATTATTATTGGTGACAAAGAAAGAAATAAAGAAATGAGATTTAATGGTGATACAGTAATTTATATATCATAAATATTTTACATGCTATATTAGTACTGCAAAGATAAAACACTAGAGGATTGGTCGGTCTCTCGACTATTCTTTCCACCCTTGTAGAGATTTCAATACATCGTATTTATTATGACAACTTAACATTTAATGGCAACGTAATATGCTGATTTATTAATATTAATCCGCTTATAAGTGTATTGGAAAATTAGAGTCGGAAATAATTTGCATATAATCCTTACAGCGAATGCATCGACTCATGGTAGTATGTAATTTGTATGATCAATATACCTAGTTATTGACAACCACACAAACGTGACAAGAATACAGAGGCTACATCCTTAATAAAAACCTGCTGCGAAGTAAAATTACATTAAATACACATAAATCATGTAAAATGATTTGTTTCTTGAAAAGTAGATATTTGTAGTGTTATTTATTTAGGAAGTAATTATATTTGAATTAAGAAGAGGCCAGACTACATAAATTAAATTAAAATTTAATGTAATGTCATAATTAAATCAATTAGTTTTCTGGTACGCGCAGTAAAATGAATGAAAAGTTCTATACAATTTGAATAAATATGGCCTAACCACTCTCAATCGTACTCTCGATTGTAGAGTAAGCCCGTGCCCTGCAGTGGGACGTATATGGACTGATAAAGAAAGAAGAAGAAGAAAAAATTGAATAAATACTTTTAAGAAACGTAAATTCGAAGAATGCAATATAATCACATAGCAACCAATACAGAAGTTAAATTTAGCCAGTATCTCACCTACTAATAACAATTGTTTCTCATAGCTCAGCGACTACTGAGTAGTATTAAGCGAAAATATCTTCCAACAATCCTTACTAATCCATAGATATATAATAATACTTCGCCACCGTATCAGTCACTAGAAACGCTCTCAATGCCAATAAAACCAATTGTCGAGCAAAAATAACTAACATATACAAACCACGTGCAGAAAGCTTCATAGAACATATCTATTCTAATAATCAAAATAAACATAGCAACGTTATTATCAAAATAAGGAAGTAAACGGCCGTAAAATAAACAAATGAATAGCAACAAGTTTGCTACAATGTCGCAGAGCGATGCATATTTAAATCTTATACGTAATGGCACTATCAAACTATATCTATTTGTTCCAACACGTGTACTAAGAACCCACGATACGGATCAATCAAATTGCATGTTTATAGTGATAAGGCGAAGATATAAATTCATTTGACGAGGAAAGGTGGATATGTCGTTTCGATTTCGATTGATAGTGTCTGGTAGTGTCAATGATACAAGTGCCAAGTCATATCATACGTACCAACCACGTGCCAAATCATGTATACATGTAGGCATGATGCAAGTGCATGCCATTTTAATGAGATCCGTGCTGTGACGTTTTCCCGCGATCTATTTCTAGTTTGTAGTTCTGAGTGCGGGGCGCGGGGAAGTTCTTTAATGTCTGGACGGTTTTCTTCTGAGACAGAAAACGTTGCAAGGCAATGCTGTTTTAATGTCATTAATTAAATGATGGCATTTGAAATCTGTTTCAATGTTTAATTGGCATTATCGATATGTAAGCGTGTAACTTTCTATGCAAAGAAATATATGAGTTTATCTCTATGTATATAACAGACTTTTAGATGAGTTTAACAATAAACCGCCACAATCGAATCGGACAATAGTGACTGACTGCTCTCGAGGCCTATTACTGCGACCGACATTCAATACTATTTCTATCTAGCATAGTAACAGAAAGTCTTAATCGAGAAATTGCCACCACGAACTTATATTAAATTGAAATACTTCCATACTATATCATTTCTCTATGTAAAGTGTGGTTTAATTAGTGAAATATTAATGCATTTTCAAATTATTACGTATCATATTCTTACGCCATGCGTTAATCTAATATATTCGGTCATATAATCATAGTTTTTGGTCTATAATTATATATTAACCCATCAAAGAACTCGCAATAAAACAGCACGATCTCTACCGGCCGCGAAGGAATCCACTTTATCCATTAATTTAAAAACTAAGGATAGGCCCTTCAGTACATTGGGTACGTCAAAAAGATGGCTGTGTAAATCGCGCCATCTGTTGGATTGTTACGTCAATGGCGGCCATGAAATCGTTTTTCAATAATGCTAAAATAAATGTTTATTGACTTAAAGTTATATAATTTTTACTTAGCGTTGATAAGAAATGTTATCTTTTTTTTTTTTTTTGTGAACTTTCGGTCATCTTTATTGCACCCACGCACGATACAATTAGGCCAGTGATTCTCAACCACTGTGCCGCGGCACTTTTGTGTGCCGCCAAATTTCAAAAGTGTGCCGCCAAATTTCGCAAATATATAATAATGTTAATATTATTAAATTATATCATTTAAAAAGAAAAATATTTTTAACATGAATATATATTTAAATCCACAAAAAAGTTAATTATTTTATTATTTGCTTTGCAACGCGTTTTTTATTAGTGCCAAATTATGATGAAGAGGCGTGCATATCAATAGGAATATGTCTCAAGGCGCTCTTTGTGTGCCGCCAAATTTTGAAATCGTTAAATATGAGCCGCAACAAAAAAAGGTTGAGAATCACTGAATTAGGCATTAGTCGACGACTTACAGACCGGTGCGCTGTGACGTCACAACCGCTGCATTGGTCCGCGGACCACTTTCGTGACAACACTTTTTGTACTCTCCGCCCCATCCATATATTTTACGTCAATGACTTTATCTATTAAACAGTTCAGCTAGATCCGTTATTATACACGTGTACCACAAAAACTACTGAACTATATCAATTTTTGTTTTGTTTTATTTATCTAAACCATAATTTTTTTGCCAAAAAGATACCATGATATCAGTATTCAATATAAAGTCATTTAAATGTTTACGTACCATGTTTAGTATATATCTTCACTACATAGTATAGAACAAAGTGTCTTCCCGTCTGTCTGTCCCTATGTATGCTTAGATCATTAAAACTACGCAACGGATTTTGATGCGGTTTTTTAAATAGATATACTGATTCAAGAGGAATGTTTATAAGATACAAATACAGGGTGTCGCAGTTAGTAAGAAAAATAACATATATCTGGTGTGGAATTAAAGGTGCGACAGGCCGCTAGTTAAAACAAAAATAAGAATATATCACGCCCACTACTAAACAGGAGAATTATGTATAATCCAGCATTCGGCGGATAGGTGGCTTAGTCAATTTCACTGGCCTACTGCGAGTTGACTACTTAATATCATAAAAATATTTGAATTTAAACATCAGTAAGACAATTCAAAGTCGAAGGTAGTTAACCTGATACATATGTCAGGCGGGAGAATTCCTATATGTACTAATCGTAGTAATACCTACTGTAATCTGTACATTATTTATAAACCCGAGATGTCTTCACAAGGCCGCGGAGATAATGCATCGTCTCTATTTTAAGTGTTACAATGCACTCGTACGCATTCTGTGAAAGTTGTTGGATTTAGTGTATTATAATTTCGTTACAGTATACAAATTATACATGTGCGTAGTCGACTACGGCCCAACTTCTCTAAATTAAACTTCTCATAGTTTGGTTTGTTTTTTTCGGGTTCAACACATTTGTACCCGGGCACGATCCTCCTCTACAACCGTCAGTACGGTCAGAGGGGTCAGGCCATATAGTTCACCACAGTAGCGTTAAATTTTTCAGGTTTTGTTACGATGTTTTCCTTCACTGTTATAATGAAATGGTTGAAATGGAGTTGCTCATGGTGTCGAAAAGACTAGTCAAGTTAAATATACCGACAGGAGATTATTATCTTTCTTACTCTATTTGTATAATAATTTACTTAACATCGTACCTAGTATTAATTACAGCATAAAAACAACGTTGCAAGTTGACGGATAGTCAATTTTATCAGATCGAGAGGAATTTTAATGCTAAATTATTATTAACTATCTAAGAAATTTCTGATGTAATCGAATGATTGCCACACTTCGAATCAAAATTGATAGAGCAGTAATTATTTATAAAAGACGCGTTAAAAATGCTTTTATAATACATACTTCCTATAACCTTTTTCAAAATAGGTTATCATATAAGATCTTAATGCCGATGGAAAAGTTAGGATAGGACACGGCTAGATGACCACATTGAGCGCAAGTGGCAAGATGCCACAGGCTTAGTTGTAGGTAATGCTTTTCAGCAAAAAGTCCAGCAAACATACTCGGTCCAATTGATGAATAATAAGCACTGCTCATAAGAATCTTCAACACTTGGATCACAGGCATTTTGCAAAATCGAAGGGCAAAGAAGATGAAAAAAGAAGCTTCCATCGTTCTTTTTTCTAAAAGAAATATTGGGCGTCAAATCTTATACAGTAAAATAAACTTTACAGCTAAGCTGGCGCTTCACGCCTGGTTTCTGTGACAGTGGTAAATGGATTTATACACCAGATAGAGGCTTAATGTGCCTTGGCAATATTGCCTAGGGCGCAGATAGTGCAAAAATCTCCATTGATAAATGTAACAGCTTTAAAGCGATTCACGCGCCGAAAGCTTTGGGTTCGATCTACCCAAGAGTAAAGTTTATATCGCAGGTTTTGATTTTGCATATAAATAAGACAAAATTAAATAGGATAACCCCAGGTTCATATGTTTGACTTAAAAATACATACGTAATATATGTTTTGGTGATTGATAAAATAGTTTTGTGATTAATTTTTTTTTGTACTTAAATGTTAAGATGATTCATTTATAGGATATTTTATTTTGATAAAAATATGTATAAAATTATCACATACGTTTAAATAAGCATTAAATTATCATTATGTTTGGTTTCAAACCAATCGAACGAAATGCGCTAAACATCTTATTAAACCAGAATTTCAAAAGACAATTAATTAAAAGCGAATTCCTTTCCCTCATTTACCTTCTCCAGTTCGTCGAGTGCGCATCGTGTTTCGCCGATGATTACACGGACAAATTACATGGCGACCAATTTGCTGACGATTACTTGTTGGGCAAACGCGGTAGAAACTCGACTGGTTTACTTAAGAATTGGTTTCAATGAATGACGTTATAATTAGCTCCAACATTGTGCATGCGGCGGAAGATATCAATATGGGTAGGCCATTCAAATTTAACCTGTTATTACCTGAAAGTAAGTAATATTAAATAGAGGCAGCATTTGAAACAAAATGAAAGAATGCTCACAGAAGACATGAAATAAGCGGAGGAGGTCTTTATCCAAGAGTAGGAGAACCAAGAAAGTTTAACTAAAAAATACACCTCATAACAACAGGAGACTAGACCCAGAATTACATATACCATGTTTTCGATTAATACGGAGATATAAACATAGCTATGCTGATTTAATAGTCACTAACCCAGCCTTGTTGAAGATTGAGAAGAAAACAGTAGTAAATTACGTAAAAAGTCGTAATTAAATCGATTTTAGGCCTTCATACATATATTCAACAGTCACAAGCATAGTCGTGGCCCCAAACTAAGATCGACACTTGTGTCGTGGATTTTAGAAACTATAAGAGACTTGTCCGTCTCACAAACTCCCAGATTCGAAACAATTCGGATTCATAGCATCAAAATATATCGGAAAACATACTTCTCATCTTGCGAATGATCCAATTTTTGCGGAAAAATTCTTTAAAATTCATGGATGCAGTTTATAGATAGCCTCTAAACAGCTCCTATTGAAGAAGCCATTAAGTCACTCACTTCCCAATCGGTCCCGACCGTCTTATCAACTTGACGTGGAAACAAGCGCCCTAATGGACCGGCAATTCGCTAAGTTCATCTCGAACAGTGACAAATTAGGACGTCCTATTCTCGTATCGTGCAATTGATTGACTGGACCCGTTGGGAGTACGGCCGATATCTCTTTATACTTATTTATATATTAACTAGACGCGACTGAAATAGCCGGCCGGACGCCGGGTCGGAATAAACTTATTCTAGCAATCTTTAGTTGCAATTGAATTAGGGCTTATTATAAATTGGTAGCGCTGATCAAATATTGTACAATCTGAATCAAGAAAAATAACTAAATACTCTATTTAAAAAGTAATAGTGGGCATTTTTTATGCTGCCGCATCACTTTATCAAAAATGTAGTTTAAGTAATGTCAATATTACTATTGCCAATAACGGATATTGCATTACTTAATGGTCGCCATAATTACACTGACTTGGTTAATTGATTATCCGCAATTTACTTAAAGGGCCTTACATTAAATAAGTAATAAGTTAATACGACTGCCTTGGTGGCGTAGTACTATTCCCATCCGCATCCGCAAATGCGGAGCTTCCGCATAGATTTGGACATCTGCATCCGCAATAATCGATCCGGATATTTATGCGGATGTAATACAAGATGAGACAAGACAGAAATTTGGCGGTGCCAGCGAATGGCGCGTGCCGTTCGCACGTGACATTGACCTAAGGGAGCGAAAGAAATAGTGACATGATCGACGCGTTTGTTGTTGCTATGATGTTAGATTCTTCTAGTTAAGATGAGACTCGAGAAATACCAGAAAATGAGCACTGAAGCTAACTAAGTACTCAAAAGAGAATTCCTTTCTTACTGCACTAAAAAAGAGTCCTTTTGGATGAAAATCCTCTTAAGTGGTGGTCATCGAGAAGATATTATCGCCGATAGCGCGAAGATTTTTATCTATTCCACTAAGCAATGTTCCTAGCGAACAATTATTTAGCCGCGTGGGTTCAATTTACGAACCTCTTCGTAACCGCCTTGAATCAGAAAAGGCGGCGTTATACTTAATAAGTACTAATTGACCGACTTCAAAAAAGGAGGAGGTTCTCAATTCAACTGTATGTTTTTTTAAGTTTGTTACCTCATAACTCTGTACTGGGTAAACCGATTTTGATTTGGTAATCTTTCTTTGATTGAAAGCTGGTGCTTGTCATTAGGTCAATGATGAAGATCTGATGAACATCTTCGGACGTAGATAGGAGAACTCCTCAAAATTGAGTAGAATTCCAATGGTTCTTAGCCTAGCCTAGCTATAGCCTCGCGAATCATCCTGGGCAGGAAACTATGTTCTTTTGCGAGGACTTGGGGCTGGTCAAAACGAAGGTAAGAAGTGCATTCAAATTTCCATAGAGAAGATGGCTTAAAGCTTGCACAAGCATGGGACCCAATAGGGTTATGTCCAAGATTTTATTTGAGCAGTAAGTAATCATTCCTTAAAAGCATCGTTTATAAAAACAAACGAATTTGAAAACAGCATCAAAATTGAATGTAAAATGACTGAGATATTAATACATTTAATAGTACGGTGGGGACACTCGTTGTCTCTTTCGCACGCGTGCACCTTATCGAAGATGACGTCACGCCGTGCATGTTGCATCCTTTTCTATCACTCCTACCACCAACTTTCATATATTTGTAACTTGCTTATTACTTAACGGATTTTAAAAATTCTTTCTGATTATGATTATGCGTAACGTAACCTTCCGTTATAAACAAAAATAAAAATGTATGAAACTAGCCTATTCTACACTTAATTAAATCGGAACCCAAAAAACCAACTGGCTAGACATCAAGAAACAGTGAGCTTCTTTTGCGTAGATCAGAACGCAAAAACAGATTAACTTTTCAATTTAATAATTGTAAATCAAGGGTAGTTTAATTGTAACAGTCAATGAGCGGATGACTCAGTCTGCCCGTGACCATGAATCCTGTAAAGTAATCGAAACCGCGTCGGGCAGTTAAAAAATGTAAAAAAATTACCAAATCCGCGATAAAATCCGTAAATAGTTTTATTTCAATATTTATTCACATACTAACCACTCTCAATCGTACTGTCGATTGTAGAGGAGGCCCGTGCCCTGCAGTGGGACGTATATGGGCTGATACAGACAGACAGATATCTCTATAGAAAAGTCCGTAATTCCAAATTTATTATAATATATCTCTATAGGATCTTAAACATCCGCATCCGCATTCACATCCGCGGATGTGAAAAAATCAACATCCGCAACATCCCTAGTCCCGACCCCACACTAAGATCGAGTCTTGTGTCGTGTGTAGGAACTATGAGAGGCGTTTCGGTCTCACAAACTCCCAGACCCGAAACAAATACCTGTGGATCACACAAATATTTGTCTCGATGCGGGGATCGAACCCGAGGCCTCACAGCCGGCGTCTAACCAACTGTGCCACCGAGGCTGTCATTATATTGAGGCGGGTCAAAAATTAAGCAAAATTATTGACGGGTATTAAGGACCTGGAGATCTGTTATTCATGGTGGTACGTCAATAACCAACGTGAGAAGGAAACGTGGAGCCATGACAGAGGCGGGCTTCTGAGACAGGAGATATTATTATGCAGTCTAGGATATACAAGACAAGATGTTCGTGGGAACGGATACTATAAGCTACGGAATTACTACTTTGAGTGAACTGGTGTAAAGATCTACTTTAGTCTAATATCCACGATATTGGGATAAAGTTGATTTTACAAAGCTGGTGTATGGGAGGAAAAAATATTTCGAGCGTGATATATGTTCAGATTGTAAGCTAGGGATTTTTCTTGTGCTGAATAGGTTACCTTACATAACTGTTGTCTTGATAATACGTTCAAAGTACACACCAACGCTACTTGACCGCACACAGTTCGCCTTTTCGTCTCTGAAAAACGTCTGGCGTGTCAGGAATCTGGTACAATCTGGTAATCTATTAGTTGCAAACTGTCGTAGACAATTTGGTCTTTGACAGCCTTCATGGTGCAATTATTTAAAAGCTGGGTGTAAAATGAGACCGCGCGTTTGATTCCCGCACCTAGACAAATGTTTGTAAGAATTACAGCCATTTGTTTCGGGTCTGGGTGTTTGTGAGACAGAAAAATGTCGCGTCGTACCTGATATGACACAAGACTCGATCTTAGTGTGGGGTCTACTACTATGTATGTGACTACTGAATGTTTTTAATATTATATTTACTTATCAATAGAATAAAGTGTGTGGTGGCCTATTGGTAATGGACCAGACGCGACTGTCGACATATTCTTTTTTTTTTTTTTTTTTTTTTATTGCATTGAATGGCAAGACGAGCAAGCCGTTCGCCTGATGGTAAGCGATACGACCGCTCATGAACAGTAGCAACATTCCACTGTGCTCGCCATCCTGAGACATAAGATGTTAAGTCTCAATATGTCCAGTAGTTGCTCTGGCTACAATGTCCTTCAATTCGAAACACAACAGTGCATTTAAGCAGTGTTGTTTCACGGGAGAAATAGACATTGCGGTGGTACCTACCCAGATGGCCTCTCACATATGAGAGACCTACCACCAGTAAGATTATTCACGATGATCGCGGGTTCGAATCCCAGAGCACAACTCTGACTTTTTGGAGTCATGTGTGTATTGATTAGTCAATCACCATATAACGCTGAAGGAAAACAAAATGAGGAAACCTGCACACCATAGCAATTTGTCACATTTCTAAAGTGTGTAAAATCCGCCAAACCGCACTAGGCCAGCGTGGTTGACTATATGGCTTAACCACTCTCAATCGAACTCTCGATTGTAGAATAGGCTCGTGCCTTGCGGTGGGTCGTATATGGGTTGATACAGTACAGTACAGTATCAATAGAATTTGCAACATGAATTCTCGCCACCCCAACGACATTCAACCGATATAACACAGTCTAAATAGCATACAGTTGTCGGCATATCGTGCCCAGACGATGCGCTAGGTGTCAAGCTTAATAGGATACGCCACCAGTAGCGAAATGCGATACCGTTGGTGGACCCTGACAGTATTAATTTAAAGGGGAAAGTGTGGCGAAATTACACCTGCCATAGATCAGGTATAATTTAATAAAATATGGATAATATGACAGATAAAATGAATTTTTATGTTCATTATGTACTCAATGGACACCGATTGGCAGAAGGGATCAGAGAATTAAAGCGAAGCGAATTCTTGTAAAGGTTGCCAGGAAGAAATCGCTCAATGCAATATGGCTACTCATTGTACTATTCATTTATTTTATTTGTTGTGTTTAACCACTATTTAAGTTGAGATGTATAATAAAGAGCAAAAAATATCATATTGCGAAAAAGTAGCAGATTAGACTATGACTATGGATTACATCTATTTACGATCTACGTATTTGTCAGACCTGGGGCCCTACTATATTCAACGAAACGAAGTTCGAAACTTCGGATGATCGAAGTTCATATACGATACGAATGTACCTACATATACTTATGGTCGTTATTGACTTATAGTCGTAACCATAGACTTATAGTTAGGATGTACGTTACACAAATACGAACTTTTACAGACTAGATAAATTCATATTGTATATAAATTTCAAGCGTCCGAAGTTTCGAAGTTCGTTTCGGATTTATATAGTAGGGCCCCTGACCATAATTACGTAAATTCTAGAATTTATATTTTTTAATACATACAAAAAATACGACCTAATACGACTATGTCTGAAAGGCTGAAAGGTACACATGAAAAGAACATAATTATTCAGTTCAAATAAATAATTTCTGAAAAGAAAATCTTTTAAGGCCATATATATATAGGTAGAACCATAAAAAGTTGCACGAATTTGAAAGTGATTCACAATCCAAGCAGGATCATAGTTTATGACATTTTGTAAAATAAAGGCACCATTACATGTGAGTTTACGCATACTAGTCGTTCAATTTAATTTCCTTTTTTTAAAATTACAATTCAATTCCTACTCACGAGTAACTAGGTCTAACAATCTAGAATACATATTGATATCAACAACGCGTGTCTAACAACAGGTTGCTGTCAATAAAATGATTTATCAATCTTTATAAATCATGCCAATGATGTTGAAAAATAACTTAATTGTGGACTAAGATTAATATGATGCCTTTAATACGCTTAATGGTATACTACCGGATATTTCCTTGGCAGTAGATTTTAATGTGACGGACTTATGTACATACCATATACATTCTTATAAATCGCTATGGTATGCAGGTTTCCTCACAATTTTTTCCTTCACCATTAGACCAGCGTGGTTGACTATACGGCCGAACCACTCTCAATCGTATTCTCGATTGTAGAGGAGGCCCGTCCCCTCAGTAAGACATATGAATGTATATGGGGTTTTATAGATACAGACAGATTTTTTTTTTAAATACTTTTTTTATTTATTTATATGGAATGGAGGAGAGGAAAATAGAGAATATTGAATGTGTATGTTTAATTTTGAGATTTTTTTGTGTTTTTACATATCCATAAAATTGACACGCGATATACATTTTACCTAACCATGAAATATTATTACATAAAATATGTTGATAAAATATAAAAAATTGTGTTTTAAATAAGTAGGGAGTAAAATTGCCTTGCTCCCCGATGGCTCGGTGCCAGCCAGCATGCGACACAGATGCTGAGTGCGGGTTCTTTTTATCTTTTTGTGATGAGTAGCGTTGAGCGTTTCTCATCAAATGTTATTTAGTAATAGAATAATTTGTGACGTAGATATATAATTAAAAGGGATGAATTTAACATATAAAATTGTTTCTGTAATGTTCATATATTTGGAAAGAAAGAAATATGTGCTTTTGGAATGTGGAAGAGGCTTTTGCCGTGCAATGGAACACTATAGGCTTATCATAAATAACACTATTTACTTATTGTGATGAATCGCTAGACGAGCTGATGGTAAGCGACATGACCGCAATGGACAGTAGAAAAACACTATCAATTATAAAGCAATACTTGGTATTCCATTGCGCTCGCCATCCTGAGTCACAAGATGAAGATGTTAATTCTCAATATGTCCAGTAGTTATTCTGGTTACAATGTCCTTCACACCGAAACACAACAATGCATTTCCACTGCTGTTTGGTGGAAGAAATAGACAATGTGGTGGAAGCTACCTTCCTTCTTCTCACATACGGGAAACCTACGACTAGGAAACGTGTGTACGGAAACGCAGTCACATCGCATGCGATAAGTGCAATGCACTCTAAAGAGTGTCGACTGATAAGATATTATCTTCACCAATCGACAACATTGTCCCGAGCAACATATAAATCGAAAGTACTGTCTGATACCAGAATGACACACATCTGCTTTTACAAGTTCAAACTCGTGAACACTAACAATATGCGTCTGAAAACCCACATTAGGTCAGCTTGGTAACCTCTAGCCCTGAGGACCTAGTCCCTCTCAATTGAACCCCGGATTATAGAGGGTTGTACCTTGCAGTGGGACGTTTATATGCATTATATATATGGTTTCTTAAATTTACGCGAATGTCACGCATTTAAATAAAACTATTTTTTACGAATGTAATCGCGGATTTGGTTTATTTTTGTTACCACGAAAGCTGTAAAGTAATCGAAACGTCGCGTCGGGAAATTAAAAAAATTAAGAATGAAACCAAATATGGGATAACATCCGTAAATAATAGCTTTATTTCAAGTTGGATTATAATCTAAAATATGGTAAAAAATTAACCCCAAATTTCACTTTTTACAAGCTGCCATTAATGATGCATGTCAATGCTAGCACAGTTACAGATAGCTGTGAAGTTAACACCACAGATCAGAGACGGTTAACGTCTGATTGGAGTAATCAGCTAGAAAGCCGAGTGGAATTACTGGCCTGCTGTATTAGATGCAAGTTAGTTCTGCTCACGTATCCGTCGGAACGAGATCTTATTAACGATAATCGGTAATAATCAATCAAAATTTCAAAGATATAGCCCCGTGGTAACATATATACATATGTAGATACGTGTCGTTGGTTAAAGACGTTTCGAGCTACTTTTACTCACAAAACTCCATCCAAAGGTTTTTTTTTGTTGCAATGAATGGCGAGACAACGTAAGTGATACGACTACACATAAACAGTAGCAAAACTAAATAACACTTTGAATTACAAAACAATGCTTGGCATTCCTCTGCGCTCGCCATCCTGAGACATTTTTCTCGCAGACATCGCTTAAAGCGTTAAGACCTCCTTTTTTATTTCTGTATTTTTTCTCTTAATGATGTAATGTTGTTTTACAATTAATTAATTGTTGTACAATTAAGATTAATAAATAAGTACACCCGGAGCTATATGATATATTTTGTTAAATACAAATTATGTTATTTAGAGCGAATATGAGAAACCACAGCTTCTTGTTTGAAAACTGGTTTAGACCACAACAAAATGTAAACTAGATATAATCTAATAATTTAAAATCAATTTGATAGTTAACTTAAACTATCGAACAGACTTATCTTTGTAATAGCGTACCTTGTTTTCCAGTGTCTTTCTTGTCATATTTTCTTGCAATAAATTATTTTTAATCCGGCTTTTTATAATTAATACGAACATTCATATCATTTTATCTCTCTATGCCTATAATAATAATACGTTCTATTTTTTTTAGGACGATACAATTGTTTACATTGCGTGTCGTTTGATTGCCAGTAGTTCCCACTCTGAGACATTTTATCGTCCTCCCAACTGAAGGATTCCGGAATTCTCGTACTTCTACGAAACTTCACTTCTAATAGAAAAGCAAACGTATTTCACAATGCAAGTGAGTTGAAACTTTAAGCCTTCTTAAATTATTTCGTATACAAATATAAAAGTTTTCTTAGTTTTACGTAGTATTTTGTCGCTTGGTGTTGTATTTAATACGCAAACTGCAAACAAAAAATGGCCATTTATTTATTTGTAAGGCTCATTAGAGCGAAAATATCTACGATTCTGGTTCCGATCTTTGGTTTCTCGCCAAATATGCTACATTGTATTATTCGTAAAATATTTAGCTCAATTCTAGTTGAGCTAAAATAAAAACATATGTTTTAATTAAGCATTTACTTGACCACATAACCTACACAAATATGCGATTTTGTGGTTTTCAAGAACTAGATATTACCCGAATGCCTGAAATGTAGCCAAGTGACCTAAAAACCCAGTAGTGACCGTGTGTTGCGGTTAGGCAATATTCGGTGCTCGAAAGTAAAGTAACCTTTCAGCCCTACGGTAAAATACCGATTATACTCTCTATTTAGAAAAGAAAATTATACCGGCGCTGGTAATGAGACTGAATTAATTTTGAAGGTTTTTGGGTATTTTTTGATACATTGATGCGCGAGTTCAATATTTAAATGGTATTTGTTGATACTGGATACAATGTTGCCAACCCTCTATCGTTATCACTGAAAATATTTCGTGCTTGCTACGAATCGATTAAATCAAAAGGGAACATTCCTTTACTTCCTGTGTCGTTCTCCAAAAACACCGGACCGAAACCTGCCATTTGCATTTACTAAACAATATCTACCTACTTGACCTCTGATAATTACCCTTAATTTACTACATGACATTGGCAAAATTATCGATAAAACGGTGGAGCCAAACTACATTTAAAAAGAAGAACAGGCAACATGCAGAAAATATTATTTTAAAAATAATAGCTTGCTACGCTACAGTCAACGTTAACTTCACATAATCACAAAACAAAAGTTAATTATGTCATATCTGTTAAACGTGAATTCTATTTTCAAAATAAAATATACTTTTGTCGACAAGATAAGCTACAATTTAAAAAACAATTCCATGCGTTGTTCATTTATCACGCAAGTTTGTTCACTTTTCATAAATAATAAAAACAAAGAGACGTTATCCCGCGTATAGATAACACGGCCACGTATAATTTGTTGTAATTTCGATACAAAGTAATTGCGTAGAATGACCGACAAAGAACGGCCGTATTGTCTTCATTATAAGGAGATTTGTTTTAATTCAATTAGTGTTGATATACTTAAAGACCTCTGTTTATCAGCGCTGATACTGTCGCCAATGACAAACATTGTCGCGTAGTCTATCGTTTATGTGTTGTAAACAGGTGTAGACGTAACTAATCTGAATACCCGAAGTCGAATTTACGTTAGTCGTCAAATTAATAGCTTCAAATGACTGCCTCGGTGGCGTAGTTGTACTACGCTACGGTAACAAGGTTAAGATCTCGGGTTCGAATCCCGGGTCGACCAAAGTGATATTATATTTTTCCTATTAGTCCCGATTCAGGGAGTAGTGTACGATACAGCGATAGGTTCGCCCTCTATCACGATAGGTTCGCCCTCTATCACATCGTGGGATGGAACATACAAAGCGAAACGTGGGTGGTGATAGCACCTCTGGCTACCCCTTCTGGGAAAAAGGCGTGAGTTTATGTATGTATGTAATAGCTTAAAACCCGTTTCATGATGGAGGTCTAATCGAATCATATGAGTTCGGAGTAACATTTTTAGCCCGCCTTTTTCTTGACTTTCGCGCGATCTCGTGTCTCGTAACACAATATTATTATGCTTATTGCATATGGTACAATTAGGATTGGTCTTAAAATATATCGACTTACATAAATTCTATTGATGTTTTATTCATTGAGATGATTATAACCCAAGACCTCGCAAAACATAGCCGTACTAGATAAACGACATAAATTCTAAACGCTAACAATGTAACTGCCAATACTACATCGATGGTTCCAATGAACACTCCTCTAACTCAAAATTTTCAAACCTTCGCTCCACGCTCTTCATCACATAAAACAACATATAAAATACATAATCAATTTATCGATGACAAACCGATGGTGTATAAACAACAGAAAGTAGGTATATAAACATCAATGGTCTTGTTCACAGACATTAAACAGTTTTAAAACTTATTTGTACCGAATGTTTCGTCCCTTTCAATCTACTTTTCAATTCTGTCAAAAAGAAATAAATAGATAGATCCAGGGGCCCTACTATATAAATCCGAAACGAAGTTCGAATCTTCGTGACGTTTTTCGTTTCGAAACCTACTCTGTAACACGAAATTCGAAACATCTGATCGAAGAATGAATGATTCGAATATATCGGCAATCCGAACCGGATTTATATAGTAGGGCCCCAGAATAATAAGCCGATTAAGGTAGAACAGTTTGTTGCAATCATATAAATATTAATTGGCATCGCAACAAAGCCGTAATTGCATATAAACACAGCGCCACGTGTAAGCAAGGTATTCTAGACAGAGTTCAATTAGTGTCAGATGATGTTAATTAATATCTTGACCTTGTGTTGCGTCACCGGTTCTCCGCTTTTGTTATTGTGTATTTTGGATCCCGGAATGAAAGTGGTAATGCTTGTTAATAAGAGATAGGACCTGATTCTGTTCGCGAGTTCGAATCCAAATGAACACATATCTGAATATTTTGAGCTATGTGTAAATTAATCGATACTAATATTACAAGAAGGAAAAAATCCATTGTTTGTTTGCTTGTAGGCAAACCGTGAAACCGATTTGTAAAATTATTTCAACATTAAAATACTACATTAATTCCAATGAACCAGGAGCAGGTTCACCCTTTAGGTTACATCAACTTTTATCAGTTTATTTCCTCTCATTAAAAATAACACAGACGAAGGGATACCAATAAAATAAAACATGAAAATCGGTTCAGGCGTTTTAGAGTAATTGGTGAACAAACATAAAAAAAGATTCCGACGAATTGAAAACCTCCTCCTTTTTTGAAGTCGGGTAAATTAACATAGGCAAAAAATACAAAGTAGTCGATATTATGAATGTCCATGTTTGGTACTTAGAAAGAGAAACCGACTAATAATAGACCATATAAATAAATCAAGCCAAAAATATTCAGTGGACATTAGACAAAGTCTCTCATGTAGAGATAAATAGTAAAGGCAGCTGGTGACATAAGCGTGCACAGTTATGCAACGCTCGCGGTCTCAAGTTCGATGTCAAGGCGGTGCATAGAATGTTGCAGGTCGTTCACCCGGCTAATGATTTGTAGCTATATGAATGATACACCTGTTGAAACGTGTCTTTTATACTATCACAAAGTTGATAAGGGTGTTTGGGACGTTTTGCAATTATTTTGAAGTGTAAATGGACGTCTTTCTGCACTAATAGATTTTTTTCGTTAGTTCTTGCCATTGAGTTAAAATTACTACTTATTAATAATAACTCTTGCTCTTATAATGTAGGTACGAGTTGGAAATTAAGGGTGGAAAAGACCTACAGTAGAATTTCAACTACCAACATTGCATGGCCAAGCATCGATAGTGTAACAGATTGACTTCTTATAACGTTTGTTATTTTATGCTGAAGAGTTACAATTGGGCTTCTGAAAACAACGTATAAGGGAAAACCCCTACGGAAATTATACATATATTTTTTTAGTGGATATTTGCCCACTACTATACACGAGACTCCTTGATCGACAGT
The DNA here is from genome assembly GCA_023078785.2 of Hyles euphorbiae. NCBI lineage: Eukaryota > Metazoa > Arthropoda > Insecta > Lepidoptera > Sphingidae > Hyles > Hyles euphorbiae. The sequence goes on from CM041053.1 coordinate 4,801,233, forward strand.
GATTAAGAAGGAGGTCATAGTCCACCACGTGGATTCACATAATGTGACTTGGCAGACTTCACACAATCATATAAAATGCACACCTATGGAAGTCATTGCAGACATTACATCTGGTGACAGCCTCCGTGGCGCAGTTGATAAGACGCCGGCTGAAACGAGAGGCCGCGGGTTCAATCGTCAGGTGTTTGTGAGACCGAAAAGTCTCTCGTTGTTTCTGATAGCCACGACATAAGACTTGATTATATAAATGTGGGGTCAGGACTTTGTGTGTGACTTTTGGGTGATTTTTTTATACAAAAAAACCAGCGTGGGTGACTGCGGTCTAAACCTTCTCGAAGTAATTTTCGATTATAGAGCAGGCAGGTATCCTGCAGTAGGACTTATATTGGCTGAATTACTACTGTTATATGTGGAAGTTAGTAAAATAAATGTCGATAAACTAATCTGCAGTAGTAGCAGTAACTCTTTAAATTTGTACCACCAATTAAGGGTCTTTGAATGGTATTGGGAATTGGCTCAAGGCTGCATTTATAACTAGTTTAAGACAAGTTCGGTTGAATAGGAGCAGAAGCTAAATCGTGTTAGATTGTATCACTACGTGGTTGTGTTGCGCCCTGCGCGAGGTATTACCGTGTCGATTTGTGTGCTGATTTTTGTGTGTGATTTACTCGATAAACTTCATAATCACAGCTTGTATATGAATCATGGCTGCAAATAGACCATTATGAACGATATTAGCTCGTAGTCTTCTGCTAGGATATTTAATGTATAAATTATGAACTGTTGGTTATCGACAGGTAATATTGGTGTAAATGTTGGAGATTGATTTAGAAGACGGCAGTTTTGTTTAAAAAAAACAACTAAGTTAGTCCTTACACAAGAATTCGTCCAGTTTTAAGGAAGCTGTCTTACACGATATTATTTTACAGGCACGAAATTTGACCCCAATTTTTTTTAAGACGAAGCCCTTCGCATATTTAAATAAGGAGATTGAAAAAAGATTATTGCGTGGAGAAGGACATCAATCCTACGAGGCACAGGCATTCCAATACGTCTTAAAAAGTTCCAAGACGACTGGTATTCGAATGAATACCAGTCGGTCTAATGCACTACGGATTAATGGTCACATATACTTTCGAAGGAATTCTTACAATTTTCAAGTTCTAAACCCTAGAATAGCACTCGTAAAGAAAGAAAGATACACAATTAGCACACAAACCCGCAATTACTTTGTCCAATCGAGGCAGTTTTGCTCCTGACCTACTCGCCGCGTGGCTATCGCAACATTTGATCTCGAGTAGGCTCCGGCTGCCAATGAACGTCGGACAATTCGTACTAGCACGATCTCTACATTTTGTTGCCTTGTTATTGCAGCTTATTGTGTGGTCTGGAGCTACTGTACAGTTTCTTTTTTATAAACGAGCAAATTATTATAGCCGGCAATTTGTCTATCTAGATAATGTATACAATTTTCTACCTGTCCACTTAAAATTGTCTTTGTGATATCGGCATTTATATTTAAACAGCGGGTTATCAAATCCGTCACATATATTTTAATTTCTTAATGAGTGTATTATTTACTGTGTAGATGTTTCCGCGGACTTATATCAGAAACCATTGAATCTATTTTTATGCAACGTTTAGTATTTTATATAAAAATAATAATAAATCAGTCACAGAAATACATAAATAGATGTAGGATTTGAATGTTAAGAAGAAAGATGAGTAGAATGAAACGTTAGACAAATGACTGATATGGAACGTGGTTTGTGTGAAAGAGATGACTAATGAAAGTATTTAAGATGGAAAGAGTAAGAGGATGAATGATATAGATGTTGAAGTATGCAAGGACGGAATGGAAAGAGAATAGTCTGGAAGACGACGGAACACGTGAAAGACGGAAGACGTATGAAGTGAAGACGAGTTTTATTTAACATGAAATATATTGAAGATTACCAAGACGATCTTTATTTCATTTGACCCGATACAGAACTATTCCCACATAGATTATAAAAGGAAGGTAAATGACGTATACAGAAGAACAAATACCTACATATATTACGAAGAATATATTTTTTATAAACGCATTTTTATAAAAAAAAAAATATCACCACTCTTCAATGTAATTCCTTATTCCCTAGTATATTTATGAGTCCTTCCACTGATAAGGTGCCGAATGAGTGGCCTTTCAGCCCATTTGAATAAGAGGACCTTATCAGTCACGTTTCTTGTGTTTGGGAGTCAGGACAAAGCATGTTCCGGACATTACCGCTACTTGAACACCAAGCTTTTGTTTTGTTGTACGTCATTCAAATGTTTAACATTGTGATGTGAGAGAAGTGATATAGGATGGATTTTTTTATGTAATCGTGAAGAACTACTTTCTCAATTAATATAACTTGCATACAAATAAAATAAATACCTAATTTTCACACACTCCTGACCTCACAGTTATTGTATAAAAATGCCAAAAGGTTTTATCATGGGAATTTACGACAGAATTTTGGTCTTACAAAAACCAGATCCGAATCATACACTGGTCGATCACCCGTGCCCTCTAGCTTCCTCCACAATCTCTTATCTATCTACATATATGTATAGTACGTAGACTGACGTTAAACTGTAATTAGATGCAAGTTAAAATTAAAGTAATCGAAGTAATCAACGCATCATTGTTTCTGGAACGTTCTCGCGCCTGCTGCATTTTCCGCATCTCGCGAAACGCAATAGCTAAAGTACGATTTAAATTACTATTCTTTTAGCGTATTGTTGTAGTAGTATCTCGGATAAACCGGTTCATTGCGGTATTAGTCAAATAGACTGAATTATCACTTTTTCACCCAGAGTCATCCATAGTCAATGAAATTATTTTTATAAATGTTAACCAATTCCTTTTATTTTCATATAATCTATTCAGCATTAGATGCCGAATAGATCACACGTAACCTCAAATTATAGTCCTGGAGGACTTATATGAAATTTAATCAAACCAAAGAATTCGAAGATTTTGCGATATCCCCATAGAATCGAATCGAATCCAGGAGATCACAATTCTCAGCCCATATACCACTGGGCCAGTGAGGCAACAGGTAATAATTACAGCAATAAAATATTTACTGATTAAAGTACTTAGCATAATTTTCCGTTAAAACTATATACAGTGTTCGCGAAGGTACGAATCAGTGCGGCACACAAATAGAAATCTAAATATATTCGCTCATATCACATCTCGCGTTATTCATATTCTCATCGAGTGTTTAGCTACCGTGATTTATGTCCCGCACACATACTTCAATACTGAATTTTATTGCTGCTAAGCATTTACTTCAATACGACATATTAGAAAGAAACATTTTATTCGTTACAAGCAATGATTTACACTATATGGACTATATGGCCTAACCACTCTCAATCGTATTCTCGATTGTAGAGTAGGCCCGTGCCCTGCAGTGGGACGTATATGGGCTGATACAGATACAGAATGATTTACAGCTTTATTAGCCACAAACTCATCGCTCTTGGCACAGACACAGGTTTTTTGTTGCAAAGCCGGATTGAAGTTTATTACCTGAATCCAGCCAGACTAGGATAGTACTACCGGTTCATTGAATATCGACGCATAACATCGTCATTTTCCGACTTGGTTAATTCTATGAGTTAATCGAAGGAGAGACCCAACAAGAATTTGTAAGTCAAGATCTACACTCTAGATCCCCATATAGTTTTGGATTAACCCACACCACAACCTTAGTTAACGTTTAGCTTAGATTAACTACAAACTTGGTGTTTTCTACAAAATAATATGGATCCTCTACTAAAATGACTGAATGAATCATAGCGGCAAACGTAAGTATTTTAATGTACTGTATCAGCCCATACACTTCCCACTGCAAGGCACTAGCCTCCTTTACAATCAAGAGTACGATTGAACATGGTTACGCCATATAGTGCACCAAGCTAGATACAATAAATATATCATATATATATATATACATCAAGCCGCAATAATTTATTGATTACATAGCCGATAGCAGTACCAAAAAATATAGACAAAATGTAAGTAACATTAATTGTACTTTCCATCCCGATACTTGTAAAAAGAATCGGATAATTCATTATATATTATTATATTCAAATTGCGATGTTGATTGATATGTCACTGTCTTTGCCATATGAGTACGTGTCCATTTGTTATTTTAAATTGCAATGTGTCTTCTCATGCTTACAATGTAATGACAGATTACACTCGTAAATTATAAAACCAAAATATATGTTAAACTTCTCGTCGTTATCAAACGGGACCGAATGGCGTGATTTCGGAGTTATTGAAAAATAATTGAACAGATAAGGAAATTATAAAAAATACGATATTTTATCAACGTCTAGATATTTTGTAATCAAAAAGTTTCTTGTAATTTCTGATACCTGTGATATTAATATATAAAACATGTTTCGTATAAAAAAGACTGTCACATTTCGTACAAAGTGCAATAATTTAGAAGAATAACTTAAAGAAAACATGAATCGTAAATATTCAGCTCATCGTAAACAAATCAATATGATAACTAATCGAAACATTTGCAATGTGTCACGCGAAATCCTTTATCAGCCCCCACTTAGCACCGGACCTGCATTTGATCATTTGTAATAAGACCATTTGTCAAATTAATTTGATCCACTTAAGGCCTTCATCATTGCCCAAATGGCCTAAACATACAATAAAAAATACATTAAAAGGCAGATTAATACCTCGTTGTTAATTATTTTTATTATGACCCGGGAGAATGCCACCGCTGTACCATTCTGCAGGTATGTCAAGATATATCATAAGAAGACAGGATATAGTTATCTCTTACTGATCGGTATAATTTTGTTGATGTTCGGTGTATCAGAAACTCTATTATCTACATCATAACGCGAAACAATAAAGTTAGAAGCTATTGCGTAATTTAAGGTAGCTATCCGGATTGTCCAGCTTAACAGTAGTCGCTTGACTGTTTATTAATTAGGTCTATACGAGAAAAATACGCCTAGAATAGATTCCTCACAATGTCTTCGAAGTTTATCCAACAAGCCGTAATATGTGCATCCGTCAACAAAGTGGAGTAACTGTGTCTCGTAACATGTATAAAAAGTGGTCGTATCAACATGAATGAGTCAACGTTGCATCAACAGTGTTGTGGAGTAGGCCAACACAACATTGTCACGCTGCGGCCTTGGCACTGAATCACTGTTATACAACAAACAACAATGTTGAGACGCGCACGCTACTTTAATTTGAGGAATTCCGTAGTAATGAAAACAAACCAGTTGCTACGCTGTATTTATAGGTCCCGTGACTGCGACGTGACGTGTACGGACAGGGATTGGTAAGTTTTCACAAATATTAATGGAACGGCCACGTAGCGCGAAGAACTGATTACCGTTAGGGCTGAAAGGTTCTGGAGTGGAGGCCTAGTCGAGGCAAGTGTAGTGTCGAACGCCCGCTTACAAAGTGACAGTCGACCTAGTTAAGGTTGCAGGAAGCTGGATGCACGCCATTTCCAACAGGTCAATGTGGGGATCTTTGGGAGGGGCCTATGTTCAGCAGTGGACTTCCTGTGGCTGAAGAGGAAGAGAGAGTATGGAACTTAATTTTATTAAGCTGCTACAGTCTCAAATCTGGCTTAAAGCGAGGAGTACTAAACCTAGGAACAAACTATTGTACATGTTAGATGCGTCACGTTTACATAAAAATATACACGTGAATTGTCAACAATACACCTTAAAGCACAAGGATATACTATAATACAATCTAAAAATACATAAAAGATATGCAAATGCATTAATATTTGCATAACAACGGATAATATGTAAGCTATCTGCAGCAGATAACATTGAAACCGTGAGTGTAGGTTATCGGTAGTTTTTCACATGTCCGCGTGTCGTGACAATATCGGACGCGTATCGTGGTGATATCGTGTGGTGTAAAGCGCGCGAGGCGCACCGCCGATCTCAGAGGTCGACGCGCCGCAACAATGTAAGGATACCTTGAAACTGATACCGGATCGCGAATGAGAATTCACTTTTTCTATACGTAAAGCGAGTATTTTACAACCTATCGTGTCTTTTTGTCGTTATCACTATCTTGATTCTTGCATTTTGAATGCCAACACAAAATTAATATGATAATCACGCTCCCGTTATGATTTCGCGAATTATGTGTTTGTGTGTTAGCGTGGTATTTATCTCGTTTGAGATTGCGAGACAGCAAAATAAATATTGTATCAAATTACAAAATACGCTACTCGTATGCCGTAGTCGGTGTGTTTGTTTTGGTCAATACGTATGAGGTATAATGTACGGGCATCAAACAAGAGGTTATTGACACATTATTGTAGTAAGTAGGTAAATATAAGGCATTATTGAAAAACACATTTTTAACTGATGATGATGATATCAACGACCTGCCATAATTGGGTATAGACCCTCGTAATCACTTCCCGCTGTCCGTCCGTTTATATTCTTAGATCTTAAAGACTACGCGAAGTATTTTGATGCGGTTTTTTTTAATAGATAGAGTGACTCAAGAGGAATGCTTATGTGTCTTATACATACATACATACATACATACATACATACATACATAAACTCACGCCTTGTTCCCAGAAGGGGTAGGTAGAGGTGCCAGGACACCCACATTTCGCCTTGTATGTTCCGTCCCACAATGTAATAGGTGGCGAGCCTATCGCCATATCGGGCACAAATTCCTGACTCTGGGCTGATATTGAATAGAAAAATCCAATATCACTTTGCCCAACCCGGGATTCGAACCTGAGACCTCAGCTTTGTAACCGTACCGTAGTACAACTACGCCACCAAGGCAGTCTGTGTCTTATACGTGTATATTATTGTAGAGAAATCTATTTGCACCCGGGCTAAGCTGGGCCGGGCCGCTAGTGGAGAATAGAATGCCATTTGTTTAAGGTATGGGTGCTAGACATCGAGAACTCTCGTAATTTGAAATAATCTAGACGACATTAATATCTCATAGTAAACTACAGGACAGTCATTTTCGGTGGTTGTTTAAAATCGAATAATAACTTACAAGAAGTTTCAAAGCTATAGTAATTTCACTGCCATTTGACTTCAAATATGATATACCAGAGACGTATTAAATTTCATTTAAAAAAATATTTGATGTAAACTGTTAAGTCAAAATACCCCATCGTTTTGTCTTTATTCCTTAACTCCATTAATTAAAAGTTATATTGCAGAGCGATTGAAAATAACTGAACACACTTAATAATAACGATGGAAATAATCGTAGTAAGGCTGTGGCCCAATAAATATGTATGTAGAAATTGAACCAAATGAGTGTCGTTTATGCATGGAAAATAAAAACATAAATCTACTTGTATCTGCTATTATCCCACACCTGCTAAGGTCGACAAAAAACGTGAGCACGTGATCGCAAACTATTCTGTATAAGACTAGGATCGTGTATGATCTCAGACATGAGAAAGTAGGAGTAAGGATTCCTTAGTTTTTTTTATTTTATTTTGTTGGTGCTCGTCTAGTAGATTGATTCGAAAATACGTTTCATGTATTTATAACAGCAATAAATTCAATGTCAGCCCGGAGTTAACAATTTGTACCCGATATGGTGATATGCTCGCCACCTATCAGATAAGACGGAACCCAAGGTAACACGTGGGTGTTCTGGTAGCACCTCTGCCTACCTCTGCCCTTTATAGGAAAAAGGCGTGAATTTCTGAATGTTATAGCAATAAACCGAAACAAAATACATGTAGATTATTCCACTGACACGAAAAAGTGAATGTAGTACTCTTGATAGCAAGTGGGATAATCGTGCTGGATTGTCGAAATTGGATATACCCATTGGATAACCCGAAACAATACATTTGCGGAGTTCATGATGATAGATTTTCAACAGCCTCTTGGGCAATGGCTAACTGTGAAAAACTCGGTCATACTATCACTATTTTGTAAATGATGTAGCTAAATGGAATTATAAAAACAAATTAAAATCAAAAATCATACTCATACATCATTACAATGAACTCGACATTTATAAGGGGTTTAGTTGACGCCGGTATGAGATCTGTCAACACATCGAAATAAACCATTAGCTCTCAATATAAAGTGCTGACTGCAGAGTGACTGAGTTGATACGTCCGGTTCGAATGATGGATGCGCATGTTATTTATTGGAATAGTAAGTTATAGTGGGTATTTGTGTATATTTATAAGTATTCTATGACAAAGGCAGAGGTTTGGTAAGCAGGCTAGAATGTGTATTAGTTAATAACATTTTTTTATATGAGCTCTGGATACGACAACAGTTTACTTGAAATCTTATTCAAAAACTATAATAGGGAATATGCACGAGACTCCAAAATAAGGCAAAATATTTTTTTTTTGTAATCTTTACTTGTATAGAAATATACCTTAAAGATATTTTTTAAATTCATCAACTCTAAATCGGTATAATAAATACTTAAAAAGTTATATTTCATATTTGCCGCGCAATTTTATCGAAATTGGGCTATTGCTTAAAAAGGAAAGTGACGACATTGGTCACGATCTTATGAAGTTTTAGCTGTGTATTGTTTTACGTTTGTTTATGAGTTATTTTGTGTTTTGTTTATATTATAAAAAAATGGATTATTTTGCCACGAAATACAGTTCTGTAGCAATTCATATAAGAATTTTTTTCCAAATACTACGTTGTTCATATCATGACCTCTGACGTCACAGCGAGTTCGCGCCAAAATGGCGTTTAAATGCTTCAAAACTGATAGCAGTTTTGATTATTTTATTGTTCTTTTTTAATTGATATTTTCAAAGACTTATATTTTTTTACGGTAATGTAATAACATACAGAATCGATTAAAAATATAAAAAAAAATGACGCATATTCCCTATTAAGGCCCGATTTATATATATTTTTCGAGTCTTTACTTTCGAAGTAGCACTATACCTGTGGTTAGAAATACGTTAGAAATTAAAGAATTTGCAAAAACCAATTGCTTAAAAGGTGCTTCAAAATTTGTATTGGAATTCATGTTTCTGATTGAATGAAAATTATTGGCTATGGAGCCAAGAGACTGGACCGCTAATGTTAATTATCTAGTCCTTGTATTATTCTATGTCAACTGTCATTCATGGACCGTAGTGTATGAAATCGTCATCATCATGATCTCAGCCACAGGAAGTCCATTGCCAAATATAGGCCTCTCCCAAGGATCCACATCAACCTGTTGGAAGCGGCTTGCATCCAGCGACTTCCTGCAACTTAGCCAGGTCGTCCGGCCACCTTGTAGGCGTCCGACATTTCGCTTTCCTGTACGTATGTTTGAAATAAAACCGATAAACATTGCCGTGAGCATTTCACCTAATGGTTCACAAGTAGTTCCCAACCGCTAGTAAAACTTAATGCATTATGTACATATTTGTGAATGCGATATACCTGTGGGTGAAAGATCACAATGTTACGGCTGCATAATTCATAATTGCACCTCTTTGTATTACGTATAGCGCTCGGTCGCATTACCGATGCAGTTTTTAAATAAACATGTGTCGTTTTTTATGTATTTTCTTCGCCCCATTGCATTATTGCTCGCAAAGCGTGAAATTTTGGTTTCGATTTTTAAGGGTTCGATAGTCATTCAATGCACAGGATAGATTTCCTTCATGGAATTTTGTTTCAAAAATTATTGACCTTTAATGGGCGAACCGAATCACGTTCAAATAACAAACCTTTCTGCAACGTGGATATAATTGTTTGGGGCAAAACCCAAGTACCGTGTATATGTAATATGTATGTAGGATAAAATAAAGACGAATAAAAGTCGAAATCAGAAATACGAACTGATAATTAATAGAAAAAGTCACTTTCACTTCGTCCGACCCGGATTTTAACCCGAGACCTCAGCTTTGTAATCATACAGTAGTACAACTACACCACCGAGGCAGTTTACAAATCGTACATATATTAGCAGGAAATATACTTATGTAGCAGAAAAGGACGATTCAAAAGATCTTGTGAAAGACTATTTGAATAAAGAATATTTTGATTTTGATTAGCGACTAGCGGTTCGGCCTAGCTTCGCTTCGGTGCTGATACTATTAAAATCCAAACCAGCAACATGGTATTTTGTGTAATAGTCTCGTTTGGAAGAGCCAAACGAGAGTGACAGTTTTTGATCCCCGCACCCTGATATACATACATATATTAGTATGCCAATTTTTGTTTTGTTTTGGTGTGAAGAACATAAATAAATATGTTTGAAGGTGTTTGTATTCAGATAGTGTTATTATCAATTTATGAGTTTTTTATAAATTCATTCCAGATAATAATTATTTACTCCTTAGACTGCCCTCTCATTCTCCTATTATTATACCTACTAGCTGTCATGCCCGCGACTTCGTCCGCGTGGAATTTAATAAACTTTATTATTCTAAAATAAAAGAATATTTCTAAAATAAATTTAGCCTAAGTTACTCTTTATTATATCAGCTACCTGACAATAAAGTCCCGTCAAAATCGTTCCAGCCATTTCAGAGATTAGCCGGAACAAACAGACAGACAAACAGACGGACAGACAGACAGAAAAAAATTAAGGTCAGTTTCGTTATAGGTATCGTGTATATAACGATATGTAGTTTGTAATTTTTTTTATTTTCTCTTTTAAAACAGACACTTCAATTTTATTTATATGTATAGATTATCTTTTGTATTATATGTATTAATTTACCCACGACACGAATACCTTACTAAAAGGTTAGGACCTTGGTGCAACATACGTGTATTTTTTATTAAAAAAGTTATGATCCTCTAAATACATTTAATGAGGTAAAAATTCCCCCATTTAAATAAACAGGACAATTTCAATTTTAATATTAGCAGTAAAATTGTAGCGCAGCTAGGGCAGGGCTAGGCGTAAAAAACTCGTATAATTATATTTATAACATTTTACAAAGTTGCAAGTGGTGTGCAAGTAAATTGCAATTTTTACGATATTATTTTAAACATGGTAATTTTGCTACTGACGGCTTCTCAGCCTTTTTTATGTTCCCGTATTTTAATTGAAGATATTCTGTGTTAATTGTTTTTACGAAAGTGTTACTAATCTGATATCTTCTGATATAACAATTTATACCTAATTTTATATTGAAGATATTATTTCCCCGGTGTTAAGTAAAAATAAAATGTACTTTCATCAAATAATGTAAAAAAAGTGTATAAACAGCAACATCTTGTATTTTTTTAGATTTTTCAAGAAGAACTGGATTACAGTTCTTTTTTTCGGATTTACTCAATTTTATCAAATAATCAATTTGTTGAAAATATCATTACATTCGGCAACGAATAATTCTAAATTCAACTTAGGCTTGAATGTTAGTCTTAAGTGTCTCTGAGAAAATTAACTAGACCTGTATCATAAACAAGTCTCAATTATCTTAATACATGATTCCATATATTTTATCGATTACAGATAAACCGTGAGCCTGTGAAATAAATTTATTATTTCACAAATACTCGATATCTTATTAAATGTGTGGCTTTTAGTTATTCCGCATATAAGATATATTTATGTGCGGAATGCAAATGATAGGTGTAACAGTGCGTTCTGTTACCTACGTGCGTGTCTCTACTTCGAAATTAGACCGTCAATTACCTCAACAAGTTAAGAACAGTGAAGCATCTTTGCATTATATTTATATACCTTTTTTATTATACTCTATACCCTTATCTCTTACTTTCGCAAGGTCCATTCATCCAGGAATTAACATTTTGAAGTAAGATTTGTTATGAGCCGATATTTACGGGCTATATGGATATAATGGATTTGGATTGATTGCTAATTCTTTACTTTCACTTTTATCCATTGGTCAAAAGTTCGTCGGTTCAGGTAGCTCTTGGGTTATTCTTTTTTATGCTCTTCAGCTATTAGATAGACAAAGGCTCATTCTTCATTAAAACCTTCCTATGACAGAACTTATGTCACCTGAGAGATTGGTCATTTAATTATTTTATGTTGTTAAACATAATTTAAATTTCATTTTGCAGAATACCATAAAATACAATATTTATTGTCTCTAAGAACCTCTAAAATAACTGTCAGACAACCGACAATTAACATACCACAATGCGATAATAAATCTAGAGGTTTTAATTTTTAATAATAAGTATCTTCGCCCGGAAATTCTTGAATATTGACTATAAACGGCTTCTTTACCGCAAATGCCTTGTAATTTTTGCGGTCGTCTTGTGTGATATTACATTGTAGCGTGAGGACAACTCAACTGAAAGATAGTAGTATCATTTTCATATTTCGACCATCATGTTCAAGCACGTGGTTTGGGTACACATTGATTGATTGGTGATTAAAAGACGTGATTGTATTCCAATTGGTATACTTTTAACTAGGTATTTTAAATTATATGAGTCAGCGGTTGTAGACATTTTCGGAATAAATCTGTGCTTAACTCAACTCGGCATGATTTAAGAATAACAATTGGATATATTAAGTGCTTCTTTTCTAACAATAGCATCTAATATCAGCCATTCAGCCTTATCACTTACTAAGAAATAATTACAATTACCTTCGCGATTTCTATTAATAAATTACCTCCAACAGATTGTTTTACATGTCAATTCCGGTCAAATCAGGCAGTTTTCCTTCACAATTAATGCTAATTCGGAACAGAGTAGCAATTATGATCCTTAAGAAGGTATTGAAGATATGTTTAAAAGTTCAAGTGGCTTACTGACGCTTGCTTCATTGTGCCGACGCGCCGTCGGTCAAGGGCGGTGCACATTGTATGCTCTCGCCACGATAATGATGTTACTTAAGAGAGCAAACACGCATAATGAGCCAGGCGTTAGCGACCGCCGTGTATCCGGTGAGCGAAATTGATGCGTGCGACCGTATTATTTAATCTCTCCGCGAATGATTGACAAGTAATTATCTAGGCAAGTGTAAAAATGCATTTTAAAGTGGCGTGAAAAATATTAAATCTTGCCTTTTTGCGTGTGTCTAGGTTCTAGTGCGAGGGAAAATGTGACTTGTGTTCTACAAATTGCAGTTCAATATTGATTGGCATCGTTTGGCGAAAATGCAATGTCTGCTATTATTACGCGTTAATTTTCTTACGTAAGTGTTGTAACCCGTGGTCAGGAATGCGTATTGGCCTGCAGTCAGGGATGTGTTTAGGCTGGTGGATAATGCGCCCTTAAATGGATATACTTAACAAAGTTGAAGGAGTTAGCGAAAGAATTTCATGTCCTTCGCCGGTCAAGTTACCTCTTATTACTAGAACATTTTTGTGAAATTATACATGACGCCTTTCAGGTAACTTTTAACGTCAGTATCTTAAATAATTGGTTAAATATGGGCCTTCGGCTGTCAGCCTTTCTTTTGCCTAATAAGGAACATACATATTTTGATTTAACGTTTTTATCAATGTGATCTAATAAAATTAGTATTTTTGTGAAGCCGTATTTTAGAAAAATAGGATTAAGGCAATGGCATTTTAAGTGGCAGCCTTCAAGGCAAGCACCCACGATTCCGTCAATGGGGGGAGTATTAAAGTATTAGTAAACACTTTACGTTAGGTTATAAAAAGTGAGGAATGGCCTGGACTAACCTTCATAGAGGTGGGGTTGGATTAATGTTCCTGCAAAGCTTTGACTAATTAATATTAACAAATACATATCTCTTACATTAATATTATTAACAAATATTGTAAAGAATTCAATTGATCATTTCCTAGAATTATCTCCAAGATATTGTAAGGTCTACAATCCGACGCCCACGCCCAGCGGTGGGACTTATACGGACTTATTTAATTAAAATATATACGTATAGTATATCATAGAATTAAATGCTCAACGATTGACCTTACTGTTTGTAACAAGCTACGGTAACAAATCATTCACAATCACTACAGAATGTCAACCAGGCGCCGCCGCCAACTATCTATCGACAAATTGTTCCCGATATAAATAAATAACACCCAACAGTCACACACATAGTCCTGACCCCACACTAAGATCGAGTCTTGTGTCGTGGGTATCAGGAACTACGAGAGACTTTTCGGTCTCATATCGAATACAAGTACTATGATTTTACTTACGATTTCAAAAGTATTAAATAAAAGTCAGCCTTTTTTAGCAATACGTTTGCCTTGGCCGGGAATCGAAGTTCCATGGTTATTTACAGTGTTATTAACTGGTTCTCTGTGTCGTAAATTAAATTTATTTTGGATATATTCAGTGTCGTCTATATGTGATGAATGATATATTTTATAAATTATGTTCTTTAGCTATATTAAGTACAGGCTTTCATCTCTATTCTATTACTAAAATTCATCCTTATCGATTTAACAGTGTAGTCATGCCTACAAACATAGTTGCAATCAGGTTTACAATATATTTTTTTAATCTGGCCCGTCATAGTGACATCACTGCGCCCGATGGTAAATGCGAATGCGGTCCAAAATCAGTAAGTATGGACAAAACATAACACCCTTTCCTTATTACTCATTGTAGTACGATGGATTCAAAATTCACACGTGTTGTTCGTGACTGTGTGAATTTGAGAGACATGTTTCGTATGGACCTTGAAACTGCGATGCGTTTCACGAAGGCGTGGCAGCGTGTAAAGGTATGCGTACACTGTTGCAACTTGCAACGCTGTCTACCGCCTGACAACACTAATAACTTTATGAATATTTATTTTTTTACTTTTTGTGTTTTTCTACATACATAAATAAACTCAAGCCTTTTTCCCAGAAAGGGTAGGCAGAGGTGCCAAGACACCCAAATTTCGATTTGTATGTTTCTAAGCTTTCTTTTTACCATCTAAATTAATTGAATATTATTAATCCAAAATAAAAAAAGATTATACAGACTGTGGACAACATAAAAAGTTGAATATGTGTGCGACACTTATTTAAAACAAGCTGTTTCCGCGACTTCGTCCGCGTGGATTTTAACAAAACATTATTTTTACAAAATAAAAGATTTTTTCTAAAATAAATGTAGCCTAAGTTACTCCTTATTATATCAGCTACCTGACAATAAAAGTCCCGTCAAAATCGGTCCAGCCATTTCAGAGATTAGCCGGAACAAACAGACAGACAGACAAAAAAAATCTATTGTCATTTTCGTTACAGGTATCGTGTATATGATACGATATGTAGTTGGACATTTTTTTTTTCACTTTACAAACAGACACTTCAATTTTATTTATATGTATACCTAGATGTAATTTCAAACGTAATCAATAGTGGAACAAATCAACGCAACAGTGGCGACTACCAGTTAACCGCCCGATCTACTTGTCCTACACCTAATCAACCCACGATTAAATAGTCGAACCGCGACTAATGTGCTCCAAGCCTAATGATCAATCGTACTCGCATGATGCAGTTTCTCGCAATTTACACAAAAATCCAGTCGGTCACGACTTGACCAGACTGTACAATAAGCGCGGACGGCTTTGTTCATATCGTTAACTCAAAATATTAAGTGATACATGAAAGTGCTAATGTGATGGATGTATTTTAAGTACTAACGAGTGGCGAAAATATGGCACGAACAGTACGAGACTGAAAATACTTAAAAACATAAATTAAGTATCTGTATCAGCCCATATACGTCCCACTGCAGGGCATTCGCCTCCTCTACAATCGAGAATATAATTGAGACTGGTTAGGCTGTATAGTCCAGCACGCTGGCCTATTGCGTGTTGGTTTCTATGGCACGTGCTTAAACTCTAATGCCATATAAATTCTTATAAATCGCTATGGTATTCAGGTTTCCTCACGAATTTTTTTTAACTGTTTTAGAGCTTGGTGATTCACTATCAATATACACACATTAAGTATTGCAACAAAATTCAAAAATCGATAATAACTGTAACTGTAAAAAAATGTACATGTCATATGAATCTATCAATGAAAATGGACCATGGGTACAAATTATTCGATCTCCTACAATCACTGAATAAAACATCAGTGAATCTATTAGTTCACGTCCGCTTTCTATGGGGCAGTGGTGGCACCTCGGTCGATCCTACTTATTCAAGCGGTAATCAAAACGAGATTCAACCAATGACTATATATACAATACAAAACATCAATGACAACTTAATAGTATACAAGATACAACTTTCATTTTTACACCAGTTAAAAGAATATGCCATATTTTGAAATCAAAACGAGATACAACCAATGGCTACACTGTACAAAACATCAATGACAACCTTATAGTATACAAGATACAACTTTCATTTTTACAAGTGTAAAAAGAATATGCTATATTTTACATTAAACATGGAACATTCTTATTTTACTTGCCCATATTCGTTATCACTTACAACATTATTTGCCTTATAATTTTATAACTGGCAGCCTGTCTTATTTTTTTATAACAATTTATGGTGAGACGGGCGTGTGATTGGCCTGATAGAAAGCGACACGATAGTTGTTCGAAAGTAGCAAAACAAAACACCAATAATTACAAAATAATGCTTTGCATCCTGAGCCATTAGATTAACTCTCAATATGTCCAGTAGTTACTCTGGCTACAATGTTCCAACCGGAACACAACAGTGCATTTACACTGCTGTTTGGCGGGAGAAGAGACATTGCGGTGGTTCCTATACAGGAATCCTCTCACATATGGGAGGCCTAACACCAGTGGTATTCAATTAAAATTAAAAGAATTTACTTTAAAAAGTTTACAATGTGAACATAAATTGTCCACAATTATGAATTACGATGTAAATTACTACAGTTGCACAGCGTATTACTTCTGAGGCATTACTATACCTAATACGGAGCTAGTTATTCTGACATATGAATGATGACATAATCATAGTTTAGGGGTTAGGTCGCCGCTATAAATTGCAACTAACATTGTTAATTACACCTACAATACAATTTTTTTAAATACGGGAGACCTTCGATTGATAAAGTAGATCTATGCATAGATAATTGTTTTTTCCGCGTAAAAATGTTTGTGAATTTGTAAGGTAATACAGGTTAAAACAGACTGAGCCACCAAAACTAAGGCGACAAAATAAGAACAGAACGTCTCTAATTTTTTCATTTGCATTAAGAGTCAAGGAACAGATCGTGAGGAAATCTATAAATATCTTAAAAGGTATGCGCATGAAAAGATACATGCAAGTAGAGGCTAAAAAGTGTCAGGTTCGTTGCTTATGGCATTCTACAGTTTCTTCACATCCCTAAACAATTAAGGCGTAAGTAAAAATGCAGGTAAAAACTTACCCCATTATTAACTGCTAATTAAAACGGGTGTATACTACGCATAATAGCACATTAACTACCCGCAAAGGGGTTGAATTGCTATGCACATCCCTCGTTTACACAACCAAGTGTCAAGAGAAACGTAAACCGCGCAAATGATTATCTCTAAACAGTAGCTAATACACAGCCTTAAGTGATGTTTAAAACCGATAGATTATTATTAAAGGTACTGAGAGTCAATACGTGCAATTTGCCGAGCACCTGCCGGCGCCGCGCTTTATTGGTGGTTAAAATTGATACACTGATTCCAACCTGCGGGCTACGTCGACGCCGCTCTCATTACTGCTGGAATTACGGGGATCGGGTTTATTTCACTCGTGAGCCTTCGCGGAGAATTAAAAAGTATCCTTTTATGATTATTCCAATTGGTCATTTAATTTAATAATGCATGGATTACCCACTTCCTTTACGCATTCGGATGTAAAATTATATTAACAAAGTATCGATGCAATCATTTGGTATGGAATGATGACGCATACAGGGATTCTCGTGTAGGGATAAGGTAATTTTTATGTATTTTTGATGTGATGTTGTTTTGAGTTCTTATTCTCTTGATAATAATTGCAGTAGTGGTCAATACACATAATTATGTCTAGAACCCTAGCCTTATCTAAACTTTACGTATTATTAGAAGAGATTTATTTTTGATTGGGACAGTAACTTAGTAAGCCTAGATACAGAAACCCGACTAGTACGAAAATCCTAGTTTGCTGTGTTTCAGGTATGGAAATTACCATACAATTTTGAATTCTACAATAACCCGACTCGCTACATATTTTTGGTTAACAGTAAGAGGATCTCTGATTTTATTTTTACACATTCATATTCTAAACTACGGGACGGTTGTCGGAATATAATTCTACATACAACAATTACTAACTCATTTCCAAAGCATTCAAGGGATTTTGACCATTGTTTCCACTACTAAATATACTAACATTGAAACTATTTGCACCGCATTATAACGTGATACCTTTATTTACCATGTTTACAAACCCATGCCCATATTGAGCGCTCTATGTGTGTCACTCAAGATACGCCATACATAAATATGCGACGCGCTTTCTTCGTGCTTTCCAACTAAGCTGCTCGTTAACTATAAACACTTTAATGGTATAAACCATCGCCTTTATTGACTGGATATAAGGTGTATTATTGAGTAATATGAGGAAGGGCACAGTAAAATATTTCCCAGTATCACAATAACAGATGATTCGATCTAACTTGATATTGGAATACAAGTTTGCATTCCTAATGATGATGTTCTTAAAGTTAAGGACATTTGAATACAATTTATGCATGCTTCTTTTCATTAATTTGACTTATTTTCCAAAAAGTATACGAGTTATAGACTGATCAAGCGACCTTTAAAAAGGCCATTCTGGAGGATATTAGGTATTAAATAAGACGAAAGTTTTGTTAGACTAGCAGTTATCTCACTAGCTATTCTGTATCAGCCCATATACGTCCCACTGCAGGGCACGAGCCTACTCTACAATCGAGAATACGATTGAGAGTGGTTAGGCTATATAGTCCACCACGCTGGCCTAGTGCGGGTTGGCACTAGCTATACAAGAAGTAATTTCCAATCTGTTACCAAACATCAATTTCGATGATATAGTGGTGTCAATTAAATCTGCAAATAGACACGACCACCAAAACTGCTGCTGCACCAAAACGTCCTGTAGTGGCATTATTGATTATTTATTTAGTATATAACAGTATTTTAATTATTCTAAATCTAGACCTTGTCACAACTAATGCCTTGAAAGTAAACTTTATGTGTCAAACCAATTAACGTCCAAGCACAACTAGTTTCTTGTAACATTTTATCGGACTGATGTATTTTGACAGAATTTACAGCAATAAAAAAAAAGGGCTAGAGAGAAGTATGCTCAATATAAAGAGGATAGACAAAGTAAGACACACAAAAATAAGAAAAACCACCAAAGCGACTGACGCTCTAACGCACGCACGAAAACAAAAATGGAAATGGGCTGGCCACGTCGTGCGATGTACAGACCAGAGGTGGTCGACGCGAGTGACATTGTGGGATGGCCCATCGGGTAGAAGAAGCCGGGGGAGACCGCTGACTCGCTGGGAAGATGACATCAGACAAACAGCGGGTCCTGATTGGAGAGACAAAGCGAAGGATAGAGATACATGGGCATCTTTAGAGAAAGGAGGCCTTTACCCAAACCGGGGTTCTTGCGGACAAAACAACGCCAATATAAGAATACTCAAAAAAATTAAAAACTTACTAAATTACTAACAAACAATTTATTTTTATCAAAAATAACTAAATTAACAACTACTTAAACTAACCATTACTTATATTCTTATCCATTGTGTACCATAACTTGTAAAAGCAAGAAATAAAAGGCTTATTATTATTATTATATTATTATTATACAGCAATACGTCTGATGTAGGTTAAAAACGTCTTCTATAGTTATTTAGATACCATCGGTAATTTTGAACGAGATAGCCAGTTGTCATAATTCAAGAACCGAGGCGATTTCCACTCGGAGACTAAAATTTATGTGATACAAAAAACTTAATTGATGGCATCAGTTTTTTCTGCACTGACCTGCGCTGCTAACAACATATTTACTACACAGGAGGTCAATCAGCTTTACTGGGAAGCACATTTTCAAGAACTAATCAAAGTATGTTGTTAGCTAAAAAGTCACGCGCGTGCGTTCGGAAAGCGGACTCGGCAAACACTGAACCATAAAACTGGCTACACTTTACTGCCATCGAAATTCGTTCGGAACGAGGATTTTTTAAAGGTTTTAAAAGGAAAACTTCTTTTATTACTGGTGCTTGCAGCAAGGCGTGGATTTTACGAGCGAGAGTGCTGGGGTAATTAATAAGTTTTAATTAGTTATACCGTCGCGTTTCCTAGATGTCGTTAGTTTGTTCGGTTATTGGATTCACTTCATTGACTATATGTTTTAGTTATAAATTGTAAGATATTGAAAATTTTCCGACAGACTTATTAAGGTGTATGTTTTAAAAAATATACAATTTTCCACAATATAATGAATGAAGGCTGCCTGCTAACGCATTTAATGTGTCAATTATTAAGCTTTACATATAACTAATATACCTACATACACGTAACTGCCTACACAAGTGTGTTGTGTTGCGAGTTCTGATTGATGTCTTGTTTCGAGCAGACCAGTATAATTTTGTCAAAAGATGGTCCCGCCAATGGACACTCTATTTGGGTCGCATTGAACTAATATCATCACGTTACTTTGTCTTATCAATATAATAATAAAATAATCCACGTTAATTCACGACGCATGGTTACATTAATTTAATTTCCGACGTATGTACATACGTTTCTCTACGTGATGGGTCATATAATTAATTTCATCAGTATTTAATACATCTTCCGAACACGGTAACAACGCGCCAAATAAGATAAGTTTACAACATCAAAATATTCGAGGATCTCTTTCAACTGTGGCTCTTTAAACATCTGATTTCCGAATTGGAATTCTTAATAAATGAAGATTAATAAGTTTCCTTTGCCACGTTTAACAGGCAAATCTACTTAAACCAGCACTATTAGTTTAGGTTTTATGTTACGTCTTAGATCTTTGAATCAAAGTTTATTTGACCTTCTAAAAATATTTTAAGAGATTTGAATAAACATTAATTTTGCACTAAATTTTCCTGCAATAATGTCAAAGGAAATAAAAGCATCGAGCCTTGTTCTAGTGTCGCAGATAAAACAAATAGCCGACAATGCAGCACATACGTGCGCTCAAAGGGTTATTGTTGAAGTTAATAAGCTGTCGCCTGTCGGTTTACGAGGCCCGCACCTAAACGCTGCACTGAAGTTCCACCCTGCGCAACTTAGATCTGTCGTAAAACAACTTATTTCATTTATTTTACTACCAAATTAGGAGTATATTGTATCGATAAGTTGTTTTGGAGCTGTTTAACGTCGCATGTTTTGTTCCTTTTTGTAATGCAAGATGCAGACTATTTTATATGTTTTATAATTTTTTATTTTTACGACTGCATAGATGGCGCTGTTGTACTACGGTAAGTTTGCAAATCCGAGGTATGATCGGGTTCGAATCCCGGTTCGGACAGTGATATCGGATTTTTCTATTCATTATCAGCCCGGAGTTAGGTATTTGTGCCCGGCGATACGCTCGCCCCCTATCACATCGTAGGACGGAATTACAAGACGAAATGTGGGTCCTGGCACCTCTGGCTATCCTTTCTGGGAAAAGACGTGAGGTTATGTATGTATGACTAAGATTTTGTTTATTTGCTGATTCTATGGTATGGTACATATACAGACGTATGTCATATAATTGGACGTTACAATACTAAATTTATTTGGCCATGAAATGAAAGAACATAAGCCGATTACTTAGAAAAACGGCCATTTCCTTAGAAAGATAATAAAAAGATAGAAACCTTTTTATCACAAACATCACTATGAAGTTTCCTCACATAAATTCACACAATACAGCAATTATAATAAATTAATTGCATCACTTCAGCGGTTTTCATGGCGAACAATGCCTAAGCCAAAGGTAACGTGGCAAGACACTAAACTGTAACTTTATAGACACTATCGTACAAGACGGGATCGTAAAATCTTCACTCACTACAAACGCTAATTGGCGATACACAATAGTCAGTGTGGCCTCTCGAGAAATTATTTCACTCTATAATAAAGTTTTACGACTATATTGAATGTGGAGGAATTGTTAGTTTGTTTGCGGATTAAATTTTATAGAACGCTGCGAAAACAGATTTTTATGGTCAGTGTGTGGAGCGATTTGATACGATATCAAGAATACGGGATGCCGAAGCTTCGACTGGGATTCTACTGAAGGTCCTATATTTGTAATTTTGCCATCAGTTTTAAAATCATTGGCCATTCTAGGCAATTTTAGGCCATGGATAGCGTGACTTTCGCATGAACGCTTACCTTACGACCTCTCGTAAGCAGTAGCAAAACCAAACAACGCCAAAGCACTACTTAACATTCCACTGCGCTCGTTTAACATAGTCTTTCGTTTCACAAGTGGCGTCTAACCGACTGCGCCACAGAGGCTGTCATGTAAATACATATTTAATTAACACATTGCAAATATATCCTAGAGTTACTACTATACTGTTATTATCCAACTATTTTGACACTTATCGTCGTGTCCCTTTTCGTAACGTCAACCTATAAACATTCCCAAGAATCATTCATCGCCAGTCAATCCTAAAATCATGAGGCAACTGTCCAAGCAATAGATACTTGGAAAAGACAAACCAAGCTTGTGTATTAGCTGATATGATTTTACCATTATCATATTTAGTCACAGGAAGTCCATTGCTGAACATAGATTTCCTTTAATATTTTCTAGTAACCTATATAACTCCTGTAAGTTAGGGTCAAAGGATGTGTACTCTTAGCGCTATCGAAGCAATGCAATTGACATGATTTTTTTGAATAGAGATAATTCTACGGAAAAAGACACTACTTTTACCCCGAAAATGTACGTACATTACATTTAAAGTAATAAGTTAGAACTGTATGATTCAGTTCTTACTTGAATTTTCCTCAAGAGACAAGCCACAAAGCATCATCATCATCATCTCAGCCACAGAAAGTCCACAGCTGAATTTAGCCCCCCCCCCCCCCCTCTCTCCAAGGATCTCCGCATTGACAAAGCATAGCGATAAATAATTATAATTCATACAAACTACACAGAGTGTGTAAAATAGAGACATAAGACAATACATGGACGTCTGCCCGAGGCGGTTTTCAATAGCGGCATGTGTCGGCTATGATGTATGGCGCATTACAGCGCCGCACACACAGTTACCGCTCCCGCACACATTACTGCACATTCACCATAAACTACTTGCTCGTAAAATCGCACATATGTTTACCGGAGCGAGGTGCAGTACCTTAAAAGCATTGGTAATATAACAAAACGTCTGAACCGAAATTGCCCATAAAAGTCCGACGGCGTTTTCTAACTAAAGTCATGAAACTGAAACGCTGGTGGAATTTACAATGGCCGCCTTCGTCTACATTTAACGTTCGTGACGTACACCTTTAGTTTAATTAAAGTGGCTTCCAACGTACGGCCATTCGGCCACTAGAATTCGGCTGCGCGTGTGCGAATTTGCAACGTTCTTGTGTTGTGTTACGATACAGTCAAATGTATAGGAACTTGAAGGACATCCGGTAAACTACTTTTATCTTTTTATAACTCTACATATGTCTCACTGCTGGATAATTATGCGACCATGCCCAAACTCTACTAGTAATACGAGTGGAATCATCAGACGCGAGAATACGTCTCTGAATCGTACTACGTCTCTCGTCATTAGTGTCAAAATATTAATGTGCCATCTAATCCCAGAACTCTGATATTCAATCAAAAAGGAGGCAATATTTTAAAAACATTTATCTTACCATTTGTGAAACGTAACGCAATAATTTTGTTCATATGAATAATTACAACCATAAATATTTATTCTAGAATGTGAGACCAAAATGTATTTTGTAGTTTTAATACCCACAACTCAAGACTTAAGATCCTGCTGTATCTCTCTCTCTCTCTCTTTGTCTCTTCAGCCAAAGGAAGTCCACTGCTGAATACAGGCCTCCTCCATGGATCCCCACATAAACCTGTTGATAGCAGTCTGCAACCAGCGACTTTCTGCTACTTTAACCATACTTAGATCTTACTAGTTACTGTAGAATCTACAATATAGAGTGACGATTATGGCACTGTTTAAACTACTGTTTATTACATAAGCCATGAAAGAAATAAAAATAAACTAAAGCATAAAGTATTAAAAACAAACCGCACTTCATGAAACCTAACATTTTACACACCAGCTCCAGTTTATTACTAATGCAAAACTGCAACATGCCGAACGACATAAACGTATATCGGAAGATTTCCGCGCGCCGGTGTAAAAGTCTTATATCCCAACCCACATTTTTATAGTCCTGAATATTTACAGGGAACGCTTCCTGGAATCGCGCGTGAGCTCACCGCGCACTAACCTTTTCATCATTTTTGTAAGTGCATATGAAATTTACAGGTTTCCATCGAATTTTACAATTTAGTTAAGTTATAGACAATCAGTGCAAATAGCAGCTGTAATGGCTTGGTAAAAATACTGGCGTGCCTTAGAGGACTTTGCTACGACATTCCTTAATTGCATGGAAGATACGCCATGCAACATACAGCAAAACAAATTTATCCTTGCGACGCCACTTTTAGTACCCGGGGCATTCGAGGAAACAACATCAATGGACTGACCCGACTAATGTGGCACGACTCATAGAACATTGACGTGAAGGAAAAGCGTTGATGTCAATTATACTACATTGTTCAAGAGACTTTCCGAGCTCCGGAGCTCGATTTAAATTCTTTACCACTGTTGATCCTGGCTGAAAGGAGTTGCAGTGGTGGATGTTTGGGTGAAAGTCTGAACATTGTTAAAGCAGTAAAATTTTTAAAAAATGACAAATGTTTAAACCTCCCAATTTTTCTAGACCCATCAAAGGATGCTGAATCCGAAATGAAATATGAGCATCTCGTATTTGGTTGACGGAGAAAACAGATATTTCCAAAGATCTAGAGCACATGTAAATGTATCAGACAATACAGATCTAGCAATAAAAATATCTGAACGTATACGGAAAGTAATCAAAAATTTCCGAGCGTACAGTAAGACCTAAATCTAGAAAGGCTCACGGAATCTTTTCAATCCACGAGACGCAATAAAAATATGCGACGCTCCACAAGAAACATAAAACTTGCAATGACAATGAATTCCTGAAAAAGATAATACCGCGCTAGCATCTCTTTATAACCGGGTTAGAGTGAGCGGGACAAAAGATACGCGGCAATAAAAGTTTTGATAGGATCCGCCGGAATCCACGGTATCGGACATAGCCGGTTTTACTATCGGGACAGGCACGCAGTGAGGAGCTGTTAGTGGGGGCTAGAACCTACTGTAACATTAGCAAATATGCGTAATATTGACAATTAATAGGAGACAAATTAAATCATTTGAAAGTTTAGTGGAAAGAGTTTATCTAATTCTAGTGTCAAAACATTTGCTTTGTTTATAAATAGATAGATACGCTGTTAAATTGGCGCGTAGTAAAGTTTAGAGACCTTCCAAACGATGAAAACTATTAAAACGAACTAAGTATGTTTTACAAAATGTTGTCTGAAGAGGTCCATATATTTTATCCCTGGATAATTTTTGACCAGAGAATGCTTAAATGATTCGCGTCATTGATCTAGCAGCAAATAGGTAAGTACCCATCAGGTCTTCAACTTGTAAATAATGTTATTCTACCTTAGGCACACCCTGTTTGTCTGATAAGCTGATACGCAATTGTGGATTGAACATTAAATGTAGATATAATATTTAGAACTCTTCCTACGCCTTTGGCACACAGGGTGAAGAATGCCTAAATCTTGCGTGATTTTCGTAACTATTTTCATCGCTTTTCAATTAAATTTGTCTGAATTCGTACCTGCCCAGTAGCCGGTCACTGTATCGCCTTAGCTTTATGGGTGCGTTTTAAAATTTTAGAGATTTTTATTACATTACCCTTTTATATGGGATAGGTCAGACGTCCAGGCGAAATGCTCGCGGAAGCAAAATATACGTTGTAAAAATGTTATTGTGGTAATGCTTATTAAGAATTCTCTATTTTGTGGGATTGCATAACTTGATGATTACTGAAATATGCTTATTCTGTGTGATGGATATGCATTGTACGAATATATTTCTTCATGTAAAATTCTATAAATATCTAGAACAAAATGACTCCGATACCATTTTAAGTTTTGATAAATTGCCCCTTGCGTATTAAACGCAACAAGTATCGTCCACTATAATCACATATAACTTATATCGAAAATCTTAAAATAAAATAAAGATAAGTACTTAAATTTAATATGTACTACTTTTATAATTGTACGTGAATTTACCGACACCAAGTTTTTGGTCAAATCTTGATTATGAACAATTCGTATGTCCAACCGCCCCAATATAAAGTGTCAATACCGAATCTTACAATTAACCAAAACCCCTCAATGGAAAGCAATTATACGGGAACAAGATGAAACTTTTAAACGCTCGCACGGTGTGACCGCAGCGCGGACAACGCAAAACTTGCACCAAGTACGCGCCCGCTGATTGTTTCCACAAATGCGGTACATTTGCGGTCCGCTTGTTCCAGAACTCCCGCCGTCCCTAATGAAAACCGCAATGGATAAACATGTTCGCAGCCTTATTGCTTCGCCCATACGTAATTAAAACTGACGCGAAGGGAGTAGGTTTGTTGACAACTCCGATATTGTGTCACCGCAAAACTTTGTTAACGTGCAACAGTTGGATGAATTTTGGGACTAATTGGTGGATCCGTGTTAAACAATATTTTATTATTGTTTGTTAATACTTATTTAGTGAAAAGTGAATTTTGATGTGTATAATTGAATTACAGATTATTTTATTATTTCAATACTTTTGCTAATCTTTAAATTAACAATCAACACATTTCTTTGTAGCGTTTAATTCACATTTCATCGTAGCGTTTAATTTCAGTTATAAGGAATACACCTTGACGACTGACCATAAAAAAGTAGACAGAGGAACACCAATAATATCTCATGTTTTATAAAAACAGCATTTATGACAAACAGACACAGTACGATATAGAGCAAATTTCAGGCAACAAAGATCCCTAATTATCTTACAAAATTAGTCACATGTCAAGATAATACATTCCGATAATTGATTATTGAATTCTGAATTGACCATTTAATTACATACATACACATCGAATTGATAATGTCCTTTTTTGAAGACGATTAAAAAACTAAAACATTGAACTGTAGCTGACGCATTGTACGACAATTATAATTGTATTTTCCATTTATTTACAAACCAAAACCCTTTTGTATGCAAACGAGCGCGGATAATGTCGATGCTAGAAACGACATTTTAAACATCAATGGATTTTTCACACGAAGATAATACTAGTTTTTTTGGTGCTTAGTGTAAAAATATGTTCCATTTCATTACATAATGTTGTCTAGATTATCTGTAAATGTAAAAAAAATCGCATTAATATTAAACGAAAAAATCTGAGTTTTATGATCCAATTATGAGACAAGTTTATTAACAAGAATTCCACAACTGTCTCCTGATTTTTGCTTATAAAGAAACGAATTGTCTTCCGGGATATCCTCTAACCTTTTAAGTTTTAAAGCTCGTCCACCCATCTCGCTCTACAATTATCTAAACTTACAATAATCAAAATAGATATAATTTTAGTACCGCATCCAGCATAACTATTAGGTAAGTGTGAAAAACATTGCGTTTGACACAAATTACGCGTTGCCGGCCAAGGGGATTTATAAACGACTCGCGCGGCACTGATTAATTAATTAAATGTTTTTAATTGTACACTCGATGGAATTCTACATGTTTATTTTGTAATTGCACATTCATTTGTAAACTTCAAAATACGAATTATCTAGTAGTATCAATTTTTTCTTGAATTTCTTGTAAAACAAACGTACCGAATTCTTCACCATCTGTTTTCACATTCGACATAACATTCGTCATACATTATTTGGAGACTATTCCGCCCTCACACCCAGCACTTTAACTCCTGTAAGCCGAGATAAACAGTGGCACGCATTGTAATGACATCGAGCATTGAAGATCAGCGAGGCTCCTGCCTATATGTATTATTTATTAGTAATGGACAAAATCGGAAATTATTTGTAATTATTTATACTTCGGAGTATCGTTTAACCCCGGCCCATCCTAACATTTGCGGTGTCAGTATAAAAACCGACTTAATCAATTACTCTCGGTATAAATCAAAATAAGTTAAATTTCACAGTTCATTTATAATTATAATGAGCCTTATCATTGAGGCGATGATTTAATTAATTGTTTTGTATTGACATTGATTTACCGTCAAGGAACATTTTAATAAATGTTTACTGATAAATTTTAAGTAATTTTTACTTGGATCTTCTATGTAGTAGTGTATCTATTTTCGACATAGACATTAATCTAATTAAATAGAGATAAAGATTAAAATAATTAAATAGAGATAAGCGGCGTGTCTGATAACCTGGATCGAACGACTTTCTGTGGCTTTAAGCCACCCGTGCACCTTTTGGCCCTATCAGCAATTAATTCTACGTTCTAATGTTTCCTAATCCCTGCCCTCTGCCACTTTATCTTGCTAGTCCGCTAACAATGTATTTTCTTCCAATATGTCAGCATAAAAATTCTTGGGAAAGCCTCTATTCTGCAGTGGACTTCTTGTGGCGAGGGATAGATAAATGTTACATAGAATTTCTTGTCAGCAACATCCACGGAGCCTATCTATGTATCTCTATCTATCTAGCCTGTACCCTGTATGTCTATCAGTAAGTCTAAAAAAAAGTAAAGGAGTTTTATCCGTTGCTTAGGAGAGTAATTTACATGAACGTCCTCTTGCAATTCGTCTATTCCATATATTTTGTGGTTTTAGATATATTCCATAGGCAATAGGGTCATAGGATATATTATCTTTTCTGTAAATGAATTGTTACCCTATTATAGAGAAATTATACCCTGATGGTTACAGCAAATTTATGTAGGCAGATTTATGAGTTTAGAAATAGTAGTAGTTTCATTTAAAGATACTTGCATTTCATTTAATTAAAAATAATAATCTATTCAAATTTTTTTTACACTTTCATTTTGTTAGTGTATACAGCAACATTACAAATGATGGTATCGTGCTATTTTATTTTATCTACAATATCAATACAGAAGATTCTATATAAACTTTTAATACTACTTTTCACTAGGATGTATAAAAACCTACAATCAGCATTAAACATTTGTTCGTAAAATATTGATAGTTTTACATGTATGCAAGCGATAACACGCTATTTGCCGTATTCAAGAACGTAAAACCCACACTGAGTGGTCATAACATAGTTTTTTTGTATGCCGCTTAGCCTTAACAGGCGATCTTTACTACAGCAAGGGCGTTTATGAAATCCTATTTACATAATACAAAAGTATGGAACTAATAAAACACCATCAGAAATATAGAATTTCCGAGAAAACGGTCCCCTGTGCCATTCGCATAAAATTAGTCGCAGTGCAAAATAAGCAATGAAATTGTTTAAGCCCTTGAAGCTATTCACGACCTAGTCGTAAAATATTATCCGCGTCCCGCTCTGGCGCACGTGCTAATGCAGTCGTGTGAGCGGGGCAGAAACGTATGCAACATTGTAAGTGAATAGTCCATGTCAATACCGGAATAAGAGATGGCAACGTGGACTTTAATATGACTGTTTGGTTTATAGTGGATTATAATAAACATTGGGGTGATTAAAATTATTAATGAAATGTTCTTGCAGCTTAATTTGACAGGTACATGGTGGCGGTGGCATTCGCAACTTGTTAATTCTTGTCTTCGGATGGGTTGGGCTCGTCAAGTGGAAAGCACGGTTTAAATAAAATAATAACAATACTTAAAATCTATTAAACGACCCCAACCGTGCATTTCACTTGACGATCGCAACACCCATCCAAGCTGACGTGTAGAGGAGGCATTAAGAAATATCATGCCGCATGCGTACGCGTAATAGCGTTAATTGAGGATAAATGAACTTTTGTGCATTCACAGAGGTTTATTATTTCACTTATAATGGATTAGGTCCAATCTACACTATAATGCGGATCACGTTTCGTTCTCCGTCCAATATTGCTCTGGAATAATGTTCCATTATACAATCTGCCTTAGGCTCTTCGAGAGCGATCACAACTGGGATGGGAATCGTCCAGAACTTGACAGTTCCAAATAGAATGAAGACCGCATTATTTCTTACTGGATAATATTTTACCGAACCGAGACAGTTGCGTAGTTGACTAGACACTGTAAAAGCCGCGGCTCCGATCCCTGCACCAAGACATATTTTTATGTGATCCACAAGTATTTGTTGTTTGTCAGACCGAAAAGTTCGTCGTAGTTTTTGATATTCATGACAATAGACCTAATGGTATCGGTGTTAGGACTATGTATATGACTGTTAGATGTATATTTTTATAACGGTCCATCGTCGGAATTATATTGTAAATCGGGCCTTGTATGGCCATGTTTATCAATTAAACCTACACATTATGAAATCCATGACCTTTTCGCTCGCCCCGACCACCACGTGTAAGTTTGTTAGCTAACGACAGTGCTTATAATTTATCAATAATATGACTTATGACCTCATATTATTGTGTGCAATTATTGTAACACATTTTCCTTCGTTATGGTATTTTCTTCGGGTCAACGTCTGCTGGTTGATTAGATCCGTATTACTTGTCCCACTGCAGAGCACAGGCCTCTTCTACAATCAAGAGTACGATTGAGAGTGGTAAGGCCATATAGTCCACCACGCTGGACTAGGGCGGGTTGGATACATACACACACACATGACTTCGAAAAGTCAGAGATATGCCCTGGGATTCGATCCCACGATAACCGTGAAAATCTTGAAGCCGCGTCTGATTAAAGACAATTATTAAAGTGTGTATTATTTTTTCCATTGTCAATGACGTGAACGGAGTATTTGACTGTGATCGGTTATTGTAATATAAAACATTTATATCAAAGTAGTATTAAAATAGCATGTAAAATTAGGTAAATATTAGTATTTTAAATGAAAGAGTCATCTCATCTCCCTGTCACCTTCACACCCGCCACTGTAATGCATATTAACATTGGTGACGTCACTACTTTGTTATGCATAACTTTTTTTGACTCCCACTGAAAGATTTCAAAAGTTTCTAACTTGTGAATTAGAAACACATTGTGAATAGATACACAACATTTTTTGTTTGCTAGATTTTGGATATGGAAACCTTTTGATAAATAGAATAAAAAAAATCAAATACCTTATTGTATTTGTATACTACCTAAATTGATGATATACATGGCGGTAAGAGCGGCGCAGTACATATAGAATATCTAGGGAACGCACCAACGATTTGTATCTTGCGTGTTCACAGTCACTTGTCATTAGGATAACCACTGGTTCATTTAGTTGAAAAAAACGTTGGATTATTCCACCATGTTCACCCAGATATCAGTCAAGTTAATAAAGTGGAATTAATTGGTGTTCTACGAAAGTTAGGTGTCCGTTTACTAATTTATGGTTATGCCAGAATCCTCATGAATAATAATATCTATAGTAGTAAGTTACTAAAAATGCTATCTCTTGGTTCAGATATCTTAGGCTGCTTGGTTCCTATTCAATTTACATATTATGACCCATCACAATATAAATATGAATAATTGTAAATGAAGTTATATAGAATTGCCAGTTGTTAAAGGAAGTCTCTAAATCTTCCGCAAACAAGCAACAAATCAAAGATTCAGTACCGGCAATCAAAATTCAACAAATTCCTCCCAACCTAACGTGTCACATGGAATTAGGTTCTCGCCATGCCAGGCAGAAAGCAATCCCAGGTATATAAAAATACCCTACAGAAACCACAATATCACAATAAATCACAATATGACTTATGCAAGAATTGACTCTAGGTTATCAAGGATCATAATCTACACACATTGCCAGTGATACCACTATAAGGCGACAAAAATATTAAAATATTTTTTATTTCTAATACGCTAGACGCTCGACCTCCCACCTCCGACCGCATGGACCTACCGCAGTCCTCCAAGTATAACCTACTAACTTCTAACATAGGGGATACGGGTAATCTGCTTTGCGGTTGTAAAAAACCATACGTAATGTATAATTTACTCAGCGGCAATGTTGCCAGCCGGTGTCCTATTGGCAGATACCCTTTTACGACCGACGACGGTAATTGAAAATGTATGTGGATGGTTTTATTATGCCGCACATACGCTATGTGCTTGATAAAGCTTTGTTTGATGTTATTGTTGTGTTAAATGCTTTGTTTGCCGGCAGATGGCGTGCAATAAATCTTGACGGTCGGGTGGAAATTTAATAAATACGAATAACGGTGCGATTGACTGGATATTGTAAGACTGTTTTGTGTTATGAGAATGTAGTAGAGATTTTCGGTTGAGCAATATCGAGGATAGATTTAAATATATTTTTTATCGCCCTGTAAGTTTTAATACGGGGATCATACTCTCTGATAAATGTTACCGAGTATTTATGAGAAATTTTAAAAATTAAGTCTAAATAAATAATGACTGCCTCAGTGATGCAGTGTACTACGGTACGATTACCACGCTGAGGTGTCTGGTTTGAATCCCGAGTCGGGAAAAGTTATATTGGCTTTTTCTATTCCTTGTCAGGAATTTGTGCCCGACATGGCGATAGGCTCACCCCCTATCACATCGTGAAACGGAACACACAAGGCGAATCTTTGGTGTCCTAGGAGCCCTGCCCTGCCTACCCTTCTGGGAAAAAGGCCTGAGTATGTATGTAATTATTTCAATTATCGCACAAATAGACCTTCTAGCAACTAGGTAGGTGGAAAAGGTGGTGGTTGGAGAATATGGAAGGTTTTTAGTTCTGGCACACTAAAATACACCCGATGCAATGCAAATTTGTTCATACAATTATGCCGGCCTAGCCGAAACCTAATATAAGTAGACTGGACCTTGTCCGGATTCACGCGCGCAAGATTCAAGTTCGTTGAATTTTATCTAAGCGACTGTCGCTATCCAGGCGAATACGAATATCCAGTGATTAAAAAATCCAGAAAAATCTATTTCCACGTCCATTAAGTACCAACGCCCAGTACTAATTGTAGTTTATATTATTTTCTGGGAACACAACACGCGAACACAAGTTGCCTTACAAGCCAGTCATTAGCTCTGGCCTCTTTTACAACGGACCCATTACAGGATTCCGTTTAACATTTTTACAGTCCCTAATTGTAGTATATAAAACTGTAAATGACTCGTGTTGCTCCGAGAGACTTATATGTAGAAAATACATACGTTTATGCGTATTGGAAATGTAAGATTGAAATGCAAAAGCATTGTAGATATTCACTTTGTTTAGTCACCAGTTGAATCATGGAATTTTATATTAGTATTTCTAATTATATGAGGTATGGTTTGTGTGATAACAATAGCTTCATGACTATTGTACCTTGGGACATTTTTCTTATTTGCGTAGGCAAACGAGACAGAAGAACAATAAAGACAGTAGTGGATACTGTCTTTTTTTAGTTTTGTTAATGCATAATTTAAAAATTAATTAAATACGCAAGATGTATTTGAATTGTATCAAATAAAATTACGTAGAAAATTCTTATGTGTTGAGTATATTTTAACGAATTTTAACCGATGTACTCCCTCAAGAAAGCCAAGTAATAAAAAGCAAATTTTTGTTTTGTAATTGGAATTACTGTACGTATGTATGTATACATTTATATTGCTTGGGCGGATAAAATATATGTATATGAAAACTCTCTCCTATAAATAAATAATCTAAAAATAAATAAAACTGGTTGATAAGAATAAAATACAAGCCATATACAGCTAGTTTCTAAACAATTAAATTCTTTATGTCTAGATAAAGAAACGTGATGTCAGTATTTTAAAAAAATGACATCAAACTGAAATAAACACGAAACAAGATCTGACACGGAGCACTTGAGCGTACGATGTTAAACGAAACACATGGAAAATGGCGTAGTTTATACGCGTAGTAAACCTGACATAATTAACCAGTAAAACTGTAAGCCAACGAGATAAAATTTTTACAATTTAAGTTTGCAAGTTACTGCTATTATAAAATAACGTATAACAACCAAGTATCGGAGTAATCGCGAACATTCCACCGGGCTGTATAAACCATAAAATAGTACCATCGCAGCGCAAATTGTCTTATTTCATAAAGCAGCATTTTATTTTATGTCTACATAAAATGATACTTATGAAACGAATGGACGTGCCGTTTGCATCTTATTGATATACACGGCCGATTTCAGACCATGATTTTTTTACTATCAGTACTTAAAATATCGATACTTCGGGACTTAAAATGCGTATAACACTTTTTGGGTTTTCTGTAATATTGGTATTAAAGATAGGTAAGAAAAAGCAAAATTTGAAGAAAGTCCAAGATGTGATTCAGGCCCTTCTAGCCCTAAAGTATTGATGTAACATAAAACCGTTGCTGGCATGAAATCGACCAGGTATTAAAAACATAAAACAAAATTCAAAATAAGAACAATGTACCATAAAACATAGATTAT
The DNA here is from genome assembly GCA_023078785.2 of Hyles euphorbiae. Lineage (NCBI taxonomy): Eukaryota > Metazoa > Arthropoda > Insecta > Lepidoptera > Sphingidae > Hyles > Hyles euphorbiae. The sequence continues at coordinate 4,835,873 of CM041053.1, forward strand.
GCATTTCAGCCAGTTATCAATAAGGAACATAACTGGCTACATGACCTATTTGTAATTTTCAGGCTCAGTATTTTTTTTAAATACTGCGTAATCCATGCTCTGTGTTCATTGCAGTTGGCAAGAAAACTGCCAGGTGAAACAAAATGCAATAAAAAATAGTGTGTTATGTGACTCACCTAGTGGAGGGACGCATTAACAATAACAATGTCCGTAGTAATAAATCGCAACACACAGCAACGCACAGCACGTGTCCACACAAACCACGGCACTTGTAAAACAAAGTATCATTCGCAAAACAACTTCATCGACGATGACAGTACACCACTTATATTATTAATTTCCATTGGATGCATTTTCCTACAAAAAAGAAAATAAACAAAAATGAAATCACACACTGGCACGACACTAAAGCGCGGTTTCGAACACATTCGAAATTCGAACGTCACTTTTAAATTTCGAATTTCGCCACCTTGGTCCGGGCACTGTAAAGTGGAAATCACGACTGGTTAGTGGATCGGATGATTCCCGCCGATACAACACTTTTATCGAAACTTGCAACATATTCGTGTTTTGTTGTGGGGATTGTGTGTGCGTTTGTTTTTGTTTATGTGGGTGTGAGATGTAAACTGTCTTGAAGCGATAAAACTGAATTTGCAACCATGTTACACTGTGTTACACATTATACCAAATGTTATAATGTATCTTTTTTTTAAAACAAAAATAGGATACGCAAAATATTGTATAATGAAAAATTCCTCACTACAAAACACTTTAAAAAGGAAATAAACGCTGTCGTTAAGTTAGCGTGATCAGAAAACATAAGCCATAACACGTCTCCTGTAATTTAAAGTTTTGATTTGAAACTCATATACGATTTTAAAATGAAAGGCCTTAATTACGTATGGTTAGTATGCTGCTTGGTGCCGCTATTGGCAATAGCCAATGAAATTGCCAGCTTTACAACTGGCGACTGACAGCTCAATAACCGTCGATAGTGGCTAACGAGCGGAAGAATGAACATAAGTTTGTTCGGCCACTAAAATAACGGGACGGCTACCACTCGCTATTGAAACTTGAGCACGTCATATTACTATCATATACCGGCAGCAAACAAGACATTTTGCAGTACTAATATTTACTGGCAATAAAACGCAACTTCTTTATGGAAATTACGCTCAAGGTTGGTAATAAAGCGGTAACAAAGGCTAGTTATTTAAGAGTAGACATAAGTGTAACTGTGGACTGTTTAAACGCAGTCTTCATGGCCATAGGTTCGTAAATAGTGCCTCTTTTAATTATGAAACGTAATTATTCATTAATGGCACACCGAGCAGACGTTGGTACACTTTGATAACAATTAATGCATAACGTCATTCAATTTGAGGTTGATATGCAACAATAGTTGAATAGCCACGTTTCCGGTACGCACCTCGTAATTTCTCTCTATGACTTACCTATTGTTATATTTTTGCATAATTATAAGCATAATTATGCCTTGTTACTGTCACATGGAACTACAATATACCTAAATTATCTACCTTTGAACATAACAATCTCAAGAAGACATGTTGCAATTTATTTCTTTCATGAGTTTCCAAGAAAAATATTATTATAAAGCAGAAGTAAACGTAATTAAAATAATAGCATTACGACAGAACTGGGCTTGAAACTAAGTTTGAAAATATAATAATGCAGATTGCATTGCCCTAAAACGAATGGAGTTTGCATATTTTCTTAAATCGAGACTGGCTTAAACATTAATTCAAAAAAGAAACAACATAAATAGAATGATTCAAAAAAGGAACAAAATAAAAATCCATATTTGGAAGTGGAACAAAATAGACATTGATGATTTTGAATATGGAATTCAAGTGACAGCTGAGAAACGCGTGGAAGTTGTTGAAGCTTGGCCGAGTGGCTGTGATTAGTACGGTAATGACGTGTACTTTTGCCGCGTGTGCCTTCCGCCAAATGACGCCAACTCTACAAAGGAAATTGTCGTGTGAACTGATTCTAATTGTATGAGCTAACTGCTACGGCGCATCCATAAAATGTAGGTGCGCTGCCTTATTATACGCTTATCTTTTATTCAATATGTTTAATTTTAATTACATGGTTTTTATCATGATTTGAATATAGCGTTAGAAATAAAAGCTTCCTCTTTCTCTCATAAAATATGGGAATACACTGGATTATTATGTAGAATGATATTTGTATACTGCAGCGTGTCAGATTGAAAAGTGCTTTAAGTATAATCTATTATCCCATTATATGCATTAATATTTTAAAATTGCAAATTCAGTTTTCACTGTATAAATTTATGAATTACAAATAATCGAAATAGTCATTGCTTTTTTTCTTACAACTGAATAATTTAATATTCCTGAGACCTGTTATTTATAACTTAACTATTTCGTTAAATTTGTAATTCTTCGAATATTTTAGTGATATTGTTTTGTAATTATGACTTGTCATCAATATTTTATTAGGTGTCTGATATATTTCCTATCTTTAGTATGTGTTTGGTGGATATATTAAAGTAGATTTTTACACACTTAACACGGGGAATACTACAGTTTTTTAAAGTTTTGATCCACACGTTGTGGCATTTTCTGCTCCTTAGGATAAACGCAATGAAATTACATATGGCATAAGTTTAATAACGTGATAATGTTACAACCGAAATAATTTGTTTAAATATTGAAACGTTTTTCAATACTAATTTCAAGAAATTTTTAGTAGGGTATGAACCATTATTTTAAAAATGTGCGCTATAATTTAAGTTTATTTTTTTTTAAGGATAAACTGCGTGCATGTTTTGTCAGTAGCATATTCCGAGTCGGCACGTGACAGACTGATATCCGCCTCAGCCGTAAGTAAGCATAAAGCGCCGTTTCAGAGCCACTTCGTTTCAAAGAGGCTAAACTTAGAACATCCTATCCAAATATAGTGCTGTCTAGATCCTTTTAACGTCATTGTGCTATACGGTATGTAGTAATTTACTTTTAAAACTCTTCCTTTAAGTAGACGATCTTATACATATTGTAGTTAATTAAATATAATTATTTCTTTATTAATTGATTTCACTTTTTTCATTGCCATAATTATTCATTACATTATTATGTGTAATGTGAAATTCAGCTATTCATTTTGATATATTAAATGTTAAAACCGGGTAAAAGATTAATGCGATTTTATTTTACCCCTGTAATTTCCGTTAAGCGTAAATACTGTAGTTATTATTACAGTAAAACTTCGCGGCCGTAAATACAGATTGTGATTCTGTTGAAATTAAACACTTAGCAGTATAAATTGTCGGAAAAATTATAAGTATTAACTCTTCAATTAGTTTTATTTACAGCGTTTCTTATTAATTTACATTTAAATTGTACTAGCGCTTACTAAAAATAAAACATAAGATACATATTATTAATTTAAAAAACAATATTTAAAAATAAACCTTTAAAATCATTATTGTACCTATTGCAATATTGTTGTGGACAACAAATACGAATCATTATAATTTTAATTTGGAATTAATTGTCCTTGTATTTTATTGTTTTTTAATCCATTTCCCCTTTCCATTTTAATCGTAATGATTATTAGTTTTCAACTAGGATGTTAATGTATATGTGTGTGAATAATGTGGAATGTTATGAGTAGGTATGTATGACTGTGTGTGTGGGTGTGTGTGTGTGCATGTGTGTGTTGTTGGAAAAACTATTATTACTATTAAAGTCCGTACTGGCGTGTCGAGTCCCTAAATTCGAGCCCGTCGAACACGCTGAGGTGATGTTTCTTGGCGTACTCGTTGATGATCGTCTTCCCTGCGGACAATCACTTGCATCACGCGCAAATCGCTGAGCACACACGGGGTGGATAGGAACTGCATATTTTATTGTACATTATTTTGGTGAGAATACAGATTATTTTAAATATTTTATTGTACATTTAATTACTTGTGACAATATAGATTTTAGGTTTATAAATAAGGGTGCGTATTGGAATAGTATTCAAAACTGTAGGAACCCTTTAAGTCTGATCAAACTTGAAGTATTGAAAAAGCTAATGCGTTGTTTGTTTCATATTGGTAACAAAATATAAATCAATGTGTAATATTTTCATCTCTTATTTTCAAATAAAAAAATAAAAGCACAGTTGAACCATCTCTGGACAATTAAAAGCAAATAAATTGGACCCTCTCCGGGCAAGAAAGAAATTATAACTTTGAAGACAGATATTGTTTTAATTAAATAATTGCTGATTATGAAACAATTCATGGGACGAAATAAATAATTTATTACCACTTTTTGGTATTTCTTAAATATAAATTTTACCTTTACGTAATTCAAATCAAATTCACAATGAGATTGAAAATAGACTGAGACGTTACCCCAAAAACGCACCACTTATAGAATTTAATATATAAATATAAGAGAAAATATTTAATGTTTACTGTGCACATTTATACATTACATATTATGAAATATGCAGTTTCTTCCGAAATAATGTTATTACATGTTTTAGATGAAATGAAAATCTTAAGCATATTTTATATTAAATTACTATATAAAGGAGATGATTATTATATTGTAGTATTTCTATTTATTTTCTTGTTTATTTACGTACAATATTTATTATTCTAAAGTTAATAATGCTTACTCAAAGAAAGCAAAAAAGATGCTATTAATTATTGTTCATTTACAATTCGGTAAAATTTTGCATAAATCTAACATTAAATAAAATAATAAAAAGTCCTCCTCCACAATCAACAATTAAGAATAATAATTGAATACAACATAGATTTTAATTTCATCCAGAAATACAATCGCAATGCTTTACAATTAGTAGACAATTTCAAATTATAATGTATTTAGCGTTATCATTATGCCGAAATATTCCTGTACAAAATACAACTTTAAAAATCATGATAGTGAATTTTTAATTATATTTTGACAGATTTAAAATAAAATAGAAAGGAACTGAAAATAATGTATGAATACAAATAATTGTCTCTTTTATTTGAGTAACTTTAATCAAAATTAAATCGATTATGAATTACTTGACTCAATTTTTTAATGTTTATGTTTCGAGAATAACGTGGAAATTTGTAGATGACAGTTGAAATTATCTATAAATAAATTTGTATTTAAAGACATTCAAACTACTGTAACGAATAAAATGATAATACTAAATACATTTTAATTTTCAGACTATTTATAATTTTATATGCATTTTAAAATTCACATTCTGATGCAGCGTTATTTCTGTAAAGATTATTTATTTAATTTATTTATCATTAGTTTTGGGTGAAATAATATACAAAAAGAAAATGATCTTAGAAGCAACGCCACATTATATCTGTCGGTAACGTTATTTAATTATATACACTTAATAAGTTGTAATAAATATTCACATATTGTTACAAATATTTGTTATTAACCATTTAGGTCGGTAGCTAATATTTCCACGTTTTTACAGCCGAAAAATACAACCGTTTTGGCCATGACCAATCACATGATTAGGTACCCAATATTAAAACTTAAATTTGATAAGGCTTTCAACAAAAACATTGTAAGTATCAATAGATCAATAAATAGACTGACATTATTAATTACATAATATTTATAGCTGTAATGTCTACTAAAAACTTACGAAGTAACAACTTTATAAATCGCCTGCGGTTTTTTGGCGAGACAATGCGTGGTTGTCATGCTGTCGTCAAAATATACGGAATAATATTTTTTCTGTTTTCGATCACATTTTGAGGGATAAACCCATAATGTTTGTTTATATAATAGTTTAAGCCCGGGCGTATTATAACGAGTTTAAAAATAAAAGGGTGAGCATTATTAATGTAGGAAAAACTATGTATTTACCACCCAAATAGAGCAATAGTCAAATACAAAAAGAAGCGCCGCTTTTTAGGCAACATTTTTTGTTACATTACGTCTGAAGTCACTAAAACTACCAGTTGCCTTCGTTTTCGGTCACAGTTTGGATATACCCTCTACAATATTTGAAAAACTTCTTCGTGGAAAAAAATATCAGCTATGGTATAACAAGGTTAATTTCATTGGTTACTAATAATACAAATGTTATAATGAAACAACGTTACCAACTTAAATTGATGAGATATTTAACTCAATCGCAATGCAAACACCATAATGAATGGACGTTTTATTTATTGCGGATATTACATCTTAGAACAATTACGTATAAAAAAATATGTATACTCTATACAGTATTAAAGTCATTAATATAAAGACGTACCAATTAAATTAATATCTTTGTTTTTACGATCGATATATAATTTAATAGCATGATCGAGGTATTATATTTTAATGCATATTTGAATAGACTAGAATTTATTTGTTCATACAAGTAGGTACACATACAAAACTAAAATAACTAAATCACAAATCTACTACACTTTATAACGTATAAAATAATTTAAAGAAGAACAAAATAGTATGAATAAAGGCCCGGCAAACTCATGGATCATGCTTCTACTGCCGCCGATAATTATATAAACCTTTCAAAATGTTGTCGTATTTCGGTAAAAACTAATTAATTACAAAAATATTAAGCCTCACAAAATTTCCCTCCACTTATCTGTACTCAATCTCATAGTTTCTATATACATTCAAATTTATAAAATAAAAAAGATTTGAGCGATGTATACATTTCAAGGAGTTTTGCAAATTATAATTTTAAAAATGAAATTTTAATTATTTGCAACATGTTAATTTAGTGCAAATATGCATGGTCTCCATCAATACTCCATTGATTTTCTTAATGTACCCATAGTTTTATTTATTGTATATAATTTAACTTTCGTATATGAATATAAAACTGAAAAAGTATACACATATTTTGCAATTTTACTTAAATAGCGTCTCTAAAACATGAGCTGTTATGTTTTGCTATAACAAATCAAATGCATATACGGCATATTTTTACACGTGAAATAAATTATAACTATAAGTATATCCGCAATAAATAAAAACGTCGGAATTGAAAGAAAACATTCGCTTAGGTAGCTATTAAATACATTTTACATCGGTAAATGTGTCGTGCGGTTCGTTCTGTAATAGTATGAAGTTATTGTTCATATCAATTATCATTATCAAGTATCATTGCTTTCTAAAAGATGACTTACTGAAAATGTTGCCGATGTCTTTCTGAATTATTTTTTTGACAGCTCCAACAAAAGTATAGTTCAGATGTGAAAGGATAATAGTCAAAAGTACTTCTTAATCATTTGCACATAAGTTCGTTTCTTGTGGAAAACAAAAAAGGAGCGACAATAAGTTTAATTTTTCCATTTGGGGCCTACATATTCCATATTCAATTTGCATTCAAAGTAGAATTCTCATTTTACGGTAAAACTTATTATCACTGCGAAGATGTTTGTTTTTCGATGAAACCTACTTTTTTGTGTAGGGAATCATTTGATTATGTCCTTTATATATTTAATCTATGTTACAAATTGTCTTTAGTTTATAATTTTGTTTTAACTATGTTATTTAAATAACTTTATGAACGATATGCACAAGATACTCATATTTTGCCGTTCGGAAATAATCATAAAAATTAACTTCACACATTACAAAACAAAACGCACGACAGAACTCTCAGTATACATATAATTTCTGAACTAACCTTCATTTATCTTCCTGGAGGCCTCGTCAAGGTCGCTGCCGGCGTAGTTGAGGATGACCAGCACCAGCGGCATCATTTCCCACGTGTAGTTGAACTTCTCCAGGAGTTTATTACAGTTCTCCACCAACGAGTCTAGCGATACTGCTGTAAAGAGACACATTGTCTTAATTAGTACGGGGGATTCGTAAATGTGTTTATTATCGGACTAATTAATGTTTTTTTGAGGGCTTAGGCTAAGGTCCCGGGCCTGTTGCGTTTCCTAGGCTTCGCGTATAAAAAAACACAGGGAATTGAATTCTTCATCGTTGATGTGTTCAGTGCAATGTTGGCTGATTTATAATAAATTACATATTATAATTTCTCAATCGTACTCTCGATTGTAGAGGAGGCTCGTGCCCTGCCATGGGACGTATTTGGGCTGATACAGATGCAGATTATAATTTATCTTGTGGCTGACTGAATTATAAAAATATATATTTCATTGGAAAAAGCTAGCCGAATAATATTTTTTCCTTTAAAGTTTATTACAATAACTAAACAATCAGCTAATTTATGATCTAATTTATCATGTTTTTTTCAATACGGTATGCTAATACACACAAGTACAAGATGCCTATTCTACAAATCTGCCGTGTCAGTAACAGAACCGTGAATGAACTACATATGTTTATTTACATTTCAAAGCGAAATAAAAGGTATCTCAAAGAGTACAGATTCTCAGTAAGCGTAATAAATATAAATATTTACAGTTTATATCGTGTGACATTGCTTATAGCAAGCATTAAAATAAACTAAGAGTAGACAAGGCTGCTGTAATCCGCTTCTTAGAAATGACCTCCCAAGTACAACGTGCGTACAATCGAACCTTCTGGAAGTTTTAAACAAAGTTCTACTTTCAGTGATAAGCCAGAATTCGTGATATTTCTAAAACATCATTATGACTAATGAAATAAGCATAAGTGCTGTGTTGCGCGTTTACAGACCAATGGGGCACGGGCTCGTATTCCTTAGGGTTTCCTGAGGAGAATCATTTTTTTATGATTTAATAATGGTTTTAATAATCAAGAAAACCATTAATAATAACATTATTATATATTTATTCCCTGTTTCCCAAAACCATTGTATACCTCGTAAATCCTTGTTTTATTCTTAAATCATTTGAAAATTGATGTAAATTGTAACGGTTAGATAAATATAAACGTATTCATAGCGATTAATAAAAGCTATCTTGCAAAGTACAGTTTAAAACAGCGGATGGTAGAATTCTAAGCATCTTAAATGTAAAACCTAAGCACTTAAGTACATTAGAAGACATATGCGGCCAACAATATCGACAATCAGCAGTGCCGCTACACAATCGACGTCATAACCATAAACAAGGATTAGGAGACATAATCGACACTGCACAGCACTAGCTGGCATAAAGAATAGAGTGCGGCGACCATGCGTCTGTTGTATACCGTATATCGTTGAACAAAATTTTTCTTAAATGAAATAAATGACAAATGAAGATACTGTACAAGTTTTTAACAATAAAAATTATTTCAGTTAGATTGTTGAAACTACAAGGACACCAATAAGCCAGTTATTTTCAATAGCATGTTTCAGGCAAGATTTTCAACCACCTATGGAATTTTGAATGATACTAATGAAATTAAAAGTTGACAATACTCAGCGTCATTGCCTTAATTAGTTAGGAATAGACATTCGATAAAAGTGAAGCAGGAAGTCGCTAGATGCAGGCTCCATTGAACTACAAACCCCTGCTCACAAGATTATCGACATTTTTCTTGATATATCAACAACCCATACGTTTTTTTTATTGCAGTGAATGGCGAGACGAGCATGCCGTTCGCCTGATGGTAAGCGATGCGACCGCTCATGAACAGTAGCAAAACCAAACAACACTTTGAATTATAAAGCAATGCTTGGCATTCCACTGCGCTCGCCATCCTGAGACATAAGATGTTAAGTCTCAATATGTCCAGTAGCTACTCTGGCTACAATGTCCTTCAATCCGAAACACAACAGAGCATTTAAACTGCTGTTTGACGGGAGAAATAGACATTGCGGTGGTACCCACCCAGGCAGTCTCTCACATGTGAGAGACCTACCACCAGTAAACCGTTTATTGTATCGTACTCCATTTTCGTATATTGCAGTTTGGTAGGTAGGCTTTATACCCTTTATAACTATTTTTTGCACAAATCTTAGGTATATACCTACTGCGATTTTCTCACAATGTTTTTGTTTGTCGCTCATTTAAGCGTTGGTGGATGATTTGCTCAAAATCTGTAATGCCCGTAGAAATTATACATAGCGTCAATAGTTAATTTAAAGACAAATTTACCGTGTGTAATTATCAGAATTTGGCGATTCGAAATGGTATTACAAGAAAATATAATACAACAATCGAGATATTTATTACAAGAAAATTAAAAAATTGGCATTTTCGTCATTAGCCTCTTCAGTGTTCTCCCAGCAGTAATTTCTACTGCCATTGTCTCATTTTGTAATTTCAAACGATGTTAAATTATCCCTTAATAGTTAAACCTACAGCCCTTCTTTCTCATTTCTCTAGCAATAACCTAGGTGTTGAAGATATCCTGAAAGCAGTACATTTACAGCGACCCTATCGCACAGAAGGTCGGCCATCACGAGGCGACGGACACTCGTGTTTACGACTTCCCTTTGTGCGCCACCGTGCCGTGCGCACTAAAAAACGTATTCGAAGTACGTACAGACACTTGTGCACACTTCGTCACGCTATTAAATGCTGTTTGTGCTATGCCATTTGTTAACGGTTTGACTGGGAGGTATGTTGCAATGCGCATATAAGTGCTGACTTATTGGCGTTGAGACGTTGATAAATAATAATTGTTTGCCGTCTCACGTGTTCCCTCCTTCCTACAATCCTGGGTCCTTCCGCCGTGGTGTGAAGAGGCACCTTAGCAGGCCGGCATAATTGTTTCCATTGGCATGGGACTGCCGTCCGATGCCAATGGATACTCTGCCTGGGCGGCATTGGCACTTACCATCAGGTGCAATGCCGCCACTATGCCAGGCCATTGTAAAAAAAAAAATGCAACCAATAGTCACATAGTCCTGACCCACAATAAGATTGAGTCTTGTCTCGTGGGTATCAGAAACTACGAGATTTTCTGATCTCGCAAAAAATATCACTTTTAAAGAAAGCTATTAATTGAAGAATTATGCATAAGATATAAAAAGCTAAATTTAAAAGCAAACTTAGACTATACCAATTACTAAAAACCACTAACCATTACCATTACTAAAAACCGCTCTCAATTGTACACTCGATTGTAGAGGCGGCAGGTTGTGTAGTGGGACGTATATGGGCTAATACAGAATTACTAAAAACTAGATACTTAACCAGAAATAAGGTAGTATTAAGTATTAAAACTTAATCCGACAGAATTTGAGACTCATGATTTCTCGGTTTCGGACATTAGTGGAATTATGGATGACCTTAATAGTTTACCAATTACAATGAAATAACGTAAAAACATTACAATAAAGCAGGTACACTAAATGCACAGTCCATATGATTGAAATTGGCACAAATCCTTCGTAGTAAAGAGTCAACAAATCAGAACAATTTGTGAGAGAGCAGATGTCAGTTCAATTTAGCAGTATTATTTACCAATGAACCTGCTTTATAAAGATCGATGTCCGCTCATGTGCTATAGAGCTTTTAAACAGGGATGGGGTTAATAGGAATATCAATCGCAGCTTACCGTAATTTATTTTTTTAAAAATTATAACCTTACGGTGGTACCAACCTGAATCGCATATCTTATTATGTAATAAAAAATACTGTAATAATGAATTTTATTAATCTAAATAAAAAAAAAAACAGAAGAGACCGTGCCCAGAATTTGGTCATTTTTTGAAAGCTGAAAATTCATCTGGGCATGCCTCTAACATAGGCATCACATTAGAAGTTATGAGTTTTAATACCTATGTCTGGAAATATGAAAGAACCATCAAAAGTGTCTGACTACCAACAAAACTCCTTTTGATAGTTGTCAATTATTTCGTGGGTTGGACCAGAGGCTCCCTCATCTTTTCTAACTTCATCTCGCCAACAATGTATTCTGGTTGGTGGAAATATGATTAAATTTAGTTCTAACGTCTAAACAATCTAAAGCAGTGTTTTTCAATCTTTCTGAATAAGCAAACCCTTTTTATGCTGAAACTTCGTAGTAAAGAATACAAAGGTTCCAAGTTAACCTGTTCTTTGGAGCGCATCACTAGCAAGGAGAAGGAAATCCCTGAGCGACGCAGTGCGCCAACCGCGGCGCTTTATTGCCTATTTTATGGTTATATGGGCTCCCGGCACTTTACGGTGCCAGCGTAACTTCATTACAATACGCGGGGAATTCTAATGATAGCTTCATTTTAATTAAACTGCGATATTGATATCGGAAATTAAAGTGCTATTCTATTTGTAGCGTTCTGGGTTAACCGTTAATGAATTACTCAAAGTGTGCATTAATTTATCTATAGGAGTTATTGATTCTTGGTAATAGCCTTCGTCGACTTGATTAAAAAAATAATTAAAAAACCCACCAACCAACCGCCTACCTTATGAACACTTTCAGGAATAGCCTTATAGAAAACTCTTGAGTACGCCAATTTAAACGCCAGTTTTTATTTAAACCTTTATTTTACACAAATATTAACAATAACACTATACAGAAACGATACTATAAAGCACAAATGGTAGTCTTATTGCTCAACCGCAATGTCTGACAACCATGGGATGGTTTTGAAAGACGAGAGAGATGGTAATCAATAATGGTATTTGTAATACAATTTAATTGATATTTATATTAAATACTAAATATGTTTTGATGATGTGTAAGGGTATATTAGAATTTATATTTTGATGTATTATGTATTTGTTTCTATATTTTTTTAATTAGTTTTATTTTGAATTGCAATATTGTATGCTTTCTACGCTATTGATATTTTGTTGGATCATCTAATTTACGGCACAAAGATATAAAAAGTAATACGAAAGCCCATTGAATATCCAAAATTCAAACATATCAACACAATCCGAAAACAAAAACGCAACTAGTCTCTCTCGTGTATGGCTTAATTAGCGAGTGTAAAATGAAGTGTTGAGACAAAGTAAGATCCGTTTGTAGTTAGTACGTGTAGTGAGAAACAATAAGCTCGGCTTTACGGCCGACACCTTCACCGACTAACACGAAAGACTGTTAACAAATCGCCTAAAATACATGAAATATATTGCCGTAAATGACTGATAAAGATGAGGTCTTAACTTCGATAACAACGATGGTTAATCTTTTAAATAATTCCAGTTCTGTGATTCGTTTTATATCATCACAGGTTTGGAAATATTGTGTCATCGAATAGGTATATAATATGTGTTAGGCTATATAATACAGGTATTTTCGGCTACAAGTATTTTTCCTATTACAAATTACAGTTGTTACACTACATAATCTTACATTCAAACGATTTTTGTCTAGAGTTACAACCTAACAGCAGTTGGTAATTTGTGACCAAGACACCTAAAAACTACGACTTATCTATTCCGTGACAGACTCAGCGCGAATATTCGATACACGAACAGCTATCTCAGCTTGGGGATCGAAACAGCGGCGTGTCATTTTACAACCAGCTTTTTATACGCACATTAAGCATAGCAAAGTGATACTATGCTGCCTGTTGTATCCCTTACGGACATGTGAATTTTTGAAATTCATGTGAATGATATGCCTTTTAATTTGCAGATACTAAGTTTGGCTGTTTGACATTAACACTTTAGGAAGTAGGTTTTTTCAGCACAGCCTTTTTAACACAGCCACACAATTAGAAAATGTTATGCTTGGTTCCTATTTTAAAATTGAATCAGTAGGATTTCTTAGTATTTATTCTTTTGTTTGCTTTTTACTGAGATTAGCAGCTTCACCTTTGTTATTGTAGATAAGAAAATTTCAATTTGCCGATGAATTTATATTTCAGTAAGGAATATATTTTAGGCATTGGAATCGTAAACGGAAAATGCGAAAATAATTAATTAATAGTTTTAATTTCTCTGATAAACTCCGCCCGTAGGTATTTGAAATTATACGAAATTTTTACAGAACTAAATGGTAAGTCATGGTATAATGATGACTGGATATAGGTTAGGGAGCGTCATAGATTCAGCTCAGTGGGTAATATGCAATAAATGCAAAATATATATACTTGACATACAAAAGACTAAGTTATATACAGTCTCCAACCTTAAACTTTATAGTGAAAAAATATTGTGTCGTGTTCATTAATTTTATTACCAGCTAGTAGCTGCAATGTCAACTATTTAATTTTATATCTAGTTAGAACAAAGTGCTATTTAATTTTATATCTAGGAACAAAGTATGTGAGCGTGACCAGAGCGGCCTTAGCTTATTTTACTACTTCGACACTACATTAAGTTTTATGTTTTAAGAGTTGGACTAACAAAGGAACATATTAAGATATGCTAACACCAATAGTTTAGTTTTGTTCTAGAATTCTGTTGGAAATTCAATGGTACAGTGGGATACATGCTCTAGGTATCTTACTATTTGTCAGCCTCCGTGGCGCAGTCGGTTAGACGCCGCCTGTGAAACGAGAGGCCGCGGGTTTGATCTCCGCACCGAAAGAAATGTTTGTACAGTCCACAAATATTTTCTTTCGGGTCTGGGTTTTTGTGAGACCGACAAGTCTCTCGTAGTTCCTAATACCCACGACACAAGACTCGATCTTAGTGTGAGGTCAGGACCTACGTATGTGACTGTTGGGTGTTATTTATTTGGTATTTGGGGTGTTATCTGCCAGGAAACTTAGAGAAAACAGTATTATTTTATAAAATTAACGTAAAATAAAAAAGCTTCCATATCATATCGAGGCCAACGTCAGCCAGCACCAACTTCCATTTCAATAACAGAGTTAAGTATAATTTAAAATTTTAGGTGTGGCTATTGACGATCCATAGAAAGCAAAGAAATTCCCTCCTTTTGTTTAACACTGAATAAGGAATTTAATTATACGAATAGAAAGGTGGTCGAATGGACGAAATGAGTTAAAATATTGTTGCTCAGTATATCAAGGTATATTAAGGTCGGAATAAATTTAATAGATATCAAGGTCCCACAGGTCATTATCCAAAATTATTGAAACATGGAATTCGATGTTATTTGATGTTGAATAATGTTAACAAGGAACAAAATTCATTTATTTATTACAAGCTAAGAAGCCATAGACAATAAATAATGTCAAGCTTCATCTTAATACAATAAAGATTCACCTTCCCTAAACGAAGCAATTACTCTAAAGTCTAAACAAACGAAAATAAAAGAAGCCATTTTCCAATATGTCGTAAAGTCGTCGAAACATAATAGCGTAAACGCGCTATTCTAGTAACGTTTTTAGAAAACGTTAAACGGTTAAACTGGTATAATAAACGTTATAATCGGACGATGCATCGGCCGGTTCGTGTACCATCGGTACGGCTTCGTCGACCAATCGCGGCGGCCCGCCACGCCTACCGCGCTCGCTATTGGCTGTCGAACAACTTTGAATATAGAACCGCTTTTTTTCTCTCTAACGCCTACGTAAGCTCGGCCGAGCCCGTAGAGTCCGGGCGCTCCGTGAAAAACAAACGTGACGCATTCGCAATTTGAATAGACAGCCTGTCAGTATGACGCAATAAAATAACATTTTAATTAATAGCCAGCCTTACATTATTCCCAATCTGATATTAAAAATAATGTTATGTTATAGATCCCCTATTAAATTATAAAAAAGTAACATTTTAATACAATTCCAACATTTTTTACATTTAATTGTGGAAAATATTTCACATTATGCCAAATTGGCAACATTGATTGCGACGCGATGCTTATTTTTGTATTTTTTTTAATTATTTGTTTATCTTTATCAAAATGAAACTTTAAGATATTTCTTTTATAATTTAATTAATTATTTTCTCATAATACAATTCTAAATTTAACAATTAATTACTCTTTCTAATTACTAATCAACATTGAATTAATAATAGATAATCTAGATACCTGCTCTATTAAAAGCTAAAAAAGTTTAATCCGTAATAAATATATTAAAATATTTTTCTTCATTCGTTAATTAATTAAATATGTAGAAGAGGGACTTAGAGAAAGCCTTTTGACGCCATCAATGCCTAACCGATTTGGGGAGTAATCACCTATAAAGTTTAACCGCCATTTTATACCCTCGTTATATGTTTAAGGGTGCAAACGCGCCAGATCTTACGTCTGATAGCGTGTTCTATATTTCTTTATTAATTTAATGCGTGCATTAATTCAAATGGAAATTTTGTACGCTATAAAATACAGATAGTTAAAAGTGAGATTAGTTTTAAAACAGACACATACTTAGCCTTATTCATAAACAGTTTTAAAACCTTAATTGTCTCTTTCAAACGATTTTTTAATTTGACACGCCGCTGTTAAGATCCCCATGCTGAGATAGCCGTTTGTGTATTAATTATTTATTATTATAATGCACAGATGTGAAAAAAATCTATGAAATCGATGAATAGTGTATTTTTTATGTTTTTTAAATGTCAATGACGTCACTCCATAAGCACGAAATAGCCGAGAATGTCCTTGTTTCGCGCATTAAACTCGGGTTAATGGCTGTTTCATGGCGCCCATAATTCAAACGGTTAATTACGACAACAATGTTTAGTAATGGCTGAGAATATAACAAATTCACGACCTTGCCGGTGGGTCGTGAGTTCTGATCTCGATCGGGGTTTTATGATAGGATTATCAGTAGTAACACGAGTACGATAAGAATACAATAGCTGATAGCGAATAATATTGTACTGTTAGAATGGAGTGTTATCTATGAAAATCCACGAGGACCTAATTTTTTTTTTGTGCATCGTCCTATATCGTTCCATTAAAATTTAAAAAAAATAACCATATATAGCCTTACGCCTTTTTTTCCAATAGGGGTGGGCAGAAGTGCAAGGACACCGAAATTTCGCCTTGTATGATCGATCCCACGATGTGAAAGAGGATGAGACTCACCACATGGGGCACAAATTTCTGACTCCAGGATGATAATTAAAAGAAAAATCTAACATTTTTTCGACCCGGATTTTGAACCCGAGACTTCAGCTTTATAACCGTACCGTAACACAACTACGCTGCCCAAAGGTAACAGAGGTTACAAAACCGCAAGTAGACAAGGGTAAGTAGTCTTTAAGGGTACTGTAGAATGAACACTCAATACGTCAAGCACCCCCCGGGTAAGATATGAATTCACTTCAATTTTTGTAAATATGTTTTTGTTAAACATTAGATCTGCGAGTGCGAAGTACGCAACTTTGAGTCTTTAATGATGATCATGGTAATTCTCACTACACGTTGCTTAGTTTAGAGCTGGGGCTGGCTCATAAACAAATTCTGCTGTTTGATTTTTAACTTCAACTCCTACAGTCACATCACATCTTAATTCTTATCCCATCATCACAACACAGAAACGCATCGAGTCCAGCGTCCTGCATATAAATTCTGTTATTTGTTTGATTATTAACTTAGCCTACAATCCCACAGCTTCCCGCATCTAAAGTCTAAACCAATCCAGAAATATGAACATGAGTCAAGCGTCCTACATACACTTATAGCCCACAATAGCTCTGTGATAGTGTTATCGGCGGCACTTCCTGCGCGGCCCGCTGCCAGTCACGTACCCCGCCCATAAGGGACAATGTTTGGCTGAGAGAACGATTGTTCACGGATTGTTGGCGATTGTGGGCCTCAATGACCCGTTGTGCGGACCGGACGCGACGACGTGCCTCATTTGTTTTATTGTTGGCGCGTGGAAAATTTAATGCTGCTTTTCGAAGGAAATGCATAATTGTAGCGTTGATACGTACATAGTAGAGTTTGACGTCAAGCTGGCTAGTGCGAAAATGCTGGAGTAGGGTGTAAGATAAGCGCGGTTAGAGTAGCGAACAGTGTGGAGTGGACGAGTTGGAAATGGATCTATATTATTATATTTTTCCTGATAGACAGTAACTCCATCTAATGCGGCGCACTATTCCACTTCTAGCGGGAACCGTATGCGGGACACTCAGTCCAACAGCCAACCACTGGAGGGGGTAATTAAGACACGAAGTATTATTAACAATAACAATCTTTCTAAAGACTAACCTGCCCTTACATGCAACTCCTATAAGGCAGGATAACAGTGGCAATAATAACACCGAGCATTGAAGCTAAGCGAGTCTCCGAGAATCCATAACTATAAAGAACTATTTAGTAAAATTGTATAACACTTTAATTTTATGATAAAATCGCTTCACAATACCCTGAGCCATATATACATTTATGACGTCACTATTAGTCTATATAATATGTACATCACACTGTACAAACAATGTATGAAACCCGGCATAGGTATTATCATCCGGCAATTTATTTGGAACAAAACCTCCATTAAATGTAAATTTATTATCAGTACGTAGTCATTAGTCAGAGTATAGGGCGCGTATATTTTTACTGATCCAATGAGAATAGCTTTGGTTGATTAATGGTCGAACAACACCATATTATCTATAAGGGTCGGACACGGAACTATTAAATGGATGCACTTATTTTTATCACGCCTTAATAGGAAAACAGAACATGCCTACATTGAACACAATGTAAGGTTTTTTTTTAATCTCAGGTAGTATAATTTACTATAAATTATTGTGATACGCAATAAAAAAAATGTTTGTGCGAACAATAAGCATTTGTTTCAGGTCTGGGTGTTTGTGAGACCAAAAAGTCTCATAATTCCTAATGCCTACGACACAAAACTCGATCTTAGTGTGGGTCAGGACTATGTATGTGACAGTTGAGTGACATTTTGTCGGAATTAATCTTTAGCCGAAAACTTTAGTCAAACATCCTCATCAGTCTCAGGACGTCCAATGTTAAGTTCATAAAATATGCACTACCTTTGGCACAAAAATCATATTATGCCTCAGATGTTTTTTAAATGGGTAATATTCCCTAGCGCGACTTCGCCCCTAAGTCGATTAAATCACCCCACATGATCAAAACACTCTGCAGCGATATTAATCACGCCCTGCATAAGAGAGCGTACATGAGAGCACGGGTGAAAAAAATAATTTTCCCTCCGAACTACCATAGATAATGAAAAATCGAGTGGTGGACGGTTACACGTTTCCCTATTTAGAAATCCCGTCTCTTGCTCATGTACAAGTCATTAGCGTAATGGCTCCGAAGCACCTCCGCTGATTGATGTACACGGTAATGTCCAGACCACACCCAGACTTTATTTATTACCCAGTTACTTCCTATACTAATTGGACGCGTTAGATGCAGGAATTCCTTGACTGCAAGATTATAAGGACACTGTTAGATATGTTTATGTTTGTATAATAATTACAAAATATGAGTATATTTTATTATTAACTAGAATTATGTACATTTAAAACGCTAGTTGGTTAGAATAGTAATATTTATCTGTGAGAACGAAATAAAATGTCATTACATTTTATTCATGATACATCAATATACACACTAAAATAATGGTGCGTCAATATAGGTATGTCATAATACTAGATATGAAAAAAAAATGGTGTTTCTGGTATTCAAAACTCAAAAGTTAATTCACTTATGTTTTAATATCGTTAAATATTTCACATTTTAATGTACACTGTTATTTATTATTATAGGCGACAGAAAATTTGTGCTGTGGAACATGACATTTTAAATTCTATTATGGGGCCAAGCAATCCACTCTGAAAGTCATTTCCAGTAATGGATTATTTTCTATAAATAAAAAAATATACTTAATGACAATTGACCACGTCAGCGTCATAAGAACAGGTGAAAAAAAAAAATCTTCAAAAATATTAATTAACAATGAATATTATAAGCGTTGTAAATAAATTGAAAGCCGCATGAAATTAATTCCTTTGCCATTCTCCGCGGTGATAAAAAAGGCAAATAACAAACACCTTCTCCACATAAATTGCGATTGTAACAAATTACATAAACATGTAAACATTAAATACGAGAACGTGCAAAAACACTGGATTAACCAACCGTAAAGCGGAGGCGTGACGCGCGCGAAACCAAAATGGCGGAGGTAATTAAAAGAAATATTAATGGCCGGGTAATGATCAGTCACGACCTCCGGGCCGACTGCGGCGCAATAAAGGCAGTAATGAGATTGCCGCTCTAATCACTGTGGCGTGCCCCTTATGTACTACGTGGTGTAAACATTACAAATTATTTGTTATCGTGTTACGTGTTACCTGATTAACACAATATTATTTTTAATACTTTGCTGAGGTAAATTAGTCTACTGCCTTAAAAGAACTGTACTGTCTACACCTGGATCTTAAAGTATTTGTAATATAGAGGAAGCGAAGGAAAGTGCTGAATGACATTTGCGCCTTCAAAAACGTACTCGTATTAGTGAAAATTTAACTAATTATTTAAAAACAAATTGCTACAACTTCCTTCGATAACCGAAAGTATATCTAGCTTTTATCCTTTTAAAACGAGTTCGAGTGTATTGAAATAGCCCTAAACTTTTATTTTCTTTTTCAAGTAATTCATGTATGTTGGACAATCTGTCAAATATCAGCTGATAAGAGGGTAGAAAAAGGTGCCCAGGCACCACCATTTTTTATCTAGGTTTTTTAAATGTACCTACTAGTGCTTCTTCATAGAGATAGTAACTTTTGTACACGGTAACTTAATACTTTTTGGTGTCGGAGTGAAAAATAGAACCTTATTGAAACTATCTCAATATAACAAAGGTTTTTTTTTCTTTTTTATTTAGGGGCAACTAAGTTATTTGACACAGTTTTAATAACTTGATTTCTGATACAAATAAAAGCTTCCTTTCGCCCGGAAAACATCATTTTTTTATCAAACCATGACTTACTGATAATTCCATTTCCAAACGCGGTCGCGAACCAAGAAGCTTCCAGAAAAACCTATGTCCATAAGAAATGATTATAAAGAAATACAACTAGTGGTAAAACCAAGCTGGATTTTATTTTAAACGTTGATATGTCTGTAGATGCTGGTTATACGATATGGATACGTGGATAAGCGTTGAAGTCGTCAATGAATACAAAAGATTCCCTCTTTTCATTCGTGACACGTGGCTACTACAATGTTGCAAGATTCTACATCCATAGGTTACATATACTTCTAGTAATAGAAGTAAATCGTGAAGTTATCTATTCCGGTAACGAACAGACCATAAAATAAATACTTAATAATTAAGTTATCAACATGATAATAAAATTAAAATAATAAAAATAAAATTATTTTGAAAAAAAAAATGCATTTCTAATATTCAAGATCCTGTCTGTATTCAGAATAATATAATGATGGCGATAATATGCGCTAGTGAGATCATTAGGTTAATTAGCTCAATCTAATTAGGTATAAACTTACACAAAAAAGATAATATTGCGATTCATATTATTTACCAATAAAATGTACGATTCAATAAAATAGATTCTATCCTAAAATAATTCTAAAACTTCAAATTCTCTATAAATTGGCTCTGAATAATTGCCTGACGAAACTTTACATCGTTTAAATTCACTACTATCACACATCATACATTACTCTTTCGATCCCCATTCACCCTTCCAATGCGCAACAAAAACCCCAATGTATTCGCGTATGTACAACAAATCGTATTTAACGTCCCGCGGTGCAATAACTAAGCATGTATACTGTATATACCGCTATATACCTCGCGGCCATTTCTAGACCTCATTAATAACTGTCATGCTTTCGCCCCTCCTATTTGCGCAGTCACATTACGCCGGTACAAACTTACATTTACCATTAAACGGTGCAAAAGTAAACCCTATTGCAATACAATAAGGTTTAAATTGATCAAAGAGTACTGGTATAATTTTGCCGGGCCAAGCCCTACGAGTGATGGCCCATGACGGAGTCACGCCTTCCGAGTGATAAATGATAAGCATACGGGTTTTTGTGTAGACAATAAAGTGGATAACAATGCTTATGTGAAAACAGTGTTTTGAACTTAATGTTGGTTAGACATTCATTCTAAAGTTAAACAATCATTTTGAATATGCATTGTTCGCTAAATAATGGTTTGTTTGATTGCAAAATATTTGTAAAAAAATATTAGTATTTCTTGAAACTGCATTCAATCATCGCGATGACTATAAGATCAACAAAATATTCATATATTGGTGCAGAACTCAAAATTCCCGCGAAAATATGGCGCGATTATAACATGACCTACATTAGTCGCTATCTGTACAGATAATGTGCCTGCCAAGTACCAGCAAGATGTAATGTGCATAATAACCCAATAATACATTAGAAAAATGACAAAAATCTGAAAAGAGACAGACCATTTCCACATATTAGGAAACACGTTGTGCAACTCAAATAAGACCATGCCATCATACTTTTAACGCGAAAAAAATATCTATTGCGTTAACACAAACATGAATTAAAACAAATAATAAATGATACATTTGTATAATTAAATTAAATTTATAATGCCATTATAATAAATCTCACGGTATGTGTCGAGCAAACTGGATCGCATGAACATATTTTTGTTATGTGCACATATTTTCTTTATTCTATAATTTATGTTAGTACTACCATTCCCGCGATAAATGTGGAAACACATGTAATATTTAATGATTAATTGTTGATAATTAATAATTTTCATGGAGATAGATAGCATGAAGTAACTTGCATACACTGGTGGTAGGTCTCTCATATGTGAGAAGCTGTCTGGATGGGTACCACCGCAATGTCTAGTTCTCTCGCCAAACAACAATTTAAATGCACTGTTGTGTTTCGGATTAAAGGAAATTGTAGTAGTAACTGCTAAAGACTTAACACCTTATGTCTCTAGATGGCGAGCGTAGTGAAATGCCAAA
Organism: Hyles euphorbiae; assembly: GCA_023078785.2. Taxonomy (NCBI): domain Eukaryota; kingdom Metazoa; phylum Arthropoda; class Insecta; order Lepidoptera; family Sphingidae; genus Hyles; species Hyles euphorbiae. The sequence goes on from CM041053.1 coordinate 4,858,530, forward strand.
CATTGCTTTGATATTCAAGGTGTTTGGTTTTGCTACTGTTAATGAGCGGTCGTATCGCTTACCATCAGTCGAACAGCATGCTCGTCTCGCCATTCATTGCAATAAAATAAAAAGTAAAAAATGATATGATAGTCATTATTCCAACAAACGACGTTTAAGAACGTATATTGGTAACACTTGACTAAAAAAAAACCAGCACTGATCTAATGCTATAAACCAGAACCCGAATCTCGCATGCACTCGCAATGAAGTGGCAGCAATGTAAAAATATCGTAAAACCTACAAATTTCCATTTAATTAAATTTAATAAAGTGAGGTGGTATTCTCATACGCTCGAATATATTTATGCGGCGGGTGGCGAGATGCACGGCGCAGTAAAAGTGATATAAACTTAACTTTAAGTTAAACCTCCGGCGCAGTTGACGGGGCCAATGAAAACTTTTTATTGTTGCCATGAAAGTGGCTTTGCAAGCTCACTCCACTACTAGGGATATACGATGTGAATTTTACTCGAGAGCGTGAGTTTAGAGAGACTGTAGTTTTTATTACATTGGTATGGGGAATTATTTATTGATAATATTGCAAAATTAGTCTAAATGTGGAAACAATAACATTCGGTACTCTGCCTGGCCCCCATTTGCGCTAACCATCAGGCGCAGTGTTGTCATATTTTTTAGAGAAATGATAACCAAACCCGCAAAATTGCCAACTAAAACGACTCTCTCTCTCTGAAATACTTCAGTATAAACAAAGTTTCAGCTTAATGTTAGAGGTAGTTACTTGCTTATCGCTGTTCTATCCCACCAATACTACACTTACTGTCAAAAGCACTATCAACAATAAGACAAAACGACAGCTTTCCTAACATATGCGTATACAAACTGAAACAAACAGTAAGGGCCTTAGCCAAGCGGGCTTGTATCCTAACAGTATGCATGGAGGGTAGGAGATTGCATCAGTTTTCCCGCTCCGTCGTTACACCGGCTCGGAAATAAACCGCTCCCGACTCTCAACTTAATAACCAAATAAATTGATACGCGGTGACCTTACACGCAAACATGAACTTTAACTCCAAAGAATAATTACGGCTTTCTTTAACTATGCATACTGCGGCTTTATTACGTCCGGTTTGGTTTGGTAGGGTTAATATTAAATAGGTAAATAAATTGTATATTCATGTACATAATGAACCACATAATATTATATGAATCCTTTATGTCGTGGGTATCAAAAAATATAAGGGACATTGTTGACAAATGTTTGCAATATTTGTTTGTGGACTAGGAATAGAATGCACATAGAAATTTCCGCGATAAAATCCGTAAATGTTTGCAATGTCAAACTGCGGTCTTAGATTCCACTGAAATATTGAGCGAGGGTTCTGAAAACGCTCTTGTTACTTGTAAGGTACAAATGCATACTAGAGTTTCTTATACTAGTTGCTGTGAATTAAAGCTATGCCCATAGATTTCCTTGATAGTCTTAAGTTTTTTCTTAGGATTTCTGTAGTATAGCTGATAGGGCAAACCAAAAGTTTCCATATCGACCTGATGGATGCGAACCGCTTAGAAAAATCTTAGAATTTCTATTACATCAGTCTACAATTACCTCTTATTTTTCCACGAATAGTGGCAGACTCGATCACTATAATATTATTCATCTTTAAGATCAACAGTTGATTACTTCCAAGTTCCACAAATACTTCCAGGACCTTAAATTTTTCGCATTCATTAAAAAATAATCCGCGGTTTAAGCCTTAATTAAATAACTTATAATACAATATTACTATAATACTATACTGCATCAGCTGTATCAGCCCATATATGTACCACTGCAGGGCACCGGCCTACTCTACAATCGAGACTACGATTGAGAGTGGTTAGGCCATATAGTCCACCACGCTGGCCTAGTGCGGGTTGGCGGACTTACATACCATAGAAATTTTATAAATCGCTATGGTATACTATACTGCATAGCTTAGACAATTTGTTTACGCATAACATCATGCGAACGTAAAATGTTACCTATAAATACACACAATAGTTAAAAGTACTATAATAGTACACAACACACGTCTAGTAATATAGTTTACAAACACAGCTCGTCCCTCAATACTTATTATACCATTGTTTTCTATCCGAGACAATCAATGATGCCATTGATTACATAACCAGACCATTCCTTATCTCTTTCGATTCACACATTCTTTATTTTATTAGTGAGATTTTATTTTGATTGTTAGGATTTGCACTTTAGTTCCAATGGCCACGGTGGTCGTATACCTGATGATTATTTTTATTTTGTTCTTGTTATGCAGTAATAACATTCTACCGTACACTTATGATTCCCACTAAGTAAAATATAATTAATGTTAGGATAGACAGATAGGCGTAGATTCGAGTTGAGAGTTTGTTGAGAGTTGAGTTGAGAGAGTTGAAACCTTTGGGGTGCTGTGAGTGTTAAAACATTATGGAAGACGGTCTCTAGAAGGCATGCCGGTTTGTTTGCTTGTGTATATCTTTTATTAGAATTATTTTACTACAGTACAGCATAATGACCTTATTGAATTGAACGATTTTATGAATCCTTGATACATATATGTCGGTATTTTACTTTTTAATACGAGTGCCATAAAGTAATAGTCTCTCGTCTAATATATTATAATTTATTGTATGACTTGAGAAAATACACCAATGAAATTTTAATGTTCTTAAATTATCAAAGTGTATTTAACGTCATAGTAAATATTTACTATAGGCTAGTATAAGGTATCCAACCGACAGCAAACGCAATTATACCTTGTCTAATTAATTAAGTATGCATTTGCGTCATGTAGTTAACTTTATAGTTAAAATCAAGATTATATTAGTCCTTAGGTAAATCTACCACATTTTAATGAGTATACTTTAGTTATAAAATATTTATAATTAAAAACGAATTGCTTTTGCTCACGATTGTAACTTTCTAGGTATGGCAGCCATCGTTAAGTTAACAAGCGTGGTTCTATAGTCTTGTTTTCGAATCTGATAATACAAAAATAAATTCTAGATACACTTAAATTATATCTGACTCAAAGGACAGCGAGCCGAGTTAATTAATTACATACATACATACATAAACTCACGCCTTTTTCCCAGAAGGGGTAGGCAGAGGTGCCAGGGCACCCACATTTCGCCTTGTATGTTCCGTCCCATGATGTGATAGGTGGCGAGCCTATCGCCATATCGGGCACAAATTCCTGACTCTGGGCTGATAATGAATAGAAAAATCCAATATCACTTTGCCCAACCCGGGATTCGAACCCCGTTGTGTTAATTAATTATTAATAATAATAAACTTTATTTGGCACAAAACTACATAAGTTACATTTTTAATGCATAGAGTAACAATAAACAATACAAAAACTTAAACGGTGAAGGAAAACATCTTGAGGAAACCTGCATACTATAGCGGTTTATTAAAAATTGTATGGTATGTAAGTCCGCCAACCCGCATTAGGCCAGCGTGGTGGACTATATGGCCTAACCACTCTCAATCGTACTGTCGATTGTAGAGTAGGCCCGTGCCCTGCAGTGGGACGTATATGGGCTGATACAGACAGATACAGAGTAACAATCATGTTAGTGCTTACACAAATTATAACAGCTGCAGTTTAACAGGGGGCCCCAAACTAGGCAAAGCCTGTATCTTGGCGTCCAGTTTATTTTGTCTATTATAATTGTTATATTCTATATTACTCAAAAGTACAGTCATAAATAAAATCGTCATCATAAGCAACAGGAAGACCACGGCAGAAGACAGAACTTCCGCTAGGAACTCCACAGTAACATGCTGGGAGCAGCCTGCCTTTCTTTTTGAAACCTTCATTTTACGATCTAATTTATCCTACGTAGGGATTGCAATCCGGAAAAACGGATCCGGTAATCCGGCGGATCCGGCATCATTTAATGGTTACCGGATCCGGTACCAATATACCGGATCCGAAGACCGGATCCGGTGCTAGCAGTTTGTGGGAAAATAATATAGCTGTTGCATGAGTAGGTACTTTAATACAATATTTGTTTTCAATCAATATTGATTTTCTTTTAATTCTTATATTTTTTTACAATTATTACTTAAAATAATTATTTATCGTAAGTTGATTAAACTAAAGAGTTCTAAACTCATTATTGTGATAATTTTTGCCTTTCATTCGTTCGACAGATTCATCAAATCATGATGGTATCTGTCATAATCTTCTTGGTCATAATCATAAATACCTTTCTTTTTTTTTTTCTAATGGGTAAAATCCTCATTGGATACCCGACTATCTGAATAGACCGGGCATGCCGGACTTTTACCGGCTAAAAACCCATGTCTCCATCTGCACTTTGGAGGAGCTTTGGGACCTCAATACGAACACGCCAAAGGTCCCCCAGCGCTAGAGCTAAAAGCTCTCAACCCCAAGAAACTCCGCAACGGTACTACGCAGAAGAAACAGGGCGATTTCTTCCACCACTGTTGCGTCTCCTTCTCTGAGCGGGATCGGTTCTTTCGCGATCACGCTCCGCAGCCTCTTTATGAAGCATTACTGCTTCACAGAAGACGACCACAGCTTTCCATTTTGACTCTCCCTCCAGCATCGCCCTTATCACTGCTGGCAGAGAGAGAATCATAAATACCTATGAGACTTGTTTGTTAGCATTCTCAAATACTTTAATAATGATTTTGATCTCATTTCAGTTAATTACGTAAGGTTAATTGTATCTATTAGATATTATAGTTACTTGATAATTAATATTGTTACTTATAAATTGATCTATCTGTGAAAGTGAAATCTAGAAAGACTGAGCTACTCGTTACGTCGTAAAATTAGTACTAGTGTAGGTAACTACTAAATTTTAATTGTTTTCTTGTTGTCTATTTGTCTTAACATTGGTTAGGAAATAAAGTCGATTTTATATATTTGTGATTTATTTTTTATAAACTACCTACATATAAGTGCAGTGACACTTGATTAACTCACTTATTTTGTACTAAAAAGCGAAAATCATGTTGATTTAATCAATCCGGCCGGATCCGACCGGATCCGGCCGCATTGATGGGAATCCGGTCGTATCCGGCCGTACTGAAAATGACGCCGGATTGCAATCCCTAATCCTACGCCTGTCAGTACCTACGTGGCTTCCACTCGATAACTTTAAAAAACATGGCAAAACACACCAGATAAGATACCCCCTATTTTTCCATTCATGATTCTGAATGATTTTAAACAATTTGTGTCTCGTTGTAGGCTAAATTACAGGTCCATTAAACGCAATTTCACGTCCTTTGTCTGCGAATAATCTCGCTTTGTGGTCGTTTTTTCTGCTCCAACAAAGAATAAGTGAAAAATCGTACATGTTCTATTAACACAGAATCTTATTTAAACAATGTTATTTTAACAAACTAAAGATTTTGAGAGGTTCGAAGCTCAAATGTTATTGGTGATGAATCATGATCCTTCGATAAAATGCTAAATACATAGCTGTTAGTGACTTTTGTATTTTTTTTTCTATGGTATGTAAAGTCTGCCAGCCCGCATTAGGCCAGCGTGGTAGCTGTATGGCCTAACCACTCTCAATCGTACTGACGATTGTAGAGGAGGGCCGTGCCCTGCAGTGGGACGTGATATGGGCTGATACAGATAGTGAATTTTGACGTCTATGTTTAACGTTTTTGAATCAGCATTAAAGGCATTTGAAACTGCGTTAAGTCCTTATGAATAAGTGGATCTCTCTCCAATGTACGCGCACATCAAATTATCAGCCTAACAGATTCAATTATTATTATAATGACATACATTAAAATATACATATGTCCTCAAGCTAAAAATCAATGGAACCTACCACGACGTCCATATAAATTCCGATTATTATTCTGCATTGATCAGCTCGCTGTATGCAGGCCGACGCGTCTATTACGATGCTAAACGATTCGCGGAACTTTTTCGAGCTCTTTATCGACACCTGGCATTGCTCACCTCATTTGAATACGAACATTTGTTGTTAGGATTAAAAAATAAAAAGTATTATCGGTTGGGAACATCTACTATTGAGCCTTTGTGTTATCCATTTATTCTAAAAACAGCAAATTAGATAAACATCTGATTCACAATTGCTATATAGGATGAGTTTTTCAAGTGGGCGTGGATGGCCATATCCGAAACTATGAGGAATAGCGAAAAATGCTGAAAGGACTTACGAGCCCGATTTTGATGAAAACTAAAACTGCATACTTAGATTTTTGATAAATCAATATGCCAAACTAGGAATGGAACCCAATGATTTCTAAAAAAACACATGCTTTATTATTACCACCATTCGACAATGTTGCTAATAGGGATCAAATTCTGGGAAGTAATGACATGCGTCAAATAAAAAGAAACATGTAATTTTAAGCAAAATTCAAATTTTTCTTCAGTTTCCTTAACACCTGGTCGCCCTACGTTTGTAGAGGAATTTTATAATATTTCGTATTTCATAAGACCAAATCTGTCATAATTAATCAAAACCATATCGAAATCCTAGAATTAAATACTTTATAAATTATTCAACAAAATATATAAAAAAAAAAACAAATATACCAATCAGAAACTGAATACGACAACTAATTTAGCCACCATAGACACTCATCGGAATGTTTATAAAATCAGTTTAAAAAAATTATCATCGTAAATTAAACAGCAAAAGATTATTTTTGTACTGGCACTGTCTAACTGTCTTATTAAAAGTTGTTTCTACATTTCAAATCATTTTTTTTTTCTTGGTTTGTTGACAATACATAATTGAAGAAAAACAAAAACAGGTCTTGAGTTTTAATTTATAAAATACGCTTTTCAAATGTATGTTATGTAATATTATGTTGTATCAGATGGTTATCCCTAACTATCGTGAAATTTACAAAAGGAAAGACGTTTGTCACAATATAAATACACAAGCACAACACTTTATTGAAAACCACATAACATAAAGTAACAAAAACGATAGAGGAACCTCGAGAAAGAAACCTAGAATAAGAGCGATCACTTCCAGACAAAAGACAAAAGTGCGTGGTGGCCTATTGGTAAACGGACTAGACGCGGCTGCCAACATGTTCACGGTTGTCGCGGGTTCGAATCCCAGGGCACACCTCTGACTTTTCGGAGTCATGTGTGTATTGATAATCAATCACCACGCACTAAAACGGTGAAGGAAAACATCGTGAGGAAACCTGCATACCATAGCGATTCATAAGAATTTCTATGGTATGTAAGTCCGCCAACCCGCACTAGGCCAGCGTGGTGGACTATATGGCCTAACCACTCTCAATCGTATTCTCGATTGTAGAGTAGGCCCGTGCCCTGCAGTGGGACGTGTGTGGGCTGATACAGACTTCCAGACAACCATATGGCGACACTGGAGCATTAGAGGAAAATTAAAGTGGGCGTGTTAATTACCCAATGTCAATAACGTATGAAAAGAAGACATTTGTCCAAATGTTAATTACGTTTTAAAAAAGTTCACTGCAGTGGAAATTGGTTCAACCATTTTCGAAAGTAATATTGTGTAAAAGTGATATTGGATTTTTCTATTCATTAGCAGCCCGGAGTCAGGAATTCGTGCCCAATATGGGGTTAGGCTCGCCCCTATCACATCGTGGGACAGAACATACTATGTGGGTGTCCTGGTACCTCTGCCTACCCCTACTGGGAAAAAGGCGTGAGTTTATGTATGTATGTTGTGAAATAGTGAACATTGCACGTGTACCATGCGTACATTTTGACCACTGATATATACATAGATAATGTTTGTTCACGACACAAATATACCAATAAAATAAATAGCTCGGAATATTTCCTTGTCTTAATACGATAATAAAATTAATAATTGAATAAAATTACATATAAGCCATTACGCCACGTAAATAACTGCTCATAACACAACTAAAATAATTGCATTTATTAATAATGTGAGTGTAATTAATACTGAATTTCCTTTGTATGTAATATACGTAAATGATGGAGTATTCATGTGTGGGAACGAATGAGGTTTATTTATTGGAAAACTGTTTTCCTCACTAGGGCTGGCAGTTGGCACGTTTTAAACCGACTTGAATGAACAATGGAGCTGTAAAATCAACTCAATTGGACATCCCAGACATGAACAACTTTAGCTAAACATTATTTCGCCATTTGCTTGACAGTTGTGACGTGACGACAGATGACTGTGAAATGAGAAACGTTGGGTTTGATGCCGCACAGAAACTTTAGTTTATCTAATCAATTTTGTTTAATTAGTTGCATTTCAGAAGCATCAAAACAATTACAGATGTATAGAAAGTAAGAAATGTATAATATAATTAATGTTCTTCCAGCCAGTCTTTGCGTAATCTCAGGAAGCAATTTCAGGTTTGTTTATTCATGAATTACAAATGTTTTTGTAGCATGTAATTATTGCGCTTATTTTGTTGCATAATGACAGGGATGCGGCGCGAAGACTCACGATAACGAATTACAAAGCAAACATTTGTAACACTGTTTTGATTGCAATGACAGGTTGTGAGCCCTTTCAGCAGTAATCATATCGAGGCTAAAAATCTTTAATTGACTGTAACATGAAATTATTTAAGAAATGTGTGATTAAAATTGTTTATGTGGTCAAGAAATGGCATCCTCAATTTATTTGTTTTTGCTTATGAATAGCTATCAAAAGCGATTGACAAACAAGAGAAACAATATTAATTATTATATGACTGATTTACCTAAAGTTTATAATGACCACTGCAATATAGATATATCAGACTGCGTAATTGTTATGTCTTTATGTGTACATATAAACCAACGAAATACCTCAAGAAAATTCAATGAAACCAACATAATGTGTCATGAAAATGCAACAGACAGCGTTGTCATATTAGTATGATACCAGGCCCTACAGCAGAAGGCAAACTTGAGCCCTAAGGCCATCACATTAACATAAACAAGTCATCACCAAGTACCGGCAGACCATCTGTCGCCTCATTACAATTCTAAACACTCATGCTCCTTATTTATACAAAACGTACTAGGAACTGATGGTTCTAAGAAACTATAACATGAATTCGACACCGGATGGCGCGGAGACAGACGGACGTCGGAATAACCGTGCCATCTGTATGTCACAATTATACATAACAATGCCTCAATTACCGCCCTGAGTACTCTAAATGATTTTCATATCCTAGAATGCGTTCGTTACTATGTATTTGGTATTTGCGCACGGGCTGAATTGCTAAATACTTTGGATTTGAATTGGAAATCGATTGGATAGCTCCGGTCTACTGTTTGCTGATTCGTGGAAATGTTGGTCACTTATTACTTGATTACTGTAAATTTGGGTGGTTTAATAAAAAATATTGTCATCTGAAGCATGGTGATGGTTTTACTGAGAATTTCAGTTTGGATTTCGAAATCGATTATTAGGTATACACAATTGATAACTATCGAAGGGGAGATATAAAAATGTTGGTTGAAATTAATAAACATGAGTGCCACCTTAAATTTACTGCGGAGCCATAGCGTCGAGGTATGGTCCACATCGGCCCGTAATTATTTTCTGCAACACCATTAAATTACCGAACAATTTGCCTATGTGGTCTCATTCTCTAAAGAAGAATTAAAAATGTATACTAAAGTGCAGAAAAATACTAATGTAATACTTTTGCTATGTTGGTATATACTATAGACTTAAATCATCATTAATCATTTCAACTCGTGATCAAATATCCAATAATTGTCCAACCAACAGCATGTTCTATTCTAACAATACCCAATCAATTGCGGCCCATAATCACAGTCATTAAGCTCTCTGTAAGACAAAGATTTAAAATATCAGCAATTACATGCACACGGAGATAATAAACAGAAATTAAAGAGATCTTCATTATGTTTAGTTGAGTATTTGTGGAGTAAACCCTATCGTTGTTTAGTCAGTTTGTAATGCTTATTTATTGAATGTACCGACCGGGATATCGTACACACGGCTTAAACCATTGGTTTACAGTTTTCAAATTTTACAGATTGAAATCTTCTGGCGACCGTTCTGGGTCACAGACAAAAAAAAGTGGGTATTTTATGAGACTACGTTCATGATTTTCTTCATTTTGGTACATACATTTATTATTAACACGTATACTCTGTAAGTAAGGCGACCGAACTGCGTAATAATTAATACTAATTATACTTTTTCTTTTCATTGAAGTGCGTGGTGGCCTGTTGGTATACGGACTAGACGCGGCTGCCAACACGTTCACGGTGGTCGCGGGTTCGAATCCCAGGGCACACCTCTGACTTTTCGGAGTCATGTGTGTATTGATAGTCAATCACCACGCACTAAAACGGTGAAGGAAAACATCGTGAGGAAACCTGCATACCATAGCGATTTATAAGAATTTCTATGGTATGTAAGTCCGCCAACCCGCACTAGGCCAGCGTGGTGGACTATATGGCCTAACCACTCTCAATCGTACTCTCGATTGTAGAGTAGGCCCGTGCCCTGCAGTGGGACGTATATGGGCTGATACAGATACAGATACTTTTTCTAATATTCTTTACAGATAACTGCAATTAAAAAAAACATTGCAACAATATCACCACTCCGTTTTATAAATTATGTATTACACTGTACAATCCGAACGCCTCAATCAATAAAACTACTACAACAACAAATGTATCCCTACATCCACGCCCCGAATGATTAATGATGTGTCATGATCTTAACGCTCTATTTACACGAGGATTGTTTCGTGCTCCAAAGATGCGATTATCGTAAGGATATAAAAAAGTTACATCATAAGCATTTGTCAAGCACGATAATATTATGGCGGTGTAATAGCATACGATTCTCGCCGCGAGAATCTTTCTGCATGTAAATAGTGCTTTATTCATAAATCATTTTTTTTTTAAATTGAAATGAGTGGCAAGACGAACACGCCGTTTGCCTTATGGGAAGCGATACGACCGCTCATGAACAGTAGCAAAACCAAACAACACCTTGAATTACAAAGCAATGCTTGGCATTTCACTGCGCTCGCTATCCTGAGACAATAAGATGTAGTCTCAATATGTACAGTAGTTACTCTGGTCCTTCACATTGAAACACAGCAGTGAATTTACACTGCTGTTTGGCGGGAGAAATAGACGGTACCTACACAGGAGGCCTCCCACATATGAGAGACCTACTACCAGTACAAATCATGAGGTTTCAAGTATCAAGATCCATTGGTCTGTGTGTGCCTGAGATGAAACAACTCGAACTAATTAGTTAAAGTACAATTTAATCTGTAAGCTACATCGAGTTGTCTTGCAGTGTGAGTGATACTGACGCGTACTGATTGCTTTATGTGGATGCTCACGATTTGACTCGGTTTGTGATGTGTTGTCAGTTTAGTTGCTTGCGGGCTGACATGGGTACCTTCCGTGTTATACCAATTTACTATTTAGATCTATGTGTCTCTACTATATCTGCTAAACCTATTGCACCTGGATATTTGTTTAATATTAACATTTTGGTGGTCATCATTTACTGTATGCTTTAATTAGTTAAAAACATATATTTGATTATTCAATTCTACAAAGTACTGCATGATTTTAACCCGTTTTACAGATCTATGTGTGAAGATTATTACATATCTAATCTTCTGTTATAAGAAAGTAAAGCACGGCAACGTGTATTATATATTTTGTAAATATATTCTTTAAGGAAGAAAACATAGACAGTAACATGGAAAAAGTAAACCATGATTTAAAGAACGAACTATTGGAAAACCACGGTTTTCCAGCCATGTTAGTAAGAAACCCGTGACTTTTAATTATTGATACCTATAAGTTTAGTTTAATTTTATGCAATAACCTAGTGATTTTATACAGACATTCCTTGCACAAATAACGGACACGATAGGAAATATACGTCACGTCCTCCCGCTACATATTTTACTTGCAACCTGTTATTTAACTCCTATTATTTGCCGCTCTCTCTGCACAATCGCACCCTGATTACTTTTACACCTACAATTTATTCTGCACTTTGTAACTAACAAAATCAAAATAAATAGTAGGAAACTCAATCGTACTCTCGGTTGCCCGAGCCCTGCAGTGGGACGTAAATGGGCTGATACAGTACAGTAAAGTACCTACTAGGAAACTATGAAAGCAAGATAGTAAGGTATTCATATTGGCCTGGATAACCACAACAGCAATAATGAAAAAGCCGTCATAATAATCTATGTAGGTTTTTTTTTTTCATTGAAAGGCTAGACGAGCTTGCCAGTCACCTGATGGTAAATACGACCGCTCTTGGACAGCAGAAAAACCAAACAACACCATGAATAACACAGCCATGATTGGCATTCCACTGCGCTCGCCATTCTGAGACATAACATGTTAAGTCTCAATTTGACCAGTAGTTACTCTAGTATATTTTTATTGCATAGGTTCGACAAAGGCGATGGCAATGGTATTTGATGGTAAGTGATCACTACCGCCCATGAACAACCATAACTCTTGGACCGTGTGTTGCCCCCATAAAATTGTCTGTCAAGTGTCTCGCGGTTCTGTTTTATCTTACATATCAGCAGCGATCGGATTTGCTTGGATTGCCCCTCAAAACATCGGCATTGACGACGGGTAGACTCATGCGATCCGCACGATGCTAATCTTTGGACGCACTTTTATGAATTTCTATACAAAAAATACCACGATCAGTATATTGCGATGCGTTGATACGTACGATGCGAATATTTGACGTCTACCTTTATACGGACATAATTTTATCGACCGGCTATTGATATTGATTATTTCACGTCAATGGATACTCTTGCACTCTCAGCACTTGCCACCAGATTATTGATCATTCGAGCCGCTATGCCGAGTCAGAAAAAAAAGAGATTAAATACTATGACAGTATTAGGACCTTCTTTATTGATAAAATACTTCGGATAAAAGGATAATCATTGACATGAAATATTTGATTTAAATAAAGAATAAAAGAAATGAAAGTTATTTAAAAAGCGTTTTATTTACTGCCTCGGAATCTTGTTTAAAATGAGATAGCGCGTCATTTGCTCAGTGATATTAATTTTTAATTATCATATGCTAATGTCGAAAATTAAACGGTTCAAGCAAGGGCAAAGTGTCGCATTTCCATAATATATGAGATTTTTGTCTTGAAGTAATCTTAATAAATATTGGAACAAATTCTACTATGCGAGGAATTAATTCAAATGCATATGACAACAGACAGGCAATATGAGCATTGAAATAAGAAGGCTATGAAACGAGTGGACGCAGTGTGACGATGATGTAAAAGGTTTGTTTAGTTCTGAGAGTTGTGAAAGCGATTATTTGCAAGATTAAAAAGTAACGTAGGCCGAATATATTTGGCATAAATAAAAGTTGAACCCAATGGGTTATTCCGGATTCATAATTATCTCAATTACTTGTTGCTTTATTGATTGTAACTAAAAGTATCTCAGTGCTAGGATTCTTGGTACACACGGCCGAGGACTGTCCTCTCTCCGCTCACGCCTTGCGCCGCTTTTACTCATCGTTGCTGCTACAAAACCATAGTTTGCTGGTCATTTTAGTGTCAAAATAAATTCAGATAAAAAAGACCGAATCATAAATACAATTATATCGCAATAAAAACCTAACACTAAATCACAAAGCTTACGAACCAAATAAAAATCAAATAAAAGAGGGGTAACGCGGTACGCAAGAGTAATGCCACTCCAACCGCAATCGGTTGCACATTTTACTCACATCAAATAGTCACGGAAGCATTAAAAGACTCGGCTATAATTTTATTCATATTGTATAAGCATCGGTGTCCCCTCGTTCCACCCTCACCCCGACAATCACGCACAAGCCGCGGGGCTAGCTTAGCTTCGCATTGCTAAATGGGCCAGCAACTTTTTGCTCCAACAGTTTTTATTTCACGCGAATTTTACGATCGCCAACATTATTTTACGACTTATGACTGTATCGCAGTGAGTTGCATCGGTTTTATAATACTTTAATTTCACCGCCAGAAAACCATAAAAATATGCAAATGCCGCATAAAAGTCGACCGCGAGGCGGCGATAAAACGCATTAATCCGAGTGAACAACGAGATAACTCGTACTGTCGACTTATCGTCCGACAGTGTAAAAATACAAACACCTCCAATACTATAGCGTGTTTGTTAAATTAAATTAATTATAGTTTTATGATGTTGCAGTATAAAACGTCAATATAATATGTATTTGTCACATCATAATATTTATTTCTTAAAGTGTAACATAATATATACGGAAGAACCCACACATGGCATAATGATAATTATGTTATACTCGTAGTTCACTATATAAAATATTCGTTATATAAAATATTCTCTTTTCCGAGTAAAACAGCAGTTTATTGAGGCTATTCATTTAATTTAATTCACTGTGTTTACCTGCACCATATAAAGCATGAGTAAGGTAACAAAATGAACAACGCGTTCAACTCTACGGTATTCCCAAGATTTGAATAGGGTCGCTAGTTAAATATAAGCAAACAAACACGAGAAAAGGTAAATTGCAAAATCAACCCCGCCTTTGAATATTTAGGGCTAATCCAGATAGTCAAATTACTCGTTACAATATTCTTGTACGAATATTTGATTGTATATAACAGCCTCCGTGGCGCAGTTGGTTAGACGCCGCCTGTGAAACGAGAGGCCGCGGGTTCGATCCCCGCACCGAGAGAAATGTTTGTGCGGCCCACAAATATTTCTTCCGGGTCTGGGTGTTTGTGAGACCGAAAAGTCTCTCGTAGTTCCTGATACCCACGACACAAGACTCGATCTTAGTGTGGGGTCAGGACTATGTATGTGACTGTTGGGTGTTATTTATTTATTTATATACCGAGAAATATTTCTAAATTGTTAGAACAAGCCAAAAAAGAAACACATTACATTTAACTTCGAAGAAACGACATAAATTCAACCTACGGTCACACACATAGTCTGACTTCAAGTTGAGATACAAGTCTTGAATCGAAACTTGGGAATCTATATTAGAAATTTGTGGGGCAGATAATCATTTGTCACTGGCGGTGTGGAACCAAAATCACAGCCTCTGGTATCAAAGCCGAAGTTTTAACCGACTGCGTCACGGAAGATTTGAAAATGTTATACCTTTTTCTTGAAAACAAACTTGTAGAAGCTACCAATGCAAAGGGCAGGTGGTAGTGATTTTATTTTAGCAATTAATTATACATTTTATGAATAAAATCCATAAAAGGGACAAAATACGTACATAATTAAATTAATATGTCGTTAAATTGTAATGGATCGTTCGCACTCAGATGTTTTTACGTCCCAGACCTACCACACGCAAAATACTACATATTAATTTATCTAAATATAGATCGACGTAAAGCCTCTCTTATCTATGGTTTGGGATTTTAATGACCAAAGGACTCCCAGACTTTTTAAAATAAATCCTGTAAGATAAGAAGGCAATCAAACTATATAAAAATATTATCATTAAGATGTCATTTCAGATTACTTTAATATCTTTGCCATCAGCAATGCTTAAGCAATAAGTCTAAGAATCTAATCAATCAAAATCACGCACTGTCTCTCTTCGGGAGTTCCTCTGTGATCCGAAACAAACTCGAATATTCGGACGTTCGACGTTCGAAGTATGTTATAAGTTTCCACTTCTAAAAATCAATATTATTCTCTAAGATACGTACCATTCACTCCGAACTTAGTGTATGGTCACGACGCGGGATAGAGGACTCGATCATTTGGTGGAATACCCAGCCGCGTTCGTATTATGTACCTACAAAGTTCGAACATTCTAGAATTCCGGAGCCTAGAGTAACCACTGTGAGCGAAATAATGCAACAATGTCCACTATAGGTCAAAAGGCTAATGACAATGATTATACTATTAGAAGAATCAATTGTATCTTTGGAATCTAAAAATCCTAGTAATGTCCACTATAGGTCAAAAGGCTAATGACAATGATTATACTATTAGAAGAATCAATTGTATCTTTGGAATCTAAAAATCCTAGTTAAGTATTTAAATACTACAGCCCCTTGGGCCTTGAAACGTATCATAAAACCTCTTAAATAGCCTAGGGCATATAATTTTCACCTCTTATTTGTGCCAATGATTCTGGTTGAATTATTTCTCAATATTGAAAGTAATATTCTTATAAAATCGTGTACAGTCAGTTATGCTAGAAATGCTAAAATTAAAAACTGTGCAAATTTTCCTAGTAAAGAAGATTGCACAGTGAATATTTATGAAAAGTAAATCAGGTCTGACTTAGGTAAATCTTGAGGTAAAAGGTAAATTTTTAAAAGCTACACGCTTCCTCAAATATTTAATAAGAACTTGCCAAGGATATTATACCGTCTTGGTATCCTTGTTTACATCACTTCAAAGAGAATGAAAATTGGCCCCTTTTGTAAGGCACTGGAAAGATAGAGGACAACGAAGATGATGAATACAATTCCTTCGCCGTGTCTAATATTTGATTGGCCTACAAATATCCATCTTATTTGGTACTGATGTCATGTGATTTAATTAGAACTTAACAAAGAAGACATCTCAATCAAATGTCTTTTGCAAACGCATTATGTATACTGAATGAAAAACAGCACTAGTCATCAGACATCTTCAAATAACTTCTTATTCTTTAGGCCTACTTAAAACCCACAATGCAAAACAGACACAATCCATTTAATCACAAGACACATTTCAGCTTGTCGCAATCATGGCGTGTGCTATGGGATTTGCATGGCCAGTCCCACCACAATTACCGCCCGGTGACCCAATGTCGCTAGTAACCTATTTGGAGGGAAATTGAGTTTGTCCAATTCCATCAAATCGCACGTCTACTCTTGCATTGTAAAATAGCTGCGACTGTGACTCGTCGAGAACTGGTTATTTCGAATGATAAACTTAAGGGACATTCACTACAGATACCTGTATTGTTTCGGGTGTATATGTCGTGGCCTGAAGGTAGAATTTATCATTTCATACATACATACGTAAACTCACACCTTTCTCCCAGAAGGGGTAGGTAGAGGTGCTGGTAGAACCCAGTACAGATAGGGAGCGAACCTATCGCCATATCAGGCAAATGTCTGGCTCCGAGCTGATAATGAATATTAACATCCAATAACACTTTGCTCGACCCAGGATTCGAACCCGATACCTCAGGGCATCATTTCATACTGTTCGACTATTTCATGACACGGTAACAATTCATCAGACATGCTAATTCAAAACAATTTTTAATCAACATCTAAACGCTCTACTTTATGTTGTGACCAAAAAAGTAATTAGACAGTAAATTTGGCTAATGATAGTTGAAGAATACTCTAACCAACTTACAATTCAGCGCGGAGTATAGATCATTCCCTACCACCATGCCAACAAACCTAAGTTTACCCGAATCAGCGGCACAGACCCGAGCATGACGATTCACTCACGTTCACTATTCAAAAAAGCGCAAATTACAAACAGTTTTAAGTAAAATATTGTACACAAAGATCTCGCGTGTATTGTGGTGATTTTGAATGAAGGATATATAAATTGGAGGACAAAAATGTAACTATAAATAAATTATTTAATTACTTTTCCTCAGGCTACGTTGGTCGCACGACTTTATATTTTTTATTTTTGAAGTTCGTAATTATTTTTTATAGTTTTAAATGTTATTCAAACCAATTATTCCAAAAAAGATCCATGTTCGCCTAATAAAACGTAAAAATACCAGCTTCTTAATACTAAGGAAAATACGCTTACGTGCGGCTTTCTGTTTGGCCCAGTCAAATAACCAACTTAAAATCCGAAAACGAAAAAGATGTTCTACGAAAACATTTAAGTGGATTTTAAGCCTTCAATATTCATTTCGCTAACAAAAGGCGAAAACATATATTAAATTGATGTCGTGTGTGACAGCTTATGGAGATTTTTACTACTCGTACATATAAAATGAATTTATAAGATCAGTCAACTCAACCGCATGACTCAGCCAAGAAGCATTCCGGCTTTGCTAATGGAGTCTAAAACCTGACATAAAAGTACCAGTTTTACAATAGATACAACGCAAAACTTACTAAGGTATCAGGTAATCTTGCTTTTTAATATTTTTCTATTTTATTAAGTATTATTTTTGTGTACAGAGGGATGTTGACATATTGTATTTAATTTAAACGATATGTTCCTTCCCAGGTAACATTGTTCCAAGTTTGAAAGAAAACAGCCTAGTAGTTCTAACAAAAGATTTAATTTTCCAGGCTTTTGATCAAACCGAACAGGTACAAATGTTTTTGCGGCTCAGGTAAGTTGACGAACCGAACTGAAGTTCAGCAACAGTGAAAGGTATAGCGAAGACTAAAAAGTTATTTTTTATTGGTGTTTAAAAAATATTTCTATATGGCTCACAAGGTGAGTAAAGAGTCATTATGTGAATCAACAAAGTAATAAGACAATTACAAAACTGCACCACATTTTAAAGAACTTATGTTAAAAACACAAATAGCATTTAATATTCTTCACACAATTGATATTTTAATCAAAATTACCAGCGACATGAACAATATTTTCTTTATACTTAATAAAAATAACGATTGTGAGTTCATCCCTGACCTAAATCGCCGAAAATATACGAGTCGTGTGGCAATACAAACAATGCCTTATGGGCGATGATGAATGATTCCAGCTAAATTATTTTACAGAATGAAATTTCATGGTTAACATAAAAGTATAATATTCCACATCCACATGATAATTAACTCGTGTTTTGTGGCGTTTTATTTTTAATTAGTCTATGGCGTCACGCATGTTTTTAAGAAACTAACGCTTAACGTTTTTACTTAACGTATCAAAAGTAAACACAGTATTAGAATAAATAGCCCTTTAAATCAATGAGTGACCAATCATTTTATCTTTTTTTAGTCAGGTCTTATACTAGAGCACGTTTCTTAGATTTTTAACAATTTTTTTACTAAAATATAAAAACTATAATATCCAAGGAATCACATCAAATTTATAAAATTATTGTTTTGTCATCGGTCCTTGATGACTGTGCAGAATTTAAAATAAATCAGATTTTTAAGTAACTAAAACGTAAAAATGAAAAAAAAATGAACGAATTCAACAGTCATTAGAATTTAAGATAAGATAGAAAATATGCACTTAGATAAGTATTTATTCGTTTTTTAATTTCTTCTATTCTCTTTAAAGGTTTAAAATGCTACATAATAATAATACCAGCCCATATACAGCGATTTAACTCACCATATAGTATAGAATAAAAGACCTTAAAAAGGCTTGCAACCACAATGGTCTTGCAACATTGGAAAATATTCACAGCCCATATGCGAGTTAACGCATGTTTTGCAAGATAACGAGTCAATAATGGTTATCAAATCTCAGCAAATCTGTGTGTGGGTGAATTGTATGTTTATTTACAATGTTAATTAGGTTATCTTATTGCTAAGTGGTTATTATACTACTCGATCAACTTTGTTATAATGCCTGAGGCATACGCTGTTGATAGTTGTAATCAATTGATTTATTTCAGTCGATTGGCCCACTAACTTAATTGATTTTCTGAATTAGAAGTAGCTTGTTTATGCCAAGATGTTAGATTAAACAACAACACAAACGGCCTCATTCATAAATAGTTTATAAACCTAATTTAAGTTATCGCATTGTCCCTTTCGAATGACTTTTGATCAGTTGATAAATTTGGCGACCACGTTGAGATTGAAATCGAAACCGTCACAAAATGCATCTTTAACAATAACTCTATAGAAGGCAATAAGGATAGTATGGGTTTTTAATATCTACGAAAAACAATTTGTCTGGGTATTGACGTGCAGTGCGTGTTTGTAAATCCTGATATAAGATCAGCCAATTTGTGTGTTGGCCAATATTTTAAAAAACAAGCTATTACGTTATTGACAAGCTTGGAGAAAACTTTTAGCAGTAAAAACATTAAATTACACAAAAAAACCGCGCAAAACGTAACCGGGGGAACTAATACGCCTTACTTAATGACTCACTTTGGCGCACAAAGGGCGAATCATTTGAAACCAGTACTTTACAATTGTAAATAAGATTATTAGTATGTTTGTTCACATTATGCGCACATATCGGCGGCCACAATGCCTGTCAATTGACGCGTATTCGTAACGTTTCTGCCCAGAAACCGCAACGCTTCCTTCCTTCGCTTTACGACTATTCATTTGCAAATTTCCACAATTTTTTATGATTCAATTATATGTACCGGAGTATTGAGCCGACTTATGCGCTAACAGATGGCAATTCGTTTTTCATGATACAGTTAGCGGGATAAAATTGGATCTCGTCTTCTTTAGAACGTTACCTGCGCTTAATTGTACATGTTATATCAAGACTGCTACCGAAAAAGGAGCCGGGAAGTTTAAGTGCCTATAGACACGATGCAAATAAAACAATTCCAAACCAGCGCGACAATTTTGTTTTGCGGTGTTTTAAATATCATTGTGTTTGGATAAATCTGTAGATTTTGCTAAAATAAAATTTGATTATATTTAAAACAATACAAAATAATCGTAGAGTTTTACTTGCAAAAGTTTTAGTCACATTGTGTTGTTTTCGGTAGCAGCCTGGATATACCCTGTATTTTATAAGCACTACGCTACTGCAATGCAATGAAACGTACTGTTCAGATTTAGTATCTACCGGCTAGAAGGCGCCGCGTTTTGAAACAGTCGCACCCTTCAAAAGAAGAAATCCGGCATACGGTCTGCCCAGCAACCTGTGTTCGTGGATTTCCGGCTTTCTGCACGGGCGTAGAATACGTGTAGTCGTCGACGGACATGCTTCGGCGCTCATGTCGGTAAATGCCGGAGTTCCACAGGGCTCGGTGCTGTCCCCCGCCTTGTTTATTCTGCATATCAATGACATGTTGTCACTTGGCAACATTCATTGCTATGCAGATGACAGCACGGTCCATGGGCGATACCACTGCGGGCCTCCGGGTTGCCGAGTCGAAACTGTGAAGGGACGCGAAGATCTTGTCATTGAGCTCAACCGGACCTTGGATCTCATTTCTACATGGGGTTCCAGGAATATGGTTGTGTTCAATGCCAAGAAACCCCAGGTGTGTGCGTTCACGTGCAAAAAATCCCCGTTCTCTCCCCTCCCCATTCTTCAGGGTGCTCCCCTCTCAGTGCGGAATGACATGAGTATCCTTGGTGTGGATATCCGCTGTGATCTCAATCCAAGGAATCACATCGAGGGCGTAATATCTGCCACATCACGCAGGGTTGGACTCCTGAACAGGGTGCGTCGGTTCTTCACGCCCGGTCAGCTTTATCGCTTGTATAAAGCGCAGGTCCGGCCGGGTATGGAGTACTGTTCGCACCTCTGGGATGGATCCGCCCAGTACCTGCTCGATGCCTTGGATGGATTGCAGCGGCGGGCCATCCGCATTGTGAATGATGCAGACGTTACGAGCAACTTAGAGTCGCTACAACTCCGGAGGGATGTCGCCTCTCTAAGCGTGTTCTACCGCCTGTATCACGGTGAATGCTCTGAGGAATTGTTCAACTTGATCCCCTCCACTCCATTCCTAACCAGAACCACGCGTGCTGGCTTGCGAAGCCACAGCTTGATGGTCCACATCATCCCGGCGCGAACCAAACGGTTCTGAAATTCTTTTTGTGCCGCACCGTCAGGCTGTGGAATTGTTTGCCGTCTCACGTGTTCCCTCCTTCCTATAATCCTGGGTCTTTCCGCCATAGTGTGAAAAGGCATCTTAGCAGGCCGGCATAATTGTATCTATTGGCATGGGACTGCCGTCCGATGCCAATGGATACTCTGCCTGGGCGGCATTTGCGCTCACCATCAGGCGCAATGCGGCTATTATCTCTGTATCAGCCCATATACGTCCCACTGCAGGGCACGGCCTCCTCTACAATCGAGAGTCCGATTGAGAGTGGTTAGGCCATATAGTCCACCACGCTGGCCTAGTGCGGGTTGGCGGACTTACATACCATAGAATTTTTTTATAAACCGCTATGGTATGCAGGTTTCCTCACGATGTTTTCCTTCACCGTTTTAGTGCGTGGTGATTGATAGATGCCGGGCAAGAATTTAAAAAAAAAAACATCCAGCAATGATTTTCTATAGGACGCTGAGGCCATGCGCTTCTCGCCTTGTGATGTTTGGGGCCGCCCATAATGCGTGTGACAGTCATCCAAGGAATTTAGTCGGTATGCTAGCGGAGGTTTTGTGAGGGACCCGGCTCGGCCAAAACATCCCTAACGTGCCAGGCTGGAAGGCCAGTGACACAAACATACAGTTCCAGCCGCCTCCGGGCCACCCAAAGAAGAGCACAATAGCTTTCCTCCGATAAAAGTCAGATTTGATAAGTGCACGATATGGTCCAGTGTAGGATTGTTTAGTATTGGGTGTTATGTTTATGTAGGGGTGCTCAATACAAAACCGCCCCGGGTGCCAACCTACCTTACGCCGCCACTGCCTGATGGTAAGCGATACGACTGCTCATAAACAGTAGCAACATTCCACCGCGCTCGCCATCCTGAGACATATTAAGGTGTAAAGTCTCAATATGTCCAGTAGTTACTCTGGCTACAATGTCCTTCAATCCGAAACACAACATTGCATTGACGCAGTGTTGTTTCACGGGAGAAATAGACATTGCGGTGGCTTGGTGCGGTGGTAGATGGCCTCTCACATATGAGAGACCTACCACCAGTAAGAAAGGAAGGAGGAATTAATTTAATTAATTAATTTTATATCACTAAAATTTTTGGTGACTTTAACTTTGACTTTATATCATTATTAAATAAAGAATATTTGCAATTAATTATTTATATATTTTATTATTTTTGTACACCAATGAATTTTAACAAAAAAAAAATAAATTAAATCAGAGCACAAACGACGGCTGTATCGCTCAAGGCAATCTCTTACCGACTGCCATGGGATGGAGATTATAGGAGGAAATAAGAGATGGCAGTCTATAGTATACCAATAGGACAAATGAATTAATTCAATACCAAAAGCAATATCATTCAAAAAATTCACAATACACCTAATCTCACAGAAACTTATACTAATACATTAAAAGATTGTAACAAGTATTTGAAGTAACATAAATCATAAAATAATCCTACGAAGAGCTACCCTTTACAGCTGCAGATGTAGCATAAAACGATATTAATACATTACTATAGGCATTAAACAACATTATTTCGATAGCAAATTAAACGCATTAAGGTCAATGGTATCACGAAAGAAATGTATCTCGTGACGTAATGGGTGATAAGATAGTGAGTTATCACGGCCTTACTCACATTGTGTTACTATCTGTAGGTCAAGAAAAAAGGTGACAACTGTAAAGCAACTAAATTGCATAAATTTATTATTACAATCGTAATCCCGAAGTTTTGTATCATAAAATGCATTTTGTTAAAAAAAATTGTTTATTTTCTTTTTCCACAAATTGGTAGGCGGAGGTGTAGGACACCGACGTTTTTCCGTGTGTTCCGTCTCACGATGTGATCGGAAGGAGCCTATCGCCATATCCTCCACAAATTCCGGAATCCGGGTTGATTAGAAATAATAATAATAGAAAAATCCAATATCACTTTGCCCGACCCGGGAACCGAATCCGAGACCTCAGCTGTAGTCGTAGCGTAAAACTGCGTTACCAAGGTGTAAGTTAGTGTAAAATAAGAGTAAAATATGTTGCAACTTATAAGTGATAGTATGACTATTTAGATCTATAATCCGGATCCATAAAATAGGGATATGTTGTCAAAATAATGAATTAACAATTCATGCTTACTGAATTATTTTCGAACAGATTAAGCGAAAATGATAGTATGGCTTTTTTGTGCTTATCTCTTGATTGTATGCAATCGTAACTAAATCAACTTCGTTGATTTAAAATCTTAACAATTATCATACGCTACAATGTAAAATTATTATATCATAAATACCGCAGACAATTAACACAAATGATACTACAAAAAAATGTTATAAAAACCTTGCAATTAATCAACAAAATAATTTTCAGAGTATATTTAAGAAGTCACATCTCATACTGCCTCGGTGGCGTAGTTGTACTACGGTACGGTTACAAAGCTGAGGTCTCGGGTTCGAATCCCAGGTTGGGCAAAATGATATTGGATTTTTCTATTCAGTATCAGCCCAGAGTCAGGAATTTGTGCCCGATATGGCGATAGGCTCGCCACCTATCACATTGTGGGACGGAACATACAAGGCGAAATGTGGGTGCCCTGGCACCTCTGCCTACCCCTTCTGGGAACAAGGCGTGAGTTTATGTATGTATGTATGTTTATGTCACTCTTATATACGTATAAAATATTGTTATTTCACATATCACGGGTTTCAGAAATACGGATCAACTTATCTGTAAGCGGGAATTGAACCTACGACCTCTCCTTTTGAGACGGCTGCTACTAAGTTGCCGGCGAGGGTCGCCATGGCACCTCACGAATCCATTTTAAGCGCCTATACAAGGTCTAATGGTCGACCATCAACATTACAAGATATTATATGGTATATTTATGTAGATTTGAGTTGCATTGAAATATTATATTTTTAATATTACCGTATTTTTACCTACGTACATACAGGGTGTATCACATCATGTAACGAAACCGGGTGGTTGTTTTAGTGACTACAAACACAATGCAACTAAAAGTTTCACATAGAAAAGTAATTTTGTTTTTGTCATTATTTTTAATATCTACGCGTTTTGGTGGTAAATCCATAGTTCTGGCTAAAATAATAATTAAAGCCTTGCTTGCCATAGCGTCTTTAAAAATGAAAGCGTGGACACCATTTTTTTCTACAAAATACTATGTATTTACCTCCCAAACACAACGATAGGAAAAAAAAACTAGAAATATGAGTCGCATATTTAAAAAAAATAGTTGCATTGTGTGAAGAGCTATGCAGAGGTGTATTAACATAGAGTTTTGAGACCAAAACTGTGCTATACTTTCTAAGACCCAGTTCACAAGAGTTGCCGAATGACGTGGGGTTCAGGACTACGTACATGACTGTTGGGTGTATTCATTATCATTTAATTAATGCCTAAGATACGATGCGTGGTCGTAATATCTATAATTAGATAAACATTTTGTCATATTATTTTACGCACGTTTTATTCGCGTGATGCTCAACAATCATGCAGTTAAATAACTCCTTCTTACCACCATCTTGTAAAGCAGTTTGTTATATTAATATATTAATAACAAAATGTAATTACAAATGTAATGAAGATATGAATGTAACAAATTAGTGGGCGGAGAAAACACGACAATATCAAAACACAACACGACCGTTATGTGTCAAATAAATTAATGCTTCACAATGAAATTTATTAATCAATAACTTCTTATGAATTAAAAAAGAAAATAATGCTGAGTATTATGTCATATTTTTCTACTCTCTGATATTAGGCTATAAATAAATTGGACTCATGCACTAAATAGAATAGAAATGCGGCGTCATGACAATACTTTTCAGTTATTATGTTTACGAAAGAAGTACAATGAAATATGAAATTTAACTTCCGAGATAAAAGTTCCAGCTGTTTTAACCTTTCGGTCTTTAGATGACTAATAACAAGTATCTATAAAAATACATTATAATTTATTTAGTGTTCGGTAAATTCTAAACAGATATTACCATCAATAGGTCAAATTAAATTCAAATTCTGTTTATTCTCATCCCGTCTTCTATTTTCAAACTTCCCTATTCTAATTTTAGTGTCCATACTAGAATAAGTGCACACATGTCGCAGTAATCATTTCCACTCAGACATTATTACGTTTGTCATTAAGCGTACTATTCTCATCACTTCGATATAAGTCCTTATTACGACATACATCAAGGAATTCGCGAGCGGCGTAGTCGAGCGTCTTTCGCATGATTGAGCCCGGCCGTGTTCGACGTTTTTTCATCAGTATTAACTTCGAACATATGCCTGCCGCCCGCCTGGGATCAACTCGTTTTTTGACTTTAACGCCACATTGTATTATAACCTATAAAGAATATTTTAAATTATTTTAAGTAATAATTTTATTTTTTACCATCTTCTTAGCCGTTGTGGTTCTGAAAAGATAGACGCTATTCAATCCGTAGATCTGCGTATTGTTCTTGAACAGAAGTTATCTACTATGATATTTCAATCTAATAAAGTATACGCATGTTAATATTATCGATGCGTTGTTCCATTGCTGCCTGAGCTACTACTCCGATAATATTTAGGGAAACTCGTAGTTCAGTACTTATCTACTGGCATATTCTACAAAATATTTAAAAAAAATGTGAAGTTTCCCAGGCCGTCTGTAGTTTCATTTATCAGTTGAACCAGGTCATACTGAACTAGAGTCGCTTTTTAAAAAGTGGTTTAAATAAATTGATGAATCTGTTACATTATCTCTTCCAAGTCGCATAATACAATACCATCAGCTTCTGCTATCCCGTATGGTATTATCGTCATAATAAATCGTAACATTTTCACGGTGGTCGCGGGTTCAAATCCCAGGGCACACCTCTGACTTTTCGGAGTCATGTGTGTATTGATAGTCAATCACCACGCACTAAAACGGTGAAGGAAAACATCGTGAGGAAACCTGCATACCATAGCGATTTATAAAATTTCTATGGTATGTAAGTCCGCCAACACGCACTAGGCCAGCGTGGTGGACTATATGGCCTAACCACTCTCAATCGTACTCTCGATTGTAGAGGAGGCCCGTGCCCTGCAGTGGGACGTATATGGGCTGATACAGAAATCGTAACATTTTACCCACTGTTCTACCTGAGTTTTGAGTGTTCAATAGCCACATCATCAACTTCATCAAGTTCCACAAACATGCCCATTAATTGTAAATGAAAAATGAAAGCATATATCACTTTAAAAATCAAATATTAATCAGTGAAACGGTTTAATGTCCAATCGATCATATTTGTCGGCGTCACACATAATTTGCCTCGATCGTAAATCAATGTGTACAACAATCGCACAATACTACTAATTGCGAGAACGGTCGTAAAAAAATAATTAATATGCGAGATCGTAACAAATTAATGTTGCAAAAGTGGATAAACTAAACTCGATTGGATTTGATAACTGCAATCTCTACGCTAGTGATATGAATTAGTATTCAAACCAGATTTTGATCGATCGAGCAAAATCGATTTTAAACCAATGAATTGAGTACGATTTTCGATAAAAACCGATGTTTATTTTTGCAAGTTTTATAACATTTATTATGCCAAACTAGGCAAAGTTATAATGCACCTGATGGTAAATGTATTACATTGTAAAATTTAAATTTAAATTTCGTAGTTCGAATTTAAGCCCGTCTAATTATAATTAAGGAAATGCTATTCGAATAAACTTTATGAAATCATCATGTATTTTTTTATTACAAGCAACTTTCAAATTGAAGAGACTGACAGTTAAATCTAAATATTTAAACTGGAAATAATCGACACGCTAAATCTTTTTTAAGTTATATAATTACATAGGATATCTATAAACTAAACTAAAGGCCTTATTCATAGACAGTTTGTAAACCTTAGACAAAACATCTAATAACTAAAATAAATTTATAAATTGTCTATGAATGAAATGCCTTAATATCCGAAATATACTAAACTAGCGGCCCAGCCCAGCTTCGACCGGGTACAAATAGATTTCTGCATAATAATATGTACTTATTATACATATAAACCTTCCTCTTGAATCACTCTATCTATTAAAAAAAACCGCATCAAAAACCGTTGCGTAGTTTTTAATTATACAAAGGGACATAGGGACAGAGAAAACGACTTTGTTTTATACTATGTAGTGATACAACCTAAATTACTGTAATTAACGCAATAATTATTACGTATTTTTTACGACTTTCTTGGTAACAGGTAGATATTTAATTCTTGACTCGTACAACAAAAACTAATAAACTGTATATTCTGTTATAGAGACGTTTAATTTACAACCACATTAGAAGTGCACACACTTAGTTCAATTATAAAAGGTTTTAATAACAATTTCATGTTCGACAAGCGTTCAATCGAATTATGCTCTAATTGTAACTGCTCTAATTTCCGCAAGTTACGATAAACTGTGAATACAAAATACCGTGCAAGAAATGAAATGATATGAAGCCGTTAAAAACGCCATAAAGTAGAGACATTAAATCTCACAAATTGACATTCGACGGATAGAGGGAGCCATAAACGACGCGGACGCGATACTAGCCCATTCGACTAATGATATACAATACTGACAATTAAAAAGGCAAACATAATGAACGGCGAAGAGCGCAGTGCGTGTAATACAATATGGAAGGGTTTGCGAAGTCTTTGTGTCGCGGCGGGAGCGGAGCGACATCCAGACGCGGCCGACTCGGCGTACTCGGCCAGCCTAATTCCGCGAACACGCCGAGTTATGGCCCCACAAAACGTCAGGCGAATCATCAATGTTTAAATCGTAATATATTGAAGAATTTCGCAATTATCATATTTCATACTTATTTACGATGTCTAGGCTCCCAGCAGACGTCTATCCGACGCGATCCTGTGAGCTCATAAAACGAACGTAATAAACTTGTATTTTATTTCTTGTATAATTATATAAGGCTTTTTGTTTTCGATTTTTTGGCCATTGTATGTACAAAGGGGTTTGTTTACGACCGTCTGGGGTTAAACCGCGGGAAGGATGTGCTCGAGACGCCGGGTTATCAGAGCGGGTAACTGAGGCCGAAGTTTCGAACTGTTGTGTCGAGTTGAGGTGGGCGACAGTAACTACGCGGCGCTGAATTTTATGGGCTCCAACTCGGACAAAGCTACGTAGGTGTACAAACTCTAAGTTGTGCTTTAGATAAAAGTAATGTTGATACAGTCGTAAAGCATTGCATAAATAAAAGAATGCAAAGTTAACAGCCGGTAATGACATTGTTGCCGTGTAGGTATAAATAATTTAAATCAGAAGAATGATCTTTATAATATGTTTACCTCATAATTTCTATTGCTTGTTTATATGCGAAAGTTTATTGACATCTTAATGTATTGTTGACAATAAAAAAACATTTCTTACTAATAGGACACGATGTCTTCATATAGCAACAAGAGAAAAAAAATCGATTACTTTGTTTCAAGCTCTTCGCAAATTGTTATTGCAATATAATTAAAAGCTTCCATAAACGGTTCATTATTATGTTATAATACTAAAAATATTCATAATAACGGTAGAGGCGGTAATTTAAACGGCTATTTTTAGCTACTTATATGTACACGATGAGGACTTATAAAACTGTAAAAGCCTACATTACAAAACCTTGTATTGGAACATAATTTTATCACGGGACACACAAATACTGCTTATTATATCATCATAATGAGTTATATTTGCACTATCCGTGACTTTGAGTTATAAAAGTTTTCAACTTTCTTTAAAACAATGGTACATAAACAATAAACATAATACTCAAGGGTTTTTCCTTGTCATAAATATTAATACTGGCGTGCTCTATCAAAATCAGCCAATATTTCGCGACATATACCCATGTTGCGCGCAGACTTTTTTAATTACCGCACTATAGTATGTCTAAAGGCCGGAGTGGCCAAAACCCTTTTAGCCGGATGGGTATTATCCTGGCAGTCGTAAAATCCGTTTATAGCCTATAAAACCAAGTGGAGATACACATACAGGGTGTGTGCATTTCGAATACTTGTTGCATTTTTATAACCAATATATTTCGGTTTGATTTGTAACTTCTGCGTGAAATGGAAACTACTTTTTATACGCATATGGTCTGCTAGGTTTTTTTGCTTGCCGCGAGATATGCCAACAATGTCTATAAAAATGTTTTAACGGCTTGAGTGTAAAAGGGCCATGTAGCGTATAAGTATATGATATAAGTACATATAAATGTACCTAGAGTTGTAGGCTAGCAATATTTTCGTCAAACTGGCTTTACGACTCGTATTCACCTGATTTTCCATTGATAGAGGCTTTTTAACAGAGTCTAGTTAACTGGATGTAGACATCCAAAGATTCACGTCTGACGATTTTTCAGGTGTAATATTTCCAGTGGACTTCAGCCGTTTTTATTCATTTCTCCTCTATTAGAATGAATAAATACATTTCCATTGCGAATGGAACCACTGAATTTAGAAAACAATTAACTTTCAATTTGATATTAAAATCACTTACCAAGCATAAAGCATTTCTCAGGTTTCAACTTTAAGAAGTAACAAATACAAACGTTACATATTGACCGCTGTTTATTAACATACAACCCTAGTTGTATCAGTCACAAAAATGTATACGAAACATTATTTTAATACCAAATCATTATTTATTCAGTCTTAAATCGAATCGTTTAATGTAATTACCACAGCTTTAGATACGACTTTGAGTGGTTTTTCCTATTAGTACGACAATGTTTCTTAAAGCTACTAATTTTTTTTGCCCGTTCTTCTACTAGTTTTTACCCGTTTTTCTCTAACAAAACCGCTTTCCGAACCGTGTAGTAGACATTGACATAAATATATTTACAGGGCGAAGAGCGCGTTAAGTGTTTCGACGTAAGTAATGCGACGCTCCACTGCATCTACTGTGAAGCTTCACTAAAATTATTCGTCGCTCACAATTTCAAATGCTAGCTTATATTATGACAGACTATTTAGTTAAAAAAGAAACTAATTCTTATCGCCAATAATTTAATTTAATATTTACTATGGCGCGATTTTCACTGCCACCTTTTTGGTTTATCCTTAGTGTTTAATCAATGGTGGTAGATCAGTAAATTCTGTATCTGTATCTGTATCAGCCCATATACGTCCCACTGCAGGGCACAGGCCTACTCTACAATCGAGAATACGATGGAGAGTGGTTAGGCCATATAGTCCACCACGCTGGCCTAGTGCGGGTTGGCAGACTTACATACCATAGAAATTCTTATGAATCGCTATGGTATGCAGTTTTCCTCACGATGTTTTCCTTCACCGTTTTAGTGCGTAAATGATCAGTAAATTACTTAATCTTAATATTACACATTTTAATAGATTCAAGAAAATTAAACTAAACATCTGATGGTAGTAGGAAAATTGCAGAAATAAAAAATCTATATTGTAACATCATTTAATATCACAGCAGCTCGATTTAAAGTTGAAGCAAAATGACATAAGGAAACCTGTACATCTTAGAATTCTACACCGGAATTTCGAAGACATATCAAGTCTACCTAATTTAGACTAGCACAGTAAATAAAGACTGAATTCCCTCCAATCCTCGAGGATTCCACTAACAATGACACAGTTTAAACAAACGCAACCTCAATATGTATGTATTTAAATACAGGGTTAATAAAAATATGTTTGTCACGTTATTTAATGCGGCCTATATATCGATTTTGTGATTTATATGTGTCATGCTTTGTCGGTGATATTAATACTTATTATAGCTTTGTCGTCAATTATATTGTTCTATTATACGTACATTTTTTTAAAGTAATTTGCATATTCTAACCAATTTAATTAAAATTTGTGATAGACAGCTGTGGACTATCTGATGGTTACGGAACATCGACAATGCTTGGCATAAAACCTAATCGAGCCACTCTCTTTTTAGATCTTGTATGAGTATGTACTGTAAGTAATTTTTAATACAATAATTGGGATGATATTTTCAATAATTATAAATAAAATAGTGTGTAAAAGAAACAATACAATATGCTATGTGATATTTTTTATACCGGGTATCTCAAGACTGCTACCGGAAACGAAGCCCGGTGGTAGTTTTATTGACTACAAACACAATGCAACCAAAAATTTCGCAAAGATACGCGACAATAATTTTTTATGATTTTTTAAATATCGTCATTTTTGGGTGGTAAATTCATAGTTATTGCTAAAATAAAAATTTAAACACTTTTATACCTTAGATTATTTATAAATAAAAGGGTATACACTATTATTTCAGGAAAAAATGTATTTACCACCCAAATATGGCCATAGGAAAAAAATAACAAAAAAACAATTGTCGCTTTTTACACGCTTTTTATTAGCTTCACCTGTATGTTTGTATGTTTGTATGTTTGTTTGTAACCGACTTCTTTGGGCGCGATTTTGACCCACTTTAAACGGCCAGATTTCGTTCAAATTTTGCACACTTGTCAAAGACCGATGACAATACAATAATTCGATTAAAATATATAATTATCCTGATTAGATTCGCCAGGATTCATTATTCTTATAATTGATGACCATTGCTACTGACCACTAGGTGGCGTATAGATGAACATAATTTGCTACTGACTAATAGATGGCGTGATCACGTCAATAATGCATGTTTGCACTATTCATCGCTAGATGGTGTTAACATTGTATTCTTCAAGTGTCAAATGTTACTACTGACCAACAGATGGCGTTATTGATTGGAAATACAGCTGTAGATGGATGTTTTTAGTCAAAACAATTAAATAATAGTTAAAAAAAACTAAAATACACGCTTTAATAAGATATACAACTAAAAAAGTAAAAATAATTGATACTGAATTTAAGATAAGTAAATGGAGTAAAATACATATATTTTATTGTTACAAAGCGTGGGGTGCAGGATGATAAGTAATTGTTGTAAACACCCCACGCTTTGTAACAATAAAATATATGTATTTTACTCCATTTACTTATCTTAAATTCAGTATCAATTATTTTTACTTTTTTAGTTGTATATCTTATTAAAGCGTGTATTTTAGTTTTTTTTAACTATTATTTAATTTTTGCAACTTTTTCTGTTGCATTGTGTCTGAAGTCGCTTAAACTACCACCCGGCTTCGTTTTCGGTAGCAGTCTTGATATACCCTGTATTTTCTTTTGTTATATCGCTTCTGAAAATCATCTAAAAATACTAAAGTTTAGAATTTTCATATAATATGAATATTACTGCTAGTTTGTTTGGATCCGTCTTCTCTATAAAGTATCCCCTACTAATTGTCCTCGCAAACAATGAGACGACGACTCCCAGTGACTTGAAAGCTGGAGCATAAATCCCGATTGCGCGCTGTCCCTCACACACATTCCCCATAACTCGAAGCAATAACGATGTAATTTTGTACAATTTAATAATTAAAACGATGATACTGAATTGCGAACGTCGCTTACGACCATTAATCAGGGGGTTGATTAAAATTTTTGTTCCGCGCAAGGACGGCTTTACGATTTGATCCTAACTCGAACGATTTGCTCTGAACCTTCTGTTCCAATTAATGTTTTAATTTGCTTTCACCGTAGTTGCCACTGTATTCACATCTTCGAAGTATGTAGTTATTTTAAGCAATTAACAATGTCATTCATGCTTGATACTTTATAGAAATTAACGTTTAAATTATTAAATTGTAAAAATACTATGGATCCCGATACCGATACTGCTTAAAATAAATTATACCATTTTTTATGATGTGTCTTTAAACGTTATCCTGTTTCATTCCGGGCGATCGATTTTTATAAAATAGATCGTGTATGGGCTATTACAGTCCAATTCAGTTTCAAAATCGAAATCACTACATGATGTTTGTTTAAACAACGCGACTAAAGTCTTAGAGTAACTACTGAAGGCTTCACTTGAGAAATAATAAATTATTTACGTAAGAGAAAGTTTGCGTTATTTGCTCAGTGATTAGCTTGCTTTAATTTATTATGATAGGTATCAGCGGCTACATTGTCTACTTTGTTACCTAAGTAAATTACATATCGGTATATGAAAGAAATCGATTAAATCCGTGGCGTGGAAGGCAAAAGCTTGCTTAGATAGAAGATATTGCGCGATTAATTAACATAGTAGATTATTTGACATGCAACTTGCATGTGACTATCAACAAATATAATTATTCAATAGTGGATGCATATGGCAATCTTATCGTACATTATCAGAGACCAAAAAAATGAGAAAATACACAAAAAAAATAGGTAATGAACGAACATAATACACTTGTAATAAAAAACGTCAAGAACTCGAAAAAAGTCAAATCTCAATAAATTATATTTAAAAATGATAGCTTGGTCAGATAAAAAATTATGACAAGACGAACAATTTTATAATACTTATGTTCTTATCGTAGTTGCATAAATATTCATTTTCAGCCAAATCCCGAAGTGTCTGCTGGCACCAAGCCACTGAATATTTCCTTCGAATCTGTTTAAAAGTTAACAAGTTTTATACTAGCTTATTTCCTCACCCCTGTTTATTAAGGCAAATTGAATCGCCCTTGCGGATGTATCGAACAATACCTTTGTTTAAGCTTAACCTTGTATTAAACAAAGACTGAGAAATATGGCGCGAAGTTTCTTATAACTTAAAAATACTATAAGTTAAAAATGTCTGTTCGAATTTTGAATAGTCCAGTAACAGTAGAACAAAGTATTTCAGAATTTGTGTCGGAGTAACGAGTATAAATGCCGTATGATGAAACCAATGATTGGTGGAAAGATTTCTACGAGTCTCTGTATGTATAACTACGTTTCTCGGATATTAAATCTAAATTTACTTGTAAATGCACTGTACTTAGCAGTGTAAATGCACTCTTGTATTCCAGTGATTGAAGGTGCTTGTAACCAGGGTCTGGGCATAATGAGACATAACATCGTATGTCTCAGGATGAAAAGCGCAATGGAATGCCAAGCATCGCTTTTTAATTCATGGTGTTTGGTTTTGCTACTGTCTATGAGCGGTCGTATCACTTACTATCAATGAATGGCATACAAGTCTCGGCATTAATTGCCTTTAAAAAAACTGCTGACTATTGAAGCAAGGCTTAAAAATCAAAAAAGTACAAATGACCAACCGATTGTCCCATAAATACTTAAGAACCACTGTCCCTAAACATTAGAAGTATATATAAGAAGATACAGATTACAATTTCGCCGTCATTACCAATGATTCAGCAGGGTTTCTAGGACATAAGTGTGGCAAGTAGTCATTAACTGAGCAGGCATTCTAGGACTTAAGCATGACAAGTAGATAGTCATTAACATTATGCCTACTTAGATATATTAAGCCTAGTGCTTTCAAGTTTCCACGCGCGCCCACACTTTATCAAAGTTTGTTTTATCATATTGTCTTGTGATAAGTATCTACACGTGCGAAATGACATGTCTAATCATCATCTGTCGACATCAGTCTATAGTATCCAGATGAGCATTGTGATAATTATGATATAGAAACTACATAATGAGGAGTGGTAGATACAATGCTAGGAATATAAAAACTAGTCAAAATATTGACTTATCACATACCAATTCGGAAACAAATAGCATAACCAGCGTTGGACCATAGGAATACGTACACCAGTCATTAATTGTTCTGTCTTAACGTACCAATACTTGGTTTTTAAATATTAGGTCTGGTTATGCCTGAATCCAATTGCAAATAGCTTTACACCGCCATTTTACAATGAGATTGATTTTGTATAAAATATTTAGGCAGTCAGAATTGCAATCAGGATTGATAGGAACCACGAATTCAAACAGCGCTTTATCCGAAAAATATCGGTGTATACTTAGCCTTAAAAAAACCAACCAAGTTTCACATTCATATTTAATCCGAAACTTTGAAATAAAAATGTCCCGTGGCTTCTTTATTAAATGGCT
Organism: Hyles euphorbiae; assembly: GCA_023078785.2. Lineage (NCBI taxonomy): Eukaryota > Metazoa > Arthropoda > Insecta > Lepidoptera > Sphingidae > Hyles > Hyles euphorbiae. The sequence goes on from CM041053.1 coordinate 4,894,269, forward strand.
TAAAGTATTACACCGAAAATAAAAAGCAGAATTAAATGCGCATGCAAATAATGCAGAAGTAACGTTGAATACCACTAAAAATTCAATCTCATTACGTGACGAACCAAAACAAACCATAAAACCGCTCGAAAGCGCCCCGCATTTCAACCCCGTCCTTTGTTTACATCCTCGGTAGGAGACACCATCTAGCCGGGCACTATTTCTCTGCATTTTTAATATATTATTTAAATAAAAATAAAAAAGGTTGAAGAAAAGACAGCATAGTTTCCTTAAAATATATTATTTCACGATTCCCCAAGATTTTGGTAGGTGTATATCGCTGCAACTAATTCTGTTCTTTCTTTTTTTTATTTTCTACACAGGCAGATAAATTGGCGGTTAGTTAAGCAGCCCGCAAAGATATACTTTCACAATGCCAGGGGTATAGTCGAGTCGTTGGCTGGCCATGTTCCTACTCCTTCCACTCAACTTGGCTCAATATTCTATGTTATCGATATCCCTCGGCTCTTCTATCTTAGTTCCCAGACATCGAATGCTTTTGAGTCTACTTTAACTTCATAACAAGGATATAATGGTAATCAAATTATATCAAAGATTACTAGAAAAATAAATCTTTATTTTAATGGTTTTATATTACTGTCTATTGCCTAATGAGATATTCCGCCAATCTGACCAAAATTGAAATTAACAATGCGTATAAAATAATAAAATAATAAATACAAAATAATAAATACACCCAAAATACATAGTCCTGACCCCACACTAAGATCGAGTCTTGTGTCGTGGGTATCAGGAACTACGAGAGACTTTTCGGTCTCACAAACACCCAGACCCGAAAGAAATATTTGTGGGCCTCACAAACATTTCTCTCGGTGCGGGGATCGAACCCGCGACCTCTCGTTTCACAAGCGGCGTCTAACCACCTGCGCCACGGAGGCTGTCATATACGCGTGCATATTTTCTAGTATGGAGACAGTTACATAACATTATCTTTAGATACCACTATCTATCTTGTTGTGATGCAACACGTAAATACACGTGTAGACACGAGTACAGACGCAATTATCATCTTTGATTATATGTAAGTACAAACTGACTAATCATATTTGCACACATGTTTACTTGTGGGCACATATACATGTTTTACATGTGTTACTATGCATACTTATGTAATGCAGCGCATGTAAACCAAAATTAACTGTTATGAACATAGGAGATTGTATATTGCATTATGTGAAAGTGGATACAAAACATTCAACTATCGCGTTTATAGTATCATGGAAATATTAATTACTTTTGCCAAACCACTGAATTACTGGTTTCTTAGACTTACGCGAAAGTTATGCATTGAAATAAAACAATTATCTACGGATTTTATAGTCCCTATGACAACGAAAGCTGTAAAGTAATCTAAACGTCGGAAAGTTAAAAAATGGCTATACGTGATTTTTGTGAATTGTCCACAAAAATATTGCATTTCCAGTTTCCTACAATTTTTATTTTTTAATTTTAGATATCCTTCTATCGTTGTATATCGGTGCACAAACGCTCTAGTGGCATAGCTGGCGACGTCACCGCTACATGCTATCGCACCGACCTTGCCCGCCAGAGCTACTGCCCGAAATACAGGACGTAAAATGCTAAGCCTGCGGTAGGGTTGAAACAGATATGTATTTTTGGATTACATATTATATATGAAAACTTAAGCCAATATTTTTTCACATAAGATTTATGTATCTTTATTACCAGTTAATTTGTTTGTTTCTAGTATTTTAAAACTTAATTTCACGGTTTGACCGTTTCCGAGGCACAGTTAAACGCCGACTGTAAAACAGGAGGCCGCGGGTTCGATCGCCGCACCGAATCAAAATTCGTCTTGGTGTTTGTAAGACCGAAAAGTTTTACATATTTTTGATATTCACGACACAAAACTCGATCTTAATGTGGGGAGTCAGGGCTATGAATGTGACTGTCAGGTGTATTTATTTATTTAGTTCTCACCTGCAAGAACTCCGTGGTTATAACGAGGAATACGTTAACGTTATATTTGACTGCTACGTATTTTCAGTGCCATTACTAAGAATAGGAAATAAAATTTCCTAAAAAGAGAGCAACCCTAAGACATCCCGCCGAAATAGGGAAGTTTAATGACGAGCGGTGGAGTCGTAAAACATCAAACGTTTTCCAGTTAGGGCTGACAGGACGTCTACATAGACCCGAGTACCCATACGTGTGTTTGAGCCTTGTTTTACTATTTTTAATATATTAATAAGCCAAACGCTTTAGTATGCTTGATATTTCCATCACTTAACTGAAAGGATTAAAACGGACTAAATATTCCGCCAGACTTTTGCACTGGTACTGGGCAATTAAGGGTTCGGTACTACCAAAATGTTTCGTAATTTTTTTGACTGAAAAGAAGTGACAGCCCTATCCAGTGACCTACAACCGGTGTTCGGAGCAAAACACTGCATCCCTCGTATTGACGGAAACACAACCTTGTTTTCCTCCGGTCTTCAAATCCCGAACTTGGCGCATTAAGCATCGATCCGCACCGAACCCTTGAAATTCAACTGTACCGAAACTGTGATTGCAAAAATCTACAGGAAATATTTTATTTCAATATTGGTTGAACAAAAGTAACCATTTTTAACTTTATACGGAATAGAAAATTACAGTTTTGAAATTCAATGCTATTTTCAGGTATGACATCGAGTGGACATGATGAATAAGATGAATAAGATTTATACATGACAGACATGATGAATAAGATTTATAAGAGAAAGACCAGGTTTTTAAAATGTTAGTTCATGCTAGGTTTTCGAGAATAGGTTAAGAATTTCGAGAGATTTGGACGATACACTGTTTATTATCAGCTGTAATATAACATACTATTTCCAGATCCAAGTTTGAAAGGCGGTGTGACACAAACGGATGGAGAGTTTTATAGATTTGATATCGTTAAAAAAGCCATATTTTGGAATCTGTAGGGAGTAAGTACCTACTACTTGTGCTAGTCACAATGGTTTTGGCGAATTGTTACACTAGGGAATGATGGCGTAAGCTCATAGATAGTAGACGACAAATAAAGTTTCGAGATGAAATGAATAAAAATAATATTGGTTTGATTAGATTTAATAATTATATCACCCTCTTCTCGAAAAGTTTGTGATCGCGTGAAATAATGTAAGACAATATGTTTGAACCACTATTTCACGCCTCCTCCGATGTGGATTTGCACGCAACGCAAAAGACACGTTTCTTTATACTTACCATTCTGGTAAATTAAAATCAAACCTTGTAATTTCATCTCAATGGCATCGTTTTATTATGTATTAAGTAAACTACAGTAAAAGCTCCTTATTCGCGCTTCCTTCATTCGCGTTTTCACTATTCGCGGATTAAAAAATTGTGACCCAATTCCTATATTCGCGGCTAGGAATTTCTTTATTCGCGGATCTAATCGGTACATATTACATGCATATTAGTAAAAATAATTCCAATATGTATCCAACCAAAAATCCTTTGTAAACGGGCCGATAAATGGACTAATAAAAAAGTAAAATAGACCTCTTATTACAACAATCTATGGAAATTCAAACTTTGGCTGCTAAAATAGCTAAAATTGCGAATGGAATAGGACGAGATGGGTTCGAACAGATAGAATCAAGTGACATTCAAGAATTGCTTGAATCGCAAGATGAAGATTTGACTGAAATCGACTTGGAGGAAATGTTAAATGCACAGCCCATTGAAGAAGAGGCTTCAACAAACACTGGAAATGTGACATTTAATCTGAATAATCTTAGAGAAGGTTTAAGAATGGCAAATGAGCTTTGAGATTTCTTTATGAAAATTGATCCGTCTATGGAACGAGGTCTTATTTTTAAGAGGCAAATTGTTAATACCACTGCTGAATATCAGTTTGAACTGAAAGAGCTTTTAAAAACTGCCACACAAGAAAAAAATACAAAATTCTGTAAACCGTTGCCTATGCCTGAAGATAATATCCAATAAGTATGGTCAAAAACATCAATTAAATTGTTTTTTTTTTATGTTGTTTTTTTTTATTGTCACCAAGGAACGTATCCCCTATAATCCCATACAAAATACCATTCCATATTCACGGTTTCTGTATTCGCGGCATATTTACGGAACCTATACCCCGCGAATAAAGAGCTTTTACTGTATATGAATACGGAGACAAAGTACTTAAGAGGTTCTGGGATGTACTTATTTGACTGAGCAACGAAACAGTAGACCATGGGTCTAATTTTTGCACTGCGCTAAATATTTTGGTTCTTTTAAAAATATTTGTAAGTTATTTTTCGCCTGTCGTCCTATGACACGATTGCAAAGCTGAGGTCTAGGGTTCGAATCCCGGGCAAAGTGATATTGGATTTTTCTATTCATTATCAGCCCGCAGTCAGGAATTTGTGTCGGATATGGTGATAGGCGCGCCCCGTATCACATTTTGTGACGGAACACACAAGGTGAAACGTGGATGTCCTGGTAGCAGCGCTGGTTACCCTTTTTGGAAAAAATACGCATCATAATTTTTGAAGTTATGTAAAAATTAAAGAAAATTTGCGATAAAATCCTTAAATAATAGTTTTAATTGAATGTGTAACATTCGCGTATATTGAAGAAACTATTGGACTATTCACTTTTAATATTTTTCGAACCAATCAACACAAGCAATTTGTCGGCATAATTAGAAAACCTATCATTGAAGTGAACCTTGTTTGCTAATTCAATAAAAAAACATGGCGTATCAAGGGAAATCTACCGCGCAAAGGTCCGTAAAGTAAATACATAACAATTTACATAAACCCGCCCTTAGGCTCAAGTTTTTATTGCAACCCCCTGCCTCCCTGCGCGCGACCTATAGCAGAGCCTCTGTAGGGGTAAGCTAAGGAGGGAAAGAGATGGCGGTATAATTGCTTCTTATAAACAAGGATAGAACGACGACCTGAATGGGCGGCTCTTGTTTAACTAACGTTGTCTATTGATTCGTCTATGGATGATATTTTTTTTATTAGAGACATGACCTTTTTGGATGGGGCGCTTTGATGAATATTCTATACCTCAATTACGTTTTGATCTATTGTTACGGATTTCAAACGGTTATAGAATTTTATTAGTAGAAATAATTTTCGTAGTCGTCCACATTGTGCCTTCGTATATTGTATGCAATACCTATATTTTTAACCATTTATTTTGCTGCAAAGTCACAATTTAATATCAATTAATTGCTGATATTAAATTAAAAACCACATATTTTATTGATATTTTTTTTTCTACTGTTACCAAGCTATTAGAACAGAAAAACATATAGATTGCTACCCAACATTTCTAAACAAAAAACAGCGGACTTCCGTCAAAATTAGGACATCAAACTTCGCTCTTAATATCTCATAATAAATTCACAAACATCCATTATTTGCACAGTACATAGTTCACGTACACACGAACGGATACCGTTTCGTTTTAATATAAACAAGCGTTATCATTATCACCTCTACTGACACAACGGGCGATATCAGTTGCAACTTTGATTACCGCCGTACAACAAATTGTGCATATCAAGATATTTGACACACTGATACTGGGCTAGCGTATTTAAACGCTATTGTCCTATTTTATAACGTCAATGTTATTACTAATTTTACTGGTAGGTCTCTCATGTGCGAGAGGCCGCCTGGGTAGGCACCACCGCAATGTCTTTTCTCCCGCCAAACGGCAGTGTAAACGCACTGTTGTGTGCGGTTTGAAGGACATTTTAGCCAGAGTAACTACTGGACATATTGAGACTTAACACCTCAGGATTCAGGTATTATCTCATTGCTACTGTCCAAGAGCGGTCGTATCGCTTACCATAAGGCGAATGGCAAGCTCTCCTCGCCATTCATAGCAATAAAAAAAACTAAAAAAACTAACGGCCAGCGCAGACGGGACGGTAAGACAAGAGATTTACTTTTGTACCAAAGGATAATCAAACTAATCCGGTGGGAATACGACATGAAATCCAATGGTTTTAACCTCTACTGTCTATTTGTCTTGGTGTGGGGATTGAACCAACGGCCTCTCGCTTCACGTCTAACCAACTGCACCACAGAGGCTGCCGTTACTCATTAATTTTCGTCATAGTTGAGATCGGACCCGCGGGATATCCTTTCACAGTAGAATCCGCACCCTCTAAGCCACGGAGACAATATTTCTATAATTTAGACACCTGACAAAGAGCAAGGTCCTTAGAAAGACATCAGTGCGATTGTGCGATAAAAAACCGTATGTTATAAAAACAAAAATTTTACAACTGTTTTTAAAATTGTTATCATTGTATTGGAGAGAGCACCGAGATCATTGTAAATGTACCAAAACGGCACCGTTCAATTTAATTATATATATGTTGTTTAAAGATATAATAATAACCATCAAATAGATATTTACTTCTCTATAATTTCCGTCTGCTATACTAAACACAGGCTTGCATTTTGGACAGTCCTGAACCAAAATTATTTAGCAACCTTTGGGATATGTCATGACCCATGTTGGCGGTAGGACATTCTTAGTATGATTTCCGTACATAACTATTCAAAACCATTCATAGTGGACGAAGCAATTGATTCGCGTTTCAGGTTCAGCCTATGTATATGCGGATTCGAGATGGACATACTCGTATCGACTGGCAAATATACTCTGTCTCAACAGATTGCAGTCCATTATCGCGTGCAATGTTACTTATCGTGCTAGTGTCTATGTGCTAGATTACACATTAAATATATGTGCTAGATTACACATTAAATCTTTTTTTAGGGATATTCGATTTTGAAAGTTCAGAAATCATCCATCCATCCATCCATTGTTGATCCAAAGTTGAGAAATAAAAAAAGACATCTAATTAGCCACAGTAACTACTGGACATATTGAGACAGCATCTTATGTCTCAGGATAGCAAGCGTAATGGAATGCCTTCCATTGCTTTGTAATTCAAGGTGTTGTTTGTTTTTGCTACTGTTCGTGAGCAGTCGTATCGTTTACCATCAGGCGAATGGCACACTTGTCTCTCCATTCATAGCAATAAAAAAGTTATATTTCAATGTGTAACATTTACATAAAAGATTACCTATATTAGAATGTTTTTCTTCAAGGTGGTCTACACTCTACATCCAGCCGAATCGCTCAAGCGTGACGATATCGTAAAAAAAAACTAACACATGACCGAGTCCTTCCCACTTAAATAAAATGGATTCGAGTTTCATCAGTTCATTCAGCAAATTAGTGATTAAATAAAATGTTATTATCAAGTTTTTACGGGTGAAGCAAAGATAATGCATAAGATAAAGACTTTCTGACTCGTTTAAATTTTAATGCAAGATTCAATTCGGGTGTATTTTACACACGTTGTAAATGGGTGCGAGAAAATTAAACAGTTTCATTGATATGTGTATGTTACAATGTAGGGTATTTACAATTTGGTTATCTTATTTGCACGTTGACAATATGGAAACGCCGAACGGCCAGTGTGACACACAGATGTTCGTTGATTAAAAATTAAAATATGCGGAATTTTAGGTTATTTAAAAAAAATGCCGCTAATTTGTTTGTTTACTATTATATTTTCATGGTCTAAAATTTTTAATATATGATAATAAAGGGCACATAGTCAGTGATAAAATTGCAAATAGGAAATATCGCTCTCATCGAAGCGGATAATACATATTTAAAAGTGTTAGATTTGTCAGAAATACACAAAGAAGAAACAAATGACATTTATAAAGAGATAATATTACTATCTAAACCCTAATAAGCTTTCCAATGCATTCAGCATTTTATGCGGTGGCCGTTATCGGGGTGAATAGGAATGTATCAAAACGAAATTCAACCTTCATTTAGTTATTTTCCTTCTGATCTACAGTGTCCCGTCACTGTCCCAGTGTACACACTTAGCGACAACATGCTAAACACAGGTCACCTTACGATAACAATGTTTGATTTTGGCCGGAATTAGGGCCGATTCCCAACCAATACTACAATCTTCTACGTTTGATTTTGATGTTTATATAATTTATATTTAACTTCTATAACGTTGTCGTCGTGTTAAAGGTACTGAAAAGAGTAATTAGTAGATGGGAATAATTGTATCTAATAATGATATGACTATCAGTTTCTAATATCTTGGACTAAGAAAGTGACTAATGAAGAAGTCTTACGACGAGTTGGTCAAAACCGCAAACTTTTGAAAACCATCAAGGAATTAAAGCATATTGAACCAATGCTTAGTCATGATAAGTACGAGCTCCTTCAACTTATAATGATGGGAAAAAGTAGCTGGTTAAAGGAAAGTCGGTCGGAGGAAAAAGTCATGGCTGAGAAACCTACGAGAGTGGACAGGGATTATGAGCGCCGCTGAACTATTTCGCCTCGTATGCTGAGCTGATTGCCAACTTTCATTAGTTGGAGAGTTGCCAACCCGCATTAGGCCAGCGTGGTGGACTATAAGGCCTAACCACTCTCAATCGTACTCTCGATTGTAGAGTAGGCCCGTGCCCTGCAGTGGGACGTATATGGGCTGATACAATACCATACAATTAGTTGGAGAAGCACTACAAGAAGATCAGTTTCGGTAATGACAATATATATTCATGGCCATGCAAAATCAAACAGGGCAATAATAAAATATAGGTTTGATTTAATCTTATATAGGTATATAATATTTTTAATATTTCTAAGGCATAATATATTAATTCTTACATTATTTGTGTCTTGAATATGAAAAAAAGTCTCAATCTGTAATTGGTTTATTTATTTTTTTACTCCCGTACTGCTTACTGTCAAATAAATATAATTAGTAAAATAACATTTTGGTCAGTATTCCGCCTCGTAATGCCTTATGAGAACGTATAATTGGCACACATCCAGAGATGAGATTAATGTATGTCGATTCCGAGATAAAGCAACAAGAACTTACGCTGACACGACGTCATACAAATAAATGACAATGTCTGAGCATATCAACATACATTAGAAGGGCTATAAGTTGCAGGAAGTCGCTTGATGCAGGCCGCCTACAACAGATCGATGTGGAGATCCTTGGGGGACGCCTATGCTCAGCAGTGGACTTCCTGTGGCTAATATGACGATGGTGATGATGAAAGGCTATAGGAACTACTCCCTCAATAAAAAGTACAATGTTTTTTTTTATCAGCCTTTAGCAGGCAGACGAACAAACAACCACCTTTTGGTAAGCGGGCACCGCCGCTGATGGACTTTCGCAATGCCAAGAATCTAGTACAGCCAGGTTGGTGCCTACCGTAAGGATAGGACTGTCTTTAAGCCTCGTTTGAAGGACAGGTCATAGCCCTCGAATCGTAACTAGACGTAATCGTCTGTGCCTACCACCGTGGGATAATGGAGTGAGTGTGTCTAAATGTATTGATAATATAGTAAAAAAATAAGATTCCACTGAATCTTTTAGCGTGAGTACGCTTATTCCTTCTATTATTACAAATCCTTGGGACATATTACCAACAGCAATATTTTCGGACTAAAGACGGCTTTAAAAGCCAGCCACTCATCTTTGTGTCCTATGCTGTTGCAAATATTAATGAGCGCCGGTGATCACTTACTATCAGGTGAAAAAGTAACTAGTACCACAGACTAATACTGCTTTCAGTATGCTGAGCTTAAATATGTTCGTCCCATGATGCGATAGAGGGCGGAACTATAGCCACGCTCGACTCAAATTTCACTCTACTCATATTTTTCAAACTGTGAAGTAAGCAAAATAAAAGTTTTTTTTTCTAAAGGGTAATTTAAGCCTTTCTATATTTTTATGTTTCTTAGCATGGGGGTCTACATGACAACTTCACAAAATTGACATCATTCTAGAGAGATAATACATAGTGTATTAATTAAACTGTCCGAAAGGGAAAAACTGGTATAGCCCATTTGTCTCTATGACTCATACAATAATACACTTGACAGGTTAATAAGGATGCGTGATGTTTGATAATTACAGACCATAGATATGAATTATGAAAAAGTAAAAATGTTCTTTGACACAAAATTTATCGAAGTACTTTTAAGGAGCGTAATCATTTTTTCGGCGGCTGCATTTGGAAGTTTCTAGAAATAATATTATCTATATTTGCAAGCACGAAAAGGTCGCTTTCAAGGTGAAGCGATGCCCCTAAAGATATTCTCAAACCGTTTCAACTTTTGCCAGATTCAATCATCGATGTCAATTTATAGGATTTGATAAATCAAGCGCCTTAACAAATTGTTTCAACAAATCACAGTTTTTTATTTTATTTTAAATTCAGCTCGTATCTAGTTTAATTGCGCTATATTTTACATTTTTATTTTTTATTTCAATGAATGGCGAGACGAGCGTGCCATTTGCCTGATGGTAAGCGATACAATAGCTCATGGACAGTACCAAAACCAAACAACACCTTGAATTACAAAGCAATGCTTGGAATCCAACTGCACTCGCCATCCTGAGACATAAGATGTTAAGTCTCAATATGCGAGAAGTAAGTAGGTTGGCATCCCACTGCGCTCGCCATCCTGCGACATTAGATAGTCTCAATATGCGAAAAGTAATTCCTTTTTTATTTAAATTTATGTTCGGAGTCTAATAATTTCGATACGTTAGTGCGATTTTGTAGTATGTAAATAACCTGTCTTGTTAATTACAATGTATTTGTATTTTTGAATAAGTAATTGTGAGTGTTGCATAAACTTTATCTGAATTGATTGCTCGCTACGTTGGAAACATATTAATTAGGCTAGGAACAGCTTTAATGAAGGCTAGTGATTTAATCTTAAATTATTGCATTTTAATGCGAATTGTTAAGATCGATAATTCGCATAATTCTTTTAAAGTCTCTGATGAATAAAGTTATTAGTTTACCCCTTTTTAAAATCGGCCTATAAAAATTCCGCCTATCATATCACCTCATTTATCGAATTGTAGAAATTAAACGGAGTGCTAAACCTATACTTCCGCACATTTTTAACATGCCTAAATTTTGGCGAACACAATATAATATAGAATCTAAGATAAGTCTATTAGATCCTAGATATCCCCTTGTAACAATAAATAATTAATGAGATCAGCTGATGTATTGGAATGTGTTACAGGTTCTTTCTTATGCTGTAAGCGTGTGTTGTTCGCTTACTAATGTCACATTTGTTTTAATCCAATTTGTTGTTAAGTTCATTGAGGGATTTCGTCGTGAACATATTTAACGACCGATTTGGTATGGAAAGTATGTGTTTAAGTTGTTTTTGTCCGTTGTATTTTTTTTTGTTTTTTAAATTAAGGATCCTCACATATAATTTGTTAAACCACAGTAATGGAATTGAATGCGACAGAAAAGTTAGCGTAAGGTTTAAAAGATGATGTATTTACAAAACCTAGGAAGCCTGCTTTCTTCTTCATTTTAATTCTAATTTCATTCAGTAATTAAAAGTTATAAATGTACTAAACAATATCATTTGAAGTGGAATCTCGAGTGTATAGTCTACGATTCCTTGTGCTAAATTTATTATTTCCATTTGATTTACTATATCTCCTGAATACATCAAACATATCACAAATCGAATATCATAATATTTTTTGGAAAGTAAAAGCGAATTTTAAACTTAAATATTCAAAGGAAATAGCGCACATATTTTTCTTTAATTCCCCATTTAGATTATACGAAAACTTTAATTCTGTTTTTGCGCTCTTTTGCATTCTATGAATATAAATATTGTAGTTTTCCCATTGAAGTAACGCCTTTTCAGTTATACGTTTGACGAGGCTAAGTGACAGAGAATATTTTTTCCGAGTTTTCAATTATATTTGATGCTATAAAAAGTTTTGTGATTTCAATTGAATTAAAATTAAAGGAATCAATCACGCATTAAGGCACGTTTACCTTATATTAAGCTTATGCAAAAGGGCAATAAGTTTTCTTTCACCATATCAGGCACATTCATAAATCCGGCACACATCATTTTTCTCTATTTTGTTATAACCGTATTGAAGATTAGAATAAGAACATCAATAAGACCTCTAGTACTAATTTTAAATAAAATTATGCGATAATTGTAACTTTTTAATAAATTACAATTAAAAAGTAAATATATTTCATGCAAATAAATTGTAATTTATATGTGAAGATTGTTCAATTTAGGGATGTTTGGTACCTTTTCACCTAAAACATACTGAATAGAATTAATACCTTTCTTGAGATCATTAATTGTTACTGAATAAACATTTATGTCATTCTATTGTTGCATTTGATTGTAATCATGAGAAAAGTACGTAAATGACACTGCATACAATTATAATCATGTGAATTGTATTAGAAACGCATAATTATAGATTTGCTCTTTTTTTTGTGTCCATGGTGTTGTCATTGCATATTAACTTAATAACAAATTTACAATAATTTTATTTAATGTAATCGGAAATTCAATTAGAAATTACTAGCGGCATTATAAAGATTTCATAAATATTAATTTAGTAGAAGTATACGTGTATCTTACAGACTAGACAAAGAACGTAATTTTAGTTCTTTATGTTGTACTTTGACCGAAAATACAACCATTGGTGCTTATTGGAAACCAATCTGCTCGGTGCTCAAGATACCATAGATGGCTGGTGTAGGCCTAAATTTAACCCGTCACATATCAATCTTGTACTAGTGAAATTATTAAAAATATTCACTGAATCGCTGGTAAATTATTTTTGGAGAAGTAGAATCCGTCTGAGTAAAAAAGGCACTGGAATTTCGTGCGGCCAAGTAGGCCTAAGGGCACTGTGCAAATCTTTAGTAATGAGCCTACAATAATTACAGTTTCATAATGCCGCGCGCTACAACCACCCAGCACACTGTACAATGTAAGGTTTTACTTTATATTCAAAATGCATTCATTGTTATTAAACAATTCAAAAAATATAATAGGTAGGTATGCATTTTGTCCATACCTTCATTTTCTGGATTGTTTAACAAAAAGTGAACTCGCGATGAAAGAAACGACTTGCGAAATACAGAGCCTTTTTGAGACTGTCACAGTGTAACGCCGTTGAAATAAATTTCATTTTTTTTTTATTGTTTTATGATCTCATATAGGATAATGAAAGCGACGATATTTAATTTCAATAAGACAATCAACAAACATTATACATGTGTATACTAATATGTAGAGATTAGATAAGCTACTAAATCGTAGAGACTGGCGATTTACAGGACGCCGGCGCGGCGTGCACGTTTCTCACAATGTCAACAAGTCTAATCACAATAAAGAAGAACTAATTTGGTACTCACCGGGTTGTTGTGGAGGCATGAGCGGCGGGATCGCCGGTTGCGGCGGCGCTGAAGGAGGCGGTGGAGCGTAAGGCGACACGCCAGGAGAATCTGGCACCGAGTCACAGCTGGGCGAGCCTAGAGAGCGCGGAGGCGGCTGAGGCGGCACCGTCGGACTACGCGGCGCCTTCACTATGGGAGGCTCCGGCCGGTCTAGCTCTATCCCGGGCGGCTGCAGGCCAGACTCAAGGGCTCGCGCGCGCGCTTCGTCCTGCGCCTGGGCACGCCTCATAGCGGTCTGCATGGCCATCACGCGCTGTCGGTCGGCGGTGAGGCGGCACTTCTCGCAGGTGCAGTAGCGGTACTTGCAGTAGCGCTTGTGGCCCTTCAGCTCGATCTTGAGGCGGTGGTTGCGACAGCGCGCACAGTTGGGTGGCGCCCGCGGCACGGCGGAGCTGGAGGCGCCAGGTTCGGAGCGTTCTTCGCAGTCATCGGGCACGCGGCGCCTCCACGCGCCCACGGACACCATGGCTGGTGGATTGTTGTTAACCGTGTTCGCGGCGAAATCGGCGCGCGTGAACCGAACGCACATGCAGTGCGACGCGCGGTCACGATGCGACTGCTTGCCCCCGCCGCCGGCGCTCTGCCCCGCCCCGCGCCTGCCCCGCCACGCTACTGCATTTATTGCAGTGCACCTATGCAGCTATGCAATTCTTTGCACATAAATCAGTGTTTCTCCAAGGCTTTCAGACCATCAAGAATTCGGCTACCATCTTGTATATTATACACTTATCTTAATAATTTGAAGACTATTCAAGTCAATGCAATATTCATGTCTGAAGCGCCGAAACTTTGTTTTCAAAATTTTGCGTTTTTATTAAACTTAAAAATACTTTTAACTTGAAACGACAATTATTGTACTTATCTATCATTTCTAGCTGAAAGTAATATTTTTCCCAATTAAAAGTACCTACATTTATTACAACTAATACTTACTACCCGGTACTAACGGTACGGTTACAAAGTTGAGGTTATGGGTTCGAATCCCGGGTCGGTCGACAAAGTGATATTGGATTTTTATATTAATTATGAACTCGGAGTCAGGAGTTTGTGCCCGATATGGCGATAGGCTTGCCCTCTATCATATCATGGGATGGAACATACACGGTGAAATGTGGGTGTCCTGTCTACCCCTTCTGGGAAAAGGTGAGTTTATGTATGTATGTATGTACGTAATGCATACCACAAACTATAAACATACATAATATATAACTACATATTATTCACGTCATTATTAAAAATCTTCGATCGCCTGGCACGCATTGATTTGAAAATTAATGATGGGCACTTCAGTACATTTGGACGTTTCAGTATCAATAAGAGGGCCGTGATCATCGCGCCATCTATTAGACTTTTTCATAACTATATCGGTATAAAAATGCTTTAACCAATACAAACAAGAATTTTCAAAATCGTTGCACTCCACTGGAGATTCAGTTTACGCGCTTCGTATTCACTTCGTGCGACTTTAAACTGTACTTAGTGCATATGAGTTCTTCCTACCGACTACCATAGTAAATATGTTATCTATTCTAAAGTTCAAATATAATCAAACAGTTTTGAATATAGATTTAAATGTATAAGCTGTTACAATTTGTTTACCTATTTGTACAATTATGACCAAAATTGGCATACGTTTTTTTCTTAATTGGCAATCAAGGAGCTAAACTAAATACTTATTTATCTATTTATTTTTATTAATCAAGCTATTAATTAAGCAAGGTATTGGTAATGAATATATTTTATTCTTATTCAGCCACAGAAAGTTAAACATTAGCCTTCACCAAAGATTTTCACAGCAACCTGTTGAAAGCGACCTTCATCCGGCGTTTAGTTATATAATTTTTTTAAATTATTAAACAATGTTTTTCTTCCTTTACATAGTGGGAAAGTATCAAAGAATCATAATAATTTCGGAAACATCAACCAGTACTACATACAGTGTACAATGTACATACATCCCAACTGCCACCAAAAACGAAGCCAGGTGGTAGTTTTAGTGACTTCCAACTACTATGTACGTAGTAGGCGATTAAAAATGTTGTAAATAAGCGACGATTAATTTTTAAGATTTTTTAAATATCACCATGTTTGTGTGGTAAATGCATAGTTTTTGCTAAAATAACAATTGAAGCCCTTGCGTATCATTGCGTTTTTTTACATTATTATTTTAGGAAGAATTACCTATTTATCACCCAAACACGACAATAGTGAAAAAATCATCGCTTTTTCTGCGAAATTTTTAGCTGGATTGTGTTTAAAGACACCCAAAACTACAACTTGGCTTCATTTTTGGTCTCAGACTGGATACTGTCTGTGTGATTCAGCTCTAAATGGTTTCAGCATATCAGTCGGTTAAAATTCTTGCTAATTAGGTACACTTGTTTGTTTGTGTGTTTTATTTTATTGTTATTGTTTATTCTATGTGTAGTTTAAGTAGCTATATGTAGAATAGTACGGTATAATGCCGCCTTAGCTTTAAACTGTTATGGTATTATATTTAAAAGTGATACGTTATAATGCCGCCTTCGTTTTAAACTGTTATGGTATTATATTTAAAAGTGATATACAAATAAATACATACAATTCCAGAGACTGAGTTTTTAATCGAATAATCCGGCTTTTTGAAAAACCCACCTAAAAGCATAACATGTAATTCTCACAAATTAATTTCGATACAGCAGAGCTCAGTAACAAATGCCGCGGGTGCCGAGTGCCGGTCTGCGTGTGGCTCGGATCGCGTGCAACAACGCCCAACAACACACGTGCAATGTTCCGTCTGCACAAAAAGGCTAAGCGTGTGTGCGTCGGGCTGTATGTGTTTGTGATCTTTGCGCGTCTGACGTGACAGTTACGTCACAGTTTTGGACTTTGGTGACTTCTTTCGTTTTTGGTTGGGAAAGTGGAACGTGAAAACTCAAAGGTCGACATTAACTAGCTTGAAGATAATCCTAATTAGTCTGTTTCATGCTTTATTTTCCGTGGAATATTTTTTGGAGATATTTCGAGAGATGACTAGAAAAAAAATCGAAAATTCAACTTGTATTGTTGCGTTGCAAAAAGCTTTGGCTTTTGTTAGAAGCTTAGTAAACTGACCTTATGAGTAATATTTCAATTTAATTTTCACACAGCGCATACCCACTAATAAGACCATAAAATTAAGAAACAATTCAGGTTCTCAAATCCACATATCGACATTTTCCAATACGATATCTTCCGCAGGCTGTTGACAGCCTGCGTGTTAAATTTTGAAGAAACACGTCACACAAAGTCGAAAATTAAAGCTATTTTTACACGCTTTTTATTAGCTTCACCTGTATGTTTGTATGTTTGTATGTTTGTATGTTTGTTTGTAACCGACTTCTTTGGGCACGATTTTGACCCACTTTAAACAGACAGATTTCGTTCAAATTTTGCACACTTGTCAAAGACCGATGACAATACAATAATTCGATTAAAATATATAATTATCCTGATTAGATTCGCCAGGATTCATTATTCTTATAATTGATGACCATTGCTACTGACCACTAGGTGGCGTATAGATGAACATAATTTGCTACTGACTAATAGATGGCGTGATCACGTCAATAATGCATGTTTGCACTATTCATCGCTAGATGGTGTTAACATTGTATTCTTCAAGTGTCAAATGTTACTACTGACCAACAGATGGCGTTATTGATTGGAAATACAGCTGTAGATGGATGTTTTTAGTCAAAACAATTAAATAATAGTTAAAAAAACTAAAATACACGCTTTAATAAGATATACAACTAAAAAAGTAAAAATAATTGATACTGAATTTAAGATAAGTAAATGGAGTAAAATACATATATTTTATTGTTACAAAGCGTGGGGTGCAGGATGATAAGTAATTGTTGTAAACACCCCACGCTTTGTAACAATAAAATATATGTATTTTACTCCATTTACTTATCTTAAATTCAGTATCAATTATTTTTACTTTTTTAGTTGTATATCTTATTAAAGCGTGTATTTTAGTTTTTTTAACTATTATTTTTTTTTTTACACGCTTTATATTAGCTTCACTTGTATGTTTGTATGTTTGTATATTTGTATGTTTGTATATTTGTATGTTTGTTTGTAACCGACTTCTTTGGGCGCGATTTTGACCCACTTTAAACGGCCAGATTTCGTTCAAATTTTGCACACCTGTCAAAGACCGATGACAATACAATAATTCGATTAAAATATATAATTATCCTGATTAGATTCGCCAGGATTAATTATTCTTATAATTGATGACCATTGCTACATTCATCGCTAGATGGCGTTAACATTGTATTCTTCCAAGAAGCTTATACCCAAATGGAGATTGCATTCCGTATAAAACACTAAAGCACAAAAATTTGACCTTGAATGCAATCGCTGTTGCCTGCTATCCTTTTCTTTAGAGTGACAATGAATGAAGTTCACGTGAAGTTCATTCATTGTTACGCTAAAGAAAAGGATAGCAGGCATCAGCGACGTCATTCAAGGTAAAATTTTTGTGCTTCACTTTTTTTACAGGGCATTTAAAAAATGGCTATGGCTAATACGCTGCCTTAGCTCAAGTTCGTGAAGTCGACACACTTTTAAAATTATTAGGAAAACTCTCAAAAATGCAATTTTCCTCACCATGATTTCCTATACTTTTTATAATAAAACAGCGGTGCGTGTCTTGGGCTGCAGTTTAAAACCCTTCATCATGTTGTCCGCTACCTACTAGGCTTGTAAATTCATCGCGAAAGCACATTCAATTTAATTCAAACAGGCTCACGAAAAACAAACAATTAATGATCAAGCTCATTGTTTATTATCGCGATCTTGTTAGTCCAACACCAACACCCGTCCGAAACCTAAAAAGAAGACATAACACACTCGTGCTTTTATTTTAATTGAATACGATCGTCTGGATATCAAGTAATTCCCATTTCAAATCTATAAAAACGTTATTTAGTATCCAAGTTTTGCTATAACAAAAATTATAGCGCTCTGAACCCATACACTCCAATCTGGGACCGTAAAAAACATTATAGGCAATTTAATAGTTTGAAAAAGTTTCACGCTCATTCGAAGGAGGTTTTATTCAAATTTTACGAGCACTCGCTTCGTCAGTAATACCGGCGGTGTATGCGCATCTGATGGCAGCTTTAATTCCGCACCTCGTGGCACGTACTACAATGAATACGCCACCATATTCAAATTCCGCGTTGATAGACATGCACGTGAAAGGATGTCTTCATAATGGATCTGGTCAGGTTTCTGTTGGGAGTTTAAAAGTTCAAACAGGATCTATATTTTAACCAACCCGTATAAATAAAAATCCCACATCTGAATATAGCCTCTCCTATATGTTACGAGTAACATGTCAAAGTTCAATGTTTCCCTAATAATTTACAAAGCCAGACAATTTCACTTGAGTAGGCTTTTGGCAATAATTATTTTAGGGAAAATAGAAATAGTTTTTAGCGTAGGTGTTAAGGCAAATAAAATTACAGTTTAGTGGTAGTTTTCCGAGTCAACGAAGGGCCAATTATTAAGCGAATCGGGGTCCAGAGTTTCAGCCGTAGTATCATCGTGAAAGCAAAGAATTCGAGGTCCAGGGATAAAGCAATGTTATTAAGAGCAACGACATCTACTGCAATATGAAAACCTTCCCAAACCGAAGAAAAAAGCCATTTTGGCCAGAGTAAGAACTGGATATATTGAGACTTTACATCTTATGTGTCAGGATGAGCGCAGTAGAATGCCAAGGATTGCTTTGTTATTCAAGGTGTTGTTTGGTTTTGCTACTGTTCATGAGCGGTCGTATCGCTTACCATCAGGTGAACGGCTTGCGCGTCTTGCCATACATTGCAATAAAAAAGTTAGAATGCAAGAACAACAAGAACAATTGTTATCACAACATGGGAAGCTACGCATCGCTTCAGACGCAAATTGATTGTAGTACAAAAGTTGTCCACATACCAAATTAGAAAGTGAAGCGATTGACCGACGTCGCGCGTTTAATCGCAATCGCACTTACTGCTGAGAATGAACTGTTTAATTGCATAATTTGATTGGGATGTAATGATGGCTGCTTTATAGCGGAAAGTATGACTGTCAGACAAGCCGCCAACAGCAATAATATACATACATACATAAACTCACGCCTTTTTCCCAGAAGGCTTAGGCAGAGGTGCAACCAGGACACCTATGTTACGCCTTGTATTACCGTCCCCACAATGTGGTAGGGGGCGAGCCTATCGTCACATCGGGCACAAATTCCTTACTCCGGGCTAATAATGAATAGAATAATCCAATATCACTTTGCCCGACCTGGGATTCGAATTCGAGACTACAGCTTTGCAATCATACCGTACAACTGCGCCACTGAAGCAAATAATTCTGCAACTTTGAATATCATGATGCCCGTACCCTTGCTAAATATTAATTATAGATGTCAAAATTTACAATTATCTCTGCGAATCTTAATAAAATGGCTTTTAAAAACTTATTTTAATGTAGTCGGTCAAATGTTCGGTGTAATTCAGTCGTTCTTTGCTGACGAAAGATTTATTTTGGTTTGAGGATGAACTAGGATAAATGTCCCTCCCATTACATTTGTCGTGGATAGATACTATTAAATGTGCCTAATAATGGACTTACATCAGTGGATTTTCATCTTGCTATGGCTTGGAGCCTACAATAAAAATGGGTCAGTGAATTTCTGTATAAAATTTAAATTACTATCTGGAGACGGGAAAAATTAAAAATGTGAAAAATGTTTAAGCGCCATTAAATATAGGTATATAAATGTTTTTATAAATATATTGACAGGAAAATGGAAATCCGTAGTTTTAGACAATTATAACACAGTAAAAATAATACATACAAACAAGCGTCTTCACGACTCCTTATCCAACACACTCATATGACAAGAAACAATTCGCTAGTGTTAACCAAAAAAAAATCGTATAAGTTTTTCCGACCACTTTTTAAATCGACAAACAGCGAGAACTCGGCAATCACTCGATTAACATCGAAAACAATCGATGTATCGATAAAAACCTATGACAATTTTGTACAAACGAGCAGTGGATCAAAGGACACCGACGTTTGTTGTTTCGTATCGATCATAAAACAATTTCGTGATTCGTCACGAAAACAGTGACAAGAGATGTGAAGCGAACGCGATTTATTGCAAAAAAATATTTGCGCTATGCTGGCACGACATTGTGACCATATTCCTGAATTTAAGAGTATAAAATCAGAAAATAAGTTCATACTATGAAATATGAATCTTTTCATTACAAATTTAAGTTTAATAAATTAAGCTCTTGTAATATAGGCTTCTTATTAATTATAAGCTAAACTGTTAAAGCGTTAAAAAATAAGTAAATATTATGATTTGTTGCGTCAACTGGCAACTGGAAGGTTTAATGAAGAAACGTATACTTACATATACACGATCCACAAGACTGACAATATTTGTGAATTTAAGAGATTTAACCGATTAGCGACCGACCATAGAAGTTTACCTAGGCTAAGCCACTCTTTTGAAAACTCTTGTTGCTCCAACCCTATGAAAATAGACGGGAGCGGGCATTGCAAGAACACAAACTGATAAGGTACCGTTAAAATTCATTAAAATAACTTTATCAAACATAAACAGTATATAAATGCATAACATATTCGAATATATATTAAAAATAAACAAACGATATTTCATCAAAACATTATAAAGAAGAATCGCCAAAAAAGATTATTTTATTAAGTTCATAACTCATGGTGAACCTAAATACGATTTATATTATCCGATCGGAATGAGAAGTAACGATTTCGGTATGTGAAGAAAAGGCAAACGTCATATTGACAAATTAGCTTGGGAATTGGTGGCACACCGGCCGAATACAAAAATCACAACTTTTTCACAATTCAACGCTTTTATTTGCCCTTTTTGAGAACAACAAACATTCTCGGTTTAAAACCTGTGCATTCATAAAAAATGTGTTGAGAAATGTCCATATTGCATTTGTTTTTTATTAAGTTTTATTACTATCCTAAATACCTAATTAGAATGTCTGTGAAATTGATTTCATTTAGTCTTAATTTTTGAGAGAATGAAATTAGTTCATCTTGCGTTTTAAATCCACAATTATTATTTATTGCTTGCACTATTTAGTTTTACCCTCTACATATTCAAGACAGCATATTTAGAGGTATTTAGAGGTCCGTTTCTATATTATTAAACACTTCAGAAATAGTGTCGGTCCGGCTATAAATTGGCAAAAACAATACGCCGCAGTAAAATTACTAAAAGAATTCAACGCTAAACTCAAATTGAATCTCAACTCAAATTTGAAGTGAAGTGTGTTCGTAAACTGTCCATCTTATTCAATTTGGTACGGAAACCCGCGTATTACTCTTCCAAAGTTCCAATTATGCTTAACACACAAAATGGAATACACAATTACGAAATCGATTATTATTAAAGCAAATCTTTGCTTTTACAAAGTGTAAAGCAGCCCACAGTTGCTGGTAATCCATTCCTGGGTAAGTCATTACATCATTACTGAACACTGGCAATTACTGCAAACGCAGTGGTCACTGTTGGACCCGACAATCAGCAGACCAATTCAACTTTAGTTACAACACGATCTGATTTAATGCAATGTTTTTATTTAGTTTAACGGCCGAACTACAACATTTTAATGTAAGTCAGCGTTATTAGCGTTATATCTATAATGCCTTTAAGAATAGTTAAGCTTAGATCGAGTAAATTAGTGTTACATAACCAATAAAAAATATTTGAGGATGCAAGGTAAACAATCTATTTGGCAAAGACTGCTAGTTAGAAAGAACAACAACCTGTTCATGAGGGATATGAAAACGACTTAATCATTGGAGCTAGAGAGCTGTAATTATATTTCTTTATTTTTATCACCCTGTAAAATATGGAAAATACAATTGATTACTTTTTAGTTTTTACAATTGAATATAATTAATAGAATTTATTATAATATGTTTTACAAAAACATCCAAATGGCGCTGCACAACCAACTATTTCTCAGCTTAAGTGGGTGTTAATACACGGCAGAAATCACTTTCTATCTGATGTGCCACTTGGTAGTTTGCTAAGCTTTTACAATAAAAAAGGACAAAAACGGATCCTAAGCAATTGCACATTAAAAAACTATGCAAGAATTTTAATAAAACGATGTATAAATCATACAAACGGACGTAGATACAATTTGTAACATACGTAAATACTATCTTGCCTACAATTTCCGCTAATTAACTTCATGATTAAATATTTATTGAGCTCAAATTGCACCCAAACATGCAATTACTACTGACATTCTTTTAGGGTTCTCTATGTTATTGTTTTATTTCTATTTTATAATGTAAAATACAAAGTCAAGAAAGTAGATGAATGCTTTTAAAAAAAGAAATAACAATCCGCCTTAACATAATCTTGGGTTCAATGTTTGAGCAAAATTTGATGATGATATTCATAATTTTTAATCTAAATTGTGCCAGTTACGGAAATAGATTTGTTTTTGGCCAGTTGAGATTTAGCCTTTTTCCGAAAAATGGGAAATTTCAGGCTCCAATTCCGGCACTGTGTAGGGGGCTGAATGGAATATGGCAGAGTTATTCAGTCCTTCACGCGAACACGCATGCGAGTTTTACGGCATGATCGAATCCTTTATTCTAGGGCGAAATTAAATCTTCCAGTTGCGTGCATTATGGGTACGAAATACTTTTGGTCGACGTCTAAAACTCTACCTGTCAATTTACTGTATTTGAACCAATTTGATCTCCCAAATTAAGCTGATTTATAATGCATGATATGTGATTATCTGGTTTTATGTAACGCTTATTTTAATTCGGCTTTTTATGTAGTTTAAACATCGAACAAAAGGTTGTATACCCTTATTGAATATTTTAATTATTTATTTATTTAATTCTTTTTTGCACTGTACAGAAATACTATGAAGATATTATACAATAAGAATAATAGTACAAGGGCGGCCTTATCACACTAGGTAATCTCTTACAGACAACCATGGGATGGATATACTAACAGGAGATAGAAAGGGCAGTCTAAGGCGTAAAAGAAATAATAATAATCTACAATTATTAATAACTCAAAATATAACATAAACACACAAAATATATATAAATATCCATATACATACACATATACAAACATACCTATAATACATACATATACATAAACATATTATATACCTATCCTAAAATATACCAAGAAGAGAATGGACAAATACATTTTATCGGTCGTTATCGTATAATATTTTAGATATTAAAATATTTAAAAGCTCTCTTTGTATTGATAGCTTTTAAATTATGTTTTAAATACAGAACCCAACATGAATAACGTGTATTAAATATTTATTGTAATTAGTAATTTACAATATTCCACACCGTGGCATAGCCTATATCCCCGTATTATATTTGAGTACCTATTGATAGCTTTTATTACGCTAACTCGATTGCAAAACAAATTGAAAGAGCAGAATATCGTTAAATTCGTGGCTAATTAAAAAATACCAATATACGGGGAGAGCCACTACTACCTAATTCATGATTTTTTTTATTAAATAAATAAATAAATAATTTGGTACAGTGTTAAATTATCAGCTACGGATAAAACCACATGGAGGGACAGTGATACGAAAGTCGGGTTCTTCGAGTTAGTACTTTTACCTCGGGCTTTTCTAAGCGAAATTAATCAATGTTAATCACCGTACAAGATAATATTTAAAGAAACGTGTGTCAACTAGAAATATTCACAGGAACTTCAAACATGTGAAAACTATCAACCTTTAATTAGCTTGGTGGACATTGTAATTCCTCTCAAACTAGAACTGAACAAGCCTTGTATTTAGCTGTAAGGCAATACAATAAGACGGATTATATTTTTAGTTGATTAATAATTAAAAATATGAATATCACTCGTACGTCGCCCTGGTGGCGCGACTACAGACGACGACAACACAAACCCAAAGAATACTTGAACACAGAAATGATACTTCGGAAAAGTTTCGTCCAAGCCTTGAAAGAATACACAAGACATAGCTCAATAGCGGGATTCAAGGATATGTTTAAAGCTCGTATCCATTGGGCACACAGGTAAATATAAAATTTAATGTATAGTTAAAAGTCACTATGGTTGTACTATCAAAATTAAGATACGAATATCCTTTAGTTTTTGAAGCTTTGGCATTCTCACTCCTCATATCAGCCTTTTATCTGCTGCTGTACATAGGCCTCTTCTTTAGAGCAAGACACTTTTCTCGGTCCTGCGCTTGTCTCATCCAGTTTGCCTTGAAACTTGACTGATGTCATCCATCCATCGAGCGGGTGGTCTGCCTACCTTCCTCTTATTTTCTATAGACCACCAATGGTGGTCCACCATTCGGTAAGCGCTTTACTCTATCTGCAGTCCGTTCGTCAAGTGTCCTGCCCATCACTATACCCTCCACTTGCAGTTCAGCAATGCATTGTCCTACATCAAACCTTCTCACTCATCGATCAAAAAACTACAGCGATACTGATACTTCGCGTCGGTTTTATGGGAGGCATTGGTAACACCGTAATCAATCAGACAAGTTTGTAATACTACTGTTGCTTCATAAAATAAATAAATAAAGTTTTACGACTGATTCTCTATGACTGCGTACCTAGGGAATAAGAATTACTTCAGCAGATAATAGAAAAGTCAAGAGAAAGCGCGCTTTCAGTTTTTTACATACATATATAAACTCACGCTTTTTTTCCAGAAGGGGTAGGCAGAGGTGCTAAGACACCCACATTTCGCCTTGTATGTTCCGTTCCACGATGTGATAGGTGGCGAGCCTATCGCCATATCGGGCACAAATTCCTGACTCTGGGCTGATAATGAATAGAAAAATCCAATATCACTTTGCCCAACCCGGGATTCGAACCCGAGACCTCAGCTTTGTAGCCGTATTGTAGTACAACTACGCCATCGAGGCAGTCAGTTTCAGTATTTTAACATTGACAATTAATATCCTTTCATTTTGCAGGATTCTCTGTATACTGATATTCTTGATAATGATAAGCACAACGATCTACATCTTACATCACACGTGGTACGGCACCCTGGCTAAACCCCTGATCGTCACCATGGAGTCCACCACCTACCCAATATCCAAGATCCACTTCCCGGCCGTGGCTATATGCAACGTGAACAGAATCAGCAAAAAGGCCTTAAAAGAGTTTGCTAGAAAATTGTGAGTACTTTCTTTGTATTTCAGTAATAATTAGGTAGAAATATTGGGATACCACTGATAGGTGCAGGATTTTTAGTAGAAAAAATTGCATTCATATATAACAATCTGATAAAACATATATAAGACCGTAACTGTGATGTAAATATAAAACATGGTACCTCAACCAGAACGGACGACCTGGTTAAGGTTGCAGGAAATCGCTGGATGCAGGCCGCTTCCAACAGGTCGATGTGGAGATCGTTGGAAGAGGCCTATGTTCAGCAGTGGCCTTCCAGTTGCTTAAACGAACGAAAAAATATGAATGAAGCCTTTTTAACTTACGCTTTGAATAAATATTTCTACCTACATGATAATAAAGTTCTGTTGTAACATAAACTTAGAAGACGTTTGTGTATTATAAGAACAACAGAAATACTAAACAACCACTAGCCACAATATCAGAAGTTTCACACTGACGAAATTGCAGACATTATTGTTTATTTTTACAAACAGTCAGCGGCGTGGCAAGGCCGGCGGCTTTGCGCATCACAGCAACAAAGTCATCGAGATACCGTATAAGCAAAAATAAACCATACGCTTGAATGTTTATAATGTCCAAATTTTATTGCCAGAACAGTTCTCGCAGGAATACCCGGCGGCACAGCCTTAATGACGCCGCGTTTAGTATGGATTGTCCATTAGTTAAGCATATATTACTAAAAGGCAAACTGATATGCTTTTGGGACCTCTACCGTGACACAAAACGGAGAAATGAATAAAATACATGATTTTATGACTGTAAAGTTTTGTCCCGAATGCTTCAAATTTTGTCATAAAAATCACATCGCAATCATCGTAGATTTTTCTTTATTGATCTAAAGTTTTATATCTAAACACATTTTTGTACACTAAAATAAACATATTAGCACCCAATGGATACCTGATAGTCGACGACGCCGCCGTAGACGGTAGACCTAAGAAACGCTGGCGTGAAGACCTGGATGCTTTCGAGCCCATGTCGCCAGGATTTCTTTAGAGCGCAAAATATGGAGATAAAAGGTGAATTTGCCCAGCAGTGGGATGAGATAAGTTAAAGAAAAAAAATAACATGACAATATTAAGAGATAATATAAAACAAAATTTAAAAGAAAGTTTTGTAGCTCTAAGCGATATGAGCCAGACAACTTTTGGATAGATATTGGAGAAGGAGAAAGAAGTACGTATTTTAAAAATTAATACAGAAAACAGTGTGTTACCAACATTTGAAAAATAAATTTATTTAATAAATATAACTTAGTATAGTAGAGCCAAGCTGTTGACATGATTTAGTATGAATTGACGGGCTCGTCCAGGGCGGTACAGCGTGACAGCTTCGCTATCACGTTTCTTTCGGTAAGTGAGACTACCGGATGCCAAATACCCCTTTCTTCTTTCCATGTACTTTCCTTCCTGCTCTCCTCCAGATTTTATAGACCGGTAACACTTCCATGCTCCAAGCGTTGTGAATATTCATGAGCAATAAGAATCACTCACCATCAGGTGAATTGTTTTCTCGTTTGCCAAAACTATACAATAAAAAAAGGATTATACGTACCAGTTGAAATACTTCTTCAAGTTTCGCTTTAAGAACCAAAATGGACTCGTAGTGCCAAAAAAAGGCTTTACCCCTTTTTTCTCTCCCACTGAGGCTGTAGCTTAGCTTCTATATTGAACCTAATGCAAAAAGAATTGCCGGATGCCCACTACCATTTTCCACTTCTCATCCTTTTTTCTTTCCATTCTCCTTCCAATTTGATGGTCTAACAACACATCCATGATCCAAGGACCAAGAATTGTGGATGTTCATTATCGGCAGTGACCACTTTAACTTACACACATAGGTGATCTTAACCCGTTTGTGCAAAATCTGCAATAAAGAACTCTCTAACTAAAAACTGGTGGTAGGTCTCTCATATGTACGAGGCCATCTGGGTAGGTACCACCACAATGTCTATTTCTCCCGTGAAACAACACTGCTTAAATGCACTGTTGTGTTTCGGATTGAAGGACATTGTAGCCAGAGCAACTACTGGACATATTGAGACTTAACATCTTATGTCTCAGGATGGCGAGCGCAGTGGAATGTTTCTACTGTTTATGAGCGGTCGTATCGCTTACCATCAGGCGAACGGCTTGCTCGTCTCGCCATTCACTGCAATAAAAAAAAAATTAAAAAAAAACTGTTCTAGGCATCCTCAAATAGCCTTAAACAATGAGACATTGGAGCAGGTGGAGGAATTCTGCCTGCAGTTGGGCAGGCTCATCGATTACGCCTACGACGAGTCTATGACGACCTACACGGCCTTTAAAAAAACGCTCCGACGAGAGTACAGCTCGCGCATCCTCATTGATATTATGAGGAAGGTTTGTGTTTAATTTGCTAATTTGTAGATATAATATAGTATAACAGTAATACTAATTACAATAATTAATGGTGGTAGGTCTCCCATATAAGAGGCCGCCTGGGTAGGTACCACCGCAATGTCTATTTCTACCGCCACACAACATGCTGGCCTAGTGCTGATTTACGGATTTTGCATACCGTAGAAATTCTACGTATCTAGGATTCCTCAAGATGTTATAGTTCGTAGTGATTGGCTATCAGTATACACAAAACACCGAAAAGTGAACTCTAGATTTTGAATCCGCGACCACAATTCGGCAGCCGCGTTTTTTTCGGCATTTTTTCGGCACTGCAGGGCACGAGCCTACTTTATAATCGAGAGTACGATTGAGAGTGGTTAGGCCATATAGTTCATAGCCATAAATTTCATTGATATAATAAATTAATTTCTACATGCTTATGTCGTATTCTTTACGATTTATCTTACCATTTGATTTGAAGCTGGCTCCGAGCTGTGAGGAGATGCTGCTGAGATGTGCGTGGGGCGGCAACAGCGTGGACTGCAGCAGCATATTCCGTACACGCAGAACCGTCGCGGGACATTGTTGTGCCTTCAACTATGTACTCAACTACGATGCGGATGGAAAGTATGCGGCTGTAGTTCTTTATTCAATATATTTTCACCTTCATCATCGAGGCTCATTTTCGGCTTGCCCTTGTACCACACCAACATGATATCGGTGAAACTCTTTTTTCAACCATGTTACTGAATGATAAAGTTTTGTAATATTAAGTAAGATCGGCTTTCTGACAACCTTTTCAGACTCGTTTCAAGTTTCACCTCTTCCAGACCATTTAAATTCTGTAGCACAATTAGTTAGTTTCCTTGCGATATTTTCCTTCACTGATATTATTACTGATGAATTGAAATCTGTTTCAAATACATTTTTTTTTTGATAATTGATAAAGAAATAATATTTTACAATTTTCAGACCCAATACTACGTCAGCACTAGTGAAGCGGCAGGCAGTGCCGGGCTTGTACCACGGTCTTAGCGTCATTCTAGACCCGATGCTGGATGATTACGCGTACCCACTCCACAATCTTCAGGGGTTTGACGTGAGTTACTAACCATAATGCTTTGCTGGTTACTTTGTCACATTTATGGTTGTGATTAGCGCTCATTTCTTCTGGATCTCTTAATGTGATAGCTTAAATTTATTTAACTTAATTTTTACAGTCTTGTTTTTCAAAGTACCTGAAAACGGACAATCGAACAACGGATCCTTTGTCTCGAACTAAATAAGTAGAACTCATAGCGGTAGTAAATAAGAACGAATATGATTATGATGTTTAAGGCAGGAACAGTGTGAAGACGTGGTGTGTAACAAACGAGCCGATGAAAATTTGATAAATGAACAAAACAATATTATTATAATAGATATTGCTTGTATAAATAAAATACGTTATAAATAAAGACATGAAACGATATTTGCAGGTATTCCTATTCGACGGGACTCATTACGCAGACGCGAGCGGTGGCCGCGTGATCCACCGCATAGTGGAGCCAAACCAAGCTAAGCGCTTTGAACTGAAGACCATAAAGCAACGGGCAGCGGCTGAAGTACGGAAATACCCGTATCATACGGTATGATGTCCCTATAACTTCTACTAATACATATATTTCTACCTTAAACGTGGTAGAGATAAGCATGGGCGTAGCCAGCGATGGGCTCAGGGTGGGGCAGAACTCTAAAATAATATTTGAGTAGCAAACTATACCCGTTGTCTCACCCCGGTTATTTTTTTGTACAAAAAGGTTACACCCATGTAATTACAGTGTTTTTCAAGTGTGCTACCGAAAACGAAGCCGGGTCACAGTTTAAGTGACTTCAGACACAATGCAAATAAAAATTTAAAAAATGTGGGTTCCACCCCCGGCGACGGCTGGCCCTGGTAACATTCAACATATGCACGTTGAGGACAGACGAGAAGATTGTCGAACTTGAATTCTTAGGAGAAGAATTGAGTGAGTTACACTGGGACATTCTGGGATTATCGGAAGGATTCAGAGAGGATACGATAACGCTGAAGTCTGGTAACCTGCTTTTCTATCTTGGGGACTACCAGTTCCGAGGAGGTGTCGGATTTCTCGTCCGCAGGTCTCAGGAACATCGTATCCATCGAAAGTGTGTCAGGCAGGGTAGTGTGCCTTATACTCAGAATATCAAAAAGATATTTGTTGAAGATCATACAGGTATACGCGCCGACCTCGACACTTCCAGATAAAGAAGTAGAGGAAATGTACGATGACATAAGTAGGGCTATACATACTTCCAAAACCTACTTCAATGTTATTATGGGGGATTTCAGCGCATAGTTGGGTATGAGAAGTGATGCAGAATTGAAAATAGGGCAATTTGAACATGGGCAACGGAACCTCAGGGGTCAGAGGCTGTCCGACTTTTTGGAGAAAAAGGGACTCTTTGCGATGAACTCTGATTTCCAGAAGCCGCCTCACAGGAAATGGACCTGGCTGAGTCCTGACGGTTCTACGAGAAATGAGATAGATTTCATTTTGACGACGAACTGATGGATGATTTACTGATGTGTTTGTGATCAACAGGATAAAAACTGGCAGTGATCACCGAATGGTTAGGTGCGTTTAAATAAACTTTACTTTACTTTACTTTACATTGATTATCAATGTCCAATTAGAAAGGGGTCGCTTGATGAAGTCTACGCTCCGACCTACTCGCGCTCATATCTCAAACCCTGAGAACTTTCACATTGAACTAGCAAATCGCTTTGATTGTATAAGTGAACTCCTTGCAATAAATATAATAAAATAAATAAATAACACCCAACAGTCACATACATAGTCCTGACCCCACACTAAGATCGAGTCTTGTGTCGTGGGTATCAGGAACTACGAGAGACTTTTCGGTCTCACAAACACCCAGACCCGGAAAAAATATTTGTGGGCCGCACAAACATTTCTCTCGGTGCGGGGATCGAACCCGCGGCCTCTCGTTTCACAGGCAGCGTCTAACCAACTGCGCCACGGAAGCTGTCAATGGATGAACTAAACAGCGGTTTGGTAGAAGCTATCCATACGGTGGGATTTAAGTATTTCAGACTTCGCCGTAGAGGCATACCACAAAAACTCTCGATCCACACTCTTGATCTCATGGCCATACCGGCTGCTCAATAGACGGATCTGGAAGTCTTTGCGACGCGATGTCCGTGCTCACAATACTATTTGCATTAAAGAGCACATTCTTGACCTCATGGTCGATCTATGGTGCTATAGTCTTCCGTTGGCGCCGAAGTATAACGGCTGCTCATCTTGCTTCTGAGCCATGTCTAAAAGTTGTTTTTGAGGGTCATCACATCACACATCACAAACCGTCTCGAACGCAGGTTTGATGACTTCCAGACCCCCGAGCAAGCCGGTTTCCGAAAAGGCTTTAGTACCATAGAGACCACATCCATACGCTTCGGCAAGTTATACAAAAAACCGAGGAATATAACTTGCCGCTTTGTTTAGCGTTTGTGGACTACGAGAAAGCAATTGATTCGATTGAGACCTGGACTACAGTCTCTCTAGCGGCCCATATCGACTATCGGTACATCGAAGAGTTGAAATGTATAAACTACAACGCCACCATGTCGGTCCGAGTATAAGACCAGAGCACGAAGACTATTCCACTACAGAGAGGTATGAAACAGGGAGATGTCATATCTCCAAAAATGTTCACTGCCACAATAACATCAACGGCGAGTATGTCACTCACCTTCGGTTTGCCGACGATGTTGTAGTCTTGGCAGAATCGCTAGAATACCTTAGCACTTATGCTCGAAGACCTCAATCGAGTCTACGAACAGGTGGGTCTTAAAATGAACTTGGACAAAATCACAAAACGAAGATCATGTCGAAAGTTCATGTTGTGCCCACCCCCATAAGAATTAGGGGCTCGACTCTTGAAGTTGTAGACGAATATGTCTATTTAGGACAAGTGATCCGGTTAAGCAGATCCAACTTCGAGAGAGAGAGGTCATTCGTCGAATCCAACTCGGTTGGGCAGCGTTCGAAAAAGTACGCGACGTCCTCTCGTCCAAAATACGCCAGAGCCTTAAATTGAAAGTCTTCGATAGTTGTGTGTTGCTAGTTATGACATACGGCACCGAGACGTGGCCTCTCACTATGGGGCTTATTAGGAAGCTCAAAGTTACTCAACGAGCTATGGAAAGGGCCATGCTCGAGGTTTCCCTACGAGACCGACTCAGAAATGAGACGAATCAGAAATTAGGAGATCCGTAGGAGAACGAACGTAATCGACATAGCCCAGCAGAGTATTAAGTTGAAGTGGCAATGGGCGGGGCACATAGCGCGGAGAGCTGATGGCCGATGGGGTCAAAAAGTTCTCAAATGGAGGCCACGTAGCGGAAAGCGCAACGTAGGACGTCAACCCGCAAGGTGGTCAGACGACCTGGTAAAGGTCGCGGGACGTCACTGGATGCAGGCTGCCTCCAACAGGTCACTGTGGAAATCATAGGGGCAGGCCTATATTCAGTAGTGGACTTCCTTTGTTTAATGGACGATGTGTTTGTGTGAGTCACTAAAACTAGCATCCACCTTCGTTTTCGGTCGCAATCTTGATATACCCTGTTATGTATAGTTCGAATTGACCAAAACATTTTCTTATTGCTCACCTTCTTACGCCACGAAATCATCCAACTAAAAATGTGTCTCTAACTTCAGCCGTTTGGCCTCTTGGAGTATGCCAATTTGTTAACCAGTTAATTTAAAGGCTTATATATCTGTCCATAACCAACACTTTACTTAGATAATTTATTTTTTTAGGTTTGGTTAGGTACCTTAGAGGCCAGGGCCAGGGTGGGGCAAGTGCCCCACCCTGCCCCACCGTGACTACGCCCATGGAGATAAGCTGTTCTTAGATATGACTCGGCGTGGGTAAGCACGTCAAGTGCGGTACCACTGTCTCACAGGAGAATAATGTGAAGCAACAGTTTTGCTGTTCCGTTGGGTTTGGTGCATGAACACTAGTTGCCCAATACGCTTTCCCTCTTCCTACCCTTGTTGTTGCTCGCTACCCTCCCAATTGAATGGGCTGGCAGCAAATCCATGATCACATCGTTATGGATGTTCTTGGGCTACATAGATCACTAAAAATCGGGTGACTTAATTTCTCGTTTTGCATACATAGGCAAAAAAAAAACAATACATAATTGCATATAGCTTTCACGCCTGCAGCCTATAGCCTATAAGAGTAGTCAGAAAGTAGTATTACCCCTGGAAAAATTACTATTATAATTAAACATTACGATATCATCAAAATTTAATAAAATGTAATTTAACTGGAGTTATAGTATAAAATATGAATTATACTTAGAGTATATATATATATATATATATAGAGGGAACGCTGGTACTTCAAAAACGTAGATAAAAATGGTGGTGCCGGGCCACCTTTTTCTGCCCTCCTATTGGCTAATATTGGAACAGGTTGTGCAACATACATAAATTATTTGAAAAAAATAATAAAAATACTGATTGATGGTTTAGGTATATTTAATTCCACTCAAACTCGTTTTAAAGGGATAATAGCCAAATATAATTTCGGCTAATAAAGGAATTTATAGCAATTTATTGCTAAATAATTAATTCAATTTTTACTAATATAGGTGCGCTACCAACATTA
Source organism: Hyles euphorbiae (assembly GCA_023078785.2). NCBI lineage: Eukaryota > Metazoa > Arthropoda > Insecta > Lepidoptera > Sphingidae > Hyles > Hyles euphorbiae. The sequence continues at coordinate 4,927,993 of CM041053.1, forward strand.
CGAACAAGAAAATATCTACGTTTTTCAAATCGCGAATGTATGACAGCGCTCCCTCTATATATAAATACTCTAAGGAATTATAGTATAAAATACATATAATATGTTTCTTGGAGAACTATCAAAGCGTGTTTCCTTGGTAGTCAGATACATTTTATGGTTCTTTCACCCTGTCAGACACATTGAACCTGATAACTTCCAAAGCCACCGTTTTCAAAACTTCATAATTCCGGCTTATGATGCCTATATGAGAGACAACCGCAGATAAACTTTCAACTTTTAAACTTTTGTAAAATGACGTAAGTCTGGCGGGCTCAAGCTCTTGGGCTATATTCAACGCCACTCTTAATATTGATGTAAATTAACAATGAGGCGGAAAGGTTTGTTCCTCGTCTAGTATAACTAACCTCTGCTTTACATTTCCCCAGAGAAACTGCCTGTTCCAAGACGAGATGAAAGAGCAATTTGGCCAGTTGTACAGCCATAGCGCCTGCCTTGTCAAGTGCAGGATGGTTGCTCTGCAGTCGCTATGCAAGTGCACGCCTTATTTCTACCCCTCCGATGCTCACGACCAAATATGCAACGTCGAAGACTTGTATTGCCTCGACAAATATAAAGGTATAACATTTTTTAAGCCATAATATGTAGACTAAGGTAATAAGTAAGTCATAGAAGATATTTTATATATTTTGTGAAATAATGAATAGAAATAACTAATGCATAAGAGAACTAGCAAAGCAAGGAAATATTATTTTGTATGCCGATAAATGTAGGTACTATGATTCGGTTGCAAAGAAGACAAAACTAGAAATTTCTCAATCTATTCCGAGATTTTTATCGCCTGTTTTAGATAACATTTGTATCTAAAACAGATATCTAAATCAATTATTCAGAATTATTAGCATAGTTACTTGATAGATTCCGCATAAACTATTCTCAAGGCAACATGCTTGAAAATACGATTCAAAGCATGTACTTACATTACATTTGTTTTACAAATGATATGAGTGCGGGACGAATATTGTTTCTTTGATTGAAACAATCGTAGTCCCTAGTAAACACAACTTTATGAAGATTATTTAAAACTCCGGAAGGTAAAATACTTCATTTTTTTCGTGATTAAAAAATACATTAAAATCTTATTATGAACTACGGAGTACCAATTATTTTTAATCGATTGCTAGATGCATACAGCTACCAAGAGGTCGCTATGGGAATCTTTGGGACTGTTCATTGAACTACTCAATAAAAAAAAGGTTACCGTATCCCGTTCCTTGTACTCAGTCAGGGGTCATTTTTACTGCTTTTCGTGTAGGTAACACTGCTACCGTCTATTCTTTGCTGCTACCAATTAGCTCGTCAGTTAACAACGCCATCTCTTGGCTTTAGTCCGAAAAGTGTTGATTCGAACTTGGAGCTCATTATATTATACACATTTTGACCATGGAAATTGTTGGGGGGAACCTATAAAAAATAAATACATATTTGTGAAATTGCAGATAAACTTATGTATGTTTATCCATTGAATGCAATGGAAGTAGAAGGGTTAGAAGGAGAAATGCAGGACTCGCTGTACTGTCCTCATTGTTTACCCGACTGTGAACTAACCCAGCATCATGTCAAATCGTTCAAAACTGCTCTAACCACCGACGAAAATTATATAGACCTTGGATTCCGACATAAATTCATGTAAGGATACTTATAATTTATATGACCTCAGTTAATTTTGCTTTTGTTTTAATTTTCATGTAAAAACTTCATATGCCATGTTTCTTACTCGACTTTCAAATTCCATTTTATAGGTTGCGGTAGTACGCTGTAGGTATTTACAATAGTTACTAATTATTATCGAACCCGGAGTACCACCTGCCTTTCGGGATTCTTTGAACCCGGGAGACCAAGCTTCGATTCAATTCCGGGGGTACATTTGTACCTTGTATTATTGTTACAAGTAATATAAGTTTACATTTACTTACATTGACTCTCCAAGTATTACTTTTTGGAATTTAGATCAATTTGGAGGGAGAGCACACGCAATATAGATAACTAACTTTATTAAAATTATTCCTCACTAGCCACAGAAACGCCAATAACTTTAAATTACAAACTGTAAAAAATTTTTGATACCCACTACTAATAATTATTAAAAATAATTTAAGTTTTATAGCTTCAAATTTTCTTATCGATGAAATATATTTCAATCCCCATTACATATTTTTTTTTATTATCTACATTTACTTGTCCTCGTAATAACATAAATATATTTTTTTAGCCAACATATTAATTTAACAGACAAATGTTTTTTATCCGTATATCAATCTACGGCAGATGGAATTTTAAATCGACTCGATGTAGTGGCGTACTGGTTCGAAATACTAAGTAAGGCAAACCAAATTTACAATCAAATTAAAATAATATTTGAAAAACAATAAAGCTCTTTAAACATTTTGCAGGTAACGTCGGTGGTTTTGGTGGAATTTTGGTCGGTTTTTCAATTATATGTCTGACGGAACTCGTTTATTTCTTATGTTTCCGTTTCATAAAGTTAATTTTAATGAATTTTAAAAACTATCACTAAATCAATCAAAAAAAAAATATTCAATAAACCATTTCTACAAGCTTCCTTTGCTACAATAGTAAATTAAAAACATTGGTCGCATTTACGAAGCTCGCTTGGTAAACTACTGGACGTGAGTCAACATCGTATCAATATATTTTCAACTACTAGTATTTACATTCAATACTGATCAAGGTGAAGAGATCACGGGGAGTTATTTTTTTTATGACGTAGATTTAATGATATACATTAAAAGTATGTTCAAATAATCACTAGTTATCATATTACGTAATATAATTCAAAATAGATTATGGACTTTGGTTAATTTACTTGTAACAACTTTCGAGAATGCGCCTTATTTATCTGTCAAAGAAACCGTGGCAAAAGTGGACAAAGGTTTCGAGACGCAATTTTCTGTTTTTACGTAAAATGTCCGCAAATTCACCTCCGGGAAAAAGTGATGGTGAGTGTTAAATTTTTTAAGTAATTGTGTGCAGATATGATCATAGTGTAAAAGGCTGTGTTTTTTTAGGTGAAGATTCGTCCGATGTTCCGCCGAATGTCCCGCCAAATCCTATAGACAATTTAGGTTCCAGGATTCGCGATTTGGATGTAGATTCTATCCGCAGATACCTGGCTCAGAAACTTGGGTTCTATGAACCTCCCGAGGCACCGGCATCGACCGACAAAGTGTTAGATGAGGTTAATTTGGACGGCATAGTAAAATGGATAAAAAGCGATAGATGTAAAAACATTATTACTTTGTCCGGAGCCGGTATCTCTACATGTAAGTACTGCTTTATATTTTTTTAAAGTATAGCTATAACTTAATATTTATAGTTAGTATCTTTTGATGTTAGTTTTGCATACCTGTTTAGTTTGTTTTATTTTGATTATATTCTTACAAAATTATTACCAACATAATGGGAAAGTTGAATATTTCAATAATATGCTAATTAATTGCACTTAAGAAGGTTAATAAAATTTTATCTGTTACAACATTGTGAAAAGAAGTCAGTGGCGTAACTACCCCATCGGGGGCCCGTGGCAAAATTCATCGAATGGGGCCCTCCGTAAATGTAAAAAAAAACTTGACGTTGTAATTTCATTTTCATGAATATTTTTTAAACCGCATGGTGGCCTGTCGGTAAACGGATCAGATGCAGCAGCCAATATGATCATGGTGGCCGCGGGTTTGAATCCTAGAGCACACCTCAGACTTCGGGGTCATGTGTGTATTGATAGTCAATCACCACGCACTATGAAGGTGATGGAAAACATCGTTAGGAAACCTGCATACCATAGCGATTTGCAAGAGTGCTATGGTACGTAAAGATCGTCAACCCGCACTAGGCCAGCGTGGTGGACTATATGGTTTAACCATTTTTAATCGTACTTTGGATCGTAGGGGAGGTCGGTGCCCTGCAATGGGACTTATATGGGCTGATACAATACAGCGCAGAATCTTATAATGACATGGTTTCATATTTATCATCGGATTTTGAACATAAATCACTTCATGAAATCTAAAAAGAATTCTCTAATAAGAGTCAAATCTCGATTAAAAAGTGCTTTTAAAATTCCATTTTCATTTCTTTCAATCACACAGTACCTATAAACTTCACAAAATTGGTCTGTTTTATAAAAATCATGAGTTGTATCAAATATCATGGAGTTTTAGGCCCAAAACAGTAATAAGCTCTTTTGTATTTTTGGATTAAAGTATTTTTTCTGGCCCTTCGACTTATTTAACCATTCCTCTAAATCAGTATCATATTTAGTAACTGCTTTATTACGACTATCTGCGCTTTCTCTATGGCCACGAAAAGCTAAATTGCTGGTTGCTTCTCATCTCATGTCCAATGTAACCGCCATTGTTCATATAAAAGACACGAATCCAAGTGAATTTTCGATGTTTCGTGTCCCTTTATCGCATTTAAAATTTGTTTCCAGTCCTCATAACCCTCAACTCAAACATTCGTCATCAGCCTTTTCTATCCACTGCTGGACATAGGCCTTCTCCAAATTTCGCCATTTCTCCCTGTCGTCGCCTCGTCGCATCCAGCATGTGGTAGCGACCTTTTGCAAATCGTTACTCCACCTAGCTGGATGGCGTCGCACACTATGTTATCTAATTACCATTATATTACTCCAACGGTTATCGGTTCTTCGAAAGATGTGGCCAGCGCACTGCCACTTCAGCTTGCTAATCCTGTTTGCTATGTCTATAACTTTGGTTCTCTGTCCGATAAGCTCATTACGGATCTTATCTTCCAAAAAGACACCGAGCATAGCACGCTCCACCACAACCATAAGCTAGCACCGTAGATTGCACTGGTTGAAAACTATCGTTTTTAAGCTTTTTGGCAAAGGTGTTAGGTGTCGAGAAGACTCGTAGCCTTTTTCTCAAAGTTGTTGCTACCTAGTTAAAGGGTCTGTCCTAGTTAAGTATAATAGGGAATTACTTCGAGTGGGTGGCCACATAAAGCGACAGGTATTGGATTAAGGTGGTGGTGGATCATTACTTTGGTTTTGTCGAAGTTAACTTTAAGCCTATTCGGTTTGGGGCTGAATCCAGACCGTCCAGAATCTGTTGCAGCTCCTCCAGCGATTCCACCATCACGACAATATCGTCATCGAAAAGTAGTAGGTGCGTTTGTTTATTATTTTATTTATATATTTTATTATTTATTGGCACTGTCTCTTAAGGAGGGACCATTAGGTTTACAGTGAACCTTTCTCAATCACAAATCGTTTCAATTAGTCATATTTGTTTCATTACACTTAATTGTAATATATGGAGATTCAGTACTTTCTACTCCTAAATATGGTTTAATTTAATGTTTGCGTGAACTTGGTTGTGGTTGTTTTGGGTCTGATTATTCTCTATCCTCGGGATTTGCTGTTATGGAATTTTTAGTTTCGTCCATTTGATCATTTCTGAAACTCCTCAATAAATTGCTCGTTCCGAAAGTACTGACTTATTTTGGATAACTTTTTATTTATCGCTTCAGGCTCCCTCTTTCTCTTCAGTTTTTCGCTACCTCTTTAATAATTTCTAGAAAAAGGCATGTTTCTATTTATTTGGAAAATAGTAACTTAATATCCATTAAATTATAATTTATTGGTTTGTGACTTACTATAAACAAAACATTTACATCCAATACATGATGAAATGTTTAAAATGTAGTCAATTGTTTATCATTAATAATTTCGTTACTAATGTTATATTCTTTTCTGCTTACACTCGGCCCCCTAGGCCGGGGGCCCGTGGCATTTTGCGCACTCTGCCACCCTATTGTTACGCCACTGAAAGAAGTAGTAAATAGTAACTGTTTGCCTACTGATTGGTTTTATTATGTTTTTTTAATAATGAGGTAGGTGCAGTTAGTGTTAATAAAAATGTTGTTAGAGAATATGATTTAATTAAAATTCTCTTGCTGTTTCACATAATAGAGGCAGATCAAACCTTACAGTATTGCAAAAGTTTTTTTTGTGTGCAAATCTTAGGAACATGATACATAATATATCACACATTCACATTGTATAATTCAGAGCACTATATTGAGAAGTATTCCAAAATAAATTTGAAAATTTCCTATTTATAGAAGTAAGATTTATCAAAAAGGATGTTTATACCTTTCAAAGAATATACAGGTTAAATCAACACTATCTTAGATTATTTGTAATTGATTGTATTGTTGTGATAACTTTATTATCAATTGACATTGACATTTTACCATGAAACTTAGTATCGGTGGGAAGATTCTTGTACTTCAATGGAACATACTTTTTTGTTTAGGAAAAAATATTTATTTCCAATAAATATATAGGCAAACTCCGGGCCTGGAGTTTTTGGAGAAATGAACTAGAAGCCCAATAAAAAATATTTTATGTTGTCAGCTCTGTGAACAAAATGTAAAATGCTATTTTATAAAAATCTGTCGCCTGGTTTAAAACAGGAATATGTTTAAGGACAAAGCATAAAAAATAATACCAATACTGTGAATGAGTATACTCCTTTATCACAATACTTTAATTTAATTTTATATTCTGCTTTTATTTTAGATTTAGACTATTACTTTTTTTTTACTTTTTATGTCAAAAATGTTAAAAAATTATACATGTGCATATTATGCCTACATTCTACAATTAGAAACAACCATTGATATCAGTGTTACACTAGAAACGATATTCTTTTTGAAAAATGTGTCATAACTAGGTGCGGTGCATGTACCGCACACAAATCAATCAAAAATGCATAAGCGCCATGAAATTCACGGCGCTTTCGACCTTTTGGTCGCGGGAAAACTACACCCTGAAAGCAGTCTAGTGCTGCATGGTTATACTGTTTGGTTAGACAACTAATTATTTGTTCCACGCTATAGCAACTTAGTTTCAACTTATACCAAAATTGAACAAGATATTTGTATGGGATAGCTTCTCTATACATAGTAATATAAATCAATGGAAACAATCATTTAATATAGTAATATCATAAAAACATAATGTCATACTCTAATAATAAAAATAACATAACATTTTGACAGCCTCCGTGGCGCAGTTGGTTAGACGCCGCCTGTGAAACGAGAGGCCGCGGGTTCTGTCCCCGCACCGAGAGAAATGTTTGTGCGGCCCACAAATATTTCTTCCCGGTCTGGGTGTTTGTGAGACCGAAAAGTCTCTCGTAGTTCCTGATACCCACATAAGACTCGAACTTAGTGTGGGGTCAGGACTATGTATGTGACTGTTGGGTGTTATTTATTCTTTTCAGCTGCTGGAATTCCAGATTTCCGTAGCCCTGAAACAGGATTGTACCACAATTTGCAAAAATATGATCTACCTGAACCACAAGCAATATTTGAAATTAATTTCTTCAGACAAAATCCTAAGCCTTTCTTCACACTAGCAAAAGAGCTATTTCCGGGAAGCTTCAAACCCACCATTTCACATTATTTCATTAGACTGCTGCATGAGAAAGGTAATTTAATGATGATTTTATATTATTACAGCTTTGAAAGAATTCGCAATTAGCAACATCATGATTTCTATATATTTTTTTAGAATCCTTTATTGCATGCATCAAAGAACAATATTATTTATTTACCTCTATTGAGAAAGTCACTTTATCTTTTCAACATGCATTACTTTATATGGAAGGCATGGTGTGTGATCTTTAGTTTAGTCTCACATGTATAATAAAAAATAAATTGTCAAATGTATACCATCTCAGCCAGGCTAGCTTAGTTTTGCCCCAAAGTAGGTTTAGATTTAATGCTTATATTTTATGGTTGAATGTGTTGTGTTAGGATTTTGACTACTTTTTTACAATTAAATTAAACATGAAAATCATTTTACACAGGTCTGCTGCTACGTCACTACACACAGAACATAGATACTCTGGAAAGGGGCGCAGGTATTCCTGCAGATAAAATCGTAGAGGCTCATGGAACTTTCTACACATCACACTGCCTCGATTGTCGCAAGGAGTATCCGCTTGAGTTTGTAAAAGGTATGTTTTGCTTTTAATCCTATTAGTTGGAGGAAGACTATTTTTTTTATGATGGAAGATTGTATGGCAGGAAAATGCAAAAGTTTGTCAATTAGGAAGAAAGCATTTATTTGTTAGTTAGTTGTTTGTTTTATTAATTAATGGTGATTGCTTATTTCAATTTGTAGTGCATGTATTTATTTCTAAAGGCAACTCAAATACTGAATAATTTTATACTGATAAAACCTAAAAAACATCTTATTGTTCATTGTGAACTTTCAGAGCGTATATTCGCCGACCAGATACCAATATGCGCAGAATGTCCCGGAGTTGTGAAACCGGATATAGTGTTCTTTGGAGAGAGTCTCCCTGATCGCTTCCAACAGTGCCTTCAACAAGATTTCCAACTTTGTGATATGCTCATTATCATGGGCTCCTCATTAGAAGTGCAGCCATTTGCATCTCTTATTGATATGTAAGTCAATTTTTTTACTATAATATTTGTCCAATAATGTTTCCTCCCCATGTTATGTAAAAAGGGCAGCTTCAGCTAAAATATTTAGAGAGAACTAAAATGCTTACTAAAAGTAACTTGATCAGAATAATTGTCAGTTTTAATTAAAATTTAAACACGAAATCATTAATATTTATTTTGAATGGCTGAAATTCCTGTAATATTGTAATATAGGGTGCCAGAGTGGTGTCCCCGGCTGCTAATAAACCGCGAGAAGGCTGGAACACGGTCACCATTGTACCGACTCATTGGCCTCATGGGTGGAGGCCTGCAGCTGGATGAAGACGCCGTGAGAGATGTCGCAAGACTCGGAGACTGTGATGAAGGCTGCCAGGATCTCGCTGATAGACTTGGATGGGGCGTGAGTACAATACTTTAGTAACAATTTCTGAAACATAAACTTGGTTTAACCTTCTCTTTAACATTTTTCTGTCTGTCAAGTTGTGCATCTCATTATGGTTAAGTTACTAAATTTTTTTATTGAAAATCCACACCCTTAGTATTATTTTAATACATTTGGCATGGGTATTTTATATCCAGTAACAGATTTATATTTTATAAATATGACTTTTCTGTATCTGTACAGATATAGATACAAATGACTATTATAATATAAAAAAAATATAATGTTGGAAAAAAAGCTAATGTCAATAATATTAGTAATTCTAATGTTATGTATTACTAAACAATTAAATATGATATAGGGTTGGGGTATTTAGCACATATATTTAACTTTGAATATGGCATACAATATTTTTTTCACTCAACAGTACAATGTGTCAGAGCAGTGCAGGTATATAGTTCATTGGTTTGACACCTAAATTAGCATGTTATAGGAGATCTACAGTAAGATTTAGATGTATCAAGATGGTTGTGAATTTGTTTCAGGATGAGTTGCGAGCGCTGGTGGCTAGTGAGCACGCGCGCCTCGACCAAGAGAAGGCGTGTGCCGCTCCCCACGCGCCCCTCGCCCCGCACTCGCCCCTCGCCCCGCTCTCGCCCCTCGCCCCGCACTCCCCCCTCGCCCCGCACTCGCCCGCAGCACACGTGCCCCCCGCGCACCCCGCACACACCGCACACCCCGCGCCCGGCCCCAGCGACGCCGACCCCAAGCTCTGAACCCCACCTCCCAATCTACTCAGGGTCCAGGATCACCCACAATGTGCCACGAAGCCTCCCCACTTCCAACATACCACAATAAATGTAAACAAATAACCACATTTTAATTTATGTTCGATGTTATTGACAAATCAGATTTTAATAAAATGAAAGTGTTTGTTTACATTTATTTTTTCGGTATAGTACTTAAAGTTAGCCGGTGCTTTCCATGCCTGTAATTTATTCCTAATACAACATGCTCGATAACGCTAGTAAGTTATCTCGCTTCCGTTTGGATTCTGCGTGCGTCACGCGATGAGGTCATGTATCTTTAAAATAGATACCCATGTCCGTGCTTCATTTGAAATGCGGAAGTCGCACTTTATTGACGTAGCTGTTGTGAACCGAGCCTTACGAATATTCAAGGCATTATTAAATTAACGCTGTAGAGCCATGTGGCATGTTGTTGGAAATTTTACCATTACATTAGGTTCCTAGACCCCTCACGTGGTACTTATGCGCGCCGTGGTTATTGTGACAGCCGCAACATTTAATGACATTGCAATAAGAATATATTTTTAATAATTTAATTCCAACAAAAGTAGCAGTATAACGAATTGGTTATAACCAATACTCTATACTGCTACTGTATTTATGATAGTGCCTCGTAATTTATGAATGTTTAAATAATTTATTTTAATTTAATGCTTTGTTTAGTCGGGGTGTGATGTAGTTTTAATTATGCGTAGACATAACCGCGTGTATATGTTCACTATATTCCACTAATACAATTTATTCCAAATCCTTGTAAAACATAGTAAGCTTTCAGAAGTCCAGGATTCAACACTTTGTAGTTGTAGAGTAAGATCCCAGGGCCCCCAGACGTTACTTATTTTCTCATAAAAAATATAAATGGGATAAAGTAGTGTTAGTACGTACTTTGAGTGTGTGCATACCTGCTAGCTTGGGTCGACGGCCAATTCATAGGTACCAGGTGCTAAAGGTAGATAAATACAGTACTGACTTTTCTTAAATTCTCAAGGCTGATTTTTACATATGTTTTAGATAATTTTGTTAAAAATCATAATAATTAGTGCCAGACACTTTCCATCGGCGGTTACCCTTACCAGACGCATTAAAGATTAAAAAAAAATAACATAATTTTACTTATAATCTCACTCTTGATTTTTATATATGATACTTAGGGAACTATTTGAACACCCCTGGTCAGCAGCCAGACCAGTTGGAGGGGTCAAACATCCCCCCAGACACACATAAAGTGACGCTATGTGTATGAGCGCAAGGTCAATCTGTAGATTATGAGAAAAGAAAAGTAACGAAAGTCGGTGAAAAATTGCAGGAATTACGGATTCAGAGGGATGTATTTGGGCGTATAATCGGTATATCGATTGATCACAAAGTCGATATAGCCAAAATATTTTCGTATCCCATAACTCCAGTTCCATTGTCAATGTGCCATCTTGATGGTGGCATTTGTAAGACTCAAAAGTCAATTTTAATGAAATGTTTAGAAAATGGCGTTGAACATGATCCACCATCTCACATAGATATTATACTAATAGATGGATTTTACTTACTTCATTGTATGAAAAATGTCCCTAAAACATTTGGGAGTATCTCCAAAAAAATGTTACAAATGGTCACACAATTACCAGCGTCAAGATTCGATGTCATTTTTGATCAGTATTTTTCGCCTTCTATAAAAGATTACGAAAGATCACTTCGAAATGAATCGACACAACTGGAGTTTAGCATCAGTGGACCTGATCAAGTACGACCGTCTGATTTCACAAAAGAATTGAAAAATATACGCTTCAAAGAGGCTCTCATTGACTTCTTTATACGCCACTGGTCTACAAACGAGATAATACCATTTATTGGCAACAAAAAGATTGTTGTTAATTTCAAGAATTGTCACTCTTTTTCCGTCAAAAACAAGGCAGTAGTATCTTCTATTGATGAAAATTTAAGTTGCCCTGAACATGAGGAAGCTGACACTAAAATTATCCACCATATCTGCAATTTTGACGATCAAGCTAATTTTGTTATTCAGTGTTCTGACACCGATATTGCAGTAATTATGCTGGGCAATATGCATCATTTAAAAAATTATGACTCCCATGTGTGGATATTGACTGGCACTAGAAATAAAGTTAGATACATTGATATCACTGAGATTTATAAACATTTAGGACCCACATTAAGCCGTTGCTTGCCAGGATTACACGCAATAACTGGTTGCGATTACAATCCAGCTTTTTTTAGAAAAGGAAAGCAAAGGCCATTTAATGTATTGAAAAAAAATGCAGAGTACCAGAGAGCATTTATGAAACTCGGCGACATAGACTTATTCAGTGACTTAGAACTGGAGCAAAATGTGTTTAACACTATACAAAAATTTATTTGTGAACTGTACAACGTGGCCGGAATAATTGACGTAGATGCTGCCCGACTCCAACTCTACATCAACACTTATATGGTTTGTGACGTATATGAAGAGTTCAATCGCAAAAATGTGAAAAACTTTGATGCAAGTAACTTACCACCATGCAAAAGTGAGCTTTTACAGCAGTTTCGGCGAGCTAATTACATTACTCATCTCTGGAAGAATGCCCATATGAAGAAAATTAGTATTTTTAGTCCAGACAATAATGGGTGGACGTTGGAAGACAATAAATATCATTTTAACTGGTTCGATGGGGACCAATTGCCGAGCTTTGTCAGTGAATCGCTTCAAGAAGAATCAGGTATTATACTTTAACTTTGAATAATACCGTGTAAGTCTTTGATTCTTAATTATTATATTTTTGTTACAGAAAATGAAAGTAATAAGGATGATAATGAAGATAGTCAATGCCAACATTGGGTTGATGATGACTTATCAAACTTAGACGATGATGACAGTAAAGATCACGCTGAATTGTAAAATGTTCAAACTACAAATAATCCGAAAGAAGAAAGACATGTATAGCTTTGTGTAATTTTAAGATTTAATAAACATGATTTTTTTAAAGAGTAGTATTCAATTTTACTCGATGATATGATAAGATATAAAACATAGGTTAAAGAAACTTATATTTATTATTTATAAAATTTTCTCAACTCGGATCACTTTAAAATACCTTGTAATCTTCAGGTTCGATTCTATTTTGTATGTAACGAATCTTTAATCTCTCTTGATTATATCGAACAGAGCAGAATTTTAGAAGGTATCGTTGTTCCATTGTGTTTACAATATTGATTCTGATAATAGTGCATTACACACCACTGATAATTTTCTTCTTAAATCTCAATCATTTTTATTACTTCTCTAACGGCACATAGATATCTCTCTCACACTCAAGCGTACAAATAATGACCTCGCGCTTATACACATAGTGACACTTTATGTGTGTCTGGGGGGATGTTTGACCCCTCCAACTGGTCTGGCTGCTGACCAGGGGTGTTCAAATAGTTCCCTAAGTATCATATATAAAAATCAAGAGTGAGATTATAAGTAAAATTATGTTATTTTTTTTGAATCTTTAAAGCGTCTGGTAAGGGTAACCGCCGATGGAAAGTGTCTGGCACTAATTATTATGATTTTTAACAAAATTATCTAAAACATATGTAAAAATCAGCCTTGAGACTTTAAGAAAAGTCAGTACTGTATTTATCTACCTTTAGCACCTGGTACCTATGAATTGGCCGTCGACCCAAGCTAGCAGGTATGCACACACTCAAAGTACGTACTAACACTACTTTATCCCATTTATATTTTTTATGAGAAAATAAGTAACGTCTGGGGGCCCTGGGATCTTGGACCATTGGAATTTAGTTAGTATATTTAGAAAATAATGGAATACATAGAAATAGTTGTCAAGATACAGTAACATTCACTTTCACAAACCAGAATAATGAACATAAATATATTAGCATCTTTGAATCTCCAAATTGTGCTCATTAATATTTGTTGGAGAATTTGGGTTTTTATCTTACGCGGTTATGTGGTTTAATGGTGGTTAATTTATTGAGTTGACATCATATTTGATATGTTTTCCAATTTGTGGACATTTTAATGGAATATATACATAGAAGTGCATTTATATTATTAATACAATTTATCTCCCATTTATACCATATTTATCATTAGTTATTATTGTTTTTAACTTAGGAACCCTACACACTAACGATTTGCCAGCATGTAGCAATGTGAAAGATAAGTTATTTAAGTAAGTATCTGAACTAATAAATATTAACCTTACTCATTAGTTATTAAACGTGAGGTTGATGGCTGATGCCGGTAATTTTACACATGTGAAAATTTTATTTAGTGACAAGTCTGATTTTACCTATTTTATTAAGTGCATAAAATACCTTGTCCTTGAACTTGGTAGACTAAAATAGAAATAATAGCTAACTAAAAGTTGTAGTAAATGAATTATTTATAATTCTATGTTATAGTTCCTTGGTTAAATACAACATGCTCGCAAATCGATGCTGTGACAAGGATATTAGACCATTTACATAAAATACTAAACATGTCTTATGATGCAATTAAGCGTATACTAAATAATGTTTAAAAATTAAGTTTTCATGATGTGCAATAAAACAACTGTTAACCAAAAAGCGTATTATAAACTATTCATAAGAGTAAAGGCTATCACTATTTCCTCTTATATAAAGGTTTTGTGTGAGTTACAAGCACTTTAATCCATGACATTGAAATCTAATGAATAAAATTAATTTTCTGAAAAATTCAATCAATTAATTATGTATAAATTATTTACTTAAATATGTTGTTTGACTGCGTAAACTAAAAGCAATACAATAAATGTAAGTTATTTGACACTTAAAACAAAAATTAAATGTATATGTTGCAGCATCATGCAAACTTAAATTATTAGAATCAACATGTTAATGCGTAGGGATATATTTATTTTTATAATTGTAGATGTGTTACAGTGAATCCACATGCCTTGACACTCTACATAATGGTGCATCTGCAGCAATAATTATTGTTACATAAGATAGACTATAGAATGTTTTATATTTTCGCTAAATACAAATGTTATAGAAAGATGTACAACAAAAGAATCATATAAATTAAATACCGTTGATACTGAAATTATCCTGTGCTTACATTTTGTGAAGTAATAAAAGTATAATAAATAAACATGTGTTTTATTTTCAAACTTATTTACAATACATTTAAAAGTTGATTACAAATCATTTCTCACATAAAATTTACGAAAATTACAAGTAAAACTTAAGTAATCTAGGAGCTGTTTTTGTTAACTTAACATAAATCTATTTCAGCTTTACAAATGGTATACCTATTTAAAGGTAGCCAAACCTAAAGCGATTTGTGTAAATTTAGACTTGCAAATATTAGAAGAAAAGTGTGAATTAGCGTCTTCGCGCAAATGTTACACGGGTATTATTTTATAGGAAATGAACGTCAACATACAAGATAAAAGTTTTCCACTTCTAAAAATCAATTCTATTCTCTATGAAACTTATAATTCACTTCGAACTTGGTCTAAGATTATGATCTACCTACGATATTTCATACAGTTTTACGTGCGATGTCCGAACATTCGTCGACGTGTTAGAGTACAGAGTAACCCTCCAGTACACTTGAGCAAGTCTAAATTTGAGCAGGTTAATCGCTAACTGCCGTACTCAGAGACGTTTAATATCAATTAAATCATTACTTAGTGTAGATTTTGCGAACAAAATCTTTACTAAGGAACAGTTTAATTGACATTAACTGTCTCTGAGTACGGCCATTAGTATTTAAGCAGGTAAATGGCTACCTTAAGTTTTTAAGCTCAAGCTTCCAGACCATATAATATTTTTAAGTTTTTTTTCTTCAGTGATACAAATACCACTACTGAACAAAACATCAAACATACAAAATCTCCAAGCTTACCTATTCCTTGGCGTCAGTAACACCCTCAGCGCTGATGGCGAACATGGCTTCTGTCTCAGGAAGGCACGGGCTGTCGTATATCTTGCACACTCTGTTATCACCGCGGCCCTTACGCAAATACAGTCGGGTGGTCGACGCGTGCGCAATAATGTGTCCGCCAATCGGCTTCTTAGTGTCAGCGTTGAACACGCCCACCGCGTCCACTTGGGCTACCACTTGGTTCGTTATTATCACCGCTACGCCGAACTGAAAATTTAATAGTTAGATTATTGTTTAATGAAGGTAGTTGGGTAATTGTTGTGCCAAGTTATCAGTCAGTGAATTTAATTGTGAATTGGATATGATTGGTGTGAAATGTTGAATGGATTTATCAATATTTCAAGGTTTAATAAACAGTTTAAATGAATAAAGTTGAATTGTATTATAGTTTATGCAATTAAATATTAAATTACATAATGCATTACAATTAAGAAATATTAAATTTGAAATATTTGGTTTATAATTAAAATCTGGTTGAAACATGATTATGACTTGGTATTTTATTACAACAAACCTCATCAGCAAGACGGAGTAACATTCTCATGAATCTTCCAAGATGCAATTGTCTGGAATTCAACTCTCCACGACCGGAGTAGTCAGTTCTGTACAAAGCTGTAGCACTGTCCACTATTAACAATGAATATCTGAAATAATATAATAAGTACAACTACAGAATAGGGTATTACGGCAATTTTTGAAAAGTATCTCAATTATATCCTGACGTGCTAATAAACCACTAAAAAAATTTTTTTTTTTTGAGATTATTAAGTACCTTTAAACTACATTTAAATTTTACGTTTTTAAAATTCGCGCGTAATTTCACAAAAACAATTATGCAATGGACGACATTTTTGGTCTATGGTCATGTCGTCATATCGTCTGGTAAACAAATGTGGTTATGTTATTTGTATGTTTACGAATAAGTGTTTGTGTACGACGTAAGTGTTTAAATTTTATGATGAATTATTATTCTAAATATCATTGTTGTGCTGTTCCTCAATGCAAGAATACTAGTGTAAAAACACCGGACAAATTATGGATTCAAGTGCCAACTGATTTAAATATGAGAAATTATATTATAGAGCTTACTATCGGTAAATTTGTGGTGTTTCCCTCTACGAAACCAGCTTCCATGGTAGAAAGTATATTATAATTACGTTAACGTTAAACGTATATTATATTAACTAATATACTTTATTATTAATATTGAAATCGGAGGATGACAAACTGTGATGACAAATAACACTGAGTGACACTGCCAGTGTCACTGGTACTGACAAAGTTTACCAAGCGATTTGACGTCATTAACATGGCGGCTACATTTCATGTTGTTTCGAACAGATTAAAAAACCAGATTATTTTGTATTGAATTTAAAAAAAGATTTCAGTATTTTAAGATCTAAAACTGACGTTCTCCAACTGATCTATGCTTATTATATTGCATTAACATATTTTTAGATTTTTTTCCTTTTATGGTAAAATACCCTATTACAACAAATAATTTTTGGGGACATTTTTTGAATTATTTTTGCACTTTGGAAACAATATTTAATTTGATTTGGAATATATTTAACCCAGGATTTATATTTTATTACACTGTTCAAACTGAAATCGTAATTTAGCTATACCTTCAAGATGTAAATTAAGTACAAATGTTGCTTCACACCTGTAATTGGTGAATCCACTAGTCTCTCAATTATACAAGTTTTATTATGTATCATCAGTCTATTTAATGTAGGTGTGTCATTCAATAAATAAATAAACATTTTGATGACATTAGCCTCCGTGGCGCAGACGGTTAGACGCCGCCTGTGAAACGAGAGGTCGCGGGTTTGATCCTCGCACCGAGAGAAATATTTTTGCGGCCCACAAATATTTGTTGTTTTACCCACAACACAAGACTCTATCTTGGTGTGGGATCAGGACTATGTATGTGACAGCTGGGTGTTATTTAAAACATATAATTGAACTCTGCATCAAACTTATTAAGTTAGTACCTGGACTCGGCCATCATAGCACAAGCTTGCACCAACAGCTGTGTCTGATGATCAGTGTTGTAGGCGCGCGCGTAGGCCACGTTGTCGAGCACCGCGGCGCCCTCCATGCCGTAGCGCTGCGCCACCGCCAGCAGTCGCTCCGGACGGAATGTACCCTCCGTGTCTATATACATGCATTTACCCTCACCGCCTGACTGCTCTATTGGTAACTGAAATAATATACTATATACAAAATCTTGAAAGATTTATATTTAGCGGTTTTTTTTGTAATGAAAGATATAAGGATACTGATTCCTTAGGATTCATATCCTTTTATCCTTAATTCATCAGTATGATTTGGATGAAACTACCAGTGTGGATAAAATAATTGGCATGGTTGGCATTGCTAAAAATCTAGATGAAAGATAGGCCACAAATAATAAGAACATTGTAATGTTGTTTAAGAGATGATGGAAAATAAGTCATTTTTCACTACATCAATGAAAGTCCTGGCTTCCTGGGGCATATTTAAGTACTTCACAACCAATTATAATGTTTGATAAAAAGAAAATAGAAAAAAATAATAATAAAGAAGCCATATATCACTTTACCTGGCAAGTCACAGCAAGTGTGTGACATAATTGTGTTTTCCCAGTACGAAATTCGCCAAATATCTCAGTGATGGATCCAGTTTCAATGCCACCTCCCAGTAACCTATCTAATTCTTTTGAACCAGTAGTCAGCTGAATTATTTCTGCTCTAAAATATTAACATGAAATTAATCAAATGCATATTGGCAAAATACTACTTAAGCTATTAAAGATAAATGAAATTTCTTGTGAAACATTTTATGTATGTAAATACCCGCCCGTGACATCACATCACGGCCACACGGAAGACCAGCGCTGGTAACACCAGCACATGCTGAGTGTGGTCCGTTTTTGTAACAAGCATTATTTGTATCACTATCTTTGTTTAATATTTTGGTTTGTTACTGCTACTTGTTACAAATAAATAATTTTCTTTCTTTTCTTTCTTTCTTTAAATAATCCCTTTTTAATAATGTGTAAATGGGCACAACAAAATGGTAAATAATATAGTTTTCATTTAATAGTTTGTATGGAATGGGGATTAAACTATTGTTTAGCACAGATTTGCACCTACTAGATGTATATCATGACTAATATAAAAATAAATACTTTTAAACATTACCTGTATTGTCCTTTGATAATTGCATGCCATGGAATAAAAAGAATGAAAATAATATGAGCAAGTTATACAGGGTATATCAAGACTGCTACCGAAAACGAAGCCGGGTGGTAGTTTAAGCGACTTCAGTCACAATGCATCAGAAAAATTTGCAAAAAAAAGTCAATTTATTTTTTAATTTTTTTCCTATGGCCATATTTGGGTGGTATATAATTTTTTTTCCTAAAATAATAGTGTATACCTTTTTATTTATAAATAATCTAAGGTATAAAAGGGTTTAAATTACTATTTTAGCAAAAGCTATGGATTTACGACCCAAAATGACGATATTTAAAAAATCATAAACAATAACTGTCGCATTTCTTTGTGAAAGTTTTAGTTGCATTGTGTTTGTAGTCACTAAAACTACCACCCGGCTTCATTTTCAGTAGCAGTTTTGAGATATCCAGTATAGTAAATATTATAATCACCAACTAAGAAATTATAGATAGTAATTCATTATGAAATAGTTTAAACTAATAGTTTATTCTCAAAGTGGGCTATACAACATTTAATAAGAAACTACTTTTTTATTTTACCTCTTCTGATGGAACTCTGTAGCTGTCGTAAATCCCATAGGAACTAATTTGGATGCTTCTGCAAGTATTTTGTCAGCCTTGGCCTCAGAGATACCCTTTATTGTAATGAGCCATTTCTTAGGAGCATATGCAACAGACTCAACTGTGTGGTAACCAGCTTCTTCCAATTTCTTAATATCTCCTGAAGTTATTCCATTACCCTGCAAGGAAGCTTATGGATAACATTCACTTTAACTTATTGGTAAAAAACATAAATATAATACATTTTAGTGTTCTGGATTAAAAATAACAAACAGTTTCAGCTTTATTGAATTCTTGACGTCATTAAATTAGCAAAAAAATAAGTAATAATAAAACATCGTGGCCAGAATTACAAAAATTACAACAAAACAAAGCTAATGATTAAACATGTTCATGCATGTAGTTAAATAATGTTGTTAAATTTTAAATATTTTGAATTTTAGGTATTGTTCACCTCTAATTTGCTGATAAGTTGTGGTCCACACTCATCTAAATCTTCGTCTACTGAAGCTGTAGCAGCAGATGCAGTAGCAGCACTCATTTTAATGATTCAATTACCACTTATGCCTTTATCACCGACACATCGAAATTATTTGTTATTACTGCTTAAATGCGATATTCGCAACAAATAATAATCTGTATCAGGTAGGATTATTTTTGTTTGTTTACGATACAATTTAAAGTGATTTAAAGTTTCACATAAACTCAAACTTCGCACAGCGAACTTCAAATGTCAATGTAATGTCAAACTTCCCTCCATTTTGTTTATTTGTTCGGCCAGTTCTCTAATAGTAAAATTTGCATAATCGACTAAATATCTTAATTAGAATTCAAAGTCGATTATATCTACAAATTCGTTGGAAAATCTGTCAACTGTCACTGATGTCAAACTTGAAACTTCTGCATTCTGCAAACTTCCGTCAGTAGAACCAAGTATAGCCCCTGAACCGTCAAACGAACCGCGCTCAGGCTCGTCAAAGAAACATGACAGGTGTCGCGAACCGTCAAAACGAACCTCAATGAGGTTCGTCAAAGAAACATGAAAGGTGTCGGGAACCGCAATGCGGTTCGGTGGGTAAGGTTCAATAAAAACAGTTCCAGCTAATTAAATATCGCATGTAATAAGTTCAGATTTTGTTATTATAATTTTAAAGAGTTTATATAGCTGTCCGCTGCAACATTGTTTGCCTTTTCATTCAGAAAAAATAAATAAAACGTCACTGAAGTTGTCATTCACCGTCATTCTGTGGCTTTGGAGTTTCAGAGTGTTACAGTGTGCCGTGCTTGTTTTTTATTTTAAATATTATGGAAGGGTAAGTAATTAATTATATTTCAGTGATTTATATCTGTTTACAAGTCTAAACTTCGATTTTAATGCAGACCTTTAACATTTTTAATAAAATATAGGTACAATATTAAAATATTGCATTTTAATTATGGTATATTTAATGCAGTTTAAAATAATGTTTGTATTTGATGTATTCTATAAAAACAGCATGTAATTGAATAAAAAATGATCGATGAGCGAGTCGAAACTCGAACACGATGGCCGCCATTGAAGTCTAAAATATGGCACGAAAATTTATTGTGGATGTTCCTCACACACCAGAATCCGTTTTAATTTTTTTATAATATAAGAGATTTCGATTTTATTGTTTATATACGATTGGAATTTAGGGTTGTAATTATTTGTTGTTTTTTTAATTAGTTGTTGTATGTACGTAATACGTACGTAAAAACTAATTTATTATTTAATTCATATTTAGATCATGATTGTTCATTAATGATTTGAATCATTTTTGAATTTGAATCATTTTTTTCCACAGACCCCGCGGCATCCATGTTGAATGTACCGTCACGGCTGGGCCTAGCCGTGACGGTAATTCTGGTGGCACCCCTGCCACCAGAATTCTCTCAGACTCCCCAGTCGTCGGAGGGGATGAAAATAATATTCAGCCCAGCACCAGCAAAAGGTTAGTTATAGTTCTTACGATTTAATTAATTAAAATAATATCAGGTGTTAATACTAATAAAACTTTATATTTCAGCGTTTCAGTGGGCCAAATTGAAGATTTTTTTGTGGCTGAGCCCTTAGAAAAGGCTTGGCCCAGAAGAACCCACAAACGAAAATGGGCTTCTGTTGCTTCCACGTATGTATTTTATTATCAACTTCGTTTTGACTATTACCATTTCTTGTACTGTTTAATACTAATTATTTATTGTGCACAATTATGTGTTTAAAGAAATTGTTACAGAGGTACTAGAGAAGTAATTTTTGGCAATAAAATCTAATTCTTAAATTCTTAAATATGTATTTGTTATTGATTTCTAAAAGAAATATTTTCATTTCAGTTCAGCATGTGAACATGGCACCCCCACGGAGCTGCTCGACTCGTCATCCTCAGCAATGTGAGTTTTGTTTAATGAAAAATATTTTATTAACATCTCAATGTCCACACAATTTACACTTGTACGGACTTTAGACGAATACTATGTTGCTAAGGACGGATTGCGTCCGAACTGGCCTCCTGATTGGCCAGTTAGCCGCAATTGTCGCTTCTTTACTCTATGCGTAAGACGTACGTCTGATATGTGTTTTCGCCTTTACTTATGTTATTGTAAGCCACTATTTAAAGTGATTTGTGGAGTGATTGTATTTTTAATTTGAACGTTTTTTAGGCTTGATTTCTCACAAACCCCTCGGCCAACGCCCCAGTCCGTGCGTTCGCAGGAAATCCATGGTCTCAATTACGGTAAGTTATTTTGACATAAGCTAACGGAAATTTGTATTATCTGTCATTATAATCCCTCAATGGTCGTTGTATGCAATTCGTCGTCCAATAATACACCAATCACTTCGAAAAGATAAATATAGTTTAGGGCTATTGAGCGCCACTCAAATTCGTTTTAAGCTGGAATGATTTTCTTCATAAATGAAAGACTGAATTTTCGTTTTATAAATTTATTTTTAATTGAAATTTAGCTTGCGGCGGCATTTGGGATGCCGCTGCCGATGATTCGGGCACTTCTGCCCTCGGGTACATTTCGGGCAGAAGTTGCCCGAATCATTCATTTCCGGCGACCATCCTGCGTCGGCCGCCTGTCGTTTGTTTTGCGGCGACGCCGAATCGTCGTCTCGTTCCCTATTAATTTCATGCTGTTAGTATATAAGCAAAACAATCGGCATTCGCGCGAATATTAAGAACAGCAAGGCCTCGTCAATCTGGAATGCCGCTAATCTGCTGATATAGTTAGTATGGGGAATTGGCAGGGTAATTTAAAAGACAATGTCTTAAAGACAACTATGGGATAGATTTAAGAAAAGGATTAACAGAGGGAAATTGTTCGTTAGAAACAATATAATTAAATACTTCTATTAACCAACCCCAATTTAGGTTAGAATATGTTAAAAATGTAATGCTTTGATAATATTAACACCTATTAAAATATGTTGTAAACATGCATGTAATATAATTTGGCTCACCTTTTCTTCGTATTCTCCATTTGGAAACTGTTGGAAAGAGAAAGATTAAAAATTAGTATTCTTGTCACAAGTGGTCATTTGTGTTTTAGTGCAATATAGATGGGGATAAGGGGTTTAATTTTTAATATCTGTTTGTATTCGTTTTTTTTTGTTCTCAGGCAGTGAGAATGATGACAGCGAGGATGACGAGATCTCCGTGTGGGACAGAAGGATGGGAGAGCAGGCGGGAAGCGACGACGAAGATGGCAGAGTAACACCGCCGTCCGTTCCATCTTCATTTACTAATGTTGGTGACACGGACATAGGTGAATATAAACCCACTGATATATTTGACATTCAGTGGCGAGCATTTCCTGAGAAGCCTATTCCACCAAATTTGCGTCGGGAAGCGTTCATAGACAGTAACTCTGGGCCCAGAGTCCATTATGCCGACCCGTATGCCGCTTTTACTGCCATATGGGATAGGCAAATAATGGAACATATATGTGGGCAAACCAACCTGTATGTTCAGCAAGAGACTAGTAACTTGCTGAATTCAGGGCGGCTTTGCCCACAAAGTCGAATAACGCAATGGAAAGACATTGATGTTGACGAATTGTACGTGTATTTAGCAATTGTACTAGCAATGGGTCTTTTGAATAAATCACGTATAGAAGACTATTGGAGTACAAAGCAAGATGTCTTCATTACTCCTGGCTTTTCTATCTCTATGCCTATCAACCGCTTTGCTCTGATTAACCGTTGGTTGCACTTTAATAATAACCTGGACATGCATAGTGTTTCACTATCGCCTGCCCAGGCAAAATTATTTAAGGTGCAACCAATTATTGATCACCTTAACACTAAATTTTCCTCCTTGTACGCCTTGGGCCAGAACATTGCGTTAGATGAATCTCTAACGCAATGGAAAGGCTGTTTGGGTATTAAACAATATTTACCCAAAAAGGCTGCAAGGGTAGGTATAAAAACTTTTGAGATTTGCGAATCTCAAAGTGGCTATTTGTGGCGGTTTGAAGTTTATTGTGGCTCCGAACCGTCGCAAAATTCTGGCCCTTTATCCGGAACGATACCAGCTACCGTTCTTAGGCTGGTAAAGGGCTTAGAATTTAAGGGCCATACATTATGGATGGACAATTACTATAATTCTCCAGCCCTTGCACGTACATTAAAATCCATGCAGATTGACTGTGTGGGAACATTACGTACCAACCGTCAGTTCGTTCCCGACCAATTGAGAACATTGCGCAAATCTAATATGGCGCGCAACCAAGTCGTTGGCTGCACGAGCGGTGATGTTGACCTGTTGGTATGGAGAGATAAGAGCCTCATAGCACTTATCTCTACGTACCACGGGTCTTTCACCGCTCAGTGCGGCAAAGCGCGCAAGCCCGCCATCGTCCACGACTATAATTTGTGTATGGGCGGAGTGGACAAAAAGGATCAGATGTTGGCAATGTTCCCAATCGAGCGGAAACGGACGCGCGTTTGGTACAAAAAACTATTTAGGCGGTTGCTCAACGTCAGTGTGTTAAATTGTTACATTATGTTTCAGTTTAACACACCGTCGATTGAGCACCACGATTTTAGAATAAATTTGGTGCGTCAGTTGCTTGCACACCACCACCCGAACTATACCCCGAGTCGGCTTATGCAGCCCAAACCACCCATGCGGCCCAAACAACCCAAAGAGAGGCCATTAGACCATTTACCGGCCGAGTATGGCTTCTCTTCGGGTGATAGAAAGCAGAAATTACGCCGCCGGTGTGGTGTGTGCAAGGAGCGGACGCACACCTATTGTTACACTTGCGATGTGCCACTGTGCCTATTTAGACGTGGCACATCGGAAAATAGTGTACCTTGCTATATTTCTTTTCACCGTAATTCTTAATTTCGCTTTCTTCTTTGCTTTTCCGTCTTGGTTTCTACTTTAATAGTCTTATATCATCATCAATGTCTTTCCGTTCGCGGGGGTGGGGGGGGGGGGCTTTATTGTGTGTCTTTTTTTTGTTTATATTTTTCTTTATATCTTTTTTTTTATTTATATCTTTAAACGAGACATCGTCCGAAAAATGTTATAGTTTATTGTGTATGTGAAATTAACGTTATATACAAGATTTATTTCGTTATTATCGTAATTGGTTATTATTAAGATTTACATTTCAATTGTACATTTTATTTGCATAATGTACGTACTATCTTAGAAAAATATAATGTTAATTGAAAATATGGCTCTACCTGACATCTATTGGCTAATAAGAATACTATTTATTATTGAGTGCAACTAACTGCTTAACGATACGATAACACTAAAGATATTCCGCCAGATGGTGTTGTTAAGCAACACCATCTGGCGGTGTTGTTAAGCAACACAACAACTAGTAACTTAGAACATTTTACCGTGTAATAGCGAGGGAATATAATCAATAAAATCCTCAAATATATAAAATAAATCTACGATTGTCATATATTTAAATACAAATTATGTTTTTAAACTTTTAATAAACATACATATTAAGTTTCTATCGTAATAGTCATTTTGTGTTATAAACTGGCAACAAAGAAATAAGCTAATCCAATCCAACAGACTCTTTGTACAACAGTTAATGGCGGCGTGGCGTCATGGCGTCATTTTTGCCGATTGTTCTGGGTAACGAAGTCATATTTAGCCTATTTCTAGTTCTGGTAATTAATTCAATGTGCTCCATATTTTGTGTTTGTAACTGTCTAAACATGTAATTGGTGTTCTGTATTGTGTTACAAAACACTGTATGTAAACAAATGGTCATGATTAGAATATTGTGAATTTTATTGTGGTTTTAATTCCATCCCCTGGACCTAGCGTTGCCAGGCGTCCGGATAAAGCCGGACATAGTTAGGCTTTTTGATTGCATGTCCGGGCTAAAATAAACGGTGTCCGTCTTGTCCGGCTTTTGTTAGGCTTTTTACATTCCGCAAACAAGCGAGCACTGCCGCCGCGCATTATTTATTATTTCACTAGAAATTAACAAGATTTATTAGAATAATCAAAAAGACTTGATTTTACATAAAAAAAATTGTCGTACCTATTAATACTAAGACAAAATCCTCAATAATATAGGGTGTCCGGCTTTTTTAACCAAATGTCCGGCCAAACTGGCTGGTCTGTCCGGCTATTAGGTTTGGCGACCTGGCAACGCTACCTGGACCGTCGGAAGAGCCACAATGCGGCTCGTCGGACTTCAAGCAATAAAGCAACCTAACGTCATTGAAATAGGGGCTTTTTTAATTCAAGGCCACAATATGGTGCTAACGACAGGCCAGGCGATTGATTAATAAATGATTGTATGTAAATTATGAAATTTGATATTTCGTTAATCGTTGAATCGTTCGTTACCAAGGAGTATCCATATTATTTCAAACATACCCCCAATTTTATTCAAAGAAATTATGCAATTTAGGTTATTTTAGTTTTTGAGTATATTTTGTCATTATTTTTATATTTTTGAATTGTATATGTATTGTTCTTTCTAATAATAGCCATCTTAAACAGAGAGAATAACAAAAAGTTGCTTTTTAAGTGTTGTTTTCAAAGGCATTGTAGTGTAAATAGTATTGCAATTTGCTTTATATTTTATAATCTAATAGTTAAATTTAACATTGTATATACTCAGATGAAAGTCCTACCATCATCCTAACACCTTAACAATATACTATTTCATCATAGAACATTCAGATGATGAAGCAATTTATGTGTGACTTTGAACACTTCTAAAAAACAGAGTTTGATATGAATCATGTGTTTGTTTTTATTTTACCTTATTCCTTATTTATTCCTTTATCAAAATAAACTATCATAAAGGAAAAATATACCCATTAGAAATTATAACCTAAAAGGTCCGACGGTCTACGGCCATGACAGATAATCTGTCAAGAAACAGTTGACAGGCGAGGGGATAGAGGCACAAAGTTATCTGACCCGGTGAGAGAGTCGCTGTAATCGAATTTGGTGTTGCCATTAAAAATAGATATAGCAATAAAGTGGGTAAAGTAAGATTTTTCAATCCGATCAATAGTGTCGGGAAAATGAGTGGACCAGTTTCATATGCTTGTTTTTTTCCTTCACAAGATTTCTAACCAATCGCTCCTCCTTAAAGAAGTCAAAACCCTTAAAAAGTTATCTGTATCAGCCCATACACGTCCCACTGGAGGGTACGGGCCTCCTCTGTAATCGAGAGTACGATTGAGGGTAGTTAGGCCATATCACAGGCCATGTAGTCCGCCGCGCTGGCCTAATGCGGGTTGGTGGACTTACACAAGTACCATAGAAATTCTTATAAATCGCTTCGGTATGCAGGTTTCTTCACGATGTTTTCCTTCACCGTTTTTGTGTGTTTATTGACTACACGCATGACTCCGAAAAGTCAGAGGGGTACTCTGAGATTCGAACCCGCAGCCACCGTGAAATGTGGTTGTGGTCATTGGTGGTCCATTTACCAACAGGCCACCACGCACGTAACGATGAATTTTAGTTTAGGATATAAACTAACATCTATTGTACTAGTACGTACAAAGTTCTGTTTTCGTGGAATTTATTTTGAAAAGCTGACAACACAAACTTGTGGCAACAGCTACACGATGATACAATTTTTCGAAGGGTATTATTGGTATCTGAAGCCGATTTTCTTCCTACGTAAAATTTAATACCTGAAGTTTAACATTCCTAGCATCAATTTTTAAAGTTTTCGGCAATTTTCACTAGTTTTAAATAATGCAGGAAAAATAAATACATTGAGTAAACAACTAATGACCGATATGACAGCGACTGGCAGATAGACTGACATTCTAAATGACGTATTTGTTTCCACTTTTCGCCACCGGGCCAGGTATCTTTGTGGCTCTATAGAACAGTTGCAGAATTGCAGAAAAAAGGTTTCCAAATTGTAGATAACTTTGCAAATGTAAATATATATATAGCATATAGGAATATAGTATAAAATAAATATGGAAGCTTCAAAAAACGTTTCTTTAATCATAGGCGGTCGAATTTTTAAAGCCAACAGGGATACTTTGTGCGAGTACAGTGATTACTTTAGTGCAATGTTTAGTGGAAACTATGTCGAACAAGAACAAAAAGAAATTGTGATTGATGTAAGATTTATTACTTCCCAGTCGAATACTCTTAACTATTAATTTAAATCAAATTGCACAGTGGGATATTGTGGTGAAGTTTTGGTAATCCAATATTGAAATTGTTGTAAATATTATATGAGATAATTCTACAATAACAACAGCTCCTCCCTTTCTATTTAATTAATATTTTTATCAATATATTATTATTACAATACAATAAACAATGTTTCCAGGTTGTGGATCCCGCCTCTATGGAAATAATACTCAAATACATTGAAGCAGGTTTAATAGATCTATCAGACTACTCCTTGTCCGTTATAGGAGATTTAGCCCTGGCAGCAAATTTCCTTCAGATCACAGAATTGATGAAACAAATAGAATACTGCCTGGACCTTCAATTAAAATATGAAAATTGGGCAGAGACACTGGCCATAGCAGAAGGTTCTTCATACATTAAATTGGAGCAATTATGTGTAGCATTTGGACTTTTTAATTTTCAACATATGGAACCCAAACACATTCCAAACTTACACAGATTATGTTGGTATTTGTCTCACCCTTATTTAAATGCAAAAAGTGAATTGGATGTTTTTAAATTTGGTTTCGAATGGATAACAAATGAGGAGACTGGTGCCGATGCATTGCTCATAATTCTTGGCTGTTTGGATTTTACTAGGCTGCACAGCAGTGAATTAAAAGAAATCACTCTACTCATTAGTGAATTTGTTAACAGTCTAGCTGCAAAAGTTGTAGATTGCTTACAGCATCTATTTGACAATAACTGTGAGTTATCCACATCGGAAATATGTAAACAAAGATCTACGATAATTGAAATGTTCACGGAAAGAGTGTATCATGAAGTTTTAAATTTATTAAAATGTGGTGTAACTCGTAAACTTTGTTTAACTCCAGTAGTGCCTGTGTGGGTGGTAAAAGAATCGAAATTGGCAGTAGTTCCACACAATTTGTATACATTTACTGAAAATACAGGTTTTGAAAAATGGCTAGAAGTGGCCGATAAAAATTTATGGGGATGGAATATTGTGGCTTGGGGTGCTAATAAATTGGTAGTAGTGTGTGGGGAGCATGGAAGAGGAACTGGTATCTTTATGAGAGACGTTAGAGTGTATGACACTCTACGTAAGGAATGGACACATCATGGAGTACAGTTGCCAAATAGAAGACATGGAGGTGTGGCAATTCTTGGTGATTCGCTGTATATAGTTGGAGGGGTAGGTGGGTTTAGGTTGGTCCCATATTTGGAGATATTTCTATTATTATATGTATAATCTTTATATGGATATTTTTTAAATATGCAAAATCTAATTAGTTGAAATTGAAAATTAAATTGTGTATATCTAAAAATGTCAGATGCTATGAACAGCTTAGTTATTTGGCTCTCAATGGTATTGTTTTAAAAAATATTCTTCTTTCATCATTCTTCATGAGTTATGAAAAAATAATTTAACATCACAAATGGATTCTGTATTAAATTTTATCACAAAAACACTACTGTACTGTATTTTATGACCATTGTATTATGATATGTTGGCATTTTGCTAACAGCATGTTGTGTTTTATTGATCTTTAGACAATATTTTAATTTATTTTCTTTCAGAGTTACACTTTGCCAATCACTAGCCTATGATTTGATACATAGATCGTACAGGCAAATACAAAAGTTTCCAGAATCAATACAAGGCCCTTCGATGTGTGTACATAACAATAGGGTTTTTGCAAATGGTCACAATGAGATATACAAATATGAGGATTATGGTGACAAGGATGGATGGATACCCATGGTAGCGACAGAAATACGACCAAGTTCGATGACTTCGTACAAAAACTACATTTACTGTACACACAGTTTCTTCAGTCACTTGTACAGGTTCCGACCAGACATAGACAAGAAATTAGAGTTAGTTACTGATTTTTCCAATCCTCCAGCTACAGTATGTAATATAGGTAAGTTTTTAAATTATATTTCCTTTGTTTTTTTTTATTCAGTAGGTAGTTTACTAAATCTAAACCACATACTAGTGATTACCTACCACATTTTGCTGGTAGAGTAGTACCAGCTATATAAATATAAGTAAAAAATTACATAGCTTGTAACATGTTATTTAGTCCAAATAGGTGCAGCCAGCCATATTCTCATGTGATCTTTTGTAAACTTTTTCAGGAAGTCGCCTGCTGGCTTTTACAAGGCCAATGTGTGGGCCTACAGATATAACATCTGTGGAGGAGTATGTAGGAGATAGTGCTGGTGAAAAAGCGAAAATAATATGGTCAAAACCAGAGGCCAACATCAAGATAAACGAAATTACCGGCTCTTGCGCTTTAGTGATGACAATGCCCCCTGTAAAAAGAGAAATTTCACAGTACCACATGGATTACCTAAAAAGATATGAATAAAAATATTGTATGTTATTAATTTACATTTATTTCGACATTCATTTACAAACATACTAAATTATTCAATTATTGTGTACATACAATTTGTACAATATACATTAAAATAGAGAAAATATATTGTTAATACTCATCCTAGTTCCTACTTAAATATGAAAGCATTATATGCCATCTCGTTGAGACTAGTAGTCATCAATTTTATAATCAAATAAACCAAGCGAAATAATAGACACTGGTAAAAATAACTTACTCGCCTTACTAATGTTATTTACAATGAATTAAAATTTGAAAACATTTCAATAGTCAAATTGTTAAGGCCACTCATTAAATCTTAGGCTATGATGTCCCCTCTATAAAAAGCACCATTGTGGGATAATCGGTAATGTTATTTAAATACGAAATGGCACTCACAGAGGATCGTTACGTGTAATAAGAATAATAATTAAAAACTAATCTATCAAGCGGATTCCATCGCATAATCTAGTTAAAAATATATTAAAGGTGATGTAAAATTACGAAAGCGTTTAGATCGGGTGGACATTTTGGCAATTCAAAAATGTAGGAATTGTTGGAAGCACTACAGTAAATATTTAAATTCAGTATAAAAACATTGTCTTTGTGTCCAGCTATTAAAAATAAACCGTCGAAATTCAAGGCACAATTCCAAGGCTTCAATTTGAAAAATAAGTTATAAAATTTAGACGATACATACTATCTTATACTATGTTGGTATTTAGTCGATTAAACTCGTTATTCACCGCATTGTAATTATCGAAAGTTACTGTACCACAATATTTAACAAGAGTGCAGAGTTTAGTATTATGCTTATGTCCATCCACCAGTAAGTTTGTGGAATAGTTCTTCGTCCAAAGTCTGGTTGGCGTCTTTAGAACGCATAGAGAGGAAAATGTACCCTCCAATGAACTCGTGAACCACTTTACAATCGGCTGACTGCACGGAGAATATGATGTTGCCCTCTTCGAATTGGACCATCATGTGCTTTATCTCCCAGTTCACGTTCCATGCCTGAAAGGAATATTAATTTTAGTACTTATCGTGTATGTGGAATTTCTTGGCTTTTGTACATGCTTTATACAGGGTATATCAAGACTGCTACCCAAAACGAAGCCTAGATTAGCAAGAATTTTCGTAGTTTACTCTGATTACAACAAAAATGCCGAGATATCAGGAACTGACATTACACGTGCTTCCCTTTAACAAGTTACGCCAAAGTTCAGAGTTCATGACATCGCCTTTTTGTAAAAATATTACAAGCCAAGTCTATGAAAGTTTTGAAAGTTAAAAATGATTTTCATGGTATATTTTACAATACGATACAGATTTCAATATGGATAGGTGTATTTCCCAAATATTATTTCTTTATTATCATATTAATATTATTTCCATGTATCCAACTTTCATCATGTGTCATGTCACGTGTGTATTGATAGTCAATCACCACACACTAAAACGGTGAAGGAAAACATCGTAAGGGAGCCTGCATATCATAGCGATTTATAAAAAAATCTCTAGACCGGCGTGGTGGACTATATGGCCTAACCATTCTCAATCGTACTGTCGATTGTAGAAGAGGCCCGTGCCCTGCAGTGGGACGTATGTATACGAGCTGACAAGAGCTACAGATCCAACCTTAACAAGTGCTCCATTTTCCTGCACTCCCGGTAGATTAATAAGCAGACGAAAATTAATTTACAGCCTTAAAAATCACAACCAACCTTCATAGTACTAAATCTCCATGTTTTAATATGGTCGCCGGTGTTGGGGTCGAGTCGCATGATCCTGTTATTGGCGATGCCTATGATCTCGTCTTTGCGGTGGCCCATGAAGCGCACAACAAACAGCGTCTGTCCGTAGTCGGCCAGGTTCTGCCACGTCTTGATGTACTGGAGCTTGGCTTCAAGAAGAGGTAGGTCTTTCACGTTAGCGTGGCTCTCGAGCACGCGTTGGGTGAACTGCAAATAACATTAGGTTAGGATGTTTTATGTATGGACTATGGAGAGTAGGATTGGATCAGAGGTGCTAATTATTTGGATTCCGCGTCCCGACAATCTGACATTTTCACCTGATTTTTATTGAGGTTTAGATAATTAAAATAAAATTTAGACAAAAATAAAGGTATTAAAACTAAACAATAATTTTCAATAATGAATTATTTAGTTGACCTCGGAGGACAAATTTACCGCTCTCGTTGCTCTACCGCAAAAATACGGGATGAAACTATTGAGTGTGAACACAGCAGTGGTTTTTGCAAGATTGAGTAAAACATCGTTCCCGCAGCGCTGGATGCCGTGGAATAGGCCCGTAAGGCCCGGCGCCCATTATCGGCATCGGCAAGGAAAAGGATCCTTCGGCATCCTACATGCAAGCGCACACTATCGGCAATTATGCTTTGGCATGCTGCAAAGTTAGGGATGACGAGGCGTCCTTAAGGATGCCGCACTATTATCCCTATATTATCACAAACTATCCCCCGAGTGTTGCCTCGGCGCCGGCGGCGTACCGAAGGTTGCCGAAGGATGCCAAAGCATCCCGAAGCATTCTCAAGGCTGCCGATACACCAGCCTCAAGCATACCGAAGCAGTATTTTTGTTATTACGACCACATATCACGGAAATTTCTACTTTATTGCCATTATGTTATAGTATATTGCTATTTGCCACCTAAAATCCTCAGTCGTACCGATGCCGATAATGGGCGCCGGGCCTAAGACAGTCAAAATCAATCATGATCCCGGTGCGAACCAAGGTTCACATTGTTTTATGTGCCGCACCGTCAGGCTGTGGAATTGTTTGCTGTTTTGCGTGTTTCTTTCTTCCTATAATCCTGGGTCCATCCGCTGTAGTGTGAAGAGGCATGGGACTGACGTCTGATGCCAATTGACACTCCACCTGGACGTTATTAGCGCTTACCATTAGGTGCAATGTGGTCACTATGTCGGGCCAGAATAAAGAAAGAGATATGTTTACCTTCTCTTTAAGTTTCTTGAGGTACCTCGGCGCGAATATGAATTGATACAGATAAAATAACATGTATTTACCTTCCCCTTAAGTTTCTTGAGGTATCTGGGCGCGAGGTAGTTCTCCGGCGCGAGGTGGTGCAGGTGCGGCGGCGCGGCGGCCAGCGCGGCGCCCGGGCGCGGCCGCTGCAGCGCCAGCAGCGCGCGCACGCCGCCCGCCTCCGCCGCGAACGACGCGTCCGCCAGCGAGCGCCCGCGCGACCCCAGCCGGCACGCCGCCACCCACTCCGCGTACTGATCCTCCTGCAATAACATTACAATATTTACCATGCACTTGATTGAGAGCATTATGTGATTAGTGATACTACCTATGGCCTTATTCATCATCATCATCATCCACAGCCTGTAGTTCCCTTCTAAAGCTAAAATCTGCGTTTTATAAAAAAAAATATTTTTTTACTGCAAAATGCACGAAACTAGATGGTTTTTCGCGATTTCAAAAATGGCCGGTAATAAATAAATACACCCAAGTCTCAAAAATCGTTTTGACTCCAACTTAACGTCAGTCTTATGTCGTACGTATCAGGAACTATATAGGTGAGACTTTTCAGTCTCATAAACACCCAAACCCGAAACAAATACTTGTGGTTTACACAAACATTAGTCTCGATGCGGGGATTGAATCCACGGTCTCAAATGTCACTCTTAGAGCCGACGTCTTACCAACTACGCTACGGAGGCTGCCAAAATTAAATTTGTGCATTATGAATATAGAATTTCCCTTGACCTTACTACACAACGTCTGTCTAACCCTTCTAGGTGTAGAGGAAACCCATACCCTACAGTGGCATTTGGCATCTCAATTAGTTACTTAATGCAACTGGAATTTGCTCATACAAGGAAAAACTTATCTTACTGCACTGTCCTCAACGACAGAAATATCCTTGTGGAACTCAGAATCTACCTTTAAAATAATGATGATTGAGCTGTTTTGTAAAAATGTCAATTATTCAATAAGTAAATTAAGAATTTTACGTATAAAAGAAGAAGACGTATTTTTAGAACGAATAAAAGTATTTTTCGCAGTATAGAATAATAAAGAATTTTTATTTTAATAACACGATAAAATGTTAAAACTTTGTATTACATCATAAACCAATACAAATAAAAAATACAAATTCAAATACGCGAAACAATTGACTTACATTTTCACACTTGAGCCACATCTCGTGCATGGCGTCTTCAGAGGGTACTTCCAGTTTGATGCTGTATCTACCGGTTGCGGGATGTGCGTCGGGAGTTACCTGAAATAAAGAATAGGTACTATAATCAAAAATACACAATACAAGTAAATATATAATTCGTGTAAAACTTACTAAAAGTTTATAGGGAGACTGACATTTTGAAGCTAGGCTAGACAACAGGAATAAAATCTCTGTTAGAAAATTACAGTATTTCAGTTGCAATTAATTCAGCCGTGGAGATAGGTATAATAGCGAAGAATCTTACGCTATTTTACAACTACCCAAACATTTTTTTCAGGTGAAAAATAAACCTATTTTCCAGGTGTCATGGTTGTAAATCATCATCATCATCATCATCAGCCCGTTGCAGTCCACTACTGGACATAGGCCTCCACCAAGGGGTCTGCTGATTGATGATTGGTAATAATGATGATTAATATCACCGTTTGATCATTTGTCTAACTACAGGTACAAAAAAAACATAATCTTAATAATACACATTACTTAATTTACGATATGGTTTACTCACTTCGGCTCCTCTTAGTTCTACAGCATACGATGGTGGTTCGCCCTTGGAAGCCGATTCTTGTGAGGAGTGGATACGGAGGACCCCATCGCGACACGATACCCATCCTCTCTTATACGCTTTTAGTGTGAAGCGTTTGGGCCTAAGTAAATAAAACTTGAACTTAATATACTGTTATATATTAATTAATCAAAATAATATAATGACCAGTCCATTGTCATTTAAAGGAAAACTTTGGTAGTCGGGTAATATAATTAGAGCATTCAAATGTGTCTTTAGTTTAAAGTGATCTCAATAAACAATATTGCGAAAATACTCATCGGGTATTGTAATTCGAAAATTT
Organism: Hyles euphorbiae; assembly: GCA_023078785.2. NCBI lineage: Eukaryota > Metazoa > Arthropoda > Insecta > Lepidoptera > Sphingidae > Hyles > Hyles euphorbiae. The sequence goes on from CM041053.1 coordinate 4,963,503, forward strand.
AAAGTCGTGTATTTAGTTTTAGGTGATTTAAATATTAAAGAAATACTCAAGGTTGCTCATTACAGGTTTCAAATAGTTAACGTGATATACAACAATATACAAATAACAGTTAATAAATATACATGTATTAATAGAGGAAAATACGCATTTACTGGAAATTAACTCGGTATCTGATAACAAAATGAATGGTACTGATAGCAATCTAAGTATTGTTGTAGATTGCAATAAGATACAGTGATTTAATTATCTCACACATCAGTAGCGACAATTTCCTACATAGGTTTTTCTTTTTTTTATTGCAATGAATGGCGAGGCGGTCATGTCAGTGAATGTGTGTATTTATATTTTCGCCTGATAGTAAGCGATACGACCACTCATGAATATTAGCAAAACCAAACAAGACCTTGAATTACAAAGCGATGCTTCACAGTAGAACTTTTTGTACGAAAATTTAGTTACCATATTTATAGGAAGCCGAAATTCGCATAGTACCTATATACTATAAAGAAGTAAATCATAACCTTACGGAAATTTAAGGAAAGTAATAAAAAATATTTTTGTGGTAAAATATTAAACATAAGGTTAATTTTCTAACCATATTCTTACATTACAAATTATTAACAGATACCGAATTTGGTCCAACTGAATATTTCATTTAAATTCAATTAGTAACAATATACTGTACAATGGTTTAGTACTACAACATTTAATCGAAGGTGGTAGGTAGGGTGAAATGTTCGTATCTTACGCGATGGTACAGTATTCGTTGTTACACTTGCTGTTCGCGCCGCAGGTCGCGACGATGGAACGAGAAATTATATATAAATATATAATATACCAATATTTAACTTAATTATAAAAATAATGGTTTGATAGGACAAACGTATATTTTAGGTATTGAGTGTCATAAAAAACAACAAAAAATACTGCTTCAGAAAATCAAGAAATTTAGATATGATCTAATTATTAAATATAAAAATGAATTCAGTACAACAGTATTGAATTATGAAGAGAGTTTTATATTTAAGAATATTTCACGCAGCGTCTTGTGTAGATATTTTTTTAGAATATCTAATTTTTAATTAAAGAAATGTTAATAAAAAAACAGCCGATAGATACTATTGATGAAAGACGCGATTCTGCCCTAAGTTGGTGGTACTAAATGATGTTCAATGAATTACGGATGACACCTTTACCTATATAGAATACAGACAAGAGAGTATATTTAATATAGTGTAACACACCTGAGGTACTTGAGGTACCCGGCTAGTTCAGGCACGTGCGTGATGTCGGTGCGCGCGGGCGGGCCGCCCTCCAGCTGCGCCTGCAGCTCGCGCAGCGCCGCGTCGATCTCGTCCTCCGGGGCCGCGCCGGCACTCGGACCCACGCCCACCCCGTCCGCAGCCTCCGCGCTGCCGCCGGCTAGCGTTTGCAACTCGATTTGCAGCTGTGTACAAATATTTGTGGTGTTTAGTTGTGGAATAATCAATCAAGATATGAATGTTTCTGTGAGTTTTTCAACCTAATAAATATACGAGTACAAATACGAAGAACCTTGCTAAAGTCTCAAAATTACAGTACTAATAGGGTGGATCGATGTGGTTGGCGCTACTGGCTTACAGCATTTGATGTGAGGTATCAGTTTTGCTTTTCAAGTTCACTTTTACATATATCCGTATTGAACCCGAACAGCATAATTGCAAAAGTTCATTATCTCTGAGCAGAGAATATTTTAGTTTGGATTCTTCAGCACTATCTAACGGAGAGAAAACCTTAGAGTAGTCAGAAACATGAAAAATCATTCTGTTACATAAGTATACCCTTCAAAACATTAACAGCCTTATTCTTAGACATATTAAAACAAATTTTCGTTATCGAATGTTCGTCTTCTTCGCTCAAACTAAATTCAAGACGTTCAAACACTAAAATACATTTTAAAACTTTCTATGAATTAGGCTATTAATATCCTCCTAAACACCAAAAACAAACTCAGTTTCCCACCTGTAAAGCAGCAAACAGCAGCATCTCCTCCTCAGTACAGCTGACCTCCTGGTTGAGGATCTGCCAGCGCGCCTGCTGGTACAGCTGGTTGAGGCGCGCCGCGTCCTGAGCGCGAGGCGTCAGGTCGAAGAACGAGTAGAACTTGAATCGCAGTTGTAGCGTGTCCCATTCGCGTACATACTGCTCCATTATGGACAGCGATGAGTCTAGCCATCTGGAGACACCATGAATATCATTGAAATGAAATGTATTTATTGGTCATGTAGGCAATTAAAGAGTTCTTGGGACAAGTCAATACACATAGAACTTAATCTATATATACAAAATATTGATTTCTTACTTTAGTTTACTTATTAATTTTATTTATTTAGTTATCAATTAATTTTATTTTTATTTATAATTAAGTAATTTGATTTATTTATTTAGTTTTTATTTTATTTAAAATATTAGTTAGTACTTTATAGTAATTTGATTACACCATCATCGATACTCACTGAGGCAAGTCTTGTGGCGTGGAATCAGTTAAATTTGAAAGATTTTTGGTCTTATAATACCCAGACCGGATTTAAATAACAGCCTCCCTGCGCAGTCGGTTAGAAGCCGACTCTGAAACGAGAGTCCGCGGGTTCGATCCCCGCACCGAGACAAATGTTTGTTTCTATCACAAAAAGTTCGGAAATAAACTATGTAACTGGTGGTAGGTCTCTCATACGTGAGAGACCGCCTGGGTAGGTACCACCGCATTGTCTATTTCTCTCGCGAAAACAGCAGTGTAAATGCACTATAGTGTTTTGGTTAGAAGGACATTGTAGCCAGAGTAATTACTGAACATATTGAGACCACAGTTTTATGTCTCAGGATGGCAAGCATTGCTTTGTAATTCAAGGTGTGGTTTGAAAACAAAACAAATAAAAAAACAATCATCGATTGCCACTGATGCAAGTCCTGTAGCGTGGAATCGTGGACTTTGAAAGATTTTTGGTCTTGTTATACCTAGATCGGATTCAAATATTTGTGGACTATGCAAAAATTGGTATAAGAATGGGGGTCGAACCCGCGCCCTTTTGTTTCACAGACGGCTCTTAAACAACTGCGTTAAAGGGATGTTGAATGAATCGACATGACGCGAGTCGTATCGGAAATTGTACTGCGAATATTGATTGCTATTTTTATTCTTCATTAGTTACGTAATATATAATAAAACTTTTCCCGTATCATGTCTCTAGAATAAATACGTATAACTTTCAACTATTTAGTTCAGTCGCTTCCCCCACAGGTCATGGGAATTCTAGTTAATTAACTTATTTCCATCATGACAGAAATGTGATAACGAAATGTTTATTGTCACAAAACATGAAATATAAAGTTCAACAACCTTAAATTAGTAATTCACTTTCGGAAATACAGTATTATTCATCGGAAATGGAAATATATCTTACATAATTATTATATTATTACTACATAAGGTTATAATTTTATAATTTTGTGCAGACTGCATAGTGGCTGGAAGCATAATATTTTCCGTGATAACATCGTCGCCTCACACGCTGACACAAGATCCGGTAATGAATAATGCCTAGTTTATTACATATAGTAAAACATAATGCCGATACCGAGTGCACACGCGTAAACAATGCTTACGACGCGACGCCATAAATTGCAAGGTTTCAGTGCATTTTCTTAAAAACACAATATACATTTTCAATAGCGAATTCAAAGTGGTCTTCTTCGGTGCTTTCCGATCAACAGGAGAAAACGAAAAGATTTGACCAAATATTTGTGTATATTTCTGGCAGAATAGACAGAAATGTTAAATCCCAATTTACATAGTTTATTTCATACTTTGTGTGATAGAGAAAGCCTATCGCTAAATATTTATAAATTAAAATTACATCAATTACGAATCCCGTCTCATATCGACCATCGTACACGAGGTGTAAATCCTGCAATAGGGACTTACGAAAGAGTCACATTTTGGGATAAATCGTAATACAATATGATCTGCGTAGATCATTTGACAAAATTCCATGCCATACATAAAACATGCATAAAATTATTTTAAGGGTGGTCTTGGTATGGTTCCGTGGACTACTTGGGATGCTTCCAGGGTCCACCAGTGGTTCGTATATCACGGTTAAGAATCACTAATCGACCTACTGGTATTTAAAAGACATTTCCATTGCGTGCAGTCAGACAAAAGTCTTTGCATGCAGCATATGAAATAACTTTACAATGCCACTACATAAAATATGTTCAAAATTTGTAATAATTTACCTAATATGGTTTCCATTTGAACTATTCCTTCAACACAAAACAGCAACAAGTACAAACACTGACGTAATAAACCTTACATTATCCTCATACTTGACGCACTCACCCGACGTTCATTCTGGCACGTTCCATGAGCGACTTGGGCGTCAGCAGGGATTCCCGGGACTGTGTGTCGGGCTCCAGCGGTGAGTCAGAGAGGGACAGCTCGGCGAGTGAGTCCAGGGCGTCGAGAGAGGCCGCGCGTGGGGGCGTGCCGCAGTAGCCACCGTCGCTGGACCCATCGCTCTGCGTGCTGTAGATGTGGTTGCCGTAGCGACGGAGGGTGCCATTCTGAGAAAAAGTGGTTGGATTTTGATTGATGAAGGGTTAAGGGGTTTACGTCTTGATTTAATGCTATTATAAAATGGGTAGTAGACGTTGCATATGTTAAGGTCGTCATTTCAAACATTTTCATGTCACGCTTATTAACTTAGCCAGTATAATTTTGAAGCTATGTACAATATTTTATGTGCCTTGGATACCATAATCTTATAGGTCTCACTTCCTTAGAAGTGAAATCCCAAAATTCCAACATTTTACGAACACTGTATTAGAGAAATAATGTTCTAATGATAAACTCACTTGTTGTGAGGCTACAGGTGTTGCGGAAAGTGACCTCGGAGGAGGCGGTGTCGCTGGACAAGGCCCGTTGGACCTGTCCAAGCTATTCGAGGATCCTCTTGTAGCCGCTATGAAAGTGTTTGTGTCCGGAGGCTGTAAGTTCTTTATTCTCTTTGCTTCTTTCAAGTTCTGGTAGTTTTGTTTGAGATGCGACGGCTCCAGTGGATAGCATAGTGACAGTTCTTCTGGATGTCTTATTCCTTGGAGAAAAAGAAAATAATGAGCGTGACAATGTGGCTACACATGCTATAATATGAATACCAAACATGTAACGCTAATAAAATGAGTAAAATTAGAAAGCAGATGAGATAATATAAACGAGATAATGCATAACACTTCCTGGATAAACAAATCCTAACAATGTTTGTCGACAAAACAAACCCAATACGTCTATTCGCGATAGCAGGCGATTTGTTTGACACAAGCGCACAATCTGGGAAATCTCTTTCCTCAGATATTGTTGATACTGCATTGTTTCTGACATCAACAAACATGACATAGATAACCGGAATGCTATGAAATTATAAACATAATGCGAAATATACACTTCCTAAGGTACTATAGAATTACACTTATGTTTATTTGGATAGAAATTGTAAGAATGACAACGTATTTCGTAAAAACCATAAGTTTGTGTTAACAAAATAATCCTGTTTTATTGTAACTATCAAAAACAAACTTTCTAACTTGGCTACAACGTTTATAGATTCGACATAAAGAAACACATTGTCGTAAATGAGATAAAGTCGTTAAAGGTGACATGTTACAGACATGCGCTTTCAGAAAACACTTTTATATGGCAATTTTATAAGGTTTTAAAGTTTCTGTATTCCTTTACAGCTCGAAACCATTGCTACAACTAAAGGACATGGCCAGTTTTTGTATGGCGCTGTGCCTAGTACTTCGAATCTCGTCTACATCAATTAGTTTTGCATTATTGGGGTAAGGTTTGTTCCAAGATTAATACAGAAAAGTTACAAAGCCTAGGAAGTTCAGGGTTTTTAGATATTTACAAAAACATATCTAATTTTCAGGTTAGGTTTTGTAGGTTATCCGTCAATTTATTGAATCTAATAAAAATACGTTTACATAAATGCTTCATCATCGAATTTGGAATTTAAAGGATCTAATATTTTATAAGTTACACAAAATATACACCGAGACGTATTTTAATTGTGCCACAATGTAAACAAATAAACAAAGCATGGTTCCTGTCATGCAACTGTCAAGTGTCAAGTATTTTACTGCAGCGTTTAGTTGTTGCAATGAAAGTGTGTAAAAATGGGAAGAATATATTTGTAAGTATATACTACAAACATTGCTTTATATATATTTAGTATTGTTAGTTATTATGACTTATTACCTACTTATAGATTATTTTTAGGAATATTTTAGACAAAGTTATTATTTTTTTCCTACACTTGCTTTACTGCGAACGAAACGTTTATTCGGGGCCAACAATGGCGGAAATGGGTCATCAATCAATGCAAAATCTTATTAAACTTTATATTACTCCATAAACTTCTACAGAAATATGACATATTCTTAAATTAATAGTTGATTTTATATATTCATTCAATTATTGCTTTGTTTTTGTACATGATAAGAAGTAACTAGGCAGAAACTGTCCAGGTCCTTTAACATTATTTTTACGTTGCAGTTTTATGGGCCAAGTTATGGCTCCGTCAAACCACACATTGAATGGAAAATTCTAGTCACTAGTGTATTAAATTCTTTAAACCACCAAGCTGCATTAAGCAATGTTGTAAACTTTGCACTTTCTGAGGGTTTGGGTTTTTTCTTCTATTTAATACATATAATGACTTGTGGTCTTGTACAAATATTTGATCCAGAAGTTTGCACCTCCAAAACCCAAACCAGTAAATGTACGAGTAATTTTATTTCCAAACGATTACACAACCTCAAAAGATCATGACATGAATCACAATCCATTCAACCGTAACGGACACTGGACGTCGAAAAAACAAGTTGAAAAACTTACCGAGGCTCTTACACAGTTGCACCACTGCGCTGAACGTGTCAATGGAGAAATCAATCTTGCAGTCGATGTATCTCAAGTCTGGCAGTTGAATCCGTAAGGGTTTGTGCATGGGAGTGAAGTGTAGGGCCGCGTCTGCGTGGACTCCGTATTGGTCGAGGGTATGCTTCGGTCGAGACAGCCATTTGTTGCGCGTTGGCCACCATAGTGCGTGATCTGACCAATCTTTTTTGAATTCTGAAATGAAATATTATTGGTTAGAAACGGTCTTTATATTTTTGTAAAGTTCGATTTTATTGTGGTTTTTACTGGTTTCTGTATTATGTACCATTACATTTTTAAAAAAATCTTATAAGTAAATGACTTTTGCGGAGGAATGTTTGAATTTTTAAATAAATAAAAATATTAATAAACAAAAAATAAGTTCATTCTTTAACTGAAAAAGAACCAAAACAAGCCGCTCGCTTAAAACTGTACAGCAAAACTTTGAATATCTTTTGCTCTTTTATAAAAACACAAGGAAAGTAGTAGCTCATAAATAACATTTTTTGTTCTCATAATTACTGGAGCCCTGTTTCAATCACACGTCTGCCATTAGTGACATTAAAAAACTATCATCCGGCGAAGCGTAACATACCGACGCAGGAAAGCGATTTTGTCGTATCTCGAAACAAGCAATTTTACACCAGAACCAAAAAACAATATTTAAAAAATGAATAACCTCTAAACTAGAAAACTTAGGAATACCATTTTTTTAATAATAACATTTTAAAATAAAACCTTACATTTTCACGAGGAAATTCAATGCGGTATTTTTTTAATGAATTAAATAATATACAAAACGCATATACGCATTTTTTGAGATACGACAAAATCGCTTTCCTGCGTCGATACAAAAAGTTTACATGACGTCACTCGCATGTAACAAAGATGAGCTCTTAGATTTTCTAGTGCTTCTTTTTATTCGATACTTTGTAAGATCACACGGACAGGGTCGGGTGGGTCATGTTATACTGGTCACTCCGGTACATTTGTTTTGCTTCCGCCGAGTCGTGACTCAGCGTGAAGCTGGTTTGAGGGAATATCGTCAGAACTGTAACATCTAATTATTTCAAAGAATGACTCATGCGCGTTGCGTTAGAAAAAATATCTATTTGCTGACAGAGTTCAAATAGCAGATTTATTTAATGAATCATTAGTTAGTTATGAATGAATTGTAGGCAACGGTCAATAATAGTTGCAAATGCTTCATTCAATTATTGGAATTTCTGGATTTGTTTGCTGTAATATGAATCAATTTTGCTAAATGAATAGTATTTACTTATACAACACATAAATAGTATATGTGTATTGTTTTTTTTCCTTATGGTTAAATCCCTTTAATCCGTTCTATGTGACCTTAATTCATATTAGCCTATGAACTGTCCAAATAAACAAATGACGCAAATATGGTATGGTAATAACGTTGTTGTCGTATTAATGATGTAATGATACTTTTATATTTAAATAAATCATAAAAATATAAATTTAAACGCAGTCGACATATCTTATTGATTAGTTAACTAAGCTTTCCATTTTCAGTCCTTAGACATCATTTAGCATTTTTTTTTAATATACATTATATTTAGTAATTTGTTTTATGAAATTATTAAGCTCCGACCTGTAGATCTAGATATAAGATATTAATTTAACAATAATTTTATCCATGACCTCACAATAGGCTTTGAATGTGTTGCGCGAAAAGCTGTTTGTATACATAAGTTTTGGGACTATAATTGGTATAATATATTGTAGATAAAATAATTCCAAGCTTAATTTTATACGAAACAATGATTACCACATGACATCATCACTTATGTGATTTTTTAAAATAGTGATGACAACATAGGGTCAGTTGATGTCAACGTATTATACGCAGACGCCAAGCCAGCACTTTCTCAATAAAAACCGCTATCTCAGCCGACCACCAACAAAACGTCGTTAAGCTGCTCAACCGAAAACTTGGGCCCAATATTTTACTACATTTTAATGAGCCACATTTACTGACAGTCGTAAAATATGGAACATAAAAGAGGATTTAGTAACGTTCTAGAAGAAAAAGGCAAAGATTTTTTAGGCAAATAATATTTTAACACATCTTACATAACCAAACTATGCAATGACATTGCTCATATTCGTCTTTCAGACAACCTCTGAATGTAATTTGCCTAATATAAGTAAATGTAGAGTTAGGTATCGTTTGAATCACTTTAATAAAAATTGATAATGAAATCTTCTGTATAATGCTCGAAAAATCTACAAGCTTTCAAAAATTCTTCATTCAATTACAATTCAATTGAAATAATAATGCTTATAGTATTCCAATTCAAAACACCAAGAAAATAACGGGAAAATTGTAACAAATAACAATTTTATCAACCACAAATAGCTGGGAATGGGAATGACGTAAATTAAAAATAAAAAAGTATTAATATTGTTCCAAAGAATAAATGTTCATGCGCGAGTACACCGTAATCGTGGTGCACATGTAGTCGGGTTTATTTTTATTTTTTAGTCAACATGTTGGCTGGTCCTAAGAAGTGCATGACGTCACCGAATCGATCTGTGCAAGACCCGCATGTACTGAGACCGTGAGTCATGCACTAAAATGCTTACAGAAATTTGTATAAACATTGAACATCAATGCAAAATTTTGCAGACGTGTGAAAAATATTTGAATTTTATTCATACTCCTATATTGGTATGTAATCTTATGTTAGAGTACAATCGAAACAAATGAATACGTGGATATACATATAATATCGGAAGATGAATTAATAGCTGCATAATCCTGGACTCAGTATACTAGATAATAGCTGAAACGGGTAGTTACATTCTATTAAAATAATCTCTACCATATAAACTTGGAGCCTCAGAAAGATTTATTCGTAAATCCTTCATCTGCAATCAACATGCAATTCATGGCTATCTCTTACAAGATTACTGCATATCCTTCTTTCACACGATCACTCACGGCACGAATGTTTTCAATGTAAATTTAATAGCATACCTCATCATTATCTCACACATTACTAGCGACAATGCATGCAGCCTCGCTCCCGCCGAGGCTATGCCCATATTCGCCATTAGACAGCATGGATAAACGCATAACGTGTGCGCCTTTCGACACTTCACCACCCCGATCACGTACCGAGATTTCTTGTACTACGAATACTTTGGGATGCTAAAATTCCTTTGTTGGAAACATGTTTTGATCATGTAAAGAAGCTTTGTCTCATCATTGGATCCGAGAAAAAGCGTTCACAAAACAAAACATTCAAACGACCATCAGAGGCCATGTTATTTTGATTATCATTTCTTTTTTTCTTTCTTGCTGATCCTAAATCATGTTGAAGGATGGAATATTGAATAATTAAGCCAAGAATAAATGTCCAACTTAGTTAGACCTGTCGTTTAATTGATTAAAAATATTTTAATGATGTCTTAGTTAGTGTAGGCGCGGTTGAGTTAATAATTAAGTATTCCATCTGCCACTCGGTTTGCACTGTATATGGCGCCCTGCAACCAATGTTGAGGTGCCAATATGCTACATTTACAGTGACGCGCCTTATTCGATTCAGATCCTAATGTGTATGCTGAGTGTAAATCGATTCTTTGCGATGGAATATCGATAAGAGGATATGATCTTAGGAAATGTCGAGATGTTGACCGTCATTACTGCTGTTAAAACTTCTATCCTCATTTCACATTCACAGTGTAAACAGCAAAAACGGTTTCTAATTAATACGCAACCAACTGAATGTTTATGAGATAGATTGAAGATAACTAAAAAAGAGAAAATACTCGGTAACATGGTATCTTTTATGGCGACTTCATGTATGATATTTATAGCCCTATTTATTGCAACGTTCGAGAATATTCCTGATGTTCATTACCCAACGTACACGCAGTAGAATATACGCATAATGCAATATATTACAGCATTAATAATCTTTATGACAACATTGTTTCGTAAGTTTGGTACAGCTAATTGGATAGTTACTTCGTCGCTAACGACATGTATGTGGGACGATAGTTTATTGACGGTGCAAGTAGTTGTAGTATGAAGTATCTCGATGACAGCTCAGAAGCCTGGCCTGTATTTAAGCGCTGGCGTCTGTCAACAATCGCTACTGCACGTGTTCTCTAGATAAGGCAAAAAGCGTATGCGGCAGTAAACAAAATATTTCTGCTTATGATAGCTTACTTTGAAAGGAAATTTTATCTGTTTACATAAACATTCTTGTTGTTTTTTTTATCTCGTAGCACCTGGTGAAATACTACTGCATTCTAATGATTTCGGTGAAACTGTTCTTGAATATACAATCACTTACGATGATTTAGAAAGGGAAATATCAACAGGCGATTAAATAAAAAATACAAGTTTGTGCACGTAACATTGTACTTATCTCAATAAAGTTAATCTTTATGGTGTTTTCATTGTGATGTTAAGTTGATTATAAATACAACAAAAGCCACTTAAAAGCAACACATGCATCCAAAAAGGGTAAAGAAGAGTACAAAAAGACGTGACGGCCCAAGAATTATGGGTGGTGTTGTAAAATGTAATAATTTGACAGTACATAAATTTTAAGGAATTAATGAAGCAACTTGTATTACAACGAAAGCTAATAGGGTTGTTTGGGAGTAACACCATAATGTCAGAAAAATAAAAAATGTTAAATTATATATTCACTTATGTGTATCGCAGAACAATAACTGTTTAATTTAAAACATTTTACAAGGCATTACTCCTACTTATGTCACCAGATGAATGGTGCAAAAGTAAAGCAATATAGACAAAACAGAAATGGCTAGTGATTAAATCAGGAACTCAGTCAATATTCACTATCTTGGTCTCAGCTAACGCCTAACGCTTACATACATACATACATAAACTCACGCCTATATCCCAGAAGGGGTAGGCAGAGGTGCCAGGACACCCACATTTTGCCTTGTATGTTTCGTCCCACAACGTGACAGGTGGCGAGCCTATCGCCGTTTCGGGCACAAATTCCTGACTCTGGGCTAATAATGAATAGAAAAATCCAATATCACTTTGCCCAACCCGGGATTCGAACCCGAGACCTCAGCTTTGTAACCGTACGTTAGTACAACTACGCCACCGAGGCAGTCAGAGAGAGAACCTTTACAAGTTACACCCTGTTCAAAATTCTAGATAAATTCTAACTTTGTGCCTCTCATTCGATAAAAGCGACTGATCTAGTTTTTCCATCCTCCAGATATGAACACAGTCCACTACATTAATAAGTAGGTTTATGTTCGCAAACAGGCTTTGCCGTTCTGCTAAATTATAAATAATGAATGTGGTGTGTCTCGCGAATTTTGTTTTATTATGAGTTCGACTCGGCACGCATTCGCAAGAGCTTTGGAGCGCTTCAAACAAGAATTTATTATGTTACCGAGAAATTATATCTTATTAAAAACGTTAATAACTGCAATTGAATTTCAACACTTGGTATGGATTACAAAAATGCTGATAATGTGGTTTGAAATTCTTTCCCTATTGGTTGTTGAAACTTGAAATTATTATAATTTTCTGAAGTTTCACGCACAGTCATGAAGACACAAATGAAGCTGTGGGACGAAAATAAATTAACAAAACGACTAAATCCTTTCGCGGAACTCTATCATCCTGCCTAGGCCAACTGCGTGCTCATAGGCAGTTAGACTCAATTGAATAAGTAGTTGCACGCAGATACTAAGAACACTCTATATTTCCTTTAAAATATTACTTTCTCGAACAATTTAGACATTGATTTAGATAAAAACCTAACCAACAAATTAGTCAAAAACCACTCTTGAAACTCCTTTCAACCAGGATTAACAGCAGCACACAAAAAATCGACACCTAACAATGAAGCTTGTCGAACCTTTTAGACATTCTAGCTTATTTTCAGCCTATAACGAAATCAGTAGAAAAAGAAAACAAATTAGAAGCATAAAAATATACATCTCCAACTCACAACAAAACAAGAGACAAATTATGGGTCAAATTATAGGCGTGTTATTTTCCAATGACAGACGTAAGCTACAGGATAAGCCAAATGCAATATTGTGTTCTCAACGAGTAATATAAAAGGCTAACGAGAAACAAACATTTCTCATCTGTCACTTTTGTCACGCCGGCCTGCACAAACGTACACATGAAATCTGAGAATTTCGTTCCCTTGGTAAGTTGATTTTACTGAGATCTCATAATTTGATACTGAAATAGATATCTTAAAATAGGTTTGTAACATTTATTCGAAAAAGATAGCAGCTTGAATACGTTTTTAAATTATGAGATATTTATCTTTAGAAGGTTTTAGCATAATAATGTAATCTTTAAATATCCTCAAACATTTCCGCATATTTCAGTTTAACATTGCTTTCATTGAACGATTTATTATTTTGTTACTTATCTGATAAAAAATAGCAGGTCCTGTATCCGTGAAAGATCGCTTATAAAGTTATTTGTTATGAATGATAAGAAATATAAAGATACACTGGTCGCTGTTATGTTCGGTTATAAATTTTCTGGCATGTCACAGAAAGCCAACAATATAGCTTCAATATTATTCTGTGAAACATTGACGCTACATCTGACACCGAAGTCTCTCGTAGTTCCTGATACCCACGACACAAGACTTAATTGATCTTAGTTTGGGTGGGTGAGTTACTATAGTGTAAGTCGAAGACCGTGCGATTACTGGATAGATTTTTACTATTAGCACCTGATCTCATTTATACAAAAAAATGGTCACCGTATTGCTTAAATGTGGTATATCGCTTATGTGACTTCTGACTGCTTGTGATGCGGTTCACATAAATCATACACAAAGATGTATTGCAATCTAATTCCAACATACTAAGCTGGCAGGAAGCTTGCGCATTGAAAACTAGGGCATTGTGTTCAGCATTCAAATATCAGAACTGGGTTGGGTATAATGTAATTGATTTAATGTTATTGAGTATAGGATTGTACGCGTAAATGGGTTACTAAAATTTAGGTACAATTCAATACACGGTGTTTACATTGCAGAAAATTGAAAGGAAGTTTCTAATTCATGAACGCACCGATTAATAATTCCTGATTCACTTTTTAAATTAAGGCATGAACTAAGTTGTTCTGGAATGCAAAATTGAAGGTTTTTATTCTGATTGTTCCAGATTATACAGGAATGCTTAACTAACTTATGATTTACACATTTCCATTTCTTATTACCGTCTAATGCTTGGTTTGGTAAAGTAGATTCGCTTAAGGCGATATAAGATATGTTTGAAAATAATATATACGAAGATAATTATATTACAAACTCTAGTCCCATTTAAATAGTAGGCAAAATATAGCAATTTCCTCATATTTTGGGTAAACTACAAGCCTCTTTTACATAATTTTTAGGCAAACACCAGACACCACGTACGCGTCAAGTTTGTCCACAACTTACCGAGACCATTGCTTACACAAAATTGTATGTACTATGTAGTGTAAACATAAAGCAGGCAATGTAATTAAACCAACCGTTATCCCTATTAGTAAGTAAATCTTTGAGAAGTCTCTTAAAATAAACAGGGGCCAACGCGTGCGCAATTGACTGAGGCCTCTGTCAACTAAAGATAATCACCCACTGCAATCAACCACTTTTGTTTCTACTAATAGAACCTACTAAAGTCTGTTAAGTCCCACATTCAGTACACACTTGCGTAGAAAAGGTAAATAGCAGCTTTTTTTATCTGTAATACTATGCGGTGAAATCTGTCCCGTCTAGTGGATGCTTAGCATTACTCATATTTAAAGATTTACATTGCGGCAACCGATTTCTGATGTGACAACGTTCACAAGCCAAATATTTGTTTTAAAACTCGAGAAAAACTTCTTGTTTGTCACGCGACAGAATATTCCGGTTTCTAATATATTTATGTTGGATTTTGTCACGGATTGAAGTTTGTAATTACACATTTTGGAATAACTCGTTTCGTTTTTGATTATAACTTCTGCTAGGTTTAGAATAAGCATTAACTGCACTATTCATAAAAAGTTTTAAAACCTATTTTATATATCGAATGGTTTGTCCCTTTCGAACAACTTTTCAATTCAATTTGAGCGAAGAAGACAAAATATTCGAAAACCACAAATAGGTTTTATGTCTATGGATTTAAAGGCAGTAAAAGCATTCCGAATTGCAATTGATTTTCATCAGAAAAAGCAAGCGATCATTAGCATTTCCACTTAGTACAATTTAATGGTGTGAAATAGATTACAAGTTATACTATATGACAAAGGAAATGGACATCATTTTCAAATATCCGACCTATTTATTTTTCTCTTTGTTTTTACAATTCTGTTATGATTTTGTTTTCTTATTTTTTTCTGCTGCATATATAAACTTATAATTATTTACGAAAACATAAAGAAACATTGTATGAACGGGAGTAGCTGTCTCGACGCGCCTGGCGGCACTCCTTAAGATCTAAAGCACGGGTGCACCGCACGTACACAGAGATCCGCCTCCAGATTACACAACAATCATCAATCTCTATAACAAAACCATACATTTCCCATGGCGATTCGTGTATTGCCATATTCTACTCGTGTTTCAACTCGCCGCTTATATGCCAAAGCAGTAATAATAAGTAACTGCTATCCGCCATTTTGATCAATCAAAATTGGCATTAGGTGGAAGTTGTTTTCTGATATTTTGTGGCAATTTTCATTTACATAATTTTGTTCTGTAAATTTCAATATCAATATTACTAAACTTGTCATGTTCATGAATAAAGAAATCATAGACAGGGGAGGACATGTGTGATTATGGATTTGGTATTTCAAAACTATTTAACTTCCTTTTCCTATTTCAGCAATAATAATACCGATATTCATATCTCACAAAAGTAAAATGCTTTTCAAAGATCGGAATTACTTTACTTTTCCAGTTGCTCAACCAATATAGAATCCAAAAGCACGTATTTCATTTTGCCAACTGAGTTACGACCCGCTAAATAACGAAGCACATAAAGTACAAATATAGAACGATGTTCACGACGCATTGTCTAGTCTGGTTTCTTTAACCGTTGCATCCGCTGTACCCCGCAAGCCACTGTTGCTTAATGGATGAAGCGCACACATTCGCCGAGAGCATATAAATAACATTTAGTACAGTCCCCGTGGAAAACACGTGTGTTGTTTAACGTTAGCACGCTCATCAATCTGAATCTACTGACTACCCTCAAGCAAGACGAAGAAAGGTCATTAATTAGGAACAGGGATTGGAGGCGTAGGTATTAAGATGAATATCTTAATGTTTGGGACGTTCTATATTGTGATGGGATATACGCTGTGTCCTAGAAGAGTTACAAATGGTTAGGGTAAGGTAAGCATAATGAATAACATCAAAATTCCAACAATTCTTCATATATATAATCAAAGGTGTCGTCAACATTAATGTAACCAGTTTCATTCGCAGCAGATTTTGTAAAATAAATGATCCAACTTAGTTAATCGGCTTAGAACATCCAAAAAGAGCAGTACAACATGTTATACAAACAAACGACGCGACGGGTCGTGTGAAGATAATTACGTGGCATACGTTGAACCAACAAGGAACTACTATAATAGATGCTAATGATTCCGCAGGATTCCGCACAGCTGTCCTTATACGAGGTATAGGTGACATAATGACAGGCGCGGAGACCCACGCCCCGTCGCCCACAACTTCCGTCGCGGGGGCGGACTTACGGCACCTGATATCACTGTGAAGCAATGTTTGTTGCTAAATATTGCCTGCGATATCAAAATAATCACTGTTATGATCTGTTTATGTTTAACTGTTGTGGTACGTGGTTGTAGAAATCCATGTAAACGTATCACGACTACTCTAAACTATTTTCAAAACTTCAATACTAAAAAAAGTATTGTTAAATTTACTAGATCAATAAAGTTTAACAACGTACGATATATTTTCATCATGCTCAGCAACAAGAAAGCAAAATAAATTAAACAAAAATATCATATGACATTACTTTCAATATACCACCAGTATGTTAATTAATTTTCAAGCGAATAACGTATCATTTGTATCCAATCAAATGGACATCAACAATCCAGCCACTTAAATGTTTGACGTAAACCAAACGCATGTTACGAATTCTTGAGAAAGAATACGACATTATTAAAGTGCATGCAACACCAAAACACAAACGAAAAGACAATGTTAGAATTTAATAACCCGTGGAGCGAACTAGCGGAACAAAACAAAAACACGAATCAACAATTAAAAAATATTGCTAATAAAAATTCAAGGGCGTTTCACTATGAGGGGGTAATAGATTAATCTGCCTTCATCACAATTGATGCAGACGTTCATTGTCGTTACGAGATTGATTGATGAAACGTCTAGGACATGTGGGTGTTCGCATTGAGAGCACTTGAGAAAATGTACCTTCGTGTAATGAAGATATTGCGACATCTACGAGTAACTGTGTTTTTGTGCATTACCCACCTATATACTGCCCACGACATGGCACAGACATTCAATGTGGAATAGGATTTAGAACAGTTCATTAACCTGGAACAATGCGGATTGATTGATTGATAAATTGACGCATGACTGATGACCTAGTCTGCGACTAAAAAAATAATACCAATAAAATTGGCGGTGACCGGCGTAAGGTGCTCTTAGCTATAGCACATCTAAGCAGCTCCTCTGATTTAGCAAGTAGAACTGATGAGATCGGAAAAGGTCTTCGACTAGCATTGTCGACTAGTCTGTTGTTGTGCATGAACCCTAATCCGCCAGGAACTTGGACAAAACTCGGCAACAATATTCCCTATAGTTATTCTCTTTGTGAAGATATTCTTTAAAGAATGTAATTTGTCTGGCGATAATTGTAATGTAATTAATAGATAATGTAATTAAAGCGATGCTGCATGAAAGAAACCACTTATAAAATATCAATACGTAAAGGAAACAGGGTACCGTGTTATAAAAGTATATTTATAGGGACGATCATGATATATTTATTAATGTGTTCATAGTAACTAGGTTTACGTCAGACACCATCATCATAACTAATTATTGCGTGTTTCGCATACCTACGTCGGTATTACTCATTGCCGGTTATGGATAAGCGTGCGTTGTGGCTTTTAGTTCAGTTGTAAGTACATCATTATCATTGTTTAGTAAAAATAACCACACGCAATGCAACAAGAAAAAATAAGAGTAACAAGCGTGTTGAGCGTGACAAATGGTAATCATGTTACCACAAACCAAGCAAAAATATTGTTTGATATGGTGCGCCCGAAAACAAATATTGAAGTGCCTAGAGTATCGTTTAATTCCAATGATATTTATTATTTATTTATTTATTTATTTATTTATTTGAACAGTACGATTATGAATATGATTTATAATATGTTGGATGGTACAGGAACCAAAAAAAACCCACAATTTGATTTATCTATAAAAGAAATATTTAATGTTATTTTAAACTTACAATATTTTATATATTTTACACTATATTTTACACACTGAATAATATACTCACCTATAAAAGAAAAATCGACAATTATAGGTTTTTACTTTCAATATTTAGATCGACACTATTGTTAAACTTAATGAATTTATGTGGTTTACTTCTATTTCTCACAATTACTGTTAGCTATTTAAAATCACTACGAGTAGGCTTATATTCTACTACCTCTCATAACCACCGACTATTAAACAAGACTCATAACCCTCTTAAATCTCCTGTCAGTGTGGCAACGTCATTTTAAGGCGGCGTACATATAGTATAAATATTAGGACGCGTACACAACATACATTATACAAAGCTTACATCTCCCCCCCAAAATGTGCAAATTGACTGAGGTTAATTTGAACAATCAAACTGAGGAATGAGCTTTGTTACATGATAAAATCCCATGGACTTTTTACTCTTGCCGGTGTTGATTCTGCATAGCGAATTTGATATTATATCTTCTATCTCAAAAGGACCAATTCTAATTTCATCCATTTTAGATCTATTCAACTTATTACAGTCCATTATGTAGACCAGATCACCTTTTTGAAACTTGTGATCTATTCTATTTTTATCAAAAATGGCTTTGTTCAATTCATGAGATTTCTTTGTTCGCAGAAATGCTATTTCCCGGTCTTTTTCCAGTTCTCTGGGTTCCATTTGTTTTCTTTTTAGATTTGTTGGTAGTAAATCTGTTGGTTCTCCACTCAACAGATATAGAGGCGAATAACCAGTCACTGTGTGGTTTGTTGAGTTATAGGCTTTTACACAATCCATTGCCACGGTTGTCCAAGACTTTTTTTTTCCTTTGCTATTCAGGGTACACCTAATCCTATTCACCAGCGTCTGGTTCAACCTTTCATTATGACCATTAGAAAAAGGAGCATCCACAGCCGTAAATATTAAGTCCACAGAGTGATCCTTTAAATATTTTTTAAATTCCTCTGAATTCAGTGCTGGATATTGATCTGAAAGCAATATTTCCACTTTATTGTCTTTAATCACTTGGTCTATCAATTTTATAAAGTCCTTAGTCAGTTGTGTCTTTGAGCATGAAATGTAAGCATAACGTGTGAAATGATCCATTAACAAGTGTAGATACCGTTTCGAAGACCTGTTACCACCAAATCCTCCTACTGTGTCTATGGACATAATTTGGAAAGGTTTTTCTGCCGGTCCTAATTGTGACATAAGTCCATACTTTCTATTCAATCGTGTTTTGTTTTTTATACACACTTCACATTGTCGGCAGATCAGCTTTATATTATCCAGTAGGTTTGGTGCTGTGTAGAAAGGTCTTATTTTTGATTCGATCTGATTTATTCCTATATGACAAAAATGCTCATGCACTTTTTTTATTAATGCCTTACTATAGTCCTCGGACAAAACGATTTTTTTTTTCTTGTTGTTGCACTTGTAATATATATCATTTTCTCTAATAAAATTATGCTTGTTCTTTATGTTTGAATTTTTGTTTTGGTCATCTAATATTTCCTCAATCTTTATAATATTTATCGTTTTCAATTTATCCTCTTCGTTTTCATAACTTTCATACACAGGATTTCTGCTTAAACAATCCGCTTCGATGTTGTTTCTACCTGGATGGTATTTTATTACAAAGTTGTATTGTGATAGGTAATGAGTCATGTCTCCCAGTTCATCGTCCGTTCTATTCTTTATGTTTAGATTTTCTAGTGGCTTGTGGTCCGTGTAAATTATGAATGAAATTCCTATTAACCAGTGTTGCCAAAATTTCAAACTTTCTTTAATTGCTAGGCATTCTAAAAATATAGCTTTCTTCTTTTTTTGGCATTCATTCAACTTCTTTGAAAAGTACGCAACTGGTTTGATTTCTCCACATTTCTGTTCTTGTTTTAGTATTGCACCAATGCCTTTTATACTTGCATCAGTGTAAATAAAAGTTGGTGCCTCTCGGTCAAAAATAGCCAAAATTGGGGCCGAACATAAATTGCTTTTTATTGTTTGGAAAGCTTTTTCACAATCAGCTGACCAAACGTAGTCGATGTTTTTTCTAAGTAAATTGTGTAATGGATCAAGAGTTATTGCAGCATTAGGAATATATTTATTATAAAAATTTACTTTACCCAGAAATTGTCTTATTTGTTTCTTGTTTTGTGGTGCTGGAAATTCTGCTATAGATTTGAGGTTATCTTTCAAAGGTGTAATTGTATTACCTTTTATTAAATGCCCCAAGAACCTTACTGACTGTGCCGCAAATTTGCATTTTGTTAATTTTAGACGGAATCCTTCTTCAGCTATTGCATTCAGCAGTTTCGATAAATGGTCTATATGGTCATCAAAAGTTTTTGAAAACACCATTAAGTCATCTATGTAGTTCATTACATAATTAGAAAGGTTATGTTTTCTTATTATATTAGTCAGGATCCTTTGGAAAATAGCCGGAGCTGTCTTCAACCCAAATGGCAGACAAGTCCATTGATAATGACCTTCTTGTGTGACAAAGCCTGTTTTCGCTCTGTCACTGATCCTCAATGGTATAGACCAAAAAGCTGAATTAATGTCAAGCGTAGTAAAATACTTACAGTTTATTGTTTTCACCATTAGATCTTCTATTAGAGGGAACGGCTGTGGCTGTGGGACAATAATTTTATTAAGGTCTCTAAAGTCGATACACAATCTTGACTTTTTCCCTTCATCGCGTTTGAATGCCAACGTCACTGGTGCTGCGAATGGGCTATAAGATTCTTCAATCAATTCATTCTTTAGCAATTGACCAATTTGTTTCTCAATTTCTTCTCTATCGCCTAAGGAGCACCTATATGGTCTTTTTGAGCAATATTTGTCCATTTGTAGGTCTATAAATGCTTCATAGTTTTTCACTTGCCCAACATCAAATTTATCTCTCGCAAATATGTGTTTGTATTCATCTAATAATGCATTAATTTTTGTTCTTTGGTCATCTTCCAAGTAAGTAGTATCTATATCAATTTTATTCACATCTATGCCCTCATTGAAATTTATTTCATAATTCATTATTTGTGATTTATGCTCTTTGGTTTCAATTTCTGAATAATTATATTTCTTGTCTTCTATTGGGCTGATATATTTACTTGACTTTGGGTTGGCGTTTTTCTGAAGTTGGATGTTTAAATTCCCGTCATGGGTCAACCCAAACCTTTTTATTGTATCCAATCCCAAAAGCAATTCATGAGTGAAATTTTCATCATTGCAAATAAATGCATTTATTTCCTCTTTAATACTCAGTATTTTTCCATTTAATTTTACTAAACCTGTCGTTGTTCCCCCACCACTAATTGTGTTGAATTTATTTTCAAAGTAATTTATCTTTGAATTTTTTACTTTTATTAATTTAGAATTTATTAAAGTTATATTTGATCCAGGGTCATAAATACCTGTGCATTTCAGTTTGTCATTCAATATTACTTCAACTTCTATTAGTGGGGGAATATTTAGTTTTTTGTATCCTGAAATTGATCAATCTCTAATGTCAAGTTTTTGCAGTGTTTGACACTGTTATTACTGTTCTTATCTTCTTTGAACCAGCACAAATCCTCAGAGTGAAATCTGTTTTTTTTTCCAATCTTGTAGCATATCTGACATGGGGTTTTTTTTCGCCCTTCTGATTCAGATTTAATAGAGCTTTTTTTCTCAGTAATTTTCCGTTTTATATTATTATTTTGATCTTCATGCATTCGTAGGGCACTAAATAAAAGAGTTGGATTTGTCATTTCCTGTCTATCTAGTTTACTTCTAACATAACTTGGTAATCCTGTGACAATTAAGTCAGTGAGAGTTCTGTTATCAATATCATTGTTATACTCTAGTAACAATCTCTCCTTTTTCAATGCATATTCCAGTAGAGAGCCATTTAAATGTTTGTAAGTCAATGCGTAGATCACAGAGGACCAACTTTTATCTGCAAATGTGTCTAGAAAACTTACTTGCCATATCTCCCACAGTGAGTCTAAACTATGTTTAATTAACATAGACTCATACCAGTCGCTTTCTGAGTCATTCAAAAATAATCTCAAAGCACTAATCTTCTCTGTGTTACAATTTAAATCAAATCTTTTACACTCACTCTCAAAACATTGCAACCATTGCTTGGCATTATTGACCTTGTTGTCAAACTTTTTCAAAATAAATTTTTCAGTTAACCTGCTCAAATGATTATGTTTTTCTGTGTCAGTATTGGATTTATCACTTAATTTCTCTAAAATTTCTAATAATTTTCCATCTATAGTAGGTTGGCTTGCGGTTTGAGTCAATTCTTGTAATAAATAGTCATTAAACACTATATTTCCAGTATTATCTTTGTATAGTTCTAGCACATCACTTGGCAAAGACATCCACACTTTTCTATTATGACCTCTTCTCTGTAATGTTCTTTTAATTTTTACAAATTCCGGTAGCTTAGTCAATTGAAGATGATGTTTTGCTGCTTGAAAACATGGCGGTATGAGATATGTTATTCCCTCTTCTGTTGTTATTGATTTTATAATTATGATGTTATTCTTCGGATCTTCATCCGCTGCCATCTCAACCTCAAATTGCCATCTTGCCATGATCTACTATTATTCAATCAAACTCTGACAATTGTCGATTTATAATATTACGATATGTCATATAAAACACATATTGCCTCATTGATATACCGTTTTAAACATATTTTGGGTATCGAATGTTTTGTCCCTTTCGAACGAATTTCGAATCCAGTTTAATCGAAGATGACATAATATTTGTTAGCTTAAACAGGTTTTAAAACCCTATGATTAAGGCTGTTGAATTAAAATGTTATTTCTACAGGAATCAATGTACATTTTGTTCACGGGTAGAGGAATTGGTGTGCCACGGTATTGGCGTAACCATGATCTGCGTAATAATCTTCGCTTTATTACCACAATGCCTTAATATTTGTATGTGGCGATATCTTTTTTCTATATCCAGCGTGGTGGACTATATGGCCTAACCACTCTCAATCGTAGTGTCGATTGTAGAGGAGGCCCGTGCCCTGCAGTGGGACGTATCTGGGCTGATACAGATATCTTTTGGAAATTACATTCATCTTAACTATTCCATTGTGGCCAACAACATCTTTATCACGGTCGGCGGTGCATAACATTTGTCCTCAAGCAAACCATAAATAATAAGGAAAATCCACGAATCAGTCATATACATAGTATAAAGTAAGTGTCTTGTTAATTGGACATCACAAACTACGCGCGAGTTTTCTATAACCTTACGCTCAAACCCGAAACAAATATTTAGAATCCCAAAGATATTTATTGCAGTACAGGCATCTCGGAACTTACAAAAACTGACGGAATCATAACGATTATGATTATCATCAGGCAGGCCGCTAGCCCGTCTGCCTACATGGCAATAAAAAAAAATATGATGTTAATATTTGCACTTGAAATTGTAGCTTTGACTTAACGACAAACCTAGAGTTTCCTTTTACTTATTTCCAGGTTTATTCTCTCATCAGATATCTGATACCATATAAGATTTAAGCAATTTAAGAACTATCATAGCTGTAGCCTTTATATGAAAAGGTAACTTTTTACGTTTTTTTATATCTCGCTTTATTTTCTTTATTTTTCCATAGGAATCAGATCTTTTATTTTTAGGTTTTTATCTGTTAGTAAATATGCTTCACATATGATAATTTTGTTATTAGCACTACCTCATTTTTTTCATTGAAACCTGTAGTACAGAGATGTCATACGGACGGAAGATAATTAAGTCCCACTTTTCCCTTATAGACGCTGATCACTGCTTTCCTCACGTCATCAATCAAGCTAGCGCGTTTGATCAATACAACTTCATCGCAGAACTGGGCTCGGCAAAAACCTATTGAAAAATAAGAAAGTAGCCGTAGGCCTTACTCGAGACTTGGTTTATAGTGAGCCTTCATCAGCTACTAGACATAATAATCAATCTTCATGTTTTGTTTAATATCCAATTCGATGGAACAAACTTTTATCAGCGTTCTGTTTCGTTTAAATATTTATCGCTAAACATCAAGTCTTAGAAAATTCAAAATATTGATGCGACTGACCGATCGGCTGATTCAATAAGCCTCTATGAATTCCTCGCGTCAGCAATTTATAACTCAAACGGTGCATACTTACACAAAGTATTCAGAGATCAAACACAAAGAATCTAGGACACATCGGCATGTTGAATCCATAAGGAGGTTCATGGAACCACGTTGTGGATGTAAAATTAATCAAACAGATACGATCTGTCCGCGGCTGTTCAAATACTTAGTACCGCAACGGGAAGAAGTAATAAATAAGTTACAATAAAAACATCATTAAACTTAGATAGAAATACAAGTGACAGGAAATGATAACAACAGTACGTATAAGATAACCAGCAACAACTTTATGGAAATATTAATTATTATTTATTAGTCAGTCTCTGATGTATTATATTCTACTTCTAGACTCTTGAAATTATAGTTGTGAAAAGTATATCTGCATTTATTGAATTATTCACTACAAGTAAATTATGTGAAACTAAATACGGAGTTTCATTCATTTCATGGTCAATGCTTCCTGATGTAAAGGTGATCAAGATACACGCAGAACAGTAAGCGACAAATCGGAAACTGACACCAATAAACCGAAGCACAATCGAACGGTAATCACTGTATAAATAAATTCACCTTATCTGCCAACCCATCTCGCGTGCAACTACGTGAGAAGCGATCTTATCCGCACCAAGTTGAAATCGTATTTGTAAGACCAGTTATACAATTGCATTACTTTCTTGAAATAAAGGCTATCGATTTCACATTTTATAGCAAGGATTCCAAAAGCGGGTGTCCGAGCATCAATAAATATCTTGATTGTCAACAAATGCAACCGACGGAACCGCTCTCCTATACACAGCGATGAGTATTCATTTACTTTAATGGATAGAATTGACCTCTATCGACTGCGGCCTACCTTTACGATCTGCACTCATTATGGCCAATTAAATACACACTACAAACTGAATATGAAATTATTGTAGTCACTGTGTGATGGGAAATGTAATATAGATATAGAACTATGAGAAACAAAAAAGAAAACGCTGAATGCAATTACATATTACGAAATAACACATGAGAAGTTAGAACAATGGAGCACGTGGACGAGTGTCGCAACACAATAGAATAACTAATGATTTAAACCAGTGATTCTCAACCTTTTTTTGTTGCGGCACATATTTAACGATTTCAAAATTTGGCGGCACACAAAGAGCACCTTGAGACATATTCCTATTGCTATGCGCGCCGCTTCATCACAATTTGGCACTAAGAAAAAACGCGTTGCAAAGCAAATAATAAAATAATTAATTTTTTTGTGGATTCAAATACATATTCATGTTAAAAATATTTTTCTTTTTAACTCATATAATTTAATAATATCAACATTATTATATATTTGCAAAATTTGGCGGCACACAAAAGTGCCGCGGCACAGTGGTTGAGAATCACTGATTTAAACATTCGTCACCAATAGCAGGAAAATAATCTGTACCAAGATGTACGCAGCGCCATTTGCAAAGCTTTGCGTGTTTACATATAATAAAGCATAGACATACAAAAAATATGAGAACTCTAAACAAAGTGAGAAAAGAATTAGTCTCATTTGAAAACATCACTTAAAATATCATTACAGAGACATAATATACGTCGCCCAAGATTTAGATGTAAACAAGCCCATAAAAAACGAATTCCGGAATAGACGTAATCGTTGAATGTTCTCCATGGAAATAACAAAAAGTTTAAAGAATAAATTAAGTGATACCCACGCGCTGCGACAACCCAAAGGGCCGCAGCACACAGAGCACCCATTCACTGAATCATATTCATTGACAACACAACAGCTGTTCGTAGTATACATAGTGGTACAAACCGCTTTTCGTCGAATTGAATCGACGTAGATTAGATAACTGTTGTAAAGCTTGCGTTTAATCCCCTGCAACTTCTGTGTAACTGGTATTATTTTCGTGCGCACATACATATGTACGGCGATACATGGCAATATTGATTAAGATTCATAATACAACGCAAAATCGTAACTTGAAAAATATCAAATTATAGTCTAGTGAAAGCTTGTCCAATTTTAATTTCATGAAAAGGATGTCCATATTTATTTATCTTACAGGCTATATATTGTTATTGGTTAGCAAAACATTCCTTGTATCATGTTGCAAAAGAGAAGCAATTACTGTAACATTAGTGTAATTTGGTTTCATCATAGTCCAACAATATTAATTTATTGCTAGAGCTCTTGCAAGACGTGCCAATGAACTCGATACGACTCCTCGCATTCAATTTATCCAAGCCACTTTGTGTTCTTCAATACTAGATAAATAAACAAAGCAAGGAATGCCCGTGGCTAAATATAACAAAACAGTTACAATCTATTAAAGTTTTGGATCATCGATAGCAACTATTGATACCATGGTAACACGTTTAATAGTTCCATTATAGATAACCGAAATCGGATGTTGTTATTAATTTAAATTAAAAGCGTAGGTTGCGGAAGTGAAAGCATTTTTTAAAGTGGATCAAGAACTAAAGAGAAGCAATAAGCACGTTTTACGACAAAGAAAATTGCATCGGGTTTCACTTAATGGGCTTGTTAACAGTAATCATTGCTGAACACCGATATGCCGAAGGAGAAAGAGCAGTGTGCAAATTGTGCCCTATATCTGTCGTCGTGATGACCAGTGAAAATCAACACCAGAAGTCTCTGGTGCAATCGTTTGGACACGTAACGGCATTGGCGTCAGTACAAATTAGCGTATCGCATCAGATATTTCATATACGCCACGAAGTTTCCTTTGAAGATATTGTTACAGCGTCGCTGCATTTACATTCACCATTTGACATTTTGCTAATTAGGGCATTTGATGAAAGTATAAAAAAATATTGCTATAATATCGCCAGTAAATGCCATGCCATGTCTAGAAATACCTGTGCATTAATTAATATCCACCTAACTGTGTGTTACAACACGAGCTCGTTAATAATGCCACGTTCGAAATATATTTTTATCAGTTAGTTTAAGTTAATTAACGACATTGTTTACACGTCCAATTAGAGCTTGGTGCCAACCGTTCCATTGCATCAACGTCACTGCCGATAAGACTCTTCAAACACATTTTTGTACTCACCCAATGTGTATTTTAATTTAATGTATTCTTTAGTTGCCTATGATGACTCACCTTTACCTGGAAAGAACAATAAAGTCAGTTTTAATAAAGAACAATTAACATAAAATATGGAGACAAAGACATTAATGCTAACCAATGGACATATAAAGGTACAATTTAAACTCTATTATATCATCATATTGTCAAGTATCCAATTTAAAAATAGTAATGTAAGTAAAAGTGTTGGAATCTGTTTGATATGTAAAGTATATTTAGAAATGCGTGAACATACTATTACGGTGACACGAAGCATCATCAGCATGATTGATCAACATGCTGCTTTCCCTGTCGCCCACTTCAGACTTACTAGTGGGCGAATGAATAGCGAAAGTGGTATTCTAGCACCTAGGATACAATATGGTTGCACATTACTCGTCAAACGGCATTGCAATCTCATTTGAAATTTCTAAAAACGCAACTACTTATGTCTACGAAAATACGTGGGCATTCGCATGATACGAATCAGCATTCCAAGTGAAATGCAAAATATCTCAATAAATTGGAAGCGAGTGAATTTAAAACCAGCGCTGAACCAGTAAAACAGGTTGCTCGAATCCCGATGTTACGTTTAGTTGATAAATACCGAGACATGAGATCTGATCTAGATGACCGGAGCTCTAAACGCAAAAAATATGGCTTACATGAAACCAATACAATATTAATACTAATTTTCTTTATGATCTTCCCTTTATAGTATGGAAAAATCTTATTTAATAGTCATCTCAAAATGAAAACCGTATTTATTATTATTATTTGTAGATCTATCTACGTTCGTACACAATATAAATACAAAATATCGGACAACAAAGTGAAGAACTAAGTGGTTCAGCTAGTTTCCTACCATTAGGAGTAATCTGTCAGAGCGATAACCTATTATTATTTGTTGTACAGTCAGCAACATAAGTCGTTGAACACTTCACATTTTTTGATAACCTTTTTATGAATTAAAATTTGTACGTACTACTCTGTAGTCGTAAAATATAACCAAGTAAAGTCATCTATGCAGAGAAGTGCCATACGATATTGAAAATAATTATTATTTTGGATGATAAGACAATTCCAAATCTCGTGACTGTGTAGCGACTTATGTTGCTGACTGTACATTCACGGTAGCCGCTACCTGTAAAACGATTTCAGTCAATAAATTCCCCTATTAACGCGTCTGGCTGAATCGTACCAACACACGTATCAGATACCGGCGGCGCAGGAACATAATTAACACTGCTAGAACAATTACCAAGGCGTGATATTTCGATGAACTATTAGCGTAGTCAGACTAAAAAACATCCGAAGGTGATTTTGAAAACGTTGTGGAACACGAAGTAACATTGTGGCAGAACATTGAACCCGTCGCCGATTAGGAAACTAATTTGTTAATTCAATACGTTAATGTAATGTGAGAAATCTCGGCCAAGCAAATGTTTGAGAGATGATAAAAGGCTCAACGCGACGCAACCATGTTCGAAAGTAGCACGACAAGCAACGCACTGGTGTCGATAAAACATATCTTATCTATGTCTTGATGTCACACTTCAGTTTTTCTCACGGGAGACGGACCACACCATATTTGTCTGAAGATAAACATCGGCTAAACAATAGATCATCTATTGTTTAGCCGTGTTTTTCTCCCGTTTCATATGGTAGGTGCAGAATAACTTCGCGATCCTAAAATAGGCGGGAGTTAGTGAGCCGTCATCATCCACTTAGCACGTTCGCAAAACGCCATCTTGAACAATCAAGTAGTTAACCTTTGGACACTTGTAATTTCTTTGAACCTGTCTGAAACAACGTTAGGCGCTGCAAACTGGGGCATCGGATACGTATTTGAACGTAGCAAATGCTTTCTTTTCCGGCGCATAAAACTATTTGTTAACGACATATTTTTCATATTTGTACCGACTATAACCTGAAAGGCCTCAATCGCGGCAATGAAATTTACACAGTAATTCCTTTATGCATAAGTTTTTAATATGGGCTGTTGAGATATGATACGATGAGGAAAATACTTGATTTTTCACGATAAGCCTATTTCTTTACATGATAAATATTGTATTTTACATTGAGCCATTGCACTTCAATAATAATTAATACATGATCCAACATGGCACGCAGCTGCCTGACCATCTGCTATTGTGATTCCCCGTGCAACCACAAATTAATTAAGTGTGCAGCGCAGGCGCCGGACAAATGAAATGGGCCTTTTAAACTTTAGCAGTGTATAGAATGTTGCATTTAACTGTCCACAGTGAGCGATTTACGACGATTGACCGACATAGCGCGACGGTAATTTGCAAATACGTGTTGTGATTTTAATACCATTAATTCTAGGGATCAGAGAGAATGCAAGTGCGTAAAGTGCTACTCCAATTTAATTGATAGCTTCTATTAAGATGTTAGACGGTTTACTTTAACTCTCTACTTGATTAAATAAAAATACACGCACTTCGCCTCTGGAGGGGAAACTGCCATATAATGCTAAACAAGTGCCATATAATCGGAGAAACTTTTTAACCTCGACTCTCGATTTAAAAGTCTATGCAACTAACTCCATTTATAGCATTTAAATGTCTTCCGATGTCACGATGACGATAATACATCGCAAGCTAATTACATTACCCTATGGAACACTGATGATAAAGCACCAGACATAATTACATTTAGTGTAACCGAACAATTGGAGCGTGTCAGTATTGTCATTTGTAAAGATGCGCAACGAACGTATAATAAACTGGTTGTTTATGCAGCACGAAAATAAGGATACAATAACACTGACTGAATCGTCTTGGTTTAAAAAGTGGACCACGAAGTTCAAGGAGAACAAAGGCTTGCACACTCGTCTCTCATTTACGACCGTGTTGTTCCACTTAACTTTATCTTTGGAGATTTACAAGCCAAGTTAATGTTTACAGTGAGGCCACATGCCAAGAAAACACAATAAATGGATTAAAGTTCTTGTTTTTCTATTTCGCAAACTTATTTTGATGTGAATGACGAAATTTATATTGACATAGCTAATTTTGTTTAGTGTTTATTAGACTGCCTCGGTGGCGTAGTGGTACTCCGGTAAGGTTATAAAGCTGAGGTCTCGAGTTCGAATCCCGGGTTGGGCAAAGTAATATTGGATTTTTCTATTCATTATCAGCCCAGAGTCAGGAATTTATGCCCGATATGGCGATAGGCTCGCCACCTATCATATCATGAGACGGAATATACAAGGCGAAATGTGTGTGTCCTGGCACCTCTGCCTACCCCTTCTGGGAAAATGGCGTGAGTTTATGTATGTATGTATGTTTATTAGAAATATCTTAATTGGGAACATCATTGATTGCAAAGGAAGTAGACAAAGTTCTTAACAGAATCAATATTTTTTTGAATTTTTACAGCATAAAGAAATCGTTTAGTAAGCAGGGAGAAGCAAGTATAAAGGTCACTATCGGTTTGAATCTACTCGAGGTTCACGAGAAACCATGACCTGGATTACGTTTTATTTGTAGAGACGAATCATCCGAACACGACCAGCTAATGTATGAAAATGAACACATTGACTGCTTTTCATTTTAGTTATTGCCCTGATTTCGTATTTTGGTGGCATAATTTTTCTGTTTGTTAACGTAATGCAAGATGCATTACGTTACGTACACACAACATAATAATTATTTGTATTACTATGAATTATAGCAGTATTAGATAGTGAGTCAGAATTTGCAGAAATCGTCACGTGGAATGAGCAGTATCTATTCGATTGATGTATTTACCAATTATAATCATCCTAGTCTTAAATGAATCATTAAAGGACAGTAGAGTATCGGCTTATTGTGTAAAAAGGTTTGGATCAAAGTCTACCAAGCTAACTTAATGCTACACAGTGGGAATATGGTCCATAGAGCGGTCCATTTTCAATTCACATGCCGTGTAATTACTAATTTCTGATGAATGACAACTTAATGTTCTAATTCCATTGTAGCCGATTGAATTTTCCGTTAATATATTCCATGATTGTAGCAGTTAAGTTTACAGCTTATGTATACTTTAATATCTACGTAGTTTCAGACTGTCAGTAGAACAATAGTGTTAACAGACTCAATGTCAGCGAATTAAATGGACTGAATTATTTGAACAGTTTTATAAATAGCTATAGATAACGTCACCATAGTTACATCACTGCGCCTGCGCGCGACCTGTTCGCGTTTGTTATGCCATAAATGCTCGAAACATAACATATTCATACCACCTTGGAAATAAAAAAATCTCGCAGACTGCTGTCTCCTTATAAGGATGTAGTATTATAGCCCTGAGAAAGGCCCGAGGTGTTGTAAATGCTATTGAGTTTATTGTCCAATCACTACAATCGCTATCGGGGCCTTTGATAATGCCGTTGAGGGCTGGCACACCCCTTTCGCGCCAAAGCGTTTTAGCATAATCATGATTGATGGGCTATTACCGGCCTCTTTGAAAGCCTCCTTTGATATTAGCCTCGGATCTTCACAAGCGTTAACACAATGATTAACTTACTGCAGTAGTGCTGACTGGCGTTATGTAAGAACGATCAAGTTTGAAACTATCCTTTACTTTCCACTAATTTACATATTTAAGTCTTTAAAGGTATTTGTTATTTTGCAACAATATAAACGAGTTGTGTAAGATGAATTAGCAGGACTATTTAGATATAATCTTTCGTCCTCTCGATCCTTTGGAACAAGCCAGCTCATATACAGGGAGCGCAAAAAAATGGCGCACTTGCTCAGATGGGTACAAGGGCATAATATTAATATCGTAATAAAAAAATAATATTTGGAAAATACCTATCCGTTTTGAAGTTATGACCGTTTAAAGTTTTAAGTTTAATCACCACTTTTTCGCATAAAACCAGTTGGAATGGATGAAGAACAAGATTTAAACACATACGTATTTTTTCGTTTCGTCGTTAATTGAACGGTTAACGAATTATACCACGAAAACCATTTTTAACAGCATCAAAACTTCCTTAGACTTCGCTTTAACCGTTGTTTACACATGGGTAAGGTCATGAACTCTTAGCTGTATAATTTATCCTTCTCTAATTTCAAAACAGGATATTTTTGTTTCATTTCAAATAAATAAATCAGTTCAACAGGGACGTACTTAGATTTAAGCGTCAATAAATTAACAACATAATAACTTTAGGTGCAGTTGCATCGTGTATGGATTGACTATTTTGTTTGTCATTATTTTCCTTAGTGTCACAAATCCAAACTGAAAGACACCAAGAAATCACACTGGTCATCGCTTAAATCATGTAAGATTGCGAATTTAATTATAATTAGAAAAGTTTTGGTAATACCTACATAACATTTAAATTTTCTAAATAATTAATATTCATTGAAAAAATAATCTGATGACACTGATTAATAAAAAATAAGATTTTTAAAATGATGGCCCAATTCGGCCCTATTAGTCAAAGGAAGCCGCCGGTCATAGTGTACTTCGTCGGATCCAACGCGGCTCAATTATTCTTCCTTTGAGGTTGCCGCCGCCCTTTGTGAGCGCGAGCCGAAAGGCGGCAATTTCTTTGTCGGTAACTTTTAGCATTTTGCAAAAGAAGACCGACATCTTGAGGTGTGTTCACACTACACACTTGATATAACTTAATTTGATTAAGTACCTACTCCGATATAAAAGTTACGTTAAAAAAAAGATCTTATTGGACTGATAGAATGGTCCTTACTTGCTCAAGAGCTTATAATATTATTTAAATATGTCATCAACCGATCCAGTCAGTTACAAATTGCCTATTTACTTTTGCTTATTATTGTATTTAACATTACTTTAATGTGTTTTGAAAATAATGTTACTTTAAAGTGATAAAATTTCTTTAAATTCTTATACCTAGAGAAATGTCGTCTACCATTATAGCATAGAATTTGCATATGAGACTTCTGTGAGATAAAATTAGTGAAATCAATAAACACTAAGCACTAATTTACTGCACTGGAGACCCCGTGCCCTGCAGTGGCACGTATATGAATTGATACAGTACTAATACTAAT
Source organism: Hyles euphorbiae (assembly GCA_023078785.2). Lineage (NCBI taxonomy): Eukaryota > Metazoa > Arthropoda > Insecta > Lepidoptera > Sphingidae > Hyles > Hyles euphorbiae. The sequence goes on from CM041053.1 coordinate 4,997,238, forward strand.
TGTTCACATGAATTATTATGAACTCAAATAGGAAAGCTTTGTATCTAATGTGAACAGGCCTTTATCTTTCAAAAATCAAAATAATAATTTATTTTTTATTAGTTGAATTCGGATTGCGATCGCGTGTGCATGTATTAGTCGTGTGCATATTATTGTAAATTCGTTTTCAGTTATTTTGAGTAAATTTTATTAATTTCATTATGCTTTGAACATTACCCAATTTGATAGCTTTTGATGTAACTTGTGTTATGTGAAATGTAAAAGAAAAAGTGATTTGTGCTACCAAACTGTGACAGTGTTTTCGTGCGGGTTTTGGCGGATCCTGCGCTTCCATCCTTGCCTATCAAGGTCATTACGGTTTACATTACAAGGTCAGTTAACTATTTTAGTGGTCATTAATGACAACTAACCAGCCCATATGGGTCACCGACGGCCTCCGTGGCGCAGTTGGTAAGAACTGCCTGTGAAATGAGAGACCGCGGGTTCGGTTTCTGCCCCGAGACAATTTCCATGAACCATAATTATTTTTCTAATACCCGCGACACAAGATTTGTATCTTAGTGTGGCATTGACTTATATTCTACCGATAGACGAGGCGCGTCATAGAAACTATTTGTCCCGTATTTGTCAAAAGCTCAGTAGCGACATCTAGTACGTTTACTTGAATAATACAAATTATGATCAAAGATTATTAGACAGACAAGACAGTTCATGTCAATAGTAGCTTTGCCTAAGATACTGCCTACGTATTTGTAATGATATAAAAATATTTGTAATGTTTTTTTTTTATTTACGTGAATTATTCATGTAAATGATGTAAATGAAACTAAATACTCTTACAAGTGTACAAGTCTGTCAATCAGTGTACAATCAGTCTGACATTTATTATAATAACATTTATGAATTTTTAATAAGCTGATAAGCTTTTTTCGAGACTAATAGACTAAAGGAATGGTACACCAGAAGTTTTCAAAAATGACTACCGCATTTGGAATATCTGAAATCTTCGTGTCGAAAATGAATTGAACAAATATAAGTATGTTCTCATGGTAGCCACTTATATCCGTTGCAATAATTCTGGACAAATATTATAGAGATCTCCTTTTTTCGTAACCGACGCAGAAGAATATAAAACAATTTTAAATGATATTAGTCTTCAATAACAATGGGTTCGAATAATCCATTAAGTAATTCATATTAAGAAATAGGGTCTAAATACTATCCACTGTTTCAAAACATACATACAACACACATATTTTGAGTTATTAATCAACAACATATGATTAAAATAAAATACTGAAATCAATTTGCAACTACATTCTTCCTACATATTTGTATTTGTAATGTATTCGAATAGTTTATGCCTATTTGGTCCACTGATATGAATGTCCCTTGAATAATCTATATCTTATATAGTTCGTCTCTCTCACTCGACGGGCAATTTTTATGCGCGGAAAGGAGATATACGATTAAGGAGCTCACCTTGTATTCTAACGAGCTCTAAAATATATTTAATCCATTAATAAATAAAAGATCTGTATTATCGGCATTATTCTGCAATATTATATCACTTACGTTGTATTCTTTAATTATATTGTAACTTCAGAAAATTTCGCTGTCGGTTTGACGGGGAAAAGTCAAAATAAATTACTCATAAATATAAACAAAGAGGCGTACTATTGCGCGGCCGTCACGCGGCAGACTGATTCGTGTGCGGTGCATGCACCGCACTTGGGTGGGACACGTTTGTTACAAGGAACGCCTTATCTAGTGTAACATTGATATCGATGTAGTGTGGGGTTAGTACCCATGTATGTGACTGTTGACACTTGACAGTATTAATTTAATATCTTTTTTATGTACCCTGAGCGTTATGTATACAATCGCACGACTTATAAGTAAATAATGAGCTCTGCTTATTTATTGTTGAGTGTCTACCGTTCAGTTGCAAGGTTCAATCACTTTAGCCGCTTAGCGTAATGTGTTAAGGGTTAGCATATGTAACGTTAGTTTTTTTTTTCTCGGCATCTTTCTTAATATTCGCTAGCGCCATGCAAATCCATCTTAATTAAGATGCCTTCACCATATACTATAATGTATATTGGCAGGTGCGCCGTTTTCTTGTCCACCCTGTATATTATCTGAGCCAATCTTTGCATTAGCCAACTGGCCAGTTAAGGCAGTGTTAATCAAGCAGCTATTCTGCACAGTGGACAATGAATAAGTTAGCTTTAACTTTGTGCCTAGATAAGAGGACAAAGTCGGCGCCATATTCATTCTTATCGTGAATACGTAGACGGAGGGCGGAGTGCGCGTGCGCCGAACGGATACGCGCGCCATATAAATAGCCGACGGTCTATTTCGGTCGGTACACAGCAACCAGGCGCCCGCCATGTGCCACTGACGACGTCTCGGATTCTGTCCGTTCAAATTAATTAGATTCTTCGCATATTGAGTCACTATCGAAAAGGGCCAGTGGCGCTGAGGTATCCTGACTCACTGTTCACCATCAATGAAGAAAGTATTGACTCACGCGACAAGTATGGCGCCGTGACATCGTTCAATAATCAACAGACCATCAATATCAATTTGAATGTTTCAAACATATACGTTAGCTGTTAACAAATAATTTATGGGCTCGCGATCGCTTTAAACTATCTTCTGACTTGATTGAGCACTATATTCATCGACAAAAATAGCAGTTGTTTACAAAAATTCAAAACAATTTCACCACCACCAATTACAGTAATAGCACAGAATACTAAGTAATAGCCACGTGATTTATTAAAAAAAATATGTAATGGATTAGTCAGCAAGGTCAGGGTGTCAGCTAACAGCGGTTTACAAATATTTATCTCCACACTTGCCACCAAAGCGCATTCGCGTGGGAACTCGTTTCTCACTAAACACTTGAAGTATTATACAATATGCGATATAGAGTTTCGAACACCTCTATATGGGGTTCAATACAGGCTAAATTCCGATGCACTTGGAGTTGAATGGTTGAAAGTAATACTGGAATTTCCATAACGACAAACACACGCCAGGCTTCCTTCCCAGAGACAATTTTTAGCACGTCTAACTTTTCTTTCAAAGAAACTCAACGTTATCTGGTAAATAAAAAGGCAATAAAAACTACACGAGTCTGTATTTTTAAAATAACATGTGGAATAAGCATAATTTTATGATCGTTTTGACCACCCATGAAGAATAAACAAACATAACGCATCATTTGAGTATTCCAATATTTGATCGGGTTAGAAAAACCATGGGGGCAATTAGCACTGATTTAAAACTCGAGCATATTTTCGAAATGATCATCATAAATGTAATAATTGTATGCGGGTGGGTCGCGTAATAGGGTTAATTTTGATTCATGAATAACAATAAAACCCTTATTGTCTGTTCATGCAGGGATGACTTGGCTTAAGTATCTTTTTATTCGCCGATGGTAACGAGAGTCAACCGGGCTAATCTTGGCGATTATGCACGAGCACTTAACAGATAATCAAATTAACAGCTTCGAAGACCGCATTGTTTCATCAATGTTTGTGTTTCGCGAGATTTATTCATGGCCATATAGTCATAATTTTTATGGCATTCTTATTTTGAGTACATAGATTCTCACTATTATGATTGCCAATGTATGAGAAATAAATGATATATTTAAATTTGTATTCTTTATCTGATGCAGCAAAGCGTTGAGATCTCCGTCGCTATATCCAAGCAGTTCCCTTGAATTGCTTAAAAAACTTAAAACTATGTAATAATGTAAATATAACAATTACAAAACGAAAACGAAAGAAATACAAAAGAATCCTTTATGACATTAACTTCGAAAAGTATAATGTAACGTCAAACTGAATCTATTCCGATGATTTACGAGCAACTCTTCAAATCAATTCAACTTCTCATACAATTCGTAGTCTAGTATTCATTTAAGTGCTGTAAAATGCAGACGCTCCCCAATTGAGCCAGACATGTTTTGAGAACATAAAAATATTTTCGGTACGTTGACCTAACTGCCAACGACCCCTTTCAGCTGCTTCGAGAGGGCTTCATAGCGGGCTAAGCCGAGCGAACACCCAAACTTGCAACTGTAACGTGTAACATTTCAATTTATAATATTTCAATGGCGCTAAGCCTTATAACATCGAAATGTGACTGTCCTAGCCTCTACCTACCCCTTCTAAGAAAAGGGCGTTGGTTTATGCGATCATCAATTGGCAAATTGGCAATGTCGATTTAATCGATTAAAGCTGACAATCAAATGAAACAACTAAAAATAACCATAATACGAGTGCTCCAATAATTAACGTTCTTACTGTACATACCACCATTTACAGGTTCAAAGAATCAATGAAAACATTGTTTAGTTTCTCTTATTCTATAAATAATCTTATTGATATTGTTATTAACACATATGTGTTGTATGTAAAAGATGATATTGGGATACACTTGAATAAGGTGTGTTTAAAAGGTACATACGTTAATGTTAGATATAATCCTTTAATCTTCGAAAATGTACACATTTATAATCCAACTAAAATAATAAGTACCGTTTGCGTTTCATACTTTTCCAAGTAAAAACAACTTTGTAAAACCACATTTCCATGGTTTTACGGAAAATATTGTTGAAATTGTGAGTTAAGCCTGTACAAAGTTGATAAGTATGAGATGTCAAACGGTACCTATTACTTCACTTGGATAGTAGTAACCATTACGAAAAGCGATTATTACTATTTGAACAAGACAATTCTTTTATCAAGCTATTCTTATGAACGTCACAGTATCAATTCACTATTTTATTTGTAAAAGTTCCATTTTAATTGGTTCAAAGACGAACTGTGTAAGTGAGAGGACATACTGCATCAAATAACATGACAATGTCACGTCAACGTTGTAATTCAATCGTGACATTTTCAAGTTCGGATTTTTTATGACTGAACAGGAAAACCGGCTTCAACTGGTTGGTAAATCAGCCAATACTTAAATATTTAGTCATCACTAACGGTAAATTATTGTATATCTATAACACCTAGCTTTATATACGTCGCAAACAAATAGCTTTCCGTATAAATCGTATTACTGACAAATCGAATATTATCTTAAAACATTTGAATTCCTAATAACTCTGATCAAAGTTGACATTGTGGTAGTAACATAGCTGTGTACACTGGCAGCAGACCAATAAAAAAATACACCAGAACAAATTACAAACAAATAGCACAAAATTCGATTATCAAATAGTAGGTATATTTAAAAGATAGTCAAAAAGATATGCAAAACAAGTAAAGTGTGAAAAATTACGTGCTTAACCGGCCATGAGAATAGCATGTCTGTCATGGTGGGTGGTTCCTTTGCCCGCGCCCTTTTACAACGCCGACACCCTTAAAACCATCCGCACTACACGTTTTAGAACACGAAAAAGCACCACCCGTATCCACGAACAAACAAAAACCCAGGTTAGATATTTTGGGGCGTGCAATAAATATTTGTTATAGCAAAATTTTATTTAATAGCATGACATTTAAATGCCTTAAAGATATTCCCGCGGGGCATTAACCCAATTTAAAAAGCATAACTGAACCAATGGTTGCCGTCATGAATGTCAAACTGCTTTGGCAAGTTACGGCGTTTGGCACACCCTTGTTGCCAGGCTGTTTACAATGGCAAAGGAATGTAGTACATAAATCCTGGAGAGGTTTCTTGAATCGTATTTGCTTTATCGCAATAATTCAAACCAACGCTTGCACTGTGTTACGTAGTGATTTTTAGGTTATTAGACCGATTATTTTGTTTATCAACGGGCATTACATCAGTGCTATCAACATCATCATGTGTCTCATCATCTTCTAAATTTCTGTCTGTTACGAAAGGCATATACGTTTCTATAAATAAGGTTTAATTCACAATTCACCATTAACCATAATTTAAAATGAAATAACAGACAGACGGTAGTATAAGAGTTGTTAAACATATAAATTAAATTCCAACACGTAGCACCATAAATCTATTTGAAAACCTCGCACCTCACCATCGCCGTATAACATCGTAAACAGTTCAACAATAACTAGCGCTAACTAACTTTCCTATGATATGAAATATCTTTGTGTCTTTCTATAGCAAGAAAAGTTGTTATAAACTTTGCTGAAATAAAATAAGTTTAAGTATGTAATAACTTGAGAAATTATTTCCTCAGCCAGACGGAGTCAAGACCTGAGTAGTATTGATTCACAGGATCCAGCTCAAGATTTCTTTAAGATTTGTTCGAGATTTCGCCAAGATTTGTTCAAGCAAGTCAAAACTGAATGACACGAAACTAAAAAAAAAAAAAAAAAAAAAAAAAAAAAAAAAAAAAAAAAAAGTTTGGTGTCAAATTGGGGGTTTTCGGGGTCGTCCGATCCATCTGTGCTATCCATTTTCTTCTAACTGTAACCGTTGCCTTTTTAGCTATTTTATTTCACCAGGTCCACTACCCCTAATTAATTAGCTAATGTTTTTAAGGTGATTACCTTAAATATCTCCTCGACTGCGCTCTTAATGACGGTCACTTAATGAATCATCACTCGATGCTAATCACCCTATTCCTCATCAATAACAACACGTTGTTTCAATAGTTCATGTTTTATTCATTCAAAAAATTGATTTAAACATCATATGCAATATCATATCATTTTTAAACGTATCCATATTAAAATTATTTAAAAAATCACTTAATGACTTCCCGTTAAACTTATACAATATGTACAATATACAGTACTCTCCACAGACTGAAGTCCAATCATTTTGTATTCTGCTACTACTACATTTCCATTGTTTTGAATTCCTATTCAAGAACATTCTGTGATAACCAGTAGGAGAACGTCCATAAGAATCAAAATATTCTCCAACACCGCAACTATCTATGTGTATACCTATCCAGTGAGATCCTGGCTTTGTGTCCGGGTCCAAATTGCTTATAACATACATAGGAACTTGAACATTCATTGGTAATTTGTTTGCAGCGTATACATTATACTGTAGACTTGGATGAATTTTTCCTAAACATTGTTGAATTTCATTGGTATTCATTGTTGCATTTAAGTTCCATATGACTGAATACTTCGTAGGATTACAGGTGAGTGAAAAGATCAAGATATGATACATATATTTAAGAGTGAAATAAGGTGCAAATAAAACGGTGAGTATATTGTTACAGTAAGTTTTATTTTGATCATAAACTTAGTACTAAGTAATACAGAATTCATTATTCTAGTCTTAGCTGCTATAGTCAACAGTAACATTACGATTTTTATCTATTTCGATAACGTTATCAAACTCAGCATATACAACACAGTTTATTGTTTGAGTAAGAGTGGATTCAAAACGAACTTCTAATCTTACGCTACCATGCTTTATAAGATTCCAATGACTCGATGAATTGGCTGATAAATCAGGAGTAAGATCAAAAGCTAACAGACAATAACCATTGGAATATTTATCACGAGATATCCCATTACCTTCATTTAGAAAATGTATTCCCGTTCCTGAGAATAAGGTATGATATGTTGTAGTAAACATTTTATTCTCAAACGATGGTTGCAAAGCTTTTGAGGGTATTTGATGACCATCTATGTACAAACAAAATGAATTCATATCATAGTTTTCAAAGTTAAGTGGATTTTTAGTGAGACTACCATTGAACGCTGCATTATTAACAAACCCAACTATACATCTTTTAGGTACTTGTCCTAGAAAAATATTATCAAGCGTTTTTCCTTGAACTCCTGATGGTATTGTTAAAACTTTAACTTCAGCTCGAGTTATATTTTTCTGTTGCTGTGGAATAGTAAGAACACAAATCTAATAATCTATATAAAATTGATAGTTAATGGTTTCTTAATATAAGAATGCGCAAATGTAATTACAAACTAATTAGATAAGATACTTAATGATTTGTTGAAACAAGATTGTGTTAATGTAATAATCTATTAAAACTAGATAGTTAATGATGTGTTGAAACAAGATTGCTAAGTGCTTTACGTTTATATATAAGTCCACAATATTATTGGTATGTTAATTTAACTAGCAGTCGTAGTTCGGCGAAGTATTGTTAACTAAAGTGAATTATAGTGACCAAAGGAAAATGGAGGTAAGGTACTTTTTTTTGTTTTATCAATTTATAAACTTTTCATTACTACTAGATTTACTCTTAGGTTATTATTGGATTTACTCAGAGAGACTCATTGTGTAAATTATGTTGTATTGTTACAGAACTCATTCAGTTCTATGATGGAAGATAATACATATAAAGGATATTATTATAACACACCCCCGGATTCTGAAAATGAATTAGAAATAATTACATCACCACCACCACAGCCCATTAAAAGAAAATCGAATGAAAATCAAACAATTGATGATCTGTTCGAAATATCACCGAAGAATAAAAAGAAAAAGACATCGAGTTCTGTGTCTCGAACTCAAGATGGTGGTACAACGTTTATCACTAGCAATTCAGATGATTCAGCAAATGCAACACATCTTATTAAGATCGAGTTGTATGATTTGCAAAAAATATCAAAAATTCCCGTGAAAGAGCACTGGAAAAATAGTGAAATTAGAATCAAGTTTTATACAACAAACAAAACAAAAAAATATGACAATATTCAAAAATTAATGTATCACCTTACAAAGGATATTACTACAAGTGAAACTTGTAAAAAATATTTCTTTTCCAAATAAGAACTAAGTATATAATTTGCCACCACCACCACCACAAACAATCAAAAGAGAAAAAAAGTGAAAAACAAGAAAGTGATGATCAAATTCCCGAAGATTAAGAAGAAAGACATCAAGCTCTGTGTCTCGAACTCATGATGGTGGCACAACATTAATCACACGCAATTCAGACGATGCCAAAACGTACTAAGAAACCATTAGGCAATTACATACTTTGTTAATTATGGATTCATCATTACCTAATTTCTTTACCTGCATATTTCATATAAGTTCTCAAATTTTTTTTGACTTATATTCAGTTGTATGTTGATGTTTGTGGTGTAACTTTAATTCACTTTCCAAATTAAACTACAAAATGGACTTCTCCAATACAGTTGAAAGCGCCTTTTTTAGTTCGGAAGTTGACGAAATTCTCGATGAAAATGAAATGGTTAAGATTTGTGAAGAAGTGGAGATATGTGAATCATTGAAATCATGTTTTGATGATGAATTTACATGTGTGTCGAATGAAAACCACACGAAGTAAGTACCGAGTTTTATATCAAGCTTAATAAAAAAAATGTTTTAACAGTTACAATAATATTTTATTTTGTTATAGTCAACCAAAACAAGGAGGATCACTCAAACGCACAATAGTTCGCGATGATCCAAAACCTTTCATTCATAATGTGAAACGTCCAAGAACTGAAGAAATGGTGTCAACTTCATCTGGTGTGACAGAAGGACCCCACGCAGGTGATCATTTAAACCAAGTAAATTGTGACGCTTGTAAAATTACAGTTAGTAAACGATATTTTACCAACCATTTAAAAAGTAATATCCATAAAAATAACGCTCTGAAATTACACAAAACTTTTGAAAACGTATCGATTATTGAAACCGCTTTTGGACAAAGAATTATAACATATAAAATTTGTAGTAAAGCGAACGAAACTTTTAAACCATTATTTCAAACTCCGGAATCATTTTTGAATTCAATTAAAAATGATATATTATTTTTAGTTGAAGAGTCAATTGAAAAATATAGTATTTTTAAAGTTAATTTCATATTACATGCTGAATTCATTCAACAAAGTAAAGATGATACAGTGAATTCATTTGATTTTCAAACTAGCAATTTTATCATATGTCGTGGGGATGATTTAAATATATTTTTTACGTCTTTATGTGATACTTTGGTAAATAAAATAAGTAGCTTTGAGAAAAAAGATAGTGGATGGAGTCTAAAACACATAAAAAGCATAGATTTGAATGTGAATAAATTTAATCCTCTTCGTGGTACTTCATATATTGATTTACCCAGAGATATTAGTGCAAAAAAAGCCGTTATTAATGTTCAAAACACAGATTATTTATGTTTCAAATGGGCTTTACTCTCCGCTCTTTATCCAGTTAGTAAAAATGCTGGTCGCGTATCTTCATACACTATGCATTCTGATAAATTGAATTTCAATGGTGTATCATTCCCTGTTAAATTAACTGACATTCCAAAAGTGGAAAAATTAAACAAAATTAGTATAAATGTATTTGGTTTAGAATGGAATAAAAATACTAAAAAGCACAGTATTATTGGGCCTATTTATTTTACTAAAAGCCGTAGGAGTAGTCATATAAACTTGTTGCATTTGAGTAATGGTACAAATAGTCATTATTGCTTTATCAAAAATTTATCTCGTTTAGTTAGCAAGCAACTCTCAAACCAAAATCATGCCGTTCATATTTGTGATGGATGTCTATTGTATTTTCCAACTATTGAAAGATTGTCAAACCACCAACAATATGACTGCTCTCATGTTACTACTGAATTACCAACTAGTGATAAAACATTTAAAAATTGGTTTGGTCAGTCAACATCTAATGATAAGGTAATGTTCGATCATTTTGAACGAAAATTAAAAGTACCTTTTGTTATATATGCAGATTTTGAAGCATTTTTAAGTCCTGTTAATTCATGTTCCAATAATCCATTCAAATCATATACAAATAACGTTCAAAAACACGAACCGTATAGTTTTGGGTATTACATAAAGTGTTCATATAATGACAATTTGTCAAAGTTTGAGTCTTATTGTGGGTCCGAATGTGCACAAGTGTTTATGAATAGAATTTACAATGACTTGAAATCTATTTGTAGCAAAAATAATTTTCAAAGCCCTCCCAAACCATTGACTGTAGAAGATCAACAAATTGTAAGCAATTGTAAATGTTGTCATATTTGTGAGACTGATTTGAAAGAAGGAAAATGTTTAGACTTTGACTGGTACACAGGTAATTTTAGAGGTGTTGCACATGAAATATGTGCAAAAAAGTTTAGAGCACCAAATTTTATACCAGTAATTCTTCATAATTTAAGTCATTATGATTCACATTTTATTGTTCATGCACTCAATTTTGTTGATGGTCAAGTAGATATAATTCCTCAAAACAAAGAAAGGTATATTTCGTTTTCAAAAACTTTGTATGTAAATAATCAAAGAATAAATTTAAGGTTTATAGATTCATTAAAATTTTTACCATGTAGTCTTGATCAATTAGCTAAAAATCTAAAAGATGATCAATTTCATACTCTAAAACACAAATTTCCTATCAATGAAGACTTTATGCGTCTCAGAAAAAAAGGTGTTTTTCCCTATGAGTTTATGACCTCTTTTGATAGTTTAAAAGTAACATCTTTACCCAACCAACAACAATTTTACAACACATTAACAAATTCAAATGTATCTGATGACGATTACAATCATGCAAAGGATGTTTGGAATCACTTTAAATGTTCAAATATGCTTGATTATTCCAATTTATATTTAAAAACCGATGTCTTGCTATTAACAGATATATTTGAAAATTTTAGAGATCTTTGTATTGCTACTTATAATCTTGATCCCGCCCACTATTATACTGCCCCAGGCTTAAGTTGGGATGCTATGTTAAAGTACACCAAAATAAAATTAGAATTATTGACAGATTTTGATAAAATTGCTTTCATAAGGGCTGGTATTCGTGGTGGTGTATCTCAATGTAGTAATCGTTATGCCAAAGCCAATAATGAATATTTAAACAATTATGATGTCAACACAGCTAAATCATATCTTGTTTATTTTGATGCTAATAATTTATACGGATGGGCTATGTCCCAATACCTTCCCGAAGGAGGATTTGAATGGATAGATCCTACAAGTAGTTTTGATGTATCTGATACATCAGAAAATGGTTTTATCTTAGAAGTAGATTTAGAGTATCCTGATGAACTTCATGACATACATTCAGATTTACCTCTTTGTCCAGAAAACATTTGTATCAATAATTGTAAAGATTCAAAATTAATTTCTAATCTTAATAATAAATACAAATATAAAATTCATTACAGAAATTTAAAACAATGTCTCAAACTAGGTATGAAGTTGATAAAGATACATAGGATATTAAAATTTAAACAAAGTCCCTGGCTTCAAAAGTATATCGATTTAAATACAAATATGAGAACAAAAGCGGTATCAGATTTTGAAAAAGATTTCTATAAACTGATGAATAATTCAGTATTTGGTAAAACCATGGAAAATATAGAAAAAAGGGTTAATGTAAAACTGCGAACGCATTGGGAAAATCGAGGTAAATCTCTGGGAGCACAAGATTTGATCGCGAAACCAGAATTTCATAGCCTTTCAATATTTTCTGAAAATTTAGTTGCAATTCAATTACGGAAAACAAAAATTTTATACAATAAGCCTATCTATCTGGGATTTTGCATTTTAGATATTTCTAAGACTTTAATGTATGAATTTCATTATGATTACATGCTAAAAAAATTTAGTGATAAAACTAAACTATTGTACACTGATACTGATAGTTTCATTTATCAAATATTCACAAATAATTTTTATGAAAACATCAAACCTGATTTAGGTGCACGGTTTGATACTTCCGATTACCCACCTGATAATATTTTCAGTTTTCCTAGAATAAATAAAAAAAAGTTAGGATTTTTCAAAGATGAAAATAATGGACAAATTTTAGAAGAATTTGTTGGTCTTCGATCAAAAATGTATGCATTCAAGGTAGGCAACAAAATAGTAACAAAAGCTAAGGGAGTAAATAAAAGTGTAACGAAACGATTAAATTTAGATAATTATAAATCATGTCTTTTTAATAAAAATGTTCAATATCATAGTATGTATAGATTTAAATCTATCAAACATACAATATTTACTCAACAAATTAACAAAACTTCTTTGTCTTATAATGATACTAAGCGTCACATTTTACCAAATCTTGTAGATACTTTAGCATGGGGTCACTATAAACTAAGATAAAATATCAATTGTAATGTGTATTTTTTTTTTTTTTACTATTATGTTTAGAGTATCTCCAATAATCTTCATATTTTGTATTAAATGTAGTGTTGTAAATAAAAACCTAAATTTAAGAAAATAAAATTGTACATACATATTGTGTTATTTAGTTTGTAAGTTAAATTTAAGAATTAATTATAATATCTTCATTATCCGTTGGTTACTATAATTCAATTTAGTTAATAATAATTCACTGAACTATTAATACTAAATTAAAAAAATAATTGTACATACAAATTTCGTGTTATTTAGTTTGTAAGTTAAATTTAAGAATAAGTTATATTTGATTATATGTCCTGATTGAAGAGAAACAAATAAAGTTGTGGTTAATATGAATGCTGTTTATTTTATTGTTGAACTTCGCATATGTCACACGTTGACAACATGTATCATTTTATCCACCCTTTTACTGCAATAATTGCAGGACCTAGTGGATGTGGAAAATCTCAGTTTGTAACAAATTTTATTAAATACAAGAGTGAAGTATGCAATATAGATTTTGCTCAAATAACTTGGTGTTTCGATGAAATGCAACCTCTATATAACTTAAATAATGTAAACTACTTTCAAGGATTACCAGATCTAAACATGTTTGATGGTAAAGAGCCCAATCTAATCATAATAGATGATCTCATGAGGGAATCCGATGGACGCATTGTTGACATATTTACAAAAGGTAGTCATCATAGAAATTTAAGCGTTTTCTACATAACCCAAAATTTATTTCATCAAGGAAAAGGACAGAGGGATATTTCTTTAAATTCAAGTTATATTATTTATTTTAAAAATCCTCGGGATAAAACACAAATTCGATATTTAGCACGTCAAGTTTCACCAGAAAATACTAAATTCATCGAAGAAGCGTACAGAGATTCTACTAAGGATGCTCATGGATATTTGATGGTAGATCTTAAACAAAATACTAATGATCAGTGTCGTATTAAAACAAGGGTATTTCCTAATGATGGATTTTGTTATATATACATACCAAAGAAGGGGTTTAAATACGACAAGAATCAAAAAATGTCCGTCATTTACCAATAATGCAGGGAAGCTTGAAGACACATAAAGATTTACTCTCTGCATTACATACTTTAAAACCAAAATATCAAAAAGCCTTATTAAAATCGTGTGATGAGGATGAAATAAATTGTATTTGTGAGTGTGTTCATAATATTTTACAAGGTAAAGTTCCATTAAAGGAAAAGGAAAAAAAAAATCTGAAAAAGTATAGAACTTTGCTTCGTAAACTCGTACATAAAACTACAAATAAAGTGAGAAAAAATATAATAATTCAAAAAGGTGGAGCCTTTCTACCTATTATATTGGGTTCTATACTGAGTGGATTAATAAGCGGTATTGTTTAAAATGGAACATGCTAAGAGAATGATACTTGTTGAACCGAGTTTGATAGATAAACTTAATCAAAGAGATTCTTTGGATAATCCAAAATCAAGACTAGATGTCGAAATGCAAAATATTTTAAAAAGCAAAGAAGATGATAGAAAGAAGTGTATTTTGTACTTACAAGTTTTACAGCGATATTTACACTTTACTGGGGAAGATCGCCAACCTTATGAACTGCCAATAATAACTTCACCTAATTCGTCTGAAACAATTATTAAAAAAGAACGTGACGATAAAAATATTGAAACAAATATTCAAGGATCAGTTGTTGATCAGATATCAAACGAAGAAGATACTCACCAAGAGAGCAACACTGTCCAGACAGAACCTGTTTACTCAGTAAAACAAATTTTAAGTTTGATACCAAAGACGTATTCCAAAAAAGGTGAGCTCTTACTAAATTTGTTGTCATCAAACAAAACAAAAATCCATTGGAATGGTGAAGGTACAGTTCTTATTGATAACAACGAGGTAATTGGAAGCAATATTATAGACTTAATAAATGATACATTAAGACCACTAAAACGAAATGATCCCATTGGATGGGAAAAATTTGCAAAGGTATTAAAAGACCTTAAAGTACCTCTTAGTTACGTTGGTAATCCGAAGAGAAGTAAATATATTAATCAACTACAACTAAAAGATCTTGAGGAACCATCTGCTGAGGAATTTACTACTCCTATGTCTACTGAAAAGTACATTAGAAAAGTAAAGAAAAAAATAGATTGGGAAAAATGGACCCCTTATTAGAAATTCACAATATTTATTATGATGCATCACACCCTGCTGGTTATAGTAGTATTGATAAACTTGCCGGAGCTATGAAAGGTAAAATGACTAAAAAGGAAGTTAAAGAATGGTTGCAATCACAAGAAACGTACACTCTTCATAAGCCGATATATAAGAAATTCCCTCGAAACAAATATATTTTATCAAATTTAAATGTACTTTGGCAAACAGATTTGAGTGATATGAGAACTTACAGTAAATATAATGATGGTTACAATTATATATTGTGTGTTATTGATGTTTTTAGTAAGTATGCATATGTTAGAGCTATAAAAACCAAAAATTCATCTACAATAAAACAATGTTTTGAAAGCATATTCAGTGAATCTTGTAATACACCGACTCACATACAATCTGACAAAGGTACCGAGTTCGCATCCAAAGATGTTAAAAATTATTTTAAAACAAGAAATATTAATTATTATACTACAAATAATCCTGATATTAAAGCTAGTGTCGTTGAAAGATTTCAAAGGACACTCAAAACAAAAATGTGGCGGTATTTTACTCATAAAAATACTTATAAATACATTGATATTTTACAAGATTTATTGTATGCCTATAACCATAGTTATCATTCGAGTATTAAAATGGCTCCTTGTGATGTAAATTCTAACAATATAATTACTGTTTGGAATAATTTGTATGATAAAGAAACAGTAAGAACCACGAAAGATATCCCATTACCTAAGTTTCATATCGGTGATCATGTACGGATAACAAAATATAAACATGTATTTCAAAAGGGGTACGAGTCTAACTGGAGTGATGAAATTTTTGTGATATCTTCAATCATTGACAGATCACCCTGGGTTGTCTACACTTTGAAAGATTTAAAAGATGAAGTAATTGAAGGTACGTTTTATGAAAAAGAACTACAAAAAGTAAATTATAACCCCACCTCCAGTTATAAAATTGATAAAATTCTCAGATCTCGTTATTCAGGTGTCAAAAAGCAATTGCTAGTTAAGTGGAAAGGTTATCCTGATAAATTTAACAGTTGGATACTAGCATCGGAATTGCAAACAATATGATAAAACATAATTTTTATTTAACATTACCAAGCAACAGCTCTATGGAATATTTTCCTGAAAATAAGACAACTATGTTTTCTACTAAACTACCAAAACCCATGAAGTTAGAGGGAGAATGGATTGTTGGTGTGGTTGAATTTCAATATCCATGCACTATGTTCACTGTTCAAGAGCATGAAAATGTAATATATATAACTAAAAGAATGTTAATGCCAAATGAAGAAACAGCATCCTTGGTTTACTATAAAACTCACATTCCAGCCACAAACTATGATAATATAAATCATATTCTATCAGCCTTAAATAATATTAAAGAAAAGGTAAAGTTTCGCTATGATGAAATATCTAAATTTGTTTCTGTGTCAGTTATGGATGACTCAATCGTATCACTGAAGTTATCACCTAAATTGGCAATCCAATTAGGATACGAACCCAATAGAAATCTTGTAGAAAAAGGGTTCGGTAAATGTCCAGCAAATTTACATTTAGGATTACCATCTCAACTATTTGTTTATTGTGATATAGTAGAACCTCAAATTGTAGGAGACGTGATTACTCCACTATTAAGAATAATTCCTTTAGATCCAGCCAAATATATATATGGTGCTAATAAAATGCATGTTTTTTCACCTCCTCACTATATACCTGTTATGCGCAGAGAATTTGATACGATTGAGATAGATATAAGAACAAGCACGGGTCGTAATATACCATTCCAATTTGGGACGGTGTGTGTTAAACTACATTTTAGAAAATTATAATGTATCCTCGAGATCACATAACCTGCCCATATGAACATTACTATACTCACCAAGCTGGTTCAGGAATAGGAGTAATTTACAAGGGAGCACCTTATCAACGTGGTCATGGAATTGGTAGCTTTTTAGGAGGACTGTTTCGTTCAGTTTTACCATTAATATCAAGTGGAGCACGGACTATAGGAAAAGAAGCATTAAATACAGGTGTAGGGCTTTTATCAGATATGGTCAGTGCACGGCCAATGGAAGAGTCAATCAAGACGAGACTTAAAGAAGCTAGTTCAAATTTAAAAAGAAAAGCTGATGATAAAATAGATAAAATAATGTCAGGTTCAGGATATATAACAAAAAGAAAACGACTATCTGCATTCATTACACCACCAACTGCTAAGGTGAAAGCAATAAAAACAAAGACTCCACGAAAGTACAAAGATATTTTTTCATAAAATAAAATGTCATTTTTACATAGTCATTCTTGTGAATGTATCAAATCAGAATTAGATTTATTTGCTCTGCCATCAACACAAACAAGTATAGAAAGTGGATTGTGGATACATTACAAACCTATATCATCTCTAGCTGATGATGGTCCTATAGAATTTCAGGTGCCTGGAACTGGGGATGATTATATAGATTTGTCACATACTCTTATTCATATAAGAGCAAAGATATTAAGTCAAGACTCAACAAGACTAAATGCATCAACCATTGTTGCCCCTGTTAATAATTGGTTGCACTCACTTTTTAGTCAACTAGATGTTTACTTGAACCAAAAATTAGTTTCACCTCCTAACAATACATACCCATATCGCGCCTATATAGAAACTCTCTTAAACTATGCTCCTGCTGCAAAAGAATCACATTTAACATGCAGTCTTTGGTATGAAGATACAGAAGGAAAAATGAACTCAACTGATGGAACAAATATTGGTTTTACTAAAAGACAAGAATTAGTAACCGAGAGTAAGGAAGTAGAAATGATTGGTCATCTTCACGGTGATATATTTAATCAAGAAAAGTTTTTAATCAACGGCGTTGAAATGAGTGTAAAGTTAGTCAGATCTCGTGAATCGTTCAACCTTATGGCTTCTACAGATGATATGAAATTTAAAGTTAGCATAACAGATGCAACTCTTGTTGTAAGAAGAGCAAAAATTAATCCAAGTGTTTTGCTTGCACATCAAAAAGTTCTAGCATCTACCACTGCAAAATATCCCATAACTCGAGCTGAAGTTAAAGTTTTAACAATACCATCAGGAGTTCAAGGAAAAACGCTTGATAATATTTTTCTAGGACAAGTACCTAAAAGATGTATAGTTGGGTTTGTTAATAATGCAGCGTTCAATGGTAGTCTCACTAAAAATCCACTTAACTTTGAAAACTATGATATGAATTCATTTTGTTTGTACATAGATGGTCATCAAATACCCTCAAAAGCTTTGCAACCATCGTTTGAGAATAAAATGTTTACTACAACATATCATACCTTATTCTCAGGAACGGGAATACATTTTCTAAATGAAGGTAATGGGATATCTCGTGATAAATATTCCAATGGTTATTGTCTGTTAGCTTTTGATCTTACTCCTGATTTATCAGCCAATTCATCGAGTCATTGGAATCTTATAAAGCATGGTAGCGTAAGATTAGAAGTTCGTTTTGAATCCACTCTTACTCAAACAATAAACTGTGTTGTATATGCTGAGTTTGATAACGTTATCGAAATAGATAAAAATCGTAATGTTACTGTTGACTATAGCAGCTAAGACTAGAATAATGAATTCTGTATTACTTAGTACTAAGTTTATGATCAAAATAAAACTTACTGTAACAATATACTCACCGTTTTATTTGCACCTTATTTCACTCTTAAATATATGTATCATATCTTGATCTTTTCACTCACCTGTAATCCTACGAAGTATTCAGTCATATGGAACTTAAATGCAACAATGAATACCAATGAAATTCAACAATGTTTAGGAAAAATTCATCCAAGTCTACAGTATAATGTATACGCTGCAAACAAATTACCAATGAATGTTCAAGTTCCTATGTATGTTATAAGCAATTTGGACCCGGACACAAAGCCAGGATCTCACTGGATAGGTATACACATAGATAGTTGCGGTGTTGGAGAATATTTTGATTCTTATGGACGTTCTCCTACTGGTTATCACAGAATGTTCTTGAATAGGAATTCAAAACAATGGAAATGTAGTAGTAGCAGAATACAAAATGATTGGACTTCAGTCTGTGGAGAGTACTGTATATTGTACATATTGTATAAGTTTAACGGGAAGTCATTAAGTGATTTTTTAAATAATTTTAATATGGATACGTTTAAAAATGATATGATATTGCATATGATGTTTAAATCAATTTTTTGAATGAATAAAACATGAACTATTGAAACAACGTGTTGTTATTGATGAGGAATAGGGTGATTAGCATCGAGTGATGATTCATTAAGTGACCGTCATTAAGAGCGCAGTCGAGGAGATATTTAAGGTAATCACCTTAAAAACATTAGCTAATTAATTAGGGGTAGTGGACCTGGTGAAATAAAATAGCTAAAAAGGCAACGGTTACAGTTAGAAGAAAATGGATAGCACAGATGGATCGGACGACCCCGAAAACCCCCAATTTGACACCAATTCAGTTTTGACTTGCTTGAACAAATCTTGGCGAAATCTCGAACAAATCTTAAAGAAATCTTGAGCTGGATCCTGTGAATCAATACTACTGACCTGCGAATAGTAGGAAGACTTAAATGGACGAAGCGAACGTAACACAGCCATTCAGCTTTAAACGACTTCCAATTGGAAATAATTACTTTAACTGTGATCTTGTAAGGATGATCGTGTATTGAAAAACATAACAACGAACAATATATTCGAGATTGTTCTTCGCAATTTTTGGGCCACATTATAAGCACATATTAATAATGGAATTCTAACCTTATAGCTACTAAAATCTCACGATCTTTTTTGTCATTAATCACAAGGAACGCCAGTATGTAATTTGTTAAACATTCGCAAATGTCTAAACAAATGAAATACAAAATGTATTCCACATTCTCGAACACATAAACGAAGTAAACACTGAAGTGGTAACACTAAAACGAAGAGCCCAATAAAATTGCACAACACTCAATTTTGGCTTCTCCGCTGGCTACACAAGTTTGCTATAATTCCTTCATCTCTGGCCGGCCCTAAAGCTGAAATGCCTACTGCATTGTACAATCGACATTTACGCACAAACTTCGAGAATACTCCGCAACAAATATAAATGATGATATCATATGTGTCTCAGGTGAAGCTTAAATCTTTCGTATGTTATTATTTCTACTATTGGGGCCAAAATCGAATAATGTACATTGAAACTGCTTTACGATTTTTTGTAATATACGTTATATTATGAGTTATTGATAATATCGTAAAAATACACTGAATGACTTATTAGGTCATTTAGTTTTTACGCTAGACCAAGCGTAATAAAATCTAGCAAATTTTGTTGAGATACCAATAGCGAAGAAGCAGAATGTCGACAATGGAATGCTGTCATTACGATTTATCCACAAAATGTTCAGCATCAAGAAGTAGTTGAACAATCTTATGGCAATATCCAGCGACTAACTGCCTACCTTGTGGCTAGAAATCCAACGCTGTACTTGCCGATACGTCGCCAGATATATATATATATATAAATTCCCCATAACCAATACTAAATTCTAGACAACTCACAATAACATAAATTCATTTTAAAACACGAAGTCATCTGATCAACTGATTATTTCAATTGGAAAAAGAATTATAATAATATCGAATATTAAGAGTATCGCAAAAAGTATAGCAAAAAAATAATAATATAGTAGTTAAACGATGCTTGTTACGATTCCGTTTTTGTTTGTAGTCATTTCGATCCAAAAACGGTGTTTTCAATAAGACACAGCCTTCTAGCAACACCTACACAAATTGTCTTGGAACACTTGATTTCTGAAAACGTATAATTTGAACAGATTTGTCATAGGACCTGCAGGTTTAAGCTAAGTGTTACGTGCAGCTAAAGAAACCAAGCAATATCTTATGTTATAATAATTGACTGATATTTATTCAAGGTTCATAACAGCAATATAACTGATGGTAAGTGCTGTCTACAGGCACATCCAAATAGAAACAAACTAATACATGTTTCCCACCATTGTGTATGATGGTATCCGGACGAAAAGGAATTGACAAAGGCAATGTAGCTTCGAAACATAATAATTCTATACTGCATTCATTTTAATGGTTCATTATTTATTAACTTATAATTAAATAAATAATATAAGCGACTGGGTCAACTACACAGGACAACGACAATGTCTCGGTAATATAGTAAACTATAATTTTAAAATAAAATAAATAAATAGCTTATCATAATAAATTATATTATCATATTCATAAATAAGCTGTGAATAAAACATTCTAGCCTTGGCCCAGAACATTAATATCACGAACACAAATGATGTCATAATTTTAAATGAACATAGCGGAATAACAAGTAAACTGCATGACGTTCATATATTTATGTAGAATGAGGATAATCGAATAGCATAATGTCATGGATTAAGTATGTATTCAAAATAAATAAGAGATAAGAATAATCGACATTAAGTTAACCAACTGTATTACGAAGATATCTTATCAGAGAAGCACAAACTATATTAGCCATTGTCCACAATATTATATAACAACAATGGGTTGCTAAAAGCGAAAAATGTAAAGTGCAAAATAATGGAGGTGAAGCATTTGCGCTTAATGGACTCGTAAACAGAGGAGCGGCGCATTGCCCTTGACCTGATGAACAATCAGACACAAAAGACACCGAGTCACATGAAAGTAACATCTGTAAACATAAAATAGCACATGAGCGCACACATGTCGTTCGGGTTAAGGTCTGATACAACTCGTACTAGACTAACTGATATTAAAGATCCAAATCAGTACTAATGACTTTATAATAGGCTCGTTAAAAAGTCATCTCAAAATATTCTAACCTAGATACGGAGTTCTGATAGAGTACTAATGAAAACGATTCTCGGAACTATTCCTAACAGCCTATATTGAGAAAGAGTAATATCCGCTATTAGACGTTATTTGTACAATAAAGCATGTTTGAATCCAGTGTTTTGGAAACAGCGGTCGGCCCAGTAACAGCATTGGCAAAACATCAACAATAACCGTATCGTGTACGAGAACAGTGCGTACTGTTTCTAACTATCCCATCCGTATGAAGTCAGACGTATAAAAATTTAAATTAGAACTCGTACGATTTATTGCTGCAAACAAGGGAAAACAACGCCTATTGTGGCACGTAAATAACAATGGAATTTTAATTTGAAAACTGTTGAGGAAACTTCTAATAAATCCACATTCCGCGAACGGATGTTCAAATAAAAATTATTTTAGCTATTGCACATGGTTGCATGATCAGTTTTGTTGAATCGTTTTGTGACCTTTCCCAACATCTGTGGCGTTGCCAAATGGTGAATAAGCTACGTTTATAGAGATTATGTTACATACGGTCAAACTTATTACATCTGTAGTAAATTTAGATGTTGTAATGTATTTTGTAAGCGTTATTAATACTCGTTTAATTGGATAAGAGTTTGACAAATAGCCTTACAAAGTTGGTTATACAAATGATGCCTTTCGAAGAATATTAGCTGTGGGATCATACAGGTTTAGTTTTATTGCCTTATTTGTATCGTATCTGGCTTCACATGGTTTCACGTGGTGACGTCACTGGTGTGCTTTGCAGAAAAACCGGTCGGAATCATGCATGACCGCCGCAGACTCGTGAGCGTTCTTGAATCACTATGGATGAAGGCATTGCGGTTTGTACCGTGTCATGTTCATTTTGTGTTTTAATTCACGTATGATGTTAACTCTTAGTAATGTAATCCACCATTTGAACATGAATATTTATTTGGCACTCACATTATATTTTATGTGTCTATGAGTCTATTATTGTCTTTACCATTCGTAATTGTAAAAATTAAAGTGCAAATACTCAATCATTTTAATAGCGATATCGATAGTACCGGGTCAAACATTCACATGATCGATTCGTAATTGCCATTACGTACAAAAGATTTAAAAATATATTAATAAAGAAAATACAATAACAGCTTGCAATGAAGAGAACAGAATCTTATAAGTCAATAATCGCTGCATAGAACGAAATTATTTGTGTCTAGCAGAACCCAATGTTTTAAATCGATTCGTTTGTCGCAGTAACGATATAATAACTAATCGATATAAAATCGAGATACGTAGTAGTAAAATTTGTTTTGCACCATGCGTACACAAGTTTATATTATGTGTCATATTGAAATGACGCGTAAACTACCGAAGCTCGAGTTAGTTTTGCATAACAATGGTCGAACAATGAGAATTCGTATTCCGTTTTGCTAATGCGTAGGACGGATATCATCGTCACTTGACGTTTCAATTAGACAGGCGGATAGTCCCCGGTTCTACCCGTATTTATCAACTTTGGGACTTTATAATCTAAGCATTTCACAAGTAGAATGTTCACATTTGCTACCTCCCTTCACACTCGATTTTACAAAACCATCTGTATCTGCATCAGCCCACATACTTCCCACTGCAGGGCACATACCTCCTCTACTACCGAGCGGAAGATTGAGAGGGTTAAGCCATGTAACTAGGTATATACATATAGGCGATCTTATGGCTATATCAGAATTGGCCATAGCGTCTCGCGTGGGTATTTGGGCGATTGAAATGATCTTACAGCGAGATTACAAACAGTTATTTTAATTCGGAAGTATTGATACGTTGCAAGTAACTATAGCGGTTCGTCTGAGCCGTGGTGCACAGTTTTCCACTATCCCAATTTTACTCTTCCAGAATCATGACGATCATACGCTCCGCTAGACTGACAACTGCCAATCCTGTTCCTTCACAACTCAATAGATGGCGCCAAGGATGCCACCGCCGTCATACATATACAAAACCTTAGTAGTCTTTATTGTGTCGTCCCTAATTGTAACAATGTGATAAAATATCATTGCCGAGTCACTTTCCAATATTAACATTAATTTTCATGCTCAATAAAGTTACATTGTATAATTTGAATATAGATAAACAAAACATTGACGAAAGAGAGTACTTTAACCTTTTTATTAATAAACATTTCAATCTGCGGAAATTGCTTTCAAACGCCCACCTATAATTTTGCTTATTAAGGCTGGGATTCGAGTTAGTGTCAACTATCCGGTCGTCAAAACATTACGCCTTGTAAGAATTGAAAAGCAACATATATTTACTTTATTAGGTTCGTTAATGGTCTTATACATATTTATGAAATCATAGTAATACATATAAATATTATATGTAATAAACAAACCGGTATAGCGATTTAATACAAAATGTCAATGGTGCGGAATATCGTGTTATTGGCAAATCTTCCAGACAATATGCAGTATACTCACCGCTCGATATAGCTCGAGGCGAGTCTTGTTTTTGTTCATACGTGCTTATATGTCACAGGCCAGTACTATAATAATTCTCAACTGATCACGACTCGAGAAGGTAAAGACATTAAAACATCGGCGCAAACAAATCGACCAGTACTATGGTATGTCATTAGTAATCATAGACGTTGACGTTTATTGGTAATGGGCCGTTTCGACACACATTACGTGACTAGTGAGTAGTGAGTAGTGACTACGCCTCGATGACTCCTCGTTGACACCGCTGGGAAATGACACGAACGGAATCCACTTCAGTTTCTGGTCAAATGAATGGAATAATCATTGGAACATAAGGCAAAGGTGCATGCGTGTGCATGCCTATTTCATTTAATTTTTTGTTCTTAATTTGAATTGCAAATACGCACGTGCGTACAAATGTACCAATATGTGCAACATTTTTGTTATGTAAGTTATAAAAATATTTTGGGCAGAGGATTTTTATTAGCAGAATCGATTGGCAGATAAGATAGCTTTGATACTTTTAATGTTGGGACGTTTGATATCACGCTAATACAATTCCAGGTCCCAAGGACCCAGTTTATATGCAAACTAATTTTATTTATTCTCTATACAGTATGTTGTAGGCATATGAAAAATATAATTTTATCTTTAAAATGGCGACAAAAATATTTATTTTTAATAATCATCCTACCAGTTATCTCTACAAGCAGGTCAAAATGATACCATACCCAGTTTTATTAAAAAGCAAATAGTGTCAATGGACAGAAAAACCAGCCTGTTCTAAGCCGAAGTTATGTACACAAGCTGAAGACGAAACACGATAAAGTTATATGGGCCAGAACTCCACTAGCATTCCATAGCTAGCAAAATTGTGAAACCATAAACAGTTAACAATCTAAAATATACAGATGCCGGCCATAAAACATTAAAAACCTAAGTAATTAAATAAACAATGAGCTGAAACGAGAAAATTGGCATACAAGAAATCATTGCCGCAGGGTCCCAGCAATTAGCTGATGGTCCGGCGGAGTGAGGGAGTGCGCGGACCGTTAGCCTCCGCCGGTACCTTAGTTGGCACCTACTGGCAGCGATCACCCACTGAATGCTCACTTACGATACAAATCGATATTGATACGTTGTTATCCGTGAAAGAAATCAGGTCCATATTTTTTGTTGCAGAAGATTTGGGTTTTGTTAACACGCTTCTTACATGCTTTATTCATAGACAATTTTACAACCTACTTTAGCTATTGATGTTTTATCCCTTTCGAACGCCTTTTGAAATCAATTTGAGTGAAGAAGACAAAACTTTCCATAAGTAGAATAGTTTTATAAAATGTTTATGAATAAGGCCGTTAATTATCTTTTATCTATTTCAATTAATGTTTTAACACTCGGTGTAACTTTCAAAATCCTTAAACGTCACAGATGCTTAAAATAGTTGCTGGTGTATCAATTATTATATTTTCGCAGAGGATTGCAGATTTCGTCGTCAGGGGTCGATATAGCCTAAGTACTTTGGGTATCAATGGAATCATAATCATCAGTTGAATTTAGCTACTGACATGGTATGTAAACTAAGCGGTAGTTGGAAAAATTATATTCCCCGGGAACATAAGAAAAAGAAACAAAATTGTTTTTGAGTCGGGATTTGGACCCTGTGTCCACTGGTGTTATATAATGCTGTCAACAATCAATGAAGCAAATAGATTAATCCATTACGTTAAGTTATGGACAGGTTTTGCTTGACGTAATGGCTGTGCCTGATCTAACAGTTGTGATTTAAAGGCGACTTATAATATAAAACTATATAAGTCTTTATTACTTCCTTAGCGCAGGCGACTGCATATTTCTATGGAGAATCAGATACTATTAATATTTTTTATTGCAAAATGGATATGCAGCGATAAACGATCATGCGATTTATGAAAAATTATCCGTTGTATTTGTACATTTACTGAGAGACACGTATGAGTTACTTGGGGCTCTAGCCCATACATTCGTATTGAGCATACATTCTAATGGCATACTTTATTGCGGAAGGTTCAACCCTTATCACATGATAGGTACGTTGTCATCTTTTGAGCATGGGAGGAGTGGTAGGGATTGTTGGAATTTCAGTAATAAAGATACAACCCGAAAGAAATTGTTGCTTATTGCCCCAGTTCCTTTGAATTTAGAAACTATTATTTTCGTTATGTTTGGTAGAATAATATTTGGAAAAAATTACGTTATCCTACTGTAAATTTACAGTTGAATCTGTTGTGATGACTTGTGTGACTAAAACAAGTTTTTTTTAATGATAAAAACCTATTTAGAAGGATAAAATGTACATATAAATTCAAAAAACAAGTAAATATTTTTCATAATTCAGTGACCACAATGTTTACATGTTTTATTTTAGTCCATTATTTTATCTTTATTGCAATTATTTTATTTATATTATTTATGTGTCATTATAATAAAGATTCACTACATGTACATTTTATGGATGCTTCATAATGTACATATTTCGAATATTTTGCGATTAACCGCAATCAAAAATTATAATAAGCTACAGCACAAGTTGGTATGCACAAACTTTATACAATTTATTCTATTCGCGAATTTAATGGGAATAACATCCTGCCTGGTTGAAACAATGCTATATTGATGTGCATATAAAAAGGTCATAAGGTCACATAAATATCTGAGTGCACCTTAGAGATTGATTCAAATAAAGAATTGAGTAAAACATACTATTAAACATCAGATCCATCTAAGAAACACAGCTGAATTCTCCTTCGCAGTATAGGAACATAATATAAATCCCTGACAATAGACGTGTTCACACCAGGGACCGAAACCCATTCGACATAACGGTACCGGTATCGACGAATTTCGGTTACCTTTAAGATTTCGGTAACCGCTATGACGCAATATAAAGGTTACCCTTATATACGGGAACCGTTTTAATACCGGTAACCTAAAAAGACCTTGAATGCAAAAGAAAATGCGTTGTTGTTGCATAACAAATAAAAATCATATTTGTCGTGTTGTTTACACAATATCGCTGGATACGGTTCATTTCAATTTTGGTGGGTAATTCTGTTGAAAAATTCATGAAATGAGTAAAGATAATTGTGTGGTATAGTGTCATAATGTTTAGTAAAGACAAATGGCGGTATAACCACACACAGGCACTGCCCCCGCTTTGACTTATAAGGAACTTCGCATGAAACATAAAGGTAACCCTTATTTCGGTTACCGGTATGATACCGGTTAAATTCTAGGAATCGAATAAAATTGGCGGATACCGGTTACCATTAAAAATACCGGTATTATTTTTTTCGGTTGATACCAAAAAATACCGGTATTTTCGATACCGGTTTCGGTCCCTGGTTCACACTATAGAGACAGGACAGGACAAATTGTCACAAGGACTTTAATGTTAGTATAGGATGTCATGCATTATCGGAATAGATAGCGCACGCCTGACGCCTCCCCAGTCCCCACTGCATAGCCGTATCCCGATAACACTAATGTACAGATACAATGGAAATTAACAGGGAACCTATAATCGCCTACACGGGTTTCCCAGATAAGGCTTAATTAAATTCAATTAGCTTCTTGTCCGCACACAATGGGCCAGAATTTTCCATTTACAGGTTAAACACGCCAGTTTGGTGCCGACAAATCCGAGGATGGTGCTGTTCTGACCATATGCGAATAAGAATTACGCTTGAAGGGTTGATTAATCGATGGTTAAGTTTTATCGACGCTGGTCCATTGTACCGTTACACTGAGTGTACGGTTTTGCGTACTTAATTTATTTCGACGAGGGACGTAAGGTTCATTCACTTATTTCGCTTACGTAATTTAAATAATGTATGTATTGTGCCATATCATTATGGTAGGCCCGACATGTCACAACGGGTTTATGCGAAATATTTGTCATAAAGTTTAAGCTTTTAGTTATCGCTAACTTATTAAAAGACATGAAAAATGTATGAAACAACACGAGTTCATATTAAAGCAACTGCAAAATGTGTGTGCCGGCTGTAACCCGTCATTTACTCCATCAGTATCGCCTTTCGGTTGTCTGGAAGTGTTTAGCCGGCTAAAAATACAGGCAAGTCAACGCCCTAGCTGCCGAATGGTCAAGTACCTCATCAGCGCAGAGGAACAATGAGCGGATGATAAGGTGTTATCTACGCGGCGAGAGGTGCGGGGGAATCGCGCCGGAAACAAACGACTCGATGCGGCTTCTCGGAACGTGCGTACTCGCATCCGTCTACAAGGAAAAGCTCAGCTTCATTTTTGTTCGGCTGGTTTGTAAAAATGTAGTTGGATTACTGTACCAATAGAGCAAATGGATATAATTTTACAGCAATTTTAAGTAAAAAATGAGCAAAAAATATAAAGTAACTTTTCTTTTGAATTTTCATCATCATAATTTCAAACACATGTCATAGTCCACTGCTGAACATAGGTTTTCCCCATGGATCTCTACACGACCTATTAGAAGCGAAGGCTGGATGGATCATCATCATCATCATTCATCCGCCACAGGAAGTCCACTGCTCAACATAGACCTCCCCCAAATGGATGGATGGATTGATATAGGTATTTAATATCTTGTTGAATATTTTCATCATCTTCAGGCACGGGAGTATGTCTAAACAATTTGCAAAAAGATGTCCGAAACAAATATTACAAGAGTTTACTGCACACGACGTAATTCAAGAAACGCTAGCGCTAATCTTATCAAGTACACATACTATTTTAATTTATCAGCATTGATGGCATTATAAAACATTTATCACGGAATCGCTGTTCATTGACGCCAATGTCATACTGGCGACAGAAACGTGATACTCGCATCAATCTGAGTCAATTAGAATCGTCGAGGATCTCAAACAAAACATCTTGGGGGACAATTTAATAAATTAATACAAACGGTAGACGACTGTGGAATCTCAATTTTCATTACTTTTTATCTTTTTTTTTTTCGTGGCATTCCCTTTGGTAATCTTTCAGAATATAGAAATAAATCGCCCTTATTACTTTATTTCGCGATTCGACACAATTATGCCGGCCTACTAGCGATCAGAAAAACATAGTCATCTACAATTAAAGCACATCATTATAAGTGGCATAGCCTTACTATGAACTATATTTTGCACATCACTTACCATCAAGTACATCGTTACTTTGTCGCGTCAGTATAAAAAAGTATAAATAAAATTAAAGCAACGAGACAGTTACTATGTAACTGATAACACTATCATAGTGAATGTGAAAAGATTTGATAAACATTGACGTAATGGCAAACAATGTTTGATCCACAGTTTGATCGATACGTGCGAAATGTCGCTTTCACATACTTTTATTTTCACTGGTCCAAATTCCTTATCCCGTGTATTATCGCCCCATTTTTAGTGCACACACTGCACTTTATTGTTAGTGCGAGAGCCGGTTCTCTCCACATCATCTCGGCAGTCGACACCATACCGACTTGCCTAAATGCTCTTTTATTAGTGTTGTGGCAACCAGCACATACATATTTTGTCCAATCGAATGAAGAACAATTCTTTGTACATATTATATAATTTAATTAACCAATAAATTGGTAAGTGGAAAATGTGACGAACAATCTCGTTAGACCGTGTTATGGAAAGTGATTTTTCCTATGTAAAAACGACCTTGTCATGACTAGGTATTTGGATAATTCAATCAGTTGCAAATTATAATCAATATTTATATTTACTGATAAACAATGTTTTATCGCTGACCTTTCATATTGCATGTTCTCGTATTTACGTAAACTCGTATGTATTATATCATGTTGGGGTAGGTACATTAATAGTACAGACTGTGGAGTTCCGAAGGGTTCTTCATTTAACCCATATTGTTGTTTTTTCTTTCGTTATTCATTAAAGGCACCAAACTGAGCATTCCCACATAACTCATTTAAAGTATCTTAAGGTACTGGGTTGAACATCAAACATGTAGTATCGTTATACTAAATTCACCATCCTATTTCCCGTCCATGAACTATTAGGCAACAATGGCCGTATGTCAGAAACCTTAACAGGAATGCGTACAATATAGATTCAACTCAATCGAGGGATATGCAATTGTATAGAATACTAATAAAAATATTTCTTACCTTTAGTTTCCAGGAATACACAAAACCCGTTGAAAATAATTATCGCAGTTACATGAATAGTTCAAAGAAATACATAAAGTCGGCAGACGGTTGATGTGAAGAATGCCAGTGGTTATAGTCAGTCATTACCCTATATAAATTAACCAGTACATATCTTACAAGTTGCTATAATAGCAGCTCAGAACAACTATGTTGCATGATTTACACTAGTCTTTCTTTATATATAAAATCCATGAATATTAACTGCTTCGGACGTTTACAAGAGTTACTGAGTTTAATGACATCGTAGGGTGCAATTTATGACAAAGTGTGTTTAGTAATTTTATTTGTGAAATCTTAATTCCTCTCGAGAGTTTATTCTATGGTGTGTTTTTGGTTTATGAGATATATTTGATTACGATAGGGATTGGGATGAATGGTCATTTGATTTCTATCATGTTTAATTTTGGACTTCTGCCTGGCAAATGCCAGACTTCCTGCAAATCAATTACTTATATGTTTTTTGTTATAAAACTAGTGATTTATTCGAAGACGACGTAATGTTCGAGTGTTGCTAGATAACAAATGTTAAACATATTGTTATACTTTGTAAGTATGGCGTACTGGCGCCTATTTTAATAGCATCGTAACTACTCAAGATTTTATCAGTAAGTATATTTTATGTAATCAGGTAGAGAATACATGAATAATGAATCTATAAATATAAAATGGACAACTGGAGTTTTGCACGCGTATAATGTGTGATCTCACTTTTCTGAGATAAGTATTTTACAGCAGATTAAACTGTTGGCTCATACAGATTTTTATTCAAATCAGAATTCAGAACAGAATATACTCAGTATTCATTCCGCTATTTTTGAACTATTACTACAAACAGCCTATCTTATATGTAGGTTTACCTAAATGCCTCCTGTATATCTACTATGTTTAAACCATAATCTCCTAGTCTGGACAATTGAGTTTGACTATTATATTGACTATTGACGAACTCCGTAAATAATTTGTATGTATGTATGTAAAAGTACTATATATCTCTGTTTACGAGGTGCCTTATGTTGTTAATCCAATGTCAATATTTACAAAGAATACTAACAGCATGATATAGAGATAACTTTGCATTAATTATCAATATCTATGTATGGAATAAACCGTTCGCAATGGGAGGCAGTCAGATCAAGATTCAAGATCAAGTCTTGTGTCTTATAGGAAAAAAATCATTAACTATTATATTTGTGACTTATTATTTTACAAGCATCTATAACGGATGATCTTGCAAACAAATACACACATTTTACGTGTTGTTTAGTGTTATTGAGAAGTTGAACAATTTAGCCCTATGGAAAAATATGAATTCCATGCATATAATGTTTGTAAGTTCTTCAAAAAGTCGTGACTCCTTCGGCTTTAATGCCATGTTAGCGAAAACAATGAGATGAAGAACAGCTTCTACTATTAATAAATAAATAAATAACACCCAACAGTCACATACATAGTCCTGACCCCACACTAAGATCGAGTCTTGTTTCGTGGGTTTCAGGAACTACGAGAGACTTTTCGGTCTCACAAACACCCATACCCGGAAGAAATATTTCATATATTTATATATTTCCCGGAAGAAACATTTCTCTCGGTGCGGGGATCGAACCCGCGGCCTCTCGTTTCACAGGCGTTACTTAGTACATGAGCCGTATAATTTTTAATTGGTTGATTTATAAGCTTCGAAGTGATAAATCTAGTTTAATTTAATAAAGCAATAAATTCATTTACAGCTCGATATTATCTTTCATTGTTTTTTAAAGGGTTTTGACTTACGCTACTTTCACACGGCAACATTCTGTTTTTTGCAGAATCCTGTTTAGTAGTGTACGTGCTGCAATACTAGCAGTCATTCGATTATTCTGTTTACAGTATCCAGCAAAAAACCGATCCGTCCGAATTTGACATTCGGTTTTGCCACTACAAACTGGATGACAATGTCCAATAAAATGCAGGATCCAGATTAATTACACCTATAGTTTAATGGAAATATTCCCGCTAGCTTCCATACTGTTTTTTACTGGACGGGCTGATTGGAGTATACCTATACCGCTCGTTGCCCTACAACAAAAAACAGGATGCAAACTACTGTGTGTGAACACAACAGTGGTTTTTGCAGGATTCCGTAAAAAAACCGTTCCCGCAGAACTGGATGCCGTGGGAAAGTAGCTTTAAACGTCTTTCTGCAATCTAAAAAGTCCTTCTTACGTCTGATCATCTCATTAACGAAAGCGATCAAATAATATAATGTTACATGAATGTCGAGAAACAATGCAATGTTATTTACACTAACAATATTCTTGGCCTTTGACTTCAGAGCACATAAACCGAGACCAATAATTATATAGCGCATTCCTTGATATTGCTCATTGCATTAACATGACGTATAATATTTAATTATGATAAGAATAATATGTTTACTGTTACGAGCATCGATGCTTGAGGAACTCGTATTAACTACTCTAGAAGGTCTAGACATGATATTTTTCTTGCATTAATCTGAAATTTACATGTTATTTAAGATTATGTAATAATATTCGAAATTCATAAAATGTTATCGTAGCGAAAATTAATTCGGGAGTGATAAGATATCTTTATGAAAATCTACCTAGTTATTTAATTAAATTGATAGTTTTGACATAGCACTGAAGTCCTTTTCCTTGGTGACTTTTCATTTTCAATGTGTAATGCTAGAATATTTCTATTTCAAGGGAAAACCGATAAAATATTCTTTATCAAAGGCAAATTAAGAAGAAAAACAGCTATACTTACATTAAAGCCTTAAGAAGGATATGTAAAAATAAAAAATGTATGCAAATGCCTTTAAGAATAACTTTACAAGCTACAAACACTCAAATATTAATTCTGATTAATCTTGATATAATCGCTGACTTCTAAACCCATTCACCTTAACTAAATAAAGGCTGAAATGATAAAGACAATAACAAACATAAAATATGACTTCGAAGTACAATCTTAATGGAAACATAATTGAATGAGACAACAAGCTAGTTTTGGCGGCAAGTGGGCGAAAATCGGCGGCCATTTTGAAAGTTATCAAGTGGCATACGCGTAGGTGAGAATTTTTATATTGTTTACGCGATTAGGATGTTTACTAATTCCATTTCACACGTCCAGCTCGATATGTTTGCTTTAACAAATTAAATTAAAATGGGATTTGAGAGGATTTTAAAACGCGCGGTGAGATCGTTAACGACTGTAATATTTTGATGAGACCGTTCCATTTCATGTTACGAGAAAACCGCAAATACCTACTCACTAAACTAAAATGTTAAACATAACAAATCATCAAAAAATGTGTTGTAAGATTAAGGTGATTCACGGACTGTTACCGAGTAAAGTTTATTTTAAAATGTTTCGCTTTTTGGAGACTTGCCCTTGATTTGCGTACGTTTTTTTACATTAAATCACTATTTGTGCGTTGGTAAAGTTAATTTATTTCGAGAATTTTACGACAATGATAACCTAATAAAATGTTTAATACAAAAATACTCTATATTCCAAGAAACATAAATAAAATTTCATACCTAAACCACGATTTATTATTTGGTGCATTACCAATCAGTCTGAGCATTATTAGGCATAGAGCTAGCATATAGTATATTTTTACGGCCTTATCCATATACATTTTTACAACGAATTTAATCAACAATGTTTTGTCTTCTTCGCTCATACTGAATTCCAAATGCGTTCGAAGGAGACCATAACATTTGATAACTAAAATAGGTTTTAAACTGTTTATGGATAAGGCCGTTAGAGTGTTTACTGCCACTAACCGACGAATAACAGAATCTTGTCAAGCCAGCACATATCTTTTCGGTAGTTCACCTGTGCAGGCGTAGGCAAAAAACCCAACCGCGCAACACATTCGGCCGCGAAGGACGTGTGCGGCGTGCCTGCGTACGCGCATCTCCTCTCTCTGTCACTCAAATGATATCGCGGTCTCTGTCTATTTGCTCTTTAAATCAGGCAGGACCAGTTATCAGGCTAAACTGGCTTCTGAAGAATGACGAATTTTATGAATATTGATATGATGCTAATGTCGCAAACTAATCCCATGACTATATTTAGTTTAGAGTAATCATGTGCGAGTTTTGCAATAAAACAAGTAATGCATGCTGCATGTTAATTTACTATGAATTAATGTGTAGATTTATGAACACCATTGAGTAAAGCCAAAATTTACATTCATTATCCATGTGTGGACAACTAAAAAACTATAGTGTAGTTAGGTACATGGTTCTGTGCTTATTATTCAATGCAAGTCATTGTCCAAGAGAAAGATGGTATTTTATAATATTTTTAGAAACATATTATATCTTTTTATATGAACCCTTCACAATACCTCTTGTTTCATATTCATCTGTCCTTATTTTCCTGTTCAAATGTAATAATGCTAGTCAATTTATGTGTTCCTTCTTTTAAAAGAATACCTGGTATTTTTAGTCATATTTCTTTGATATACTTAATTATGGACACAACACAAATCACAATAAAGTGTAAGTAAAATACCAGATCTTTTAAAATCAATTCTGTGATTTGGTTAATCACACTCCATAATTAATAAGATAATATCTATGCTATAAAGACTTTAACCATACACTAGATGCTTCATCCATCATCTTCAGTCCCAGGATATCCATTGCTGGATACAGACTATTATAAGCATTCTGCAACCATTTACTTCCTGCAAACCATAATAGATTACTATCTGTGAACCTTATGTTCATGCATCCTTATGGCATTATTCATAGACAGTCATAAAACTCTATTAGTTATCAAATGTTTTACCCTTTTTAAACAACTTTTGAATTCAGTATAAAAAACAAAATATTGGATAACTGATATATATTTAAACACAGTCAACGAATAAGGCCGTTAAGAGTGCAACACAAACATTGTAAAAAAAACCTGGTATTTGCATTCCAGTGACAAGGCTCAGCCTAATTATGCTAATAATGGTAGTCATATTCCATTATGAATGGTTAATGTAATTGCTTTTCTACCTGTCTAACGCCCGAATACTGGAACGCCATTCAAATAATAAGTTGCTCTTAACAGCGCACGGCCCACTTAGCCAGTACATTTAATCGGGATTAACGTAGTTAAGCGCCATTTATATTTAGGTTGCGTTCCAGTATTTGGGCGTTAGTCACTGTATCACAGTAACAGATTTAGTATCACTTATTTTCATTCTTATCAATTTAAACTTCTAAAGTAAAGATAATGGATGAGCCAAATAGTTGTGTAGTGAGTCTAATATTTCTATGAACACAACTAGTGTAAATTATTCCAACCATAATGTAATTCAAGGTTATACCCCAGTTTTAAGTATACAAAAACTTCTGTTCGTAATTTGAAGCTAAAACGTTCGAACAAAACGTTAAATTTCGAAATTAGAACGCTATACATTTATGTAAACAAATTGTTTTTGTAAGATAATTCATGTACTCGACTCACTCACCGAAGCTCTCAGTCAGTTTCAGCATTACCCCGCCGATGTGCATGTCTCCTTTCACGACCATTGTCCGCTTCTCGTTCAGGTCTGTCACGTAAATCGTGAGGTTCCATGACCCGTCACCTACTACTTCGCCGTCCGCCAACATTTTCACAAGTTCTTGAACACTTTTTACACTCTAAATGTCACTTCCGAAGGCGCATTGCGAGCGCTCAATTAATATTCACACACGTTTGCCTTAACTGCGCGCCAGACGTCAACTGAGGATACCCGATACGGGTTGTAACTTGTAACTTGTGAAGGGTCTTCACTGAAGACCGCTCGCCTCATGAGTCGTAACTCGTAAACACACCCGTAAATGCGCAGGCGGGAAAAACTGGAACTAAGTTTGACGTCATGGAATGTTGCCGACATAATGAATTTACCCATAGATTCACCGTTAAAGACTATTTATGTTAACTGTTATTTTGATATTACATTTAAACAATTCCACGTTTGTACTTATTTAATGTGATTGTAATGTAATGAAAACTGGATAAATACATTATACTTCTAACATATTTTAAATGCCTCGACGCGGTGACGCAATTGTATAACAATACAAAGCTGTGGTCTCGGATTCGAATCCCGGATCAGGTAAAGTAATGTTTCTATTTATTTTGCATTATACAGGGTATATCAAGACTGCTACCGAAAACGAAGCCGGGTGGTAGTTTAAGCGACTTCAGACACAATGCAACAGAAAAAGTTGGAAAAAAAAGCGACAATTTTTTTTTTGCAATTTTTTTCCTATGGCCATATTTGAGTGGTAAATACATTTTTTTCTAAAATAATAGTATATACCCTTTTATTTATAAATAATCTAAGGTATAAAAGAGTTTAAATTATCATTTTAGCAAAAACTATGGATTTACCACCCAAAAATGGCGATTTTAAAAAAATCATAAAAAATAATTGTCGCGTTTCTATGCAAAATTTTTGGTTGCATTGTGTTTGTAGCCACTAAAACTACCACCCGGCTTCGTTTTCGGCAATGATAAAAGATATATAGAGGATCACGCACAAAAGTAGCTATATATGTCAAGTTATAGTTATGTTAAGAATATCGACGCGGAATGTACATTTATGTATCTGTCTCATTTACACAAAGCTGACTTGTCCCTTAATGAAAGAGACAAATAATAATTCCTTTGTTTCGAATATGGCAATATTTTGTTCACTAACCACACTGGGACCGCCCATACACCAAAATGACGCCATTTTAGTTATGCTTTCGAAACCACAGACTATTAAACCAAAAACTGCATGAAATGTCAAACTGTGGCGTTATCTGTCAATCGGAGTAAACAAATCTGCACAATCAAAGAATTTCGGATTATTCATTGGTTAATCTCGTTTGTTAAGTTTGTTTAGTTTGCTTATTAGTTTAGTTGTTAAGTTTTTAAAATGCCTCAGTGTTGTGTTAAAGGATTCGAGTCGAGTTCAAGCAAAAAGGACCCTAACATTTCTTTTCATAGGTTAGTAACTGTTTTTACGAACTACTAACAAATATGTGCTAAATTTACATTTTGGATTTATTTTTATCATTTATAAATGTATTTGGATCTTGTTGATTAAGTTTTAGACTCTTCTAGGCGTTATTTATACAAGTAGTGTAAATAACAACCTCATTGTTTGTTTACACACAAGTTTAGGGATGAGTGGATTCGATACGAAATTATTCATATCGATATTATCATTTTTAAATATTTTGATCTTTATTTTTCAAAAAAAGAAAAAAATAGTTTATATTTAAATATATATTCAGACCGAGAAACAAAGTGAAATTAAAAATATTTTTTAGATTCCCTATAAACATACAAACCAGGACAAAATGGATACAAAAAATTGGAAGCTATTGGAACCCTGCAATAAATACATTTATTTGTTCATTACATTTTGAAAAAGAAAACAGCTTTCCAACAATATTTCCGGTAAGTGAAATTGTAGTAATTATGATATTTTATCTAATAATCCTATTAATAATACAACTGTTAATCAATAACAAAGATGACATGCAAGATAATTTGGACAATTGGTAGTCTATTGTCTAATGTTCTGGAGAACCTTTTAATGAACAGAAATAGTTTTATATTTTATTATTAATTATTATAATTGTTTATCTTAACCAACACTTTTATATTCATTGATTGAATTCTAAGTGAGACATAATGATTTTCCTCAGTCAAATAATAGCAATAAAAATCTACCTATGTTATTTTATTTTATTTGGTATGTATTAAATATCCTGATAGGTATTTTTGATTTTAGCCAAGAATGGTGCAACGTAATAATGAACGAAATGTATTAGATGCAACTGGGTGTTTGTCTCGACAGGTATAACCTTGTAACGGTTTTAACATGTAAATTAGTATTAGTTGGTCATATATTTATATTATGGCGACTAAAATAGTAACGATAATTGTAAAGTATTAGTATATTTTTAGGAATATCAAAGAAATAAATTCAACCAACCGTCACATACATAGTCTGACCCCACATTAAGATCAAAATGTTTCCATCCATCCATCTCAGCCACAGGAAGTCCACTGCTGAACATAGGCCTCCCCCAAGGATCTCCACAATGACCTGTTGGAAGCGGCCTGCATCCAGCGACTTCCTGCAACCTTAGCCAGATCGTCCGTTGACCTTGTAGTCGGGCGTCCGATATTTCGCTTGCCTGTACGTGGCCTCCACTCAAGAACCTCAAAATGTTTAATACATCACATCACTATTGTTTATGTAGCAGTTGCATTTTTTATTAGTTCTGTTACAAATACATTTATCATATTAATATTTATGCATACATAAGCTCACGCCTTTTTCCAAGAAGGGGTAGGCAGAGGTGCAACCAGGACACCCACATTTCGCCTTGTATGTTCCGTCCTACGATGTTGTAGGTGGCGAGCCTATCGCCATATCGGGCACAAATTCCTGACTGTGCTGATAATGAATAGTAAAAGCCGATATCACTTTGCGCGACCCGGGATTCGAACTCAAGACCTCAGCTTTGTAACCGTACCATAGTACAACTACGCCACCGAGGCAGTCAATATTTATACATAAATTAAAATCTATAGTACACATTATTCACCGCTTATATGTTTATGTATGTATGTACCTTATGTATTTTTTGTTTGATTGATTGATTTGAAAAATATATTTTTTTCTAGTGCTGATTTCCTGCCTTCGTTCGAGATCTCCGCTACAATTCCTTTATTCAAAATCAAAATTAAAATATTCTTTATTCAAATAGTCTTTCAAAAGATCTATTGGATTGTTCATTTCTGCTACCACCGCTTCGGAACGTGTTGTAGCTGTGAAGAAGAAACGGCGCAAGAAACTTCGTCAGCAACACAAACTGTCTTTTATCTTCTTTTATATCGCCATTTAAAATTACAATGGTTCATATCACAGAACACAATAATATCAGTTTATTTAGTTAATTGTTTAAGTTCTATTTTTACATTTTAATTGTTAGTTTTGTGTAGATATTTCTATTTATATATTTAAGTTGTTAATTTAGTGTTCATATTTTCATTGTTGCTAAATGTCTGTTTTTTTTTAGATTTTAGTTATATTTTGGCAAAAAAATATTGATATGGTGAAAATTGGTGCTTAAGGAGAAAAGTGTGGCAATACTACTCGAAGTCGCAAGCAAATTCTAGATATTAATAAAGTTGTATTTTATCTTACGTGTGTATTATTTAAAAAATCCAATCCAATCATCAGGTAAAACTTACCAATGGAATAAATCATAGCATGAAAAAAATATCAAAACCTTGACATTTTTATCGGATTTAATTTTTAATGATTACTGTCAAATCCTAAAATCCCCTGTTTAAACTTAATTGACATATAAAGCGAAAATTAAAAATGTTATATTAATTTTATTCGTATGCCACTGTTGATGATCGATATCGATAGAAAATTGGGTACTAGGGAATCACTATTTTTAGGGGCGGAGCCGCCGCCATTTTAGTTCATCAAAGTGGTACGCGTCACGTGACCTTATGTTTCATCCTCTATAATCTATAATCATTGGTTTTCGGTAGCAGTCTTGAGATACCCGGTATGTCATATGACGCTTAAGACGTGACCACAGACTACATAGAAAGAACCTTGTACGTTCCATTGTCCTGATTGGTCAGTTGGCCCCAAGAAGCTTATACCCAAATGGAGATTGCATTCCGTATAAAACACTGAAGCTCAAAAATTAGACCTTGAATGACGTCGCTGTTGCCTGCTATCCTTTTCTTTAGAGTGACTATGAATTAACATGACATTTTGTTCTCCATTTAGGTATAAACTTGTTGGTTGGCCCCGTACTTACCGCTCTTTACTCAATGCGTAAGACGAAATATTATAATGTATTTTTCAGCTTAACTGGCGCGGAGTCTACATAGAGTCCTCGCCCCGTAAGTCTGCGCGCGGAGAAAATTGGAACTGATGATGATGTCATGAAATGTTGCCGACTTAGTGGAATTACCCATAGATTTATCATTAATGATCGATATTTAATTTTTAATGCACTGTTACCGGGAAATGCATTCTTAAATTGGACAACTACTTTATGAAAGGGGCATGCCCACTCCCCATACAGATGTCGGCCCCAGCTGCCCACGTTTCAAAATACACTCAAATTATTATATACAATGTAGTAAATAACTTTTAAAAGGATTGGATGCAATAAAACTTGGGGGTTCGAAGAAAAAACACTTTTTGTTTTCTCCTTGCTCTTGTTTTTACAACGTTGTTGTCATAGTTTCTTTATACCATATTATGTATTTACATTTGCGATACTTATTTTATTATACAATAATATAATATGTAAGGCGAAATTATACATATTTGATACACAAAATACCTCTATATACAGGAGTAGCATGGTGGTCGAACTCTTACTATGGCGTTTTATTTTATGAGCAGATTTGTTCCATGATAAATATTGACATTATTTGTGTTAATATTATTCCATGTCATAAATAATAAGGACATTGTCCAGTTATTGAGCAAGAGGATAAATGTTGCTTTGATGCCATGCCCATCCGAGATACCATATAACTGTCATAACATGGGTACAGCATCCAACAGTTCTACAACCTACAACACAATTACAGCAATCCTTTAAGGCGTTTATACCGGAATCATTGCCATCAATTAATTAATATACAAAATATATTTTTCGGTTTATGTGCCTACTTAAAATTCTGTCTCTTAGTAAGAAGAAGCTCGGACCGAAGTTATTTCCTTCCATTAC
This sequence comes from Hyles euphorbiae, assembly GCA_023078785.2. Classification (NCBI taxonomy): domain Eukaryota; kingdom Metazoa; phylum Arthropoda; class Insecta; order Lepidoptera; family Sphingidae; genus Hyles; species Hyles euphorbiae. Next base: position 5,038,768 of record CM041053.1, read on the forward strand.
ACTAATTCTGTGGTTATTGCATACCTCTATCCTGTAACAACCATTAAATCTTCTATGCTCACCGTAATATGAGCTTGCTTGTTTAATTTGGTATGTCTGGAAATCATTATTTTGATGATTTGAATGCTTATTATAGAAACATCACACAAAATCATCAGCTTTTAGAGAATTATAAAAACATTACGAACTAAAATAATATATCACAACTACACCCAAATCCTCAATTTTAAGAGAAAATTAAAAATTGGCAACACTTCCATGGCGTTTGATCTGGGAATGTATAAGTACTTGCACGTCCACTGTCAATGTCAAATTTCAAATTTTTAAAATATACCCTATTTCTATTTACATTAGGCTGACAAATTGAATTTGACAAACGTCAACTGTCAAAATCGGCGGTCGGGACGTGGAAGTACATAAAACAAATAGTCATGTAACTGTTTTTCCGGTAGCTACTTTTTATTATAAAAATAATATTCCCGGAGTATTTCAGGAAACAAATGATACTATCATTGTGGATAAATTGAGTTATGATTTTGTAATAAAACGGTAAAGTGGGCAGGTGTAGGGCCAATTTTGGGCATTCTCCTTTAGTACCTTTCTTCGTCAATAAAAAATATTTTCACACGAACAATAATTCATATTACATTTCTTAACGACAAATACATTAATACAATACATTTTTTTTTTATTGCAATGAATGGCGAGACGAGCAAGCCGTTCGCCTGGTAAGCGATACGACCGCTCATAAACAGTAGCAACATTCCACTGCGCTCGCCATCCTGAGACATAAGATGTTAAGTCTCAATATGTCCAGCAGTTAACATACAGTACATTGAAAAAGTGTTTTAATCACAGAATTATAATCAACTCATTTTTAAACATAATAATACTCTTATATAAATATAATTCAATAAATGCCAATTTTGATACTCTCAATAGTATTTTACACATATATTTTCAATATAGTGTCAATTAAAAAAATGTACGTTTGTTTAACAGTTTATTGTATACTATATTTGAAATGAAACTAAAACATATCAAACCTTTGTCAATCACATTATTAAAATATATAAAATTCGGACATTAAAAAATGGTGGCCCAAAATAGTCCTTATAACCTAATAATGAACTACTACCTGAAATATATGAATGTTTGATGTTTTATCAAAATTAGGTCATTTCACTATCAAATTTCAAAACCTTTTATCAATCCTTTAATATATACGATACAAATTTACGTATATAAAAATACTCACATATTGCTAATTGCGAAATAACAAAGTTACCCCAATTGACCATAGGTACCACAATTCCCATTTTTTGTGGAGTTTTTAATTTATATGAGGCTTGCCTCATTAACAGCGCCCTCCGTCGCGCGCACACTTACTGGCGCAGAGTCTACTTCTGTGGGTACTTCTTGGTCTGTGTATCTGTGTACAATACAATCCTTTTAGTCTATGGCTAGTGTGACAGTTTGTCAAAGTGACATTTCATAAATTGACAAACTGTGATCAAAACTCGGGTTTCGGAAACATGTATTTGGCGGTTTCGTGTTTTTATTTTATATGGTTAAATATATAATTCTGATATCATAACATTTATTTAATCTACATAAATGAGCTACATATAATAGTGTGTAAGCTGTGTGAACAGGCAAGAAACAGCCGAAAATGGTTTCCAAGACTAGTAAGGGTTGTAAGTATTTAGTGATTTAATTGATTCATTTTATCATATATTTTTTCGCAGTATTTAATTCGTTTTACACATTATGTTTTAGTACTGATGTGTTCAACACCGGAACATAGAGGAGAATCGCCGTCAAGGGACAGTGATTCGCTTTGTGATTCGGAATCGGCGAGTCCGGTCCCGTTTCTCTGCACCCAAGACGGTGCTGAGGGAGAAACCGACGTTGTATGGAATTTTTACACACCAAAATCTGGTCGTGCGGCGCAGCTACACTTAAAAAACACCACACCTGTTAGCAGGAAATCTAAAAGAGCCATACGAACTAAGTTAATCGATAAACCCCAGCCTAAACGAAGGAATATCCGCAACACTCAGAAAAATACACAATTATTTCAAGATCTTATTGAATTAAATCAAAATTTGCATGAGTTAGTAAAAAAACCACTGAATGAGAAACCTCAATCAGGGAGTGAAGATGATGTATTTGGTATTTCACCAGAATGTTCTCCTAAAGGTAACAGAAGGTTGAGTTCGAATTGTTTGAGGAGAAATGTATTGAGTTCAAATTTTAATAAACCTGAAAGTGAAAATGTACTGGAGTCAGATGACTCAATGAATGAATGTCTGATCAAAGCTAGTCAGATGGTTGAAGATATAGTGTATGATGAAAAACCCTCATTACCAAAAAGGCCATGTTATGGATTTAACCACAAACCAAATACAGAAAGTAATAAATCTATATACAAGCCTAAAATTAACCATGACTCAATGGATGCATTACTGGGTAACATAAAACTAGAATCACCAACGCTTAACAAAGTGAAAAAACTTGATTCTCCACATCTCAAAGACGACTCGTTTGATAACATAGTTGGTAATTTGAATGAAAGCATTTTTGATCAATTGACACAGATGCCTGTAAAAGCAGATATCTCAAATAAAACAAATGACTGGAAAGTGGAGGAAATAGTTTTCAATGAAGGGAGTCCGCTGTCAAAATCATTTGGACGACATAACTCTATGCCAGAATCTCCATCTTTGTTAGATAGCAACAAGCCTTCAACAAGTGGAATGGTTTTTGGCAGATACAATTCTATGCCATATGAAAAACAAGTTGGAAATCCATCAGGTATACTATTAATTATGTTTTATTTGATATGCTCATGCTTTAACACATTAACCGCTGTGGGGGTCACCGGTGACCGGCACCATACCCTTCTCTCAGCGCCATGGGGGTCACCGGTGACCGCAAACTAAAGAATTTATATACCAAACGGCCTAAATTGAACATATGGGTCAAATTAGCTTGGCGGTTAATGTGTTAAATAATTATACTTTAAACAAAGTGTCCAGAAGTTATTGGGTAGGTCAGCATAGTTGTGTATTGTATATAATCTATACAGATAATCAGTTGTTGAAATTAAATCAATGTTTTGTTTTTATCTGGTGGAATATTCTATTCTAATCGTGCATACATAATGATGGATAACCAAACTGTGTACAAAATAAATCATTCTTAGACCAGCTAGATATAACAATCTCTTGTTTGATACTCTATTGACATGCTACTGCATTTACAACTAAGGGTATGGAACATGTTTTTACCAAATAAAATGTCCTTGCAAAGGTTAATAGTATTATCTGATGATAAGAATACTAACTGATAGCCATTAAAGTATGTTTATATCATGTAACTATGCTTACATAGCTAATACTATCATGTAATATACTATTACAATATACAATATCTTATTCATTCAATCAATATGCATATGCAGATGTTCTGACCAGACTGGAAGTTTAAATGTAGATTATTATGTTGTTATATTCTAATGATTATTTTTATTTTTACAGCAGCTGGAGATTCCCCCATAAGGTGTACACCAGATGAAATCAAAAGGAAACATCAGTTAGCTAGGGAGAAACTATTAGCAAAACGGCTTCTACCTTTTACACAAAATAGTGACACAACAAAGAAGAACTTAATAAACTCACAAAATACTGTAACAAAAACACAGAATACTATAGTTAAAACACTAAATAATGCAACCAAAATACAAACTGAATTACCTGCACCACCAAAGGTTGTAAAGAATGCCAAATTTGTACCAAAAGTACCAATATCTTGCCGTACCTCACCACAAAACAAAATTCAGTTGAATGGCACTACAAGAAATCCTACAGATTTGAAATCATTACTAGAACAGAAAAGACAAGAGGCATTGCTGAGGCTGAGAAAGCGACAACAGAATAGGTAAACCGATTACCATACATAAATAATAAATAAAACTGCTACTGTAGAGGAGGTCCACATAAAAACCCAGCTATATGTGAATATTGTTGAGAGTTCATATATATTTTATGTAAATTGGAAACTATATAACATAAGTTTAATGCATCCTGATAATAAATTACTGTACATGTATACTGAGCTTTATCTTTACAGTAATACTCCATATAATCGCAAATTTGTCTATGTATTACCAACATTATTTTAGATGAGTGCCTTATCAGATTTTTGTTGGCTTGTGGCCTGCCTCACTGAGATGAACTGTACAGAGATATACCAGCAGTAATATTTTATAATTGTTAAATATTACGTGGTGTTTATTCTTGGACTGAATACAATATAAGTTAAATTATGATTTCTATGATGTATGTAGTTGAAATTATGGTGTTGTATGTTATAAGTAGTGCCTGAGTTATGAGTTTTGGCATTGTGATACATTTTAATAAATCAGTGATTTTTTTACTACATATTGTATTTATTTTCAACAATATCTTGGGAGGAATAATCTTGCAATTATAAATCTTTTGTGGGAGGCATTTTATTTTATTTTGCTATGATTCTCGTTATCAGGTAGTCTTTGAAATCAATATAATAAAAATAATAAAAAAGACTAGTACCTAACAGTAAAGTATTTCGTTGAAACGATCTATATTTGAATCTATCTATTGAGATCACCGAAAATCGGGTGAAATGGAGGAAAATTATTAGGAAAACGGATCCTGGCACCAGCTGGGATCTCCTTCTTCTCACTGGCGATACAGTTAGAGGAAGAAGATCTATAGTTGAAACATGGTTGAAAATATAAACAGTTAGTAATTTTAGTCTTAATATGTGTATATACCTAACTTATTTATTAATGAGACGTCCAATAGCCTACTCTTTTTACCTTTAATATAATTATTGAGGTGATCCATTTAAGTAAAATGTGTTCTGGAATTTTTCAGTAGCTGCTTCATGTACCTATGAAAAATAGTGTAAGCAAGTGTAAGTTTTTGTCTGTTTTTGCAGTGTACTAGAATATCACCAGATAAGGAAGGTACAATGCCTTGCGATTACAAATACTTACCTATTACAGAGAATACAATGGTGATATTGGTGATGATGATGATGAATTGACCTTTTAACTCATGTAAATAATTTCGTGCAAAGAATAGACCACTAGTTTTCGTGTCAGTATTAGTTTGTTAAAATCAGTTAAAATGACGATTTCAACATCTTATATTATAAAACTTACCTTTAGTGCATATTAAAAGTTTCCACATGGTGATTTTAGAAGTATTAGGCTTTTTCATAATTTTATAAAATCTATTAATTATTAATATCGATCATTTTAGTCGATTTTCCCATTCAACTGTAATTAGTCGACTTTGGCTTTACGCGTCATTTTTATTTCTTAACCTGTGGTCAATTGTCAAAGTGACATTGACATTTGACAATTGAAATGGTTCTAGGCAGTAGGTAAATAAATAGAAAATTTCATAAATTATAGCGATTTATTACCCGAAACGAACATATTTTAGTTATTTAAATTATTTTAGTTAAACTTTATCAACAAAGGAAACAATGGCATTGTCTTACGTTCGTCAATTTGCGAGAGGGGTATGTATCAGTGTACAAAATGTAAATTTGGCAAAAAGGAGTATAAGTACAAGCCTTCCGAATAGATTGGGCATGATACCTATAGTTGTGGAGCAAACTGGTAGAGGCGAGCGCGCATACGACATCTACTCAAGGCTACTTCGAGAGCGGATCATATGCTTAATGGGGCCGGTCACAGACGAGATTAGTTCCTTAGTCGTCGCACAACTACTCTTCCTGCAGTCAGAATCGTCCAAGAAACCGGTGCATTTGTATATCAACTCCCCAGGGGGTAACGTCACAGCTGGGTTAGGAATTTACGATACTATGCAGTACATAACACCGCCTGTCGCTACTTGGTGTGTAGGACAAGCTTGCAGTATGGCATCTTTGTTGCTGGCAGCTGGAGCACCAGGTATGAGACATGCCTTGCCAAACTCTCGTATTATGATTCATCAGCCATCTGGTGGAGTTCGGGGCCAAGCAACTGACATACAAATTCAAGCCGAAGAGATATTGAAACTAAAAGCACAGATTAATAAATTGTATGTACGGCATACGGGGTTGCCTTTAGAAAAGGTACAGAGTTCCATGGAGCGTGATTGTTTCATGTCACCATTGGAAGCAAAAGCTTTTGGTTTGATAGACAATGTGCTAGAACATCCACCTTCTCATGCGCTGGAAAAGGAATGTGCTGCGGGAAACACTGGACCTGCAACTAACTGATTAGGATATTTGTGCTGTTGAAAATGTTAACTTAAATATTTGTTATAGACATTAAAAAATATTTTCATATTGGATAAAATTTGTTTTCGTTTACCTTTTTCCTTTAAAATATAAATGAGGACATCAATGCAAAAGTAGCCGTAACATATTTAATTTTGCTTGGTTAGGCTGTTTTTATACAGCTGGCTCTATATCACAGATCACTCAATGTATACTGGGTATCTCAAGACTGTTACCGAAAACGAAGCCGGGTGGTAGTTTTAGTGACTACAAACACAATGCAACTAAAAATTTTACAAAGAAACGCGACAATTATTTTTTATGATTTTTTAAATATCGTCATTTTTGGGTGGTAAATTCATAGTTTTTGCTAAAATAATAATTTAAACTTTTTTATATTTATAAATAAAAGGGTATACACTACTATTTTAGGAAAAAATGTATTTACCACCCAAATATGGTCATAGGAAACAAATAACCAAAAAAAATATGTCGCTTTACTTTGTAACTTTTTTTGTTGCATTGTATCTGAAGTCGCTTAAACTACCACCCGGCTTCGTTTTCGGTAGCAGTCTTGAGATACCCTGTATAATGCTATATACAGATGGCTGCCAAGACAGTGTATATACACAGGCTACTGCAAAATGCTGTTCTTGTCAGATTTGTCATACATTGATAGATTAGGAAGTTGATGGATTTCATTCTTATTGATCTAAATAAAATTTGATTTTTTTTTGTCATACAGTAATCACACTTGAAAATGCTGCATAATTCATAACTCAAATTATAATTTATGTTCCTACTATAGAGTTATTAAAACATCATCATAAACATAATTTTATGTGTACACTTTGATTTATTGACTACCAATATATGCTATATCTAAAGTATTTTATGTCCTTGCTCTATATTAGCCTCCCCATAAATCACATGTATACTTACCACTAAGTTCATTTTGATTTGTAGTAACTTGGTAGTGCTTGAATAATGGTTTCTTAGATTTACACATTGAAATAAAACTATTATTTACGGATTTTATCGCGGATTTGGTTTAATTTTTACATTTTTAACTTCCCGGCGTTTCATCGAAAACACGCGCGCACGTCATATCCGTAAATAATACTTTTATTTCAAATGGTAGAGCTTGTTTAATAAAATATACTTCTGTGTTATTTTTTTCAAACACATTGCTGAGAGTATGTGACTTGATATCCTGCCCAACGACATTAATTATCTTAGCAGTTTGTTTGGCGTACCTACATAATATATAAACCGTTCACTAACGCGTAGTGACCGATTTTTTTTTGAAATCTAAATCCTCATTTCTGCCAAGTTCGAGTTTATACTGTTAAATTCAATTTATTTTGGTGACTTGAAGGGTGATAATAATCAGGTATTTTCTTAATAATACAACATTTGTATAAACATTTATTTAAAAGGGTAACAATGAGCTGGGTTTATATGGGGGAACATGACACAGCTTGGTAGGTTTAAGAGGGTAGTTAGTACGCAGATACGTGTTTGTAAAAACATGGATTCACAAATATTTTTTCGTGCGGATCTTCTTAGACTAGTTTTAAGAAAACATGGTCGGGTAAAGCTACGATTTTGTTATTCATAGACCTTCGCAGAATAACATTTTTGAGTTCCTTGCTATCCAACTATAGTAGTAACTGACGTTGGTGTATATAGACAACGCTTGATGTCTTTTATGGTTCCATGATAATATTCCTATTTCCCAAGTCTTATCTACGATAAGAGCGCCGCCGGAATCACCCCTGTGAAATATAATTTATTGCGGACAGTGTTCAACGCAAAATCATTTGTTAGATTTGAAGTTGAGATCTATTGTTTGACTGTGGACTAAAATAGCTGACACCGGTGATGGGTGACGGGTGATGCCCTGTACTCAGAATAGAGGATTTGACTGTGCTCCGCAGTTGCAATGTGGGGTTGCGATTGCTACAGATTATTGTGAAAAAAAAACAAGAATCGGTAAGTACCCAATATTCTATTTTTATATTATGATAATCCAGCCTGTACGTAAACATCCAATGCAAGGGCACGGGCCAAATTTTATGATTCTGAGGGCTTAGGCCATAGTCTACCATACTGGCTCATTGGATACAAGCGCTCACTTTTATTCAGCATTCAAATGTATCAATAAATTCTATTGCCACCGTCTTACATATTAAGCTCGAGACTATTCAACATGTAAAATTAAACAATATACAGTTTAGTTTCATGATAAAAATATAATTCGTTAATGGAAAATACTCTCAGTATGCAAATAATGGTAGGTATAAGATATAAAAGTGCCCACCTACTACGTATTAATATCTGATATTGTGAGCTTTTTATTCTTGAGTGCTTCATATGCGATAAATGGAAAATTATTTTCTACAAAGGCCAAAGACAAAGTGAATCGTTAATTTTGTCTATAATATTTAACATTTGTTTTGTTTAATTTAAGTAAGAGTTTTGGAGATTTTTCCATAGGTTTCGTACTTACGTACCATAGGTAAGCTATGTGTGAACCACTGATAATATATTTGCAGATAGGTGCACTAAAAATCTTATGAGAATAATAAAAATATTATTATAAACTAACAGTCCTATCTACATACAATAAATATGACCCATAATCAAGGTAAAAATTTTATGTCATGTGTATAAAAATTACAAGAGACTACAGTTTGACAAATAATCAGGGGCCCTACTATATTCATCGAACGAACGAACAAACGAACGAAGGACCCTACTATATTCAACGAAACGAAGTTCGAAACTTCGGACAAACGAAGTTTTTTATACGATACGAATGTATATATATAACGTACACCGTAACTATAAGTCTATGGTTACGACCATAAATCAATAACGACCATAAGTTTTATGTAGGTACATTCGTATCGTATATAAACTTTGATCATCCGAAGTTTCGAACTTCGTTTCGTTGAATATAGTAGGGTCCTTCGTTCGTTCGTTCGTTCGTTCGATGAATATAGTAGGGCCCCAGACCCGCAAAAGTATCGTATACCTGGCAGGCCGGTCGTCAAAGTTGTCTGTGCTGCCAGCACAAAACATGCCCGGGTGTAGTTTTCCCGCTATGGCACACGTAATTTTACTTCTAAGCTTTTGCTCCATCCATTTCAATTTATGCGCCAATTCCTCTGTCCTTTCCTAGAATATGTCAAATTCCAAATTATTTAATAATTCTAGCTGGCACAACTTGAGAGATTCATAATAATCTTTAAAATCATGAGGTGTCACTTATCGTCAGGCTAAATAAAATATATAATATGATAAAAAGTTCAAGGCTAATTATGAGTATCAAACTTTTTTATATTACTACTTCTGAGCTAATTTGAAAGACATTTTCGAGTACAATAGATTAACAAATATCGTTCTAAACTGAATAATCAATATGTAGTTATTGTAATAACTTACGTTTACTAGTCCCCAGCCTGCCAATTCTGCGACGACCATGCCAGTTGGAAAAGATCGGTTTATAATAACTCGTTTGATGTTGCGTCCAAATATTAAACTATAGCTAAGAAGTGCTAGACCTATGTCGTTTTCCACTGTATCTTCGTTATAATGATCATGAATTACCACTCTAACTACTTCTCTTGTAACTGGCATCTGTGAATCAAAAATGTTATTAATTTCGGTCAATTCAAGATATATTTCACTTTTTACTCATAGGGTCTTTCACTCATTCTGTTAGCGATTGATAAGTAGACATGTTATGAACTCGGAGAGAACTTAATGGACCTAAGTGACAACTATGTTTCATTAGAAATTGTACTTACAGTGTATTTCATTATTTAGAGTTACATTTTACCTTGTTAGGGTCTTCATGACCGACGTGGGTGTAAATCTTATGGTGGCGATCTAGATTGCAAGACGACAGGCAGTGCCCGGCAGTTAATATAATTTTCTGGTTCAGTATGGATCCGCCACATGTCCAAGCAAATCCGCAATCGACGTCTAAATATGCCATATGAGGATGTGCGTATATCCTTGCATAATGTCCGCCAACAATAAATGACTCCATCTGGGTTTTAACTTTGCTACAAAACTCAGTTATGAACAGAATAATGAGCCAATTGTCAAAAATCATCACGTCACGATGCCAATACAGTGGACGAGGAGTAATGGCCCTGTTTTAATTTCCATTTTTACGACGCGACGGCACAATACGATTCGCGATGTCAATTTGTTCGAATAATTGGATTGGATTTTTATTACTTTTTTTCAGAAGTTTAATTTTTACGTGTGGGCGATGAATGAACTTTGAGAGTGGTAAACAGTAAACATGATATAAAAATTGCACGGGTGCTATTGAATAAGCTGTTATTTTTGGAATGGATTGATCATCGTTGTCATGTAAAATTATTACTTTATGTACATAATATTTTGATTTCTACTAAACCTACAACACTGTAATTTTCCTTAGAGTATTTGGCGGTTTAATTCTGGTCAGTCTCTTGCAAATATTGCACATGTGGCTTTGTTCGCAATATGTTTAGTCAGATTTGTTCCATATAAACTTGGCAGTCTTTTGAAAGACGACGACTTTTTTAGAATATTGCAGAGTATTCATGTTAGTTTTATAAATATTTCAATTTAAAAACAAATATGTACGAGTGTTTTGTATTTGTTTAGAGTCATAAAACATATACTTAAATATATAGATAAATTATTTAATATGTTATTAGAATCAAAAACATTACCAGACACACATAATTTACATGTAAAAAATGTCTTACTCCAAATATTTCCATAGTTTCTCATGATGTTAAAGATAATTTGATCATCATCAATCATATATAAAAGATAAAAGAAAAATATTTATAACAAAAGAAGCATATTATTTACTTTAATGTTTTACTTATTACGCTAAAGCAAGGACAAAAGCGATCCTAATTCGGTTGATTGAATCTGTTACATACCTTAGGGAGACAAGGACGCACAACGACATGATAATGTATGTATGTATGTTATTATTATAATATTGATGTGCGTAGGTTTTCTATTTTTAGTACGACATTTTGTTCCATTTGCATTTAAACCACCAAGATTTGAATTCATAACAACTAGGTTTGAAGGAAATTGTGGCCAGAGTAATTACTGGGCATATTGAGGCTTAACATCTTATGTCTCAGGATGGCGAGCGCAGTGAAATGCTATTCTCTCGTAGCAATAACAAAAAAAAAACTAAGTATAAAAGCATATTCGATAGTTTACACTCAATGCTAATAAATAAAGTATAAACCATGTTTCCTTGCTTAATCTGGTTCAGTAGTTCTGTATCAGCCCATATACGTCCTACTGCAGGGCACGAGCCTACTCTACAATCGAGAGTACGATTGAGAGTGATTAGGCCATATAGTCCACCACGCTGGCCTAATGCGTGTTGGCAGTAGTTACTACCTATAAATTAATGTTAACTATTTATACAATTGAATTTTCATCTCCGTTCTATTTTAAGTTATGATGTAATGTTAATGCATTACGTCATAACATTCTAGATACGACAGTACTTAATTAATATTAAGTATGTAATATTGATCTAAACAGCGATTTAACATACCATTTCGATGCCATTATAAATATGTTTATATATACGAGAGTACGTGTTTATTGAAGGATTTGTCTTCGCACTTGAAAGGGCCTGAATGCCTTTGAGTTAGCGTTAATCCCGTCGTGTGAAGGTCTCTTGGCGAGCGACTAACAGTGAGAGATTTATAAAGGACTTTTTCCTTCAAAGTAAAAAAGGTTTTCTGTGACGGAAAGATCCCTAATTTATAATGCAACGATATATCGTATGTACTTAGCTCTTGTGTGTATTGATAGTTAATCACTATGTTATGTACTATATAAGGAAAACATCGTGAGAAAATGAAATCTATGGTATGTAAAGTACGCCAACCCGCATTAGGCCGGCGTGGTGGACTATCCGGCCTAACCATTCTTAAATTGAAAATACGAGGTTGCTTCAGGAACATTTATTCGCTTATTTACTCGTATTTCTTGCATGGAACAACTAAATTAAAACTTGGCCACCATGCCGTGTCGAAGCCACTTGGGCTGCCCACAGGGTTCGGTTCTAGGCCCATATTTGTGGAATTTTGGCTTTGACGACTTCCTGACTATTCCCTTACCATTAGGATGCTCACTGACGGGCTATGCTGACGATGGCCTCTTACTTATACAGTCTAATAGTAGGTCGGGACTAGAAAGTATGGCTGACACGTGTTTAAAATTTAATATCTGAATGGGGTGACCGAAATCGCTTAAAGTTCGTACCACATAAAACGTTCCAATTACTTCTTAACGGGATCTTAAAATCGCCGCCACGTATCAAGTTAAATAATACAACTGTCAAGAGAAAGGAATCTTTTTGCTATCTTGGCTTATTTTTGGAAAGGAATTTTTCTTTTCTTGAGCATATTAAGAATGTCGGGGAAAATCGAAAAGGAACTTTTTCGCTTTGACAAGAATATCGACATCAATGTGGGGATTATCTTTTAATACATTAAAAATCATCTATGGAGCAACTTACTTAGGGTGTATATGTTATGGATCCCCCGTATGGGCTGATAGGGCTACTATCGGTGCTGTGCGAAGAAAACTTCTCCAGGGCCAACGTTTGGAGTTGATATTCTTGTGCAAGGCATATAGAACTGTTAGTACTGAAGCTTTGCCTGTCCTGGCGGGTGTACTTCCAGTCGACCTGGAGGTCCAACGTCGCGCCGCCATGTATTACTCTACTAGGGAGAATATGGATAAAAGATTTTTAACTCCACGTGAACTTTTAAAACTTTAAGTCTAAACTGTACTCTTTAAAGCTCGTTGATTCGCCTGCATGCCCATGTTCAACACCTAATCGCGAATATGAACAGTCCGCGCATCATATACTTTGGGAGTGTAGTATTTGGCAAAATGAGCGTAAAATCATGTTTGATAGTATGCAGATATCATCCGGAGTCGTATATTACATGGACCTAGTGGAGACTAGGACGAATTTCCGTGCTTTCCGGCGTTTTTGCCATACCTATTACTGGAATCAAGTATAACAGCTCACACAATAGGTCTCATTTAAATATAACAATGAATTCCGTGGTGCTTTACAGCTGGCTTCTCCGGCTGTAAGTCTTTTTGTGAGGTTATTTACCTCTTTAGTTCAATGTTTTGTCACCCGCTTTGCACGGAGGGAAGTGGACATTATTTATTTCCAACTCCTCCTATTAATTTAACTTTCTGATTAATTTCGTTGCGGGTTGAAGACAAGTTAGACATTCCCGGAGACTTGCCGAGCTTCAATGCTCGGTGTCATTACATTGCGTGCCACTGTCGATCCTGGCTTACAGGAGTTGCAGTGGCGGGTGTGAGGGCGGGACAGTCTCCAGAAAATAAATACAAACGCGCTTAACTTATACGCGACGAACTGCGGGGGTCGTATTCAATAAAAAAAAAAAATAATAGGAGAACAAACACAAAAAACACAAAATGCAATATTACATTAAGTTTACATAAGTCTACATTGTGGATCCACTAAAACCACGAGCTGTGTATAACAGAAGCTCCAAACCTCAATATTGAGGTTGTTTTAACTATATCGCAATCCGGACAGCGGTAGTAACCCGAGGTATTTATTTAATGTAGCGTTGAGATAAATCAATTTTTTGTGGTTAAATATAGCTTTGGTAAACAATTCTGGTGATTTTTTCTCACTGTAAACAACATTTTGTTTATTAGAACACTCATTCAGTAAGCGTTCAAGCTCTATGTGACCAAAATATTTTTAGCTTTCAATTTGAATCCTGTGAATGTTTATATTTCGTTTGTATATTTTTATTTGTGAACATCTTATTAATGTATAGTAAATATTTTACCTGAATAAGCAACTTCTACAATAATTAAGAAGACTATTGTATCTAGTAATAGCGTTTATTCAAATACCGCAATGTATCGTGACTTTTGGTCAAAAAATTTTGTAATATCTTATTTGAATCAACATTAATTCTTTTAAAATTTTAATCATACTTAGCCTCCATTTGATTTTAGTCATTTATTTTCTGTGTATATCTATCTAATGTACCCTTAAAAATCTAATTATAGGGTTGTTTGAAATTAAGGTGACATTGAAAAGAAAAGAGATAATATCAATGACAAACGAGAATACGAATTAATGTTATTCGCGAAGGAAAATTATGCGTAAATTCATGGTAGGTTTATGTTGATCTGACGTCTTAATGTGGTCTTTCATGTTTACCATACAGAGCGTGCAACAAATATTTGTATAGGATGCCTAACAATATAACAAGTGTTGTTCAAGCATAAAATTGTTTCAAGTAAGAGCCGCTGTGAACGCACCATTGACATCTCAATCAGCACTAAGATTTCAAGTTCTTCAGACACAATAGTCCGAAGCTTCACGTCGAAAGCAAGGTCAGCGCAGTACAGGCCGCGTTCAACGGAACACCTACAATCTGGGTTGCTTCATCAAAAACGATGATCGCGTAACGTCCTTTCATAATCTGTGAAAAGGCACGTCGGGTGGTTTGAAAGGTTAGGGCGGCGCATGCGTCCGGCGACGGTCGATATAGAGTGACGTCAGCGGGAGTCAGGCCTCAGTCAGCCGCCATCGGCCACGGTGTGAACATGTGGCTGCAATGCTTGACAGTGTCGGTGCTGTTCGCGGCTGCCGCGTCTCGAGAAGTCTTCACCAACTCGTTCCTGGTGCGGTTCAAGCGGTCGGTGCGGCACGAAGAGGCGCACGACGTGGCCCAGCGCCACGGCTTTGACAGCCTCGGCCCGGTGAGTCCACGTGATTATACGTAAACACACCGCGCCACCGTCACACGATTTATGCCGGGAGTTTCCCAAATCGCGCGAATTTGGCCTCGGCTCAGCTTTCAGCAAATTGATCTTGAAGGTTAATGCTGTAATTATCAAAGGACCTTCCGCTAGTAATTGTAATCAGTATGGTAATGTACGGCTTCGGGAACGATGTTTGTCGATTTTGTTTACAGGTTGTGTGGGCCGTTTTTGTTCGTGTTTTGAGGGTTGTTTAGACTTTAAAGCAAATGCTTATTATTCCTGAAATTATTATGGTTATTTTATAACAGTCTTGTAAAGTTTTGGGTGAATATATTTACATGAAGGGTGTTTGTTCCCGCGTCATTGTTTTCGTACGGTCGACGTAGGCAGTTAGTTGCCGCTGATAAGTTGTTATGGCCCGGACGTTGGCGCCCACAATCGTAACATTTTTATTAACAACGTTATAGATATTATGTTTCACAAATAATTCCGTACTCGAAGCTTATTTACCTCCATTCGTTTTATTGCGCTGCTTATTAAAACACCTACGAGTTGTTCGTAAACTGTTTTATTACTGAACACACAATATGAACTAGTACTTAGTTTGTTTTCTATTTTTGAGAAAACAAAGTTATTAACTTGTTTAGGATTTTTTCATACGTTTTCTTAGTCTGACTTGCGTGGTGGAGGAGAAGCATATACAATAATTATTGTGTGTTTTTACAGATATTTCAGATTTTCGATAACAATTTGAATAAACTATAAGATGTTAACTGTTGAATATAATCCTATCCAAAAGAGGACCTCATACAGTTGAAAATAATTTGCGAATTTATTTGGAGATTTATTTAATTTAATTTATAATTTCCGAGCATTATTTTTACAATTAAATATTATATTCATTGTCACAACAAAGAACATCATCAACTGATTAATCTTTAATACATGTATAATATGTATGTTGGCGCGGCTGTTAACATATTCAAGGTGGTTGTAGGTTCAAATCCCAGGGTACACCTCAAACTTTTCGGAGTCATGTGTGCATTGATAATCACCACTCACTATAAAAATGAAGGAAAACATCGAGACGAAACCCACATACCATAGCAATTTGTGTAAATTTCTATGGTATGTAAATTCTGCTAAGACGCACTATGCCAGAGGATTGACTATATGGCCTAAGCCCTTTCAATCGTACTTTCGGTTGTAGGAGAGGCTCGTGACCTGCAGTGGATCGTGGTGATATCTGACATAATATGTTGATACGCTACAGTATACAGTACACGTATAATAATAAACATGATACCCATATCGTAAGTTGTACATCAAAAGCCTTCTAGCGGTAATTAGATACTGCGAGTTACTAACACATACACCGAAAAGAAAGTTTGCACATTGTAAAATTTATCCCGACGGTAAACTTCGGCTTCTGCTTTCTCGGATTAACATACCTTTTTGTTAAAATGTTAGATGTTGGGGTAATTGTAATCATAATAATTATGTTATTGTCACCATAATTATTGCACTAAACACAACACAAGAAATACAATTAAAACATAATCACAAACACAAAAAGTTTAATTGGTGGTCTTATAGCTCAATGGAAATGTTTTACGGAATGCGTTTAAGAAAATTATAAATAGACGGCGTTTCAGTGTTGAAGATAGAAGTTACATCAAATACAAATAGGTTTGTAAGTACAAGAAACAATTAAAAAGGAAATAAAGAAAATAAAGGCACCCAATGATCACATACGGAGTCCTGACCCCACATTAAGATCAATTAAGTCTTGTATCGTGGGTATCAGAAACGATGATAGATTTTTCGGCCTCACGAACACCCAGACCCGAGACAAATACTTGTGGGCCTCAAAAACATTTGGCTCTGTGCGGGATCGAACCGTCCGAAAATATTTACTAGTGAAAAGGTGTTCACTGCGTAGCATTACCTCTGAACCGAATGATGTTGCAAAAATCGATAAATATTGTAGAAGAATAATATAAATTTTGAGATTAAAAACTTTAAATAATTTGTAACATAGCACTGTGGTAATCCTTGACGGAAAAAATGGAAGAAATATAAAGCACCGATGTGGTTGTTGCCACCACTAAATTTAATCCTGAATATTGTATTTATAATAACAAGTCTATGATTAGATTATAATTTCGTGACATCTCGTCGAAAGACAGTTCAGCGACCGCTTTTGATCCCCGAATCATAAAACTTAAATTAGATATTCCAATAACGGAGGAAAGCAAAAGCTATATTAAGCAAAGGTTATATTAAGCAAGCAAAGGTTATATTAAGCAGATTATAAATATTAGGCTTAATTTTTTTTTAAATTATGTTGTGTATATTTATCAAGTTTTTTTTAATTTTTTTTTATTGCATTGCATGGCGAGACGAGCATGCCGTTCGCCTGATGGTAAGCGATGCGACCGCTCATGAACAGTAGCAAAACCAAACAACACCTTGATTTACAAAGCAATGCTTGGCATTCCACTGCGCTCGCCATCCTGAGACACAAGATGTTAAGTCTCAATATGTCCAGTAGTTACTCTGGCTACAATGTCCTTCAATCCGAAACACAACAGTGCATTTAAACTGCTGTTTGACGGGAGAAATAGACATTGCGGTGGTACCCACCCAGGCAGCCTCTCACATATGAGAGACCTACCACCAGTATTGATATTATTTGTAAGAGATCAAATGACATAGGCGCATACTTTAAGCAATGACGGGCAGTAGTCGTTTTGGCCTAAAGTAAATCATATACATACATTTCAGCCATTCATGATTAATAGATATACTTTTAGTTCTACAACAGATTTCCGCCACATCAAATAGTATAGACGTCAATCATTAAGGATTAGCTGTAATTAGCGCCATAGGGGAAGAGGAGATGAGAATCCAACAAATTGTAGCTCAACTGCTCAATACAGTGTATCTTTCTCTAAATGACTTACGATCTCTCATTCGCAAATCTCAAAGACCGCTGAGGCTTTGGCTAATGCACGTCCGGACGGTTTTCAAAACTGTGATCATTTACCAATTTTAGTGTCAATTGTTCATCTGCAGCTTTACTATTGAATCTTCTCCTTGGGTCGCTACCCCAATGCTAGGGGTTGTGACTCATCTGGGAAATAAACTTTGGCGCACGATGTTGTGCCATCTGGATCGGTTGTTGGCGATATGAACCGTTTCAGCCACTTTAATATTGAGTTTGGCCCGGATGTGATCCGTCCAGCGCTTAATATTACTATTAAATACCACATTACTTTGGTAGCATGTAGCTTTTGGACCCCATGATCTTAGGTTGAAATACTAGAATATGAAATTATTTTGTGTTGGTATATTTTGGGCATCTTTTAGTTCTTAAAATATTTTGCCCGCATTGGATACTTCTTGAAGGAAATTGACGTCAGAAAGTTGTCCGAGCGCAAATCATAATCCAAAATGAGCGAATGAATCACAAGTCAAATGTATGAAATGAAAGAAATAAGAAGACGTTTATGGAACCAACTATCCAAATAAGATATCACTGAACCTATTCTGTAAACATAGATGTTTGAGACATATATGTTTTCTCCAAGCAGCAGTTTCCGTACTCAGTAAATACGATATATTTGTCGATTATCGCGTAATTTACGACATTGAACCATATTGTTTGGTGGATAGGGTTTAGTTTCGTGAGTTGGGTACATATTTGCCCTGCTTAGTAACGGCTCCTTTGACAAAACAGTGTGTGTTCAGTAGTGATTACGCGTCTAACGCCAGCGATATATCGCCCCGTGACATAAGTAATAGAAAACACAAAATAATTAAGTACTTTGGTTAAGGTTCAATTCTCGTGATAGTAATTCTACTACATTTATGGCAGAAAAGACTAGTGTCTCGCTTTAATTAATGTTCAAGTTCATATAACGAAATTTATCTAAACAGCAAGATGTTAAAGTGTATTGCCGTAAATAAATACACCCAACAGTCACACACATAGCCCTGACCATACACTAAGATCGCGTCTTTTGTCGTGGGTATCAAAAACTACGAGACACTTTTCAGTCTCACAAAGACACACACACAAAATAACTTTGGTTGACATATCATTTGTTTCAGTGCGGGCATCGAACCCGCTGCCTGCTGTTTCAGATCTTTTATTAGGGAATTGGCATTCTCATTGAAGCCTTGTAAATTGTCGCGAAGTCGATTAAAAAACTTTAATTGCTATGACAAGTGCTTAAAGTATCGTAGAATATTGCTACATTGTGATAAAATATTGTGCAATTCATCAAAGTTTAGCTTGCATTTAGCACTTTACTAGCTTCAATAAAATCATCTGTTTCTCCAAATAATACCATTTTAATGTTATCCAAATAAATTTCAAAAATAGCTTTATTAGCATCAACACCGTTTGAAATCAATGTCCATACAAAAATACAGCGTATCCGTTGATATCGTAGTACATATTACATTTAATATGACGTGTAACAGCGCCATCGAATGTGATAAGGCAATTTATGTAGATAATTTGTGAAACAACATCAATGTTATGTCATTTTTATCTGACACCTGAATGATCACGATTACAAGTTTCAGTGGGGCGTTTGTGTCAGTTTGTGTTAGGGTTAAATCGAGACTCTTCTTCACCCGTCTACGTTTTACTGGTGGATAGTATCTTATATGTGAGAGGTCGCCTGTGTAGTAGTGTTGAGTAGGACATGACTTGAAAAAGAGTTTGTAAGAGTAGCCTCATTTTTGTACTGAGCCAGTACAATGTCCCACTTCAATTGAAGTGAGGCGTACTGACGCTTATTTGTGGGTCATAACTTTGCCTCACAGCTCAAGCCAATGAAATGACATTACAGACCAAGTAGTACACCAAATATGAAGTAGTACAAATTAAAACGTTGAGCCGCTCTTACATTTTGACGTCATGTACGGGACAAATGTACTGCCTCTTGTATGTCCTACTCACCACTACTGTGTAGGAACCAACACAATGTCTATTTCTCCCGCCAAGCAGAAGTTTAAGTGCACTGTTGTGTTCCAATATGAAGGACTTTGTAGCCAGTGTAAGTTGTTAAGTCTCAATATGTCCAATTGAGACTTAACATCTTATGTCTCTTTTTGCCACTGTCCATAAGCGGTGGTATCGCTTACCATCAGGCGAAAAACATACTTTTCTCATCAATAATTGAAATAAAAAATCCTTTATTCGTTTCTATTATTCCGGGTAGGTCCTCGATTTTACATGAGCTTCTTTCATAAGCTTTTTGAACCATATAGGTTAATTTGTAAAATAATAAGTTATATAAAATGGCTGCTGCTGTAAACAAAATATAAAAGCTATATTTATTTATCACTGAGTATAAAATACAAGAAGATTACAAGAAAAAATCCTAAGGTTGTTTTAGAACGGAAAAAATAAGACGGAAGCCGAGCTTAGCGAGGACAATGCTACTTGTAATTTTATTACGCCAAGAATATCTTACACGACATCGTTCTTTGTTAATTTATCTTGTACATATAATTTAAAACTCAAGGTATATCAGAGTAATATTCTCTTTTTACTTTATTACACAGTTTTCAACTTTAAAAATTAAATAAAACTATTATTTACAGATTTTATCGCGGATTTGATTTGATTGATACATTTTTTAACTTCTCGACGTTTCATTTACTTTACTGATTTCGTGATCACGTTTTAAAGACAAATGAAAAAAAAATAGGAAACATGATATCTTGATGACTCATTATAAGAATTAAAAAATTTCCAAAATTATCAATATACCAGACCAGCGCAATTAGGACTAAATTTCCACTTAATCGTATATTTAGCTTGTGTCCAGCAATGGAATTTACGTGGGCTGCTACATACGTACATAAACTGACATCTTTTCCCTAGAAGTGGTAGGCAGAGGTGCTACAAGGACCTCCTACGTTTCGCCTTGTGTGTTTCGTCCCATGATGTGATAGAGCGAGCCTATCACAATCAATTTGTATAGTATATCAATATTATTTGGTAAATTGTTTTTTTTTATTTATTGAATTCTTTTTTGCCCTATACAGGAACACTATTTATAAATTACACAATAAAAATTATTGCACTAGTTGCGGCCTTATCACACTAGGTAATTTCTTACAGGCAACCATGGGATGGATACATAAATAGGAAAAAGAAACGGCAGTCTAAGGCGTAAATAAAATAATAATAATCTATAATTAATTATTGAATATGAACGTAATATAAATATACACACACTTTTAAGACATAAATGTACATAAACGTATGTATATAACACTATGTCATGTTTATCCTAAAATATACCAAAAATCCGAATGAATTTTTTTCTCACATAAATCCTTGTTGTGTGATGAAAATTTCTTTGATAATATTATAGTAATATACTGAATAATATCTGGATACATACTGCTTGTAATATAATGGTGTGCCGCCTGTTAATATCAGTATTCACATTGTCTCACAGATTCCTGTTAAGTTATCAGCTTAGCTTTTGAGTTTCCATTGTCAGGCAGATTGAGGGCTACACCGGCAATCCCTTTAAAGCTTTTAGTTATTCATGAACTACAATTATCACTTAACGGGTTAATTTCCTTGGTTGTTTGATCTTCCAACTAGTCTAGAACTAGGAGTTCCAACTAGTAGTTTAAAGAATTTACACATATACAGGTTAACTTGGAATTATTATTCACAGTTAATCGTGTGAATAGCGGTTAAGAATTTTAATTAAGTGTAGTGATTCTCATATGTAAGTGTCTCTAGTTTTACATTTATCCTGTGTATATTCGGATAAATTCTTTTTTTTTTGTGCCGCACCGTCAGGCTGTGGAATTGTTTGCCTTCTCACGTGTTCTCTCCTTCCTACAATCCTGGGTCCTTCCGCCGTAGTGTGAAGAGGCACTTTAGCAGGCCGGCATAATTGTTTCCATTGGCATGGGACTGCCGTCCGATGCCAATGGATACTCTGCATGGGCGGAATTTGCGCTTACCATCAGATGCAATGTAACCACTACGCCGGCCAGAGTAAAAAAAAAAATACAATAATTTCGGGATAATCATGTCGATCGGCATTCATGTTTTGTCATTGAATAAAATTGCCTGGGCTGGATTGCACTGGATGGAAAGATCTACTGTAGACATTTCATTTCGCCAGTATAATAAATAAATACACCTAACAGCTGCATACATAGTTCTGACCCCACATTAGAGTCCATGAAGTTTTGGGTATCGGAAATTACGAGAGACTTTTTGGTCGCACGAATACCCAGACTAGAGACAAATATTTGTGGGCCTCACAAACATTTGTCTCGGTGCGGGGATCGAACCGCGGCTGCTTTTTTTACAGCCGGCATTTAACCAACAGCGCCACAGAGGCTGTCATCTTAAAACCATAATATTGAAATAAGTTTAAATTCACTTCTAAAATAACGTATTAAAGTAAAACAACAATACGAATTCTTAGAATTATGCTTTTTTACTACATAACTGTCCGTGTGTTAGATAAATTGGCAAAGTTTGGACGAGTCTGAGGTTTGTCTCGTGATTACGCATTAAGTTTCCAGTGTTCACAGGTGTTTCTGATCTAGACGTGTATCTAAAGGCCTAAGGTAATTAATGTTCAGGGTAATTACGTCACGGCTCGGTGAGAAAACCAGCCTTCACAGCGAACTAATAGCTGTGTTTACAAACTTACTCGTGTTTAGATATTATGTTATAGTTTGTACTAACTATAAATCTTGTTCGGGTTATCTGATATTTCCGAATTGTTTCATGTTAGGTATATTTAAAACGCACACCTGGTATATACTTAGACCTGTTAAAACAATACAAAATTATTATTTTTCCTGAAGGATCAGCAACCCTCCTTTGAACACTCCAAGTTAAAGAAACGTAGGTTTATTGACTTTGAATATGAACGGAATAAAAAATTAAATTCTAAAATTACTATTTTTAGGAGAATTAAAAATGCTTACTTCTAAATGACAGAACTCAAAACCCTCGTTTGTAATAGAATAGTTAAATATGAAAGCATCTGAGTTAAAAGCGTAGACAAAGCGGTAAAAACCACGTCCCAGGTTGAAGCACCCAAAAACTGTCGCTGATCGTCAGCGATACGGACATGCGGGGGGTTCATCGTCCAAGTAGAAATGGAGCGATGTGGGCATTACGATACTTAATACTCGTTTTAATGGATGCATTAACGCACGGACCCATTTGCAACGGTTAATGGAACGCTATTGTTCTGTGCGTGTAAAATTAATAAGTATTGACAGTGTTTGTGATATGAATCATACGTCATTTATAAACCAGGAAATATTACAATTTATGAAGTTATTTTTACGGTTTGTTTTTCTGGTAATCGTTAAAGCAGAAGTAAATACGCTTTGATACATATGTATTCTCTGTCTGAAATACCAATAAAGTATTTTTATAGAGTTTCTTAGTAACACTACATAATAAGACAATTAATATTTGATGGCATTATCACTCTCTTATATCCACGATATACAATTTCATAGCATTAACAAGAATTATAAGTAAATCTTTTGTTTATTACCAATACTTGCGGCCCGGCCCAGCTTCGCCCGGGTGCATATAGATTTCTCTACAATAATATGCACGTATTATACACATAAACCTTCCTCTTGAATTACTCTATCTATTTAAAAAAAACCGCATCAAAAACCGTTGCGTAGTTTTAATGATTTAAGCATACAAAGGGACATAGGGACAGAGAAAGTGACTTTGTTTTATTCTATGTATTGAAGAAGCGATTACTCTTGATATTCGGCTCCTAATATTTCTTTTACTTAGCGATGTATTCTGTTTGATTTCGCCGTATGGTTACTTAGTCCCTGATCCGTCTTTTATGATATTTACACGGGATACGAAGTACACGTTCCTGAGCCGGAAATTAGCTCGGCTGAGTAACTAAAATGTTTCGTAATACGTAATGGAAATGTCTTTGTATATTATTTCTTCTTTCATTTGCCTTTAATCCGTAGTTACGTGGAACCGAGAACCTTGTATATGTTATAAAAATAGTTTATGATAAGCCTTAGTAAGTGAGCGAGCTATGGGGAAGGCCTATGTTCAGCAGAGTGCTTCCTTTGGCTGAAAAGAGCGAGAGAATGATTGCCCAGTTAGAGTTGAATGATAAAAGAGAGTTAGTTATGTATATTTGTTTATACATATGTGTATGTGTTTTATGTATTTGTGTGTGTGTGTTGGTAATGTGTATTTGCAGGTAATTGATGGCACTATTTTTATATCTGTCTGGATAGCGACAAACTTATATGATATGGAAATGTTGTGAATATAGCCTAAACAAGGGTATCATGTTACGGGTTTGCCCTTTGTGTATTTTGTTTCAAGTAAACCTTCATGATTATGTCAACCGGTGGAGATAACTATCATTCGCCTTTACATTACCTTTATTTTTTTCGTCTTTATTTCTATCACTCTATACATCCGTCCCACTACGTGGCATGGGCCTCTTCTTCAATGAAAACAATGAGATTGGGAGGGGTTATTGAGAGGGCCATATAACGTATTTGGATTGCACTATTCATACCATGAAAAAATGAAATTACATGAAAAGTAGTAACTAATACTTAAATAAAATGCGAATAAGAAATTAAATTAATAAATAAATTTAAGAAATTAACATAAACAATACTAAGTATAAAAATACTTAGTTCATAGAGATTAAGTGCTATGTGTATTGACTTGTCATAAGAGCCCGTTAATTGCCTACATGACTAATAAAATACATTTCATTTGATTTCATGACTTAAAGTCTATGTTGTGTCCACAAATTTCACAAAGAAGTATTTGACATTGTAGCTAGAGTAACTACTGGATATATTGAAACTTTACATCTTATGTCTCAGGATGGCGAGCGCAGTGAAATGCCAAAAGAATTGTTTTGCAATTTAAGGTGTTGTTTGGTTTTGCTACTGTTCATAAGCGGTCGTATCGCTTTTTAATGCAAACAGCATGCTCGTTTCACCTGTCATAGCAATAAAAAACATCCCATGGTTGTCTCTCAGACATTGCTGTAGATCGATTAGACTGCCAATTGTACTGTGTTTTAAATTATTTATTTTTTATAGTGTTTTAAGCTAAAACACATAAAAAACCACCCCTAAAAGTTATCTGTAAGTAACATGTCAAAAGAGTTGTAAAGGTTTAATAAAATCGTGTGAAACGTACCGGATAACCAGTTATTTATTCACAATTTATTCCGCGAGGGTCGTGCAGCGCCGCAAACAATTTATTTCGTTTCAACTCACAACTATGTTAAGAGGGAATGCGGTTTATATTTAGCGGTCTGTGCGAACGACAACGAATCGGTAATTATTAATATCGCTAATGTGAAAGTTATTAATGCTTTTTGTGAAATAATGTAGCATTTAATTAACAGTGTGTGAGTGAGTGATCGTTTCCGAAATAAAGAGCACTTTGAGATTAATAATAATAATGAGACTAATTATAAGTTTCCTCAGATAACATTTGCATTACAATATACAGAATACAATTATCTCATTAGCAACATAAAAATAATTGTATAACCCAACTGACAAAAAGAGTTCTGTCAGTTGGGTCCAATGAGTCCAAAAGAATCATATTATCATCGTATCATAATATAATTATCATATCAGAAAGGAAAAGAGTCATAAAATAGCTGGTAAAAAGTAAAATCTTGGTAATTTACAACCCCTAAATATTATGTAGCCTTCTAAGACATATAATTTCCTTTGGGGATGTTTATTATATTTATGATCTTTTATTTTATTTATATGCATTCGAAGCGTCAGTATGCGTAGAAAATAAATTCTTCCGTAACCGTCGGCTACGGCTACGCGCTACACGTTCACGCTACGCGTCGTAGCAGGAATTGCTAGCGTTAACAAATTATGTCTTTCATTAGACTGTAATAAAATCAAAGGAGATCGGTCGATTTCCTAAGGAAATTGGGCCTAGTAGTGAAAACTTGACGGACACAAATGAGACCTAGAATTAAATAATAAAGATTAAATATCCTTTAAATATAATATAGTCTTTTTGAGCTACGATATGGGGTATTTAAGATTTATCCCCTTAAAGTTTTACAAAAACTACCATATTCTACTATCTTCACATACATCTTATTTGGACAATATTTTATATTTTCTGTAACTATGTAAATAATTTAGTTTAATAATATTGTAAAATGTATTACATAATTCTGGGGGTAGAAATATCCGTTTCAAAAGAAGGTAATTTGATAAACACTAATTATAAGACAGATGTCAATTCTGATAATATTGCAAACAATGCGAAAAGTGGTAGAATATTTTATGATATCCTTTTTTTTTTACAAAATCTGATCCCCACGGTGTAGGATAAAAATAAATAGAGAAATGAATCCACAAAAATATGTCTGATTTTTTAGTCATACTTAATTTCTTGTCCGTAGTTGGACCAAATCGACTGATCTCCTTTAGATATAACTATTTGATCTTTAATCAGTCTTAATTTTAAATCAACTTAGGATAGATGGTATTTGTAATATATTTTAGAAACTGATAACATATTTTGGAATGCTGCGTATTTTCAGAATATAAAATCTGTAACACTCGAATTTGACCTTTGATCGAAATTCGACGTTCATTAAATTCAAGGTTTTCAATTTTATTACGTAATTTGGAGGCGCAATTTATCGCTGGAGGGCCTTTAATGCTTTCTCTTTCCATCAAACTTGATAACATAATCATTATTGTGTGTTGTATTATATAAATAAATTATGACCATTATATGACCTTTTATTTCATGGGCGATACCACTGCGGGCCTCTGGGTTGCCGAGTCGAAACTGCGAGGGGACGTGAAGATCTTGTCATTGAGCTCAACCGCACCTTGGATCTCATTTCTACATGGGGTTCCAGGAATATGGTTGAGTTCAATGCCAAGAAAACTCAGGTGTGTGCGTTCACGTGCAAAAAATCCCCGTTCTCTCCCCTCCCCATTCTTCAGGGTACTCCCCTCTCAGTGCGCGATGACCTAAGTATCCTTGGTGTGGATATCCGCTGTGATCTCAATCCAAGGAATCACATCGAGGGCGTAATATCTGCCACATCACGCAGGGTTGGAGTCCTGACCAGGGTGCGTCGGTTTTTCACGCCCGGTCAGCTTTGTCGCTTATATAAAGCGTAGGTCCGGGCGGGTATGGAGTACTGTTCGCACCTTTGATGGATCCGCCCAGTACCTGCTCGATGCCTTGGATGGATTGCAGCGGCGGGCCATCCGCATTGTGAATGATTCAGACGTTACGAGCAATTTAGAGTCGCTACAACTCCGGAGGGATGTAGCCTCTCTAAGCGTGTTCTACCGCCTTTATCACGGTGAGTGCTCTGAAGAATTGTTCAACTTGATCCCCTCCTCTCCATTCCTTACCAGAACCACACCATCCCGGCGCGAACCAAATGGTTGTCGAATTCTTTTTTGTGCCGCACCGTCAGGCTGTGGAATTGTTTGCCGTCTCACGTGTTCCCTCCTTCCTACAATCCTGGGTCCTTCCGCCGTAGCGTGAAGAGGCACCTTAGCAGGCCGGCATAATTGTTTCCATTGGCATGGGACCGCCGTCCGATGCCAATGGATACTCTGCCTGGGCGGCATTTGCGCTTACCATCAGGTGCAATGCCGCCACTATGCCGGGCCAGAGAAAAATAAAATTCAAGTGAATCTTGCTGAATTACATGTATTTTTGCAAATATGACGTAAACAATCTTTGTAGCATTTATGGCTTTTTATGCACAAATATTTCTTTCACTGTACTCTTATTTTTAACCTTTACTTCGCCTTGTTTCTGAAGTGGTGGCATCACTTAAATACTTAGAAATTCCGAACAACTTTCCAGTGACGGAATTAGGGCGAGTGGCCGGGGCAATATCAAGCCTAATTGTTCGCTCTGGGCATTTCCTGTCGTGTTGGCAAACTGTTTCCACTGCCATTAATTGGCTGTTACTCTGCACTTACCATTAATTTTTATAAGCGATATAATAGCTAAGATTAAATCATAATAAATGGGGGGTTATGTTTCTTTATGAGGTTATTATTAGACGGTAAATTATTACTTTTAAACGATGCAATGTTCAATGGATACTAACGGTTTATTTGTTTTTGATGAACGTTTCACAATTAACTGTTTTCAGTTTTGATTGGTCAATTAAGTAAGTTCTTTAATGATCAGGCCTTTTCGAACAGATCGATGTGGAGATCCTTGAGGTCTATATTCAACAGTGAACTTTTTGTGGCTAAAGAGAGAGAGAAAGAGAGGTTGGTCAATTAAAAATAATAAAGAATAACTAAGAAAGAGGCCAGCAGTCACACTAATTATTCTGCGTTCATTTTATAAGTTAATTGGTCGAAGCAATTTCTTACAAATAAATCTCCATTCAGTCGTAAATTGACGCTGTTTATGTGCTTCACATTGAACGACAAATTGTATAAAATTTGGAATGTGAATAGTCAATTTGTGTACAAAAAGAAATTGTGAAAGGGACTCATAACTGTCTCGATTACTTCGATTCGATTTCTCAATAACCTTCATCGAACATTATATTTAGATCCCAAAGTATTTTGTGTAGATTTATATGGCTGGTGCTTTATAACATTTTTGATACATAAAGTTATTGTGAAGTTTATTGTATTACAATAACAATTGTAGTTTCGTTCAAATTTATTTACGGAATACAGGTTATATTCATTCTTCTAAATGTTCCGTACATACAAAGTTTCTCTGTATTTAACCCTGACTGCGCTTGTAAATAAGTCAATTAAGCTATTACGGGTATCAGTTACATCAAATACATAATTAAAAATTATTTATTTATTCATTTAATACTTTTTTGCACTGTACAAAGAGACTATTCAGATACTAAATAATAAAATAATAATACAAGTGGCGGCTTCATCATACTAGGTCATTTCTTACAGGCAACCACGGTATGGATATATACACAGAAAGAAAGGGCCAGCCTAAGGCGTAAAATAAATAATAATTTACAATTAAAAACTAAATTATTAAGACTCTTTTTATTTATTTTTTGCAGTAAATAGAGGTAGAGTGAACATAAAAATATAAAACATTGATGACGCATCAATAACACTTTGATAGAGATTCATGATAATGGCGATATGTTTATTGGCTATTAATAGCCATTACTCAATGAAAAATGGGTTATATCCCTCTCAAGACGTTTTAATTCATTAAGCCAATATGAAAATGAGATATAATGATAGGTGGGTTGTATATTAGAGGTATGTATATTCCATGTTGACCATTAGCTAGATTAGCCTCGCTCTAAGTGCCTATTAGTATTGTAGCGTTGATTACAAAATCAACTATATCTCCTATATTTGGAGCTAGTATCAACTTGTCTTAAAGTCAATATGATCAAAGCAAACTTTGATTTTGTTTTTTATATTTGAACTATGACATTTTATTTTTTCAGAAATAATGAATAACGTGACGCTTTGGCTTTTTATTTACATAAATCAGCCTACATTCATCCCACGTTTAAAATAGTTCCTCCGTGACAGCTATCGTGGCTGTGAAATGAGAGGCCGCGGGTTTGATCCCCGCACCGAAGTAAATATTTGTATGTATTGTATTGTATTGTATCAGCCCATATACGTCCCACTGCAGGGCACGGGCCTACTCTACAATCGAGAATACGATTGAGAGTGGTTAGGCCATATAGTCCACCACGCTGGCCTAGTGCGGGTTGGCGGACTTACATACCATAGAAATTCTTATGAATCGCTATGGTATGCAGGTTTCCTCACGATGTTTTCCTTCACCGTTTTAGTGCGTGGTGATTGACTATCAATACACACATGACTCCGAAAAGTCAGAGGTGTGCCCTGGGATTCGAACCCGCGACCACCATGAACATGTTGGCAGTCGCGTCTAGTCCGTTTACCAACAGACCACCATGCAATATTTGTATGATCCACACGTATTTGTTTAGGGTCTGGGTGTTTGTGAGACCTAAAATTCTCTCGTTTCACGGGACGAGCCTCGATCTTAGTGTGGGGTCAGGACTATGTATGTGTATTGTTATTTATTTAGTGCCTCTTCCACCATCGGGAAGGGTTAGGATATATTATTGTTACACCAATCCAAATCAAATTATTAAGCTCAGTTGATAGTGTAGGTGTGGGATGACGAGTAGAAATCATTATTGTCTGTTTAACTTCGATTTTACTAATTAAATAGACATATTTCAGTTTTGACGTTAACTGAATTAATTGAAAATAAATATTAAGTTTATAAAAATATTTAAGAAGGAACGTTATTAACTATTTTTTTCTGATAAGTAAATCGGAATTTTAGTTTAAGAAGTTTATCGACAATGTTGAAATATTTTATTCCATTAGGAACTTCTGAATATTTAGGCTCATGCTATCGTCAGTAAATTGGCTAAAGCCAAGTAATTTATTTTACTGAGCAATTAATAACTTTATCTAATGTATACATCTATACATATAAATAAAATTGAAGTGTCTGTTTTAAAAGTGAAAATAAAAAAAAATGTCCAACTACATATCGTTATATACACGATACCTGTGCCGAAAATGATATTTAATTTTTTTTTGTATGTCTGTTTGTTCCGGCTAATGTCTGAAATGGCGGGACCGATTTTGACGGGACTTTTTTTGTCAGGTAGCTGATATAATAAGGAGTAACTTAGGGTACATTTATTTCAGAAAAAATCTTTTATTTTAGAAAAATAAAGTAATCTTGCAATGCCCGCGCGCAGCTCACGCGCATGCCACCACTGGGCCGTCACGTCGGCCGCCTGCCACCACTTCTCCCACCAACGAATGAATATCACAAAAAAAAAAAAAAACTAAATAAACTAATTCATTTTTTTGTTAAATTCCACGCCGACGAAGTCGCGGGCACAGCTAGTTTTATATACAATTAAGTGATTGATGAGTTCTAATTAAACTTTTCTTCAATTTTCCGAGAAATTTATTGGAATAAGACTGTAACGATAAAATTAAAGTTTAGAATAGCCAATTTTCGAGCTCTGCAATTATTTATCAAGCGCAATTATCATCTAACTTTTCAATCAAATTATAAAATTTTGGACTTTGCTGAAATATAAATTAGACATGTGTAGCTATGTTGAAGTTGACTGACATTTTAGTCGCATGGGGACTAGACTGCATAACTATTTGTGGCAGGGTAAAGTTAAGCAGCCAGTTTACACGCTACTGGAGATACGAACATTAATTACATTAACTAGTTATTTTTGTATTAATACATAAACTCACGCCTTTCTCCCAAAAGGGTAGGTAGAGGTGTTACCAGGACACCCACGTTTTGCCTATGTGTTTGATTTGATAGGGGGCGCGCTTATAGCCATATCGGGCACCAATTCCTGACTCCGGGCTCATAATGAATAGAAAATGCCAATACCACTTTACCACAAAACATCCTGAAGTAACCAGCATACCTTAAATATGTTCATAGAAAATTCAAAGTTATCTGAACTAGCTATAAGACTATTTGTACAATCTTCCTGCAATACAAAATATAATTGTGATTTTGCATTCGGCGCGGCGTGGTAGATTGAAAGCTCTATTGCGGAAAGGGCTGGTTTGAAGCACTCGGTCACAATATTATGGGCTTCAACATTCTGCTAAATTTAAAAAGTCATATTGTATGTAGTATTATAACTCACATACATAAACTTACGCCTTTTTCAACAAAACGATAATTTGTTTTGTGATATTTTAAATATTATCGTGGTAGGGTTGTAAATCTATAGTTGTTGCTAAAATTATAATTTAAATACTTTCATACGTGTAAAATATTATTTTACAAAAACACTATTTATTTACCACCCAAATACGAAGAAAGAAAAATAATAACAATATAATTTCTTTCGCTTCTTCTTTCCAAAAAATTTTTTTGCACTGTGAATACCCACTAAAACTACTACCCGGCTTCGTTTTCGGTAGCAGTCTTGATATACGTATATACCCTGTATGATAATTCGGTTAAATTTAAAGAGAAGTGTGCGATGAAATTCGGTTACCACGCTTGGCCTCCATCATTTGCATAATTGTTGCCGCAGAAAGGATTATTCATCACCATCTTGTTTTAGGAACGTGTTTCTAAATTTGTGTCCAATTTATATTCAGTAGGAACGGATTTGTTAAATTCTATTATAAAGGACATGGACAGTTTCAGTATGGCGCTGTGCCTAGTCCTGTACATCAATGAGTTTTGCATTGTTGGGATAATGTTAGTTCCAAGATTATTACACTAAAAGTTTCAAAGCCTAGGAACTTGAGGGGTTTTAGATATTTACAAAAATAGATGTTATTTTTAGGTTAGGTTTGTAGGTTATCTGTCAATTTATTGAACTTGATTTGAACGTATTTTACGTTTACAAATAGATTTTGTCTCCCAATTAATAATTAAAAAGATATATAAAATTATGAAATCACTACATAGTATAAAACAAAGTCGCCTTAAATCTTTAAAACTACGCAACGGATTTTGATGCGGTTTTTTTAATAGATAGAGTGATTCAAGAAGGTTTATATGTATAATACGTACATATTATTGTACAGAAATCTTTTTGTAGCCGGGCAAAGCTGGGCCGGGCCGCTAGTTATATAATACACTAAAACACATAAAATCATTGAAATATATAAACCTGTCTTCTTAACGAATCCAGGGCCCTTGCAGACACATTTTTTTTTTCATGAAAAAAAAAAAAAAATCTTCATCGTCGTACTTTATTTTTATGAATGCGTCAATAGATTTAGATTAAGTTTACAGTATATACTGTCGATTGTTGAGGAAGGCTGTGCCCTGCAGTCTTACGTATACTAATTCTTTATACTCGTGAGTTGCAAAGAGATTATTCATGAACACACGCACCCTATACACCCAACAGTCACATAAATAATTCTGACCCCAAACTAGTACCGATCCTTGTATCATGGGTATCGGGAACTACGAGAGATTTTACGGTTTCACAAACACCCAGACCCGAAACAAATACAAGTGTTTCACATTAGTCTGTCACATTTAGTGCGGGAATCGAACCCGCGTCCTCTTTTATACACTTGGCGCGGCGTGAAATGAGCTACTGGCAGCCAAGATTACTTGCAATCCTCCCACACATAGCATAATTATTTAAGTCTCAATCAATACAAGGGTGAGTGGGTGCTTTGGGAGATAATATACACCAAAGGATGAAATAAATAAAAATCATTTTTATCAAAACACATATTTATTATTAAAAAATACATTGACAGCCTTCGTGGCGCAGTTCGTTATCTTATAACTCGCGTGCACCTGTGAGCATAGAATTTCTCTCTTTGAGTTCCTAATCGTTCAGGATAAGTTCCTCATCGTGGCCTCCAACCTCCGCTTTATTAGCCACCCCGAACCTCGCTTTATCAACCTAATATTACTGACACTTAACCGAAACTGAATACAACCAATGAATCAATGAATCTGTATACAGTAACTAATACTTGCAGTGAACGCTCTAAGGGCGCTCTTTTAGACAGAATGTGTAATATATTGTTTATAACTCGCATACACCAGTGAGCATAGAACCTCTTTCTTTGAGTTCCCAATTATTTAGGATAAGTTCCTCATCGTGGCCTCCAACCACCCTTATACCCACCCCGAACCTATCTTTACCAACCTAATATTACTGACACTTAACTGAAACTGAATGCACCCAATGAATCAATGAATCTGTATACAGTAACTAATACTTGCAGTGAACGCTCTAAGAGCGCTCTCTCAGACAGTATGTGTAATGTATTGTTTATAACTCGCATACACCAGTGAGCATAGAACCTCTTTCTTTGAGTTCCCAATCGTTCAGGATAAGATCCTCATAGTGGCCTCCAACCTCCCCTATAGCCATCCCGAACCTCGCAACAAGATCAACCAGCCTAATATTACTGGTGTCAGAACTATGTTACATTAGAGCGACTATATTATATTAATATTCAACAATACGTACAAAAATATCGCCTAAAAATTAAGCTGGCGGACAAACATTGTTCCGATACAGAGCCCAGCTTAAATACCGGATCGTGGTCATTACATGACAACATTCTACTGTTCTGTTGTCAACCAAGCAGCTGCAATAATATCCTAAGATGATATCTAAGGGACAGTTGCTAGAAGGTTCAACATCGAACAAAATATATTATGTATAATATATCCTTTGACTTATATGCCTCGATTTAATTCGTCCTCTTAATAAATAAGGATTGTTTCCCCCAATATGTGAGACCAGTTCTTCAGAAAGATCACGTTCTGGACACACTTATATTTCATAGGCGCCATTCCCTCTAATATATTCGCCATAATACGATCGCGATTGCTTTATTTGATAAGGCCCTAAAGCAATCAATAACAATTATTGTTCATGAGTTAATCTAGGGAAATTCCCCAATTGCGGTAAGTTACCATAGATTCTAGTAAACATGACCCTACACCTATTTAAGTTGTAATCATTTACAAAATCACCTAAATAATACCTTTCGTCCATAAATCGCAATGCTCTTTGAATAATTTGCCCACACAGTGGGCTATCTACAAGAACAGGATGATATTTATTTAGAATAGCTGCTGCTATCTTGACGGCTTGATTAAAATACCGTTGCCTAAACAATTTAAAATCCCGTTTAAATCTCCCATTGACGACCTCCACAACCCATCTACAAAGAGTTACCCGTCTACTTTTGTTGGCTTGTGAAGAAGACAGTTGAGTTTTACCTTCATTTAGTGATTCTGGTTTATAAACCCTTTAATTATAACTTTCTAAAGTAGTAATTGCATCCCGAAATTCTCGATCAAGAACAAAAATGTCATTGGGTTTAAAAAGTCTATGAAATGACCCATTTTCATTTTCAAACAAACTGGTCATCATTTCTGCATCAGTCTGAGTTACTGGGAATGGACCTACAGCGTCAATTATGTGTCCATCACAAGAAACAATCATAAAAGGTTTGACTAAATTATCATACTTATGTAAGCTTTATGTTTTCTTTTGAAACATATAGTTTAAACATTTCTGAAGAAAAATGTAAGTGCCATCAAATATAGCTATAGCAGGTCTACTCTCCAGGGCTGATTCTGGATCACTAAAAAGTGCATATGGTATTTGTAAATTCCTGGCAACAATATCAGAATGACTAATATGTTGCGGTCTTAAATGTTGTGGTACAAAATGATCATAAAGGCAAGTTCTCACTTTATTCATTAAGAGTTCTAAAGTTGATCTAGGAATATTAAAAATTGTCGACAACCTTCTACTACTTTCTCCTATACGCAATTTAGATAAATATATAGAGCTCGTTTTGGTTTCCTTACATTAAGTGTAGGTAAACCATTAAAAAGGTTCAAGATATCATTTGATCGAAGTCCTGTCTAATAATGACAGACATGGTTTGGCATATCTTGAATGTTTTCCATATGTTTTCAAAATTAATTAATTCCCCTGGGGAATTTGATATGTTGATAATATCCTCTATTTGGTTGGCATTAAAATAAGAAAATGTTGTGATATTTTGTGGCAACTCATTCCACTCACCTGCATACAAATGTGATTCACACACTCTAGAATTACGTGGTACATAAAAATGATGATCATTCAACAACATCCTTTTCATATAGTTAGGAATCATAAAAAATGCCCTGTGATTACATCTGTTAAATATACAATGAGCAGAGGTATTTGACGCCCTTTTATAGTTTGGCAATTTTATTTGAGATGAGTTACAGGATGGTAGTGTAACTGAGGGAAGAGGAGGTAAAGTAGGAGGCACGGGACTGAGTATCAATGTATCTTCTTAGTGCATAACATTGTCTAAAGATTGACTTGAAGATGGTGTCTATTAGCCTTCATACAACAGGGATGGCAAACATTATTCATTGTTATTCCCTAAAACAAATAATTCTTAATATTAATTTAAATCTTCAATACATCTTCTTTTTATTATTATTATATACTAAAACAATTTTGTTTGTGTTAGTATATAATAATGTATTCAATATATGTATAATAATGTATTAAATAGATTTAAGTAGATAATATTATTTCCTGCATCTAAATCATTTTACAATTTGTGTTTATTATATATATTTATGTAGTATTATATATGTATGTATTTATGCTATTTATCATGTATGTATGTATGTTATGTTGGTGTATTTTTATGTTTAGTTAGTATGAGTATTATTTAGTTTCCTCTCTTTTAATTATTTATTTTACACTGCCCTCTCTTTCTCCTTCTTTTAAATCCATCCCGTGGTTGTCTGTAAGACATTGCTTTAAGCGATAAGACCAAGGATAAGACCAACATTTGTACTTTTTATTTATTAGTTTCTGTATGTTGTAATTTTTTTAAGTGCGCAATATAGATTTAAATAATAAATAATAATAATAATGTGTATACAGCATTTTATGTGTTCTTGTTTACTGCATAAAATATAAAAATCAATATTTATCTAATAAAAATAAGTACCTGAAGTGATATAGCAAAATGAAAATTCTGTACAAGTGGATTCCCAGCTTCAATAACATGATGCTTTTTATTCTATACTGATCGACCACAACCAAGACATACCATGTTATGGCCCAATAACCGATCAGATGTACCTTCTGAAGTTAATAATAGGTAGTACGAATGACAAATATGTCCATCTGCAGGAAGCTGAAAAAAATATACTTCATTATACAAGTTTAACATTATAAGCATAGCATTGCTGATGTGATAAATATCCATTTTAAATACTAATAACTACAATAAATCATTTAAATATTTTTGTCCACCCTAAACTGCTTTATACATAGATAGAGCTTTCATTGCACACGCTGCTCGGTTGTGGAATACTTTATTAGTAACATTAAAAAGGACCAAATCTAAGTCCATCTTTAAAAGGATGGCCAACAAGCATTATTCCTAGGTTGAATGAAGACATTAAAGTTGTATACTTATTCTTCTGTGTAATCAAATCAAAAATAACAGGATAAGGGTGAACGGGCTTGGGTTGAGGTTTGATTACTTTCATTGGGTTTTCTCAGAATGTTGCATTATCTTTCCATGGGAGTGGTACCAGGGAAGATGGGGCACTACCCCCCTCCCCTTCCAACCCACAACTAGTTCTAGATTACCTATTAATTGGTTTTTGAATTTCACTTATCAATAATCATTAATAATACTACATACTACCTTACATGTTTATCATTTGTATAATTATATTATTTGGTGACTTTGTTATGTACTTAAGTCGCTATTTTTATTCAACTTTTTGAAAAATAAGTTAAGTTCAGTATAATATAAGTCATACGAATGTTTTCCATGATAATTAACTCTACATCACCCTGTTAACTTTGTAGTCATCTCACTTGATGTTTATATTACATAGCTTGGTTTCAAAGATACAGGCACGCATAGTTTGGGACCAATAGAAATAAAACATAATGTAAATAATTCACATTTTGGATACAAATAAATTATTCTATTCTTATTTATAATCAAGAGAAAAGCGTTAGTAATGTTTTATAAGTAGACCCAAGTACCTCAATTGATATCCATCGTTAAAGCGTCTTTCTGGAATGAACTGACAATGTGGAGATAGCATGTCGCTTTAACCGCCCTGTCGCTATTCCACAATTAATGCACCTCATCGTTTTAAATGGCAATCCCAGTTCTTGTAGCAATGGTTCACAAATTAACATAACCCTTGAACTTGGCACAGAATCGAAACAATAACGTTCAATGAGCGCTAGAGTCTAGGGATGTGAAAATATAATCGATTATTTAAAATCAATCAAAAAAATCGATTACTTTTTTAAAATATTCGATTTTTATTAATCGATTTGTTGACCAAGAATAATCGATTTTTTATTAATCGATTTTTTATTTCGCTATTTCATACTTTCGATTTTTTTCAATAGTCGCAGCTTTGAATTACCACTTACTTATTACTTACTATTTAGCTTAGGATTTATACATTGCTGTTCCTTTGTCTGATTTAAAAATTAACCCATTGGCTGTATGGAAAAGCTATGAAGGAGCATACCCTAAACTTGCAAAGTTAGCTAAAAAGCATTTACTAATAACTGCTTCATCAGCTCCAGCAGAGCGCCTTTTTTCTAAAGCTGGATATGTTGTTCGTAAAACAAGGAATCGCATCTTGAGCAAACTATTACCCAAACTTCTATTTCTCCATTCTAATCTTTGCCAAGTGATTTATGGCAGTAGGTTGATGCATAATAAATAGAGATGATTTTTGTTATTTAGTGAAGACTGAAGCGTATCGTTAGTTGAAGATTTTTATTTTGTTTTCATGAAAGAAGTGGATTGTTTTTGTTTATTTACATTTAGTAAGTTTTTATTTTAATTTTGATTAACAAATAAAGACTGTAGTATTTATAGAGATGATTGGTTACTAGATCACCAAGATTTACTTTTCTGTAGTAACAGTAATTTATTAACATAACACAAGATTGAATTATAAAGAATCCAATCTGCTCAAAAATATTTTATTTGTATAATAAATAATTATTTCATACAGACTAGTAGCTTTTGATTATTGAGTTGGGTTGTTTTATTATTTTATCAAAACATCGTTTTTTTTTTAAATCGATTATTTTGACTAAAAAAATCGATTTTTGGAAAATTGATTATTATTTGGTAAAAAAAATAAATTAATATAAAAATCGATTTCTCCCCAGCCAAGTCACATCCCTACTAGAGTCGTATTTTACCACAGATAACGTACAAAACTCAAAAGCTCGGCTCCTGTCAAGAATTATAACGTAGCGTTTAGTTGTTGCAATGAAAATGTGTAAAAATGGGGAGAATATATTATGTGTAAGTATGTATGGCAAAAATGACTTTATATAATATATATTTAGTATTGTTAATGAATATAACTTATTACCTACATATAGATTTTTTAGGATCATTTTACGAAAAGGTATTATCATTTTCCTACACTTGCTTTACTGCGAACAAAACGTTTATGTGGGGCCAACAATGGCGGAAATGAGTAGATATCAATGCAAAATCTTATTAAAAATTATTTTACTCCCTAAAGTTCTACAGAAATGTGACATATTCTATAATTAATAGTTGATTTTTTATATTCATGTCATTATTGCCTTATTTCTGTGCATGATAAAAAGTAACTAGGCAGAAACTGTCCAGGTCCTTTACATGTAATATTAAAGGTTAATGAGAAGCGAAGGAAGATGTAGGAAATAATATGAATATTATTATCTGTATCAGCCCATATACGTCCCACTGCAGGGCACGAGCCTACTCTACAATCGAGAGTACGATTGAGAGTGGTTAGGCCATATAGTCCACTACGCTGGCCTAGTGCGGGTTGGCGGACTTACATACCGTAGAAATTCTTATAAATCGCTATGGTATGCAGGTTTCCTCACGATGTTTTCCTTCACCGTTTTAGTGCGTGTTGATTGACTATCAATACACACACGACTGAAAAGTCAGAGGTGTGCCCTGGGATTCGAACCCGCGACCACCGTGAACATATTGGCAGCCGCGTCTAGTCCGTTTACCAACATGCCACCACGCACTTTATATTAATATTATTATCTAAATGTTAATTTACGATTCAATAAAGTTTTGAAGAACAATGGGTCGGAATAAATTATTTGTCCCAGTTTTGTATAAGTTACCCTACGTGGGTATGATGCTATAAATGTCAGCGCACTGTTGAGTGACAAATGTATTAGTCATATGGGGGAGAAATGCCATGAGGAATTCTAGAAATGGGAACAGTGTGTGGGATTATGAAGTTGAATTGAATTTATATTAAATTAAAAATGTTTTTTATTACTATGAATGGTGAGATCCGCATGTCATTCGCCTGTTGGTAAACGATCGCTCATGCACAGTAGCAATGTTTGGCATTCCACGGCGCTCACCGTCGTGATATATAAGATGTTAAGTCTCAATATTCCAGTAGTTACTCTGGCTACAATGTCCCTCAAACCGGAAGAAAACATATCGTTTACACTGCTATTTGGCAGGATAAATAAACATTGTGGCGGCGGTAAATGGAGTGTGTGATTTACTAACTTATTTCAATGATAGTATATGGAATTAAGGTTAATTGATCTCACATACTTTGTGTTATTTTTCAACTTTAAACCTGATACTAAATATAGACTTAATGAATATTGAAAAAGCAATTTTGGGAGAGTAAATTTTGGAGAGATTTAGGGAAATATTGGTTCCTAAAAATAATCACAAAACACTCACTATTTGGAACTAGTTTCTCTAGTGTAGTAAGTTTTAGTTTGTGTGATGCGTGGGAATCATATTCGGCTTGAACTTTAACGAAAGACTTCAAATCGTTGATTTTTGTGTAATTACTTTGTTTTGAATTTGATTGGCTTCTTAAAAACTATGGCATTCTTTATTGGCCTTATTATATCCGTTTTGCGTCAACTGTTACTATGTTTAGTGATACAAGAACGTAATACATTTGATTAATTTTCCCACGTTCTTTTATTTTATACAGAATGCTTGTATAGCACACATTTTTTTTAACAAAGAGGAATTTAATCAAGACCCAACGGAAATAAAGTTTTTCATTTCCGTTTTCGCGTCGGTACGGCAAATGGTCCAATCTCTCGATCGGATCCCTTTTTTAGCCAGTAATAATATTTACTGTTACACTTTGTTTTTAAAAATATTCTGAGGAGATTACTCTCGGCCCTGCGGCTATTGGTGGGTTGAAAGGCTTTTTCTTATATTTACGGCTCTATTGCGACATTTGTGACATTTTTAGAAATATGCTGGCCGTTCCTTGTTATATTATTATTTAATTATTTAAAAAAAATCTTATATTACTATGTGCGATACGTTTGCACCCTATCACATTGTGGGACGAAACACACAAGGCGATACGTGGTGTCTTAGTTGCTACCAGGATAACCTGTGCCTGATCTTTCTAGGAAAAAGGCGTGCGTATATGTATATATGTACATATGTACTGTGTGCTTGCTTTATGCGTAAATTTATAAATCAAGCGTTTGTTTTCATTGATAATGACAGTCTTTCACTGTACGTAAGACAATAAAAAATATTATTTTAACATGGTAATATGTACCATGCGACTATATGTTTATATATTGGTGTTGTTAATAAAAATAAATTGTGAATGTTATAAATATGTAGCTCATCTCCAATGTCAGAGGATCAGAATAAAATTAAATTGTAAATGTTTATACATAAAACATTTTTGTTCATTCATCTGTAAACATCGTCTAGACAGAGGTGACCTTACTGTTTACTGTGACGTCACCGATATCCCGTGGGATTATTTGGCAATGACAATCATCTACTTATCTAGGATCTAAAAATAAAACTTAGCAATTTACTTGAAATTTAGATTTTGAAAGGCGGCTAAGGTCTTGTATAATATTTTTTATTGATATCTAGACACTTCTCTATACGATATTCAAGACTGGATATTTTATGAATGGAAAAAATTGCACCATTTATTGCCTTGGTAATTGGTAAATTCATACGAACCAAGTTAATTTTCAACAGCATACTTATGAATGACGTGGCTATAGCACTACTTATCATAGTAAAGTAGGTACCATAGTCTGCTATATTGCTGTCGACAAAAAAAAATCTTTTACTTTGTGAAAAACGGATTAGGGCAGTTAGTTCCGGGGCAGTTAGTTATTAAATATGAAAAACGGTAGAAAGCCTTTTTTTAATTGATGGAATAATATCATAACATTAGATATATTAATGTTCGATGGCATCGCCGATACAAGTGTTTGTGATGATATCAAATATATACGTACGTATGTATGTATTTCGGGTCTATATCGACCAAAGTTTGTCGTAGTTTTTATATACACCATAACGACACTGTCGTAGAACAAAGTCGGATTTGCAAAATCTCTACTTTACAGGAGAGCTGTTTGAAGTTTTAGAAAAACTTTTTATTGAATTATTTTATTCCTAGTTATTGCAGTTAAATATAACTTACCAAAAGTTTATACTCCAATGTCAAGCCTTTTTAGAAATAAATATGAAGAAAATTTATCAATTATTTTAAAAAATAGGTGTTTTATGAGAACATTCCACGTTGTACTACGTAAATGAGAACGCTAGTTGTTATCTTACGGCAATATTCTATGAAAAATAGGGTTACCTATGTGCACTACCGACTTTTTTGTTTGGAATGGTGAACGAAAAATGATGATGTATGTTTTTGTTTTGAGCACAAAACTCAGTTTTTGAACTGAAAAATAAATTAAAATCTTTCATTTTAATATATATATATATATTTAACGTTAGATATTAAATCATATATTGTAATTATTGTTATAGCTGCATATTTATTACATTTTTCAGTACTTAAGTTATTTTTTTGGTATCAAATTATCAAAACGAAACTGCAATTATCTTTAAGACTACCATTTAAAACTAAATAGTACAGCATAGATAAATATTTCTCAACCCGTTGTATTTAGCATAACGATCATAAAGCTTTATTAACTTATGATCTTCAAACTAATAATTTATCATAATTATAAAAAAGATACATATTCATAGTGTAATGTAAATGTTAATATTATATAAAATCATATACAAGAATATAAAATTAATTTCTTAATAAATATTTTTACCCATCAAATTTAAAAGGGAACATTAATGCAACATTTGAAGAATAAGTGCTCAGAAATAATAGAGGTCACAATACACAAAATAAATATATCATTATTTATACCTCATTATTATAAGCTTCGAAATCGTTTGTCAAGAGTTATATATATATGTATTATTTCAAACGTGCAAAGATGAAATTGTAAAGATGTGGACAACAATCAGGCAACTATAGGTAACGGTAGTTTTATTTAGAACATATTTATAAATTATTTACTAGGATCATTTTTATCAATATTATACACATCTTTTATTTTGTTACATGATATTTTTTTCGTTACTGATATTTTTCAAGACAAGCATATTTTAAATTTTAGATTAAACATCAAAAGAGACCTGTGGTGCATATTTTGTACCAAATATAGATTCGAATTTGTTTTGGCCCATATTAGAATTCTAAATGATTGTTTTACGAGAAATCTTTTAAAAATAATCAAATTAAACTTTTTAGCAGCATAAATGTACAAAATAATAAGCAATTCTGTATCGATTTTGTCCCCCACGATAAATCAGTTTTTTATAAAGCACTTTCTGGGTTTTAGGACAATAAATCTAGTACACAGCTGTTTAACAGCATACATAGCTAATTAAAAAAAAAGATTAGCGCAAAGTTGTTGTATCATTATAACATGAAAAGAAGAAAACAATATAAACAGTAGCTAAATTTGCGCCGA
Source organism: Hyles euphorbiae (assembly GCA_023078785.2). NCBI lineage: Eukaryota > Metazoa > Arthropoda > Insecta > Lepidoptera > Sphingidae > Hyles > Hyles euphorbiae. The sequence goes on from CM041053.1 coordinate 5,082,348, forward strand.
TTCGGATGATCCTAATTAAGGTATCGGAAACTCTTTTAGCTTAAGTGTATATTTTATAACAAACGCCTACTGCTTTTCGTTAAGGCCTAGGTTCCAATATCAATGACTATACTATAAAATAATTCAATCATTGTTTATAAGAAATTTCATATCCATATTTATAATTGTATTTGCAAGGCTCAGTCATATCTTCTTAATGTATAACGTTTCGTTTCTTTAAAACATGATTCTTAACCAGATTTAACAAACATATCCTTCTCATTTCTAAACATGTATCTTTACATATTTTGCGTTCTTTCCATGTTGAGGGGTAGAACAGATTACCGTTTAATTCGGGTAAACTATAAAAAAACAATATTTATATTGCCTATGAAGTTAGCATTAAGCTAAACCGACCGCTCTTGAGCAATGCACAAAATAAAACATTCCAGTGGCCGTGATTAGTAATTCGAAAAGGCTTTGGTGTTGCAATATTTAATAGTGATTATCTGTATATAGATGCTATATTTAATTTTTTTGTATAACAAAAAGCAGTACATTTTAAAGTTGGGATCATCATATTCTATGTTAAATGGATTTGGTACAGATAACTGATGAATATAATATTTTCTCTCATTATATTCACAGTTTTCTATATTGTAATCGCCAATAACATCATACCAGACACCTGTTAGCTGAATAAAAAATTTTCTACACCTGGTGGTAGAGGTGATGTATCAAACCACAACACACCACCAACATCAAAATCTGCATCATAAGAAAATAACATTTAATCAAAAGTATGAGTTAATTCCATGAACTAAAAAACTGCAGTATTTTATAAACAGTAAGTGTAATATAAATAAAGTAAAAAGCATTTATAAATGCGGAACAAAGTATTATTTTAGTTTGCTTCACACAACAACGAAGTAAACTATGATACGACTAAAAAAATACAACGAATACCCGAAGTAAGACGTCGTATGTGTACATATGATCTAAATGATTTACAGAAATTTCAAACAAAAACGTGGCATAACTTATATACGACACAGTTTTTTAAAAAACTTAATAAATAATTTAAATTTTATAAATACATAAGATATAATTAACAGTGTGGAATATAAAATAAAGTATTGAGATAAATATATTTTTAAGAATTCCGTAGAATAATGTTGATTCATAACATACGTCCTGGTTTTATACATTTATTATATTATTGACTATAAAACCTAAAAATAACATTTTTTATAACTAAAATAAAATTGGAGTCATGTGAACATTGTACATGCGTAATCCATCAGACAACGCTACAACTGAGGATACGCAGAAGCTTACCGATCCAAACACGTTTTCGTCTGGTAGGCGACAAGAATGTACGTGCTATAATGACATTGTACGTTGGAATAATATTGAGATACAACTTTGTCCGATTGAATATCTCCGAAAGTATTCATAATAATTTTATTTTTTCAAGCTGTACTGATAAAGAATTGTTTTCTAAAGAATAATATACAAAAAAAGTGGTTTCGTCTTTTGATCACATACTACCTTGTTTTACGGGCGTGTCGATAATTGACTTAAACCTACTATAGGTATACATACACAAAGTAGATACATATAGATGTATTATTATCTTTTCGTTTTGGTGACGATGTCTTTGTCTTCTCTGTATTATATTACATTGTTGAAGGTATCCCACTCAATATGAACAAAAGCTATTTTTAAAACACCCATTTCCCGCAAAATACCCAGACAAAGCAGTGACGTCACAAAGCGATTTCATCCAAATATAAGAAATCTGTTCAGTGAAGTGTAGATCAAAGTGATAATGACGTCATTACTTATTAATATCCCAAGACACCTAAAATAATTAATAATTCCATTGCACCTGACATTGAGGTTAATTCCATAACCACGTCATGTCAATTGTTCGTATGTGTGTGGGATTCTGGTGACACGCTTGTCTTATGAATTTTATAAATGACGTCATGCGTGGTGGGTTTCTGAAATGTTGTTTTCCGATCTATTGAGTATGTAGTGGGTGTTTATGGTTTATTGCTGTAGACACTGGGTTAGAGTCGAATTGAGGGTGTTTCCTCATTATTATTGGAATGTTTTGTCGTATATTTATATGTCTATTCACTAAAAATGAGTCAATAAAGCGCTACTTACACATGGTATACCGTAATTTTATGACATTACCACCATTAGATTATCGTGTTGACAAATGATTTTTTGAGGCCAGAAACTCTCTTCGTGTAAATAGGATTTACGATATCATATATTAAAATATCATAGTTATTAATTGGAGGTTTAAGAGGTTCCCATTAACACTTTTCTCTTCTCAAGCCAACTTCACCACTATGATGCTAGAAATTCTATTGAGAGGCTTATGTTTATTTATTAAAAGATTTTCTGCGGCTAAATATGATGATGAATTAATACTTATGGTTATAATCTCGCGTGGAATATAATATATTTAAGTTAATAACGAGGATTTACTAAATTAAACATATTCACCTAGTTAGCTGAGATAATTTTGTAATATCAAAGCAGCTTAAAGGCAAATTATCCTTTCACATTTTCAATTAAAACGGCTGATAAATATAATTATTTTTATACGAAATATAATGTTTAGGTTTTATTTAAAATTATTTAATATGTGCTCAACGTCTATTTGCACAAATGGAACTATATTTTTGTATGAATAGTTGGTAGGTATGTGAGAGGCCGCCTGGGTAGGAACCACCGCAATGTCTCTTTCTCGCGCCAAACAGCAGTGTAAATGCACTGTTGTGTTACGGTTAGAAGGAAATTGAGGCCAGAGTACCTACTGAACATATTGAGTCTTTTTTTATTAATGAATGGCTAGACGAGCATGCCGTTCGCCTGATGGTAAGCGCACATGAACAGAAGCAAAACTGAACAACACCTTGAATCGCAAAACAATGCTTGGCATTCCACTGCGCTCGCCATCCTGAGACATAACATGATACCTACACCAGCCAACATTTTTGACGGCGCAATGAAACAAATAAAATATGATGTAAATAATAAAATTACGTACATTTACCTACCTAATGAAAACTGTATATAAAGTAAAAAATAGTGTGTAAAGTGAAATGAAAGTAAATCGCGCGACTATAAATACAAAATGGGACACTAATCCAATTTGCATAAGTCGATCCGCGTTGTTGGGTAAAAATACATAGCAAAGAACTAGAGGGGTTACTCTGTGATCAAAAACGAAACTCGAATATTTGGACGTTCGACGTAAACGTACGAGGATAAGATAAAAGCTTTCCGCTTCTAAAAATCAATTCTATTCACTACGAAACTTATCATTCACTCCGAACTTAGTCTGAGGTACGAAGTACAATAGAGGATTGGAATATTTTGTAAAGTATTTCGGCATATTCATACAGTTTTTAAAGCCTCCGTGGCGCAGTCGGTTAGACGCCGAAGTACCGTAAAGTAGTAAAAGGTAGAGCGGGTTCTATCCCGGCATCGAGAGAAATGTTTGTGCGGCTCACAATTTTTTTTGGGTCTGGGTGTTTGTGAGACCGGAAAGTCTCTCGTAGTTCCTGATACCCACGACACAAGACTCAATTTTAGTATGGGTTCAGGACTATGTATGTGACTGTTGGGTGATTTTGACAACGTTCGAACATTCGTCATCGTGTCAAAGTATAGAGTAAACCCACTAAAAGTGATCAGTCTGACCTAACACCGTGATAGTGACATGTTTGTTTTAATACCAGTAGTGTTATCGCACCATCTCAATCGTTCTATCCCGGGATGGGCTCACAATCTCGTTATCTCTCGCAACGAGATGAGCGCGCAGCATCCAATATACAATGAAAACACGCGCCGTTTACATATCCATTCGGTAGTCCCATTTCAATGAAGCTACTGTAAATGGCGGTGCTTATGTTACTGCGTGTTGGTTAACGTTGGGTAAATTGGATATTCTTATGAGAATTGCGAGGGTATCTGAGCCGGTTAAGATGTAGGAGATTGTTATGTATCGTGTATATTGTTGGTGGAAAACCTGTCATAATGGCGCACATAAGTACATATTTCGCGTTGAAAGATTAACCAAGATATCCGGCGTAGTGCAGGCCGCTATAAAGGATTTTTTTGTTACTTTCGGCCGGTTTCTCTATCCTATTTGTCTCCAACAAGAAGTTAGAATAGCTACCATTACTATAGTAACCGGCCATTTATAATAAAGTAAACGACTCGCATTAGCCCAAGAGAGAGGTGGATTAAGGCCTAAACCATATTCAGCATTATCTCCCCCGGGCTTAATATTATATTTATTTTTATATGCAGTATAAACTCACAACCAGGCTGAGCTAATGTTGTTGGCTCGAATTCACAAGCTTACAGTTATAAATGTGGGAATAGATCCGCTTCGGGTCAAATTAAACAAAGATCGTCTTGTTAATCTTCAGTATATTTTCTGTTAAAATAAATTCGTCTTCACTTCACGTCTTCTACGTCTTTCACGTCTTCCGTCGTCTTCCAGACTATTCTCTTCTATTCCGTCCTTGCATACATCAACATCTTAATCATTCATCCTCGTACTCTTTCCATCTTAAATACTTTCATTAATCATCTCTTTCACACAAACTACGTTCCATATCAGTCATTCATCAAACGTTCCATTCTACTCATCTTTCTTCTTAACATTCAAATCCTACATCTCGGCCATACTGACATCTGACTGCCCTCAGTCAGATCTTAATTATTATGACATAATACACAAAATAACAAACAACTAAAATAACCATCATCTTCTACAACATACAACATTAGAAACCACCTTCCCGTAAACACATCATATCATAAACACAACTTAAACCAAATTACAAATTAATAGGTACAAAAAAAACACACGGCAAATAAAATTATTAATCTAACATCTTATATCCTCAGAATATAAGCAATAGCAACATAATAAAATATTAGGCCAAGGATCAACCAACCGACAGGTATATTCCCTAATCTACCCCATCAGTTAATAAACCACTACTCACCTAATTCATCTGCCCTACCAGACAATGGCCATGGCTTCATATTATCTGCAGAAGAGGATGTTACTCGAGATCCCTCAGTCATATTATCAATTTTCTGTACGTCATATCGATCGTTTCGTTTGATCTTCGTGACCCTATATGGGCCCAAATACTTAGGTTTGATCTTTAATCCACTACCAAATTGTGTTCGTTTGATAGCTACAATATCTCCTACAGTATATTTGCGGCTTTCCTTTCTTTTCCTGTCGTAAGTCATACGATTTTCTTCTTGAATTCTCCCTATCTGCTCCTTCGCCTTCATTTTTAAAATTTCTCTGTTTTGAAAGAAAATACTTCTATGTTCTTTCTCGAGTAATTCATAAATTTCAATATCTTCTTTAGTTTTCATTTTAGTACCAAACAAAAGCTCAAATGGCGTAGTATCAATACTTCTTTGATAGGTACCATTTAGTGCTCTTTGTACACGGCTAACCTTTTTGTACCAATGAGTTGGTTCTTCAATACACAACTTCGTTAATACTGTTATAATCGTTCTGTGTATTCGCTCTACCTGACCATTCCCTCTCGGTACTCCTGTTGTTATGGTTATGTGTTGGATGTCTTCCTGCTCACAATACTCTTTAAATTCATTACTCGTAAATGCCGTACCACGATCAGAAATCAATCGAGTGGGATTCCCAAATACTTGTTGATGTATCATTAACTTATCTATGGTCTCTTTACTACTTGTTCCTTTTACCGGAAATAACCACACAAACTTTGTGAATGCATCCACAACCGTTAATATGTAATTATACAATTTCCTCGCTTCCAGAAACGGTCCTATGTGATCACAATGAATAGTATGCAATGGGATACTTTCTTTATCAATACAGTTCAAAAATCCTTCCTGTTTACCTTCTTTTTTCGTTGCTAACAAACAAGGAATGCATGACAACACGAGTTCTTCAATTTTTTTATCAACATTTTTAATGTAATAATCTTGCTCTAACAGTTTTTTCATTTTTCTCTTTCCAAAATGTCCCTTTTGATGAATCCTTCTTAATAACTCCAATTCTAAACTCTTAGGTATAACCAACTTCCTTTCACCACCTTTATACAATAAACCATCATTGTAAACATAATCTCCATAAGGTTGAAATTTTAAAATGTCTATAATAGCTTTTAAACCATCATCCAACATCTGTGCCCGCTTGATCTGCTCATTTAAGCTTAATTCAATCGTTCCAACAAATGGGTTCCTACTCAAAGCGTCAACATGTTGCATCTTACCACCTGGTCGGTGTTCAATAACATAATCATATTCTTCTAGCAACATTACCCATCTAGCAACTCTAGTAGATAGATCTTTTTTGTCTAGAGTCTTCTGAAAAGCTTGGCAGTCAGTTACAATTTTGAAATGCTTACCAAACAAATAATGTCGAAATTTCTTAACACCTTCAATAATTGCTAGCGCTTCCAATTCGTAGCTGCTATATTTTCTTTCAGCCTCACTTGTCTTTCTACTGTGGTAATGCACGGGATGTAACTCACCTGCACAGTCTCTTTGCAGCAATATAGCACTGTATGCTAGGGCTGAGGCATCTGTATGTAATTCAGTTAACAATTGCGGATCATAAATTCTTAAAACAGGACTACTAGTTAATGCATTCTTCAATGTATTAAACGCGTGTCTATGAACATCACTAAACTCAAAATTAACATTCTTTCTCAATAAATCGGTTAGCGGTTTAGCAATTGATGCAAAATCTTTTATATATTTTCTAAAATACGAAGTCAACCCAACAAAACTATGAAGTTGCTTTAACGTTTTTGGTTCGGGATACCTGGTTACAGCATTCGTTTTCTCAGGTGAAGGTTGCACCTTTCCATCTTCCACAACATGGCCTAAATACTCTATTCGTCGGCATAATAATTGGGCTTTTTTCCAATTTATCTGTAAACCATACTCTGATGCAACAGATAAAACTTCCTTCAATCGTTGCAAAGCTTGGCCTTCATTAGCTGCTGGTATCAGTAGATCATCAATGAATATAACTAATATTCCTTTTGTTATAAGTTCCTGAAACACAGTTGTTATAAACCTCATGAAATACTTTGGACATACTGACAAACCAAAAGGAGCTCTTAAAAATTCATACTGGCCATTGTGTGTAACAAACGCAGTATATTTAATACTTTCTTCACTAACACGAAGATGAAAAAAGGCATTCTTTAAATCTATTACACTGAATACAACGGCATTCTTGAGTTTATCAATTAAATCATCTACTATAGGCAAAGGAAACTCATCTTTAACCATTTTCTTATTGATTGGCCTGTAGGAACATGTGGCGGACAACAAATACTGGCAACCAACCAACCTGAACTTCATGCCAGCGGTGTTCGAGAGTGTTCGGCGTTCTCTGTCAATTGAAACATATATAAGGATTGTCATGCAAGAAAAACGCCATTCTATTCTTTCGACTCAATTCTGAACTTATTGTACATAATATAATATTTTTACTCATTGTTTCTTTTAATACAAAAAGTACCTTCCTGCCTATACCCACAATTTGGTGACCCCGACGTGATGGACAAGACCGAAGCTAACCTGGATACGAAGCATGAACTCGACGTGGCAGCCGTCTCCATACAGTCTAGACTTCTACCATTCTGGCGAGAAATTCCTCGAGCATGGTTCGTGCAGTTTGAAGCCGTCGTCGACCCTTTGAAGACCTCAGACGATCAAAAGTTTCGCTACGTGTTGCAACAACTGCAGGCAACGGACCTCCAGCACCTGACGGATATTTTGTACAATCCACCCGCAACTGACAAATATAACGCCGTGAAGAACCGCTTGTTGGCAGCATACGAGAAATCGGGCGTCAGAAACTTCCAGAAACTCACGAGTGGCTTAGAGTTGGGTGATCAAAAACCTACACAGCTGTTGCGCAGAATGCGAGAACTCGGTAGAGGCATGATTACGGACGAAGGACTGCGAATTGAATGGCTCAAGCACCTTCCTACTCAGGTACGCGTCGTGCTTTCAGTCAACACCGAGTCGACACTGGAAACGCTTGCCGCCATGGCTGACAAAATGGTGGAATATTCGGAACCTGCCACGGCAAACATTCAAGCGGTATCGAAGGAAACAAACGATTCGGGAACACTAACTCCATTCGAACAGCTGGCAAAACAGGTGGAGAAATTAACTTTGGAGATTGCTGAGTTGCGTGGGCGGTCAACGCAGCGCTACTCACGAAATAGACGCCGTGATCGTTCGCATTCAAGACCTCGACAGCGCAGCAAGTCTTCTGCAAAACGCGGCGACCCCACTTGGGAGTGCCGATTTCATTACCGCTTCGGTGACAAGGCGAGACGATGCGAATCTCCGTGTTGCAGAAGGCAGAAGTCTTTAAACTAGACCAGACATCGAAGGTGGCGGGCGTCGATGTCCCCAAGAATACAAACCGCCTGTGTGTCTACGATCGCGACACCAGAGAACGTTTCCTCGTTGACACTGGCGCCGAAATATCTGTGTTAGCAGCTACCAGCTGCAAGAAAATGAAAACATCAAGCGACTATCGATTATATGCAGCGAATAATACACCAATCAAAACATACGGTGAGAAGACGCTCAAGCTCAACTTAGGCCTCCGACGCAGCTTTTCTTGGACGTTCATCATTGCCGACGTCAGAACCTCTATCTTGGGAGCCGATTTTTTACGTCACTATAAGTTGCTAATCGATCTTCACAGAAAAAAACTCATCGACACAGTCACAGAATTAACGATCGACGCCTTCGAAGTGAATACCAGCGAGGAAACCATACACATCATCAATCACGACCAAGTATATTACGACATCCTGATCCAGTACCCCGAGCTTCTTCGACCAATGTCACTGAAACAACCGGCAAAACACGATGTCATCCACCACATCGAAACTTCAAGCCCCCCGCTTTTCGCCCAGCCACGCCCTCTACCGCCTGACAAATACCAAGCGGCGAAGGAGGAATTCAACAAAATGCTGGAAATGGGGATTTGCACACCCTCCAAGAGCCCGTGGGCGAGCCCTCTGCACATCGTGAAGAAAAAGGACGGTGGCCTGCGCGTATGCGGCGACTACCGACGGCTTAACGCAGTCACCCTTCCGGACCGTTACCCGATACCTCGAATTCAAGATTTTACATACCAACTGCGCAATATGAAGATATTCTCCAAACTGGATATAAGAATGGCGTACTACTGGATCCCTATTGCCAAAGAAGATGCACAGAAAACAGCGATAACAACCCCGTTTGGCTTATTTGAGTTTAAATGCATGACGTTCGGCTTACGCAACGCTAGCCAAACTTTCCAGAGATTCATGCATGAGGTGCTACGAGGCATAGACCACTGTTTTTGCTTTGTCGACGACATTCTACTTTATTCAGAAGACGAAGAGAGCCATAAAGATCTGTTACGGCAAGTCCTAGAACGCCTCGACAAATATGGCATTACTTTAAAAATCGAGAAATGTGAATTCGGAAAAGAAACCATAAATTTTCTGGGGTACAACGTATCAGTGGATGGCATCAAACCAACGGAAGAACGCGTCAAGGCAATATCTAATTATCCGAAACCCAAGACAATCGCCGAGCTACGCCGTTTCCTGGGTATCATAAATTTTTATCGCAGCTGTTTACCACACCAGGCGGAGCTACAAGCAGAGCTTAACAAATATCTACACAATAGAAAACGCAATGATAAAACTCCTATAGTATGGATTATACAAGCGGATAAAGCTTTCGAAAAGTGCCGACAAAGCATTTTGGAAGCCACGACTCTGGTGCATCCAATCATCAGTGCGCCACTGGCCATAATGACAGACGCATCTGACTGCAGCCTCGGTGCCGTATTACAACAGAAAGAGCGCAATGAATGGAAGCCTCTCGCATATTTCTCCAAGGCGATGAGCGCGACGCAAAGACGTTACAGCGTGTACGATCGCGAGTTACTCGCCATTTACACCGCGGTGAAACACTTTCGCCGACTAATAGAAGGCTGCGAAGTAACCGTATTTACGGACCACAAACCGCTAGTCCACGCACTCAACCGACCGGCGAGCAACTCTGACACGCCAAAGAGGGAGAGACAGTTGCAATTCATCAGCCAATTTTGCACGAATATTGAATACGTGCGAGGCGAGGAAAACGCAGTGGCGGATGCTTTGTCGCGCATTGAAGAACTACAGTGCCCCTCCCCCATCGATTACGGGAGACTATCTTATGACCAACGCAGTGATCCAGAGCTAGAGCAACTCAAGAAACAAACAAATTTGAAGTTCAGTGACGTCACCGAGTCCGGAGTCGGCCGACCAATCACATGCGAGATGTCTACCGGCAAACCTCGACCATATCTGCCACCAAGATATCGTTTTGTGGCATTCAAAGCTCAACACGATTTGTGTCACCCAGGCGTAAGGGCTACTCGGAGGCAAATAGGCACAAAATTTTTCTGGCCGAAAATGAATCAAGACATCAACAACTGGGCTCGAGGATGTATCGAGTGTCAGCGTGCCAAGATTCATCGCCACACAACAACTCCATTGGGCGAATTTCCGCCCTCAGAACGCTTCGAACATATACACATCGATATTGTGGGTCCACTGCGATTATCCAATAATTGTCGCTACTGTCTCACAATAATCGACCGCTGCACGAGGTGGCCCGAAGCAATTCCATTGGTGGATATCACAGCGGAAAGCGTCACCCAAGCTCTGTATGACAACTGGATCACAAGATTTGGATGCCCATCACGAATTTCCACCGATCAAGGCCGACAATTTGAGTCTTCACTATTCAACTCACTTATGAAGAGGTTTGGTATCTCACGTATTCGCACTACAGCCTACCATCCACAATCCAATGGCCTCATCGAGAGATGGCATCGCACCATGAAAGCAGCGCTGATGGCTCGCGGCAATACCACCCAATGGACGAATGAACTTCCTACCGTGCTTTTGGGATTACGCACTGCACTCCGTTCCAACAGCGAGTTTAGCCCAGCCATGATGACATACGGAACAACACTACGCCTGCCTTCAGACTTCATCACTCCGTCAGTTGAGCCGAATTATGAAGAAAACGACTATATTCGCCGTCTCATGGATACCATGGCATCACTCAGATCCACATCGTGTTCCAGTCATACAGGACGAGAGCCTTTCGTCCATAAAGATCTCGCCAAGTGCACACACGTTTTTGTGCGAAACGATAAAATAGTTCCACCTCTGACACCTCCCTACGACGGCCCTTACGAAGTTGTTGAACGTCACGACAAGTTCTTCAAAATCAAGCTACCACTCCGCACAACCGTAATATCAATTGACAGACTCAAGCCAGCTCACGTCATTAATGGGAGCTTCGAGGAGACCACGGACTCCAGTTCCAGCACGTCTAACCAGCCCTATGTCACTAGACACGGAAGAGTGGTAAAACCAGTTGTGCGCTTCGCTTGAGGGGGAGTGATGTAGGAACATGTGGCGGACAACAAATACTGGCAACCAACCAACCTGAACTTCATGCCAGCGGTGTTCGAGAGTGTTCGGCGTTCTCTGTCAATTGAAACATATATAAGGATTGTCATGCAAGAAAAACGCCATTCTATTCTTTCGACTCAATTCTGAACTTATTGTACATAATATAATATTTTTACTCATTGTTTCTTTTAATACAAAAAGTACCTTCCTGCCTATACCCACAGGCCTATAATCTACACAGATTCTTGTACCACCATCTTTTTTCTTAATTAAAACCAAAGGAGACGAATATTCTGAATAACCTACACGAATTATACCATCATTAAGCCACTCAGCTACCTGCTTCTCAACAACTTGTTGTTCTGCTAGAGAAATTCTTCTTGGTCTCTGAGCTACCGGTATATCGTCTTTTAACACAATATGTAACTTGATCGGTGACTCTTTAATTTGCTTCGGTTGGTAATTCGTTACACAACTAACAACTTCGCGCTGGATCTGTTCATCTTGAATTCTACCTAAAACAAACTGTTCATAGTTAATTACACAAGAGAGTTTCGTCATCCAATTCTCTATATTTGGTGCGATCAGTATTGAACCCTTCGAGATAACAGTAAAAACATCTTTGAGAAATTCTTGGCCTAATATAACACTAAATGGCATAGCATATCTAGGCACAACATAAAAAGTTACTTTATAATAATGTCCATCTATTGAAACTTTAGTATAAAATTTGCTTGTCGACACTATATTGCCTCCTAACCCGACGAGATTTGTTGCAGTATTCGTACACACCGGAGACCCGATATTCACATAAAGTTCGTCACTGATTAAGTTAAGGTCACTGCCGGAGTCTATCAACGCGGTCACTTCGCACTTATTAATATAAATCGTCTTACAAGCGTTTTTGAAACACATTTCTTTGTGTATATTCTTCTCGTTGACCAACTTCTCATTATCGTCACGTTGTTTACAACCATCAACTGCGTTGTCATGACAACTGTAATCTTCACATTTCAAATCATTTTCTGTGACACACATAGTTTTCTTCTGCTCGGATGTGCTCGGTCTCTCGTATGTCCTCGACCGCACATTTACGTCATAAATTTTTTTGCAATGAGGCGAAATATGCCCAAATTCGTTGCATTTAAAACATTTTAGGCCTTTTTCTTTATTTGGACATTGCAATGAATTATGATTGAATTCTCCACAACTATAGCACCTTAACTTGAGTTTACTACTGTTGTAACGTTTCTTGTTCTCGGACTTATCGGTTTGAAAATGATTCTCGGCCATCTTTTCTTTTATGGTGTCATAAATTTTGATCTTCTCTTTCAACTCCGAATATGTTGTTGCGCCGTATAAAACCATTTTATTGACCTCCGAGTCGACTATGCCGTCAATAATATACTTAATGGCCACATAATCGGCCATTTTGCCTCTTTTTCCCATTTCCTTCATGATTAGCATGTAATCTATACATCTTTCATCTTTCCTTTTTTTTCTTGCAGCCATCATCTCGTGTATCGATTTTGCGTCAATTGAATCAGGAAATTCTTTGATCACAGCAGCTTTTAACTCCTCCCAGCTTTTGAAAGGCTTCTCCGACCTCAACCATAAATTGGCTGTCCCTGTTAACGCCCTTCTCGCAACTATTAGAGTCTGCAGAGGTGTCCATTGAAATATTTCAGCATTATCATCAATATCTTGGGCCCATCTGACCACAGAACATATCTTATCCTGGCCATTAAATTTGGGGATAATGCTCTCCGCGTGGAATAAATCATGAATAATTCTCCCCGACGAAGCTGTAGTATATTCGTCATCCTCATCGTCTTGTTGACGCTCCTTACCACGTCCACCCATTTTTCACGTAGTATTTTCCTTTCGTCTTCTGCTTGCTTCTTCTTTGACCCGAAATACGGAACTATCCCGGACGAGCCCCCAAAAATATGTGGGAATAGATCCGCTTCGGGTCAAATTAAACAAAGATCGTCTTGTTAATCTTCAGTATATTTTCTGTTAAAATAAATTCGTCTTCACTTCACGTCTTCTACGTCTTTCACGTCTTCCGTCGTCTTCCAGACTATTCTCTTCTATTCCGTCCTTGCATACATCAACATCTTAATCATTCATCCTCGTACTCTTTCCATCTTAAATACTTTCATTAATCATCTCTTTCACACAAACTACGTTCCATATCAGTCATTCATCAAACGTTCCATTCTACTCATCTTTCTTCTTAACATTCAAATCCTACATAAATAAATAACATTAGGCACATCAACTGCCTAAACATAGGCCTTAATAAATCGTATTAATAAATTACGTATAACCCGACCAAACTTGAGTGTTCTATAAATTTAGTAGCCGGGGAAAGGTCAGATTGGAATTAAAATTAGTCTTGTTTTGTCCAGTTGAGCAACCTTGTTTAACTATTAGCCCTTTTGCCAGTTCAAGTAAATGAGATTTACCTATAACTTTGCTATCGTTCGCCCGGGTTCATTTGATTTCATGGTGATAGCATCATTTATATCGGATAGCTGTTTTATTAAATTTTGTTGGGTATATCGAAACTGTTAATATTGGATGTCAGTATTTTGAGAGACATTTGTACTGACATTGGAAAGATAGCTTTTGAGAGATTCACGCTGTAAGCCTGTAACCGCACATGAGACATCAATAGCTATATCTAGCAACACAACAAAATAAGCGCCATATTGTGGCCTTGAATTAAAATAGACCCTATTTCAATAACATTAGGTTGGTTTATTGCTTGAACGACGTCGCTTTGTTCGGCGAAATTCTTTTTTCGCCAAACAACAAAAAGCGGCACGTCACATGAAATAGAACATTATTTTGCATCTCATTCTGACATAAAGAAATTCGTATCGGTGTGTCTCATTTTTGCGATGTACAGTACATTTCGGCTCTCTCTAGAGGTAATTACTCTAAGGCTTAAAATAAGGCGATAGATACAGACGCGTTTTTTTTTTAATTATTTTCGTATAGCTTTGAGCCTTGATATAGGTCGTTATAGTCATATTACCAACGTGTCAGCTTGATATATTGGAACCAATATCTCAAAGAAAACCAGCGTAAGGAGCAGCTGTTGCGTTTCATTTGGTGAGTGAGTTTGCAAAAATCTACCATATATGGTAATAACATAAGTAAAGCCGCGATATAAGGTAGTATCGAAACTAATTATTTTAGGATGTGGGTAAAGTTAGCCAACATTTAGGATCATTATTACTACGCGTCCGATTTGGCTAATAACTAAAACTTTACAGTTTTCGAGTGGTTAGTTTCGTATTTTAATCAATTTATAACCAAATAGCTTTGTGACTTGAGAACTTTGGCAGAAGTATATTGGATTGAAGCGTTATGTGGGTTCTTAGATCTAAATTGACTGCCTCGGTGGCGTAGTTGTACTACGGTACGGTTACAAAGCTGAGGTCTCGGGTTCGAATCCCGGGTTGGGTAAAGTGATATTGGATTTTTCAATTCATTATCAGCCCAGAGTCAGGAATTTGTGCCCGATATGGCGATAGGCTCGCCACCTATCACATCGTGGGGCAGAACATACAAGGCGAAATGTGGGTGCCCTGGCACCTCTGCCTACCCCTTCTCGGAAAAAGGCGTGAGTTTATGTATGTATGTATGTAGATCTAAATTTCAAGGAACCAGTATTATTCGTCGTTTTAATTTCCAAAATTTGGTCAGCGTAGTAGATTCAAAAATTCCACCAACACGCACCAGGCAAGCATAGTGGACTATATGGCCCAACCCCTTTTTATCATACTCTCGATTGTAAAAGCTTATAGTGGGACGTATATGAGCTATGATGGAACACGTCATGATAAATTAGTATTTTTTTGTTTATGTGAAAACCTAAAAGTTTTTGTAATATCTGATTCTAAGGACTGTAGTTACTTATTGCGGGGTTATGATAACGTGTGTAAATTTAGGCTTATCTAAATGAATCCGGAGCGACTTTGGTATTCATGCAGTGCCTTCTCACAGAATTTGTTTTTTTCATAAATATATTTCTAAAAAGTTACGTAATATTCAGCTTTAATTCGTAGCCAAAAATATTCGTTAACGCAATTAATTGAACCGTGAATTTCAAATTTATGATCAGGAAATATTATCGATATCCGAAATGGTACAGTGATCCCTATAATTGCATTAATTATCATATATTGGTCGACCTGGCGCCGATCAAAGCTATCGGCAGTATTTTCACGGTCCAAGACGGATATAGCAATTTCGGATTAGTTAGAGGTAAATACATTGTGATATTTGCATATAACTAGAAATGTAACATCAAAAATATAACAATAACTCGGCAAATCACAATTCACGACCGCATTTTACCTAATTTTAGATTAAAGTAGCGATAAGTACGTAATGATATTTGCATACAACTAGATGTGAATGAATCAAAAGACAAATAACAGCCTCCGTGGTGAAGGCGGTTAGGCCCCGCCTGTGAAAGAAGCCAAGCAAGAAAAGTCGGACGACCTGGCTTAGGTTGCAGGAAGTCGCTGGATGCAGGCTTCCAACAGGTCGATGTGGAGATCCTTGGGAGAAGCCTATGTTCAGCAATGGACTTCCTGTGGCTGAGATAAATAAAAGCTCATTAAGTATTTGTTACATAAAGTAGAAAACATTTTCCGGACATGAATATTGTTCTTTAGAACATTTAATTGCACTTTCTCTTGATCGGGGAAGTCGAAAAGAGCGAAGTTATAATGACATCCGCAACGTTGTCACGCCGGTCCAACTTGGAATTAATAAAGTTGCGGGACTTGGTAGTTTTCGAGTTTTATTTATCTTCCTCGTTTTGCTGCTGTGATGCGGTGGGACTGGGATTAAAACCCACTGAAATCTCGTTACGCTGGAATTTACATTTCTTTAATTAAAATTTCATTTATTTGTACTTAAGGTTACACTAGTTCTGTTACATTATCACCCACATTAGTTAATCCCAAAATTAGTAGTGCGTTCTAATATGGGTTACCTTGCATATTCTTGGTTGAAACTTTTAAGTTAGGCACATTTCTTCTTCATATTTTCCTTATTGTAAAGCAATAAATTGACGTGAATTAAAGTGAATAATGTAATCGTACTAATCGTTAAATTATAAATTTATCGCTACCACATATTTGAAATCCTAATAAAAATTACGTAAATATAATGTCAGGGTATTTACTATTTTTGCGGAATACCATTGCGAATACTACTAAAAGTTAATAAAGTTTGGCACCTACATTAGATTGATACTTTAGTCCAAAAGACCAGACAGTGTAAAATAGGATTTAGAACCGTCCATTCCTAATACGAGTAGCAAAATTGAGTTAACGTCGCCAAATTGGATCAAACAAGCAACTGAGCAGCGAAATTCGATAATATTGGCTCTTATGCAACGGACATTGTTAGCAACAGGTTTGTTTCTTAATAGTGCTATTAAAGGTTAATAGAGATCTTACTTCTTATGTCCGTTTAATAAATGGACCTAAGAATCAACAACTCTTGGGAGATTTGCTGGTAGGTCTCTCATATGTGAGAGTGCTTGGGTAGGTAACACCGCAATGTCTATTTCTCCCGCTAAGCAGTAAAGTATTGCTGTGTTTCTGTTTGAAGGACATAATAGCCAGAGTAACTACTAAACATATTGAGACTTAACATCTTACGTGTCAGGATGGCGAGCGCAGTGGAATGCCAAGCGTTGCTTTGTAATTCATGGTTTCGTCGTGTCACTTACCATAAGCCGAATGGAATGCTCGTGTCGCCATTCATTTTATAGACTCTGCCTTCCCCTATGAGATACAGGCGTGACAATTATGTACATATTTATGTAATGAAGATATTAGAATCACAATCAGTATACTGTTCCATAGCTGTGATTTTTTTTTGTATGTAAATTAATTAAAATAAACGTATTTGTTTAGGACTGCGCATAAGGTGAAATTCTTTATGGACATTGCTCACATACGGCTAATGAGGGTTGAATTAGAATTACAAAATTGTCATTAACCCGCAAAAGTAAAGGTTTTGTGTAATTTTCTCAGCAGATGTAAGACAACATTTCTAACCAATATTGCCGTCAAATATATATTATCACTATTTAAGTCTCTTAATGCTCTGTTACTTTATTAACTACAAAGTCCTATAAACCTATACAAAACAGCACGTACGGAGAAAAACGGTAGGTTTCTACTTGCTATATGACTGTACTTCCATTGTATTTGTGTTTTGTGACAAATACCCGTGTTGTAAATGCAAGAGATTTACTCCAGGCTTTGCGGAATATTCCGGCGGTCCATCGGATTTCGGTTGCGGTCGGCGGAATGACACGATCGCTGGAACTCCGGCTCAATTCTATTCGGGTTGTGTTTGTTTGTCAACTGCGGTAACAATTTAATCTGTTGACGTAATGGATGTATAGAATTCGATGCAACTGGATTGAACTGAGCCACTGTTTTGATATATTTCATTAAAAGTTGTAAATTTAATTATTAGTTGTTCCTTGCTTGGAGCCTGATTATATTTTCTAGCGTCTACCTGCTTTGTAAGGTTTCAATTTTTAATTTGTTTTTAGAACGAAAAAAAATTGTCACTAGATGTGCCGCTTCCTTGTTTGTATTGTAGTGTTAGGTACTCAAAAATATTTGAACATTACATAAACATTTTGGTATTTAATTAAAACTGAAATTGAAATTCTACATAACATAAGATATAGGAATTAATTGAAATAAAACCGTTACTTACGGATTTTATCGCGGGTTTTGTTTAATTTTTACATTTTTAAACTTCCCGACGTTTCGATTACTTTACAGCTTTCGTGGTTACGAGGCGGTAAATAATAGTTTTATTTCAATGTGTAACATTCGCGTCAATCTAAGAAATCATTATGTAAGAATTACTTGTATAATGATTTTTAGATTTACGCGATTTTTTTAGATGTTTTGAAATAAAACTATTTCTTTCGCGATAAAATCAGTTTTAATTCACATGTTGTATTATAAAACATAATCATCTTAGTAAATCTCAGCCATACACTTAATATTGTCAGTCCTCACAGTTTTGCAAAGCATTGGTGAGATCCGGCTTGCTTCCAACGATCTCCACCGGCCTTTATACAAGTTTTTTTTTATATAGCCGTTACAAATATTACGTGCGAACTTTGTGTATACCCACACAAATGTGTTCAATTTCCCCGCGACGTAGGTGATCCGTATAATTCAATCTGTCGCCAAGATATTCCGAATGATCTAGTTCATTGAATAATATAAGCATTTGAGCCTTTATAGAACCTTCCGTTTGCTAAATGAAATGTATCTAATATGTTTCATTTCCGAATTACTCAAACGAAATTTAGAAACGCTACTTTGATCTTGGGTATCGTCCATTTTATTCCGTAGTTTTATATATTTTAATCTGAATCACCTTGTTTTGGTTAACTCTGGTGAATTTTATATATTCATAATACACAAAAAAGTGGTATATAGCGAACTATTAGATGAATGGCAAAATAGATGGGAGGTATCTTTGAAGGGACGTCATTTATACCAATATTTTCCTTGCGTGCGTGATCGTTTGACAAAGACTTGGCTAGAGGTCGATTATTGCGTATCACAGTTCCTTACGGGCCATGGTAACTTTAAGTCTAAATTGTACTCTTTTAAGCTCGTTGATTCGCCTGCATGCCCATGTTCAACACCTAATCGCGAATATGAACAGTCCGCGCATCATATACTTTGGGAGTGTAGTATTTGGCAAAATTAGCGTAAAATCATGTTTGATAGTATGTAGATATCATCCGGAGTCGTATACTACATGGACCTAGTGGATACTAGGACGAATTTCCGTGCTTTCCGGCGTTTTTGCCATACCTATTACTGGAATCAAGTATAACAGCTCACACAATAGGTCCCATTTATATGTAATAATGAATTCCGTGGTGCTTTACAGCTGGCTTCTCCGGCTGTAAAAGTCTCTTTGTGAGGTTATTTACCTCTTTAGTTCAATGTTTTGTCACCCGCATTGCACGGAGGGAAGTGGACATTATTTATTTCCAACTCTTCCTATTAATTTAACTTTATGATTAATTTCGTTGCGGGTTAAAGACAAGTTAGACATTCCCGGAGACTCGCCGAGCTTCAATGCTCGGTGTCATTACATTGCGTGCCACTGTTGATCCTGGCTTACAGGAGTTGCAGTGGCGGGTGTGAGGGTGGGACAGTCAAATACACAAAAAAAAACATATAATTTTTCGCCACTTTTTACAATACCACGAGTATTGTAAATTATTTTTAACAAAAAACTTATCTAAGTTTTTCCAACCGAATTTCCTTTTTTACACTTTGTTTTTTATCTGAGTTTGAATAAAGTTGTTACCTGTTCAAACCATGAGTCATTATATATAATAAATTAATTGTATAGTTGAACTGAGCCTCATTATTTACTTCTATTAAAAAGTAATCACGCAAATTGGACCAGCGGCTTTCAAGTTATGAGTGAACATACAGGATGATAAATAGACGTAAGTTTTCAGTATTTAAGTATAACTTTCAGACAAACTTCTAGATGAATAATACCATAAAGTACATAACAAACGTTGAACAATCCTGTTAGGGGATCCACAAAGTTTTCAACGTTAAATCCAGTCTCTAGAATCGTGACTTCAGACCCGAAGTTAGGAGCTCTTCACGAAATTGCAAACACAAATGTTTGTCGGGATGAGTTAGGTCTTGGAACTCTAAAAGTACTTTAACGCTGAGGAATGCAATTTTGGAAGTTTACACGGTTTCTGCTTAAGATTTCAGCAATTGAGAAGTTGAGCTGGGTAAACCATTTGATATATTATTGCCCGAGTTTAAGTAGATATTCCCATCTTTCAAAGAATTGTAAGTTGATCGTTCGCGGTTTGTCCCTAACCTTAGCATTTCCGCCATTTGAAGGCGACAGTGACTTCTTATTATCAAGTGAGCGTTCGATTCCTCTAGCTTCGATGGCTGTAAATATATGTACATGACACATTCACGCGTTTACCTCGTGTTGGGGGACAGACACTGCAGGGAATAAAATGCTGTACGGTGGGATCTTGATACAACCCTTCAGGAGTTAAAATATGTACGAGTGCATAGTTTATAAAAAAATATAGTTCATGAAAACTTAAGCTTTTTATTCCTATCCTGGTTATACACACGCGGAGTTCATATGTAATATCTATCATGTGTCTTGTAGAAAGGATTTAGGTAATCATTTTACGATTACCCTGTCTTACGGCAAGTCTTTGGGGGTAATATGCTTCAATGCCTTTTACTGTAATACGTCCAAGATGTTAGACAGATCGGTAGCAATTCTGCTTTTATAGATATATTAAAGATTACATGACATCGTAGGTATATTTGTTTCTTGCGATAAATAATAGACGGTGAAAGTTTTAGGTACAAGTTTCAAGAACGAAGTTAAATTCAAAGTTAGATTTCTACATAATTTTTTATGTGTAGATTAAGTTAAATTGGCGTTGAAAGTTGCTAAATGCAGGCAACTTTCGTCAGTTTACATAGAGATTTGAGTAAAATCCTATATTTCAATATTTTCACTTTATTTGTCCAAAAAAGCTACGCAAACTGTTTAAAGCGTGCAAAACTTTATAGTTTCAACCGCATTGTCAGCATATTTGTCCGACATGGGCAATGCACCGGTTTGTATAATTATTCGGTGGGCAGCAGCGACCGCAGGCGTGCCTCCACACAATCACTGTTCAGAGCTTCGGCACGTACTGTCACCTGCAAATAAACACTGTAATTGTTTACTATGGTAATGTGAAATCTGTGTGGTTGGTATTTGGAAAATATCACACCTAAAATATATTACTTTTGACAGCCTCCGTGGCGCAGTTGGTTGGACGCCGCCTGTGAAACGAGAGACCGCGGGTTCGATCAAATATTTCTTTCGGGTCTGAGTGTTTTTGAGGTCGAAAAATTTCTCGTAGTTCCTGATACCCACAACATAGACTCGATCTTAGTGTGGGGTCAGACTATGTATGTGACTGTTGGGTGTTATTTATTTATTAACTGATTTGTTAACCATTGAGGGATAACAAAGTTAGATGAGGACGCGAAAGCCAAGGTCGTGACTTCAAATTTATTGCGCACATTACTACTTTTCTAAGCTTAGTATCGGAGTTTCCTTAGTTGAATACCGCGGTATTATGGGTGAAGAAAATTATAGTTAGGATACCTTCGTACCGGAGAGTTCTGAACAAAAATCACAGTGTATTTAAAGTCTACCTAGCGGTCCACGAAGAGCATTAAAAGGGCTACTCCCAAAAAGCTTGATGTTTGGCAGAGAGTAGATTGGAAAAACTCAACATAAGACACATACGTTACAAATCATGTTCTTATCCATAATTAATTTACCATGCCCCGGTGGACAGAATGGCGGAAGCTATTGCTGCAATAAATAAAGATCTCACTCGGATCAATGAGTGGAGTGCGATGCATGGTCTCACAGTAAACCCTTCTAAAACTCAGGTCATTGTTGTTGGCAGCTCCAGGATGGTTTCGCAACTGAATTTAAATCAATTACCCCAGGTTTCATTCAATGGCTGCCTGATTCCTTTTTGTGATGTCGTAAAAAACTTGGGCGTTTTAATCGACAAAACCTATCCTGGGGTCCCCAATTGCAACAACTTAGTCGTAAATTGTTCGCTGCAGCGGGGTCCTTGCGAAGATTACGAAATTTTCTACCTATTCCCACGAAAATTGCGCTTGCCCAGTCTCTTCTTTTTCCTCTCCTTGATTATGCTGATGCTAGCTACCTAGATCTCACCGAAGCCCAGTTTGAAAAGCTTGAGCGACTTCAACATTTCTGCATTCGGTTTGTATTTGGACTTAAAAAATATGACCACGTCTCTGAATATCGAACTAAACTCAAGTGGCTATCAATACGCTTTCGCCGGAATACTCGCATCCTTTCACTTCTCTATACCATATTATTTCATCCCACGACTCCAAATTATTTAAAACGTCGCTTTCATTTCTTAAGCAATACCCATGTACGATCTCTTAGGTCTTCAGAAAATTTGATTCTAGAAATTCCTAAGCACAGCACATCATTCCTAGATAAATCTTTTACTGTCCATGCTGCTCGCTTATGGAATGAGCTACCCCTGACAATAAGACTTGCTAAATCTCTGCCTATATTTAAGAGATTAGTCA
Organism: Hyles euphorbiae; assembly: GCA_023078785.2. Classification (NCBI taxonomy): domain Eukaryota; kingdom Metazoa; phylum Arthropoda; class Insecta; order Lepidoptera; family Sphingidae; genus Hyles; species Hyles euphorbiae. The sequence continues at coordinate 5,105,107 of CM041053.1, forward strand.
GAACGCACTATTTGTCACAACAGTAATATATTATGTACAAATATATTTTCTCTCATATATATATATATATATTTTTTTCGTTACGTTTATAGTATAATATATGTAGTAAAGTCACATTTTAGTTTGTGTAGTTTATGTAAGTGTATACTTGTATTATATGTGTGTATATGTATATATGTATGTATGTGTGTATGTATGTATATATGTATGATGCCTATTTATAAAGCTTTTAGTTGTACATGATTTTCTTCCTTTCCTTTTTAATGACTGATCGATTTTCCTTCTCCTATTCATTCCAATCCATTCAAAGGTTGTCTGGAAGAGATCGCCGTTAGCGATAAGGCCGCCGTTTGTACGTACTTATGTTATAAGTTCCTTAGTTGTAAAATTATTTTATTAAATTTTGTGTACAATAAAGAATTATAAATAAATAAATAAATAAATAATTTTAAAAACAACGCCTGTCTGAACTTCACCCCTATTATTTGCATATATTTGGTGATCGCAGATTCAATGCGATGTAAAGCAACGTTGCTTTGATTTATACCAGCAATAAAGTAATAGCAAGAGGCAAACACTGTAAGTACTGAGCAAACAAAACAAATGATAAAATACATTTTATTATTCCCGTACTGAGTAATGCCAACTAAGATAAAAAACAAGTTTGTTAAAGTTTTCCGATGTGGGTTCAGTACAGTAAAATGGATGTTTTAAACTTGAAGTGCAGTGCGCTAAAATTATATCAGTGGTCGGTTTCATCCCCGCATGGAAAAATATGTTTGTAATTTTTATGATCAGTTAATTATGTTTATTAACGCTGATATGTGACTAGAGTATATATTATCTTTTATTTTATTAATTAAAGGAAACAACGGCGTTTACTGTTTCTTATTTTTTTAAGTAATTATAATAAATAAAATGTTTCCATGTATAACTTATTAGTATGTTGAAATGCCCAGAAAGAGAATTAATTGATGAATCTAAATCTCAGTTAATAAACAAAGGCTACAATAGTAAATGTGGGAGATCAGTGTCAGTACTAAAATTGAATTTTATTACAAAATACGTCGCAACAACTTAGTAATTATTGAAATGTTGAAACAAGACTCAATAGTTTCAGTTAGCAGTGCTTAAAAAAACAGTCATAAAACTAACTTATATTTCCACGGCATGGACAGACAGACAATGAGATAATTTAGAAGCTCAACTCAATAAACAACTTCTTCCAAAATTTTCAAAGTTGTCCTGTCTCTGCAATGTAATTGGATTCGGGTTCGAGCTGGGCGGCAAAACAGTTTTAATCGGTGGATTCTCTGTTTGGCTTGGACCTTGCCATTAGATGCATTGTTCACTTTTTGTGTCAGTATTGAGCAAAAGTATTGATCTATTAAACGGACTACGACGGATGGGCGGAGAAATAACAACTCTTGGTATAATGAGTAAATACTTGTTAAACTAAATTAAGAAATTTGAAGTTGGTAAAATGGTTATATTAAGTTTGATAATTTTGTAGACGCTGAAGAAATACTTTTGTAACTCAATTACTACGTCTGAGTCAGTTTTAGTATTGATTAAAAGTATCATACTATACTGGTGGATTGATATTTGTACCCAGAGTAACATATTGAGGCTTAACATCTTATGTCGTAGGATGGCAGCGCAGTGGAAGCCCAAGCATAGCTTTATAATTCGTGGTGTTGTTTGGTTTTGCTATTGTCCATGAGCGGTCGTATCACTTACCATCAGGCGTATGTCATGCTCCTCTAGCCATTCACCGTAATTAACATATGGTATTTAATTTAATACACATGTTCCTAACCGCCCTAGGTATCATTGTATCAAGTTACAAAAAACTGCGTGGTAGTTTTGCCAATAACGCGATTTCTGTTTTCAAAGCTTTTTATCAATCCATATAGGTACAAGTCTTTTTACTTCGTTTCCAAACCTAACTGAAATTCAGCTGAGCGGCAAAAATATTAATATCTACTGTTTGGCCAAAAAACTTGAAAACTATGTTTGACAAAAAATAATCTCGGGCTTGTTCAAATTTTGAGCATTGTCATCTGGGGTTTGGGTTTTCTTTTCTTTTCTTTCTTTCTTTCCTTTAATCGTATAGTGATATAATGTGGACATATACCATATGTACTATAATTCTTGTTTACAAACCGCATTCCAAAATTAATAAAATCCAATCTTATAAGGTGTTTGGTTCACCTGTTAGCAACGGAACTCTAAAATCCTCTATGACGTAATGAATGACGTAGGAAGTGTGTCGACGAGATTAATATCTATGAGTGATATTAACGCACACGCCGTATCATTGTTAATAGCCATTGATAAAATGTTACTTTTTACAATATCTGCTAGTATACATGTAAGTCCTATTTTGGAAGAGGAGCCTTTTTAATGATTGAATAGGGTTTTTAGTCAAGTGCAGGTTGGCAGACTACATATACAACAGCAATATTTATTTAGGTATTAAAGACAGTGGTAATTAACAATGAATATGAGTATCTTGGAGAGAAAATATAAATAAATCCCCACACATCTTCGAAATATCAGATGTTAGTTACTCTGCGCTAGAATCTCCAATGGAGAAAATTCGGTTCGTTGCCAACTAGGATATCGCTTACTTTATTGTCCACTTAGTTTGTGACCCAAACTGACTATTTTCCTGTAACAGTTTGTGTTCGTAACAGTATTTAAATGGTAGAGACAGACTTTGATTAGCATAGAAATGGGGTTTTACGCAAAAACACTCTCTAACATAATAGCGATTAAAAAAACATGCTGTCGTCTCTATTTTATACTCTGTAATTTTTATACGATGAAAAATACAACATAAAAGTAAGATAATTATATAAAAATAACATTGCTTATACTGGAAATATAATTGAATAAATAAAAAATATTATTCTAATTCTTAACAGGAGGGTTCCTAACTTATAAGTGAAAATACTAGCTTAAAAACGAGGTTTACGATTTTTAAAAATACCAAATATTTTTACATGTAAAACGAAAAACAAAGATGGATGTGCGAGCAAATTAAAACAAGAAGATTTATGAATGTCTGAAACTCTACATTATGAAAAATGTTTGCTGTAACTGACTGTTACACAATTATTATTTGTTTATGTAAAAACTGGTAAAAACAAAGATTTCTGGTTTTCCCTTCACGAGAACAGCTTTTGTGTTTATTTAATACGTTATTTGAATAAAAGATAAAACCTTTTTCGTGGGTCGGGTAACAAAACATTGCCCCAAAGTGCTGGCCACAAACATAATCCTTAAAAAAATATAGAGGGCTTGTCTTTTGCGAATGTTGTGAAAGTTTGGGGTTCTTATTTCAATTGTTTTCATATTTAGGCGTTTTTATGTTTGTATACACATTTTGTTAAAGTAGCCAATGCTGTAGTAAGTCTACTTTATCAAAATTTTGGAGTCTGGTTACCCGAGTCCAGGAAAGCCTACAAGTTCAATAACGATTTAAAAAAATGTTATCACTAATTAAAAAGTACCGATGATACAGCAGCAGATATAAGCTAAGCTTCTAATAGTAGTTAAAGTACATGTGTATTTTAGTACGCGATTGGATATATCATTCCTTCCTGGAAACGCGACCATAATATTACTGGTGGCATAAGTTTACTGGTGGTAGGTCTCTCATATGTGAGAGGCTGCCTGGGTGGGTACGACCGCAATGTCTATTTCTCCCGTCAAACAGTAGTTTAAATGCACTGTTGTGTTTCGGATTGAAGGACATTGTAGCCAGAGTAACTACTGGACATATTGAGACTTAACATCTTATGTCTCAGGATGGCGAGCGCAGTGGAATGCCAAGCATTGCTTTGTAAATCAAGGTGTTGTTTGGTTTTGCTTCTGTTCATGAGCGGTCGCAACGCTTACCATCAGGCGAACGGCATGCTCGTCTCGCCATTCACTGCAATTAAAAAAAAAAAATTGGTTCGCTTTTCAACAGTTGTGCGGATGACTATTGAGCCACAAATTAATATTTCAAAGAAGTAATATGGTATAACTACCATATACATTAAATTTTATAATGATTTCTGGCGTGCTTTTTATTCTCTGCTTGTCAAAATACAGTATTGTGATTCGAAATCCATATTGTATTATTATTATATTAGTAGCCTGTAGCGTGGTGGACTATATGGCCTAACCACTCTTAATCGTATTGTCGGTTGTAGAGGAGGCCCGTGCCCTACAGTAGGACGTATATGGGCTGATACAGATACAGATACAGACAGCCTGTAGCGTCCCATTGCAGGGCAGAGGCTTCTCTTCATCCTTTCGTGCATTCCTGTCAAGGGCTTTAAATAGGCATCCAACTCGTCTAGCCACCTACGTCTTCCACGTGATGGACGGCCCTTCGGGACCCATTCCGTCGTGGGTGGTGTTATTCGCCTATATCTCATCTTATATTTTACTGATATAATTATTTGCACGAATAGCGACGCAGTGCAGTACAGATTTATAATAATTATCATCCATCAGCCAAAGGAAGTCCACTGCTGAACATAGGCCTCCCCCAATGATGTCTACAGTGACCTGTTGGAGGCCGATAATTATGTTGATAATAATATATTGTTGATAATTATAACGGTTGAAAGATAATCGCCTTAATCTATTTACAGCACTGCATTTACTTTTAGCAGCAAAGTTTAATTTTCATGTAAAAATGTAAACTACTTCACAATCTGTTCTTAGTTAAGTTTGTAATCTCATTTAAACTTTGAAAGCAGAATAAACTAATAACTTATTTACTTTAAATTGTTTCAAACAGTAAACTAGATAAAGTAAAATATGTACATGTACAAACACTCTTTAGTTTGCTAATTGAAGCTGTGTTGAAAATTATCCTCGCTCTCAAGGGAAATTGTTAACACGTCGTGTCGGGAAAAATATTTTCTTTTTCGTAACATGTATAATACGGGTACAGATATAAAGACATTTCCATAATGTTATTACATCGGAGCAAAAGTAACCGTGCGTATAGGATGCTCTTAAATATTTTTTTGCAAAATATTAAACTTTGTGCGAGCATTTTTGGGGGCTTGGATCTGGATCGGGATCTTCAGATTTAATATTAATTTCCTGTGGCCTCAACTCGATGATTTATGTTTTCCATCGCTCATAAAAAAACTGCAGAACAAATTAAAACATCATAACGTAGTAACTGGAAATTGCATCTCTTGTCCCTATTTTATTTAACGAATAATTGTTGTTGCAACATATGTTGAAATACAATTTATTTGAAATTGCCAAGCTACATAAAAATCGCTTGCTCCATTGTCTGGAATAAAAACTTGACTAAATAAATAATCCCTACAAATTAATAGTAAAATGAAAATATTTTTTATTACGTGCGAAAACGAATCAGCCTGTATAAGGTGTGTAATCTCTCGGACAAAAACTCGGCCGGCCGAAAAGAATAAACAGTTTGGTGAAACTGTTATCTGTATCTTATTTCGTTTGTATTTTGAATGTGAACTATTTCGGACGCGTCGTGGGCAGATCTTATTCCAGTTCATTGATAATAATATTCCCTTGTAATGTATTCCTTCTGTTCCATTATTTATTCACATTTTTCAAAGTTTTTCTTATTGTATTTTTACTTTTCTTTGAATAAAAATGTTGTCTGATCTATGTACGATATGTTTTTGTTGTTTTCGGGTAGGACAAAGTAATATGACTACATTATATTTTACGGTTAATGTGTACCTTTTTACTCTCCAGAGTATTGACTGGCGAAAAAATATTATCTACTAGCGGTCCAGCCCGGATCCCCCCGGGTGCACACACTTTTCAAAATGGCGGCCAAAATGTTTAATTCCGAGTAAATATTTTTTTATTTTTCGTATTTTTTTTTTATGAAAAGTATCCTATGTTACTTCTAACACCTCTAATAATATGCGTACTAAGTTTCATGATGATCGGTTAAGTAGTTTTCGCGTGAAAGCGTAACATACAAATTTACATTCAGGATTATAATATTATTAGTAAGGATTAACATGCAATACAATTAAGCTGGCCTACTAAATTATGTTTCACGCTCGGCTAGAAGGATTCAATGTTAAAAATAGGTGCGATAATAATTTTAAGACGTTTACAAAAAACTTAAAATCTAAAGGCATTGGATGGAGTGGATTATTGTTATACTAAATTATAATTTTGACACTTTTTACCATAATTTCTTTTTAATTTCTAATAATATAATACTGATTTATCACGATATTTTTTGGGCAGAGCTATACAGTACCATTAGTGAAAAGAAAATATTGTAGATAAAAAAATTAAACATTTAATTGTATATCATAAAGCCTATAAACAAAGTTTCCAAACAAACTGCCAACGTTATGATATCTTTGAAAAGGGTCACTCGTAAACACGGAAGCAATTACGATCCAAAACCCACGCGACCTTCACCTTTCTACCGTCCCTTCTCGACTTACATCAATACCAACTTTGCGAGTACCCATTTGTTACCAACACTACATGATCCTGTTACTGAGCAAGTTTTGAAAAGTAGCTTAAAGTATTGCTGAGAAGGGCTGCTGTTTTCATGAGGCTTTATTTATTGCTACTTATTTTTAAGTGCTCAAGCTGTAGTGAAGCTGTGAATAAATCGGTTTGATCAGAGTATCATAAAATTGGTCAAGTAAAGGGAGGATTAAGTTGATTATATAGAATGTTTGAATTCGATTTTTTTGTTTCATTATATTATAGCACTTACTTAACTTGTTAGATAAAGCTTACTTGTCTCTTTTGGAAGAAATAAAACGCTTTATTTGTTTATTTATAAATACTTTATGGAACACCACATACAGTAATAAGATAATAAATATGACAACACGTTCAAAAAAAGATGAAAATTACCGGTCTTATCACTTATCGAGATTTCTTAGACACAACCATTAGATTTTTTGTTTTTATTAATTTATTATTTATTACAGACTTTTTGGATTCGTGAAACCTATCTTAGTCATGGAATGAAATAACAAAAAACTGCTTTAGCTAATGGCCCGATAAAATGTAGCAATATACTAACAATGGTGAATGCAGCGCTATCCAAATAGACTATAGAGTATCCGGTCGACACGGTTATGCTATCTACAAACCAGATATGCAAAAGCTGAGCTAATAAAGCTGCATACTTGTGTGAGGTCACTTCAGAGAGCTATTTGGCATTGTGTAAGGTGGATGCAATGCAGACGAATACTAATATCCTAACATCAGTGAGAGGCCACCTGGGTGGGTTGGCACCCCCTGGCGGCTGCAATGTCTATTTCTCCCGCCAAACAGCAGTGTAAATGCACTGTTGTGTTTCGGAGTGAAGGACATTGTAGCCAGAGCAACTACTGAATATATTGAGACTTTACACCTTATGTCTGAGAATGGCGAGCGCAGTGGAATGCCAAGCATTATTTTGTAATTCAATGTAATTGGTGTTGTTTGGTTTTGCTGCTGTTCATGAGCGGTCATAATTATCACTTACTATCAGGCAAACGACATGCTGGTCTTGTCATTCATAGCAATAAAATAAATGATTATATAGATTTTTTTAAAATTATTTAAGTAATAAAATCTCCGGCAATCTCAATCACAGAACGAAATGTTAACTGAAAACTGTAACTTTATATTGGATTTTATTTTTAACAAGTCAACTTATATTTCCACAGAGACCTGTTGGAGGCAGCCTGCATCCAGCAGTCTGTCTGCAGTCTCTGTGGAAATCATTGGGGAGACCTATGTTCAGCAGTGGACTTCCTTTGGCTGATGGATGGATGGATGGATAACTTATATTGCGATCCAAGTAGATCATAAACGGCTCCAATGAAGTCGTTAAAATTAGACACGAAAATAATTATTTTAAAAATAAATATCAATTGTCAATACAAATAAAACAAAATGAGACAGCTGAATGAGAACTCGATACAATATGATCGAGAGAAGCTGTGAAAGGCTCGTTTGTGTCGGCACAATGGGTATTGCAACATTCATTAGATCGAATCCGTTCGAGAGTACTCCACTTGAAATTATTGTAGTAAAATATTCAATACTACGATTTTCATTGTGTTGCTATTATTTCTGATATTTAAAATCCCTCTTTATTTTAGTACAGCTTGGAACTGTGGTTGTTGGAAATAGATATTATTTATACCTATATAGGTAAGGCGCGATATTACCATACATATCTGTCGGGGTGTTCTTATGTAGAGCCCACATGTTAAATAATTGTAAATCGGCCCTTAGGAATCTACGGGTAGTTGTAGAAGTAATTTTATTAAAGGAAACCCGATTGTGGTTCTATTTCACTACCCACAGTCTGAGTAAGGGTGGGAGCATGACAGTTTGCAATATAAAGCGCGTCCGGATCGTAGACAAGGCATATATTCGAGATCCAGCAGTCGGCAGTGAAGCATAGACATACGCGTGTTTACTATAAAGTAACAAGTTGTCGCAGATATTCGGATAAATCGTTAATCCGTTAATTATAACGTGTGGTGATGATTATAATTAAATAATTAACACAATGGATTTTATTACCGTCATCCTACATCAGAAGTGGGATCGTCCTACGTTGTAGCCGCAACCGCTTGGTTATCGACATCAGCTGGCGCAAATTCTGACGTGAGTACCAGAACTAATAACTTGAGGTAAATTATGATGACTGGTGACTATTATGTGTAGCTGTCGTGTGTGACTCTCGTGTGTGATTGTCATATTTGGCCCACGTATGTGGCTGTCATGTGTGGTTCACGTATGTGACTGTCGTGTGTGACCCACGTGTGTAGCTGTCGTGCGTCTTTCATGTGTGACTGCCATTTATTGCTATCACATGACTATCGACATTTAGATAAAATTACTTCGTATAGAGAAGCTATCCCATAAACATGTCTCGTTCGATTTTGGTAAAACTTGACACTAAATCGCTGCAGCGTTGAACAAATAATTAGTCGTCTAACCAAACAGTATAACCATGCAGCGCTAGATCGCTTTCAGGATGTAGTTTTCTCGCGACCAAAAGTTCGCTTACGCGTTTTTGAAAGATTCGTGTACGGTACATACACTGCACCTAGGTGGGACAATCTAGTGTAACATTGATATCGATGACTATTAAATTGTAACTACCTACATGTAGGAGTTATACGAAAAAAATAAACCTACTACTAGAATCAATCAAGAAAGATTGATGTACATCTGTTCAGCTGTGCCCTTGGTATTGAAATAGCCCATGTGCTGCGGTGACTGCTTACCATCAGGTGACACACCAACTCATCTGCCTGCCTAGGCCATTAATTGTTATCAGAAGCAGTGACATGGAGCTGTGACTGTGTGCCCTGGAAGTTCCAAGACACCTGCATCTTCACAGGAGTGTTTCAAATTGGTGAGATCTTTCCATTTTTGTTTGAATTTGGTTTTGCCATTTTACTTTCGTTTATTCGTAGAGCAATTTAAGAAAATATGAGGAATTGCGCAACAATATAGATTACACCACGCACTAAAACGGTGAGGGAGGGCATCGTGAGGAAACCTGCATACTATAGCGATTTATAAGAATTCCTATGGTATGTGGATCCGCCAACCCACACTGGGCCAGCGTGGTGGACTGTATGGCCTAACCACTCTCAACCGTGTTCTCGATTGTGGAGTAGGCCCGTGCCCTGCAGTGGGACGTGTATGGGCTGATACAGATACTGATAGATTACTTAAAGAAAACACAACCTTAAAGCAGAGGTACACAGATACCAATCTCAAAAAGGGATATTGCATTGTTCCAGACAAACTTCGTGGACTCTATGATGAAAAGAAATACAGACGGCAGGTGCAGAGCACGCCCCGCCGCGCCGGTCCGAACTGTTGTATCGGCGCAGCAAAATCAAATCTTAATACATAAGACCTACTTAGTAGTTGGACCAAAAACAAGCCCACTGAGTTTGATTCGCTGGATCAACTCACAGCTGGGTCGTGTCGCGTTATTTCCAGTGGTAAAGTAAGCCCGCTGAGTTTGTTTCGCCGGGTCTTCTCAGGACAGGGCCGCGTTGGATCCGGTGGTAATTTTAAAACGTTTATACCTACGTGACGTTTCGTATATCCTCATGGTCCAAGCAACGACAGGGTGCCCGTGCACTCTTATTACTCCCGAAACATAGAATCAAGCTAGGCTCGATGACAATAATCGACCCACGCATTTAAGCTACTATTGATACCAAGAGTTTTTTAGAAATAGAATTTAGTAGATATTTGTAAGGTGAACATTTTCATAGACACAGTTCACATGAAGTAATTTGATAATTAGTAATTACTATAATTATTGAGGGGTTTCTTTGAGACCTGTGAAAAAAAAGAGAAAATACAGTCTGATCTGCCCAGTTATGTAAAGAAAAAGGAAATTTGTGCAAGCTAAAGGGGAATTATCCCGGTCTAGCACAGTTCGGTCCAGTTTTAAAACTGAAGGAACAATCTGGCACCTGAAGGGTCTCATAGACTGGTCCAGGTATGCGTTGTCTGAAGGGAATGCTTTCCGGACCAGACTGTGTCATAGAAATAATTGTAACTATTTTTCAAATTTTTATATTATGTGAACTGAGTCAGGATGAACGAACGAATGATTTCCTTGTCTTCAGATGATATATAGACACGCACACGAGGACGTGTGCACGTCAGTATGGCCGTGTCGGGGTGTTCTTATGTAGAGCCCACATGTTAAATAATTGTAAATCGGCCCTTAGGAATCTACGGGTAGTTGTAGAAGTAATTTTATTAAAGGAAACCCGATTGTGGTTCTATTTCACTACCCACAGTCTGAGTAAGGGTGGGAGCATGACAGTTTGCAATATAAAGCGCGTCCGGATCGTAGACAAGGCATATATTCGAGATCCAGCAGTCGGCAGTGAAGCATAGACATACGCGTGTTTACTATAAAGTAACAAGTTGTCGCAGATATTCGGATAAATCGTTAATCCGTTAATTATAACGTGTGGTGATGATTATAATTAAATAATTAACACAGTGAGTTTTATATTACCGTCATCCGACATATCCATACCATTTTTGTAGATGGTAAACACTAGACGCCGCTAAGTTTTCGTACTATTTGGGACATATTTAAGTAACTAACACAAGATATCGCCTTTTATTTAGATTCCTCAACAAGAATTAACGGCATTAAGTTTAAACTTGGTATCGGTTAAATAGTTATCAAACGCACATACAAATAGGGTCTGGAAGTTTCAGTTCCGTGACCGCAAATACAATCAGATTCACTTCAATAACTTCGAAGAGACCGCAGTTTGAACAAGTTACCAACTTTGAAATATTTTAAGTACGTTCTCGGAATATTCATGACTGCGTAATAAAACTGTAAGTCCTTACTTACTTATTGACTTGCTTCTGTGGCTCCATCTGCGTGGAATAACAATTTACAATAGAAGTGTTTTTAAAACATAGGGCGTAGATAATTAGTCTGTCTGTATCAGCCCATATACGTCCCACTGCAGGGCACGGGCCTACTCTACAATCGAGAGTACGATTGAGAGTGGTAAGGCCATATAGTCCACCACGCTGGCCTAGTGCGGGTTGGCGGACTTACATACCATACAATTTTTAATAAATCGCTATGGTATGCAGGTTTCCTCACGATGTTTTCCTTCACCGTTTTAGTGCGTGTTGATTGACTATCAATACACACATGACTCCGAAAAGTCAGAGGTGTGCCCTGAGATTCGAACCCGCGACCACCGTGAACATGTTGGCAGTCGCGTCTAGTCCGTTTACCAACAGGCCACCACGCACTTCAAATCATTATATTACTACATTATTATTGACAGCCTCCGTGGCACAGATTATACGCCGGCTATGAAACGAGAGGCCGCGGGTTCGTTTCTCGGACCGAGATATATGTATATTTGTGTGATCCACGGGTATTTGTTTCGCGTCTGGGTATTTGTGAAACTGAAAAGTCTCTCGTAGTTTTTGATACCCACGACACAAGACTTGATCTTATTACACGCTTTTTATTAGCTTCACCTGTATGTTTGTATGTTTGTTTGTAACCGACTTCTTTGGGCGCGATTTTGACCCACTTTAAACGGACAGATTTCATTCAAATTTTGCACACCTGTCAAAGACCGATGACAATACAATAATTCGATTAAAATATATAATTATCCTGATTAGATTCGCCAGGATTAATTATTCTTATAATTGATGACCATTGCTACATTCATCGCTAGATGGCGTTAACATTGTATTCTTCCAAGAAGCTTATACCCAAATGGAGATTGCATTCCGTATAAAACACTGAAGCACAAAAATTTGACCTTGAATGCAATCGCTGTTGCCTGCTACCCTTTTCTTTAGAGTGACAATGAATGAAGTTCACGTGAAGTTCAGCAGGCATCAGCGACGTCATTCAAGGTAAAATTTTTGTGCTTCACTTTTATATACGGAATGCAATCTCCATTTGGGTATAAGCTTCTTGTATTCTTCAAGTGTCAAATGTTACTACTGACCAACAGATGGCGTTATTGATTGGAAATACAGCCGTAGATGGATGTTTTTAGTCAAAACAATTATATAATAGTTAAAAAAAACTAAAATACACGCTTTAATAAGATATACAACTAAAAAAGTAAAAATAATTGATACTGAATTTAAGATAAGAAAATGGAGTAAAATACATATATTTTATTGTTACAAAGCGTGGGGTGCAGGAGGATAAGTAATTGTTGTAAACACCCCACGCTTTGTAACAATAAAATATATGTATTTTACTCCATTTTCTTATCTTAAATTCAGTATCAATTATTTTTACTTTTTTAGTTGTATATCTTATTAAAGCGTGTATTTTAGTTTTTTTTAACTATTATTTAATTGTTTTTTTGGAGTCAGGTCTGTCTATGTGACTGTTGGGTGTATTTATTTATAACACATAATATTCGATGACATTAGCATCATAAAATTATTGAGTAATAAATTCCTTTACGCCTTCCTTTTTATTTGGATACTTAAAATCCCGTATGCTATTGACTGTACTATATTGAAATTTACCCAAGTGACAAGAGTAATAACCATGCTCTTGGAGTTTTTGGGTATAATTTAAAAAAACCTTATAGCTTAATAGTCAGTTAAAATTTACAATTGTAGGCTACTCACATTAAGCCGACTCGTTAAACCTACCCTAACATTTTATAAATTACCGCATAAAACAAAAAAAATATGCCTTACATCAGGGCCGCAAGTAAGCTGGTTCATAACGATATATTTAACCTAACTACATTTATTTATAATATTTAACTAAAAAGGGATAGGTGAAAGTGACTATCATGGGAAATACTTTATTAAAACACGACGTGACCTTGTTTCAGAACTTTGTTTTACCACGCCGCGTTATTTTCTCCTGTCAAAATGGTCGCCATGACGGACATAATTCATAATTCACCGCGCTTTTCTCAGTGAGAGTTGAATTTCACCCCGCCATTATTTAAAAAGTTTGTTTTAATAATTATGCTTAATAGAGGACGATAAAATGGTTTGCTTTGGTTAGGGCGTTGGTTTTACTTGATTCGAGCAATCTTTTCAGTTCGGCGTTAATGGTTATAAAATGAGAGAGAAGTGAAAATGGATATATGCGTTTATGAGATATTGTTGTAATGTATTTTATGTTAATTTAAAAGGACGAAAATGAATGGGGAGATTATTATATAATTATAATCAGGGTATTGTAAGTACAATTGCATTTGTATGCGTAATTCAACGAGGGTGTACCAATAAATGCGGAATGACCTGAGTATCCTTGGTGTGGATATCCGCTGTGATCTCAATCCAAGGAATCACATCGAGGGCGTAATATCTGCCACATCACGCAGGGTTGGAGTCCTGAACAGGGTGCGTCGGTTTTTCACGCCCGGTCAGCTTTGTCGCTTATATAAAGCGCAGGTCCGGCCGGGTATGGAGTACTGCTCGCACCTCTGGGATGGATCCGCCCAATACCTGCTCGATGCCTTGGATGGATTGCAGCGGCGGGCCATCCGCATTGTGAATGATGCAGACGTTACGAGCAACTTGGAGTCGCTACAACTCCGGAGAGATGTCGCCTCTCTAAGCGTGTTCTACCGCCTGTATCACGGTGAGTGCTCTGAAGAATTGTTCAACTTGCTCCCCTCCTCTCCATTCCTAACCAGAACCACGCGTGCTGGCTTGCGAAGCCATAGCTTGACGGTCCACACCATCCCGGCGCGAACCAAACGGTTCTCAAATTCGTTTTTGTGCCGCACCGTCAAGCTGTGGAATTGTTTGCCGGCGTACGTGTTCCCTCCTTCCTACAATCCTGGGTCCTTCCGCCGCGGTGTGAAGAGGCACCTTAGCAGGCCGGCATAATTGTCTCCATTGGCATGGGACTGCCGTCCAATGCCAATGGATACTCTGCCTGGGCGGCATTGACACTTTCCATCAGGTGCAATGCCGCCACTATGCCAGGCCAGTATAGAAAAAAAAAATGACCTTAAAAATAATATATCTATCGGTGGTTAACGGGAAAAAGATTTAACTCTACTTAGGTGGCAGTCTTTTACTGATTTTGGAAAAGATTCATTAGTAATATTCGACGATCCACGTGTAAGCATATATTTAATCTATTATATGAATACGGCCACAAACTTTAAGAGATTACATCATAATCCTGTTTATATTTCGGATCAAACCAACTCAATCCGATGCTCTCGGTCGTCATAACGCTCCGTGTAGTTATTGCGTCCGAAATTGAACGAACGTAATACATTATCTTCATTTCACTGGGGATTACACGGGATCGGGCATTATCAGCTAACCAGTGGAAATATTGCGAGATTTATTAGAACTGTTATTGGGATTAAATATTGAAAAAATAAAATTTAATTTTGTGGACTTACGACTACATTGCCTTTGCTTATATTTTGAAGTGTAATAAAGTTTTATTGATATTAGCTTTTGAATTTCGAATTTACAATTTGTTCAATGTGGGTTTTGAATTTGGAATAAACAATGAAATTTAAAGGTCAAATGATCTCTGGATGTATAGCGCTTCCAACAGGTTGTTGTGAATATATTATGTAGCGGAAGGTTAAGAGTTTTGTATTCAAACTCCTTATTGATTTTAAAGATCACTGATTTAGAACGTGTCGCAGATCTTTAGAAAAAAACGTTTCTCAGTAACACCTGACCACATTGAACGACCTCTGTTTTAGTTTTCTCTTAATTTTCTGTAAGTATTTTGAATTTCTTTTAATAAATATATGTACCTCATTTGGGTACAACATACGCATTATTAGAAATCCAACATCTTAAATGTGGAGCGCTTTAGGAGCGACCTTGTGACCGCATTTTCAGTGCTCAAGTCTCAGCAACTACTTTCGGAACACTTGAAGTGTTTCTGAAATGTTTAGCGTGTACTTCGAGCCTGCTTAGGCTTCTTGAGACAGTTGAGGTTTGTAAATAGGTTACTGCTGAAGCTCGCAAATAATTATAATAATTACAAAACATAGCTCTGAATATTTAGGATACATGTCTTGTGGCATGGGTGTATAATATTACAAGACTAAATGTACTTACCGTATGTGTGGATATATTTTAGAGAAAAACCATATACCGGGTATCTCAAGACTGCTACCGAAAACGAAGCCGGGTGGTAGTTTTAGTGACTACAAACACAATGCAACTAAAAATTTCGGAAAGAAACACGACAATTATTTTTTATGATTTTTTAAATATCGTCATTTTTGGGTGGTAAATCCATAGTTTTTGCTAAAATAATAATTTAAACTCTTTTATACTTTAGAGTACTTATAAATAAAAGGGTATACAGTATTATTTTAGGAAAAAAATGTATTCACCACTCAAATATGGACATAGGAAAAAATTACAACAAAAAAAATTGTCGCTTTTTTTTGCAACTTTTTCTGTTGCAATGTGTCTGAAGTCGCTTAAACTACCACCCGGCTTTGTTTTCGGTAGCAGTCTTGATATACCCTGTATATATTTTTAAATATGAGCTTTCCACTAATATAAATAGAGGATGAAAGTTAATGTTGTCTTTCATTATGTATTCAGGAAAAAATGTGGACATTGGTGTAAAGGCTTGTAAGATGTTGGTGATGTCAAATATCATATATATGACTGGTCAATATTTCTTTTACTTCCATATAGATCCGACTGTATTAAAATTAAGACTACGAAACAACCGTTTCGTCCAATAACTTATTCGTTACATCATAAGCAACAACCAGCAGAAAGCCACGTAAAAGACATTAATTGCGCGAATAATCGGCGATATTTCATCAGTTCATTTATTACCCGCGCATAATGAACCGCCTGGAGTTATTAAAGGAACCGCAATAATCGAGGGATTTTCACTGAATAATAGCAGTCCTTTTTTGTACTATTTTCGTGCTCAGTGCTTTATATGAAACATAATACGCGCTATCTACAAGGCTAGACAACAGTTAAGCTGCTGCCTGGGAAATTTATTACGGGTTTATAAAAAAGAAAATTTTCTGAAATTTTTCTGACACGCCACAGGTTTCCCATGATATGTTTTTGTTGTCAAGCGGAGTGAAGAAGCACTTTGTCGTAATACACGAAGGAAAGAATACAAAACAAAAGCATGTATTGTATGTCGTGTAAGAAAAGATGAAGAATTTCGAGCTTTTAGTAATCTCGGTAAAGTAAGTGCGTGGTGGCCTGTTGGTAACGGACCAGAAACTACTGCTAACATACTCACCGTGGTTGCGGGATCAAATCTCAGGATACACCTTTGACTTTTCGAAGTCAGGTGTGTATTGATAGTCAATCACCTAGCACTTTAACGATGAAGGAAATCATCGTAAGAAAACCTGTATACCAATGCGATTTGTATGACTTTCTATGGTATGTAAAGTCTGCCAACCCGCATTACGACAGCGTGGTGGACTATATTGCCTAACCACTCTCAGTCCTACTCTTGGTTGTAGACAAGGCCCGTGCCCTGCAGTAGGACATACACAGTCATCTCGGTAACCCAAACACTAAAAGAACCTAATAGTTTCGATTCCTGCGCCACTTATTTTTAAAATCTAAAACTTATAGCTAATTTCGCAAATCTGTGAAAAAGAAATAATATGATCATAAATGTGGAACGCATCTACATAGTTATGTATCATCCGTGTTCAATGTTAAATGGTTGGAACCCCAAACCTCGATTAATTAGTGAATTCGTTCCCTAATTATATTCAAATTTATATCTGGAACTTCCACTCGTAAAATCATAAAGTATATTTCTACGTCTTTCTTGAACAGTCCTTTTGACGGATAAAGCAATAAATGAAACAAAGAACATAAGACAAAAGAAATTTGACTCACCCAGTTTCTGTATACTAATGTCAAAGATTTTTGGTTTCCCATTCTATTAAAAAGGTTACGTCTACATTTATACTTTAAGTCTTATACATGATCAGTTTATAAACCTATTTTTTATTCTATTTTTCTAATTTAGTCATCAAATGCTTTATCCGTTGCGAACCTCTTTTGAATTCGGTTTGAGTGACTATGTGTTAGAAGACTATGAATTAGGCTGTTAGTATAATATACCAATAAAATATATTGTTTAAAGTTGTGTAGTGAATTGATCGAACGAACGCCATTGATTTGACTAAACCACAGTCATTTGCAGATGTTACTAGCAAGTCTGTTATTGACATTTGTTTACAAACAATCATGCGAATGATTAGGCTCACTGAATAGTTTTTCATTGTTTGTAACTGTGGGTACGCTATTTTACCTTAGTAATAACGCATAATAGTTGATATTCAATTTTTCACGAGTGTTATAATTTACGAGTGAAAAATGAATTTCTGTTTCTGCAAATCCCATTCATGAATGAGGTGTTTATGATAGTTTTTACAAAATTAATATTAAATGTTGCATTCAATTAGAGTATTTGTGCAGTTTTCCTCTTTTTCGTGCTGTTTAAATCTGAAGTTTATTTTAGTAAAACATATTTTAACTGAGAAACAGTTGATGAGTATACTAAAATTAGCTACACTACATCATCGCAATAACATCCATCAACTATAAACAATATCTATTATTCACATTGAACATTTCACATTACAAAAAACAAGTCTTGCAATTATTGTTATGTACCTCTAATAAATGATAAACTTATTAATTACTTTCTCCATTATGTTATATTCTTTCTCCATTATGTTATATTCTTTATCAATTATGTTATATTCTTTCTCCATTATGTTATATTCAATTTGATCACTTTTAAAATTACTTTATTATTTATTACTTAATTTAAATTTAAATTCATCACTTAATTTCAAATTCAGTCTTAATTATTTTTAATATATTTTGTCATTGTATAATTATTTAAATTTGCATGCTGTGGTCTCCTATAATTGAAGATCACGTCGAAATGTAAACCACAACAATGCTATACCATTGTCTTCATTATATGTCGTGTATCCTTCGTTGGAGGTCCTCAATTTAAAAAATAAAATAAAATAAAACATTAAAAATTAACCTTAAATTGTAAATTGAAATAGGCATGGTTTCAAAAGCGGACTATTTAGGTCTAAATCTGATAAAATGTTGTTACATACTTAATACCGAAGGACGGGACAGAATACATAATGTAGTATGTCTTCTTTACATATTATAAAAAGCAAGCTATATCTGCTAGCTGTGTGTTTTGTCTATTAATAACTGGAGTACTACTGATTTGATATATTTAATTGTTTTTAGTGTCGAACGGTGAAGAAAAACATCGTGGGGAAAACTGCATACCATAGTGATTTATATGAATTTCTATGGTATATAAAGTCTGCAAACCCGCACTAAACCAGCGTGGTGGACTATATGGTGTAACCACTCTCAATCGTACTCTCGATTGTAGAGGCCCGTGATCTACAGTGTTACATGGGCTTATACAGTGTAGAATAATGTTATCTAACTAGATTTGTTATGTATTTAGTTACGATAAGTAATACTTATACGTTGGAACTCGTTTTATCATGACATTGAGAGAAATTTTACTTCAGTATCTAGAAAAAGAGAATGAGAGTTTCTGTACCGTTTTGGTATTCTATTTGTATAACTGTATTGTCCGACAGCAGGTATAGAAAATTATAATATAAAAAATATTAAACCCGAATGGCGCCGAATAAAGTCCCTAGGTTATGCCAGTCAGTGGTTAGCCAATCCTCATAACTTCTCCGAATACCGACCCATTTCCATCCTGCCCTTCCTTTCCAAAGTGTTTGAGCGGCTTGTCTACTCTCAACTAAGCTCCTTCCTTAATAATCACTCCCTTCTTAATCCTTTCCAATCCGGCTTCCGTCCAGGTCACAGTACAGTTACTGCTTTAATCAAAATCACTGACGATATCCGTCTCGCAATGGATAAAGGGCAGCTTACGGTATTGTCATTACTAGATTTCAGCAATGCATTCAATACTGTGGACTTTGATATCCTTCTTGCTTTACTCCGCTCTATTAACATATCTCCAACGGTAATCGATTGGTTTCATAGTTATTTGTACGGTCGCAGGCAGCGAGTTCGACTTGACGATAAATTCTCGTCATGGTGCAACACTCTAGCTGGCGTACCGCAAGGCGGCGTTTTATCTCCATTACTCTTCGCTATCTTTATTAATTCTATATCACAAAATTTATCTTCTTCCTACCACCTTTATGCAGACGATTTACAAATTTACAGACAGGCTTCCTTGAAATCTTTAAATGACGCAATTGGTTCCATTAACTCAGACATGATGAAAATATCAGAATGGGGAAACCGCTTTGGCCTTAAAGTGAACCCAGCCAAAACACAAGTCATGATCGTCGGAAGTTCGCGCTTAATACCCAAAATAGATTGGTCGTTTCTGCGCCCAGTCATTTTTGATGGTGTCATAATACCCTACAGTGATTCTGTCAATAACCTGGGGGTAATCTTGGATCAGAGTTTGTCATGGGGTCCCCAACTTGCAGCTACGAGTCGTAAGCTGTTTGCATCAGCTGCAACTTTAAAGAGGCTTCGTAATTTCCTGCCCATGGCCATTAAAATTGCGCTCGCACAATCTCTTCTTCTGCCCGTGTTAGACTATGCCGATGTCTGCTATCTTGACTTAACCCAAGTTCAACTTGATAAACTTGAGCGGCTTCAAAATTTTTGCATACGATTCATATTTGGCTTGCGCAAATATGATCACATTTCTGAATTTCGCTCTAAGCTCAAGTGGCTCCCTATTCGCCTTCGCCGGAATACTCATATTCTCTGTATGCTTTACAATGTTTTATCCAGTCCCAAATGTCCAATCTATCTAAAGGAATGTTTTCAATACCTCCATAGTTCTAACTCCCACTCGTTGAGATCCTCTAGGTATCTGCAACTTAAAACTCCTTGCCATGACACTACTTTTTATGGTAGTTCTTTTACTGTTAATGCTGTTCGCCTTTGGAACGCATTACCGTCAACAATCCGACAAGCGCCATCACTTAATGTTTTTAAAGACAAAGTTAAAAAATTCTATCTTTCTACCCTATCGTGATAGTCAATGTTAATGTTTAATTGTAGTTTGGTTAAATTATATTATTATTATTACTTATATATATATATATATATGTATATATATATATATATGTATTTCTTTTGTTCATTAAAACTTTATTGATTAGGATTAGGTATATATAATATTTGTTACCCTTGTATTTATAATGTATATATATTCTTATTTGTTAGGTTTTCAAACCCCCCCACATTACATATAATCTTATAACGGATGATCCATCGTACGTTTGGTTGTCTGGAAGAGATCGCTAATAGCGATAAGACCGCCAGTTGTTACACTATTTCAAAAAATGTAAACTGTTTACTTGTATGTAATATGTGGTGAACAATAAAGTGTTATCTATCTATCTATCTATCTATGCTAAAAATACACCTGCAAAAATGAATCTTTTTGGAAGGAAAAATACGTGTTTTTATACCGACGCGACGGCTCGGATATATGGCGGCATATTCCCCGATGTAGAGAATAATATGTAACGTGTCAAGATGATGTGTGCCAGAAGGGCCGACATTTGGCCCTGAACTTGACGCGTGACGTATCATTATTCTTGGCTGATCCTTAGGGAATATTAATATGTAATATATATGTATATAGAACAACTGGTATAAATAAAAAAATATATAAGGCTCAATATACACCCACGGTCAACTTCGTACACTGTGAAAGTATTTAAAATAACTTATAAATATTGCGTACTAACAAATACTTGTCGGATGAATAAATCTTTAGTGCCTTGATTCATTAGGCGGCCTGTAATCACACAAAATACTCCACTTTGGTAGCAAACATTCTTTTGAAATTGGTACACTGGTGTAAATATCTAAATGAAATACAAAACAAAATTAGCTTATTATGTATCATATATATGTATACGTAACCTAACAGACTTCTAAATGGGTCATAGACAAATATACACGGCCAATGACAAATAATATCCGATTCCATTAATTAACGCTGTTTTCGTGTGCTATTTTCATTAATTTGGTAGCACACATGCCCAAGTTGTTTTTGGTAATGTACTTCTAAAATTAGCTACGGTAATTGGCGACCTAAGTTCTGAGTTTAGGCGTGTTTCGACCTTTTCCTTGGAAATTCTAATGAGACAGGGTAGACGGATTCCATTGAGAAAGGTATGACCGCAATGTAGAATTTCGGTAGAGAAAGGTGCCTTAATGTAAATGAAGTCCCGAGTTAAGCCCAAAATGTTTTACGGTTACGTTTGAAATGTTTTAGTTATGTCTCGCATTTTCTAATTTATTTTTGCTTTGACGTTTACTCGTGTATAGATGAAGTTTTAAATAAACTTTTGTCGGAATTGTGCAAGATTTTTCTTGTAAAACCAGTGTAAAACTAAGTCGCGTTATCATGTCTGATTTAATTCTAACTGAAATTTCATATTAGAACCTGGGATAAGAACATTTTAAATCTTTCCTTATATTACAAGCAAATAAATGATAAATTTGAATGTCTATTTGAAGATATAGGATTCAAAAACAAATAATAAAATAGGTATACGCCGGAAATTTAAATTATTTATCTTTCCGTTTTATATATATTTACATCAGATCTGATATTATCACTGTAGGTTACTGCGTAGTGTATTTTAGTCTGCTTTTGAATACATATTCAGCGAGCTCAAATAGCAGCTATATAAGCCTTAGGTCGGCAACCTTTAGAGCAATCTTGTTTAGAATTTGAGATTGCAGATTGCCAAACATAGTGAAAGGCGACCTCATGCTATTTGGGGAACCGATCTTTCCAGAGCGGCAGAAAATAGATGACAGAAGTCGAGAAAAGTATTTGGTGGTAAGCAATGAAAGGTGTGGCCAGTGATTGACCGCAATAGGTTTATGGTAAAATGGTTTGGCGAGTAGTAGTAGGCAATTTATGTAGATAATTTGTGAAACAACATCAATGTTATGTCATTTTTATCTGACACCTGAATGATCACGATTACAAGTTTCAGTGGGGCGTTTGTGTCAGTTTGTGTTAGGGTTAAATCGAGACTCTTCTTCACCCGTTCATCTTTTACTGGTGGTAGGTCTCTCATATGTGAGAGGCCATCTGGGTAGGTACCACCGCAATGTCTATTTCTCCCGTGAAACAACACTGCGTAAATGCACTGTTGTGTTTCGGATTGAAGGACATTGTAGCCAGAGTAACTACTGGACATATTGAGACTTAACATCTTATGTCTCAGGATGGCGAGCGCAGTGGAATGTTCCTACTGTTTATGAGCGGTCGTATCGCTTACCATCAGGCGAACGGCTTGCTCGTCTCGTCATTCATTGCAATAGAAAAAAAAAAAGAAAGATATTTAAGTAACTTTTGTTGCAGATTTTAGTATTGAAAGGAAATCTACGCTGGTGACTACTTAAACCGATGTTTGCGTGAGAAATATAACAAATTAAGTGTATATTAAAATAAAAACTATTTACAGCCTCCGTGGCGTAGTTGGTTAGACACCGGCTATGAAATGAAAGGCCACGGGTTCGATCCCCGCACCGAGACTAATATTTCTGTGAACCACAAGTATTTGTTTCGGGTCTGGTTGTATGTGAGACCGAAAAGTCTCTTGTCGTACTTGATACCCATGACACAAGGTTCGATCTTAAGGTGGGGTTAGGTCTTTGTACATATGTGACTGTTATTTTTATTATTTATTCAATATACGAGCTCCTTTTAGGTACTTATGTACTACAGAACTACACAATATATATTTTGTTTACCTCCACTTTGAAATCTTTTTGAAGTTCATATGAATATCTATAAATAAAATTACTAAGCTCGAAAAATGTAAAGTAATCAAAGCTTACACTTTGAAAGATCGTTGTAGCGTGAAATGGGAAACATCAAAGGTTGTTTTGTAAATATACTCATCACTTCTTAGCAACGCTATATTATGTATCTAATAGAAGGGATAAAACACCCTCCGTGCCTCAAAATAGCTCCCTTTGAAGGAGTATTCACGAATATGTTAATATTTACAGTCTAATACCGTTTTCTTGTACGTGAAAGCTTAATAAAGATGTTTTGCCCTTGCCAAAGATGTGTACGAGAAGTATTTATCACAAATAAACTTTTTTAGGAATAATCGGCAACTTATAGAGTATGTAAAAACTTTTTGAAGTAACTTTTATTTAGCTTAACGAGTTGGTGAAAACTTTGTAAAGTAAGATTTTTTATACAGGGTATATCAAGACTGCTACCGAAAACGAAGTCGGGTGGTAGTTTAAGCGACTTCAGACACAATGCAACAGAAAAAGTTGGAAAAAAAAGCGACATTTTTTTTTGTTAATTTTTTCCTATGACCATATTTGGGTGGTAAATACATTTTTTCCTAAAATAATAGTGTATACCCTTTTATTTATAAATAATCTAAGGTATAAAAGTGTTTAAATTATTATTTTAGCAAAAACTATGGATTTACCACCCAAAAATGACAATATTTAAAAAATCATAAAAAAATATTGTCGCGTTTCTTTGCGAAATTTTTAGTTGCAATGTGTTTGTAGTCACTAAAACTACCACCCGGCTTCGTTTTCGGTAGCAGTCTTGAGATACCCGGTATGTTAATAGTATTAGCAAAATTAAATGAAGATAGTAGAGTCTGATCAACTTATGGATACTCATCTATGGTCAGTATCATGGTCTCCACTCGAAAACCACTTTGAATCCTTAGCTTTCTCTTAACTTATGTTGTAAAAGCTTCGGTAATGTTCCATCAACTTATTACTCCAATAAGCAATACCAGTAGTTTATTGTATTCAGTTTCATTCAAGATGAGTTTGCGAAATACTAAGAAAATATCTCCTAACACATAGCGACAAATGAATATGGTACCTCACGATTCCTTCTGTTTCCGTCTCTGTCACACCTACGCAGTAATATCATCGTCGCTCTCACTTCACTGGGTTCCCATGTACACAGGAATCCTGTACCAGCACAATGCTCAGAGATAATGTTCCCAATTTACGCTCTAGAATAATACCTCAGTGATTTGTGTAATATTTAGTTATATTCAGTTCAGATGAAATTACAATTTTTTCCCCAAGCAGGAAATTATAATTACATTCGATTAATCAAGGTAATTTGTTGAAATATTGTGGTTTTGATGAAATATCAATTACATTGTTTACTTTAATGTTTTCCTCAAATGATCCTTGGATTAAGAAGGATAATTACATTTTGCTTTTTTTCATATTTAATGAGCTTCCGCGAGTTTACAGGCGGTGTTTTGAATAAGGCAGATTTACATTTACTTAGTGGGAGGGCGTAGCTACAGCATGAATGGGTGATTTTACTTAACGTGTTCCAGTATGCTGAGTTTTAAGCAAATAAAATGTCTAAGTAATTTATAATTTATATTTATACATACCTGTAATATGATACCATTAACAACATATTCAAAAAACTAATTAAAATCTTACAAAGGATAAAATACTTTGAAAGTTTCTAATTGCTTCTAAAATTACTGCTTAATTCACAAAGCAAAACTTATATTTTAGATCTAAAGAATCGGTCTTTAGTAAACAAAGGCGGTTGAGTCGAGTGCATAGTTGTTTATTTGCTATTTCGTTTTTTTTTCTTTTGCCAGTTTGAGTATAGAACGTAATGGTCTCATTTTTTTCCGGATAGGTAAAAGACAAAGCAAGGAATAATATTGGATGCATAGTTACATTTAATTCCTGTCTATTATAAGTAGCTCGTAAAAGTACCTACTTCCGGGGAATAGGACGAGAATTGACATTAATAGTAGTGATATCTCTGTTAACCTTTGAGAGACGTGATACGCGAGTTTATGTATTCAAAAATCATTATATTATTGCTAAAAAATTGACGATTTATACCTTGTCTGGTGTCAGTCGAACAATTCTGTAGTAGCCGCACCTGTCGCTCGCCATCGCAAAGGCTTTATTTATCGAGCCGTATTTTTACACCGCATTAAACCTTTAAATTGTATCGTGTAGTTTTCTTTTGTTCAGCTCCTTATAAACAGATGAATATTTTAAATAGATCGCTTTCTTTGCTTTTTAACGGTTTATTTGTATCAATAGATTTGTGTTTCTATTTTTATTTTTATGTTAGTTCTTTGGTGATCTGATATTGGACGTATTTTTAGGTATTTTTATAGCATAACACCTGATTAATGTTTTTAATTGCTGTAAATATACTTTCTTTGCTTAATTCATTTATATAACCTTATAGTTACAGTGGCATACATAATGGATCAGAAAAAAATCGGCAAAGGGGGCACTGATCCATATCAGTTTACATCCATTTGACTCTATAGTCAACGACTATTCGTAGACTTACATATATCTACGAAAAATCGGAAAACTTATCCAAAAACACGATTTACAGCACATCATTTGCTATATTACATTTACATTTATTATAATTTACAGCAGTGGCACATTGAAGGATTTAAAATGTTATGTATTTATTTATTTATTATTATTTATTTAAATCTTTATTGTACACATAAAAACAAATACAATATTCAGAAACAAAAAAAACAAAAAAAGTACAAATGGCAGTCTTATCGCGTAAAGCAATGTCTTACAGACAACCATGGGATGGATTTAAAGAGAAGGAGAAAGAGAGGGCAGTGTAAAATAAATAATTAAAAGAGAGGACACTAAATAATATTCATACTAACTAAAAAAAAAAACAAATTACATCATCATAACATACATACATACATAATAAATAGCATAAATACATACATATATAATAAAAAATAAATATATATATATATATATATAAATATAATGCACACAAATTGTAAAATAATTTAGATGTAGGAAATAATGTTAACTACTAAAATCAGTTTAATTAAAGAGAAAGGTAATGTTCTTTAATTTGCCTCTTGAATGAAGACAGCGATTTCGCCTGTATTTAATGTAATGTTTGTTGTTATATTGGTAAAATTTTAATGTTTTGTTTTATTTTTATTGTTTATTCTATGTGATATTTAAAGTAGTTTAGTGTAATGCCGCCTTAGTTTTAAAACTGTTATGGTATTATATTTAAGGTGATACATAAATAAATAAATAAAATAAATAAATATTGCCTAATATCATGTATATTGTCGATATAATATGCTCTGAATTGGCACTAATATTTAATTTGCAAAGTAATTTGCGTGACATGTCACATGGCACAGGCGTAGCGACAAAATATACATATAGGAACCCCGGGGACAATACCAAGGTACTTAAACTATCTATTAGTTTACTGACTGCTTTATTTTCAATGTGTTGTAATGGTTATGCTTGTTACGTATTTCGGCTTTTATTTTTAAGACCGAATATAATTTACATAATTCACTGCTTAGGACAGTTCACGTTGTATTCAATTTCAGCGAAATTATGTTAGTTCAAAAAATAATTGTAACTCTAACTATTAACTCTAACTTATGTATGTAACTGTTGGGTGTTATTTATTTATTTATGCTTCTTATCCATGGTGTAAAGGGGGTCTTTACTGGTGGTAGGTAAATTTAATCTGAGACGCTACCTGGGCAGGTCTCACCGCAATGTCTGTTTTTCCCGCCAAACAGCAGTGTAAATGCACTGTTGTGTTTCGGTTTGAAGGACAATGTAGCTGGAGCAACTACTGGACATATTAAGACTTAACATCTTATGTCTCGGTGCGGGAATCGAACCCGCAGCCTCGCGTTTCATAGACAGCTTCTAACCAACTGCGCCACAGAGGCTGTCTAAATACATACATTATAGACAAGGAAAAGATTTTCTTCGACGTACAGAACCAAACTTCTCGTCTCGTATCTTCATTCATCTTGCACAACGGATCCTTTATACCGGGTATCTCAAGACTGCTACCGAAAACGAAGCCGGGTGATAGTTTTAGTGACTACAAACACAATGCAACTAAAAACTTCGCAAAGAAACGCGACAATGATTTTTTATGTTTTTTTATATATCGTCATTTTTGGGTGGTAAATCCATAGTTTTTGCTAAAATAATAATTTAACCACTTTTATATATTAGATTATTTATGAATTAAAGGATATACACTGTTATTTTAGGAAAAAAATGTATTTTCCACCCAAATATGGTCATAGGAAAAAAATAACAAAAAAATTATTGTCGCTTTTTTTTGCAACTTTTTCTGTTGCATTGTGTCTGAAGTCACTTTAACTACCATCCGGCTTCGTTTTCGGTAGCAGTCTTGATATACCCTGTATAAGCTCAGAAGCTAAAAGCGGCAATGCAATTACTGCACAGCTGTTGTGCAAACACCTCGCTAATTAGAATGCTTTGTTATTCACTCCTAGAGTATCCTTGAGATTATTACGGTAAAGGCTACACGTGTACGCCTCAATTGTATTCAAACATATAATACTAGCGGCCCGGCTTAGCTCTGCCTGGGAGTAGATACAGTCTTTTGAAAATATTCTGTCGCCCATGTTCATCTGGGTTAATATAGGATTCTAATGGTTAATTGTTATAACTGAAAATCTTGAAGCCACATCGGGCTGAACAAAATAAAACTTCGTTTTCTCACACCAAACGAAAAGAAAATACTGTAGAATAAAATAATTGCAATCTCAGCCAATTACGATTTGCAAATGAGTCGAAAATTTCAGACTAGAATAACAAAAATGTTCTTTGATATTGTGTAAATGCTATACAGACAGTGATATCGTGCAAACGACGAGACGAAAAATAAAGAAAAAATTGAACTTGCTTTGTATAACCATATTGCGGGCAACTTGCAAGGTGCAATTTTTATTAGTAAAACATTGCAATGCAATATTATTTAAGTAATTAGATAGTTATTAGTAGTTCGTTTTTTCTAATTTTCTTATTTGCCTTTTCTTTTCTAGTTTTTAAAGTTGACTGTCTCGGTGGTATACTACGGTATGATTTTAAAGCTGATGTCTTGGATTCAAATCCCGGTTCGGGTAATTCTCGGTAATTCCCGGTTCGGGCGATATTGGATTTTTATATTTATTATTAGTCTGGAGTATACTGCGCCGATAATCAGACGCATTGTAGTCACTTTGACGAGTCAGCATATAAAGGCGATCATCAAAAGGAGGACCTAAAGGTTAGAGAGAGAATGATTTTAGGAAGGCAATGATTTTGGCTGCTTTAGTACCAAATTATGGGCTACTGCACGTTTGCAAATTATTTACACGCGCCGATAAATCGGCCATCTACGATATACAATTCTGAAAAGTCGTAGATTAAATGTAAAACGGTTTGAAGAATCTAGTAAAAATAATAATGAATGACAGAGTAACATTTTTATATCTGCCACTACTATGAAACTATACTGTAATTTAATGATGTGTAAAGTATTGTTCAAATTGAGTATGTTGCCATTATACAGGCAAGTTTGCAACTGTGGGATTTTCTGATCTTGAAACAAAGCTTTTTGCATGGTTCTATATTGCATGTTTTTCACCTTCCGAACACTTTCGAGGCTTTACATTTTTTTCCCTCTGTAGCAGCCCTTACGTTCCACTGTAGGGCACGGGCTTCGTTAGGCCATATAGTCCAACCGTGCTGGCTTAGGGCGGAATGGCGTATTATATGTCCCGTTTACATTTTTACAAATGTCCATGGTATGCAGGTTTTTTCACGATGTTCTTCTTTACCGTTATATTACTTGGTAATTGATTATCAATAAACACATTTCTCCGAAAAGTAAGAGGTGTGCGCTAGTATTAGATGTCGCGACCACCATGCATGTATCTGCGTGTGTTCCACGCACTACTTCTTCCTACAACCAAGATGTTGTAAAATATTATTAATTCATCCAACCCGCACTAGGCCAGCGTGGTGGACTATATGGCCTAACCACTCTCAATCGTACTTACGATTGTAGAGTAGGCCCGTGCCCTGCAGTGGGACGTATATGGGCTGATATAGATTATTAATTCATCGGACGCATTTCCTCAGATATTACGCATCCATTGGTTCGAATAACGTGGCAGTAAAGTACGAACAATTGGCGCCGTATTGCCTGTAAAAGTAATTGCCACTTGGCCTTTTCTCGTGGCCGTAAAGCCTGTTTTCATTTACGTGGAGAGGTAGTAAAGTAAAGCGTTGTGCGAGAGCCGTAAATCTGCCTTGAGTGTCATACACGTGCTGTTTCACGGCCATAAATGTGATGAGCGCTTTTGAGTGAAATATTAAGTTATACGTGAAACTAGTAAATTGTCCATCGTTATACCTGCAAATCTTAGATAAGTGATTTTGACTCATCGTTTCAATATCATTTTGATATTCATCGTAAGTATATGTTTACGATGATGATTTAATCCTGGACAGCGTATATTTTAAATTTACATGAAAAAATAAACCGGCTTCATAATTGTTGTACCGACAACAGTTATGAAGCCGGTATCAGCCCTTATACGTCTCATTGCAGGCATGGTGGACTGTATGGCCTAACCACTCTCAATCGTACTCTCGATTGCAGAGTAGACCTGTGCCCTGCAGTGGGACGTGTATGGGCTGAAACAGATTTTTTTTTTGTCGCAACTTCCTCACTATACTTTCATCGACCTTTATAATGTGAGGTGATTGACTCAACTAAGTTCAATTCAATTCACACACTTCACTTCATGCGTCAAAATTGTAATAAAAAGAGAGAAATAATATTGTAATATTATATATAATACCTAAATATGCCTAAAACTTGAATTGAATTACCTATACACATCGAATTGATAATCTCTTTTTTTCTCCGTCGATTAAAAATTAAATAATTTCAGGTGAAATTAAATGTGCAATTTTGAAATGAATAGACAAAAGAAAATACAGCTCTCATTTATTACACTGGTGTGAGACCAAAATAAATTGTGGTGGGAAATATACAAGTTTTACAAGATACGGGAACATTGAATAAAATTAATTTAGATTTTACCTCCACAAATGTAGTAAGCACTGTGTAAAAGTTAGCTTTAGATACAATTAAACTTTTATAAAACACTTTTATTCTGTTAGTAAATCTCAGTAGTTTATTTGGAAGAGTAGAAAATGTAAGTTTTTATGTGGTTTTGATAGATAAAGAATAATTTCTTACAATTATTTTTTCAACTTTAAAAAAATAATATCATTGATTTCATTATGAAATTACAAAGTAACGGCAAGCTACACTACAAATTAGTTCAACATAATGCTCCACTCAAGTTCATCCTCAAGAGAAAATAGTCGAGGAACGTACTCTTACTAAGAGGGTTTTACAAGATATTGCTTTTTAGTCTTTGATGCATACTAACTAAATATGTAAAAAGGTTTTACGTCAAGAGCAAACACGTGTTCATTGCTGATTTTATTTATATATTAAAGTTTTATGTGTGATTATGATTGATCCGCACTAGGCCAGCGCGGTGTAGATGGATTATATAGCCTAACGCCTTTCACTCGTGCTATTTTGGATACTCATGCCCTGCAGTGGGACTCATATTGGCTGAAACAGTACAGGTGACGTTTAGTGAGAAATTGGTAGAACAAAATATTGTAACTGGTATAAGACATTTTTTTTATATTCCAGAAATGCTTCAATCAGGAATAAATTCCCGAACATCTGAACTAGGCAATAACCAACCACCTTAATACTTAGTATTGTATTAGCCCATATACGTCCGACTGCACACTGAATCAGAATGGTTAGGCCACATAGTCCACCACGCTGGCTTGGTGTGGGTTGACGGAATTTACATATCATAGAAAATCTTACAAATCGCCACGGTATGCAGGATTCTTTACGATGTTTTCCTTAGTTGTTTGACTTAGTGCTACTAGATAAATCTAATAACTGCCATAAATCTACACTAGAGAATGTTCAACCCCATTTGTGATTAGACATACAAAGTTAATTCCGTCTGCGAATATTTGAATTACTATTTTAGACGAGAATTGTGAATGTTGAAGATCTTATTTTCTTTATTTATCTAGTATGTTTGATTACGTAATTTGTTTCACGGTCTGATGGAGCCTAAAGTGATTACTCCGAAGCGAATAAGACGTGTTACTTTACGGCTTATTTAAGTTGAATGTAATGTAGAAAACTTACTTATAGTTATCACCCTACTTCATTATTTACTTTAGTATAAATAACATATTTGACAGCCTCTGTGTTATCGATGTTATTTACCTTACGTGAGCAGGTATTTTGAATCATGTTACTGATTTCACTAAGAGTATAGATTTAATATATTATATAGAGGGAGCGTTGGTACTACAAAAACTTCGATAAAAATTGTGGCGCTGGCCTACATTTCTATGCCGTGGTTGATATTTGACAGGTTTTCCAACATACATGGATTACTTGAAAAATAAAAGTGAAAATAAATAGTTTAGGGCTATTTAATTCTACTCAAACTAGTTTTGAATGGATAAAAGAAAATATAATATCGGTTATCAAAGAAATTTATAGAAATCTATTACAAATAATTAATTGAAATTCAATTCATTAATATAGGAGCGCTACCAACATATATAAGAAAATATCTTAGAGTATATATATATATAGAGGGAGCGCTGGTACTTCAAAAACGTAGATAAAGATCCTCAGAGAATTTGGTGTTAGCAATTCCCGAGCATAGCAGTACTTTCCTTAGCAAATCGTTTACCGTCCATGCTGCTCGCTTGTGGAATGAACTGCCATTGTCTATTAGATTAGCCAAATCCCTCCCCATCTTCAAAAGGCTCCTTAGAGCACATTATCTATCTCTTTAAATTTATTATTACTTTCATGTTTCCCCTAAATCAGTATTTTATATTGTATTGTAGTTTATGTAGTATATTATACGATATTTTTATTTTATATAGTCTATGTATGTTTAATGTAAATGTATATTTTAATTCCTCATATTTTGTACATATTACTTTCAATTATGATTAATATTCTCTTTCTTTTTTTTTACCTTTTTTGTGACCACCCTATTCTTTGTAGCTTTTTTTTTCTTCAACCTAATCCATCTAATGGTTGTCTGGAAGAAATCGCGTTAAGCGATAAGACCGCCAATTGTCACCTTTATTTAAACGTGTTGTCATATTTTTTCTTTTTACCTTATTACTGTATGTGGTGTTCAATAAAGAATTAATAAATAAATATAAATAAATAAATAAATAAAAATGGTGGTGCCGGGGCCACCTTTTTCTTCCCTACATCCAGTGTGATTTGAGACAGCTTGGAATACGCATGACTTACATGAAAAAGAAAAATCAAAAAATGTAGTTTAGCGCTATCGAATACCATCCAAATTTATTTTAGGGGTTAATTATTAACTGTGTATTCGTTTATCATTGACCATAAATCCAATCTCTTATTAATTAACAAGAAATAATTTAAATCATTTTACAGAAAAAACGCTCATATTTTTCCATTTTCGAACGCCTTTTTATTCAATGTTGCAAGGAATTAAATTGTTGAAATTCTGAAAATGTTCCGGAATAATTTTAGGTTAGGTTAGGTTAGATAATACAAAATATTTGAATTTGGAGCGTAATAAATTATAATAAGCCAAGGATGAGTTTTATTTTTCATTTATTATTAATATTTTGTATTATGATAGCTAAAAACAACGTAACGTATTCACGTTACGTTGTTTTACAACATATTCATGTTAATTTGCGTTTCTTTATTTATTTATATATTTTTCGTGGAAAAGTAATTTATTGGTAACATTAATATGACTGCCTCGGTGGCGTAGTTGTACTCCGGTACGGTTACAAAGCTGAGGTCTCGGGTTCGAATCCCGGGTTGGGCAAAGTGATATTGGATTTTTCTATTCATTATCAGCCCAGAGTCAGGAATTTGTGCCCGATATGGCGATAGGCTCGCCACCTATCACATCATGGGACGGAACATACAAGGCGAAATGTGGGTGCCCTGGCACCTCTGCCTACCCCTTCTGGGAAAAAGGCGTGAGTTTATGTATGTATGTATGTATTAATATAGCAGTGCTACCAACATTACGAACAAGAAAATATCTACGTTTTTGAAGTCGCAAATGTATGACAGCGCTCCCTCTATATATATATATATATACTCTAAGGAAAATATCTACGTTTTTCATGAAGCGAAGGTATCAGAACGCTCCCTCTTTATTATAAATACAAGAGATTTCATTAAGATAGCAATAATAAATTAGTACCGAAATTGAAAATGCAATGTAGCGGTTCATTGAATATACACGCCGCGCCGTATCAGTCAAAAAACGATTCAAAATGAAAATTCTTCAATGAAAACGTAAAACCGCCGCGCCGTCCGCAGTATGCATTTTAATTTCACAAACGAGTCGTTTTCAATAGAACCCTTTCAGTTCTGTTGATGGACAATGATTGGACCGCCCATTGATTGCTTTAACACTTCATATTCAATTTATGGAAATAATTGAATTCTGTGCAGATTGGATCATGTTTGGATTTGACTGAATATTTAAAAGCTAGCCAAGGGAAAAAAAAAGATTATTTAAAAAAAAACAGTGTGACTAGAGCATTTTTAGGATTTCGACTCGCCCTCAATCAACAAAGTTACTAGTATATTTGTGTGTACTTTATAAATAGATTATATTTCGAATCAAAATTGGGTTGATAATATCAAAATTGCTATAGACATCATTGTTAAACGTAACATAGACCTAAAGTGGATTCAGAACACTGAAGTATTATGCCTGTATTGTAGGTGGGGATTCAATGATTTTGGTATAGTTAATATCGTGTCATTGATGTTGTTAATGCATTTCGCCATCTTCCCAATTCACCAGAAGTCCGCTGTTGGACGCAAATCTTAAATACACACATCTTAAATACAATAGGTATTTCCACATCGGCTCTGTAAAACATGGCCTATAGTTTTAGTAGATAATTATTCTGTCTGATTTTAATTAATAAAGCCTTGTGAAAGTATGTTTATTCCAAACTTTGGGATTTAAGATCGAATAGATTCGTCATTAGATTGTTGAGCTGTGTATCAACCACTCTTAATTTAACAACATACTAACGGCTCTAATAATACAAAGTTTTAAAACCTATTTATTTAGCTATACAATGTTGTCCCTTTTGAGCGACTTTTGAACTCAGTTTGAGTGAAGAGGACAAAACATTTGATAAGTAACATGCGTTTTAAAACTATCTCTGAATAATGCCGCAAGAAGAAAATTATTATATTTTTAACAATTATTCACTATTATTACGACACAATTAGTGACTGTATGTGTCATAATTTTATCTAAATTTTGTTTATGATTATTAATTAATACCGTAATATTTAATGGGCGTGTTTGCATAAGGCCGTACGACTGGAACACCTTTGCTTAGACCCTTAATATTAAAAACCAAAATGTCAAAAAGCCCGCCATTCAGAGACTCATTTCATGCTAAAAAGTTTATTTAAAACGCACTATTTTTTTTTGTATTGTATTATATTTGGCTTTTAGTAATGAATATGGCAAATATACACATTTCCAGATGCTGTCTTTTTATTCCAGATTGCTAACAATATCCAAGAAAGCCATTTTTCGAAGACGCGTATCTTTATGTGTTTTGATGTGATTGTTGATGTTTGTTGCAGGTCCTAGGCTCTCACCAAGAATGGCACTTCGCACATCGCGGCCTGCCGCACGCGCGTCCTAGGCGATCCATAGCCCACACGCGCATACTCAAACAGCACCCTCTTGTAAGTACTACTTAGTTTTATTATAACCTCTTTAATTAAATGTAGAAATGAAGCTTAAGAGCCGGCAACGCATCTCCACGCCCTATGGTGATGCAGATGTTCATGGGCGGCGGTGATCACTTATCATCGGTTAACCGCAGGCTCTTATGCCCCATATAACGTAAAAAAAACACTGACAGTCGCTTGTATAGTTCTAACCCCAAATGCAAATATATTTATGTCTTGTGTCATGGGTACCAGAACCAACCAGAGACTTTTCAGCATTGCTAACTTTTGCCACTAAGCGAGTAACGATAAATATTTATATTGAAAAAATACAATATCATGTTTTAGTTGTTATTAATATCCTATCCGATAGTCCGTGGAGCTATTCTCTAATCTTCATAGGTACATTTAAAAATTTCACCCCTTTAAAATGATATTGATGCACCTGCTTGATATATCTACCAAATGACAAAGTTGTATATTTAGGATATTAAAATTTCAATATTACATCACATCAGCCAAATATAGATGTTAATAATTATTTTCAGCTAAAATATAACAGAAAAGACACATATTTGGGTAACTAACATAACAGCTGACTACCGGAGTCAATTAGTTAATTACAATTCAAACAAGAGGTGCGCTAAACGTCTATTACGTTACTTAAGGAAATTAGTTATGAATTACGGAGTAGGTAACTTGTTTATTCATTGTAGTATATACGAGTATGTTTATTGGGATTATAACTTAGTATCAGTAAAATAAACTACTAGCTAGGTTAGGATTTGGAAGGCAAATTATTCAGATTCCTACACACAGCTAGCGTGATGGGACAGCTACGCGATGCAAGCGTTTTTTGAGTTGTAATATATAGATTATTATGGAACATATTATTATTGTGACACAGAGCTGTCCCGACGCGCCATCGTGTTCTGTGCCCCTAGCAGGACCATGCTGAAATATATTCATACAGTAATAGTATCGAGAAAACTATTACTACTCGATGTCAAAACGTATGGCGTATTTCGTATCAAGCCGAACATCTCCGTACGGTCTCTCAATGTTTCGCGCTGCCGTCTCGTCTCATCCGATGTGGGCAGAAAGTATGAATCTTTCGGATAGAACAGGTTAAAAATATTTTTCATTTAGCCACCTAAATCAGTTTTCTATTATTTATATATTAGTTATAATATTAAGTATACCGGGTATATCAAGACTGCTACCGAAAACGAAGCCGGGTGGTAGTTTTAGTGACTACAAACACAATGTAACTAAAAATTTCACTACAATTTTTTTTTATTATTTTTTAAATATCGTATAGTTTGGGTGGTAAATCAATAGTTTTTGTTAAAATAATAATTTAAAGCCTTGCATACCATAGCGTTTGTAAATATAAAACGGTGTACACTATTATTTAAGAAAAAACTATGTATTTACCGCCTTAATACGAAGATTGAAAAAAAGTAACAAAAAAAAAGTCACAATCTTTTGCACAAAATTTAGTTGCATTGTGTCTGAAGTCACTAAAACTAACACCCGGCTTCGTTTTCGTTAGCACTCTTGATATACCCTGTATATATCATCCTCTACGACATAGTATTTGAAAGACAACTGTTAAACGAAAAGAAATAAGTTTAATTCCCGCTTTGACAATAAATGTTTCTTACCACTCAAGATGTTATGATTCCATATCAACATAATTGTCTTCAAGTGACAGGATGTCTGCCACTGCTGAGCGTAAAGCTTCCCAAGTATTTCCACGCCAACCAGTTCTATCTGTTCTAACTTCCTTATAGTTTAATCAACTAACAAACGGGCTCCACAAATGGGTCGTCAACACACCGTAACTCTCATATGAACCAACAAATTGCATATAACCGTCCGAGATCGTATCACCCCGGCTGATTTTTCTGTCTTGAATAAAAGTCTGTAAGTCTCGCGAGAGATATACAACCTATCAACACAGAGGTTATGAGGCCGTACCGAGGTGTTTTTCTTGTATGATCGAAAGTCTTGCGAATTCGGTCGCGTTGGTTATAAAATACTGGCCAAGTACGGTAAGGTATGATATCAGCCCATATTAGTTCTTCTGCAAGGCACGGGCCTTTTCTACAATCGAGAGTATCGTATAGTATACATATGTATCACGATCTGCAAGGACATAAAACAAATAAATCATATCGTTGAAAATAAAAGGGGAAATGGTTGGGGGAGACAAAGAGGAAGAGGAGTCTTAACACATTCAGTGATTGAAACGCGACTTCAAAGCTGTAAATATCGCATAGGTTTTCTGTGAATAAATAGGATTACTCCGATTGACGCAGCCCATTCATACTCTACACGGAAAAAGACGATCTCCTCAATGAAAAATCTTCTTAAAAGGATTATGCTACCTAAGAACCGAAGCCAGGATCTCATAAACTGAGGCGTATCTGTTCAACAATAAAGCACAAATAATTGCTATTTCATAAAATTCTTATAAAATTAAAC
The DNA here is from genome assembly GCA_023078785.2 of Hyles euphorbiae. Lineage (NCBI taxonomy): Eukaryota > Metazoa > Arthropoda > Insecta > Lepidoptera > Sphingidae > Hyles > Hyles euphorbiae. Next base: position 5,142,857 of record CM041053.1, read on the forward strand.
TATAACTGACGATAATAAAAAAATGCACTCAGAAAATAAAAGGCCAACAGACGCAGAGTTCAGGAAGTAATAAATAAAAAATGATTCTGTCGTTAGAACAGATGTAACAAGAGAAAAGTGTTGCAATAACAAATGGAAGCAGTTTCCTTCAAGTGGCAATTATTTCTCCCGAGGTGCAGAAAGGAAAGACGTTGAAACAAATTAGTCTTATATTACAGTTGGCAACATTATTCTTGAGGTTCAAAGGTACGCTCTTGGAATTTAAAGCGATACTTACAGGCATTACTTTGTGCATTTTCTTGTTTTTCATTTAATAGAACAGTGGATACATATTTAATTGAAGAGTCCTTGAAAAATGGAGTAGGTATTTTTCATTCAAAGGACTATACCGATTTTGTTTTGTTTGATTCATTTGATCTTGTCACTGCCTTAGAATTCTTCGAACATTCTATTTGGATTCTTCAAACCAAGCTCATTGAAAAGCAGTGGAATATTGTATATACATACAAAAACATGCCGCTTTTTTTCAAGAAACGGTAGCAAGGTGCAACCAGGACACCCACGTTTCACCTTGCGTGTTCCTTCCCACGAAGCGACGAAGGGCGAGCCTTGTCCCAATATCGGTCATAAATTTATAACTCCGGGCTGATAATTAATAGAAAAATCGAATAACACTGACCGACCCGGGATTTGAATCTGAGAAATCAGCGTTGCAATTTACCGTAGTACCGTAGTACAATAACGCCGTCAACGTATCGACGAAAATTGTTAGGTCAAATAAAGTTTTTTTCCAGTTGACAAGATATTACGAATAGATAGAAATATGGATAACAAGTTTGATCAAAGGAAATTATTCAGTCTCTATTTTACTTACCTTTACGAAAAATTGTTTTTACAAAAAAAAAAACGTAAAAATGTTTTAGCTCATTCCATTCGAGGATTTTTGAATTTTGGAGTGGGCGGTGTTTCTTTACGTTAAGAAGTTTGTGTAGGTCAATTTTATAACAAACATTTGCACCGAATTATACGAGTATCATAAAGAAGATCATTGAAATATGAACCAGAAACAAGAAACCAGAAAAGTTGGTGTATTTTCTTGTTTGTATCAAATCTTCTTCTTCTTCATTGCTATACAAGATCCTCCATAGATTTGTAAGGGTTAGGAAGTTGGTCAAATAATTAGCTGATGACGGATGTATGTATAAATAAAATTATTTTTTTTACATATTGGAAGGTACGTGGATAATAATAAACAATGAACTAGGTTATATGATTATACAGAATTGATAAAGTTTTTTCTGTAAGAAATATGTGTCAAAAAATATTCACGCTAATAACCTTTTCTTAATAAAGACAAACAAAGATTGATGTTAAGAAGTGGCTCCATTTTCCAATAAAAGTATTAAATATATGATAAAAAAGTGCAGATTTGCGCCATCCATCACGTGATAATCCCGGCCGGCAGGTGTCGCATTATCGATGCCGTCTCTCGATAATGTAATCGATTGTACGGTCGATAACATCATCGATTATTTATATACACGCGTGTAGAGGAGTTCATTTGATAATATTGTGTTGCCAGTCGATATTCTATTTCGTAGGCAATGTGTGTATTGATAGTCAATCACCATGCACTATAACGGTGAAGGAAAACATCGTGAAACCTGCATACCATAGAAATTTCTATGGCGTGTAAAGTCCGTTAACCCGCACTAGGCCAGCGTGGTGGACTTTATAGCCTAACCGCTCTCAATCGTACTCTCGATTGTAGAGGAGGCCCGTGCCCTGCAGTGGGACGTATATGGGCTGATACAGACAGGTATTTTAATAACCGATAAATACCTTGCCGTAACTTTGCTGAATAAATGTAACACACAGACTTTTGTTCCGTAACATCCATACAGTATTAGTCTTACAAAATCTAATGCAATATTTTATCCACAACACTCTGGAGTCAAGCAAATAGTACCACATGATAGAGTATGTGTATAGATGTACAGACTATAGAAACGTGTAAAGGCGTTTAAGCAGGCTAACAAGATTATGTCGACCGCAGCAATATTATCTTTGCTCGGCACTGCACTTAACATAATGGCAATGCGGTCATTTTTGCCATGCCGGTAGCTAGGTGGGTAGGTTGGTATATTTATGTATATTTTAAAGTGGAGTCGAAAACGCTTTGAACTGAGTGTTGTTACATTTCGTCCGGTTTGGCTTTAAAATAATTTATGAAAGTGCTGAATAATATTTCTTTTCTTTTTGCAGTGTCTGTTTTTGTTTGTTTATACATATTTTTGGTTTTTAGAAAAATTGTGACCATTTATTCAATTTTGCATTGTGAGAAATTTGTATTGTAAATGAACGGTACTTCATATCTGTAAATCTTTCGCATCAAAATACAATTAGTTAGGTCGACTTATATATAAATCGCAGCTAAGTTTCGTTTTAGATTACCAAATGTGTTTATTCTGACATTTATTTACTAGATTTAGCTAAATCTATTATTTTTAATCATAATTAATTATATGTATCACCCTATGTACATTCCACTGCAGAGCACGGGTCTGGTCTACAATCTAGATTAAGAGTGGTTAGGCCTTCTCGTAGTCCACCACGCTGGCCTAGTGTGGGCTGGCGGACTTTACAATACAACTCGTAAATTCCAAGCAAGAGCTTATGCTCTAAAATTACAAATTCTCTGCGCGCAATTTAGTTGCTATTAATCCTTGAAACTAAACAATTGAATTATGATCTTAAGTAAAACATTAACTAGATAAATTAAATATTTTAATTCCAGGCTTAGGTATTTACCTAAATTTTCTCTTGAATTTATACGTACTTTGCGAATGAAGAAAACATTGTTCATGTAATTTGGGAATTGTGGAATTTATGTAATACTATTTATTTTCTAATAATACCCCATAGAAAATAACTGTGAAGCTAATTTATGAAAGTACCAAACCGATAATAATACATCTGTTTTTATTTATATATAAATTATCAATGCACGAATAGTTTAGTTTTTAATAACTTCTGAATTTACTTCATATTACAAATTCCATTAACAGGGCTATTTTTCAAGGTTTGCACATTTTTTTACTCAAGAGAATAAAACGGATGGAAAAATGGTGCAAAATATTCCAATTTACACATATTAATTCATTTATTTTCATTAATAATATCCTAATCAATGTTCAAATTATTCACAACACTTGCTACAAGTGCGGTTACCATTCATTTTTATATAAAGAAACGCGCGCGTGTGTTTGTATTTGTATTTTATGAATGGGCTATGGTCTTAATAATGTCGTGCGTATTGTCTTTTTGTTTTGAGAGGTTAAGAATAATCGTATATTTTATATGTAAAAAAATGTACCTTTTATGGACTGTATTCATGATTCTAAACCTCCTGTTGAAATTTCTGCACTCAAAATAAAATAACCCTGTATAGCAATGTGCCTTCTATGTGTCCCCTCATCTTAGGTCAATTTACGTCATCCAAACAAATCTTGTTCCCTTGATATCGGACTACACTGCCACAGTAAACTAGTTAGAAGAATATCACTAGTGGCTAGCAATCACATGCATCGTATAGCGGGTAAATAAGGCTTGTAATAATTACAGAGCCGGAAAGTAGGTCACACAGTTATTTATGTTCTAAAGGAAATGCGGACTTCAGTAGACATTTGCAGGCGTTTGATACTTGACCATTGATTTAGCGAGTTAAGCTGGCTATTCGATTAGTGGAAATGCGTTTTAAGTTTAATTGTAGTATCTTTGTATTCGTGCCAATAATGACTACGTCTTTGACGCACTAGGGATGTTTTCATGCACCATTTTGAACCTGTATATCATTATCAAAATGTCCATTATTACAAGCATTGGTTTAAAAATGGCATCAAAATTAGTCATGAAACGATAGAGATATTAAAGTTTTTAATAATGCAATGATGTCTCTCGTTTTATCTTTCGCACCAATGCGCCTTACGGAATATGATGTTACAGGACCATAGTTGCATCCTTTTCTTTTCCTCCTACCACCAAATTTGAAAAACTCTAACTTTATTATTAAACCTATAAAAAAATATCTGCTAACATTTTGCATAACATAACTGCTCGATATAAGTAAATAATAACAAAAATTGAGTCAAACTTGTTACTGGTTAAGCCAGCTGTAATACAAAAGGTCAAAGTTCAAATTACTCACCGCGATATACATAATATTATGTTGTAAACAATAAATATTTGTTTTGGTTCTGAGAGTTATGAGCCCAAAATGTGTCTTGTAATTTGTAATGTCCTCAGCAAAAGACTTGTATCTTATTAAGTATGTCTATTTAGCTGTTATGGTTCTGTTATTTGTTTGGCATTTTTATTTTGAATGGTATTTGATGGCGGTTTTCTTGTGTGAGAGAATGGTGTTTGTTATCGTAGGATATGGTGGTTTATTATTAAATCCAAGATAAATGTTTAATTACAGCAACTGTTAGTCTAGCGTATTAGTGTGATCAGTAACCACAATCCATAGGTAATTGAGTGTATATAATCGTTTGATGCGAACTGATTGATACTATTGGATTGCGTAATTACTGATGTACCGTGTATGATTATTTACAATTACTGTAGGTTTGCTTTGTTCAATAAACTGAGGACTATGTGTAGAACTGAAATGTATGAACTTCCTGTATTTTTGTTTGTATATGTTTCCATGTTATGTGTTGATGGTTTTATAATAAAAGTCTTATTTAATTATGTATAAATACTCTTAATAGTTACCTGCATCTTATAATATATATACGATAGTAGTGCGGTCGAAATAAAAAGAATGATGCATCATTTTTCATTCAGGGGCTTCTTGATACCCTTATACAACAACGCATGTTCCGTTATGATAATTCATAGTATATAATGCTAGATTTAAAATTATAAACCAAAGATTTCCTAAATGCATCACACTTAAGTGTGTGATTGATCATAAAAAACCGTATAGTACAGTGTGACAAATTATACAAAGTTTTTGCAAAATATACAATCATAAATCAAACTGGAGTATCAGTTGGGCGGATAAAAAAGGCGAATCGTATGGGTCAGAAGTGTTTCAGTGAGTAATCAAGAACCGATTACAGGTGTTTTATATATAAATAGTGTCCATAATTGGTCCTTTAGAGTATAAAATCACGAAATCGATTAAATACGGCCAGCATTAATTTGTTTAAAAGATATTAAGTACTGGCCGGAAAACATTTTTATTCATAACTTAAAGTTTAAATAAAATAGAAGCATAAGAGGAGGATATTGTTCAGATGTTAAATTTAAATAGCAATTTGTTTCCAATTCGCAGTATTTCCACTCGTGCAAATGGAATTGAAAACGCCATTTTGAACGTTAATCAGCCTTTCCGGGCATTCATCAAGCACATATTGAATGTAAATTGTGTTTAATTCTCTTGCGTAAATTGGGTGAATTTCTGTGAAAAATTGCAGGCAATTAAAAGCCATTATTAGCTCACACTATTTTTTTCATTATATAAGAATAATAAATATAAAAAATGCTATGTAATAATAAACACAGTAAAAGTACAAATAACTAATATGAATATTGGTTTAGATATAAGGTCGATGATATTGCAATAATGAAATTGCCTTTTTAGATGCAGTAGTTTTAATTTGAAACCGAATTTAATATTTATGAGGAAAATGATAGGACGCTGGACGATCGAGTAAATTATAATGGTTCATTGGAGAGTAAGTCTCATAATGGATTGATATTGGCTTTATTAATATACCAATTACCAATCATAAACTCAGAAAAATAATAAGGTATAGCAATTATAACCGACTTGTGTTGTAATATTAGTTTAGTACATAGTGATACGACTTGTAAGGTTAATTAATTGGACAGAACAATGGTGGTAGATTCTAAGTTTTCAAAATCAGCAAGATATTGTAAAGTTTAATTACCCAACTTCACAGACCACGTAAATCATAGACATTGCAAATTCGAATTGTATAGTTAAATAAGTCTACAACTTGGTCAGCTAAGGTAACTAAGGGAAGGGTATTCAATAGAATTATGTTTAAAATTAACTTATTTATTATAATATTCGTATAGGGATCTCAGCGCAACCGATGCTAATTTCAGGGAATTACTCTATACTACGATACGAAGTTCGAATGATCGAACGTTGAACATCAACATAATATAAGATAAAAGTTTTCCAATTATAAAAATAAAACTATTCTCTATGAAATTTTGTCAATCACTTCGAACTTAGTCTAAGATAACCATGTACCATATAGTTTTCGAACATTTTATAAGTATTTAGGCATATTCGTATAGTTTTACGTGCGATGTTCGGACATTCGTCGTCATGTCGGAATACGGAGTAACTCCTCTGTTCTAAACTATCACTTTCGGCGGATTATTTCATCTAACCATTGGCACAATTTTACTGATCTTCTTATGATACTTTTGACCAATCATTTCACATAAGTAAATGTCATTTTTTGTCGTCGTTTATTATTTTCTGGTAGGTCAAATGACTACAATGCCCATATGGTACCAAGTATAATCGAGAGGTAAAATAGTGATCTACCGACGTTTTTTTAACCGTTCGTCTGCGCCTAATGACTGCAAAACACATCACGTTTATGTTATGATAGTTTTGATGCGTACAACTGACAAAATAGAGGTAAAATATAAAACGCGGTGACAATTGGCATTAAATAAAAACACAACTACCCAAAAATTTTCCGGGGTAATATCGGCCATCTTAATAATTAATTCGGTCTTCACGCCCATTTAAAACAAACTCTTTTTTGCCCGCCTACATAGTGGTTGCGCTCCAGTTGTATAAAAACATCTTGCCACCTACACAGTACAGCCCATCACCTCTGATGAGCATGGGTCTTCAATCAAGAGTAAGAAGGTTAATACCACCATTGTAATCTAATGTTCCTTCACCAGGTCCACACTGCAGTACAGCAGACTGGGTTCAAGCGCGTGAAGCGTGGGTTTCGCCCCCTGAGGCTCCCTGAGACGGCCCCTGCCGCAGAGCCGCGCGACCCCTACTTCCCCCTACAGTGGTACTTGAAAAACACGGGGCAGAATGGCGGCAAACCCAAGCTGGACTTGAACGTGGAGGCGGCCTGGGCCCAGGGGTATACCGGGGTAAATGTTACCACTGCTATTATGGATGATGGTAAGACAAATGATTTTTGTTTGTTTTTATTTGCTAAATTAATAGGAAGTTGCAAATTATTGCTTCCTCAAAAGGATGCGCGCGTGTATTCATTAAATTAAGTATTTATTTACACTTAAGTACAAAACTATGGCTATTCTTGAAAACTGCCAATAAAATATCTGTAGTTCGAATATTGAATACTAATAAAATATATTAGTAGTTTCATCTATATTTAGGTTATTTATAAAAATGTACTGTAACTTTAGATAGCTTGATATTTTTATACGGATCATTAAAATCTAAGAGCTACATTAATTTCGAGTACTTTAAAAGAAAGGCTCTTAAATAACACAGAGATCAAAGTTTAGTACGGCATATTTTACCTTCTTAATAAATTATTTGTTTCGCTATCACTATAATAATGTATATGAGACTTCTCTCTTCAATTTATTTCGTATTAATCATTCATGTCTCAGACAGTACGCTATGTCGAATCTCATTATAGGTTCATGAATACTATCTCGCAAGTAATGTATTTATTACATTCGAATATTGATGGATCTAGAATATAATACGAAAAAAAATATACGTGTTTCTCGTGCCGCTTCATTTTATTGCTAGATGTAAATGAAGGCGTCACTTAAAAAAATATATATTTTGAGCGGCTAAGAGATAAGTGTATCCAACTCCAGAGGTTTATAAATATTCAAAAAACTTTGCTGAATCTGAAAAGTTTGTCACTTAAAGCGATAATAATATTTTCAGTGACATGAAGAGTAATTGGGCACTTTAAATATAATCTTTGAGAACTTTTAACTTGGCGGGCTGTAATATTTTATCCTAGTCGCTACGTAATTACAATACTAGATGGCACTGTTTTAATTAATAGCTTTAAAAAGATTAGGATAAAAAAAGGATTTATCTTTTACATACATTAGTACATACCCTAAAACATTTTTACAGATTTACGTGGTTTTCTGAAATGACTTTCAGCTAGCAGTCTATCCAATTAATAACACACATAAAACTGATGTTTCATCGTACAAATATAAGATAGGGTCTACCACACAATTACATGTTGCACCTACCTAAATGCGGAACAGTTTAAAGTAAAGTCTGCCTCATTAGGAGGTACAAAGCTTGCATACCAGTAACATTCAGCCCCTCGAGGCAGTTTATAAACGGGATGAACGTCGGCATTGCGATGTCCATCCTGTTTTCCGTGTTTGCCTAGACATGTTCCCATTAATATTTCTGGGAGACCTGTCGGCATTCGTCACAGGCTTGTGTCCCGGTGAAATTTTCATGTTTGAATGTATTGCGAGAGTGTATACTAGGAAAGATGCGGATTTTATCACAGGATGGATAAAATTAATTATTTATAATGCTTAAAATTATGTCTACGCCTAGACCTTCGATTATTTATAATATAGAGGGACCGCTGTCATACATTTACGTCTTTAAAAAAGTAGACATTTTTGGGCGTAATGTAACTTTGTTTTAGCTATTAGTAAAATATTTGCAAATTATTTAACAACAAATTGCTATACATTCCGCTGATAACCCATAGTATATTTAGTTATTATCCATCTAAAATGAGTTTGAGTGGAATTCAATAGCCTAAAACTATTTTTATTGCATTTACATTTTTCAAATAAATCGCATCTGTTGACCAATCAATAGGAGGGCAAAAAAGGTAGCCAGCCACCACTATTTTTATCTACGTTTATGAACAGCCAGCGCTCCCTCTATATTATAATCTTAATTCTAATCTATTATATTTTTTTTCATGGTCACATACCAAGTTGTAAGCCAAATCCTAATTTGGGATTTGATTTGCCTCTAGGATTTCATTTGCCCTTAAATTGTTTGAATAAACTAAACGATTTAGAAACAAGTACAATTGTATAAATTCATTAATGGCAGTCTTTGTTTCACAGGTGTGGACTACATGCATCCTGATTTGAAGTACAATTATGTGAGTATAATATTAAATTGTAATGTGAACGGGCGACCTGGCTTACCTTGCAGGAAGTCGCTGGATACAGGCCGCTTCAAACAGGTCGATGTCGGTTACTTTGGGGAAGGCGTATGTTCAGGAGTGGACTTCCTGTGACTGAAATGATGCTAATGATATATTTAATTTATAGGGGGTTTTGTACATATGCTAATTTTATAAAAATTAGAACGTTTTTCCATTCAGTGAGTGAGACTGCCGGAGGCTCTGCATTACAATACAATACAATACAATACAATACAAGAACTCTTTATTGTAACCAAAACAAGGAAATACAACAAATAAGAAATAAAATACATTCATATCCTCTTTTCGTCAATTTTCTTCCTTTTGCCTTTAATATTTTGGAAAGCCATGCAAACATTTTCAATTTCCAATTTCTTTGCCTATACCGTGTTACCTAGAACATAGAACATAACTATTAGAAATTTAATTTTTAACTAAATTCTAACTAAACACAGCTCCTAGAGTCATGAATATGTAAAATACGTATCTCAATCCTGATTACTTTCTTAGCCTTCATGTTTTTTCATAGTAAAATCCTTATACATAATACATTGATGTACATCCTTTTTAAAATTACGTTCTAAGAGTCGCAAAATTGCTTTAATCCATTCATTATTTAAAAGGTCAGCGTTAAATTAAAAAGGCTTTCATCGTCCCGCTACTGGTTTAAAAGCTGTGTTTTGTTTTCATAACACCTAGTCCCTTCGAGATTCTCTTTTATGCTTTAAATTTAAATGCAAGATCATTCAGTCTTTAAACAAGACTTCTGAATCTTGAAAAATGCTATTTTATGCTGATTTTATACATTTCAAATTGGGATTTGTTGTTTATTTTTTTATAGAGGTGTTAAAATGGATTTAGGGTTTTGTAGTCTGTAAGGAATACTAAACGGTGCTTATTTTTGTCCGTACGTAAGGCCTTGCTTAGAGTTCTTAAATACTACAATGCGATAAAGATGACAAAAGTGCTAAATAAAAACATACTTATCAAGGTATACTGCCGTTCATACTATGACGCTGTTGAATATTTTTTAATATAAAAGATCGATTTATTTATTTCTCCATACAGTTGACCCAAGTAAGTCAAGATCCAGCCCGTTGAAAAACCTAACTGCGAATGCGTTTGCATTTTTTTCAATTTTTTTAAAGAGTAACTAAAAATTATGCTTATCTATTAACTAAGCTAAAATAAGATTTTTCAAATTATGTTAAAGCGTACCGAACCCCGTTGTCCACGAATTAAATATCACAGTTAGATAAGGCACATCTTGTATTATAATGATTATTAATTGGTTGGACTCCATTTAAAGAATTAATGTATTTTAAAAGTAGAGGGATACAAAACATGAGTACTTTTTTTAGACAGTCTGTCGTTTGTAATTCATTGTACAGCATTAAAAGACATTTTTCTTTCTTTCTTATTTGTCGCTTTCAATTTTCGTTCTCTTATAAATAAAGACGCTATGAATGTACACTCAGTAAATACTATATGTGTAGAAATTGACCCGCAGATTGTTGTTTGACCGCTCTTATCTATAGCAGCATATAGGAATATTTTTAAATACCGTATACAAATATGGCTACGAACACATAGCACTAGTTCTATTCAGTATGCCCCGTTTTCTCTTAATAGCCGTGTATGTATGGAATGCATCAGTAAATGCCCTATATAGTTGACCTAAATTGAACGTCGCCCCATTTCGCACTGACGTGTGATTGGCGCCTGTTTTACTGACGAAGGGAAATCGTATGTGAACACGTAAGAACTTCCATTGCTCGGGTTTCTTAACTACGTTGTGTCTTGTTTTCTGGTTTAGCTGGGAATTAGTTTTAGGAAACAAAGTAAAGCGACTTATATACACTTGCGCCTTCATCGTATGAACGTAGAAGACATAGAGCCACGCTGTTGTCAGTCATGACTCAGTGTAAATGAACTGCTTCTCCGGGGCGGTACCACTGTCTCACAGAAAAACGACGTAAAGCGACAGCTTTGCTGTCATATTTTGTTCGGTGAGTGAGATTTCCGGCACCCAATATACCTTCTCTTTTCCTATCGTGTGTTCTCCCCGCTCTAATACCCAATGGACGGCAACACATCAATGATCCAAGCGCTGTGGATGTTCATGGGCGGCAGTGGTCACTTACTATCAGGTGACCTGTTTGGTCGTTTGCCGGAAGAATAAATTAATCATACCTTTTTACATATGGGTCAGAAAATCAGTACTTTCTAGAGTACCAAACATATTTTGTAATTTGCGCTTAAGTTTTCATATAATCACGTAAACCAAGTTATAATCGACTATTGTGTGATCCCGCAAATAAAAAAAGTGTCGATGTAAATGACGCAAAGCGTCTCAGGGTATTATAATTATATTTATTTTCTTTTGAGTTCCATTCATTTCGGAGTGTTATTTATGCCTCTCAGCATGTCAACACGTGCATATTTACTAGGTATTATTATTCTCTCCAACTGCGGGATTTCATTGAAGAATATAATCTAATGAAGGATAAACAACTAGTAATAGACTCTTAAGTGTGTAGCGTTAGACGAGTCTATAAAAATTAAAATTGATACAATGTTGACGCATCGAATGGATCTGTCTGGAGGTCACGGAGATCTAGGCTCTCAATAATAAACATAAATATGTATTTTATTTACTAAATTATTATCTTTAAATTGAGAGCTTCTATCGATTGTATTATGTATGAAATCATAAATGGTGATAAGCTAGGTAATAGACTGATAATTGCCAATAGATATCTGAGGAATATCAACTAAATTAGTTGGTATGAAGATATCACTGAAAATTAGCACGAAATTATAGCTATGCCGTCGCGTTCCGATGAGTCAGTGTGAATCTATAATCCCTTTTTCACCGTATATCGACCTTTATAGCGACCACAGCACACGAACTAAGTGAAAAACTAACCCGAATACTGCTGAAAATCTAACCATATTTATACTTGCAAGTGTGGCGTTTTTCGGGATTACCCAGCATACATGCAGTGTTAGTGTGAGACGGTTACTCTTTTATGGTTTATGGTTATTGTTGGAGCGTACTGTATTTGCCATGGGGGGCAGTACAGACATTTTGCAGAATAAGAAATTTAAAAAATCGGACTTATTTATTTATACTATGTTGTTCGTCCTATTTGAATAGTACAGAGAGAACTGTACTGAGGGCATTTTCTCAATTGTTTCTCAGATTTACGCGAATGTTGCACATTGATATATTAAATAAAATTCGCGATAAAAGTCGTTACTATTTTTTGTTCTTTCAAGGCATTTTCTCATATTTTTTTTTCAATTAGGTGAAGGACAAACTTTTCGGGAATTTTCTATCTACCTTTCGAATATCGTTCAATTTCCTCAGTGACCAGCGTAGTATATAACCCATGTATGTCAGGTGCTATTTGACAATCCTAATGGCTTATCTTATACAATATTTGATATAAGTCCCTCAACGTGCTGTGACCGGATTGTATATCATTGTCACTCGGGCGATAGCTCCAATCCCTAATGTGATTTATGAACCATGTATATACAAGATGTCCGTTGTATATAAAAGATTACGTTGTGTATAGAGGCGGCAGGTGAGTAATCATATTAACTTGTGCTTAATTGTGCACTTATATACTTCTCTATCCCTATGTTCCTTTGTACGGTTAAATCTTTGAAACTACGCAACGGATTTTGATGCGGTTTTTTTAATAGATAGAGTGACTCAAGAGAAATATTTATATGTATAATACGTATACCATGTTTCCTTCCTACAATCCTGGGTCCTTCCGCCGTAGCGTGAAGAGGCACCTTAGCAGGCCGGTATAACTGTTTCCATTGGCATGGGACCGCCGTCCGATGCCAATGGATACTCTGCCTGGGCGGCATTAGCACTTACTATCAGGTGCAATGCCGCCACTACGCCGGGCCAGTAAAAAAAAATATATATTATTGTACAGAAATCTATTTGTACCCGGGCGAAGCTGGGCCGGCCCGCTAGTTATGAAATAATAACGGCCTTATTCATATTTCATAGACTATTTATTTTAGGTACCAAATGATTTCTCTTCTTCGCTCAAACCAAATTTATAATCAAACGTTGTTGTAAATTGGCAAAACATTCGAAAACAGAACTATTTAAAAAAAAACTTTTATTTCAGGTAAATGACCCATTACATAATCAAATAAACTTGTTTAAAATTGTACAATTTATTAAATAATATAAAAACACATAGATACTAATATAGAAGAACACTATCGCCAATGGTCATTCGCAGTTGTTTGTGATGATTTTATTGTTGTAAAAGCAACCTAGTAACCAAATAGAGTCATAAATATAAAATAATGAAGATCCATTTCGTTTCGTCAAAGTTAATTAATCTCCATTCCGTTTTCATTACAAAGGGGTTTAGCGAAATTACGATTCGTCTGTTAATTGCAAATCGATTGTAGGGCTATACATTTGCCGTAGAGTTAAACAAAACAATATTCTGTTTACTTTGTTCCAAACAAATGTGATATTAGATTATTTTGTTGGAGTTTTAAAATATCTCTTTTGTTTAGCTATTGTATTTTAAACATTCTAAACAATACAGTCTGCTATACTTATAGTATACTCAAATAATCGTTTAGAGCTCCTTATTTATTATTCAACAATAAAATAATAGCTTACTTCATTTTAATAAATGGATAGTATTTATAGGCGAGAGAAACCTGCACGCTATACATTTATTTGCGAACAATTATCTATACTATAATATTATAAAGCTGCAGAGTTTGTTTGTTTGTTTGAACGCGTTAATGTCTGGAACTACTGGTCCGATTTGAATGATTCTTTCAGTGTTGGGTAGTCCATTTATCGAGGAAGCCTATATATTCTCACGCTATGACCTATAGGAGGAAAGCAGTAGTGATATTTCTAGCAAATACGAGGAAATTTTGTTCGTTTTTCGTGGTCCGATTGGTCGATATTCTAAACTGATAGTAAGATTAAAACATTTTGACCGCCATTTTAAAACGTGTATGCACCCGGGTGGAGCCGGGCCCGACCGCTAGTATGGTATATGATGACCAATATTCCACTTGGTGGATTCTATGAACTAAGGTGTCTAAATCAAAGCCTCGTGAGTATACTATTTTATTCGTGTATAAAATAGTTCAATATACCCATATGCAACATTTTATCCTACTTAAAGTTGGCACGTCCTACCGTTTCACAAACTCGGTCGGTACGCAACACGATAAAAACTTCCCTATCCGGATGCACTAATACCCCTATAAAGTTGTATCCACTGATAGTTTTTATACGAACGATATTAGTATTTTAATATGGCTTTAGGTTTTTAACACAAAGCCCATTTTTTTCCATAGTTGTGGCAAACGAGCAAACAGCACTTTGATGGTAAGAAATAATCGCCTTTGGACATCTACACAGATTGAATTGTTGTTATCTCTAAAATAAGAGAGTAACTATATTTAACGCCTCTAGCATAGTGTGCTTTAAGAAACTTAATATTTATGCGACCGCTATGCCTTGATTTATTCCAGTTTAGGTGGTATTAAGTTACTTGTTTCATTAAGTTATTCAAACTTACAAAAAGATAATAATAGGACTGCATTCAGGATAAAATCGTGCGAGCATTGGTCCTATTAAACTGTATGTCTCTTACAATAACAGTAATTAAAAATATTATATACAAATTAAATTATCCATATTCCTCATATTGTCTGTTTGTCCAACGGTGCTGTCCATACAACGTTTAACAAACAAAAACAGAGCATAATTTATGCGTAAACAACATTTGGTATTTCAACATTTAAAACTTTACAAAATTCTGCTTCATGTTGATTTTTGCCAGTAAACCGTTATTATGTTTATTCAGCAGTATTTTCAGTAGATTTTGTTACTTGCAGTTTTCCGAGGGTAAATTAATTAGTATGATATTACGTATGCAATTAACATTGACTTGTTTAAAATGTTTGTGAGTCTGGAATTTGGTATGTAGTTAGTCAGTTTTAGTTCGCTTTAATGCAGCGAATGATGTTTGAAAGTTGGATTAATTTTAAGGCAAATTGCCAATTGTATTTCCGGACAAATACGACCTAGCGACTTTAAAAAAAAGAGCGTATTCCCATCTTAAAGGCCGGCAACGCATCTCCATGCCCCGTGGTGTTGCAGATGTTTATGGGCGGCGGTGATCACTTACCATTAGGTGAACCGTATGCTCGTTTACCTCCTACAATATAAAATGTATATGAAAAACATGTAGGCAACGTATGTATAACACCATTACGTACCCGCAGACAAACCAATCCATTGGTTTTGCGAGAGTTTTTATAATCCTTTTTTACTTTTTTTAATATAATTAAAGAAAATACGGAGAAACATGATACAGTTTTCTTTCTAATATCTTCAAAACAATTAATAATTATTATTTTATCATTTGTGTTATTGTTAGTTATTCACACGTACATAAGTACACCAGATTATGACTTCAAAGGCTTTATTTCTTATGTCCCAATAGACAGTATTCATAGAGCTGCAAGACAGACTTAATGAATATGAAGCCATCAATCATCTTGCACGACTTGATTTGTCATTGTTATTACTGTAACGATTTTTCATAGTAACTATAAATATTACTGCCTTATTAATCACTTGGTCCTCAATAATATATTGAAACTATTGGGTTGGATACGTTATTCATGTTTACTGTAGTGTGCATCCAGATTCACAAGGATGGATCTCAGTCAACGGACTTGTTTTTGGGCTAAAAAATGCCCAGATCCTAAGCAACTATTTATACTTAACTATTAATTCTTAATTACGGATAAAAATATCTAAGGGCTTAATTTACGTCCACTTTAATATAGACTACTCATCATTACAAAGCAGAGGTTACAGGAGTGCGCTACACAGGGTTAATGGGCAACAGCCTTGTCGGGAAAACCTTCGCAGCTTTCAGGTTACAGGGTCTGCGAGAGATACCGTGTAGACTAATAAAACGTTATGCACACTTCATACCAGGGGGTCACGCAAATATCGTTTTCATTTTCGCCCCAACAACAACCAAGAGGAGGTTAGTTTTAACTTTAGTTTTCGCATAGAAATACCTTCTAACATATGAAGGTTTACATTAAGACTTCCTGATTTCGCCATTATATGTATACAGTTGATTAAAATAAAATATTAACGCGAATATTTTGTTACAGAATGCTGAAGCGTCATATGATTTTAGCAGCAACGATCCTTTTCCGTACCCAAGATATACCGACGATTGGTTTAACAGGTTTGTATTTTGTACGGTGATTCCTATGTTATTTTTGATTTTAGCATACCTTAATGAAATTATATAAATGTTATATTATTTTATGTAAACGAAAAATTCAAATAAGAAAATATAAAAATATTATTAACAAGTTCGTAAAACAACAGATCATTAAGCTATTGTGCATCGTTTATTATACATTTTGGGAAAAATCTTGTTCATTCATAATTAATAAATACATAGATAGATACCACTAGATAACAAAACAAAACGCCATCCCTTAGTTTTAAATAAAGATATTAGCGAGTAAATATTTATCCCGGACAAAACAATATTATCTAATAACTATTGTTGTGGCCACAATGCCCTATTCGGTGTGTCTTAATGTCAGATTCATGAGATTATCCGGAGCGGAGGGCAAGAGTCGGGGGCCTTGACATTCTACGTAGATCAAACACTTATATACAACTTGTTAGGTTTTACTTGCTCGTTTTCTATATTTTCTGCGTTCTTATTTTTCACTTATTGTTTGCTGAAGCATCCATTACCATTCTTGAAGTAGTTGTACTAAAATTACATTATGTTAAAGTTTGAATATTTTAATTTTTAATAACATGTACATTTGCCGGCGTTATAGTGTAAAAGCTGAATTTTATACGAGTATATGTTATTAAGGCAACTATAAACAAATATTTCCTTGGTATTTAGATACTTTTGATGGTTATTTCATCTTACCAGAAACATTGAAGCTCATAACTTCCGAAACAACCACGATCGGAGCTTCATAACAGCTGATCGTGTGATGCCTATGTCAGAGGCATGCACAGACAAAATTCAAGCTTTTATAAAATGACGAAAGTCTGGCAGCCACGGGCTCTTGATCTATAATCTAAATAGGTTTAAATTTTCTGTAAATGCTAACATACAAAATAAATCATTTAATCACATTTATATAACTTAAACATGAAAGTGACGGTCTACTACTGAAAAAATTAACGTCTGTATTAATTTACGAAATGTCAATAAATTCGTAATGGTATTTAAAATCCAAGCATCCTCTTAAAGTCATTAAACTAAATGTAAGTTATTTAATTCCAGAAACTTCCAAAAAGTTGGTTCAATTCCAGGGGCTCCTTCATCAAACTTTCTTGCCTAATGGAGTTCGCAGTGTTGATTAAAACTTGTCTTTTGATAAATTTGACATTTTACATTCTTAAACCCCTCTTTATTTAATGGAGGAAATGTTTGTGATTTTTAATTATTCCCGCGTGCTTTGAACATTTATTTTGCTTTGAATATCTTTTGTTACGGCCTGTTCGAAATGAGTTCCTTTGTCACTCAGCGTTTTAATTAAAAAAAGTAGTTTTTTCCATTTTACGCGAAATTTTACCGCAAAGATGCAAGTCAAACGAATTGTGATTTTAATTCTGCGTTTAAATTACTGCCTTTAGGGATGTTCCTTTTATTTCGTTTTTGTTTGATCTGTCTATGTTAATCTAGAAGAGATTATGGATCTCTCTGTGTGCCGTCGAAGCGTGAATAATTTCTTTGTTGAGAGCAGTTCGATATTCACGATACTCAAGTTTATTCCGCCACTGGTAAATAACTGCCTCGGTGGCGTAGTTGTACTACGGTACGGTTACAAAGCTGAGGTCTCGGGTTCGAATCCCGGGTTGGGCAATGTGATATTGGATTTTTCTATTCATTATCAGCCCAGAGTCAGGAGTTTGTGCCCGATATGGCGATAGGCTCGCCACCTATCACATCATGGGACGGAACATACAAGGCGAAATGTGGGTGCCCTGGCACCTCTGCCTACCCCTTCTGGGAAAAAGGCGTGAGTGTATGTATGTATGTATGTATGTATGGTAAATAAATGGAGAGCACAAAGCTTTGTACGCCTGCTTTCTGTTTATTTAAGCTGTAAATATGTTTACTGTATCGTGAAAGGTTGATCTCATTTTGTTCGAAATGGTTTGGTTGTTTATTTGTGCAATAGAAACAACGTTCCTTCTTTTCTTCTCAGCTGAATAATTTCCGTTAACCTATCTATAAGGTTTTTGAATTTAAGTCTATTTAATATGATCCTGATGAATGATGTAGATGAACACAAAGATAACCATTCCGCTCGAGATTTTTTAGATTACCTTTCAAATGGAAGACATTTATGTGGGGTCTATATTAATGTTTGTGGCTATTGATTTCAACAAATCGATATATCTTTAAGTTGTAAGGAAATCTACATACCATGGCGATTTCTAAGCATTTATTATGGTGTGTAAAGTCAGTCAACCCGCTCTAAGCCAGCTTGACTATATGGCCCGACCCTTGTGAATGTACTCTCATTTACGGAGGAAGCTCGTGCCCTGTAGTGGGACGTATATCTGCTGATACAGATACAGACGTGGGGTTCGGTTTAAAGACATTTAGTCTCGTCAGAAAATTTCATTTCACTTACAATGAAATACAAATACGGTAATCAAACATTAAGTATAAACTAAGTTAGTCATTGATACTTATCGTCCCAATATACATCTTGAATTTATTTCTGAAAATTATTCACACTGTTACTATTTTTAATAATATTTGGTAATTTATTGAACAACGTTGCTCCCTCATACATAATTGTCTTCTTTCCATAATTTGTCTTTAGTTTTTGTTTCTTTAATGTTTTTTTTTAAGCTTCCATTTATTTTCCCGTATGTTAAATTCTATGTTAGATTTAATGGTCTTTCGCCCGAATACATAAACACGACTTAAATATTATGTTGCACTTAACTACGTAAATCCCTCTTCAATGTACTGGCTAAGTGAGTCGTGCGTTGTTAAGAGCAACTTATTATTTGAATGGCGTTTGAGTATTCGGGCGATGATATATTTTTTAATTGAAATACTCTACACAATATAAAATACACACGGGTTAGGACTATATTCGCGGCTATTGATTTAAAACCAGCTGTACATATTATAATATTTTATATGTATGAAGTATGTTTTGTGCAGTCACGGCACGCGGTGCGCGGGCGAGGTGGCGGCGGCGCGGGACAATGGAGTGTGCGGCGTTGGCGTCGCGTATCACTCTAAAGTTGCTGGTAAGTTTCTACAGCTCTCTGAATAGCTTGGCCCCTTTGATGGCAAACTCGACTCATGTGTAGGCTGTGAACTAAGAGGATCACAGCTTAGGTTTAAGTCTTAAGCAGGCTTTAACATTGGAACTTTATTTATAAAGCGGTGGAAAAGTAGAGAGGAGTTAAGGTAAGGAAGACGGGCTATTGATATTCAAAACGGCCAAAAAAAATTGATAGAACACCATAAAAAAAATACGGCTGGCAAGGTATTTCTATTAGCCCGGTTTTCGACCGATTAGTTATACCAGATTGGAGTCACTATCGTACTAATATATAAAAAAATATGTCCACTCTGTCAACGATAACAAAGCCAGGTGACGCCTTTGCCAAAAAAATATAATTTGGTCGTCTGGCCCGTACAACGCCAGCTGGAATGAATTTATATTTTTAATATCGTGTAATAATGTTAATATTTCCATATTTATATTTCATTAAAGCAATAGCGTCGCGGTGAAAGTCACCTGCGCCCGCAGATTTCATTGCCGGCATATTTTCTCATTCATCACTCCCGCATTTGTTGTCACGTTAAGGTCGACTAAAGGTGAAGGTCAAGGGGAAGGGCAAATTACTCTCGTGTTTTTATTTATATTTTATTATTATTATTAACATTACAACATTTTATTTATAATATAAAGGTTACTGAGAAGTGGTTTCGAACAAGATGATTATTGAAGACAAATGAAAAGATGGTGATGGTAGCTGAAAATTAATTTAATGAAGATTTCAGTGTAGTTATATATTTACTGGTGGTAGGTCTCTCATATGTATGTGAGAGGTTGCCTTGGTGGCTACCACCGCAATGCCTATTTCTCCCGCCAAACAGCTGTTAAAATGCACTGTTGTGTTTCGGATTCAATGACATTTTAGTCAGAGTAACTACTGGACAAATTGAGGCTTTACATCTTATATCTCAGGATAGCGAGCGATGTGGAATGTCAAGTATTGTTTTGTAATTCAAGGTGTTGTTTGGTTTTGCTACTGTTCTTGAGCGGTCGTATTGCTTGCCATCAGACGAACGGCATGCTAGTCTCGCTATTAATTGCAATAAAAAGGAAGTTGTCCCTTTACAGTTTGTGAACAAATAATATAACACGCATGTATTTAGGTTAGTTTTGATACACATAAACTCTTCAATTGATGACACAAATTAATATTACTCGACCTAAGACTATAAAATACAATGCTTTACAGATTTGTGGGTATTATTTTATTGCCATAAGTTATGAGACAATTAAGTTTTTTGCCCTTAAGGGTAAAGTCGCTTAAAATATGTTTTTTTTACAATTTTTTACGGACTTATTGTCACATTTGAAATATATGTTTTTATATGCGCCTTTTTAATGACTGAGCTCGTGAATTTTTATTCTGTTGATAAAGTTTATTGCATATTGTAATATCTTTATTTGCCTTTGTTATCTTTGCATTTTAAAATATGCTCATTTACTGCAAAGGCATTATTGTCATTGTCACACAGTTTAAAATGGCTATGAACTTGCAATTCAAGAATGAATATTACTGGTTGTAAAAACACATTATTTTGAGTTTCTCAATTTTGTTTAATTCCAGTATAAATTTTAGCATTAAAGCATTTTTCTTTCTTTTCTTTCATTAAAAATACAAACCGAGCATAAAATAAAACATGTATCTTATTTCACAAATTCATCTACAATACGTTAGCATTGAATAATAAAAAGATAGGACAAGGATATATTGAAAACTGTATCGATAAAGTAAGCCTTTTACTTACAGAACATTTCAAACATGTGTTAAACACGGCATACATAAAGTAGAATAAGGAACGTGAAACCGTTTCACATTCACATAAAACTTTCCGAAATCATGATCTATAAGACTTTACGGAGACTCGTTTTATGTCTCCGATCCGTAGCAATTTTCCAACAAGGCTATCTTATTTTATCGTGCATCGACAAAATTACTATATAAAAGATTGAGAAACGATAAAGCGAAGATATAGCTTCGTCAGCAGCCAATCACGAATAGCTTCGACCTCCCTGTAATGAGACACATCATTAACTATGCTTGGCATCATACATTTCGAAGAATTATGGGCGTTAGTCCATCTGTATACCAGTAACGTATAACTAAACAAAAAAAAATGTACAGTACATTCATGACTAAATGCATTTAAAAAATAACTTAGCTTCCTTGTATCAGACATTACTAGGGATATATTTTTTTGAACAAGATTTATGTCATATAAAATAAAACGTAGGAGCGATTAAGTTTAATAAATTTTGAAATTAATTTATTTTATAACTTTCCTGACCTTTACCGTAATGACTTAGATTTAATAACAATTTTAATGAATGTTACTCAATTAAAAAAAGCTGAACTTACGAGTATAATGTTATTAAAATTAATTACATTAGTTCAGGCAGCAGAGGAAAATAAATTCTTGGTTAGCTAAAAAAATATATATGTATAACGTTAAACGGATTAGTTCAACACTCAGACCAGATTATTACGCAGAGAAATATCATTTATTTTAATTTCTTTATAAATTAGTAAGTCCATAAGCCCTGTTTTAGCAATTTTCTACTGTATAGAACAGAGGAAAATTGTCACAAATACCGGGCAATTCATATTTTATTTTATAATTAAAAATTCGTATCAAAACTGATCAACGCAATTCGACAAATAACGCGATAATCATTAAGAAAATAATGTACATCGTGAGCAAACCCGCGTGATTGAGAACTGTCTTCCAAACTTCCGAGAATATGTGGCTGCTAACAACCCAAAGCGCCAGACTAAGATTTAATCCCTCTCTTTCAATCTCTGCTTCAAAAAAGATTAATAACAAGCTTTGACGTTATTTACATTAGAGATTCGTCAAAAATGAAAAACGTCACATCTCGAGAACAAGATAGATGAACCGGAAAACGGTATAGCCAGAGATCGTTTCGGATGATTAACCCTCAAAAGATATCCTCGCGGCCGATTTTTTGTATTTACCTACCGTCTACTGATTTGGCGAGATAAATTTTTCGTTCCCTCGAGACTTTTATACAGTGTATTTTTTGTAAAATTCTTCAAGAGTTTTTTACTTGAATGTTTTTAAATAATTGATTAAGATTTTGAGCTATTTTAGGGAAATGTTGCTTCTATAACTGTAACGCCTAAGGACTTATATTAGGTTTCATGTAAATAACTTTAAGAACATTTTCTAAGCGTCTACGTTATAAAATAATATGATTTATTATTCATTAAGGGTCTTTCTTTAGTTTATTATATGTTATAGGATCAAAGTAGTTTTAAATTGAGAATAGAGACGTCTGATCTGGCCTTATTTTATTTGCCTATAAACGAGATGAGCCCGAAGCGCAATACATTTCCGTAGGTCACTATGTCGAGCCTTTAGCGCTAGTCCTAACTAAGACCTCCTAAGGTCTATCTGAACATATACATATACCCTCTTAACTGCTAGTGATAACAGTTAGGTCTTACTCTATCACATTGTCTGATGCAAGTTAGCAGATTTCTCATACTGTAGAAATTTATCACATAAATAACAAGAAGCCTAATTCACAATAAACAAAGCATCATTTGAACAAACATAGGTCTACAGACTGGTGTAATATACATTATATAATAATGGAGTTTGCGTATGTTATTACATCGCGTTCGCTCGAGCACACCGTACTGGCAACAATGTCTATTTGTACACAATGTATGAGTACTTTAACTTGCGAAAACAGAGCGCTTAAGTAACTCCATTATTGTAATTACCTCTGTGATATTTGATAATGTTTACATGTAATTTGTGGTGTATTGTTACTGTTATTCAATAGCCCTAGTAGCTTATTATTTATTTGTATCACAAACACAAGTGAATACCTTCGTATGTATTGTACAATGAGAAGTCTTATCGCATTGACCGATTGATAAGGGCTATAAAACTTAATATTATTTATTCCTATATGTATTTATTATTCGTAGCGGTCGGGCCCGGCTCCGCCCGAGTGCATACACGTTTTAAAATGGCGGTCAAAATGTTTAATTCCTACTATCAGTTTAGAATATCGACCAATCGGACCACGAAAAACGAACAAAATTTCCTCATATTTGCTAGAAATATCACTACTGCTTTCCTCCTATAGGTCATAGCGTGATGATATATAGCCTATAGCCTTCCTCGATAAATGGACTATCTAACACTGAAAGAATCATTCAAATCGGACCAGTAGTTCCAGAGATTAGCGCGTTCAAACAAACAAACAAACTCTGCAGCTTTATAATATTAGTATAGATTTCTGCTCGCGTGTTTGAGGTGCTACGAAAAATTTAGCTTGCGCCATTTTCCAGGAAAATACATACATCATATCTGTAGTATACCTAATCAGACGCTAAATTTATAACCGTAGATGAGTTGATTGCATTTTAAAATATTTAGAGAAAGGTGGAGATAAAAAGGTAGCAAATAGGCCTCAGTAGTCGAACTGACTATTTCTGTCGTTTGAACTTCAGCTAGACTAAATGCTCTATCCCTAAAGACTTGCTATACCGAAACTATATTAATATTCTGTACCATAAATATCTGAAAATCATTTCAGTCACGCCCGTTCATCACATGCTCTTTATTATGACTAGTCGACATGTAATCACGTTCATACACTGGGGATATTCCCAAATCACTGGCTACGTAATTTTCCAATATACTCGCCTCATCTAGAGTTACTGCGTATATCATAAAATCTCTAGGGGTGGCACATATCGAATGCTTATTAGCATTATTACACGAATATGGGACATGTAGGTCAGTTGACTTGCATTCATAGCTGACACAGATTTTAGTCTAATCGATGTATGTAGGTTATTGCGATTATTATCTATGCTTTTAGTTATATCGATGTAATAACTCGTTTTGTAATTTACTGGACTGGAAGTTGAACTTGACGATTTGTTATCTTAAGGGTGGTTTTAGAGTCACGCTGACTTCGCGCTGACCGTCAGCGCTGACAGCTCAGCGCGTAGTTTACAGTCGGGGGTCAGCGCTGACAACTACGCGTTGTTCTGAAACGCTCTTTAGAAGCCCATACATTTCAACTGTCAGCGCTGACGGTCAACGCTCGGTCAGCGTGACTCTAAAATCAGCGTAAGCTACGCGCTGAGTTGTCAGCGCTTACGGTCAGCGCGCAGTCAGAGCGACTCTAAAATCAGCCGAAGCTACGCGGTGAGCTGTCAGCGCTTACGGTCAGCGCGACTCTAAAATCAGGCTTAGATGTTAAATTAGGAAAATCGATACTAACCAAAATAAATAGTTAAAGTTTAAATTAATTTTAAAGCTAATTCAAAATAGTATGATTTTTATTAAAATTTATCCATTGTTTTCCGAATATATATTTTCTGATAGTAATGTTACAGTGTGAATCTTGGTGTTTTGTTTCTTTAAGTGAATATTTATTTCTTTTATATAACACCAGAATACTTGATCTTCTCATATAACGTAAATTATCATATTTTCTAGAAACAAATCAAATATAGCAAACAATTCGGTGGTAACTGAAATTTTCTTGCGTCATACCTATCAGATTCTTTGAAAGATGATATCCCACACAATACTCCCTTAACTGATAACAATACGTATATTTTCATTAATATAAGAACCTTCAAAGGAAGACATCTACCAAATTATACGCAGGAGCATTGTATGGCCGCCAAGAGGATAGGAATAGACATATTATTCTCACACAATACCCCTATTATACATTTAGCTTTTTCTAGAACCCTGTAGAGCACTTATGTGGATTGTAGAGAAATGGCTCGGAATAGTGCGTCTTTAGATTTTACGATGGAGAAAATGTTAGTATGAACATCTCAAGGCCTTTAATAACATGTTAAGTTGTGCGACTTAAGAACGTGATTTGAATGCAGAAAACGTTATTTCGCAGTGGGAAAGATATTCATTTTGATATCTATTTTTATATTAAAGTGAAGTTTTTAGACGTTTTCTTATCATGACAAAGTTATTTTGTAGATTTTAGATACGTTGGGTTAAAACAAAGGTTTCAATTTATGTTTTGGAATTGATTAATATAAATAAACTTTTAGTGGCTTACTCGATTTAACCAGTCAAAGGAGTTCATTCATAGTATCGGTTAAAAATATCATTTATCCCGATATTGACACTGCTTAAAATTCATTGTAGCATTTTTTATGGTTTGTCCTTCGACGTTTTTCTGTTTTAACCCGAGTGAAAAATTTATATACAATAAAGTAATTATCACATTTTACATTTTTTTCATATAGTCGAAGATTATTTTTTTTTGTTGGAATTCAAGTTTATTTCTCCAAGCACTCCTGACCTGGGTTGCAATTAGGTTTATATTTATTAAACTTATACATATATTTTACCATAAAAAATTGGTTTCATCGAGGCACGGAAATCTTTGCACCAATACAATATAAGTTGCATAGTAAAATAGTCATTCTCCTTTTAAATTATTGTTGGCTAAAACACCTAAGGCAAACAAGTAACTTAAATTAATGTGTTATTCTTGTAATAATACTTGTCAAAAATATTTAATTAAATACTTTCCAAATAATTAAGCAGGAAATTTATCGTCTGGGCAATGACGTAGTATGCGTAGATTTGGTAAATGTAGCATGACTGACCGTTGTAAATCAGTTTGTTTAGTTTCATTTTGGGCTAGGTTCAAAAGGAGTGCTTAAAATTAATAACTACTACAATAAATTATATTATTTACCACTTTATTCAAAACAATAACGACGTTGTAATGGTAATTAGAAATGAACGAGTGATATTATCAACTTTTGGGCGAAGTTGCTGAAGGCGGCCCTTTTCCATAGATTTTTGTTCAAATTCTAGGGGGAGATCACCAAAATAGCCTAGCCTATGGCACAGACCCTAATCATTCTTAGAGAAGAAGCACGTACCTTACCATGGGCCATGTATGAAGTTTGAAGGCAAACGTGAAATGAAAATTATAAAAATTTTCAAGATACTATAATTAATTAGTAAGAAGAAACTTAATAAATACTGATAATATGGCTTTAAAATATAAAAGAAGTCGATTAAAACGATCGACATAAACCTACAGTCGAATTGAGAATCTTCTCTTTTTTTGAAGTCGGTTTAAAGAAATACGGCGTGTGGGTGCAATTCGCTCGCCCAGGGCCAGAATACCCAAAATATTCACACTATTGTTTGCATTTCGCAGAATGTTCATTTGTCAGTTGCATGCACACTGGCTTCGAGAATTATTCGCTGACGAATTGTGTGCTATTCAAACACGAATCGCTTTCCAAAACGGGGACGTTAGCGTATATAATGTATTGGTATAAATATAATGGTTCAAATTCTTTACAGGAGTTTCTTGATAACAGTTTTAAAGGATCGATATGTGATTTAATAGCTATGTGACGATATTGAAAAGTTTTGCATGTTCTAGGTAGAGAAAATAGAATAAAACTGTTTCAATAAGTTTTATACTTATTTTAACATCATTATTATTTTACAAGTTAAATATCTTCACCTTTTTAATCAGTTTTAATGAAAGTCACATTTTTTTAATTCTCTTTATTTATTTTTTATGGCCTTTGTCATTTTGTGACTATGCCGGCCCAAAAAACACATTTTGTAAAATCGGTTTCAAATAAACTCATTTGCAGAAAAAACGGGCACCTAAGCAATGAACCATTTCAAATGTTACTATTGGTTTGTTTGATAATTATAGGTAGTTTTACTTTCACAATTTTGTAAATTAATAAGCAAATAATCGTTTTCGTCAGTATTATCATAAAATTTTGATAAAATTTATGGGTTTTAATGCTAAAGTTTACTAGTAGTGTTATGCTCGCTAGTAGTGCATATGCTCGTGAAGTAAAAGTTAACAAAGATGTTTGTTTGTTTTTTCTTTAATAAAGTAAAAGCAGATAAATGTTTAATATCGAGTGTGACCCCCTCTAGCTGAAATCACAGCTTGAATTCGTCTGGGTATGCTAGCGAGGATATCCCGGATACTTGCTTGCGGAATACGTTCCCACTCCGCGGTAATCACATTCTTCAGCTCTCTGGTGGTCTGCGGAGCCGGTTGTACTGATCTCACGCGTCGTTTCAGAACGTGCCAGACATGCTCTATAGGATTGAGGTCGGGACTTCGAGCTGGCCAATCCAAACGACGAATGCCGACCTCTTGCACATACGCTTCCACATCGCCAGACCGGTGGGCGCGAGCGTTGTCCTCCATAAAAATTGAATCTTCGCCTTAAGCGGCCAATGCGGGTTGTGCATGAGGAATTAGAACTTCCGTTATGTATCGATGTCCAGTCAGTGAACCGTTTTCAATGAAGACTTCGTAGCACTCGCCGACGTCGATCTTCACCGAACAGAGATATCCTGGCTTCATCGGAGAACAATACCCTATTCCAGTCTTCTTGAGTCCATGACTCACAGTTTCGAGCAAACCTAAGCCTGGCAACTCTGTGCTCACGGAGTAACTTAGGGTCGCGGGCCGGGCGATGACTGCGTATATTGGCCGCGAGAAGCCTCTTCCTGACCGTCCATAGACTAATATGCACATTTCTTACTTCTTCGAGGTTGTTCTTAAGGTCCATATACGAAGACTTGCTATTTCTCAATGCCCGACTCACAAGAAAACGATCATCCCGTGGTTGGGTACATGGTTTTCTTCCAGAACCAGGCCTTCTCTCGACGGAACCGGTGTCTTGATACCGTTGCCAGGTCCTTTGAACCGTCGAGCGACTCACACTTAGCCTCTGAGCCACGAAGCATTGGCTGCAACCCTCTTCGAGCAGCGCAATAATTTTGGTAGCTTTTACCACTTTCTCTAACATTATTGAGACAGCTAAACAGCAATAAATGAAGCTTTGACAATTAAGAATATGAAATAAATTCATAAAAATTGACTAAAAGTTATGAAAACCGATATTATCTTTTGGAACTTCGCACCAAAAATGTAGGATAAAAAGTGGTTTTCTGTAAAAACGAGCATCAAACGAAAATTTGAATTTAGAACGTACTGTTTTAAACACCACGGCATTTTTAAAACCGGCCAGTAATATGTATGATTGAAATCATTTTGGTACCGTATTTTTTTAAACAAGAATTAAAATCAAAACCGCTCGTTTTTTTTTGCAAATGAGTGTATATTTTCCAACTATACTTTGTCAATTTTCCTTATATGAATATTGTTTGGATAAATAACTACTTAATTATGATTTAAAAAGTACACTACGGAGCTTTACAAATACCCTCGCAGAAAATTTCGATGTATCGACAGCAAAAAAAAATAGCACAGCCCTATGCTGAATACATAGAAAAACTTGGGTAAGTGTGGGCTCGTTTGACGCATACAATCGGGGATTTTGCGGCTTCACCGGCTGATTGGTGGCTTTGCGGCGCCTTTGATGGTCCGCACAATTTGTTTAACTGTATCAATATATATCCTGATAACACACCAGCGCTTACAAGGTTTTATTCGGAAATTAAATTTAGAATAATTGTACTTGAATTAGGCGGCTAATTGACATTTAGTGTAATTATAATTTTTATCAATCATAGAAAGTCCAGATATGATCATAGTCAACGCCAAAAAAAATGTGATTTTAAAACAGCTCGACATGTTTCCCTACGACTTGAGGTAATAAAGCAATATGAATAAATAAAAAAATCTGACTCTGCAGGAAGACATGCTTCTTCTTTCTAAGTAATTTGAAATTATGTCAGAGTTTTCTTTCGCACTATATTCAAATTCGAAAATATATTTAAAGATACTCATCTTATCAGAATCAAACTTTTATTTCAGTCGCTTTCACAACTACTAAGTAAGTTTACATTATAAACTTCAGCAAGAACGAGAACCTACATATAACTCTCAATTCTTTATTCCTTAAGAGGTATATATTCGTAAAATCCTTTCTAGGAAGAGCCTAAACAGTTACGAAAAGTTTGTAAGCGTAGGCTAGTTTAGTACTTACCAAAAGTCTTTTTGAGTAGGTACTCACTGGGATTTTATTTATTTATTTATTTATTTACACTTTATTGCACACAAAAGGAAAACAAATACAAACAGAAATCACATATATAAAAAGTACAATTGGCGGTCTTATCGCCGAAAGGCAATGTCTTACAGACAACCATGGGATGGATTTAAAAATAGGATAAATAAAGGGCAGTCAAAGTGTAAAGGATAGAACTTACTTAGAAAGGAAAAGTATTGCAAATAAGTACAAATAATTTAATAAAATTACAAGTAATACAAATAATAAATACACATATTATTTTTTCGTTTCTTTATTTTTCGTTGCTGTATCATTTTAAATGACTTTGACATAAGAGTCTTTTTCCATTAAAGGAAGGATCAATAATAATTTTCTATCCGCATGTACACATATAATAATATATCAGTATACCCAACTGTCACATACATAGTTCTGATCAAACGTTAAGATCGATGTATTTCATATACATTTCATTTCATTTCGACCCATATGCCAGAAAACAATTTCCGTCTAATAAAATACTATTGAATGGAATTATCATTGCCCAGATGTATTGCTCGTGACGTGATGGATTTTTCCCACTGTTCATTTTGCATTGTAGAAATGCACAAGATAAGGTCAGTTAGGTCACCGCCTACTCTCACAATTGTAATTGTATTATTTTTTCGATTTCCATTGAAATTGAATTGTCGATGAAAAAAATGAAAGAATACGCTTTAGCGATTCGACGTCGAATCAAAGAAATTGAATTTCGCAGTTCGACCTGCGCCATTTCTTTTTAAATCTACTTTATATTACTCGAGGTTATTTAGCCTCGACTATTTAATCTGCGATAAAAATAAGACGGATGATTGATTTTCAAACATTGCTGAAATCAAGCTCGGTAGTGAATTGTTGTGTTTAATCTCTAATAATAGGTTGGATACATGTAGGACTGAAAGGAGAGTCCATTATTATTATTATGAATCGAGACGAGCTTGCCATTCGCCTAATGGTAAGTGATACGAACGCCCATGGACAGTAGCAAAACCTTGACATTCCACTTCGCTCGTCATCCTGAGACATACGATGTTAAGTGTCAATATGTCCAGTAGTTACTCTGGCTACAATGTCCTTCAAACCGGAACACAACGGAGTATTTACTATGCTATTTGGTGGGAGATATAGAAATTGTGGTGGTACCTAACCAGGCGGCCTGTGAAAACAGATGTTAAACGGAGCAATGGAGATATGACGTCATTGAAACCACACACAGTTAACGCGTCAGCAGTTCATACATCATTGATTATTCAATTGCATTTAACGGTGTAGCCATTGTTTGTTATTTTAGATATATTATTTCAGTAAGTTTAAAATACTGTTTTTAAATTCTGATGTAAAACTTAATTAGATAATTGTTTCATTGTATTTTCATTTACTAACAGTAATCACTGTTGCAATTTAATGATATTTTCTTTCGCTAGGTAATAAAATAAATTGCTTCCAAACACATTTGATTTTACGAATATACGCACATCTAGGGAATTCATTTTAAAATCCCGGGTCACTGGGTAGGGTTAATTATAATTAATCTACAACAGTTCAGTGCTCTACGGCTTATCTTATCTTATAGAAATGAGAAATAATTTGGACTCTTTTTTTATTTACTGGAAATCCTTTTCCAAAAATTATTCTAAGCGGAATGGATCGGATGGATTATTTTAAAGTGATCTATTTGCTACGACAAACATTTTAAAAATCCATTTGGAGGCGCCAAGAGGTACTCTTCATCCTTTCCGATTTATTCGCATTCCATCAAATGAATTCCTTTTGCATAATTTATACAGATCTGGGCTGAACTCTTAAGTAAATATGTAGTCCAAATAAATCTGTTTCGCATGAATGCTTCACAATCTTATGCTTGCAACATTAACATTCGATTATTTAGTGCCCGACTTCGTCCGTAGTGCAAATGTATTTTTTATAAATTGTATTGCTTGGTTTATATGAACATAATCTGTTTTAAAATCAGCCTGATTTCTTTTCGATATTATAATATTATGTGAACATCACGAAGTGGATATACTTAGAAGTCCTCTTTGGTTCGAACTAGACATATTTGAAATAAAACTATTATTATATTTACGGATTTTATCGCGGATTTGGTTAAATTTTTACATTTTTGACCTCCCGACGTTTCGATTACTTTACAGCTTTCGTGATCACGGGGCGGACTAAGGTATTAGTCGTCTGCTCTGTGACGGTTACAATTCAACTATACTTATTTTACAATTATTAAATTAAAAAAGTTAATTTAAATAGTTCACATTGTCTTGAGGTCTGGCAGTTGGTCTTTTGGGTTCCGATTTAATTAAATGTAGTATTGGATCCCATGCTTGTGCAAGCTTCAAGCCATACTCTCTATTGAAATTTGATGTTTTTTAATTTCAATAGCCTCGCGAAACATCCTGGGCAGGAAACGGTGTTCTTTAGCGAGGACTTGGGGCTGGTCAAAGCGGAGGTAATGCTTGGAGCCTTCTTCTATATATTCAGCACCTGCAGACTTCGTTGAGCGTCGATGTATGACGTCAGCTATATGTTCTTTCACGCGGGTCCCTATGCTTCGTTTTGTTTGACCTATGTAGGAGAGGCCACAGTCGCAATCTATTTTGTATACGCCCGGTTCTTGCAAAGGTATATGGCACTTGACAGGTGGTAGAAATTGACTAATCTTCTTGGGCGGCTTGAAGTAGGTTTTTATAGAAGCATGCTTCAGGATATAGCCAATCTTGTCTGTGACAATAATATAATATATAAAAATAATAATAGTTTTATTTGAATGAGTAACATTCGCGGAAACCTAAGAAATCACTAGACATATTTGTTAGATTTTGATTACGTACACAACTATGTAGGTCGACGTACCGGATACGTCTAATATGCCAAAATCCTATTGAATGCTAGGAAAAATCGATAATGCCGAGAACAATTTTAACAACATGTGTGATAATTAATTAGACATATTCGTTATCTATGAACTCATGTAGGTACAATTACTAACATACTTGATAATTTGTATAAATATTTACTCATACTGTATCGTAAACCAGCTATTATAAACTGTACAATTGTATCAATCAGTACGCAAATATTCAAACACAATTTCCTGGGGATTGTTATCGGATTAATGAGTAGGATAAACAGACGCTCCAGTGAATAAATCAACCTTGTGTTTTATACACTGTTGGGTGGAAATAACTACTCTCTCGATTCTCAATCTCTTCGGGAATAGTCAAGCGTATATTTGTGTTGTTTTGTATATAAAATGATTGTATATTAAGATGTGTTATATTTTATTATTATTTTATCTACCTAATTGAATTACACTTGCATCCGGTATTATTACTACCTGTCATTGTACCAAACCGAACTACATACTTAGAATGCCGTATTTTTTAGAATCATGAGCTTTTATATCTTCTGTAACGACAACAATGCAACGATTTTCTTTGAATTGTAAATAAAAAATATTATCTACTTGTTAGTTGGTTCCATTTGGACGAAGGCGTGAATTAAAATGAAATATCATAAATTAAATAGCATTTTTTCTCAGGTATTAGAATGTTGGACCAGCCTTACATGACGGACCTGATCGAGGCGAACTCGATGGGTCACGAGCCCCATAAGATCCACATATACAGTGCGTCGTGGGGGCCCACCGACGACGGAAGGACTGTCGATGGACCAAGGAACGCAACCATGAGAGCTATCGTCAGAGGAGTTAATGAGGTGAGTTATAATAATAATAATAATGGCATTAATTTCAGCAAAATATGTCCATATGTGTGTTAGTAACAAAAGATTGCCTTAAAAACTATGTAAATCAATGCGGAATTCTATTCATTATTATTTTTTATTTTATAGTTCTTATCACTCTATCCACCCAGTGTCTCTCAAAATGACAATCGTAACGCTTGGCAATAACTTTATAATGATTTGTAATATGTTTCAAAACTGTAAACTGAAGATATTGACGAGATAGGTCTGAAGTTAGATCTCAGGATAAATCTTCAAATCTGGGGGCACGGCAGTGCCCCCTCCAAGTCGAGCTAAAAAGCGGCACAGCCGTACTATCCTTTTCTCGAAGCAATTCAGACCATTTTCAACTCCCCATAACTTCGTTGTGGTTAAAGCAAGAAGCCTGAATTTTCAGTTCCTAATTAGGCATTGTGTAAACACGGTATATTTAAAATTTCATTCAATTTGAACCAGTAGTTTAAGAATTATAACTTGTCAAACTTTCGCAATTTTGTCACTCACTGACTGACTGACCGATCATCAAAAGTCTAAGGCACTTCTAGCAGACATAGAACCTTCAAATTTAGAATATAATTAGTGTTTAGTGTCTAAAGTAAGAAAAAATTCAAACATTTCATAATTTCTGTCTAGTTTTCTAGATACAACAACTGCGTGAATAACTTTGTAATCTCATATAAATGTATAGGATTACAAAGATACATTTGCAGTTAATGAATCGTTGTACGCGTATATAATGGAATAATAGTTGTAGATTGGTATCTATATATATTATATATGAGGCATAACAGGAGGGGGGTATAAAGAGGGAAAGGGTGTATTCAGCCCATTAAACTGTACAACATTCCTCTAGAAAAACATGACAAAGATAACCTTGCAAATAAATAGACTAAATAGCTCGAAAACAATCACCATGAAAGAAAGAACACTAATAATCAAATCCGCTATATTTGTGACAAATTGATACCTACAAAAATAAGAAAAAACCATAAGACAGAGGCTTTAAGAAAAATCATTATATATATTCTAGAAATAAAAAGTAGCGAAAAGGAATAAAGTAGGACTCTACAAAAAGACGTGAGATCCCATCAAAAACATCCTGTAAAAAAATTCCAAGTCTCGCAGCTCAGTTTTTCTACCGCAAAAAGTTGTGAGATCCATGTAATACCAAGTCGATTAATTTATTTAGTCCTTGCTTAAGGGACCTTCTGTATAAAGTTATTACGTAAGTTATTATCATATCAACATTAAAAATTCTTTACGTTTTAAATAAATAGATCGACTTGGCCAGTAGCATTATGGATAAATTTTACGATACATTATGTTTTCATGCGATGGCCAAGTCGATCTATTTATTTACAATGTAAAGAATTTTTAATATTGATATGATAATAACTTACGTAATAACTTTATACAGAAGGTCCCTTAAGCAAGGACTAAATAAATTAATCGACTTGGTATTACATGGATCTCACAACTTTTTGCGGTAGAAAAACTGAGCTGCGAGACTTGGAATTTTTTTACAGGATGTTTTTGATGGGATTTAGAATTTACGTGTATATTAAAGGTAAATTATCGCTCACTTAAAATGTGGCAAGAACCATCTAAGAAAACTTAAATAACTAAGTATATATCATGTTATATAAAAATAAAAATTGTAGAGTCCACTAATCCGTACTAGGCAAATATATAAATAAGACTATTCTAAGCCGGTTCAACGGTAAAGAGGCCCGTATCTAATAATGGAATAGTTTTTTTTATGGAACAAATAAAACTATTATAGATTGTCTACGATATTTTAGCATCTGATATGACGTTGTCAAAATATTCGATACAGTCTTTCTCTCTTCACATTTTATTATAATAGACACGTTAATACTATTCGATTGCGAGTATTAATGCTTTTTGTTTATATTAAAAAAACATATCTCAAACAATGCGATAAATAGATATTTTAAAAAATCTGTTTCTAGTTCCAACTATCGCCACACGCCATATAGTTTAGGCTGACGAAAATTTTATTTGTAGGACCATGGTAGGACCAGATTTCGTCACACATAAATTTTATAATTTAGACCGACAAAACTGTAATATGTTGTCACCGACATAAACATACATTTTTAAGTATACAACACATCTGAGAATGCTTTCATTAGCGTATGTTTAAATTCGTGAATATTTCATATAAGCTTTCAGTCTTGGCCCCATCCTTTCCTATGAAAGGTGCGTGTAGGCGTTTTATCTCAAATTGAGCTCGTTAAAATAATCCCTAACCATTTTGCTTAATGACTGTAAGTGTATTATGTGATTTTGTTGAAGAGTTCTCGGATTAAAGATACTAAGCAGGTTGCCCGTGGGAGGTTTGCGAAGTGTTATAAATGAATATGGAGTAAATTGTATAAAGGAAAGTTGTTGGGAAAAATATCATGATTTTCACTTTTTATGTTAAATGAAAAATGTTTTTACAAGTGGTAGGGTCACGTTGTTCTCATTCATGACTCAGCATGAATAGGCAGGCTTGTCAGGGGCGGTACCATTGTTCGCAGGAGGCCGACGTGAAGCGAGCTTTGCTATCACGTTTCGTTCTGAGAGAGATTTCTGGATGCCCTATACCGTTTTAGTCTTCCCATCCTTTATCCCTTTATCCCTTTATCTTTCCCGTTTCCTCTTCGATTACATTGGCCGGCATTACACCCATGATCCAAATGTTATGGATATTCATGGGCACCAGTGATCACTTACCATCAGGTGACCTGTATGGACGTTTGCCAAAACGAAGTTATAAAAAAATATACCTTTTGTAATCAGATTTTTGTAATTACATTTTCTTTCTTAATAATTTTGATTTTGAGCGGAATAACATGTTTCATGAGAGTATATAGAAAATTTAGCATGAAATTCATTTCAATTCAAGATACTACAAAAATCTAAATCTGCCATAAATTGGCAATAGAGCCCAGAATATAATCTTGGCTTAATACATCAATCCCTCAGCAAAAATCTAAATCGATTTACTCCACCAAACTATTTCTGCCGATAAGTCGTTTCTGAATAGGTATTTGGCAAGTGACTTCAGATCTGGCATGAGTCATTTGTCACAAGTCATTTGTCACAGCTGCATTTTCAATATTCCTTGAAAAGCCCTTCAGAGCTCAGATTGCCTGCCCAACGAGCCGTCCCTTTTCGTTTAAGCTTAAGCCGTTTGGCTGTCTACCTTAATGTCTCTGAGGCTTATCCCGGAGGGTTTCTCAAACGGATCCTCTGACAAATATTTAAGCTTGCTTTTCTAAGGGATGTTTTCCAACACACCTTTGAATCTCTCAAATTGTTTGAGATTAATATTGTCGTTAGATGTAATATTTCATTTTAGTTATTACTTAATTTTTACTCATAATGCCATCAATTAATTTTAGTAATTTATAATTGAGGTTTGATTGGGAACTTGTATAAGAGTGACGTTTAAATACTTTCAATTTTCAAAGTATATATTTAGATTTTGTGATTTGTCTGATCCGAAAATCCAACTTAATATCTACTATACAAGGCAGCCTTATTCATAGACAGTTTAAAAATCAATTTTACTGTCAAATGTTGTCTTGTTGGCTCAAATTGAATTTAAAAGTTGTTCGAATGGAACAAAATATTTGGTTATATTTAACCTAATGTTAACCTAGTTTTAATGCCTATGAATAATGACGTTACATTTTACTATGTATTCGTTATATATTTTTAAAGTCGATTCGCAATGAAAGGATTAAGATTATTTCTTTTTATATTTATCACGAGTTTAAAAACATATCTGTCCGTATAGCTAATCCCAAGCTTTATTCTGAACACAATGAAACGTTTGTAGGTCAGACATTTTTAGTATTTACTGTGCGTATTCCGCATTGTTGTGGAGATTAGAGAAGTTGAAAAGATACGATTGAAAATCCCGTTCATATATGGAAAGAAGACATGGATCATTCTATTGTAATCCTGTATCCTACTTATGTATCATATTAATCTCATAACGCGATAAGCTTAGTTCATTACAAAGAGGTTTCCACTAATTAAGAAGGAGGGACATACCAAAGTCTGCGACTGAAACTTAACAAACTACAAAAAAATAAGTTATTATACAAGTTGTTCATTCAAGCAAAAAGTAGGTAACGTTACGCAACAGCAGTAGGCGAACATTTTTTCCGGTAATAAAAGCAACGGAAAGTTACAGATAAGCACTATTCGGAAAAAAATAAACATCAGGTTTGCACTCGAACGAGCAAATCTCTCGGCACGGCGTCTCTGCAAATTGTGCCGAAGAAATATTTACCTTTAGTCGAGTGAATTTACTCATGTTTTCTTGTTTGCTCCCGTTAAAGTGTTTTAGAACTTCCAATTAGCTTAGGAGCTACGTAACTAGTGAAAATACTGGCTGTAGAATTGTGTATTTGATTATAATTAATAAGGTGCACTTTTATGGGGTTACTTTCAATTAAAGGTGTTTATGCATTGCGAATCACTGAAATAAATCACGTTGATGAAAAACCATCTACCTAGTCGCTATGAAGGGAGATAGTTATTTGAATATATACCAAATAGGTGCTCGTCCGGCTGCGAACTAATGAACTATATTTGTTCAACGCATTTTCTTCATTCAATTACCATTATGATGAAGAAAAATAATGTTTTTCGACTGGTCACCAGTTGAAACTACCATTACTAATTAAAAATATGGGATCGAAGCTAGCTCAGTATTTTTGTGCCTATAGAAAACAATAGTGCTTATCTTTTCCAATTTAAAAAAAACATTTTTAAAACAAAAATGCCCTCAATAGATTATTGCGACAAAAGCTTTAATAATATTTATTATGTTGTACTTATGTTTGTATATATTATTATATATACAATTTTATATTTTTATTCATATTGTTATATGCCATCCCACGTAAGGTGAGGGTTAAGAAAGAAAACACCGTTTAGGATATTTTACAATGGAAAAACTTTTGAGAGGTATTTTATTTGAAGTACAAAGGATACTTTTCCGCAGGCGTTTTTACGGAACAGGGATTCTCAAGGAACCGTGATATTTAAAGAACGCTGAATTAAATATGCCTCTGCTATTTTTCCCCGAGTAAACTTGAATGCTTTAAGGCTTAACTTTGTATGTACGAGATTTTGTTACTAGGTCATTCATTTACGTGGAATAGTGCTATTCGGTTTTATTTGCTTTTAGGTATTGGTGAGCAATGCTACCTTTTTCATTACTTATGTTTTTTTTTAATAAACCTTCTAGATACTTGACACTATAGTAGCATTTTGCTTTGTATCTATAAAAAAAACAACAAGATACAACAAGATACCTTTTGCTCCGACGGTACCCGAAAGAAACATTTGTACGCCCCAAAAAAGCAGCTGTCTTCTTAATCAATCATGTGCAATGGAGTTTTCAGGGCTTTCATGATCCAAAGTTTATAACCACAAGCAATTAAGTAATGAATCATCTTTTTTTTTTTTGTTTTCTATATCCACGTGAAATCACTAAGCCATCTCTTTATATAATTCAGTTCACCATTTATTGCCCATTCTAAAAACTCTCAATGGAACATCCCAAATTAACCAACATGTAGTCGTAAGTAGCCATACAAGCGTCCATTAAACCGAGCTTCGTCGCTCGAACCTCATTTCCGTTCAGCTGAAAGCGTCGGAACATTTTCAAGGGAAAAAACGAAACGGTCGTCGAGATTTCCTGCCATTAAGTGTTGTTCCGCGGAATTTGGAACTGAGAGCGAAAATGTACAGTTTTGTTTTATAAAACATTTTTAGCTTTCACGGGAATTACGTCGAGTTTCGCCCGAACAAGCTTTATCACGTGGAAAATATGTGAGATTTTACGATTTTGAATGGATAGTTTTGAACTTGACTTTGATATTACGGAGTACGATGGTTCTTAGTAGGGGTTCATGCATTCTGTCTGCATTTTATTAAAGTCGTGTCGCGGATTCTTGTTATTCTCTATAGTTAATCATAGCAGCTCGTATAACGCAGTCTTCCTGCGTCGTGACTCGTGGTTGGGTTTTCGCCTGTAGTTGATGGTCAAATATTTGAATGAGGTTGAATACCATTGTACGTATTATAGCGAAGAAAGCAAATGTGTTGAATTAATACCAATTCGATGAAATTGGAAGACGAATTTGAAAAGTTTAAATTCTTAATTGAACTCCACGAGTGAATTATAGTGTTTTTTAAATCTCGTTATAAAACCACTCAATTTTTTTCAGTGTTTGATATCAAAATTCGTGATATAAAGTCGAGGCCAGCAGCGTTTCCATCACGCCCACGGCGTCGCACTTAAAATGTTTAATATTTAACTAACTTTCTCATTAAGTCAAGAAATCTGAGTGCAACAGACCTTTAGGCTTGTTTTCCACGTCACGGTTGTTCGACCGTACGGCGTGTTAGCCGTACGTTTGAAAAAACGTGCGAGCTTGTACGTGGCACGGCAAAATCACCAGGCGAGACATTAGCCAGGTACGGGCTAGTAGCGTTTTTATCAGGGGCTGTGTAGGACGTGCTGCGTCATGAATTTTCTTACGAAAAAAAAGATTATCGTTGCTTATTACATATATAGGAAACGGAAAATAGAAAAAAAAGGGAAAGACGGTTTTGGATACATCCGATTTATATAATGAAATTAATAATAATAATGAAAAAATGATAAAAATAATGATAATGAAATTAATACATACATACATAAACTCACGCTTATACCCCAGAAGGGGTAGGCAGAGGTGCCAGGACACGCACATGCTGCCTTGTATGTTCCTTCCCACAATGTGATAGGTGGCGAGCCTATCGCCATATATCGGGCACAAATTCCTGACTCTGGGCTGATAATGAATAGAAAAATCCAATATCACTTTGCCCAGCCCGGGATTCGAACCCGAGACCTCAGCTTTATAACCGTACCTTAGTACAACTACGCCACCGAGGCAATCAATGAAATTAATAATTCTTGATTTATGCTCATTTTATAACAAAATCGGGAATCAGCGTATGTAAACCGTCACGAAACCGTGCATACGTCCGGCGCCGTCGACACACTCCCATAGAATGCCATACAACACTGATGAAAATCACGCCGTGCGAAAACGCGGCGCGCCGAGGGGCAGCACGGCGCACACGGCCGCGGCGCCGCGCCGTGCCGTGGCGCCACCGTGCGCGTCTACAAGCTTTCATAGTAATCCATACAACACTGACGACCATGCCTACACACGGCGAATTAACCGTAGATTTTCACGGCGAAAAACCGTGTGTGTACAAGAGGCCTTAGAAATTATATGAAATATTTAACAGTTTTTTTAAACTTCTTGAAACCCGAGGGTCATTAGTGTGTATATCATTAATTGGAAGTAAGTCTAATATAAAAGGTTTTATAGTTTATTATTGAAAAAGGTATTGTTATCAACCCATCCCATTACTCATCGTATCATTTAGGTGATCAGAAAGGTGACGGGGATTGATTCACACATGTGTGTTTTAGTATTTAAATTCTCTTATGGTATCTCAGTCTCTCTCAGCTCGGTATTGGAATATGCACCCAGCGTACCATGCGTACCAGTAAGATCATTTTCACATTATTAAAAGACGGTAATAATCTAAAAGCCTATTTGTTAAGTCTGGATATTTTAGCCATTCACAGCAGTATGCACCCACAAAAAATACCTAAGTTATATCAAAAAATGAATTCGTTTTCTCATTTATATTTCCAGGGTCGGAATGGCCTCGGCAACATCTACGTTTGGGCGAGCGGTGATGGCGGTGAAGACGACGACTGTAATTGCGATGGTTATGCTGCGTCTATGTGGACCGTCTCCATTAATAGGTCAGCTTTTATTCAGAAATAAGCATTTAGAATTGAGAAATATTTGTGCTGTACCAGATGCACAAGAATTTTCAGCATTCAACATCTGATTGAGGGATCTTTATTGTCATGACTGAAATAGATTTCTGGCCTTTATAATTTGATGACCAAAACTGGCCTCTTAAAAAGACTTCAACAATGCACAAGTTCAGAAATCAGACTCATTTTCAATTGGAACCTCTATCAGTCTTATAAAAGTATAGATTGCCTTATTGTATGCATATAATTTAAATGAGTTAACAAATGTTACAAAAATTGCTTCTTACTTTTCAAGAAAACATTTACGAAATCTCCTAAAAATCCCTTCCAGCGCCATCAACGACGGCCAGAACGCTCACTACGACGAGTCCTGCTCATCCACCCTGGCCAGTACGTTCAGCAACGGCGCGCGGGACCCGAGCACGGGCGTCGCGACCACCGACCTGTACGGCAAGTGTACAGCGACGCACTCAGGGACCTCCGCCGCGGCCCCCGAGGCGGCTGGCGTGTTCGCACTCGCGCTGCATGCTAAGTAAGTGTTATGAGATTTATTTGATTTTCGGTATAGAATTATGTGATTTGATAGAGTATGTCTAGTATAAAATATTTTTAACGTCATCGGCAAAAATTAGCGAAAAATATTACGTCTCCGCTTATAATATTGTAATTGTACATACTTGTAAATAACGTACGCATTAGTCATGCGTGGGCAATAAACAAATTTTTATATGTTTGCCTCTCAGCGAATTACTATTGGCATAAGTGTACTTAAATATGATTTATTTATGTAAGGTTATTTTTGTTTCCAGTCCTAACCTCACATGGCGGGATATTCAACATCTGACTGTGTTAACATCAAAGAGGAATTCACTGTATGATGCTAAAGTAAGGAGTAACAATTTTTTTATTATATACAAAATTGTAGTGGATTTTCTAATTCGAATTTTGTTATTAGTTAAGTTTTAACTCATTATTTCAGTTTTAACACAAATTAATTATTTCCATACTTTAATCAAACTAGATGCATGCTCGTAAAAAGCGCTTCAACTGTCATTGTCTTTTTTATTCCAGGGTCGTTTTCACTGGACCATGAATGGCGTGGGTCTTGAGTTCAACCATTTGTTCGGTTTCGGCGTATTGGACGCGGGGGCCATGACAGCGCTCGCGGCCAACTGGCGGTCCGTGCCCCCGCGCTACCACTGCGAGGCCGGCTCTGTCAACACGCACACGTGAGCATTTGTAAATAGTGTACACTTCATTATTATATTGCAAAATATACCTGGACTTCAATATAGCTAAGTCAAAACTACAGATATAAGATATGAGATATGAGAATTAGTAGTCTTAGAATCGAAGATAAATGAGTGATTGAAATGGGGAAGATTGAATTGAAAAATGGATTCTTCAACAAACCAGGCAACGTCGGGTGGAAAAAAATATATTCAACTAAACTGTTGTATGTTTAAAGCGGTAGTCACGCTTCAGGTATCCATTTGCAACCACTGCACACTGATGTAAAGCTTACAAAAGTGATCCAAGTATGAGTCGCCTTCCCCTCATGCTGATATAATTATATCAATCGATGATGTATATGGTGATGGTATAATGATGTCTATCGATACTAATTGTAAATATTTTCACCGGTATACTCTACTTGGATTGTACAGTCACGAGCATAAATATATTACTATGGGGAGATTGGCAAAAATATCTGTCCCAAGAACAGTTCAATAATATCTGTCTGTACGTACGCAGCAAAAATATCTGATGTCATCAAGCAGCATAATAAAGTGGCATCAAAATTATGTGATGAAACATGTACATCAAATAATTGTGATAACCTTTAGAAGCAAAAATATATGACGTTACAAGTGGCAAAATGATATGATCACTCATGGAGAGCAAATATATGTATCGTTTTCTATTTCTGTAATTTGTATTGATTCCTCACGAAGAGCATACATATGTGACATCAAGCAGGTGGCAAAATGTTCTGATCCATTGTGGAAAGCAAATATATGTATCGTTTTCTATTTCTGTAATTTGCATTGATTCCTCGCGAAAAGCATAAATATGTGACATCAAGTAGGTGGCAAAATGTTCTGATCCCTTATGGAAAGCAAATATATGTATCGTTTTCTATTTCTGTAATTTGCATTGATTCCTCGCGAAAAGCATAAATATGTGACATCAAGTAGGTGGCAAAATGTTCTGATCCCTTGTGGAAAGCAAATATATGTATCGTTTTCTATTTCTGTAATTTGCATTGATTCCCCACAAAGAGCATATATATGTGACACCAACTAGGT
This sequence comes from Hyles euphorbiae, assembly GCA_023078785.2. Lineage (NCBI taxonomy): Eukaryota > Metazoa > Arthropoda > Insecta > Lepidoptera > Sphingidae > Hyles > Hyles euphorbiae. The sequence continues at coordinate 5,186,450 of CM041053.1, forward strand.
GGCAAAATGTTCTGATCCCTTGTGGAAAGCAAATAAATGTATCGTTTTCTATTTCTGTAATTTGCATTGATTCCTCACAAAGAGCATAAATTTGTGACATCAACTTGGTGGCAAAATGTTCTGATCCCTTGTGGAAAGCAAATATATGTGTCGTTTTCTATTTCTGTAATTTGCATTGATTCCTTACGAAAAGCATAAATATGTGACATCAAGTAGGTGGCAAAATGTTCTGATCCCTTGTGGAAAGCAAATATATGTATCGTTTTCTATTTCTGTAATTTGCATTGATTCCTCACGAAAAGCATAAATATGTGACATCAACTAGATGGCAATAATATCTGACATCCCTACAATTTCTTCTTCGTAATTAGGTAGCGTACTGACTGAAAACCCCTCGAAGACCGTCACATGCATTGTGGCAGCATCGGACGAAAAGCGCCCCGATTTACGTACGCGTTGCTGCCCCGCGCAAAACCATTGCTGGTCCATCCATTAAGGGGGCCCGGACGACCCCTACTTACGACTATTTTTTGGACGCCCGATAAAGGGGCGGGCGTCTAAAAAATAGCTTTTGAGTCCAGTCCACATCAACAACATATTATTTCGGGTACTAACTATATTTCCCGCGCGCCGTCGACTATAAACCCCGTCCCGTTCTAAGGTTCATGTCCCGATTCATTCAGTCTCTTGATGAAAAGCATGCAGTCCTGTCCTCTCCTATCTCGTGCCACCCATTCGAATTTAAAAGAGTACTAAATATTTATATTTGAGTCCCTTTTTTTTTCTCGCGGGGAAATTCCCTTTACGGACCATCCCACCCCCGAAGGGGCGGGGGTGTGTCGGATTCACCGGTGCGCCTCCGGCCCAGCGAGACGTGATGCTGGGTCGGGTTCCTTTCGTAGTCTGCGCACCGAAATACCGACTAATAACCCCGCGATGGCCACCATCGGTACATTTTGGAGACGGCCCTGGGATACCGCTCAACAGACGCGCCAGGATCGCCTCCACGTGCACTGCCGCTTACAGCGACGCGGCTTTTAGCTGCGTGTAGCGCTTCGTCTCGGGGGCCGCCAGGATAGGGAAGACGGCCCCGTGTGGCCTCTGCGGCGCCGGGTTAGTTGGCGTCCCGACGCCTCGTTCGTCGTCTGCGGTGACAACGAGCGGGATCGTTCTGCTCCCGATCCGGCGCTCTCCTTCTGCAACATGACGCGCTCGCAGAAGAAGAGCATGGCTCACCACGACCTCTGGCTGCCGACCATGGCGGCGACCACGGCCGGCAGCGAAAGGTCTCCACCCAAAACCGCAGTGAGGACGCTGCGCTCCTCGTCCCAGGCTGGGCACTCCTCCAGTGTGTGCTGGGCCGTGCCCTCGCGGCAGTTGCCACAGTAGTGGCACACGGTGGACTCCTCAGCTCCGGCTACGCGACACAGGTACGCACCGAAGCAGCCGTGCCTGGTGAGCACCTGCGTCAACCGGAATATCGGCGCACTGTGGCGCCTCTCCAGCCACTGTTGGAGGACAGGTCGCACTGCCGCGACGGTCGTCGTGCCAGTACTTGGGTTCTCCAACCTGGAACGCCACTCCTCCACGGCGGTCCTGCGTAGGGAGGCCAACATTGCCTCGACCTCTCGGGACACCAGTCTCTGCCCGCGCTGGGACGCCTCCTCTCGTCCAAAGAAGACAGACGAGAGGGTTTTAGCGTCAAGCTCCCAGGGCAGAGTTCCCGCTAGAACGCAGGCCGCCTCGTGCGATACCGTGTGGTAACTCCTAACGATTCGCTGCGCCACCATGCGCTGCGGGTGGTGCAGCAGGCGCACGCAACGAGCGCTCAGAGACTCGGCCCAAACGGGACTTCCGTAGAGGGCCATGGACCGCACAACTCCAGCATACAGGTTTCGGCAAGGGATGCCAGGACCATCAGTGTTGGGCAGCAGGCGCCCCAGTGCGCCCGCCGCATATTTGGGTAACGCTACTATTTTTCGTGAGGAAATATAGCCTATGTTTTCGGATCGGACAGACATAGATTGATGTTGGTGTGCACAAAGGCTCGGCGCTGAGTCCATTCCTCTTCAGTGTTGTGCTCGACGCCATTACGTCTCACATCCAGGTTCCTGCGCTCTGGTTGTTGATGTATGCCGATGACATCGCACTGGTGGCAGAGGACCGGCGACTTTTGGAGCACAAGGTTATTTGGTGGAAGGAGACGTTTGAGAGCGGTGGTCTGAAGTTAAATGTGGCGAAGATCAAGTACATGGCTTTTGGGAGTACGGACCCCCAAAGCATCGAGATAGGGAACGAACTTGCCGTGAAGACGGAAGAGTTCAAGTATCTTGGGTCCGTACTGCATGAGTCCGGTGACATAGACCTTGACGTCAAAACCCGTATAGCTGCTGCTTGGTCTGAGTGGAGCATACTCTGCGACCGCAGGATGCCGATGAGGCTCAAGTGCCTCATCTAAAGCATCGTGCGGCCGGTGCTCCTGTATGGTTCTGAGACGTGGCCTGCCCTCAAGCGGCACGTCCAGGAGGTCCACGTTGCAGAGACGAAGATGCTGCGATGGATGTGCAACGTTACGCGTGGACAGAATCCGTAACGAGCACATCCGTGGCAGTCTTGGTGTCCGCGATGTGGCAGATAAACTCCAGGAATCCCGCTTGAGATGGTGTGGTCACGTCCTAAGGAAACCACAGGAGTACGTCGGTAATGTGTGCCTGAGCCTCAATTTTCTCGGACCTCGACCGAAGGGCAGACCAAAGAAAAGTTGGCTAGACGTCGTCAAGGAAGATATAAGGGTCGGTGGCCTTACTATTGAGGATGCTGAGGATCGGGCGAAATGGAGTAGAATTTGCAGGAAGGTGGACCCTGGCACCGGCCGGGATAATGCCAGGTAGAAGAAGAAGAAATTGTAGGGATGTCAGATATTATTGCCATCTAGTTGATGTCATATATTGTGCTCTTCGTGAGGAATCAATACAAATTACAGAAATAGAAAACGATACATATATTTGCTCTCCATGAGTGATTATATCATTTTGCCACTTGTAACGTCATATATTTTTGCTTCTAAAGGTTATCACAATTATTTGATGTACATGTTTCATCACATAATTTTGATGCCACTTTATTATGCTGCTTGATGACATCAGATATTTTTGCTGCGTACGTACAGACAGATATTATTGAACTGTTCTTGGGACAGATATTTTTGCCAATCTCCCCATAGTAATATATTTATGCTCGTGACTGTACTACACATTTCTTTTTTCTTTTTTTTTAATAAAAATACTTTTATTTGGCACGAAATTACATAGATTACATTTTTAATGCGTAGAGTGACAACCATGTTAGTGCTTACACAAATTATAACAGCTGCAGTTTAGCAGGGGGCTCCAAACTAGGCAGAGCCTGTATCTTGGAGACCAGTATATCATGTCTAAAACTTAAAACATGTACTGTGGAGGAATTGTTTATTTATTTTATTTTATTTGAACAGTACGATTATTAAACATCAATTACACTATCCAATTACCTATTATAATATAAAGAAAAAAAAACACAAAACTTAACAAATGTTAACATACAATACAAAGTTATACTAAAATAATATAAATTTTATATGTACCTATATCTAATAGACAGCTTATTGAGGAATATAATGAATGATTCCACGGTCTAACCTAAATACGTTTTCGTGGGACCTATGGATAAATTTTTAATTTTGTAATTTGTGATTTTCATTAATAAAAAGCAAGCGAAATGTCGGACGCCCGCCTACAAGGTGGACGGACGATCTGGCTAAGGTTGCAGGAAGTCGCTGGATGCAGGCCGCTTCCAACAGTTCTTTGTGGAGATCCTTGGGGGAGACCTATGTTTAGCAGTGGACTTCCTGTAGCTGATATGATGATGAATAAATAAATCTGTATCAGCCCATATACGTCCCACTGCAGGGTACGGGCTTACTCTACAATCGACAGTACGATTGAGAGTGGTTAAGGCATATAGTCCACCACGCTGGCCTAGTGCGGGTTGGCGGACTTACATACCATACAATTTAAATCTAATAAATAAATAATAATAAATAATAGGAATGTATTTTGTGTATTATTTCAGTGAGATCCCAGTAGAAGGCAGTATAACTCTGCAGATCGACACGTCGGCGTGCGCGGGCGGCGGCAGCGAGGTGCGCTACCTGGAGCACGTGCAGGCCGTGGTGAGCGCCAACGCGACGCGGCGGGGAGACCTCGAGTTCTTCCTCACCAGCCCTATGGGAACCAGGTATTAAAGAATGGATGTTGTTTATAAAACCTGTGAAACGAGAGGCCACGGTCCGCGCACCGAGAGAAATGTTTGTGAGACACACAAATATTTAAATATTTCTTACAGGTCTGGGTGTTTGTGAGACTGAAATGTTGCTCATAGTTCCTGATACCCACGATACAAGACTCGATGTTAGTGTGGGGTCAGGACTATGTATTTGACTGTTGGGTGTATTTATTTATTTATGGTATAGAGGTCTATTTAAGCGTGAGCCGCTTTGCAAAGTAAACTGAATACAGTAGGTGAGTTCATTTATGAGTGTGATGTAAAAATCTGTAGTTTAAACAATATTTTTAATTTTATATATAAGTTTCAAGATTACACGTCTATCGTTGTCACCTTACTCGTAAAATTAATTTTCCAAATTCCATAATAAAGAATTGTAATTGTAACTTCAGTATAAATGTTTATGAAATAAATTTCGATATGTTTTTTTTAGGTCCATGATACTAAGTAGGCGGGCAAACGACGATGACTCTCGGGACGGTTTCACCAAATGGCCGTTCATGACCACGCACACCTGGGGCGAATATCCACAAGGAACATGGACGTTAGAGGTAACCCAAATATCACACAAAAATACGTGTATGAGAGGTTTCAATCTTCATATTGGGATCTCAAATTCTTAATTTTGGATTTTTCACATTTCTGTCATACCTGCCTTCTTGCTTAGCATTACACTGCCAAGTCACATTTCAATCTTCACATTGGAATATCAAAATATTTTGGGTATTTTACATTTCTGACATAATACGGTCAAGTCTTATAGTATCACAAATTTTTCCTTTTTCTCCTACGTTAGATTTAACCAGAGTATTAGCCATGATAGTAGCCAGCCGTGGGATCAGGGTGGGGCAGCAGTCTTAAATTATATGTAATTAGCAAACTGTGCCCTCCGTATTCTTCTATAACACCCGGTATCTGTGTTTATAATTCGAATTATCCTAGATACTTTCTTATTGCTCACCTGCCTAGTACTTTACATAGATAATATATTTTTCTAGAGTTGGTTAGGTAACTTACAGATCAAAGCCAGGGTGGGGCAAGCGCCCCACTCGGCCCCACCGTGGCTACGCCCATGGTATTAGCTGGTAGTCTGGTAAAAAAAACTACTATTATTACTTTCAACCAACATATTTGTACCAAATTAAAAAATAATCTTCCAGGCTCGATACAACAACGGCGGTGACACAGGCGCGGACTCAGGTTGGTCGGGGTGGGTGCGCGGCTGGTCGCTCGTGCTGCACGGCACGCGCGCGCCGCCCTACGCGCAGCTGCAGCCGCAGGACCCGCACTCCAAGCTCGCCGTCGTCAAGAAGGCGCACGAGGACAACGCGATCAACAAGTAGTCACCGCCACACCTACGAGAGAAAACAGACAGAACAGACCAGACACGTATGTTGCATTATAGAATATATGATTTACCGACATTTACATAATTTGACAAAACCGACAACCAGACACGTACGTTGCAAATTATAGAATATAATAATTTACCGACATTTATTTTACACGTTATGTTAAAAGTAGGATTTAACTGAATTTATAGTGCTGCCTAAAAATAAAATAACGTATTGACATAAGCAGCGTTCTTAACTGTAGTAACGGAACAATCGGGCGTATATGAATATATTTATTAACTAGGGGATATTTGGACCAATACTTCCTGTCCTGGTTGCGTCCCTGGTTATTTGTAGGTTAGCATCCCTCGTGTTATCTCTTAAAGTTATTTTAAAGAGATTATAAAAAATAGGTTTATTAAATTATTTTAGTTTGATGAGTGCTTTCAAAGTACAAAATTAGAGCAGCTACATATTATTTCTGCATTGCCAAATAAGCTAGAGTCTAAATCGATTTAAAATTATTTTGTTTTAATTAAATATGAGAATTACTTTCGATGATTTACGGTATTTTAATATTCCTTGCATTTTTTAAAATAATAAAATTGTATGTCATAAAATAATGACAGTTACTGTATCGATTTGTAGTACAACTAATTTTTTTGTTTACTTTTTCTTTTAATTTCATTATAAAATAAATTTATACGATATAATAATTGTAAGCGTGTACTTTCAAAATACTGTTTAAATTATCAAATTTGTTATAAAACCTTATACTTGGTTATTATATTCTTTCACGCTTAGTGAAATATGTATTGTCTTACTTAGTTTTGAAAACAATTTATGTATGTTACATTATAATTTTAATCTTAATTTATTACATTATTGATTTATTAAAACAAAATAATAATATAAATAATCTGTACTGGTGATAAATGTCTAAATAATAAAGCTTAGATTTTTGTATTATTCATTAGCATGCACACAGAGAGAATTATAGTGTAATATTCTCACAAGAAAAAAATAAAAACATGTATTATTTATATGGCTTGGAATAAAAATGGGACGTTTTATTCCATCGTCAAATTAGTCATTAATATTAAATCTCCTCGGAACCTTATACTTATATTGTAAACAAATCTTTGAAACTTTCATAAATGTTGTTCATCTTCAGTACTAAGCTAGTAAATAATTGAACATAGTATATAACATATCAAATTATATGAAAAATCTGGTATATCTGCCGTATGAAATCAACTGCATATTTTATAATGAAGTTGAGCAAGATTTATTATTATTAATTTTATTAACGCTTCATTTATTATTAGGAAACTGTTCATTTACATTCAGATACTTCATTTATTTATTTTAGGTATTATTTAACAAGTTACTAGTCAATGTTTTCCGTGTTTATTGAAGCTATAGTAAGTTTTGTTGGACATTCAAATGGTCTTGATTTAACCCAGCTAAGTGAAGATCATTTGAACATTTTGTTTATATAGTACGCGATGCCGGCGCGCGTCGTCACCGCGTTAGTTTATTACAAATTATATTAGAGAATTATCGTTAAAGTTAAGATTTGATGGAGTATTTACACACCACGATTACTTCCCTCGGGGCCCAGCGAATGTACACGGTTACTTATCAAGCTCTTACCTATATTTTCTTAAAGAGAATTAAATACACTAATAAAATATAAGTGTTTTTTCAATCACGTATTAACCACTATGGTATCACAATCGTATGGGCTAATAGGATACAAATTCGATAGGTTAGACATTAAGAAAAAATCATATAAAGAAAAAATATATTATGTACTATTATTATAGAAAATATAATGTGATTTGGTGTTGTATTTGAATTAAATTACGTTTTTTGTATACGCTGCTCCTTTTCCCTTATATTATTCCGATTATACCTGTAAAGAAGTATGGTATTTCTATAAATCTAATTAAGGCGACCCAGAAATATGTTTGAAATGAAAATCTGCAAAATAATGCAGAAATAAATTGGTTTATAATATTACTACCAGTTGCATATCTGATTTTTATGAGTGACTATTACTGAAACAATGTGTCTAAAAGTTATTCCAAAAACACATTTTTTCTACCAATTTGCATCCAACGAATACTATTATTCTGCTTTAATGGCACTGATTTGCCTCTTTCAAAAATATATAGTTATAAATAAAACAACTACCACAAGCAAAAATACGAATTTTATGAAATCGCTCTATCAATGCTGCTTCCAACAATTTTTTGTAGAAATCTTTATGAGGAAATAAAACACGCCATACTTATAAAAATATATTACAATGAACAACAAGTTATGTAGTTACAGATCTTACTAGTTATTTTACATGCATTAGCAATGCAATAATTGTCGTATTAACAGTATTTACAGTAGATATATAAAACACATCCATTTTCAGTGAGGTCTTATGAGACGTAGACGTTTAGGGTCCGATGATTAATAGTTCATTTTCAACTTGTCAATGTTTTCATAATTCATTATATTTTTTAAGGAAAAGAGTACAGGTTTCATAATATCGAAATTATAAGAAGACTTACCAGAATTATTTTGGTAAGCTACATAAAAATTCTGTCAGTCACTAAACTTGTCTTTAATTATTTTGATTTTCTAAAAGGAATTAATACATATCATGTAAGTATCTAATGAGTTTATTTCATCTTGAATTCATGATGTCACGAAAAGGATAAAATAAAATGATGATAATAATTTTCGGGATTGTACGCAGAATACGTAACTTACTAAAAAAGTTTACAATTTTACGATTCGATTCGATTCGACGAACGATCGTCACTTATTTATAATAAATATCAGTTTTTATAATTAGTCTTGCAGTTGTCTTATATAATTTAAATGAAGTGATAGCTATTTCAGATAATTACTTAATAATTACAAATATCATAATTTATTTATGTGGTATTTAGTTTGTATTTTATTATTACTCGTAACACATTGATATCACTAAGTTATATTTAGTAATATTATTTTTACATTATTCATTTTACGTCGTCTTATAAAGTTTACCCTTTCATGCATTAGCCGTATATTTTCATTACCAATTTAAATGATGGAACACTGAAAAATCACACCTTCGTCCATGAAATTCTAATTTACACTCATTCTTTGTACGAACTTAGTACCTATTTCAGATTATTTTTTTCATACATTGATGTAACCATTTTTTTCTTTACGTATATATTTTTACATAATAAGCCTAACGCCCAATACTGGAACGCCATTCAAATAATAAGTTGCTCTTAACAGCGCACGACCCTCTTAGCTAGTACATTTAAGCGGGATTTACGTAGTTAAATGCAACATAATATTTAAGATGCGTTCCAGTATTTGATAAAATATCATTTTAAAAAGATCAGAGTCGTACACTCTATAAGATATTCATTCCAGAAATCTACACCTCCACTACTAGAAAGGGTTACTTTTCAAATTATTCCAAATGACACATAATCACTAGGTTCACTATACACTGTGTCCGTCACACTGGCACCTCGCGCGCGCGTGCGTTGCTTGCGTCGGGCACGTCCACGCCGCGCTCAGAGATCCCGTTGAGCCCATTGCTGTGCCCACGGGAACTCAACTGTCAGAGGTCTGGGGATAAACGAGGTTTTATTAGAATTTACTGGCATATGGGTATGAATGGATCTAAAACTTAATGGCGAGGTTTTATTGGGTCTTAATGTTTTTTTTTGGTTCTAAAACTTATTTATTTATTTAACACTTTATTGTACACCATATACATAAAAAAATACAAAACTAAATGAAATAAAATATATGTACAAGTGGCGGTCTTATTGCTTGAAGCAATCTCTGCCAGACAATCATGGGATGGATAAACGAAAAGAACGAAAGTTGGGGCTTCGGGTGTACGAGTATTACAATTTATAATAATGTTAATGTATAACTAAGAAAGTTTTTTTATGTGCATGGGTGAATTTGGATTTTACTACTTTTAAATCAAGCAGAAGTGCTTACTGTTTAGCTGCACAAGCTGCACTTAAGTTAAGTTTCCCTTTTATTGTTATAATTTTAGTGTCAACACTCAATGGGTAACTAGGTAAAGTTGGTGGAAGGACTCTTTATGTTTATGGGTGAATTTGAATTTCACTACTTCTGAGTCCCTGCTAGTAGCTTGAGTTTTAAAGACCTAGTTTACAAATATTTAGAAAGAAGAAAACTGAATTTTTTTATTACTATGAATGGTATGATGGTAATGCCATTCGTATGTTGGTAAGCGATACGACCGCTCATGGACAGCATAGCAATGCTTGGCTTTCCACTGCGCTCACTATTTTGTGACATATGATGTTAAGTCTCAATATGTCCAGTAGTTACTTTGGCGACAATAGCCTCCAAATCGAAACACAGTGCGTTTATGAGACCTAACACCGCTAAAATCTAGAATTAAACCCAAACCTTCAATAATTCTATGTTGTTTGATTCTAAAAGTTCTAGTAAGATGTTACAAGGCCAATACGTAGCGAGACGTAGTTAAGACTGAGAGTAAAAGCTTACCCATAGTTTCCTGCTGTAATTCTAGTTTGTACGCTGGGTTGTCATATGGCGGCAGCGAGGACTCCCTCGGAGCAGTTGGCACGGCTGCAAAATCAATAAACACGTCATCATCATCAGTTTATACTGCAGTCCACTGCTGGACATAGGCCTCCTCTAAATTGCGCCATTTCACCCTGTCTTCGGCTTGTCGCATCCACCATTAGAGTAAAGTGGGGAAATGAGCTTTCTTGTAATGGGTAGTGAATTGCAGTTCAGTCAGAGTAGGTTGAGGTAGAGAACTATCTTCCACTGTTCGACATAATTCTATCATATTGCTCAAAGCTATATGCACACCATGATGGACGTTGGTAGTTTAGGACACACTTGAGTATGTGTAACGTGTTTTAGCCATTATTTTGTAGTGTACCAATTCCTGCCACCAACTTTTTAGTCTTTCATAATCTAAGTCCTAGCGACAAATCTCGGAGGTCTTAACGCACGACATCTTCCAACACGAAGCACCCTGATCTGCTTGTATTTTAGGAAGTTAGGTTGTAGGGACATCTAGTATTGAGTATATTGTATTATGCCACACTATTGTAATAGAATACCCTGAAAGTATTATTGATAATTAATCACCACGCACAATAACGACAATAACGGTGAAGGAAAACATCGTGAGGAAACCTGCATACCATAGCGATTTGCATTTCCATGGTATTTAAATTCCGCCAGTCTTTACCGGCATGATGGATTATAAGACCTAACCGCTCTCAATCGTCCTCTCTATTGTATAGGCTATCCAGTGGAACGTATATGGGTAGTACTAACGCGTGATAGGCACGGAGCGCGGTCGGTGCCTGCGCACCACCACGAGCAGCAGCAGCAGCGACGTGAGCGCGCCCAGCGCCGCCACCACGCCCACCACCACCAGCGCGCCGTAGTAGTCGCCGCGCGGACCACCACCGCGGCTGCCTGATACTGATGATGCTTCTATCACATCTGAAAATGAATTCGGTGTTATAACAGCTGTTGGTGGAGTGATAAAAGTGATGTATGGAACTATTGAGTTAAAAAATATTGTTCGTGCTGATGATGCTTCTATTACATCTGAAAGGGAATTAGGTGTTGTAACAGCTGTTGGTGGAGTTATTATAGTGATATATGGAACTATTGAGTTAAACAATATTGTTCGTGCTGATGATGCTTCTATTAGATCTGCAAGGAAATTAAATAAAATAGTAAATAAATACACCCAACAGTCACATACATAGTCCTGACCCCACATTAAGATCAATTAAGTCTTGTGTCGTGGGTATCGGAAACTACGAGAGACTTTTCGGTCTCACAAACACCCAGACCCAGAAATTAGATGATATAACAACGGTTGGTGGAGTGTGTACAAGTGATAAACTCCCGACTGTCCAACATGGACAATAGAGTATCATAGACAAAATTTTTGCTTGTACTGATGATGCTTCTATTACATCTACAAGGAAATCAGGTGTTCTAACAACTGTTGATGGAGTTATAAAAGTGATAACGTCCCGATTGTTTAACATGGAGAATGGAGTTAAACATTCATCTTGTACTGATGATGCTTCTATTACATCTGCAAGGAAATTAGGTGATATAACAGGTGTTGATGGAGTGATTAAAGTGTAATACTTTACAATTGAGTTAAAAAATATTTGCATATCATCATTATCATCATCATTCTTAGCAACAAAATAACTCATTTTACAACATAAGCACCTCCTACATATCTCCTCTTAGTAGATGGTCCTCCATTGTCTATTTGAATCGTCTTGGAATTATTTCTTTATAGGTATTGATTAGGCCAGGACTTATGTGCCTCAAAATAAGAAATACAATGTAATAACTAAAATAGCTTTTTAAAACACGATACTCACTGTCAACTGGTTCTGGCGAGTCGGCGGATTTTGTGTTAATTTCCAGGACATTACTAGTCTTAACTTTGCCGTTCGTCAAGAATAGCTCAAGCCATACGCGACACCTGAAAATATCATATAAAACGATTTGTAATTACTTTGTAACATAAAATGCCCTATAGCAATTTGTCTTTATGGTTGAAACGTTTTATTTATACTCATTAGCATACATACAGCAAATAATCATTGCTCGGTGTGGAAATACACTTAGCTCACTATACATGGCATCAAGCACACCTGCCTACCCTTTAAGGATACAGGTATTGCCTTATTTAATTTTGTGAAAGGACAAAACATGAACAACTTCTTCTCTTCTAAGTAACGAAAGGCATTTGCTACTAACCTGCTGTTAGGCTCCAATCCATTAAGAGTAATAGTAGCAGGCAGATCTCTAGCAGCTAGCCTGAAGTCATCATGTTCCCTGCGAGTGGGGGTGGCGGCAGGAGTGGGGGGTCCACACGCGTGGGCGGCTCGGTACACGCGCACCCACCGCTCTGCAGGCGACGGTACTCCGCGCCACAGCACCTCCACTGCTTCCGATCCTACTGCCCTCGCCTCTACTGTCACCGTCCAGTTGTACGGGTCTGGGGATAACAGAAAGAAAGAAATACAAATATTTGTAACAGTCGCAAGATACACAAACATGGTTAATATTAACAATACGTAAATGGTTAATTAAAAAAAATTAAAAACTTGGTTAGTTACGGCTGTGATCGGTATGTGTCCACTCAGCTTACGTTATGATGTAGTGTTAACTACGATACAGCACTGATCTTCAGTGGACACCTTAAGTGACGTCCGGGCGTCAAGCCATGTATATACATTCAATATTATATTAAAAAAGGCTCATGAATTCTACAAAAGTGTATCATAATTCATTAACATCTAATGACGTAATCAATACTGAAATAAAACTATTTTATTGCGGATTTGGTAAAATGTTTACATCTTTAATTTCCTGACGCGACATTTCGATTACTTTGCAGCTTTTGTGGTCCTGGGGCGGATTGAGGTAATCACATGGTAATCAATATTCAATAAGATCTTTAGGAACAAAAAGTTTTTTAGTGCTTCCGGTAATAATTGATATAGTAGGAAATCCAATTTGTAGACTCTTCTAAAACTACGCCATGAACTTTTGAATTTATTATATCCTTTATTAATTCGTTTTGGAATTTTGTGTGTCCCAAGGAAAATCTTTCACATAGGAATCCTCGTGTATAAATAGACAAGAAAATCATATAACTTGTAAGAAAAAAAAATAGTATCAGGTGGAGGGTACTTGTAGTTTTCTTGTGACATCTTGCTGGACTACTAATTCAGTGTCTCGTGAACGTTTGCTAGAGCAAGACGCGCGTTCCGTCGGTGCGCTAGAGCTTGTGACTAATTGAAGTAGTTTTGTTTTGTGGAAATTATAGTGCAAGTGATGTTGAGTGCTACAATGATCAAATTATTGGAAATTATAGCTTGTGACTAATTAAAATAGTTTTGTTTTGTGGAAATTATAGTGCAAGTGATGTTGAGTGCTACAATGATCACCGTTTTTTGTTGGTGACTTCAAACCAGCTTCGGGATCGAGATTCCGGTGAGTGATAGATATGTAATTTATTATTATTATCATCTATTGTTTGTTACTGTATCCGCTGTTTTATGTGCCATTTTGAATAGCAGGTTGTATAGAGCTGCCTAAACTACATTACAACAGAAATATTTTGATGCTTGGCATTCCACTGCGCTCGTCATCCTGAGACATAAGATATAAAGTCTCAATATGTCCAGTAGTTACTCTGGCTACAAAGTCCTTCAGTTCGAAACAAAATAGTGCATTAAAACTGCTGTTTGGCGGGAGAAATAGACATTGTGATGGTAACCACCTAGGTGGCTTCTCACATATGAGATACCTATCACTTTTAAATGAATAAAGTAACTAGAAAAGTATAATAAATTACTTTGATTGATTTTATCAAAAGAATAGTTTACCTATGAACGGAGCAGTAGTGAATTCGACCTTCCTAGGGTCATGCAACTCTGTGGTGGCCCGAGGTGGTGGTACTAGTACCAATGAAGCCTCGTATGTGCTACCAGGTCGTAAGTCGTGTAGTTCCGCCACAGATCGACTGTGGTGCAGAAGCTCTGTCATGCTGTATATCGGAGTTCCTACTGGACGATATCTGAAAAAGAAACAAACAAATTAGCACTGACCTAAAACATTATTTCACTAATTAATAGTCAGCCAACCCGCACTAGGCCAACGTGGCGGACTACATGGCCTTACTCGTCTCAATCGTACTTTCGATTGTAGAAGAGCTGATACAGATAGTTATGCGTAAGATACTAGGATTCCTGCCTGCCTCGGAGGCGTAGTTGTACTACGGTGCGGTTACAAAGCTGAGGTCTCGGGTTCGAATCCCGGGTCAGGTAAAAAGATACTGAATTTTTCATATCAGCCCGAAGGCAGAATTTTTTCCTGATATTTCAATAGGCTCACACACACATCACATCGTGGGACGGAACATTCAAGGCGATATATGGGTGACCTGGAAGCACCGCCGCCTACCCCTTCTGGGAAAAAGGCGTGAGTTTATGTATGTATGTAGATACTATACAAGTATGAACAATTAAGTCCTATACTATGCGGCTTCAAAGAATAGGAAATCACATGCAATTTTTGTAACCCAGGTTTAGAATGGGTATATAAAGACAGCTAGGAAGTTAAAATTGCATACCTGACTTGTATAGCGTCAATAAACTGAAGTTCGTCTTCATCAAAGTGTCTCCAGCTTACATGCGCAGTGGTCACATTTACATCGACTACAGTTAATTTGCTGTCGATCTCCCTGCGCTTCTCTTCTACTGGATCAGCCTGTTTGTACAAATGTTTTGTTTTATATTTAATTAGTGTTAATGTTAAGAAGCTTATTTGACGCCCATATTTCACTTAAGGTGTCCACTGAATTTCAGCGTTGTGTTGTGGTTTGCACCACATCATAACATTTAGTTGAATGGGCACCTATGTTTTTTTTTTTTTGTTTAATATTTATTTGATATTGTTTTTCTATGACCCATATTGTGTACGTTGCGTCTGTGGCTAATAAATGTTTTTTTTTTCTTTCTAATAAACATATATTTGTCTGTCATACAAATGTACTATAAAACTTTAATGCTCTGGACGATCCTTGAAGCAGAAAGACTTGCAGAGACGCTTGGGTTTTTATAACATGTGGGGTTTTTTAAATATTATGAATTTAAAAAATATATATCCAAATATCATAAAGAAACTGATTAAATACCTTAGCGAGATTAATACATATGTTCCGTGTTAATTAAAATCTACTCACAGAAGGCAAATCTGGTGTGTGCACGATATAGACGCCACTTTCAGGTTCTACTGGTAGATTATGAAGGTACAGTTTGCCTCTTATTTTGTATGTAGTGGAAGGCTTCAAATCCGTCAAGCGGAATTCTAGTCGAGGAGTGGTGAGAACCTCGTCAGCTGGAGCGAACACTTGCGAATTCCATTGAGATACGTCTTCGTCACTGAAAAATATAATACATTTTTATAATAACTAATTCTGTCTGGAGGCAAACATTTTGAGACTGTATATAAATTCTTTGTCATAAAAAGCAATGAAGAACACGCTTGTTCATGCAAATTATAACTCCTAAAATTGGTTATTTTAGTAACGACACGTCTGATCGCTTTGATTTAAAAATATTTCTAGTTTAAATTGCTAATATTTATCTTACTTATCATAGTTTAAACAATTACAACAAATTACACTTACGGTTTATCAGTATATCTTAAATCAATGCTTCCCCTCAATCCAACGAGAAGTGGTGGTAAGCCAAACAACATTTTAATGCTAGTTGGCGAGTCAGCTTGAATAGACATCACAGTTAATTTCTTATTGTCTTCCACGAAGTTCGGAGGTACAGCGAGTTCAGGAGGTAAACCAGCTAGACTTGGCTCTAGAGAATTGATAGGACGATGAATGTTGTTCTGATCATAATCAGGTATATCTTCGTGGGGATAACGAGTTTCTGGTGGAACTGTTGGGAGGAATGAAGGCGGTTGCGGGTGTTGGGGATGACCAGGATGCATAGGGAAGCCTGGAGGAGCTGATTGACCTGAAAATTAAAAAAATAGATTAAGGGGTTTAAAAATCTCTCATTGTTTTATAACAACAGTGAAACTGTTAGTAACGACAATTATTGTTAGTCGTGACATGGAAAGCGTTACTTATATGTTAAGCTTTGGTATAGATACTAGGTAACGTCGTTCTTATAAGTCAGGTCAAAGTCATAAGTCTAAGGTTAAACACAGAAGGGTCGAAGGCAAGGTCACTGACCTGCCGATTTTTCTTGATTCTTATCAGCCGACCTTCCGAGATTTCTATTCACTTCAGATTCTATCTCCATCTGGCTGAGCAAATGTTCGAGATCTAAGGATGAATACGGTTTACCGGCGTATTGAATCTTTGTATGTCTATTCGATGATGGTAGCAAGTCTGTATACGTAGTCGGCATGGCTCTTAGTAACACTGTCTCGTATGGATTTGGTGCTTTAGTTAACAAATGTGTCTGAACACTTTGGCTCCATGGAATGTCAATGTGCGTAGTCTTGGTCGGTTTCACATTCTGAACGTCATTTGTTCGCAATACAGTCACTTGTTTGTGAGGAGGTAATGAATATGGTTTTGGATTATTATATGAAATTGGATTTGCAGGTAATTTAGGTACAGGATAATTTAAGGATTTATTACTTAAGGTCGGCTCGAAGAACTTTTGACTCGTCAAAACATCAATCAAACTTTTAGTATTCTGGTTGACGTAGGCTTTTGAGTTTTGTTTAGGTGAGGCTACTTTATGATCATGGTGTGGTAAAAATAAATCTAGATTGTCAATTTGTGACAGCGGAACTTTCTTCACGCTATCGTGAATTGGAAAAGGAATCTTCTGAGGTTCCGATGAAGGCGAAAAAAATTGTTGCTTTGGTGCGGGGAATCTCGATGACTGTATAATATTCTGTTTTTTGTTGTCAGTCAATATAAAATTCAAATCATTTCCGCTATGCAGGTAGCTGGCATAGTTAATGGGTTTCTTAGTAGTTTCAATTAAAGTAGGTTGTTGGTCCTGTAGTGGAATTTTCCATTGAAATTCGTTATTTACCATAGGTGGTTCAGCCTGAATAGTCTTGAATGGGTGCTCAAAGTCATCCAAAGTGAAAACTGTGATATTATCTTGGGAATAATCCTGGTTGGCTATATTATGATTATTAACTATAGGAACAGGAGTGACAGCTTTAAGTAGTTTCGGGAATGATTTGACCGGAGTTAGGTGTTTGTAAAAGTCAACGGAATCCGTCGTGAGTGGTGTGGGCAGTACTGATGAGGTGATGGTTGGCAGTACTGGTGATACAGGCGTAACGTAGTTCATGTTCGGTTCACCAAGTATCGGCATGCTGTGAGTTTTTAATGCAGGTCCGTTGCTGTCGGCTGCAAGTAGTAATGTGAATGAGTGACATGCGAATGATATTGTGATCGATGGTGGTATTGAAGCATGCGTAGTTTGCAATGAATATTCAGTTCATAATTTTATAGTCCTCTATCATATAACATATTTTATTGCCAGTAATAAAACGAAAAGTTCTTAATATAGAAATATAGCAAATCATTCTTATTATTGAAGATAGTTTCGATGTTGTTAATAGACTTCCTAAGACGATCTTAACAAATGAATAAGTGTAAGAGGACTATAAAAGGTCTGAAAATTCAACATGCCTATAAATCCATGCATTGTGCTTTTAATGATAGATAAACCTTACCATTCGGAACACAACCCCATCTCTTACAACAGTCCTCGTCAGATATATTCACAGGGGTCGGGTGGTGCATGGGCGGGCACCTCAGAGTCTGCGGGGGTATGGGCGGGAGGGGGGCGCATACATCCTGGCAGTCCAGAGCACCGTTCTCACAGTAACAGCGGCGCTCGCAACCAGTGAGGGATAGTGGAACTTCACTCCAGTTCGGCACGCTGTTTTAGATAAGATTTTATTGATAAGTTGTCTTGATCATCTAAATTATAATCATCATATTACTGGGATATGGGTAATAGTTACAACGGAGAGGTAGTCTTGTTCCGTAGTGTTTTGTTGGTCTCTTTAAAAGTGGCTTTATTCTACTGAATAAGGTAATGACCCGAGCGTATCTGTTAAAATCTTAAACTATTAAGATTGCACTATTAAGGTTAAGAAACTGAATGGAATTTAAGGGCAGGTTGTAGCATGTTGTGTGCTTATTTGCGGATATTTATATTTTATTGACCGACGTTCTGAAGGTGTTTATCTATTAGATAAACCATATTGCATTATCACAATAGAAATTACTTACGCAATTCCATTGTAATGGCATGTTCCATCACTAAGACACCTAGCAGATCTAGGACAGCAGTTGGGCGGGTGTGCTGGGGGGTTGGGGGCCCATTTTACACAGCCTTTGGAGACCAGCTCCAAGCCCACGTGGGAGGGGCAGTTCATCTCAGCACATTCGCGAGTATCTGGACCTGTGCACTCGCATAATTGTTCGCAACCGATTTGGAATTCTTCTCCTGAAATGGGAAGAAGTTATCGTAAAATTAGAAAGGCGATAATACGAGATGGTTGAAATAATATGTGTGAGAATTCTAAGACTTAGTTGGTTGTGACCAGTATCATCTTGCATGGTGATTGCATTCTTTCATTTTTACTATTTAATTTAATATTAAATATGGTCAAAATTATATTATTTTATTAAAAAGTTGGTCAAAGCTCATAAGTTAAAAAAAAAGATTATGAAAAATGTTCATTATCTGTCCAAGTAACCAAAATATAAAACGGGAATTCACGTTTTTAATATCCTGCAAATATTCGTAGCGCCAAAACAAACAGATTCATTATTTAATTAGTATTCCAATGACATGCGCACATGCGTGATGCCATCCTCTACCGTTAGAAACTTGCGAGTACTTAAGTTACGTATCGTAGTCTGAATTCTTATTACATCATAACGCAACAGGAAAATGCGATGTCATTTACAGGTTTAATAGCTTCTACGATACCGTACAGTTTAAATGGTATTAAAGATTGCAATCTCATAAATGTTATTAAAAATGTTTATTGAAACTGAGAAAACAACAAAGATTTAGAAGAAAGGAAAATGGCGATGTATGTGATAGTGCTAGATTGGTGCTAATCGTAGTGTACGACATATTGTGGTTTATTTATTAGAATCTGTATTTATACCGACAATAAATACTAATAAGTATAATTATGAACACTGTTCACACTTACCAATAGCATAAAACTGTCCATTTTCAAAACATCCCGCTTTTGTTGAATTAACTAATTCCTCAGTAGGCACTTCATTAGCCACCGCATTCGACGCAGTGATTGTAAAATTGAATTTAGTTCCAGTTTCCTTAGTCTTCAGTATGTAATCCTTGCCACCTTCCAAATTGAGGATCAGGTTAGAATATATAAGTTCGACGTCTTCGTAAGTCTTTCCTCCATCACTACTAAGTAGTAAATGAATGGGATCTTCACTGTTGTTCAAATGCATAAGATTGACTTGCACTGAATTGTTGTGGAGTACTTTTACTGAGCCAATAGGTTCGGCTAACACTAATGGTCTCATTGTGGCCCGAAGTTCGTCCAAGTCGTCAAGGGTATGAGGAGTCTACGAGATACAAAGAATCAATAAGTGATATTAGGTTAGTAGTTTTAGAAAGTATGTACTAAGTCAAGTGAACAATTATTTGTTGCCTGTATGTCTGTCTGTATCAGCCCATATACGTCCCACTGCAGGGCACGGGCCTACTCTACAATCGAGAATACGATTGAGAGTGGTTAGGCCATATAGTCCACCACGCTGGCCTAGTGCGGGTTGGCGGACTTACATACCATAGAAATTCTTATGAATCCCTATGGCATGCAGGTTTCCTCACGATGTTTTCATTCACCGTTTTAGTGCGTGGTGATTGACTATCAATACACACATGACTCCGAAAAGTCAGAGGTGTGCCCTGGGATTCGAACCCGCGACCACCGTGAACATGTTGGCAGTCGCGTCTAGTCCGTTTACCAACAGGCCACCACGCACTTTTGTTGCCTAATCCTCCTATTTCCTTTTTTTTATTTCTGATTTATGCGAGTTAAAGACAGGCTAGGAACCGGATATTGGTGACATTTCATGGCATGCCACTATTGCCCTTGGCTAACATTGATAGTGGTAGGAGCGTGGCCGAAAACTTCTAATAAATAGTTCTAAGCTAATCGATAACTGATATTAAATAAATACAAGTAGGTAGTACTTTTTATAAAATGAATTGGTCTAATTAGTAATATAGTATTAGAATATACAATTTAGTTTGATGGAATAGTAATCTTTCTTCATTGTAGTTAATTAATTAATTGTGTAAGGTTCTTAAATCCAATGAACTACATTTGATTACCTCTTTGGTGGTTGTAGATGTGGTAATATTTTCACTGGGCTCTTCATGCGCGTCGTGAGAAACGTCACAAACTTGTATCTCACAGCACGCGTCCTTCGGATCTTGGACGTTGATGCACTTATCTGAAGGCTTTAGTGTATTGCACCTAAGGAAATATTAAATTTTAATTGTCGTATTTAGTCTTTTACTTAAAAGCCTAATTTTACTCTTTTGAGCATCAGAAATCAATATATCTACTTTTTTTCAAATGATTACAATGAGTTTGAGAAATATTATGAAATTTGGCTGATTGATCTATTCATTCAAAAATCAAGGTAATTCTATCATATTATGATAACATGAACATGTAAGCTTTTAGAAGAGTA
This sequence comes from Hyles euphorbiae, assembly GCA_023078785.2. Lineage (NCBI taxonomy): Eukaryota > Metazoa > Arthropoda > Insecta > Lepidoptera > Sphingidae > Hyles > Hyles euphorbiae. The sequence continues at coordinate 5,207,450 of CM041053.1, forward strand.
AAATTAACAAATTATTATTTACCTAGGCTTGCATGTGACAATAGAGTTTGGCTCACAAGTACAACTCTGTTCGCAACCGATGTTCCATTTAGTGCCCACGGAGTATGTTTCGTTGCCGTACCGACAAACTTCCACTTTATTAGGTTTGACATCTGAAATTACAACGGAGATAATGACTAACTATAGAAGTATTTAAAATTGTGATAATGTTTTTTTTATTGCATTGAATGGCGAGACGAGCATGCCGTTCGCCTGATGGTAAGTGATATGACCGTTCAAAAACAGTAGCAAAACCAAACAACACCTTGAATAACAAAGCAATTCTTGGAATTCCACTGCGCTGCCCATCCTGAGACATAAGATGTTAAGTCTCAATATGTTCAGTAGATACTCTGGCTAAAATGTTCTTCAATCCGAAATACAACAGTGCATTTGCACTGCTGTTTGGCGGGAGAGATAGACGGTGCGGTTTTACCCACCCAGGCGGCCTCCCACATATGAGAGACCTACCGCCAATGAATGGTTTAATTTGCGTTTGAAACAATTTTCTCTCTTTGATAAACAATTGTTAACGCAAAATGTTTAGAAAATTGATTCGTTCGATATAATAAGTACCTAATAATAGCGAAATATTTCACACATCTACGCTCTAAATTATACACTCTGGAATTGAAATACTTTTATTTTCAATAGGAAATCCAATATATAACATATTTTTATTCATATTGTTGAAGATGAGAAAGAGGAGAGGTGTCGCGATTCTTATTTCTTTATACTTTTACAGATTATCTAGGACATAAAAAAAGAAAATGTTGAGGAATGAGAAAATTTCTTTGATATCATAATTCTATGATAATAGAACCGATTAGCTAGCATTATTGAAACCAATTATTTCAAAGGAATTATTTGCATTTATACATATTTTCCCTCCTTGAGTCGAAGGTAACATACGCAAATATGTCTTAATTAGTTATGCTTTACGTTACTGTGAAAAATTTAATTTATTTTTATTCAAAATAAGTATCATTGTCCCATTGTTTTCTCATAAGGTTTGAGTTACTGGATCGTAGTGGGAAATGCCTACACCTTGAAAAAAATGTCAAGTAGGTCATGGCGATATTTGTGGTCTGAATACGATGAAATGTGCAAAAGAATATGAATAATCGTATACGTATTTTAACGGGAATTATCATTGAAATCTCAACATTAAAAATCTGTTAATGCAACATATCGAATGTCTATTAGGTTTTGAAACCACTTGAGAATTCTTATTCCACGAGAAGTCTGATGAATAAATCGATATTAGAATTAAAATAACTAGTTTTTATGGTAGATTACCTCCATTTCCTGTAGCACAAGCGATAATAGAACAACAGTCGTCTACTGGTGATTCGAAGCACAGGGGATCGTTGAGGCGCCTGCCACGCCGGATGTACGGGTGTTTGCATCGAGGCGAGCATTCGAAGACACCCCCTGATGTGCACTCGCAAGACTCTTCACAGCCCCGATCCATTCGCTCACCAACCTGTTGAAAATTAGAAGTTGGTAGTTTTGATTGAAGTGATAATTAATATTGGGGAAAAAATGTATATGATGAAGGAATTTGATACTGATAAGACAAAAATGGATTTTGAAATTAAAATAAGTGAATGGACAATCTCAGCATTGGACCAAGACAGGTGAAGGCATAAAGATAGATCTTTGGACAAGTATATACACAGATTGAGAGAACATTAACAAAATTAAGATGAAGTGCGTGGTGGCCTGTTGGTAAACGGACTAGACGCGGCTTCCCACATGATCGCGGTGGTCGCGGGTTCGAATCCCAGGGCACACCTCTGACTTTTCGGAGTCATGTGTGTATTGATAGTCAATCGCCACGCACTAAAACGGTGAAGGAAAACATCGTGAGGAAACCTGCATACCATAGCGATTTATAAGAATTTCTATGGTATGTAAGTCCGCCAACCCGCACTAGGCTAGCGTGGTGGACTATATGGCCTAACCACTCTCAATCGCACTGTCGATTGTAGAGGAGGCCCGTGCCCTGCAGTGGTACGTATATGGGCTGATACAGAAGATGTCTCCAAAGAATGCTTTACTTACTTTATATAAAACGTCATTTTCTCTGCATGTCTCTAGTTCGTCGGAGTTTCGATCAGTATTTAATAGATGATGGAATGGTGCTTGTAAATTAGCATAGAATTTATCTGGTATATCTTTGTGTTTGTGTTCAGGCAAAACTCTAGGCGGTTCATCTTCATCATCATCCAATGTAACATCACTTAAATCTAAGCCTTTTTTGTTACTTCTATCCTCAGTCTGATTGTGTAGCGCATTGGCGAAATTTTGCAGTTCGTCTACACTCAAATTTAGTAATCTAGGCTTAGGTTTATGTTCATTTACATTTTGCGATTCAGTTACAGAATCTATATCTGTTTTGTTTTCAATTAATTCTATAATTTTTGGTGTTGTAGGCAGTGTTGTGGTAGATATCCTAGTCGGTTCGGCTGTTGTAGAACTTCCCGACGGCAATTCTTCATCTTCGCTTGTTATTTTACCTGTAAACAAAAAATATATAAGTACAGTGTAAAAGCAACACGCTAGTTGAGATTATGTGTGAGACTTTTTTGGCGTCAAAGGTCAATTTCGGTCATCTACGAGGAAACCAATCTTTTAAACGTTACAAGCGGTCACGGTTTGATTAGATTAAACGCAGTTTAGTGAGTGAGTCGGAAATGTTTTTTTGATATTGAATTTCTTCACGCAGTTATTTATTGATGCCCAGGTGTTTATTATTGCTCACTTATTGACTGCGTGTAATACGAGGCATTGTCTTCGGTTGTGTTTTGTATTGTCGGTACGCGTGTTCACCTTTAACAATGTCTTATGTGGTTATAGATTTACGAATACAGCAAAACAATCTTTTTATAGCACTACTCGCAGAGTTTTTGTTACATATATTTCAGGCATTATTGGTTTTATAGATCTATCACCAAATATAAGTTCAATAAACAACATGTGGACCACTGTGTTCACATGCTCACCACCTATCACATTGTGAGACGGAACATATAAGGCGAAATGTGGGTGCCCTGGCACCTCTGCCTACCCCTTCTGGGAACAAGGCGTGAGTTTATGTATGTATGTATGGACCACTGTGTGAAATTTTCATTGCCACTTCAATAACCTGTTCAACTTTGAGCAATATCTAATTTTATGGTTGATTCATAAGACTTGCTTCTAACTCGTGACACTCCAAATGATAATTTAGCTTACATTTTTAAAGCGCCAATTGCCAGCTTCTCGTATATCTTCAATCTTTGCACTTCAACTATCTTTTGGAATAATACCACCATCATTCTACTAATTATCTTCTGATTACAATAAATAAGAACGGAAATGGTAGTTGTTTCGATAAAAACAAGACCTATCACAGCTGCTCTAAGTGGATCAGGGTCACTGGCCAAGATTTACTGCTTGCCTGGTTTAGATGCACATAAAATTACTCAGCTTTATTACCAGGTAATAAGGTTCAGAATTACTAAGTGTCGCAAATTGCCGCTCTAAGCGTTGAAATCAATGTAACTGTCATCGTTTATTGATGCTTAAATTGCCGTCTTGAGATTTACTCGCTTTATGAAGTTTATGGTATTTGAATATCCTGTGTTGTCTATTAGTAAAATGTAGTCAGCCTTGAGTAATATTGTTAGTTCCTTATTTACGTAAATTATGCATGCATCATCCATGCCGGATTAGTGTGTGACAATTGTCAATGAATTATTTTATAAGGGATAAAAAACTATAAACAAAGTTATTATATTTGGGCCTTAAATGCCTTTTGAAAATTCACCTCTCACTTTGATTTATCACATGGCACCTTTAGAATTAGAGAAGAGAGAGCAACATAATCTAAAAAAAAAAATTTTGGCTTTAAATCATATTTTGGCTCAAAATGACCTATCGACCCGTTATTAAAGAAGGACCTATTGATGCATGAAAGGCAGAAAGATGTATAAATCGGTCTTCTAGATGTATCTTCCACAATTACAAAATTTCTTATGTTACAAATCTTTAATGAACATTTCCCAAAAAATAAGATTTTTTGAGTTAGGTCACTCTAATTCTGAAGGTGCGATATATCAACATTTAGTCAGCACTCAGCATATGTTCTTATGGTGATTTTTATCCAAAAAAAACCTCATCCATGGCGACAAGTGTATGTAGCCCACATTTATCTACGAAAACATATTCAATTTCAATTAATTTCCTTACAACTTCCATTAACATCATACTTTAAGGATATTAAATCGGTCTTGGTAAATTCAGTTAAGTATCAAAATTCTAGCATCTTCTTTACCACACAACTTTATTTTACTCTGCGCCATATGACATAAAATTATTGATGATAATGTTATGTGATGTTATCTGTGGAAACTGTTGTGGATTATGTATTTTTAGTTGTTGTTAATTCTATGTTATATTGTATCTGTTGTTTCCCAAATAAATAAAAATAAAAAAATAAAATAAAAATAAAATAATTTTGTCTAAATTCTTTTTGAGCATTACATAAATGCACTTACATTAAGTAGTTATTTCAGTATGTTTACAAGTTAAGTCATGGATTATGCGTCAGAGGCCTAATATAATTCTAATGACTGTGCGCAGGTGCACTTATTTGCTCAACACTGTTGCAAGCCCTAATGTGCCGATCAATCATTTCTAATAAACACATACGAACCGACAAAGCGTATACGTGACTGAGATTATAGATAATATTAAAACTTCAAGGAATTACTACTATTACGAGTGATGTAGCTAAATTAGAATCAGTAGTAATACAATTTGATGTCTGTGTTGATATATAATGCTTCTTCTTCTTAATATTTAAAGAGTTTAATAACAGATACATCTATTAAGTTAATGACTTATTGTCATGTCTGCTTTGAGCCTGTTGTACGAAATCCACCTGACAAAATAATTTAATTTGCAATAATAACAAACAAAAAATTTAAACAACAGTTTAACAAAGTGTGTAAAAAATATTTAAATATAAGATAATATATTACAAACTAAATCAATTAAGCAATCCTTTTATTATATCCATATGTGAGACGTGTGAACATTCTGCATATTAAAATTCCTAGATCGTAATCGATCGATTGTGAAGCGGCGGCATTGCCGATTGTGTTGTGGCCTCATTCGGGCTCAAAGTCACGTATCTAGATTAGGTAAAGGACATAAAATGACCGATCTGGGCCAACCGGTTCGTCAACAACCATATATACATACATTGTTAATTAACGCTTAGATGTTTTGCAGAAATTGTGAACTTTAGGAAAGGAAAACATAGTGATAAATCACAGATTAATTTCCTAATTTTTAATTACTACCTATTTTGATTTGAAGCTGTTTTCCGCTGTTATGTAGTGTCACTTATTATAAAGTAATTAATCCGACCGTGTATTTAATTAAAATATACTTATCACATCCATATTAACTTTTAAAGATAGAGTCTTTTAATATATTTATTGATATATAATGTTTTATAGTTTTTTTTTTCGTTTTATTCAGCCATTGCCACTTTCATTTTGTTTATTATTTACTTATTTCAGGCGAAGATCATTATGACCGAAAACTTATTTACTCATTTAATATCATTTTTATATTATAAAGCGCGCAAAACATATGATTTTATATGTATCAGAACAAAACATGTACAATATTGCTTTCAACTTATTGAAATTCAACCTCGGTGACCCTTGTATCTGTATATGGTGTAGACAACATTCAAACCAATTAGAAGATTCACCCAGGTACTTATATGTACCGGGGACCGCCCACTCGCCTCTTCGTGCCATATACACCCAGGGACAAAGCAATAAAACTAAGTTGCATCACGACTAAATATATCGAAATTCCGAGAAACGCCATCTAGTTTTCCCAATAGGATCAATAATGGGTTTTGTGAGGCTAAAATATTTTCTAAGTATTTTTTTCGTAATGGCTTCGTACGGTCATCATTGTGCTCAAGTAATATTTATTGTCAACTAATTTGTCCAATTTGGGGGAAAGTCAGTTCATCGTGCGACAGTCGTGCTTTAGTAAGGCGAGGGCAGTTTTACCAAAACTCTTGATGGAACCCAGCGAAAAGATCTAATTAATCAAATACAACACTCCTCCTTACCATTTACTTTACTTGTGCACGTTTACAGAACTATATTGAATAATGCATTCTACTTTAGGCAATGAAACTAATAATGCAGCAAAATCATGAAAGTAGAAAAGAGCTGTATGTTATTGTTACGATTTTCCCGCCAAAATCCGTTGAAGTAATTATCTATTTCTTGAAACAATAATAAAAATAAATTTTTAGATGTTTGTATTTTGTAAAACATGAGTGACAATAAATTTGTACAAGAAATTTTCAGTTCAAGAAAGTAGCTACATATTTATGCTTAGTGTCTGTTAATAGACTATTTTTTAACTCCGTAAATTCTATTTTTGTATTATGTTTTAATAGAATCCCAAAGACAATGTTAAGATTACTAACAATTTTATGTAGAAGTAAATTTAAATTCAATATAAATTAATACAAATTCTAGTATTCTCAAGTATCAGGGGTAAAATCTTAATACTCTACTCTACTCTTATGTTCGTAAGGAAATCGACAACATAACACATTAGTGACATTCTATTAATTTTACGACTTCAATTAAATAAAAAACTGCTCAGTATGAAAGTTAATAAATCACATCGGCGAGAGTAATCTTTGCACGTTTTCACTTATTACTGTTTCTTATTGCTTGTCCGCGATTTCACACAATTTTATACACTATTGCCACTCAACAATGGTCGATTTATAGTTATTATTTTTAATTCAGTACTTGTGTATTGCCAAAGAATTAAGAACTTAAAGCCTATACTTGTAGAGTACGTCTATTATTTAAAAAAAAAACTCGTAAAGATATGAATGAATTTTTTATTACGGTACATTCTAATATCTAGTATGTTCTGAACATTTCCGCCATAAATAGCAAACTATCAGTACTCTTTATTAATAGCAAACAGTGTAACATCATTTAAATCTAACAAAATATACATAAACATAATAATGCCTGCTAATATTTACGCATTTGAAAACAATTCACAGTATTAATAAAAATTATGCAGTTTTATTTAAAACTGACAGTTTACAACCGTTATTATCGCAGAAATTGCATACAGTTAAGAAAAAGTGGGTTAGTATGCCCGTACTACGTCCTCACAAAATTCCAATGAGTCAGTAGCAGCACAAGTGGTGCGTCCTCACAACACATTGCGTAAAACATCGTATCCGCATCGCGCCTATTTTCACGGCTGAATGACGCCGCTCATGTTTATCCGTTCCGTAACTGGATGCATAATTAATAAGGATATCCGAAAGTATAGGCAGATGGCCTTGTCTTTATTATATTTTAATGCATACATTATATTGTAATAAATACATTTTTAATTAACGATAACGCATATTCGTTATACTCGTAATTTATACGTATTACAAAATGATTTTCCAACAAATTTGCGTTTTTAATGCAATCCCAAGGCGTAATGTCGAATGCATATTTAATTGCGTTGTAATGTTGAATATTACAACATCAATGACATTCCTATCGTATTTTATACGGCAAGCCACCTTGTGAATTCGCACAGAAAAAACATGTATGCATATGAGCGATTGTGTGCTTGTCTTTACGTCGTGGGAGTGTTGTTGGCCTAATTTCCACGTGATTATTATCGATCGACAGCTTGGTATTCCAGCTAGTAGTATTATTTTGCACAAATTACATAGGAACTTCCGAGAGAAAGCGTACACTTACATAAGAAATCGTGGCTTAAAATTGATGGAATTGGCATTTCACTGAATTTAAGAGGAGAAAAAAATTCAGGTCCACAATGTCTAAAGTTAAAGCGATTTTTAATATTTTCTTATTGTTTACGCCAAGAATTATTTTAGGCTGTAAATGGAACGGTCAATTGCAGCAAAACTATAGGGCCCTAAAGGGGCTATCATTACACTACAATATGTACTGTACAGTAGAATCGGTATAGGTTTTTAAAATAGTATTTAAATTAAAATCGTACTTTGATTTCAAATTTTTTCCTTCTTGTACAACAGTACAATTTTTTTTTTGCGACAGCTCAAGTGGAATATTCTTATTTATTTAATCTTTATTGTATACAAACAAAGAACATAATAATATACAGAAATAACACATATTATTCTTAGTAAGTAATCAGAGAGTATTAACGTTCAGTTAACATTCCTATTTTTTCTGTCTGTCTCTCTAATATTATCTCCCTCGAAGTAACCTAATGAAAAATCTATTCTATGAAGTGCGTATTATATTATACTCCAGATAACACATAACGCATTTTTAGTAGTCTACGTACATGTTATATATTGCTTACATAAGGGCATATTTCCTGACGAAGTAAGGAATATTGCCGTCAGTCGGGCGCCATTAAACCGCAAACTGCGGGCATCCTTGAAATGCATCAAGGCGTAATATATTTTTACTAATTAATAAGGCTTATTAGAATCTAGAAATTTCACCTGAAGTTTTATTGATAATGAGGAGATATATCATATATATTAATATTTCAAAGCTATTACACTTACAGTGTAACATATGCCTTCTTAATACATTAGGTTGGGGTGTTTATCAACAAACTAATCGAAGCTATGACTTCACCTGGAATCCGAAATATTTGTTTTATACCACTGTATGTATAAAGTTGCAATTTGTATCCCCTTTTTATACCAAGAATTCTTAACAAATATTCCAAAACACAAACTCAAGATATCTCAGCTGGTATTCAGTGATTTTTTCCTATAAATAACCGCAGACAATTCAAACAGTATAAATTAACAAACAATAGGGCACGCCGCACGCATGCGTATCTTCACGTGCACACACTTTTGGTCGTGACTGTACTCGCTATTGCACCTGTCTGGAAAATAAATTACTAAGCAATTACAACCATTTTATTCTAATGTGTTTATTTATTTGTCAGATCGCATCGGGTTTTTGCCACGGATGAACGCTTAAGGCGGATGTATTTGTATTCAAACACTTTATTTTTAAAGTAACTTGACAACGTGACTGTACTTGGAAAAAGTTGATTTTTATTAGACTACGTTAGTCGTAAAATATCTTATGTCTTGACAACCTTGGATCTTAGCAGAAATTATCACGTGTAATGACCATCCTTATAGGATATTGTGGACTTACATACAAGTAATACAGGGTATATCAAGACTGCTACCGAAAACGAAGCCGGGTGGTAGTTTAAGCGACTTCAGACACAATGGAACAGAAAAACTTGCAAAAAAAAGCGACAATTTTTTTTGTTATTTTTTTCCTATGACCATATTTGGGTGGTAAATACATTTTTTCCTAAAATAATAGTGTATACCCTTTTATTTATAAATAATCTAAGGTATAAATGAGTTTAAATTATTATTTTAGCAAAAACTATGGATTTACCACCCAAAAAAGACGATATTTAAAAATTCATAAAAAATAATTGTCGCGTTTCTTTGCGAAATTTTTAGTTGCATTGTGTTTGTAGTCACATAAACTACCACCGGGCTTCGTTTTCGGTAGCAGTCTTGAGATACCCGGTATAAGTATTATGGACATCATTAAAAAATATATTTGATAGATAATGAAGGATTTAGCGTAGAACTTTTTTCTTAATTCCAGACCTGACGCATTGCCATATTTTTCTCGGCATCCTTATTTTCCTCCGTCCTCATGATTCGTTTCAAGTATCATAGGTGTGGGCAGATTTGGCAGCTGAACGAAATAAAGGCCTTTAACTTTAAAAAGGGTAGGGTTAAGGCTGTCAATTAGTAAATCCATTAATTTTAAATATATTCTCGTTAAGAGGCTGTTAATGTTTGTTATTGCATGTAGTTTAGGAATCGAACTTTATTCACAAAAGAGCAAGGTTCTTACAGGATTCACGTCCATCTACATATTGTAGTTAAGAGCGTTTATACCCTGTGCGCGCTTTTTGGCTTAAAAACAGGACTTTTCAAATGAGTTAATAGCCACCAATAAACAATTTAAAGGAAAAATAATTAGTACTTATTTTAGAAAAGGTTGTCATCTAGGGATTTTGGTGGAAAACATTATAGATTGATGGATAATTTGTGAGTACTATAAGGATTACTGAACACAAGTTTCGTTATTTAGGCTTTAAATGGCAATTTAGAAGCTTAAGATATCCGAAACCACTAAATATAAGATGAAAATAAAAATATTATCAGACTAATAAGACCCTTATGGAGGGATTTTGCTGAGAAAAATAATCTTTTTGTGTTTAGTTCCTGAAAAATAAAAATTTAAACAATGCGAAATTATTCAGAAACTCTCGTCAAGAACATATTTTTTTTCACCAACTTATCGTACATATTTTTTTATAGCAATTGCATATTATAATAGAAGAACATCTTATCAATAAATTACCTTTTTTATATTTCAACAAAATTAGTTTTCATGTTTTCTACAAATATTTTAAAAACCACTATAAAACACGCTGTCCGACGTGGCTCAAATCAGACCGCCGCAAGGCCTTCTAGAGGGAGGACGTATCGCTCGTCGCTCCGGCCTAGCTGCAGTCGATTTTTGCCGTGCGTAGTAAAAATTGCCACGCGCGGACTGCGATTACCACATCTTAGTACTTTGGTAGTAAAATATTTAATTATTTTTATTACCTACAATGATTTTGTAGGGAGTATAAATTATGTTTCAGGTAATATAATGGGATGTAATTCCGAGGCTAAATTATGTTATGTATTGTAATATAAAATTAAATATATTTCGTAATTGTAAGAGGTTGTAAGGCCCCTAACACTATTTATGTGTTCGAACACGAAATGGTTAATAAAACGTCCGTAGTGTCTACTGATTGAACACTGATTTGAATGCAAATTAACAATGTAATAAGAACGAAAATATGATTAGTATCTAAATTTGTATTATTCTTTGCTTGCACAGTAATATTTGTCTACTTATAATGCAAATAAAATACTTTTATGATATTATATTACAGTTACATTTCAATTGAATATTTGAAGCGCACGGATCAAAGTTATTTGAGCCGATTGTATAGCGAGCCGACGCGGCAGCTCTACGCACACAGCTTTGGTCGCTTATGTGTGCATGAAATTAACGAAGAAATACCTATAGTTGACTTTGCGCGCAAGGTGTATACGCTCTTAACAATGTAATAATAACGAAAATATGATTAGTAGATAAATTTGTATTATTCTTTTCTTGCGCAGTAATATTTGTCTACTTATAATGCAAATAAAATATTTTTATGATATTATATTACAGTTACATTTCAATTGAATATTTGAAGCGCACGGATCAAAGTTGTTTGAGCCGATTGTATAGCGAGCCGACGCGGCAGCTCTACGCACACAGCTTTGGTCGCTTATGTGTGCGTGAAATTAACGAAGAAATACCTATAGTTGACTTTGTGCGCAAGGTGTATACGCTCTTAAGGCGATCTAGATAAATTTATGACGGCTAGCTGTAGTTTAGTCATGAAAACCAGAGGAATACATTGGCTCTATACGCTGAGTCCTTAATATAGCTTAATATATATGTAGTTAGTCCTTAATATAGTTGTAAGTCCCCCCTTGGCCAGTGTAATACTAGCTTAATATCAAACAAGATATTAAGCGAAAGGTCTTAAATTCGAGATTGCTAATAGCCAAAAAAAAAGCGGACGTTCGCGCAGAACAGAATAACCGTAGATATTTTTTTTTTTTTTTTTTTTTTTTTTTTTTTTTTTTTTTTTTTATAATGGCCTGGCATAGTGGCGGCATTGCACCTGATGGAAAGTGTCAATGCCGCCCAGGCAGAGTATCCATTGGCATCGGACGGCAGTCCCATGCCAATGGAAACAATTATGCCGGCCTGCTTAGGTGCCTCTTCACACCACGGCGGAAGGACCCGGGATTGTAGGAAGGAGGGAACACGTGCGCCGGCAAACAATTCCACAGCCTGACGGTGCGGCACAGAAACGAATTTGAGAACCGTTTGGTTCGCGCCGGGATGGTGTGGACCGTCAAGCTATGGCTTCGCAAGCCAGCACGCGTGGTTCTGGTTAGGAATGGAGAGGAGGGGAGCAAGTTGAACAATTCCTCAGAGCACTCACCGTGATACAGGCGGTAGAACACGCTTAGAGAGGCGACATCTCTCCGGAGTTGTAGCGACTCCAAGTTGCTCGTAACGTCTGCATCATTCACAATGCGGATGGCCCGCCGCTGCAATCCATCCAAGGCATCGAGCAGGTACTGGGCGGATCCATCCCAGAGGTGCGAGCAATACTCCATACCCGGCCGGACCTGCGCTTTATATAAGCGGCAAAGCTGACCGGGCGTGAAAAACCGACGCACTCTGTTCAGGACTCCAACCCTGCGTGATGTGGCAGATATTACGCCCTCGATGTGATTCCTTGGATTGAGATCACAGCGGATATCCATACCAAGGATACACAGGTCATTCCGCACTGAGAGGGGAGTACCCTGAAGAATGGGGAGGGGAGAGAACGGGGATTTTTTGCACGTGAACGCACACACCTGGGTTTTCCTGGCATTGAACTCAACCATATTCCTGGAACCCCATGTAGAAATGAGATCCAAGGTCCGGTTGAGCTCAATGACAAGATCTTCGCGTCCCTTCACAGTTTCGACACGGCAACCTGGAGGCCCGCAGTGGTATCGCCCATGAACCGTGCTGTCATCTGCATAGCAATGAATGTTGCCAAGCGACAACATGTCATTGATATGCAGAATAAACAAGGTGGGCGACAGCACCGAGCCCTGAGGAACTCCGGCATTTACCGACATGAGCGCCGAAGCGTGTCCGTCTACGACTACACGTATTCTACGCCCATGCAGAAAGCCGGAAATCCACGAACACAGGTTGCCGGGTAGACCGTATGCCGGAAGCTTGGACAGAAGACCACGGTGCCAGACCCTATCAAACGCCTTGGCAATGTCGAGGCTCACAGCAAGAGCCTCGCCACGCCGGTCTATCGCCTCACCCCAGCGATGCAGGACAAACGCTAGAAGATCACCCGTCGATCGATTATGACGGAATCCGTATTGTCGGTCACTGATCAACGAGTGATCCTCCAGGTAGCGGACCAATTGAGCGTTTATGATCCGCTCCATGACCTTACACATCACTGAGGTGATAGCGATAGGGCGGTAATTGGTAGGGTCCGATCGATCACCCTTTTTGGGGATTGGTTGCACATTGGCCTCTTTCCAAGATTCCGGCACAACACCTGTGCGGTAGGACGCTCGGTAGAGGCGAGTCAGTGCTGGAGACAACTCAGCTGCACAAGCCCTTAAAACCACCGCTGGTATCCCATCCGGACCACTGGCTTTCCGCACATCGAGAGACCGTAACTCACGCCGCACATCACACTGCCTGATGCGAATATCTGCCATTGAGAAACCGCAATCAGGCAGCGTAGGCAGCGACTGGGAACCACGGTCTTCGAGGCGGGAATTAGCCGCAAAGAGATTTGCCAGCAAGGCAGCCTTCTCTTGCGGCTTGTGGGCCAGCGACCCTTCTGGGTACCTCAGCGGCGGCAACGCTGGACGACAGAAGTTAGATTGGACGGCCCTGGCCAACCTCCAATAAGCACGACTGCTAGTTGGGTGATCGGCCAACGCACGCCCAATCCTGCTAACGCGCTGGGCATCCGCCCTAACGTAGGCCTCCTTGCAGGCCTTGGAGGCACGGTTATAGGCTTCTTTGAGGGAACTGATATTGGGATCCTTCATGGCGCGACCCCTGATCCAAGCGCGATACGCCGCCTGTTTGTCACCGACAGCATCGGCGCATGCACGATTGAACCAGGAGCGTCCACGGCCCTTACTGGCGATCTCAGAGGAAGGAATGTAATATTCCATTCCAAGTCTGATCTCGTCAGCAATAGCGTTGGCACTCGCTGAGGGATCTTTACCCTCAAAGCAGCGCTGCCTCCAAGAGATGGATGCAAAATATTCCCGCATACCATCCCAATCTGCCGACGAGTAATGCCAGACCCTTCGCCTAACCTGCACGGGACGTGGAGGTGATGCGATCGGTACTGACGACCCAACCAGGCAGTGATCGGAAGTGCCCAGAGGCGCACTAACGGTCACATGATACCCGGCTGGGTGACTCGCCAGCAGAAGGTCCAGCAAAGAAGGCGCATGACTCGCCACATCCGGGATCCTGGTGGGCTGGTTCACCAGTTGTGTCAAGTCATGAGTCAGAGCGAATGCATGGGCAGCTCTGCCAGCATGATCAGTCTTGGAGGAGCCCAGCCACAGTTCGTGATGAGCATTGAAATCCCCCAAGACCACCATTTCGGCCGACGGGAACTGCGCCTGCGCGTCATCAGCCGCCTGGCTAAGATACCTGAACAGCCGAGTCGTCTCATCGTCCCCGTTGTGAGACCTGTAAAGGCACACGTAGATGCGGCTCAGGGAACCTAGATCCACGTGCACCCACAGAGCGGAGAAGGAGGGGTCCTCCATGCAGTGCAAACGGCGACAGCAGATGTCCGACCGAACATACAAGCATACCCCGGCTTTAGGCTTGAAGTTTACTTCAAGCGAATAACCGGGATACAACAGGTAAGAATTATCGGTCGGACAACGAATCTGCGTCTCCGTTAGGAAGAGCAAAGCAGGCCGGGCCGTCTCAAGATGGTGGTGGACGGCATTGAGGTTTGTATGGAGTCCGCGGATGTTAGTGAACTCCATAGTGAACGCGGTGGTGGGGTTAAGCACCGCTGAAGGACCTGCTCTGTTTAGTTGCACTGTCATGGTAGAAAGGATGGGATTGGTGAAGAGGCAACGAGGATCTTAGGTTCGGGCACTAAGAAGGCCGAATGGGCACCGGCACGAAAGGGTCGGCAGGAAGCGAATTGATCCGCCGGACGGAAGGGCCCCCGTACCCTCCCGGGATGGGCCGCCGGGACCCCACTTCCGGTCACCAACCGGCACGACGTACCTACCCAAGATTATGCGCGGCATGGTGAGGCAGCCTCTCGAGGTGGTTAGCCCCGATTGGGCCCCTGTACTATACCGCGGGCGGCCAGCGGACAACCGTTTCTACGGGTCTCCCTGGCCGGCGGATCAACTCTCCTCCCTTCGACAGAGGACCGAAAATACCCACACGGTACAACCTCATGCCCGGACTTAAGATCCTCGAAGAAACCGGAAAACCACTGGCTGATCCCGGAACGCGATCCCCTTACGGAGATCACTATGGCGGTCTTTACGCCTCATGGACGGTGGTCGCTACCCGGGCGGACACATAAGTCCTACCACCACTATGTCACTCATTTGGCACTACCCAGGGGTCACGTGTAGAGATAACTTGAATTAAAATATATGACTTTTTAAATCCATTTTTGTCAAGACGACAATACTTATCTGTAAGGCTTGCGTGTGTCCATATATTATGTTTTATTTGTTTGTACAGAAAGGCCATGCGGTACACGCTTAAAGCATTACTATATCACGACTTTACGATCCGGGCAAGGTCAATGAAAAACAACAAACCACAGATTAAGCGAGACCAGCCGAGTATTTGGCTCGCGGGGTTAAAAGCCTTTGCACGGTCCAGCAGATATTGATTCTGACTAATAAAATTATATACTGCAGTACCCCATCAATTCGCTTTTGTGGATTTGTTTTTTATATTGGAATGCTAAAATATGCAGTTGGGTAATTGTTGATGGGCATAGTGTTATTAGTTATTGAATAATGAGAGATAATTACGTCTTACAATAATACAATTAAATCATTATTTATAATGTCAACCCGCACTAGGCCAGCGTGGTGGACTATATGACCTAACCACTCTCAATTGTACTGTCGATTGTGGAGTAGGCCCGTGCCCTGCAGTGGGACGTATATGGGCTGATACTGATACTGATTATTTATAATACAATTAAACCAACATTCTCAACATGAATATCTGCCTGATCTAGAAATGAGATGATCTTACCTAGGCCACAAGTGGGCCTGTAAGGGAGACATGGATATCCTACCGTTAGCACCACATGACCAATAACTTCAAAAAATAAATTCGAAGTCCTATCGAAAAAAATCTGACGAAATAAATGAGACAATAATGTATCTAAGTCATTATAATACTTAACAATTACATCATCCATCCATCCATCCAATTAAAACATTATAATATTGTTAAATATAAAAAGTTGTTTGAGAAGTTTGGATAAAAATGGACGGGTTTGGTGACTTAAAGTACAAAATATGTAGATATTTATCGAAGGAAATAATGCCTAATTTCTACATCGTAAGTGCGTGGTGGCCTGTTAGACTAGACGCGGCTGCCAACATGTTGACGGTGGTCGTGGGTTCGATTCGGGTGTGTATTGATAGTCAACCACCATGCACTAAAACGGTGAAGGAAAACATTGTGAGGAAACCTGCATACCATAGCGATTTATAAGAATTTCTATGGTATGTAAGTCCGCCAACCCACACTAGGCCAGTATGTTGGACTATATGGCCTAACCACTCTCAATCGTACTCTCGATTGTAGAGTGGGCCCGTGCCCTGCAGTGGGACGTATATGGGCTGATACAGTCTACATCGTTTAAATATATATAATTTTATGTCCTACTGCTGACTCGCTTCTAAATATAAATAAATAAATAAATAAATAAATAAATAAATAACACCCAACAGTCACATACATAGTCCTGACCCCACACTAAGATCGAGTCTTGTGTCGTGGGTATCAGGAACTACGAGAGACTTTTCGGTCTCACAAACACCCAGACCCGGAAGAAATATTTGTGGGCCGCACAAACATTTCTCTCGGTGCGGGGATCGAACCCGCGGCCTCTCGTTTTACAGGCAGCGTCTAACCAACTGCGCCACGGAGGCTGTCTGGTAAATATGGTGGGTTCTATTAATAAAGCCTCTACCTGTACCTAAGTTATAAATTGTATAATAAGGTATATTTACATATTTACACAATATTTTATATGAAACCTTCGAGGAAATGCCAGTAATCAACGTGATTGCTACTATACAATCCATACTCGTTTGCTATGAGTAATGGCGGAATAAAAATTCTTGCTAGTTGCAGTCTTTGATGACTTAACAAGTAAAACATGGGACATGATATATCCGTATAATAATTTATGTGCAATAAATACGCTGTGCGCAGAATTTGTCTTTTCGTGTTGTATAAAATTGCACGTTTATAAAAATGAATATATTTAAAAAAAGACACGTATTTTTTAACGTTGTAATGAATAATGTAAAATTTACCGCTAAATCCGTAGGTACTTTGAAGAATTTATTTCAATTAAATAATGAAACAGATAGATCTAATTTACTTTGAAACATTTAAGGTCAAGACAGCATATTAAAGAGTTTGCTTAGACTTGGATAAGTGTAGTATAGCCTTTGAGCTCATAAATGGATAAATATTAGACCAATTCGTGTAGCTGTGTGTATAAAAAGCTGTTACCAATCTCTAAGCGACCAGCAATTTGCAAGCAATTTTTTTTTTTATTCCATTGAATGGCGGGACGAGCATGCCGTTCGCCTGATGGTAAGCGATGCGACCGCTCATGAACAGCAGCAAAACCAAATAACACCTTGAATTACAAAACAATGCTTGGCATTCCACTGCGCTCGCCATCCTGAGACATAAGATGTTAAGTCTCAACATGTCCAGTAGTTACTCTGGCTACAATGTCCTTCAATCCGAAACACAACAGTGCATTTAAACTGCTGTTTGACGGGAGAAATAGACTTTGCGGTGGTACCCACCCAGGCTGCCTCTCACATATGAGCGACCTACCACCAGTAAAAGCAATTTGAATCTTTCCTTCCCAAATCGTTCGTGTGTAGACAAAATTGACACCATAAGTCATTTCATAACTATCTTAGGCCCATAAGTCATTGAAAGTCAAATCAATCAGCTGATGTATGATCTTTTGGAGAACAATTACTGATAAACAGTGCAGGGTCATCCACTTTCTCCCAATACCGATTTATCTCCGATCAAGGCCAACATTTGCATAACATAGCTAATATTAGAAAGCTAATAGTTTTGAAATCATATATGACGCGAAATCAATTTGATGCATTTTAAATGCAACGTGTTGCGTGGTACCATTTTGTACGCTTTCCAAATTATATGCGTGATCTTCATAAAGTTGAATGTGAGAACTAACAGAAAGTCTATGATATCTATAGAATACTAGCGGCCCGGCCCAGCTTCTACCGGGTACAAATAGATTTCTGTACAATAATATGTACCTATTATACATACAAACCTTCCTCTTGAATCACTCTATCTATTAAAAAAAACCACATCAAAATCCGTTGCGTAGTTTTAAAGATTTAAGCATACAAAGGGACATAGGGATATAGGGCAGTGTTGTAAAAAAGCTCGAGTCGGCGCTTAAACGCTCGAGTCGACGCTCAAGCAGATTGCTCGTGCTCGAGTCGGGACTCGACTGAAGCGCTCGACGCTCGAGCAGTGGCTTGAGCGCTCGGCTCGAGCTTGAGAGCGCGCTTAGATTACATAGTTAGAGAAACTGTAAAAAAGATCTGTATCTGTATCAGCCCATATACGTCCCACTGCAAGGCACGGGCCTACTCTACAATCGAGAGTTCGATTGAGAGTGTTTAGGCCATATAGTCCACCACACTAGCCTAGTGCGGGTTGGCGGACTTACATACCATAGAATTTTTTATAAATCGCTATGGTATGCAGGTTTCCTCATGATGTTTTCCTTCACCGTTTTAGTGCATGGTGATTGACTATCAATACACACATGACTCCGAAAAGTCAGAGGTGTGCCCTGGGATTCGAACCCGCGACCACCGTAAAAAAGATAGTATAATTGAAATAAGACAATTTCAATTTTATTTTTAACGATATTTATATCATAATAGTAGAAAAATACTTATTTATTATTAGTATACAATATGCCATATGATCTACGCCATAAGGCCCAAATTACATTACAAGTGTGGCTTAGCTTTTTGTTTGTTTTTGGTTTTTGTGTTTTACTGGTGGTAAGTCTCTAATATGTGAGAGGCTGTCTTGGTGGGTACCACCGCAATGTCTATTTCTCCCGTTAAACAGCAGTTTAAATGCACTGTTGTGATTCGGATTGAAGGACATTGTAGTCAGAGTAACTACTGGACATATTGAGACTTAACATCTTGTGTCTCAGGATGGCGAGCGCAGTGGAATGCCAAGCATTGCTTTGTAAATCAAGGTGTATTTGGTTTTGCTACTGTTCATGAGCGGTCGCATCGCTTACCATCAGGCGAACGGCGTGCTCGTCTCGCCATTCAATGCAATAAAAAAAAATAGCTGAAGTTTCTGTACAATTCCTGACTACCTACTGATTTTTCTTAGCAACTAAGTTAAATTAAATACCTACCTAAAATCATCACACACCTTTGCAACACTATAATTTTTTTAACCATGAGAAAAGTCACATACTGGCCTGTATATTTTCGTTACTAAGTCTGTTCCTTCTTTTAGTTATGACTAGCTGAGCCCGCGACTTCGTCCGCGTGAAGTTTAACAAAAAAGTTAATTAGTTCTTTTAGTTATTTTTTAAATAAATGAAATTTTCTACAACAAATGTAGCCTAAGTTACTCCTTATTATATCAGCTACCTGACAAAAAAAAGTCCCGTCAAAATCGGTCCAGCCATTTCAGAGATTAGCCGGAACAAACAGACAGAGAGACAGACGGACAGACAGACAGACAAAAAAAATCTAAGGTCATTTTCGATATAGGTATCGTGTATACAGGGTATATCAAGACTGCTACCGAAAATGAAGCCGGGTGGTAGTTTAAGCGACTTTAGACACAATGCAACAGAAAACGTTGGAAAAAAAAGCGTCAATTTTTTTTTGGTTATTTTTTTCCTACGGTCGTATTTGGGCGAAAAATGCATTTTTCCCTAAAATAATAGTGAATACCCTTTTATTTATAAATACTCTAAGGTATAAAAGAGTTTAAATTATTATTTTAGCAATAACTATGGATTTACCACCCAAAAATGATGATATTTAAAAAATCATTAAAAATAATTGTCGCGTTTCTTTGCGAAATTTTTAGTTGCATTGTATTTGTAGTCACTAAAACTACCACCCAGTTTCGTTTTCGGTAGCAGTCTTGATATACCCGGTATAACGATATGTACTTGGACATTTTTATTTATTTTCAATTTACAAACAGACACTTCAATTTTATTTATATGTATAGATAAGGCCAGCTTATACGACCAAAGTCAAAAGATAAGTAATACTCACCATACCTACCGCCCCCCACAACTCGCTAACATTTTTATTTATCACAATTGTTTCATCTATCCGTATTTAAAAACTACAACGCTTGAACGCTCGAGCGCATAACTCGAGCATGAAAGTCTAAGCTCTCAACGCTCGCAAGCCTTAAACGCTCAAGCGTTTAACGCTCGAGTCTAAAACGCTCCAAAGCGTCGACTCAGCGCTCGACGCTCGACTCTCAGCGCTCATTTTTACAACACTAATATAGGGACATAGGGACAGAGAAAGCGACTTTGTTTTATACTATGTAGTGAAGTGCGAAAAACGGGAAAGGTGGTTAAATTAATAGCATAGTCAGGTATGACACGATTGGCTCAATGCCAAGAGTGTCACTAGTTAAAAGGCGCTGTAAAATTAGATTTGTGGTTTTTGTATTGACATTTAAAGAGCATATTACTTACTACTAATACCAGCACTATCCATAACACCTAATATTGTATCTATCTCTTAAAATTGCCATTTAACACTTAAATTATTACAAAATAAATGAGGAGCATAATGTTTTCTTTTTAGGAAGACGAATTGTTCTCGTCCATCGCCAGAATTATCGACTGCATTGAACTAATTGGGTGCTACAAAAACACCATCTTTATGCAATACAAATATAACTTTTTTAGCGTCTCCAATATCCTGGTCCAAACTTATTACTATTCTCTGTTGCGGTCGTATTTACCAAAACAAAACTATTCCCAGAAGCCTTACAACGCCGATGGCATACAAATCGATCGCGGTTGTTATCGATACGTCTGCGGGTACGGTTGACAAATTAAGCAACCGACCCCATTCCTACGCAGGATCAACACGACCGCATATTAGAAATTATTTTTTGTTCGTATGACACGTATTACGTCACATAATTATCACACAATACTGGCAGCTCTAAATCGATTATCAACTCTATTCTTAATTCGAAAGGTTCTGTTTTGTTTTACCATCGAGGTTTTAGGTATGCCAATATATGTATTATTACTTGTGACAATTGACTTTATACTCTGAGCACTATACATTAAGGTGTACTTTGAGTTGTAGTGGTTTGATTTAAACACTTTCCCGCGTTAACAATAGCGTGCGCGTCCCGCCACGCACGACAGATTACGCGTCGCGACACGAGTATTATGTCAACGATTAAAGTTACGTGTCTGCGTTTCCTATATTGGGTTGTTGCCTTCTAGTGAAAAGGATATTCGTTCGTATCAATAGTCTTCTTACTAGTCAATTTATGCTACAATAATAAATAAATAAAATATTAATGTATGGATGATAAATATATGGATTGCGAAGTAAGGGCGATTTTTTACGCATGTTACCTTTTAGCTAATGTATATATTATTATTTTTATGTGCTCACCTAATATTTAGGAAATTTAAGAAGTATATTACTTAAAAAAAGTCTATGATCGGATGTAACTTGGTTGGAAATGGTAATAACACAAAGCTAAGAAAATATCGGACACAATCAAAGTATCATCAATTGCTTTCTTCCGATAGTTTGCTTCTATGTCACCGATCTTCCATTCCAGCATGCTCGCTTTACCAACCCTAACAAATCTTCGCAGCAGCCCTAACAAACCAATGAATTAGACTTGATAATATAATGTTTCGAAATAACCCTGAATTGAAAGTAAGAGCGGATAATGACGTAACAATAACAAGAGCACGACTCACGATCCTCGTAAATACCAATGAGAGTACTATAATCTCGCCCTGATTATGTCAAGGTTGTGAAGACCCATCGGAAAGGTCACAAAAAGTAAACTTGTTTAGATTGAAATGTTAGATTATGGTGAACTTTTGCTAAGGCTGTTGTGTGTTGGACTTAGAGTTGTTATGAAGTATTTTTAGGTGTTAACATTTGAATTGTGAAAGTTTAAGTTTGATGGCGAGAACATCCAATATTTTGTGTTTATTAATTCATTAAGACAAGAAATACCAACATGTACCAATAATTGTACATATGCTTATTTTTAAAACTTTCCTTTGAGTCCCTTTTTTATTTTGACAGCACCAAATTGGTTTAAAAAGAATTATAGAGCGTCTACATCTTAAAAAGTTGTTCTCTTTCTTATTCATCTTTTAAAGTTATATTCGCAATATTTTAAACCTGTCGGTTTAACAAAGCGCCTTACATTCATGAAATTTTTCAGACTAGAAAATACAAAACACACGATTGTCACAACAATATGTACAATTACATCTAAACAGAGCAAGCGTGCTAGTAAGATTTCATATTGTCTATACGGAAACACAATGACTTCACAGACTTTTTGCGACCATACACAACTAGACTAGGCCATAAATCGTTGTAACTCTTCCTCATTGTTCTAAGGTACTTATATAAAACCATGGATGTTAAACATCGCTTAGTATGTTATATGAGTAGTTGAATTGTGAGGGGTCAACTCCAAGGTTAAATATTTTTGGAATCATTCTTTAGAACAATATTACTAAAATTGATTTTATCGATTTGTGTTATGGGATAGAAACAATAGCCGAAAACTTTGCTAAGTTTGAATCAATAAATCGTAGATAATTAAAACAAAATCCGGGGCTGGGTACAATCCCTGGCGGCAGGTACACAATCCAAACTGCATTGTGGTCAGGTCCGTTCCATCTTGTTGTACCAGTATAAGAATCCTTGTGTATTTATAGAAAAAGACAAAGTATTTAGCATCCTTCTAATGAACACCGTTTGTTCTTGTTTACAATAGTTTTCACAGAATAGTCTCTCTCTCTTTGAGGTCTCTCTCTTGAGGTCAATATATTTTATGAGGCAGAGAAAAATATTCATAACAAAAACAAGAAAGACTTTTATATGTGCAATAAAATTTGACCTTATATGGTTAAATATACATCAAAGCAGGTAAAACTGCAAAATTACATTCAAAACCCTTGAAACCTCTGACTCACTGTAGGTTTCTCAGATACCAAGAACACGCATAAGCTTTTTATGCGATACCCTCGCGGCTAAAAGCGGAAATATGACGTGTTTTTAAACCCGGCACACACTAACCAAACGAATATACGAGACAAATCATTTTATCTTCTCGTATAACTTTGTAGCATCGCGTGATATCATGTAACCTTGTTTACTTATTTGCTAATAAATATACATATAGTTTCTTAAGGGCCTTATGTACCTGAAGACATAATAAAACAATCAAATACAAATGAAGAATTGTAAACTTTTTAATGTATTCTAACGTTACAAATATTAAATAATAATTGACAAATAATAATCTTAATACAACTCCTCATTAAACTCCAAATGTTAAAATAAACTGTACAAACATTCCTTTTTAAACTTAAAAGTTGAAACAGCTGAATCGTTTGACACGTTCCTCGACACTCATCGTTCCGAGACATCTAAACATTCCACAAAAAGAGCAAACAGCGTGAAGAATGCGCCAGACCCTTCCGAAAGGCGGTACAGTCAGTGTTCAGCCGTTCCGCCATATTTTAGACGGTTTAGCAGAGCCGTATTGAGGAAAATAGGAATTTGAACCAACCAAATAATAAATTATTAAACTAAACAGTCATATGTATAATGAATCATGGCGCACTGTTGTAGTAATGTATTTATTGCACTACAGCTGATAGTAATGAATAATTAATAGTTCTTATTATTTTCTCAGTAAAAAAGTTTTTTCTGATGTTTAAATTAGACTTTGGGTGAATTTTGTACGTTCCTGATAGGGTTTCAGTGTTATCAGCTTTCTAACACGATCTGTCAGATAAAGGTCGCTGATACGCCTCTGATATATTTTCATGTTTTGGATGGTATATTTGGAGTTAGCTATATGCTTAACGACGGTGCCCTGTGCAATTGTGTATGGGTATTACTGTCAATCCTATTATAGAACAGGAAATTTATGACTTAATTTACTTCAAATGTCTTTTAGTCCCAGGGGTCAGAAGAAGTTTCGTCCTCTTTTGTTGACTAAATACGCCCCTGTCTTTACACGCCGTTGCCAATCGTAAGAACACACCGATTTTGTAGTACCGTGAAGACGTCTTAAAGGAATATTTTTAAGTATTGTAGTCTATTTTTATGTGTAGCCTTGAACGAATTTATATTAACAAGTCTTATAAGGCATTTGTTAAAGTGCTTACATATTTATTTATTTTTTGTATTTGTTATCTATTAATACGACGCCTTCTTTTGACATCTATTTTTGTTTAAATTAGACTAGCAAATTTTTAAGTCCATGCAAAAATATATTAATTATCTAATCTAAAGTAAACACCAACTTAATGTACATGTAATTAAAGTTAAAAATCAATTACTTACGACCTCCCTACATGGATGTGTAATAGGCCAAGAATGAAACTAACGCAATGTTATTCATCAGAATGTTTATTACGTAATTATTTCTTAACGAGTCTGCTATTATGAATAGGTTGACAAGGTAAAGAGATTTAAATAAATAAAAAATACAAACAAGGAAATGTCAATATTTATTGATATAATAGTATTCTAACAATAGAGTTTATAACAGTATAGAAGATACAAAAGTAACGTCTAGGATCGACCGATTTTCCGAGAAGTTGCTGAGTAAATATGAAATGTTGCCCTAAGTGGTTTCAAAATGAAGTGCCCTTATCGCAATAGAATCCTAAATGACCTGGTTTGAATTAACAAATAGAATGCCAATAATTTGATATTGGACAACACTCTGTAACGATGATTGATCCAAAAAAGAGGTGCCAGAAACAAAATGAGAAAAGTTAAGTCAACAAATACTGGAGGTTGGTTATTCTAGAAAAATCTTTCACATCCAATATTTTCGATAAGAAATCTAAGATTTCACAAAATATGTGAATGCTTATAGCGCAAATGGGCCAAATTAGCTTTCATCAGATCAGATTGTTAGTTAGTCGCACTTACGATGTTAAAAAACATGGCTTAATTATATATTTACAGAACGATATGGTTCGTAATTCTGCAGCCAGCCACCTGCACAAGACATTTGCATACATTATTAAATCTATGAATATCTAATTTACCTATTAAACTACAGCACACACACACACACATGCACAATAACTTATGATGTGCCACTTAAGCTAGCCGAGAGTTTATTTATCTCGCCCAGAGATAAGCATTATTTTTGAAAGTAATACTTTTTAAAGAGCGCTAAGTTAGTAAAGTTTTGGTAAATAAAAATCCTAGGTTATGGGTTAAAGTTACTAACATTCAATAAATGTATTCATCCATCAGGTACAGTGTTCCTAAAGCAAGTGGGCACAACATTTTTATAAACAGCTCTATGGTATTCAGCTACTATACTTTAACCGCTGCTCTTCTCTTTTCAGGGTTTTTTTATTTCAGTTCATCATCATTACCAAATATTTACACTTGGAGATTATAAGTACTTATAATAAAGTTGTTATTATCTTTAAAGTAACATAAGAAGCTACATTGTATTTGCAACTAACAAAAAACATAGTGGCTCCCTTTAGAACTATCAGTTACGTAATAACCTTTGTGCATAAAACTGATGCCTAATTGACAATAGCAAAAACAATAATTGAGATTGCTCATTCATTTTGTATAGAATACTACCTGCGAACCTAGAATACCTAAGTCTATAATTGATGACTCAAATCGCTTCTTAAGGCATTATTCATATCAAAAGGAATCTTGAATAATGCCATCTTTGATTGATGCCTACTTGACATAGTGTTTAAACCCATCTCAACCCAACGAAGGCACATACATTAATGAATTCCTATGTAGCTTCAATTAGTAATCATTAACCTATTTTGTTCATAAGGAAAATCCTCTGGGATTCCCGCTTATCCTTAGGAATACCGTAGTATACATATGGTATGTTTTCTACTATACAACTCACTATGAATGCCCTCAGGCAAAACTTCTCAAGATAGTCAGATATGCTCATCGTTTATTCCAACTGGTTTTATCCTGGCATGGGTGTGGGTTCGTTTTCCCATTCCAACCAGTTGTAGGAAATTTACAAAATATTTTTTAAACATGTTATTACGACATGCTTATTGTGGATACGCCTATATTAATAATAATTTTATATCGCTTTCACATATTCTTTTGTAACATGTAAAGAAGCAGTATTTGGATTGGATTTTTGCCCGCAAATGCCGAATCGCGAACGTATCAGCGGTATCAAATCGATATTTATAAAGAAAAGTTTCAACTATGGAAACGTTGACCCCGCTTAGAAGCGAATCGCGGAATATTTTGTGAACCCTCCGGAAAAAATGTTGTTAGGCAGACAGTCGATCGAAAAATTTGAAACCAGGTCATTCTATAACAAGTCTAAAACGTCTTGTTGTGTCTCTCTATATAATTGTGGAATATGGGCAATTAAAAGAAAGTAAACTTTGTAATAAATAGTGGATATAGTAATAAAAAAGATTTGAAAGTCTATCTCATAGCAATTTGTTAAGTACATTTTACATATAAAAAAGCCAACTTTGTTGTTAAAATCAATAATAAAATCGTATCTACATAAAGCTATCGCTCTAAATCGTGTTAACTGACCGCGTATTAACCACGGTCTAACGCAGAATCATCAAGCGAAACTGGGATGGGACCGGACAAAAAATGAATTACTTTTAACAACCACAAAAACTATGACTCAACTAAATTATTTTATCTCGGCTTCGATTCCTTTCCAAAACTATAATTAATTAATTTATTTGATTACTAAACATAGACACTTAAAATAAGCACTTTTTTCACGAGATTCTATTCAATCATACCAGAAATTAAGCAGTGTTGAAAATTAGAAAAGTATCTAAGAGCTTCAAAGCTAAAGCATGGAAATAAATATATACTTATACATGATACTTAGTCGTAACTTTATGACAGCTATTAGGAACTGTGTAATTACTTTGCCATAATAAAAAACGACCACGGATATTAACCTATTTTCTAAACCACATTAGACTACCAAGATAAATAAGCCATCACATAAAGTTACGGAAACAAATATTTCACAGTAAAACGTAAGATTCAAATCCCATTCACGTGGGAAAACATGAGGTGCGTTGAAATCTTTTCTTCGCCGGTTTGTCTATAAGATGATATCAAGCAAACGAGTGCAATTATGTAACTTGCTATGTAATTGGTTAATTGATTACATCCGGTAATACCCTACAAACCAGTATAGTGCAATCATAAATGTCTTAGCAATTATCAGTTTATGTATATTTCCACTGATCGAATATTATACAATCCGTATAAACGTTATTGGCATAAAGTACTCACGTAGCTGTTTTGTTTTCAATTTGTTGTCTGTCTGTATTAGCCCATATACATTCCACTGCAGGGCATGGGCCTCCTCTACAATCGAGAGTACGATTGAGAGTGGTTAGGCCATATAGTCCACCACGCTGGCTGGCTTTAACTCAATTTTATATACTCTCATACGCATATTTCAATATATAAAGTAAACAACTTTTACATGGTCCTTCGAGCCGGATGTTTTTTTTAATCAGTTTAATACTAACAATGAACTAACAACTAACACCATATTAAAAAAACAGTGATAACAACTCACAAAACCGTTACGACATAAACATTCCGGTACAGTTTAATGACCCGGCAAACCAATTTGCTATGGGTAATCAATCAATGCAAAATACTCGGCGATTAAAAATAATTTCACTTGTTTGGCAAACGGTAATATTGAGATCGAGTATTTTTAAAACTGTTGGATTTTATTAGTAATTCCGATTCCGGAATCATGGTGCATCACATTTAACTCCGTATATTGAGTTACGAAATTACTTTTAAATGGGCTGTTTTTGCTTATCATACTAATTTGTGTGACCTAAATCCAATAACGACATAGAAGATTATCTTTCTGCATTAGTGACTGTTATGTTGTTCTGCTTAATTACTTTTCCACTTAAAGAATCCCAGCATAGGGGAAGAAGTATACACGACAGGCGTATGTCGGTAAAACGTTTCATGAAATAATTTTACTTGATCAATCAATTATTATGTTTTAATATAAAAAAATTAAATGACTATTCGATACAGAATATAAAATGTGTGTATTGATAGTCAATCACCACGCACTAAAACGGTGAAGGAAAACATCGTGAGAAAACCTGCATGCCCTGCAACCCGAAATTACAGTTTTTAAAAAGGTTTGTACCTTATAATGTGTCAGCTTATATACGCCCCGTTGCAGGGCACTGGCCTCGCCTACAATCGAGAGTACGATTGAGAGTGGTTAGGCCGTATAGTCCACCATGCCGGTCTAATGTGGGTTGACGAACTTTACATACCATAGAAATTCTTATAAATCGGTTTAGCATGCAGGTTTCCTCACGATATTTTCTTCAGCGTTTTTCTTATATCCAGTAAGTTTTCAACATTTATCTAATACTAAAATTCGATCTTCACAAATTAGTTCTCGTTTAATTCGACAGTTTTTTTAAAATATTTTTTTTTCCTTAACAAACCAGAATAACAAGTATTCGAATATCCGAATAAAAATACCGAATATCGTCATACAAAAATCTCAAAATATTTTAGTGGACACTCTTTTACGATATCAAGTATAATAAATTTGTATGAAAAAATACCAGTTTGATATTGTGTTACTCGATTTTTATCGGCAAATAAAAATATAAAATATCCCTTTGGGTTAAAGTCAACAATATGGATTTAAATAAATTTGACAAAATATAGTCTTTTCCACGAGTATGTAATAAGATTTGGTCATTGAAAGCCTCCATTCGGCGACTTCCTAACCATCTCTATTTACCTGAATTCAAAAGTTGCATGCATACAGTATTTCTGTATTTTTACTGGTGATAGGTATCTAATATGCGGGAGGCCTCCAGGGTGGGTACCACCGCAATGTCTGTTTCTCCCGCCAAACAGCATGAAATGCACTGTTGTATTTCGGTTTGAAGGACATTGTAGGCAAAATAACTACTGGACATATTGAGACTTAACATGTTATGTCTCTGGGTGGCGAGCGCAATGGAATGTCAAGTGTTGCTTTATAATTTAAGTTGTTGTTTGGTTTTGCTACTGTTCATGAGCGGTCGTATTGCTTACCATCAGGCGAACGGCATATTCGTCTCGTCATTCAATGCAATAAAAAAAAGAAGGATCACTGCTGAACTAAAGCCATCTAAATCTCCAAAGTGTCAGCGACCTGTTGGCTTGTATTGGCAAGGGGCCTTCCTAACTATCTCTATTAGCCTGAGTTCAGATGATGCATTGCTTTGTATTTCAAGGCGTTGTTTTGCTACTGTTCATAAGCGGTCGTATCGCTTACTATCAGGCGAACGGCATGTTCGTTTCGCCGTTAAATGAAATAAAAAAAAATAAAAAAAAATGTCTGCATTCAGAGGCTTAGTACTTGAAGTATGACTTACTAAGTTCAGTGTCGCAGTCGGTGTACTCGTGGTTGCAGTCCACCGTGTAGGCGGCGGCCCGCAGCAGCAGCGCCAGCGCGCAACACAGCGCCAACGCGCGCCTGCACGCACCCATCACCGACTCCCCATCTAAACAAATCACATATTCATTAACAATTTGACAGCCTCCGTGGCCCAGTTGGATGGACGCTTGAACACGCGCACAACGCACAACGAGAGAAATATTTGTGTGATCCACTGGTTTTTGTTTCGGGTCTGGGTGTTTTGTGATATGGAAAAGTCTCTCATCGTTTCTGATTCCTACAAGAGTCAGTCTTTGTGTGGGGTCAGGACTATGTATGTGAGTGTTGGGTGTATTTATTTATTTATGATTTATTTTTTTTATAAAATGTCACTTATTATAGACTTCCATGTTACGATATAAAATAAAATATAAATAGGGGAGATCTATAGTAAGCAATGGACGGCATGTGACTAAATAGGGAGAGTCATTTTATTGATCAAAAGACGTGTATAAGCAGGAAACTGTGCAGCACTAGTTACCAAGTCGAGCAATCTGGGTTAAAAATATCATGAGTTTCCTGTGACTGAAATTTGTGCCTAGTATGATAATAGCCTTATCTCTAGGGTGGTTATTAGGTTGGCAAACGGTAAGTAGAATAGCGACACGTCTAGCAAAATCCACAGATATACCAATAAGATATGGACATATTTCACCATTATCATCATAATTTCTGCCTCAGGAAGTCCACTGCTGAACATAGGCCTCCAAGACCAAGGATCTCTACATCGACCTATTGGAAGCGACTTCAACCTATATATTCCACCTATTATATATGTATGTATATAAAGGTATATTTAATGTGCAACTATAAAGGTATATTTAATGTGCAACTATAAATATTGTAAATATTAACCGAATATTTTAGCCAAACATGGTTTCGTGTTTAGCAGAAGGAATAAATAGACTTTAAAGTATGTAATTTATTGACAATACTTGCAAATCTTTGTCCGTTAGCACAAAATAGTGCCAGAAAAACCTTGCATAATTGTAACATTTTAGGTGCGGCAAAATCTGGTCTGTAAGGTCAGAAGAACAACATTTTTGAACAGAAGAATTGTGTAATCCGATATTCAAGTAGAAAATGTTTATACATAGGATAGAATAATCATGTGAATTATTATTATTCAATTAGAAATTACTTATTTGAAAATACTTTTTTACGGTGACTGCCTCGGTGGCGTAGTTGTACCAAGGTACGATTACAAAGCTGAGGTCTCGGATTCGAATCCCGGGTTGGGCAAAGTGATATTGGATTTTTCTATTCATTATCAGCCCAGAGTCAGGAATTTGTGCCCGATATGGCGATAGGCTCGCCATCTATCACATTATGGGACGGAACATACAAGGCGAAATGTGGGTGTCCTGGCACCTCTGCCTACCCCTTCTGGGATATAGGCGTGAGTTTATGTATGTATGTATGTACTTTT
This sequence comes from Hyles euphorbiae, assembly GCA_023078785.2. Lineage (NCBI taxonomy): Eukaryota > Metazoa > Arthropoda > Insecta > Lepidoptera > Sphingidae > Hyles > Hyles euphorbiae. The sequence continues at coordinate 5,238,755 of CM041053.1, forward strand.
TACGGTTTTGTACAAGAATGTCAACTTTTACTAAAACAGTCTGTTTGTCACTTGTTTGAGTTTGTATCCTATCATTAAAAGATATGGTACGTAATAATTACTAAGGTTCAGATCATTAGCTACATTGAATGGTATTTTCGATAAACACAGCAATCATCATTACTTGGAATGAGGACTTGACACAAGGACGAGCTATTGTCTCGTACAATCAAACATTTGACTGTCATTTAACTACGTTTATGGATATTTTGAATTTAAAGATATATCATGTTGGTGATCTGCGTACTTTCTCCTTCTAAAGGTTGTATTTTATCGTCATATAGGTTCTTTTTTTTTTTTTTTTTTTATTGCAGTGAATGGCGAGACGAGCATGCCGTTCGCCTGATGGTAAGCGTTGCGACCGCTCATGAACAGAAGCAAAACCAAACAACACCTTGATTTACAAAGCAATGCTTGGCATTCCACTGCGCTCGCCATCCTGAGACATAAGATGTTAAGTCTCAATATGTCCAGTAGTTACTCTGGCTACAATGTCCTTCAATCCGTAACACAACAGTGCATTTAAACTACTGTTTGACGGGTGAAATAGGCATTGCGGTGGTACCCACCCAGGCAGCCTCTCACATATGAGAGACCTACCACCAGTATCAGGTTCTCTGTTATTTCTTGTATTTAAAGGTTTAAAGTTTTTGGAAGTAAGCCTAGACAAATAAAATTAATTTGGGTTTATGATATACCATGCAAAAATCCCTTTAAAGTTTACAATGAAGCGATTACCACAATTTTACAGAAATATGCTTCAATATAATTTAAAAGCAAGTCAAGTACAAGGTCATCCGCCATCGGAACATTAACTGTATCAAACCATGTAATTTGGTTACATTTTGCGGTAAACAAAATCTGGGTCGCTTTCTTCAAAAATCGTTCTTTATGGTCAACGGAATTCGCATTTATACGAGTACTTTTGAATTAAAATAAGTGATGTCTAAAGAATGAATGGTTTTTTTTTTTTTTTTTTATACTGGCCTGGCATAGTGGCGGCATTGCACCTGATGGAAAGTGTCAATGCCGCCCAGGCAGAGTATCCATTGGCATCGGACGGCAGTCCCATGCCAATGGAGACAATTATGCCGGCCTGCTAAGGTGCCTCTTCACACCGCGGCGGAAGGACCCAGGATTGTAGGAAGGAGGGAACACGTACGCCGGCAAACAATTCCACAGCTTGACGGTGCGGCACAAAAACGAATTTGAGAACCGTTTGGTTCGCGCCGGGATGGTGTGGACCGTCAAGTTATGGCTTCGCAAGCCAGCACGCGTGGTTCTGGTTAGGAATGGAGAGGAGGGGAGCAAGTTGAACAATTCTTCAGGTACATTAAAGGCGATTAATAACTTCGGTAATTAAATTAAAATTTATTATATAGAAAAGAAGATTTATAAGGCTGACGACTAATCATTAAAAGGTATATAAAAGAGGTTATTTAGCATTATTTTACTAAATTATTAATTACTCGGAAAAAATGGCCGCGACGACCTCGACCAATTTAGCAGCACTTGGATGACATCAGCAACTGATAGGGATAAGTGGAAGGGGTTGAGGAAGACCTTTGCCCAGCAGTGGGACAGAATAGGTTATTAAAAAAAGTGTAATTAACCAACACAAGCCTAAGTTTCAAGACAATAACTGTTTTAGTATGTGAGAGCTCGAGAACACAGTAGGCAATGAAGAATAAGTCATAAATATGCTATTAAGGTGAAAGAAAGTGACCATTTGGAGAGAAATGACCTCATAGTTTCTAAACATACGTATATTTTTATGAATGGGTGTTTATTAATACATTTTAAATAGATTCCGTATTTTAGTTTCAGTACGATTGAGAATAGTTAGGGCATATAGTCCACCACGCTGGTCTAGTGCGGTTTGGCGGACTTACATATTATTGAAATTCTTATAAATGTAGTGTTGTATCTCACGATGTTTTTCTTCACTGTTTTAGTGCATGATGATTGGCTATCAATACACACATGACACTTATAGGTGTGCCCTGGGATTCGAGCCCACGACCACCGTGAACAAGTCGGCAGCCGCGTCTAGTCCGTTTACCAACAGGCCACCACGCACTAACATTTATACAGTTGGTTTAACTGACACAGTGTATATTCAAAGCCGTGAAATCCGCGAGATGAGTCACCTCGATTTCTTTACACATAATGCACAGCCGCGATATTGGAAACTGCCATTGTTTCCTACTAAGAAAACATAAAGCGTGTGTTACTTAAATTTTTGCGATGGTATTCGAAATGTTGAGTTATTGTTGTTTGTGCTGATGTTTTAGTTCGTAGAAGAATGACGTGGTAGTCAATTTTATGGTGCAAAGTTACCGTCACCCATGAAAGACGCCAATGCTAAATCTTTATTTGATAAGAGAAAAAAAATAAAGTCCTTATTTATTTATTAAGTTCACTAACATCCTACATATACACGGTATTAAGTATCATAAAGTACCCGTCATGTACAGGGACGACAGCTCAACATATTTACATAAAGAGTGTTTAAACCTCAAAAATGAAATATAAAATAAAATAAAATGTATTTCTAAACTAACAACAAAAAAAATGCCATAAGTTTTTCAACTGGATTAATATAACTATGTCGCAGTTATTAAGCCCTCCGTATAACATTAGCTTTCATATTTAGATTTCTTACAATACGAGTATTACAGTCAAACTAAAATTAATGTCAATACACTTATTGGAGTTCGGGGGACTAATTTCACATTTTAATAGTAAGGAAGAAAATTGCCTAAAACGCATTATAATGAATGTATATCGTTCAAAGTTTCCTTATTCACTGTATGAAAGAAGATTTTATTTTGAAATTACTAGTACGTAATCAAGTCCATTCGGTGGTGATTTTTTAACATGACTAATGACGCCTGTTTAACTGCCGTTTTATAAAATCAATGACATTTCGTGTTCCGAATGAATAAAGATATGATTTATAATCTAAAGGACAGTGACTGTAACATTGGGTTTTACCCTTAATGTAAGTCATCCATTGACTATTAAATAAGGTCGTGCTTTATGGTAGTGGCCTCAAATATTATAAAGTTTGCTGCAAAAAATTATGTAACGGGGTTATGAATAGGAAAAGTATAGTACAATTTTCCGGTTAATCTAATAAAATATATTACCAGATTTTCAAAACTTGTCACTTTGTAGTTGTTGAACTTGTGTTGAATATTTATTATTAACTACACATTTTAAAGCCTCGGTGGCGTAGTTGTATTACGATTCGCAATAAAGCTGAGATCTCGGGTTCAAATCCTGGTTCTGGCAATGTGATATTAGACGTTTTCTATTCATTATTAGCCCGGATTCAGGAAATTGTGCCTGATACGGCAATAGGCTCGCCTGGGTTTCCTGGCAGCACCTCTACCTACCCTTTTTGGGAAAAAGGAGTGAGTTTATGTATGTATGTACTAAGTACTTTAAGAAAATATACAGTCGTTCCTTTGTAGTTTAAATTATAATTTAATATTAGGTCAAGTGGTTAGTATGTTATACAGTAAAAGCTCTTTATTCGCGGGGTATAGGTTCCGTAAATATGCCGCGAATACAGAAACCGTGAATATGGAATGGTATTTTGTATGGGATTATAGGGGATACGTTCCTTGGTGACAAAATTAAAAAAAAAAAAAAAACAACATAAAAAGAAACAATTTAATTGAAGTTTTTGACCATACTTATTGATTATTATCTTCAGGCATAGGCAACGGTTTACAGAATTTTGTATTTTTTTCTTGTGTGGCAGTTTTTAAAAGCTCTTTCAGTTCAAACTGATATTCAGCAGTGGTATTAACAATTTGCCTCTTAAAAATAAGACCTCGTTCCATAGACGGATCAATTTTCATAAAGAAATCTCAAAGCTCATTTGCCATTCTTAAACCTTCTCTAAGATTATTCAGATTAAATTTCACATTTCCAGTGTTTGTTGAAGCCTCTTCTTCAATGGGCTGTGCATTTAACATTTCCTCCAAGTCGGTTTCAGTCAAATCTTCATCTTGCGATTCAAGCAATTCTTGAATGTCACTTGATTCTATCTGTTCGAACCCATCTCGTCCTATTCCATTCGCAATTTCAGCTATTTTAGCAGCCAAAGTTTGAATTTCCATAGATTGTTGTAATAAGAGGTCTATTTTACTTTTTTATTAGTCCATTTATCGGCCCGTTTACAAATGATTTTTGGTTGGATACATATTGGAATTATTTTTACTAATATGCATGTAATATGTACCGATTAGATCCGCGAATAAAGAAATTCCTAGCCGCGAATATAGGAATTGGGTCACAATTTTTTAATCCGCGAATAGTGAAAACGCGAATGAAGGAAGCGCGAATAAGGAGCTTTTACTGTACTCGTATACTAGTAACTTGAAAACCAATCATGAATTGATACTAACTAAGCAAAAAAGACTATGGCTGCAAATGATTACCCAGAAATATTAAGAACATAAATCAATAAACTTCAAATGGATATAATCCAGTACTGAGCAATACGCCTCGGTGCTCGGTGCAATTAACTGGGAATTATTTAATGCGCATCGTTTAGCTTTACTATAATCGCTCTTACAGAGTCGTATTTGAGTGCGCATGAACGTAGCAAAGATTGTGAAACTATTTCTAACGTGTTTCGTGTTAAAATGACGTTTAATATTACATTAGGCAGCGTTGACAATATGCTTACATACGAGTAATTATCAATATTGTTTTAATTGGTGAAATAATCGTACTTTATAATCCGACACCAATTTCGAATGTTCAAACATTCAACGTCTAAAGTAAGTTATACATATTGAGTTATCCAGTAGTTACTCTGGCCACAATGTTCTTCAATCGGAAACATGACGCTGCATTTACAGTTTTACACTGCTTTTAAACTAGGTGTACTTATTGCTACATTTAAATCCAAACAATGATAAAGACACAAAAACATTCACTATTGAACATCATAATTTACTTAAAACTACTGGTTCAATGTACAAGCATGACCCATATCGGACAATTACATAATGAGTTGTTTCGTCAGAGTACGATAAAACCCGTATCTCATTTGTTTTTATGTAAAATCATAACAGAGACCGAATATTCATTGAACAGATTCAATTTACATTGAATATATAATTTTGGCTTGCGGATGAGCGTTTGAATTGCTTCTTTTATGAAAACCGTTCAATTAATGAAATGCATTTTCTTGTGGGCTTACTTGAAAAGCAAATTAAATGGCATACAATTAGAATGCTTAAATTTATGTCTTATAATTCTGATATAATTACGTAAACACTGAAGATGACTTAAAAATATTACGCTAGACACAAACTATTTCAATTCATTTTTCCAGCAACCCGTTAAAAGCTACCCGTATTCAGCGACTTACTGCAATCTTCATTAAGTTGTCCGTCTATCTCACCAGGCTGGCAGGTAGGTCTCTATTCGATAAATTTCCTGCTCCATTGGCTATCAGTTTTCCAAGCTGCGTACTTTCCCCACTGCAATTTTTTTCCTCTAGGGTATCGATAAAAGGTATTGATATAATTATCGCATATATGGAATCCAAAAAGGAAAATATCCTCGGTGGCTTAGTTGTACGGTACGAGTACAAAGCTGAGGTTTCAGATTCAAATCACGGGTAGTGCAAAAAGTGATATTGGATTTTTCTAGTCATTATATCAGTCTAGAATCAGGAATTTATGCCCGAAATGGCGATAGGCTCGCCCCTTATCACATCGTAGGATCGCAACATACAAGGCGAAATACGGGTATCTTGGTAACACCTCTGCTAAAAGGCTTGAGTTTATGTATGTATAAAAAGGAAGACTTCGCTATTTATTACGATAATCCGCTCCTGTACGTTTAAACGTGTTGAGTTTTACTTAGTCTTACTTTCTATGGCGGTACTTGCTCTCCTACATCAATTGCAGAATAACAATCAGAAATCTAGGGCCACATAATTAATATCTGATTGCGTTTCTGTTCTCATAGTTGCAATTGCCACAGACGAGTTGCCGTCAATTCCCACGTGTTTACAATGGGTTAGTTTTTCTCGCCTAATCGGTCACCGTCGTTTCGTAACTTTGTGTGATTGTTGGAATAGGCATTGTTTCGACTCCATTCGGCGTTTACCTCAATTGCGTATTTGCATGTTGGTGTACGTACCGTTTGTGTTTGACCAGATGTGAAGATACGGGGCTGATTGGCGTAAAAAGGAAGACGAAGTCAATGAGTTTCTTGGGGCTTTGTCCCATATTATTAAAATTACTTAAATTCTGCGAGTGAGATACATAGCAGTGGGTTATGAAAAGCTGACATTTAAAAATATGCTTGGCTTTGAGTTACCCAAAGTTCATAGCCATAGGTCATGCACACTGCCATATTTTTATTCACTTAGTTATTGCGTAGTGGCCTGGTGGCAACAAGCTCACGGTGGTCGTGGGTTCGAATCTCAGGGCAAACATTTAACTTTTCGGTCTCATATGGATATACGATAACGGTGAAAGAAATAGCGATTTGTAAGAATTTCTATGATAGTAAAGGCCGCTAACCCGCAGTAGGCCAGTGTGGTAGACTATATAACCTAACCACCCTTATTAGTACTCTCACCTCGGCTGTAATCAGTACCAAACTTTGTTTCTGTAACATTCAAGTCGTCCTAAAAGTATTGAAATAAACTATTATTTACGGATTTTATCGCGAATTTAGTTTAATTTTTTATATTTTGACTTCCCGACGTTTCGATTACTTTACAGCTTTCGTGGTCACGGGGCGGACTTCAATGTGTAACATTCGCGTAAATCTAAGAAACCATTGTCCTAAAAGTACCTATAATTTAAACTTCTTAACGGAAATTTATCTAAAATTAGTATAAAATTATATGAATATAAACGAATACCAGCAATCTTCGAGTTCTTGTGGTCGGGGAACTCAAAACAGATCGTATTGCTTCAGGTTCATTAACTAATGTCGTATGTAATTACTTATATATAATGTATACAGCACAGGGTTGGATAAAGTGGCTTGTCTATCACACCAGAGATCCCTTATCTATCCTATTGAGAGTAAATGGGACGCAACCAGTTCTAGGCATGTCCAAAGTAGATCGATTCATCGTAAAGAATCTTTGTGGTGAGAATCGATTGAAAATCACAATGTAAGAAGTCTGGGAATTGTATCGATTGTGCCGACTGTGCTTCATTCTATCTCTTCGGTTTCATATTCATGTAGTATTGATGTGTCTATGGTCATCCATGCTCTATGACACTTTCCCGCCAATTCGCAAAATTAAAAAGTTAACACAGTCAGTAATAAATTAGCTCAATAAGTAAACGGTTGTTTTATTACGTACAATAAACATATCATTGGCGACGAGGTACGAGTACTACTCACGAATTAAAGAAAAATGGCTTATATCGGAAATTTAACTAGTTTCGATCATAAAACTGGCGAGTGGCAGATATTTAAAAGCAAATTACTTCAGTTTTTAAAGATAAACGAAGTTAAGGAAGATAACAGGAGTGGAATTCTTCTTACTTATATTACCGACGAGACATACCGTTTACTACGTAACTTAGCTTACCCAAAAGAATTGGACTTGCTAAAGTTTTCGGACCTAATTTTATTACTCGACAGTCATTTCAAGCCGAAGCAGTGCTCCTTTGCAGATAAAGCTAATTTTTATGGAGCAATTAGACATCCAGGCGAGACTATAGGAGAATGGGTGGCTCGAATTAGAGGACTTGCAAGCTATTGTGATTTCGGAACCGCCCTGGAAACGAACTTGCGGGATCGTTTTGTCCTTGGCCTGGGCTCGGGGCCTGAACGTGACAAGTTGTTCGAACAGAACGCTTCCACGCTGACATTGGCGAGGGCTATTGAATTGGCAGAGCAAGCCGCCTGCGTTAAGGAGGCAAAAGTCATGATGTGCAACACTGAAACAGTACGAGTCAAGGAGGAACCGATATATAAGGTTAAAATCCAGGCACAGCACGGTCGCGGAGAAACACGGCGAGGTGGCGTGGGCGGTGCGAGCAGCGCAGGCAGCGCGAGCGGAGCGATCTCCGGTGACTTTTTCCGGTGTTCAGTGTGCGGCTTAAAAAATCATTCAAGTGACAAATGTCGGTATAAAAGTTATAAGTGTTCAAAGTGCGGTAAAAAGGGACATTTAAAAAAAGTTTGCAAGGATGTTAAAGACTTGAGCGTTTATCACGTAGATAATGGCCAGGGCGAACCAAGTGATTCTGCAATGTCATGTTGTGAGGAATGTCAAAACTTCAATATAAGGTATGTCACAGATAAACCAATTAAAATTGACCTTATATTGGGTAATCAAAGTTTATCTATGGAATTAGACACGGGCTCTGGCAGCTGCGTAATATCTGATAAATTGTACAAAGAAAAGTTTTCCAGCTATGCCCTACAAACTAGTAGTATTAAAATGTGCTTATATAATGGACATAAAATTACTCCATTAGGTTATTTTATAATTGACGCTTTATATAATAAAATACATAAGTACATCAAAATTTTTGTTGTTGCTAATGGCGGCCCACCGTTACTGGGGAGAGATTTTATGTCCGCTTTTAATTTGTTTATTACCACTGATAATAATTCACTGCGTAGCGATGAAAATTTGTATAAAGTTTTAGAAATGTTTTCGGATTTGTGGCGTGATGAATTAGGTGCCTTCAATAAGTTCAAAGTTAGTTTAAAATTGAAGGATAATGCTAGTCCAAAGTTTTTTAAGCCACGCACGGTACCCTTTGCTCTAAGAGAGAAAGTTGAAAATGAGTTAATTAGGTTGGTACGCTTAGGTATATTAGTTCCCGTCGACTACTCACAATATGCAACACCTATAGTACCCGTACTAAAATCTAACGGTATGGTTAAAATCGCCGGTGATTTTTCAATAACGCTCAATAAAGACCTCATCATAGAAAAATACCCACTGCCTCGAATTGAAGAGGTGTTTGCTAACATCGGGGGTGGTGAGCAATATAGTAAAATTGACTTAAAAAATGCTTATAATCAATTTTTATTAGAAGAGTCCTGTCAGGAGCTTACCACGATTAACACACACAAAGGGCTGTATAAATACACTAGGTTGGTATACGGTTTAGCAAACGCACCGGCAATATTCCAAAAGTCAATGGAAACTCTTCTTTCTGGCATAGACGGTATCAGTATTTGGCTCGATGACATATGCATTACCGGACATGATAAAACAGCGCATATGAATAGACTAGGTGAAGTTCTAGGTAGGCTCCGTGATGCCGGCCTGCGTCTTGAAAAGGACAAATGCGAATTTTTCCAAGACAGTGTTACATATTTAGGCTACGTTATTAGTAAAGAGGGTATTAAAACATGCCCGAATAAAACACAGGCCATAATTAATGCCCCCGAGCCCTCTAACGTAACGGAGGTAAAAAGATTTTTAGGGATGGTAAATTATTACCGAAATTTCATTCCAAATGCGTCATCCGTTCTAAGTCCATTACATGAATTGTTACGTAGCGAAACACCTTGGGAGTGGGGGGAGCGGCAGCGCCGTAGTGTGGCGGCGATTCGGCGTGAGTTAGCATCGGAGCGCGTTCTCGCTCATTTCGAACCTACAGCGCAATTAGTAGTGGCAGTGGATGCAGGGCCGTGTGGCCTAGGAGCCGTGCTGTGGCAGCGCGACCATGCGGGCGTCGAGCGCCCGCTGGCGTATGCATCTCGCTCACTCACCTCTAGCGAACGAAATTACAGCCAAATACAGAAAGAGGCGACAGCTATCATTTTCGGCATTAGACGTTTCCACCAATATTTATATGGTCGTGCCGATCCATTTATCTTAAAAACAGATCATAGGCCATTAGTTTCAATATTTAATAATAAGACTGGTATACCCGTAACTACCGCGTTGAGACTACAGAGATATGCAATAATTTTGTCTGCCTATAATTATATAGTACAATACGTACCCAGTGAAAACAACCAAGCAGCTAATTATTTTTCGCGTGCACCATTGAAACATACGGCGGCGGATATTGTGGATAGTGACATAGATACATATTATGCGCTTAGATTTCTCGATACATCATCGCCGGCAGTTAAGTTTAAGGACATAGTACACATGACTGAACGCGATGAAACATTAAAATCAGTTATTAAATACATGAAACATGGTTGGCCACGCAATATTAAATGTTCATCAATATTGCCATATTTTCAGTGTAAATCGGATCTTCAATTTGAAAACGGCTGTTTATTCAGGGGACACAGAATGGTCATACCATCAATCCTAAGAGAAAAAATATTACGGGAATTACATGATACACACTTGGGGATCGTAAAAACTAAAAGTAATGCTCGAAGTAGGATGTGGTGGCCAGGTATCGACAAAGAAATCGAACGTTGGATAGGTTCGTGCGAGATTTGCGTGAGCGTGCGACCGGCGCCGCCGCGAGACCCGCCCGCGCCCTGGCCCGCTGCAGAGCGCGCCTGGCAGCGCGTACACATCGACTACATGACTATAGGGCAAAGGGTATACTTAGTGGTCATAGATGCATATTCTAAGTGGTTGGAATGTTTGTATATGCGTAACGGAACATCCACGAGTGCTTTGATTGATACATTAAAGGCAATTTTTTGTACGTTTGGATTACCGGATTTGTTGGTTTCCGACAATGACGTTAAAATTAATTCCTTAGAATTTAAGACATTTTGCAGTAACAATGGCATTGAATACTTGACGTCACCTATATATCACCCACCAAGTAATGGTCTAGCAGAAAATTCTGTAAGAATTTGCAAAAAATGTTAAAGTGCATTATAAAAGAGAATGTATCAATACAGCAAACACAGCAACAATTGTTAGGTTATTTATTTAATTATAGAAACACTGTTCATTGTACTACCGGCCAAACTCCTTCTCAGTTAATGTTTGGGAGAAAATTGAGATCCCGCCTTGATTTAATATTACCTTCCGTAATAAATAATAAGAACAAAACAAGCGCGACAGTGCCTGGCAAAAGAAATTTCGAAATAGATGACAAGGTGTGGACCCGCTGGTACAGTGCGCGGAATGAAATTTGGAAACTAGGTGTTGTTAAGGAGAAAATAGGTAATAAGATGTACAAAATTCTAATCTACGATCTAAATGTGTACTGCATAAGGCACGTTGATCAGATGATGCGATATAAAGGCAAAAATAGGCTACCTAATGCTATGCCTAATGCATCTCATCAGATTCCCGCATCACCATGTATGGTAACCTCAGATAATACGCTTGAACTAGTCCATCCGCTGTCAATGGGCAGCCGGCCGTTGATCAGGGAAACCGACGAGCAGGTCCCTGTAGTAGAGTCCGATGAGTTGCAGTCGCCACCAACCACGGGTAATAACGTAAAAGAAGTCGTGGCTGGTGAGAGTGAGGGTGGAATTGACGAGAGTACACGTTGTCAATCACCTGTGCGTGACGTCAGCGACAATGTGCACGGTGACCCCACTGATGCAAATGTACCAGGACCATCGCTCCCAAACACACGTCCAAAACGTACGAGGAAAATAGTAGATTATAAGAAATATTTTTAAGAATTTAACAAAATGGTTTATGTAGTTTGTAGGTTTTATTTTTTATTGTATATTGTTTGTTTACCAGGTGTCCAAATTAAGTGTGGAGGAATGATGTGTCTATGGTCATCCATGCTCTATGACACTTTCCCGCCAATTCGCAAAATTAAAAAGTTAACACAGTCAGTAATAAATTAGCTCAATAAGTAAACGGTTGTTTTATTACGTACAATAAACATATCAAGTATACTTCATGTTTACACGGGTATATTATATTGAATAGTTTGCACTCCACATAGATAGGTATAGATCGTAAGCCTATGCTTCTTTGTCCTGTCCGGATAAATATAAAAATTAACTTCCTTAGCTACTCTCATATTATTGTAGACTTTGTAAAATTGTATTTCCTCTACGGGTACCAATAACCGTTTTTTTTTAAACATTGATGTTCTCTTTTTAATATTTTAATCGATAGGAAAAAGCCTTACCATCCCTATCCACATGTTGGCTATTTGCAAAATCATCTTATCGCGCCGTCTGAGGAATTCTTTTGTTACATTATTTTTCTTGGCACTTCGATCGTACTCGGGTTGCATTTTGTGGAATGGAATTTTAATACGGCTTTGATATTGCCCGGACCATATTTATGGCTGTTTAAGGAACCAAATAGGTTTGTTTTGCCACGTTTTTAGGTTAAGAATTTTGTACCTCTTAAACTTTCAAATATTCATTTTTATTCTTATTTGTTACTTGGTTAGGTTTTGCGATATAAAGTTAGTAAATTACAGCATTAGAAAGGAATACTTCTTACATAAATCGTACAAGTTATGTATTCAAGAAAATCTCAGGCTTCATAATAGCTTCCAAACAACCAACGTTTAGTCTTTAAGTATGCCTAAGGTATTAAAATAAATATATTTTCTATGTGTTACATAACATCATCTATTTGATCTGCGATATTCTATAGAAAGTATGATTAAAACCTGACAATTAACGTGTGTTTTGACGTCATATATAATTTATTTTGAATGGTTTTTCATAACTATGTAATGCAAATGATATACCTACTATACGGTTGTAAAATTTTAAGTTAGTATTGTAACTTTTCAGTGACACCAGAATACAAATAAAAGATAGAAAACTGAAAGATCTCTAACAACCATATTGTCCGAAAAAAACTTCACAATAAACATATTATTGGTATTCTATTGATAAATAATAATGAAACTAGCTGTAACTTATTAACAGGATGGTGTCCAGAAGCAATCATGGATTAAGATTGTGAATTTCCGCTGACGCGCTCACTTCCTGACCCCAACAGGTATATGCTGACAGCTGACGTATCGCGCATAATGCACAATGACGAAAATCACTTGTATCGCTTCTTGCTTGTATCACACGACTTTTTCTTTCATAACAGTCTGTCAATCGATTTTTGTAGATTAAGTGTCGTGGGACTTTAATTTAATCTGTTGAAAATTACAAATTGTGTTGTTGATTTCTCTCAGTCAATTAGTAAGTTTTACGTCGTTTTACATCTTCATCTGCATCCGTATTAGACCATATACGTCCCACTGCAAGTCACAGGTCTCCTCTTCAATCAAGAGTACGATTATTATGGGCTAGGCCGAATGGTCCACCACGCTGGCCTATTCGTGGTTGGCGGACCTTATTTTGGTTCTGATTTTTGAATTTAGTAAATGACTCCTACATGAGTACCTAAGTAGTTAGAATAACTATAATTGAGTTATATACTCAACAATTTTCACAATAAAGTCGTTAAGAATATAAGTATTCTTTGTAGCCACAAAAGGCTCATTACCAATTTGCGTACATCGTCATGCTTTTGTCAGTAAATTATTCAAAATTGGACATAGAAACATTTTAATCTACAAACTCTTGACATAACAAATAACGACTATTTAATACGTCTGTTAAACATCATTTAAAGTTTCGCAAATTTTGATAGCACATTTCACAATGCTAAACGCACATGCAATATGTCGAGAACGGTCGATTACCTAAGACAGATCCCATTTGTGTAGTGAATTAAACTAAAAAACATCGTTAAGCTAAGCGAACCATTCAATTCGCCATAAGCGTTCCCAGGATATTGCGTGTTTGACCTTGCTAAAAATAGGGGGTCAGCTGTGCGTATCAAACAAAAGAGGGCTATTTTACATTAAAAAACAAGTCTTTATACGCAAGCAAAGGTATTATTACATACGGCTTTGGAATTGAATAATTCTTTGAATTTATTACAGCTGTTGATTTTTTTATTACAAAGGAAGTTTTATCATACGATCTACATTGATATGACTTTTTTAGGGAGTTTAATTTAATTAAGATGTTATTGTTAGTATTTTTCTTGTGAGAACATGAAATTCTGCTCTACAATTTTGGCTACCTCTTGTTTGCTTATTAGAATTGAATTCTAATAATAACTGGCTCACAGACTTTTAGATTGAGTTGAATGAACTCTATAAATCAATTTTAATTTTCAAATATGGAATCTGTTATATTTCAAATTCCATAAAACACCTACACATCGTCTAATTGACAAATAAGGTTTTGTGTAAAACGAAACGTATGGCATACTGACAATTACAGTCGTAGTCGATGTGAACATACGAACACGGCCGCATCATTTCTAGTTTCTTGTTGGCTCAGGTGTGGTGTGAACGGAGCCTTGGGAATGTGTTCTTAAGATTTTAATAATATACATTATACAAAGGGAGCTAATGACGTTTTCAACACTATATACATAATTGTATAGGCTCATGTTTCTTGACTTGAGTACTACAGTATATTGGGGCTACTGACATACATATCTACTAGATTTTAATCCCAAAACTCACACAATGAAAATTGTCCGATCTGGGATTCAAATCCAGGAGCTAAGTTTATCAATCAAGTAAGGTACATTTAGTTTAGAAATAGCGAAGTGTTTAGAGCAACAACATTCACTTTTAAACGGTAAATAGAAATCACGACCCACCTTCCATAGCTTTCACGCATAAAATATTTTGAATATCTCTGATATGCTCGAGAATCTGAGGATTCCTCTATAAGCGGAAATAACTATATTTATATTTAGTCATGGCAATTCTAAATACACAAACAGGGTGAGATTTTCTAGTGGGCGTGGATGGCCAAATCCGAAACTGAGTAATAGCGAAAAATGCTCAAAGGACTTCCGAGACCGATTTTGACGTAAACTAAAACTGCATACTTAGATTTTTGATAATCCAATATGCCCAGCTAGGAATCAAATCCAATGAATTAAAAAAAAACAGGCTGTATTATTCAGCATTCGATAATGTTGCTAATTGGGATCAAATTCTGGGAAGTAATGACACAAGTCAAATTAAAGGAAAGATGTAATTTTAGGCAAAATTCAAATTTTTCTTCAGTTTCTTAGCACCTTACCTCCCTGCGTTGGTAGAGGAACACTAGTTAAACATAAACCTAAACCCTATATAGTCGGCTAGTAAATAACTTGGCGGTGATTTTCGCGCCCACCCGTAATATACCATTTAAATTCGCGGCCAAGCTGTTGCTTTGACTAAGAATCTACTGCGTACTACACCGATGGAATTTTGATATGTAATCAAAATATAGGGTTGCTCCTAGCTTTATTTATTTAACAATACTAATATAATGGTTGAAAAATAATCAACAAAGGCCAGTGAGCCTTGTGCAATCCTATCAGCCTCCCCTCCCTTTACGAGAAGAGATTAACAATTTTCCTCCTTTGTAATTGTTTTTATTCATTTATTTATACCGTTTACATATAGTATGCAAACTTAATGCCCGAGGCATTTTTTGCCAGTCGATATTTAAATGATTCAGAGATAAGACAAAGAAAAGTAACTAAAGTGATGTGATGATAGAGAGGATCTATATATATTTTCTATATATATACACTTAGTTATGATTTATGTATAAAACTAAATAATAACCTAATGATTCGCGTTAGATTTATTTTTAAGTATGGATTAATAAAAATAATGTTTTGTTGAATTTATTATATAATATAATAATGTGTAATATAATTATGATTTATTAGATGGCGTCATATAAAGTTATCATCAATTCCATGTTTGCTTGGTTTAATGATTCACTTTACACTTATAGCAAATAATTATCTATTTTATATATTTTCATTATTTCTTCTACACAATAAACAATAGTGTACAGAGTACAAACGACAACAAAGTACCTACAAATGGCGGTCTTATCGCACTAAGACAATATCTACCATACAACCATTGGATAGATTTCTGTCTGTCTGTATCAGCCCATATACATCCCACTGCAGGGCACGGGCCTCCTCTACAATCGAGGGTATGATTGAGAGTGGTTAGGCCATATAGTCCACCACGCTGGCCTAGTGCGAGTTGGCGGACTTACATACCATAGAAATTTTACAAATCGCTATGGTATGCAGGTTTCCTCACGATGTTTTCCTTTACCGTTTTAGTGCGTGGTGATTGACTATCAATACACACGTGACTTCGAAAAGTCAGAGGTGTGCCCTGGGATTCGAACCCGCGACCACCGTAAACATGTTGGCAGCCGCGTCTAGTCCGTTTACCAACAGGCCACCACGCACTTATTGGCTCTCCGGCGGGGAATCGAACCCCGGTAAGCTATACAGCCTCTCATAAACAGTAGCAAAACCAAACACCTTGTATTACAAAGCAATGCTTGGCATTCTACTACGCTCTTCATCCTGAGACATAAGATGCTAAGTCTCAATATGTACAGTAGTTACTCTGTCTACAATGTCCTTCAATTTGAAGCTGTTTCACGGAAGAAGTAGACATTGCGGTGGTACCTACCGAGATGGCCTCTGACAGACCTACCACCAGTATATAATATACATAATGATGAAGATCTGAACATTTTAGAGCCAATATAAAAAATAACGCGTACTCACCGCGCATAGGAACGGCCTAGAGGTGTATGTAATAGCCAAAGCCGCAAGAAGATTTATAATGTCATGGTATTGCCATATATCTACGAGTCAATTAAATATTTTAAAGTTAGATGTTTTATTTTAGTGATTGACACACACTACTTACTTACTTTTTTCGTTGCAGCCATCAGGTCCAGAACTATCACTCGACACTACGCCGCCATCATACTTCGACAAACGGTAAGAATACGTCATATTTTTCCCCAGTGCCCAGGGATTCGAACCCACGATCACTGTAAACATGTGGGCAGTCGCGTCTAGTCCGTTTACCAACAGGCCACCACGCACTTGGATGGATTTACTTATCGCGTAATCCCTATCGCGTCAATTCCTAACTTAACCTCAAAATTGGTGATCTTTTTTCGATTACCGACGACCGAACAACCCACCTTATACCAAGACAAAGATGCCAGGCATACCATCAAGCCACCAACCAATCCGAATTTGAAACAAACACACAAAAAACCCCCCAGCGCAATACATATATGGATTAAGCAATAACAGTTGGCAGCGAGTTTTTGTAGTCTGCCAACCCTGCCATATCGACGCATACCGGTAAATTAACGATATATTTGTGGAACAACTTAAGCGCCGGATATTAAACGATTGAAAACTCTGTTGTACTAAGGTTTATTTACTGTTAAGTAATTTGACGCTTAAAAAATAGTTTATTTGTTTCGGGTCTGGGCGTTTGCGAAAGCGAAAAGTCTCTAGTAGTTTTTCATACCTACGTCACAAGACTCAATTGATTTTAATGTAGGGTCAGGTCTATGTATGTGACTATTGGCTAAGTACCTAATGATTTATAATTCATAGAACAGCTACGTCACCACAACACCACAGAAGTATGTCGGCAATGTGCGCCTGAGCCTCAACATTCTTGGACCATGAACAAAGGGTAGACCAAAGAAGCGCAGTCTAAATGTCACCAAGGGAGATAGAAGGGTCAATGGCCTTACTATTGAGGATTGTGAAGTTCGAGCGAAATGGAGGAGCCTCAGCCAGAAGGCTTGGCATTGGCTATGATAACGCCAAGTAGAAGGAAGAGAGAAAGAACAGCTATTTCGTCGGGTTATACTTCTCGCAGTGTAGTCTCGTCGTTTCTCGTAGTAGCTAAATTGGATAGTAGGTGGGCCACGTCTGTCGCAAACGATGATCGGTGAACTAGACAAGTGTTAGAGTGCAGACCGGGCTTAGTTCAACGTAGTGTAGGATGTTCTGCTGCATGATAGACCGCCGCGCCGACTTGAAAAGAGTATGGATTGGTAGTGGATGGATGAGGGTTTCTCCAAGCCGGGTTTATTTAGCCATTTCAACATCTAGCTTTGGGTGGTGATATGCTGAATATAACAAGAGCTACGTACATAGTAGAGCCCAGGGGCGACAAAGGTTGTTGGTAGAAAATGTCAGAGGCATGTCTGCCTGTTTAATTTTATTGTATGAAGTTTAAAAAATAAATTTTTGAAGTCCGATCTCCGAACGCCATGTTGGTATTTAGTTTGAGATTGTCTGAATCCATTAGTATTTTGTGTTATATTAATACCTAAATTATGTCATACTTACATCTGTTAATAAGATTGTAACTGATGATAATATCAGATGTAACAAATTATAAAACAAGTTGATCTTTTATCAAAGTATTAATAGGTATGACTAAGTAAGTAAAATTAATATTACACTTCGCGTTTATATTTTCCAGCAAATATCAATCTTTTTCGCATAGATTGATATTTTCATAAATCTAGTATAGTTTATACTTTATGTATATAAATGAAATACTTTTAAAGAACTTTTAAATATAGAAGTTTCGGCACGATACTCGCATTAATTATTAAAGAGAGCAATTAAACAATTGATACCAACACCTCAAAAGTTTTGTTTACTTGACTTTCAGACTTGTGTTTGAAAGTCAAGTAAACAAAACTTTTGTGCGTTCTACATCTTTATAGTTCAGCTCCTAATTGAGCTTTAGACAACTCAATATACATTCATCAATTTAAGTATTCTATCATTAACATCCTTTACCTTCAAAAGACATAAAGTACAATATTCCCTACCCAATATCCTTGGGCCAAATGCATCAATAAAACAGGTACAGACAGACAAACAAAACTAATACACCGTTTATATCGTGTTGATTTCTATCGCGCCGTATCGGTCCATCGCGTCGCTTACAAACATTAAGAAATGAAAAGCCACGTCATAACTTCTTTATTTCCTTAACTTTCTGCAGAGTATTCCATTAAATATCATTTTAATGCTTAAAACTGGTTTTGGTATTAGGCAGGAAAAATGTGGTTTTTATGAAAGCGCATTCTAAATAAGGTATGCTTGTAATATGAACAGATGGCCGGATTAAACTGCAGAAAAACGTTAAGAGAAAAGCCGTTTTTAATTTTTTGTGTTAGAATGAAAAATATTAATGGTAGAGTCGGTAGATACTGCATAGTTAGTCTGCTGAATAGATCAGCTAGGCCGATGTAGTAGTACCATTATCACTAAACCCGACGATGTCAGAAGATGCAACATCCATTTCGACTAATGATGATGGCATTTTTTTCCAAATCTCATCAAAGCCTTTGAAAGAAATTTCGAATCACAATTCTGAGAGCAAAAACCCAATAAATTCGTACTAATTAAGCGAACCGCAATTTGGTAGTTTATATATTATGCAAATATATGCGACGTCCGTCCGTTCCGAAAATTTTTGCCGAAATTTTACTATTATTAAATACCGATTAACTGTAAAGATGCCGCTAATTAACTTGTTATCAAAGAATTAGGAAGTGAAAATTAGTAATTAAGTTTCTCGGTTATATAATGTGGAGGTTTGCGATCCGTTTCGCGTGCTTAGCTCACATTAAAATTATTTATTGAAGATTAATTGTGATAGGTACATTTCTAAGGCAATATTACATAACATGTTTATAATCAGAAATTGCTTAGAGCGAAGAGCCTGCCATTTGAACTTTTTAAGTATGTAGGTTTTTTTTGTGTCAGTTTGTGCCCGATGTGGCGAAAGACTCACCCCTTATTTCATCGTGGGACGAAACAGACAAAGCAAAACGAAAGTTTGTGGTTTATTACAAGGATAACCTCTGCCTACCCCTACTGGGAAAATGTGTGCGTTTATTTATGTAAGTAGTGTTTGTTATTTTTTTCTATGTGTTATCAAGGACAAATTATTCAACAATTTATTGTGAAATTGTAAAATACTGCAACGATTTGTTTATTGAGATTTTTGATACTGACAAAAATCTACATCATTTTACCATAAATACCGCCTTTGAATCGAGAGGTCACGGTTTCGATTCCCTCATCGAGACAAATGTTTGTGTGAACCACAAGAAAGGGTTTCGAGTCGGGGTGTTTGTGAGACCGAAAGTCTCTCGTAGTTTCTGATTACCACGACACAAGACTCGTTATTAGTGTGGGGTCAGGACTACGTGAATAAACATAGGTGACTGTTGGAGTTTTTTTAATGTAAATATTCAGGGCACGAACGTAATATTACCGCTTCTTTTTATTCCGGGAAAATAATCAGATCGAAACTTCGCTTGACCACTAATAAAAATAATTAATTAGATATAAACCCTCAAGGCATTGGATATATGAATGTTATTGCAATTTGTTTGTGACTCATAGATGATACTTAATTAGGATCTTGAGCTAGACTGACCGCAGTGAAAGTCCCGTGTTACTCTCATCACTTGAACGTGTTGCTAGTTAGAAAAGTAAACTAGCTTTAGAGATGACGAGCAAAATATTTCTTAACATTTTTTGAAAATCATTACTCCATATTAATTTCTGTGTTATAAATGTGTTTTTAAATACTATGTTCATTTGTACTTATTCATTTATATCTTCCAAATCCGAGAAAAAATAGAGGTAGAGCATGCCAATATTTCGAACCCGCAACTTTTCCGAGCTGACTGCGCAGTTTAACTATTTTACCAATAGTCACCATGGTAATTGTACTCATTATTAAGCATGTAGATAACCACCAGTTCATTTACAAAAGCATTAATGAGAGCCCCATTAAAATCCAGGTTAATTGAGATACAACTTTTACAGTTAAACGCATAGGCGTGGAAAGTTTACTAGCATGTATGTTTACAAATGCAGCGCCGCGGAGGAATAGTTCTAACTCAAACCACTTCGTAGACGTGCGTCCCTAAATGATACCGCTATTAAATGCTTTAACTTCAAACATACCGGTGTTCTGTAGAAAAACACTCCAACAGGTAGGAACACTTTCTAACAAAAAATCAGAACTGTATCTGCACACATACACAGCGTTGGTTCACAGCACTCGGCGACGCGGGCTCGAAGGCTCCTCGTAAAAAATTTAAAGAACGTCAACACGAAAAAAGTTGTGAGGTGTGAATGTACGACACGTGATGGTTCGTTGACGCGGCGCGCGGCACTAACCCGCTGTCTCGCCGCTCCACGACCGGTCCGAGATTTCTCCCCGTAAACAACGAAAGCGAGCCTCCTAGCCTTTCTTCGAGTCGTGGCGAAACGTGATGCAGACGCTACTTTAGGTTCTCGATTACGTTTCATTTGAATTACAAAACGGAACCGGCGACCTTGTTTAACTGTCGTGATTTATTAGATACAGCTGTAGTACCAATAAGATTTAACTGGGTGTTTACGCATAAACATTAAGCTTCGTAAACAACACGTCTATAAATAATTTTACCGTTCGAATGTGATTAAGATTTCATAAATTACCACTATTTCACAGGTTTGTCGAGTCAATATTGTAGACTATAAATCGTGGTAGTGGTTAAGGCTTTCATTTGACTCATATAAAACGTGCGATGACGCTGTACCGTCAGGATGTGCTTATTGAATCGGTCAAGGCGCTACATAACACGAAAAAGCACTGACTCAACTCAATATGCTAATGGAGACTGCAATATCATAGTCTATGCCGTAACAGTTAACAGTAAACTAATGTCTAATATATAGATATAGATTTTGTATTTAGATACAAAAGCGACCTTAATCGTGCTCAAAGCTAGATCGCAGAGACCTAGTGACCTAGAATGAATACTAACTTTAAACTTAGCAATGAAACTTTGTGCACGCTGGCCTCTTGTATTGGAAATGTAGGTACGTCCAACGTCTAGTTTGACCTCGCTGTTAGAAATGGCAAGTGTAATTTAGATCGCCCGGGCTTCGGCTAATGATAGTTTGTATCAACTTTTACTGTCAAAATAGATTTATAAAAGTTTTAGAGCCTCTATCTATGTGGAGATGATAATAATTAATTTTGCAATTGAAATTTATCCGTACCAAAGGCTGGATTACATCAAGTAACTTACTGGTCTCTCATATGTGAGAAGCTGCCCGATGGGTAAACACCGCTATGTCTATTTCTCCCGTCAAACAACAGAGTAAATGCACTTTTGTCTCTCGGTTTGGCCGACATTATAGCCAGAGTAACTACTGGACATATTAAGATTTAAAATTTTATGGGTCAGGATGGTGAACCCAGTAAAATGCCAAGTATTACTTGGCAATTTAAGGCAGGGACCGAAACCGGTATCGAAAATACCGGTATTTTTTGGTATCAACCGAAAAAAATAATACCGGTATTTTTAATGGTAACCGGTATCCGCCAATTTTATTGGATTCCTAGAATTTAACCGGTATCATACCGGTAACCGAAATAACGGTTACCTTTATGTTTCATGCAAAGTTCCTTATAAGTCAAAGCGGGGGCAGTGCCTGTGTGTGGTTATACCGCCATTTGTCTTTACTAAACATTATGGCACTATACCACACAATTATCTTTACTCATTTCATGATTTTTTCAACAGAATTACCCACAAAAAATGAAATGAACCGTATCCAGCGATATTGTGTAAACAACACGACGAGTATGATTTTTCTTTGTTATGTAACAACAACGCATTTTCTTTTGCATACAAGGTCTTTTTAGGTTACCGGTATTAAAACGGTTCCCGTTTATAAGGGTAACCTTTATATTGCGTCATAGCGGTTACCGAAATCTTAAAGGTAACCGAAATTCGTCGATACCGGTACCGTAATGTCGAATGGGTTTCGGTCCCTGATTTAAGGTGCTGTTTGGTTTTGCTTCTGTCCATGGTCCATCGATCATCTCTCTTACCATCAGCTAAATGGCAAGCTCGTCTCGCCATTAATTGCAATAAAAAAAACGTTGACAAGGCAAAGCCAGATACAGCATAGTATACAGCTGATTTGATGGTTATCATCCCAGCTCTGATATATAAACATATAATGCAGCCTCAGAACTTGCGTCCAAAAATAATTACTTTTAAGATGTTTGCACCCTTTTTATGTATGAGATATGTATATAAATATATTCAACCATGTATATATTCAACTAAATATGAAACACAACCATGCTCAATAACCAACAAAAATCAAAACATCATAAATTACACAACACACATTTTGTGTTTTTAGAAAGTGTCAAAAAATATTCATGTACTCGCTATAATAAAATATGTAAATATATAAAATATTTACAATATATTTATATGCAGCTAAAAATATCATGATACCACACTTGTCGTCATTTCTCTACCAACTTTCTAAACTTTCGGCGTAAATCATGACAGATGCAATTTGTATAAATTGATTTGCAGATCGATTTGTATGTAACAATTACGGCGGGCACGAAATATTTCACACATTAACTTGTACTCCTAGTTTAGTATCGCAACCGATTTTAATGTTTATGTATATTTTACGTGACCATACGTCCCGCTTTGGGCGGGACAGTCCGCTTTCAGGAAGTCTATCCCAGTGTCCCCAGCAAGGCCGACATAGTCCCGCTCTTTCAAACAGACCAAACGATAATTTAAAATGTACCGAACTACTTCGGTAAAGCATTTCGAGTGGAAAACTATTGCTAAAAACAGTGGGGTCAAATTATTCCAGAACTTTCGTAAATACAATCTTGATTTATAAAACTTCTCCACAATTATTGAGTACTTTATGTGTCTGCCTAGAAGTAACGCACCTATCGAAAGAGTTTTTTTCTCACATTAACAAAATATGGACAAGTGATAAAAAACAGTTGAGTACCACAGCAATGAAAGCTATTTTGATGACGAAAATTCAGTTTTTCAGAAAATTTAGAGTTTCACACTTATTTATATAAAAACTTGTAAAACTTTATTATTATTATTATTTCATTCCATAGATGTCCCGCTCTGGCACAAAAAATAAATGGTCACGTTATGTACATATATTTCAGTTTATGTATCGCAATATGTGCTTAGAGGTAACTTTTTAGATCCCAGATGGCGATCAATTTGTATAAATTGATTTAAAGATCGATGCTTTGAGTTTTAAGTTTTATTGTTTCTTTTTTATAAATGTTGGTGTAAAATAAAGAATACATAAATATATGTAAGTCCATGTACTTGTCTATATACCAGATAGGTGACAGCGGCATGATTGTCGTCTGTACCATTGGCATTGCTAAATCCAATGAGCGGCGGTGGTCGGTTAGAATCTTGCGTGCAGCAAGCTCTTCTGCCTACATAAGTAATAAAACATATAAGTATATACTTATTACCTATAAATGCTAGCCGCTAGCGTCTCTCTATTTTATATCTGTGCTCGAATCAAGGGGTCCAAATACCTTATATCCAAAAAAAATATTTAACACCTTTTTATCAAACGGTGGAACTATTTTGGAGCTGCTTAGAAGTTCGTAGACCGTATCAAATTATCGTACCCAACTCTTATCAATTAGTCACGAATGACGATAGCTATCGTCTGAAACTCTTGAAAACAATTATATAACAGCAACTATCATTGCGTCAGTGTGGGGATCAAGAATCAAGCCCTCTTATAATATACTATACGAGTATGTGGAGACTTCATACTAAATATAGATTAGTACCTACCTAAATGAATTAAGTGTTCAGACTACCTCGGTGGCGCAGTTGTACTACGGCATGTTTGCAAAGTGTAAACCGCACTTTGCACGGGTTTGAATCCCGAGTCGGGCAAAGAGATTATTAGATTTTTCTATTCATTATCAGCCCGAAATAAGAAATTTGTGCTCGATATGGCGAATATATCATATCGTGGGACGGAAATACAAGACGAAACGTGGGGTCATGGTTGCATGATGCATCTCTGCCTACCCTTTCTGGGTGTCTACCAAAAGAGTTAAAAAATCACAGACAAAATTATAAATTTTTTAACTCAAAAAATATTTTTGCTGTTTACCATTTATGTTTAGAAACAGTTACTCACAATGAAATGCCGTACTGCGAACATAATCGTCGGAAATGTGTGAAGTTAATGACATTCCAAAATCACAAATATGTATACAGTTTTTTTTTTTCAAAATAACATTCGGATCGCAAAACGACCAATGTCGCGGTTTTTCCAGCCGGTCCTCATCCAAGTACTGAGTATAGGGGGGTTAACACAAAGATGGGGATATTTTATAATCCGAAACGAAGTTCCAATGTTCAACGTACAAGGACCAAAGTAAATTATAAGCATACTTATAAGTTTTCTACTACTACAAATAAATACTTTTCTATATGATAATTGTCATTAATTCTGAACTTAGTCTATGGTTACGACGAACGATAGAAGATTCGAACATTTTGTGGGAACCACAATAGTATAGCTTTACGTACCTATAACTTTCATTTATTTTTATTATAAAGTAACCCCACTGACTCTACACAAAGTTGCTTGACTCCGGTGAATGGTGATCAGAGTCGGAGGAGTTATTCTGTACTCCGAAACGAAGTTCGAATGTTCAGACGTTGAACGTCAACATATAAAAGTTTTCCACATCTAAAAAGCAATGCTGTTCTCTTTGAAACTATAATTTACTTCGAACTTAGTCTAAGATTACGACTAATGATACAGCATTCGAACATTTTGTAAAGCACCTAGTCAGGTCATAAATTCTGTCACATGTTTAATATAAAATAATTGAAACAAGTTTATTCATTATGTAACCATTTATATACCAAAATGAACTTAACAAAAAATAGATTCTTATGACACTAAAGTTTATTCAAAATGACCTCCGTGATTTTGAATACAGGCCTTCAACCTGCGCGACCAGTTGTCTATCGCAGCACGAACGAGGTCCATGTCAATATCGGCGGCTGACTTAATCAAGGATGTCTTGAGTGACTCCAAATTGAGATGAGGCTTTGAGCACGCCTTTTTCTCCAAGTGTTGCCATATCTTGTAATCTAACGGATTCAAATCTGGACTGGAGGAGGGCCAGTCTTCGTGCCGGATGAAGTCGATTTCATGCGCCGCCAGCCAGTCTTGTGTGCTCTTCGCTCTATGAGCTGGCGCCGAATCTTGTTGGAATACCCAGTGCCTGTTATTGAACATGGTATGAGAAACAGGTTCCACAAGGTTCGTCAGGACTGTATTTTGATACACAACTGCATTCGTTTTTACACCTTTCTCACAAAAATGTACCTCTGTTAAGCCCCAATAAGAAACTCCCAACCATACCATGAGCGAACCATGAAATGACCTCGTTGGACACGCGGAATACGGTTGCTCGCTTCTTCACTACTGTGTGCGTACACCTTATCATTTTATTTGTTGTAGCTCTCTTCTACGGTAAAAATTTTTCTATCTGAAAAAAGAATTTCCCGATATTTCTTCATCAGATCATCTCTTCAGTCTCAGGTCCATTAGACGATCATTCAAACGATGTCCTGTTTTTCTTCGATAAGCCCGAAGCCCTAAGTCTTCATTTAACACCCTTTTCACCGTGGTTCTGCTTAACCCCATCTGAAGGGCCAACAGTTTCTGCTTACGTTTGGGATTTCTTTGAATTCGCGCCTTCACAGCTTTTATCACTGCTGGAGTCCTAACAGACCGAGGGCGACCACTTCTTGACCTGTCATCTACACTAGAGTCTTCATTGTATCGTTTGATGGTATGATAAACGAATGGTTATATTAAAATTTTTCAGTATGTCTAAAATTTTAATTGGCGCGTAACCGCAACGATGCAACGCAATAACTGCAACACGGTCTTCTTTAAGCGTCCACTCCAGTAAAATTCTAAAAAGTATACATTTTTATTTTCATGAACAATTCGAAATTCGAATTCAATAAACTTTTTTGTGGCCAGCATTCTAAAAGAAAAGTTTTTACTGTGTGACAATACTTATGACCTGACTGTGTATTTAAACATATTCGTATAGTTTTACGTGCGAAGTTCGAAAATTCGTTTTCGTATCGGAGTACAGAGTAACCACCCCTGACGGCATCTGATAAATTTTACTTTAAATTCGTTTTAGGTATAGGGTAGCCATAAGTACAGGATTTAAAAATAAAAACCACACAACATAGAATATGGTATAAAAATTGTGAGATTCGGTGTTTTTGCTGGCCGGCCATTGTGCTTGCTAATTTTTCACTTCTGCGCTCGTTTTTACTTGATAGTCGGGACAGCCCCTAATGCACAATCTGTTTATGGGATAACCAAAACATAAAGCGCAAAAGGCCTAACCATGCGGAACTTGTCACAGGGTTAGGCCACTTCTCGTCCAAAATAGTGAAATTCTTCTTTTGCATTTTTTTTCAAATGCATTTCGGATCCAACAAGTGTACGACTATTACTGGTCGATAGTTGTTCTGTACTGATTGCGCTGCATTTTGTATCAGGCGCACTCATATAATGAATGTAGTGGTTTATAGCAGACATTTTGGCATGCTAGAGTATATAATATTACCATCGCGTGTATTGTAATTTTAGTACGAGGTGGCCAATTGGTAATCGGACCAGAGGCGGTTGTCAACATTTGACATGTCCACGGTGGTCGCGGGATCAAATCCCAGGGCACACCTGATTTATAATATTTATATACTTCTTATCAGAAAAATCGAAACACCTTGCAAGTTTATTTTTAGTGAGGATTATCAGAAAAATGTGTATATTTAGGAAGATATGTCAATGTGGTGTAATAGTGAATAATAAGAGGTTTTCAAATCCTAATGTTGACATTCTTAATTCAAATTCAATTTGTACACATTTTTCTGATAATCATTACGAAACATAAATTTGCAAGGTGTTTCGATTTTTCTGATGAAAAGTATATAAATCAGATTTATACTCTCTCCTGTTTGCCATTAATCGTTACACTCGCCACTCCTCCAAATTTTGCGACTCGCTGGCTTTCAAACTAACATTACTTGAAATAAAACATCATACACAATAAATATTATTTTATTTATTTAGAGATCTACTCCTCAAATTTATAAAATAAGTCCATATAGGCGGGCCGCATTTTCATACGTTATAATACCAACATGAAAACCGGGCCCTTTGTTAACGAATTAAAAATTATTTGTCAATACATTATACACTTAATTTAGATAACATGTACACGGGGCAGGAACGGAACCAAGGCACTTGAGTCGCTGTCGATTTCCAATAAACAGAATATAAAGCTCGCTGATGTAGGAATGTTATTCAGTCTGAAAAAAGAAATAAAATTATTTTAATTAACTAAATAATCTTTTTTGTGTTAATAGTTAATGCAGTTCAAACCAAATAAGAATATACAGTAGTGACAGGGGAATACCATTGTAGATGGGTGAAACAACATACTAGCAAAAACATGGTTAGGCTTTTGCAAAAATATCATTTTTTAAGGTTTACTGTGTTTGTGTTTATATTTTTACTGGTAAGAAAAACACTTTGGCATGTTACATTTGAAACATATTTTAATACGATGGTATGTATTTGATTGGCATGTATTAGGATAAAATATGGCGCGGTTACGGCGAAGGTGAAGCTACATTCCAAATAAAGCTTAAGGGGTTTTTAAGGCTTTTAAACAGGTTGCCTTCTACCCATATAAGTCATATAAGACATAACATGTGATGTGATAAAATGTTAAATGCCTAGAATAAAAAAAACTGTATTGATGTCTATGCATACTGTTGCCAATTCATTGCTTGATTTTATTGCAAGTATGTTTTTTTAATTAGTTTAATTTCAAGTATGTTTAATTTCTAAACCCACACTAGGCTAGCGTGGTGGACTATATGGCCTAATCCCCTTTCAATCGTACTCTAAATTGTAAAGTAGGCCCGTGCTCTGCAGGACTTATGTGTATATTTTTATTTTATTATATTTATCCATACGGTCGGCTTGATAGTTATGTTATCTGAATTTAACATTTATTCACAAGTTTTAACAATTAAATTGTAACTTACAAACATAAAATAAATATTTTTAAAATTACCTTTGCAGCGCGGTTTTCGCCGTTACCCTGATCATTTGGGAAAAAGTAACTTTTCTTCTTTTTAACGTATGTTGCGTCAAGGTGACCTCTGTAATAAAAAATAATGTACATATAAGATCTTTCAGTTGTATTAAACTTATTGACGTATGATCCGATTTATGATGGCTAATATTAGGTGACTGTTATAGGCTAATAATTATGGACTAACTTATACTTCAGGCCATATTTTTGTGTTATGGTGCATAGTTCTGCACAGCAAAATCATTTACTAATAATTTTAATCATCCTTGTATATTTTCCTATTGTTATGGAATGGTTTGTAAAGTTTTAAACGCAACTAAAAATACTTTAATAATTTCAGCTACAAATCAAACAAATTAAAATGCTACTTGTTCTAAGCATGACACCAAATTCTAATTTTATATGAAAAGAACATAAAACTAGGTGAAACTAACTGTACGGATTAACTATGTGGTAACAATTGCATTGCTAGTTTAACTGTATCGCAATCTACGTAATGCTCTGCAGAACTATGCACTTACGGAGTGTCGAGTTGTTTTAGTGTTCTCTCCTTTTAAATATGTTCCAAATTCCGGATAAGTTTTTATAGAACGAATACTTCTTATAGTGCCTTTGGAAAAAAATGGATAAGGTCAGATTTTTATTGTATAAGAGGCTGGTTGTAGTTTTATCTTAGAAATATTTAGTTATGTTTATAGACATTTAGAGCAATGAAATTAACCTTTAAAAACAAAGTACATATAGGCAAATATAGTATTCTATGAAATAAATCTAAGATAAATTTATCAAGAAATTCGTTTGTAATTGTTGTATATGCAACAGTATAAATATCACATTAGGGAATGCTATCTTACATCGACATTTAACTATCGATAAATTAGATTCATTTTATCGATAAACCGACGTTCAGTAAGGGCATAGTCCGCAAGCGTTGACAAATCAATCTATTAACCTGACGCATCAAATACTTCAGTATGTTCGACACCACGTTGTATTTAGCCACATCCATGCCATATTGGAATATGTTGTTAGCGCAATAAGTCGACATCGGAGCCACGCACGTATTGTATAGAAGTAAAGCGAACATCCATTTCTGCGCGTTGCTGTTTGTTCGAACTCTCCTCTCGCTTAGAGGCTTCAATGGACGCGCAACTCTTGTCGATGTCGGCGTGCTCTGACTTTCGTCTTTATCGTATAGCTCTTGTGATGTTTCGAATCTATGTTTTCACGAAATAAATTATTTTAAATTAGATGTATTTGTAATAGAGGAAAATATGACGTATTCTTACCGTTTGTCGAAGTATGATGGCGGCGTAGTGTCGAGTGATAGTTCTGGTCCTGACGGCTGCAACGAAAAAAGTAAGTAGTAAATATTTTGTGTATAAATCAGCATACAAACTGGATAACTATACGGAATCAAAGTTATCTCCGAGAAAATAAATGGATTATGATAAAACATCAAATTTTAAAATCTTTCATTGAGCCGTAACGAAATACGGCAATATAATGACAATATAAATTTCACTGCGGCTTTTTATTACGACATATAATTCTAGACCGGTCATACTCGCGCTAAATACGCGTTAGGTTTGATGCAGGCTCTGATACCATCGGGGCTTGACCATTTTGTATTTTTTATTACAATGAATGGTGAGACGAGCATGCTATTCGCCTCATGATAAACGATCTCCTCGACCTCATGATAAACCACCAAACACCTTGACTTATAAATCAATGCCTGGCATTCCACTACACGCCATCCTGACAATATAATTGATCAGCATACCAGGTTCTCCTTATCCTCAGTATCAGAAGACAGTCTCCTGTTCTTGCAGAGCGCGGGCTGGCAGCGGCAGGCGGGTCCGCAGCCGAGCTCGCTCTTGACGCAGCCGCACATCTTGGTGGAGCACGAGCCGCGGCACGTGCAGTGCGGCGCGCCCTCGCTCGACCGCTTCACTGCGCGCGACTCCGACATCGACTCGGATTGAGTGAAGTTCATTGTGAGGCGGGAACGTTGAGCCTGGGGAGATTGGAGGTTTGTAATTTTTTTATTTGTTATATTTACATGATAAACCAACGGATGATACAATAATCAACTTAAGTATACAGTGATTTTACAATTGACAGATCAAATTATATTGTTCACCTAGTTAAAGGTGGACACATCTATATTAAACAACTAATAAGCAGACAATAAAAAAATACTACAGTTATTCTGTTGTTGTGTGATTAGTGATGGCTGTGTAAACGAAAGTTCGAAATGACAATCGGGGCATGAGGTGACACGTGGGGTAGGAGGCGCCCCGCACATCGCCCACGCCAAAGTCATAGTGCTGCACGAGTCCACATTGATCGGGTTGATCGACTTCGTATTATATTATTTGCTTCTGTTTTGTAAAACTATTTTAAATCATCATCATCAGCCTATTCGCGTCTACTGCTCGACATAGCCTTGTCCTATGGCAAGCCACTGGGCTCGATCTTCAGCCCAACTTCTCCAACCGCTATCAGCCATCTATTTTAAATAATAATTAGTAAAAAAATGTTAGCTTGAAATCAGCCAGACATAAATCCTCATATAGAGCGACCCAGAGGTAATTACTTGTTATGTCTTTTTTCTATAATAAAAATTCAGATGCGAAAGAGTATCATTGATCACTAAATGCCCAACACATTACATTTTATCCTGCACTAAAAAAAACATTGGCATTCACCTGTATCCTCTTAAACAGCGGCGTGGCTCTCCAATCAGGATCTTTGTCGCGGTCCTCAAATTCATCATCTTCTTCATCTGTCGGCTCGACGTATTCCACCTTCTTGACAGCGTCTATAGAGCTTTCCTTCTTGCTGGGTCGCTTCTTGGACTTCTTACCGGCGTTGCGCAGTTGCTCTAACTCTTCCATCAGCCTTTTCTGTAGAATGAGGTTATATGAGACCAGTGTTTTTGCATCTTTTAGGTGATGCCGGTGAAATTTAATTTTTGAGATTTTGGTTGATTTTTATATGATTTTTCACCTGAACATAATCAGAAAATGTTGTAAGAAAATTGCATGTAAAGGCGTCTTCATATATTTTTTATAACTTTGCTTAATTTTGCCTAATACATCGACTATTTCAATATCTCTAATAGATGTGTGTAAATAGGAATAAAAGCATAAGGTTTTTGATAACTTGTGGTCAATATATACTAGTGTGGAATTGTCAGAACTAGTCTGTGTACACATGGAGACGTTGCAGTAGCTAAGCCATATACATAGGTGTTCAATGGTTGTTAGTTACTTATCCATTTATACAATCTGCATTAATACTTAACATCTTTTGAGCATAATATATACTGTAGTAATTTTTTATTCCCATAATTTTTCTGTGTTGTATTGGCAAATTGACTTAAAATGTTACCCTTTTTTATTACCCTAATAATTTCACAGGAATCGAACCCGCTGCTCTACTACTACATCTAACTACCACATAAAACGAGTGGATAGTTCCAACGACTTTAATGGGGATAAGTTCACATCATATAAGTGTATATGAGACATACATTGTCTTCCTCGAACTGTTCGAGTTTATCCTGTTGATATTGAATGACATTCTGCAGATGTTTGCATGCTTCGCTCTTGTCACCTTTGCCTACTACGCCGCGCTGGAGAGCTACTAGGGCCGATATCTGTTGATAAAAGTAATAATAAAATAAGAATACTTTTGACCAAGTTCAGTTATAACATTTGCAAACTTCCTGAGGGATAAAATATAATTAAAACATCTTTGGCTATGTTCGATGATAAAATTTGCAATCTTACTGAGGGGTATGTAAAAGGCTGGATAGGGATTAAGGCAGCCAGAATTTGTGCTCTTTTGCCACCAAGGGCAAGGCCGCATTTAGTCTAACATACTAGTAAATACAAAAGTATTCATTCCCGATGGTAGACCTACTGTTGCTACTGAATCGGCAGGCCCATAGGACCCGCTTACAGAAAGAATCTTTTCTTTGTTTTATACATTGAGTCTGTATGTAACTTTACTAAATTCGACATCAATACTCTCCAGAAAATTGACAAAAAACACCGCACTTACTTTCTGTTCGCTTTGCATCTTCACAGTAGCGATTTGTCGTTCAAACTCGTTCTTGGCGTTCTCAAGTTCCACGGCGATTCTGTCGTGCGCCTCCTTCACTTCTTCATATCTCGCTTGATATCCTTTCTCGCTCTGATTCTGCATCTCTCTCTTAGCGTCTACTAGTAATTCGAACAGGCATTTCAGAGCAACTTTAGCCTCCAACATAGATTGGATGTTGTCCCATTGGGTGCGTGATTTGTTTTCTGTGAACAAAGAATCATATTAAAGATGGAATTATGACAATATTTCATACAATTGAGTTGATAGTTTCCTTTTTTGAAGTCTAAGTTTAATTGGCAATTTTTATACAAACATAATCTAAACTACTACTAAACTACCACAATCTAAATAAGATTGTAGAAGTCAGCGAAATTTCAAGCCACTGCAATACAATCTCATGATATTGTGTGACATTTATTCCCTGCTAAAATACTAATAATTTTGTTGATTGTTTCAGATAATCCCATCATTACATGTGGCGGAATATCGGCGTTTGAATATATTTTTAGGAAAACAATTCAAATAGAATCTAATCGTACCTTGGTCAGCCGTTAATATCTTCTGTTGCAAGTCGGATATCTGCGCCTTACGCAGTGCCAGATCGTCTTCTAGCTCGGCAATCTTTTTCCTGTTCGCTTCGTCGTCTGTACTATTGCGAAGGTTCTCTATTTGTTCAGTTATCCACGCTCTAAAACAAATATTATGAATTAGTAAGCCACCGTGTATGACAACACGCAAATTCTGAGGACTATGGAAATGTTAACAATCTTTGAAGATGGATACGATGGGGCCTGTGGCGAAGAAGATGGTTAGCCCATGAATGTGGAGCCATCATAAAGTAATGCATGTCAATAAAGAGGTAGAGAAACCAGAGGTTATTAAAGGAAGAAGAGACAGATAGAAAATAAACCTGTTTACTTGTTATTAGCGATTAAAACGACGTACATATACTGGTGTAAAAAAAATTAAATAAATTTAAGTGTAAAGAAGTTTGTGCATCACAGCTGTGACAAGGTGATCACTCACAAAATGTTGCGCTGAGGCGGAGATAAGTGCCAAGAAAAGTTAATAATAAATAATCTCACATAAGCTATTGTCAGTAGAGTATATAACATTCACCTGTACTCCATGAGTTCCTCTAGCGACTTCTCAGCCTCGACGATGCTGAGATGCACTTCTAGTTCTTGCTCGATGTACTGTTGCACGGCGCCCGCCTTCACGCTGCCCTTGGCGTTACGCTTCATTGCAGTCTGCTTCTGCCGCTCTAGAGCTTCCTGAATTAGTAATATTGTTTATTAGTTGCTTCATTCATCATCATCATCATCATCATATCAGCCACAGGAAGTCCACTGCTGAACATAGGCCTCCCCCAGGGATCTCCACAATGACCTGATGGGAGCGGCCTGCATCCAGCGTTTCTTCATTATCAGTAGTTTAATTTCAAATTAGTTTAGTTCGTAAATTCTTTCGGGTCTGGGTGTTTGAGAGACTGAAAAGTCTCTGGTAGTTCTTAATACCCACAACACAAGACTGGATCTTAGTGTGGGGTCAGGACTATGTATGTGACCATTGAGTGTTTTATTTATTTAAACGTCACGCCTGTATCCCATTGGGGTAGGTGGGGTTAGCATCACGGCCGTAGCTAGAGGGGGGCATTGTGGGGCAATGCCCTACCTTGAAATCCCAATGCCCTACCTAAAAATACCAAAAACTAAGAAAAATTATTATAATTGAATTGTTTGTTTATCGTTTGAGATAAAAAAAAATTGTATTGACCATCACATCACTGACTTAGAGGTCAGTGATATACATGGTGATTGATTTAGGATAAAATTTTTACTTCCGCCCTATCTGTAACCAATGCTGCCCTACCTCAAATTCGACTCTAGCTACAGCCCTGGTAAGCATAGACTATGGACCTCGACTTTGCTCGATCCTAACATACTGCTTTCGCTTCGTCAATTTCCATCAATCTTTTTATGCCTCCTCATTGGTTCAGGGACTTTTGACCTGATCCTTGCGGAGGGTAACATAATACCGCACCTTTAGAAATAAAGTGACATAAAAAATAATAGATTTTGTCTTTTAATCATATTTTGGCTGTAATGACCTATCGACCCATTATGAAAGAAGGACTTATTGACGCATGAAGGCAGAAGGATGTATCAATCGGTCTTTTAGATGTATCTTCCATAAGTACGAAATTTCTTATGTTACAAATCCTTGCTGAATGTTTCACAAAAATATTTTTTTCTGGCTGAAGTTGCAGGAAGTCGCTGAATGCAGGCCGCTTCCAACAGGTCAATGTTGAGCTCCTTGGGGGAGGCCTATGTTCAGCAGTGGACTTCCTGTGGCTGAGATAATGATGATTTTTTTAAAGTTAGAGAGAGTCTCTATAATTCTAAAGGCGCAATCCCATATAAATCCGTATGTACCTTGAGCCTCTTGTTGACAGCGACGGCCTCCTCCATCTTGCGTTTGAGCACGTTCTGTTGCTTGTGGTGCAGCGACTCCATCTTGGCCATGGCGGTGGCTCGCTTGCGGTCCTCGGTCCTGAGACGGAGTAACGCTCGCTCGTTGTCCGCCTTCCACTTGCGGAATTTCTCGCTCTCCTCGCGCATTTGTTTTATTATTTTCACCTGGAATTTATTAACATTTTTTAATATAATGGATGGGGAGACGAGCATGGCGTTTGCTTGATGGTAAGTGTTATGATTACTCATAACAGTAGCAAAACCAATCAACACTTGGGATTACAATGCAATGCTTGGCATTCCACTAGTCTCGCCACTCCGAGACGTAATATGTTAAGTATCAATATGTCCAGTACTCAGGATACAATATCCTTTAAACCGAAACACAATAGCGCATTTATATTTGCTGTTTGGAGAGAGAGAAAAAAATTGTTCAACTAACAATGCTGGCGAACCTTGTTAGCTAACAAACAATATTTACTCAACAAAAACTACCAATAGCCTATTTTTTAATAAAATAGAAGTTAATATCAATTTGCGCATATTTGCGATGCCTTTAAAACATTATCACAATCTTATGGAGAATGGAAATATAACTTATGAATTTGGCAATTTTTTTGTCGCATTCATTAATTATATTTCAGGATACCTGGACCCACAAAACACACACATTAACTCAGTTCTCAAATCACAGTTTGAAGTTAATAAATTGCTCCATAAGTAAATCTGTTATTTACCTTAGTAACTTTCATAGCTTGAAGTTCAGCATTCAGAGATGCAATCTTCGCCTCATTCTTTTCTTTAGTTTTGATGATATGGGCTTGTTGCTGGCAGCGTTTCTTCAGCTCAGAGATCTCCGACTCGAGCGTGGTTATCTTGGACCGGCGCTCTTCGTGCGATGGATCTTTGTTCTGAAAAATATTATCAACATTAGAGCCCACTGCTGGAAATTGTCTTTTTTGGTCGTACAACATCCAAATAATAATCCAAAATTAATATTCATATTATAAAAAGCCATTGCGGACAAAATTACACAGGACTTTAGCCTGTCGTCTACCATCAGTTCTATAAAGATCTAGTTTCTATAGAATGTAATTAAGACATTAGAAAATGTTACCTTTGTCTGTTTTAACTGTTGTAGAAGTTCATCCCTTTCTTTCTCCAAGTGCGCGATTTTGTCTTCGTTTTCTTTGAGATTGTTATGTGAGTCCAACATTTCCTTGTTATTGGCTAGAATCGCTTGTACTACGGACGCCTTGATAGCCATGGCGCGGTTTAATTCTTGAAGCTCTTGGTTCAGTGCCACCTAAAATATTGCAAGATATTTGTATACATTTGGAAATTAAACTCATCTACGTCATAGCCTATTCAATTAATGAACTAACGAATCATTCATTAACTTAACAACAATAATTCAAAATAGAAAATTTCATTTTAAATCATACCTTGCCAATTGCATCAACTAAAATTGGCAAAAGAAACAGAGCGATATTACGTAGCTGAAATTATCTTACCTGTCCCATAGCCCTCTTTTCCTCCTCCATAACCACTTGATCCTCATTCAAAACCACATCATCATCAACTTTATCCTGATCATTATCATCCTTCACAAACGACAATTTAATCTCATGGTCGATGAGTTCTTCATTAGTCTTCAAATTGACCGACTGTAAGTCTTCTAGTCTAGTCTTTATCTCTTTCAAGTAGTCCACTACTGTAGTCTTTTGGTGTTCATCATCCGTTTTATCTGTTGTGTTCAAATTCTCTATAGTCTGATTACACTGTTCAGTCAATTCATTCAATTTACGTTCTATTTTGTCTTTAGCCGCTTCAGCTAAAAGCGCTTTTTCGCATAAATTCGTGTTTTCAATCAGCATATTCCCCAGATGTTCTGTAACTTGTTTATGCTTTTTGAGTAATTCAGCGTATTTGGTTCGCTCTTTATCTAGTTCTTCTTGCAATTGCTCGTTGTTTTGTTCACTGATAGTCGGTAATTTACCGAGCAGCTGTAGACGTAGTTCGTTTACTAAGTTGTTCAGCCTAAAATTTACGAATTAATTTAATTTTCATCCAGAAAATTGCAGATCGTCGATAGATCCACGTGAAATGTACGCAAATACGGAGATGTTCAATAATATCGAGAGAAATAATACGTGCATTACATGGTAGACATAAAAAATCATTTTATTTGTTAATTTTTAGTGTGCTAATGTGAGTTCACATTAGGTTAAAATTAATTCAAAATTCTATTTTAGAAATGTAAAAAAAGAATGCCCGTACATTCCGCTATAATTCTTTACACTATTGAAATGTCTTTGGGAATCTTTTAAGCATGTAGTCATCAAAGATATTTCAATCTTCAAGGATACTTTAACCCAGTACAGAATCGCCACATACCTGACAATCTCAGCGGCCTTGGCGTCCTGGTTGATGATGGGCTTGTTGCGGATCCTCCTGGCGCGGTCCGCGTACCGCAGCGTGGACACGGTCTCGTCCAGGTTGTAGTCGGCGGGACTCACGCACGCCACCATCAACGTCAGCGAATTGCCGCCCAGGCTGTCTGTTAATATACTCTTTATAAGTAATGCCACGCCACACCACCCGATTTGATGCGACATGTGTTAAATCAAATCGTAGTATTTTCTATGAAACTACACTACGATCACGCGACGCTGCGTTACGTGGCATGTTTGTATAACATTAATAAGTCCATTCATGGAATGACCAGTGACTGCACTTGTAGTAGATATGGAGAATAAATTAAACATTGATTGGGATATTATGAATTAGAAATAAATGTCTTATTATGGGTAAACTTGGATGTTTTCTAACATTCGTTAATGAGTATGATTTTGAGTTCAATAAAGACAAGGTGCAGTCAATTAAAAGTAGCTCCTTATTAGTAACTATCACAAACATATCTCATAGAGGTATACCAAAGATCTACTTTTGTTTTAACACGCCACATAAATGAAGCTATCTATCTATTAACTCACCCTGCAGTAACCGAGTAAGTTTGCTGTCTCTGTAACTGATGTAACTCCTGTTAGTTCCGTCTCCCAACGCCGATATCACGTTGCCAAGTGCCAACAAACCCTGGTTGATCTTCACGCCTTCCTTGAGACGCTCGCCACTCGCTTTGGTCTTCTTAATTCGTTCCGATCCAGCCAAATCCACCAGGTGGAATTTTGATGTTGTTGCTACGTTTCTGTTACAAAAATATTTATCACAGTAAAAACACACAACACTAAGGTTCTTAAGGGTGCTTTTTATTGCGATGAATGGCGAGATTCGTCTAGATCATTTATAAAAAAAGCTGTGAGATAAATACATTAAAAGTTGTCGAGATCCATTCACCTGTAATCAAGCCTTGCCAAAGTTTATCTAATTACTTAAACATCTCTAAAATTCATACATTGCAAAAAGTATTCTATGAAGATTCTTCAAAATTTCAAGGAAAAAGTAAATGAAACAGAATATTTACTTGTCAGCCCGGCTTTCTTTAGCAATCACAATAGTGAATACAGCATGACTGCGACTGGACGCCTGGTTCATTGCAGTGGAGCCAGTAACTCGTCTCATTGACCCTCTCTCAAGCACCATCATGGTT
This sequence comes from Hyles euphorbiae, assembly GCA_023078785.2. Taxonomy (NCBI): domain Eukaryota; kingdom Metazoa; phylum Arthropoda; class Insecta; order Lepidoptera; family Sphingidae; genus Hyles; species Hyles euphorbiae. Next base: position 5,277,823 of record CM041053.1, read on the forward strand.
TCCATCGTGGATGTTACCGGCAACTCCGTAATACCTGGAAATAAAATTCATTTTGTGGCAAGTTATGTAGAGAATTTAGCATAACATATTTCTAAAGTGTTATAAATAATATAAAATTAAACAATAATAATTCGACAAAACCAAAACTATGAGGAATTACACAATAAGAAAAATTCTAACTAGATTATGAATTAGGATTAAAACAACCCAAACAAAGATAAAATAATACTTTTAAGGTGGAAACCTGATGGCATCTTGTTATCATCATCCACAGTAGCGGTTTAAGCATTAACAATACATACATACATACATACATAATGGTCACGCCTGTATCCCATAGGGGTAGGCAGAGACTATAGACCGCCACTTTGCTCGATCCTGACATACTACTTTCGCTTCATCCACTTTCATCAACGTCTTCATGCATTCTCATCGGTTCAGGGTACTCTTAACCTGACCCTTGTTGAGGGTATCACCGATTTGGATGGTGTATGTTCAGTGAGGTCGACCCCTATCAACTCTTCCATCCACACTCGCATTAACAATAACCTGGGTGATATTTCTGTGCCCTAATAAGTAATATCCCAATTCAAACAAACGATAGGAAATCATAGATTACATACGTACATAAATAAACTCGCGTTTTTTTTTTATAGAATGCCTACTCAGGCAGAGAAGCATCTAGAACACCCACATTCCACATTGTATATTCCGTCCCACTTTATAATAATACTATATTGGTTACAGCATTTCCTGGCCTTAGCACTGGGACTTTAGGGCCGTGGCCCTACCCAAATGCCAGATAAAACCTCTGATCACTCATAAAAGCTTATAATTCCAAAAGTCGCAGTCTACGATGTCTATGTATGATATCTCCATCACATACAGATCTTATAAAGAAAATACAAATCATAGCTCATTACCTGGCAAAACAACACCTTTATTGATGTCCTCTCTAATTTCTATAATACTGTGTCCCCTCTCCTTCCCTGACAGCAAGTCATAGCACTGTTCCTGGTATAATTCCATGAAGGAAACATTCACTTTGAATATGAACTTATCCTCATGTGTTTCAATGAAGTCAAATATATCAGCTACTGCTTGGGGAATTACACCTGGATGGGAATAGAGTTATTGTATTAATTTTATGAAATAAATTGATTTTGTAAAAAAACGATAAATACACCCAACAATCATATATAAAATCCATTTCCCAGCCTCCAGTTGACTCAAGTCTTGTTAAATCTACATAAAACATCTGCTCTCATGTTTTGTTAGGTAAATGAGATTGCCGGATGCCCAATGCCTGTTTCCTCTTTCCATCCTTTTCTCTTTTCAAATTCGATGGGATCAGAAGTACATCCATGACCCAGGAATTGTGATGTTAATGGACGGCAGAGATCACTAAACATTAGGTGACCTATTAACTAGTTTGTCAGATGCAATAAAAAAAAAATGAAGGTCTCAGAAACCATGAGTCTCAAATATATTTTGAGTATCGAAAACACAGGTCACAACCAATATTTTTTAAGCTCACAAATACAAAATCTGCAGAATGTGCAGAAATAAATTGCAAGACCTATCCTCCTATCCTAATACAATATACAGAAAAATACTGGAAGACTAGGTTTATTTAAATGAAAACTTGGGCTACTTATAACAGAAATCTTTATAAAATTCAATTACTTACCCAACTTTGTAGAGTCACCATCAGATCCTGAATAGTTAGTGCCCATGGTGTATGTTTTGCCAGAACCAGTTTGTCCATATGCCAAAATAGTCACATTGTATCCTGCAATAAAAATTCAGTATGAATTTAATTTATTTTTAACTTAACTGTGGCTTGGGTGCATTGAGTGTGAGAATAACAGTCCAGACATGGGATGGCCACGTGTTTGATGTAATGCGACAAGAATATTGTACAGTTACAGCCATATTCAGTATTTTTTGCTAATGAAAAACAAATTATTTTGTCGGTATTGAACATTCAGCCATTTTGAAAATTGTACCTGCACATGGAGGCAGCCAGGCCACTAGATTTTTCAATAAATGTCATTTTATACTGACTAATTCAGCAAATAGTTGAATTAACCCCCTTATTTATAAGGACATCACACAGTTTTCGTATGCCGTTATTATGAGCTTACTCACAAATATTATTCATAGATATGAAAGATCACAAACCTGCTATTTCTTTGCATTTTTTTGCAAAAAAATAGCAAATTTCTGGATGTTTAATATTTCTGTTAAGTAAATGAATTCCCTTTTTTCTATGAAGTGGCAATATTAGTTAAAAATGTGGAAAAAACCATTAAGTATGAATAGCCAAAATTAATCTCCTCTTAACATGATTTAACTTCTTCATTCGTGTCAATGGCTCAAATGATATAGATAAAACTGTTATCAAAACTTTTACAGTATCCCGACCCAGTAGGTACATCAATAGCAGCATCTGATACCCCAATGATGTCCCTCCTTGTGCCGGTGGTAGAGCACAGTGGGCACATCAGCAAGTATGATATACCTGGTTCTGGGGCTCCACAGTCACAGTTGGACTAATTTACATTTATATGGTTGATTAGTAGTTTTTTTTTATGAACATGGAGGTTAATACCTACAATAAGAAACTTAAAAAGATTTACAGTTTGGTAAAACTACTGAAATTCTGGTACAGGAAATATAAGTACCATAAATGATTTCCTTATAATGCAAAATCATACCATACATTCAAATATTAAGTTACTCAATAAGCCTACTAAATACACTAGAAAATCTTTTAGCTAAACAGTAATTGCGACTAATAAGATTTGTGACATAGTATTTTATAGTAAATAGACACATTTCTGATACTATTGACCGAGGTTAATATTTTTCATAATTTAATTACCTTGAAAAAGTTTTCCAATAAGTCCCTTTACCGCGGTATCGTAGAATTCCTGCTGGGTTATATGCTGCGCAAAAACATAGTTATACGTAAACGCTAGGTCTTTTATTTGGACCTGAGGCCCTCCAGGGACCACATCAATGCACTCATCGCAGCCCCTCTCGATCTCCTGCCGCATCAACGGCCTAATCCGAAGCGCCACTTGAACTGTGTCTATCGTATTATTCTTTTCTTCCACCATTTTCATTACAGTTTATCTTCTTTGTTAGAAAATACCGGTAACTATTTATATTCGGATATTCGTTGTCATGTCCTTGTTGATTTGGTAACGATGATCAGGGAACTGAATCTCTTTTTCAAATCAGTTTATTACGAAGTATGGCATTGCTTTAATGTGTATTGAAAAAGTTTGGTCACAGAAACAGATGGTTGGATCACTAGTTCTATTTTCAAATAAATCATAAATCTGGGTACGTATCAAACAACCCACAACTCTCAGGCTACCGTAGATAACCAGTCACTATAGTATTAAAAGATTCTTTAAAAATAAACACAAAGATTGCAAAAATACTTCGTTTCAATTAGAAATGCACGAATTAGAAACTGAACACCAAAACTTTTAAAATAGAAGCCGTTGGAAGCAACGACATATTTTTTTTTTTTTTTTTTTATTTAAAATTTTACGGCTATGGATACAAGTCCTTTTAGCCAATCCTTAACTATTACAAATCGTATGTTCGAATTATACACAATCATAAATCTATATACATTTACAACATCAACAACCTTTACAATTTTTCTACTGTACTACATATATATTTATATAACGGTTTATACATTAATGGATTCTTTAACATTTCTTTAACTGACGAAGGCTTATGTGTTGATATTTCTAATAAATCCGAAATTAAAATTAAACGTAATAAATAAAATTTAGGGCAAGATAAAACAATATGGTCTAAGTCTGCTGGTTGTACGTCACAATATTGGCAATGATCAGATGCTAATATTTTCATCCTAAACAGATGTGCTGGAGTCTGACAATGTCCAAATCTTAATCTATTTATTATAGTTATACATTTCCTTTCTTCAAATTGCATTTTATTATTATTAAACCATGGGCGGGCGGGTAGGTTCTCTTGTATTGATGCATACCATTTTCCCTTACTTTTATTTTTTTCCTTCCAGTAGCACTCCCATCTAAATCTAGTTTTTTCTTTTAATGTCAGAAAATAATCTGTGTAGGGTATTTTCAGTGCATCATTATGGTCTTCATCCCAATGAGAATTAGCTGCTTTATCAGCTAATTCATTACCCTGGATTCCCGAATGGCCGGGTACCCATTCAATCCTAACCACCTTGCTCTTGTTCAATTTATACAGTAATTCTTTTATATTATAAATTATATAGTTGGTTTTATAAGCCAAAGTTGAACCATATATTGTTTTAATAACACTTTGAGAGTCTGATAGAATAAGTATTCTGTCAACGTTACCTAAATCTCTCGTGTACATTAAGGCTCTATAAATTGCGTATGCTTCTGCTGTGAAAATACTACTCTCGTTATTAATTCTATAATTTTTACTTATTTTCTTATACGAGTCATAGAAAGCAGCACATACACGATCTAGGGTTTTTGAGCCATCAGTGTATATTTTATACCAGAGTACATTATTTATGTCATCTACGCTATCCCTTTCTTGAGTTGAATCTAACAAAGCATCATATTTACAATTATATACAGGGTAAATACTAAACTTATTCATATTTACACTAAGCTTATTCATATGAGCCATTATAGTACACAATTCAGGAATTTTGTTATACATTATATCAGAAGGACGAATGTAATCGTCTAATGAGGCATCACATAAATTTTCAGGCAATTTAACAGTATCTAATAATATTGAGCTGGTTTTGCATAAAGCTTTTAAACAAAACTTTTCCGCAAAGTGTAACCTTCTAATAGCCAGAGGAGGTACGCAGACCTCGGCCTCAAGTGCATGTATAGGCGTAGTTCTCATTGCACCACTTATTATTCTCAATGCAATATTTTGAATAACATCTAATTTTTTTAACAATGAAGAGCCAGCATACATATAAGCTAAATAACTATAATCAAAATGACTCCTAATGATACTTTTATAGAGCATTAATAAGGTTTTAGGATCTGAACCCCAGAATGTTCCTGCCAAACTTCTCAAGATATTTAAATTTCTTGTTGCATTTTTACATATGTAATTTATATGGCTTTGAAATTTAAGCTTATTATCTATTATTACTCCTAAAAATTTCTTTTCTTTCACTTGAGGAATGGATAAATTATTATATTGAATATTGATCAAATCATCAGTACCAAATACAACAAGAGAACTTTTTTCCGTATTAATATTTAATTTTAACTTATTACTGTAATATGAATTCAACTGACATAAAGCTAGATTTAAATTTTGTTGAGCAACCGAAATATTTCTGTCAATTGAGTAAACAACAATGTCATCTGCGAATTGTAATACTTTAACGTTTTTCGTAAGATATTGTGAAATCTGAGAAGTATACAGGTTGTACAAGATAGGTGACAGAGATGCTCCTTGCATTAGGCCTTTACAAACAGAATATGGGCCGTGTATTAGCCCATTAAATTTAACATGGAACGACCGATCGTTAAGGAAATTATGAATCCACTTTAACAATTTTCCGGGTAAACCCAATTCATACAATACCAGTATCAGTTGATTAATATCTACATTATCATATGCACCCTGAACATCAAGGAAAGCACAAACTGCAACAGATTTTGAAAGGAGACATTTTTTCATGTCTGTGATAAAGGTAACAAAACTTTCTGGAGCACTTTTACCTTTTCTGAAACCAAATTGGATATCTGGTAAAATATTGTAATGCTCTACATAATAATCAAGTCTTAATTTGATAATTTGTTCTGTTAATTTACCTATGCAAGAGGTTAATGATATGGGTCTATATGAATTGTAATCTTTAGGAGGTTTCTCAGGTTTCAGAATTGGAATGATGCACTGAGTTTTCCAAGATTCAGGAATAATTTGATTAAGCCATAGTGAATTTAAGACCATTAATAATTTATTTTTACAGTTGATAGGAAGTTTTCGTAAAAGGATATAAGGAATATTGTCTAGTCCTGGAGCCGAATCCTTTCTTGAATCTAATGCTATACAAAGTTCCTTATATGAAAATTCTCTTAACAAAAAAGTATTTATTTCATTGTCATTATTTTTATCGAAAAATATATCATTACCCACTAAACTACTATTTGATCCATTACTAATTTTATTAATAAAATCAGGTAACCATTCATCTTGTTTAGGTTTAGTCATCACATTAACCCTTTTAAATCTACGGATGTAATTCCAAATTTTTGAAACAGGAGTATATCTATCTAAGGATGAACATAGGGTTTTCCAACTATTACGTTTTTGCTCACTGATAATTTTTTTCTTTTTTGCATCCAATTTTTTATATTCAATAAACCGTTCCATTGTCATTGATGATCTATATGCTAACAAAGCCATTTTTGATTTTCGTACAGCTTCTGCACATTCATCATTCCACCATGGTGCTGGGATTTTCCTATGGTTTGAAGATATATTACATTTGAAGATAGGTGTACATTGGTCCCTTAAATTGTATAATAATTCACAAAATTGATTATATTGTGTAAGAGGGTCAGAGTCTGTAGGAATAAATTCACTAAATAATTTCTCAGCCTCAATCTCAAATTTAATCCAATCAGTTTTATGAAATAGATATTTTTGTATGTTATAATTTATTTGGTATTTACAGGGGGAGATCAGGATGTCAGTAAAGATAGGGAGGTGGTAACTTCCTAATGGATCTTCACCAACACTCCATTCACATAGTGGAGCTATGTCTGGGCTAACACATGTGAGATCTATTGCTGATGGATTCCTACTTGGGGCCTGGACTGTTGTGGCTTTACCATCATTTAACAAGCACAGATCAGCTTCATCCAATAGGTTAAATAGTTGAGTACCCCTTGACTTTGTTGTTGCACACCCAAAAGCTATGTGGTGAGCATTAAAATCTCCTGATATTAAGCAGGGTCTAGGTAAGGAATTAAATATATTTCTTAATTTATTTATTTTAAATCTACTACTTTTAGGTGGACAATACACAGTCAAAATGGATAAAGGACCAGTGTGAGTTTGAACTGAAATTGCAACTGATTGAATATCCTGGTAGAATGGGAGTTGTATGTTTTCATATTTAATATTATTTCTAATCAAAATACCAACACCACCATGATCATTTTTAGCATTTTTATAGATCAAATTATAACCTGGAAATTTCAGATTATGACAATTGTTTGTTTTTAACCAAGTTTCATTAAGCAGCAAAATGTCAATGTTAAATTCTGTTAATAAAGACATTACAAGTGGCCGTTTGTTATTAATACTCTGAATATTATGATGTACTATTCTTATAAATCTATCCATTATGTAAGTGTTTCAATAAAATTTCTTTAATTTTAATTGTAGTCTTAGGAGCGTCTTTATTGTTTCCTAATGAAATTAGAGTTTTAACTAATGCATTTATTATCCTATCATTATTAATTATTTCATTGGTTTCTTTAATAGAAGAAATATGTTTAAATTTGTTCAGTCCTGAATTTTGGAATTTTAATGTATCATGCTTAGGTAAGGGAAGTGGAGGGAAATTCCTATTACTACTTGCATTATTAACAGAAGTGGCAGTTGTAGCAGCATAGGAAAGTTTTTTCTGTTTCAATTTGGCTTCCTTCATTGGGCATGTTCTGGCAATAGCCAGGTGAGGACCCCCACAGTTAACACATTTTATTTCCTCCTCATTAATGCATTCTTTGTAGGAATGTTCACCAGCACAGATTGAGCATACTTGTTTATTTTTACATACTCTGGCTGAATGATTGAATTTTAAACATTTGAAACATTGTAATAGGGGTTTAATATATGGTTTAACTTTGAAGCGCCAGTGATCTAGGAAAATATATTCAGGCAAGGTGTTACTAACAAATGTTATAGCTACCGTCTTCAAAGCTTGTCTTACTCCGGTATTGTCCTTTTTGGTGAACCTTCTCACTGCTACCATTTCATATTCACATGTGAGTTTTCTGTAGAGTTCTTCATTGGAGATGTCGAAGGGAACAAACTGGATTACACCGATGACTTCCACTGAAGATGCTGGAATGTATGCTTTTATATTATGAGCTTCTAATTTGGAATTGTTGTTCAGAAAATCATTGGCTGAACTGGCTTGCTTAAAAACAATTTGAATTTTATGAGCATTTACTCTACTAATTTCATACTGTCCTTTGATGAATTCTCCTAAAATATTTAATATGAATATCGGATCTTTGTTTCCAATATATTCATTTTCGGTACTTTCTATGAATACTGGGAAGTTTGTATTGTTACAGTTATCAGTATACTGTCTCTTGTAACCAGGTTTGTAGTATGGTTTTGGCGCCAAAATCTCTTCTGCTGGATTACTAGCAGTAGTAGTAGCAATCCGTTCATATTTTCTCTTCTTATTATCTTTTATTGGGTCTCCATCGCTATGGGTCCCCATTACTCCGGATAATTACAGTATTTAAAATATTTTATAAAATTAAAAATTTTAAATAGTCCGCCTTGTTTGACTTCCCGCCAAAAAGTCCGCAACGACATATTTGAATTCAGTGTTGCCAGATGAAAAGTGTTAATTACTTAAGTTAATCGATTATCATTCATTATAATCATTTTTAATAAATCGACTATTCTTTATTGAAAAAGTTTTCACTTTGGATTATATAAAGTCAACTCGGATAACTTTGACCGAGCATTTTCTTTATTTTGTAATGTGTATTTATCCATGACTAGTACTATTTTTATTAACTTGTAATAACTTTGGCCAGTAAAAAATTAATAATTTACAAATACTTATCTAATTACATATAACATAACCTAAACATATAACTTAAAATTGAATAAACGATGTATTTCTATCTATTAACTTGAAAGTCTACCGAACGATTGGCCTCAAATGTTACTGCATAGACTTATAGTCTTTTCGTAGTAAAATAGTTTGTACAGATTTAATATTAATAATCGCCTAGACTATACTTTCTGAAATATTGAACTCCACTCTAGTTACAGTAATGTGTTATTTTGTCACTGGTATCACATATGACATATGTCAAAATTATAAAAAGCGAGCGAAAACGCAATTATTTTTGTGTGTCATTTGTTTTCAATACTACAAATGGGTATAATTTAATCGTGATTCAATATTTTAATACGTAATTCTTAATATTTTGTGAATCAATTGTGTAAAAGTCATATACAACAGTTTTATCCAAGTTCAATGTTAAGTTTTTGTTTACACATAGCGTCATGCCGCCTCGAATTAGAACGAGGGGGGCCAAGGCTTTAAAAGAGAATGCTGACGTCGAAAATAAGTTAAAACAGCCTGGGAAGTATGTTAAAACAAATAGAAAAGTGTTGGGAGATAAAACTAATTCATTGTCGGACGACAATGAGGATGTAACTGAACTAAAAAAAGTGCCTACTAAACGTTCTCCTAACGTCGAGAATACTGTCCGACCTCGTCGTCAAAGACGATTGCCTACACGATTTAAAGAGAATCCTGTGTTAAGCAACTTGTCAACAAGTTTCAACAAGCCTACATCGCAGACTAGCGAGATAGCGCCTGAAGTGGTGAAACAGGTTAATAACAATGAGAATAACTCAAAAGGTACCGAAAATGAAAATTCTGAATCTCAACAAAACCAAGGGCGGAAGATTTTACGTAGAAGAGAGAAGAAAGGAAACAATCACATTGCTAAGACTGTTCAAAGTAAAAAGAAAGATGTCTCTGCAGTGAAAGAAATCTTATCTAATCAAAATGATTCTCAAACTCCAGAAAAGCTTCCTGTATCAATGAAAAATGTTAAAACAAGAGCTACCAAAAGCAAGATACCTAATATTGATAAGAAACAAATTGTGACTGCTAAAGGCAAAACTGATACTATCCAAAAAGCACCTTTAATGGCTCAGAATGGAGATGTGTCTATAACAACTGACAAAATAGTTGATGTCTCTAAACACTTAGATATAAGTAAAACATTTACACCACCATCTAAGAAAGTGCCAATGGTGGTCCTTGAAAGCATAGTAAAGAAGCGTCCAACAAGAATCCACAGATTACCATCTCGGTTCGATGATCATTCTGTAAGTCCTAATAAATTTATCCCCTTACAACCATGCCATGCAAGTACTCCTTTGCAAAGGAAAAACTCACCATCAAAGAAAAGAGTACAGAATGAGAGCTCAATCATAAATATTGATAGAAGCAAGGATGAAAGTAAATCTGATAAAAATAATTCATCAAACAAGACAAGCCCTGATACAAACAATAATCCAAAGAGGATAAGATCTGCAAGATTAAAAGTAAAAGCCAAAAAATCACCAGTTAAATCTCCTCGAAAAACAATCAAAACTGGTAAGAGGTTGCTAGACAAGAGTCTCTCTTTCAAGATCCTTGATGATAACAAAAAGACCAAGAGTGGTGATAAGCTTGATGTTTACGAATTTACTTTCGATCCTGCTGAAGAACCACCACCACAGAAAAAGAAAAAAAGGAGAGTTGTGAAAAAGAATCCTTCTAAGCCAAAAACAGTTACATTTAAAAGCAACTATGATAAAAATGTATCAAAAGCTTTGGTTGCTTTAAAGAATGCCATTTCCAAAATTCAAGTTCCAAAACCTACCAGTAATAAAAAGCCACAGACAGAAAAAGAAATGGATCCTAAACAAACACAAATTGTATCCAATGTGCCAACTCCAGAACAGAATGATAATAACATTGAGGCAATAAATAAAGAGGTTCAAACAAAACCTGCAGTCCAAAAAGTACAGCCATCTCCTCAAGCTAAGCCACAAAATGTGAACATAGTTACAAAGCAAGTACCACAAGTTTTAACAAACCAAAATACTCCTGCAAATCCGAATATTCCATCGATCGATTTGAATGTAAACAAATCAGTAGTTATTAATACAGGCAATAAGTCAACATGTGAAAATCCACCATCCATCAGAGTAGAAGATATTGAAGCTGATTTTGATATAAGTGGCCATGATGACATTAACTACTCACCTCTTAATTCTCCAAGACCCTTAACACCTAACCCCATGTCTGTGGCACAAAACTACAATGATGATAGGCGTGAAACTATTGAAAGAGCTATTCATAATAAGGATCCTCTTAACTTACAAGAAGACAGCTTTTTTGATGACCAACCTGTTGCAAGCAGCAGTATGAATGTATCTATCAGACATCCATTGGCTAGTCCCTGGAGAGTTGAGTTTGGCAGTTTACCCATAAAATGGCCAGCCAATACATACTTGAAATCAAACATGACACCCGCAGTTGAAAGTTCTTTCATTAGCTCAGAAGATAACAACAGAAAGAAACATGTTTATGTAAATATGATACCGCAATCAAATGACAGTCTACCTCAAATTGTTCAAACCACTCCAAACTTAAAACAAACAAGTATAATTTCATTTATCAAAGAAGTAGCAGAAAGGAATGCTAAAAAGAAAAGAGGAAAACCTTCACCAATAAAAACTACTCTGTTTGAAGATATTACAAATAAAACTAATGTAGATGTTGGTCACAAATCATCTAAAAAAGTTGTAAATAAACCTGTCTCTGATACGTCCAATGAGAATAATTCACACTCAAGCTGCAACACATCAAATGAAAAAGAAAATGTTAGATTAACGAGAAAACGTAAGAATGAAAACATAATTACTAAATTACCAGCGAAATCGCCCCGTAAAGAAAAAGAGAACAACGTAACATTTTTCGGTTTTGATGATAGCGAAAATCAAGATCAAGAGAATGTTATACCAAGCAAAAATGCTGATAAAAATAAGGTGAGAAGTTTAAGGTCTCGTTCTAGGGTTTTGCAAGAGATTAATGGCCAGACCGGGCCAGTAAGGGCTGCCTTACCGCTTGCTGCTAAAACTAAGATTGCTTCAAGTTCAGAGGCAGTACAGAGGATGTATGAAGAAATGAAATCGGCGGAAGATGCGCCACAGTTTCTGGACAAGAATGCCCAACAAGACCCTGGCACAACAAATGCTGAAACAGCTCAGAATTTGGAAAATGATAATGATGAAGCAGAATCTGTCCATTTATTTGAAGATATTGATGTTGTACATCATATGAAGGTTTGTATAGGTTAACTAGTTTTTGATGTGATTAAAACGAAATTATCACAGACTTACATAGCAATGGAAAAGTACAATAACAGAAAAAGAATATTGTCAAGTAACATTCTAACATAGACAATACTAATTAAACATGTATCTATTAATTATAAAAACTATGGGTTACAGCTCTAATATATTTCAACAGTTTAATGAACATAATTTGTTCTTTATATTCATTGTTCAGTATTAAACAATAGCGGTTGGAAAAAATACACATTGAAAAAAAAACAGTTGATCCATTTATTTCTCATTTCATTTTTATCACAAATTAATTTATTTTATTCTCCTTTCAGCCATCGCGTAAAAGTTACGGTAAAGCGAAGAAAGTCACATTTAGACATCGCGATCAATCAAATTCTGACAGTGAGACACAAGCCAGTGATGTGCGAAATGATTCTCTGTCCAGTAACGAGGACGATCTGGCAGATCTCACTTTCACCATGCCTGAAATCAAACAGAAGAAAACTGTTGCCAAGAAAAAATCAAAGAAAGTGATGTCTAAAAAAGAGGTATATTTTATCCTACTAGTTAAAACTTATATTTGTAAAATATTCCATTTATCTACCCATTAATAAGTATGCATATTTTTTACTATACATTTTAAAAACAACCATTTGGCTTATATTTTTACAAATTGCCAAATGCTACATGTTTAGTGTTCTATTTCTCAAATGAAAAATCGAAACACCTTGTAGGGTTATGGTCTGTAAGGATTATCAGAAAAATGTGTATATTTAGAAATACATATCAAATGATGTTTAATAGTGAAGAATATGAGGTTGTCGAATTCTAATGTTAATGTTCTAAATTAAAATTAAATTTGTACACATTTTTCTGATAATCCTTACAAAACAAACTTGCAAAGTCTTTCAATTTTTCTGATGAAAAGTATACCGGGTATCTCAAGACTGCTACCGAAAACGAAGCCGGGTGGTAGTTTTAGTGACTACAAACACAATGCAACTAAAATTTTTGCTAAGAAATGCGACAATTTTTTTTTATCATTTTTTAAATATCGTCATTTTTGAATGGTAAATCCATAGTTTTTGGTAAAATAATAATTTAAACTCTATTATACCTTAGAGTCTTTATAAATAAAAGGGTATAAACTATTATTTTACGATAATATTTACCACCCAAATACGACCATATAAAAAAAAATAACAAAAAAAATATTGTCGCTTTTTTTTTCCAACATTTTCTGTTGCATTGTGTTTGAAGTCGTTTAAACTGGTAGTTTAGCCGGGTGGTCCCGGCTTCGTTTTCGGTAGCAGTCTTGATATACCCTGTATATTCTATTTTAGTGAGCTATTAAATCCACAGTGTTCTTTTAATTCACATTAGGTATAGCAATGTTTATTGCGAATGCATTAATGAGAAGGATAAAGAAACTCAGATTAGTATTATATTATAAAGTATCATGTCAGTGATGGGTTTTTTTGTTTTTCAGGAGAAAGAGGCTGACGAATGGGCTGCTGGATTCAATTCAATGTGCGAAGACATAGAGGATTTTCCACTTCTTGTTGAGTAAATGCAAATCATGACTAAATATATTTATTTTTGTGTACAAATAAGATTAAATTATAAATTACATTAATATGCGAACATTGTACTATTACAGTACAATATAGAAATAAGAAATATGACAAGATATTAATAGTTGAAGAGTAACTGTCATAATTTAATCTCTTTGTAAATTATGGATCTTCTATCTTTAAATTGAAACATGACAATAGAATATGTGGTCCAAATATTATCAGTATTTGCTTTCCTTATGCAGGTATAATGTAAGGCATTTGCTGATTATTATGGAAAACAATTTTGAAAAAATCTCTATTGAAAATGTCAAAATTGTGTACCTTTTGTCTGTGATGTCTTTTATACTTAAAAAACATGCAATGTCAAGTTGTTCTAAACAAAAAAATCTCATATTTAGAATATATTCAAATCATTTGACTTTAAATGAGTATTTTTATACTCATAAACAGTTGCAAGTTAAGTTTAATAGATGTTAGTTTAAGTTATATGAAGTAAACTTCAGAACTTAGTTAAAGTTTAATTGTATTGTAAGAGATATTGTAGATTTTTTAAGTAAAATGCCATGCCATAATTTATCACAATTATGAAATGGGGTTGATGTTCTTTTACAACCCATATATAAAAACTGTTTATCCTTTAAGTTTTCAGTTTATTATTAATACGTTTTCATGATTTGTAACAGTTAGAATTACCATCTTTTTCCTCTTTGTATTCCTCGTATTAACGTCAATTTACCATGTTTTCTTATTACTAAAATATCACTACGGTTTGCTAATATCATAGAATAAAAAAAAATGGAAAAAAACCCCAAATCAATAATAATAACATGAAAAATAGATTATAAATATAATTTTACCCGAAGACTGGTTTTATCTTTTGATACTCAAACATAAATGACATTATATTTTATTATTATCTCCTATGTACTTTCTAATAAGAATTCGTCCTATTTCTTGTTGAAATTCATTCATGTTATACTTAAAAATTACCACTCATGCAAACCCCTTATTTCCATTAATATAGTACAAATAAGTGCCTAGATTTTATAAAGATGACAATTATTATTATTAAAAGTAATTTCAGTTTACTTAATAATTTCAGTAAGTTTTTAAATACCTCTGTGGGACCAATTATTAACCTTAGTTACAAAACAGTTTGATATTTTAGTCACAAAGGTTAGATTAAAAACCTTTTTGTAACACATCCTGAGATTTATACCAGATCATTTTTTTATTTTTATTATTATTATAAACAATTAATTATTTTGGTATGCAAGTCAAATCGGATATGTGTGAATGATTACCATCATTTGCCAATAATGGACCAAACTGATGAAGTTGTTTTAAACTTAAAATTATAATTGTGTTTTAATTATGTCTCAATTTTATTTCGGTTTTTAAATAAAAGGTCATAATAATTATAATTGTATTATATTACGTCTCAATTTTTAGAATATTTTAAAAAAAGGTCCGCATGATATGTTTCATATGTAATTGTTAAAATTTCCATGAGTTTGGTTATAGTTGATTTCTGATTGAATAGTGAATTATTTATCCCATATGATAATGTTTTTACCCATAATAAAAGAGCCCGTTTTGCTCAAAAATAAATATGTGACGCCCAATAACGAAAATATTTCAGGAGGTAATTTTTCAATACTAGCCAAATCCACTTTTGTACAAATCGAGAAATTGTACATTTTTTGCCTGGCGTTTCTTATGGCTGTTATTAAGCTGGAAGTGCATTATTCTGATAGTTTTAATGTTTGAGGTGAGAATTTCAATATGTAAATGAAAGTTTACAGTGTATTTAATTAGAAAAACGACATTGAAGTTTGGATTTGGCTACTTTTGATTGTAAGTGTTGGATTTGACTAACTTATGGAAGCAAATGAATTGGATTTGGATATTTTTAAAAATAAGTGTTTGGATATGACCATTTCTGAAAGTGAAAAAAAAAAACTGATTATATAGGGTTACTCGGATAATGTATGGCAATTGTAAGATGGCGGCCTAATCTAAACGCGTTGTGATTGGTCAATTTGGATTAGACTAAGTTTGAAAATAAGTGGTAAAATAAACACCTTTTTAAAATGCGTTTTGGGGGCTTTTTACTAAATTTACATGGATATATCTACAATTAAACTGTCAGGAATTGTCAGCAGATTCATCTGGCATTATTAGTACAAAATTCATGAATTTGGAGATGACCACTTTTGAAAATCACCTCCTGATTTATTTTATTCTGTTTCGAAATTATAAGGCAACTGCTTAGTAAATTGTAAATAGATCACTCATGTTACGCCATCTTGATTTAATTGATGGATTGAATGATTTACCTATGGATTTACCTATCAATGTGAGAAGTTTGAGTGCATCAGTTGTAACACTGCAAGTGGTACTCTCCTTTATTTTTGGCCTAAAAATCTCTTGAATTTGGAAACGGGGGTAAATGAGCCATATTTTAGTAGTTAGGTTGAGATCAAGGAAGTTGATTATTTTTATAAGTATAATTATAACGCCTATTTTTGTACATTAATTTGATTGTGGGTAAGTCGCGAAATTAAGTGTGAAATTAAGAAGTAATTCTGTGTTATACTGGAACTGACATCGGAAACAAAATCAATGCGTACTCTGCATGTATTAACTAGAACTGCTGGAACCTCATAAAGCGAGAGGGGGGCATTGTGACTCCGTAAGAGTGACAAAGACAGAAACAAATAGCATAGAGAGTGATAATGAAGAATAAGTGCCGATTTCCTAAATTAAGTACGCACGTTTTGTACTCGGTGTCTCTTCTAGTATATCTGAATGATTTGAAATGTTTTGTTAGGTTTTATCGCTGTATATTGTGTTTCTCCGGACAGAGATTGATTTATGTAAAATAAATAATTTAATTATTGAATATTTGTTTGTCTTAGCTGTACCTAACTTCCCTTTTTTTATTTTTAATAAATTATGATAGGCAATAAGTTATGACAGATGTTTTACAAAACCGCGTATCGACATCGCGAGGCTACTCGCGAGTTTGTTCCCTTGACCGGTTAATAGGAATGTTCAGCTTGGCTCGCGAGGCAAACATGTCTCCACACAAGGGCGGATCCAGGGGGAGGTCATGATCCCCTCCCCCTAGGCTGGCCCCAGATTGACAAAATTTATTAAGTCTCTTGTTGATAAAATCTTTAAGCACATTTAATTCTGTGTATGTCGATATTCGTGGTGGCCTATTGGTAAACGGACTAGACGCGACTGCCAACATGTTCACGGTGGTCGCGGGTTCGAGTCCCAGGACACACCTCTGACTATTCGGAGTCATGTGTGTATTGATAGTCAATCACCACGCACTAAAACGGTGAAGGAAAACATCGTGAGGAAACCTGCATACCATAGCGATTTATAAAATTTCTATGGTATGTAAGTCCGCCTACCCGCACTAGGCCAGCGTGTTGGACTATATGGCCTAACCACTCTCAATCGTTCTCTCGATTGTAGAGGAGGCCCGTGCCCTGCAATGGGACGTATATGGGCTGATACAGAGATGTCAATGTTTGTGTTCACAAATCACGCCTGTAACAAACTTTAAAAAGTCATTATTACGAATTGGAGTATTGAAATCGGACCCAGTGTTCAGATATGACCTATATGACCTCCCCCCCCTGGCGTAAAATCTGACATGAACTATAATGTGACTCCTGGCGTAAAAGCTGGATCCGCCCTTGTCTCCACACCGTGAGGGTGGCTTACTAATCATGCTTCACGAGTCAACCTCACAATGTCAATACTTGGCTCAAATGCATTTCTCAATAGGAACATCGCCTCTCTACTTACTGCTCAACCGAGCAGCCTTGCAATGTCGATACGCGGTTTTATGATTTCTGCATTTATAAACTTTTGTATTGAAGAAATGTGTCGTGATTAAGAACTAAAATAAATGCTAATTTAGAACGTAATTACCTAGTACTCAAGCACGTCGCTAGATGGTATTGGCTCCTGAAGATCGTACATGATCTATAACTATGATAGATGGCGCTTTTGACTTTCCAAAAAAACATAGATGGCGTTGCTTACTTTGTACGTTACATAAAGCTAGTTGTACAATGTATGTAATATTCCTTATTTTACTTGCAGTTCTTATATGATTCGACTTAGTACAATTCATGTGATTTTACATCGTAAATGTCACTATTGGATCTAAGGTACATGTTTGAATCATTCTTTATTTAAAAAAAAGTAGAATGGAAAATGTCTGCATAAAATATTTGATTACATACTTATTTTAAAACTGCATTCTTTAAGGAACATTGACACGTTTTTCTGATTTGAATCACGCGTATTTTATTAATAATTATGAAGCTGTGTGAATGTGAATAATCATTTTAAGTACCCAGATACCATACCTACGAAATGAGTAAAAATATGTTATCTACCCGCAACATCATAAAACGAAGCTTAAACACAACTCCCTCGCAAGAAAATAAAACAAACGAATGAATTCAACTCGGATCTAAAAAGCGTAATTAAAATTGAAAAATTAATCCATTTCAACAAAGTAAGTATCCCACTCGGCCCTAATGTGATGGCTGACGATATTAAAATGATTGCTCTTTGGCAAATATGGCGGCCGGCTGAATTATACAGCGGAAGCAAATATTACCTTCGCAAACATACGTCCCCGGAGAGCGAGCTAGTTCGCGCACTCAAAATTAAAAGCATACAATGAAAATACTGAACCGAGAACCCCTACTCGGATACCTATGTCGCGAAAAGTGAGTGCTACTCCAAGCCTCACTCTTAACACTCCGCTTCGAGAGCGGCGCATTGTTGTCATTGAAAACAGTCGCCGAAGTGTTTTTTTGTTTATAGACTCTTCGGTGTTGCCACTCGAAAATAAATAGCCGGGCCGTAACGAGCAATATGCGCTTAACAAGCGGTAACAATGTTTTGTCTTCACAATCGATTCGCCATTGTTTGTTGTTGTTCTACAATAACGATAACACCGTGGCATCGCCTTTAATTACACGAAAGCTGTTCAAAATATTGAGAAATTTATCATTTTTATACTTTAACACAACTTTATAATGATGTTGAATATTCATATTCAAAAGTATTGCGTAGTAAGAATGTCTTCTTAAGTTATCTCTTATTAATGAACTTAGTCTCCGGCTACCTGTCTTACAATGTTGAAGCCGTTTAATTGAATACCAAATATCCATCCCGAGAGTCGACTTAATAAATTAACAATTGGACTATTTCAGTCATTTAATTAAAGGGTGAGCGTGCACGCAGCCAGTTTGCTCGGGTCGGGAATATTAACCGCAATTCTCGGTCAACATTCACAAAATTGACACGTCAAATATTTGTAACTTTGTCCTGGGACCACGTTAGACGGCAAACAGAATCGTGTCTGGTCCTCCCTTAATTTCCGATGTTTCTACTCGGCGAAAGTTTTGTTCCAAATTGCGTCCAAGTGCGACGGCTGTAAGGTCTGTTTCGCGCGGCGGCCGCGGCCGAGCTGGCCGCTTGTCAAAACAAAATGGCGCTGACTGTGTTTGAATTGGGCTGTATCAGTCGCGAGCGGAGATTCATTTTGTCGCGTTGCTTAAGATCGTAGTAGAGACTCCTACATATTGTCTCTGTACACACGGTGAGTGTGTGCCCGCGTGTTAGGCTTGCATTTAAAGCTGGCTACAAATTTGTTGTTTCAGTACAAATACTACGATGATATTGTTTGCAGTCAGAGTCGGGTTCGATCGAGGAGTTTGTTTGGCGCCGAGCCGCCCGCGTAATAAGTCAACATTTGTAAATTGATTATGATTATCGCTTTGCTACTGTCCTTTATTATGCTTTAGAAAGTTCATTTCTTCGAACACAACGTGCTAATGGCATGCAAACGTGTTTTTCATGCACATTCGTTAAAAAGGCATAAAATGTATGCGATACGTGTTAATGAAATTATTGAGCACTTCGTGCAAGTTGCCTATTTATAGCAACTTCGACCGACAATGTATCCTACTTTACCTGTACTTTCCAGCCAAAGCACAGTTAGACCAGTAAAATTTCCTGTTACAATTCATTTGCGAATACACCTATGCGGCTTCCTGGCTATTAGACCAAAAATACTCCGTTCAGCTAATATTATGTCATAGAAAATTATGGGTAACTATACATTAATAAAAAAATATTTTTCACTGGATATCTAATTTGGCAATGTTTAATAGCTACATTTTCATTTAATCAAAAGTGTTGGCTTTCTGTTTTGATGATGTTCAAATACTCTGAAAGCAGACATTTAATGTTTTCTTATTCTATCAATTATATATAAATGAATATTTCTTCATAATTAATCGTGTTATTCATGAAAATGCCCTTTACGTAGCACCACCTGCTCAATCTATCTTATTTACGTTTATGTTAAGTCATCAAATTTACCTATGATTAAAAACCAGATGTAAAAGGAGTAAACACTAACTTTCAAAAGAGGAGCATACTTAACAAATATTATATTGTAAACTTTACATTGCTACGGTAAATATTAAATAATATGTGTACAGGTAAATAATTCTGTCGCTAGCCCGCGAGCCGAGTCTACCTCAGTGTTGCCATTATCATAAACCAAACACGTCAATATTTGCCCACACAAACAAGGGCGTAATTTTTAAATAAATTGTGGCATTTCGCGAAATTGCTTCCGCAAATAGAATTGTGGACAAGAGCCCGCGTGAATGTGTACGCAACTTTTTTTCGGCTCGTTATTCGGACATCAGCTTTGTCGTTTTAATGACATGTTCAACACTGATTCTAAATTTTATACATTTATAAAATAGCTGAATAAACATGCCTCGTTTGCTTAGCCAACAACGAATCGAATCTATTACTTTAGCATACCTATTTTTGTTTGAGTAATAAAATTATATTGACTTTAATAATGAGTATTATATTATAGATTGGGTACTACTCGACGATAGATGGCGCTTCTATACTGATATATCAAAATATATTTTTACAAACTTCGCGCTGAAGCCTGAAACCACTGAATCTCTGAAATGTAATAAAATCTTTGTGGAACAAACCATTAACCACTCTTAATTTTCAACGCTCTCATGTAGCTTTTAACCTAATACTGCGTTATTAAGAAAGACAAAGAAAATGAATAGCTATAGGTATATAACGTGGGACAAGTAACGTCGTCTTAAGATAATTAAAGTAATATCTTAAACGAGGCGGGCGGGGCGGCCATCTTGTCTCGGATTTCCCGCCATTGCAAAGGGGACGGCGCGGCGCGGTGTTTGGACCGAGAAAGATAATCCGTGGATTGGCTCAATGTGATTGTATGAAGGGAATGGCATGGTGTCGAATGTCGTGGAGTTACTTCTAGGTATATAACATTTTAGTTTTGAAAAATAACCCCATTTTCTTCTGCGGTGCTGGGATTTGGAAATAGTTTGGTGTACCTAAATGTAGAGTTTATTGAATTTCATATCTATATTTAAGAGAATAGGTAGGTAGAAAAGTACTTACCTTATCACACCAGCTGTAAACATGCAATCTGTTAAATATATCCAATAAAACTTTATTTAGGCGCGTTGAACATTCTTATAATTTAAGATTTCTTTGTTACACGTTAGTTTTGTCGCTCAAAGGCATGTCATATTCACCGATAAAAACGAAAAACATTCGTTTATTTTATAGTTCAAACATGGCAAATATTTTTTGCTAAAATGTATCGAGAGACGATATTTGATGTCAGTCGATTACGTGAGGGCTTCCCGTTGTGTGGAATATAGAAGCAGATGCGTTCAAGTTTCGTTATTTACTTAGGCTGCGTCCCGTTTTATCGGGGACTCCGGACTATGCACGTCTATAGGCGTTTGATGCTTCGCTTGACAGAATAATTGAATAGAATGTATTTTGCGCTGGGGTTATTGGAATTTACTGTAATATAAATCTCTAAGATGCTTATATTTTGTGTTTAATAATGGATATACAATCTCCAAACGCAGAAGAAAAAACATGAAAACTAGATTGTGTGCACTATGTGCAAAGTATTTTAATATGTTCGACACGTCAATTTTTAAACAACAGAGAATAGGTATAAAAATGTACTCATCAAAATATTTAGAACAACGTTAGTACAACACACTAATAGACCTATCCCATTTATTGTACTCATAACAAAGGCAAACCATCCCGTATAATAAAGCCAAAACTTGTACAGATTAATCAAATTGAAGCTTTAAGAAAATTACCAAGTTACAATATACAAGCGACTTGGCAAATACTAATTTATTGCGTTACGTAACATCTGCGTTGAATGTAATTTCATTGCCAAAAGGCGATTGTTAAGGCTTTAAGTACGCCGAATCTACAATTTATGTAAAACGGCCCGCCGATCTGCAAACACTAGCTTGTAGTCGGCAAGTGTTCGTTGTGTGCTAAGTAGATTAAGTATGAACATACCAAGTTGCTAGCTATTGTGTGTGGCTGTGCTCGAGTTTAGCTTTAGCCTTTGATGAGTAAATCTTTCTGTAGGCCGTTGATTTTGTAACAGTTTTCAAAATGTAAAGTTTTGTTGTCCAAATACCATTAAGTTTTGACGGCTAGTAACAAATGATGTTTTAAAATGGAATTATTAAGGTTTTTGGGTAAATATAATTTAGTAAAACTTTTGTAAGAATAAAAATGGACAGCATCTTTTAAAATAGTCATAGAATGGTTTAGAACAAAAATATTTGAGAGAGCTCTGTAATTGCTCGTCCGACGGGAATACATTCGGGATACAAAGTATGCCTAAGTTTTAATCCAGGGTATCAGCTAGCTCCATACCAATTTATACATTTCAATGAAATCCTTTAAGCCGCTTCTGAGATCATCATTCATAACGGCTTAGATAAACAGACAAAAATTCTAAAAATCATTGTTTTGGATTCTATTACGTTAAGACAGTTCCCTCTTGTTCGTTTTTCTCATTTATCTTCCATGTAGTCAGCAACACAAGTCGCTACACATTCACGACATTAGGAATTGTCTTATCATCCAAAATAATATTTTTTTTCAATATTGTATGGCACTTCCCGGCATAGATGACTTTACTTGGTTATATTTTATGACTACAGAGTAGTACGTCCAAATTTTAATTCATAAAAAGGTTATCAAAAAATGTGAAGTGTTCAGCGACTTATGTTGCTGACTGTACAGACATTGATCAGTTACATTTTTTTTATAGATACTTATAGATTAAATTGATAATATCTCCATTGTTGAAAGTTATTGCCATTAAAATTTTTAACTTTAATTTTTAATATCGGGCCAATAACCTTTAAATCGTAAATAACCTTTAGATCGTGAAATAAAATTGCGTATAATCTCTAGACTTAGATGACCCAGTAGACATAAAGCAAGCAATATAGAACGCGGTTCTAATTTTAAATCATACATCGATGGCCAAAGACTATAATCAGTTAAATTGATAACTTCACATTTAGTTTAATAAATGAGCAAAGAATGCCTAATCTCATTTTTTTAATATAGAAAGTGATTACTACAAAATCAAAGTAATATATCACAAAACACGGACACACACCGTCGTTATATACATGAATATTCGTAGCGTTGCGTATCTCTTGCGAAAATACGCGCATCCGTGTAGTTGGTAGGACGGAGATAATATGCCGTGAGCACGCATAAATGTGGAGACTGTATAGGAAAATATGTCCACAGTTTATGACCTCCGGGAAAAGGCCTTGCGAAACTGGACGGAAGCTGTGTTGTGTTCATTTAGATCATTTTACAGCACGCGAAAATGTCTGTTTTTAACATTTTAGAGGCTTATTGGTGGTCTACGGTAAGATATTACAGGCAGGCTTCAAGTTTTTTTTATTGCAATGCATGGCAAGACGAGTATTCTTTTCGCTGATTATAAGCGATATGACTGCTTATGAACAGTAGCAAAACCTTGAATTAAAAAGCAGTGCTTGGCATGCCACTGCGCTCGCTATCCTGAGACAAGATATAAAGTCTCCATACAGCCAGTAGTCTCTCTGGCTACAATGTCCATCAATCCAAAACACAACAGTGCATTTACACTGCTATTTGGTGGGACAAATCAATATTGCTAAGGATGGAATAATATGGTAATAATATGTTAACCAAGTGAGTGGGGTTCTCCGAAACGTGTAGGTTAGTAGTCCATGCATCAGCCACACCAAATGAATGAAAAGACTGCAATTATCATTTAGTGCCAGTTTTTTTCTGTGCAAAATAACTTTTAAAAACACCTAAATTTAAAATACAGCCGGCGCTCATTATGAAATTTCAGCAGTTTCATTCATTTTTATATAGCCTGGAACAAAAAGAATATCGTAGTTTGGTGCACTAATTATGTGTAGGCTAAATAAATGATTTATTTGCTATAAATAGAAAACTTTCATAATATGATGAGACAAATAGATTTTTGTTATAGTGATAGATGTAAGGAGACAAATTTTACTTACCTTTATGGTAAGTCGCAACTGCCAACAAGAAAATTGTAAGGAATGAACTTAATAATAATAATAATAAAACTTTATTTATTTTCTTCTCACAAAACATTATAACTATTGCAAAATATTTCAAAAGATGCACGTAACTACCAAAATCATTGCTACGTCAAAGTATTATTTTGGAAAACTGTGATAAAGACTATATTAACTCAATGAAGATTATTCTAACGCAACTAAGCTCCAAAGCTGCAAACTCATAACCTAACCAATTATTCTAAAAAAAAACTTACAAAATAAAAAGATTACAAATTCTTTGTAAATGAATAAAATCGTAATAAGAACTCGTTAAATTTAAATTTGTAGTAAACCAACAAGTATATTCCACGAAACATCTAGAGAATAGTTACAACACCGTAATGTACGATCGAATTAATTCCCGGGACGTTCCCACC
Organism: Hyles euphorbiae; assembly: GCA_023078785.2. Classification (NCBI taxonomy): domain Eukaryota; kingdom Metazoa; phylum Arthropoda; class Insecta; order Lepidoptera; family Sphingidae; genus Hyles; species Hyles euphorbiae. The sequence continues at coordinate 5,302,468 of CM041053.1, forward strand.
GGTCATAAATAAAGGCCGAGCTCGTGCAAACAAACGGAAAGTGTGCAAACAACATAAAACACGGAATGATTGCAATTAAAAACGCATTGGCCGGCCACGTGGCCGACGCGCCGCCGCCATCTTGCGTTTGCGACGCTTTAATCATTATTAATTATGGATTTAGCTTGGCTGTATTCTTGCCGCGTTATTGGTTGATGTGGTTTATGTCCTCGCTAATACTAATGCTAAGCTTTTTCGGTTTATCTTTGTTTACGTGGAAACAGAACGACGCGACGCATCGACATGATATTTTGAGTGGAGATGTTTAGTTATTTGGTTTGTCGGAGAGAGACGTATAAGGACGTAGGCTTCTTTTAATCCTAGAAAAATGCACGATTCCTGATTAAATATCAAATTATAAGTTAATTGTTTAAAACCCAGCGATTGACAACGAGGTACAGAAATAGAATCGTTAATTCTATATTTTTTGTGTAAATAATCGATGTAGAGTCTCATGGTTAAAGGGGTGCTCTAAAATATAATTTTTCGACATTTTCATATAAAATAAAAATGTATGTTGCTTAAATTACATTTACATTGTACGTGATATACGATTGTATCTATGTTTTATTTCGTTATGTAAGTGGTTACTTTGAAGGCAAAAACAGGAAATGTATTTTTGGAAAGTTCACTTGCAAGGCTGGTTATAAAAAAGTGTACCTTGAAATAATATATTTTTTGGTAAAAATAGGGCACTTTGTATGTACAGTGTATCAATAACAAATATTAGCTGTATACATTAATGAGTTAGTGCTACAAATAACTTAAATTACTATCACCAACGAATTGCTTAAACACAAGGTGACTCGTACTTATAAATATTGTTGTATTCCAGAGAACTCACGTAAAACAAATATTTAATATTCACAAAGTTGGCCGACAATTGCGTCACTTCACGTGATATTGAGGAAATTGCAGAAATACTTGTACAGGGCTTCGCTAAACGCCCTTCTAAAAAAATCATTACATATTTATGCGATGCCGCCCTACGTTTGTAATATTTTTTTTATCCGGCCCTTTCGCCCGCGGTGGTAATATCGCAAGATCGCGGATCATCCGTCGCTAAAGGGCGATGAGGGCCCCGCCTAAGGGCTAAACACCAGATTTTATGCACCAACGCATTGATTTGATATTTATTGAGTCGGTTCGCATGTGTAATTGTTATCTTTTTTTAGCAGAGATTTTTTAATCTGTTTTATTTTTGCGATGTATTATACTGGAGATTAAAGGCCGGATATGTTTCCTGCATGTTTGTTACAAAAAATCCCAGAACCTTAGATAGTATAAAAGTGAGTCTTTGTTGTAGGCAAAGTAGTACATAGTTGTAAAACTGAATGTTGATACACTCTTTCATCATCACAATCTTTCATTCTAGGTACTATTTTCTCATTGAACTTGAAGTCATGATGGACGATCATGTTTATCACTGGCCAGTATTTTTATAAGACCATCGGCTAACATGATGTTGGCAATTCTATTATATTTCTAAAGATCGATTACACTCACCGGGTATTCAGGTGTACTCGGGCGAAGGTAATTATGTGGAACGTATTTCGCAATCAAGTCTTCAAATATGCTAACAGTTCACCCGATGGTGGTTTTTATCCCCAAATTTCTGTATAAATGTTGCCATTTCGCTGTTCATCAACAAGATCTTCCTTCACACCTAGTCCGAACATCATAACATCTACTTATCTGTCTTTAACAAAACATAAAAATCACTTACACCAACTGCAATAAAATCTGAAAGTCAAAGGTATTTTTGTATCGTTTTCTAAGAATTTCTTGTCGTTAGTCGGGCTGCATGGAAATATTTTAAGATAGAGCAGGCCGATGTTTGCGCAGTGAGATAAGCAACGTGGCGGATGCTCGTGTTTACCTACACATATACGTAGTCAAAGGCAGACCAACCTTTGTATGAGATAGATTGGATGTACTTCGTTTTACATCGGTTATTGCCGTAATTAGTTCCAGTAACTAGTTGTCTGGTTTACTTATTAATCTGCCATTGGTCGTATGAGGTCTTGGGATGATTCTGTTCTTTGCGCATTTTTTTACTAAAGGAATCGTCCAGAAATTTTTGCTTAGATGATCTGATTCCAGGTCTAGAATAATCGGACTTAGCCGTTGGTTGAAGTAGTTGACTTAAATAATCCATTAGACATAAAATTCATATTATCAAATCGAATAAATACCGTCGGTACTAATTGCGGACTAATAGTCCTTAAACGAAGTCCTTATTCACTGATAATTAAACATATTTTAGGTATCGGATAATTTGTCTCCTTCGCTCATATTGAAACCAAAAATCGTAAGAAAGGGACAAAACATTCAATAGCGAAAATGGGTTTATAAACTGTGTGAATGAGGTCGTAAATATTTTAGCAATATTTTGGAAATTGCAAGGCGAAACCTCTGCCTACCCCTTCTGGGAAAACGGTTAATGGAAAATGTTTAAATTATGTTGCACATACCGATTAATATCAAAGTTCATAACTGATTTTTTCCCAAAATCATGTTTTATTAAATTTATGAAATTGTGTGTATTGATAGTCAATCACCACGCACTAAAACGGTGAAGGAAAACATCGTGAGGAAACCTGCATACCATAGCGATTTATAAAAAAAAAAAAAAAAACGATGGTATGTAAGTCCGCCAACCCGCACTAGGCCAGCGTGGTGGACTATATGGCCTAACCACTCTCAATCGTACTGTCGATTGTAGAGGAGGCCCGTGCCCTGCAGTGGGACGTATATGGGCTGATACAGATACAGATAAATGGTTGAATGGATTTATGATTTCTGATAATTAAGCCATCAATATTATGCATATGCATAAGTATTCAGACTGACAGGCCTGTCAAGCCTCAAACATACCTTACAAATCAGCATAAACACTTGGAATTCTCGTAAAGAATGGAATAAAAACCGAGCTCAAAGCAAGAATGTTCGATAAACGACGCGAATGTACCTGCGTACATGAATAATTTATATGGATGTGTTTGTGAGCACACACTAAGTGCTACTGATGGCTTGTTTTACATACCACGTTGTAGGCGTGGCGAGAACACCTACTTGTAAAAATTCTTTAAGATATGCCTTATGATCGATTTCTTTAAATTTGAAAATGTGAAATTTGTTATTTAAAATAATCCTAGTGATCAGTCAAGTCTTTCAATAATTTTGCAGGAAATACAATATGGGCGATGTCATGGCTATTTATATATCTGTATATTTTGAAAAGACAATCTCTACCTAGCCCCTATGGGATATATGCGTTACGATTATGTATGTTATGACAATTTGAAATTAAATCAATAAGGGGGCATCTAAAACTATAGACAACCATATGTAATGACAACTCATAGATTTCTAATAGATATCTATATACCTACAGCTACTTTAAGATATCTAAAATATCCGTGGTAGATTAACTTGCCTAAGATAGGGTTCTTTGATAATATAATAATAGCAGCGATTTTAGCAATTTTAGATCCAATTTTGCTGTCCATGGATTATGAAGTCGTGAAGCCAATAAACAACCGAACCGATATTAAATATTTTGTCTACGAGTTATTAAGCAAATATGTTTTTCAGGATAACTTATTTCTTGAATTAAATAGTTATTCTATTTAATATATTACAGAAACATTAGTGGTACTGTAAGCAAAATTGTGTTTATAACAAGAGGCTGCCACTCTTCGCTCCGTGGCATATGTGGGAACCAAAAAAATATGTATTAGGGTAGGTGTGGGTAGGTACCATCGCAATATCTATTTCTCCCGCCAAACAGCCGTGTAAATGCACTGTTGTGTTTTGGATTGAAGGATATTGTAGCCAGAGTAACTACTGGACATATTGAAACTTAACATTTTATGTCCCAGGATGGCAAGCGCCGTTGAGTGCCAAGGATTGCTTTGTAATTCAAGGTATTGAGCGAGCTATTGTACATACAGTATATACACACCAAAAGAAAAAGAAAACAATTGTAGATATATTTAAAGTAACTACAATGGGCGGTCTTATTGCACTAGGCAATCTCTTACAGGCAACCTTGGATGGAGATAAGAGAAAGGAGGGAGAAAGGGCAGTCATAGACAAATAAATCTCAAATAGATTTCAGTACGAAATATGCATTTAGCTATGCCATTAAGACTGTGAGTAATTGGTGGGTGGGTGTATTAATGTTACAATAATATCTAAGTGCTTCTTCCCTTTTTGGATATACGGCCTTATCCTACCACACCTAGCACATTCAGATACGTAGACTTTATAGAACTTGGAAATTCTAATTGAGAACTCCTAAGTTAGAGCAGAGAACTAACTACAAATACACATGTTAACTTGAGACACGTCTTGGGATCGAACATTAGGCCTCGATCTCTGATCATTCTTAGATAGTCTAAACTCTAAAGCTTTGTTTGTATGGTCTGCTTTAATGAACAATCTCTTGTAAACATTTGCTATGAAACAAAATATACTGACTAATGTGAGAAAGGATATCTAAAAATGTCATTCCATTCATTCTGCTTTAACCAACAAAGAAATCAATTCATTACCAAATATTCCCAACACAATAACACAGCGTACCTCCGAAACTTGCGTAAGATAATAAGTTGATCGGAGCCACACAGAACGACCAGACAAGCCTGTGTCAACACGCTAGGAATTAGTCCAAATTATGTGCGCCTAGCCCGCCCTGCACCCCATACCACATTCACCCGCTCACACCCTTCGGCGAATCAATATTTGTTGTCCGCACTCTTCTGCCTAACAACACGCACTGCGATTCAACATCGGAAATGAATTCTATCTACTCGTATTACAGTTCAAATTTCAAGTACAATATAGTTCTGAGTTAAGTCCTTTTGTTCATACGAGGGTGAACTCATCCCCGCTATCTCTATCTCTTTAAACGCAATGTTGTCTCGCTCTAGCACAGTTTTCAGCTGGATGCGTGGATCGGATTGTGGATGGTTTTGGGAAAATGATAACGATGTTTCTATGTACCTATGTAGCCAAGTAGGGTGAATTTTATAAGCTTTGGTAAATTATTAATTGCTTGTTATTTTAGAGACATAGAGGTTTAAATACGTTGCTGTGATTTTGAGGTGGACAAAACTACACTGGTATAAATTGTTATGAGTATTATAATAATTAAGATATTAGTTCCGACGTAGCTAGATACATAGAAGAAAACTCTGCAAGTGGTTTTGTATGAAATACGTTCATCAACGTAAAAAGCAGAAAAATGAATAGTCAAAGATTAACAGTAAATAATATAGAACTAAATAACGACCACACCTAGCCAACACATTCAAATACAAAAAAAAAAACAAAATTAAACCAAATAATTAAACCCGTACGAAACTCAAAAAGGCATTTGTAACTTACACATCAAATTAATATAAAAACTCGAGTCTCAACTCTTGTTGAATATTCATAAAGAGCTGTTAATTGCACAACTCTGTAAATACGTCGAAGAGAGAGCGACTCTAAGGCGGGCAGGTCCCCCGCCACACTGCCCCCCAAAAGGCCAACCCTGTGTGCGCACACCAGCGCGCAATGTACGCGCATACGCGCACGAACACACGCACGGGTAGCGCGCGCAACCGGGAAAACTACGGCCTTTTACGTACGTATTGTGTACAAGAACGCGAATGCAGTATATGGGAATTTTGCAGAGGGGCCATTATTTTTTTATTGGGGTTATGGAATTTTTGAGGTTAGTTTATAGCTTAATAAAGTTTATAGGATGTTGCTGGATGCAAGCATTGAACAGGTAGTTGTGGAAGTGCATGAAAGGACTACGTTCAGGACGTGGACTTCCTTTGGCTTATAATTTGGCAAATAAGAATCTAATTCGCAAAATTAATCTCTAAATCGAAACTCACCGCGTGAATTGTAAACTAAACGTAAACTGGTTGATAGAGTGAAAAATAGTGTGATTAGGGAGAAATGTGGTTTAAAAGAAGATGTAGTGACTAAGATTGAGAAAGGGATGCTTCGATGGTTTTGCCATATTGAAAGGATGGATGAAAGGAGACTAACGAAAGAGATTTATAATGCGAGAATGGATGGTGGAGTCGGTCGAGGACGTCCGAGGCGGTCCTATAAGAATCAAATAGGAGACCTTTTGAAGAAGGGAAAAATACGGAGTCCTCGAAACCGACGAGCATGTATGAAAAGATTAATGACAGTTGAAGAAGCGAAAGAGATATGTATGGATCGTAGCACTTGGCGCTCGATAGTCTCTGCCTACCCCAATGGGAAATAGGCGTGAGTTTATGTATGTATGTATGTATTGTCAGAGTCTTAAAACTCCTAAATTTGCCCTATCCTTCCTTCCTTTGCGTCTTCATCCTCAACTATACTTTTGACATTTCTTAAACGCTGTTGCTGTTCAGTGACTAAAATTCTCACATGAAACAACCTGTTCCCTCATATCCATCCTGTGCAAAAAATCTATAACCAGCTCATTGCCACATCTGCAAAATTGTCATATACTGCGCAGAAAACGCGTGTTGGATGTGTGCGCATCTATTTACGCGACGAGTAAATATGTACCCGCGCCGTTTGCGGAGGCTGCATTAATAATTCAATTGGTCGCCGGCCGCCGCCCGCCACCCGCTCTAAACGATTTTTAACCAGCCGCCAAACGGATTAACCGGTCAGCAAGGAACGCCCTCTCGCACAGATGAAAATTTAAACCAAGATTGTGTTGAGTTTGCTTCGATTAACTTGAGGTGTTATAAGTTGTGATACAGTATTCATAATCTACTTATGTAGTTGTTAAGTCTCAATTTTTTTTTGAGAACTGATTTTTTCCGAGCTGTTTGTTTTCTTATCCTGTCATTACTTAATCATCTTACTGGTTAAGTAGCGTGACATACTTAGTAATCAATGCTAAGTTAAGCACTAACATAAACTATTTTTTTCCAAAATCAGGACATTACTACACACTATTCCCCAAAAAACTACTCCAATATAAAAAAGGTTTTATAAATAAAATATATATTCAAAAAGGCTTTTCAAATAAAACATTGGCAGTACGAAAGCCATTGGATATATGTTAACATGTTGATTGGGCACGCGGTCGCAGACGGACACAACGCGCCGGTCGCGGCTTGATTTCTTTGCCAAACACTAATATTTGAAAACCACGCTCGACACGATTACATAGCGATCTTGACGTCGTCTCCATTGCGCATGTGCACAGACATTCCTGCTTTTTATTTCACGAGTTGTACTGCATTTGGGTACAGACTGAAGGAATTTGTGGATCCATGAAAGGATTATGAAGTGCTAGCGGGTGCTGGTTGCACCCGGGTTTTTGAGTCCAGTCCAAATCAACAGCATATTTTGCGTACCAATTGTTTTATATTTAAACTTAATGTGAATACCGTTGAATATATTGCTTTTCCTGTCCCGTCACATAACACATTATATCCAGTTCTGTTCCGACTCATTCTCACCCATGACGAAAAGCATGTAAACCTATCCCGTGCCATCCATTCGAATTTGAAAGAGTAGCAAAAAATATGTGTATATTTGAATTCCTTACTCATCCCACGGGAACATTAAATTTTTCGGGATAAGTCTATGTGTTAATCCATGGTGTCAGCTACACCTATATCGAATTTTATCTAAATTAGTCCAGCCGTTTTTACATAAAGAGTAAAAAACATCAACACATGGAAGGATGGCTCAGAAGTCAGACATGTACTGATCGAACAATCTGATTTGTATAACCTTTTAAATGATAAAACATGACATTCCCAGGCAGGATATTTTTTATTATATTATATTATGTATTGAACTTCAAGCAGTGTAAGGACAAGGTGTGGCGTAGATGTCCTTATCTCGCAAAATATTTGGAGGATCTTTAAGTATTTGTGTTCGAGTTTGCGTCGATGCTTTTATCATGCAAAATGTTTGGAAGGTCGATAAGTATTTGTACTTTAGAGTCTTCACGTCTACGGGATCTTATTTATTAAATGCAGACTTATAAATACTGGATTAGTCTAGTTATGGCGAAGAATCAGATTGTGTAACCGATTTTCAGGTCAGCAAGCAATTACTTTGCACGTTCTATGAGAGAAACATGTAATGTGATAATTTTCCAGGAACCTCTCTTGTAGTTTGGCATTAACTTAGTTGTATTGTGTTGTTGTATATGATGAATTTTCTACATTAAATATGTTTAAAAACATTTATTAAAATGTAAATATAAACATGTGAAGATATATTTAAAAAATATTTTATATTTTCATAATATTTGTACCTATATGGTTCTTATGAAACAACAGTAACTTAAAAACAACTATTGGACATAATGAGACTTAACATCTAACTTAACATCTGATGATCTCGCCTTTCATTACAACATAAAAAATCTTGCAATCGGTATAAAATTAAATACTCACCTAACATATAAAGTTAATTGGTAATTACTGGGTGTTATTGGCTTCGAATAGGTGTAGTATTGTTAAAAGTGTTTTTTTTCTTTTTCGGGGCCACATATTATAGTGAATTATTTAGCCTGAATAATATAAAAAGTGTGATATCAATAATTCAAATTTCCATTGGTAGTTGATAAAATCGTTATAGGGTTACCTACCTTCATACATGTATTACACATAATATTTTTTGAAATGTGCATTGTAATATTTTCTATGTTTCTGATTTATGTTATAAATTGTATACGGTATAATAGTATGTAGATCCAAAATAGACCATCAATAATACGAATAAATACCCTGAAAAGTAATGACCCCACATTAAAATCAATTAATTCTTGTGTCGTGGGTAGCAGAAACTATGCGAAACTTTTAGGTCTCAAAAACACCCAGATCAGACACAAATATTTGTGGGTCAATTAAAAAAATTGTGTTGTTAAATCCACATATCGTCAACCCTATCGAATTTCAATTAATTTCACAAGCGAGGACAAAATGTGAATGTCATTTGTATGTAAAAGCATCGCACCCCGTCGGAACCCCCATAATAGCTTGTTTGTTAAGTATTCTCAACAGTCGTGCATTGTCTTGCATAAAAATTCAATATTTCATCCGAAACCACGTGTGTCAACATATCATCTGCATATAATCGTATAATTTGTATCCATTGTGATATTTAAGAAGATATTTATTGTTGTATAAGATGGTAATAATGTAAAATAATGTAAATTAATAACAATTTGGACATAACATTTTGTACTATATCACTACATAGTATAAAACAAAGTCACTTTCTCTGTCCCTATGTCCGTTTGTATGCTTAAATCTTTAAAACTACGCAACGGATTTTGATGCGGTTTTTTTAATAGATAGAGTGATTCAAGAGGAAGGTTTATATGTATAATACGTACATATTATTGTACAGAAATCTATTTGTACCCGGGCGAAGCTGGGCCGGGCCGCTAGTATCATTATATTTATATAGATTATTCGATTCGTGTGTTCGATGCACACACCGAGACATATATGTGTGTGATCCACAGATATTTGTTTCGGGTCTGGGTGTTTGTGAGACCGAAAAGTCTCATGTAGTTTCTGATAGCCCCAACTCAAGACTCGATCGCAGTGTGGGGTCAGGACTATGTATGTGATTGTTGGGTGTATTTCTTTATTTATTATTTTGCCGCATTGAGAGTAATAAGTTAATGTACAATTTCTTATTTTTTACCATACCTATCTATTTTTGTTAACTGAAACATCAAATGCATCGAAATATTTAATGAAAACTTGTTAAAGATAGATCGATTATGGAGAACGGCTTTGATGCATGGTTTAATTGGAATAATGGAAGTGGTATAGCCACGCCGAAGTCAAGCATGACTCAAAATGCATGGGCAGTCTCATCCGAAGCGATAAACTATCTCACAAGAAATTGACGTGAAGCAATAGCTTTTCTGTCGAGTTTCGTTCGGTGAGCGAAATTGCTGGATGTCCAGTATCCCTTAACTTTCTCCCATCCTTTTTCCTTCCAGCTCTCCTCCCGATTTATGGACCATATATCCATGATCTAGCGCTGTGGATGAGCGTGGGCGGCAGTGATTACCATCAGGTGGTTTAGGCACTTTCCCGGCATGATGCCAACATTGCGCCTAATGGTAAGTCCAAATGCCAAATATTAATTAAACATCTGCCTGTATCAGCCCATAGCAAATAATTATCTATTTTATATATTTTCATTATTTCTTCTACACAATAAACAATAGTGTACAGAGTACAAACGACAACAAAGTACCTACAAATGGCGGTCTTATCGCACTAAGACAATATCTACCATACAACCATTGGATAGATTTCTGTCTGTCTGTATCAGCCCATATACGTCCCACTGCAGGGCACGGGCCTCCTCTACAATCGAGAGTACGATTGAGAGTGGTTAGGCCATATAGTCCACCACGCTGGCCTAGTGCGGGTTGGCGGACTTACATACCATAGAAATTCTTATAAATCGCTATGGTATGCAGGTTTCCTCACGATGTTTTCCTTCACCGTTTTAATTAAATGTAATAGATTGAAACATGCATTAGTTTTTTTTCATTCTGTACGAGTTTAGCTGTGCAAGTAAAAGACATGGTTCTTGCAAATCACTTAAATAGACTTTTAGTTTTTAATCACTATCACCTGGTGTGATTGGACCATTGTACTATAATAATTAAGGCATTTCTTTACTGTAATTATTTCTCTAAGTAGTGTAATAATAGATAAAATAAATAAGCTATTAGATTAAAAAAAACATAGCACATGTTATAAGTTTGTAGCTCAAATACTCTACAATTCTATCACCCGACATTTAACAAAGTGTCTCCTAGTGTATCACACATAAAATCTGAGCATGATCTGCATACAACGAAAGGATTTGTTAATATTAACATATACCGAGAATAGCAATAAAATTATTGGCACATATTTAGACGCATTACTCAGTTTCTCCGTACAAAGCCGTGTATACACTGGGATAGTTGAAGTTAGAGTTGAGCGCCCCCTGTATCTTTGTTGAAATATTTGCAGTGTAAGCGGTGACTCTGTGTAAGGGCGGGTTCACACATTGTTTTAGGATTAAATGCAGTAATCTGACTGTTACGGGAGCTTTTCATGATAGAGATTTAGCTGGTAATTTTGTATCCGTAGTATTTTATTAAACACTTGATTAAGGGTTGTGTGTTTTGTATAGATAATAAAATATAATACTGCTATATAAACGAAGCTGCTGTGCTAGAATTAACAGGCAAAGCCGAATCATTAAATCCTTAAAACTTCGCAAAAACTTAAGCTTGTCAAAAAAAGTATACCAACATTTCAAGTGGTACCCAATTCTAGCCTAAAGAACCAGTCCTTTTCGCAGTTACTTGTGTGAGTCACTATATAAGATTTTTACCATTATGTCCTGTAATTATAGAGACTATTACAAATATCCTACCATCCCTATAGTGTCTCTAATGACCCCATTATCAAAACGAAATGCAAAATCAAAACTATGACATCGGTGACAAAATGGTACAACAGCTTTATCGGCTAGAATGCAACATCCTAATTGTGTGTCAGTTAGCATGAATGTCATGTGAACAAGACTTTACGCATACGTACCGATGTTAGGTGCCGGTTGATTGTTGATACAGCAAATTTGTTCTCCGTCTCACTCCGCGACGGGATTAGGCTGTTTTTCTACTAAAGATAACAGTTTTATCTACTTGTATGTTAATTGTCCGTGTTTGAGTTGCGAAACCGTTGCTTGTGTTCTTAGATGACGTTGTTCAAATTGTTTCTAGGTATAGCAGCTTAGTACGAGACTGTTGGTAGTTGTGATATTGTTCTCTTGTTTTTCTGCTTTTGTGTACGGAATTACATCGTGCAGTTCAGATTGTGACTTTTCATAAAGTTTGATGCACCCGACGATCATCTGACTTGAACCTAGGCCTTCCTCATGGATCGCCACATAGACTGTTGTTTGGGAAGCGGCCTGCGTCCAGTGACTTCCTGCGACCTTAAGCAGGTCGTTCGTCCACCTTGTGGGTAGGCGTCCGACACATCCTTGACCACTCATAGCTTTCAAAGAATTGTGACGAATTATCAATCTTAAAGACTTTTAAAGAATAGGCCAATTTTGATGATATCTGGCCAATAGACGAAATAAAACGCGAATCAAAAAGTAAATTTCCAAAATAAAGTACAACAATATATAAAACAACAATATTATTTATAAGTATATAAGTACGTAGTTAGGCAAGAATTATTTATTCATTACCTACACCTGGGTATCCTGGTAGCTCTTCTGGTTAAGCCTTTAGGGAAAACAGTATCAGGTCGTATCTGTGCGCAAAATTAGGTGTCATTGAATATCTCAAAAATATCTTTCAAATATCGTCCTCACAATATGACCTCACCAATTGCACGTGCGCGAAACACCGATATCAATATAAAATTACTCAAACGTCCTCATTAATATTTTAAATCTATAGAGGACATTGTAAAACAGGTCTCCAGAAAGCAAACTCTTGCGCGTCGCGTCGGCGCTCAGCAAATATGGCGGCGATAACACGGCCGCCATCTTGGACGGATCGAGGTTACTACGCACGAGAAATTCAAATTATGATTTTATTATTATCTTTAAGGCTTTTTGTTACGTATATTTGAGGGAAATTTCATAATTGTTTTTCGGATGTGTACATGTGCCACATTGCTACTTTTGCAATGTGCAGCTGTTCATATTCTTAATTATGATTTGACATACATTTCGTGTTTAAAGTGGAAGGAAATGTATTTTAACAATTGTTCTGATATTTTTTTGCATGTAACCAGTTCATTGTAATTGTATTTGTGATAAAACTAGCTGATAATATTAGATAATACTAATTATCGTTTATGCCAATTGTGAACAGGTTTACCTTCGTCCTTCTATGATTTAGAATTTATTGAAATATAGCTAATAACTTACTAATTAATCATATATTAATATAGCATATGCAAGCAACTAAAGGGTTACTCTTTGTCCAGGTAACAAACGTCTTCTTAGTTAAACAATATAATAACAGAGGTCAAATATTACTACAAGAAATTAAATTCAACAATACGAAATTGTTAATTACTTAAGATATCGAAACTATTTAATAAATAAAAGCAGAAAAACCTGAAATAACGGTAAACTACACTAAAAAAATATTTATTAAAAAACTCTCATACAAAATTTCTATCTCAACAGAAGTTATAAAACAATCATATAATATTTCCACTAGGCGTTCAAGGAGCGGTATTGGGCCGAGCTAAATATGTGCTCTACACACAAACACACAAAATATGTACACAGCACACAAACACGGCTTGCACACAAAATATTTGGTAAAGTCCATGTAATCCGAGCAGTTTGCCTTGATAAATTATATCTTAGTCGCGTTTTAATTCCGTGTGTATCTGTTTGTCCTTTAGGGTTGGCAATTTTAGAGCAAATTAGTATATTGGTTTGTAGGTACATTATTTAATAGGTGGTAGATGGATACAAATATGGTGAAGCATGTTTTGTTAAGAATCCAGTCACAATACCTGACAATGCAGGTCTTAAATGCCAGTGACTTTATAGTTTAAGTTTCTCCTACGCTAACGGAGGGGGTGTTAACAGCATCCTTGCTGGGGCATGATATACACATATGTATTTTATAAAAACAATGAGCGTTATTTTCGAAATTTTGCTGTGAGCCGTATTACTTAGAGGAAGCTAGCTGGTTCGCAGGTCAAATGCCCGTAGAGTTCCAAAGTTATGAATATATAATTTTCGGAAAGCAGCATTACATAAAGTCTATGAAACGACACTTGACCAAAGAGGCAGATTAAGACGCTCATCTCTATAGAAACTCGCCCTGTGGGACTTATAGTGTTGAATACAAATTTAAACTAATAAATTATCTTTTTTCATTTTCAATCATCTTCAATTCAATAAGGATATTGTCGTTAGCTAGTTAATAGTTATAATAATATTTGCCTACAAATGTAACAATATTGAGTATGGTTCATAATTTAGTTTACATGGGAGTCCTAATTCTGTGGAAATAGAGCAAAGGCGGTTTTCCCTAAGGCAAAATATTTTTAATATTTACGGAAGTTTATAATTACGAAATTTTGGAACATTATTTTTTATCTGTTTTTTTTTTTAAATGTTATACCTACTTTTAAGATAGCTAAGTTAGGAAGTCGCTTAATTTTAGTAGGTGAAAATAGAATACGATCACAAATTGACCTTCGATGATGTTACTGACGGAACGAAACAACACCGAATTAGATATTTCTTTTAAATTTATTACGAGGGAGTGCTACCATATCGGTGGAGCTGGTACATCCAATGCGTACGCAAAACTGCCTACAGAATGCCTCTACCATATTTAGGTGATTTACAAAATTCAGTCATCAGGGTACAACCATCTTTTTTACTTGCGCATCTAAAGTTTTAGGAGTTAGTAGTTTTAAGTATTTAAACTTTTATTGTTCCTTTTTTATGGTGTACAATAAAGTATATATAAATAAATAAATAAAGTTATAATTAATGTAAAACCCAAAAAATATTTTTTATGGCATAGGTGTGGTCAACGAGCAAACAAGTGATCACTACCGTCCATGAATATCCACAACGCTTGGAATGGATGGAAATAGGACGGGAAGAAAAAAATATTGGCATCTGACAATCTCACTCACCGAATGAAACGCTGCAGCGAAGCTGCCACTTCACGTCGATTTCGTGTAAGACAGTGGTAGGATAGGTCTAATCATGCTCAGTCATGATAAATACCACCCTACCACTTTCAAAGTCATTAATTTATATCGACTGAGTTATAGATAAGGAATTTATAAGAATTAGCTTTACTTCGGTTTTCAGGCTGGAGCTAACTGACTATTGATATTATATCTGATTGGTATTGCACTTACCATTTCATACGAAAAAGTCACGTTGCCAAGAAAAATAAAAAATATGTCCTCGTTTCGTAATTTTTTTTTCCTTTTCAGTCGCTGTTTACGTCTCGGAGACTCAATTTCAAAATTGAAAATCACGATACAATGACACCTGGGTGACTCACAACCATATTTACAGGGAAAATACGTGCGACTGGTGTAAATTAATAATAACGAGATTAAAGGCATTTTGCGTGGAAGAATTGTTCATAATAGTTTCTTATTACTGTTTGTTGTTGCCAAAATGAGCTTATTTGTGAATCATGAGGCGGGTTGTCACGATTGTGATGTTTAAGACTAACGAAATGAGAGATGTTTCCAAATATTAAGGTGAATACGTTCTACTGGATGTAGACGATTTCCAAGTTCCAACTCGTAACTAAGAAAACTTTGGGTTTATGTTCATTTAGACTTATGGTATGGAATGCTGATCCTGTAACGCCAACTCATTCAGTTCCTGTGGATGCTATCAAGGTGAATATGACTATTCTACCACTACAAAATTGGTGAAATATGTTCCTTGTTGTGGTGATTAAGTGAAGACTGGAGGGTATTACTCTATGTTAACTGCGTATATGCCGAAAAAAAAAAGGAAATTTGCGCATCAAAATTGTTCACCTTCGTCTCATTTCCATGCTTTTCATACTTTAGAAGTGCTGGTGTTGCTAGAAAATACTACTATGCGTTCTTCATCGCTTCTATTGTAAACACTTCCAATAGTATCAATGAACACAGCGTTCCATTAGAAACCTACTCACCCATTGACTCCTTACAGCACAAATTTCAAAATATTGACAGTGTAAATGTAAACTGTTTGACCTTGACCGTGACCTTGGCAGTGGGGTTCACCCGCGGCCCGATAACTAGAGTTAATATTGGCACCGTATACAACGCTGTTTGACAAACGCTCAACTCTATCAATATATAAACATATAATATTTATATTTGAAGCGCTTTCGGTTCGCTGGCACTTGTGTAATTTATTTCTGAAACTGATAATCTACCCGTGTGTGCATAGATGTCACGTTTGCTTGTTTGTTTTCAGTGGAAATATTTATAGGTGTTGGAAGGGCGTTTTTGTCACGTTTGGGCTCAGACTTATTGTCCTTGTCAGGCATAAGTAAATGTCCTTTGGTCACGACATTTACGCAGGTGGCAGTAGTTTGAGGTATACAATAAAAGATGTTTCCTTCTCAGCAATAGGAAATCTGTCGCTCAACATAGGCTTCCTCTAACGAATCATTTATTAAGATGGGTTTGTGTATACTTCCTACCATTGACTAGCGGGTTGGTGACTGTAGACATAGTTTCTGGTGCAGTCGGCTCTTCTGCCCGTCACCTGCCTGTTGTTTGAAAGTCCTGTGATGGTTATCTAATCTTTTAGTTGATGGAGGTGCTTTGAATGGCTAGCTGTGTGTACTACGACCGGGTCATTATAGCGATTTCCCCAGAAGGTCTTTGTTAGTCTCTTTTGCATCTTATATACACGCTTTGTGGTAGATATAATTATACCACTGCTTTGGCGAAAAAGAGTATACTGATTCTTCGTTCAGGGCGACTTCACTCAGCCATAATAATTATAATATAATAATATTCATATCAAAATTATTTATTGTAAATTTGCAACATATTATTATTAAACTGCTCTGATTTAAACCAACTTGGAAATCTTGTAATAATTCACTACATTGTAAACTGGTTTTGAAAAGAGCAACACTTGAGTTTCTTGCCCGTTCTTCTCTAGTGAAAACAGCTTTCCGAACCGGGTGGTAGATAAAAAAATGACTGAATCTAAATGATGTTGAACATTTTAATGGATTCAATAAATTATTTTCATTTCATTTTCATTTTAATTTCATTTCCAATTTTAAATATGTATTATGCATAATGTATGATATGTACAAATATGCATACAACATGTAGTTGATACAATTTATATGAGTTTATATTTGATATCATTTATAGTAAATTTCTACTTGATGGTCGGTGAAGGAATGTAGCAGTAGACCAGTAAATAAGCGAAAAGTTAAAGTTTTGTTTAATGGTAGAATGTTAATTTTAAGTTTACATGTACCTGATGGTACGTGGTCACGGTGGTCGTTATCTTAATTATTCTGTCACTTACTAGTGTGCATCCAGCTATCTTTGTATCTGTATTAGCTCAAATATGTACGTCCCAGTGCAGGCCATGGGTGTCCTCTGCAAGCGTACGATTTAGAGTATCCATTCTCCGAAATCTGGAAGTAATGGAGAGTCATCACCACCTCTCAACAATGCTCTGTCTCTCTCTCTCTCTCTCTCTCTCTCTCCACCCATAGGCAGTCCAGTGCTAAACATAGTCCTCACCCATAGATTGCCACATAGAAGCGGCCTGTCTCTAGCGACATCATGAATACTATTGTGACCTCTTTGAGTTTGAAGAATGTAGATTGGGTAAATGTTGGTCTCACTGAGAAAATGAAGCGCCATGACAATGAATTCTGTGATAGAACTCATCCAACACTTCGCATTTATGTAACTGGTAATTTATACTCTTCTGTGGTTAACGAACCTCTAGGACATTGGCAGTCACAACCGCAGGTTTCAGTTAATGGCATCTTAGGCGTAATATCTGTACCCGGATCGCATGTGTTAATGAGATGAGCGGGGCCCAGACTGCACAAATTATCGGCTCCATTGTAATGTGACCCTCTGGTACCCTTTTACGTGGGTGCTGCGTTTGAATTGGTACGTGAGAGGCAAGTTGATAGTAGTCGCGCCAGTAGGAGGGCAAGTTAAGTTAGTGTACATATGTATTCATTTTTCGACTGGTGCTGTTCTGTGAGGGTCAAACGAATTTGCATTGAGTCAAGTGCTAAGTTTCGAGTCCCAAAAGTCTTTTGTAATTTTTAATACAACCGCCACGTGCCATATTTATTCTTAATGAGCTTTCAGGCTTTATGTGTGTGATTTTTGAATGTATTTGTATGATCAAATTTTTTAAGCTAGTGTATTGTTTAACTTATATGTCTGAAAGTCGATTTTTCTCGCGCAATTAGTTCGACCGACGGTGTTTCACATTTGTACCGAAAGAAATTTTATGACTTTGGAGAAAACGATATTAAACTTTTTTTTTGCTTGTTATTTTTTTCTTAGCCAGCATTAACTTGCCCGTTACTTCAAACTGTCCAAGCCAGTGATACCAAACGCGCCACCACCACCAAAAACGTAAGATTGTTTGTGTTTTCAATTGGTGTCCGCGATACGTAGCACACCGAAGCTAACGCGTGTTTGTTTAGCGTTATACATGTAATTGATAGCGGGTGAGTCCAAATGTCTTGCATTAGCCACTGTTATGTCTGTAATTTACACTAAAGTATCGATAAAAAATATCCTGTTCGTACCTTTGGTATCGATAGGCGGAATCCTGTTTTTCATTAGTCGGACAAACAAGCTGGTAAAGTGGTCAATGCTAGAGATAAATACATTTGAAGGTTGTAAGACGAAACCAGAATTAAAATTTTAAACAGAGGTATGGAAACGAAAGGCTATGTAAAAAATGTTGAATCTATGAGACCCTTATTATTGGGATGATACACAAGGAAAATTTCAAGCTTCATGCTCGTTTTTTGTTTCAGTTTTTTTGTCCCAGACATGCCAACTTGTTCTTATTGTAATTAACATATACATACTTAATATACGTATACTTACAATAAGGATCTACAATTCAGACAGCGCTACTATTTCTTTAAATTAGATAGTTCATGTATAGTTCCGTGATGAACTCTAATTGTATATTATTGTCTTCTTATTCCGCTCGAATTACCAGTAATTTCTCAATATCAGTTTCCTTTTCTCATCCTTTATTTTTCCTTCTCCCTGCTGATTTGAAAGTCAGGCAACACATCTGTGATCCAAGCGTAATGCAAATTAATGGATCGTAGTCTTTACTTACGATCAGGTGATATGTATGATTGTTTGTCGGACCAATTGAATAAAAAAACTACAGTACTTTAAGATGCTCATTGCTCAACCATGCTACCCATGTGCATGCATGCCCAACATGCTCTAATTTACATATATATTGCAAAAGGCTTTGTTTTTACAACTGGTTTAGCCTAACCTGCGTATTCCAAAATGGTTGTCGTTAGGCAGGTTATCCATGTAAAATTAAGAACTAAATTAGTATGGAACAAGCATCAAAAATATGCTCCCAAGATTGTAAAAGTATGAGTTAAGAATAGGTGAAAAAATAACAAGATATTTATTGTACATTTACACATCAAATTCTGAAAGTAAAACGTTATTTATCTACAACTCTTACAAATATTTACACCACAAACTATATGTTTAAAAATAAAATTATACCGACACTGTTTTATAAACTTTACAAACTAAATATTGTGTACATGTACTAAGCGTTGAAAAATGATAAATATCAAATAATATTTTATACTAAATAGATGTGACAATACGACTGTACGCGTTCAGTGTTGGCCAATAAGCTAGTACAAATATACGTGGAAGTGCGACTTTCAATAATTATGTTTGTTGAAATCGTTAGAGCCGCGTCCAGCCGCCATCTTGGACGATTTGTGGATAACTCGCCGTGGAAAATCACGAAACAAAATATTATCTGTGACTATATAATTATTATAAGTATATTCACAAATACGGCGTGTGTCGGTTGTTATTGCGACGCTATAGGATACGGAAATGGTGACGTCAATCTAGTCTTTTTATGGTTTGAGTAAACTTGGTTTAGGACGACCTTGTGGTCTGCTGGACCTTATGCATGATTAGTAATAATCGTCGCTCGTGATTTCCCATAACGTTAGATGACGTGGAAGTACTGATGTCTTCAATGAAATGTAGTCTTTTCGTGAAGGTTCTTCTCATACTAATTTTGGAAATGTAGCGTTTCCGAAAAAAATGCAATTCATTGCACACTGTGTGTCTATTTGTATCTAAACGTAGTAGCTGCGTTTATTATAAAATTATCTGTGTCTGCCATTAATCGTAGCGGGACCTCGGCTTCGAGGTCGAACAAAAAGGCTGTTTTGATGTCATCAGAAAAATATAATAGTTAATGGGCTTATTACTGAAAGGCCAAGGATTAGACGAAATGGTACAGATCATACAGGAGGGCGACCGAAATGCAGTCAGGTAGAACGATCAAATTTATCACAATGAACCTGGAAATGAAACCGAATATATCAGACTAAGTAGATGCGTTATTTATCATCAGAATTCTGATGGTTTGCAATTGATTTTATAAATACAGTGCTCACCAGAACAAGTCTAAAATAGTAGAAGTTCAATCATTCAAGTCTTATTTCAACCGGATGTACACGGGCAATATTGGAAATCGACATACTTTGATTGATTTCTATGGCTTGTCTTGCAGCGTGTAGGTACATGGCTGTTGATATCTAGGATAATACAATTCTATTACCAGCAAATTACTTAAAAATATAATGGTGGATTTACATCCTAACTGATCTAAGGCAAAGACGCACATAATCACCAATTATAATGTAAATATTACGTACTTGTGAAACCTAATATAACATTGTTATATTGATACTATTTATCAGTACTCAATTCAGCCAACATTATAAATTAATTTACTGAGTCTTAGAAATTATTTTGCCTGTAAACAATGACTGTTCGACGTTTACTGAGGTAAATATTAAATATTTGTCTCACCATTCCTTTGATGGTTTGTTTGATATTGCCACATTTTACTTTGTTTATTGATGATTATGTCATTTGGGGTTCGAAAGGAAATTTAAAGTTGCCGTCGGAATGTTGCTAAGTCTAAATTATGTCATATCTTTTGTTGTCTGCTAATTATATTAACGATAACTATTTACAAGTGCTTTTGTTACTATTTTCGCTTAAGCCTAGTTGCATGAACTAACTTTAACTTTAACATTGTCATCGTCATATGCTTGAGAAGTATTTGACATTGCTAATGTATGGTATTGACATTTTCAAAGTCAAAGCTTATTTTACACACATACATATATAAACTCAGGAATTTTCAGTATAAAATCGATAAGCACTTAAACAGTTCTGGTGAAGTTCTGAACATAAATGAACAGTTGTAACGTATGAACCAAATTATATTTAAAGTAATACACAATGAAAGAAATACGAAGAATAGCCACCCGGAAACATTGTTTGAAATACCGGTTTTTAACAAGATATATTGATAGCAAAATAGAATCTAATGCACAGAAAGGACACAGAAAGGAAATGCACTAGGCCTAACCACTCTTAATCGTACTCTCGATTGTAGAGTAGTGTACCCTACAAAGGGACCTTTATGGGATGATGCAGTAACAATAAAGTAACAGAGAAAGAGAAAACCAGCATTTGATCTAACCGCATGATGTAACTACAAGACAATTTTAATACGTACAAGTTTCTTTGTTCTCGAAGAAACAATGCAATCTGCGTCTGTTTGCATATGGATTCCCCCCGTCAAAGCTACCATACATGGAGTGTTATCAAAACTGACGTTAATTTATGTCCAATCTCATCAGGAATCATGAAGAATTAGCGCAACGTCAAGATAAATAGCAGTATGCCGTTATCTTAGATAGCTCGTCTTCACTGTCTTACTTTGATGGAGGAAAATTCCCTTTAATTACTCATTCTTGGCACGTCACTTGTGTCACGCGATAAACTAGGAAAAAAATACGAGCAGAAGGAAAACAAATTAAATATTTCAACATGTTATGACAATGCAACATTACGAATTTTTTTTAATCTTACTGTGAGCAATGTGATGAAAGGTTGAAATTGTCATTTACTTTCCACTATCTTAAATTTCTAAAATGAGGAGTTACAGCTCATTTACTATACTTGGTATAGATATAGGTTTACGCTTGTATCTGCGAACGGGTAGGCAGAGGTGTCAATAGTGTCACTCTTGGCTGTCTGACCTCCTTACTAAAACAAGATTTTTACATCGTATGTATACGCTGGATTATGTCCATACAAACAACAATTTCAGTCCTGGAAAACTTAAATATGACCTTTCAGTGACAAAAAAGGTAAACTACCTAAACTAACTAACTAACAGTACCTTTGTAAATATACGTCACAAGTCACTAATAAGAAGATTGTTCATCAGAAAATGCATAACTTATCAGTATTGTATCTTCACTAAGACCCACTCTATAATATGAAGTTGTGCTACTACCAAGTCCATATTGCATAATCGGAAGATTAGTAGACGCACCTTTATCTCGTTAGCAGACAGAAACAGCCAGTTTTAAGCCCAAAGAGGACATTATTTGATTAACACTAATTAGTGTAGAACCGGCTTTGCTTCGGCGATGCAAAGAAAGTGCCCCGAGGCAAACTTACAAGTGCAGTTAGCAAAAAAGAAGAATCACTCTTAAAAGAAAGGATATAGGTTGAAATTTCCTTAGCATCGATTTGAGTGAGGGTTAAAAAATTTGTCGCACAAATCCAATTTTTGTTTGATGGAGAAAGTAACTGCTTTCTGTAAGTTCAAGTAGTTGATGTGCTAAAAACAGCCTCCATTTTAGCATGAAGCGTATCCATTGCAACGTTTTTAACATAACCATACTTCTAAACTGGTTTTCTAAAGGGGATTCTAAAATGTTAACTTACAAATTGACATCAATCTATCACATAATTGCAAGTACTTACAGAATTGCAATAACAAATTGTAATATGCACCCTTATTACCGCTTACAACACCAAAGGTTACCCAACCCCTATAATTAGTGACAGCCATTTAGCAAGATTCCCACCGATAAATTCATAGTGGATCTCGAAATTTCACGCACAATTCGACACAAAAGATTCGAGTCAAACGCACATCCATTCAACATTGAACCTTTAACAACATTATGCCCATGTAATACATATTTCATTATTACTTTCAATCGTTTATGGGATGTTTGATTTTGTTTTTTCATCGATCGGAGGCAACGGCGCGACGCTATTATGCCACGCTATTGTTATAGGGGGCGTTGTATTGTCATTTTTTTTTGTGTAGACATTTGTCAGTTTAAAGAAAGTATGGTTGGAAAATTTGTCGTAGGGTGGTTGGTTGGTATTTTTAGTTAAACTCTATTGCTAACTGATATAATTAGTTAAGAATATTTTTAAATAGAATAATCTGTGTTTATGGCAAGCAACTGGGAGTTCAGTGACGCAGAGTTATTTACAAATACAAATACACGTTTATGAGATATCTGTATCAGCCCATATACGTCCCACTGCAGGGCACGGGCCTCCTCTACAATCGACAGTATGATTGAGAGTGGTTAGGCCATATAGTCCACCACGCTGGCCTAGTGCGGGTTGGCATGAGATATAGACGAATTGAATTGCATAGTATATTAAAAATAACATAAATTCGCGCATAGAGTAACTAAAAAAACATATCTAAACGTTTGACGCCATCAAATTGAACATTTCATAAAAACAGTGCCTTGTAAAAGCGTACCTGCAGCGTTGAACACACATGGCTTCGTTTGCCAATGGTCCACATTGACGTAACATCGACCTCAATAGTTCCTGAACATCAGGACCGTCCCATTGACTACGAGACACCGATCACTTCCGGAGTCCATTGTACAATCTACAATCGTAGATCCGCGAACCGTCGGCGGTCAACAATACACTGGAATATTTCAAAAGAGCATCGTTGAGGTTTATTGGCTTATCGGTTGATTGATTGTGCGAATTCCGGAACCTTTTATAGACGATAATATATTGATACGGGCGTGGCGAATTCGCGAATCTTTGATGTTGCAGCGCACAGGTAGATGCAGTTTGTGCACTTGTGTTTGCGATACGCCTGTTAGTGTTTTGTGCGTTCTAAATACGGTATAAACTTGTAAATATCAATTGCTAATAATTGCCTTTGACTAGTTTGTAAACATACTGAAAAAAATATTTCAAAAGAGTGATTCATGTGTAGTATTACAACGATTTAAAAGTACAAATATCAATATTCATTTTCAACAATGAAATCGAGCAAATGAAATAAATAAAAATTAAGACTTATTTGATTTTTAATTAATGTTTAAATTGATTTGCATTTACTTTTGTATCATAAGTCTGTTTAGAATGCACTACACATATAAAAAAGAACCACCTAACTATTATAACTATTTCTAACTAATCTTTTACAAACAACACATTGCGAACTATTGCATGATAATTCTAACTACGGACTACAATACATTACCACAGTTTAAATGACACAAATCTCCCGGATCTATTCCATCCTTGAATCATCACCTCGTCCCCAATGATTGGGACTCAAACGGTTTTTACTTCAAAAATACATTTAATAACAATAAAATGTTAGCATAAGAAGTTTTGAAACAATAGTCGTTTCAACGCAGGGTCTTAGGCAACCAAAAAGAGATCCGTATTCTTGCAAAGTTACATTTGCGGTTGACAATCCATAACCCTCTGAGACTTTTCTACATTATTTTAAGGATGTATAATTTATGAATGGTAAATTAAACATGGTTTTTGGGAGTACCGTGACGTATTTGTGGCACCGTGAATAAACGGACAGACACACAGCATGTTGAATATGCACAACTATAAAATACACAATCGTATGATAATTTTATGCTTTGTGTTTGTACTGCATTTTAACTGTGGAAAAATGTGACACTATTTCGAGCAAGATGCGCTTGGGGAATAGAATTTTTCGAGGGCTTTTAATTACATAAAAAGTATTTGGTAATGTGGCCTAGTGATTGTCCCATTTAATATTAAGAAAGTTTTTTTAGCGTATAGTTATTATATAATATTTTTGAGAGACCATTATAATGACCTAAAGAGTCGCGTTTTGGATTTTGCCTATGTGGTTTTAGTGTCGAGCAAGCCCATATAAATCTTTTGATTTTTCGAGGTATCATCTTTCGCCTGTAGACACTCTATCTAAAATGCACTATGCAATATGAAATACTACAGTAACATTGCCGTCCGAGTATAAAAAAAAAATCTTAGGCATTTCGACATATACAAAGTACTATGATTATCTGCAAAATATCCTCTATTCGTCTTGTTTGAAGTATAGATTAAATGTAGGTAGTAGGTAGGTTCAGTTAAGTACTCTAAACGCCATAGGAAATATTTAAAATTGAGCTTCAAATAAAACTACCTTTAACAACAATAACCAAATAAAAACTAAGCTCAGTCTAGCCGAGAAAATATTTACTTAAAAGACATTTCATTCATCAAAATCCCCATTAAACACCCATTATAAATGTTATTTTTAGGATGACAACACTCAACAATAGTATTTACATTCGATGTCAGTTTGTTTTACATCCGAAATACACATTGAATAAACGCGTAACATTTTTCTTCTAACATATCTCGGGTTCTTTTATGCTTTCATACACAATGTCTCGCATTATACGACGTCCATAGTTCCGTGGGCCATGCTTTGTCTGGACAAAGAAAGGTGAATGAAGCACGGAATAATAATAACTTAGGTCTGGCCGGTAGGAATAGTGAAAAAAATATTTTGTGATATGACAACACAGCCACGTGTTGAAACTACAATGGCATATTCAAACCTTCTTTAATGTTATTCCTATTTTGAATTATGATCCAATTTGAATTGAGAACATTTTTGAAATTAGAATGTTTTTGTTAAAGTTGCCAGACAGATAACTACTGACATTAAGGAAACTTTTTTGTATTTCCGAGTTTTTTAAAAAACATTGTCTCACAAAATAGAGGAGAAAGAGTCATAGGAATTATGATGCACATAATATTACAATCTTATTAAGAATTTGCTAGATTTCACTCCATATCAACCTAGGATCTCACAGCCCATGCTCGTATATATCTGTCGGACATAGTAAAATAAAGAATAAAAATGTGGCCTCGCCCAAAAGTGCTGAAACATTTTGTATACAGCAAAGAAGCGCGCGTGCTTTTTTTAAGAATATATCACGGAATAATTTATATATTCATAGTCTTATGTGTACAGCGGGTCATAAATTTAGAAGCTGGTGATTTATACGAGGATTACAACGGGTTATCATTACGGTACCGCGCGGTGCCTTACCTTATTTACATATAGATACATGCCATGTTTGTACGCAGTTATGTACACGCATATACTTAAGCAATAAACATTGATAGCCGCCATTAATTCCTTCACATAGGGATTAATGTCAATAACTGGTGTGTGCCTATGGGTATTTGCATATTGATTGTTACCCTCTTCTTCGTTATTGTCCTATATTTGTTTGCAGCGTTAGTGTTGTAAAAAAAGTTTTTAACAATCTAAAAACACGAAGGGCCAAATACTGGAAAGCCAATTAACTTTTAACTCCGATTAACTAGCTCTAATGACCTGTTAAATTGATTCCAGTTAAATATAACTTCGATTAAACCACTTAAGAATTAAATATTTAATGGGGCATTATTCATCCGATTCGTATTCTCGAAAGCAACTTAAGAGTTTGACAGCTGTCAAACAGTCAAATTTTTAAGAATTTCTAGTTTTAAGCAGCCGTCGTCTTAAGGCCGCCTGCGACCACTCTTAACTTTCAATTCTACATAAAATTTACTAAAATGACTCTCGCTTCGGTTTCATCGCTGTCTGATGACGATATAGCTTCATCAAGGCGAATCAATCAAGAAAAAAATCAATGCTTTTGACAAATACAAAGAAGAAAACATTCAAACAAAGTGAGGTTCCGCCTGAAGAAAGAAACTGTTCTGCATCTGTGTTCCTTGCTGGAGACAAAATAGAACCCACTACAAATAGAAGTCGATTGATAAAAACTTGCGACCAACTGTTACTTGCTTTATGATATTCTACGACAGGCAGTTACCAGAAGATTATTGGAGATGTATTTCATGTGGAACAGCCGACTGTACAACACAAAGTTGCAGCAGAGTTAGTTAAACTCTTTGGTTAAACTACAAAATCGTGGCATGGAAATTCCCAACTAACAACAACAATGCCATATTGCGAATGATGTCTATGCGATCGCAGGAGTGATTGAAGTTATAAATTTCATACATATAAGGATCAAATCTCCAGGTAATTTCTACTTATAATAATGTATACATAACTATTAAGCTTTTACATGTACACAAATATATGTTTTCTTATCCTATTTTAACTAAATGTGCTTCTAAATGCCTAGCGTATTTTATATTGTGTAGTAATCATTTAGAGTATCCCTTTTTACTGTACATAATATTATATTATTAATCATAGAATAGAATAATATATTATGCACAGTATAAAGGCACACTCTAAATGATTTCTACACAATAATTTATATATATATGCTTGTTGGAATCAAAACATTTAGCAGGTAATTGGCTCTTCCCCAGCCCACTGTACCCCATATAACCAAGCTCTCTAAATAGTTGTAGGGCTAAATATGTAATATAATATAATTAATCATACAATGATTTGTACTGATTGTAGCTATTCAGTATATACTGGAACAATGTTCAACTACAATAGTAGTTTCCTATAAAGAATTCAATTTTATGAATATATTTTTTCAATTTACATAAAATTATTTGTAGTTTGAAATAAGAATATTTGCTAGAGCTCTAATTTTTATTATCTTGTTTTTAGGAGGACCACAAGCAGAAACATTTAGAAACAGAAAAGGCCATTTTTCTATAAATGTGCAAGCAGTCTGCGACCCTAACTTGAGGATAAGAAACATTATAGGCCGATGGCCAGGCGCGGTGCATGATAGTAAAAATTTCAATGATTCTCCTTTATGTGCATTTCTGGAAAGGGGAGACTGAAGAAGCTTACAATCAAGACCATACTAAAACAAGAAACCCAGTGGAGAGGGTCTTTGGTTTTACAACAAAGATCTTCTTGTCTGCAAGTTGGGCTATAAGTTTTTGAAAATTAGCTTACTATTATAGAGGCATGTGCTGTGTTACATAATATAGCATGTTCCCAGAATGATCATATATTGGAGATTGATCTTTCTGAATCATTTCCACCAGCTCCACATAGTATAACCAATGAAAATGTTGCAACAAGGAATAATATAATAAAATACATATTTTAAACCGTACAGTGCATTTTATTGAATTACCATGGAATGAATACAAATAAAAATGAGTTATGTTTTATTGTAGTATATTTATTTTAATAACAGCATTAGTACATATTATATTTCTTTAATTATCTACATTTCTTTAGATCTGTCTTATATATATATCTATATTCCTTTATAAACACAAAATAATAACAATTATTCTAACATTAATTTAAAACTAAATTAATAAATGTACTATTAAAAATGTACAATAGAAATATAATATGACATTTTTTAACAATGAAAATAGGTGAAATAAACAATTTATTTTATGTATTACATATTAATTAAAATTCACAACATTCTTCAACTTTGATTTAAAACACTGTTTTCTGATGCAAATATTTCTTCCTTCACACAATTTGTCTCATTCTTTTTTGTATATTTTTATATTACATACTCATTTCAAAAGGGTGTGTATCGTCCAAATGATTTGTTGTATGCATGATTTCTATAGCGTTACCTGCAAAAGTGTTTATGTTAAAGTATGTCATAATTTTATATATCTCTTTTTATTTTTTATATATATTTGTTGAGCTTACTTATTTAGTCTATAGCTGATATACATGGCACTATATATATGAGCCATATTTCTTGGACGGTCTTATTATATAGGTACACATTGAATATTTATGTACTCCACTCCAGCTCCTGAAACAAAGGATTATTTATAGTTATACACATTGTACCATACTTTATTTTCCATATTTATTACATAATACTACTATATGAGGAGGAGATAATATATAGGAGGCATAATATGAGAGAAGCCTATAGGTACCCAGCAGTGGGATCCTACAGGCTGTAGATGATGATGATGATTTAAAATGTGTGAATAATCGATTCATATTATATATTAAATAGTTAATTATCATATAAATTCGTTAAAACTTAGAGGAATACGTGTATACTTACCTGTTTATAATATCCAGCACAGCTTCTTTCTCATATCGTATTTATTTACATAGTCTTCTCCATTTGGTACTTAGGTGGTTCTGCAGCCGTTGTTTGGTATTTTATATACCTATTTATTGAAAAGATATTCCAAAAACTAACTTTAAAACCGAGTGCAATTGTAAACAATAAATAAAATAAACAAACATCATAATATTTTTAATAAACTCGCTACGGATATAGGGACATAAGTCTTTTCACCCACATGATTTTATTAACAGATTTTTAAAATAATAACATGGCAATATATAATATAGCTTTAAACATAACCGTAACAAAAGTAAAAACGTTACAACGATTCCTCATATTAAATATAAAGGGTCAAATTTTCAATTTAGGGAAATCATGTATGAAGAATATTGCGTCAAATGGAACGTTTATATTTATACAATAAAAATTGTAACTGAAAACAAACTTTTCGTTAATCTGTGGAAATTTAGCTGGATGTTTGCTGAGTAGACCGATTTATGAGCTAAATGGCTATCCAGTATTTCATTTCGAAATTTAACAGAACCTCAAAATAACGTCATATCAAATGAGTCCGGTGGCTGAGTAGCAATCCAGTATTTGGGGGGAAGTGATTAAAACTTAGACACAGAATACTAAACTTAGGACAGATTACACATGGTGCGCTTTATAGGTACTTCCACGTCCCGACCGCCGATTTTGACAGTTGACGTTTGTCAAATTCAATTTGTCAGCCTAATGTAAATAGAAATAGGGTATATTTTAAAAATTTGAAATTTGACATTGACAGTGGACGTGCAAGTACATAAAGAAATGAAAGTTATACCTACGTGATAAAAACTCAGAAAATATTTTTGTGTTTTTGCTGCAGCTTGCTTCAATGATATTTGTTGTATCCATTCATAATAAATCACCATTCTAAGGAACAGTATTGCTGTCAAAACCAGTGTCCTATAAAAATAGTCTCAATACCATTCTGAGGCAGGATCACTCGATGTCTTTGCCAAGTTGTGTTGCCAGCATGAAGGGCACTTGAGATTTGCGCGCCAACTGTCAGCTCGCGTCAAAATAATCAATAGATTTTTATTATGAAACATTTCCAACTTTTATGTGGGATTTATGGCACTATTGTATAGTATTATAATTTATTTTAAGGATATTATTCAATACATATTTTTGTGATTTTGGATTTATTAAACTGCTTTATAGTTATTTTTCATAGAAGAATTGATCAGTGAACAATCTTTTGTACAAGCAAGTGATATCAGTAGGGTACATTAGCGATGATCTTTTATTTTAGATGTTAAAAATAATGTATATATAATATAGCTTAAGATTTTTTGATGGTCTCAGAAAATCTTAAGCTGCATGTACCAAACGACACTACAGTGTATCTCGATAAATCTATCACTGTTCAAGCAGCTAGGTTGTGGAATGCCTTGCCGTTAAATATTAGACTTGCTAAGTCATCAAATATTTTTTAAATATGTCAAATATCACTACTTATCTCATATATATATATATATATATTTCTCTTTGTATTTGTATGTATACCATGTATTAATTTTATGTAGTGTTTATACGTATTTAAAGTATTTAAGTAGTTTTATATATTTAAGTTATGTAATATTTATATCTATAAACATGATTAATTATGATGTCTGTTAATTTACATTGCTTTTGTTGCACGTCAAGCCCACAATCCTAAATTCCTGTCCATCCAAAGGAACTTGCCAGGAATAAATCGCTCAATGCGATATGGCCGCCAATGGTAACACATTTTGATTAATTGTATTTTATTATTACATGTAAGATGTATACTAAAGAGTGTATAAATAAATATATATTTTGAATCTATTATTTTAATGTTTTGATACTATCAACGTAGTTTTCATGAGTAGAGAAACAAAATATCAAGATATGAACCGTCTTAGATCTCGATGTTATGGGTGATAAGAGAAACGCTCAACCCTCCGCCGTGTTTGAAAATGACTACCCCATTTAGATTGACATTTTTCGGAATATTTTCACAGCTGGACGTAGTAATCTCTTGTAAAACTTGAACATTGGTTCTCTGAACTAACTACATCTGATCGTAACATATCTTGGATAGTCTATCCAGCCGCGTGAAACGTGAATTGTCAGTGGCTATATTTTTTTAATTATTTATTTTTATATTCTTATGAACATAATATAAAAAATTAAAAGGTAAAATCACATTATTAACATTCTAATAACGTTCTATTACAATTCTCACGAAATATAAATGTTTAATTAACAAACTAACAAAGAAAGTCGTACCGGCCTTTGGAAAGCGTTCCGTTAATCTTGCAGCCCGTGTAAAATTCATAAAAAGTTTTAAGCCCCACGGTGCCAGGCTGTAGTTTGAGTAGCTAACTTGTAATAGGTTTAAAGTTTGAATATTTAAACGTACTTCGTACTTTCGTAATATAACAAATGGCTGTATTCTCTCCTTGTATTAAAATTATTCTACCTAATATAATGAAATTGTTATAATATACCTATTTAAATATAAAATGGATATTGTAGTTATTTTTATTTTAAACTTTGAATATCAGTTGAGAATATAAATTTCATGTGACATAGTCTTAAAAGATGATCTCTGTCCTGTTGCAGTTTAGGCCTTCGATTTTTTTGTTTTCTAATATGTAGTCAGTTCTAATTTGAAGGCACTTATCTCCAGTGGGGCAATATAAAATAAAATAACAATATTTCATAAAAGCCCCATTGAATATCATGTGCCTGAATATTTCCTGCATTCCACCAAGAATAAGGAAGAAAACTCGGCACAAGGACTGGTAAATATTTGCTATATTTTGCGTCTGGCAACACCGGCTTGTTTCGCGGCAACTCGGATGTAAACAATATTTTTAGGCTCAATTGCACAAACTAACTTTGCCAATACCTTTGCCCTTGAAACTGTCATTTCCATACATTTGCAAGGTCAAATAAATCTCAAATGTATGGCGATGACATTTTCATAGGCAAAGGTATTGGCAAAGTTACTTGGTGCAACTGAGCCTTAATCGACTTTGTAAACGGTGTTCGTTACACTTAGCGAAACTTGCCAGCGTAAAAAATATATCGAGAAAGAAAATGTCGTGACGATGTCATTTTGTTTTTCGATTGCTTAATAAGGAAAAGCGAATATATCAAACGAGTAAATTAATGTTTTAAGGATAAAAGTTGCTTATTAGAATTAGCTGAGAGACAAGATTAACTTTAGTGGCAGCATGAATCGTAGGAGAGAATATGAGTGTTTTTCTAGGACTAGATTCCCTGCCGTATTTAAAGAATAAAGATGTTTTTACATAATAATTAAAAGTTTCTTATGTAAGTCTTATAATGCCTGCTTTCATCTCACATTTACATGGGTCGGAGCAACATAACTTTTCAATCATGTTGCAGAATTTAATGTATAATTTGACGATTGCCTGCCTGTCTGTAATCGAGCCTGCCTGGAGTAAGTCATCTTTAATTTGTTTATTTGCTTATTTTATGTGCCCTTGGTTATAATGATTATGAATATAGTTTAACAACACTGTAAAAATTGGAAGTGTCCCTAAAACGCATTCTAAAAATATCTGATTTTAAGGAAACTCACTAGGCTTAAATTTCTAGTTGTGGTCCGCACGACTTTATTAATGAAGGTCAATATTGTACTTATATGTAGGTGTAAATTAATTTGCCAAACCGTTGGACCATGGGCAGATATTTGCACAGTGTTTTAATTAAAATAATTTTAAATATAATCGCTTTAGATCCGGCAGTCGCTAACAAGGGAAGTTGGAAATTTTCGAAACGTTACAAGACAAAATAATAAAATATTAATAAAGGCCCGTAGACGGTGGAAAAGTTTCATCGTGTGCAAATATTTGTGTTTCAAATAAGGCGGCGCTCGCGATACGATGGGGTTACGGCTCGGACTCGAACCCCCGACTCGGTTTTGTTAGTCTTGTTATAAATAAAGACACGTGAAATTATGCTCGCCCGTGCTGTTGGAAATTAAAATTGCACTGGAGTTTGGGAATATAAAATGTTTTGTGAACCCTGAAAGTAGTAAAATTATATTTTGTACGGAATGTATTACTTTATCAAGATAAGACATATCGTTTTTAATTCTACGATTTCACCTCATGCTTCGAAAGTAACCTGGAGGTCCTTTTATACCTGTATGAAAGCTGTTAAGCACTGTTTTCGGTTCCTTAGTGGAGGTCAAAAAGGTGTGAGTGAAAAAGCAGGTCAAAGAGGTCGAGGAGATCAAACTAGTGTCTATGGCTTAGTGACTTTTAGCTCATTACCAAGAATCAATCAATTGATTATAAGTTCAGATAGTTACTATTTACTTATACTTGCTAATAAGTTTAGATACGGAACATAGAACTTTACCTGCTCGGTAATAGCCAATAGCAGGGAGTCCGCTATAGTCAACCCTCTCTGGGCGATCAGTTATGCCGGCCGAACCTGAAACAAAATACACAAGAATTGTACTGTACACATCATCAAGTATATGAGCCTTTTCATAAGAATCAAAATATCCTCAGAACTTTATAAGAACCATGAGTTAAAATTTTACATTGAAATTCAACGCTGAAACTACAATAAAAACATAACATCGAAAGCTATTACGTGCGAGTGCCTAGTAGTAATGTAATATTAAACTAGTTAGTGGATGGTGCCCCAGGCGAACTAAAATAAATCAAATAAAACCTTCTAACTTTGTAAAATACACTGTCTACGCGTCGATTGTTCGCTCCACGCCCATGTAGATTCAGCCCCGCAAAACTTCACTTATCAGACGGAAATTAATGTTCTTGATTATTTTAAATTAATTAATAATTATAATTTAGCAATAAATTTATAGGTTCACACTTTGTCTCGAAGGGAAAATTCGGTCTGCATTTTTGTTCAAGATTGATACATTTATGGTCACTTATGTCTGGGGAGAGTTGATGCTGAGAAGACCTCAAAGACAAAAGTCGATGTAAACCCTTTTTCTAACACTAGTTAGTAGTAGAATGAAGAATTTATCTTCTTGAATGGAACCCTAAATATAAGTACCAACAGAATTCGCTTGCGGTAATAAACAAAATATTATGTTATTACTTCACCAAGAGGATGTAAAATCTATATATATAAAAGAAAGTCGTGTTAGTTACACCACTTATAACTCAAGAACGGCTGAACTGACTTGGCTGAAAATTGGTGGGGAGGTAGTTTAGAACCAGGAGAAGGACATAGGATACTTTTTATCACGTTCCCGGTTTCCCGAGTTTCTATTAGCTTATCAACATTTTCTCATACAAAATGTTCTTGGGTTCGTAACTGTCAAACATTTAATGTTCATCCCGTCGATACGGTAAACTCTTCCCGCAAATGAAATAACGTATTTAAATAAAGGTTTCGAATCGACAACATATATCCATAATATTCGATTAATGGCGTATTTTAGGTCTTAAAGATGTAAATTAATGACAGTAATAAAAAGTGATTGACATTTAAATTGGTTGTCAAATATTAATGTATGCGTTCAGAAATTTGTTTTGTGTTAACTAAGGAGAATATATCAAGGTACATAAATATAGGACAATTGAATAAATAATGTTCACATGTAAGAAGTTTTACTTCTTTTC
Source organism: Hyles euphorbiae (assembly GCA_023078785.2). NCBI lineage: Eukaryota > Metazoa > Arthropoda > Insecta > Lepidoptera > Sphingidae > Hyles > Hyles euphorbiae. The sequence goes on from CM041053.1 coordinate 5,337,124, forward strand.
AAGGTAGAATTTCACTTTTATCCATGCTTTTATCACGAATTTTTACAGTGGCCTTTCCTTCGCTATAATTCACTGATAGAAATGTATATGAGTGAGATATAGTAGGTTATATTTTGATATGTTATGTCGAAGAAAATCGAAACCACTGAAGTTATTTCTATGAAAATTAATATTTCATCTCTTTATTACTAACAAAAAGTAATGGCGTAATATTTTTGGAAAAACAGCATAGTGGGGGTGAAATATGGGATGCAATATTGCATGGATAATTAAAATCGTTAAAGTTTTTAATGTCAAAAATTCATAAGGCACACTTTTTGGATATGGATAACAGAGTGGGATATGTGGGTATGGGAGAGGACTGGGATAGCTGACAGATTTGATAGGACGAAAAGTAAATGTACGGTATAAGACGGGATGGATAATGAAGTAAAAGGACGGGACGTAACGGGAAGTGACTGAACATACGGGAGGGGACGGAATTGAGTAGGACAATAAGATAGCTACGTCAAGTTTAGATATGCAAGAGCTTATACGAAAAGTATCATGCATTTAGTGTGTGTTTTTGGTCTTGAAATATTCGTAGAAGTCCTGGAAAGGTTTTAGGAGTGAGAAAAATGGAAATTTTCTAAGGAAGATACTAAAAACCTTTTTTTTTTGGGTATCGTTCAAGCGTGATGCGTCCAGCCAATATAGGATCAAGGATGATCTTTGTTTTTTTGACGGGAGACGTAAAAGACGGTCAAGCTTCAACTACCACCCAACGTAAAATGATCTTTCCATTGTCTTTCATTGACGGCTGACGAAATAGAACAAAATTCAAAAAAATTGTACATCGTGTATATAATATTATCTAGATACGGCGTCTTGCGCGTAATTTTGTTAAATGTTAAATAAAACGATGTCCATATCTACCATAATAGCCCATTGTTTTTTGAGATCATTGCAACAGTTTTAAACAAGGTATACTCTATCGAAGCGTTTGCCGGAGTACACCAAAACATATCTAATTAAAATTTTTCGTTTTCATAAAGGACATTGTTTTTTTGAATTGATACTTTTAGATGCGCTGGGGGACAAATTTAAATTCCGCATTAATATTGTTTTCAGACTCAAGAATAAAAAAAATATTGATACGTTGATGCCGTATCTAGACATTATAATGAAACGATATGCAGTTTTATATTTTTAAATATTTGTTCTATTACTTACGTCACCTGGTAAGGCAGTATGAAGGTTTTATTAATTTGTATATGGTAACGTGCTAGACGCGACTGCCAACAAGTTAACGATGGTCACGGGTTCAAATCCCAGGGTACACCTCTGACTTTTCGGATTAATTTCTACGTGAAATAAAATCCGCCAACCAGCACTAAGCCAGCGGGGTGGACTATATCTTCTTCTATAATATAAAAATGAATCGCAAAATGTGTTGGTAAGCGTATAACTCAACAACGCCTGGACCAATTTAGCCAATTCTTTATTTTTAAATGGTTGTTATTACTTTATTACTAACAAAAGTCATGGCGTGCAATATTATTTGGAAAAACAGTATTTTGGTGCTGAAATATGGGAAGGAATATTGGATGGACAATAAAAAACGCTAAAGTTTTTAACGTCAAAATTGCATAAGGCAATCTTTATATGTACATGTATATGGTGAGACGGGATATAATAGAATCGAAGGTACGGGAGAGGGCTGGGATAGCTGACAGATTTGATAGGACGAAATGTAAATGCACGTTATAAGACGGGATGGATAATAAAGAGAAAGGACGGGAGGTATCAGGAAGAGACTGAACAGACGGATGGGACGGGATTGAGCCGGACAGTAGGATAGCTACTTCAAGTTTAGGTATACAAGAGTTTATACGAAAAATAACATGTATTTGGTGTGGAGTGGAATCAAAAAATATAAGCACCCAGGCGAAGCTGGGTCGGGCCGCTAGTTACCTATATAAGTCATACTGCCGCTCACGAACATGAAAGAAAATGTTGTTACTATGGACTGTCGCCTTAGAAATCTTACATGATTGAAAATTAGACATATATGTACATACTACAGTGCTAGTTTCTTCTAATATCCATCGTTCGTGTCCGTTCCGTGCCCGCTCGCAGGGTGTGTAATTGAAAACAAACATGCATTGTTGGCCGTATCGAAGAGGCCGCGATAGTTCCTGCGTCACAAACATTGGGGCGAGGGGTGAAAAATTAGGATCTCATCGTATGGTGTGAACAGAACTATACGTGTCAAAAATGTTTCCTTGTAAGAGTGCTTCAGTGCTGTAGTTTTTAAACTAGCATGAGGTAACTATAGCGCATCTTACGATGTGTGCAGTACAGTTCATATGTGTAGTGGGTAAAGATGGCTATGTCTTGCCACTCAACTGACGAAAAACATCAGGCCCTTATAATTAATAAGCGCCCCTATAATTAATAGGGGCCTGATGTTTGTTCTTTTAAGAATTTCGTAGAAAAAAATGAAATTCTTAACCTTAGACGGTTTTACAATTCACCCAAAATCTGCTAAATTATATTTAAAACATAAATTTTATAACGTGGGCGTTACACCAACTTAAAACTTCAGAGCTCGCCGCCTCCTCATAGGCATTACAACACCAATAAAGCACAATAACGCAATAAAACCCAACACCACCATACCATAAATACATGTATAATGTGAAAGTAAATGCGAAGAAGCCCCTCGTCTGGCGCGACGCGATAGCGCAGCCGTGCCCGCCCGTGCCGCGACCGGATTACACCGCCCCAACCAACTTCATAAGATCCTGCTCCTCAAGATATCATGGAATATGGTAGTTATAATTACTCACTAATGTGGAGCCAGGCCTCACTATGTCGGACTGTTAAGTGACAAATTTTATATTTTTAAAGAGCAAGTTTGGTTGAATTATACTGTCCCAAATAACTTCATAAGGTCCTGCTCCTCAAGATATGATGGAATAGGTATGCTAGTTTTAATGAATCGCTAATATGGAGTATCAGGCTAAACGATGTTGGAATGGGAAGTAAGAAAAATATCAGACTATATTTATACTTTAGGTCTCTGAATCAGGTCTGGTTTAACTTCTGTTCTGTCTAACGGCCGATGCCAATAATCAATCGAAAAAATTAGATTGAAGTAAATCTGGATTGTTTTCTACATTTCGATTTGTCATTTACCATGTTGCCATAGTTTTTTCACTACTGAGATTGATTACTGGCAATAGTATTAGAAAAAAGATTGAGCTGTCAATCTCAAACGTCAAATTTTGGATTGGGATTGTTTATTGGCAGCGGCTGTAAATGAATGCAATATCTGGACCTTTTGTTGTCACTATATTAGTCTGCGATTAATGAAGATTTAGCCATTAGTACTATTTGAGTTATTGAACTCCAATCCAAGAAGGACAAGTCCTGATTTTTTTACAATTTAATTATTGGATATAACTCTAACCCTGTATGATCCACTTACAGTGGTATTTTTCGGGAGTATTGTGTGTGAACAAAGTTTGACACCTAAAAAGGGAAAAGGTGCGTTTATTTGACATTAAGTGCTTCGATCTAACACTAGCAACACTTGCACATTATCACACTGTAGTACAAAATTATTATACAGGGCGTTCCATTCATAAAATGCAAGTGATTTTATATCTAAATGAAAATTATCTGTTTCTTATATTAAAATAAGCGACATAGTAGACATAGCAAAAATGATGCTTGATAAAAAAATACATAGTTGTAAGATGTTTTTTTGGGATCTTTGATGTTTGTTAAAGACAAAAGCAATTATGCGGAATTACGAATTGGAACAGATCTCATTCATACAAATTACTAAGTATTTCAAATTTTGATAATTCATAACTTAATATCAACGATTGTCCACTAGCAAAAAACCTACTATTTATCTACGTCAAACATCCTCATTACATTATCAGTCACGCTGTATAGCATATTCGTTTTAATATCGTCGCGGGTTGCCGGCGCACGCGGCGTTGTTTGGCCACGCGCCGCCACGTGCGCCTTGGAGGGCCCACCGCCCACACTAATTCCAACTCCGACCCTGTATTGTGTGGAAATCATTTGCTCACTTCGCGTTTTTGATAAGTCCATTGTTTGATTCATACAGGAATCTGTTTGGTGTGAATTTTTGTGGGATTTTAGGGTGGTTCAGTTGTCTTATATAAGCCATTGTAATACTTCATCTCATAATACAGGAAATGCTGTTTATACTGAGTATAGAGCGGTAAAATAACGTATCTTTCTTGTTGATTCTTAACTATCTCATCCATTCTTTACTTGTGTTTTTGGGAGTTGCATGGAAAATTAATATTTTGTATTTTACAATTCTCTATTTTTTAAAATGTCGTACAATAATTTGTAAAAGATAGAGGAGATGGACAGCAAAACTCAAACACAATAGATTTTATCTAACTCATTAATTTGATAATATTCAGTCTGTCTCGGAAATTAAATACAAAACGTCCCGAACGCCCCAAAGCATTTACCATGTAAAAGTGTTATTTATCTTCTACATAAAGTGAACAAAAAGATAATAAAAAAATTAATTAGAGTCCAAGTATTTGCCGAGACCGTCTCGCAATTATGAAGAAACGGGTACTTTACTAACATTGTACAACCGCTGGATAACACTGGTGCGGATTTTGTAAAATTTTAGTAGGTCTTATCCCCTTCGATGAAATTATTTCTTTCGTTTTAAAAATGAGAAACAGACCATATATGTACATATTATATATGTATATCTTCTGTCTTCTACTTGGAATGTTTCTTTAATTTATAAGTCGATGCCAAACCTGATTTTTCATTAACAAATGCATCTGATTATGTTTTAGACAATTCCAAGTTGTCATCATCATAATCATCTTCAGCCACATTTTATTCACTTCTGAAGATTATTACTGCGTTTAAAGCAGCCAACCCTTGACTTTCCTATTTTCTCTTAAGTAGAACGACCAACGTTGTTTTTCTGGACGTATATTCTAACGTGAAGGCCTTCTTTTTGCCATAAACAACATCCGAAGTAATTCCAACATATTTGTCAATTGAGTCCCGTTATATTCCTCCAAGTACAACCCCAGCTTTTCATGGCGTTTAATTTCATCAGGGTCTTGTTTTATTACAGAAATTAACCCGTTTTTAGTGAGATGAAGGGTGATACATAAATAATTAGACGGGCGGGGACGACCCTATACAACGCCTCCTATCTCCTTAGATCAAGTATATACGGGAAGAGTTGGGGTAAACAGAGCCTTATTACATAGCTTTGTTGTGAATGTTCAGATTGGAGAGTATTTTCTTAAGAAAATCATTGTTAATTTCTATTTTCGAATCGTAGTCTTTTTGTTTCCTGGCAGGGTGCTTGGAACTTGGAACGTAATGATTCAGTTGGATTGCTATGATTTTTTTAGACTCATTTAAGTCGTATTCAGTAGTCAGGTGGGATTACTTAGTTATATCTATAGACTCGTCACTCGTGACGTCATGGTGGTCTTTATATTACTTGCTCTTATTGATACAGCTTTTTGGAGTCCTTGTAATATAATGATTTGTTGCAAATAGACTGCTTGTGATTTTACGATAAGTCTCTGGGGAACACGATCTAAAAGCTGCTTCATTATCTTAAATATCAAGTATTTTCTTCACTCCAATTTCAATGATAATCTAAGTATGGAACGCACATTCAACATTCCAAAAAATACTACCATCCAAAGATAATTAAAAATCCTCAAACAAAAAACGCTTCTAATTAAACTCCTTATCAATGATAACCACTACGAATCGCCAAGATTCCTGAACGATAACTCATTGCATCACCAATGAGTCACAAAATAATTAAATCATCACATTACCGATTAGCGCACGTTTCACACCCCTAATAACAATTTATGGCTGTTAATATAAGCTCATGGTGCAGATGTTCTGCTATTAGTCTTACAATACGTTGTTATTGTAAATCGGGGCTGAACTTGGTTGAAACTTCAAATGGTTGAATTTATATGATGATTTCTTTAATTCGTGTTATTGTGATGTTTATTGGCTGTATGACCTTGCATTCGACGGGAATGTGCAATAAACATATTGTAGGCTTAGCAATAGTATTAACAGCCGATTTTAACTCCAAAGCAATGCTTCGAGAAATCTATTTCAACATTGACTTGCGTCTACAAGGTGTACCTACCTATCTACCTACGAATATAATAATATTATTATCACCTCTCCTAGAATCCATTCGAATAAATATCCAGTCAATTTCCGTGGAAAATGGCACGGCTTTCTACATTTAAGAGGGGTTGGACCATTCCTACCGCCTAGTTACCTACTACGCTGGCATAGTACGTGTTGGTGGTCTTACAGATTTTTGGAAGTTTTATATTTTTTGGTGCTCTTAGAACAAAATATGAGTAATTTTTTTTATAGACGTGGTAGGCATCCGTGATTCATCACGGATGGGTAGGCTTATCTGGGGCGTACCACTCTTTCACAGTAGACCGACATGAAGTTTTTGTCGCGTTTCGTTCGGTGAGTGAGATTGTCAGCTATCCTATACTTGTCCCTACACATCCTTATCTCTTCCCGCTTCCCTCCCAATTTGATGGACCAGCAAAATATCTATGATCCAAGCGTTGTGGTTTTTCATGAGCGGCAGTAATGACTTATCATCAGGTGACCTGTTTGCTCGTTTGATGGAAGTATGTAATATATATGGTTCGAATCCCGGGTTGGGCAAAGTGATATTGGATTTTTCTATTCATGATCAGCCCAGAGTCAGGAATTTGTGCCCGATATGGCGATAGGTTCGCCACCTATCACATCATGGGACGGAACATATAAGGCGAAATGTGGGTGCCCTGGCACCTCTGCCTACCCCTTCTGAGAAAAAGGCGTGAGTGTATGTATGTAATATATATTATTTGGTAAATCTCAAACTAGGTTTCGTTTTTTTCCTTCACCATTACATGGTATTGCAGAATGTATTTATAAGTCAAATATAATTAAATTACCCGTGACAAATTAGTAAGTATGCAACCCCGTAGTTAATATTTGTAACTTGTACTTATTATGTGTACCCCTCGATAGCGTTGATTCGCAATTCGTCGCGGCGGGAGCGGCTGATTTATAGGCGGGCGACAGGTCACGTATTTCGTTTATGGATTTATTGTTAATTTAATTTTTGTCATATATTGCTTGTGTATTTATGTAATGAATATACAGCCTTTTGGAGCGACCATCGTTGGTTAAAAAATATTTATGACTATTGTTTTTCTTTAATACAAAATATTGAAGCTATGATTTTACTGTATACAATTCTTTATCTATTGCTCTGTATTGTGTGTTCTTTAATTTAATTTTAATGACCAATTATTAAAATAAATCTGTATTTTTATTACTTAAAAATAATGTAGAGATATGTACGAAGTGTGAAAAGACAATTTAGCCAATAATTCGGTTCAGAATAATATAAGAGTGTAAAATGTAAACAAAACTTACCTCCACATAATCTAAGACTTTTAGTATCCAAAGATCAAACTACATTTCTGCCAATATAAAAAATAGTGAAAATTACAATTAAAGTCACAGTCTTAGATTTAAATACCTATCATTGTACTAAAAGATACATCAGTGATCACACTATGTGCAAAATCCTTAATTCCACGCACCATGATAGTGAGGGGTAGTCTATTTATTCTCTACGCTTCAACAAATTCGCGTATAGATGCTGGGGCATCCTAATGAGATGTGGTGCAAACATTGACCTGTATTCCTCCGAGACAGCTCGGAGGGCGCTCCCTCTTTCATCCTCCTCTTTTTGATGCTTTGATTTGGCATTATCCGATAAATTGTTATTTACATTCAGTTAATGCGCAACTATTTTATTCAATAAGGAAATGTTGGTGTTTATTCGTGATATTATTTTTTCATTTTTGCTGGTAAAACAACTTTATAAAATATATTTCAATAGTGAAAGTATCTTGATTGAATTATGTGTGATATTAATGTTATGTTAAACTTTAAAGTATTTTACTTCTTCGCATAGCTGGTTGCGAACGCAAATTGCACCTTTAAATTTCAAAATATCGCCACAAAATTTGGTAATGCGGTACGTTGTCACATGAACAACCTTGTGACGTCAGCCGCTCATTGTCATTGAAGTAAAGCCAAGTTAATACAAAATATGTTATACATTTTTCTCATCAGTATTAAAATAAATTAAAATTACTGAGCTGTAACCAGATGCATTTAAACTTAAAAACTTAGTAACATTGGTATAGTCCGAACAACATGCTATGGTTAGACGATGGGTACATATGGATGGTGCTTCGTTCGTGGTCAGTTCTTTTAATGTAGACCCAGTTTAAATTTGCTTGTATCGAGGAACGTCATTTTGATATCATCATTATAGCCATAAGGCTCATTAGCAATTTGCAGGCCTTATACCTATCTAGCAATCCGCATTGTGAATGATGCAGGAGTTACGAGCAATTTAGAGTCGCTACAACTGCGGAAGGATGTTGCCTTTCTAAGCATGTTCTACCCTCTGTATCACGGTGAGTGCTCTAAAGTATTGTTCAATTTGATCCGTTCCTATCCATTCTTAAGCAGAATCACGTGGGCTAACTTGCGAAGCCATAGCTTGAAGCTTCAAATCATCTTGGTATGAACTCTAAGGTTTGCAAATTATTTTTGTGCCACACCGTCTTATTGTAGAAGATCCTTCCGCCGTAGTTTGAAATGACATCTTAACAGGCCGGCATAATTGTATCGCATGGCATGGGGACCGTCTGATACCATTCGAAACTGCCTGGATGGCATTTGCGCTTATCATCAGGTGAAGTGCATTTACTATTTCGATCCAGTAAATAAAAAAATGTAGCGTAAATCTCTAAAATCAATGTAGTTTTATATTATTGGAGCTATAATTTATGCCTCAGTTTTTCGACAAGCCTTGTGATGTGACATTATATATGTAGGCTGTCATGCAGAGTGTAAATATGAATAAGTTACACAACACACGCCATATTTTTCAGTATCAATGAAATATTTCCGGTTCCATTCCATTGCACCTTTTGTTTCATTCACGACCATGGCGAATGAACGTAATTTGAATAAAAAAAATTGCCAAGAGTGAGTTGGGCGCGCATAGCCAGGGTACCGTAGTGATAAAATGGTGCAATACCTAGTCATCTTTGGCAATATAATTTCAACCATAGGAAGTTCACTGCTAAACGGCCTATGTTTTATGTTCGTCCTTCAATGATCACCATATCGACCTGTTAGAAGCGGCTTGCATTCAGTGACTTCCTGCAATTGTTGTATGCAGGCGTCCGAAGATGTGTTGGCCTATACGTGGCCTCAGAACTCACTCAGAACCTTACTCCGCAGTAATTCTAAGACGTACATATTTTTTTTACTTTTGGTATAGATCAAAAGTTTTGAAAACCCACAATATTTTTGGAGTCAAAGCCATTGTATAGATCCCACAAACGAGCGAAAGGTGGGTGGTGAACGCACATGAACATAGAAATTGGATCGCAAGTGTTATGCCAGCATCATAAAATGAAAGTGATAAGATTCCTTTCGCAGGCTAGGATTTGTCCTTCGAAATACTCGAGATTTTAGGAGTCAACATGCTATCAAGCTTCTATATAACACCCTCGTGCGCAGTAAACTTGAATCAAGCTGCGTTGTGTGGAATCCGCACGAAAGTAAATACATCCTACTACTGGAAAAAGTACAGAAGACATTTTTAAGATCCCTATACAAGCGTGAGAATGGGTATTACCCATATCTATACCCAACTTTATTCTTACTGGGCTGTCTGAGTTATAACTCGCTTCAGGTTCGGCGCCAAATGCAGCAAATCTTAATAGCCTATAAAATAATCCACAACAAAATTGATGCGCCAGAATTACATAATGAGATTGTTCGCATTTTCGTTCCAGATAATTATTGCCGAACTCGAAATAATTTGTTGTTCTCAGTAGTACCAAGTAGAACCGTTGCTAGAGTCAAGTCTCCACTGCCTCGTACCCTCAAAATGTTAAACAGATTCCTGGACCAAAACCCACAGTGTGACGTGTTTACGAGTGACAGAAGATTATTCATGTTAGAGTGTCTGAGGTTTAGCGAGCGGGAAGTATGAAAGAAAATTTTAATACATATATACATGTTTTAATACTGTACTGTTGCATAATAACATAAACATTGTGTTGAATAGTGAATAGTATAAGTGGTGTCTGTAACCGTTCTATTCGGTAAAATAAAATAAAATAAAGAGACGGGAAAGTAAAAAGTATTCTGCCATCGAAAGTATTACTCATAGAGAGAAACTCTAGAGTAAAATTACTCTTGTATCACAATGGTTTACCCACATAACAGCAGTTTATTGTAAGGCGGTGCCACCGACCGAAATATTCAAACCAGTTTATTCCTACAATAACCGAACACTCTACAATTTTAAAAAGGTATTTTTATATATTTGCTGAGAAAAAAAATAATCTAGGTCAATAAAATATAAAAAGGAACCCTAAAACTAGACAGAATGATTTAGAAGCCGCAGTGTTTGCGCACGGTCACACAGCGAGCAGCGCGCGCGACTGCGAGCAAATACGCGTGCCGGCGCATAGTGTCACCTCGACATAACATTATATTGACCGAAGTTTCGCCAGGCCGTGTCAAAAATGTATTGGGAGCGATTAAATTAGAGGCAGCTGTGGCATATGTGCTTGCTCAATAGATTTTTGAGGACGTAGCCTGATTTGCGAAAGGCCTGGTTGTAGTACTATGGTAGTACAAGATTCTTGGTCCTTGTGAAATGAAAGTTTAATCTCAAAGATTTTAACACTGGATGCTACCAAGATTTTGCTTAGATTGATTGTTCATTTTTTTATTGCAAAGTACGACGAGACGAGCTTGCCGTTCGCCTGATGGCAAGCGATGACCGCTCATAGGTACTAAATAACACCATGAATTACAAAGTAATGCTTGACAATCATTATGTCCAGAAGTTACTCTGGATATGATATTCTTTAAGCCGGCATATAAAAGTGCATTTATACTGCTGTTTGACTAGAGAAATATACATTGTGGATGTACATAACCAGGCTGTAATAAAAATATTAAACTATCTATATCGAAATATTAATCAAATAATCTTTTAATTGTTTAGTGACACTACCGACACTTCAGAATCTGTTACACTTATGAAGAAAAGACGAAGATACACCTTCATCGACCCTGTCTTTTAACTATTTTTCTTCTCTTTTTCGGCCATATCCACAATTAATTCCGTAAAGAAAGACCCAAGACTTTCGCCGATATGTAGGGCGCACAGCTGTCCACACATGTTCACGCTGAATAATTAAAGACCTCACCCAAATGATATATGTGACCGGGCGGTGTGGACTCGTGGTCTCGACGTTTGAACAAACTGTCACACGCGCTTGTAAATGCTGATGTTTTTACACTATAACTGAATTGAGATGGTCGTTGGTTCATACAGAGTATATCAAGACTGGTACCGAAAACGAAGCCGGCCGGTAGTTTAAGTGAATTGAGACACAATGGGAATATAACTACCACCCGGCTTCGTTTTCGATATCAGGCTTAATATACCCTGTATATCCTAAGTTTCTTGAAAGTAGTAGAAACACGCTGTTGTCAAGAATTAGCATGAATGGGCAGGCTCGTCCAGGGTGGTACCACTGTCACACTGGATATCAACGTGAAGCAACAGCTTTGCGTTACGTTTAGTATTGGTTCGTTCCCATTCTTTTTCCTTCCCGCTCCTTTTGCGATTTAATTGGCTAGCAACACATTCATGACCCAAGCCTTATGGATGTTCATGGGCGGCAAAGATCAATAACCTACCATCAGGGAACTTGTTCGCCAAACTGAATCAAAATAAACTAATAGGATAGACGAACTTATGTAAGAACTAAACTAGCAGGATAGAGTAAGCATAATATCCAACCTGCACTAGGCCAGCGTGGTGGACTATATGGCCTAATCACTCTCAATCGTACTCTCGATTGTAGAGGAGGCTCGTGCCCTGCGGTGGGACGTATGTGGGCTGATACAGAAGCATAATACACATGGATATTGTAGTCAAAATATTTTTTTTTTCTTTGATGTCAACTGTATTCTATGTCATGAGGTTAGAGTCAACTATTTAATAGTTGTCTTTAACTATTATCTCTAACATGAACACATAAAATTAAATTGACTTTGTCGACAGGATATGCACAAGCTAAACCTGAAAGACGTACTTGTGTGATTTTCTACCTTTTCTACGATAGCTGAACAGACGGATTTGAATATCATACTGCTCAGTCTTATGATTACCGAGATAATAAAAAAATATATAAACTGTTGGTAAAACAAACTACATTCAGAACAAATGTGGTAAGTAATACGGAATTGAAATTGTATGTAAATTGTGATCGCCTTACTATCTGTGTGAACAGGTGAAGGCGTAGCACTCATTATGTGCTCTTTAGTAAACATCTTTAGAATGTTTGTCCTTATTGTTATCAGTATTGAAGTTTAAGAAAAGTATAAAAGATTATTGCAATACAGACCAATGTCTTTGGTGGAGTGAGTATGAAGCCCAGCGCGAAGCATCACTGGAAATTATATCCCAGATATCGTTTCTTCGCGCTACTTTTAAAAGACCTAAAGTTATAAGAGAAATCAGTATAGGATCCAAAAAATAATATAACTCCAAAGTATGATATAAAAAGCAGCTGCCAAGCATTTTGATTACGTGTATGAAAAAAGGGAGAATAAGGTTAAATAATTCTTCAAAGTACTTACTATGATATAAAATACAGTTTAGATGTAAGTTGTTTTTGGAAGGCAAACATTTTGAGTTGCGCCCGAAAAAAGTAGCGTTTCCGTGGGGTGGCAATGAAATTCAAATACACATATTGCTACGCTTTCCAACTCGAATGGAAGGCACGGGACAGGAGAGGACATGATTGCATGCTTTTCATCATGGGACAGAATGATATGGGACATATAACAACAGAACAGCAATATAGTGGACGGCAGTCGCATTAAGTTTAAACATCAAATAGTTAGTACGCGAAATATATTTTTTTTTTATGTGGACGTAACTCAAAAACCATCTGCACTCGAGCGAAGCTAAGCCCGACCACCAGTATTTTATATGATCAAACTGCTAATAAAATTCCGCATAATATTTTATTAAAAACCCAGCTTCCTTATTGAAGTAAACGTCGGTATAATTTCTATAGATATCGCACACACCGATGTACAGATGTACTTTTTATTACAACGAAGGAAGCCCGCGAGCGTCTCATCTCACGAAATTAAGTTTCAAATATTAAATTCGCTTTATGAAAAAGACACATCCTTCCGCCTCGGAGGATGAGTTTCACACAGGTACGGGTAAATATTTAGTAGGTACAAGGGAAGAATAACGTGCGGAAAATATTATATTAAGGCGATTTATGTCTATGAATTAATACATACAATATTAGTCTTTAGCTAGTTTGTTCAATCTATACTGAATATAAAACGAGATGTATAGTATTGATATTTAACAATACTCAGAGTTTGTTGCGCCTATATTCGTCTCACAAATGTGCATAGGCCATGGATACCCTCCATAGTGAGGATAAATTGATAAATATCTAAGAGCTGTTCCCTATAATCTATCTTTCTTTAACAAGAGATTTCATTAGATATTTCGATGCGTTTTATGTTTAAATTAACAAAGATGGACAGGTATAGTTATGGTGCATATTATAATTATTGATATTTGATATATAGGTCTATCTTTGTTAAATGAAGCGTAGAATTATACTGTCATAGTCATGGTAGTATTTTAACCCCTTGTTAAAGATAGACAGGGTATAGAGAATGGCCGTAAATCAATTGTCTATACATATAAATAAAATTGAAGTGTCTGTTTGTAAAGTGAAAATAAAAACAAATGTCCAACTGCATATCGTTATATACACGATACCTATAACGAAAATGACCTTAGATTTTTTGTCTGTCTGTCTGTCTGTCTGTTTGTTCCGGCTAATCTCTGAAATGGTTGGACCGATTTTGACGGGACTTTCATTGTCAGGTAGCTGATATAATAAGGAGTAACTTAGGCTACATTTGTTTTAGAAAAGTAAAGTAATGTTGCAATGCCCAAGTACTGTCCAGTACCGCGCGCAGCTCACGCGCATGCCACCGCTGAGCCATTACGTTGGGCGCCTCCCACCACTTCTCCCACCAACGAATCAATAATTAAAATAAAAATGCACAAACCAAAAAAAAACACTAAATAACCTAATTAACGTCTTTTATGTTAAATTCCACGCGGACGAAGTCGCGGGCACAGCTAGTTGTTAGTATATGTAGATACGTATTGCGTAATATAATATTAAAAGCAAGAGCATGAAATGCCCTAAATCTTGATTTAATGTATCCAATATAACAATTAACAAATTAAATGACAACAATAAAAATAGCTACAAAATAAACACACCAAACCCCCCGCATTAGGTCGCCATTGTGCGGACGCAATGGAATCGCTTGCGCGCAAAATAGAAATCACGACATGCTCCCTGATTGCAGAGGGGTAGACAAAAACGCCCTGCTCGTTTCGGACAGGGCTGGCAGGGATTTATAATGTCCGGAGTGAAGGAATATCCAGACGTATATGTAAGTACTTAATTTATAAAATAACACTATTATTTACTACTAGTTTTTTAATTTATAACTAACACTCAACAGTCACATACATAGTCCTAACCCCACATTAAGATCGAGTCTTGTCTCGTGGGTATCAGGAACTACGAGAGACTTTTCGGTTTCACAAATACCCAGACCCGAAAATAAATATGTGTAGGTCGCACAAATATTTCGCTCGGTGCAGGGATCCAACCCGCGGCCTCTGCGTTTCACAGGCGGCGTCTAACCAACTGCGTCACGGAGGCTATCAAAAATGGTTTTATCTCGGATTTGGCTGAATTTTTACAAATTTTAACTTTCCGACGCGACGTTTAGATTCCTTTACAGCTTGCGTGGTAACAGGGCAGAAGGATATTTTTTAAGTAAAATAAATATTATCAAATAGCATGCGGATTTCGGAGCCATCGTCAGTCTTGGTCAGTCTATTTCAGAAATTGGAATTCTCCAATGACTACACGAGGTTACTGTTGGCAGTATACATCTATCAAATTTTGAAGACGTCTGTGTTAGGCCAATGTACAAAGACCTAACCTCTCTCAATTTCGATTGTAGAGGAGGCCAGTGCCATGCCGTGGAACGTATATGGAATTATATCGATAGTAAAAAGAAGAACAATCCGTAGTTTTGTTTCTGGCTTATTTTTCCTTACACTTGCACGAGATCGGCGATATTATAGTTTTTAAAAATGCTTCCGAATTATTTGGTTTCCATTTTTTATTAATATCTGATTAAATGTGTATTTTCGTGCCTTTTCAATGTCCATGGCTGATGAAATTCAACTTCATGAATCATAATATATTTCTGCCTACCATCGAAACATTTTGGCGGAGTGAATACAGAAATCAGTTTGAGAGGGGCGTAGGATTATGTCTCATTAGTCGAGGCGGGCGCTTCGCCCCTCAGCCCAATGTGTGAACTGCCCTAATGTGACGAGTGAACTGGGGCCAAGGATTTATGAGGCTGTAAATGCGTTAAATAATTGCAATTAACGTTTCTATAAATTAATTTGTGTTGTGTAGTTATTTTTATGGGAGGAATTCGATTCGATTTTGTTTCTAATGGGATTGATAACCTCGTTTGTCTATAGATACTTGATTAAGTTTTAAAAACGATTTCAAAATAGAACTAATTTTTTTTATACGCCTTTATAGAATGGAAACACACATTGCATCAATTGCCAATCAATATAACCCATTTTTGTTATGCACATTTTTATATTCGAAAAACACATTTACCGTGTAGGTTGGTCATAAAATTAAAAGATTTTTTTAGGCACTGATTAATACTTTCAGCAAAAATATCACTAAATTATATTTTATCGATTAAAATATCCAGTCTATCAATAAAATGCCCTGTAAATTTATTGCCCCCGATGTATGGTTGTCAGTAAAGCTGAGCAATAACGTTTAAGCCCGCGCGGGAGGGACACTTGTGCCCCGCGTTTCTCGCACAATACACTACTAATCGCCCGACAAAAGAACGGTTTAGATATAAATACAAATCGTGTTGTTTTTGGTCTGCACCCCGTTGCGTTCCCTCTTGGTTAGGGACCGTGTACAATGAATTAAAATCGCAGATATTTTTATTAGGAGTTGCGTGGGTGATGAAATTTGATGATAGATGTGTTTTTGGTTAAATTGTTTTTGGTTTGGTTAAAAATAAAAAACAATATTCAAGTATTTTTGATGGAGTATTCAAAATTTATTTTACAAATCATAGATATGCAGGTAAGAATTTACCATACTAGCATAATTTATTTCAATTGAAAACACAATGAACCAAGAAGATCTCAACCTTAATTGAAGAACAATCTACCCAAAGTTTTAGTAATTATATATTCAACAAAGAATTCATATTGATAACGCAAAGCGCATTTTTCATTACAAAACAGCAGCATGAATGCATCAAATGTAAAGGCCCTGTTACACAGCCCCTACAAAACGCCGCGGGGGCGCGGAGTGGCGAGATTTTTATTGTGCACGTTTGATCGCGGATCACGATGTGGGCCGGATTACAGCGGCGCGTCTGAATAAATTATCGCTGTTTTATTGGGCCAGTTGGGACAGAATTCGGCAAGTGTACGAATGCCCAGTGTCACTGTGTTTATTTAATTTTATTGCATTATCCTTCTTTTGTTTTTTTTTTAATGAAATCTGTTTGATGCTTTACTTATATTATGTTTTTAAATGCTAAGTTTGCATTATCCTTTTTTTGTACTTTTTTTTAATGAAAACTCTTTAATGCGTTACTTAGTTGATGTTATTCAAAAATGGTGCTACGATTTTTTCTAATTTATTTATAAAATTAGGATTGTAGGCTTGCCTCTCAAGACATCAAGAAGATAGACATGTTGGATAGTAAAAATCGGATCTGAACCTTCTTTTCAAGTGACGTAATTTCAACGCAATGGTAACGTGAAGTTCGTTGTATCTAATATCTATCACTGTCATCTTCTTAGTTATCTGCCTGTCCAAAAGCCATAATTGCACATACGTAGGTATGTGTACCCATGTGGGTTCGACTCAATATTTCAGCATTATTGCTGTATGGTTTGGCTTATAATTTTACACCCAGCTGCCTGCGTGACATCAACCCTTTTTATCTGTAGGTGTTAGGTAATACCAATTTAATCTTTGGTAACGATAATTTTCGACTTAATATTAGACCTTTAACACTAGATAATTAGATATCATATCTGCATCGTCTTCTAAGTTCTATTACAAGAGAATTCGTCAAGATCTTCTACTAGAGAATTCCTAAGGTATCATCCCGCCTTTACAATATAATATATGAAATATAAATCAATAAATAATTTAATAAAATATATGCATGCACTAGCTCAAACCCGTCTATCACATTGCAGAAATAATTAATCCCAAGATGTTTTTCTAGCATTATTACGAATAATATGGAGTTTTATTGACATCTTATACCTCCAATATAAATAAATTAAATTCATAATTATTATTTTTCAAACCGACAATATTTATATTTACATTACAACACAATAACTACAATATCAATTGCCATCATAACTTCTATAATAATCAACCGAAGCGAAAATTTCTATACCGTGGAATTTCACGGGCAACTAACCCAATTATTAGTGTTGTGGTACACGACTCCCGCGCATAATGTTGTAAGGGTGGTACAATGCACGTCGGCTAAACGCCTGCGGTATTCCGGCTTATTGATGCGCACAGGGGGATGATTTTCAACCCCTGAGATTGAAACTGAGAGATTGAAATTGAATGTGAATTTGTTGTGGTGTTTATGTGATATCAATTGTTTTATAAGTTGATTCATAATATCTTTGTGTTATTAAGTTGCATTGGTGTAAATCTCATTGAAAATGACTGAAAGTGATGAAATAACATATAAATTACATAGTAATTGCTTTATACGACATGTTTAAATAGTTAATTTCCATCATTAAATTGCAGTGAAATTAGAATAGACTGCTTATGTTATGTTTTCAGATAAATTAGCGACCTTTATTGTCGGAAAGGAATAACGTAAAACTAGTCGATATTCATTATATTATATTTGACGTAACATCAAATTATGTATTTTTTACCACTTCCAATGCCTATCTATGTATAATCACAAATAAAAACTAATTTTACCACAATTTACGCAATGTACTAAAATGTAAAATATTCTAAAATTAATACGTATAATGTTTTAAAAACACTCTGTATACGAGCTAAGCTACGCCCGAGGACAGGCGGCGTCTACACAGCTAATACTCCAAATTGAGTGACAGCCAGAGTTAATAAAAGCCGCTAGTAATATTGCCCATATGTCCGCACCCTTTATAAATCCACGGCACTGATGTTTGATTATTCTCATTTCAATAGTATACTATTAATATGTTCGAATTTTAAATACGCACATGCCCAATATGCCAACGTTGGTGCCATTGATTGGCCAGTCTTAATTCAACATCTCTTGTCGGTGGGTATTCTGTCTTGACTTCATTTAGCATTAGTGGTGTAGACATTATGTCGTGTTATTATGATAAAATATTAAAGCCATAGTTTACGCAGAGTTCTGAGTCACAGTGATTCTGGTGTTTTGTTTCTTGTTTAAAGGCAAGCGGGGCATTCTATCACGCGAATAATTAAGTCGTCTTGCTGTTATGGAAAATCTAGTAATAATACGTTTTTACGAAATATATTTTGGTTTTCCCTTGGTAATATGGACATTAAATTATACACCCAACAGACACATACATATTCCTGACCCCACATTATGATGAATTAGATCTTATTCCGTGGGTATCAGGAACTACGAAGAGTTTTTGGTTTTAGAAACACCAAGATCCGAAATAAAAACCTATGAATCACACAATTATTTGATTTGGTGCGGAATCTAATCCACAGCCTCACGTTTACAGCCGGAATTTGGACAACAGCGCTACGGAGGTTGTTGGATTCATCATAACCATTTTTTTCGTGACTGCTTCCATCTACATTTGTAAATTCAGGCTCTATCTGTAGGGAATACGGAATACCTAATTCAAATTAAAAACAGAATCAACAGTATGTCAACACTTTTTTATGAGTATCAAATTAATAAAATATTTAATTTAAGAGCGAAGACAATGTCGCCCACGGCGTGTTGGCTCGTATATACCCATGGGTATAAAGTACCGTATACCACGCACGGTAGAGTATACCCCGGGGTATGAAGTACCACGCTGCGGGGTACACGCGACCCCGCCGGGACCACTTGAGGCACGGTTAACCTCCTGTTTGAGGGTTGATAACAACTGTAGTTATTGCTCGTAAAATAAGACGCGATAAGTTAAAACGTACAGTGGACATATGGTTGAATATGTTTTTTGTTTATTGCGTTCGTTTTTTAATTATGTAATTAATTATTTAAATGTATATATCCTTTGATAGAACACTGTATAAAATCAAGTGATTGTGTTAAATTATTTTTCTGTATAACGTAGGCACTAACTACAATAGCTCCAGTAGAAGTCTTAAGTCCCGTTTTAAAAGACTGTTTTAAAGGCATTCATTCCCGTTCTTTCTTTCTGGAATTATCTAGCAGCCGATAATAAGTGATTGAGGTCGTATGAATGGGCAATATTCCATAAAATCGTATCATAGAAATTTATTGTATTACAACAAATTATTTATGAACTGCTCTGATTTAAACCAACTAGTAAATTTTTTACTAATCACTACATTATAAACTGGTTTTGAAAAGAGCAACACTAGAGTTTTTTTACCCGTTCTTCTCTAGTGAAAACCGCTTTCCCAACGGGTGGTAGATAAAAAAATTACTAAATCTACCTAAATGATGTTGAACATTTTAATGGATTCAATATATTTTTTTAACATCATCATCATCATCAGCCTATTCGCGTCCACTGCTGGACATAGGCCTCTCCTATGGCACACCACTGGGCTCGATCTTGAGCCCATCAGCAATCTTTCGGATATCGTCACTCCACCTCGTTGGAGGGCGATAACATAACATATTATTTAACATATTATCATATTATTTGCCCAAAAACTTTAACACTACCTTACAGACGAAATGAGTAATCAAGGATAGCCGTATCTGTTCCGATTCCAAGCGCCCCTGATTCGAACGAGTGCACAAGTGGTTTGACAGCAATAAAAATTTTAACATGTTTTTGCACCATGCGCTCCTCGAGTCTGTCAATTACTCTATACCCTCGCAAGACAAACGCTGCACGCATTCACAGCTATAACGCCACCCCTTTAAACTTAGTACTATGGGTGTACGATTGAGAGTGATTGAACTGGCGTAGTTTTACGTGAATTGTATCACTGGTGGTCTCTCATATGTGAGAGGTCATCTGGGTAGGTACCACCGCAATGTCTATTTCTCCCGTGAAACAGCAGTGTAAATGTACTGCTGTGTTACGGATTGAAGGACATTGTAGCCAGAGTAACTACTGGGCATACTGAGACTTAACATCTTATATCTCAGGATGGCGAGCGCCGTGGAATTTTGCTACTGTTTATGAGCGGTCGTATCGCTTACCATCAGGTGAACGGCTTGCTCGTCTCGCCATTCATAAAAAATAAAAAATAAAAAAATTGTACGAATAAAGTAATATGTAGAATGTACTTATGGTTGGAAAGAATATGCTTTGTGGTTACAAGCTTGATGAGTAATGTATGAAATCTTTCTAGTCTGTAACGTTTTGATTGCCTTGGTGGCGTAGTTGTACTACAAAGCTTACAAAGCCGATGTTTTGGGTTCGAATCACGGGTCGGACAAAGTGATATTAGATTTTTCTATTAATTATCAGGACGGAGTCAGGAATCAGTGCCCAATATGGCAATAAGCTCGCCCTCTACCATATCGTGGGACGGAACATACATGGTAAAATGTGGGTGTCCAGGCACCTCCGCCTACCCGTTCTGGAAAAAAGGCGCGAGTTTATGAATGTAACGTTTTGAAATGTATTATTTATTATTATATGAAAGTGATATGAATGGCTGCAAATCATGATGAATGCTGATCTGAATGATTTGTTTAGAAAAACTTTTCAAGTAAAATACGGGGTTTCAGCACAAATTACACTACACAAAGAGTTCCGAAGATCTCAGCACTTTATTTGGAAAAGAGTGCGTGAATTTACCCCAAAACCGATCACATCAGCAATCAAACGAGCGTGATCGAGTAACACAAAAGGGCGGCAACACGGCAAGACCGGGCAAGTATTGGGCAAACCTCGCCAGATGGCGTAGTGTTTGCCCGACCTGTTTGAGCAGAACTTTGAATTTTGAACTATTAGCCGCGCGCGATGTGTCCCCCCCCCCATACACACCCCCGCACCCCCCTCGCGTCCCGCACCTGTCAATGTTTACACGCCAGTCGCGCGGTAACGTTGCGAATAACTTTGCAGTTCAATATGTGTTTGTTGTAATTATGGTAATCTAGGTGTATTTGAATTTACTGAATTGATGTTCACAGTTCATGGTGAATTTGACTAATCTAGATTTAAGGGTTTGACTATTGTGAAGCTGGATGAAGTCAACAGAAGGAAAATTTTGTATGGATTATTTATTGCAAGTTGTATTCTTCTGTTATTGAAGATGTATTGTATGTATTGTACTATTATTATTGTATTGTTTCTTTACTGTATTTTTAATTTGTGCAATAAAGGATTAAATAAATAAATAAATAAGATGCACGTATAATACATAAGTAGTTACATAAATGTTATGTGTTATCTTCGTAGGAGATTTAAAAAAATATATTGCAATGTATGGCGAGACATACCATACAATAGCGATTTATAAGAATTTCTATGGTATGTAAGTCCGCCAACCCGCACTAGGCCAGCGTGGTGGACTATATGGCCTAACCACTCTCAATCGTACTGTCGATTGTAGAGGAGGCCCGTGCCCTGCAGTGGGACGTATATGGGCTGATATAGAATGGCGAGACAAGCATGCCGTTTTCCCAGTATAGGATGCGTATACGCAAAAATATAATCGAAAGAATTTGAGTTCCGAAATTGGTTCGGAAGTGTGTATTTTTACAGCTATCGACCAAAGAAAAGTTCTTTATTTAACTTATCATTCCTAAAAAGTTACTGATGCGACCAATCTTGAACCCGCACTAGGCCATATACGTTCCACTGCAGGGCACGGGCCTCCTCTACAATCAAGAGTATGATTGAGAGTAGTTAGGCCATATAGTATGTGGTATGTAAATTTGCCAAGCGGCAATAGGCAAACTTCGTGGACTACATGGCCTAACTTCTCTTAATTGTTTTCCTTATTGTAAAAAGGGTCCGTGCCCTGCAAGAGGCATACATGGGCTGATACAGTATGAATAAAATCTTCTCGCAGGCACAAGCGCAACCATAAGCGCAGAAACAGAGTATAAGCTTCGAAAAATATTTAAAAAGCGTTGTAAAAAGTATAAAATATGATGTAGTTCATTCGTTTTTTATTAGTGTTTTCCTTCTAATATATTTATAATGTGCAACGAGTAGTTAAAGTAAAGCCAGATATTAACCTGTATTAAACTTTACACAACCTTTATAATTGCCTTTACATTGTCCATTAGATAGAACAGAGTTGAGTGCAAGATAAAACCGTAAGCGATTCGGAATATATTATGTGAAATCATTTTATTTTGCTTTGATCTGCGTCTGATCAATCCAATAAGAAATACTGGACATGTTAAGATATGACACCTAATGGCTCAGGGTGGCGAGCGCAGTGGAATGCCAAGCAGCTTTGAAAGTCAAGGTGTTTGGTTTTGCTACTGTGCTACAAACAAATGGCATGCTCGTCTCACCATTCATTAAAATAAAACAAATATATTACTATTAGATTTTACCATCATCATCATCTCAGCCACAGGAAGTCCACTGCTGAACATAAGTCTCCCACAAGGATCTCCACATCGACCTGTTGGACGCGGCCTGCATCCAGCATCTTCCTGCAACTATTAGATGTCTGTATCAGCCCATTTACGTCCCACTGCAGGGAACAGGCCTCCTCTACAATTAAGAGTACGATTGAGGATGATAAGACTATATGGTCTATATAGTCCACCACGCTGGCCTAGTGCGGGTTGGCGGACTTACTTATCTATTAGATTTACCAAAATTTAATTTAATATTGACGCTAAATCCTAACAGTTAAGGCAAGCGTGAGGTCAGTGGGTGTACACGCGATCGACAATATTGCAGGCGTTGCCTTGATAAGGATCTGAACATGAAAGCCTGTACAAAGCACAATTACTAGGCTGACCGTTTACCTACGATGTCTTCGTCGAATAATTACCGAGCTTGATTGCGCTTCAGCCGCTTGATTGCTCAAACCGTTTACTGTTTGAAAGACTTATCGTTGTTGATCGGTTTTGTGATTGATATACTTCCATGTTTTGAAGGTTTTATAATTGCGTTTTTAAAGAAAATATTTTTAGCTACTTCGTTCAAGGCATGGGGAGTTGATTTGGGATACATTTTATTACGAACGGGTATGTTGTGTAACGTATGTATAATGTATCTCAGTTATAATAATAGTAATTTTTGTAAATGTATTCAGATATTATTTTATTTTTTATAGTATTATTTATATTCAGACTTAATTTAAATAACCACTGAATGGTACCAAACTAATTCTTCTTACATCGTGGAAAATCTGTATAGGTACCTCAAGAAAACAAAATTTGATGATAAACTATATTCAAATTAAATTTAATTAATTAAATTTTAATTTAGTTTAAATATATTTTTTTAAGAAACATGTTTTACTAACAATACTCGTAATTTAATTTCAGTCATGTCTGATACGTCTAATACACCATAAAATTAAACTTCTACCGAAAAGTGGCTTCCTATTTCCTGTTACCAAAATATTTTTGCATGTAGAGTAAATAATTAAAGAATTAAAAGTACAAATGTATATCAGAGTTGATTGCGTGGTAGCGGAAGGTCCCAGTGAAGATATGATGAAGAGCCGTCTGCTGTCTGAATCTCAATAATAGCTCTTAAGAACCCTCCAACAGGCTTCGCGGAAAATGCTCGACGCAGACAGATGTGAATGCAGAGATTTTATGGAATAATTAAGTGACTTAAAAAATAAAAGAGGGGTTTATTCGTAATTTTTCTTAATATTAAGCAAGACGAACAAAAGTATGTTAGAAAAATAGAAAAGATCAAGAAGAAGATTAAATCTATATTACCAGGAAGTAAATACTTTTATTTGATAAAGCCTAAAACTGCATTTGCACAATAAAAGTGATATTATTATAGTTTATATATGCAATATGATGTTTTGTTACTATTTTTATGTAAACAATTAACAAAAGATATATTTGACGGCGCCACCGTGTTTTAAGAGTGTTAAAGAAACGTCAAGAGTGATATAAATTCTCTTTGTTGGACGGTAAAATTTAGAATAGTGTGGTTTTGACGTTTCTTCACTCTGACGCAACTTCAGGCTCTTTTGTGGCAGAGTAAAACGGACCATCATCCTTTTGCATCTCGCATATGCAAGACGTGCCTGGTGGAGCGTCATTACTTGATTGTTATATTGAAAGTGCTAATAGTTCTGCTAATACTTTGTTAAAACAATTATTCCTTCAAATACGTGATTTTATTCTCCTCGCCCGCCTACCCACGATCGCTCGGCAGTCCCAAATGGATGAAGGAAACAATGATAATGGCCATGTGTCGTTATATTGATTTTTATAACATTTTGGTACATTATATTGATGTTACTGGCTAAAGTCGCTGAATGCAGGCCGCTTCCAACAGTTCAATGTGGAGATCCTTGGGGGAGGTCTATGTTCAGCAGTGGACTTCTTGTGGCAGGGATGATGACGATGGTGATGATATTGGTGCTAATTTACTTAATTTTTTAATTTAGATTTTTTTAAATAATCTAATTTATTAGTGAATTTGATAAAACCTTGCTCGAGAATATTTCCGTATACTTGTCACCGGTCCTTATAAAAAAAATATATTAATCGGAGTTCTCTGCACATCATACTAATCTGCACACGCGAGCGAGTGCCTGGGGGTTTAATATTAAAAATAAAATAGAAGAGAGCGATCTCGGTGTAGTGGGCTCCAGCATTGTGTGCTCTTTAATAAATGCCCAAATCACCACGAGTGGGCGGTATTTGCAGTTATTGCACCCGTCTCGACCCCCCGCCGTCCCAACCCCGCACCGTACCCTGCACCCCTCCGCTTAGCGATTTTTTCCATGCTCTAGGCATTTATTTGATTTTTAAAGCAATTGTTTGGTCTGTATAGGTTTTAAGTCGCTGGGTAAGTTTAATTGGTGTTGTTATTTGGAAGATCTATCAATTTATAGCCATTGATGATAGTAATCGTACTTAGTACTTATTTTTATAAGAAATTGTTAGTGTCTAATTTTTATATTTATCACACTGGCGCTAGAGTTCTAAATGGTAAGAGAATTTTACCTGTCACCAATCTACACCACATCTAAACTTTCATCACTTAGACTTACATCACTTTACTTACAATTAGGTTGTATTGTACTTTTTCAGTCAGAAATATAAAGTAAAAAAAAAATGGCATTCATATTGTTTGTTAAAAAATCTCACAATCCTATCTGCTTATCGGTAAGCTTACAGCGTTCTTTGAAGTATATTCTCACAATCGATTTTTGGAGACATTTGACAACCTACGTCCTATCAATGCAATGTATATTACTAAAATAAAATATCCCATAAAATCTAGAGATTCACCAGCCAAGTGATTAATTCATAGGGCACGAAGCCTTTGTTGCAAGAAGCAATATTAATCAATATTCATTGTGCGGTGTACACAGCGGTTCAAGACCGGCAGAGAGGCAGCACAAACATGTCACAGGCCTTTGATCGTCATCTGCTACAAAGTGCACTGACAGCCTATACTAAACGAGGTTGTGTGCCTTATACGATGCATTTGCATACGGGAGGTTAAATTATTTGGAAATTATTTATATATGGAAAAAATATGGTTGGTAACATTTCGTTGTTATTACGAGAAATCTGTTTAAATATTTATTTTATTTATTTATCAACACTTTGTAAAATTAAATGATACAGGTGGACTTAATGCCCAATGACATGTTCTACCGAGACACGGTGGAAGGCGTATAATAATTATTAAGGGTAAGGAAGAAAATGAAAAAATAATAATAATTTAGGACAGAAAAATTTATAACAAAATATACAGATGCTGACATATATACTAGTACTTAGATATGCTACATACATATTATTGTTTAACTAAATACTTACTTATAATAATAAACTAATATTTCTTTTTATAAAATCTAGCACCAAGAGACTTGCTTTGCGGTGGCGGATACTTTTCCTGCTGAAATGAAAGAATCGGAAAGGTACGACAAGGAATATCAGTTATCTATAAATCTTATTATCCATAGGAAATACTACAACAAAAGCTGATAACATAAATAGGTCCTGCGTGATCAGAAGATTGTTATCGCAGATCTTTAAAATTTTGTATAAAGTAAAGTAATCGAAAATGCATTAAAAAGTATTGAATTTAATTCTAGTAATCATGCTGTAATAATATTTTATTACGTATAAGTGTTTTTCTCAATCCAATGCATTAGATGCTTCTGTTGACTTTGCAAACAAACGTTCCAAACATACTTTTGCTTTTATCGTATTAAAAAAATGACAATTCAAAGACAATAGTATTTAATCTTTCAATTAAGATTATTGAGCCACTATAGCTTATGTGGTGTCTTTGATAACATGTGGATAGCCGAGATTTTATTTTAACTTTATATTATTTATTTATTTCACGGGTTCTAACCCCATATAGAGACAGATGTGATCAGCAAATAAGTGCCTCAGGCCCCGTTCCAGGAGGCACCCATAGGTTATATATATTAAATATTTTTTTTTGGTTTTGAAACCTTTTTTTAAATTGTCCGTGTTCGTGAAATGAAATGAAATGAAAATATTTATCGTGCAAAGTACGAATAGTGAATACTATTGGATTTTTCAATTCTTTACCAGCCCGGAGTAAGAAAGTGCCCGATATAGTGATAGGCTATCCCCTATCATGAGAGGGAACACTTAAGACAAAACGTTAAACGTTAAACCTTGCTTACCCCTTTTTGGAAAAAGGCGTGGGTTTATGTATGTATGTAAGTACCTGAAACTCTTTTCAGAATAAACATAGAGAAAGATATGAACTTTCATAATCTTTGCTTAATTCGACAAGGCCAACCAACTTATCCTTTTATTAAATGCCAATTAATATTATTAAAAAATAATCTGAAGATATCCAACCTCTCACCCAGAAATTAACTCTCATGACTCTTACCCTTAATCCTCTAACGCCGACAAAGCGCCATAGTTCTTTGAAGCGAGGCAAGTGGCTCACTACACTCCAGCGTACTTGCTTTGGCATTGATTAGCGTCGTCTCATTAGTGGCGGTGAGTGGGTTAGCACCTCGTTCGATCACTTATTGGGCGAGCGTGAGACGCCGATCAAGCCACAAGGACCGGCTCGTGACATGCCTTTACAATGTTTCAAACACGAAATGCACGTGTGAGGTATTTATGGATTTATTTTCAGGTTGAATTTTGAATTGGTTGGTGTTTTTTTATAACAATGAATGGCGAGACGAGCTTGCCATTTGCCTGATAATGAACGCAACGACTATGGACAGTAACAAAAATACAGCATCATGAATTACAAATCAATGTTTGATATTCCTGCACTAGCCATCTTGAGACAAGATGTTAAGTCTCAATATGTGCAGTAGTTGTTATTGAATTCATTGGAGAAATTAAGAGCATATATAAGCTTTTCTATAATGGCTTGTGACTATGGAAGGTCTGAAAATAGTAGAACGTTACTCTGTCTACAATGTTATTCAAACCGAAACACAATCGCATTATACAACATTTGGCGGGAGAATAGACATTGCAGCGGTAACTAGGCATCTCTTAAATATGAGACCTACCACAAGTAATTCCTAGAATAAGTCCAAGATATCTATTATCTAATGAGGCTTCTGCATTTTACATCTATCCCGCCCACATAACTATCACTGTAACTCCTGTAAGCCAGGATCAACAGTAGGTACGTATTGTAATGACATCGAGCATTGAAGCTCGGTGAGTCTCCGGGAATGTCTAACTTGTTCAATTCGCAACGAAATCAGTTAGGAAGTTTAATTAATACGAGGACCTGTAAAGATATTGATAAAATAAAATGCGTTTTTCCTCTGTAAAATAACTATTTACTAATAGTTACTTTCCTGCAAACAATAAACATTCTCATTTATTGATAAGATTCTCACCAGAAGTTTACATGTTTGCTGGTTTGCGATTTTCATTTTCGTTACCCGTTTACAATTACTCCACTACTCTTCACACTCATTATCACCATGTTAATTTAAAGATGCTGAGCAGGAATACTTTTCTTTTTTTACTTTATGTTTTTTTTTTATCCTAAGACTTAAAGCATAAAGCCTTACTCAAGAACATGACTTTCAAATGCAAATATAAATATATATTTTCAAATCGGATGGGTGGTTCCGGAGATTGGCGCATACAAACAAACAAACTCTAGCTTTATTATTTCAATATAGATGCTTATTGAAATATCACGAATCTCTATTAAAGGCATTTGTAATGTCAAAGTAAGGGCATAACACAGTCAGCGTGCTAAGATAAATGTTAAAACCGCAATCGTTTAACGGAATAATTACCATGTATCTTAATAATATTATAACAGAAATATTATGAATCGTGACTATGTATTCTCTTTTAGGAACACTGCTATACTAAAATATGTATTTTCATATATTTTTTTCCGCAACGAGCTAGGCTGAAAAGCCAGTGACACTAACATGAGGTTACTTTCCATCCTAGCATTACAGTGTTACATAACACCCACCATTCGGCTTCCTCTGAGGTACCGCAAGAGGAGCTTGATAGGTTACCTCTTGAAACAAAAAGTACTTCATCTATTATTTAGCATCATAGTTAATTCTAGTTGATATTATCTTTAAGAAATGTACATTCATTCATAGATTTTATAAGCATCAAGGGAAATGGAAAATCTACAATCCAGAATTATCAACATTATTTCCGTCGAAAAATTATGAAGCTTACTAAAAAGCAATTAGGATGCATAACTTCTATTACAGTTTCTGATTTTTTTTAAGACTCCAAAAGACCTCAAACCAAAACCCATTTCAAAATAAAAACGGTTTTAATAAGCCTCACTACTATAGGTAGACGCAATACCAACAGTGTTGTGCGATGTACGGTGACCGCCAGGTCGCGCTTCGTGCCCGTGCAAACACCGAGATTACACGAACCACGTTCGGCCGGACAAACACACAAACACTGTGGACGGACCTTCATTCGAAATTCTCAAAAACCGTGTCGTTGTCTGCTTCCATAAATATTTGCTCTGGCCAGTTATTGGGCGGTACAGACGCGGGCAAACGCGGCGGTGCCAATAAAACCTTCATATCTCCATCAGTTGATCTGACGTTAGTTAAATGGTATGTGTTTAGCTTCGATCCTGTCAGCGATAGTCGAATTCCATTTGTATTGGAGTCAAATGTTATGGAGCCAACGTTCGGAAGCATTAGTTTACATGGGACGTTACGTTTTTATATGGAAACCTTAGGTATATTTTATAATATAGAGGAAGCGCTGTCATACTTTTGCGTCTATAAAAACGTAGATATTAATGGTTTGTAATTTAAATTTAACTGCTATAAATTCCTTGGTTAACTAAAAGTATATTAAGCTATTATCTTTTTAAAACGAGTTTGTGTGGAATTAAACAGCCCTAAGCTATGTATTTTTATTTTTCTTTTCCAAGTTATTTGTGGAAGTTGGTCAACCTGTCGAATATCAGCCAATAGGAGGGCAGAAAAAGGTGGCCTGGCACCACTATTTTTATTTACGTTTTTGAAGTACCAGCTCTTTCTCTATATTATAAATACTTTAAGATGGGAGCGTAGCCTTTAGCCTCAAGTTTAGTTACTAGTTTTTAACTAATTTTATGAGAGCTATGGGTAGTAGAGATCCTTGGGGAAAGGTTATGTTCAGCTGTGGGCTTTCTGTAACTGAAGAGTGGGAGAGTGGGTAGTATAAGAGCATTTTTTAGCATTCTGTTACGGTAAAACCACTATTGGCTTCTGGCTTCAACTAGGACTGATAGCTTACAATATCTCTTTTAACACCAATTACTCTTGGTTACGTAGAATACAAAAAGATTTCGTGTTAAAATGGTTTACGTTTTTCTTGATATAAGCGTGGTTATAGTCGATACTAATAACATGAAGACTAGAGGTAGTAGGTATAATATTGTTTTTAACAATCACTGTCTAACTACGGTGGCATTACCTATGAGAAACTTATAAGTATTCTTTCACAACTTTTTCGACAGTCTATATGAGCATTTATAAGAGAAAACATTTTTTTTTGAATCACCTATTCCGAGAGTGTAAAGCCACTGTTGTGTTTCGGTTTGAAGGACATTTTAACCAGAGTAACTACTGGACATATTGAGACTTAAAATATTATGTAACATATTTCTACTGTCCATGAGCTGTCGTATGGCTTACCATCAGGCGAATGCTTGGATCTCCATTCATAGCAATACAAAAAAGCATTCGTAAATTAGTTAGAAAATCGCTCAATGAAAACCGATGTCAACGGATTGCGGTGGAAATCTTTATTTTGCAGCAGCAGTAGTAGTAGTAGTAGTAGTTTTTGACTGAATATAATGGAGACCTACTTTGTTATTTACTCTTATTACACTACTTTATTGTACAACAGAAATATTTAAATTGTAGACAACGTCGCGTCGCGTCGTTGAAAAAGATACAAACTGCACTCTTATCGCTCAAGGCAATTTTTACAAACAACCATAGGATGGATATAGGAAAGAGCTTATTATGGTTACATTTATCTTTTAATCGATACCAACTTTTTTGATAGAGTTACATGGCATTACCGTAGCGATTCATTAGAATTTCTATGGTATTTACATACCATACCGTCCACCAACCCGCATTAGGCCAGCGTGGTGAACTATATGGCCTAACCCCGCTCAATCTTACTCTCGATTGTAGCGGAGGCCCGTGCCCTACCGTGGGACGTATATGGGCTGATAAAGAAGAAGTTATGGCATTACTGCATTAAATCCCAAGCCTAATGACGCGCAAGCCCTTGCATATAAATTGTACCCTTCGTATGTGGGGCGAGTAAATAACATATATACATGTGGTTATGTTTAAATGCGTCAGTACATAATAGTTCGTGGAAACGTGTCGTCATTAGCGCCTCAGTGTGAAGCGGTCTTGTTGCGGGCACGCCACACATTTTCTTAAAAATTATACAATGCCTTAACACGAATTTTAAGGTACTGGATATGACTGAATCATGTTTCCATTAAATTAGTACGCTCCGTACCAATTACATTAATTTGCCACATTATACAGAACAAAATAATAGAATAAAGATTAAATAACAGACTTAAAACTAACAAACAAAATATAACATAATAAAGATCAACAATATAATACAAAATAATTATAATCACAAAATTAAACAGACATAATTATCACGCATTCACAAAGCTTAATTCATTCATAAATTCTGAAAGTATAGTTATGAAAATAAACATTAACGGCCTTAAGTCATAGTTTTAAAACCTATTTTATACATCGGATATTTTGTCCTCTTCGAACGACTTTTGAATTCAGATTGAGTGAAGAAGACAAAACATAAGATATCTGAAATAAGTTATAAATATCTACTTGCACGTCCTGACCCTCAATTTTGACATTTGACGTTTGTCAAAGTCAATTTGTCAGCCTAATGTAAATAGAAATAGGGTATATTTTAAAAATTTGAAATTTGACATTGACAGTGGAGGTGCAGGTAGATAAAGGCTTTAACTTTTCATTCACATACATATTGGCAAGATTTTATTACACTGAAAGATATGTTTGTACCTAAATAAAATAAAAAAGCTTAGATACATAATTCCCTGATTTGGGCTGAATCCAACACCTTGCAGTCATTGATTACCTAGGATAGGTTAAAACATATTTGTTTACGATTTATAAACTTCATATACGTGAAAAATTCGGAGGTATACCTACTCATATTTAATAAGTATTATTGATTCACCCATTTTCTAAAAAGCGTTTATGATGATGGTGGTGATGGAAGAGTCTGATTATAACCTAAGTGATTATGCAATATACTTCAAATCATCATAAATAAGCACAGCAAGTAGGTACATTTAAAGACATTATCAAGAATTTGCAACAAAAATTATCATTGTAATGAGTAATTACCGTATGTGTCTTTTTCACTTCTAGCATTTTATGTCTTGGTAGCGAAAAATATTTCTAAATCCACTCTACTAAGAAAACTAAAATTTACACGATTGTAAACCAAATTGCAATAAACATAAAGTTCAAAATTATTCATATTCTGTTACACGTGAGCAAAGGATTACTGAAGTTCTAAGAAAATTAAACTATTGCATGCCTCATAAATGTACGGTTTCCTTGGAAAAAATATGAAGCAACTTCGTAGTGAATATTGAGTTATGGTAATCTGTTGCTAGATTACGCAATGTTTGCATAAATATAAACCTTATATACCTATTTTTCAGCTGTACTTTGCTTAGGTATTTATTTAAAGTGTATTGATTTTTGCAGTATTTCGGAACGTAAGCTCCATTTTTTATGTAATAAATTTCACTTTTGCGCATGAAATAAAAAAATTAATATACTTCTACAAGACGTGTAGATTTCACATTGGTTGTTATTTTATGTTTAGAGACTAAATCAATTTGCTTCCAAATAAATATATCTACTTATGTGAAAATTGAAAAGATATTCGCTGAATAGATTGAAAAATTAGCTTTAAATGTATTTTCAGTACTATTAAACTCATACCATAAAACGAGGTTCTAAGTAACATCAACAAAATATATAAATGCTTATTTTTTTTTTATACTGGCCTGGCATAGTGGCGGCATTGCACCTGATGGAAAGTGTCAATGCCGCCCAGGCAGAGTATCCATTGGCATCGGACGGCAGTCCCATGCCAATGGAAACAATTATTTGTTTTTGATTCATTATTTCAAAATATCATCAAAACATTTTTGATTAGTTGAACCATAAATTCATACTTTAGGACGCTTTTCATTTCTCCTAAACCCTGTAAATTTATTAGCAAGCCATTTATCAAACACAGAGGCTTTGAGCACATGAAAGGGCTGTGAGGGATCTAATCTGTGTTCCTATTTATACTTTGCGAGCTCACAGGCAGCACTAATTCTTGGCGGCCATGGTAAACACCGCAACGCCACAGATTATAGAGAATTGAGCCATCTAATATTCCCTGTGTGCGGCTGAGGGCGGCTATTCCGTCGACAGATGCGATGCTCCAAAAAGATATTTATCTTGCACAAAAATGAATGGCGTTATTTTGATTAAGGAGTATGTTTAGAAAAGGAAATGTTTGAAAAATATTTATGTATGAAGAAATGTGACGGTATTATGCAGTGAATGTAAAACTGGATAATTACTTCAAAGAGTGATGTAAAATTATGTTACACAGAGGTAAATGTAAGAGAAAGATTTGGACAGAGAAATAATTAAATCTTACGCTAAAGGTTGCAAGTACGAATAATAAAGTTTCCAAAAAGTTCTTTTCAAAAATTATAGGTTTCCTTAAAATACTTGTAGCCGCAAAACTAATACATTTTTGTTGTGCTTTAGAAACAGACAATACAAGGAAAATCGTGCCGAAATCACAACAAACACTAGTTTTTGAAATTAAAACTTCTTCTAAAACATCTTTCCAACAATCAAAACTTAAATAGCAATTATTTTTGAATTGCTAGAAATAGGATCCCAAACTAGTGTCGAACTCGCTAGTAAATAGTAAAAGTGCTTATATTGTTAATAACCCCCTTCCGGCGCGGTCAGTCGGCGTCTTTGATCACCCCCGCCTCTCCACCCCTCTAACCCCCTCCCCGCAAGAGAGGCGCAGCAATGCATATGAACACAACACGCCGCTCCCACTTAGCGGAAATTAAAATAACATAAGCGTTTTAAGGTAGATGCTATCTGAAATTTTATGGAAAAACAGTACCTTTTTAGGTAGAATATCAATGGACGAAAAGAGAAAATAATCCTTGTAATATCGGATACTAGAATAATAAAAAAATAAAAACCGACTTCAAAACAAAAAACCGCTAAAAACCAAAAAATAACTAAATAATAAGTACCACTGCAAAGCAAAAAAATAATATTTGTTTCATGGAACTTGCACTTGTTGATTAATTTGCTTAATGACTTGACTAGCCAACAAATCAAAATATATGCATAACATATCGAAGGCGGGCCGCCAAGTACCAAACATGTAGGACCTATGCCTTATATTAATTTAAATATCTATATGTTTGGTACTGGGCGACCCGCCTTCAATATGTTATGCATATATTTTGATTTGTTGGCTAGTCAAGTCATTAAGCAAATTAATCAACAAGTGCAAGTTCCATGAAACAAATATTATTTTTTTGCTTTGCAGTGGTACTTATTATTTAGTTATTTTTTGGTTTTTAGCGGTTTTTTGTTTTGAAGTCGGTTTTTATTTTTTTATTAAAAATTTTGGTTATTTTTATCTTTTTAGTGTTGATAGGAATCAAAATGAAGAAGATTTGGTCCCCACAAGGAATACGTTCTTTCCGATTATAATGAAATCGCTAAAATCGGCTAAAAGCTGCCAAAGATATTGGAGTATTTATATGTTTATTATTTTTTCTCCCCCCCCTCCCTTTGCCCCTACCCCCTTTTCCCACCACCACTGTAGCTTAGCTTTTATACTGAACCCAATGCAAAAAGAACCATTGGAATCCTACTAAAGTTTGAAGAGTTCTACACTCCAGGTCCGAAAATGATCATCAGATCTCCATGTTGTGTTCCTGAGATCAACCTGTCAATACATTCTTTCCAATGAAAAAGAAATCACTAAAATCGGTTAAAAGCTGCCGAAGATATTAGAATTTACGTGTATTCTAATTTTATCACCTACCCCCCCTCACCCCCACCCCTTTTTTCCTCTCTCACTGTAAATTAACCTTTATAATGAACCTAATGCAAAAAGAACCGTTGGAATACTACTTAATTTTAAGGAGTTCCCCTCTCCAGGTCCGAAGATATTGCTCAGATTTTCACCATATTTTTATGGGACCAAATGACAAGCATCAGCTTTCAATCAAAGAAAGAATGGTCGAAATCGGTTCACACAGTACAGAGAAACGAGGTAACAAACATAAAAAAAAAAAAAGCAACATACAGTCGAATTGAGAACCTCCTCCTTTTTTTGAAGTCGGTTAAAAAGATGTTCAATAATATTATTTTTAATTTAGTAACAAGATTAAGTTCTGTCATATAATTTAGACGGCCTGTGGGACATTCATTACTTGATAGATATCTAGAGACTCGAGGGAGAGTGAGTTTTGTAATTAACAACAAGTTTTGGAATTTAACAATGTCACAGGTAACGTTAAATTTACTATGATTCTACTTTCGAACTATTTCAACAGAATTTAGTATATTCAGAAACTTCACTGTAATGTAAGATTAGGAGAAGTCGGTTCAGTAAGGTAATACGATAATCCACCACGCTGGCTTAGTGCGGTTTGGCGGGCCTACCATAGAAAATCTAATAACATATGTAAATATACAGTCGTATTAATACTGGGTCGATGCCCGCGGATCCATAAAAAGTCTCATAATATACATAAATAAATATAATCGCATTAATACAGGGTGTATCCAGACTGCGACCAAAACTAATCCAAGTGGTTGTTTAACGCCCAAATACTGGAACGCAAATAAGCACAGATACAGATCAATGCAAAACTATTGCAGTAATATCCGTACAGTAAGCTCAGTGTCACATCGATGATTGCAGCGGTATCGGGCATCGAACCCGCGTTATCACGAAGTTTAGTATCAAGGTGCTGCACTCGACGGTGTAACGGCCACGCTCTTCATGTTATCGATATATCTATTGATTTACTGGACTGTTTGGACTTTAGTTTTAATGTCTCGAGGTCATACTGAAATGTCTATTTCCACGCCAAACACAAGATATTTATTGGTGAAATTTACTGGTAGGTCTCTCATATGTGAGAAGCCGCCTGGATGGGTACCACCACAATGTCTATTTCCCCTGCCAAACAGCAATGGAAATTCACTGTTGTGTGTGTTTGAAGGCTATTGTAGTCATAGTAACTGCTGGACATATTGAGAGTTAACATCTCAGAATGGCGGGTGGAGTGGAATGACAAGCATTGCTTTGTAATTCATGGTGTTGTTTAGTTTTGTTACTGTCTATGAGTAGTAGTCATATAATTAACATCATCTCAGCTACAGGAAGTCCACTGTTGAGCATAGGCTTCCCCCAAGGATCTCCACATCGACCTGGAAGCAGCCTGCACCCAGTAGTAGTACTAGTCATACCGCTTACCAAATGACATGCTCGTCTCGCCATTCATTGCAATAAAAAAAAACATTACTTCAGATTCAAGTCCACTGGTTAATCAAAAATCTTCACATCGAGGTCAAATAGATTTAAAATATCTGCATAAATGTTTAAGCCCGTTTTACGTAAAATTGCTAGATCTGAAGAACATGGTTTGTAAGTTGTTCTGATGGTTTTGAGAAGTCAATTTTCTGTGTATGCTAAAATTAAAACAGAGAATATAAATTAGATACACAAGTTTGGTAATCTATAGTACAATATTCATTATTCACTAAAAGACATCGTGGGATATTTAGTTTCAATTTCTTAAGGCCCGTGCCGATCATGGTCGATAGTTTGATGTATTTTGATTAACAATTTACTCAACAAAAAGTTCGTATAAATTACAAAACGAACATACGCGGAATGCGAACAAACATCAACTCCATTTGGCAATGACAAAAAAACCTCATTAAAAACGCAAATTACTGCTTACAGTGTGTATTTTGAAATGTGCCTCTTGCCATTGAAACCTCGTCGTACACAAAAAGTATTTTTTTCCATTCGTAAAACATACTTCAGAACACATAGTCTTTATCCCAATGCAATAACGTTGACAAAAATAACGCAAACGATGTAAAAATGTTGGTAAATTTTGGGCATGTACCGAAAAAGGCCATTTTCTGAATCGTGTGTTTTCCTTGAAGCGCACTTGGCTTTATTTATTCAACTGAGATGGCGGACGAGACGAAAAAATACTTGGAAATCGGCTCGTGGACGATTTCGAAAATATTTTGTGTGATAAGTGACGTACTGTCGGCATATGCATCTCACTTAAAACGGATAATTCTATATTTTAGCTCATAGAACAAAAAAAGCTAAAACAGACAACTTTCGTTTTTATTTTGTATTTGCAATCTTCTACAAGACCAACAAAAAAAAAATCATTATCGCGTAGCTTTAAAAGGAGAGGTAAAAAAACACACTTCTATTATGCGTAATGTATCCAACTAAACTTATGTCTGTATTTTCGCTATTACTTAATATTAGGAAATCAAATAATTACACCTCTCTATGTGCGTATGGAATGACACCGAAGCAAAACTAATTTAATATTAATTTAAACATTGACACGCAACTTCAATACAGCTACAAGGACGAAATTGAGCATACATACTTAAATTTATATTTTGGTCAAAACATATTTCGAAAATATATTTGCCAGAAATTTGAAAGGAATATAACTACGAGTATACATTATTGTATCGTAAATAATTTTATGTCACGTACACAATGCACCTGCTTGGAGTGTTTGTTTTTCAATTTCTTATCGGAATAATTTTGTATTTACCTACAATTATATTATTTTATCATATATTATTTCGAAAACAATATTTTGCCTACTCTTGCCTACTCAGCGTAGGTATATTTTAATCATATTCGTCATAAAAATCTTGAAACCTAAACTTGTTTCCAGATTACCAGATATATTTGTAGCTACCAAAAATAATTTCTTTTTGTTTAATTAAATTGAGAGAAATACATTGTTTGAAAATATATTTTTCATCATTTTTGATACAAATAGCCACATATATTTCACATTTATTATTTTTCATTTGTTTTTTTTTATAATTTCTCATATTTATAGGAATATTATTTATGTGGTTATAGTAATATATTATTAAATAATAATGCCTTAAAGTTGTTTTCTCTTAATGCGTTAAGAACATAATATTTATTTATAGAAAATATGCTGACGGTGCTTCCCGTACTCGTAGAATCCAAGATGGCGACGAGCAATGGCGCGAAACCATGCATGGAACTACACTTTTTACACGCCTCCACGTTATAATGGCTGAATATATGAAATATTAAATGATTTTTATTCTGCAGAGGATAGAAAAGGACAGAATGAGGACAAATATGTCAAGATTATCTGTGTAATGTTCACATGATCGTATAAGATAATTTTGCTTTTAAAGATGTTCAAGGGATGGTTTTAAAGATTATTGCTCATTTCTTTTCATCAACCAGTCCCAAAACAGCCACCGTGGCTTAGTTGGTTAGACGCCGGCTGTGAAACGTGAAGCTGCGGGTTCAGTTCCCGCTCCGAAACCAATATTTGTGTGATACACGTGTATTTGTTTCGGGTCTGGGTGTTTGAAACCGAAAAGTCTCTCGTAGTTCCACAGCCACCACTACCCACGATACAAGACTCGACTCTATTAAGCATTAGGTGTATTTATTTATTTATTAAAAAAGATGAATTAAATTTAACTTTATTTAATGTGTCTGTATACTGCAGATAAAACTGTTATATAAATAATCCAATTGATAATCGGGCTGAAACAAAAATTCAAACCAAAAAATGTTGTACAGCCTCATGTTTCGTGGACAATAACTAGGAAACATTTTTATCACTGCAGCGCTTTTTCTAAAATATCTAAATAAGATAAATATGATATGTTTTATAGCTTATATTTAATGTTCATGTTTCTGATTTGGTTCACGATTTATTTAGAAATATCTGAGGTGAGTTATTCGGGATGAACGCATCTAAACTAGAGAAATGAGATTTACCATTGCAAAAAGCTCAAACATTTTGTTTCAACCTGGAAATCGAAGCGAGGACTATAACTAGTTTAGTGTTAGTGTTGTCCCTATAGTCTAGACTAAAGAGGCGTTACGACACAGATTCACTTAGTCAATAAAATTGCAGGTAAGTGTCTAGCTAATTTACAATCCTTTGGTGCAAGGAAAGACGTTGCTTAGGCGTTTCCTTACACTAGGTACTTAATTAGGCCTTACTAATTTATTCCTGAAAACAGTATAAGGAGGTATAGCTTAGAAACTATTAAGCTCTTGTGAGCTAATTACACTTGAATTGGTAATCACTTGTTTTTTTTTAAATGCTAAAATTGAAAAAAATGTGTTTGTTAAGAAACGAAAATGTTATTTTAGCTAACCAATATCTTCAAAATAATTAATTATGAACGTTTTAATAAATCCTTTTTTACACCATTATTATCAAAGTTCATATTTTCGGATAAGAAAAATATACCAACAATATCATTTTGTAGGATTTGACATCAAATAACTTTAATGTGTCGAAAATACTTGAAGATTTAACACTTAAAATCTAACCCTCCCCATCTTGTAGTTGCGCGCGCGTCGGCGTTTCCCTAAGATAACCGTGTTTGCGTTTCGGTTCCGGGACGTCGCGGCCCTTATCTAATGAGAACTGATAACAGGCGAGGGACGCGCAACACGATTCCTTGTTAATTGTCACATGATCGCACTACAGTGTTATGTGGCCCGAACGACCGCGTAAGGGATTTTTTGACAGAATAGGGTTATAATTAGAACACGGTTGTAAATTGTTTTTTTAAGGTGATATTGTAGAAGGCGAAGGTTGGCGCCCTTGAAATCTATTTAATTATTAATTACAAAAATGGATTTTACTCAAAATATTACGTTTAAGGCTTTTTAAATTTAAACAAAAGTTTATGTACCTAATGCATCCTGAGATCAAATGATCGTTTAGCGCAAGCCAGCATAGTATGAGTATTTTTATTGTGTAGTAAAGAATAATCATCACGATGAATCTCCATCTAAACGTAATTTCTTTAACAATCAATTATAAAGTATTTTTTGTTCCGTTCCAATAAAAACTTCCCGGTTAATCCATTTAAAAACTTTAATCAAAAGTAAAATCATTTCTAACGGAAAGGGGGCTTAAAGTAAAATTATGAATTTAAACAAAATTAAAACGTAATCTAATTTAAACTTTTAACAATCCAATCGAATCACGAAGTCAGAATAAACATAAGCCAGGTACTCCATTAAACGGAAATCGGGCAAAATTTTAAAAGAAAATTTGAACAAATTACCGATCTCCGAGAACACCGGCGCTCTCTTAAATAAAAAGGATTTTTTTTAAATTCAACCTTAATTGTTAGCCAAAATATAATGCGAGAGCGAGCCAGGAAACTAAGTATATGTTAGTAATACAAGTTATTTCACGCGACTAAATCGAAACCGATTCTTCGAATTTCACAGAATTTCTATAATTGAATTCTAGTCAACTTCTAGTTTATAATCAAGTTGTTTATTATGATTACCATGGAGCTGTCCTTTAAGTTTCTAGAGCGATGTATAGATTGGATATATATTTGTATATTAATTACATCTAGCGATTAGCGTTAACCTAATAAAAACTCTAACTAAAATAAATATTTTTTCTTGAACGGAAT
Source organism: Hyles euphorbiae (assembly GCA_023078785.2). Classification (NCBI taxonomy): domain Eukaryota; kingdom Metazoa; phylum Arthropoda; class Insecta; order Lepidoptera; family Sphingidae; genus Hyles; species Hyles euphorbiae. The sequence continues at coordinate 5,378,151 of CM041053.1, forward strand.
CGAATTTAGATACCACATTCTTGTGCACACGATTATTAAACCGAAGGCAACGGAGTTCTCACAAACAGGATAATTTGTTTCCAGTTCGTAGAAATGTAACTTGTAGAAGCGTTTACACAGCAATTCATTTTCCTACAATCCCGGCAATGTTTATCGTTAAATATTTTTGTTATATCATCTAGATATTAATGTAGAATTGTCTATGTTTATACGTTTTATTGGAAAACAGAGGAAGTATTAGCAATATTTATACTTGCAACTCCGCTTTCTCTATTTATTTGCATAAGAAATAATTCATTTTTCTAAATTCGGGGTACAGAATAAAATTTTTTTCGAAAAATGAAATCTAAAAAAGGCAAAAACGCGGGAAATGTCTTATTATTGATAAAGTAATAGAAAAACATACCTCTTATATTGTGAGTGGGTGTTTATACCAACTTATAAAATGCTTTTTGAAGACGATGACTTCTTAGAATAACATTACTGTTTTCATTAATAGCCACCAACGGTTTCATATTTTCTTTGTATATTCTCAAAATCAATGTTTTTTAAATTTAGTTTTTCATACTTATGTTCAAATTTAAATGCATAATACTCGAGTTTTTGTCTTGTTAATTTTATTTTATACTAGCTCAGCAAGATACACTGAAAATGTTGAAAATTATCATTCACTTGAAAAAAAAAACAAAGTCTTGATTCTAATTAAGCCTATATCCTTATTTTTGTTCTCACATTATTGAAACCATTTTAATCCAATAAATACATTAATTTAAATTGGTGCACTAAGGTATAGCGTCGTCCAAGTCGTGTCGTGATTAGTCCGAGCAGATTTTTTCCGTTCAATTGAACTTATGAAAAGTCCCGGGCGCCGCGTCCGTCCCGTCACCTTAATTAATGTTTGATCGTGATACATAGCCCGTCTGCAAATCATTTAAATATATTAATTCTTTAAATACTTATCGTCTGTCTGTCCTTACTGTATATTTATAAAATGAAGAAGGCAATACATAAAGTTTTATGCATGTTGTAGGAAAGTTTTATGTTACTTCAGCTACAGGAAATCCTTTGTTAAATAAATGACCATTGATTTAAACACTTTGGATGGGCCCTTTAGTACATTTGGAGTTACAAAAAGATGACCGTGAAAATTCGCCCAAATAAATATCAAATTAACTTAATTTACTAGATTTCGTCTAAACGGTGATAAAAAACGATAATCTTCATTTTTATTAAACTTTTGACATAATTATGCAAGCATGTATTTTCAAAATCGATGCGAGTGAAGACTAATTTCAGTAACGCTCCACTAGAGATGAACTGGAGCGCGCGCTCCACTTACGTCGGAATACTTTCCGCTCTGTCCATATATTTAAGTCAACGAAAACTTAAATACATAGTTTCAATGCAACCAGTTGTAAGCAACCAGTATTTGCTTCTTTCTAAAAGCGTTTTTAGGTAAGCTGCTATTTAAATATTAACAGACTACTAAACAAATATATCTTTTTATAATACTTTTCTCTTTTCAGGTATGGGGAACGATAATGAACAAAACTTCTTTTTGCATTGCAAAAATACTATAACAAAAAAACTATTATTACTAATATTGCGGGTAAACAACAGATTTGGCCGGCAATAAATGTAGAATTCAGTTAAAAATTACAATATTTAATGTCACAAGTGAAGTTTTAAAATCAAGTTGCAAGTTAAGTAAGAGTTAAGCTCGGTCTTAACTCTTAAGCAATAATGAGCCAACAGTCGGTGTTAGTTTTAGCTGTACAGCGACCAGTTGGCGAAGGAAACTCTTGCCCTGTCCAATGTCCGGGTCTGTTTATTTACAGGGCTTGTGTCCACTAGGGCGTTAATTTAGTAAGTTATCAATAATATTCTTTGTATTTTTAGTGTAACTGCTGTGTATTGTTGAGTATGAGACGCGAGATTGGTATGTTTTTGAGAGGTGGGATTTTGGGGATATGCTGACAATATGTTTCAAATGTGTATTGTTGAGTTTAAAACCAGATTTTATTATTATTTCTTTCATTTTGATGGAAAACACCGTCTATAGCCACAAAAAAGTCACTACTGAACGTAGGTTTTCATCAGCCCATAACACACCTAAGAAAGTAATAGAAAATTGACAAGAGTCTCTTGAAGCCATTACTAAGAAAAATTGCGCTATCGATGGGTATTTTGGGGGTTGCATTGAAAGTTTAAAATTTCATAAAACAATAAGTTAAAATCATTCGCCTTTAAAATACTCAAAGCTACATCTCAAGAGATAGTCTTTAAACTTCATGGACTTCAAATCGTTCGCTCAAAGAGCACGATGTTAGCATACCTCAAGTAATATCATACATATCTAAAATACATAAATTTATTTTAGAGTGTGTATAATATAGAGGGAGCGCTGGTACTTGAAAGTAGGTAAAAATTGTGGTGCCGAGCCACCTTTTTCTGCCTTCCTATTGGCTATTATTTGACAGGTTGTCTAACATACATGAATTATTTGAAAAATAAAAGTAACTAAAATAGTTATAGCTATTTAATTCGATTCAAACTCTTTTTAAAAGGGTAATAGCTAAATATAATTTCAGCTGTCAAAGAAATTTATAGAAATGTAATTCTAAATAATTAATTCAATTCACACCAATATAGGAGCGCTACCAACATTACAAACAAGAAAATATCTACGTTTTTCAAGACGTGAATGTATGAGCGTGCTCTCTCTATATTATAAATACTTTAAAGTCTAAGATATATATATGTATATATAATGAAGAAGCCACAAGTCCACGTATCTGCAGCGAGTCTGGCTCGGTTCTAGAAGGGTCGACGTGGCCGACACAGCACGCACTCCGCGTATTGACTGCCGCCAGTGCGCATGCCTACAATCGCCTGTTGTTACAACGAGGCCATACGCGCTGGATGGGGCTTCATTATTTCATATTTATGTGAGGGATTGAGTATTAGGTCCTATTGAGTCAAAGATCCTTTAAGATACGTTATATTTTTTTTTGTACACCAAATAAATCTTACACTAAACTAATATTTAACATAAGAGAACAAATGGCAGTCGTATAGCTCAAGGGAATCTCTTACCGACTATCATGGGATGGAGATAAGAGAAGGAAAATAAAGAGAGTTATTGTCTGACTTCAGTCAGATAACTAATCGACTATGAGATAATTTCTTCTGCGAATTGCATTTTGACAGCTTCTGATGTAGTGTGTGCGAAAAACCATTAGAAAAGCGAGTTTAACTTATTTAATAGATGATTAGTGTGTGGGTCAGAATTTAGAAGCTTCTAATTAGTAATGAAGGACATGTATCAGGGTAAAGCAAAGTAACTGCTTCTTGGTGGTGTATAAGAGCCAGAAGTTACTCTGCTCTAGGAGCTAGTTTTCATTGAGTTTGCATTCACAATAGCTAACCAACCTGCTGGTATACCGTATTTTACCTCGTAATTTCTGCAAAACATGTTGCAGAAATTACGAGGAATACGGAGGACAACCAATAAAAGCGTGGCTTTTGCAGCTATTACTAAATTATAACACTTTTTATATATATAATAGTGCGTGGTGGCCAGTTGGTAAACGGACTAGACGCGGCTGCCCACATCCTCACGGCGGTCGCGGGTTCGAATCCCAGGGCCCACCTCCGACTTTTCGGAGTCATGTGTGTATTGATAATCAATCACCACGCACTAAAATGGTGAAGGAAAACATCGTGAGGAAACCGGTATACCATAGCGATATATAAGAATTTATATGGTATGTAAGTCCGCCAACCCGCACTAGACCAGCGTGGTGAACTGTATGGCCTAACCACTCTCAATCTTATTCTCTATTGTAGAGGAGGCCCGTGCCCTGCAGTGGGACGTATATGGGCTGATGCAGATGCAGAATGCATACATATAATACATGTTTAATATGGCCTGTTAACAAAGGTGTCAATATTGTTACTCACTATTTTCCGGGCTCGTTAACGTCCCATGATTGTGTTTTTATATTAAAGCAAGCAAAGGAAAATACGTTCCTCTAATGGTAAGTAATCACCATCGCTTATGAACTTTGATACATGATAGGGCACAAAGAGCGTTGCTAGGCTTATTATGTGGTGAGGCTATAGCCGCGCCGCGCCGGGCAAAAATTCCAGTCCATCATATATAAGAATTTTCAAGTCCCTATAACTCCTTATATTTTACTTACTTTCTGTTTCAAAAGTACTATACTTACAGTCAAGTAACATAATTTAATTCTATAAGTGAGAACTTGTTATTGGCTTTTTTAAAACCTAAATTGCTATCCTATTAGATGTAAGATTCCCATATTGTAAAAAAAAATATTATCTTCGTATTATTGTTGGAGCACACTTTACCATCCGTGTAAGCAATATCTTGTATGAAAACTGTTTATATTTGTGTAATGGAGGAATGAAATTGCAACTTGGACTTACAGACATAATTGTACATCTGGAAGTGCCTTTAATTCTTCAAGTTGTCTACTTCTGATTATGTTTTAAGTAGAATATTCGTTTCTAGCCAATTAAAAACCAAAACGGCATAAATGAAAGTAAGGTTTCAAATTCTGAAGTCCTGTAAAAGTCTGATTTTGGGGAAATTGGTTATCCCCAAAACCCCCAAAAGTCTCCCAGCTTGCACAAAATTATCTATCCACGGAATCGAATACTGGACCTTATAGATCACTGGGCGGTAAAAGTGGGCACTTATGGCGATACAAAGCTAAGTCGATGTAGAATGAATCATTTATCTATAAATAATTGTCAATTTCTAGTTATTGCTAAGTAAATATTATTGATATAACATTGTACCGATCATCAGTTTATCTATCTGTTTATATTAAAATGTATATAATATCGATAACTCTATTAGGCAATAAGCTATGTGATTCACGTATAGATAATACTGATGTAAAAGAGACATTCTAGAATTGATGGAAATTATACCTATTATTCTAATGTACCTAACTAAAAATATCTAAGAAGTAAAATATAATATTAATTTAGAAAAAATGGTAGAACAAAATGAATCCGATGTTGTTAATTTATTTTTCAGACATGTTCCAAAATTAAATCGCAACCCAGTGCCTATTTTAATTATTTACCAATTAATAAAAAATAACATGACACAACGCCTTAGAATACATTGTTATGTACCAAAAACTGGTGTGGCTTGAACCTGCATATCACATAACAGAGAAGCAAATTAAAATAAAAACAAGAAACAATAAATCAAATGAAGAACAATCCATTAACTCGATCTACAATAAAAAAAGAAAACAGAGCGCTTTGTGATTGGCCGCCGTGTTGGCGGGAGATTGTGATTGGACGCCGCGCAGACGCGGTGCGTTCCGAAACTCGATACTTTTTAATAATGGCTCCTTTAGCTAATGCGATCGGTATTTATATTACATCGTATTTTATTACATGGGAGAGCCCAAATGCCGTCTTAAGTGCCCGCGCCGACCGTAGGAAGGGGATACGGCTCGTTATAGGATTTTTGCGGTACGATTAAGTCGGATCAGCTTGTGAACACAAATACGTGTGTTTATCGCGAAATAAAACACATTTGTACACTTGTATCGAAATTAATAAACACTACTGCAAACATCAATTATCTGCAAACGGGCTCTAATAGATAGAACAAAAAAAATCACATAACGCAATCAGAGAGGCGAGACTAATCACAACGCAAGCACTGTAAAGCATTATCAAACAAGTTATTGCTCAAATACGCAAGATACACTCGAGCCTCTCTCATTGATGGGGCTGTGCAAACAAATACATCGACTATACCGACTATATGATAACGGGCGAATCGATACTGACCGAGCAGTGATACCACGTCGATAAGTAAATACTAAGTGCGCCAAGATGATAAAAACCGAACGCGCCTCGGCTCCAAACGCCGCGCCGGTGTTATCAATTTAATATTTTTTGAAAATGGAATGTTGACTATTTAAAAAACAAATCCGTGTTCTTAATTAATTTACTATTGATTTTTTTATTTTTGTTACCAAAAAGCTAAGATAATCGATAATATATTTTTTAGAGTTAATTTCTAATAGAGAGTGCCAGACGGGATTGAGAGCTGCGTTGAGGAGGTTGGCGACCTCTCTAGCCAGAACAAAACTGAGGACAACTAGCTCAAGGACATTTCGTCACGAATTCTTTCAGTTCTAAATAGCCAGGCGCGAATTTTGTGAATAACTGTAATATTTATTTTCAGCAGACGACTTTAGATGAACTACCTAATCTGATAGAAAACTATGAGAAAAAAGCGGACATACTCCATTGGAATAAGTTCTTTCGTAACAGAATGTAATGTTATGACTATTTATAGCTATCATTTTAGTGATATTGTATTACACCACCTTTACATATATCCTAAGTTTCCTTAGAAAAGGTGCGAAGAATTCTTTCACAGTGAGTCAAAACGGAAACAAGTTATATCTACTTCGATATCTCGTATCTGTATTGCCTATCCCCTATAACTTGATACTGCGGCACGTACTTAGAGTATTTTCTATGATATTATCCTACTATTAAACATAAACAAAAAATATTCGATTATTATTTCCGAGTGTATTTTTTTATTTAAGTTTCATTTTTTGACTTTGTGATACTAAATTACATTTGAAATTATTATTTTTTCACCCCTATCATTAATTTGATAAAAGTTTAATTTTGTTGGCAATGTAACTACGTGGTGCTTGATTTAACATTAATCATTATGTATTTAATAGATTAACCTTATTAAACGATTATACAAACGCTACTGAAAATCATATTTTGAAGTGTGCAGTGGGAAAGGGCCTACAAGCCTCTTATTTCAAGTCCGTCCCTGTTTATTTGCGTACGTTATCGATTTAAATTTTGATGTTTAACCGTCAATCGATACAATCTTTGTTTTGATGATTCGCTACATTTTGAGCAAGTGTTTAATCAGCACTAATCAATACTACAAATATTAGTTCTAAAACATTGAATTGTTTGTTGAAATGAATGAAATATCGCCTACAGCGTATATATAAACATTAAACATATTGTTGAAGTTGTGTAAGTTGACTATTATGTCGTAAGAGTTATTTCTGTCCAAACATTTTGACTGCTGACCCTACTTTGACATAGAAGTTATCTTTAAAATTGGAATAACCTTCTGTGGTCTAACATCATTCTTATTTTAAAAATAAGAGATGCTGCTCTCTTTTGACAGCTATAAAAGTCTTGAAAAAAAAAACTTTTAAACATGGCACTTAGCCGTTTTAATTTTACGAATACATTTTTATTCAAGAGATAATCGAAACGTTATTAAATATATTTCTTATTTTTCGGTCTATAATATCGAAGTGCGTTTTATTAATGCTAATTGAAATGTATTTTTCATTGCCATAGCTGTGATGTAATAATTAGTGATCGACCAAAATGGCCGCCGTGGGGTCAGTGCACTTGCATTGCAACGCTGCCAGCGTAAGTGGTACGATTGAGAACACAATTACGTTGTTTTGTACATATATTAGACCACACATACAGTTTAGATTATATGTACGTACGTCTAAGCTTTGTTAGGAACTAAGCAAATTTATTGTTAGTTTTTAGTTACATAGATTACCCCACCGCTCATAATATTTGTATAACATTACCTTGATTTACTGGCATACGTTGATTTATAAATTAAAACCTATATTGAATATCTAGGAGTATTATTAATGATGATCAACCAAGTAGTCCGGCAACCCTTATTTAAACCTTTTAGAAACAGTGTAAATGGGATGTTCTTTTTTTTTAATTTACAAGAATGAGAGCAAGCAGGTCGATCGTCTGGTGCTGAGTATCACACCCGTACATAAGCAACTTCATTTAATTTTAACTTAATATTGGTCAATGTGGTGTGTCTAGTATTTAATCAAAGATTGCCATACATTGATTCGATAATATATCATTTTTTCCCTAACAAATAAAGTGACAGCATGGTACAGTCAGCAACATAAGTCGCTACACATTCACGAGAGTTAGAATTGTTTTATCATCCAAAATAATAATTATTTTCAATATCGTATGGCAATTCTCGGCATAGATGACTTTACTTGGTTATATTTTACGACTACAAAGTAGTACGTATAAATTTTATTTCATAAAAAGGTTATAAAAAAAATGTGAAGTGTTCAGCGACTTACGTTGCTGACTGTACTTATAAATGATATACATACAAACATGAACTCACGTCTTTTTACCAGAATAGGTAAAAACGTACGGAGATATGTTCCAGGACACCCAAGTTTTGCCTTTTGAGTTCCATCCGACGATGTGATAGAGGCGAGTCTATCCTGCTCCCGGCTGTTGATATGTACAGAAAAACCAATATTATCCACATTATTTCCTCCACCCGGGATTCAAACCCGATATTGTAATCGTACTCTAGTACAACTGCTCCACAGAGGCAGTCATCAAACAATAATTCTACGTGCAATAACATGAAAAACTTAACCAGTTTCGCGAAGTTTTCCTACCGATGGAGTCATTCATCTTGTGAAGACAGCGCGCTGGACTCGGCTCATAAATCACGGCTGACGGAGTGTCCGAGCTGAGTAATTGGGATGTACGGGCTGGGAAGAATAATGGAATAATACTCTATGTATACAGGAGTTTAGGTCGTGCTGTTTGAATTTAGAATGGAAATGCGGTGATGTTTAAAATGTAGTGTGGAAAACACTGTATTAAGGGTTAAGTAATAAATACAGGCTGTATCCAGATTACAATCGAACACCAATCCAGATGGTAGTTTTAGTGACTCCAAATACAAAGCAATTAAAATTTTCGCTAAATAAGTGACAGGTATTTTTTAGGTAGATATTTTTGATTTGATTTTGATTCATGGTCTTAAAAATCTCTGGTTTAATTTATTTCTCATTTATTTACAGCAACTATTATCTTTATTGATATAGTAAAACGGAACAGATTTATCTCTACACATCCCGGTATATTTAATACTTTTACTATCATTTTTATCGCATTCGAAAAGTCTTTAGTTTTATAACAGCAATATAGTATCATTTTTTATGATAAAATAATCCTATAATGCTTCATATACTTACATTTTTATAAGATGATAAAAATACGACTGTTCACAGCTATTTTTAAACAATTAACCACAGGATTTGTGATAAAGTGATTTCAAATCTGGCCGGAGAATAGTCTTTGCCTAGATCTACACTTAATAATATACGCTATTATCAGTACCTTGGACACCCTCTTAGGATATCTGTAATATGATTATGAAAAAGTTAAAAAAACAACTCAATTGATCATTCATAAAATTAATATCCTAAACATAGGCCTTCCTCCCAGAAGAGGTAGGCAGGGGCTCCCAAATTTCGCCTTGTGTGTTCCGCATCACGATGTTATAGAGGAGAACCTATCGCCTTATTAGGCATATATTCCTATATGCGTCTCTATGTATGTTGCACAAAAGAGCGCAGGCTTATTTCCATCAAGAACAAAAAATAGTAAACAGGCAAAATGCAAAAGGCCAGAGTGGTGGGCCATGCCCTTACCTTTCTAAATTATACATTTGATTGTAGAGGAGGCCAGTGTCCTGCAATGACACTAATATGGACTCTCTCCCTCTCTTTTATCTTCTGCTTCAGGAAGTCCACTGTTGAACACAGGCCTTCTCGAGATCGCCACATAAACCTATTGGAAGCGGCCTGTATCCAGCGACTTCAACCAACTTGTCCATCCGCCTTATGGGTGATCCGACACTTCTTTTGCTTGTCACTACATAGTATAAAACAAAGTCGCTTTCTCTGTCCCTATGTCCCTTTATATGCTTAAATCTTTAAAACTACGCAACGGATTTTGATGTGGTTTTTTTAATAGATAAAGTGATTCAAGAGGAAGGTTTATATGTATAATACGTATATATTATTGTACAGAAATCTATTTGTACCCGGGCGAAGCTGGGCCGGGCCGCTAGTACTTAATATACACCAAATAATAATTATTATATTGTAATGATTGAACATTATGAATGATAAAGTAAAATATTTCCAGCACCAAACCCACGTATAAAGCGAGGGCTGGCCGGGCAGGTTATTCCGGCAATACGACTAAGTGCCGCGCGATGATGGATGATGTTTACTGGACAAATAGTTTTCAATTTTATGTCGACCCCCCCCCCCCCCCCGCGAACCAGAGATTTCACTTACGAAATTGGTATTAAGTCGCTTGGGTTGTAAATCTTATTAAGAAATTAATTTTGTCTAATTTCTATCAAGTATAATTTTCGCTGTAGGTATATTTATTTATTTTTCTTTATTTCAATTTTGTCAGTATTATTGCCAGTATTATGTGAGTATTCTCACCAGACACGATTCGGGATGGTCTCTTCAATTAATTTTTCGTTAATATAAATCAAATTTGATCAAAAAATTGATGTGTTTTATTCGTCCAAACTGGACACGTAACGATTGATGACTTTTTTTCCTAAAAAATCAGGTTATCAATTTATTGTCATAGGACTGAAATAACAACTATCATGAGTAAAAATAAGTTGGACTTTGGATGTAGGAAGATAATGATATCTTTGCCTTTGTGGCCCAGTAACTAAAAGCCCGCTTTCAAAAAAGCGGATTTGATCGTGCTTGATCGCCAATCAGAGACAAATTTTAGTGTAATCAAGAAGTATTATACGTATCGGCATACTGTGGAATAAGAAGAATATCATTATACGTTTGTTACCTATTAATTGTTTGATAGCCCTACTCTTCATAAGTATTTTTTGTTAAATAATTAAAATAACCCAAAAAAATATATATCGCTTGACAGCAGCTGTAAGAATAAAGTAAATTGCAATATTTTATAAAGGAATACCTCGTCCTGTGTGTACTCAGGTGCAAATGAATTAATAACCCAAGGCTCATTGCTTTTTCCACCACGTTCAATATAACGCGAATTTTGAAAATAACAAAATGTTGAATGCGAAATTTACCCTCTTCAAGAGTATATGTATATATTTTAATAGGGCCGCAAACAAAAAAGTTCATAAACATATTAAACGTAGCTAGTACCTACTTACAACGTAATATTACATATTACGTCAATACTATTTGATTATAATACCAAATACCTAATCTATGATCTATATACTGAGAATGGTAGTAAATAAATATATAAATACACCCAACAGTCACATAATCCTGACCCCACACTAAGCTCGAGTCTTGTGTCGTGAGTATTTTTTTTTTATTGCATTGAATGGCGAGACGAGCATGCCGTTTGCCTGATGGTCAGCGAGGCGACCGCTCATGAACAGTAGCAAAACCAAACCAACACCTTGATTTGCAAAGCAATGCTTGGCATTCCACTGCGCTCGCCATCCTGAGACACAAGATATTAAGTCTCAATATGTCCAGTAATTATCAGAAACTACGAGAGACTTTCCGGTCTCACATACACCGAGACCCGAAACAAATACCTGTGGATCACACAAATATTTGGCTCGGTGCGGGGATCGAATCCACGGCCTCGCGTTTCACAGCCGGCGTCTAAACAACTGCGCCACGGAGGCTATCAAATCATCAGTTTTATAATCGATAGATACACGTTTCTAGAACCCACAATTTAGGAACCCACGAGTCTTTTAGTCCCAAAACACCAACAGAATGAAATTATTTCAGATCATATCTATTTATTTATCTATCCCAGTGCAGGGATCTTACCCATGGCTTTTTGTTCCCCATGCATCTCAACCAACCACAAAGGCCTAAAACCTACATATAGATAACTTACTTATATTTCAAGATACGGTACATGTCTGGCACACATGACAAGCAAGCGTTTATTCCGGCACAGACGAGCAAACATTCGATATCGCCGACACAAGCGGCGAAAAAAGGTTGTCTTACCTTTCCCTTCTGCCTACACGGCGAAATTCATACTCGTGCCTTAAAACTTGAGTTGGGTGTGGTATATTTGTTATATAGGGAATAATTATAAATAATAAATAATAAATAACACAATTGGAGATTGGAAATAATAATTGGAGGAAGAATAACATGCCTAAATTGATATGTGGTTAGATAAAAAGTGCTATGTATTAAAATATGACTATGCGGTATATTAGTCTCAATCGTTCTCTCGATTGTAGAATAGTATCAGCCCATATACGTCCCACTGCAGGGCACGGGCCTCCTCTACAATCTAGAGTACGGTTGTAAGTGGTTAAGCCATATAGTCCTCCACGCTGGTCTAGTGCGGATTATCGCGCTATACATACCATAGAAATTCTTAGTAATCGCTATGGTATGCAAGTTTCCTCACAATCTTTGTGTGTGATGATTGACTTGTATAGTGGCATGACTCCAAAAAGTTAGAGATGTACCATAGGATTTGAACCCGCGACCACCATGCACATGTTAGCAGCCAGGTCTGTTAACATTCCACAACAAGCCAGTACGCACTAATAAAATAAGGTAGCTAATAGGTACAAATTATATTTCCTAAGTAACAAGAAAAATAACAATACACGGCATGTATATGCTCTTATTTCTTCTCTTTCTACGTCGTTCTTGATTAGAATCCTTGGTCAGGATTTGGGATTACTTTGCATGAGTTCCAGTCCATGAAATTTATGTCACGAAAACACATTTCATAAATCATAATAATTTAAAAAAATATATGTATGTATATATACTTAATTTCAGTATATTATAAAAAGTTTAAAAAACTTAAAGATTTTTTAAAATAAATTTACTCTGTCTATTCCCTATAGTGCGAATATTAGTAAAGTTAATATATTTTAAACTACTAAACAAATATGTATAGCTAAGTCCATCATCATTGCATCACCTTTAAAGTTGTAGGTCAGTTAAGTATTTCTGTCGCGTGAATGTCGAAAAAATCGCACTGTTATACAAAGTTTCGCATTCGAGTAGTGAGACGCAACAGCTTAGTTATTATGATATAATATGACTTATTTTGTAGTACAAAAACCCTCCTAATATATACAAAATCGTTTAGACAGCCTGGACAGTGAAGTGATAGAAGTTTTTGATAAAAAACATGTAGAATTATTTTACAAAGACATAGATAGCTACTTAGCAAATAGTGGGTTTTTCATTGGAGGGAAGTATTATCGTTGATGATTTTAGATGACTAGAGAACCAAATATATTTTGAGGTTAATGTGAGATGTTCATATAGGGTTGAATACCGATCTCCGTTTTGACCCTATGAATCAACTGATGATGAAAATCCGTTGCAGCGACCCACGCAAATGCATCGCGTTTAGAGTTCAGTCTGTGTATATATTATTTTGCAGGCTGACATAATTATTCTGACGAAAATTCGCTTCATTTGCACTTACCATCACGTGCATTAATCATTTTCGTTCGTTCCTTTCAGCCACAGGAAGTCCACTGCTGAACATAGACCTCCCTCAAGGATCCCCACATCGACCTGTCGGAAGCGGCCTGCATCCAGCGACTTCCTGCAATCTCAACGAGGTCGTCCGTCCACCTTCGAGCGTCGTTCGAGCGAGGCGAGCGTCCGACATTGCGCTTGCCTATACGTGGCCTCCACTCCACAATCTTTCGGCCCCAACGTTCATCGGTTCTTCATTAGTGTTCCCTTTATTGTGAAATAATTATATGAAGTTGTACCATTACACACTTCAACACACAATGCTTTAAATTTTAAACATTAAAACCTAGATTTTCCGTTAGTGTTTTGCCACGGAACTCTAAAAGGTCGTATTAATGTTAACCTCGAAAGATGATGCGTGGTAACGCGACGTTACGAAACCCTCAACACATGGACGTCAAATGTGGTTATGAACTGATGACGTAACTGACAGTAAGAGTACAGACTCGCACACAAGTGCTACTGAGTTAATCCATATGACTGTCTTAAATTCTATAATTGTTTGAAGGATGACTTATTTCTGTATCAGCCCATATACGTCCCACTGCAGGGCTCGGGCCTACTCTACAATCGAGAATACGATTGAGAGTGGTTAAGAAGGATGACTTATTTATTCTATCAATAATAAGTTAAAACAGAAATGTTCTTCTAATCACTTGTGGTTTATAGTTTCTTTTATTTAGTTTTTGTGGTGTATGATTATAGTATCATTTGAATGCCTGATATTAACTTACACAAGAAAAATCAAGTTCAAAGTAAATTTAGTCTATCTGATCTCTTTTCAAGACAAAGTGAAGTGCCCGCCTTTAGAATATAATTAATATAAGCATCATTTGTAACAAATCGTAGATTAAAATGTTTTTATGTCATACCGTGAACTTGTTCCAGATGAAAAGTAATCGAATTATTTTAAAATTGTAAATAAGTAAATTTTACTATGAAAAATCATCGAAAAATATAGGGTACACATTTCACAATAATATTAGTATATAATACATATGTGGGTCCTAGAAGTCCGTGTTTTGGTCACCCATCCTAGAATTACTACTGCAGGTTAAATTTTCTTAGACAACAAATAAGAACATCGAATAGTAATTTAATGTATTATTATTATTTTCACATTTTAATATTGACATTAACAAGTTATTTTATATGACCAAGAATAGCAAAGTATTGTGTCATCGAATGTACATCTAAATAAAGTATTGAGTAACTTAGCGACGGTGGACGGTGGCAGACGTTGTACAACGATAAAAGAGCTTTTTATCAAAGACACTGAATTAAAACGAAGACGTCATTGGACTAGCCTCGTGATAACAAACGGGATGACGCAAAACATCGCTACTATAAGACTATTGAAAAGTATTTTAAGTTTAATTAAAAGAATACTTGTACTTTGTTTTTTTTTCTATGTGGCAAAGACGTCACAACACCACTGTGCTGCTAGTACAACAAGAACTTACAGTTTTTCTTTTTATATAATGAATATTACTTCTGGAGTTTTTATACCTTGGAAAAATGAATGATCTAAGCGATTCCACGACATATCTAAGGAAGGAATTTTGTATTTTTTTTTCAGTACACCAATACCTATAGTTTTTTTTTGGTTTATAAACTGGTATTGTAAGAATAAAATCTCCAAAACTTGACTTCTCTTGAATTATTAAATAAAAATAATAAGCAAGAATCTGTAAATCTGTTTCAGCCCATGTATGTGCTACTGCAGGGCACGGGCCTACTCTATAATCGACAGTACGATTGAGAGTGGTTAGGCCATATAGTCCACCACGCTGGCCTAGTGCGGGTTGGCAGACTTACATACCATAGAAATTTTTAAAAATCGCTATGGTATGCAGGTTTCCTCACGATGTTTTCCTTCACCGTTTTAGTGTGTGGTGATTGACTATCAATACACACATGACTCCGAAAAGTCAGAGGTGTGCCCTGGGATTCGAACCCGCGACCACCGTGAACATGTTGGCAGCCGCGTCTAGTCCGTTTACCAACAGGCCACCACGCACTTACTAATAAGTAAGAATACTATTGCTGTTTTCCTTATTTCCAAATTATATTATCACAGCGACATAACATACCTATCTTAAATGATAGGAAACCAATGCAGTCTAGCTAGGAGCACTTATGCTGTATGCTGTATCATATGGACTTGACCATACCTTTTAAATCCTAGTACAAGACTAAAATATAAATACACACATAAATTTAACACAAATCATCACGCCACAACCGTTACTTCTCACAAATATATTTTTTTATTATTCAACAAAAGGTCGACACGAGACATCGCTGACATAATATCTTACGCATTCGAATGAAAAACTTACAATAAAACGAAAACATTGAGAGTCGACAAAAAATATAGAAGACTCAAGTCAAGTCAAGATTCACTATAAACTTGCACAACTGCCGACTTATACTTACCATTAGAGAACACAAATCTAACTCTTATTACTGAGGTAATATAGGTTATTTTAGCTTGTTATTAAAATATTAGTGATGTGGCTAAGTTTGCAAGAAAATCGATGAGTTGTAAAGAGTTGTACGGTCGTTAGGGCAGTGGATGATGTTTCGGAATCGAAGCCCGGTAGCGTGCACATAACAAGCTGAATACAATGACACACGGAATCGATAAATGAATAAATAAAATTATCGCCCACACTCATCGAGGGCGTGTTTCCATTAGCTTTCGGAATAATTATGAATTTATTGCAAATGATTACAATCAAACACTTTAGGTTTTAGGTACTTGACATATAAAAAAAGACAAAATAATTTTAGTCTTATTCGACCATACAAGTGATAAGTTACAAACACACTTTTTATTAATACTTCGTCTCATAAATGCCCACAATTTTCTTGTCTAACGATGCATTCTGTTAGTTTAAGTTGTCTGGAAGAGATACCGCCAATTGTTCACTTATTTGTAAGATTTCTATGTTTTATTTTTTCTGTAATTCATGATGTTCAATAAACTGTTGTGTATCTGTATCTGTACAAGCCTAGAATAGTTGATTATCGTACTTTACATATCTTGAAACTCGTGAATTTCAGAAGGATTTTTGGGTACGTAGATTTCCTCACGATGTTTTTATGCATCATTAAAGCAACACCAAGCAATAATACCAATTTAATTGCCAATCCCACGTGACATTCGAAAGTTAGATTTGAATCTACTACCTCCGAACTGTAAATCCAGTTCTCTCAACTATGGTTAAAAGGTAATTTATCAAAACATCTTTGAATATATTGAATAGTTCATTAACTTAATTCCAAACTAAACACATCTTAATGGAATAACTAGACTCAAAGCTAAGATGTGTTGCTGAAACTCCAGCAATAAGTCAACTCATTAAAATACGTTAATAGCTCCGAGTATATTTCAGTAATTCCAAGAATATGTAGCAAAACACGTAGTTTTAACGTTGATTCTATAGATTTACTTGCTTGGGTAAATATTTTTAAGGGTATAAGAGTTTATAAATATAAGAGTTTATTTATAAAGAACTTAGCTATATTACTGTGAACTGTTTTTGGATTGTTAATATTACTTCTTTATTTTTATTAACTGTTAAGCAAAGATACTTTTTTTACATTTGCTGGTAATGGGAGGCGGTACCAATTTTTAACTTTTTTTAAAGGTAGCTTTGTAAATATACAAATAACGAACAAAAAACGGACATTTTAGAAACATTTTGAGTACAAGTAAGGATCATTTAATGAAAAATCGTCTCAAAGATGGATCTGATTGCTATGTGAAACAAATACATTATCAAGATATAAGTAGGATAAGTAGAGTACAGATATGTTTACGAGACGCATGGTAATAGATTTGATGCCCAGGTTAGGCAAAGGCTTTTTGTTTGGAATTATCCAATGTATTTCCGAGAACTGGGCAAGACGGTAAAAGAATGCCTCAGATTTTAAGTCCACCTGTAGAATGTATTTGAGTGAAGTGTAAATAAATAAATAAATAGCGATTTGTGTAAAGCATGGTTAAGAGAATGAAGGTAACATTCGTATTTAAGAATAAAGTGTATAAAATTAGAAGTGTGTAAATATACTTTTCATCCAAGAAATCGAAACTCCTTACAAAGTGTGATCAGAAAAATGCGAACAAAATTTGACATATATTCCTAAATATACACATTTTTCGATAATCCTTACAAAACATAAACATGCAAGGTGTTTCAATTTTTCTGATGAGATGATATTAAAGTTAATAACTACTCAAATACTTGCCTCATGATGAAACGATATCTCCACTTTATCCGTGGTCAATGGAAACACGCCACTCATTCTTGACGTATAGAAAACGACAGTGGGTCACGGGTAGAGTGTTTAGTTTTATGGCGGCAGTAAACCACCCGCGTAGTCCCGGGTTCGAACCCAACACAGGCGCTAAAGAGCCACACTAAAGCATCAATGGATTCACTAATTGTACGTTCAAATATGATTATTACTTGGTATGTCGCAACTTGGAAACGGAAATCACAAGATCTTCATTCACTAAGTATTCTTGGAAGTTTATAATTGATATATTTTAAAAATAAAGAATATATCATAGATTTTTATATTCACGTGCAATTCTAGATTCTATATAGACTCCGCAAAATGTTTAAGACTGGGCATAAGTCTTCCTTAAGAATCAAAAGTCAGAAGCAACCTGTCCGAGCATAAATGATGCTCGACCAATGGACTTGGTTGATTGTGATAGTCTATTAAATGCTGAGACTACAATTATTTTCTTTGGCTCAATCATTTTTTGATTATAATGTATAATATTTTTATTGCAATAAATCTTGCGACCAGCATGCCGTTCACCTGATGGTAAGCGATACGACTGCTCATAAACAGTGGCAAAAGCAAACAACACCTTGAATTACAAAGCAATGATTGGCATTCCACCGCACTCGCAATCCTAAGACATAAGATGTCAGGTCTCAATATTTTCAGTAGTAACTCTGGCTACTATGTCCTTCACATCGAAACGCAACGGTGCATTTACACTCCTGTTAGGCGGGAGAAACATACATTGCGGTAGTACCTACCCAGGCGGCCTCTTACATATGAGATACCTACCATAATACATATACTTAGTCTGGCCATAAATACTGTTACACTTAATTATAAAAAAATATTACATTTGAATTTCGAATCTGTCATTTTTATACGATTGTTCATTGTGTTTTCTCATTTTGGCGCCAATACATTGTAAAATATTTTGCGATATTAAAATGGTGTGGGGTGATAAAGAGAACCGAATCGCTGTGATAGCATTACACAAAGTAGGTATGGAGCCAAATGCAATTTTTAAAACTCTCCATACACTTGGTATTAGTAAAATGTTTGTGTACCGGGCTATTAATAGGTACAATGAGACCTCCTCTGTTTGTGACAGAAAAAGATCTGGCCGTCCACGTAGTGTTCGTACGAAAAAGGTGGTCAAAGCAGTAAGGGAAAGAATTCGAAGAAATCCTGTCCGAAAGCAAAAGATTTTATCTCGGGAAATGAAGATAGCACCTAGAACCATGTCGCGTATTTTAAAAGATGACTTAGGACTTGCAGCCTATAAGAGACGCACTGGCCATTTCTTAACTGATAATTTAAAGAAGAATAGGGTGGTAAAATCGAAACAACTACTGAAGCGGTACGCAAAGGGAGGTCACAGAAAAATTTTGTTTACGGATGAGAAAATTTTTACAATTGAGCAACATTTTAACAAACAAAATGACCGTATTTATGCTCAAAGCTCTAAGGAAGCTTCCCAATTAGTCGACAGAGTGCAACGTGGACATTATCCGACTTCAGTGATGGTTTGGTGGGGTGTTAGCTATGAAGGAGTGACTGAGCCATATTTTTGTGAAAAAGGTATCAAAACATCGGCACAAGTGTATCAAGATACCATTCTTGAGAAGGTAGTTAAGCCCCTTAACATCACCATGTTCAATAACCAAGTATGGTCCTTCCAGCAAGACTCGGCGCCGGGTCATAAAGCTCGGTCCACGCAGTCTTGGTTGGAATCGAACGTTTCGGACTTCATCAGAGCTGAAGACTGGCCGTCGTCTAGTCCCGATCTTAATCCGCTGGATTATGATTTGTGGTCAGTTTTAGAGAGTACAGCTTGCTCTAAACGCCATGATAATTTGGAGTCCCTAAAACAATCTATACGATTGGCAGTGAAGAATTTTCCCATGGAAAGAGTGCGTGCTTCTATTGATAACTGGCCTCATCGTTTAAAGGACTGTATTGCAGCCAATGGAGACCACTTCGAATAAGCTTTTTATATTTTTAATTGTTTTATATTTATGTATTAAACTGACACACTGTAAAAGTAATAAATGTTATTTGCAGTTAACAATTTTCTTTTTTCTTTATTACAATATTTATGGCAAGACTAGTTATAGCATAATAATTGTAAACATCTACTTTTTACGACCAATGGCCTTAGCTCGCCTTATCATAGACTTGATTCTCGGTTTTAGACGGGTTGTTAGCAGTAGGAAGTAAATCGCCTCATACAAAATATATTAAAACTAATTTATGTTTAATTATAATTGTACTCAATTTGTATTTTGCAAGACTGTATATTCAACAACACTGTAGATGATAAACCTACGTCTAATTGAGCCACATAAAGAAACCAATCACTTTTACTGACACGACATAGTAAGCGGTTATAAAGCCTTACTCGACCGCATTCATTCACAAACTTTATTTTTACATTTGCCGATTTCTTAAACAAATTAACACTCCGATCCACGTGTTAACCCTTTTGTGTACCTTTATGGTTTTATTGTGGGCTTTGTCTAGCGCCCGGGCGGTCCCTTCGGCCCACTGTTGCGCAAGCCGACAAAAGTGAAATTGTTGGATAGTAAAAGTTGCAACGCCAACTATTGATAAGTATTTTTTTGTTTTTAAACAAGCGCCAGCAGGTAGGCGTAGGGTTAATTTTTATGAAATTGCTTGAATGCCTCGTGTTCATTTGAAAAAACCACGGTGTATTGTTTCTAACTACCAAAGGCATTGTTGAGTAAATGATGTTTTTGTATTAGCTTTGTCTGAGATTTTTAAGCATCAGTGCCGGTGTTACAGCGGATGAGAAGCTGTAAGAAGGAAGATCAAGGGCTCATCCTCGAATAGAGATAATTGTTGTTGTTTACAAATATTTGGTTTGAGTCTGAATGTTGTGATAATCACGACAACAGTGTCAAAACTAAGTGACTTGAAGAAGAATTGCCTGAAGCCCATATTTATTTATTTTTTACCATTTTAAACATATTTAATGATTTCTTTTTTGCGATTCTCTTGTTTTATTTGTTTTAAGATAACCTTGGATGTCGGTAAGAACCACAATACATCAGAGTGTAACTTTCCTAGCTCTTCAAAATGTTAAGAGACAAACAATACAAGAAAGATATTTTGATAGAACAATTTTAACAAAAATACATAATAACCTTTTTCCTTCAAAAGAGACTGCAATATTTAGTACAAACCCTTTTAGAGAAAATGCTTAACAAAGTTTCTACTTCGAAGGAGAATGCGATATTTAGTATGCCGTATGTTCCATTATTATAACACAAACTCACACCTTTTTTCTCAGAAGAGTTAGGTAGAAGAGCTACCAGGACACTCATGCATCACCTTGGATTTACTGTCTCAAGATGTGATACGGGGCAAATCTATCGCTATATCAGGCACAAATTCCTGACTTTGGGCTGGTAATAAATAAAACAATCTAATATCACTTTTCCCGACCCGGAATTCGAACCAGAGACCTCAGCTTTGCAAAAACACTAAGAGGCTGAATCATAAAGAGAACAATTATACATTTAAGTAATCCCTGTCAATGAAATAAATTGCAAAAACACAATTTAATATACGGACTAGACGCGACTGCCAACATGTTCACGGTGGTCGCGGGTTCGAATCCCAGGGCACACCTCTGACTTTTCGGAGTCATGTGTGTATTGATAGTCAATCACCACGCACTAAAACGGTGAAGGAAAACATCGTGAGGAAACCTGCATACCATAGCGATTTATAAAATTTCTATAGTATGTAAGTCTGCCAACCCGCACTAGGCCAGCGTGGTGGACTATATGACCTAACCACTCTCAATCGTACTCTCGATTGTAGAGTAGGCCCGTGCCCTGCAGTGGGACGTATATGGGCTGATACAGATACAGATACAATTTAATATTCCAATTATTATTTATAAATCTCTCTGAATATCTCGGATATAAAAAGAAAAGAATATTATTTTTGTAAATACTTAATTTTATTAACTCTGAAACTAACAGATGATATAAGTATCCTATCTAGATTTGAGTAATACAAACAATATGTATTTATAACTACAAGAATGAATTTAGCACGACTAACAACAAGTTAGCATAACTTACACAATATGGCGATCGAGTGATAGTCATAAAACCCCCTATTTAAAATTAAAATATATTAATGTTAAGGTATTATATAAAGGACAATATGTACAGATTATTTATATAATGATAAACTTAGCGTTGTGGTTAAACAAAGTTCTTTTAGTTACAATTTTGGTTAATATCTAAAATGTAATATTTTTATTTAATGTTTCATCAAAACTTATTTGTAGTAATATTGTAATTAACTTTCATATTTATTTTTTGAGAAATCCATTAATAATCTTATTTTTGAAACAAAGTATGGTCTGGTAAACAACTTATAATTTAAATTTAAGCTAATCGACAAATATTTATAGAAGTTATTTCAAAATATTTATAATAGTCAACTAATTTGATCGATTATGTTTTTAATAGTTTAAATATTTATAATAGTCAACTATTTTGATGAGGATTTTTTAAATGTTATTTATTAAGCAAAATAATAGTTTTATACAGAATTTTTGTTAAATCATAATATGTTTTCGAATATATAACAGGACACATATTATTCTTGAGTACACAAATGCATTTGATTCAATTAAGAAATTGTTATTTTTATTTTTAGGAATAGTTAATAATTTCAAAACATGAAAATAATACAAATTGCGATAACCGACGTTTAACATGCCTACTTAAAGTTAGTAAAAGCAAATGTTGAGTTTATAATTTGTTAAAAGTTAATTGAAATCATGTGCTATTAATCACTCAAATTATTTTTAAATTAAATACCATGCCATAAAACAACTTTTTAAATATATTCCCCAGTTATAAAATAACAGAAGAAACATGCAAAAGTAATTCCTACATCTCAGCTGGAATAAATAAACAATCCTGATTCTTTTTTATCCTAATTTTAATCAGTTTGAGACCAACATCAACACTAAACCCTGGTGGCGGCCTGTTGGTAAACGGACTAGACGCGACTGCCAACATGTTCACGGTGGTCGCGGGTTCGAATCCCAGGGCACACCTCTGACTTTTCGGAGTCATGTGTGTATTGATAGTCAATCACCACGCACTAAAACGGTGAAGGAAAACATCGTGAGGAAACCTGCATACCATAGCGATTTATAAAAATTTCTATGGTATGTAAGTCCGCCAACCCGCACTAGGCCAGCGTGGTGGACTATATGGCCTAACCACTCTCAATCGTAGTGTCGATTGTAGAGGAGGCCCGTGCCCTGCAGTTGGACGTATATGGGCTGATACAGATCAACACTAAAATTGATTATTTGGGAGCGGCTAATTCTATTAGTTAAATATAAAACCATTTTATAGTCCTGTTAGGTTTACCTTGAATATTAATCATTATAATTATTTTTATTATCTAGTTTTTAGGCTTAATAGAATTATTTTGGAATCCTCCTAGAACCAACATTATAAATTACTGTAATTGTCTGAGAGATGCCAGTATTTTTAACTTGAATAAAATGTATTGTGCAACCGTCGGTAAAGGTTAACTATTCAAGGTTCGTACTAAATACGAGTGCCTCAAGGTAAACATGGTTACTTGGATTTCGGTAACCTTTGTCGCCAGTATGTTATATCATTAGGCTTATTTCGTGTCAATCAATCGACCGTGACGTAGTAACATTATATTGTTATTTTATTATGTAACTTAACTCTGAATCAAATAATATTTATTAAAGAAGTGGTTTTTGTTTATAAATAAGTACACCCAACAGTCACATACATAGTCCTGACCCCACACTAAGATCGATTCTTGTGTCGTGGGTATCAGAAACTACGGGAGACTTTTCGGTCTCACAAACACCCAGACCCGTAACAAATACCTGTGGATAACACAAACATTTGACTCGGTACGGGGATTGAATCCGCGGCCTCGCGTTTCACATTCGGCGTCCAACCAACTACGCCACGGAGGCTAAGGCACAAATGTGTCTTAGCCTTCACAGGTGTCTTAACCAGAGAAATATAAAAAACGCCGACTGCCGACTGTGAAACGAGAGGCCGCGGGTTCGATCCCCGCACCGAGACAAATGTGTGGCTAATCCACAGGTATTTGTTCCGGGTCTGGGTGTTTGTGAGACCGAAAAGTCTCTCGTAGTTTTCTAATACACACGATACAATTGATCTTAATGTGGAGTCAGAACTATGTATGTGACTGTTGGGTGTATTTATTATTAAATATATACAAATAGTTATTATTCGTTTCAGGACTGGATGTCTTACTTTTAAACTAGCAGCCCAAAAACGTCTCTTGCAGTTTCTGATCGCAAGACTCAAAAATTATATTGTTATTGGGGACATACGATTAAAAGTGTGATGATACTATTTTCTTATATTGAGTGAAAATGTTGGTCAATATATTTTAATTATGTTCATCTATCTATCATGTTTTAAAATTATTTTCCTCTTATTGAAATTTGTTTATCTGTCTGATTCATTCATTCAAACGAAAGGTTTTGATTATTCGTTGATTAAATTACTAAATAAAATCAATATTTTTGTATTAATTTGTAAATGATAGGTTTTAAACTCCTTGGAATTAAAATGATATTGAAATAATATATTTCCGATAATTGTAATTGAAATATTTTTAATAAAAATTTGAAACATGCTTAATATTTAATTACAGAAACATTTTTATAAATAATACTATTTTATATGTAAACAGGAAAACGAATATTTTGCAATTGGGAAGAAAAGTTTATACGGAAGATTACAAAGCAAAATATTATTTTTTACATATTATGTTTTTTTACGAAACTCGTTTAACCACAGCAAGTTTGCAAATTTGATAAATATTCCCATAAAAACAAAAAGTATGGTCAATGACTCACCCACTCGGTCGCCATGAGAGATGTTTTGCTAAATTAAAACTTGCACATAAATATATATTACGGAACGTGCAGAAGCCGAGATAGGTACCTATCTTACACCAAACACCATTATTTAGAAGTCATATGTATTTAACTTATCATCTATATGTACAAAAAATCTTATCTACACTCCTAAATGCGATGGTCGATGACAGAAATTAAATTCCATTTTTCGCCTATCTAATTATAATATATATTTTGTATTATACACATTTTGTTACACAAACGACATTGCACAGTTCAATTGTCCACGATATGACGTCACGCAGGATCTCATTTGTACGATACACTTGCAGATACACAGATAAACTCTTTTACGGAACATTACGCCCTATATTTACAGTTTTGTATTGAAATATACTCAAGGAAAATGGTTGCTTTTTAGTAGGCGTCTTTCGAAAGGTAGAGACAGTTCGTGTTTACTTAAGACATGTAAAAGACTTCAACGCGTTCCACAAACAAATGTTTTCGTATATCAAAACAATCAATAGATAAACATAAGCGCCGATAACGATATCATATTGATCGCATCGCTTACGCCATTATTATATCATATTCTGTGTCCGACAGCTTGGGCGGGCAAAGTTCTCTTTTATATCATAATTTGTGTTTTTTTTTCAATTTTTATGCGGAAAAGAGATTTTTTATAGTTTCAAACGCCTCACCTACATCGAGTTGGAGTGTATTGTACAAACAAGAAGCAGTATTAATGACTACAAAGGACACTTTCTCAGAAGTTCCGCATTAGATTTAGGCCTACAGAGCCGCCGCGGCGCCCGCCCCGAGACTCACCACCTCAGCGTCCACCGTGCACTAAACATCTACTTAATAATAAAACGCACACAATAATGGACTCGTCGAAAACAGTCGTAAATATTTACACAATATACATGAGGCCGGGGCGGGCTCCGCGCGGCGCTTCTATAATATCACCAGAACACGTATCGCTCACACGGAGTCCAATATCAGTAATGAGATTTACAGATGAGGCTGCAGCGGCGACGCAGGCTGCTGGCGACGGCGGCGGCGGCGGCGGCGGTGGCGGAGCACTAGGGCGCGGGCGCGGGCTCGTCGTGCGGCACGCACCACGCGCCCGCTCGCCGCGGCGCCTACGCCAGCGGGTACTGTCACAAGGGCGGCTGCGCGTGCGCGTGGTGGTGGTGGTACAGCGGCGACTGGTAGTAGTTGTCCGCGGGCGAGTGGCCGTACCCGTAGTTCACGTCGTACATCTTGAGGTCGGCCTTGGTGTCGGCGCCGGGCAGCAGCCGCGTGATGCTGAAGGGGTGCTGCGCGGGCGCGTACCCGCTGGGCTCCTGCTTGAGCTGTGCGTAGTGCTCCAGCGCCAGCGGCGTGTGCTCGGGCAGGCACAGCTCGGGCGCCGCGTGCAGCTGCGCCAACAGCTCGTCGCGCATCTCCTTGTCTTCGCCGCCACCGCCCGCGCCGCCCTTCTCGTGCGAGTGCTCGCTGCGCTTCTCGTGCGAGCTGCCGTGGTGGCCGTGCCCGTGCTGCGCCTTCTGCGCCTGTCTCAACGACTCTTTCTTTTCGTCTTTGAAGCGCTTCTGTCGTCTGAGGAAGCAGCCGTTCTCGAACATGTTCCCGCTGTCGGGGTGCAGCGTCCAGAAGGAGCCCTTGCCAGGCTTATCGGGCGTGCGCGGCACTTTGACGAAGCAATCGTTGAAGGACAGCGAGTGTCGGATGGAGTTCTGCCAGCGCTGCTGGTTCTGTCTGTAGAACGGGAACAGGTCCATGATGAACTGGTAGATCTCGGACAGCGTGAGCATGCGGGACGGGTTGTTCTGGATGGCCATGGTGATGAGCGATATATAGGAGTAGGGCGGCTTGGCGTGCGTGTAGGAGCGGCGGTAGGTCTTGTCGTTGCGCGCGCGCTGCAGCGCCGAGGTGGGCGAGGCGGCCTCCTGCTCGCGCGGCAGTGAGCCGTACGGCACGGCGCCGCCGCCGCCCATGCACGACGCCATGGTGCTCGGCGGCGAGTAGCCCACGCTGGGCGAGCCCATGCACGAGCCGCCGGCCACCATGTTGTTGGAGTAGAGGTTCGGGTAGGGCTGCGCCGGCATGCAGCCCATGCCGTTCACGTAGGGCGGCGCGAGGCCCGGCGACAACGAGGACAACGACGCCGACGTCGGCACGTCGCCGTACGAGAGCTTCTGCGAGATCATGGCTAGCGCATCACCCGCGCGTGCACGCCGGCCAGGGGCAAACACTCGCACTGATTGAAAGAGTAAATAGAGGCCGGGGGCCCGGGATCCCCTCCACCGAGCCGCCGATTGGCGGGCGCGGGGCGGAGCGCCGGCGGGCCCGCCTCGGCGCGAGGTGCGCGCGCAGGCCCGCGCCCCCCGACCCCCCGCCGACCCACGCCGCGGCGCACCGCCGCGCCCCGCCGCCGCCCGCCGCACCCCCCGCACCCGGCGCACACCCCGCGCACACCCCGCTAGCGCGCGCACAGCCTCGCGCCGCGCGACTCTTTCCGCCGCTAATAATATCGGATCTCGAAACGATTAAAAATATCGAATTATCACCAGTGCTTGAGCTACCATGTGAGCTTTTGTGAAGCATTACAGTTAAATTGATATCTATAATTTCTTGGCGTTATAAAGACAATTTTTTTTTTGACAAAACAGTGAGCTTTTTCGTGCCGACATTGAAATCTCGTGTGCTTCGGTAGGTTTCAATACGCACGTAATGCAACTAACATTTTGTCAGACTTTCTTATAGAGATGTGATTTGTAGATACAACTAAAAATGTTTTAAAAACGAAAATATAAGAATATTTGTTTGCAGTGTACTCAGACAATTCGTAGTTACAATAAATACCTAAGTTGGACAGACTAATTTCGTGCCATTTCCAAAACCTTTAAATATACAGAGGGCAGTGAAGCATTTCTATCATGACCATACTTCTACGTAAAGTATATAAGAATATACGAATGGCAGAACGATATCATTGATAACATCTAGGGACAAAACATGACTGCGTGATAAATTAGCTTTTATGAATAAATTATAATATTTCGAATCACGAAATCTTACATTACAATTATCGTAATAGAAATTAAACATACATTTCAACTCCTATAAATCTATAGACTTAAAATTTGTGACAATTATTGTAGTTTATGATAGAAAATATTTTGAGGTCCAAATAGACCGGTGTGAGATACGCCGACGGCGCACAACTCCGATAAGAGAACAAAGAAAATTCCATCTTGTGCATATTTTAATGATATATTTGAATCCAAATAAGAAATAAATTTATTGAATACTAAATATTCCATTGCCCATTGATATGAACTCAGAAACTAGGCTATATTATTTCTAACTTAAAATAATACTTTAATAATTATGTTTTCTATTGATCCTTCGTAGGACACGAATTTCCATTTTACTGTAATACTGTATCAGTCCATATACATCCCACTGCAGGGCACGGGCCTCCTCTACGATTGAGAGTGGTTAGGCCATATAGTCTATCACGCTGGCCTAGTGCGGGTTGGCTGACTTTACATATCATAGAAATTCATGCAAATCCCTATGGTATGTAAGTTTCCTCACGATGTTTTCCTTCCCCGTTATAGTGCGTGGTGATTGACTGTAATACACACATGACTCCGAAAGTCTGAGGTGTGCCCTGGGATTTGAATCCGCGACTACCGTGAGCATGTTGGCAGTCACGTCTAATTTTGGACAAATTGTGAAATTGAATTTGATATTGAAAATCAATCATCGAAAACAACGTGAGAAAACCTGCATAAAATAGAGATTCAGAAGACATTCTATGGTATGTAACAGTCCAATAACCCGCACTATGCCAGCGTGATACGGCCTAAGCCTTCTCAATAGTACAGATATAAAATATCCAACTGTCATAGTTAAGAAGCAATATTAACAATGGTTGGTTATCTTGATTTAAACTTCGCGGTATCTTTCGATTTTCAAACAAATACTTATGTACATTTGTATTAGAGCGAAGAATTAAATCGGCAGCCTTCCATTCAAAGCCGCATTCTGTGGTGATATTAATTGTTACATTTAAATTCGCAACTACTTTGCCCTTTCGGATACGACGGCTTAAGATTCCTTGTATTTCGGATGTTATGTTTTTTATATGTAAGATTATACAAAACAGTGGACAACAGGACAGATGAATAATAATCACTACTCAAAATTTAAATTTGACTTAGAAAAATGCTAATAGCTTAACAAGTTCAGAACTCAATATTTTTTAAACTTAATTTATTTAATACTAGCAGTCCGACCAAGGTCCGCCCGGGTGCAGATACACTTTTTGTAAATATTCTATCGTCTATTTTCATTATGGATACTGTGGTCTTGTAATTTTGATATAATTTATCAAATCAATCTAGTAGTTTCAGAGCCTATTCAATGTAAACAAACAATAACATTTTCCTCTTTATAATATTAGTGTAAATTTGGTTTAAATTTATGTTCTCAATCGAAAAAAAGCCATGAACTTAGCCGTGGAACACATCTTAGTTGTCTAACCAATGTCTACTATGTTTAAGTTAAACTTTGAGAAATTAAAATATTAGAATCACTAACATTTACGAGCAAAATATTGCATGCACTTAGAAAGAAATAAAGAAAGACAGAAAACTGATATATGTGCAACAAACAGAAAAATAATATGCAAGTGAAATTAGATTAAAATTAACCACCTACGTACTATAATAGGTAACAATAATCAAACAATATCAACAAAAATGAAAGTAACCAATAACTTAAACAATAACAAGAAAAATAAAACTAAGCATTAACTTGCTGACTAAGCATTTTTCAACGTTCATATTTCGCCGTGAAATGATTAGAATCACATTTCGGTTTCAATGTATACCAATAATAAAAGTTTCGTTGGTAAAGTAGTTAATTTGACAGCCTCCGTGGCGCAGTTGGTTAGACGCCGCTTGTGAAACGAGAGGCCGCGGGTTCGATCCCCGCACCGAGAGAAATGTTTGTGTGGCCCACAAGTATTTCTTCCGGGTCTGGGTGTTTGTGAGACCGAAAAGTCTCTCGTAGTTCCTGATACCCACGACACAAGACTCGATCTTAGTGTGGGGTCAGGACTATGTATGTGACTGTTGGGTGTTATTTATTATTATTTATTTATTTATTAATTATGACTACTTGACTTAATAGTCAAAACATTGAAAGGTCAAAAAAGTAGACATAGCATAGGTATATTATTATTGACAACGATAAAAAAAAATGGTTTAGTGGGTATAGGATTGCTCCCGCTAAACAGCAAGGTAAATGCACTGTTGTGTTCCCATTTGAAGGACTTGTAGCCAGAGTACCTACTGATCATATTGAGACTTAACATCTTATGTCTCGGGATGGCGAGTGCAGTGGAATAGCAAGCATTGCTTGGTAATTCAGGGTGTTGTTTGGTTTTGTTACCGTCAATGAGTGATCGTATCGCTTACTATCAGGCGAATCGCGTTCTCGTCTCATCTTTCATTGCAATCAAAAAGATGAGAATATACTTTCAAAATTATCACTTATCAGAAAGTTATCACAACAAATAGTATATATTAGGTAATAGTAGTATATTAGGTAGATAGAAGGAATAGATACCGGGCATGGAATTACAAAGACCAAATATAGTGTAGATGTCTCCCCTTACTTGCTTATCATTTTTTTTATTTGAATAACGCAAAAGGTTCGTAGATTTACGCGAATCTTACACATTAAAATTACAATAAATTTTACAAATTAGGTTTGATTTTTACATTTTTTTAATTCTCGACTTTCTGATTACTTTTCAGCTTTCGTGATCAAAAATTTAACCAAATCCGTGATACAATCCGTAAGAATTATTTTTGTTTCAATCATGTATGTGATGTTCATGTTTTGACAACCTCCATGGCGCAGTAGGTAAGGCGATGACTGTTAAACGAGAGGCCGTGGGTTCGATCTCCGCAACGACACAAATGTTTGGCCCACAAGTATTTGTGTCGGGTCTGGGTGTTTGTGAGACCGAAAAGTCTCTCGTAGATCTTGATACCCACGACACAAGACTCGATGTTAGTGTGGGGTCTGGACTCTGGACTATGTATGTGACTGTTGGGTGTTATTAATTTATTTTATGTTAAATGATAAAAATCAAAACTTATGAGTTATGCTGTTTTAATGACCGGACGCAAGATTTTTAATAACAAATACGTTTGTACCCCATTCGAGAATCAAACCTTTATCAGTAGTGGCATTACAAAGAAAAATACTATCAGCCCTATTCTAAGACCTCATCTAACAAAATCTGCATAAATTTAAAATTTCAAACATACAACATTTTTCCAATTTTCATATACATAAAGATGTTTACGACGCAGTTTGTTTACTATTTGATAAATGTTAATGCACAGACGGACAAGTAAACAAATTAGCTAACGACGACCGAGAGTTTAAGTACGCATTAAGTGTTCGCAGATGATATTGTTTGTCGTTTACATTATCGATTATTCGCTACTTTAATAATAAATAAGTTTCATTATCCTGACACTATTATGTACTGTCTTAAGCCATTATCTTCTAGAATCAAACATGATAATTTAATAATCGTATACACTTGGTGCTCCTCCACAAGCTAAGGACTGTATTTTTGACAGTCGCAGTTGGTTAGACGCCGAATGTGGAACGAGAGGCCGCGTGTTCAATCCCCGCACCAACAAATGTTTGTGAGGCCCTAAAATATTTGTCTCGAGTAGGGTATTTGTGAGACCGAAAAGTCTCCAATAGATATTGATACCTGCGACACAAGATTTAATTGATCTTAGTTTGGGGTCATGATTATGTATGTGACTGTTGGGTCATGAATGTATTTATTTGTTTCATTTTTAAGAAGACTTAATATAAAGAGAAGACTTAAGAAAATATTAAACATAACAACAATTGTTAATAACAAATCTCTATATTAAAAATAAATATCTAAATTAAAATACATAAAACGGTCTCCGTGGAGCGTTTGTTTGAAAACTAATTGTGAAATGGGAGGTCGTTGGTTCGATCCCTGTGCTAATAAATATTTGTGTCCGATAAAAAATGTATTCGAGTCTGTGTGGGATTAAAAAGGCGTAAGTAGATTTTGATTTATCTTTAATTAAAATAATAGAATCGTATGCCATTAACGCAGGATAAAAGTTCACACGATGCAACTTTTTTATATCCTTACGATAATCGTATTTTCGACATGAGAAACTGTCCTCGTGTAAATGGGCTTTAGAGACTTTTCGATTTTGTATAATTCTCAACTGTTGATGATGGGTACATCAAGATTGCTACCGAAAACGAACCGGTTACCGGGTTGTAGTTTTAGTGACTTCAGACACAATGTAACTAAATATTTTGCAAACATGAGCGTTTTTTTTTGTTATTTTCGTCCTATCGACGTATTTGAGTGGTAAATACATAGTTTGTCCTAATTTCATAATGTACACCCTTTTATTTTTAAAGACGCTATGGTACGCAATGGCTTAAATTATAATTCAAACAATAGATTTACCACCCAAACACGATGATATTTAAAAAATAACAAAAACATTGGGGCGTTTCTCTGCGATTTTTTTTTGTTGCATTGTGTTTGTAGTCACTAAACTACCACCTGGCTTCGTTTTCGGTAGCCGTCTTAATAAACCCTGTATAATACCAATAAAAGCTATAAAAAATTATAGAATAAAACAAAAATTATAGTGTTATAAGATCAATGAGACGACAAAGTGACGCCACAAAAAATCATACATAAACTTTGTTATATCTAGATCTATTTCCAGGATTTAAAATGTAGTATGATTTTGGATATATTTATCTACAGACAACAAAATGAACATCAGTATTTCGTGACTTCGTAGTACGGGTTCTTGATCAAATACCTAGACGAAATTTAATCACGTTGGTTTTCTCAGAACTAGTAAATTCATTATGAAACGAGGTCCAAAGTTCACGCGCGTTTTAATGTGTTTGGTTAACGTTACACCGTGTTCGTACTGGCGGCTTAATGAGTTTTTTCTTTATGGCGCTAATTATGCTGTTATGTGGGCAGACTGTGCGACATTAATATATTTATAGTAGGTAATAAAAGAAAAAAAAATATGTTGATCTTCTTTAGGGCTGCTGTTATTAGTCGTTATGCCAAAATGAGTCGAAGAGACAAGGACAAAAGTTTTTTTTTTTATTGTAATGAGTACTACTAAGCGACCTCATACTAAGCGATATGACCGATCAATTATAGCAAAACCAAACAACACCATGAATTACAGCGCACAATATTAGGTCTTAATATACATCTGGTCTTTTATATCTGGTATGGTATAATATTTTATATCTGGCGGGAGAAATAGACACACTTATGACTGTGTGTATAGTCACTTATGGCTGCATGTATAAAAAGTTCCCAGATTCAACTACAATTAAAACTAACAAAATAAACTATTTATTTCAAACTAAAAACCTTACAATAATTGAATTGCGTAACTAGAAAATCGAACATGATACCTCAGGATTCACGCTGTCATAAAAAGACGATAATGAATACAAAGTAATACAACATAATTTTCCCTTAGTTTTCACTAACAGTACCCGATGATAAAGTAAGCAGTATGCATATGAGGTAAGCAGAGAAAGATAATGTTACTTTACATGAAAGAGCAGGCTTTCATGCCAACTTTGGTATGCTCTACTTTGCTCTACACATTACAGCCTTCATATTTATTATATTTTTTAATCTGTCGTCACAAGGGGATGTCAAAGGGTCCATGAGTGTAATAATGTGTAGTTTTTTTTTTATATTCCCATAAAGTATTAAAATGGTTAATATATTTTTATGCAAACACGTCTTCAAACTGTATTTAATGAAATAAATTTAATATTTTGACTAAATTACTAATTAGTGACATTAACGTCAAGAAAAGAGTAATATTTTTTTTTAACGTACGAATATAAGATAATATTTAAATATAATATTGCTGTTATCCGACTATGCAGTTTACTAATATTTGTCAATTTCTGTACTCTTGGTTTATTTTTCGATATGTCAACGATTAGACCCTGGGTTCAAAAGCCAGTTCGAGTAATGCACTGTGTAGATTTTATTCCGTTGAAAACTCAATGTAAATGGGTCAGGACAGGATTTCCTTCTTATAAACACCCTTACTCTTCACATCTTAGTAATGTTTGTAGCACGCATTTTTGTTGTGATCATATTTTTATACTTAACAATTACATCTTTAATATTGAGTTAATATTTCCTATATTTTATTATTTACATAGCAAATTACCTGGTATATGTGGAAATTTTAAAATCTTATTTATTTATTTAAATAAATCTCACACAAAGTATAAGACATATTTATCGTTTAAATCGAGCAATTTCCACAAGTCAAAAGGCAATAAGATACATTATGATGCATCTTCTACCTTTGAAATTATATCTCAAATATTAGGAAAACATAAAAAAGTAAAGCGCTTTCTACATAGTTCAATTTAGTATTTATATCTTTTATCATATATTTTGGAGTAGAAATAAAGCAGGCGCATAAAGCATAACCGTTGCAACGCGACACCGGATCCGAGCTAATGGTGAATGCGTGTAACTCTATGTACCGCGGGCGCATCGCATATTGTATTACCTTGGTATATAGGGTGTATGGGGATGGGAAAGTATTGTGTTTATTTATTAGAGAAAAAAAATTAGTAGGGTATATAA
This sequence comes from Hyles euphorbiae, assembly GCA_023078785.2. Classification (NCBI taxonomy): domain Eukaryota; kingdom Metazoa; phylum Arthropoda; class Insecta; order Lepidoptera; family Sphingidae; genus Hyles; species Hyles euphorbiae. The sequence continues at coordinate 5,412,604 of CM041053.1, forward strand.
AACAAGAGTCAGTGGAAACGTTTTAAAGATTTGGATGTTTTATTTGTTTATTTGTATATCACCTTTAATATATTACTATAAGTTATAATCTATTAAAACTACATATACAATAAACATTTTTACTTACTTATAAAATAAAAAAAAATCACATAAGTTGTCTAGACCCCACATTAACATCAATTAAGTCTTGTGTCGTGGGAATCAGAAACTACGATTTGAAGATTTTTTGATCTCACAACCACCAAAATACTTGCAAATACTTGTGGGCCTTATAAACATTTGCTTCGGTGCGGGGTTCGAGCCCGTAGCCTCTCGTTTCATAAACAGTGTCTAGCCAACTTCACCACGAAGGCTGGCTAGTCGATTTGAGGGTAAATAACTTTTCATTTTCAGCCTTTCCATAATTTTCTCATTATTAAAGTAAACTTTTATAATACAATAATACGATTGCCTTTACCGAAGGTGTAAAATTTATGTATGTCCTTGCAACATATTAGAAAGGTACGGGTTACCACGAGACGAAAGTAAAGAAAGCACAAATAGGCAAAATAAAATGCGGACTCATACTCCTGAGTCCTTAGCTAATCTAATTTGTAACATGATCATTAAGAATTCAATACAATATTTTCATCTAATATTAACCATTCACAGAATGAACGAATCCAAAGTCTAAACAGCGATCCGCTGCGATTTATCAGAAATAAACAAAACATTTAATTGGACAAACACAACGTCAGCCGAATGTCTTTGAGAGGAAACAAACAGTGTTAATTAACTAGCCTCTATAATGGCGCATACAGGACGCTGTGTGGCCGACTAAACTTCATACTCGTACATTATTTTATAGACAATCTTAATCAGTCATATGACAAATGCAACTACTAATGATTTGTTAGTTTAGGTCGAGTGACAAATTACGCATTTCCAGTCTAGTCGAAGGCATTACTAAAACTAATACAATGATATGACATCATGAATACTTAATTATTAAATCAACAAATAAATATGTAAACGATATTAATTAAAACAAAATGCGAGGCTACATTCTAACATAACAATATGGTATTTAATATTTTTATTAAATCTACATACGTATTTACAACAAAAACGAAACCAAAACACAAGCTAATCCCTTTACAACAAAAACTCTTTGTCCAGGTAATCTTAATTTCTCACGTGTATGGAAAATTAGTGTTAAGTTAAAGCCAATCACCTCAAAGGGTACGGATAGAGATAACAATTGGATGAAAGCAACAAACGGGGAGACAAAGCGGATGATTGCATTAGCACGTACGGAGATAACTACAGGTAAACTTGGGGTGGCCAGCGCATGGAATATTACCTGAATTTAAGCGTAAGTTGCGGTAGAATGCGTGAGGGTTGTGTTTAGCAGTAGACATACTAAAATATAAAGGTCCTTTCTTTAATGATGGAGCTGGAAAATACCTACTATGCTCTTGGTAATACGAATAGTACGACCTAGTAAGAGTATCGAATGTCAGACGTGAATGTGTCGCCAATGAATATGCTGCTGATAGTGTATACTGTTGACCTGTTCAATTTCTTCTTCAGTGCCCGCATAAAGTACCAGTGGTACTGGAATTCTCTTTTCAGACAAAGGAGATTGATTGAAACGTTAGATTTAGTAGAGCTGGGGTATTTTAATATTACATCCCAATTATTTGAATGTGTATAGACGAATAAAATATATTATTTCTGATGAACCACACTAAGCGAACAACTGTTAGAAGTGAAACTATATGGAGATATAAAAGTTATACGTGATAATGAATGAATACTTAACTTTTACAACATAGATATTTATTAACTGTATGTTCTATTGGTGTTTATTGAAAGTATAGACCATCGTATTAACAAATTATTTTTTGATCCCAAATAGCAGTTTTATAATTATCATAATGAAAAATATCAAAAGTACTACTGACAGCTACAGTTACACAGCTTATACATTTATGGCAATGGGTATGAGTATAAAACACGACAATTTCCGCAATAAAGCTTCCCACAATTTAGAATATTTATATAATTTGCGGGAAATAAGTTTCTTTACTCTAGCAACCCCATCAAATAGGACGTAAGCCAACAAAGTGCAACATTGTCACGTAACATTGCGCTTCATTGACAGGTTGTCTCTCAAATCTCATTGAATACTATGCATTATGACTTATTGCCTTTGTAGTAAGATGGAGTTGAAACCAACGTGAGAAATTCGGACATAAACACCTGATAAATTAGACTTTACGGATATTATAATGACATGTCCATGGTCAACATAAAATGAGAAAAAAAATACAATTTAAAAAATTTAGCAGGTATATGGCGCGGCGGTTGTTTATGTAAAGTTGTATTTTCACCTTTGGCAGTCAAATAGCAGCATGGATTTCGAACGATAAAGGTTTAGGTTCGATTCCCAAGTTGGGTAATTTTCTTTGCGCGAATGCTGTTTCAAATATTTAGGTGTATTGCTAAGAGACAACAAAGACTGATTAACCAAAGTAGACTATCAATTTGAAACCGACCTTACTACATTTGATCACAGTGGTGGTGACAATATTGTATCTAATGACATTCTATACCTAAAGATTCTTAAATATTTTCATGTCAGTCACTTATTAAAAGTAAATTGGCGTTGAAAGAACATTCATTGATTATGAGCCCTGTTATAGAGAGAGATTTCATCTGAACTAATAAAAAGAGGAAAGACTTAATTGTTCAATTCCTATTCAATAGCTATGAATATATTAGACCGAATTGAAAAATATTTCATTATTACAATCCTACATTATTTCTGATGACCATAGCCGATATAATTTTTTCAAAATAGTGTATTTGCACCTGAGTGCAGACGGGCTGGGCCGCTAGATAGTAAGTATTGCCATAGATTTTGCCTTTCATTTTTTTAGTTATTTTGTATATATTTTAATGTGTATAATAAAGATTTTAATAAATAAATAAGTAGATAAACTATTGTCTATAGTATAAATATCATGTTTAAGTTGTTATACCTAATTTTCTTTTGTAAAGGACAGGGGCGTGAAACGTAATGGTTGATTTCGAGTAGGCCGTATTGAGTTGAAGGGCAAGAGATAACTATCTTATCGGTAGAAAGTTTATTTGGACTATACTACGTTTATACGTAAAACCTATATATTTTATTGTTTTATACCTTTTGTTTGCTTTCAAGGATTTCCGAAAGTATAGTTGTATTTGTTCAGAATTAATTTAATTAATATTTTAGTTCCTTTTGATCTGCGTTTTGTTTAGATAATTATAATTGATATACAAATTTATTGGAAATAAATACTAGAGAGGAATAAAAATTATACATTTTGCATATACTGGGTATCTCAAGACTGCTACCAAAAACGAAGCCGGGTGGTAGTTTTAGTGACTACAAACACAATTCAACTAAAAATTTCGCTAAGAAACGCGACAATTATTTTTTATGATTTTTAAATATCGTCATTTTTGGGTGGTAAATCCATAGTTTTTGCTAAAATAATAATTTAAAATCTTTTATATCTTAGATTATTTATAAATAAAAGGGTATACACAATTATTTTAGGAAAAAATGCATTTACCTTCCAAATATGGTCAAAGGAAAAAAAAAAAACAAAAAAAAATCGTCGCTTTTTTTTGCAACTTTTTCTGTTGCATTGTGTCTGAAGTCGCTTAAACTACCACCCGGCTTCGTTTTCGGTAGCAGTCTTGATATACCCTGTATAGAACGAAAAACGGTGGAAATATGTTTATTTGAAAAGAAGAATGCAGTCTAATCAACCCTTCCTGTATCCCGAGGGAAGTAATAAGGGGTACGTCGGTGTCATCAACCTTCCAGCCTGGCGCCTGGAGTGATGATTCCTATATGACTATGTATTGTGCTATTTATTAATAAATAAATACACCCAACAATCACAACATAGTCAACCATTAGTCATTACGATAAATAAAGTCTTGTTTCGTGTGTATCAGAAACTACGAGACACTATTGGGTCCCATAAATACCTAGACCCGAGAAATACTTGCGGGCCTCCCAAACATTTGTCTCGGTGCGGGGATCAAACCAGCTGCGTCACGAAGACTGTCCAAAATTACTTTTCAATATTTGGATTAGTGTTGCTTGCAAAGCTCAATGTAGTAATTTACCTATTCATGTAATCATTTTATCGTCAAACGTATGGGTCGTTTTTATAACAAGCACTTTTTACCTAGGTTTTAAGCCTTTTAATTTACTTGTTTAATTGTATCGGGCATTTGAAATCTATTTACGTGTGCTGAAAAGAACTAGTTGGAATATATTTTTTAAATATATCTATTTAACGTATTGTTTTAGTAGAGAATAAATTATTTTAGTAGAGAATAAACATTCTTATTATTTTGGCAATAGCGCTTTGGGCGCATGGGCGATCACAGACGATCTATATATATTTTGCTGCGGAGTGCTGATTACAAAGATAATGTTTCTATTGAAATCAAACTAATTTTGCCAGACTATATCGCGGATTTGGTTTATTTAATTTGTTCTTCCTGACTTTAAGATCATTTTGCAGCTTTCTTGGCTTCAAACGTCCGCGATAAAATCCGTAAATATGGATTATATTTCAATGTGCAATCGCGTAAATGTAAGAAAATAAAGTGTTTCCAATTAAGGTAGCAACCATGTTAATTATTCTCCAAACTCATGCGTTTGATATCAAATTAATATCTGTATTCGTTTACGTTAATTGTTATTTACTAATACGTCCATACCTAAACAACTGATAATAATATTTCCTGCCTAAACTGCAATTAGTGTGGGAAGTACAAATACCATGTTTTGATCATATTTGATGCATTAGCAAACAAACTAAATGAAATTAGAAAGGGTATATATGAATTGGATCTAATAATAGGTATTATTTGATGGCTACATTTGTGCTAGAAAATGCTGATTTAGAATCTTTGTACAAATGTTTCGTACATTTAATTAGACACGTACCGCCATCTATTGTCATAATATAGAACTAACTGTATTTTTTCCTTCACAAGAGCGCAAATTAAACAACTCAAAAGTACTACTAAACGTTTCATAATTTATAAAAATTAAATTGCAATTTATCTAAGTTATATACACTTTGTATTTTGTATTACAAATAATCATATTGCATTCAATTTACCAAAATTACTTGAGCACAGAAATCGCCAAAATATCTTTCACACATATAATAATGGGGTCTCGGAAACATGTTCTCTACATTAGCTGACCACACACACATCAGTACGTGCGTGTATAAGGAAGGTGAAATTTCCCAAAAAGGCATCGGTGGACGGGTACAAACGACATTAACACCGCCAGCCCACGACGGCCATTAGCCATGCCCCGGTATTGACACAGCGTCATGCGGCCCACTCACAAAAAATACCGAAGCTTATGTGAGAATTATAGAAATATTTCCTAATTTAACTTGAAAAAATTTTAGGCATGGAACGCGTTGTAGGTACTTCATTTCATTAGAGAAAACATTTTAATAGCTACCAGAATGTGTTTTGCAAAGTCGTAATAGGCGTGGTAACTGCGGCCTAAGCCCTTCCGATCGAATTTTTGATATTAGAGAAATCGCGTGTTCGGAAATAGGCGGTTTAAATAGTACAGTACACTGTCATATTAGGGATCTATTATATTAAAACGAGCAGTGCCTTAGAGAAACATAACATTAATTGGTCATTTTTTTATTTATTTGTTTTAACAGGTTTTTTATCCGCATGGTTACACCAACCCTATTTTTATCTAAATAAAACAACAACAATTACATAATAGAAGAAAATACTAAAAAAATACGCATAAACTACATGCTAGTAACTAGAGGGATTGACAAGATGGACTCCAGTCCAATGAATGTTATATGGATATAACCATATAAAAAGCAGCGCAAAAGACTAGTCACTACTAGGGTGTTATGACAATATAGATGCAAATATCCTACATCATGTGCGTGTATTTTGTATACATTTATGGCCTTATTCATAAACCTACTTTAGTTATCAAAAGTTTTGTCCGTTTTGAACGACTTTTAAATTAAGTTTGAGCGAAGAAGGTATTATAAAGAGAAAAGATTGGATTGCATTGAATAGCTCTGAAACTACTGGGCCGATTTGAAAAATTCTTTCACAATCAAAATTCTACATTATTCCTGATTGTATTTTTTTTTATTGCAATGAATGGCGAGACGAACGTTCCGTTCGACTGATGGTAAGCGATACGACCGCTCATAAACAGTAGCAAAATTCCACTGCGCTCGCCATCCTGAGACATAAGATGTTCAGTCTCAATATGTCCAGTGGTCATTCTGGCTATAATGTCCTTCAATCCGAAACACAACAGTGCATTTACACTGCTGTTTCACGGAAGAAATAGACATTGCGGTGGTACCTACCCAGATGGCCTCTCACATATGAGAGACCTACCACCAGTAGAGTGTTGTAGTATTGTAGCCAGAGTAACTACTGGACATATTGAGACTTAACATTTTATGTCTCAGGATGAAGAGCGCAGTGGAATAGCAAGCATTGCTTTGTAATTCAGGGCGTTGTTTGATATTGGACAGTATCCATGAGCTGTGGTATCGCTCACCATCAGGCAAAAGGTATGCTAGTTTCGCTATTCAATAAAAAAAATAAGATTTATATTTCTCTAAACTTTGCCGCATGCTAAAATTCTTATCCTATATGTAATTTCAAATATCTGCAGACTGTACAAGTAAATAAATTTTTGTGCTTTCGAATATGGTCTCCGAAACTTCCACTATAAAACCCGACTCTCTAACCTTACGCCAATTCATTATATAGGAGTACAAATTTAGATCACGCACTTATTTATTATAGTGTGTATCATGTCAATCACAATTCACAATACACTATAACGATGAAGGAAAATCTTGATGAAACCTGCATACCATAGCGATTTTATATTTTTATAGTGTGCCAAGTTTGCCAACCCGCACTGGTAGTGGACGCCAGAGTGATGAACTTTATGGCCTAACCCAATCGTACTCTCGATTATCGAGGAGGCCTGTGCCCTGCAGTGGGACGTACATATATGGACATATACATCACAGTACCGTACATATTTATTATTTCATTCTCATCATCCTAAGTTTAGATACTGTTTAGCTTAGTTATCTTTAACTAAATTGAAAGATCTAAATTAAACTACACAATAGTATTAATAATAATTAGTAACACTGATGAATATTTATTTGATGTAAACAGGTCCACAATTATTGGCCCTCTCATCTATGCACATACTTGAAACGAGCACCATTGAAATACGCGAGGGAAAAAATACAAATTTACAAATGACACAAAAATATTTACTAAGTAAAAAAGCAAGATTCAATGTCAAAAGATTTTATACTACACGAAGCAGGAAGGCTATATGTATCAGAAGTGATATGTTTAGTGCAACGGGTTTGACAGCCTCCGCAGACGCCGGATGAGAAACAAGAGGTGAGGACTTCGATTCCCGCAAAGAGCCAAATATTTGTTCACACAAATATCCACCGGTATTTGTTCCGTATCTGGGTGTTTGTGAAACCAAAAAGTCTTTCGTAGTTTCTGATACCCACCATACAAGACTCGTGTGGTCATCTTAGTGTGAAGTCAGGACTATGTATGTGACTGTTGAGTGTATTTTATTTATTTATGATGAAAGAGGAAATCAATTACCAAGCAAACACATTCCTCGTAGATTGAAAAGAGTAAACCTCTTATAAAAAGGAGGAAAACGCATTTGAGTATTTTTAGGAATGTCACAAATTCTCTCATGAAAATACTGGACCCTATAACCTACCTGTTAAACTTGGTTGTTAAAGGTAATTGAAACGAATAACATTGTATTTATTGAACGTGATTAATATATCTCTAGAGTTTAATTGCAACATGTCTACACCCAGCTGAATACAAATTCTGACTATCTCTTGCCTTATCCATTATTTGATGTTCATTATTGTCATGATGTCCTTTTGATTTAATGTATCTTGAACAGTCAATACATTTACATCAGTACATCTATATCACTCACCGGAATCTCTCTCCTGAAACTGGCTGGACGACGCCGACAAAATACGGTGATCATTGTAGCACTCAACATCACTTGTACTATATATGCACAAAATAATCTACATTAGTCAAGAACTCTAGCGTAGCAACGGAGCACGCGCCATGCTTGCAAGCGTACACGAGAAACTGAAATTTTACGGACTACCCTCCTCTACCCTCCACTAAAAAAAATATTTTTTTTTTATCAAAAATACATATTTACATATTTAATGGTATGGTATGGCAGTTGAAACGAGAGCAACTTATTTATTATTAAATCCTAAATTGTATTAATATATTCCAAATTTTGTTCTGTGTCGTAAGTGAGAGTAGAGTTAAAATAATTAATTTTCATGCAAGAATGCATTTTCTATTCTTTTAGGTTATTGAAATATAATAACATCTATGATAAAATCAGTTTCCTTATTTTAAGAAGAAAAATATTTTATAATTTTAAATATAATATTCTGAGAAATAAAAATAAGTAGCTAAATTATTTTCTTAGCGCAAAACTCAAGAACACCTGCACATATTTTAACATGTTTCTGGTGTGCAGTACAGAAGCGCCTGGGCGATGGTCTTTAATTTAAAAAAAGGTTTAGAAAAACAACGTTTAACGCAGAACGATATATCTGATTTGTTTTAAATTAAGCTCTTGAATCTAAAGAAGAAGGAATTACTGTTCAGTTTCAATGCAACATATCATTCTATGATGTTTTATTTTGGTCGTGTTTTTGTACTAAAGTTTTGATAAAAATGAGCAACCTCAGTTTAGTTGATAAAGATTAAGTAACGTACAATATTTTGACTGAGCCTCAATGATTTAATTAAAGAGCCGTTTATACCTGTGCGTGTATAAACCATTACGAAAACCAACAATGCAGAAATATTAAACCTCCTTTTAACCATCTTCAAGTTATTGCGTATTTACTTTGTGGACGTCAAAAAGCCTTGAAAGTTATTATTATTATGTCTGCTAACAAGTGCTCAGTTTTTACGATAGCCATTTCAAAACAACTAATGCACCCAGTAACTAAACACTTACGTAATTTGTAATTTTTTTCTCAGTTGGATTTCCTAACATCTCATACAAAAACAAGTATGCGGACCATTGCTACGTCTGCCACTTTAAAGCCGTCAATCTTATTAAAGTAGCCTTTGCCGACAACTTCGTTTCAGAAATATTCTTGGAAAACATGAACAAGATATTAATCGTAATGATAATTTCTCTCTTCTCCGAATGCGGACAGTTTTACAAACAATAGAACAGATCGCGGTCGTGTCTTAAATTAGCGACATCTATTAACAAGTGAAATAGTTATTTTTGAAAATCAAGTAGCCTCGATTGTACGAGTATTAATATCACAGATGCGTTGCATTGTCCTATTTTGTGTATGGACTATGGACAATGAATGAGTGAGTAGGAAGTAGGAATAATCGTGGATATTTAACTGTCGGCAATTCAAGTACCTGCTAATCTTAAGTATCGCCTTAGGCATAGCGAAGATAAATAATAATAGGTACCTATCGTAATTATAATAATATTTTTTGATTCTACTACAGAAGCCATCATGTTCATGTTAGTAATTTTGTCTTGCAAAAATAAAATATTTACGTTAAAAAATAAAATGGACTGCTACATTTAAAGTAATACTAAATGATTGCGTTCAAAATGAAAAAAATATGTTCACTTGAAAAACAAGTGTTGGTTTTATTCAATCAAAAACATCATTGCGCACGTAGTGATTTTTTATTTCGCAGTATAGAGGACATATAAGTACATTTTGTGTTCGATAAAAGAATGCTTAACTCGGCAGCAAGGTCAGTTTACTCAGGTTTCTTAAAAAAATAATGATAAAAAGTTTAAAATGTGCTGCTTGCACGGCAGATCATGATATTTTAATCATTTATTTTTGCTACTTTTGTGGAATTTCAACATCTGACGATCGGTCAGTCTTTGCAGCCTACATGTCCCTGGGGGATCTTTGGAGTGGTCTAGACCATATGGTCAGCGGTCGAGATCCTCAAGGCAGAATTGTATTAATAACTTATTCATCATCTAATTACTTTAATTTACGCGCCTTCTTTGTCTTCTCTCTGCACCATCCAAAGGTCGACTGGCAGAGACTGCCTCAGTCATTAATTCCGCGCTTATACAATACTTATATAAAAAGCATACATTATTAATTGTAATTTAGGTATTCATATGTTTTAGGATTTTGTTTCATTTCCCATTACCTAGCGTCAGACGTCGTATTTTAAAATCCGATGTAATATTACAGGAATTTTAGTCTGCAGATAAAAATATTACGTCATTAGAATGATGACTTACAAAACCATTGAAAACGCATTTAAAGCAATAAAACCAACTACGAATTATTAATATATTTTCTCAGTACCTAACTATGAAACCTAACTTGAGTAAACATTATCGTCGTTAAAATAGGTTAGTTATAAGCGAAGTCGTTGTATGAATTCTACAGTATATCACTTTATTTAATTTTGATATCGTAATTCAATAAAAGGTCAACATGTGATTAATAAAATTTAAGCTTACAATTGAGGACAATTAGCCATTTATCTAATAAAAGTGGCATATGATTAGGAAACTGAGTTTGATAGAGATTGCAAAGAAATAACTCTTACGCAATCGCCACTTCAACTGTTCGCATTCTGAGGAACAATTTGAGGGTTTCTTAGTACAATTTACATTCAGATGCATGCGATACGACTGCTAATGTAATACCACACCATATTGCATAATCTTTGTATTTATTACGCAAGATTGCAAATCGTATCTATCGGAGTACACGAGCCACTTCATACTTTTACTGGTGGTAGGTCTCTCATATGTGAGAGGCCGCCTAAATAGGTACCACCGCAATGTCTATATATACCACCAAACAACAGTGTAAACGCACTGTTGTGTTCCGGTTTGAAGGACATTGTAGCCAGAGTAACTACTGGACAAGTTGAGACAACTTATTATGTCTCTGGAGGGCGAGCGCAGTGGCATGACAAGCTTTACTACTGTCTGCATCGTTACTGTACATATAAAGTTAAAAGTAAGAAAAAGAAATGCATGGTTTAGCCTGTATGTGTTGGGAATTTTGGTAAACTGGTATTATTATGTCGACGGTAAGAGTCAAGAGATCTTTATTCGCTGGTGAATAGCAATTTCCGATTGAACTATTTTCTCTCACTATTTGCACTACCCTATTGTTTTTTTCATTTTTTTTAGGGACTTTTACCTTAATTAGGCATGCCAGCCCCATACCCTATATTGCAATATCACAATAATCCAGTCCATTCAAAGGTTGCCTGGAAGAGATCGCACCCTGGTCGCCTATTGTAACCATGTCTTTAGTTTTTAAGTATTTTGTATGCGTCTTTCATTTTGGTGTACAATAAAGCATATATAAATAAATAAACAGTGCGTGGTGGCCTGTTGGTAAACGGACTAGACGCGACTGCCAACATGGTCACGGTGGTCGCGGGTTCGAAACCCAGGGCACACCTCTGACTTTTCAAAGTCATGTGTGTATTGCTCATGAATGAATATATTGCTATTGAAAACATCGTGAGGAAACCTACAGACCATAGCGATTTATAAAAAAATCTATGATATGTAAGTCCGACACTAGGCCAGCGCGGTGGACTATATGGCCTTACCACTCTCAATCGTACTGTCGATTGTAGAGGAGGCCCGTGCCCTGCAGTGGGACGTATATGGGCTGATGCAGAAATAAATGAACAAATAAAATATTGGAAGAGTAATTGGCGCAAACGGTTCTCCATTTCACTAAGATTTCTTGGTCCAATAAGACATATCTACTGATTGACACGTATCAAGACAACAATGGGTCTTTCTGTGATGAGTGGGATTTTCCGCTGGCGCTGTGGGTGGTCCATATCACGGCAGTTAGCGTGTCACAAAAAAATAACCACCAAAACCATAAAATATGAAAATATCATACTCAGAACGCGATGGAGTAATGTGGATGCGCCTAGATGGATATGATTTGCTAGTGGTATCCAGCGATTGAAGTTATTGTATCAAAATATTGGTTATAAATAACGTATGTTATATTCGAATAACTATCGTCTATATTTTGACGCACATTATATTCACAGCTTTATTAGTTCAGCAATAAAAAAATGCAACAAGAATTCTAGTAGTTAGCCTTTTAGAATTAGCAATTTCCGAATTCTGGTTTCAAAGTTATAATATATTTAATTGTTAATTACAGTATTCTCCCGAACATTATTCCTTTAAATGGTAATAATCACAATAACAGATACACTCACAAAATATGAACATAGAAATTATCTGGCATATCCATAAAATTCCTGCGTCCGCCATGTTTGTTTTCCTAGGTCAGGTAGGATGCGCTGGCGCACAGGTAAGCCGAGCCCTCGCATCCCCTAACAACTTGTTTCCTTTGCTTTTTCAGACGATAATGAAACAAACATCCACAAGGTAAAACGTGCCTACCACCTCGCTTACTATAAAAAATAACTGGTTTAGGAATTAAGTGTTGCTTTTAGATATTGCTGGGAAAACATGTAGCGGATGTGCTAACTTAACAAAAGTATTTACTTGGTTGTGACATAATTTGTAAAAAATGAAAATGTATTAGATGGGTAATTTAATGATTGCTGTGATTGACAAGTTGTAATAACTATTGTTATCTTTATTTATAATATAATATTGTTTTTAAGTAGTTGTCTTATTGAGAATAGATCACTTCCCCTCCGGCGGGGGCACGGTGCTGTGACGTGCTTACGTTGTCCTCATTTAAAATTGTATTTTGTGTGTTTGGAGTGCATTTATCGGTTCCTGGGTTGCTTATTGTTGTACGGTGTAGTATTGTGATTAACGGTTTGTAAGTTTTTTAATGTTTTATTGCGTTTTTTTCGTGAAATTAGCAATTTATTCTCGGTAAGTACTTTTAATTTTTCTACTGTGGGTATCGTGAAATAAAATATCGCTCGGCCGGCATACAGTCAGCTGTTATTTTTCAAACTAATTTACTTATTAATACTACTGTTTATTGCTTGTCAGTGAAAATAACAATAAAATACATCTTAATTTAATTTCGGCAAAGTAATGTCAGCTCAAAATAAGGTTCCGCCCGACCGTGGGCCCAATCCGTTCGGTCAAAGTAAACTTACACCTAGGTCACCTAATTCGGCAAAACGACTTTTTAGTGACACGACTTCACCAACTTATGTTTCCCCCGTTTGTTCAAAACGTTTGCAATTATCGGAATCGACCGAAACTTCATCTTTAGATAACGGCAGCGACGGGAGCCGCGCGGACTATTGCGATTTGGTGTCGGAAGTTTCCAATTACTTGTCGAAAATTAATGAGCTTATTAATGATCAGGGTTCGCGTATGAACGTGGCGAATAGGTCGGCAGTGTTGGATATAACGCAACGTGTAACATCCATAGTTTCATTACTGGCATTAAAATCATCTTGCAATGAAACCAAGTTGGCCAATATGCAACGCGAATTAGACCAGTATAAACGTCACAATATTGTCGGGAATAACAATAATAGTCCTCTTTTCTCCGAACAACTTAAACTTCGTTTACCGAAACCTGCGCCGCGAGTGGAGTCGCGCGCGCCACTGCCGTGTATTGTTGCATGTCCGACGGATGAGCGGTCAGCTGATTTGGCGTCATCGTCCGCAACTAAACAGGCGTTATTTAAGGCTATAAAGCCATCTGATGACGGATTCCAAATTGTAGGCGTGAAAAAGACCACGAAGGGTCGCGTCGTGCTTCGTGTTGCAAATGAAAACCAAATAAAAAAACTTGAATCTGTTGAGGCTATTAAATCGGCGGGATTACGTCTTGAAAAACCCAAGGGACGCCGCCCCCGTATCCTCGTTAAGGATGTACCATCCTCTATGGAAGATCGCGCTTTTATTACCGCACTGTATCGTCAAAATATCAAGGACGAATTGCCAATAAAAGAGGATGATTTCATTAAATCCATTAAAATCGTTCGTAGACGTAATTTAGATAACGGGCGTAAATGGATAGGCATTGAGTTAGATTCCGAGATAAGGAAACATCTGGCGGACACAAAAGAGAAACTATTTATTGACTGGGCCACCTGTCGATTCACTGATGACTTAGAAATAGTGCGTTGTATGAATTGTCAATACTATGGGCATGTGCAAAAGTTCTGCACAGTAAAAACACCTACGTGTGCCGTCTGTGCTGAAGCACACGAGACTAAGGCGTGTCCGCACAGTTCAGACTCAGATTTTAAGCCAGTATGCGCACCTTGTAAACGCTTTAAAAAACCCCACGATCATCGCTGTGGGTCTCAGGAGTGTCCAACATACAAGTACAAACTCCAACAACTATTTCTCTCGACCCAGTACTAACACATTATGAATAACTTTACTATCGGACAGTTAAACCTCCATAATGATAGGGTAGCAACGTCGGAATTAGATATGTTAATTCGCGAATATAAGTTAAATATCGTATTGGTACAGGAACAATATCAACATGCGCGTATATCTAGTAAGGTCGTACAACTTGATAGCAACTCACGAGCAGGTATTTTTGTGTCGGGTTCAAATCTTACCGTAACCTCTGTGCGTAATCTAATGACGTCACACTGTGCTGTCGCTGAGGTGTCTAGTCCGATTTGTAAGGTTTATGTTGTGAGCTGTTACTTTCAATATTCAGATCCTGTGGGTCCGCACCTACACCATCTCCGCTATGTCTTGCGGTCCCTCGTTGGACATAGAATTATTATAGGTGCTGACGTTAATGCGTCATCTGTTCTTTGGTATGGCAAATATCGCTCCACCGATACCGAGCGACGTTGCGCTGTAGAAGATTTCATTGCAGAGATGAATCTAGAAATACACAACACCCCCGATGCACCACCTACTTACAGTAGCCCTACGGGCGAATCTTCTATTGACGTCACACTTTCTAGTGGGGACGTTCGTATTGATAGGTGGCGCGTCCTGCCGGACGCGTCATGTAGTGATCATCGCCTGATAGTGTACGAGTTCGTGCCTAGATTGACACAGGGTCCTGTCTACAATAATTCAAATTTTAGGTATAAATCAAAGGGTGCTGACTGGAATTGGTTTAGCACGTTATTTGCTCAGCATGCCAAAGACTTCGCTCGCGATGATTTATCAGCTGAATCTTGTGCCGAGATTATGTCGGACACGTTTACGTATTGTGCTGACGTCACCATCGGTCGGGGTCCCATTGTGAGTACTCGTAGATGTGATTGGTGGAGTGTGTCCTTAGTCCATCTGCGTAGAACTTTTCGCAGGGCGCGTAGGCGGTTTAACAGACTTAAAAAACGCTGCGTTACTGATGAAGCATTTACATCTGCTTTTAATGCACTGAGAGTTGCCAGGTCACATTATAGAGCCGCCGTCCAAAAATCTAAGGGTAACTTATTGCGAAAAATTGTAGCCCGGTTGGAAAAAGAGGGTCCGTGGTCTCCCCTATACCATGAATTTAAAGCAAATAAGTCAATCGACTTAGCCTACATAGATAACTTAAAAATCAACAATAGTTATACAACTGGTATTGAGGAGACAACGGAAGCTCTGTTAAACTCGTTAATACCTGACGATTCGGTTGAAAATGACACAGTATATCATAATCACATTAGGTCGTGGGCAGCTGATTTGCCAAATTCTCCAATTTCGAGTCTTCCAACGTTTGACGAATTTATTAACATTGTTAGATTATTGCCTCTTAACAAAGCCTCCGGCGAGGAAAAAATTTCTAATAGGATGATTAAAGAAGCGTGCAAATCTGCCGGTGATGCCGTATTAGCCGTTTTTAATCGATGTATTGTTGAGGGTGTATTTCCGCGCGTATGGCGTTTTGGTTTTATACGAATAATACCTAAAGGAGGGGATAAATCCCCTCAAGATCCTAAATCATACAGACCCATTACGCTCTTGCCGTCATTAGGAAAACTCCTCGAACGCCTTATTATTCCTCGACTGTTACCGGGTGGTCCAACTTTCCACGAGAAGCAGTTCGGGTTTACTATCGGTAAATCGACTGTTGACGCGGCGATATCAGTCCGTAGGGCGGTGAGCACATCTGAACACAAATATGTGCTTGGTATCTTTCTTGACATTTCCGGTGCATTCGATAATGCCTGGTGGCCAATGCTGCTTCTTAAATTGAAAATACGAGGTTGCTTCAGGAATATTTATTCGCTTATTTACTCGTATTTCTTGCATGGAACAACTAAATTAAAACTTGGCCACCAT
This sequence comes from Hyles euphorbiae, assembly GCA_023078785.2. Taxonomy (NCBI): domain Eukaryota; kingdom Metazoa; phylum Arthropoda; class Insecta; order Lepidoptera; family Sphingidae; genus Hyles; species Hyles euphorbiae. The sequence goes on from CM041053.1 coordinate 5,428,985, forward strand.
GCCGTGTCGAAGCCACTTACAATGGGCTGCCCACAGGGCTCGGTTCTAGGTCCATATTTGTGGAATTTTGGCTTTGACGACTTCCTGTCTATTCCCTTACCATCGGGATGCTCACTAACGGGCTATGCTGACGATGGCCTCTTACTTATACAGTCTAATAGTAGGTCGGGATTAGAAAGTATGGCTGACACGTGTTTAAAATTAATATCTGAGTGGGGTGACCGAAATCGCTTAAAGTTCGCACCACATAAAACGTTCCAATTACTTCTTAAAGGAATCTTAAAATCGCCACCACGTATCAAGTTTAATAATACAACTGTCAAGAGAAAGGAATCTTTTTGCTATCTTGGCTTATTTTTGGAAAGGAATTTTTCTTTTCTTGAGCATATTAAGAACGTCGGGGAAAAATCGAAAAGGAACTTTTTCGCTTTGACAAGAATATCGACATCAACGTGGGGATTATCTTTTAATACATTAAAAATCATCTATGGAGCAACTTACTTAGGGTGTATATGTTATGGATCCCCCGTATGGGCTGATAGGGCTACTATCGGTGCTGTGCGAAGAAAACTGCTCCAGAGCCAACGTTTGGCGTTGATATTCTTGTGTAAGGCATATAGAACTGTTAGTACCGAAGCATTGCCTGTCCTGGCGGGTGTACTTCCAGTCGATCTGGAGGTGCAACGTCGCGCCGCCATGTATTACTCTACTAGGGAGAATATGGATAGAAGATTTTTAACTCCACGTGAAATTATAAAAGTTGACAGATTATTTAAACCGCCTTCAGTGGTATATAGCGAACTATTAGATGAATGGCAAAATAGATGGGAGGTATCTTTGAAGGGACGTCATTTATACCAATATTTTCCTTGCGTGCGTGATCGTTTGACAAAGACTTGGCTAGATGTCGATTATTGCGTATCACAGTTCCTTACGGGCCATGGTAACTTTAAGTCTAAATTGTACTCTTTTAAGCTCGTTGATTCGCCTGCATGCCCATGTTCAACACCTAATCGCGAATATGAACAGTCCGCGCATCATATACTTTGGGAGTGTAGTATTTGGCAAAATGAGCGTAAAATCATGTTTGATAGTATGCAGATATCATCCGGAGTCGTATACTACATGGACCTAGTGGAGACTAGGACGAATTTCCGTGCTTTCCGGCGTTTTTGCCATACCTATTACTGGAATCAAATATAACAGCTCACACAATAGGTCCCATTTATATGTAATAATGAATTCCGTGGTGCTTTACAGCTGGCTTCTCCGGCTGTAAAAGTCTCTTTGTGAGGTTATTTACCTCTTTAGTTCAATGTTTTGTCACCCGCATTGCACGGAGGGAAGTGGACATTTTTAATTTCCAACTCCTCCTATTAATTTAACTTTCTGATTAATTTCGTTGCGGGTTAAAGACAAGTTAGACATTCCCGGAGACTCGCCGAGCTTCAATGCTCGGTGTCATTACATTGCGTGCCACTGTTGATCCTGGCTTACAGGAGTTGCAGTGGCGGGTGTGAGGGCGGGACAGTCTCCTTATTGAGAATAGATATATTTATACCTTATAATTTGTTCTAATGTTTGGTAATGAGATAAGTTAGATTAGTTGAAAGGTCTTTGAAGCAAATTTTCGACTGTAGCGTGTATGAGCTATCGCTCGAAACATCACTGTCTCAAAGAAAAGCCATAATAAAACTCAGTTAATTTTCTATTCTTTGTCTTTAAGAACTGTAAAACATTTGTTATTTATTTTGCATTTTTTTTAATCTTTAAGAGTGGGTGTAACCACGAAATACAAAGGAACTACTTAAGGATCTACTGTCACTGTTCACAGAATTGGTTATGCACAAATATAATTGGTAATTTAATTGGTAGAGGTCACGGGTCGTCGCTGGATGCAGGCTGCCTCCAACAGGTCACTGTGGAAATCATTGGAAGAGGCTCAGCAGTGGATTTCCTTTGGCTCATGCATGGACAAACATAATTGTAGTGTACTGAAACCATATCAATTCCATTATCATCAGTCGCAGGAATTTAAAGATTAGATATAGAACCCCACAGGAGATTAACGGGTTTAGCACTATTATCCATGCTAATTTAGCAAACGTCAATATAATCTACCGAGTAGAAATATTTATCGAGATACCTGTACCTTACACAATAATATACGAATAATAATTTAAGAATATAGAATTTGTATATTATGACGAAAGATGAGTAAAATGAAACGTTCGAGTGACTGATATGGAAGGTAGTTTGTGAAAGAGATGACGAATGAAAGTAAACAAGATGGTAAGAGATAGAAGTCGTATGATTACGATGTATAAGAACGGAAGGACGGAATAGCAGAGAACGGTAGTCGGTATGGAAGACGATAAGCGACGTGTGCGACAAACGAAGAAGACGTATTAAAAGTATTTAATAAAGATTATCGGAACAAAATTGTTAACTTTGAGTCGAGACTATTCCTACACCTATGCCCAATTAGTGTTACAATTTCTCAAAACTAGAAATAAAATTAATAATAATATCCCATTTTGTCACTATGTGAGCCAGAAACAAAATGCTTGTAGAATAATGTTAAAACGCAAGTATGCAAGTATAGCTATTCTGAAGCACCTCTCGAGTACTACGAACGAGTACGAGTACAGTAAGAGAGGTTGGGAGTCCGCACTCCCACGGTCCGACCTCTACTGCGGAGGGACCGCGCACTTAAAAAAACAATTAAAGTTATGCCACAAATCTCACTGGGGTTTATATGGCGCGGTGGAAAATAATGGACAAGCGAATATTATTTGTAAAGATAAGGAGATAGTGATAATTACTATAGACAGTATTAATGATTTGTAAGTGAAAAAAAGTATTATGTAAACTTGTCATGACTGTAAATAAAGTAACATAAAATATATTTGCTCGCAATTTGATTTATCTTACTAAACTAAATTTTAGCTTAATTATTTGTTCATCGTGGCTTAACGTAAAATATCATAATGAATTTACGTCATTTTTATATTTTGTAGCAATTATTAGTTTTATAATCAAATAACATTTTATTAAATTAAATTCATAACATAATAAATGCTTACAAAAAAAAATGACTACAATCTCACCCAATAATTCATATGCAACAATTTATTAAAATCGCAATCCAGCATCATGTAAGCCACCCGTATCCAAAATCGCGAAACTGCGATGCCCCGGGCTAATGGTAATCCCGGACAAGTGGCCGTAGGGGACTCCTGGGAACTCCATTACCGATGCGGCTCAATCTCGGACTTAAGACCTTGTACCCCCACATTCAGTATTAATAATGAATTAATTTGTGGCGATACCCTCCGGCTAATCGCTAATCCGTGTATTACAACTTGTGGGGTTTGTTACTGGTGCAGAACATTATTTTTTGGGAATTAAGAAGGTAATGAGGGTGCTTGGGAAACGATTGTGGGAGTATTTATCGGCTGTGTGGATAGAGTGTTTTAGACTCTTGTAGATCAAATAAAGATGAAAAAGTGGTGGATAAGTGTGGCGAGATTGATGAATATTATTGTAATTTGAATTGCATTATTTTTGACTAATATTAACTGTTTGTAGAAAGTATCAAATTTTCGGTAATTTGTTCTTTGAATGGAAAACGCATACCAAATAGAATGCTCAACTTGAGGATAAGCCTAAATTCCTATTTACACGTGGAGAGTATTTCGCCTCTAAGACACGATTATCGTAAGGATATACAAAAGTTGCATCGTGTAAATATTTACCAAAATAAGATGGTCAATAGCGGTCATGCAATAATGGCATACGATTCTCGCTAGAAACTCCGCTTTAAAGCGCGCTTTACACAGGCAAATTACTACATTTCATAATAACCAAATTCATTTAAGAACAGGAATCCAACCTTAACATATGTGGTTATAATTCACAGATACTATCATCAAAACTATTTTTCACACCAACCTCAGCTAGTTTTTCAACAATTCACAGTTGCCCACGCATACGCCTAAACACCTTGTTAGCGGCGACGGAATAAAAACATCATGTCGTCCGGGGTGGTGCATCTAATTAAAGAGGGGGTGGGGGTGGCACCCGGTAGCTACGGCGTTAAGTGGCTCTCGCAGTAAAACCATCATAAACTTATGTCTTCGCTATAACCGGTACGCCGGACGACAGTTTGGTCAGAAGTGATTTTGATATACAAATTTTATTTTTACTTGCATAGAGATTTTTTTATTACAATAAATGGCAAGACGAGCGTGCCGTTCGCCTGATGGTAAGCGATAACACCTTGAATTACAAAGCAATGCTTGGTATTCCACTGTGCTCGCCATCCTGAGACATAAGATGTTAAGTATCAATATGTTCAGTAGTAATTCTGGCTACAAATTCCTTCATACCGAAACACAACAGTAATATATTTTATAAAATATTACGAATATTATTTAACTACATGAATAAATGTATAAATGCAGCGTTTATGCAGACCCAGTTTAGGCAACAGGGGTAAGACCAACTTTGTAGTTGCTTTCTGTTTGATGATGAAAATGTCAGTTACTCATATCTAAGCAGTAAGCCTTTTTACGTTTCTCCTGACTTTTCTTCTCTTCCATCCTTGCTCCATAAAAATCACTTAGAATAAACGTAACATACTTTTTCAGTTAGTGTATAATCAAAAACAGGCCACATGCCGACCACTTTATGGTTTTTTAAATGTGGTACAGCCACGATATTCTTAGTCATCCTTTTTGCATTCCTACTTCCCTCCTGGTTCGGAGGACTGACAACGCATAACGCAATCAAACGCAACTCTAAGTATTATGAATTTTAATAGGGGCAGTGATCACTTGCCATTAGGTGACCAGCGTTGGCTGAATCTCAACAATAAAAAAGTAACAAAATAATGTAGGCTCCATCCTGGCTTCCTTACCTGTAAAATTATATTCTAAATTAATGCCACATTAAAACCCATCCAAAATATCCACCTCAATCCAATTCCGCGTGTGCGTGTACCAGACCACCCGTGTTCGAGTAGTGTCGAGGGCACTAACCGCGCCTCCCGGAACCTCCCGTCTGGACGTCCTACTCAAACACTCGCCAGATAGCTTAGATTCCTGTAAAACAATACTTGGGATGTGGCCGACTTAGCTATTCATTGAATGTAGCGAGGGAATCACTATAACTTTTTAGACTAGAATTTATGTAGCGGGAGACTCACTATACGATTTTTTTTAATCGTATATTTCATATGCTATCCCATAGGGTTTTATTTCTGTGATAAATGTAATAGCCAATGGGATGTATACCATGATATTCATAGTTACATGGCTAGGATTTGCACTGTTTATAATTGACTTCAAAAAAAGATTATAAAATCGATATGTACCTATGTATGTAATTTTGTCAGAATTATAGTATTTGGGTATGTTAAACCATATCAGCTCTAAACTATGAAACAATTTGATGTCGATGTTTGGGACTTAATATTTGGGACTAGCTATCCCTCGCGACGTTTTCCACATAGTTCGCATGGTGATGTTATATAGCTTAGAATAGTCTCACTGGCACCGACCTCAAAAACATTTTTGGTATTTAAGATTTATTTAAAGCTTAGGTTCAATTTAAAATACAATAATTAACCATAAAAAATGTGTCAAATAATTAGCTGGAGAGAAAATAAATCACCAGATATCATGGCCAGATATCGAGTAAAGCTAGTTTCTACGGTGCACAATTGCTTAAATAAAGGTTTTAAAATCATTTTCTCCCAGAAATAAATAACCCCTACTAAAAATAATGTCACAAAAATCGCGTTAATAAACTCCTTGATAAGCGCAGCAACGACCTGCCTCAATCGACCGCCGCTTGAAGAAAAAAACCATGCGCTGTTTGGCTAGACAATTAAACGGGAGCAATGCAAACACTCCGTGGGTGGCCGAGAATACTCTGACCAGAGATGGACAGAGTCACGTGACTCCGCAGTTTTCATGTTACTGTTTAAAGGAGTAGTCTGCGGATTTTCAACCTACCATAGGTTGAAAATCCGCAGACTTTAACTTCAAATTATGGAGGTAGAACAATCTTACAATTGCATTATTATCTTACATTACTATCATGGTATGTGATGCTGATCCAATTGTAAGGTATACAGGGTATATCAAGACTGCTACTTCGTTAAAAATAAAAGGCTGTATAATATTATTTTAAGAAAAAATATGTATTTACCACCAAAATACGATAGTTCATTTTCGATTTATGAGTTGGATTCATTTTGAAACTTGAACCTGGCGAGGCACTGTTGTAAATTATAATTGAAACAAGTACCTGCCCACTACCCTAGTGGCCAATATTTATAATATATCATGGTCTATATTTTCATCATTCATGGTTTGGAACTACACGACTCTTCTGTTGACAATACCATTTTTATATTATATGAGTCTTATTCATCTCAGCTCCAATTTGCGGTTTCATCCAAAGCTACTGAATAATACAATTTAATTATATGAGGTAATTAATTAATTTTAAATCTGGCAAATATTGAACACGCTCCGAAATATAAATAATTAATTAAATTACAAAGGAAAGGCCACGTGGCGTGCACATCGACGCCACTTCAACGGAAACCGATCATTCCTCTATGAAATTGCGTGCGGATACGATTCCCGCGCTTTATTTCCAAACCAAAATTAATGTAGGGCAATGTAAAATGAATTTTATATCGCTAGAGTACAGTCCAATTTTAGTTTGTATTGCCGGGAAGTTTATGGGGATAGATACAATATTCAAATAAAAAACGTATTGAAGGGGTGACACGCATTACGTAATTGCACTGCGGTTTATTTGCATTACGGCCTTTTAAAAGATATAGATAACGGAACGATGCGATGCAATTATTGTTGAAAACAATTGGTGCAACTATGAGTTTATTTTTATCAACATTTTTTTTATGATGTGTCATGTGTGTACCTATATATGTCCTTTATTTATTTTTATCCGCCAATTGACAGGACAGTAAGGAAGAAGCAACTGATAGTACAAGCTGTATTTACGATGAGAGTTTTAGGATAGTGATCCTAGAGCACCCATCAGCAAGAGATGGTTACATTGAGATATTATTCTAGAGCCTAAAGGGGGCACTGCAAACAAAATGTTTGGAACAAAAATGAACGGTGCCGTACCACTCCTTCTGTTTGTCTATTTTATGCCTTAGCAGGAACATGATCTTCGCCCACGATTCTCTGAGTTTCCGTGTGAATGCAGATTCCATACCAGCACGAGGAACGGATATTTTGTTCCCGATGTCCGCTCTTGTATGATACCTCAGGAGTCAGCGCATGGTTATTAGAAAAAAAGATATCGTTAAAAAATGCAACAATAATAACCTAACCTGAATAGTAGCAACATCCCAAATCTATAAGACGCAATAAAACACCAATTGGTCAAACCGCAAAATAATCAATAAAAAATTCACCATACCAACCCGTAATTCCGGCGCAGCGTAATCTCCGTAACAAATCCTGGTACAAAAGTCCCCTGTATCCGTAAAGTCAGACACCTGGCAACATTCGCATTAAGCACATTATGGACTCATCTTTTCGCCACCCGCAACCCTCCGAATACCTGGATGCACCCTCTCTCCCACGAATACCCTCTTTAAAAAATACAGTTATAATAATATGCGCGTTCGAGCTTCCGGCGGTTTTTTACGAGGGTGCTGTCAATTTGACAGCTCGGTTATAGTGTTGCCAGTACTTAATATGCTATTTGCCGGGATGCGTCCCGTGATAAGGGTGTTTGATTGATTAAAGAAGCGTGCGCTCCGATGTGTGGTCAAACGGGGTCGATAAGGGGTACAAATTTTATTACTTTGTAATTAGTGCGGAATCAACGTTTGTAAAAAATGTGACGTACCAGCAAAATATGGAAAGTAATGAGAAAGTCAACATTCAGTTACTTTACATAATTTTTAAAGGCAGATTTCTATATAGATCCCAATTCTATTTCTGCGTTCTTAAAAAAATGCACTCTTAAATTTTTGCTTTTCCGTAGATGTTATTTATGCAGTGATCTTTTGCGACATATTTTAGGACATTTTTTTTATTTTAACTTAAATTTAAAATGACCATCAACACGACCAATTTTCAATGAATCAATTATGATTGCGTTACAATATTTGGCCCTATATAACATCAAAACGGTACAAAGCAGGTGTGCTTGCATCAGTCGCGTGCACAAAACGCACTCTCACGTCCGCGTATATTAACATGTATTTGTAACATTCACAATGCACGTTATTATTTCAGCTATATTGGAAGTGGCGGCCGCCAATTAGTTTTAACGCTCGCGCTATATCAATTTAGCGAGCACGTACAGGGCGGTGGTAATTGTTTTCTATTGATGATGTGAGTCTTTAAACTATTTAATGTTTAAAATGTTCGGTTTTGTTTTTTTATGGAGTGTTTTAGTTAGATTGTGTAGTTTTTGGAGGTTTTATCTCTTATTAGTAAAGAACGATGTGTGTTTATTACACATTAATAAAATATAATTAATAATTTAAAATTGATTATTAAAATATTAAAATTAGGTAATAGAATGGTTTAGTGTACTTTCATCAACATCTTAAACAATTCGCAAAGAAAATTAGTTCATCCATTTAGGCTCCTTAACTAATCATACCTCGTTAACTTTAGGATCTCAATAGCCTGTTTTTGTATGCTAAGCATGTTGAAAATAAAATCATACGATTCTCTCGAAAATACCTCAAATTGGTAAATAAATTCGACAGCCTCCGTGGCGCAGTTGGTTAGACGCCGCCTGTGAAACGAGAGGCCGCGGGTTCGATCCCCGCACCGAGAGAAATGTTTGTGCGGCCCACAAATATTTCTTCCGGGTCTGGGTGTTTGTGAGACCGAAAAGTCTCTCGTAGTTCCTGATACCCGCGACACAAGACTCGGTCTTACTGTGGGGTCAGGACTATGTATGTGACTGTTGGGTGTTATTTATTTATTTATTTTAATTTGAGTATTTATTATATTATTTCTCCTATAATTGGAATCTACATATTGTTTTATATCATCATTTGGAAGTACTCTTTTAAATTATCCGATACATATATTGTATAGCAACGTGGATGAGCATCAGCCCTCGTCTGCAACGCCGGTACGACACAGGTGGGCCGTAATCAAATTATACAAATTGCGACATACAATATTCATTGCGTAGGGCGGCCATGCGGTTAACTGTTCAACGCTGCCTTCAAATCAAACGAAAAACCCCTTTTTGAGCATCCTATTTGGTAATTTTCGTATGAGAATTTTCGACGGTGATAAAGATTTAAGTATGCATCTTAGTTCGATTAACAGTAAGAGTATCGCCCTATGCTCTAATAGGGATTCTACTTTAGGTACATATAAAATGAATATTATTATTTTAGTTTAAGTTTGTTTGTATAATGTATGTTAAAATTTGTTAAGTTTTATGTTTTGTTCTTTATATTATAATAGGTAATTGAATAGTGTAATTGATGTTTAATAATCGTACTGTACAAATAAATAAATAAACACGCCATTAAAACAATGTAACAGTTTTGCAAATTCAGCTAACAATTATTGTATTTTAGGTATAATACTGTGTCCAAAAAATAAGGTGACATTGTATTTATTTTGAAAATTCTTTATTTATTCTTCCAAATCAATTTCATCCCCTTCAGAATAATCCCTTCCCGATGCAATGCACTTATGCCAATGGATTTTCCAATCTTCGAAACACTGATTGTAGTCACTTTCCGGGAAGGCCTTCAGTTCCGTCTTCGCTGCGGCTTGAATCTCCTCTATCGTATCAAAATGGTGTCCCCGGAGCGGTGTTTTGAGCCTGCTGAACAGCCAGAAGTCGCACCGCGCCAGATCAGGTGAATACGGTGGTTGCGGAACGAAATGGGTTGAGTTTTTGGCGAAATGATCACGAATTACGAGTGCAGTATGGACGGTGCATTATCGTGGTTTTCGATACCAGTCGAGACGTGACGCGGTTGAGGCCCAAAACATTTTTTAAATGGTATTGACGGAGCCTTTCGATATGCCAACCTCATCAGCAAGGTCTCCAATCGTTAATCGACGGTTTTTCAATAACAAATCTTGGATTTGTTGGACGTGAGCTTCGTCGGTTGAGGTTGATGGTCGCCCAGGATGCTCTTCGTCTTCGATACGTTCACGGCCGGCTTGGAACTCACTATACCACTTGTAAACATTTTTTTTTGACACAGCCTCATCACCAAAGGCTTTCTGCACCATCCTCAACGTATCCGCAGCAGAAAATTGATTCCGCAAATAAAGTTTAATGCAATTTCTTTGCTCAACAAATTTTGACATCGCAAAAAAACGAAAAACTCACGTTTAGCAGCTCACAAAATGACACGTATCTCAAACAATAATGAATATTTTGACATGTAAATTTGACATAGATGTCACTGACAGTACTAACAACCTACTAAAAAGCATAATTCTCCAAATCATTCGACGCGCGCAGATAAAATCCAAATATCACCTTATTTTTTGGACACAGTAGTATATCTTCTTTTTGCTTTGGGGATTCGTAATCCTTTATCTGTATCTGTATCAGCCCATGTACGTCCCACTGCAGGGCACGGGCCTACTCTACAATCGAGAGTACGATTGAGAGTGGTTAGGCCATATAGTCCTCCACGCTGGCCTAGTGCGGGTTGGCGGACTTACATACCATAGAAATTCTTACAAATCGCTATGGTATGCAGGTTTCCTCACGATGTTTTCCTTCACCGTTTTAGTGCGTGGTGATTGACTATCAATACACACATGACTCCGAAAAGTCAGAGGTGTGCGCTGGGATTCGAACCCGCGACCATCGTGAACATGTAGGCAGCCGCGTCTAGTCCGTTTACCAACAGGCCACCACGCACTTCAGAATAACATAATTATAATGGCATAAAATAGACGCTGGTTACTTGATTATCGTCAATTATTTTGATAAGTTATTGTATCCACGTCAATACGATTCCAATTAAAATGATAACATCCCTTTAATTAATTTTCGACAATTGATTATCGATGATCAGATCACAGCACTACAATGGACAAAAGTGAATAATTCATGTTCAATAATGAGTTTGGAAGGTTTTTAGCGGTGAGTTCGTGCCCAATTTGTCGCACCGCAAGCGCGTTAATATTTAAACATGCCGCCCTAACTTACTATACATATGACATATAATAGCCTTAACAAATGATAATAGATCAATTAATTTGACTCAATTTTACATATTTCATTTCCCACTGTTAGATATGTTTTTGCAATCATTCTGACTTTATCAAATAAAAATAAAAATTTTAAGACTGGGATGGTCAATATAGTCTGGTTACAGTGACTGTAAATATTAAAATAAACTGTATTTGTTTTAATAGAAAATTCCAATTATCGTTTTAAATTAAAATATATTGAGTAAACCTTCTTATTCCATAGGGCCAATTTAAACCCAAGTAATATTCGCTCATTAAACCCTTCTAAAAATCTTCCTTGTACGTTATGAAACAACGTAAGTACTTAGTACATCCTGCCTTTCCCCGAACGCTAGCCCATTTAGGCAAACACGGAAACACAAATTACATTTATTGACACTGAAGTGACAATATATTTCACCTTCGTTTCCGACTAACGAGTATGACACCTTTAATAAGTTTTCCCACAAGTGCCGGCGGAAGTTCCCACACGCGGCGATAGATGGCGCTGGCACGAGTCGCGCACGCGCGCGCCACGCGACCTCACCCTTGTGCTTTTACTGTTTTCAATGAAAACGATCAAAAATAACAGAAACAATGCGTTGTTGGTGCGCTCTCGAATAAATTAGTTCCGGAAGGCTGGGGTTAAAACGTAATTGAACTGGTCATTATTAACGCATAAAAACTCAATGAGAACGAATATTAAGTCGCTTTGTAGAAATGAGGTCATAGTAATATTGGAAGAATGTCCTGTAGGTTATTGTAAATGAATTATTTTCGGTTTCTTTTCATTTTTTCAAACATATAGTCTACATATTTACTTAAGTAGGAGCGAGAATAATTTGGAATTATGTTTGGGTCATTTTAAATGATAGGTCAAATTAATCGGTATATTATTTTATTCTTATTATTAAATATTGTATGAAAATTAAAACCATGAGACAAACATCGCAATAAATCGTTAAAATGAGTATTATAACAGAGGCAGTACAAACAGCCGTACACTTCGGTGCAAAATAGTGGTACATCTTAAACATATATTTTCGGATTGGGAAGTTTTATCGAGGACATGGCTAAGTGATTTGCAACATAAATATAACAACAACATGCGGATCAAATACCTACCATTAACTCTTAATAAATAACTAAATTCTAGATATTATTGATTCTACAGACCATGCAAATACTATAATTATTAACTATAGTTTTTTTTAAAATCGATTCACTTTTGTATGTACCCAATTGTGAAAATAAAGAATGTCGACTAATTAATATCAGATATTGACGTAAATATATGAACAGGGCGGACAGCGGGTAGTGTTTTGTCGTTGTGTCGTAAGTGGTGCGCGCGCTCCAGTACATCTCTAGTTGAGTGTTACTGAAATTAGGCGTCTCTCGCAACGACTTTGGAAAAGCTTGCACTAACAGCTTCATTGTATTCTTTGTTAAACTCCAAATACACTGAAGGGCCTATCCTTAGTTTTAAATAAAAAATATCAGCTTTTTTTACACGACCAGTCTGCCACCCTACAATTATTTCCTTCATTAAACACAATATCCTCGATAAAACCATCCCATCACAAAGCAACAAAACAATTTTAATCTCTTATTGATAGACCTATTTCTATGGCATGAAGTGTAGGTAAACAATACAATACTTACACGATTATTCCGTCTACGTTAAACATGGGCGGACAAGTTACTTGTATAAGGCACCATTTTTATATAACAACAGATACCCGTTCAGAAATGTACGTATATTTGGTTTTTATGCGAATAAAATTCAAATATCCGTACATTTCTTTGTATTTTACAATGAATGAATTATATTTAACGGTTGCTCGGGGGATATAAATGTTCAATGATTTTATGAAGTTGCTTGGCTGATAATACTGCACTAAATTCAGCAATTTTTACAGAAGATCTCTAGTATTTGAATTAATAAGTGAAACCTTTTGTATTACAATGAATTAATCAATTTTTAAAATCTTTCTAGCTGCAGAGGTGAAATGAAGACGGCAAAAATTAAAACCAGGTTTGATGTAATTATTTATAAATAATGTGTTCTGTTGTTACTGTATGTGACAAAATTAAAAGGGTCTCATCAGCACATTTAAGCTTCTTTTACATGACGTATTTTCAGCCAAACATTCTCATAAAATAATGGTAAAATATTGTATGTATTTACATCATTAACTTTACTGATTTTCCTTTTTAGTTTTTAATAAATAATAACTAAAACAATTTGTAAGAAAACATAGAGTCTAATTTATCAAATTAGGTGTGTACCTAAAGTGACAATGTTCCACCAAAACTGACATTAATTACGGTAATTTGTCAAACATTACACCTAAATGGATCAAACAGTCAGAAAAGTTAATGATTCAAACACACGCAATATTTTTTTTATTACAAAATGGCTTATCGGAAAAGTCTAACAGCAGCATATTACAGTTTATTAAGTTCTATTTGTGATCTAAACTATTTCATTGAACGGTCAAATTACATGATATTTGGGACTAAATGTTTTATGAGTACAATTTCTACACAACGTACAATATTTGAAACACTAATTAGACGAAATTTTAATAATTGATAATTAATCTTTAGTGGACTTGATATAATACCGTCCCCTAAGGAAACTACAATTACTGTATATTTTCATGGACATTTATTCTTTTTAAAACGGCAAGTCATTATTTTTCAAACTATCTGTTTGGTTTTTAATTACAATCAAAATATGTATAAGGATATTAATATCGGGTCCCTAGTAAGAAATTATTGTTTTGATACATTGTCAACTAATCAAGTTAAATAAGTTAATATCTACTTAAATTACCTATTACTAATATACAATTTGGTATGTTACTTATGTGTAAGTCAATAAATAATTAAAATCAGACTATATTAATGACGGTGGTTAGTAAGGGGATTATAATTAGAGTACAATGAAGCTTCTTTATAATTTTTGACTCAGGAAGAAAATAGCCTGAATTTTTTTAAAGGTCAAATTTAGTATTATTTTTTTCAGGTATTTTTAAATTTTCAAAAATAAAATACTTTAGAAAAAAATGAACAAACATTAAACTAGCATAATTAAAACTTGTGACGAACTTATCTAACTTTAACATTAAAAAATCACTAATCAAGTACCAATAAATCACACTGCGACAAATTTTGTTCAAATAAGTACACGTTAAAGGACAACAAAATTCCTATCGCTAATATTTGAGTTACATTAGTGTGAGCACAAAACAAGCTGTATTAGTATTAGTAGAATAAAAACAAAAGTGTCAATATTAACTAGGCACGTCAACACACAAACACGTGATCAATATGCAAATTTAAAAAGGGAAATTTCAAAACACATCACAATTATGAGCTTGGGAAAATATATAAACTTGGCTTTCACACTGCCGTTTCTTGTAAGTATTCATTGGACAATATCAATACAATTATTTATTATTCATTTCGTTTCTTAACATTTCAGATAATATTCATAATTCAAGCTTTTAGATACATGATTACATTAGCAAAAATTATATTATTAATATGAGCAAAACATTAGGAACGGTAGAGGAAAATATTTAAATTGACCAAATTGTACCAAAATTTACAAAATTGTCCAAATTAATTTTCCCAATAAACACGATACACAAACACAAATCCAAAATTAATAATTTTGATAAATCACTTTCAATTGAAACACTAACAAATCAATTCATTATATATTGTCCACCAGTTTACCCATTTATTCACATAGCTTCGAACTTAGTCTCGGCACGGCGCGGCATGTACAAAACTACATGCTATAATGTTTATGAGAACTTCAAAGTAATTGCAGATAAGTATTTTTGAAAACGATAGTAAATGTTATTTTTTAACTTGTAATCTATCAAAATAAACGAATAATCTGGTGGACAGAATATAGCAAACACAATTAACCGAATAAGTACTCATTAACAGCACACATTTTAGACGGACAAGATTATACTTATCTTTAAATTTATAACGTAGCATCCTAAAGTAAAAAAAAAATCACAACGCGAAAATATTGTGGGATGATACGAGATGTATGAATGTTGATAATTAAAAACTTAACCTTTTGATCTTTAGCTTAATTTTAAATGGGTTTGTTTAAATTACTGCGAGTTTTGTTGCCTATGGGTATTTTAAAGACTGATCTACTATACTGGCCTCTGAATTGACATCCATCCATTCTCGTTATTATGATAGCTCAACAGTGGAACCGATTTAAGAAATAGAATCACAAAGATTCTATAGTCATAAAACAACATAATATTGTTATAAAAACTTGGTCACGATTACAAGATTTATCGATTGCATTAATGATAACATAGAAAGGGTAATTTTTAGGATGTTATTTTTACAATTTTTGTTTTTAAATACTGTCAATACAATCCGTAAAATCGGGAATTTTAAGATATTCAACCAATAACATAATCCAATATATGTTTAATGCATGCATACTTTTAAAAGATCTTATAATTAACACAACCAAAACTCTACGATTAGGAGTGGATGCAAACAAAAAGAACTTGGCAGCATTTCCAAAACAAACTCGGATAAGTGGCGGCCAAAGAAAAATATTTGCCGATGTCGATTTTTAAACATTAAAACTTCTTCGGAAGGTGTCAAAAGCCAATTGGGCGAAAATTGCAAACGCCAACAGATACACTTGGCCTGTTGGATATTATGAGCGGGTCTTATCGAGGCGATAGGTAAATATTATTGTGGACAGAATCACTGGACAAACAGCTAGTAATGTAATATTGTTTGTTATGCCATCATTACATCTGTACGACATGTATAGACTTTGCTCATGTACAAAAATCTTACAGCTTTATCTATCACACAAATAATATTTTTGTGGGAATTTGACCACAAAAGCGTAGGATTTTATGAGTGTTAACAACGAAATGAATAAACCTTAGGAATGTTCATTGGGGATTTTATATACACGAATCTATTCACTTATATATTGAAATATGTTAACCCAAAAATTTACAAAGGGTATATATTTGTCTATACCCGGTATATATCTTACTAATTTCCTTTGTATCTTTTCTAACATAAGGACTACTTTCTACTTTCTCTCGCGTGGGTCCCATATCTTCCATATCAATATACTTCCATATGTATTTTAGATCAGGTACATAGGTATGTAATTTTTAGGGGCGCATTATGTAAGGACATTTGAGAGTTCTTCTGATAAATGTCTGTCACTGTTAAGTGCCTCACACCACATTATGTAAAACTGTTGAGCCATAATTTTAAAGCTATGTCAATGCGGTCAGTTGGATAGATAGATGTCGTCAAACTAGTGGCCAGTCTAGTATAGTTTTTAAGCAACCCAAAGAGTTTGATTAGCTTAATTAGTTGTGATATTATCAAATATGTCAGCAGGATTTGTTTGTTTTTTATTGAAAACATCAGTGACGGGAGATTTTCCTCACATAAGATGGCTTATCGCTGACTTGTTAAACACAAGTCAGCGATGCTAATGAATTTCGTTCTATATACATAAACTCACGCCTTTTAAAGAAGGGGTAGGCGGGGGTATAACCACGACACCCACGTTTCGCCTTTAGTACTGCTTTTGAAAAATAAGCAGTTTGAGTAACTAAATTGTTATCTTTAAACTTTTTTTTTTAAATAGTTAAAGCTTATTTATTCACTTTCAATATCACTGATTGAAAAAGGGTTTATGAGAATGTAAGCCATATTTATAAACACCATCTTACCTGCTTATAATTAATTTAATGAAATGAAGACGAAATCGCAGAAAAACGAAACTTTGGACTGAATATCATTTAACTAAGACTATTAAAGGAAAATAAAATAACTAAGTAAAGACGAAAAAAAAAACACAAAATAACAGAAATAAGAGAAAGTAGCCTTTTTAAAGTAAAGCATATTCACATTATACAGTAGTAACCTCTTTTATAATATTCCTGATAATCATGAATTCCTGATATTGATACTTTTGTATCACACGCACAAACAAAAAAAAAACACTCCTGAGACAATTACATCACAAACATTATTACTGAGCACGAATTTATAGCCATTTTTGTGATATGAAGAAAGTGAGCACCAAAAATACTGTGCAGTGACTTTTTTAACTATGTTTGGACAAGAAATATAGATGGCGCTATAGATGGCTTCTAGTTGAATCAAGTGTTGCCACATTTCTACGAGAATATAATAACTATTTTTAAGTTATTTTTTTACGATTTGCTACATGAATATGTATTGTTATGAATGCTAGTCTACATAAAGATTTTGACCTCAGTAATTACAGTACTACTGGGCAAGTCTATCCATACATTAACATATATGTACTTATCTATATCAATTCCAATGTGAGATTCAAATTTCAAACGTACAACACTACCTGCAATAATCCAAATACTTATAAATTACCGCTGATTTGTTAAAGCGTATACACACTAGGTATAGGTTTGTCAAATGTCAAGTCGATACAATCCAGTCACTTATTTCCGTTATCACAACCGGATAGTCAATGTCTAGCAGACATCTTATAGATAATAGACCAGAATAAGTCGGCAGCGAGAGTGTGGATCTCACGTGCGATGTACATTCGCTACAAGTCAGTGACGGGGCCGAAAACAACGGTGGCGTTTGTGGAATTGACGCTGGTGCGACGAGCGCGCACGCTCGTGTCGTGTTCGGGATCGCTCGGCAACGAATCGGGTCCGTTCGACATCGGATGCCCGTTGAATTTGGACCGCAACTGCGTCACTAGACGCTCTAGTCTGAAAGGTTACAATATGCTAGACATGCTTGTTTGTTATTTGTAAACTTTATAAACTACGGAAAACTCACATTTTGGTTTCGGCTCAAAAGCATTCCATTTAAACTCCTATAGTTCAATTCTAAAGCATTCTACAAAGCGCAGACTTTAACCCCAAAAATACCAATTTAAATACAGCAGATTTTCTAATTTTGTCAATTAATGCTTTATTAAATTTAGAAAATTTGTAACACAAGCAGCATTCGTCGTGCAAATGTGCTACAAGCTTGCTAGCTATTATGTAAAGAACACTTTTGATTAATATTTTTGACAATTAATGAAACAGTTTTATAAAATAAAAAATAGTTCCTATAATTTGATAATGAAACCATGTCTTTTGCAGAAAATTATTCTTATGTCAACTCTGTTCTTATTGGTGGTGTAATTATATTTTTTTATTGATTTCTGACGTAACCACAGGTGGTTAGTTTACATAAATTCTGTTCTTATTCATCAAAAGTGTTCCTAATGGTAAATGCAGTAAATACGTGCACTAATACACTACCTAGGTCGACTTACTTAAGAGCGTGCTCCTCGGCATTTTGCTTTGCCTTACGCATCTCAGCAAGTTCTTTGCGCAGACGCAACCTCTCAGCATCTGAATCTTCAACGTTGCCGTTCGTCATCTTGTTGTCGTTCGAATCTAACCTAGAGAAACAAGAATTATGTTGAAACTTAAAACTTTAATTCTGAAGCAAAAATAATGTCAGTAAAGCAATTTTCTGGGGTTTCACCATTGACGTATTATTCTAGAGCGGACATCGGGAACAAAATTTCTGCGTATGAAGTGTTCACACGGGTACACAGTGAAGCGAGAAGGAAGATAATGTAGTAACATTATCTTTTCTACTTTCTTCGTAGGCGTGACAGAGACAGAAATAGAATGTATCCTTCATTTTGTTACAAAAAATTTGTTAGCAGTGTCCCCTCTAGTATATTATCCCAATGGGTTTCACACCTGAAATTTTGACACAGAATAGTAGATAATGTTTGTTGCTTAGTTTCTGCGCCAATTATTTCATCAATGCGCTCTACGTGGTAGAATCTGGGTCGTCCTTGGTTTAGTCTCCCAGCGGCATAATTACTCCAGCTCTACGTCAAGTAGTAATTGGTTAACTTACTTAATTCTGAAGCATTCATTATATTTAAATTCTACCGAATCTATGTAGTCGACGGAATGTATTAATTATTTTATGAGATGTAAAATGAAATAATTAGTATTTACCCGTTAGTAACTCGAAGGACACGCAGTTCGTCCTCCAATTTGACGATTCGATCCATCATGCGACGCTTGTCAGCTTCAGAGGCGCGCAATGAACTCTGCAACAAACATCACATTAAATATCTTCTTAATTCCAGCCCAGAAGACTATTGACTGCACTTCATCAAGGAGAAGAACAGATAGGGAGAGATACCTAATTATATCTTTACAAACTTGTCCTGACTACGTGATTCTGCGGTATTATACGGTATTTACAAAGCATGGAGTGCTTAACACAATTACTTATTCTCAAGCACACTAACTTTTTTATAATAAAATGAATGTATTTCAATCCATTTTCTAGTCATTAATTATATTTTTTTTACTGTTTTAGTTGGGTCTTTTATTAAAGCGTGTATTTTTAGTTTTTAAAATATTATTTAATTGTTGACTTCAGCATATTTAATATAGAACAACGGTAGGATACATAGTCTAGACGCCTACATGAATTTTCTAGCGAGCCAAAACTTCATGTCGTAATGATCGCAAGATACGAGTGGTTCTAGTACATCCAGGCGCGTATTTCACGAGTACAGGACTGCATCCACTTGTTCCATAATGGTTAATGTATTCCGAGGCACGGAGCGCTGACCGTGTCACCTCGAGCCGGCAAAATAACGCTTTAAGGACCGGACACCTTCATAAACGCTATCTGAGAGAGATCTTACACTTGGGACTTTCATTTGGATATAAAAGATATGTGGATATTTGCTGTTTCTGTTTGTGGTCCAAATCGGTTAAAAAAGGATCTTTGGAATGTGTCTTTTACTCTGTATTCATTTCGTAGTCTTTAAACGTTTGCGATTTACCCGCTAAAGCGATTTTCGAGAACCACTATGTTCTTTTTTTATTATTACGTTCTCGTAATAATATATCAGAATAATTTGGGGTGTGTGTGTGTCTTTTGTTCTGTATTCATTCGTTTGTCATTCACACGCACGTAAAATTTTAGAAAATCACTATGTTTCTCTTATTATTACCTATATATTCAAATCACGGTTTTAACTGAGTTATAATAAAGTTATAATTAAATAAAGTCTATTAGCTCGACTTGTGTCGGAGCGCTATTTTAGCGCTCTAACCTTTTCGACAGCACGTATTTTCTAAATCTTAAAACAGGAAGGCTTTTCACTTGCAGAATATCCTCTGAAACGCCTTGCTTTATTCTTTTTATTTTGCTCATTTTCAACTTATAAAACGTGGCTCTGGTGAAGTGGAAAATTGTACAGTAATACCCCGACTTACGCTACCTCGACTTACGCGAATTCGGAGTTACGCGATTTAATTTTCTCGTCTATTTTAACGTTTTTAAACCTTCTACATCAAAATAACTTCAGATTGTGTTTATACATTTTATTAATATAGTTTGTCATATTATCTAGAATTAAATTAAAATTTATTTCCTAAATTATTGTTTTATATTTCCTAAATTATAGTCTCCGGTCCCAATTAAACATACTTTGTATGACTTTATAGGTATATGCAAAATTGTACCCCGACTTACGCGAATTCGACTTACGCGGATAGCGCTCGGTCCCACCTATCGCGTAAGTCCGGGGTATTACTGTACAAAGCTAATAATATGGAATCCAAATACGTATGGTAGAACCTATGAGGTTTTTACTTCTTTCAATGGCCGTAGCTTCACGCTATTTTTCTATGGGGTCATGAGACGATCCCTTACCAACCCACCTACTCTTGATGGAGTCAAGATTGAACCTGGTTTAACTAGAATGAAAAGCCTTTTTAACAAAAAATCCTTGAGTTTACTCCCAAACCTTAATAAATAAATAAAAACACCCAACAATAACATACATAGTCCTGACCCCACACTAAGTTCAAGTCTTGTGTCGTGGGTATCAGGAACTACGAGAGACTTTTCGGTCTCACAATCACCCAGACCGAAACAAATACTTTTGGTTCGAATATTTGTTTCGGTGCGGGGATCGAAGCAGCCTCTCGTTTCACAGCCGGCGTCTAACCAACTACACCACGGAGGCTGCCTTATCTCAAATCTAGCCTAAAACAAGTCTTAACCAAAAACACCTTTCTTCAAACCGAGAATCAAACCCACTATAATTCCTCGCACGCCTATGGTAATTCTACAAGCTATATTATCTCCAAGCGCGTAACATCAAGCCTCGGTGCTAAGCGAGTTACGCGGTTGTGTTTTTGCACTTCAATTAACTTATTAAGGCCCGTGTGAGGAGCGCGCGTTAATTGCTCATGTAAACTTGCAGCGGGGGAGAGCGGGGATGTGAAGAGGGGAGGGGTATACTGACGCCCACGATATGCACGTACAGCGGTGTTGTCTTTCGTCAAGTTGTATAAGGATGCATCGTGTCATAAATTTATTGAAATCCAAATGAAATATGTAGGTATCTCATATGTGAGAGGCCGCCTGGGTATGTACCACCGCAATTTCTATTTCTCCCGCCAAACAGCAGTGTAATTGGACTGTTTTATTCCGGTTTGAAGGACATTGTAGCCAGAGAGACTGGACATATTAAGACTAACATCTTATGTTTCAGGACGGTGAGCGGAGTGAAAAGCCAAGCATTGCATTGATATTCATGGTGTTACTTGGCTTTACTACTGTTCGTAAGCTGACATATACCATCAGGCGAATGGCATGGTCGTCTCGCCATTAAGTGCAATAAAAAAAAAACATATATTTCGAAAATCAATGGCGAGTTGTTTGGGTTCATCACATATAAAAAAATCTTCGTGGCTCTACTTCTTGCGAATAGTTATATTTGGGTCTCGTAGTTCTTTGGAGACCCCGACAGGCGTGGCGGCTTGTTAGGTAATTTGCTACGTATCGTATGGGTTAACTATGGAGGAATCCTGCATACCTGAATCTACTCTATAGCAATTTGCGATGCGGAGTCTACCAACCACATTGCATTAGGCATGGTGGATTAAAATGACTTTTCGAAAGGGCTGACAACATGAACGTAGCTGGTAAATAAAACCAAATCGTTCTGCAATATGGCTCAAAAGTTGTGTTGCGCCGAGACTGAGTAAGTTTGGTGTGAGGGCAGACAGATAGGGGATGAAGACAAAGATGAGATAGATAGTGTCTAGGGCGATCCTTTTTCATAAATATTAACATTAGTCATAATTATGACTTTATCGAATCGTTGATACTCATATAAGACATTTGGAATAAAAAAACATATTTTCTTTCACCTAAATCTAAATGGAGGCTATTTTAAGGGACTATATTATGAATATACCAATTCAATTTATCAATTTCTACAGTATATTTGTGTATTCCTGTTACCTAATATAACCTTTGCTAAAGTTACCTAAAGATAACATCAAAAAAAGCTACCCATCCCTTCTTCAGACGACATCGTACCGTCACAAATATGAAATACAAAACGCAGCTCAATTAATATAAAAACAGGCTCACGCTCGCATAACAATTCATTACAATAATTCACAATGGCATTAAAAATTTACAGCGAGGGGGGCCGGGAGTCGAACCCCGGTGTGCGCGGCGCGGTGACGTCACGCAGGGGTGGCGCCTAGTGGCTGCAGCTCCATCCACTTACATCTGCCAATATTTACCTAGCAGGCAACCCCTCGCGGTCCGCGCACGCCCTAGTCGCCGTGCGCACCCGTTGATATTTTGAAACGGTACGCGATGTGGGGACACGGAATACCAAATACAATGCTGCGGGATGACTGTCACACCAACGCGTAAAGGACTTAAAATTAAAAAAAATATGTTGTAACATATTGATGATTTGAACATATTACTATTATTTTCGAATGTTCGAATCCCAGGGCACACCTCTGACTTTTCGGAGTCATGTGTGTATTGATAGTCAATCACCACGCACTAAAACGGTGAAGGAAAACATCGTGAGGAAACCTGCATACCATAGCGATTTATAAAATTCTATGGTATGTAAGTCCACCAACCCGCACTAGGCCAGCGTGGTGGACTATATGGCCTAACCACTCTCAATCGGTAGTCGATTGTAGAGGAGGCCCGTGCCCTGCAGTGGGACGTATATGGGCTGATACAGACTATTATTTTAAGTTTATAGAACAATTACATTATTGGTAAGGAAAGAAACTTGTGACTGCACGGAAAATAATAATGATATGTAGTAGTAGTGTGTTCAGTGTTGTAATGTTACGTGCAGTTAGTTATTGGTTTCTAATTGTGGCCATGCCAATTCCTTCGCTTTAGCCATATTGGTATATGTTAAAATGTTACGCATTTGATTTTAATTTATAATAACCCTAAATTCTTAAGACTTTCGCTAGGTGGCGCTATAGTGTGTTAACGTACTTACTTAAGCTCTTAGTTAAAAATTGTTTAAAAATAGTCTTAGTGTGTTTTATTCTTTTTAACAGTTGTGACGTGTAATAATACCTCAAAACTCGTTGTGAAAGTAAAAGACAGTACAAATTACGTGTATCCAGTGACGATTCAAAAGTGTTCTACGACGTCTTCGTGAACTTTAAAATATTGGTGCTTATCCAGATCAGATCATAACAAAATTACGGGAGGAGACACTGTGCTTCCATCTGAATTGTGTGCAACGTAAAAGCTGCAGCGAACGGTGTGGATTGTGAAAAATAAATAACGGATCCTTTTCAAAATCCGTATTTTAAATTTTATTGTGCTGCCATCTCTCGTCAATCGAACAAACTATCTACCTCACCCCATATTGGACATACCAGCTGTTTATTGTTATCAGCCGCTAGGTGGTGCTAGTAACCAATACCGAAGAGGCTTTTGATTTCCGCACTTTTCCCCAGGTGGCGCCTTCTTTACCTTAATACTTAAAATGATTTGCAGTGGATGCAATTCTCGTCTCATGACTGGCGCTTCATTATTAAAGTGCTGCTCGTGTAAAGGTCATTATCACTGCGAGTGCCTAAATATTGACTCCATCCAATATGCCGCACTCACCAACGACCAAAAGGCAAGTTGGAAATGCCCATCGTGCAAGAACATCACACGCCGTGGTCGCTCAAATCTAAATACTCCAGTGCGCTCCTCATTGATGCTAGTCGTTGAGAACTCCAATAAACCAGAATCTGATTCGTCCATGGATATGTCGTGTGATAATCTAGAGATTAATGCATCTGCTTCTGGCAACAATGCCACCCATCTGCAGTCACCTCTTCCCATGGCGATTCAGGATGTAGACACGTCGGAATGTGATACACATTTCGGCAGGTTTGCTCAAGAATTACAAGCTACACTACAGACGTGGAGGGTGGACATGGACCGAACTATTGGTAAGATGAGTGAATCAATTAATGTAACACTGTCTGAATTGAGAACCGAGATACACATTATGCGAACAGAGAACGCTTCCCTTAAATCTCAAGTAGGAGAACTGTCGAAAGTTTTGGTGGAACTGCAGTCCGCTGTCGATTATCAAGCAACCAATCACATGGACCTCAAAAACCGTGTTGATGATCTGTCAGCAGAGCTAAAATGCGCGAAAAATAATAATAATACCATTGAACTACTAGAAACTAAAATTGACAACCTGGAACAACAAAGTAGACAATGCAATCTAGAAATATGCAATATACCAGAGAAGCGAGGCGAGAATCTGATTGCTCTCATAGACACCATTGGATCGGCTATCGGATGTACATTATCCAATAAAGATATAGTTTCTATTCATCGTGTGCCACATGCTCACCAACATAATAACAAACCTAAAAATATTATAGCAAAGCTTTCAACGCGAATACTTCGTGATAACTTCCTAAGCGCCTTTCGTCTGGCCAAAGGTCTGAAAACTGATTGCTTGGGAATTGCTGGCCCGTCTGCGCCGATATACCTGAACGAGCACATTACCCTAAAAAGGAAACAACTTTTTCGCGAATGTCGAGAGGCAGCAAAGCGCTGCGGTTTTAAGTATGTATGGGTTAAACACGCCACAATACTTGCCCGTGAATCAGATAATTCTCCAATATTCTCAATACGTTCACAGGAAGATGTCAAGAAGATTAAACGCACTTCCCGTGGAGAGAAGTCTTCAAACACTCAAAACAGTACTTAATTCTCGTAATACCCGTACATGTTCTAATGTAAATGTTTGTAACTATATAAATGATCAATGTCTCTATATGCTTATTGTTCACTATAAATTTCTAGCTTATTCGTCAACTTCATATCATGTACCTGAACATTTTAATTCAACTGACGAACTGCTGACGTTACCAATATCTCGTGGCATACGTATCTACCTCATACTGTTAATACATTTTTATGTAATATTTTTAATTAAGTATGTACAATCGTGGATAACTTAACTATATATTATCAAAACTGCGGTGGCACTCGCACCAAACTGCAAGAACTACATTTAAATATATTATCTTGCTGTTATGACATTATCATTCTCACTGAGACCTGGCTTACTCCCGAGATAGCGGATGCTGAATTGGCTGATCAGCGCTACTCAGTTTATAGATGCGACCGAGACCGCGTTGCAACGGGTAAACGCGATGGAGGAGGAGTACTCATGATGATACATAAAAACTTATATCCTACCCGTATTAACCTTTCGCAAATGATGCAAGGGAATTTACACTTTGAGCAAGTATTTGTGTCCATACCTAGCGCCGACCGTTCAAAACATCATGTTATTGGCGCTGTATATATACCTCCTGCCATGCCCAATGATACATATACACTCCACTTTGCCACGGTATTAAATCTATTCCAATGCATGGATATAGATCATTTCTTCCTGGTCGGGGACTATAATCTACCTCTCGTGTCGTGGGCTCCTCCAAACAACTCCCACAGTGAAAGTACTTGCAGCGGTACTTCATATTTATGTGACAATTTGCGTGCTTTTATGACTTCAGCAAGCGTCTCGCAATATAATTTTATAACCAATGGACATATCCAAAACAGAATTTTGGATCTGGTTTTTTCTAATGCCGCTTGTTATGTCAGGCAGGCATTGCATCCTCTTCTAAAGCCCAGTACTCACCACCCACCTCTATTGATTGATGCTCCTTTACCCCTCTCTCAAACTTATCTAAAGAGACTGCCCTCTAGGAGACCAAACTTTCGTCGAGCTGACTATGAGACAATTAATAAACACCTTAATAAAATTGATTGGGATTCTCTATTGTCTCCGTTGCCTTCAGAGCCAGCACTTGATGTATTTTACTCAATCATTTATAACACTATTAAGAATAATATTCCTCTGGTGTCTAGAAAGGCCTCTAAATTTCCCATCTGGTTTTCTCAATCATTAATTCATATTTACAGAAATAAGGAAAAGGCTTGGTCACGATGGAAGAAATACAAAAATGTCTCTGATTACGAATTATTCTCTCTCTATAGGTCTAGATTTAAATCGGAATGCAAAATATGTCTCTCTAAATACACAAACTCAATAGAGGACAGTATATCAAGTGACATCAAATATTTTTGGACTTATATGTCTAATAAAAAGGGTAAATCAACCATTCCAGGATCCATGGAGTATAAATCACGATCCAGTAGAGACCCACAGGAAATTTGTAATATGTTCGCAAATTACTTTAGCTCTGTATATGAGCCAAGTACGCTCGGAGAGACGTGGTCTCCGCCTGCAGATAATCCAATTTGTGACGTCTACCTTACGACAATCTCAGTCAAACCCGAAAAGGTCATTAAGGCACTTAAGACTTTGGATCCGAACAAGGGACCAGGCCCAGACGGCATACCCGCCATATTCTTAAAAAACACAGCCCTGAGTATTTACTCCCCCCTACACATTATTTATAACAAATGTTTATCGGAAGGGTCTTTTCCAGTCAGGTGGAAATCTGCTAATATTACACCCGTATTCAAAAACGGTTCAAAAAGCAACGTCGAAAACTATCGTCCAATATCCATCCTATGTTCCATGTCAAAGATTTTCGAAAGTCTAGTACACTCTGAAGTATATCCGCTCCTTCATAACAATATACTAGCCCAGCAACATGGTTTTGTGAAACATAAATCAACATCCACAAATTTAGTCTGCTTTACAAGTTCTCTATTTGAAAACATGGATAGAGGGTGCCAAACCGACGCTGTTTATACAGACTTTTGCAAAGCCTTCGATAGGGTGGATCATGAGCTCCTTTTGAATAAGTTGGCGTTTAATGGTATAAGAGGTGATCTCTTACGCTGGTTTACCTCATACATAGCCAACAGAGTCCAAAAAGTAGTTATAAATGGATATTATTCTGATAATATACGTGCTACATCAGGAGTTCCACAAGGTTCTATCATTGGTCCACTACTCTTCATACTTTATATAAATGACATAGATAAATGTTTCCATAACTCAAAATTTCTTCTCTATGCTGATGACCTTAAAGCATACCGCAGTGTCGAATCGGTGGAAGACTGCCATCTTTTCCAGCAAGACTTAGACAGACTGACTGTGTACTGTGAAAGGAATAAGCTCCACTTAAGTATTCCCAAATGTAACGCCATAACCTTTACTAAAAATAGAAATGTAATTAATTTCACTTACACATTGAACGATGTTAACATTAATAAAGTTTCATCTCTGCGTGATCTTGGTGTGCAATTAGATTGTAAACTCCACCTTGATACACATATACGTGCAATCGTCAACAAGAGCTATCAGATGTATGGTTTCGTCATGAGAGCCTGCAAGGACTTCAAAAGATCTGCTACTTATCTAACCTTATATAAAAGCTTAATCAGGTCTCAGTTAGAATATGCTTGTTATGTTTGGAATCCACTATACTTAAAATATATTAAAGAAATTGAATCAGTTCAACATAAATTTTTACGTAGTGTGCATTATAAATGCCACCGCAGGCGCCTATCATATATTGATTTACTTGCCGAGTATAAGATGCCTACACTAGAAGCAAGGCGTTCTCAACTTGAAGCAATGTTCTTGTATAAAATTTGCCACGGAGATATAGACTGCATCGAAATTAGTAATAAATTATGCTATCTGGTACCGCGAACAGTATTTCGGCGTGAGGTTAGGACGCGCACGCTCTTTGCAACTGCTTCCTGCAGGACCAACGCTGGTGCGCGCTCCCCCCTGCGTCGACTTGTAGATACCTACAATAATCTCTTTACAGATGTCGACATATTCTTTCTGTCAGCTCGTACCTATAAGAGACAAATTACAAGTATACTAGCATCAAGTAAGTCAATTTCGCTGAGTCGGTGTATTTTGTAACGATTTTTTTTTTTTTTCTTACCTTATTGTTCATATGTTTGTTTCTTGTTTATTTTCTCTTTTTTATGTAATTGTATACATTTATTTAGTTTTTAACCGTTTTACTATATTATGGAAATCTTTTATGACGTCAAACTGTTAAAACCTCTTTATTTTTTATTTATTTTTAAATAATTTTAGTCGTAATCAAATTAATTACACTGTAGTGTGCTTTTTCATTGTTTAATGTGTATTTATTAATTCGTGGAAAATGTTGTGAATTGTATATTTGCCTATATTCCTATGTCAATCTACTACTATGTTTAAATTATAATGTACAATTGTTTATTTTCCCAAATAAATAAAAAAATAAAAAAAATAAAAAAAAAAAAAAAAAATATCTCCATTCTATAAAATTGTGTGCTTTTTCAGAGCCGGTTGAAATGTGAAATAGTGACGTTGTAAAATTGTCTGCTTTTTCAGAACCGGTTGAAATGTGAAAATGTGACGTTATATTTTGTGACCCTTGATCACATGTATCATTTATTTTATAAGTATTTAAGTAATTAGTTTGTTATTCAAAGTTGTTATTCATTACCAAGTTACAGAAAAAGCGCCAATAAAACGTTTAGATTTGTTTTTTTCAGGAGACATAGGCGAAATAACAACGAGCAAATCCAATCTCAAACGTTACACTACGGTGTACAGGGCGGATCGCATCAAACGGTCGGATGTGCGAATGCCCTCACGTTTAGTTAAATCGATGCGTTCCGTTTATTCGGCCGGCGCGGCGTGGTGATTTTATAATCCCCTGACGTGAGCAACGGCTATGAAAATCAAAAATACGCGAGGACTTTGCATAAAAACGACGCAAAATGTGAACTGCATATTTGTCATTCGTGATTTACGCTTGTTTATATTGTTTCAATTTGCATTTCGCATAGAACGCACCATGTTTATTGTGTCATTTGTAAAAAATGTTTATAGGTCGCTTATGAATAAATACCTATGCATATTATAATTGTTGAAATAAATTAATAACATGTATTGTTTTCTATTAGCTACGTAGCTCAGTTTAGTTTTGTGGTAGCATTAATCTTAAGAGGTTTAAGATAAAAATGAATACTAAAATCTGAAGGAACATTCAACGTTTTACAACTATTACCTAATAAGCATTCAACAATGGGTGGAAGCACATTTAATTCTACATTTTGTATAGTTTACTTGAGTTTGCTTTACACAGAATAGATGGACACGAAATGTTGGTTCGCAGTTAAATATTTCAAAAACCTAAACTATCTGTCTTATCTATCACTTCTCAACGCTTAAATCAAATGCATCCCAACACAAGATCTTCACTTTCCATCCACGGCATCAAAATCAGGATCCTATTTACCAATCCAAACACCTTCGCATTGTCATCGTTCGTTTTGTGGGCGTTTCGCATCAACACAAACACGCGAGCACAAAAGTGCGAGACGAAGGCGCTCGAGTGCTCTCTACGGACCACCCAGCGAGAGCAAATACGCATTAATAGCACCGAATTGAGAAAAACAACCACCAACAATATAGTTGTGAAGTGTTGAAAATATGAATATTTAGTTTGAGGTTAGTGCGGAGGTATGCTGTATAAATAAAGTATTTGGATAGTAAGCTTTTTTGTTCATGGGGTTTTGTTGATGTAAATTAAATGTATTTTTACTACGGATCAGGTAAAACAAAAAACTACATAAATCGAAATCAAACTAGAAATTATAAAGGAAAGTAAATGTTTAATTCAATCGATGATATTATCCTTTTTCGTAACGTATATCTGATAGTAAAATACAATATAAATTACTATATTTTTAACATGAATACTATTTGATCAATGAGGAGTAGCCTGTGGAATACGTTTTATAATAACTTAACATCAATTCCACCAACAAATAATTTGAACATTTCTTAAACCTAAATTAATTATGTTTTACTTTATGGCGCCAAAATAACTAGGTAGGGAATAATGATATCACAAACAGCGCCATCTCTGTGCGCGCGTATAAACTAAATGTTTGGTAACATATTTTGCATTCCCTGTGAGAATTGAGTGTTTTAGCCATCTAATAGAGGGCGCTTAATATTTAATAATAATTGGAATCGCTTACCTTAATTTCTTCAAGAGCCTTTTCTGTATATTTAGCTTCCGCTGATGCCAAACCATTCTGAGAAAGAATATAATATGAGTAAATTATTTGGCACTAGTGAAGTAGTTTGTAATAACATGTTTTTAATTTGAAAACTTAAATCATACTAGGGATTATTATCAGAAAAATCGTAAAAAAAAAGAATTAAATTGACCATTGCGCTTATCATATTAATGAATATCATAAATAACTTAATATAAATGGTATCCATTACGCGTCATTATATTTTATACAACGCTGTGCTTTGAATACTATCAGTTCTGTTTTCACTTCATAGATGGCGCTGATAGCCGCATCAAACAAAGATTTACGTGAAAAATATTTAGTTATCCAATTTGTATTTACTCTCTCCCAGCCATCCTAACTACCTATATAGAACAGCAGATAAGCTGATAATTTACAGTTAGTGTCCAGACTGGACCGCAGTATTTGGCTTCCCTCCAAAACATTTGTAGTATCTTTCGACTCGGTTCAACGGCCTAATAATATGACCGAAGCAGTCGAATATTATGATTGATTTATTTGTTTTCTGTTTAATTTATGAAGCATTCTATATTTTTTTAAATGCAGATTTTAATAACTGTATATTTCGCCGGTTCAATGCAGTATTCTCTAGATCAGTGGTTCATAATCTTTTAATGACGAGGTTTAATATGTAAATTGTTTTTGTTTAGCCATTGACCACCCGGTTGCTTGACTGGTTTGGTTGATTGTTAAAAGAGTAACAAAATTTATATCTATAAATAAAACATACTAAAATTATTTTAAGAATGGCTACGTGGACCCCAGTTTAAGTATCACTGGTCTAGATAAAGTACGAATGGTTTACATAATTTTCTCTTGCTAGTCGTCACAATTAGGCCAGCTTCCTGCTAATTTATAGATAGTAAAAAAGATGATTATAGTTTGACATTATAAGTACGCCAGCAAAATCTACATCATTTTACATTTGATATTATAAAGCTGATTAAAATGGCAGAAACAACAAGTTATTCAGAAGTCTACGTTTCCCATTTTAGGCCCAATCGTTTATTTGCATTGGTAAAGAACAATATCGTGTAACAGTATTCAATAAAATATGTTTAGAAAGTTCACATACAATTTTCCTTCACGATACAATGTATGTGATCATTGCTCGCTAAATATTTAAGGCTCGTTTACACCGTGCAATTAACTAGCATGTCGCATACAGTATTTGAAAACAACAATCAATATTTGTCACGACAAATCTAGTTTATATCCAGATGATTGATCTGTACTTTTAAAACTAAAATAAGTAGTTTCAGAAGGCCAATAACATATTTTAGCTCCTTAAATATTCTTAAATCTTTCGAACTAACCACACCTTTTAATACATACAACAGAACATGTTTTAAAATTAAGTATGCATATGCGTCTATTCAAAACCAAATCATACATGGTGTCTAGGATGCAAAAGTATTGTCGACATTTGGTGTCAACAATGTGTAACATTTTTGTCCTAGGAGTGCAAGTTCAATTCAAATAGCCGTTCTACAGCTAAAAGCTGCAGTTTTTACACGATGGATATCAACATAAAAAAATCTATATTCTAGACTTCCTGCAGCTGAACAGAAAAAGAGAGAGATCAATATAAAATTAACTTCATTAAACCAAAATTCAAGTAACGTGCACAGTGCAAAGACAGGCTATTTCTTGTTTGGCCGTCCCGAGGTTTTCAGCCGGTATTTCAGCGTGTAAATTAGGTAGGAACCCGACCCAGCAGCGACAGGTGAGTCCGACACATCCTCATCCCTTAGCGGGTGTGATAGTCCAGCAAAGGATTTTTCCCGCGAGAAAAAAAAACGCCCTAGGCAAGCAACTTGCACGTTGTCAACGCGCCTTTACAGTGGACCCGACGCGGCCGTGAAAGGAAGTGCTGCGTGGAAAGTTGTATCATCGAGATTTCCGCGGGTGTACCGCGCACGCAATCCTGTACACACCGCAATGGTGAATTCATTCTTATAGTATTTTTCGTGTACATTATTTCATAAATTTACTGTGAGGTTTCATATTCAAATCCTTATGAACTTCCATAAACACTTAACGCCTTATAAATGGACAGTTTTTAAACCATCGAATGTTTTCGAATGTCATGTTCGCTCATACTGAATTTAAAAGGCGTTTGAATGGGACCAAACATAATTTTAGTTTTATTTCCTGAATTAGGCCCTTATAGGCTTTCGTTTAGTAAAAAGTTGTTCTGTATTGAATAGTGTCTCAAATAGTTTGTCTACCAGAATGTAGACTACAATTAAAAGACAAATTTCTCTCCACATTAGTTCGTCATAATTACCGCCCTTTATCATATTGAAATAAATATAAATACCCATGCCGAATTTCGGTTTGGAATTGGGTTAAGTGTTTGAACTATTCGTAACTCATCGGTGATTTAAAGGAAACCTTACGTATGTTACTTGTATATATTTGATAACTATGTTTTTAGTCTCTGGCAATCGCGCTGGGGACTAAACTTTCGATTCGTCAATTATATTTATGAATATTTGAGACATTTTTCACAATTACCAAACAATATTACAATATATTTTCCCGTTCTCAACTAACTAAATCTACGCTGAATCATAACAAAGATAACATTAAAACCGTAGATATTAGTAGAAAGTAATGACAATTAAGAACAATGCATTATAATGTAACCTAGATACCGAAGGGCACTCTGAAAGATAATACTATCAGAGCGCCCATTTAGTGAGGTAACAGGGATAATATAGTCTAATTTGCGTTATTACGTATATTGCTGATAATGATAATACAAGATGGTGATAGCAACCGATCTGATAAAGATAAAGCAGCCGAATATCGCCTCTTTTACATTTTATAGGCGATTTTTCTAGAAACATTTTTTAAACCGACATGAAGTGATGATTTAATATATCTCGTTCGGTGAGTGCAAGTGCACAAGCCCCATATTCCTTTCTCTCCACTCATTATTATATCTTTCCTTTTACATTCATTTTAATAGACACGGCAGTTATTGAGGTACAAAACTAGAGCGGACATCGGGAACAAAATCTCTGCGCATTGTACTGGTACAGGATTTTCGTGTGCGTACGCGTGGGAACGCAGTGAAGCGAGAGCGAAGATGATGTTACTGCATATGCGTGACAGAGACAGAATCAAAAGGAGTCATGCGGTACCATTCAGATGTTACAAACATTTTGTTTGCAGTGTCCGCTCTATTATATCTAAATGGCACCTATGATCTAAGTTTGACAGATGTTCATGGTGCTAACTACATTAATATCAGGTGAGCCGTTTACCTATTCAATAGAATAATCGTAAAAAAATGTAACAGATAATAGCTATACAACTTAAAGTCTATATCGAATGATTTTATTCAAGAATAACCTTTCATTGAAGTATATTTTTATGGATAGCGGTAAGGAAATATTTACAAAAACATAGAAATTTCTAATCAAGCTTTGTACTTAGCTTACTATCAGAAAGATAATGTGTGACGTAAACCTAATTACTGTATTGTTGTACTGCGCTAAATACTTTTGGAGATAGTTTTAAATCACGCATTAGATCTTGCAGGAAATGGGTCAAATGTTTTCAACCTGGCATGAGGCGCCTCTAAACTTTCTTATGTAACTTACTGCATGACGCAACATGAAATATTTTTTGTTGTTGGTACAATGTTTAATTAAATCCAGATTTAAGATTTAAGTGAATCTAAAGTTTACGGATGCCGCTGCCTAAATACTAACATAGGAGACTGACATAACTAAATATAAAGGCTTTAACATTATTCTCAGGAACAACTTAAGAATATATTAATTATTTTCTGTCTTAAACTTGAATACTCATTATTCGCGTGCAGAATTACGAAAATAGGCTTGGCCATATTAAAAACTTACTTACTATCTTTTTTTTAATTACAGTCACTATAGTTCTAGGTTTTGAACTTTTAATTGAGCTACATCACAAATAACATTTATACGAATAATAAAGCATAAATACATACATCATTCCTCTCGAGCACCATGGCCCGCATCCTAGAGTAGAGTGCCTCCTCGCGCATGCGCGCAGCGTCGCGGATCTCCCGCACCAGGTCCGTCAGAAAGCCAGGAGCGTACTGTCCGCCCAGGAGACCTGGAATTAAGGAGCCGTGTGTTGGTAACTACCGCTAAAATATAGAATAGTATAAACTTTACGGTATGAATGTACATGGGATACAGTACAGTATCCCATATACGTCCCACTGCAGGGCATGGGGCTCCTCTACAATCGAGAATACGATTGAGAGTGGTTAGGCCTTATAGTCCAGCACGCTGGCCTCGTGCGGATTGGTGGACTTACATACCATAGAACTCTTATAAATCGCTATAGTATGCAGGTTTCCACGCGAAAAACATAACAACGTAACATTCGCGTAAATCTAAGAAACCATAATGACAGCCTCCGTGGCGCAGGCGATTAGACGCCGCCTGTGAAACGAGAGGCCGCGGGTTCGATCCCCGCACCAAGAGAAATGTTTGTGCAGCCCACAAATATTTCTCTCGGGTCTGGGTGTTTGTGAGACCGAAAAGTCTCTCGTAGTTCCTGATACCCACGACACAAGACTCGATCTTAGTGTGGGGTCAGGACTATGTATGTGACTGTTGGGTGTTATTTATTTATTATTATTTATTATTTATTTATGTCAGTTTCACTACATAGTATAAAACAAAGACGCTTTCTCTGTCCCTGTGTCCGTATGTCCCTTTGTATGCTTAAATCTTTAAAACTACGCAACGGATTTTGATACGGTTTTTTTTTAATAGATAGAGTTATTCAAGAGGAAGGTTTATGTGTATAATACGTGCATATTATTGTAGAGAAATCTATATGCACCCGGGCGAAGCTGGGCCGGGCCGCTAGTTATTAAATAATACAAAAATAACCCTCCTTCTTCTCAGTCGGGTAACAATGGGAAAACCAGTAAGGTAGGTTGCGCGAATCACTCGCGACAACAGGTCATCTCAGCATGGTGCTGTATGATAACAGAAGCAACCACAGCGCTGGTTTTTAAGAATATATTAACTCTAATCTTTAGGTGTAGGATGTCCATTGCCGAACCAAGATTTCCATTTAAAAATTCATAAACGCAAACCGACTTCTGAATCTGACTTTTAACTTTGAACAGCTTCTGTGGCGTAGTTGGTTAGACGTCGGCTGTGAAACGCGAGGCGGCGGGATCGATCCTCGCACCGAGATAAATATTTGGGTGATTCACAGATCAGGGTGTTTGTGAGACCTAAGTAGTGAGAAATTCACAGGAATTTGTTTCAGGTCAGGGCGTTTATGAGACCGAAGTCTCTAGTAGTGTCTGATACCTATGACACAAGACTCGATCTTAGTGTCGGGTTAAGACTATGTATAGGACTGTTGGGTGTATTTATTTATTCATGCAAGCTTTATTAGGACATCATCGGCCTA
This sequence comes from Hyles euphorbiae, assembly GCA_023078785.2. NCBI lineage: Eukaryota > Metazoa > Arthropoda > Insecta > Lepidoptera > Sphingidae > Hyles > Hyles euphorbiae. Next base: position 5,465,149 of record CM041053.1, read on the forward strand.
TTTTTTTTTTGTGTTAATTGATTTTATTTCCCTATTGGCAGCGTAAATTGATTGGCAATCGTGCGGTACTAATTTTGATCTCTGTATCAAACAATTTGATCCATGAAATGGAGTAAATAAACTATTAGGCCATCTGAGAATAATTTCAAGTTTCAAAGATCCCTGACTTAAAATTTTAGGTTATTTTCCAATAACGTTCAATTAATAAACTTAGTGCCGATGCCACAAAACTTTTGGAAGAGGATTCATGCCAAACAGTATTATAACTGCTGTATACTAAACAATCATTAGTCACGAAACACGCCAAGTACAACTCAAATACCACAAAATGAAACTAAAGCCAACCTAGAATTTCTGAAGTTATTTTATGTATTGAAACCTACTTTAAAAATATAAAAGTGATAGTTTTATATAAGCATTTGTATCACAGATCAACTTTAACATATTGCATTTTTTTCGTGTGTAAACCTGCATACCATAGCGATTTATAAGAGTTCTACGGTATGTAAGTCCGCCAACCTGCAATAGGCCAGCGTGGTGGAGTATATGGCCTAACTACTCTCAATTGTATTCTCGATTGTAGAGGAGGCCCGTGCCCTGCAGCGCAATGTTTATGGCGAAATGTGCGTAAAACCACAGTGTAAAACTTATTGCGAAGCAAGAAACTGCAGAAGATGATTTGTTCTTTAAATTAGTGCAAAAGGTGAGAGATTAGAAAGGTACAAAAAATAAAATAAGACTCGATATTTTTCTTACTAGTTCGCAGAATATCTTGTCTCCTAACTGTAACTTCAGTAAATTTCTGGTTACGGTTTCAACACGGAAGGAGTTGTAGAAAATAGCAAGTGATATAAATAGTCTAAAAGCAGCGTCTGACCCATGGCATATTGTAGGTGTTGCAAATAAACTATAACAATAATCAGACTTAGTACTATGCACATCTTCAGTTCTACTGGGACAATCACTAATGCTATTTTTGAAGAAATACATATGCATTGTCCTAGTGCAGACGAAGAATTTATTTCTACAAATGTTATAAATGTTTATAGGTAACTAAATTCTCTAAATTCACCATGCGAGGATAAAATAGTCTCTTCTTGCTTAAGATCCTCAGAAAAAAATTAAAGAAAACGTGGGAGTATCTGTGGACCAAATTAGATACTTATATGATATGATATGGTCAGATATGATTGCCATTGCTTTTCGTTTGAAATAGTGTATTCCAATTACAGTTCATTATTAAGGGTAAGGAACAGCTGCCATAGAATACAAAAAGACGTTTAATGCAATGAATAAGTAGAACTCAAAACGTGAGCATCAATCCGTCGGATTTTCGCGGAAACCCTTTGCGGTTGAGGTTATAGGTCAGTGTAGGTCGAGAGCATGCGCTTTTGCTCGCAAATACTGTTTACGTCGGTAAATTAAAAAGTGGGGCACGGTCGAGCACACTGCTTCACTTTAATATGTTCTCAAATTTTAACACTTAAGATTTTTTTCCTTATTAGCCCCTTATTCATAAGAACTTAATGGAGTTTTTAAACGCCGTTAATATGAGAAAAATAGCTAATCAGCTATTCAACGACTTATTAACTTTAAAATAGCAGAGCTTATTTTAGCAAATTGTGGTAATATTAATTAAATTATGTAGCAAAACCATAATGAATAGGAAAACTCAATAAACGTTTTATGTCCTCTTAACATGATTTAACTAGTTTACGTTTATACGGATGATTAGCGGTATTTTTATGAATAAGAGGGTCAGTATTTTAGCTACATTAAAAGTGCGTGGTGGCCTGTTGGCAAACGGACTAGACGCGGCTGCCAACATGTTCACGGTGGTCGCGGGTTGGAATCCCAGGGCACACCTCTGACTTTTCGGAGTCATGTGTGTATTGATAGTCAATCACCACGCACTAAAACGGTGAAGGAAAACATCGTGAGGAAACCTGCATACCGATTACCGTAGCGATTTATAAGAATTTCTATGGTATGTAAGTCCACCAACCCGCATTAGGCCAGCGTGGTGGACTATATGGCCTAACCACTCTCAATCGTACTCTCGATTGTAGAGTAGGCCCGTGCCCTGCAGTGGGACGTATATGGGCTGCTACAGAATTTTAGCTGCATAGTGCTCATAGTTGTTAAGTCTATAGTTGTATCTAGATAACTTACGATATTGATCTAACAATATTTATTTTGATTCTAGGTATTGTGAGACCGAAACGTCTCGGGTTTCCGATACCCATTAAACAAGTCTTATTTTTTTAATCCAACTTTAAGTGTAAGTGTGTAACTGTTGCTTGTATTATTTCAATCCTAACAGTATAACTTCTTGATTTATTTGAAATATATTTTTTCCTGTCATTAGATCATCATCTGTTTCCTGTGATGGTATCATTATTCCATACAGCGATACAGTCAAAAATCTTGGTTTATATATAGACAAATGTTTCACCTGGGGTCCTCAGCTTCGGGAAGTTAGCCGAAAGGTTTTTGCCTCAGCTAGGTCTTTGTGTAGGTTACGCAATTTTCTCCCCATTGCCACGAAAATTTCTCTTGCACAAACTCTCCTACTCCCCATCCTTGATTATGCCGACGTCAGCTATCTCGATCTCACCGAGGACCAACTTAATAAACTTGAGCGTCTTCAAAATTTCTGTATTAGATTTATATTTGGTCTGCGCAAATATGATCATGTCTCTGAGTTTCGTACTAAGCTCAAGTGGTTACCCATACGACTTCGTCGGAATGCTCATATTCTTAATCTTCTTTACAATATTTTGTTCAATCCTCTCACTCCTTCATATCTCAAAGAACGATTTCTATTTCTCCATGAGTCTCATTCAAGGTCCTTGAGGTCGTCGGAGAATCTGAAACTGAGAATGCCTATGCATACCACAACGTTCATGGATAGGTCCTATACAGTGCAAGCCGTTCGACTGTGGAATGCATTACCAGTTGTCATAAGGCAAGCTCAAACATTGACATCTTTCAAAAAAATGCTTAAAGACTATTTATTATTACTATTATATCTTTCTCTCTAAGTAGCTGCATTAAGAAGTTTTTATTTCCTCTTTTTGTCTCAATAGGTAATTTATAATTTATATTTAGTATGTATATTTATGTCTATGTTTATCTATAGAAATATTTATATATGTATGTATATTAAGTGTATTATATAATTATGTATTATATATCATGTATATATTCACTATAAATAATTTGTTTACCTATTCCTTATAAGAGCATGTTTTTAGTTTTCTTTAATTTCTATACTGCCCTCTCTTCTTATCCTTTTCTTATATCCATCCAAAGGTTGTCTGTAAGAAATCGCCTAGGGCGATAAGACCGCCAACTGTACTCTTTAATTTTATATGTAAAATATTGTATACTTTGTCATTTTTTGTGTGCAGTAAAGAATGAATAAATAAATAAAAAAAAAAAAAAATAGATTTGTGCACCAAATTGTTTTGCAAATGGATCGCAAAATGTTTTCCATGACAGCGATTAATCAGATTTGTTTAATTTCTAGGAAGTTTTAACTTATTTAATCAAAACATTTTTCAAGTTTACATGATTTCTGCTATGTATGTATATTATTTTTTATGTATGTATATTATTTACAGTTCAATTACGTACGCAATACTTAGCGATTGTTTTTGATACTGTTTCACTATTTCAAGGTCTGCAAACTATTTCTGTTTCCTTAAAGAGTCGATTGGTAATGCAATTGGTATATTCACTTTTAAATCTTTACATATTTTAGTATCTCTATATAACTTATTAAACCTGGCGTTATCCCAGCCAGTGCCAGAATCCGCCTTCCGGGAAATACTCCATTTCACTCGATCTTCGGCATCCTCAGTAATAAGGCAATTGACCCTGATACATATATTCCTTGACCACATCTAACCAGAGCTTCTTTGATGTACCCCTCAGTCGAGGTCCGGGAAATTGAGGCTGATGCACTGCCGACATATTTCTGTGGAATATTGGGGCTCAGGCCCTCATCGCCGACGTACTCCTGTGATTTTCTTTATTACTATTCAGGTTTAAACCCACTGGAGAAATCGTGTGCTAAAATTCTAATAACTTTTACGTTATCAAATGCATTGTACTGTTCTCACATGATGTATTATTATTGGATCGTGAGCGAGGTTATCTTGTAGGTCATAATAAAATTGTTGTAAAGCAGTGCCAAGACGAACTAGCTCTATATAGTTTTTGACTGAACGACTACTTGTAAAATAATATTTACTAGTTAAGAAAATAATGTTACCATATAACGTTTTAAATTTTCTATGGCAAAAATAAGTTGAATGGTAGATTCTACTTTGGCTTTGAGTTAAAACAGTTGGAAAAATGTTCAAATAATAATTTGATTACTTTTTAATCAAAGTAAAATATTCTGCCAGTGCCACTTAAACTTTGCTGTACTATAAAGAGCAGACATACAAATTTAATGTCGTGGTTTGAGACCTAGGTATTAAATTCAAAAGCTAAAAAATTCCGGGTATATCAAGACTGCTACCTAAAACGAAGCCGGGTGGTAGTTTAAGCAACTTCAGACACAACGCAACAGAAAATATTGCAAAAAAAATCGACAATATTTTTTTATTTTTTTCCTATAGTTATATTTGGGTGGTAAATACAGTTTTTCCCTAAAATAATAGTGTAAGTATACCCTTTTATTTATAAATACTCTTAAGTTATAAAAGTGTTTAAATTATTATTTTAGCAAAAACTATGGATTTAACACTCAAAAACAATGATGTTTAAAAAATCATTAAAATTAATTGTCGCGTTTCTTAGCGAAATTTTTAGTTACATTGTGTTTATAGTCACTAAAACTACTATCCGGCTTCGTTTTCGGTAGCAGTCTTGATATACCCTGTATAACAGGTACTCAAACATTCACGTTAATGTGAAAATGAATACGGATAAATTATAAAAAAGTAAAAGTATAATTTCATGCGGGTAAAAGTAAATGATGTCGTATAATCTCTGCTTGAACAGTTAATTCAATTAAAAGTAAATGTGTCCATTGAACAACTTTCTATATTGTTTCGTTTTTATAATACTTTCTTTTGTCCACGGCGTCATCAAAGTTTATTAAAATTATATGATACCACGTTAATTTAATAGGACTGGCATTAGAGTCCGATTGGACTATTACAGTCAGTCTATATTGTAGCGAACATTTTCTGTTGATAGTGTATGTATTAGACGGACGAACGGATTTCGATTGCAGGAAGTCGCTAGATACAAGCCACTATCAACAGGCCAATGTGGAGATTCTTTGGGGAGACCTATGTTCAGCAGTGGACTTGCTGTGCCTGGAGAGAGAGAGAGAGAAAAGATAATGTTTTACTGTTGATTTCTTTATTCTTATTATTTTAACTGTTTTGCTTCTAAGATGCACCAACATTGTTTTTGCCAGAACAGACCCAGTTAACATAAATTTATATTTCAAAAAAATTAATCGTTTTAATTAATTTAACAATTCTGGAGTTATACGCAAACAAACATAACAAAAACATACCCAGTTTTATATATGAAGAAGTTAAAATCAAAGCGTATTATGTTATTATCATTTACATTTAGTTTAACGTCATTTGCCTTTAGTACAGTCTGGAAACCATATTGCCACAAGAATAACAGGAAAAACATTCCCATAAAAGATAAGTTTAAAGCTAAATTGCAGTCTTTGTTGACTTGTTTCGTTTTATTTGGAAAGGTCAAACCCAGTTTTGTAAAACACTGCACTTTCTGCATAAAAAAACGTACAAAAATAAACGTCGGTCAGATCTAGATTTCATTCTTGACGAAGACACATGAACTGCAGTGATTTTGAGTCGTGACTCGTGTACATTTTATTCTGATCAAAATGAAAATATTACGTCAAGCACTGTTTACGAAATCACGAATTTAAAATGGTATCTGATTTTACAATAAGAACATTTTTTTCTCTATTGCCTAGGGATAGCATCTGATCGTAAGCGATTACCACAGCTCGTGAAGTTTAGACAGGTCAAAGAAGTATAATACATAATACTTCTTTGACCTTGATTATTTTAAATACGGACTTAGGACTTGTACTATGTTTTAGCATAATGTATTAGAAACGAAATCAAAAGTTATTTTTTTGAAAACTTAGTGAAATCAAGTAATTAAATTGAATAAAACGGTGTAAATATATATTGATAATATAATTTCAGTTTAGTTTTTGATCACTCAATGACCAAGCTCCTTATTAATATTTTAGTTTTTGATCACTCAATGACCAAGCTCCTTATTAATATACAAAAACGGACTTGTTTATTCGAAGCTCCACCGATATTCTTCCGGAAGTGAAGCTATAGCTACTCGTATTTACGGGCAAATTAACTTGTCAGATGCATCTCAAATCACCTCTGTGATTTCACCACTCACTATGTCCGGTATACATTGTTATTACGATGTTATTACGATCATTATTTTATTATAATCCTTTCGTTTCGAGCACGGACTCATTGAATCTATCGTGTATATCCGTTCATGTATGGCTAACTATGAAATTAAGACTATCCCCGTACTTTCATTTCTTCACGTTCGTAATAAGTATTATTATCATTTTTTAAGTTAATTTTGTTAAACAACAAATTATTCTTTAATGTTACACCTCCGTATGTATGTCTTCTACGGTTAGTTTCATCAAGTAATTACGTACGTAACAACCGTGTAAAGATTGTTAACGTTAATTAGATCTTTATCAGTCTATTTAACGGTCGCTCTCATATGAATGAGATTCTTTTTTGCAAGATAATTAATTAGCTTTTCTTTTTTGGTGTCCGCGATTCAAATATTATTAATTATGAAATGCCTTATAATCTCTATCTTTATAGCTGTGTGGGAGTTACGAGGGAGGCTATTCAATGTTATGAGCACCCTGACCCCAAACAAATGCTTGTGGATCACACATAGATTTGTCTGGGTGCCTGGGTCGATTCCCTGGTCTCTTGTTTCACGGCCGACGTCTAATAAAACTTAAATTAACTGCGCCAGAGGATGTTGCAGTATGTCTTTTCAATTTCTACTAAGCTGTCATATTTCGGTGAATTTAGATTGTATTACAGTTGCCATCATATGATTTGTAGCCAGTTTGTCGCGCCGTTATATGTATCAGAGAATATACATGTAATAGAATACTATACTTTCTTTCTATATGCTCTTTCAAGCGAAGCGTGAAGAGCCATTGAGCAGACCAACGAGTAATTAATCATTGAAATTCTATCCGAGTGCTACTGCGCTTATCGGCATGTGCTAAGCTAGAATAAAACGAAATTGCATCCGTCTACTAGTTGCAATTTTAGCCCTTATTGTATTAGGAGCCTGTAGAATATAATATGAAATCTGTATCTGTATCAGCCCATATACGTTCCATTGCAGGGCACAGGCCACCTCTACCATCGAGAGTATGATTGAGAGTGGTTAGGCCACATAGCCCACCACGCTGGCCTAGTGTGGATTGGCGGACTTACATACCATAGAAATTCTTGTAAGTCGCTATGGTATGCAGGTTTCCTCACGATGTTTTCCTTCACCGTTTTAGTGCGTGGTGATTCAACTATCAATTTGAAAATATTTAATACAAGACAGTTGCTACTCAACACTTATTTAAGGCTTATGTTAGCAAATACTACAGCAGTAAGTATACAAAACTAAACATATAATATTATTTGACAACAAGTAGTCGTGCTTTCTATGCTTACTTTGTTGCTAGGAAGCATAAATTCAAGCATAACAAGCGTCGTAAACATCGTGTTTACAGTGCGGACGTCAATTATATAAATCAATGATGAAAATCGTTCAAAGGCATTCGCAGACGTTTCAATGTCTACACTTGAGAGCTCGTTCGTTTATCGCCAATCAATGAACAGTCGCGCAAATGCGGTTTCATGCTCTAATTTATCTATATCTATACTGACTAAAATAACATCGAAAAGGTTGCATCACTGTGGAAGATTTTTTTTTCAACGAGCAAACAGATCACCTGTGGTGTGATCACTGCCGCCCATGAACATCCACAACGTTGGATCATGGCTGTGTTGCCAGCCCATCAAATTGGGAGCAGAGAAGAAAGGAAAAAAGATGGGAAAAGGAAGGGAGTATTGGGAATTTGGCAATCTCACTCACGAACGAAACGCATCAGCGAAGCTGTCGATTCACGTCGATTTCTTGGGAGACAGAGATACCGCCCTGGATGAGCCTACCCATCAATACTGTCATGACTGACAACAGCGTGGCTCTATCACTCTTATATAAGTACATCGTATTGAGCGATATACATAGACGTAGTAACAACAAAATACACTTTTATTCAATAAAAAGTGTATTTGCATGGATTAAATTTTACATTTTTTATGAGTTCTCAGCGGTAGAACTAAAACGATATCTATAATGGTAAGTGCAGTGCTATCTAGAGTATCGATTTGTGAGAGCCGACTGTCTTTCGTTAGTAAATACAATAGGCTAATTGCAGCAATTTTGATTATCGTTTACATCGAAAGTTCTCTTTATGCATAATCGTAATGAAGATTTTTTTAATTCGGTTAGTTAAAAATATTATTAATTTCGTGGTAGGAGTAATTGAAAAAGATACAACATGCAGGACGTACCATCATCCTCCATAAAGTGCATGAGTGCGAAAAATATAACTAGTGCCGCCACCGCACTATTAAAATAATATATCTGAATCCTTTTACAATCCATTATGATGCTGTTTTCGGATTTAGGTTTTTTATAAGTGATATTTTCCAGGAACAATGAATACTTCTCAATATCAAACCTTGGAAACATCCCTATTAATTATACACGACATCGATACAATTGTGTGCCCATGGCAGGATTTATACCGTGCAAATCTATCTCTGTCCCGATAATATTCTTCATTTATTATTCTTTTATTAGCACCATAGACTACAGAAATACGAACGTCATTACTATTCTGTTATATGACATTAATATGTTCTAAGAAACAGCAACTAATAAATTCCCACCACAACTGTCTACGTGATTGCTTATTCAGCATATTCTTGCAATTGTCTTTGCGGTCTGCCTGAATATTCAAATTTCAAATAATTAAGGGCCAAAATAAAGGGGCTTATGAGTAACCTTCGTCATACCCAATAGCAGTAAACACTTAATCATAGTTACGTTGAACAAACAGACATTACGTTTGGATTCAGGTGTAGAAGTTCATAAAGATAAATAGTTAGGAACGCAATGAATTTGGCTGCGATCCAAAAAAATATATTCTCTTCATTCCAACACAACGAAATAGTCGCATCGTACTGCGTCCGATGTCTTCTCTTCAAATATTACACTAAATAAATATTTCTAAAAATAAGCAATATGATATTGCTAAATTAAGACGTCTCTAAACTTGTCGAATGTCGATATGGCCGTTAGTGGCGCCTTGACTGTTTTGGCGGGAAGACGTGACAAGAATATATCCTCTATGAGTTTGTGCGATGCGTGAATGAATGTACTACGAAAGAAATTCAAGAAAATGTTGATGATGAAGTAGTTTGCTGGAATTTTTGTTAGTTCTGATTTCTAACTCTTTGTGTTGTTTCTTGCGCCGTTTCTTCCTCACAGCTACAACACGTTCCGAAGCGCTGGTAGCAGACTTAAAAGATCTTGTGAAAGATTATTTAAATAAAGAATATATTAAATTGCATGAATCGTGAGGTTTCGAATGAGATTTTTAGGTCGTGGAACTTGGAATCCACCTTGAAATTTAGCAATATTAAAACTAACACGGTTTGTAAATTGTATAATCGCCTTGAAGGAACAGTTTCAGTCTTCAGACATATCGTACAAATGTAAAATAAAATATTTTGCCAATCGACGTATTGTGGAACGAGGTGGATGGAAATAAACAATGCTTGGACTAGGTCTACATAGAAACCTATTGGATTTTCGAGCAAGTACAAAAAAAAATCGATGCATCCCACTGATACCAACTGGGTACCATTTCATTACTTCACCGATTTTAGGTAACAATAAATAAGTGTTGAATTCTTAACGACACAGTTGTGAGATGAACTTGGTAATTTGAATTCTTTCAAAAAGACAAACGTAATTTAATTTACGTCTGATGAAACCACAAAAATGTTAAAGATAAATATCCTTAAATGTTTTAAAGATAAAGTATTCAAATACATATTTACCGTTGTCGTTGAGTGAATGATTAGGCGTCGCTCCGATGCTCGAAGCGGACCCTTTCTGTAATATCGCGTTGTGTTGTCTTATATTCTCCAATTCCGCTGAAATAACATTCACAGAATGTAACAAATATAAGGTAAATAAATAATTGTAGGTTTTAATTAACTGCATCCTGCATGCAATAACGGAGGAAAACAATGGATACCTGATCAAGACCAGACAGTAATCAACAATTCTCGAATTGCCACACAATAAGAGATTTGCTACGGGATCTATAGTATTATATAATTTATTGTAGACTATACTTCCTCTGCATTGCCATAGCCGAGTAGCTAGTTAAAAAGAAAAACTATGAATTTGTCGATGAAGTCGATTCTGATATGCCAAAAGAGAAAGATGTATATTTATTAGACAAAAGATGATTATTTGGTATATTTACATATTATATGGGTCAGGGTGTTTGTGAGACCGAAAAGTCTCTAGTAGTTCCTGATACCCGCGACACAAGACTCGACTTTAGTGTGAGGTCAGGACTATGAATGTGACTGTTGGGTGTTATTAGTATTATTATTTATTAGACAAATATACAATATATTCATAATTTTCAGCTACAAGACCGTGACTGTTGATGTTATGGTCTCCCAGAGTTTTACCAAGCATGCCACACCTAAAAGGCGGGTTGACGACTCACGATTGCAGGGCGCCGGTCTTTTCGCTTGTAACATGCTATATTTTGTAGGCATAGTTTAATATAAACATTTCACTTTCTTGGTAAATATATAATATAATATAAGAATTTAGGAGCAATAAATAATACAAGCAAGTAGGCAATTAAATTATTCTAAAATAAATTATGGCAATGCAAAAACTAATTGTACATTTATTTTTTCTTACTATTAAAATTAATCTCATTATTAAAATTTAGATTCACAATGTTATACATTTGTGCAATATTTTTACCTCTCATTAAAATTAATGTCTACCACAACAGTTAATTTGATGAATATTATAGTTTCCTTAACCTTAATAAAAATTATCATATAATTATTCATGAAGCAATGTTTATTGAATTATTTATAAACTTATAATGCATTTGGTCTTATTTATAGAATATCAAAGAATAGTATATCTTCAATAAACAAATTTGTCACTACCCAGTGCAATGAAATAAGAATAAAAAATTGATGTTAAACTCATGTAAGGTAAGGATAATATCAAGATTTTCAATAAGATAAGGACTAGGTGTGAGAAATTATAAGATTTTTAATCTATTTACTTAACTATTGTCAAGTCAATTTTTAAAGAAATCAAACATTTACTAATGTAATCAGTTTTTTCAGCCCATTTAAACTATATTAATTAGTTATTCTCTTTTGTTTTAAAGGTAAGTCCATATAATTAGTTTCATATCATATCATTTAATTGACAAATTTTAAATACTCACAAACAAATTAATATGATATAGTTTCCTTGACTCATGTGTTGTGTAGGTGAATAAAATGTGGGTGTAATTTGAAAGGATGGCCTTATACATTATGTGGGTTGGACATTAATTATAAATTCAACCATGACTGTAAGTGAGCAGGTGTACAAAAAATTGATTATCAAATAACCATTTCATTGAATATAATTTTTTAAAGATACTTTTGTTTCTGTATCAGCCCATATACGTCCCACTGCAGGGCACGGGCCTCCTCTACATTCAACAGTATGATTGAGAGTGGTTAGGCCATATAGTCCACCACGCTGGCCTAATGCAGGTTGGCAACAAGACTTTAATTTAAAGAGTAATATCCCTAAAATCCAGAATGACAAGCAGATTTATTTATTCAATAGGTATTCTGATGGAGTAAAATCAGCTTAGATAAAACAAAATTTTACTTAAAGTATCTAATGGCCGAATTCACCATTCATACCTATTTTATTAATTATTAAATATTCTGTCCCATTTGAACAACTTTTGAATTCATTTTGAGTGAAGAACACAAAATATTTTTAACTAAGTAATATTATTTTGTAAAATGACTAAGAATAAGGTTTAAAGTGTTTTGTTTGTTTAGTACTTAACTGTCTTTACAACTTATCACCAATCATTTGAAATATAGACTAGAAATGAATTTACTGTTGAAAAGCTTTAAAAATATAAAAATAACAGTAACTGTTATGAATGCAAAGTAAATACTATTAAAAATATTTCAAGAAGACAGGATTCCAATAGTGTAACAAATTGGGATATCTAAACATATTATACACAGTTTAAAAACCACCAAATCTAAGCAACCATGTAATCCAGTGTGTCCGTGAAATGCTACCTACATTACTCACCTTTGGTACTCAGTAAATCTTTGTTCAGTCTTTCATTTGACAGTTTTAGTGATGCTATTTGGTCCAGAAGACATGTCAATAATCTGCTGCCCACTTGACTGCCAGAAAAATCTGACCCTGTCTCAGATCCAGACTCTGCATCTCCATTTTCCGGCCTGGCAATATCAGGCAGCCCCCTCACACACGGGTCACTGTACCTCCTCGCATTACTGGCATCATCTTTGTCATTGGTATTCATATCACTATTCGAATTTGTGTCGGCTACTGACGTTACTATTGGAGGTAAGCTAGCAAAGTCCTGACTGTCTGTGAAGTTCTTTGGCTGTAGATATGTCTGGCTGTTGGATAGTGGTGTACTGTGGATCTCCTCAGGTTTAATGTCGTTCCGCCGCCGCGGTCGTTGTCTCTGAACTGGGAGGGTCTTATTCATGTTGTGCATGTATCTGTGTTCAGGGCCTAGTAACATAGGACTGCAGTAGGAAGGAAGCGTGGGCAGCGATATTGGCTCCGTATATCCGTACATGTACCTGTATGGATCGTAGCCCGGTGCGAACTGCGACGACATAGTCCAATTCACATTAGGATTAATATAAGAATCATACGGGTCGAGAGTCGGCGTTGGCTCCTGGATATGCTGCATGCTCCTGTCCAGCCACTTGGACAGGTACGACCCCCTGCTGCCGCGAGACTTCTTCCGTTTTCCCAAGGAGCCGTTGTTGATAGGACCGTTGCCGTTCACTTGTTTTGGTGTAGATGCCATTTTCACAATAACCAGATATATTTAGAAACAATGAACAGCACAGTTTACACTTTAACTTTCTCACAACAATACGAATTTTAACTCATCTTTGATACGACGCAATCAATAGTATGAAGTGAACACAAAAATAAAATATTTTTTTCTGCTCGACCGAGTTGGGCGACCAATCGAATGAGTGACCTTTTTAAAACTGTCAGCTGTCATTGTCACTGGTACTTTCTGTCAACGGTAGGGGCAATGATAACGTTCGCTTATATTTTAAATAAAATACCTATTTTATGCACTGCTGATAATATCGCTTTTATCATTTATCAAATATCATATTATTCTAAAGCAGCACCAACATTCGTAGCAATATAACGTACTTTTGGACTTTTGGAAAGTTGTCATAACTCCAATAGATGGCGGTGATTATTCTATCAAGTGAGAATACTTCAAGTAATAACAGATGTCGCGAGTATCGCCAATGGCAAGTGCTGTTTTCATAAATTAATTTGTAGCAAGTGATCGTACTATTCCAGCATAAAATGTATTTATTATTATATATTTTATGCCTGTATTTATACATAGTTTGTAGATACATGTGACCATGTGGTATATATTTACTTAACCTTTTTTCGTATCTTAGAAACACCCTTTTGATCTCAGCTCTGTTGGCTGGTAGAAAATGCCGACGGCAGGCATAAGGTCCGCCTGTGCAATTGTAGGTATTATATAAAGTTTAAGTAAATAATATAGGTACTTAATTAGATATTATGCCTTTAATTTTTCAATCATTGATAATCTTGATGCGATAAAATCATCGTGTTTTTTAGCATTTACCCAATAAAACTATTGATTTGAATCCAGCCAAGTCCAGCACTCAGCAGCAGGCCCGGATCTAGGGGGGGGCAAGTCGGGGTGCGTGCCCCGGGCGGCACGATCAGGGGGCGGCATATTGAATCTTCGGAGACAACTACAAAACTCATCAATAACGTAACACCACTTACACTTTTTTTTTCGCCGTGCGCGAATTAGTGATTATGCGATAGAGGCGCGTGAAAAAGAGATGAAAACTTAATACTTGGAATGTATAATAATTTATCCATCTCAACAATTACGTTTAGTTTCTAATATCCAATTTGTGTTTAGTAGTTAGTTTTAGTTGATTAACCATCGAACGTCTTTTATGTGGTACAGGCAGTGGCGAATTTACTAGTAAGCTGAGTAGGCTGGAGCCTAGGGCGGCAAATTTAAAGGGGCGGCAAATCTGGGCCAATTTTTTTTTGTTTTGATTTACTGAAATAATAAAAGGCAATATTTTACACACTGAAAAAATGGGGTTTGAAAATTAAGAATAGTTAAAATATTTCAGTAATATGTTCCCACGTTTCCACGTTGACAATTTAATAATAAACACTTTATTAAATATCTATACTTGGATCTTTTTCTTCTTCTTCTACCTGACGTTATCCCGGCCGGTGCCAGGGTCCGCCTTCCGGCAAATTCTCCTCCATTTCGCCCGATCTTCGGCATCCTCAATAGTAAGGCCATTGACCCTCATATCTTCCTTGATGACATCGAGCCGGCGCTTCTTTGGTCTACCCCGCGGTTGAGGTCCGGGAATTGAGGCTCAGGCACATATTACCGACGCACTCCTGCGGTTTCCTTAGGACGTGACCATACCAACTCAAGCGGTATTCCTGGAGTTTATCAGCCACATCGCGGACACCAAGACTGTCACGGATGTGCTCGTTACGGATTTTGTCCAAACGCGTAACGTTGCACATCCACCACAGCATCTTCATCTCCGCGACGTGGACCTCCTGGACGTGCCGCTTGAGGGCAGGCCACGTCTCAGACCCATATAGGAGCACCGGCCGCACGATGCTTTTATAGGTGAGACCCTTGAGCCTCATCGGCATCCTGCGGTTGCAGAGTATGCCCGAGATCTCCCTCCACTTAGCCCAAGCAGCGCTTATACGGGCTTTGACGTCAAGGGCGATGTCACCGGACTCATGCAGTACGGACCCAAGGTACTTAAACTTGTCCCTCTTCACGGCCAGTTCGTTCCCCATCACGATGCTTTGGGGGTCCGTACTCCCGCAAGCCATGTACTCGGTCTTCGCCACATTTAACTTCAGACCACCGCTCTCAAGCGTTCCTTCCACCGGTTGACCTTGCGCTCCAAAAGTCGTCGGTCCTCCTCCACCAGTGCAATGTCATCGGCATACATCCAACAACCAGGGCGCAGGGTCCTGGATGTGAGACGTAATGGCATCGAGCACAACACTGAAGAGGAATGGACTCAGCGCCGAGCCTTGGTGCATACCGACATCAATCGGGAAAGGATTCGTATCGCCAACGGCGGTCCGAACGAAGGACTCGGATCGGAGGTACATGTCTCTGATAATGTCCACATAGGCTTCCGGTATCCCTTTCATCCTCATCGCTCACCAGATTGCCTGTCGCGGCACACAGTTGAAGGCCTTCAGCAGGTTCAAGAAAGCCATGTGCAGTGGCGTCTTCTTCGCTCTGTATGCCTCGCCAAGCATCCTGAGTGCAAATATCGGGTCGGTAGTACCACTGCCAGGACGGAAGCCGTATTGACACTCAGAGATAGTACACTCTTGGCGGAGCCTGGACTCGATGACGCGTTCGAAAAGCTTCATGGTATGACTCATGACCTTAATGCCACGATAATTATCGGATTCTTGAACACAGCTTTTACCCTTGTACACGGAAGTTATCACACTCAACCGCCATGAGTCAGGCATGTTTTTGGTATTTAGGATGCTGTTAAATAACGCAGCAAGAAGCTCCACACCGTGAAGCCCCAACGACTTCCACGCCTCTATCGGAATATAGTCAGGCCCTACCGCTTTCCGGTTCTTCATGCGACGAAGACTATAGAGAACTTCTTCAGGTGCAACAGGTGCAACAAGACCTTGTTTCGGGGGCAATTCGGGGTAGGACACTCCCAAGTAAATATCTATACTGGGATATTATAAAATATTCCAATAGTGATACTTTATAAAAAAATCTTGCTTAAATGTGAAAAAACAGCTATTAACATTGATTATAGTCTTTAGACTTCCTTGCTAAAGATATAGTTTTTTTTCAAATTGGTTTTTTATTGTTTACACGCACCCCGTGGTCAAGAGGTGGCAAAATTCCTTCACGGTTTCCTTTGCCTGGCGTAAGAGGCGATTAATAGGGGTCATTGGGGTCGCTGGCACACTCTAAGATGTGCGACAGAACTCGTGGCTTCATAGCGGACGCCCACGGTTTGGGCGTCCGTTGCAGAGAAAATCTACGCCTACCTAAGTTGTGAGGAGCCATATTAGGAAGTGCGTCTGGTGGCACGGCGAGTCAACTAGGTGTTACTCGCTCATCCGCATCGCCTATTGTCCGTAATACATCCAACCTGGCTGCAAAATCTATGCGGTACGGACAATAATTGTCCCCGTGCGTCAGATTGGAAGGCTGGAGACCTCGACATGCACCTTATGATCTCCCCGTAGATATCGATTAAAAAAAGGTATTGTATTCACTCCGTTTTTAGGAAATTGAGTTTGAATCAGACCTGGAAGTTTTGAGGCCTGACAAGGCTATCCTTATAATATCCGTCATAATATCTGTGCCGCTGTACGTATGTATAATGTATATAAATGTATGTGTATGATGTCCTACCACGAGGTCTATTTCATTCTACTCTACCCTATTAACCATAAGACGTTCTATGGAGTCGTTAATTCGTCGTGAGAAATTACCGAATATTCGAAGTATATGGGGCCGTACTATCTCGGAAAGACGCTACTTGATGCCGAGTTCTTGAAACGTTTGTGTGGAATTCGGACCTGATATTCCAAGCATTCCAACACCTCATCTCTAGGGAATCTACATTTTTCTTCTCCCGTAACGTCCATGTTTCAGCGGCATACAGAAATACGAGAAAGTGCTCGAACAAGCCTGATCTTTAGTAGCTTTTGTAGTAGTACGATTCCTCCATATTTTCCTGAGTTTCTCCATTGCCCCTCTAGCCATCGCCATACATCGTTTTATCTCAATGATACAACCACCATTGTTATTTTTAAACAGCCCAGGATAAATGTACAACTAAACCAGTCTTGGAGGAGCCCAGCGACAGTTTGTGATGTGTATTGAAATCCCCCAAGACCATTTCAGCCGACGGGAACTGCGTCCGCCCGTCATCAGCCACATGGCTGAGATACCTAAACAGCTGCGTCGTCTCATCTTCCCCGTTGTGAGACATGTAAAGGCACACGTCGATGCGGCTCAGGCAACCAAGATTCACGTGCAAACACAAAGCGGAGAAGGACCCTCCATGCAGCTTAAACGGTGACAGTAGATGTCCAACCGAATATACATACAAGCATACCCCGACTTTAGGCTTGAAGCTTTCTTCAAGCGAATAACCGGGATACAGCAGGTAGGAATATTCGGCCGGACAACGAATCCGCGTCTCCATCAAGAAGAGCAAAGCAGACTAGGCCGTCTCGAAATGGTGGTGGACGGCATTAAGGTCGTTTGGAGTTCGCGGATGTTGGTGAACTCCATAGTGAACGCGATGGTGGGGTTATGCACCGCTGAAAGACCTGCTTTGTTGAATTGCGCTGTCATGAAGTTGAAAGGATAGGTTTGATGAAGAGGCATCCAGAAGCCAAATTCCGGCCTGCTCGATGCCTTGGATGGATTGCAGCGGCGGGCCATCCGCATTGTGAATGATGCAGACGTTACGAGCAACTTAGAGTCGCTACAACTCCAGAGAGATGTCGCCTCTCTAAGCGTGTTCTACCGCCTGTATCACGGTGAGTGCTCTGAAGAATTGTTCAACTTGATCCCCTCCTCTCCATTCCTAACCAGAACCACGCGTGCTGGCTTGCGAAACCATAGCTTGACGGTCCACACCATCCCGGCGCGAACCAAACGGTTCTCGAACTCGTTTTTGTGCCGCACCGTCAGGCTTTGGAATTGTTTGCCGTCTCACCTGTTCCCTCCTTCCTACAATCCTGGGTCCTTCCGCCGTGGTGTGAAGAGGCACCTTAGCAGGCCGGCATAATTGTTTCCATTGGCATGGGACTGCCGTCCGATGCCAATGGATACTCTGCCTGGGCGGCATTGGCACTTACCATCAGGTGCAATGCCGCCACAATGCCAGGCCATCATTTAAGTAGGCCGAATGGGCAACGGCATGAAAGGGTCGGCATGTCGCTAAATGTCGGCCACATCCGGTCACCAACTGGCACGACGTACCCGCCCAAGATTATGTGCGACATGGTGAGGCAGCCCCTCGTGGTGGTTAGCCATGATTGGGCTCTTGTACTGTACTGTCTCTTTGGCCGGCGGGTCAACACTCCTCCCTTTGAGAGCGATCAAAAATACGTACAAAATCACTATCAGATCACTATTACGGTCTTTACGCCCCGTGGACGGTAATCGCTACCCAGACGGACACTTAAGTCCTACCGCCAAGAACTGTGTCACTCATTTGGCACTACTCAGGGGTTACGTGTAGGAAAACTAGAGTCAAAGCTTACAGACGTGTGTGACGTTAACCCTCAAAAGTGACGCTAATATAAAGCGTGTAAAAATGCTTAACATGGTGGTAAAAAAAATCCCGATGTCCTGTGTTGAGTGGGCGTCTGGTTGCTAAAAATGTTGATGATGATTAAGATAAAAATATAGGCAAGGGGGGGCGGCATTTTTCAGTTTTTGCCCCGCCTCGAAAAAAAACCTAGATCCGGCGCTGCTCAGCAGTGAACTAACTGAACTTATTTAAGTAAACGTTTTGATCCTCATATTACTGGGGTAATTATTCTAATAATGATAGTTGATATATTTAAATTACATTAATTAGGATGGAAAATAAAACCACATTTCAATGACAGAAATTTAATCTCTAAATATATAAAACAATCTGATTTTATATTTACAAAAAATTGATTTCAATTCGTAATATATTTCTATAAAGGTTAATTTTTTATTATATAAATTCCAAATAATATAAAAGACAATATTCCATTGACGAAATATATCTTACTCCTATGGCACAGAGGGGACTCAAAACAAAATTATTTAATAACCAGACAACAACTATAAATGTTTAATCGGTGAAAATTGGCAGTATGTTCTCATCATTCAGTTGTTACTTAAAACAAAAAAAGCATATGCTTAATCATAATAAAATAAAACTATTCACTACAACTAAATATGAAAGTAAACAAGTTTTAACAATTCTCTTACTGTAACTAAATGTCACTTATAATGTGATATTTTTTTAAAACGCATTCATGTCGGACGTAGAGCTTCTCGCACTTAAAAATTAACTTAATTAAAAATGTAAATCTAACGAGATTTAAGTTAAAGAAAAGTAATTGCATTCGTTGATGTCATATGAAATGATATATAACAGATTGTACTTAAAGTGTACCTGCGTTTTTAAAGATAATTAATTTAAACAGAAATAAATAGTTTAGTAAAAGCAGAAATAAAGGAAATTACGTACGTAGTAATTATTCGAGTGGATGAAGTTTTAGGCACCTCTTGTAAAACATTTGTAATATTTGGTTACCATTTAAATAAGTTATGTCGACAGAAAACCTATCGTTTTCTGGATGTGAATTTGACATGCACTGTGACGTTTTTGAATATCCAATTCGGTTTCTGTCTATACAAATTGCGTAAGAAAAAGTTAATACGCAAATAAACAGATTCATGAATGTTCAAAAATATTTAAAAAGAAAATCGTCATGTGAGCAAAACATCGTTGTTATTTATTTAAATGGCACTTTTATACCCTGCAAAATTTATTGTAAAAATACATTAAATATTTCAGGTAGAAATGCCCAATGTTAGTAGGCGTGACAAAAGGCAGTGTGCAGGTGATTATTAGAACAATATGAAACACGAAATTAAGAAATATTGTGATGGAGTATGGACTAATCATAGTCAAGTATATGCAAGCAATAGACTTAGCTTTTTGGTTTTCATCATAACGGCAACAATGTTATATATTTGATTCATTGAAAAAACATTTGCTTATTCTCTAACTGAGTATATAATTTTGATCATACAATAAACTAAATTACCCTCCGTACTTTAACATAATCATTGAGAAATCTATATAAACGAAAAAAAAATACCGTGCCAATTAATACGTTACACTGAATTAACATAGATATTATACCATATGCCAATTTTCTTCATGATATATAATTTTAATATAAAAATGATCACGATTGAGACAGATACAAAGATTATGAAAGCACCAAAATGTGTTGGATAAAAACACCTTAAATTCTTTAAACATTACATGTAACAAAATATATTTTTATTCCGTGTCATTGAACAATATGTCGAATACAAAGTATCTAATAATAAGACGCGCGATCTCTCGTCGATTACAATTGCGTCGGCCTATTAATAAATTTTTCATTGATGCATTGCGCGTACATGCAAAGACAATTTAACATTGATGTATTTTATGTTTTATTAGGCCACGAGTTTCCTATAAGATATTTCTTTACATCTGTCTCAATATTTTCCATAGATCCTATTTTAAATCTAATTTACAACCACACTAATGTACATGTAGGTAACGCATACCTACATACAAATAATATGGTAGGTATACATACTCACTTTATATGTGTATATATTTATCTAAGTCACATCATTACATCACCAGGACTCCATGCAAATTGTTCATGTATACCCACAGTACCATTACGTTAATTCAAACAACACAACTAGCTCGTAAAAACATAAGAAAGAATGTTCAATTTGTGCTCGCAGTAAAAAACTTTGGTTAAAATGAGAAATTCGCGTGGAATCCTTTTTATTATGTCCCTAAGCTTCTGACCCTGCATTCATTCGAGTGATTTCTAAAAGACAATTCTACTGTGAGTAAAAAAAATCTTCCATCGGGAATGTTTGTGTGAAAAACTGAATATTGATTAGAAATACATTTGGTTATAGAAATGCTTTCAACGTTGGCAGTATTCAATCATTCCACAACTTATCCAAATCACGAAATCACTCCTCATCCACGCACAACTTATGAACTAAACCAGTTTGACGTCATCGAAAGCCGTTAGTAAGTCGCTTGTTCCCTGGAGGATGTCGGTGTCTGGCCAGAAGTCTGTTGTGGTCAGCGGCACATTGGAATCCAGGAGTATGTCGGTCTGCATGGGGAAGCCGGGGCTCGGCTGCATCTTGGTGGTCAGGTAGGGGTCGCTGCCCTGGATCAGGCCAGCTGGCGACATCATCTTCCCTGGACTGTAGACTTGATGGAACTTGCCTACCGGTGATAGCGATTGTGGTGTGGAATACGGACTCATTACACGGTCCCTATGGGCTGGGCTCATAGCCGGACTGTTATAACTGCTCGGGCTAGAGGGCAGCGAGTACATCGGGCTGCCGATACTAAGGCTCAATGGCGACATTGGGCCGGCCGTCATGCTCGTGCGTATCACTTGATTGATCGGTGTGTTAGCACGCGACATTTGTTTATTTGGGACAGACGGTACGACGTTTATTACAGGGATCTGGATATTGTTTCTGTTCAAGGCGTTCGGTGGTCCTAATGCTTGTGGATTCCGCATCATCTGGTAATTGGCGTGTATGCGTTGATTCTGATGGGGTTGCTGTTGCGGTATGTCCTGTAAACCCAAAAAACATAATATTAGAGAACGAACTACTGGTATATTGTTACACATAATTTATACGATCGTCCAGCGCAATATCTAAGGGTTTTTGTCGTTGGTAAAAAGGTACACGTCGGATGTATAAAGGATGGAGTATTGGCTTTGACCTTAACACTGAAAGCATAAATCTCAAAGAAGACACGGTCCTATTTCGACCTGATAACAAGCAGAATATTATATAAGCGTTACAAGATGTTGATTTACGTAAAATAAAGATGATTGAAGAATATTTAACGGTACAATTGGCTCTCAACATTCGTGTATTCATTGACACACTTACGTATTAAAGGCCTGCGGTTGCAGTCTCGTTTAGTATTCATTAAGATACTATGTGACTCAATAAAAAGGTTCTGCTCTCGATTGATTTATTTGCGCATTGTTTGATAAACAGTCATGTAACACTGTTGGCTGATCACCTTGCTTCGCTTACCGAAAATTACTTTATTTATCAGTTTAAATTTAATTATTCAAGCTGGAAATAGGCTTCATTAAAGTTTGTAAGACAGCTCTGGCTATTGTTCACTATGTTCCCGAGAGTTAAACCGTTGTTTTGCCTGTCACTCTTCATTTCTGACAAAAAGTTAGTTAAATCAGATAATATTGTGAAAATAGTATATTTTTTTGGCTCTGGAAGTGGAGTGCAGTGAAGCTAATTATACAACATGGGTATTCCAGATGCTACTGGTGGTGCATTGTGGCTTGCCTAATGCGGCCTTGTGGGTGTGATCGATAAAAAATTAAAATTGACCTGCTGGTGTGCGACAACTCCTTGCCCACATGCATATTGCTTAGTAATAGTGATAATGCTTTTTAAACTAGCGGTTTTCTAAGTCTATACCTTTTAAATTTTTAATTCATTTCATTGCGGTATCAAGACAAAATATTCACTGAGAGTAACTGAGCTTCAATGCTTAGTGTCAATAATAGGCGTGCCGCAGTTGATCCTAGCTTACAAGAGTTGTAGTGACGTTTCTGAGAGTGGGATATTCTCTTGGCAATGTTGTGAATCGATTCAATATTTCATCATAATCTCATATGTTTAATCTAGAGTCACGTGTAGCCATTAAAAGTTCGATAGGTGATTTGATTACCGCTATAAGTATTGCAAAAGGTGAAATCCGCAGAGATAATATATTTTCATCTAAAAAAAGATGACACAGAGACACAGATTTTTACTCAGTGCTTTATTACATAACTACAACCCATTTCCCACAAAGACAACGTACAGATATTTCATTTTGAATACCAGTACTGAATTTTTGAGTGTTACTTTTTTAAAGCTTTCTTTATGACCGCATATGTTTTACGAGTTAATGCAAGACTGAGTGTGCGGTAAATATGTGGATGTGCTCTCCCATCTTTATGTTTCATGTAATATCTGGCGAATATTAAAAATATATTTACGTAAATTTTGTAAAATATGGTTTTACAAAATTATTACGCGGTTTATGAATACGAGCTGCTCAGTTCTTGGAGTTAGTAAAAATCTCAAATTTTATTATTTATTCGAGGTAATGGAAACTAAACATTCCGAAAACCAATACTGACTGAATGTATTGTATGCTAAATTTATTAACACGTTTTTTGTCTAGTTTGTTTAACACTCGGTTTTAAGCTCAAAATCATTCGAGTAGCTAATATAATTTTGCCATTGCATCATGACAAATTAAGAAATGACATCGACCTCGGATACGATTTAGCCTAACATATGGAAAACACACAAGATCTAATGAGAAGATATGACGTTCTTAATATTAGCTGCAGCGTCACGATTGTTATTGATAATCTTTGTGAGGAACGCAAAAAAGGATTGATGATTAGACAACATTACGTAAAGGCCTTATTTAGCAATTCAATATGAAACAACAAATCTGACAAAAACCAAACAAAATTGGATTCTGATAAACCTAATGTATAAAGAGGCGAAGCAGAATATATTCTGCATAAAAAACGTCGAATCATTTTGTAATTCAAAGTAAAGGGGACGAATCAGTGACTGAATACATTTTAAAGGAGCGGAGGAGCGAATCTCGCCCATACTGTTTAATAAATAAATAGGACTAAAGTGTGGAGGCTGTCAGCTTATCAATTGACGTATCCGCTAACGCCTATGTCCCAAGAAATCGATTCTGTAAGTGTTATGATATTAACTGCTGTAAAAGCAATAAATGGAGGCGCAATTATCAGATGAAATTATTGTCCCTTTTTTATTCCAATGAATGCCGCGACGAGCATGCTGTTCGCCTGATGATTAGGACAGTAGAATCAAATATAATAATACGAAACATCATGAATTACAAAGCAATGCTTGGCATTCCACTGCGCTCGCTATCCTGAGTTATATGTTAAGTCTCATTATGTCCAGTATTTACTCTGGCTACAATATTCTTCAAATTCTTTAACATGAGATACAAAACTCTAGGTTTACCCCAAGGCATATCGGAAAAATACTAGTCATATCTGAATCTGGAACACTAGACCAATATAGTGAATTCTACGAGTTGTTCCTATCGGCTTTTGTGCGCCTACTAACCCAATATCACGTGCATAATTTTCCACGACATTCGTTTATTAGGTAATTCTTTGAATAAAGCTTACCATTAACATAAAATATATCAGAAATAAAGACAATAAAATTGTCAATTACCAAGTTGATTTGCATAGAACGACGTGACGTATTAAAAAAGGCAATTTAACTATTGTAAATATATTCAATTGTCTTCTACGATTGATAGTGAATTAGTTTTCGCTAAAAGAAGCCTAATGCTCAGACCATTCAAAAATTAAATCGAATAAAAGAATATGGTTTCTTTCAGCACAATAATAAGCCTGGCAACATGGATTTAAAAACTAAGAATAGGCCCTTCAATTTAATAGATCGCGTCTAAACGGTGATAACAATTTATATATATATATATATATATATATATTTACTTTCTGTCATATTACAATCAAGCATTTTCAAAATCGTGCGAGTGACAACTAATTTCAATAGATGTAGGCACTGGAGCGCGCGCACCACTTACTTCGGAAAACTTTATACGCTTTCCACCTTGTCCATATATTTATGGCAATGCCTGGAAAGTTAACTTTCTACGCGCCCTACTCAACGTGTTTTATGTGTCGATTGGTATAAAAAGTACGTTCAGATTCCACACCACAGCAAATATTTATTTGATCTCTAAGAATGTCTCAAGGCTATCTTCTACAATCTATATCTTCTACAAAAACTAACCTAATTTATAACTTAGTAAATTAAAATAAGTTACTTTAAGATCACTTTATTATTCCAAAAACGTTTATCAACTACCAAGACTGTTTTTGTAATTATTATCGATCATAATCTGTTATTTTTTATGAATTAAGTCTTTTGTGTATAGCATTGCAGGAAATTTCACCAGGTACTATAAGAAATACAAACAGTTCTACGTGTTATATTCCATTTCAATACACAAGAATTTCAGTCCTAAATCGATTTGATCCCAAACCATAATGTACGCTGCTATTTGGTATAACGTAGACGCAATAAAAGAGAACTAGAAAGGAAATAAGATGGTCGGACTAAATTCCATGTCAGTGGCCTTTTTATACCCTGCGCTATCTACAGCGGCCATAATGCTTCGAAGGAAGGCTTAAAAAGGATTTTTCTTCATGCTTACTGTCCTGAGTCTTCTGCGAGTAATCTAAATGCATTTCAAAAATATTTAAGTAAGCTCTTGTTTCTACTAAGTACTATTGGCTTTTATATCTCTTAAATGAAATGTAATTGTTTGTTTGTTGTAAAAACCATTACTAATACGGTAATAAATCTACTATGTTCTGGTCAATCTGTCTTCATAAATACATAATTATATCCCAGAATCTGTTCGGCTATAGAAGATATTTTGACTACGATTGATACTATTTTAAGTTTTATTTTTTTATTTGTAAATTTCAAATAACCCAACATTGAACTAAAATCTAATGTACTATATTTTATTTGTTTTCAAAACATTTAGAAAAAACAATATCAGTATAAATTATATCTGAACTGTGGGATGGTCAAAACGTTTCCACTGATAACATTCCGTAGCAATGATGTAAAAAACGTTGCGATTACGCTATGTGCTCTATCTCTTGTTTTTATTTCAATAAAAGCAATAATTCAGAAAACAATAATTTCAAGCTTTATGAATGTGGCACGTTTTTCGTCGTACTTTTTATTTCAATAAAATACGAATTGGCAGATAACTTCTCTTACTTCATCGCTAGATTCTATATCTAATTATTTCTTTTTTCGTCAAATCAATAATATAAAATGTATCACATCAAGTAAATATTTATATTAATTTATATTGTTTATGTTATTTTTAATTATTTCAAAGACTAGATTTTGAATCGGATTAAACCTCGATTTCATTAGGCTTACCAGATTAAAAACTATACAGAATGAGTTAAATTCGCCTGCGTTTAATATTAAAGTCTGAACAATGTACTGTGAATATTTTAGCATAAGCGGTTTTCAGCATAAATTAAACGTTTTTGCATAAAAAAAATGCAAATCATTCTTAAAATTGTAGTGTAAATTTAATGTCAAAGCCGATACTCCAAGGATAATGGGATAAGGATGGGTGAATAAAAATCAGTAAAGTGCACCTTTTTACCAACACTATTTTTTTCTTCATTTTATTAAATGTCTCTTGTCAACTTCACAATATTTATTTCTCTCCAGAAAAATAAATAATTATATAACATTTCTCTAGTTCACATCGTCCACTTACACACTATCAAGTTATTAAAATAACAACGAAGATAAGTTAAAATATTAATATACGCTTTACGTCTTTTTAGAAATTTTGAATAATACTCATATTGCGATGACGAGTGTCGACTGTCAAGCACACTATGACGTACGTATGACGTAGGAACACGTCACACGTCACCCGGTGTAAGACAACGTACGCACCAACTACTTTACCAATACAGCGCAACTGCTACACTCAATGTTCTCTTGTGACTTACAAACACTTGATTTGTGTAAAGAGCTCAAAATATACTGTGTATACGAACCAACATAAAACAGTATACAATACAACTTCTTTTCTAAGTTGTACTTTGTGTCATTTGGCAGTGGAAACGGTCCAATCATAGTCATGTGTCTCGGCTACACTCCGTGTAAAACGACTAAAAATCAACTAACTCTATTTCAATGTAAAAGATAACATTAGACCTAGTTAACGTTAACTAAGCGTAGATTTACAGTAACTAATAAATAGCGATAACCTCTGTGAACAAGGTAAAATAAAACTACTAATATTGACTCGGTTCGAGCTACGAACATAAGACAGTGCGCGCGGCGCGTTCGGTAACTACAGTAACCTAGGAACGATTCATTGTTCATCACATAACCACCACGATATGCGCACTTTTAACTTAAGCACTAAATCAACGCTCCATTGCTTATGAATTTACCGCGTTACAATAAAACCGCGGGTTTACCCGCACATCTCCTAAAACTAATTCTGGTTAACGCCCTCGGGCGAAGCACGAGATTGCAAGTCTGTGGAAGATTAACTACGCCAACCGGTCCTCGCGCCGAGTCCCTACCACTACTCGCCTGACGGTCGAATTGCCTTTACAGACTTTAATCTGGCTCGTATCATTTATTGTCTCGTGGGACTTGCTGATTACAGTAATAAGATGCGAGTTCAGTCAGACACTGGTATGTATACGGTTAATATCACATGTATCGACGGCACTGTGTTTAAATCTAATTCGTAACATTCCGACCAGAGTAAAGTGCTGCGCGGCTCGGAACTAGCTAGAGGCAATTATCGTTTGAACACTGGACGCGCATTATCACAGTTTATGAGTGCGAGGGCGGAGCGCCTCAGGCCTTGGCTTTGTGTCGCGGCCGGCACTGCACCATGCAGATATAGCCGGCGTCCACGTCGCAGCCGCTCACCAGGAGGTTCATGAGCACGCTGGACGACGGCGAGCTGGTCGCGCGCGCCTGCGCCGGCGACGGGCTGCGCTTCACACGTTTCGCGCTCGGCTCCTGCTCCTGTTTCAACACTCTCTTCACTCCCGTGTCCCAAGAGGCAACGCTCCTGCTTGGTATGAGGCCTAAAACAAATCAAACTCGTTATAGAATAAATTCTCAGGTAAAATTAATGAACACTTGGATATTGAATTGAAAGTTACCTTGATTTGAATATATATTGGTAATGAGATCCTGTGGCGGCGGCCCAGTGGTCGACGCCGTGAGCAAGCGCTGCAGCGCGGGCGCGGGCGAGGTGCTGTGCGTCTCCGTGGGCTGCGGCCTGGCGAGACTGACACTATCGGGCAGCGCACCCCACATGACAGCCGGCTCCAGCACTGGCAACTCATCGCTGGTCGGTATGAATGGGGAGTTTCCATCATCAATGTCATTATCAGACCTTGTGCCATCAAAAGCGTCTAATGACAGTTCTGTTAATAACGACGACTGTTCACATGATGATTCATTCTCCTGGAAGAATATGTAAAGTCGTAACATAAAAACGATAAAAAGAATTAAAAAGCCAATATTTAGCTTGATTTGAAAGTAATATTTACCTGAGGTTCGGGTGAAGACAATAATAACGAATCAGGAGTTAGAGAGTCTACCGGTGAGGCATTAGCCAAATCATCTTCCAAAAGGCTGCAGTAATTGTCGCTTAGTATAAAATCATCGAACATGTCAAACGGACTGTTCTCCAGAGGGATGCAAGCGTCGCCAGCCGTAGGTGCCAAGTGGGTCAAATCTTCCGGCTCGTCTTTAAGCACTAAAAGAAAAAACACGGCGTTATAATGGAGGAAGCTGCGTCAACGAAAACGACAAAACAATAAAGCAACATCAGATACCTAAGCTGTGGTTCGAGAGCCACTCACTTGTAAGTCCCTCGTCTTGGGAGAACATGAGAAAGCCTTTATTCATTTCTTTCTTTCGCGGTGCGAAAATAAGCTCTGTGACGGGTATAGGGCGCTCGACGTCGGGCGGCACGGCGGCGACTATTGCGCCGTTGGCGGGCGGCGGGACGGGCGCGAGCGGGGTCACCGCGGGCTTCAGATCCGCGTGTTGCACTTGGTGCGCTGCGAACACCTCATCTTTGCACTCGATACCGCTGTGGACAAAAAACTCGGTAATTTCGTCGCCCATCGGGCACACCTAATTACGATGCACTACTTTAAAAATGTCACGGTCCACCGCCTTTCATGATTTAAGTGTGCGTCACACGAGTGCCCCGCCATGTGTGATAATTTAAAACTGCACGGTTATTAGTGTTGAGTGGAATCGTACATTATAGTGCTAATCGGCTTTGCATACGCGCGGAGGTGTAGGAAGTGTGAATAGCAAAATACATAAGTACACACAGGACACATTGTCGTCGCGGTGTAAGTTATACAATAGCGACAAGTTAGCAGAGTAATCTGTCAACAATATTCAAGGTTGACGCATGGCAGAGACGAGCTGCCCGCTGACAGATTTGAGCCGATAAACGTTAATTTGTTCCGCGTCTAGCTTCGAAAAGTCTAGCAAACTAAACCATAAACCCAGACGTGCTCACTTAATTAATCACTATGAATAAAAATATTATCATAATTTTGGTCAAACATAACAACACAATGCTGAAGAATTTCACAAGTATGCTGATGGGGCAATATGATATTTTACTTACATAAACAATACAAATTGTTGAAATGTCACTATATCACTAAATGTCAAGAGATAAGCAACGTAGAATGAACATACGAATGTTTTACTGAAACTAATAATAACTCTGAGACAAAAAACACAAATATTGACTGTGTCTGATAATGTAGTTGGCGGTAGTATATCTTAATACCTATATCAACTTGTCGATAATAAGTCACATAACTCAACATTTAATGAGCGCGCTGTAATACCAATCAACGCGTCTTAACTACACCACACACCATACGTATTTAACCAAACAGAAGGCTACTGATAAAAAGATAACATCTGTAGAGCGGCAGTGTACATTATTGTACATATTAAGGGTTAATTAATGAACGTAGCGCAATAAGATAACCCAAGCAACGCTCCTCAGCAAGCCATTTGCGTCAATTGATATCAAAATCAGCTCTGAAACTGATACAAAAACGCTCAAGCGATAATGGAAAAGTTGTTGATGAGCTGATAGTTTTCATTAACCCTAAAGATCATCGCTGATACAATATATATATAATATGGTATAATTAACTCAATGCTACGCAGGCCCGATGCAGCGTATATTTTCGTACAGACTTAATCAAAAAAATATTTTGGAATATTACAACATGTCTCATTGCAAAAAACTTATCTTGACGTGGATATTATCTGAATCAAGGCTCCGTGATTCATTGCGACGTAATACCACACACCGCAGCACGAGTGGAAACTCACGGCGTGCCAGACGAAAAAGAGGGTGTGTTTTATTTGGACATTGCATTACGCGCTATTTTAGAAAGTGAGTTTATTTGAAAGGGACAGCCGTTCGTTTTAGTAGCACGTTAGAGGGAGACGTCTCGATGCTAGTAAGTACGGCCTTGCTAACAACCTTGCCCATCCTCAGTTTTCACCCTCTCAGACGAGCCCTCATACTTTCACCACTCCGGCCATTCACCAGATGCGGATGCGCGCGCACAGCACACGCGGTTCCTATCGATTTAGAAACAGAGATTCCGATTCATCGTCGTCTTGCGTCAAGGGGCTACGCCGTGACGTTTCTTCACGAATGCATACATAAACAAGTCGCTCATGCCGTCTCAAAACCTGCCGATGCAGACGTATAAATCTATGTAGGTACGAGAGATTAGAGTATAAAACGAGGAGTGAGGACTAGATATCGATTCTGTCTGTGGTGAGAGTCTGTTAGGCAATCTTGCGTAACAGCAAAAAGGTCTAAACAGTAAAGAAATAGAGCAGCTGTTCGGCGGCGACCTTGGCCGTGATACCGTTGAACGGGCAGCGCAATCCGACAATTACATCTGCCACGGTCGAGGCTGGCTGACGTCACCACATATATGTATAATCTTATAATTACTTGTCCCATTAAAACACAAAATAATTCCCGAAATATACCTGTACAAAATAATTAAACTTGAATATTCCTATCTTAATTAATGAAATAATTAGCAACTCGCACCTGACTGAACTCAATAAAGATAGAGTGATAAGTTCGGTAAGGTTTGTTTTTAATTCAACTAATCTAGCGACGCCGCAGAATTACTAAAATGAGATAATACTGATTGCAGACGTCGGTGACGATAAAACTTATAATTATTTGGGAATATTTTTCAAGGTCGATTCAGATAAGATTACACAAGTGAATTACACGGCTAATTTGAATTATACAATAATAAATAAAATTGTTTTTTTGTTTGTTAATAAGCGTACATGCATAATACATACACACGTACAACAGGACGTTTTAAAACTGCACTGATAAAGCTTAGCTATTGTGAAGCGGCGACACCGGAGTCATAAAATTTCCACAGTGCCATACACGCGTTTATTTAACTAAACATGCGTCTAACAATGTTTATCGTAAAATGCAAGTCACCAGACGATCACACATTCTTCGTCGGTAGCTTATGAATATTTAAAATGACCACAACAAAAACCATATAGAATATCGAACGCGCGAGGAATTGAAACACGTTCACAAGTCGTATGATCTATTTATTTATTTAATAGGTTCAATTCGAGAGGCTGCAGCTCGCTCACAATGGTTAATAGAGGAATGATAGCATTGGTGTTTGCCAATGGAGTAGTAAGAAGTTGCGGCGCGGGAGTCAAGGCCGCCGGTGGCGCGGTTATGTAACCGCTGCCTCAGGCGGTGGAAGAGGGACGGAGAGACCGCTAATTTTAGCGGGTCTCACACAAACAACACACTGACACATCGCATCAGGCACCGACGCACAAGCCAGAGATGCTCACCGATGCAGCATTACGGAAAACATTCAATCAAATCGCTCTATGACACTGACAATATTTTTAAATTGAAATTAATAGCCAATAAATATCGAAGCACCGCATGCTCAATTTACAGAACCCGTATATTTAAAGCGAATTGACACGAGAACCGGGGGTAGATTGAATAATAATGATACGAACTGAACAGACGATCATTCACGTACATCAATGAAATGTGTTTTAAATGTTGAATGCAGACGCTATTATTATTTTTCGTCGCACATAATTAGTATCGCTGATAATGTAACGGCCGTGACATTAACCGAATTATTCCTAACACCTGATAATAACGTTTGCCGGGCACTTGTACGAAGCACAAAACACAACGTAATGCACTATTCACCGTCACTATTTCACTGTTCCTTACCATGGTGCGCGAAGTGGTCGATGTGTTGTCAAACAAGTTAGTCTGGTGCGGGCGGCGGTCGGTGTGTTGTGGATTACAGTGCGAACAGCTGATCGGGTTCGCGAGTCGCTCGGGGGCGGTAGGGTGGCGCGTGGGGTGTGCAGTGTACGCTTGCGACGATGTCTGTAGCGCGAATGATACGAGACGGCGAGCGGCGGCGGCGGCGCACTCGTCACGCGACCTATCTAAACACATACACTACACCGGCCGATATAATTGGACGATAAATTTTTGAGGATAGCCTGTGTGTTCATCCGAAAGCCACGCGACTAGATAAGCCGGCTCACGGCACCGTGCGTGGTCTACGAAGCAGTCTATCACGATCAGGTTGGTCCGATATCATTGCACAGCCGTGTGATATTCACACGTTTCGGAGGTCTGCAATGTGATAATTTTACAACCCATTCATAAAAAAAATATTATTCATTGTTGTAAAGATATGTCTGGGTTGTAAAAAATATCTAGCCGATAATTTCGTCGAAATGCATATTGATAATAATATATGTCTGCTAGCCAGGCTTTCGTATAAAATATGATTAATATAAAAGTAAATTATTCAATTAACTATAATATATTTGAAACGTAAATCATGTGCAACTAATTTAGGCTGAGTTATTTTGGTTATACCGGCTTTAGTAGTTTCAAAAGGCCAATGAACTCGTTCAGCAAACGGCATTTGTAGTCTGTATTCGACACCTTATAATTCAGGGCACCATAAATAATAATTTTGTTTGTGCAAACCGTTTTCCTGGATCGATATCCCTGCCTCGTCATTAACATTGCAGACTATAAACAAATATAAAATATTTTTACCTTAACATAATCGTTGGCTAATAAACGACATAGGAAAATGTTTGAAAATAATTGCATACGCTACTCTTGTCTTCATAAAATCTCGTGCAAAAACTGAGTACGTGCGATGAATGCAGTGGATAACCTTCAGCTTTATTCGTTAAGATTATTTGTGAATAGTATCCGAGTCTATGAATCCATCAGGCAGTCGGTCATGCGATACGGTTGGACGATGAAGCCGTGTTGTTCCACAATTTAGCCGCGTAACTCAATACCCGACTCTAATGGACGACGTTGTTGTGAGCTACTGGCTCTGTCGTCTAGCAGATTTCATACACCCATTACTCAATAAAATGCAACACGATGAGATTTAATACGGTACAGCTGCGTAAAATTGGAGGCACACTGTAGTCGATTTGAACTATAATAGGAATACCCTAGGCTCAAAAAGGCTGTACTCGTCTCTTAAAAAGTGGTAGAATTGTTGTCAGTCATGACTCAGCATGAATTGGCAGGCTCGTTTGGGGCATTACCACTATCTCACAGGAGATCGAGGTGAAGCGACAGCTTAGCTGTGAATGAAAGTCTCAAAATCTCTATATTTCTCCCTTCTTTCAATCCCTTATAATATTCAGAGATCGTCATCTCTCAGCCCAATAGTGTAAATATTCAAGACCTGTGGTAATCACTTACGATCAGGTGATCCGTTTGCCGGACCTATTGAGACAGTACGTGACAAAACGTCACTAAAGGAAAAAAAATCCGTTCCGGTTTTGTGGTTTTGAGAAAAAACCTGTTAAGGCATTCGATGAGTTTTAAAACGTAATATAAGTCTACTTTTACGGTTTTTAACTATAGTTTATTTTATAGGCTTACACGTCTGATTTTTTTATATTATTTAGCATGCGAAAGAACACGTGTGGTATACAATCGATTGTTGATTGATTAACGCGTGGTTATTCGATAGTACATGTGTTTACTGTTTAGTCAATAGCTTTTCTTTCAGCCTCAGTACATGAAGTTGTAGCTTGCTGCTCCATGATAATATTATCCAAAAGGAAGAAAATACAATAATAAAAAAATCTATTACGTACTATTAAATGTCTTATTGTAACTCAGTCTTGTTTTAAATAAGAAATAAGAATGTTTTAAATGAAAACAGACTTCATTGACATTGCATGCACGGGCAGATCAATACATAATCAAAAATGCTGAAGGCGAATTCAATTTGAATTTTATTTAAAAAAAATATAAATCAAATATTAAACTTTAAATGGTATAATAAAACTCTTACCCAAAAGGTTACACCATTTCATAAGCTTAAAGAGTCACAGATGATGAAACAGGTACAAAACAGACAATAGGCATAAAAAAGCTACATCTCATATTACTACCGTGTTGCCAAATAAAACACGGATATTTCCTATATAGTTAGCGTTTCTAATAGTGGAATGACGAATACATGTGAATTCGTCATGGCATTACGTGCTTCGGGTCGCTTTCAATGCGTGAGTACGTGACACGGCAAACGTTGTCGAAAACTTTCAATATTGATTTACGAAGACGCCTTGTCTAGCCGGATAGCTGCCGAAAACTTGGAATTCCACCCGAGTGATTGGGGACTTGTTTTCGTTTATTTGTCCAAGATAGTTTTTTCCTAACTTAATACCAAACTTTTTCTGTGCAGCGAAGTTGGGTATTTATATGGCTGTGAACGGTTTGCAAAGAGATTGCATCTGCACAATAACGTTACAGCCAATAATAAACCGACGCAAGCCAGAAACGAAGCTTTGCAGTGGAATTTATCGTCAATTATAACATTTAGCACACGCCATTCAACATAATGCTAAATGGTCGGACGGAAACAACTCGCGAAATACAGTATGGTATTCGCGAACTGCAAGCCATTGTGCAATTAGGGCCAAAGGAGATGGCTGGCGGCCGTTGACCCGTGGCCCCACCCCCATTCCCAGCGCGGTGGCTACGTGACTTCAGAATCGTTGCACACACCTTACATCACCGGAATACTGCATACACGTCATAACCCTCATTGAAATTACATAACAACAACCATTGTGTACTGTAAAAATTAGATAAGATCAAATAGACACTGATTAGAACTTTATATCTAATATTATTGTGACACAATGACTCAGATTTTAAGACGCAAAAGAACTATCTGGATAATTACTAAGATATTACAGGATTGTAATTGCATAATAATTGCAGCAAAAAGTCTAAATTACAGTACGCGACAAATCGTCGCCCCGTAAATGCGTAGCGGAATGATGAAATCCGAAAATGCATTTTTTAAAAGAATGTCTCCCTCGGCTTCAAATGTTTACGAGTTATAATGAAAATATGTCAGGCTCGTAAACTGTAAGGAGAACACATAAACTTTTTGTAATAAAGGACCTGGACAGTTTCTGCCTAGTTACTTTTTATCATGTACAAAAACAAGGCAATAATTGAATGAATATAAAAAATCTACTATTAATTTAAGAATATGTCATATCTCTGTAGAAGTTTAGGGAGTAATATAAAGTTTAATAAGATTTTGCATTGATTGATGACCCATTTCCGCCATTGTTGACCCCGCATAAACGTTTCGTTCGCAGTAAAGCAAGTGTAGGAAAAAAATAATAACTTTGTCTAAAATATTCCTATAAATAATCTATAAGTAGGTAATAAGTCATAATAATTAACAATACTAAATATATATAAAGCAATGTTTGTAGTATATATTTACACATATATTCTTCCCAATTTACACACTTTCATTGCAACAACTAAACGCTGCAGTAAAATACTTGACACTTGACAGTTGCTTGACAGGAACCATGCTTTGTTTACTTGTTTACATTGTGGCACAATTTAAAATACGTCTCGGTGTATATTTTGTGTAACTTATAAAATATTAGTTCCTTTAAATTCCAAATCTGATGATAAAGCATTTATGTGAACGTATTTTTATTCGATTCAATAAATTGACGGATAACCAACAAAACCTAACCTGAAAATAAGGTATGTTTTTGTAAATATCTAAAAACCCTGAACTTCCTAGGCTTTGTAACTTTTCTGTATTAATCTTGGAACAAACCTTACCCCAACAATGCAAAACTAATTGATGTAGACGAGATTCGAAGTACTAGGCACAGCGCCATACAAAAACTGGCCATGTCCTTTACCAAATATATTAAACTTCATTAATTCTAAATTTGCAAATAATATTATAAAGAAGAAAGATTTGATTGTTTGTTTGCTTTGAACAGGCTCTGAAACTGCTGGATTAATTTGAAAAATTCCCTCATCGTTAGAATCCTACATTATACCTGACGAAAATAGGTGGTTTCCAAAAAGGATACCTGCATCCGGGCTGAGTGGAGACGAGTTTGGAAAAAAAGGACGTGCTTGCTAAATTTTGATATCAAATTATCAATGATGAAATGAAAACGGTGTCGGAATAAAAGAAGTAGTGTAAAATAAGCAAGTTCGATTTAGTTCAATTATATCATATACAAATGTATATGAGATTCAAATGCTTTTCCAAGTGGAGAAAATTGATTACTATGCATATTACATCGAAAAAAATATTCATCATCCTTTTGAAGTTATTATAACTAAACGAAATTTTATTGACCACATTCTTACCCGACACTAAAAAATCGTTATGTAGAAATTCGTGACGCTAAAAACAATATTACGTGTATTTTAAATTGAACAAAGATAAGAGTACAGATAGTAAGATTTTTATCAATAATGGAACGTTAACTTGTAGTTTAACAAGATGATAGTATCTTATACTAAATGCAGGCACTCACGCCACTACTCGAACTGCGTGCAAGCATGATCATGCGCGCACCCAAGAATGTTTGAACGGCACAAGTAATACAAATAAAAACGTCATGCCTCTGTACGAGGTTACACATTTATTAATAGCTATAATACAAAAACTACAAAATACTGGATATTCAATTGAATTCGTTAAATGTAAATCAAACATAAACTTGGCTGGACCAACAGATGATAACCAAAACGAATCAAAACAAACAGCGCCGAGCAAATCTGTCAATCCAACGAAATGCGAAATAACGTCTATTTCCAACGATGAGATTTATGAAGGTTTTACGACCTCACAGAACGAAGACCTTCAACTTAAACACATAAAACAAGAGGATCAGATATTATATGAGGCGCATGAAAAATGACTCGCGAAATGAAAGCAATCTCGCAGATTGATATGGACCTTCAAAAAGTCCTGTTATGTGCAACAAAAAATAACTGAACTACTTTCACATTAGTATGGACTTGTTTAAAATTGTCGCACAATGAAACGTGTCGTTGACCTCAGTGCTAATCAATACGGCTGATTTATTTAGTAGTCCGCTCAACGAGCGAATATATCATAAGGTCATTAAAAATCAACTCACAAATATAAATTAGATTAAAAGAGCACGCGACGAGCATGACAAGATTACCGACAGGAAAACGAAAAACATACAATAATAAAAAAAATGCACGAGCATTTAATGTTGCGCTTATCGGGAATTTAAAGTAATTATTTCATAATGACAAAGAAACATAAAATATATTTTAATTACTACTACCACTATTATTTTCTACTGCCGGTCTATTTAGGAAAGATATTCTATTAAATTCCTAGTTGGCAGTATACCAATATATAAAACCATTATTAATACCAATATTCTGTACGTATTTGC
This sequence comes from Hyles euphorbiae, assembly GCA_023078785.2. Lineage (NCBI taxonomy): Eukaryota > Metazoa > Arthropoda > Insecta > Lepidoptera > Sphingidae > Hyles > Hyles euphorbiae. The sequence continues at coordinate 5,503,049 of CM041053.1, forward strand.
TATAGACAACAAAAAATATAATTTTTATTATAATGCTAACACCGCAATTAATCCATCATCGCATGCACGCGTGGGTTTCATTCTACTCTATGGCTCATCTGAAGCGTTGTAAAAACAAATTAATTAATTTCATCGCGAAAGTAAAGAATGACACAATGCTTTTAATTACTGTGCATGCCACTTACGTTACGTCCCAATTCTGCGCAATGCATATGCATGTGTTAAAAGGAAGCGGTGGCTTTTTATATGGAAATTGTCGTATTGCAGGTTTATGCATTGCAAGTAGTTTCAAATCGATAGCATTGATGTTATTTTATTCGTATTTTAGATGCTTACTTAGTTTTTAGGCTTTTTGCCATATGGAGCACATTGCTTTAGGAGTCAGTTGATAAAGACGAGACCATAGGTACGACCCTATTCTGTATCTAGATGTTTCTTTATGTTGTAAACCAAAATTTGGTCCTGGATTGGATTGGAGGACCTAAAAGCATCCTAATTCTGATATCCACGATACGGTATTTGGTCCAGGACTATGTGTGTCGCTGTTGGGTTGATCGCACGTTGCCACTGCATAAAGCAAGTAAGTTTAAGCATGGCAGAAAACCATAGCATGCATTTCAGAACCAGGAATATTCTAGAATTCCCAAACAGATTACACCCACGTGTCCCATTCACGTTACGAAAACTTTGGAGCGGGTTGCTATGCATTATCCGGAGCGGGAAAGTGAGGTGAACGACCTGCCAGGGGGTGGTGCACTCTTGCTGTTGCATAAACCGTACGACGAACTCCGGAAAGTGCAGGCGGGACTCGGGAGTTTGAACAGGAATTCGCAACTTAAATAATACAAGAACATTAGATTAACTTGAATTTGTTGGTACAGAGCCATGAGCTAGCGGCAACCGAGTGCATACTTTTAATCAGATTTTAGGGCTGATACAACTAATAATATATGATAGTGATGTAATTGTGTTTATTAAGATACGTTTACACAGGGATGAAGGACATGACGACATAAAATTACAATACGATACGTGCAAATCAATCAAAATACTCAAATATCACATAAACATGAAAATTAACAATTGTAAAGAAACTGAATAAGGAGAAAATCAATCTCACATTAAAATATTTAGTAAACATTTCCATTGGTTATATCCTTGAAATCAATTTAACATTTTTGGTGTACGCATTGCCGATGTGATACTCTGCATGTGGTTTCAATTAAATGTCATCATGTCTCCATATTGAAATATACCGGGTATATCAAGACTGCTACCGAAAACGAAGCCGGGTGGTAGTTTTAGTGACTACAAACACAATGCAACTCAAAATTTCGCACAAAGAAACGCGACAATTTTTATTATAATTTTTTTATATCATTATTTTTGGGTGGTTAATCCATAGTTTTTGCTGAAATAATAATTTAAACTCTTTTATATCTTACAGTCTTTATAATTGAAAGGTTATACACTATTAATTTAGAAAAAAAAATGTATTTACTACCCAAACACGAACATATGAAAAAAATACCAAAAAAAAAATCGTCGCTTTTTGAATTGTGTCTGAACTCGCTTAAACTACCTTCCGGCTTCGTTTTCGATAGCAGTCTTGATATACCCTTTATAAAATAAAAAACTGATGGTGGGTCTCTCATAATTATGTGAGAGTCCGCCTGGGTAGGTACACCGCAATGTCAATTTTCCCGCCAAACAGCTTTGTAACTCTTGGTCTTGTTTTGCTACTGTTCATGAGCGGTCGTATCGCTTACTATTTATTAGGCGAATGGCATGCTCGTGTTCATTGTAGTAAAAAAACCTCCAATTGAGATGTTCCAAAAATAGTGCGTTGAAGAGATTCGGATTTTCCTTAATGGAAGGAAGACTTAAATCACACAGTAGTAGTCATCGTGGGACAGATCAATTCCAACAAATCGCTGAGAAAGCTATAAAGAGGTGGCCGTAAAACCTTCAGTATTAAAAGAAAAGATGCAATCTTTACAATGGCGGAGCTAATTTAACTTGGATCGAAACGTCCGATACCATTAGGAGAAATTTTATCATAGAAAACTTTGCAAACAACATTTCTCATTATTTCAACAAGAAAATGTGTTGCGACGTTAATTCACTTCGCCTCAGAAAACCTTGTTACGCTTTTGATAACACATAAATTATGCTGCGTAATTTTTAATTATTAAAATGAATTGACGTCTAAACCGACTGAATTTATTATTTCTTTTCAATTCTAGCTCTGAATAATGCAAAGTAGTGGTAGAACAATAAGTAACCTACAACAAGTGACCGTACAAATGGTATTCAAGACATGAAACGTTTGAAACAATCAGTATTCATTGTTGTAATGAATAAATTTGAATCCGTTGTCGGACCTCCTTACTGTTATGATCCATCTGTATCTCAGAGACTATTTTATAAATTGATTTCAGCTGCTTTCAGTTTTATACGTCTGTATATTAAAGGCGATAAATCGTTTAGTTGATTTAACACGGTAATTCGGCATGTGTGGTCGAGATATATTAGTCATGTCATTTTTCAATCAATCTTTTTTAATGTATGTATTAATGTTAAACGTGACATGTAATGGAAGTTGCTCAATATTCATTTGCAATCAATCGAGTACACGGTATCTGTTGTGTCAAGTTTTTATTAAAATGTTTACTAAAGAAGCCAATGTTGTTTGTTTTTCTGATGAATTAGTATTTTATTTTCTTTACCTCGTCAATCTCAGTACGACTTAAATGCTAAATACCAGTGCATAAAAAACTTTCAATGTATGAAACTAGGTTACCTATATTTCATGGTTTATATTTTTTACGTTTATAATGTCACTGAATATTGGCTCAGGTTTCCTTTAAGGTATAATATAACATTTCATAAGTATATTTCAACACTTCCAAAACTCCATTAGAATAAAATTTTATCCTAAGTTTTATCATTTGGAACTTACATTTATCATACTACCAAGAAGCACCCAGCGTTGCCATCGCTTACATTGTATAAAATGCTTTTTATTTTCGCATCATTACATATGCATCGACCAAGACACTATTAGTGTTCTAATTATAGAAAAATCGAGGCGTGCCCCTTCATATGTAACGGATACATATCATACAGTTGTTCTCGCATTGACCCAAATGTGGCGTGAAAATAAATTGCGGTGTGCTATGCCACTCACGATCAAGATATCATTGCGTTCACGTGTTACTCGGAAGGTCCGTTTGAGGTCTTCACGATATGCCCAAGAGCTGTTTATTACTGAGAGGTCGCTAAGAGTGAGATTAACTTGAGTAATAGGCATTGTGAAATTGCAACGTGCTTGCGAAAAAATCCTTTTTGGCACTTGCACTGCATAGTTTCAAGTCGTTTATCATACTTGGGGTAGGCGTAATATATTTTTCTGGGTGTCACAACGTGTTGATATTATTTTCCCACTGGACATCAGTCTGACATTATCAACTCTATCGAAATTCGAAAGTTATCAAAACTTGTATTCATGAAGTTTAGAAATAGTCGAAATCTGCAAAAGTGTATCTCATAGGCCTAGGCCGAAAAGATACCCGCAATAATACAAAACTTGTACTGGAACCAAAGAGCTACTAGAGCTACATTAGATTAGATTTAACTTAATCTGAAGTTATTGCAAATACATGACATTCATTCGTATCTTTCAACTGTCTATTTGGTCACGAGCTGACCCGTTCACAAAGTCCTATCGAGAAAGATCTCACAAAACACGAATTTACCGTATGAATTAAGCGCAATATTTGTCCGTACTAAACAATAAAAACAAGGGTACAATAATTAACACGCATCCTTAATAACTTACGGCCTAAACAAACGGGAGGTTACGTCAGGGACCAAAAGCTACGAATTAAACAGAGTTAAATACCTTTAATTTTCTTTAATCCCTCAAGCAGGGTTAGTTGGATACGAAGGGAGTCTGGCAGTAAATTACTTGGAAAAACTTTATTAATTAATGCTAGCCCGAGCTTGCGAAACTTGCCATTCATTTGTCCTCGTAATTTGATTACAGATGCATAGTTGTAACATCAAATGAAAAATAAACAATATAGTTAGGTAGCAAAGCGTAGTTTTTTTGTGTATGTACCACTGACGAAGCATTCTTCACTCACTCGTCCTTTGGCGCTAGTTTTTGGGTTTATTCCGATAATGTTTTCAATAGACACTTGAATTCGATTGAACTTTGCTAAATTTATGAACATAAAGCGATGAAAATGAAAGTTCGCTTGAAAACTCCAATCCACCGCTTGAGATTTTAATTTAAAACTACGTGGGCGTATTCAGGGACAAAAGGTATCTGGCGAAGTTTTATTTACATTACCAAGTAGAACGTCAGATGCCAGTAGTTAGTTAGGTAATGAAAACTGGAATGGCCAACCGGCGTCGAGGAAACATAGCAACCATTACCCGAGATAACCTCAAAGGCGCATATCTGATGACATATGCAACGCTTATATCAACCTACAGCAACATTAGATAAGATAAATTTTCCGTTCAGTCAATTACTAGTGTTAAATGTAGCGAGCGAAAAAAAAAAAATTAATTAATATCGGTTCAATAATTTCATGACCTGTGTTAGTTAAGGCAGCAATTAATTACAAATAGGAAATGCTAATTGACACTCTGAGAGTAGATACGTCATACGCCATCACCCACATGATATCGAATTTACTGGATCAAATTTTATAACTTAACTGGTGTCTACTCGATCCATTTCCGCTTCATGCTCATCAATCAATATTAGCTTTATTAAATTGGGTAGAACTAGCATAGTAGCTGTGTAACACTAACTTCATTAGTGTATCTGGCCATTAGAACGAAGTCATCATGACCGTGCCATATTAGGCAAAAAATACTCTTTCTATTAATTTGTATGGAAACGTTGTACATTACACCGTGAAATGACTGGCCGATGTCGTTCCGTAGCGATTCATATCTTCTATACTTAAAATTTTGTAACCAAGCGATATATGTAAATGGAAGACAAATGAGAAAAAAATATATGGAGGGACTGTATTAATCTGTATTAACTATAAAACCCGAAACTATGATTTTCTGAATATTTGTGTGTATGTCTATGCGGTTGTGCGCAATGATCTTAAAAACGACTAAACCGATTTCAATGAAATTTGGTATGGAGGTAGCTGACAACCTGAATTAGCACATAGGCTATACTTTATAATTTATATCCCGAAATATGTAGTGTTCCCATTGGATGAGAAAGGAATTAAATTTACAATATATTTGATTAACACTTTCACAACACAGGTATTGTATACTACGTTGTAATAAGCAGATACCCTAAAACGGACATTACCCAGACTGTATCGGCTATTTGCAACCTGCGGAGTTTCACTTCATCGGATTGAATATTAAGCTGTTTGGCACTCGAGAAACACTAAAGCTATTTTTAGCTAGAAGTACTTACTTACTTTTATATCAAAGATAAATCAAGTGTTAGGGCTTTCTAAAACGAATTAAGTTTATCGAAATATTCAAAATTGGAATCTAGACTCTTTTCAGCATTGTTTGCTATTCATAGTTTCGGATTTGGCCAACCACTTATATTTGAAAATATCACCCAATTGTTTGAATTACAAAGTGTAATCTATTAGTGTTTATGTATTTACAATAAAATGTAGTAAAGGTTTCAGTATTACATAAAATAATTTCCATGAGAATGTTTTTGTACCAGTTTATCAATTATTATTATAAATTAAAATTTGATTTTTAAATTCGGTTCTCCGTATAAAAATATTAATGTTATTCATAAATAACAAATTATTTATAGATCAAAGTTTTATTTTAATAATCGCGGTTTGTCTAGCTATGTTTCCTTGTTTTGTTTTTAGATATATAATTCACTAGATAAGAAGTCATAATGATAATTTAGTATCAGAATTTAACCCGTTTCCTGAAAGATAAGTTGCTGCGAAACATGTAGCTTATGTTTAAATATCGATATTATACATTCACAATTTTTTCTGTAAATTGTTAGGCGTATGACGTAGATCATGACGCAGAATAGAATAAATGACGCTAGACCAAAAGCCTAGGGGAATAATTCGTATTTGAAATCTAATAAAATGATGAGGAGTAACAATTTGGAAAGTGTAAAATCTTTTTAAATCGACACGTCATGGCAGGGCGATAGAAAAACCTGCATATTTATTTTAGACTTTCGTGCAATGGGGAGATATTTTATTCAAAGTATCATTTGCAAAACATTCAAATCAATCGAATAATGATCATAACTCTACGCAAACAGTAAAAGCCATGCAAAACTTTTTCTCAATGTTTTCCAAAATCATGTTTCTTATAAATATGTTGAAAATAATTAAAAATAATGCTGGAAATAACAGCGTATAGCAGAGGGCATTCATGTGGGCCAGCCGAGCGATCCTTGTGTGAAATTATGTAAGCGCTTGTTTGCGAGCTCGTGAAGGTGGAGGATCGGCGTGATAAGGCGAGTCAGCGAAATTAAAATGGATCCGATAACACCCACACTCGGCCATACCGTCTTCAATATTTCGGATATTAAACCTGGGGTCGAATATAGCGCACATTGCGAAGAAATATCCGTAGCGTAGTACGAAACATTTATTTTTACAATGCCGTACAAAACCGCTTTATGGTAAATCACAATACGTCAGTGAAAATATTAATTATATGCAAAGTGCAAACAATGGGTAGTTTCTTTCTCTCTTTTTTACAACATACACACATTATTATTTTTATCTTTTGACTGTCATGACCATGAACAAAGGTAGAAACGAAATAATAAAATAGAAAATTTGTTTCTGATGTTTTAATCAAAACATCCGTCATTACATAAGAAGGACTTGCAAACAATTTGAAAATCGAAAGTACCATGTCGAGTAATATAAAATATAGCCTACACAGTAGCTTCACATACAAAGTCCAGACCCTACTGAAAAATAAATGTCATAGTGTCATAGCTACAAAAAACTTCGAGTTTTTTTTTTTGCTTCATTGACATCCAGACCGGAAGTTATTAATTGATTAATGATCACACCAAATAATATAAATGTCGGAATCGAACCCGGTGTCTCTAACAGAGTTGAGAAGGTTTTTACTCAACTGTGTCCATTGAGCCGCCCGAACTGTGAATATCTTTACTGAATATATTACGAAAATTTCGGGCCTGGGAATTCAATTGAGTCCTATTTCTCCATTACAAAAGGATTACTAGTACTAGCAAGTCCTTTCTATTTCAATCTTGTTTACTAGAGTTTTACGTAACCGTGAACAATATTTTCTTGTTTACTATGTAAAGACCTGATTAGTTTACAGATGTCAAGTATTATTTATAGCTTTATTTTTTCTTTATTACTATGTACGCTGTTTGTATAATATAGAAGGTGTAAGTAACACTTTATTGTACATGTATTTATTATTACGTTATTTCTGAGACTTTTCCTATGAGAAGAAACATGTTAAAGTTATAATTGCGTATTCACCAAGCTGTTTATTTTAAGATGTGATAGCCTAGCCAGTTTGATAAATTAAATATTCAAAATAAAAACTACTAAAGCCATGCCTTTATCAGTATTGTAAAGAGTTAAAACAAGAGCTACCTTCAATAACACAATGCACATCTGTATTACACGGGTCAAACAACGTTAATTAAGGTCAGTTTTTTATTATCAGACCGCATACGAGACAAATTATCAAAGTTTTATGTAATCTGAACTGCACTTTAGATCACGCGATTTCCGAACGATGGATCGTCGGAACACAAGTTAATCACTCATGTTTAAATATTTGTGTAATCATGAACGTGACTGATGCGTGACACTGGCGACTGTAGCAGACTTTTTTTGCGATGAATGAATATACGAGCATGGCAATCGCCTGTTGGTAAATGATACAACCGCTCATGAACCGTAGCAAAATTAACAACACCGTGCATTTAAAGCAATGCTTGGCATTCCACTGCGCTCGCCATCCTGTGACATAATAATATGGTCTGTCTCAATATGACCAGTAGTTTTTTAAGACTACAATTACCTTTAACCCAGAATACAACAGTGCATTTATACTGGCCTATGGCATTGGTTTCATTGAGACGAATGTGTTTATATTCAGCTATATGTTTTATATTAGACTTATTTGGTTTTATAAATTGTTATTGAATATTGTAAACCAGAGATACATTAATTGTAGATAACATAATAGAAAAGGCACAAATAGCAGTTCAATTGCTTAAGGCAATGTACAGTGTATTATGTATACATATACATCCAGAAATAGCAATTTAGATAAAGATTCAAAACATCCCCGGGATAGATAATAATATACAATACCTAAAGTATCCACAGTCTGTTATTATATTTTTATTATTTACTGAAAAGCTTTAGGTATTTATGTTCAACTGAGATAACTTTCAGGCACGTCTGTTTCATATTAGAAAACTAATTTTAATCTTATTAGTTATTAATGACTAGATATTTCTGCCAGTATAATGGCCGTTAGTCTAAAATAATTGCGAAATACTGGTCCAAAAAATGTATGCAAATTCGATGTCGATGATCGCCTGTTTAATATTAAAGATTCTACGAGATCTAGATACTTTTTTCGAGCCATTAGTAGGCATAATACAACAATAGTAATATATTTAGTATAGGAAAATCGTAATATATACGCTCATAGTTTATTTACAAAATTCTTTAAAATAGATACTAAAAGTGAATATTTTATAAGAAATAATCACGATACCGGATGTAAACGAAATAAGATCCTATTTTCTCTTAATGCAAAATCTATTCCGTATCTCCGCGATACGGTGTAATGTAACAGATGTTCTTAAAGAAATAGCAGTTTTTTCCCAACCGTTGACAAAGATAGAACATCGATCTCCTGGCAAGACATTAAAATAACATATTGGGTTCCAAAGTAGATTTATTACTACTAGTGAAGGCAGAGCAAAGAATCACGTATTAATCAACACTAAAGCTGAATTAAATATTTATATTTAATTAATTAAATTAATTCCAAACATAAGCAATAGAAAAACTAGGGAGTTACTAGTTGTACTTCGCTTTCCCACTAAGCTAGGCTTCCCTTCTAATTTACTGTTTAGTACTTCGCCCGATATTCTGTGTCCTCAATATCGAGGTCATTGGGTTTCATATCTTCTTTCACGAGGTGCCTTATAGGCCTACCTCCGGCCTTTGCCCTCATTGTATTAGGAACCCTAGCGTGTGTTGTCGAAATGTTTGTGTTTTCAATAAAACGTGAGCAAAGAGCATGCGATTCAATACTGCTTAAAAAGTTACTTCAGATGGTTTAAAAAAAATAAACCCGTCATTTTTAACTCACAGCGTCACAAACATCTTATATATTTAAATACAAAAGCCAATAAACAATACACCATCGTCTGATAAAGTCACACCATCCCAACACGGATATCGTTACGCAAATCGCAGGTACAAAAAACACGAGTTATTATTAAATGAAGTTCAAAGATGACGCCACGAGCGACACGTGAAAAGCCCAATGACGAACGAAATGTTTCATGCAACCCAAAGGAACCCATAAAACCGATAGGACTTACGAAACGCTTACAGCTAAGGGACAAGGGAGATCTGCCTGCGATTTCTTTGATAGCCCTTCAAAGCTATTCAATTTTGAACGGAAATTGACGACTGCAAAATGAATAGGATGAGATCCATTCAATATTAAAAAGGAGTATTTTATCTTTGAGTTATGATATAAATATGAAATACGTTTTAAATAAAAGAGTTATGAACATTATATAAGTTTGAACTCGATTTTCACGTCACGTCATCCGTTTGAGTTTTTAGATTCTACGTCTTGAAATTTAGGATTTGTCCTGCACAGAATTAGAAAGTTCAAAAATGGATGACGCCAGGCAATTTAGGTCCGACACTGCCTGGTGTAATTAATGTTACACACTTAAAAACTATGTTATGCCTTTTTCACGTAATACGATACTGACAACTCGAAATGCTTATTACAAAGTATAATTCGTTTTAAAATTAAGTTTCACAGAAATAAAGTCACATAATACAATGATATCATCATTTTTTAACAGTAAACTGTTTAACTGAGAGATTTATGGGTTATAAATAAAATGATAGTCAACAATAAGCAAACAGTAATCCTCTGTCCCTTTAAGACAATGTTTGCGATGATCGCCAACTTTTAATCTATTTTGGTTCACAAACGTAGTAGGCAGCGAATCCGCTTTCACGCTTGGCGGAGACTGCGCACGTGCTAGGAACTTAAATAATAAAAATAGTTTTTTTCGCAGAAGTTGATAAAAAAAACCTTTGTATAAATATGGACAATATGAGAAAACCAAGATTCAGTTTATCGAAGATAGGTTTACTGATTATAAAATTGTGCAGAACGAAGAAGAATCGTTTAAGCACGAAACTCTTTGCAATAACAACACAACTTGAGTACTAAATAAAGCTTTAATGGTCGGAAATAAACCCGTAAAAACTAGACGCAACTTCAGTTACGACCATTTTACTTCCGAAAATATCTGAAAATATTTGATTTGCGATAACAAACAATACGATTATGTTGTGACCAATTTCGACTATGATGAAATTCATAGACTGTTGTATTCTTTAAACTTATTTACTCAAAGCTGCAAGGAGCGGAAATCCTCCAAATCTTGAAAATGAGTAATGTATAATTGAGTACCTAGTTCAAGATAAATCGAAATCTGTAGGATTAAACATAATCATACGATTAAAAACTCATCGATCTAAAACATAGTCGATTTGATACCAAGCCAAAAAAGGCTTTGTATAATCTAGTCGTTAAAATTAAAATTAAAGATTTATCTATACTGCCAAACAACGGTTTCGTCATTATTATCGACTGTTTTCATGACAGATAAATGTGCTTCGATAAAAGCTATTGTGTAATTGCAAGATGCAAAATATTTAACTAGACTAAAGCGTTTAAGCTAGATAAGAAAATTAGGGACTTTAAGTACTTGTTAATTACCTACGTGATAAATAAACGTGTTAATTTCAAAGGATTGTGTTAAATCGTTGTGGGAATAAAATATTTCCAACCGCATACTGACTTTCTTATCAATAATAATATGTCAATGTAGCAAGCAACCGTATCAATGTATATTTATAAAATTACATTCACAAATGATAACACAGATAAATTTCGAGTTGCTATCAACGATATAAGTGTCCGACAAAGAATAATGTCGACAGATATTCAAATGACAACATCTAATCACACAAGATAAATTTGAAAGAAAATCGAATGTGTACCAGCATTTAATTAAACAGAGAGAAAGGCTCGGCCTTAATGCCACTCAAGGGATAGGAAACTTTCATGACAAACTCGAAAAGAACATAACAAAGTTAACTCAAGACAATGCCATCAAATTTCGAAGTTTAAGTAATGATTCACAGTTTACTACAGCAATTCTTGGAAACTGATTAATCGTGGCACCGTTTATTTTTACATTGTGTAACAAGCTAAATTCGAATTGTAATGATCAGAGACGTAGTAAATTTTCGTGGGTCTGTAATAAAGTTGTTATAACGATGGAATTAATTGCCAACATTAAGTATCCGGAAGGAAACAAAATAAAATTTGGTACTTATTAAATTATGTATTCTCTCTATTACCAATAAATTTATTCAAAAGACAGTTACAATAAAAAGTTCCGCGTTCACAACCTCTGAAAGTTAGATAACGAGCGTGACCAAATTGTTGGCAAGTAATATAGCGGACTGAACAAAGACGCCAAGGTGCCGTCCCTGACACAAGCCCGGATCATGCAGGTGTTACTTCACTATATTTACAAGTTAATGGCGTATTATCAGCGCGGATTTATTATATTATATAAAGGGATTAATTAAGGTGTTTTTTAACGTTAATAGGTTAGGAGTTTGATCATAATCTCACCAGATGGAAAGTGACGATATAGTCTACGGTGTTCCACGCCTAACTAGATAGGTGCTTATTCACTCTAGCCTTGAAAAGCCCCAAGTTATGACTTTCGTGAAACACTGATTAGTCGCAGGAAAAAAAAGTACATTCAAAATTATGGAAGCAAAAGTAATGCGTCAGGTTCCTAAATTCAATACACGCATAATATTATCATATGCATTGAACAATATATTAGATGCGAAATTTGCTTTTGTTATCTACATTTTCAGCCTATTTGTAAATACATATTTCGTTTGTGTGTACATGATTGTTTTTGGACTATATGTCATAGCGCCTCTCATTCATACTCTCGATTGTAGAGAAGGTTTGTGTCCTGCAGTAGGACGTATATGGGTTAATACAGATACAGATTTGCAGCTTCTCTTGTACTGCATTGCACATAACTATGAAGCCGCGAATACGACAAATTCGATTCACAAGTTGGCATACAAACTCTATATTTAAGCCCATACGCTTGACAACCTGTAATATTCAATCTCTACGAGTAGAATCAAAGATTACTAAGAAACAATATATTAGTACACAATGTATAAAGTGTTATTCCACAAACGCAACACGAAATTATTTGTGCTGGTAAAAATGCAAGTTATCAAGAATCGCCAGAAATAAATCTGATAATTAATGTATTGATATGATATTGATATTGACCCGATGACTAACCAATTATAATAAATTTGCTCTATATTTTCGTATAAAACGTATAAAAAAACAATAGTGTTTACTGGTGCAATTTTGAGGAGGCCTATGTTCAGCAGTTAACAACAGTGTAAGCCTTTGCTAAAATATTTTACTGTGTATGTTTTGTGAACTATTCGTTCATGGATTTTCATAATAATTTGCAATATTTTGCATGCCCTACGATTTTGTTTTGATACAAGTGATTTATTGATAGTTACATAAAAGAGCGGTTACGATCAGTTCCTATGAAAGCCGTATAAGTTTATAAACCAATATTTTTTATGTTGCGAGTATGGTAAGCAAAAGTTAGTAGCGCGACCATAAATAAAATTAAAATACTAAGGGATTTTGAGATTAAATACTGGTCACATATAGTGAAAGGACTTAGGTGTGTGGCCATTAACATACATCATGCAAAGGGCGTGTTACAATTCTGTGTCCCCGCCGAGGTTAAAATAATGTTTAAATGCATAAATTAAATTGTACTACTAAACAATTATAATATGCTTACTATAAGATTATAATATGCTGATAAAGTTTGTGTGGTCTTTCAACTTTCACGAGAACTGACCAAACTGCCGTTTGACAATGTTAATTAAGATTTATAGTTTGTTATAAATACCGGAATCAGAATAATTTATTCGAAGACATTACGCAATGAAGATAAATTTCTCAATCTACTATCTATGATTAAAATAGCACAATTATATAACAAAACATTGAACGCAATGAGTTCGTAAATAAAGACGGGGCGAGCGAAGATTCAACGAAATTAACTTCTTGGACTGAGTAATTAACCGACAAGTGCGAAACAGAAAAGAACGAGTAATTAAAATTTATTACTAGGTAAATATTATATAAAATTCCCTTTATAGCCCTTGAGAGCTAAACGAGCGTGTACTGATAAAATTTTACTTAAAAACTTCGATACAGTTTTTTACACTGGCACGAAAAGCCTAGCCCAATCTAGCCTACGATCTTATTCTCGATTATAGGAAAGGCCCATGCCCTGCAGTGGGAAGTATATGGGCTGATATAGTACAACAATACATCAGATTATAAGTTCAGCGCAATCCATATTAAAACTCCACCGAGGCGCACAATTATTTCCACATGCACGAAACCGGGTCTAAGGCTAAATTGTACTCGAAACACACTTGCTGTGGGTCTATGCCAGGTTTTTCACCAATATGGACATACAGTGGTTGCTATACAGACGAGTAGTAAATACTAATATTCTCTCACTCATGTGGTTTCAAAATTGTTTCGCCCCAGTAAACTCAAATGTAAATATAATAGTTAAAAAAAACTAAAATACACGCTTTAATAAGATATACAACTAAAAAAGTAAAAATAATTGATACTGAATTTAAGATAAGAAAATGGAGTAAAATACATATATTTTATTGTTACAAAGCGTGGGGTGCAGGAGGATAAGTAATTGTTGTAAACACCCCACGCTTTGTAACAATAAAATATATGTATTTTACTCCATTTTCTTATCTTAAATTCAGTATCAATTATTTTTACTTTTTTAGTTGTATATCTTATTAAAGCGTGTATTTTAGTTTTTTTTAACTATTATATAATTGTTTTGACTAAAAACATCCATCTACGGCTGTATTTCCAATCAATAACGCCATCTGTTGGTCAGTAGTAACATTTGACACTTGAAGAATACAAGAAGCTTATACCCAAATGGAGATTGCATTCCGTATATAAAAGTGAAGCACAAAAATTTTACCTTGAATGACGTCGCTGATGCCTGCTATCCTTTTCTTTAGCGTAACAATGAATGAACTTCACGTGAACTTCATTCATTGTCACTCTAAAGAAAAGGATAGCAGGCAACAGCGATTGCATTCAAGGTCAAATTTTTGTGCTTTAGTGTTTTATACGGAATGCAATCTCCATTTGGGTATAAGCTTCTTGGAAGAATACAATGTTAACGCCATCTAGCGATGAATGTAGCAATGGTCATCAATTATAAGAATAATTAATCCTGGCGAATCTAATCAGGATAATTATATATTTTAATCGAATTATTGTATTGTCATCGGTCTTTGACAGGTGTGCAAAATTTGAACGAAATCTGGCCGTTTAAAGTGGGTCAAAATCGCGCCCAAAGAAGTCGGTTACAAACAAACATACAAATATACAAACATACAAATATACAAACATACAAATATACAAACATACAAACATACAAGTGAAGCTAATATAAAGCGTGTAAAAAGCAGTTTATTCATCACATTTTTTGACTAAAATGTAATGAATTGGTTGACCATACGCAATTTTATTAGTGCTATAAAAATTGCAATGAAAATCTGTAAAGTTCCAATCACACTACCATGAATCACTAAATGTTCCATTTGGACGTTTATAGTGTTTGTGTAAACAAAATATCGATGAAAAATTTCGTGCAACTGTAAAAACATTGGCACTATCAAAAAATATATGTGTTTCGCATTCCTTCTTATTCTGTAATATTATTGAATTTAATGATATGATGTAAATACGAGTTTAAATGCTGCGTGACAATAATAGATAAGAGTATACAATAAATCATTTCTCTGACAATGTAAGTATGGAATTAAGTTATATCTTACACTAACATCAACACGTGCTTAGTTATATTTAGCAGAACGTAAAAAATAAAAATATATTCAATTTAATTAAATATTGCGAAATAATAAAAAAATACCTTATTATGAATTATCTTGGACAATGCTAACCCAATAAAATAAAGAACACGAAAATACAAAAGAAATCGGTACATAATTTCCCTAAGAGCTACTGTTAATTATAAAATCAACAAAAATTATGACAAGTAAAACATCCCCTTAATAATTCTATAGTTACGTAACTTTAATAGAAGTTGTTTGAATAGAGTAGTTAGATCAAGATAAGGTCTACGTCAGAGTTATTATGTATGTATTCCTGTGACAGCTCGTAACATTTTTTATGGCGGCAGACCAGTATGTTAATTACGTTGATAACTAAATAAAAACATATGTATAAACAATGAGAAAGTTACTTACCTTGATGCTTCGTTATACTGATATGAATGTAACACCCACACAATAAGTGGGTCAACTCCTGAAATAGCACTTTTAAAGCGAGTAAATGTCGCACGTAATATCTTATATCTAGCCTCACCTGATGACGTAGTTGACGCAGACTACGCTGATTGGCTTCTGTTGTTTGTCGGTGATGACGGTGGCCTGAGTTTGGACCCAGGCATAACCACCGGTCTTGGCTAAGAAGCGGTATTGACCGGTTTCGCATTGTCCTTTCGAGAACACTGAAACAACGAAAACGACTTTAGTCTTCAGTCATGTTTATAAAGCTATGGAAATGTGCAATTAATAGATATTAGGATACATCTACATTAAGTGAGGCTGCAATTAGACGGTAATTCATTTCAACAAAATTTATACAAAAAGATCAGGTGCCTGCTCTAACTTATGCAATCAATAATAGCAGATATTATAATAAAACCATTCCTTCATTACCAAACAGAAAAAAAAAACAAATTAAAGAATCCTAAGCGGAAGATAAGTTTATGTCTAATAATTAAACTATTAAAAATTCTACACACAATCAAGCCTAGACTACACGTGTGCCACCATATAATGTCTTTGAACTTAGGAAAATAAAAATACCATCCGGTTATACAATACTTAATACTGAGAAACATGATCCAAAAGTTAGATGTTTAAAATATCCGCAGTATTAAACGTGTAGAAACGAGTCGATAATGTTGCATTATAAATGTAGTAGAATATTCAAAACGGAATCGTTGGTAAAGTAGCTATGTTAGGAACCGCATTGAAATTTATTTCAAACGCTAAATGATTCTAGCATTTGAAAAGAACTTTGAACATTAACGATACAAATATTGTTAATAATAACCACAAAGCCGCTAATGTCTCTCGTTTTTTTTTTTTTTTTTTTTTTTTTTTTATTGCTGTGAATGGCGAGACGAGCAAGCCGTTCGCCTGATGGTAAGCGATACGACCGCTCATAAACAGTAGCAACATTCCACTGCGCTCGCCATCCTGAGACATAAGATGTTAAGTCTCAATATGTCCAGTAGTTGCTCTGGCTACAATGTCCTTCAATCCGAAACACAACAGTGCATTTAAGCAGTGTTGTTTCACGGGAGAAATAGACATTGCGGTGGTACCTACCCAGATGGCCTCTCACATATGAGAGACCTACCACCAGTAAATAAACTTTGTATTTGTTACATGGAAATTGTAAGCCCAATAGGAAAAGAAAACTCAATTGAAATACTTTATTTAACAATTCGCGTTTTATTGTGTCCTCGTAGCTGAAACGTTTTCGGATGAAAATTAAAGAAATTCAATACAAAAAATCTCAACAGTGCTCGAGTGTTAAACGAGAGCTCGCAATATCAAATTCAATTTACTCCAAAGGCGAACTCGTCAAATACTCCATTCCGTAGATAAATAAAAAGTCAAACGGCCGGTGCGGAAGAACTTGAGACGGTTGTAAAAATGCGGTGAACAAAGGGCAAAAGAATATTGAGTTACATTACAAGGCAAATGTTTACAAGTAAGTTCATTTGCTAATTCTTCTTCACATAAAAGAAATATGAAAGAAAGTAATTAGTTAACGTAATTGATTTAGCCAATTTTCAGGATTAAAAGAATTTGAAATTAAACTTGCAGACATTTATTAAAGTAAATAGCTTGGCAAGTTCATTGACACTAAAATGTTGAATGTGTTTACACAGGTAATTATATTTTTATCGTCGCTATAGACATGAGATGTACTTAAATCATTACTAGGTATTATATGATTTTGATTAAGAAGGTAATAACATTAAATAAAAAAGTATATAAAAAGCTAACACCGTCCAATTTATAAGACGTAAACAAAGTACCCCCAAATTGAACCAGATACTTGAAAAATGACAGCTTTACGGCTCCCTTCTAATATAAAATGTGATATATCAAAGCTGAAACACAATATTCGACAGAGGGTAAAAGTGGTCAACAAAAGATGGAACCAATAAAGATTAATGGCCAGCACATAAGGCGCAACGTTCGTAATAAGAACCATACCCCGGGGTCCGGTTAATTCTCTCCATGATCTTGAGCCGACAATTTATTTTTCCTAAGCGTACAACAGTAAAGGGACAGACTCCGATTAATATCAGCCAACACCAGCATAACACTAGTTTATTATACTACTTTTTCAAATTTAAATACAAATGGGAAATACGGATTCCGATTATGGGTTTAAATAAAATTGATCGCCCCTATTAGTCATATTAGAAAAAAATTCTCAAGTACATTAGTTTTGATCGTATACATTTTAGTAACAATACATTTTAGTATTATGCCTAACTAGCTGTCGGGCCCGGCTTCGCCCGGGTGCAGATAGTTTTTGAGTCCAATCCACATCAAGAACATATTATTTCGCGTGTCTACTAACTATATTTCCCGCGTGCCGTCGACTATATTTCCCTTCCGTAGGAGAGGACATCCCGTGCCAACAATTTGAATTTGAAAGAGTAGAAAATATGTATATTTGGTTTCCTGACTCATCCCACGGGAACACTACATTTTTCGGGATAAAAAGTAGCCTATGTGTTAATCCAGGGTGTCAGCTATCACTATACCAAATTTCATCAAAATCTGTTGAGCCGTTTTTTCATGAAAGAGTAACAAACATCCATACATACATACATACAAACTTTCACCTTTATAATATTAGTAAGGATTTATAATGTTATGAAAAGACAAAATCAATGTTACAATGTTATAGATTTTGGTGGAATAGAGACAGATTTCAATTTGTTTTCATAGTAATAATTTGTAGCCAAAGATAACAATGTCGTGGCATTGAGTAGGTTACTTCGTCTTAAGTAATCGTAGAATTTTAGATAATATGAAACATTGAAAAGCCGCAACGATAAAACTATTCAACATTACGACATTTTACGCGGATCAAATAAAGACATTCTCAAGAACGAACTATCGCATTTTAAACGAATCAAGTACCCATTACACAATATTACCAGTCGGAGTACTTTACTTATCGCATGAAATCGATTTGATAACACATTACGAGTGCGGCATATCAAACTTTATTTCGCAGACGAAGATAAAGTTACAATTTCCGTGTGCATTTTTGATCATTCCCGCATCGAATTGGCACACTTCATTCGAAAACGGATTAAATAAAAAAAAACAACAAATTTACGTCAGCAAAGCAGCTAAATCGTGTTCAATTTTCTAGAATCGTAGCATGTGGTGGCATCGTAACACTAAAAGCTCACGAAAAGAAGTCACGCGAAATACTCGAGGTAGATAAAGGAGCAACGCCCGATTATATTATCGCAACAAAGAAATTTACAATCATTTAAATAAACTTAAACAACTCTATGATTGATAAGATTAATTAATTTGTTGTTGCCAATTGAAATGACGACATCACGCGGAAATTTATCCAATTTAGTAACATTGAGAATATTTTTAGTAGGTCTCGATGTAAAATAAAAGTAATTTGCATTACAAACGAGTTGCTGGAGTGTCGACTGGTGGCGTGATATTGGTTTCAATGGTGCTTGGGAGTCTATTTTAGCTTTGTAGTTGCGAGCGACTGTGGATCAGTTTTGTTTCAAACTGTACGGCGTGGTAGGCGAAAATCAATAAAAAAATGGGACAGGTCATCTTACGGGTCAGTGTAGGTGAAGTACATTCCAATACCATTCGCTATGGCCGTACCATAAACATGGACTTGGCGATAGCCCTACAAAATTGAACACAATTTAATATCAATACAGCGACAAGAAAATATACCTGCCCTTTTCTGTACATATTTTATTTGTTTAAATAACTGGTTTCTGCTAGTCTTTGATATGATTCGATCATCATTTCAGAAATCAATAACTATTCCTCGGACGTGTATTTCTCTTCTTTTTCCACCGATATTTACTTCATAGACATGGAATATTTAATTAATTTCCTATATCTATTTTATGAACAATAGAAAATAAAAATATATGATAACATTAGCTTAAGATATACAAATCTCAAACAGCGCTAATAACTCGCAACTAAATAGCAATGTAATTTTTTACACCGGTTCGGTTAGATGCAAAATATTTGGCGGCTTGCCCAGTACACGCGGTTGGTAACAACGCGACGAAAACAAACAGGCAAATAAATTTTATTTGTGAGCCATGTATACACTTTGCTTGAAAATTATCATTACATAATTACTACTTTCGTTATTTAGTGTGACCGCTCAAGCCCAACATAGAAAATCTGGATCACTCTTACTCAGTTATGAAATGGGAACAATAATATAATCGTAACTGCATGCACTCCATTAAACCCAAAGCAACCTTTAAGTGAAACCAGAGTAATTTAGAAGCGGGATTTTAGCGAAAACACAACAAGTCTTTTACAAGCGAGTGTTATGAAAGCAATCGATATAGTGTTTCGGTTTACTTTTCGCCGCTACAATCTGACAAAATTCTAAGCTGGCTACTACTTAGTCTAATTTGATGGATCTATTGCGACAGTTGGAAAACAAGAGAGTCGTAAAACGTCTCGAGGCTACAACATACCTAATTGATTAAATAAAATTGGTAGTAAGTATTTTATTGGGCGTACTACGTGCCACTGAGCACATTCAATGTATTACTCCGACTAGAAACACAAGGATGAAATTAATGGAAACATCACTAAGTTGTTGTTATTCATATTATGTATTTAACATTCAGAGACAAGCTTATTGAAACGATATAAGAAACATTTTTTACTCCACATATCGTGCGGTTTATAGACATTGACGTTTTTTCTAGCACATTATAGCTAATTTATGCTTAAAGCTATATTAAATTTTAAAAACGTGTGGTGATTTGTGGTGCGATAACTTTTAAATACCCACTATCGAGTTGAAAGTTGAAATATGAAGTAATACTTAAAAATCGTAATTTGAACCAAGATTTCGTTTACTGAACTAAAGATTGGACGTGATTGAATATTCTAAGTAAGCTTTGGCTCTGGTAATTGTTATTTTTTATTGCATAGGAACGACAAACGAGCAGATAGGTCACCTGATAAGTGATACCTGCCGCTTATGAACATCGATAATTTTTGGATCATAGATGTGTTGCCGGCCCGTCGATTCGGAAGGGGAGCGGGAAGGAAAAAGGAAGTATTGGCCACCCGACCATCTCACTCACCGTGTACCCAATTTGACCCGTCCTCAGCTGAGTTAATAAACCGTTGTGCTTACAAGTGTGCAGTAATTATCTTAAAATCAAACGTGATTTCTGCTAAACCTTGCGTCGTCACAGTTGGAAGCATATCCCATTAATTCTCGATAGCACTGAGTTCCTCACGTCATTCAGACTATTACAGACGTTAATAGATTGGAATCAATCTTCAGTGCTCTGAGAGCATTACAATAATACCAACTGTTGAATACTTGAATAAAGTTTGGCTTCATCACAATCAATCTACGTTATAGAATTACGCTACGATTCTCTGCGGCTTTATAAAAATCCCGCTTATTAGGATGCTCTATTTGCATAATAAGGCGGTTTGCATAAATATCAAAGAAACGAGCTCAAAGCTTGCTATCTCATGTCGAATTGTTTGAAAATGCAGTCAAATTACGGCATTTTGTCGTACAGAATGTTCACTAACAAATGCATTATCGCGCTTTTTTAAAAATAAACTGTCAGATAATAGTGAGTTCGTTTCGAGAGATATTTTTATACTACAGCGCGGATAATAGTGTTTGAGTTACAGATAGTGGCTATCTGACCCGTAATCTATTCGGAGAACTTACAAATAAAAAGTTTGTGTCATCGATTAGAACAAATAACGGGCCCAGCTGTCTCAACAATTAAGGAAAAAGATCTGCGTCAGCTTAATGTGGAAACGATTGCCTTACGAGTGAACGTTTAGCACTAATCTTTCCGAGGACATGGTGACAAATAATACGTACGAGAATTTCCAGTTCGTTTTGATGTATGTGTTCTTACTTCGTGTGCCCGAGCATGTCAACATTCATCACTCGGTATATTAAACAAATCCGTGGAGAAATTTGGACGATCTTCAGACACGACTGACAGAAACAACATCATTTATATCTTACTCGTATATGCACTCTTGTGAAACAATTAAATTGTAATAAATGTGTAAATAATAGTTTTGTACGACAGAGACGAATTATAAACCTGTCGCAAGAAATATACAGTTATCATTTTCTTAATAGTACCGCTGTCTTATAATATAATCATTAAAGTCCTATTTCTATGCATGTTATGAAAATAGATAATTGCTTACGTTACGTGATATTTTGAAATCGCTATTTGTGACCCATGGCGCTATAAGTTCCCATGACCCGGATGTTGTACAATTTACATGAATATCCCCTCACAAACATACCCATAATTTTGATAAGACAAAGTTCCGAAACCTGAACACAAAGAATATACATGAAATTCAATTTAAGACAGGAAAGAAAGTAATCAAAAGTTAATAGCGATATGTCATAGAGTTGTTTGCAGATGTTTGTGAATAATTCAACAACTACAAATATATATGAGAAACAATTTATTTTCATATAAATACAGAATGCATTCAAATAGAATAAGTTAACCTTCATACATTGCCTCAGTTCCTTAAATAAACAAGGCACACTAAAAACGGGACACGTTGCTGGTCCCTTCTTGTTTAGCTAGGGGATTCAAAGATTTCATTACTAGAGCGGAAACACACTTAACCCTTTTAGACTCGGCTGGAAAGTTTATTCGTTCCGTACGGATATTATTATTCCGATCAAATAAACTTCGGCGGTAGCTGGATCGGATGACAGGTGGGTCGACAATCCTGTATAGATCGCAGACAACAGTCGAATACGAATGGCACGCGATGCCATAAACGTAATAAAATTCAACTTAAAAGAACATTAAGAGTGTGATTAACAGGCCGCTGTAAATCTTAAATTAAATAACACGCAAATATAATAAAACGAGGTTAAACACCCTTCCCAAATGGTTATTTTTTCTGCTGAAATTTTAATATGCACCCGTTCAAGAGTTTAGTGGGACAGGAAAATAACCACCTACGCTGACATTCCAGGAATGCGCTGCATGATAAAAATGGCAGTGTTGAATTTCACCTGACCAATTTATCTATCAACATACTTAATGATTACGAAAACATGTATGATAGTTACAAAGAAAACATTAACATTACACATTATTTTGTCTCGAAAAAAATGATCCAAACGTGCTGAAAACGTAAAACACAATCGCGACTGGGCTTCACTCTAACCAACCATATGAAAACTTAATAGAGCAACTCTACCATTCTTTAACAGTCTTCCAAAAGCCTGACTATTATATAAATTCAGATAAATTTTCGTCGGCGTTCTGGAATAACGTCTACGGAATAAATCAGTGTTAGAACGAAGCACGAAACAGTAAACGTTCTCTATTGAAATTTAACTCTTAGTATTAACCAACTCAGTCATAATAAATTGAGCGTGATTTGCGTATAATTTAGCAAAGTTCACATTTATATCAAAATAACTGCTTGATGTATCAAAAAATATATATATTTGTGCAAAAACGCACGCGTGCGAAATTGGAGCACAAAAATTGCGGCCAACATGGTTTAATCGTTTCATTTGAAACAATTACTTAAATAGCTCGACTTGTTTGTGTCAATTGAATTTAATCAGTGTTTATAAAGAATTAAGCGCACATAAGTGACATTAATCTAATAGCAAATACAGACCAAAATATGGATATTATTTAATGCCCACGAAAGCTATCAGTTAAAATACATAATTATAGAGGCATTTTGCTACCATAATACATAAAACAAATTCCGTTTGAAGTAAACGTCTTCAGTGAAGATATTTATCTTAAGACGCAGACGGTTGCCGCGATAAAAAAAGAAAATTGAACATAAAAAAGGAAGAGGCGTTTACAGCAATAACAACACCCGCGAGCCACTGTAAATAAGCAAAAACAACACACAGAAATCTCATCGTCAGCGTAATAACCACGATGCTGGAGATAAACATTTCATAACCAATATTACACCAAGCACTTGAATATTAACACGTGTCGAGTTTTAAATTTGTAAGGTCAACGAACTAAAACGATATAGACGACGCAATGGAAAAAACAGATTGAAATATAAATCTAGCTGTGTACAGTGCTTGCTTCAGTCTTAAAGCGTTGAAAGTCGTGGGTGGACACAAATGTTTTGAGCTCTGGAAAAATCTGGCCGCAATCGTAAGAAGGCCCGTGGGGACATCAATTCTGGACACTCGTAAAATTTGCTTGTTATCTGGCCAGCTTCGGCGGGGTGAGATAAGCCACAAGCAAAATAGCCAAGAACTAACCTATCCTTTTTGTTGGAATTTATAGTTCGGAGTAAACATAATGTGTGCAATAAAGAAAATGAATAAAGAAATTGTTTTTTTTTGTGTTGCTGATCACAGCTTCTCATGTCTATTGTATTAGAGATCAGTCGGTTGGATGCTTAAACATTTCTGAAAATAACACATGGAAAACGCGCGTTGTATTCAATTAATTTTCCTTGGATGAAAACCAACATCTGTATCAGCCCATATATACGTCCCACTGCAGGGCACGGGCCTTCTCTACAATCGACAGTACGATTGAGAGTGGTTAGGCCGTATAGTCCACCACGCTGGCCTAGTGCGGGTTGGCGGACTTACATACCATAGATTGTTTTATAAATCGCTATGGTATGCAGGTTTCCTCACGATGTTTTCCTTCACCGTTTTAGTGCGTGGTGATTGACTATCAATACACACATGACTCCGAAAAGTCAGAGGTGTGCCCTGGGATTCGAACCCGCGACCACCGTGACCATGTTGGCAGTCGCGTCTAGTCCGTTTACCAACAGGCCACCACGCACTCACCAACCAACATGTATAAAGTAAATAATATGAAATATATTAAAACAATAGAACCAACGTCAAATAATCAATGAAGTAATGTAATTTAAATAAAGATATGAAACTCATTCATTTGGTACACCATACTAAAATATTAAGATTTTAAAAAAATGTTTCCACATGCATTCAACAATTCCCGTAATTCATTTCGAATATCTGTACTAGTGATGTAACGAATGTTAGTTTTCTCACATTCGCGAATGCGAATGCGGATGCGAATATTCATATCTAACATTCGCGAATACGAATGCGAATGCGAATATTGTTTTTCAAATTTGGCGCGCAACATTTCGGGACAGCTATGTTTAATACGAACATAGTCGAGCATGTCGAGCCGGCCCGACAGCGAAGCTTTGACAGGTTGAATGAACAAATTTAGTCGTTAGAAATTATTTGTTTATTTTGTTTGAAGCTAATTTAGTATTACTGTGTTTGTCTTTTATAATGGCAATGGCTTTTATATGGCAATTATTCAGATAAATCTGTATCGTTAAGAGAAACTATGAAAATGATGTTGGATTCCAGTTAAAGCGAAGAAGAAACAGAAATTAATTCAAATTCCAATCCCTATAGAAGTTTTAATAAGAAAAAAATATTGATGAATATGTGATGGACAAGCGCATTGAAAATGATGAAGATCCTCTTCTATGGTGGAAGACTAATATAAAAAAATATGGTTTTCTCTCTCCGTTAGCCAGAGAATATTTAGCAACTCCACCCACAAGTGTGCCCAGTGGAAGAGTTTTCAGTAGAGCTGGATTACTTTATACACCACAACGAAACAAGCTGCATGGAGAAAGAGATTTACTTACTAAGAATTAGAGTTAGGAGAGTTTAAGTTTCGGAAGCCAGAAATAGTCAACTGTGTTAATAACATATTGCTATTTAATTATCTTTGAAGTTTAAATCATAGAAACATAAAATAAATATAAGTATAGTAGAAAAAACATTTAAACTAAGACCAAAGGTTAATTATTATCAATGTAGACATAAAAACTTTGTATGTTTAAAACCACATAAATATTGTTTTTTTAATTGTAAGAAAGAATTTGTAATTTTATTTACAAGTAAGTATTTATTAATTTGTTTTAATTATTATCAATGTAGACATTAAAACTTTGTATGTTTAAAACCAAATAAATATTGTTTTCTTAATTTTAAGGAAGAAATTGTAATTTTATTTACAAGTAGGTATTTATTATGTTAGGTATTTATTGTTTTCTTGAGTATGTTTATTAATTGCATTGAAAAATAATTGAAAATGAAGGTTTTAAAAATATAACATTTTGGATATTAACGCCCGAATACTGGAACGCCATTCAAATATTAAGTTGCTCTTAACAGCGCACGGCCCACTTAGCCAGTACATTTAAGCGGATTTAACCTAATTAAACGCAACTTATATTTAAGTTGCATTCCAGTATTCGGGCGTTAATGTTTAATTTTGGTTGATTATTTTTTATAACTGTAAATAGCACTTGGTTTTATTTAAAAAAATAGAAGTTATAACTTAATAAGTACAGTCAAAAGACTTACGAGACGTAGATATTATCAATATTATAAATAATTAAAAAAAACGCTAATTATAATAGTTGTATTATTGATCCAGTACCATCAAAATTTGTATAAATTTCCTTTTTATTTGTCAAAAATATTCGCCTAACATTCGCTTCGTTTCTTGCGAATACGAATGCGAATGCGAATGCCAAAAAATATGCGAATATTCGCGATTCGCGAATGCGAATGCGAACATTCGTTACATCACTAATCTGTACATATTTTATCCCTGCAGTATAGGAAACTTGTAAAAACAAAACACGCTGTTCCTTTTTATTTAACAGCGGCATAAACGGGACAAGGGTGGGCGGAGCGGGGGCGAGGAATCTGTGCATAGATTAAATTTATTCCCTTTTCTTCGGTTATATAATTCCGTAGTCTGACACAAATGCAAATTTTTCAATAAAAGATTTCGTAGAGTCAATAGGATTATTCCCCGCCTCGGAAATATGTTAAGGTTCATATTGTGGGGCTGTGATTCTAAGAAGCATACATTTTATCTAATACAATGGAAATACCGCGGATGTGGCTAATGCGGCAACGGCTGGGCCGGACACGTTTACTATTATGTAAGGTTCACATGAAATATGGAACAAAAATCGACTTACTTTGTTAGTTGCAGCAGTAGACCATCTGGTATATGATGCAAACTATGAGACAGAAAGAATATTAAAACAAATGACTTTTTAAACGTAACCCAGATTAGTTCTCCTATTTAAATAGTCTTTGAACTTGAAAACACCATAAATGCAATACAAGAAACACGTCAAGGACGTGTAGAAGATTTCTTCAATGACTTAAGTATTACAAGGTGAAGGAATATCAATAATGTAAGAAAAAACATAAATGCTGCATTTATATTATGATAATGGAAGACAGGTGAAAATAGTCGCTCCCACACAGCAAATAAACTACAAGACAAAAGGCCTTCAAAGTTAATCGATACAACACACTCGGAAGCGACGTACATTTTCCGTTATTGGAAATGAGCTATCGGAATGTAGAGCCTCCAGACGCATAAGCTATGTAACCTTTAATATAGTTAGTAATAGTCTATTGGTAATCTTAGGTGATAGATCCCTCGTATGAGAAGATACCACCGGTTTAAAGTACATCATTGTCAATAATTATTAGGCATTGAAAGACTTAACACACATAATACACAGTGACTCGGAATCACGAGCTTATTGCAGTGCCATCTATTGGTATGTAGCAATATGTTACAAATGGTGTGTTGCTCCTGTTTAAAGTCTTGCGTAAGGATTAGCGTCAATCGAGCGATCAGCTGTTTCTTCATTTTCACCAAACAAAAAAATATTGATTGTAAGACTTTTTAGAACACTAAAATAGTCCTGTTATCACATCGATGTATCGTGGTCAGCGTTTGTTTACGAATGCGTTGCGTATGTATGTACGTCTAAACGATATTTTTGTCGACGCCTCGACCTCTCCGAGATGCCCGAAGGTCTAGTCTCATGCTGTAGATGTTTTCGGTCGAAATGAATGCCAACTTCATTCTCATCGGAATGTAATGGACTGTTCAGATTTCGGGTTATGATTCCACTGCGGTTATATCATAGCTTTGTGTATTATTTCGAGAGCTTCTATTTTGCTGCGGAATTTACTTTAAAATTTTGTATTCACCCATTTAATAGGTTAATATTTATACATTTATCACAACGAATATTTTAAAATTATGCATTTGCATACAAATCTGGCACAGCTTCAAATTATAACATTATCTCATCAAGATCAATGACAGTAACAACTTTACAAAAAACAAATAGGAGTGGAATCTTTAGATTCGACGGAAATTCTCTCGTGCGCTAGTGAAAGTCTGCGACGTTGCCAACTCCACTTATAAAAATGTGTGCAAGGTGAATCATTTACATTTGTAGATGGAAGTTCAAGTTCAAGGTGAGCCGCGGAAGAGTCGTGATCGACGCGTGAACAGAACACGCTGCACATTATCTTATTGTTCTTATTATCATTGTTCAACCTGAATAGGAAGTGTTGCATCGTTAAGAGGAATGGATTACGTCGCGTGCTCAGTTTGTCATGTGCTTCAGTTTTATTTGTGTACTCTCAGCTGCTAAATTCTCTGAGTCACATAATCCACATTATAAAGTTTGATGTGAATCTATTAGAGATTAGAATAGTAAACAACTTAATAATTTTGTCATTTAGTAGATTTTGTTATAATTTAATAAAGCAGTTTGTTAAAATCGTAAAATACGACATTGTAGTCCTAAATAAATTCACTGAAAATATTACATTTACTTACTATAATTATTAAGATCGATAAAAAGTCAAAACGAATGAAATAGCCGTAAAACCGACCGTTTATAAAATTAAAAACCAAGATAAAATCGCCTAGACTAATTAAGAACAAAAGGTCGGACGTATTCGTGTGAGTAAATTTAATCAGGTTATGTAGTAGCAGTACATACACGAGAAATAGTACTTACTCAGATTAGTAACAGTAAATCACCAAAATTACACACAAGCTTCGCAAAGATCAACAAATCGTAGCTAACTCTGCCAGATATTGATATAGATGCACATTTTAGAATTTCCTGTTCATAAACTCCAACAGAATCGGATTTATGTTCTAATTTTGTTTAAATCCTCCCCTTAAACCACATAAGGGTATTTGCAGAGCACAGTGGAATTATACGTTGTGTAATTATGAGAAAAATGACTATTAGTACTAGTACCGAATATTCAGGGATGGAAATTTTCAGAAGTCAAGGTGGGTTCCGAAATGAATAGATTTAGCTAAGAGAAGTTCAATACACTCTTAGAATTACAAAGGAACTACAGAAGAGCTCCATAATTTTCGTACAACCAACAGAGCTACGGACCTCATATGATATGATTTCGATTAAGGCGAGCACGGGGGGTTATTCTAATTCATGATTTCCTTATTGTGCACACACGAAAAACATCTGTCGCAATTGAGACGTGATCCGAATAAGAGCCTGCTGTTCAATACATTTGCAAGTGTTTTCCTACAAGTGTTGTCCTTCTATTGTTCCAGGGAGGAATTTAATTTTCGTCCGAGACAGTGTGACAATTTGCTTCTGATACTTTCTTTATTTGTACATTTCAGGGTACGTCATTGGCTAAAATGAGAGTTAATTTATTCCGATGCAATGTAACTATTTCCAGGAAAGTTCAGAATAACCATTTATCAAAGTAAAGTGATTAAGTTTCTAGCTCGGTGGTGGCACTTCTCTAAATTTTACAGTTCAGCCTTTTTTAATGCGACAAAACCACCTTTTGTGTAAAGAGCAACACTTTTATACCACAAATCTGATTCTGGATTTTGTATCTCATATAGGCAAGAAATTACAATATGTTCTATTTAAAGGTTATTGAAGGATTGTGACTCTTCCTATCCAGCTCAATGCGGACCGATCCATAATAGCCAAATTGTTAATAGTTATAGCCAATAGTAAATAATAGCCAAACTGTTACCATCCATCTTGTGTAAGGATCACAATGCAATACAATCATTGTGTACTGCCATACATTATGTTAAATTATAACAAACTGAAACCGGTTTAACAAGTCTACAAGTTTTGCATTAAGAATATCCAAAATTTACAAAACGAGCCAATGGTTTTCTATAAATTTTCCTTGCTTTGTAATCATGTGACGCAGGGAACATTAGTATATAACCAAATAAACCGATAAAAACATAAACGAATTCGGCTACCATTTTTATGAAAATATTAGGTAATTACTCGAGTTTATGGTTGATCATAATTATGTATAGGTGGGCTGTTATCAGTTATCAGTCATAACACTCGTGCGTGTTTCGTACGTGATAATTTCGTGTGCGGCCTGATAGTGATCAGCTGTGAATGGGCTGTGGTAGACGAGCCAAGTAACTGCGACCATGACCCCAAGTTTACAACCGATGCCGAACACGATTTGGGGGTCCGCTTTATAAAACGCAATTGTTTCGTTGGCGACGAATTGACGAGAGGAAAGACGTCGTGTGTTAATTCGAAGATGGCTCCACAAGTTGTTTACGACTTAGATTTAGTAGTTTATGAGACGTGGTGGTTGTCTACGCTGGATATTAGGATCTAGAAATAACTTTAGTCTCCCAGTGCTTGGTAGATGCTAATGTTTTTAATAAAGGAGAATAAATAATTTAAACAGATCAGTTGCGTTCCGGCAATTTCCGACAGATTACGTCTACTACATCAATATCGATTTGAAAAATGATTTACAGTAAATTTTTAAACGCACATCTGAATTAGACAGTATTTTATAATAACTAGCATACTGTAGAAAATTTACAACCAAAATATCACGTCCAACGATCAACGAAAATATTTTGATGTTCTCAAATCACATATGTTTTAATGAATAACATCAGCTGTTAACGAACGTACGTCATAGGTTAAATCACTAGTAATGGACAGTGGATAAAATGTAAGCGTATTTATAACTATGCGTCTATTTTTACGTCTCACGTGAGGGTATTAAATTCTTTATGTTATAATAATATAAACGTGCTTCCACATAACACCATAGCATTTGAAAAGTTATATAATGTTACCGGTTTTACTAGTATTAGTGATTTACCGGTCATTCGGAGCCGACCTTGGATCGGGTCATAGAGATTTTACGTCAATAGGCGCATTAGCCAGTTGTTTAATTTATTATGGGTTAGAGATCAGAAGTAAACATCGAAAATTTCAAGAAATATTTCAAAAACCGTAAGTACAAGAAGTTGAAACAATAACTTCGAAGCTCTGTAAGTTTTATAATCACATTAAAAGCCAATTCAATAATATTTGTAATTAATGTTTCCCGGCAATAGAAGAAATCGTTATCCAATTAATGGAACTCAAGGTTTCCTACTAGATTGATAATAACCTATAGATTTCAACCAGGTTTCCTAGATAAATTAATGGAAAATACAATGATAAACCAACAGTAATCAAAGAAGAGGTGCGTATCCAGCAATTGCCCAGTTTTTTTTGCTCATCACCAGAAAATTGAGAGAACGGTAAGGTAATTTTTTATATTTACGTGAAAATTGAATCATCAGCCTAATGAACCCAATGTAGGGCAGGTCAATAAAACTTGTACCTTGCCGCATGTGTCTAATTAGAACCAAACATTAAAGTTACCTAACACCGAGCCCAGGTATTTTTTACGCACAACACGACCTTCGTCACCTGCCTCGTATGTGT
The DNA here is from genome assembly GCA_023078785.2 of Hyles euphorbiae. Taxonomy (NCBI): domain Eukaryota; kingdom Metazoa; phylum Arthropoda; class Insecta; order Lepidoptera; family Sphingidae; genus Hyles; species Hyles euphorbiae. Next base: position 5,534,512 of record CM041053.1, read on the forward strand.
TACGATCCAAATGAAATTATTTTTTATTTTTACCACCGAAAGCCGGAAGAGGTGAGCCGCGAATGTGCGGAAATTTTACAACGTTTGAAACAACATCACAAGCGTACCGAAATAACTCAACCTTAGCTTAGCTCTATTTTAGATTTCATATTAATAGAATATTTACATGGCAGCGTTTTAACAGATTAGTATCTTGTAGCTATATTTTAACCACAATTTACGGTTAAATCCGTACAATTAAAATTTGGTTTGCTAGCGCTATCGTAGGACGCGTGACATTTAATTTCGTTTTGCGCGCTCATCGTTTACTGTATTCCGTATAAATTACGCTTACTCAAGCAGACCTTAGAATATGTAAACAATAGAGTAAACATTTTAATTTACAAAATTAAAATTAAATCTTTCACCTTTTGGACAGTTTTCGTGTTTCTGGAAAAGATATAAGAAATGATTTTACGGTATTACACGGTAGAAGATGAAAATAAAAGGGCAAAAGAAGCTATGTGTGTAACTAATGAGACAAACATTAAGCAGCCGGGTCTGTCCAAACCACATAAACATTCACCGCAAGACACGACAATAGGAATACAAACAAGGTAACATATAAGAAATGCTCGCTTTAAAATTACGCACAATTTGAAAATATTATAATCAGTTCTGGGTATTATTTATAAAATATTAATTTATCTTACGACTTTTGAATTGTGGTTACCTAATTTTGTAAATTAATGATCATACGAGAAATATTTGAGATGCAAATCGTAATCCTCTATTTCAATACCGTAGTAGTAACTGCATGTATACAATATACATCATGGCAAATTAATTAAAATTTTTAAACCTAACATACTCGTAAATTGGCAAATACGTATGCTCTCGATTGCAAAATTATCTACCTCGCACAAATTTCATGACGATTAATTGATTGTATTATTTGTAATTCGATAAGAAACTGAACAAATATATTATCCATGTAACATAAAATATATAACGTAGAAAATTCTACCTTGATCACATATAATTAGCATTCAATTTCAACATGATATTTCCTCGAAAACAAACAATGCTATGCCAATAATTTTGTCGACTTGGTGAATTCCACTTTTTTATACTTTGAATATTACAAAGCTTCCTCAAATTGTGTTGTGAAATAGAATATTGTCCTCGCTTGGTAAACATCACGTGATGTTATGAATCAATATTAAAGGTAAATTATAAGGAGAATAGGACACCTAATTGACATGTGTGTAAAGTATACAATAATTGCATGGCTATTAGTAACATATTTATAGTACTATTAATTCCGGTTGGAAATATAAAAATGAAGCAACGATGTGATCAGTTTCTTTCAATACAAATTCCACGTAGGAGCAAAAAGTTAACGTGCATTGAATGTAGCTGAATTTCACTTTTAAAACTTCAAATTTTGGATAATAATAGTTACCGTTAAGAAAATACAGGTCAATGTATGGGATAGTGTTCAGCAGTAGACTTCCTGTGGTTAAAAAGACGCAGAAGAAGAACATAACTATTAACATTTGGCATCTTATTTTCCATAAAAAATATGGTAAAATTGTGAAATCTTATGAGAGTCTGCATGGTCCTTATTTCCGCTCTCCCTGCTTTTGTAGACAGCCAAAAACATAAGCTTCTATTATTTGAAATTTTCTAACAACATAATCCAAAATTGTAATACCTCTCCTTTAATTGTAATTAACTTAACTTCTTGACTTATCTAAGAAATATTGCAAATACGCCATTACATTTAAAATCCAATACTTACGACTAAAATCATACAATGTAATGTAATACAATTATCGTTTCGGCATTGCAAGTCAGATAATATTAAAGATCGTAAAGATATATGAGCCGTATTAATCGGCGCCGTGTCAGTCGTCAACCGATAGCTGTTTCCTCGACTTTATGACATAATGATTACGACGTGAAACAATCGAGTTACAACATCCTGCGTAAATACAGACACATGATTGTACCCCCGACCGTATGTGATACGAAAGATGAAACGCGTGATCAGATTGAGTATGCTGGGATGAGAAACGCCCTCACATTACCGGACTGGAGAGAGATCACAGTTCATCGCGAGAGATAAGAATTAATTGCAGTTAATTACCTTGCAATAACATTGCATTTTACGAAACAGATAGTATTTTGTTGCTATTGGCGCTATAATACTACAGTTTGACGTAGACAATCTAAAAGCGAAGTTGTAACTAGAATTTGGTTTGCCATTATAAGTGTTTTAATACACCGAGACACTGTGTCTGAAACTCCTAACAAGCAACTGAACGCAACAGAACATCTCTTAGAAAATCTAATAACTCCTGTAACGCAGCCTTATAGTTCTAAAGACGGGAACCACTAAATAGTTTCTAAACTAATATAACTGTACGAGACTCAGTTCTATGTCTAATACTATGCAAATTCTTAATCTGCTGGTTTCATTGAAGTGGGAACGCCTAAAATATTAAATATTCCAGATATGTACGACAATTTTGATAAGTTTAGAGATGACAATGAAAATCCACAGGAAATATTTGAGGAGTAATTTATCAATAGTTGATACTGAGGTGTTTACACCCTGATGATTGATAAGTAAAAAAATCATAAAACAAAATTGAGCCACCCTGTTGCCATGCAAGCATCGACTGATTATGACGATACGAAAGTTGGAAGAACCACGAGAACAGATATAAATTACGTAAATTAAAAGGCGAGGATAGTTAATGATAGGCAACAGCTAAATAGATCCGACAAAATCATGATCACAAACAAAACGGAAAGACATTCCTTGAGCAAATTCTTCAAACATAATTATAAAGATTAATTTGACGCGTTTCTAGAAAGCACTGTAAACATCATTACGTTTGACAGCAGTAGCATGTTGTGGGTGGTCAGTGTAGTTAGATACAAGAATAGCGTTATTAGTGATAAGTAGTTTCATAGATTCAACGGTTTTTTGCAAACTACGCATATTGCAGTAAAAATGACGTTGCACAAATATATAAAATTCTATTATCTCGATGCGGCTGGCATCGCAGATCTAGACAGCTCAGAATAACTACCTACGTTTCGTCTTGTTCTATGCATTTGTTTTTTGATGAGCAATAAAATTGCTTAAATAAAATAGCTAGGTTTATTACGTCGCCTTTATGATCAAAAGGTGATTGAGTAATGTATGAAATAACCAATAAATAATGTTTTTATTACACACAACGTCAAACGAATGTTATCAGTTATCACCCATTTTATCACCTGACCCATGGTTATCTATAAGAAATTACGAGTTTAAAATCTTCCGCTTCCCACAAGGGTAATAAGATACCCTCGTTATGTTTTGCGTTGTAATTTTTTTCTAATATTGCTGAGAAAAAAATATTTATGTTTATTGAATGAATAATAAAAATATTTAAATTTTTTATAGCCTATTTAGTGCTGTGATAATTGCAAATAATTTATTTTTATCATAAAACTAGCGGTCGGGCCCGGCTCCGCCCGGGTGCATGCACGTTTTAAAATGGCGCGGCGGTCAAAATGTTTAATTCTGACTATCAGTTTAGAATATCGACCAATCGGACCACGAAAAACGAACAAAATTTCCTCGTATTTGCTAGAAATATCACTACTGCTGTCCTCCTATATGTCATAGCGTGACGATTAAAGCCTATAGCCCTCCTCGATAAATGGACTACCCAACACTGAAAGAATCATTCAAATCGGACCAGTAGTTCCAGAGATTAGCGCGTTCAAACAAACAAACTCTGCAGCTTTATAATATTAAGTATAGATGTAAGTTTAATGTCCGATTTATACAGTACATTGCATTGTGTATATTTTTAATTGTGATATTAAATCTTAAAAATTATTAACATTAACAATGCTTTCATGAATCCTTTAATGTTTGGATCACATACTGTTTTAAAAACTACTCAGAATTCCATATATCAGGTTAAATAACGCCATATTAGATCGAACAACGAGCAAATAAGCTGTAAATAGGGACGCGCGACTGGCGAACGTGTCTAGAACACCAAACAAATAGTCTAGTTTAAGACTATCTCCGAAAAACTGGTTATATTGTAAGAGTTATGCAACGATTAAAGCGACACTGTTGAGTAACATTACTTCAGGGCACATTACTGTGATATGTGTAAACAGAAACTATCTGAATATGGTAATAATACAGTAAAGTGATAAATCGCTAATATTTAAAACAATATTTATTCGGCTGTTATCAATTGAGCTATTATTTTAAATGTTATCATATTACAACACTCATTAAATAATTTAATTGATCTGTTTTGTTTTTCACTGCTATGAATGACGAATAGAACAAAAAAGTTGTATAATTGTAATTTTCCATTTGAATTTTTCATATTTCATCAACGCGGTATGTAGAACGTACATTTTACTGTAATGCTCGTGTTTTCATATAAAAGTAATTCGTATTATATGGCTAAATTGAGACATATTAATTCTATGCACCAGTGGACCATACAATATCTCAATGGAACTTCTAAGAAATTCTCAACTATAACGTCTAAATATATTTATTATTTTCGGTTGCTTGGGCCTGTGTTAGCTGGAAACCTATTTGTTCTAAGATAATTGTCTGTCATGTACGAAACTGTTATTTGTGCGAACATGTGACAGGGACATTAATTTATAAGAAAAAAAAAAACATCATTTTTATAAAATATATTCTGCTAACAAGAACCATTGTCTTGAAGATCTAACAACGTACAAACTTGACGTGACGTCTTCGCTGTAATAAGGTAATAAATTGGTGGCAATGTATTGACGATCAATATTCATAATATGCAATCGATCATTAACATAGAGGCTGCATCTAGAAACACTAGGTATCAATTTGTAGTATCACAGATCTTTTGTATTGAAACATTTTCAGCGCAACGTTCGGCGGACCTCGGGGAGCTCTAGGCGTGAACTTATGTATTTATTTATTTCTGATTTGTAGAATATATCAAATCGCCGGATAGTGCAATATAGCAGTGATAGTCACATAATTGATTCAATCCACGCCAGAAGCCTTATAAATGGGTTGAAAAATTTTAACACTAGATTAGCTGGTAATAAAAAATTGTCTGACCCGCATTGGAACAACGAGGGTATGAACTCAAACAATAATGTCCTTCACGCATTCAATCTTGTTTATCAGTGCATTTTTAATAGTTCATTTTTTGGTAATATAAAGTGAATGCAATTTACTTACTTTGCCACTCTGAATCGTTCTCTCGATTGTAGAGGAGGCCCAAGCCCTGTATATTTACTCTACTATATCAACCCATAGAGGAATGATACAGTAAATTTACTTGATTATAAGTGCAATACCCAAAGTAAAGAGATCTACTGGCGAAAGTCAACCATCTACCTGCACAAGACACATTTCCCTGATCAAAACTAGATAGACATAACACACTCGCTATGACACTAAGAAGAATTTTTCACCATAATCTACGACGGAGGTTGTCCTGACGCAGATAATATGGATTTCCTTTAAGTTCATCTTGGTCCTAAGTTTCTTAAAGATTTACGTAATATTGGCTATAGAAGCTTATTTTATATGTACTCATTAATATTTAATATTCTCAACCGCTTTTAAAAATGCCTGCCAAGAAGCAGGGTTTTTTAAAACTCATAAATCTTTGTGACTGGTTAAACCTTAAAGCCATAAAGTCGTTAAATTATAATAATTCAATGCTACTTGTAACACAAGTAAACAGAAATAACAAATATACAATCAAACACTCATAATTTTAACCAATGTTTTCATTCTTCGATAAAAGCTTGCCTACGTAATTTTCATACCATACCTCGTTACATAACACACGTAAAACGTTTCTGGCTGCAACCCAAAGAAAAAGGGTTAAGAAACTGCCGCACAAGTCTGCGACATTACGTAAATGCACAATGAACAATCGAAACGACACTATAATCTATTTGGAATAAATTATACCGCATCATAATACCCTATTACAAACTTCAGTACTAAATTATTTGCTAGGGCTTCTTGCCAACATGATTCAGGGACAGAGAGCATATGGCACAGATGTAGTACAGAAAAATTTGTCAATCGGGTGCATTGTATAAATGTCGTATTGTTTGATAATTATTAAATTTATTTACTAGCCCAGTCCGGTGCCAGGATCTAACTTCCTTTTCAGGTAAGCTAGGATGTAAGAAAATTGAATCTCATAATTTCAAATTGCACGATTTTACCTGAGCAATTTTTAAACTGCGTATTTGATATTGAAAGCTGAGAAAATATAAGCGGGATTTACTTAAAGCAACGAGCATTGAGACCAAGCGAAGTGAATTAATATTTAAAATTAGCTTTGTCATTGATTTTTGTCAAGGAGAAATTACGCGTACGAAAAAAACCTGTTGCCTCGACCTGTTATTCCGGTTTCTAGACGATCATCAGTCACCTGTCAAAATACACGCACAGTGCTGCCATCTTTGTATGAAGGACGCAACATCAATTTTACGTTGTAGATGGCGCACTGTGACGTTAAGAGTTTACGTTTCATAAAGTTAGGGGGCGCTATAATAAAAATTGAGACAGTGAATCTCTCTAGAAACTAAAGCGTTACTTTGTTATTATTTTACATTTTAACAGATTTATATCACCACGTAATTATGAGTTCACAACACAATCCCATCTATATTACACATAGGTATAGACGTAGAGCCTCGATTCATAGTGTAATATAAGAAGTATTTTCTAGACTTACAGTCACATATATTGATATCTGAAGAAATACAACCATACCAACCAAACAGATAGTATGAGTATCAATATTTAAGCAAAGATTAAAGTAGATCCCTTAATTGCTTCGACTTATCAATGCACTGTGCCATAAAAATCTACACATATGATTACTTGTACTGCTAAAATTGCTTATTTACTAAACATTTTTATATAGAATCAATAAAACGTATTGTAGTATTGCAGTTCAGCGACATTACGTGGCAAAGTGCTAATTTCCGAAAGATTCGTTTTCAATATAATTCCAACTACGCGATACTGACTAAAAAGTTTATCCTAGGTACTCACATGACTTGAACTGCTGGATCATAGAAGCGCTGTCAGCGGCATGGTGGTAGTCGTACAGCGAGCGACCCACCAGCTCCTCGGGTTCGAATCCGAGGGTGTTCAGCAGGCTGTAACAAAGAAAAAGGATTTCATTACTTTTCATTACTAATGATACTGATGTTACAAAGAAATGACAATATAGATTTACATTAGGTTTGATGACCAGTACTAAAAAATAATAGAGAATATTTAATTTAATTATTGTGTGGCCAAAAAGGCGTTATTTCTACAAATATATTAGCAAAACCACTTGTACAGTAGAATAGCATAACATCTGGAAAGGTAATCATTCTTACAATTAAAATTAAAGCATCAAACTTTTTCAAATTCTCACAAATTATAAGAAGAAAATACTATTTCGCATTGGATTATCATTGGTGGACGACAAAAAATTGATTAGATAGTCAGCAAAACGTCTCATGGATTCCAAAGGTCATTCCCAATGTGACCTAAACACCCATGTATGGTTTATGTTTACCGGTAACATGGGTAACCTTGAATGACCTAGCGATACTCTTACAAGCGGTCCGTCTAACAGACATATATGTAACCACGTTTCCACCTCAACAGGGTTCTAAGATATTTATTGCACCAATATCTAACACTTACTAGGTAAAACTTTAAAAATCCCGCCATTTTTCCAGGAATTTTCGGGATCAAAACAGCTCAAACCAATAACATTACACATACACCACAACACACATATGTTATCACACAAAATACACATCACAACACATTAACATCATGTTTAACAACTGAAATCGCCGAAGTTTATCGCGGACTGTGTACAAAACCGCGAAATCACATCATGTTTAACCTACAAAATACGTTTGAAGGTGATATTTTTGTTGATATTGCGCGAACGTTTTGTATTGCGCGGCGCGAAGGTTAAGGCTCGACAATGCGACTGTACCTCCGAATTTGGCCAGACAATACGAGCCGATATGTAGCTACAACGCCATCTCTTGAAAGAATAAAGAATTGTTCGGCTTATCAGGGAGTCACGCTTTTTCTTTGTTATTTAAATATGTAAATTGAATAGTTAAAAATACAATATTACACGCGTGTAGAGAATGCAATATAAATTTTTCCATTAGTTTTTGTATTAAATGTTATTTCAAATAAAGTTATAGATATTTCAGCATTGGGTATCAGAGTGCCGAGAATTAGAACTTTTACAATATATTTATGTTGTGTCCCCAGAAATACTTAAATATTTACTGTAAATTTAAGTTAAAATTGAATGGCGCATAATATAAAAGTTTACCAATGGTTTTTGTATAGTTTACGATCCTAAAAGAGTAACTGAAAACTTCAATAAAGAAAAGTATTGTAGAGGCGTGTAATTTCATTTCCCCGAAGAGCTTTTCTAGCGACAATATCTTAGAACCCTTGAGATTCGTTTCCATTATATTTATATTTTCAAAACTTATGAATCACCTACAAAATTTACGCCGTATTTATAAAAAAAGGAAATGTTGATACCTGTCGCTCACTGCTTTAATCTATACTTTAACTTCTAATTACAACAGATACATTTTGCCACTACCATGTTCAAAAACCTTAATTGCAAGCAATGCTGGCAGATGTCTATGATTGATTCCTTTCTACATTCTAATTTTAAAAGACTGATGTGGTAAAGTCACGCTGTTCTCAGTCATGATTCTAGACTCAGTATGAATGGGCAGGCTCATCCGGGGCACAATGCCGGTCCTAAGGGAGATCGAGGCAAAAAAAGTCTCCTTTCGCAGAGCCGCCGTGGAGGAATGGCAAACCAGGCTGGAAAATCCCAGTGCTGGTGCTAGATTAGTCGAGGCAGTGCGTCCTGTCCTCGACCAATGGATGGACAGGCGCCACGGTGCACTGACTTTCCGCTTGACACAGGTACTGTCCGGGCATGGATGCTTTGGACATTACCTGTGGCGAGTGGCAAGGAAAGAGGAGTCCGCCGTGTGTCATCACTGTGACAACTGCCCGGACGACACAGCCCAGCATACACTGGTGGAATGTCCAGCCTGGGAAGAAGAACGCAGCGCTCTCCGCGCTATTGTTGGGGAAGACCTGACACTCCCGGCCGTCATTGTCTCAATGGTCGGGAATCGAAGGTCGTGGCAAGCGGTGCTCTCTTTTTGTGAGCGAGTTATCTCACAGAAAGAGAGCGCCGAAAGGGATCGCGACAGAACCGACCCAGTCCGTCGGCAGAGACATCGAAGAAGACGGCACCAGTTTAATGGGGAAAATTAGACCTGGCGCCCTGCCCTGTGGCAAGGGGGCGAAAAGAATTCCACCACGGTATTCCCTGCCTGTCGTAAAAGGCGACTAAATGGGACCACCGGGATTACTGGGTGCTTTTGGGGGGCACCCACACCAAAAGTAATCCCGAGATGAACGCCCGAATGGGGCTAATGATTATGGAGAGAGGAGGGGCCATAGGTCTCCGAACTGCAAAGGATGACTGCGGAATAGTACCGGGCGAATTACGCTAGCAGAGACCGCAGCCATCCTAATATGCGTGAAGAGGGCCATCGAGGGGTTTTGGTCGGTATGCCGGCGTAGGATATCAAAGTTAGGGACCCAGCTCGGCATTAACATCCAAGCGCCGGGCTGGAAGGCCGGTGACCCCGACACATCCTTCCTGCGCTTCTCCCCCGGGGCCGCGGGAAGAGGACCATAAACAGTTTTTGCCCTCGTAAAAAAAAAAAAGGCTCATCCGGGGCGGTTTTATAGGAAATCGCCACCAAGCGACAGCTTCGTCATCGATTTCCTTAGGAGAGTGAGATTGCCAGATGCCCAATGCTCCTTTCGTCTTTCCATCCGTTTTCCTTCTCGCTACTCTGCCGATTTGATGGGCTGGCAACACGTCTATAATCCAAATATAGTGGATGTTTATGGTCAGCAATGATAAATTCTCATCAGGTGATCTGCATGTTGCCGGTCCAATGCAATAAAAAAAAATAGAACTCCACACATTTATACAGACCCTACTGCTGTATTATTTGAAAAATACTTACGACTCATCAGCATACGTGAACTTCATATCCAAGCTGTGTTTGGACAGGAAAGTCTTGCTGTCCAAGGGTATCTCGATGTTAGACGGATGGGGTATCGGGCGGCCCACGGCTACAAGGGATGCACCGCTAGTTTTCTTGTCGTCATCAGGTTTCTTGTCTTCCTTATTGTTGTTTCGCTCTTTTTCATCGGTTTGAGATGGCATCAACATGTGGCCCGTTATGTGGATCACCTGTAACAAATGTTTTGGATAGAATCATTGATTTAAAAACTAAGCATACGCCCTTCAGTATATTTAGAGTTTAAAAAAAAAAAGACCGTGAAAACGGTGCTAAAATAAATATGAAATTGTCTTTATTTAATAGATTTCGTCTAAACGGCGATATAAAAATATGTAAAATATAAATAAATAAATATAAATATGTAGTATTTCCTAAGGACACCACAGGAGTACGTCGGTAATAGTGTGCCTGAGCCTCAATATTCCCGGACCTCGACCGCGGGGTAGACCAAAGGAGCGCTGGCTCGATGTCGTCAAGGAAGATATGAGGGTAAATGGCCTCACTATTGAGGATGCCGAAGATCGGGCGAAATGGAGGAGAATTTGCCGGAAGGCGGACCCTGGCACCGGCCGGGATAACGCAAGGTAGAAGAAGAAATATAAATATATGTAGTATGTTAATTTTTATTAATTTCTAGTGAAACATGTTGGAAACAGCGTGTATTGAAAACTTCCTGTGAACTTTATTGGTTCCTATGTTCATCTTGTAGATAGTAAGCCCTTTCTTGTATGTTTTGATACTCTTCACTTGCGTACCTTGCACTACCAACAGACATAACTTCTGCGCTTGATTGTTTCAGAGTTCGCTCCGTAGTAATATTTGGGAAAGGCCTATTATATCCTCTGTACAAAATTAAGAACTTATTGTGAATTTGTATAGGTAGCGTGTGTGTACAAAAACGTGTATTAAGTGAAATATTATCTTTTGTTTACAATTAGTATGATACAGAATTATTTACATTCATCGGATTACTAACGATACAGTCCTTCCTGCCTTACCATAAAGAGAATTATAATTGTTAAAGTTACAGCAGTCGATTGAAATACGTGTAAAAACATTCAAAAATACATAAATATAATCTAATAATAACAAAGTTTCTAAAACAGGACTTGTAGAAAACTAATAAACAATTTCTATAGAATCCATTAGCTATGGCAATTAACACTACATTACTGTTTGCTTAAGTGAAAGGTGGTATAAATTTACGAATTGTTATACAAGGCACACATGTTTTAAAAATCTATGATTTTATTTTAAACCTATCTTCAAAACTTTTTACAGTCACGCTGGAAGAAGTTTTTCGAAAGTTGAAACCCAGTTGGGAGAACAGTGGCATTGTTATCTGCGAAAAGTGATTAACTAATCTTCGCTTCGCTGATGAAAAAAAATCCTCTACTCCTCATCTGCAGCTGATCTGACCCAAATGCTCGAACAACTGAGCCTAGCGAGCCTCGAGGTCGGACTTGGCATGAATATGCCCAAGACCAAAGTAATGACAAACAGCTTAGAGAGACGCATAGAAGTTGGGGGAGTGGGAGTTGAATATGTCCATGAGTACCCTTACCTTGGCCAGATAGTATCCTTCCAGGCAAGACAAGACAAGGAAATCTCAAGACGAACCGAGAATGCCTGGAGGAACTACTGGTCAATGAAAGATCTAATGAAAGGGTCATCACCTCTCCCTTAAAAGGAAACTTATGGACATGTGTATACTCCCCACCCTTACTTATGGAGCGCAAACTTGGTCTCTAACTAATCGTCAAAAGTCCGTCCTAGGGGTTTGCCAACGAGCGATGGAACGTAGCATTCATGGAGTTAAACTCGTCGACCGCGTTAAGAACTCAACGCTGCGTTCCAAAACCAAGATCGCTGACGTGGGACAAACAGCTGCCAAGTTGAAATGGAACTGGGCTGGCCACATCTACCGCATGTCCGACAACCATTGGGCGAAAGTTACTACACAGTGGTTCCCCAATGGGCGAAACCGACTACGTGGTAGGCCTAGAAGGAGATGGCGGGACGAACTCAATTCATATCTTCTGAACTGGCGGCAATTAGCATCTGACCGCGACAAATGGAAGGAAAGGAGGGAGGCCTTTGCCCAGCAGTGGGAATTAAAGGGCTTATAATAACAAAGCAAATAGCGGTCAAACAGAGACCTTGAAATTGCATAAATCTTTGAATTTTCAATTACAGCAACATTAAATTAATATAGAGCTTATGCAACATGGCTATGAAAGGCATTCATTGTATTCTCCTTCAACGATTAGCATTCATTAAATGTAAAAATCAACTATGAACGTGACTTCAAGAGGCTCATTTACGATCTCTTAGTTAAAAAAACACACAGGTCAGTAACCTACGACTAGTAATAGAAAATACACAGATTCTAGGGGAATTATTTCAGAAAAAAACAAGATTAGTAAATATGAATTTAACTGCTGCAATAAAATTTAAATATTTTATTTAGTAATTTGAAACCTATATACAGCGTATATCAAGACTGCTACTGAAATGGAGGCCGGGTGATACTTTTACTGACTTCAGACACAATGCAACTAAGAATTTAATAGAGACGCGACAATTTTTTTGTGTATTTTTTTTAATGTCATCGTGTTTTTGTGGTAAATCCATAGTGTTTGCTTAAATAATGATAAATTAAGCCCGTGTGTACCACAGCGTATTATAAAAGTTAAAGGGTTTACATTACTATTTCAGGAAAAACTATGTATTTACCAACCAAAAACGACTACAGGAAAAAAAAACAAAACTTTCAGTTGTTGTGTCTGAAGTACCTAAAACTACCACCCGGCTTTGTTTTCGGCAGCAGTCTTGATATACCCTGTATTATACGAGTATTAACTTCTGTGCAAATTGATTTCATTGTCATCAGCTTTAAAATTAAATTAAACTACGGCTTTAATTCCAGGCCATTTCAGATTCTAAATACCTACACATAACAGCAACATTAATTACTTATCGATAAAAAAACCGTGGGTTTACTCATCATAAACCTCTTTTAGTAGAAAATAATCACCCCTGAAGGCTGAAATTATAGTAAAATGATTTTTAATATGCATTTTTGCAATAGTTATATCACTGCACATGACATTGTAAGTGATATGATAATTTATATTTTCTATTATAACAATTGTTTTATGCGTAATACTACAATGCAATACCTAAATGCATGTGTACCGTTATCGAATACATTTGTAATGAAATCTATTTATGCAGGTATAGTCATAATGGACTCCTATTATGTGTCTCTTTTCGATAGCTTTATAGGCACGTAATGGCACAACTGCGCCATCAGACAGAACGTGCTACTTCACACTTAAATATGTTTATAAATTATCTACCTTCCGTTTTTTTGATATCGCCATGAATGTCGAGACGAGCATTCCATTGCCTTCACCATCCTGAAGAAATAGACATTGGGTGGTACCTAATCAGGCGGCATCTCACATGAGAAATGCATCACCAGTAAAATATGTAATAATCTTGCTTGAAACAACTATCATCGAGCTTCCTACGCTACTTTTCATAATAAAATGATCATTTATTACACATTCCGTGTTCTAATCTTGAACTAATTAACAATTATTGTTTACTTTAGTTTGGTATTTTACTAAAGCGTGTTCTTAAACGATTATTTATTCAGTTATTCTTATGTGTACTGTACCGTACTTCATCGGCCCATATAGGTCCCATTGGAGGCATGAATCCTTTCTACAATCGAGAGCAAGATTAACGGGGGTTGGGCCATAAGTTCATCACGTTGTGCGGGTTATGTACAGGTACTATCCAAGGATAATTACCATTAGTAGTGATTGAACAAATGTACACTTTTAAATGATCCCAATTCACGTGATATACAAAGTCCATTCCATCGCGAATATCCAATATATTTTACGTCTGACCTGGTTGTATTTTATGAATCAATTGGATTCAAGAATACCAACCGACCCTGACAATCAATTGCGCCTAACCTTGTTATTATTTTTATGCTGTAACATTTAAATTTTAGTACCTAACTTATGTATTTCAATAGCCAAAGAATGGCAAAAAGCTAACGAGATATTTTAATCTATATTTGTTTCGAGTCTGGGTGTTTGTGAGACCGAAAAGTCTGTCTTAGTCCCTGATATCCGCGACACAAGATCGATCTCAGTGTGGGGTCAGGACTTTGTATGTATGTGACTGTTGGTTATTATTATTTACAGCGTCATCATGGTAAAATCGTTACGATAAATGGAGTCCAGTCGTTTTTAACCTTTTAGTCACCCGTCAAGAACCACTTTTGTAGTGGGTGTTTAGAAAAGTACAGCGGTTATAAGGTCATAGATTAAGATCAGTAAAACGTACAGGTATGACTGTTTGCCCCGCCCATGGAATTTGAAAATTCTACTTTTTACAAGTGTACATTCTTTGTTTTGCATGCTTTCCATATAAAACGTAACAAAAAAGTTGTTATTTTCTACAGTTTTCTATGAATGATGATACTAAACAGTAATATTCTACGGACCCGCCAACTTCATTCACGAGACACGACAGTAGGAACTTTGATGGCAATAAGCGTGTATATTCCATCCCCACTCGTATAAATATTTATATGGACTAATATTTGTTCCGGGTCTGATTGTTTGTGCGTCATGTTTGTCAACACACCTTCGATACGGAAGGTATCTAATGTCCTTTACTTTGAGTAGACAAAATGTATCCATAAGTTCATTATGTGCTGTGCATACTCTACGTACATTCTCTAGTGCTGTCAGAGAGCGGGATTTTCTGCTACAAGCATGTCTAATGCTTACAAGATGGTCCTAATCTCACCTTGTATTTTGTGAAACGAAATAAATATTTTTTAATTTCCATTTTCGTTCTGGCTAGTAATGCACATATTTACCAAAAAAACACAATACTTTCAAATCGTCATGGTAGGACGAAATAAAAAGCTTAGTTTTTAAGGCAGGCTAATGCCCAATCCTTGAAGCAAAAGGAAGAATTGCTACTAATGCCAACCAAAGTTCCCGAAGTTTTTCAAAGAAGAGATATAGTCTTATACAAATTCCAGTCCCGAACAACTGAATACATATTTATCAAACCAAAAAACACAGCTTCATTTGTATGATGTATAACATTGTGTTTAAACTTTTTTGCAATACAACACTATACGGTGCTATCGATATCCCATAAAAAAATACACCAAAAACGGTCACCCTACTGGCCTAAGCTTCATAATTATTTATTATTATTATTATCTTTAAACGAGAAATTCTTGTATATATATATAAATATATTCTCTGGATCTCGGAAGCGGCTCCACCGATTTTTATGAAATTTTGTATACAGGGGGTTTCGGGGGCGATAAATCGATCAAGCTAGGATTAATTTCTAGAAAATGTTATAAAAAAATTAAAAATAGAAACTGATAATATGACTCTTCCTGACATCTATTGGCGAATAATAATACTATTTTTTTATTGTGTGCAACTAACTGCTTAACGATACAATAACACTAAATATATTCCAGCAGATGGCGTTGTTAAGCAACACTAAGAAAATCAATTGTTTATTAGCTTTTAGGTTTTATTGGGATATCTGTCAAAACTTTAAAAATAAAAAGTGACATTGGTAATTTGGTGTTTAATTTTGGATATGGCTATCTGTTTGGATAATGGATTATTATAGATATACTGCGCGATTGAGCGACTATTGGATCGAGAGAGAATACATATAAAGTACGATATGTTCCGCGGAGCGGTACTAGGAATTATTTGTAAAAGAGAATTATAAATGGAATTATAAATAGTGAAAAGTACAAGAAGACTTTTAGCTTTTAGTGAAGTTATTCCTTCAAGTGTCCAATTCCTTTAGTCCAAAAAAAAAAACGAGCAAGGCTCGGTCATCCAGGTACTTTTTATAATACAGTAAAACACTACACTCTGCTAATGATATTCCACAAAAAAGAAAAAATGGTCACCCTACTCGCCCATACCTTATAAGAAGCAGACTTCAGATGGACATTGCGTCCCTTGCTGGTGAGGGTGCACTTGAGACGCAGGAGCAGGTCCCGGCGTCCCCCGTTGGGGCGGAGCGCCTCGCGGATCTCCTCGTGGTCGCACAGGTGGCTGAACTCAAACACGCTCTGCCCCATGATCTCCATCTGAAAATTTACGGGTGGATTTTATTGAGTGTTAGGCGTTTGGTGTAATAAAGATTGTTGTGATTTTTTTAGCAGAGAACTGAAATGGGTTTTTTACCCAATAAAAATATTAAATTAGTCCGGATACAATTCGCCTAGATCGAAAGAAAATACACTGAATACCCAAGTTAAAAGTAATTATTGTAATTGCAATTGATTTCTTCTTCCTAAAACGAAAATAGCTATTATTATTAATTAATCGTTTTAGCATTAAGGAGGAAATATGATGATGATTTTATAACTGGCTGTCTGTGATTCGTATATTTGTCAATGTAAAAAATTACATTTTGATTTGGTGTTCTCGAGATCCGACATAAAAATCGATTTTAGCATCTGAATAGTCTACAATCCATGAAATTAACAAATAGAGTAATGATTATAATTTAAAATTTACTTTAATAGTTACAAAAACACTACATGTTTACACATTCTTACTACTCGCAATGGGGATGATGACAGTAACAACGAATTAATGAAATTATGGTTTAATATAATAATGTATAATAGAAGGATTCTCAAAATAAACATTTGCTTTAGTTTTTAATTAAGATTAAATATATTTTTGCAAAAATAAAAGTACAAAACCGCCATATTAGATGAAACGCCAATCAGAAGCAAGTGACGTGTCACTTTCGTAAATATTACTTATTATTATAGTCATAACGCGATCTTGTTGGGTAGTTTTGGTCATTTCTATGTTATTCAGTATATTGATCTAATTTTTTTTTTAGTAATACAATCAGTTTCGGGCTACCTACGAAAAAGGAACATTACTCATGGAATAAGGATTCATCGCAAATATCTCAAAATTTGGAACTATGCGATATTCCATATCACTGTTTAATTGGAACATTAATAACGTTCTTCAGAACTCATATACACAGCGATTGGCATGATAATAATACCGAAAGAAAATAAATGAATCGTACCTCCGATATTTATCGCTATTGTTATTTATAATAATTTTAAATTTTGATATGTTATTTTCTAGACACGTCAAACATTATGAACATTGTAAATAAAGTTATTATTTCTGTCAAAATAATGTTCACGGAAATTAACCATCGAATTTAAAGATAAAGATCTAGGATCTTGCCTTTCCATTTTTAGCCATATATTTCTAACTTTTTTATCCATTGAAACATTAATAAACAAATTGCTCGGAGTTTGTATCGATGTATTATTACATTGCGGAACTACACATCATCGATCCACATCAAAACACGGCATTACTATTAAAAATAATAAAATGTTTATATCACAATATACACGTAAACATTGCACGAGCAAGCATTTACAAAAGCATGACGTCACACACGGACGCCTTTAATGTTACGGCGTTTTTGAGCAAAGGTTAAAATGAGAAATTTAAAACGCAATTTTCTGCGCAAATCTTTACTTTTTTTCAAAAATTCAATTCTTTTTAAGTATTGTTAATATACGAACATTCTGAAGTAGTTTTTCAAAATCAGTCATCATGCCTATTACCACACGAAACTAACACTACGAAAACAGTAGCGAGACATAAATAACAACCTAAAACATTTACTTCTTACAATTATTTGCCATACTTTAAACCCGTGCAACCATAACAGCTGTAATAGCACACCAAATAAGGATTATTTAATTAGTATGTTGAATATACACATCAGTATAGGATGGTATTGCCACTTTTAACAAAAGGCAACTGGCAACAGACAAGCTTGGAATCTTTAATGTATGTGCAATTGGTAAGCGAAGGGCGTTAAAGGGAAAGTAATAAAATTGATCCTTGCGCAGTTCGAACAATGCTACTTCGGTAGCTTTTATTTTATGACCGACATTTTGTGAATACTACTTCAGTGTTTTAAGGTTAGGGCTCGTGACTCAGATTGTAATAATTGAGAAAGTGAGTGGATGGCTTGGAAACCTTTTTAATGGTGAAAATCTTGAATCTCGGAAACATTGAGTAGATTATTCATCATCTAACATCTGTCATCATCATAACATCATGTCATCTGTTTACAAGCCAGTATTCGAAACATGGTTTAAGGCATTCTCCAATATATAAGAAAAGCCCCGTATCGATCAAAAGGATAGGATAGGGTAACATAGGGTGAAGGGCGTTAGACGCATTTGAATCAGACGGAAATTGAGACACCTGTACAAAAAGAGACTCTTACGAAAATGTATAAAAGAGCAGAGTCAAAATAAAAGAGCAATTTTCCTATTTCTTTTCTTGTATCCAGAACTCGCGTAAATATATAATCAACTATTCGTCGAACCGAGACAGCTCGTGACGTCAGAATTGGTGGCGTCGACCTACATGCGCCGGCGTTTCTTTATCGACCATGCGTTGTAGAAACTAACCATTTTACGATGGTGAAACTCGAAAATGACTCTTATAATATTAACAATAAGAGTCACGTGAACGGCAACGTGTTTATAGCGCGCCGTCAGCAATTGCATCACACATATAAAGATAACGTTGACAAAACTAATCGCGTTATAGACGAAGTTTCTAGTTTAATAATATCATGAAAATAGACATAAAATTGATGTTTTAGGGTTACTCTATGTTCAAGAATTCTGTTTCTTAATTGCAGTAATAACATCAGGAGTTAAAATAACATACCAAACATACAAAAGTTATGCTAAAGAGGACAATTAATATGAATTCAAATTGACTTTATTAATTAACCTACGCAAATAAGCCTATAAATCACAAAATCCTAAACCCACATTTAGCTAAAGGAATTTTAATAACGACCAAAAAAATATCCTATTAGTCGGAATACGTAAAAGAAATCTACTACAATTTGAAGATGTTAGATTTCGTACCCACACCCAGGCCATTGCAACTACTTTAAGCCAGAACCGAGATTGCCACACATAATAATCACATGAACCATTGAGTTCAGTGATTTTTAGGGAATGTGTAACTCGCCAACCAGCAAATAAAATAATCGAATAGTAAAATCTAATATATATATATATATAAAATGCTAATGTTAGTACGTAAATCCACGGTTTTCTCTATCATCCACAACTCCGATCAATTCCCCGTTGGGGTGGTGAATACCCCTTGGTCTCCAGGTGTGAATAAGGGAGTTTGGTCGGGGTGGGTGGAAGCGGGTGGTTGTGGGTGGCGAAAATGTAAAAAAATATATATCTGTCCTTCTCTAACTTATGTGAACTTAGGGGAAGTTCTGAAAATTTCTGGAGTGATCTAGAAAGCTCCAGAATGAGTGCAACTGATATAATCAATCTAGAATGTTCTAGAACGTTCTAAAATTTTCTGGAATGATCTCGAAACTTCCAAAAAGCCTAGAACCGTTGAAATCGATCCGGAAAGTTCTAGATCGTTCTAAAATTTTCTGGAATGATCTCGCAACTTCCAAAAAGCCTAGAACCGTTGAAATCCATCCGGAATGTGCTAGATCGTTCTAAAATTTTCTGGAATGATCTCGAAACTTCCAAAAAGCCTAGAACCGTTGAAATCGATCCGGAATGTTCTAGATCGTTCTAAAATTTTCTGGAATGATCTCGAAACTTCCAAAAAGCCTAGAACCGAACATTTTGAATATTCTAGAGTGTTCTGGCTCTAGAAATTTCGATCTTTGACAGTATATAAAGCAAACTCCAGTGACTTTTCGTCAGTTCTATCGTGTTTTCAGTCGAGTAAAGATCGATAAGAGTACGAGTGAACAGTGATTGATCTATTTCAAGTAATTTCGACAAGTGGAAACGACCGAACTATTTGAATATTCTAGAGTGTTCTGGCTCTAGAAATTTCGATCTTTGACAGTATATAAAGCGAACTCCAGTGACTTTTCGTCAGTTCTATCGTGTTTTTCAGTCGAGAGACTGATTGTTATGTATAACTTTTTTTCATTGCACATGCACAATGCCAAAACGTAAAAAAATATTTACGAAACCTCTAGCGGTTTCAAAAAAAAAGAAAGCAGCACGTCAAAATGAAACAGAAGAACAAAGAGAGCAACGGCTTTCGAATATTCGTGAAGGGGTGAACAGAATTAGAGGAAATCAGACTGAAGAAGAAAGAGCATGCACTAACGATGAAACGCGATTACGAGTAAGATCAATCCGAAATCGTCAGTCTGTTGTTCAACGTGAAGTGGAAAAGAGCAAAAGTAAAGACAAAATGGCCACTCTACGTCAACAACGAGCTGCTACATCTAAGATTAAGAGTCTAGAACTTCAGGCTTTCCATTATGATTGCAAAATACAATACAGTGAACATTCAGATGTCGTCATCGGAAAAATGGATACGATATGCAAGTATTGTCATGCCCGGAAATTTAAAGGCGAAACTGCTGGTATGTGCTGCGCGAGTGGTAAAGTCAATTTACCAGCATTAGATGTACCACCACCACCATTACTCACATATATGACTAACAACACACCAGATTCCAATCATTTTCTACAAAATATACGTCGATACAACTGTTGTTTTCAAATGACTTCATTTGGAGCATCATTGATATGCCATGAAGAAAATTTTAACCCAATTTTTAAAGTTCAAGGTCAAATTTTCCACCGAATAGGCTCACTTCTGCCGATGTCCAATGAAACTCCAAAATTTCTACAAATATACTTTGTTGGTAACGAAGAAATTGAAGCAGATCAACGTTCCTCTCATTTTCAGGGACTAAATCGAGATATTATTCAAAAGTTACAATGTCTTCTTCATAATCATAATCAACTAATTAATGTGTTCAAGACTTCCCTAGACCAAATGGCTGCAGATAATTATAAGATCGTCATTCGAGCAGATAAAAGACCAGCCGGTCAACACGAACGAAGGTTTAATGCACCTCAAACGAACGAAATAGCTGTAGTAGTTGTTGATAATGAATTTAGTCGTCGTAATATTATTATTCAACGCCGAAGTGATAAACTGCAACGTATTGCTGAAACACTACGTAGTTATGATGCGCTACAGTATCCGCAAATTTTTTGGCAAGGTGAGGATGGTTATCACTTCAATATTCAACAAGTTGACCCAACTACAGGTGTCGAAACTAACAAAAAAGTATCAGCTATGCAATTTTATGCTTATCGAATTATGACTAGAAATGGTGAATATAACCATATTTTAAATTGTCGACAGTTACTTCAGCAGTTTATTGTAGACATGTATGCCAAAATTGAGACGGAAAGATTAGAATATATTCGCTATAATCAACGAAAATTGCGTTCGGATGAATACATTCATTTGAGAGATGCAATGATAAATGATGGAAACGTTGATAACATGGGAAAATTGGTCATCTTGCCATCGACATTTACTGAAAGTCCACGTCACATGCAAGAATATGCTCAGGATGCGATAACTTATGTCAGAAAACACGGCAGACCAGATTTACAGCGATCGTCATGATATTATTGCCCGAGTTTTTTGTCAAAAACAAATTAACTTTATTAAAGCCTTCGTGAAAAATCAAATATTTGGTGCTGTTATCTGCTGGATGTATTCAATTGAATGGCAGAAACGAGGACTGCCACATTCTGACAACTTAATTTGGCTTCAAAATAAAATTCGACCAAATCAAATAGACGATATCATCAAGGCTGAATTTCCAAACCCGGAAGAAGATCCTGATCTTTATAGTATAATCGTAAAAAACATGTTCATGGCCCGTGTGGTGAACTAAATAGGAATTCTCCATGCATGAAAGATGAAAAATGTACGAAACGTTATCCAAAGCCATTTTTGAACGAAACAAGAAAAATCTTAAAATGCCATTTAGCGTCATTAAATTGTGCCTAAATTCTACTCAACGCATAATTAATAAGTATACAATTAGCTACCATAGGTAACATTGCATATTTATTAATATATCGGGAGATATAATCGACGGAATTTTACTAAAAAAAAAATAGAATTAGCGCGCTTTCTATAGACATATTTTTCACTGTTGCAAATTTATAAAAAAAATATTTACTCGATATCTTGGTAAATAGTTTACACTGTTTTTTAATATGAAAAAAAAAAACAATTCTAAGTTATATTAAACCGACAAAATAAATTATTGCCACCATTTATTTAATATGACAATGAGTTAAAATTTACTAAGTTTGTGACTAAATATGATTTGTAATATCAATATTTTGTAATTCTCTTATATAATCTATACATCTATACATATAAATAAAATTGAAGTGTCTGTTTTGAGAGTGAAAATAAAAAAAAAATGTCCTACTACATATCGTTATATACACGATACCTGTGCCGAAAATGATATTTAAAAAATTTTTGTCTGTCTATCTGTCAGTTTGTTCCGGCTAATCTCTGAAATGGCTGGACCGATTTTGGCGGGACTTTTTTTTGTCAGGTAGCTGATATAACAAAGAGTAACTTAGGCTACATTTATTTTAGAAAAGTTATTTTCTGTCTGTTTGTTCCGGCTAATCTCTGAAATGGCTGGACCGATTTTGGCGGAACTTCTTTTGTCAGGTAGCTGATATAACAAGGAGTAACTTAGGCTACATTTATTTTAGAAAAAATCTTTTATTTTAGTAAAATAAAGTAATGTTGCAATGCCCGCGCGCAGCTCACACGCATGCCACCACTGGGCTGTCACGTCGGGCGCCTCCCACCACTTCTCCCACCAACGAATAAATATCACATTTACAAAATATTGTATATAAAGAATTTTTTCAATAAAGCTAATACTAAAAACTGAAAATAAATGATAAATAAAATTTCATCATGTGACTGAATGAAACGGGACATAAACCCGATAGAACGGGACGGGAAATATAGTTATTACGCGAAATAATATGTTGTTGCCAAATCAATACTGGACTCAACAGCTATCTGCACCCGGGCGAAGCCGGGTCCCACAGCTAGTTTAATATAATTTTAG
This sequence comes from Hyles euphorbiae, assembly GCA_023078785.2. NCBI lineage: Eukaryota > Metazoa > Arthropoda > Insecta > Lepidoptera > Sphingidae > Hyles > Hyles euphorbiae. Next base: position 5,557,798 of record CM041053.1, read on the forward strand.
GTACACACTACACAGTGAATAAAAACACATGCAGGCATTAACGGCACAAGCCAATAACACGTAAAAACCTCGTACGACACAATTTGACCAAAACGAATTGTATTGTACTAACAGCAGGAAAGTGTATTTATTTCAGTAAAATAGGTCACTAATCATGAGGTTTGTTTGATGATACATATAATATGCGTTTTTCGACTCTAATAATTGGGTTGTATTAAATTATACTTTAAAGGGATTGGCACCAGGAAGTTGGTCGTTTACTCTTATCATTCTACAAAATGGATAAAACTATTTTTTTATTACTCCATGCACCTGCTATATAAAAGAAGAACTAAACATTAGGATAACCTTACTGTTGCTGTAATTCTTAGAGATCAAACCTTTATGTATAAATAAATACATTAGCAAATTCTTTTTCGGTTTTATACCCAGTGCATGAGGAATTCACATCTAATACGGCACTCTCCGCCATGATACGACCAGTTTGAGTTCAAAATAAATTATAAGTAATTAGTGAACCATTATGATGTCAATTCATTCCAGATGTGCGCTATTAAAATAATCATTAGAAATGCTATTAATGGTTTTAAACTAATCAACATAATGACATGTGGGATTTTTTTAGTTCGGTACTAGGTACTCATTATTAAAAGTCACACTTTTTTTTTTTTTTTTTTTTTTCTATCTTTTGGAGACTGTCCCGCCCTCACACCCACCACTGTAACTCCTGTGAGCCAGGATCAACAGTGGCACGCAAAGTAATGACACCGAGCATTGAAGCTCGGCGAGTCTCCGGGAATGTCTAACTTGTCTTTAACCCGCAACGAAATTAATCAGAAAGTTAAATTAATAGGAGGAGTTGGAAATAAATTATTGTCCACTTCCCTCCGTGCAAAGCGGGTGACAAAACATTGAACTGAAGAGGTAAATAACCTCGCAAAAAGACTTTCACAGCCGGAGAAGCCAGCTGTGAAGCACCACGGATCAAATTATTATTACATTTAAATGGGACCTATTATGTGAACTGTTATGCTTGATTCCAGTAATAGGTATGGCAAAAACGCCGGAAAGCACGGAAGTTCTTTCTAGTCTCTACAAGGTCCATGTAGTATACAACTCCAGATGATATTTGCATACTATCTAGCATGATTTTACGCTCATTATGCCAAAGACTACACTCCCAAAGTATATGATGCGCGGACTGCTCATACTCGCAATTAGGTGTTGAACATGAACACGCAGGCGACGCAACAAGCTTAAAAGAGTATAGTTTAGACTTAAAGTTACCATGGCCCGTGAGAAATTGTGATACGCAATAATCGACATCTAGCCACGTCTTTGTTAAACGATCACGTACGCAAGGAAAAAATTGGTATAGATGCCGGCCCTTCAAAGATACCTCCCATCTATTTTGCCATTCATCTAATAGTTCGCTATATACCACTGAAACCGGTTTAAATAATCTGTCAACTTTTAAAAGTTCACGTGCGGTGAAAAACCTTTTATCCATATTCTCTCTATTAGAGTAATACATCGCGGCGCGACGTTGCACCTCCAGGTCGACTGGAAGTACACCCGCTAGGACAGGCAAAGCTTCGGTACTAACAGTTCTATATGCCTTGCACAAGAATATCAACGCCAAACGTTGGCTCTGGAGCAGTTTTCTTCGCACAGCACCGATAGTAGCCCTATCAGCCCATACGGGAGATCCATAACAGATACATCCTAAGTAAGTTGCTCCGTAGATGATTTTTAGTGTATTGAAAGATAGCCCCCACGTTGATTTTGATATTCTTGTCAAAGCAAAAAAGTTCCTTTTCGACTTTTCCCCGACTTTCTTAATATGTTCAAGAAAGGAAAAATTCCTTTCTAAAATTAAACCAAGATAACAAACCGATTCCTTTTTTTTAACATTGATATTATTAAATTTAATTCGCGGCTGTGATTTTAAATTTCCTTTCAGAAGTAATTGGAAAGTTTTTTGTGGTGCAAAGGTTAAGCGATTTCGATGGCCCCAGTCACATATTAGTTTTAAACACGCGTCCGACATAATTTCTAATCCCGATCTACTATTTGACTCTATAAGCAAAAGGCCGTCGTCCGCATATCCGGTCAAAGAACACCCTGACGGCAAGGGAATTGCAAGAAAATCGTCGAACCCTAAATTCCACAAATAAGGACCTAAAACTGAACCTTGTGGACAGCCCATCGTAAGTGGTTTCGACACAGCATAGTGTCCAAGTTTAAGTTTTGTTGTTCCGTGCGAGAAATACGAGTAAATAAGTGAATATATATTTTTAAAGCAACCTCGTAATTTCAACTTAAGAAGCAGCATCGGCCACCAAGCGTTGTCGAAAGCACCGGATATGTCCAGGAAAATACCGAGTACATATTTGCGCGCCGATGTACTTACAGCTCTTCTAACCGATATTGCCGCGTCGATAGTTGACCTACCCGTTGTAAATCCGAACTGTTTTTCATGAAACTTTGGTCCACCCGGTAGCAATCGAGGGACGATAAGACGTTCTAAAAGTTTACCTAGAGACGGTAAGAGTGTAATAGGTCTATACGACTTAGGATCATGTGGAGATTTATCGCCACCCTTGGGTATTATACGAATGAAACCGGTACGCCATACCCGCGGAAAAACCCCTTCAGCAATACATCTGTTATAAACAGTGAGTAATGCATCGCCGGCCGATTTACACGCTTCTTTGATCATTTTATTAGTTATTTTATCGTCACCGGAAGCCTTGTTTAGGGGCAAAGCTCGTACAATTTCGCTAAATTCATCAAACGACGCGAGATTTGAATCGGAGGAGTTCGGTACCTCCAAGGCCCACATCCTAATCTGCTTATGGTATTCCGTATCATTTTCAATATTATCATCCGGAATTAACGATTGTAACAGAGCCTCCGTTGTCTCCTCAATACCAGTTGTGAAGTTGTTGTCAATTTTTAAATTCTCAAAATAAGCCAAATTGATTGACCTATTCGCTTTAAATTCATGGTATAAAGGAGACCACGGACCCTCACTATCTAACCGGGCCACAATTTTACGTAACAAGTTACCTTTCGATTTTTGGACGGCCGCTTTATAATGTGATCTGGCAACTCTCAGTTTATTTAAAGCAGATGTAATTGCTTCCCCTGTGACACAACGTCTCTTAAGCCCGTTGAAACGCCTACGCGCTCTGCGAAAAGTCCGACGTAGTTGGACAAGTAAGTCATTCCACCAATCGCACCTCCGAGTGTTAGTGATGGAACCTCGACCGATGGTAATGTCTGCGCAATATGTAAAAGTGTCCGACATAATCTCAGCACAGGTTTCAGCTGATAGATCATTGCGAGTGAAGTCCCCGGCATGCCGAGCAAATAGCGAGCCAAATAAATCCCAGTTAGCACCTCTAGATTTATATCTAAAATTAAAATTATTCTGTATCGGACCCTGTGTCAATCTAGGCAAGAACTCGTACACAATCAGGCGATGGTCACTACACGACGCGTCCGGCAGGACGCGCCACCTATCAATACGGACGTCTCCACTAGAAAGTGTGACGTCAATAGAAGATTCGCCCGTAGGGCTACTGTAAGTAGGTGGTGCATCGGGGGTGTTGTGTATTTCGAGATTCACCTCTGCAATGAAATCTTCTACAGCGCAACGTCGCTCGGTATCAGTGGAGCGATATTTGCCATACCAAAGGACAGATGACGCATTAACGTCAGCACCTATAATAATTTTATGTCCTGCGAGGGACCGCAAGACATAGCGGAGGTGATGCAGATGAGGACCCACAGGATCTGAGTATTGAAAATAACAGCTCACAACATAAACCTTACAAATCGGACTAGACACCTCAGCGACAGCACAGTGTGACGTCATAAGATTACGCACTGAGGTAATGGTAAGATGTGAACCCGACACAAAAATACCAGCTCGTGAGTTGTTATCGAGTTGTACTACCTTACTACGTAATCGCGCATGTTGGTATTGCTCCTGAACTAGAACGATATTTAATTTATAATCATGAATTAACGTGTCTAATTCTGACGTCGCTACCCTATCGTTATGAAGGTTTAACTGACCGATTGTAAATTTATCCATATTTTTTAGTATTGGGTCGAAAGAAGTAATTGCTCGATTTTGTTTTTATATGTTGGGCACTCTTGAGACCCACAACGATGGTCATGTGGTTTTTTAAATCTTTTACAAGGCGCACACACTGACTTAAATTCCGGGTTCGATTTATGCGGGCAAGTCTTAGTTTCATGAGACTCAGCACAAATGGCGCACGTTGGTGTTTTAATTGTGCAAAATTTTTGAACGTGCCCGTAATATTGACAATTTAAGCAACGTACTACTTCTATGTCATCAATAAAACGGCAGGTGGCCCAATCAATGAAAAGTTTATCTTTTGTATTCATCAAATGTTTGCGAATCTCTGAGTCCAATTCTAATCCTATCCATTTACGACCGTTATCTAAAAGACGTCTGCGAGTTATTTTGACGGACTTTGAAAAGTCATCCTCCTTTATGGGCAATTCGTCCTTGATGTTTTGACGATATAATGCTGTTAAGAAAGCGCGGTCTTCCATGGAGGATGGCACGTCTTTAACTAAAATACGGGGGCGGCGACCCTTTGGTTTCTCAAGACGCAGCCCCGCCGATTTTATCGCGTCGACTGATTCCAATTTTTTTATTTGTTTGTCATTTGCAAGACGCAGAGCAACACCAGATTTAGCGGTTTTTTTAACCCCAACGATTTGGAACCCGTCGTCACTAGGATTAATTGCCTTAAAGAGCGCCTGTTTCGTCGCGGATGACGTCTGCAAATCAGCTGACCGTTCGCTCGTCGGGTAAGCTATTACGCACGGGGCAGGGGCGCGCGGCTGCACTACCGGAGCGGGTTTCGCTAAACGCAATTTTAAATTATCCGAATATGTACTAGTGGACACGTTAACGCGTTTGCATTGATCCAACTCGCGTTGCATATTAGCTATCTTGGTTTCATTACACGATGATTTTAGAGCCAGTAACGAAACAATTGAAGTTACGCGTTGTGTAATATCTAACACGGCCGACCTATTTGCAATATTCATGCGCGAGCTCTGGTCATTGACGAGTTCGTTTATCTTTGACAAATAACTCGATACTTCCAACACCATATCGCAATAGTCCGCGCGGCTCGCGTCGCTGCCGTTGTCTACAGACGAAGTATCTGCCGATTCTGATAATTGCAGACGTTTCGATTGAACGGGGGAAACAGATGTGGGCGAATTAACATCGCTAAATAAACGTTTGGCCGAACTGGGTGACCAAGGCGTGAGTCTACTTTGACCGAATGGATTTGGGCCCCGATCGGGCGGATCGTCATTTTGAACCGACATTTACTTATCAGAAATAAAATGCAAGTTATTCACAATATATATCGTAAACTAAAACGAACTAATTAACGTTAAACAAAACAGCTGACTGACCGGCCGGGCGATATTTTATTTCGCAATACCCACTTTAGAAAAATAAAAGTACTTACCGAGAAATAAATTTGAGTAAATCCACTAATAAACTATATAAAACTTTAAAAAACTTACAGATCGCTGCTGACAATACGATACCATACAACAATAAACAACTCACGAACCGATAATCGCCGTTAAAACACACAAAACACAATTAATAATGACGAGCACGTAAACACGTCACTACACTGTGCACCCGCGGGAGGGGAAGTTGAGAAAGTCACACTTGAATATTAATGGCGGCAATGTTTGCAATCTAAGTGAGTTAATCGTAAGCATATATCTGAAACAAGGAAAAACATCTGTAAAACAATCCGACGTCACTAGATTTCCAGTGTTTCAAAATAAGTTTATCCAAAATATTCCTAAAGCGATTTCTGCGAAGCAGCCTGCATTTCAGGACATGTATCCGCCTTGTACTGGTTAACAATTCAAACCATTTGAATTTGAATCGTGTAATAAATTGGTTGAAGATGAAATTATACAAATGAATATTTAGTTTTTATTGCAATGTATGGCGAGACGAGCATGCCGTTTGCCTGATAGCAAGCAATACTCATACTCATGAACAGTAGTAAAACCAAACACCTTGAATTACAAAGCAATGGTTGGGATTCCATTGCGCTCGCCATCCCGAGACATAAGATGTTAAGTCTCAATATGTCCAGTAGTTACTCTGAACAACACTTGATACCATTAACAAAATATTTCACCTTATGGTATGTTCACTAAAGTTAATCTATTCAAACAACCTGCATAATACTTTTAGAACACACGTGGCATGTTCACAGAACATTTGAGTTAATGTAAAAGATTACGCCATATCATTAGACACGACCACACGTCTATCTACCGTAAAATTAACGACCCGGGAGGGCTTAACTGGCATAAAGTACTTCAGAAATAGCTCCATAATCCTATGACACGATTTATATGCGACAAATTCTATTCAAACGTTGTAACATGTAGGAAGATCGATGTTAAGGTATTTTGTGAAACAGTTGCTAGCCAGTAATATTATATTACCAATATTTACTGCAAAGTAGACATTAAGTCACATAATGGGGAGATAATTTTTTAATAATAATAGTGGAATATCTCGGATCTAGGAGGCCTCATAGAAACAAACTTTCTAAATGTTAGAACCCGATTGCCTATAAAGTCACACACATATTATCCAACTTTGGATCACACCTGCATCTTTCGAAATCCATTTTCTTAGATGCTACACAAAAAGCGCAGCCTAAGACTATTATTTTTTTTTTATGTAAATGCTACTAGGACTACAATATTATGGCTAGTCATCTATTTGGTCCGATAACCAAAGAAGCAGCAGCAAAATGAGAGGCAAGATTTGCAGTTAAAAATCTAAAATGTCATTCAACTCCTATGTTAGCTATGGAGTCAATAATTTCAACCAATGCCGCATTTAGACTGAACTACGTATGTTAGAACTGGTTTTTCAAGTTGCCCATGTCGATGTACCGATTCACGATAAGAATTTTCGAGTCTTTGTTTCTGGCATGGCTTCGAGGCGCCGCCGGGTCACACGTGGAAGACATCTCCAATGAATATTAATGCTAGCGGTAAACGTTGCAGCTTCGTTTATTAACCAGTTGCTTTGCAATGCTTTTTCGTATTTATTTTGGAATAATATCTTCGCGGGTTAGAATTTAATCCATTGTCTTAGAAACGAACTTAGAAGCTCAGTGGCATAGCAATGAGTACTAATGTCTATTGACTTGGAGAAGATGCAGTGGGTGTGTGAATGAACCAAATAATGTGTTGTCAATGATGTAACTGTTTTGTTACATACAAAAAATTTACAAGAGTGTCCTGCTTTTACTATGCCCAATTTGGGACGGCATTAAAGATAACCCTGAGAGATCTGATCTATAATTTTACTACCAGTTGCTCTTATGACATCAATCTTCACGGAAAATTACACAATCTATTTCACATGATATTCCAAGTACTTTTCGATGATATTGCTCATAAATACTACGCATGAATAAATAATTCTCGCTCCTTGTTCAGTTCTAGGAATATATATGGCTGATTGCTATTTAAATGTTATAGTGAGGTAACGGTTCTTGTATTATAATTACACAGTAGCATATTAATAACTTCATAAACAAAGCGTTTTTTTTTTTGTTTCGTTGTCTTTAATTCATTCTCATATGTGAGAACCCACCAGGTTGGGTACCACCGCAATGTCGATGATGCACAACAGCCTAACAGCAGTGTAAATGGACTGTTGTGTTCCGGTTTGAATGACATTGTAGTCAGAGTAACTACTGGACATATCGAGACTTAATGTCTCAGGATGGCGACCGCAGTGGAATAATAATAATTAATGTAACTATTATTATTTTAATAAAATTCAATATTCAAACTTGGCCTTGTAAAATTTGCAATAGCACGATTTATCTGAGTGTCGAACGTCTTCATTCTATAGTTACTTTCCGCGATCGTTTTGGTTGGCAACAAAAATAAGTGACCTTCAGTGCATTGCCCCCGATATAAATTGTTCAATGAGCAATCTATTCAAGTATCATTCGAGATATGTCGATTATATAACTGCATTCTATTCACTGTGGGCCTCATTAAAAGGCTCAAAGTCACTCAACGAGCCATGGAGCGGGCTATGCTCGGTGCTTCCCTACGAGATCGAATCAGAAATGAGGAGATCCGTAGGAGAACCAAGGTTACCGACATAGCCCATAGGATTGGCAAGTTGAAGTGACAGTGGGCCGGGCACATAGCTCGTAGAACCGATGGCCGTTGGGGCCGAAAGGTTCTCGAGTGGAGGCCACGCACAGGCAAGCGAAGTGTTGGACGCCCGCCTACAAGGTGGACGGACGATCTGACTAAGGTCGCAGGAAGTCGCTGGATGCAGGCCGCTTCCAACAGGTCATTGTGGAGATCCTTGGGGGAGGCCTATGTTCAGCAGTGGACTTCCTGTGGCTGATATGATGATGATGATGATGATGATTCTATTCAATTGTACCTTCACACAACGAGATAGCTGTGGACTTTGATATTGTGATTTACAACTCGCTAAATATGTTGATTGACGTCTCTTTAAGTTATAAAGGTATAAATCTTATCTCGGTTTATACTGAAAGTATTGTCTGATAAAACGGAAAGTACGTATGAGAAACTATGGGGAAGTATCCTACGTATTTCACCTGTTGGGAAGACAAAACTGATGTTAATAGGCGGCAAAAGTACACCTGACAAAAAAATGAGTTTATGAACATTTCGTAAAAATCTGAAACGAATTAAACCGTCGCGTCAGTCTGATTCACATATTGGTGGTTCGATGCAATCAAAATAAACATTTTGGTACAATTTTATATAAACGTCATTATCAGAATACTGTAAGGTTCAAAACTATTTACACAAATTTTACAAACACTGATAACGCCTCATCCAACGACACGAGATAAAACAGAGGAAATAAATACCGCTCAATACGTAGAACTCGTCAAAATTGAACGTATTTTTTTTTCCTTATTTGTTCAGTAAAATGTCCTTTGTGCAACTGTTCTTTGTATAAAACCAATATTAAGAATATTTGTTTTTGATCATCGTTTGACCTGTGATCTAATTAGAACAAAAACATTAGACGTTGAAGGCTGTTCCACAGAGCAACCTTGACCTGGCAGTCGACATCCGTCAGTTTCTTTGTTGATTTTTCCTTATCAATCTGGTTTAATTTAATGGAAACTGTATCCGCAGTACATCCAAAACTACCATAATCCGTAGAAGAACAGTTTCAACAAATATATTTTTTAGCTTTTCAAATGTGCGCGTCATTCGCGAAATGTTGACACCTATGACTAACGCAGATAAGCTAAAGCGAAAATACATGATAATTCCTTTGAATACTAAATCAATATCGAGTTGCTAAACCAGTACATTGCATATGGCTATATTGCGTTAGCTGTGCGTTGTTATAGATTACAAAATTAGCAGTTTAACATTCTGAGAATAATAGAAATCTCATCAGAATTATTATGTTAAAACAGGTAAATTCGCTACATCAAATCCGTGAGTCATTAGATTATTTTCCAATTTAATTATAATGGTTTTTTAAACCGATTTGGTTTTTAGACTATAGTCGATAATAACGTAACTTAATATACCCATGGCGTTGGATGGCGTGATTTAAATTACGCATAAAGGTGAAATTGAGGAAACAGTTTCATTGTCAAACACTATAGAATACACTATTGCACTACCATACACTGAGACAAACTCTAAATATCACTACCTTGTTTATGAACACTTGACTATAGGTATAGTAAACATCTAAATTCTTAATAATCAAAGAAAAACAAAAATATAATATCGGAGAAATCACTATAAATGACAGAGTTTTTTTAAAACTAATTCGTTCTTACCTGCGAAACCCCAAGATGGTCAGCAATATTCTCGCTGCAGTAAATGATGTCACCCTGCTGCGACAGCACCATTACGAAGCCATCCAAAGCATTCATGTACGACAGTTCCGAAGACAACTCCTCATATCCCTTGGGATTCTGCACCTTGGGCTGTTCTTTGTCGACATCAGGAACTGAAAGAAGAAGAAAAAAATCATATTAGGAATCTAGAGGTCCAATGAGAAAGTTAGGAATGTGCGACTAAAATTGGATAAGTTCTTGGAATCTCGCGACATAACATCAGTTTTTCTGTTCCGGTGATTTCTAATCGCTTATACGTCGTCATCAGCATACCAGATATCCTCATGTGAAACGGCAAATATCTGGTGTTGTTTACTCTAGATTTATTTGTACCAACATTACATACTCCGGAATAAGAAAGTTCAATCTAACCCAATTATAATTAATCCTTTTCATATTTTAATGTTCATGAATGGTCGCAAAAACATGTGCAAAAGTACTAGTATCGAAACGAAGTCATAAGGAAGTACAATATAAAATGATCAATCAATGTCCACATCAAAATATAAGATTAATCATATTTTATTTCTACATTTTCCTTAACACCTGAAACGGAATGTCTAAAAATAATATAAAAGGAAGAAAATGCATAATATTTGAATGAACTTGTCAGGCCATATGGTATAATAGTTGCAGAATTATGACTCTTTTTCTATAGTAATCACATCGTGGCGCTTTGTGGTTTTAGCAGACTTTATAAACATGATGCAAGTATCAGAAACGAACGTGCTAAAAATACAAATAAGTTGTAACATACGCAGGAAAACGCAAAAATACAAATTTGCAATTCTAATTAACACCATAAAGGCAAACAGTAAAATTATCTTCGATCTAATCGCAATTTCAATAGAATCGTCTTGGGTGTGACGTATTATTGAATTAGTAATGAATTGTACCAGTATGAGCTAAACGTGCTAAAACATAACATTAGTCAATATTTTAAGCCGCGTAATTTTTTTTTTGAAAGTTATGAAAAATGACACCAATTGCACTTAAAGGAACATATTATTATACTTTAAGCTGAGCTCATAAATGTAAATGCTAAACTATTTATATCTTTATATGTTGCCACAGTTATTTTAACCGTAATAGATCCGTGGAAATCTACCTTAATAGAACTTTGACGTAAAGAAACAACAGCTTAATCAATTTACACTGAAGAAGTACCCGTAATTATGGGCTAAGATTCATTTGTAAATCTGTTAATTCCAGAATGTTCTTCATACAAAAAAGGTGTTTGTAACGACTAATACAATGTCGAAAGATCTAGGCTCCTACAGAGTACAAATTGATTACCTTAACAGCTTTCAAATATGTAAATTGACTTATCATTGCAAAAATATGTTTTGTTTTGCGTAACCACTCGGCATTATTTACATTTTTTGGTACAAGATTGAGGAGGGAAGGAAAATATCGCTTAGAGTCTTAGCAATACAGCACGTGTTGATAGTACAAATGGGATGGAAATTTGCGGTGGTCGTGTTTTTTGCGTTTGCCAGGAACTATAGACGATTGTGTGCAAACTATTGGGAAATACAAAATGAGTCATCGCATCGAAATAAATTAAAATTTGATGTGTGAATCAATCCCAAAATTCGCATTCAAAGTCTCGCCTCTAAGTTTGGTTCGGAATTTTAAGAAGATACGTATGTTCGAGAAATCGATCGTTTTGAAATTTATTTAACATCCAAAACGTCAGTAATAACATAAACCAATTCAAACATTCAATAGCTCAAGAATAAAATTTATCATCCGAAGAACAATAATATAAATATTTAACGTTACATTAGGAAACCAAACAAAACACAAACTGATGTTTATCACAACTACTAATTAATTGCTTAATGTAACCATACCAAACAAGCTTCATGCAATAAGGAAAAAAATACCGCTTAACTTTGTTTATTTTGTCTACTTCGGATTTAAACTCGGCAATTGGTCATACACGTGGGAAGCGGGCAAGACCATTCGCACCAGCCATGATACGTAATACAATATATTAAATTTAAATATGTATGTTAATTAGACGCGTGTACAATCCGAGGCTGTTTTATGGAAAGATTTTATCTGTTTTATGTTCTGACTTATATTTACCATATTATGATTCGGAGTGGTCAACAAAACTACTGAAAATAAATATAATGGCTTGACTGTAAAAGGTTAATGGTACTCATTGACTGGGGTTGTATACCTACCATGGTCTCATAGAAAAGCGAATAAGTAAAGTTTTGCTGTTGTGTTTTGTATAATCAGTAAGTATTTCTGAATCTGAATACATTTCTTTACTTCTATTTTAACTGGGGTAGTACCAGACTCTTACAGAAAAATGACTAAATGACCGATTTGGTATCGTGCTTCGTTGTGGGTAAGAGTTTAATGAACAGTGGCCGGCCCCGCCCTCGTATATAGCAGCCACCTTGTTAATACAATACCTAGTATTATTTCAATTTACTAGACAGTGGGGCCTTGATTGTTAAACGCACGACTTGTCCGGTCCGTTGCTTAGAGCATTTTCCTCAAAGGTCAATTACTCGGTAAATATTTAACAGTAGTTACAATTGTTTAGTATGGTAATAACGGAATATTATAACATTGTCTTAATATCTAGTCTTTAGGAAGAAAAATATATCTAAATATGTATTTGCAAGCCAACAGGAAGTAGAATAGACTAATCTATCATTATTTTTGGAAATTTATTTAATTCATCCACTTTAATTATTTTCAATTTATTTCTAAACAATTGCTCAATTACATTAAATATGGAAGGCTAGAAGGTTAAACGCTTATTATTTTGAATTATTACAATACATACACTTGTATGTAGCAATAGTTTTGTACTATGTACATAGTATGTTCCTTGTAGATCTGATATATTTATAATCGGCCAAAACAAATTACAAACTCCGAAGTAATAATAACACGTAATCAAATACATTTATCATAAAAAGTATTTATTTACTAATAAAAATTGCAATCTTTTGCGTAATGTAATTTTCAGCAATTAAAAAAATTTCTTCAATCACTTTAAATCTCTAATAATAAACATATTTTTGAATTAAAACGACAAGTCCAATATCAATTATAAATATCTCAAATAGACAGAAAATCATTGAAATCAATACAGCAAACGCGGTAATTATGTCACCTATCAACTGCAAATCATCTAATCAATCAGTATTCGAGTGAGGTCATAATTGTGACACTACAATTCGTCATTGTCAGCACGCTTTGATACAACTTAATAAACTGATAATATTGGATACTGTTGCTAACCGAAATAATCGCGTCTTGTGGATTATTCCAGTGAATTATGTCTAGACATATTATGTATTTATAGCTAATAAACATTTTCCTGTAAATATTTCGCTGAACAGACCATAAATGTAATATCCAAAAATGTGCTGTTGTTTCATATTGGCAATCACTGTTAATTTAATTTGACAGAATTAATCATTGAAATAAAACTATTATTTACGGAATTTATCGCGTATTTGGTTTAATTTTTACATTTTTGACTTCCCGACGCGACGTTTCGATTACTTATCAGCTTTCGTGGTCACGGGGCGGACTGGACTGACTGAATTAATCATAAAAAGATAATGCCCAATTTACTAAAAAAAATAGTGTCGGTGCGAAAAATGTTGTCTCGATGAGTAGGTCTCATTTTATGTGTATGAAAACGTTTATATTTTCAGTAAATAGAAACTTTATTGCGATCAGACCCGTTTTTCTTGAAGTAATGAACTTGAAATATCCAATATATATTTTTTTTGCCTTCCGTTTTATGAACAAAATGTAAATGTGATGGTAATTTTTTTTTATAAAAATCTGTCACCCGGGATAAAACAGGAAAACGATTAAGGATAAACCACAACAAATGTTAATGAATTTTAAGCAGGATCAGTATCGGGATACACGATATTTTTACCCATACTATGAATGGGCATTGTTCTTTCATAGTTCTTCCTAAATGGCTCTTGTTGCAAGTACTTTGACGTTGACAAGTGACGAGCAATCAATTAGTCAGTCATTAGTATGGCCCAGTTTACTTACGCATAGAGACTACATCCCGGACGCGCAGGTAGGATATAGCCAGCCGCATGACGGAGGCCTTGTCCAATTGTTCCACCTCCTCCTTCTTGGCTGGCAGGGCGGCTGTCAGCTCGGAGAATATCTGCATCTCCTTGGTGCGACGACATCGCGCCGCCACGCGCGATTTCTCCTTCCGCTTCTCATTGTTCCTGTAGGACAAAAAAAACACTTTCACTACTCAGAATACTAGTTGCTACTGTAGCTGTATCAGCCAATCGCGGCTGAGCAAAATACTTCGACCAAAACTACGATTCAGAGAGCTTAAGACCATAATAATTATACTATCAGGATACAAATTAAGAAATTAAAACAAAGAATCCAATTTATTTAAAAGCAATTATTTTAAATTAGTTGGTTAAACGAACCGTTGAGTATATTTAAATGGGATAATTAAGCTCTAAGGATCAGTATCCACTTCATTGATGAGCTACAAGTTACTTTTAAATATATTTCGAACCCGCAGACGATAGTATTTTCTTTACTTATTTAAAATGATGTCATAAAAAAATATGCATTATGTTTTATTTATTCATTCAGGTACCTCTTTTTAATAGCACATAACTTGTCCCTCTCGTTGGCAACATCATTAGCTCCCGGCACACACATGATTACGCAACAAACTTGCACTGTTCATTCACAAACTTTTTTTAATTTGTGAAATAAATCACAGAGACAGTTCTAACACAAGACAACACCATACCGTACCACCGTGTGGTATGGCCAGTAATTACAGTAACTTTATTCCATTAATTTCTCATTAGGCCGTCGGACGGTATATTATCTGTTGTTCCAAATAGCGTATTTACGAAGTGCGTCACTGATGCAGTTTTGGACATATTTTTATAAGCTGTTTGTCTTGTTTTAACGATATTAGACGTCAGCAGTTGACAAACTCATTAGAGCAATCGATATACAAACCATTGTTTGCAAAACCACTATCGAATAATCGAACCACTTGACTAGTTTGAAATAAAGATATTGTAAACTATTAGAAACAATGCCGTTTTTTGAACATCCTTATAACAACGACTGAAAAGTCAACTAGGGCATTATTTGTCAGATATGTAGTTATGATGCTGTCCCATCAAATTATATTGTAATGTACTATGCAAAAAATGCACTTTATAAACGACCTTTTCCGTTTTTGTTTTATAGATTTTTGCTTTGTATATTTAGCAAAGTCGCAATAAAATTAAGCACCTACAATTTCGCATTTTGTCAGCATATTTTGCCGACGTGATCAACAAAAAAATATATTCTTAAAACTGAAGAACAACAAATGTAGCGTTGAATAGCATATTATACAAAAATAGACATCCTGTGTTGTACACTACGAGTGTCAATGTTTTTTTTTTTTTGTTTTATCAATCAAAACACGATTTCGTATTACATTCTCTTATTTTATTTGTATTGATTTGCCTGATTAATTAATACTTTGCGATTATGATAATACTCGTTTGCATATCCGTTGGAGGCAAATATATAATGAATAATTATTTATATTTATTTAATTAACTTCGTAAAATCACCGATATCAGTAAATATATGAAAGCATATTGAGGTAATAAAATCTAACCAAGATTCTTCCTCTATAAATCTAAGGAATTTTGAAAAGTATAAACCCATACAACATTGCGAATGGATTTATTTCGATGTATCAATTGAACGTAGACAAGAATATGTCATTAGAATGTATAGAGGTTGTTACTATTGACGCAAGTAAATGCTTATGACGTGATCAGATTCAATTATACAATGTGTATGTGAAACGAAAATAAAAAGTTTTAAACCGTGGTTGCTGCTGAAATAGCTGCTGAGTCAAAGCGAGCAAAATATGCTCCACTGTTACGGGATTACTTTTTCGTTCCTTTTGCTGTTGAGGTAACTGGATGTTGGGGAAACTTTTCATTAAAGACATTGCCCGCCGTCTTGGAAAACTGGGTAGGGACTCTCGCTCTGGGTGGTTTCAGATGCAGAGGTTAGCCATCGCCATCCAAAGAGAAAATTCCTCCAGTATGCTGGGCTCTTTTGCCCCATTAACGATGTTGAACTGTTTTTGCTTTGAATAAGGGCATATTTTTTTGTTTATTTTATTTGGTGACTGCTATTAAAAATAAACTGCCTCGGTGGCGTAGTTGTACTAAGGTACGGTTACAAAGCTGAGGTCTCGGGTTCGAATCCCGGGCTGGGCAAAGTGATATTGGATTTTTCTATCCATTATCAGTCCAGAGTCAGGAGTTTGTGCCCGATCTGGCGATAGGCTCGCCACCTATCACATTGTGGGACGAAACATACAAGGCGAAATGTGGGTGTCCTGGCACCTCTGCCTACCCCTTCTTGGGATATAGGCGTGAGTTTATGTATGTATGTATGTATTAAAAATAAACTAATATTATGGTAGAACCGTTACTCTATGGTGTAAGTAAGACTGGGGGATTACTCTATAATTCAAAATTAAATTCGAATGTTCGAAATTTGTAAGAAAAAGCCTACGAATGCGCCTAGATAGATACTCCATAAAATGTTAGAATACTCCATAGTACGTCGTAACCATAGACTAACTTCGGAGTGAATGATAAGTATCATAAACAATACTATTGATTTTTAGAAGGAGAAAAACGTATAACTTAATTCGGAATTCGAACGTTCGAACTTCGTTTCGGATTGTAGACTACAGTCTACAATGTAGTTCTATTGAAAGCTAGGTAATGGATAGAAACAATGGTATATTGTTAGCTATGACTTGATTTTATGACATCGCAATATATAATTTTAAATTATTGATAAAAATGCACAGTAGATATCAAATACAATAATCTTTTATATCACTTAGACGGTACTACGCCTATCAAATTCTTAAAATTAGAACGTGTTATTTTATGAACACAATATGGATATTATTTTTTTTTTAAATATAATTTCTTAATAATTGTAAATAATACAAAAAACCTGTTCTGCAGACATTAATGTTAAGCGGAACTACGCACTTTGTTATTGTATCGTAATCATAGACTGTATTATTAGAAGCCGTTTGGTTTATGTATATTATTTCCTTGAAAAGTCAGCTTGATGTTTTATGTATGAGAGACAAAGAAATTTTTATCAATAAGGAAAATTATTCTTACATATTGCAGATAAATCATACAAAGAAATTGAGAGCAATATGAAGTAGTGACATCTAGCGGTCAAATGAAGTTCGATAACAAAATAAATGCTAGTTCTAAGAATCATTAAAACATAATCATAATTATTCTGGATACTACAAGCGAATTAAGTTACATTGTAATTAATAAAATGTATACATATTACCTCATATTATGTAAATAAATAAAATAAATACACCCAATAGTCACATGCATACTCCTAACCCCATACTAACTAAGAACGAATCTTGTGTCGCAGGTTTATTATTTTTTTTTATTGCAGTGAATGGCGAGACGAGCATGCCGTTCGCCTGATGGTAAGCGATACGACCGCTCATGAACAGTAGCAAAGCCAAACAGCACCTTGAATTACAAAGCAAAGCTTGGTATTCCACTGCGCTCGCCATCCTGAGACATAAGATGTTAAGTCTCAATATGTTTAGTAGTTACTCTGGCTACAATGTCCTTCAATCCGAAACACAACAGTGCATTTAAACTGCTTTTTGACGGGAGAAATAGACATTGCGGTGGTACCCACCCAGGCAGCCTCTCACATATGAGAGACCTACCACCAGTAGTAGTAGGTATCAGAAATTACGACAGACTTTTCGGTCTCCCAAACACCCAGACGCGAAACAAATGCTTGTGGTTCTTGTTTCATACCCGGCGTCTAAACAACTGCGCCACGGAGGCTGTTAAAATATAATTATTGTATTAAGACTTTAATAACAAAATAAAAATTCATTTAAATTCACATGCTGTTCTATTATTAATTAAATAATCAATAACACCGATCTGTGAGTAACACGTACGTGTAACATTTTATTTAGTAATTAATGACTGTGAATCTCGTTGTAAGCGTTGAATAGTCGACGTATATGAAAACAATACTCGCTTGACATACAACTCGCTACTTGTCCATGCATCGTATAATAAGCTGTGACGTGTTCACCTCATATTTCTCGAACAATGAGTAAAAATATGTAATTAACTGAAGATATGTTGCTGGGGAATTATATTCAACGCATATGAAAATATTTTTAAGATTTTTTCGTTTATTTTTGTCATACTGGCCTTTAAACTTGTGACTTGACATAATGGCTTGGGAAAATGCATATTTGTATATTCAAGTTTCGAGTAATAATTATATTTACACTATATCTCGACAATTAAGTAATGTTATAGGTTTTTTTTGCGATATCTTTGAAAATAACTTTTATGATTAGAAAATAAATTTAAAATGTGTATTGAAAATGCATGTGTATTGTGGAAAATATAGATTAGATACGTAACCCACGGAACAAAAGTTACTGCTTTTGAAACTAGTCCATTGCAGCGATCATATTATCTGAAAATAAAATCAGCACTTATTACTTTTTTATATCGTTTAAGCATTCATATAAGTTCATTACTATCTGTAATCTATGATTGTTGGTAATGGTGGTAACTCTCATGCCAGCTGAAAAAAAAACTCATTTGCAAAGTAAGTTCCAACTATTTATAAAATTATATCCGTTTCTTCAATGTTTATGCGCAGTAATGGTATGTTCAACTATCATAAAATGATAATAAACAAGCCTCACCTCTTTGAACCCGCTTAACAGATTGCGAAAGTAGTAATTAAGTATAGTTTAATCAAGTTTCCTAGTCGGATAATTTTATGTTCCAACTTTGGCTTATACACGTTTTAGTTTGCACTTAGCTCTATCAACTACGCAGTGAAAAATATTAGAGAAATTTTTAACACTAATCATGAAAGATGATATCTTAGTTTTATTATGCCCTTCGGCATTGTACTTCGATGATGACAACCTTTAACCAAATCAATAATTCATTTTTTTTATTCTTTACTGCTCACAAAAAAGAACAAAGAAGAATAGAATATTTTGTAAATAAAATTAAAGAGTACGGTTGGCGGTCTTTTCGAACCACGCAATATCTTACAGATAACTTTTGGATGGATATAAGGAAAGAATTAAACTATTATAATTGCATACCATATTATACGAACGGAAGATTAAATTTGTTTATTATTACAAATATACATAAAGTCAAATATACTACTTTCCTAATGTATAAGAACTACTAAACAGTTGACAACGTAAAATTATCTAATACCGGATATGTTGTGAGTTGTGACCATAGATGTAGTATAAAACATAGATCGGCAATGTGTCATTTTGAGCGCGACCAAAACTGATTTACGATTGTGTGCGTGAAGTTTACATGTGTGCTTGACATATAGTGGTGTACCATGCACTTTCGATACTATCATATCGATATCGATATAGCTGTCGGCCTGTAGTTGTGAAATAAAATGTTATGGATATATGCGACATCTTATTATATATTAACAAAAACTTATTGATGTGTTTATTTCAATACAGATTGATAAACACACAAATAAATAAAGACAAATTGTCATATTATTTGAAAACATTTTGTTTGAGATGTTTTGTATGGGTCTTTATGTTTACCTGAACAAAATTATTTTTTTCATTGTGATTGAACATGTGTGTACATAGTACATACACCTAATTAAACTGAGAACAAAAAACTCTTTTATAAAATAAAACTATAATTTACAAACTTTTAGGTTTATGTTTTTAATTTCCCGTCGCGAAGTTTCGATTACTTTACAGCTTTCGTAGTCACAGGGTGGACTCAGTCTGCAACAAAATCCATGATTATTAGTTTTTTTTTCGATGAGTGACATTCGCGTAAGTATATTTATACCAGAGTTAAAAAAATATGCTTATTTAAGTCAATTAATTGACTTGTAACACATTGGGAAGTGTTGGACGCCCGCTCGGCCGGAGCTTGTAGGAAGTCGTTGGATGCAGGCAGCTTACAACAAACTGATGTAGACATTCTTGTGGAAGGCCTATGTTCATTAGTCGCATTCCTGTGGCTGAAGAAAGAGACAGTTTAATAAACCATAAAGGTTTTCTCGATCTCGTCACCTAAACTAATGTTTTTCCTATGAGAATTATAAATTTTAAACCAGAAACCTAATGTTATGATAAATGAATAATGTTGCTTCAAGGTTTGGACGATGATACTGTGCATATATGTTCTTGTTTTACTATTATAAATTGACAGCCTCTTGGCAGCGATTGAAACAGGTTCTTAATTCATAAATCACACACATGAAGTGTTATAATAATTATTCCACAAATATAAAAAAATGATAAAAAATAAAGTAATAAGTAATATTGCAGAATGAATACTATAATAATGGCCGGGGAAATATGGCCGGGATAACGCCAGGTAGAAGAAGCAGAAGAATGCACACTATCACAACATACTATAGCTCCATAAAAATGTAGGGAAACATGTGTTGTCATCGACTATTTCATCGACAACGTTTTATTGATCGAACCTGTCAGTCAATCCCTAGCAACTTTTGGTTGAAATTATTGTAAATTCACGTATTTGATTTTATTTTTTATACGCAATGGATGCTTTCAGCGTATTTATTTAATGAAATACTATATTCTTTTCTACCGATATGTATACACGGATTTCCATTTAATTCTATAACATCGTCGAAAAAAAGTATTGTACAAAAGTGGCCGGTACCTGTGAAAACTTTAATTATTTCGGATTTTTACGCCTGTATGAACCACACTTTGCCACTGCACAATGCACTATAATAAACTACGTTTAATAAATATAACCAAGTACTGTAAAATTAAATAAATTATGAAAATAAGCGAATTTTGTTACTCGCTTATTTTGACATATTTTGACTCTGGGTCACTGCAGGCTACTTCTGTGTAAACGTATGGTCGCATCATGCATCTCGCTTTAACATATGAGTTAAATTATTCTATCTCTTTCACATTGCCGATCTATGTTTTATACTAAATCTATGGTTGTGACACTACTATGTGCGAACATAAGCAAGTTTCAACTATAGCCGTCGGACTTTGATCCCTGCTTATCCTACCTGCTTATATTACCTATATATTATTCTTCATAGTTTTATTATATTTCAATACTTCAATAAATGTTGCAAGCATCCTTAATGTTCCAAGTAATTACGTCATAATTAATTTACTGTAATCATCGAATTTGCATGCTATATTTGCCAAAGTAAATTTTAAAATTCGTTTTAAAGTTCAGTATAATTATTTTAGGCATCAGCAAAAATATTATGTTTTGGGTTTCAAATAAAATTTATTTGCCACTTCATGTTTTTTTTATATTTATTTCTCCAATTACACAGCCTCCGTGACGCTGGCGGTTAGACGCCGCCTGTGAAGCGAGGCCGCAGGTTCGATCCCCGCACCGAGAGAAATGTTTGTACGGCCCACAAATGTTTCTTCGGGTCTGGGTGTTTGTGAGACCGAAAAGTCTCTCGTAGTTCCTGATACCCACGACACAAGACTCGATCTTAGTGTGGGGTCAGGCCTATGTATGTGACTGTTAGGTGTTATTTATTTAATTTATTTTTAATTTAATATTACCTACATTATTAACACCTACTTTGTACAATATCTGCGACACCCAAAGGTTGACTGACAAATAATGCCCATAGCATGAAGACCGCCTTGATACAGCATGTAAAGAAAGTTTAAATTTATAAATAAATAAATACTTCCGGAGAAGTTTCCTCCGTTGATATTTAATATCTACGGAAATAACAATTAAAATACAATTAATTGTATCATTGCTTATTAATTTATTGACAATCAGATACCACTCGTAACTCAAGGCTCTTAAAACTTTATCATGGAACGAAATAACGAAAGGCACAACCGGAACTAACAACAAGGTTCAAATGTGAAAAAGCAGTGTCGAACTATCGTTACGGATGCTTTTTTCTACTAAATAAATAATATTATTGAATATTAATACCCATATAACCCTATAATAGAAAACGAGGGAGATAGTATGACGTGAACGACACTGAATGGAAGTGTCAGTCTAGAGTGAGTCTACACGATCGTGACGAGCGATACGTAAAAAGAATGATTGATCTAAAAACCAATATCCCGCATGGTAAAGAAAAAATATGTATGTAAGTTAATATATATAATACAACAGAAATTGCCGCTGACTTCTATATCTTCTACACAATAAATAGTTTTTACTGGTTAAAAAAATTATCTGACATGTCCAATTTGGAATCCATAGGATATTCCACGTTAACCAACATGTTACTAAAAACAATGTTTATTTGAAACGAGAAATAAATTAAATACACGAATAATTCCGATATGTTTCACAGATAATTTATTAAGACAACAAAAACAGATTAAACAGGATTTTGACAGGACTTCCTAATTTACCAAAACAAATACCTTCGAAGGATATCAACTAAATAACAATATACCTCGAGGAGTAAACATAGTAAGTGTATTTATTTATAGATAGCGCGCGAGTTGAATGCAGAGCTTAGGAATGCGGTAGTGCTGTGACCTAATTATTTATGACCACAATAAGTATGTCGATAAATTTTAATATTTTTTTAACTTTAATTTCACACTAGATTAACATAATTTAAAAAACTAGGTAATAAATATCACACATTTGTAATAAGTGATAATTTTATACATCAAAATAAAATAAAACATATTATAAAACAAATATTTATTGTCAAATTCAGAAATTGCAAAAAAGCATTGTTTAAAGAAAATACAAAACTGTTGTTTTGCCTTTCTTCCTCACACATATCTAGGATCTTTTTTGCCATTTCTCGTGCTTGGCGATGAACGAAAACTCGTTTTTTTTTGGTACAGTACTTGATGGAATCGGATAAGTCATTATGAATGATTAAAAACAATAAAACTAATAACATGGATTTCAAATTGAGTAATAACGCGATAACAGGGTAAGCGTACAATTAGCTAGGACAGCACATCACTAAATTTCAGGCGTGCGAGGTGAGGCGTGCGGACGGCGGGGGGAAACGCTCCCGCTCCGCACCTCAGGCCCCGACTGCATTCAACTCGCGCGCTATCTGTAAGAATTTTATTTTGAAGTACTTGTCGGCGATGCTCCGCCACAAGCAGGTAGAAATAAACCCATTGGTCACGGCAAAAAAGTTACGGCTCACCTGTTAGTTTTATTGTTGTATATAGAAGTTTAAAAGCCTCAGGGAATTTGGAACGCTTTTATATATTAGAAGAAAAAAACACCCACGCTTGAATTACTCCGGTATTGTTGAAATGTTCACGAATAAAGAAAAAGGTAAAGATGTCCCAAACTGGGAAGAACATTTTTGATCATTAAAACCAATTGAAATAAAACTATTATTTACGTATTTTATCGCGGATTTGGTTTAAGAGCGTATACACCTTGCGCGCAAAGTCAACTATAGGTATTTCTTCGTTAATTTCACGCACACATAAGCGACCAAAGCTGTGTGCGTAGAGCTGCCGCGTCGGCTCGCTATACAATCGGCTCAAACAACTTTGATCCGTGCGCTTCAAATATTCAATTGAAATGTAACTGTAATATAATATCATAAAAATATTTTATTTGCATTATAAGTAGACAAATATTACTGTGCAAGCAAAGTATACTACAAAGGACCTGGACAGTTTCTGCCTAGTTACTTTTTATCATGTACAAAAACAAAGCAATAATTGAATGAATATAAAAAATCAACTATTAATTTAAGAATATGTCATATTTCTGTAGAAGTTTAGGGAGTAATATAAAGTTTAATAAGATTTTGCATTGATTGATGACCCATTTCCGCCATTGTTGGCCCCGCATAAACGTTTCGTTCGCAGTAAAGCAAGTGTAGGAAAAAAATAATAACTTTATCTTAAATATTCCTAAAAATAATTTATAAGTAGGTAATAGGTCATAATAACTAACAATACTAAATATATATAAAGCAATGTTTGTAGTATATACTTACACATATATTCTTCCCATTTTTACACACTTTCATTGCAACAACTAAACGCTGCAGTAAAATACTTGACACTTGACAGTTGCTTGACAGGAACCATGCTTTGTCTATTTGTTTACATTGTGACACAATTAAAATACGTCTCGGTGTATATTTTGTGTAACTTATAAAATATAAGTTCCTTTAAATTCCAAATTCGATGATAAAGCATTTATGTAAACGTATTCTTATTAGATTCAATAAATTGACGGATAACCTACAAAACCTAACCTCAAAATAAGATATGTTTTTGTAAATATCTAAAAACCCTGAACTTCATAGGCTTTGTAACTTTTCTGTATTAATCTTGGAACAAACCTTACCCCAACAATGCAAAACTAATTGATGTAGACGAGATTTGAAGTACTAGGCACAGCGCCATACAAAAACTGGCCATGTCCTTTAGATACTAATCATATTTTCGTTATTATTACATTGTTAAGTTGCATTCAAATCAGTGTTCAATCAGTAGACACTACGGACGTTTTATTAATCATTTCGTGTTTTACCACATAAATAGTGTTAGGGGCCTTACAACCCCTTACAATTACGAAATATATTTAATTTTATATTACAATACATAACATAATTTAGCCTCGGAATTACATCCCATTATATTACCTGAAACATAATTTATACTCACTACAAAATCATTGTAGGTAATAAAAATAATTAAAGATTTTACTACCAAAGTACTAAGATGTGGTAATCGCAGTCCGCGCGTGGCTATTTTTACTACGTACGGCAAAAATCGACTGCAGCTAGGCCGGAGCGACGAGCGATACGTCCTCCCTCTAGAAGGCCTTGCGGCGGTCTGATTTGATCCACGTCGGACAGCGTGTTTTATAGTGGTTTTTAAAATATTTGTAGAAAACATGAAAACTAATTTTGTTAAAATATAAAAATGGTAATTTATTGATAAGATGTTCTTCTATTATAATATGCAATTGCTATAAAAAATTATGTACGATAAGTTGGTGAAAAAAAATATGTTCTTAACGAGAGTTTCTGAATAATTTCGCATTGTTTAAATTTTAATTTTTCAGGAACTAAACACAAAAAGATTATTTTTCTCAGCAAAATCCCTCCATAAGGGTCTTATTAGTCTGATAATATTTTTATTTTCATCTTATATTTAGTGGTTTCGGATATCTTAAGCTTCTAAATTGCCATTTAAAGCCTAAATAACGAAACTTGTGTTCAGTAATCCTTATAGTACTCACAAATTATCCATCAATCTATAATGTTTTCGACCAAAATCCCTAGATGACAACCTTTTCTAAAATTAGTACTAATTATTTTTCCTTTAAATTGTTTATTGGTGGCTATTAACTCATTTGAAAAGTCCTGTTTTTAAGCCAAAAAGCGCGTGCAGGGTATAAACGCTCTTAATTTTGACCGTTTGACCGTGACCACGAAAGCTGTAAAGTAATCGAAACGTCGGGAAGTCTAAAATATAAAAATTAAACCAAATCCGCGATAAAATCCGTAAATAATAGTTTTAGTTCAATGAGTAACATTCGCGTAAACCTAAGAAATCATTAATCAGAACCAATAAAATAAATTGGTAACTGTGGAAATCATTGATTGGATTGATTGGACGGCCTGTGACTGGTGAAGATGATGATGATGATTAGTGTTGAGTAGGACATACAAGAGGCAGTACATTTGTCCCGTACATGACGTCAAAATATAAGAGCGGCTCAACTTTTTAATGTGTACTACTTCATATTTGGTGTAATACTTGGTCTGTAATGTCATTTCATTGGCGTGAGCCGTGAGGCAAAGTTATGACCCACAAATAAGCGTCAGTACGCCTCACTTCAATTGAAGTGGGACATTGTACTGGCTCAGTACAAAAATGAGGCTACTCTTACAATGTCTTTTTCAAGTCATGTCCTACTCAACACTAATGATGATACTGATGATCCATACATCAATACAATATTCGTGAGAAGATCGAAATACAACTTTTCTAAAAATTTTACAAATATTGCGACTATATTTTACTATAGAGGCAAAATATCAACAGAAAGCTAGAGTAAACGTAAAAGTAGCACATAAAATGTAAACGAAACGCCACGTCATGTAATAAACAAAGGATTGGCGCTTTTAAACCACACGAGTATTTCATTAATATAACAGACCGCAGTTGAGTTTAGATGTCTAACGCCCGAATACTGGAACGCCATTCAAATAATAAGTGGCTCTTAACAGCGCACGGCCCACTTAGCCAGTACATTTAAGCGGGATTAACGTATAATGGTTTCTTAGGCTCAGTTGCACCAAGTAACTTTGCCAATACCTTTGCCTATGAAAATGTCATCGCCATACATTTGAGATTTATTTGACCTTGCGAATGTATGGAATTGACAGTTTCAAGGGCAAAGGTATTGGCAAAGTTAGTTTGTGCAATTGAGCCTTAGATTTACGCGAATGTTACACATTGAAATAAAACTATTATTTACGGATTTTATCGCGAATTTAGATTATTTTTTTACATTTTTGACTTCCCGACGTTTCGATTACTTTACAGCTTTCGTGGTCACGGGGCGGACTGAGGTATTAGACGTCCGCTCTGTGACTGTTACAATTCAACTACCCTTATTTTACAATTATTAATTTAAAAATTTAATTTTAAATATCTAGTCTGTGTTTGCGATCCGATCTACGCAGAAGGAGCTCACAGTGTCTTGAGGTCTGGCAGTTGGTCTGTGTGTAACAGTCACAGAGCGGACGTCTAATACCTCAGTCCGCCCCGTGACCACGAAAGCTGTAAAGTGATCGAAACGTCGGGAAGTCAAAAATGTAAAAAATTAACATTTACTCCGAATGGTTAATGCTATGGTTGCGATGAACGATAGAGGGATCCAAATTTTTTTGGAGTATCAAGACAAATTAGTGAAGTTTTACGTACGACGCCCGAATATTCGAAGTTCGTATCGTGTTTATAGAGTTACCCCTCAGATATAGAGAGATCCTATAGAGTTGAGAGAAGTATAAACCTAAGTTCTAGACACTGGGCTATAGCAGGTTGGTGTGTATCACATACCTTTGAAATACTTGTACGAGGGCAGTATTTAAAAGCAAATTAATTTATCTACATTGTGTACTTATCTTAGTACATATATTTGGAAGATATCTATCGTAATGAATAGAACGGAATATCGATGTCTTTAAGTGCATGGAACTATGTGATTGAATGTTAACATTGATAAAATTTGTATGCCCGTGGTGTTAAACTAAGTAATGCGTAGAATGTTAGAATTGTACATTGCGATCCGGTCACTAAAAGGTTATTTGATTAAATCTAATAGGTACGTGTTCTTTATTATATAGATTCACTTAAAAATATTAAGAATCATGAAAATCGAGCTGGCACTAATATTTTTGGATGTCTTCCGAGAGGGTGCAATGAACTGCATTTGG
Source organism: Hyles euphorbiae (assembly GCA_023078785.2). Classification (NCBI taxonomy): domain Eukaryota; kingdom Metazoa; phylum Arthropoda; class Insecta; order Lepidoptera; family Sphingidae; genus Hyles; species Hyles euphorbiae. The sequence goes on from CM041053.1 coordinate 5,585,361, forward strand.
TTTAGTTTCAATGTTGTTCTTTTAATAGTATTGTCTGTTAATCGTATAGGCTGTTACCTAGGTCATCGAAAAAAATATCAGTCATATTTTATCATATTTTATTTTCGTATTTATCGATTAATTAATGCATCGGACCAATTGAACTTTTAAGTTACATAGTTTAAAGGAAAACTTGACCACACATGAATTGGACCTGATAGAACAAATATACCATATAAACTACTATATTTTCGCAAACAGTATCACAGACATTCTCATAACAAACAAGAAAAATTTCAGGAAAAATAAGCGTTGACCAATACTTTTAATACGTAAACAATAACTCAAAGGAAGGAAACAATTGTGCACATATAGAAAATTGAGTGGAAACAGATGTGAAGCAGCATCTGTTGTTCCTCTGTTCTCAAATATGAATACTGATATTTAAAAGACAATAGTGTGACAAAATTCATAACGCTGACTACGATGATAAGTAAATGCGTTTTATAATTCCAGTTTCAATTAATTTTAACTGTTTTGATGACACTATTATTTTTGCGTGATATAATATAAAATTTAATAATTTTTAGTTTCCAAAGCATATACAGAACAAAATGTTATCAATATTAATATTACACAACTGATAGAGCGAACAAATAAGTTTATAACAATAATATTAGCCTGGACGTCGCATTCTAATAATGCTACCAGACTAAGCATATATCGACTCAACAATGTACCTACAACGGGTTACCAACCGTCCACGTAAACAAACATGTTGGAAACGATAAACTAATTTCTGTGCTGCGTTCGATAACCGAAGCATTTGACCGAGTGCAAATATTTGAGGAAAAACGACGATACATTGGAAACTAGCACCCAGTTCTAAACATACCCAAGAGTATAAATAACTGCAATTCTCGGTAGCCGGTACGATGCAAACAAATTGCTAATGGTTATTAAAATACCCTTAACCTTAACCGGTAAATTAATGTTATTACATTATAACAGCTATTGTGACTTAGGCGATCTTTAAAGTGCATTTAATTTAAGGTGTCAAATTTTATACGGTAAATTTTATTTTGAAATGATTTAAGAAATCGGGAACAGTAGTGTTATAGTTGATTTGAATTATTGTTATATCAATTTTCAATATCCTTTTTGCTACGATCACAGAGAAGCAACTGGTTTTACTAAGAATTATTATGCGTAGTTAAATATTTTTATGTTACATTTTTTAGGCCAATGTCGAATGCATTTATACACGAACTAATCGTTTGAGGCTAGACGATCAACAAGTACGTCAGCGGTCGACAATTGGCGCTGATTGCAAAAATAATCGCGTTCCTGTCTACCAATTGAGGGTCCGTGACGTAAATTGTACAAAACCTTGTGCCAGCACGTATCACTAGCGAGTCACGTTCAAGAACTTTATATTGTGCGACCTTTGCTTTATTATAAATAGGGATTAGACCGGACCCAAAACGTTCAAATAAGAATAAAGAGGCAAAATTGTTTCGAAAATGACACGGCACGTACGGTAGCCGACGCAAATAAAAATGTTGGCACGAAAATAATGAGGTTCCAGTAGAATAACATCCAATTATAATGCAAGGCGTCTGTACATGGCTCGCCGGGCACGCAGACGCATATGAATTCATTACATTCATTTCCAGAAAATCTAACCAATGTTTCGTTAAACATTTTGTAACTTGATATATGAAATCTACTACAACTATTGTCTTTCTGTTGGTAGGAAGCTTATCTAATGCCAGCTTTGTGTTTATGGTTCAATCTTGTATGTATGTAACAAACGTATCGATGCAGAAAGGTTTTACGCCCAATTATACAAAAACTAAAACCTGTTAGAGGAAATACAAATACACAGATACAAAAAAAAACAAACTTGAATAATTGCCTAATGTATAACCACTGATAAAAACTTCCCGGGCAATAAAACAAAGCCCTTTTCAGCCTATCGGCTTTGACAAAGTAGACTCTATTATGCCTCTGTAATCAATCTTAATAATCCTACAGAACTCCATTAACTAGACAAAATGAAAAACAAATTAATTTATATATTTTCACATCATAATTATTCAAATATTAAACAAACAAGTGAGAAGGAAATGTTTATCAAAAGCATCATCAACAAAGATCATCATCATCCATATCATTATTGTCATTTCGTGGTGTTAAGGACGACACCTAATTCTGTCGAGACATTTTAATAAACCAATTAACAACAAATATTTGTGTAGTTTTTTCCTTGATCATTAATTATTTTGTGCTCGAAAAACCATTATAATGCAATTACTAGACAATTGATCTCGTTGAAAAAAACGTGATTGTGTAGTTTGTTCGTCGATGCAGTCATTTTGTGTAATAGAAGTTAATCGCGTCGGACGGACAAGATAATTTATTGCGTTGTAGGGCATAGGTGGTATTTTGTATGCATTGATCGTTTCTGCTAACTGCACACGGATTCGCTCATATCAATATTATGATGATAATTAAAATTGAGTGTTTGTATAAAATAATTTCCTAGTTATTCACTCTATATAATTCTGTTTGTTTTTGTCTTGACCCATAGAATTTCATAGGGTTGTCGCTATTGCTAGATAATAACAACAAAAACCGGCGGCGGTTTAAATTCATTACCAACATAAAGAGATCTATCTTAAATATTGATTTAGGTAGATTTAATGGGTGAAATAAATTAAAGTTTATTTTCTTTTATAAATATACAAGAACACACACCCAGATACAATTTAGAAACCAAAAACAAATGAATATCTTTCAAATTCCACTTTGTTATTTCAAACCCTGATCATAACAAGATCTTTGTTAATAAAGAACTACCTGTTTAGAGTACCTTAAAGCTTGAATGTTTTTACATTTATATTTCGCCTCATATAATGTAACCTCATTATCATACCAAAATATAAAATATCAATCTTAACTCCATAACAAATACAAGAAATTAACTTTTAAAAATAGTGACTTAACAAACACAAATATACAATACAGGATTTACAAATATAATATTCGGTAGCTTAATAATAAAATCCAACATCTCGATATATCACCATTTCATCTAGGAAAATTTGTAACAGCGTATCAGCGAGTCATAATCCAATAGCCATACATAATAATTAATTCGTTAAAAATTTACACAACACGGCACGATAATATTTTATCAGGCAAACGGAGTTATCGAGCGCATGATACCTCTGTGCGACGGGTCACACAAAGGGTAAGGTTATGATATCGTTGCGCGTCCCGATGGACAGTAGAAGCTTGTTTGATCTAAGTAAACATATAATTAACACCCTTATCACTAAGGTCAACAACCTTCATTTTTCCTCTATTGCATTTACTAAACTAGGGTTTGAATCAATTTCGTGGAAACACGAAATGTTAACCACTAGGGTGTTGTTTGAATTATGCATTTGAGCTTGTTAACGCTCAACAATACTCGATACAATAAATATAATGCTAATTTTGCACACCCGTTGAATTCGCAATGGCTCATAATTTGCGTCATTTATGGGTTTCTAGTAACAGAATATCTTATAACTGAGTTTAAAATGATTCGGTCACTGGATAGAAAAAGCTTAATAAGATTTTACTATGTAACGAGCTGATTTTTTTGTCCGACTTGAAAATAGAAGGTAATCAATTCGACTGAATTTTTTATTTTATTTCAACAGGCGTTACATTAGAAAAACATTACCTATTATGGTAACATGTAGGACCTATACTACTAGCAATAATAGTAAGAAACTATATGTTTGAAAATATATTTTGATGATGTTCTAACGCTAATCTAAACACTAAACCACTCATTCCGGTTTTAGGAATTGCTTGCAATATGAAAAACTCGTATTTTTAGTCTAGAATTTATTTCAAAATATGTATTTGAAAAATTCATTGGCAGATCTAGAAACAATGTATGCACAATGTTAATATTTTCTTATCAAGATTATATCATAAGCACTTGAACAAAAACTCTAAAATTAGAACATTAATATTTATACTGATGATATAAAGATATCAGAACTTGAAATATTATAGATACCATGAGTAAGAGGCACGAAAGCCAAGGAAAAGTAAAATACTGCAACAGTTTAAATGAATACATACCTACTTTTAGTAGTTTCAAACATATTGAATGTAAACAAAAACGTGTAAACTTGGAAGCAGGAAACACGGATCAGAAGAACGGACTGACTGCATAAATTTTGTTCCTGAGTGTGTAATTGAATTTGTAAACAAATATACTATAGTACTGCTTCCATACTTACCACCACGTTTGTTGACAAAAATAATTAAGATGACAGATGAAATTTTCGTTCCTAAGGACTACGTGAGTTGAAAACTTCTCATGAAAGTCAGGTGCCATCAACTATCACGTGGGGTAATCAGCTGATAAACCTCGAGACTGCTTGGCATACTTCCATGCATTAGTAATACCATGAAGTATGTCTATAACCAACCCGGCGTGGCTCACCAACCACGTGGCCAGACCGCTGTCTATACATACCACTTGGTACTCATACACAACAGACAGATAAGTAATCAAACTTATTGTGTAAGCCTTAAGCCTCAAATTTCAATACCACATTGATCGATTAGATAAAGCGCGCGTAAACCTAGAACGAATGTGGAACACAATATTTCGGAAAAAAATAAACCGTGCTAACATAAATCTGAATATAACTGGGAAAATGGTTAGTTGAAACGCAAAGAAAAAGTAGATTTACCGGTTTCAGTCCACGGCCGCAGCATTTTGTGCGAGATTTTATTCATTGTTTAGGTGGTTGGGTAGGACAAATTTAATCTTTGCTATCATATTTCATAGTACATTGACGCAAATTACTATTATTAAAGTGCATGATGATAGCATGACTAAATGCAGTTTTATCATGATAAAAACATAGTGGATTGTTAACTTAGCATGCACATCCAAGATAAATATTGGAATTATCTTAGGTCGTTAAATATAAAGGACAATAAATTAACTCACATAAAATCTTCCAAGTCAACAACATTAGTGTACTGACACGGCTGGCCGTCAACATTGTAGCACATGCTACTGTAGTCCCATTGCTGTCCTTGCTGGCAGGGCAGACTTGGAACAATCGGCTGTTGGACGAAGCCCACCGGTCGTTGATAAACCTTCAGGGGGTTATACTGAGGCACAACACCATATTGATAACGATTGTCTCTAAAATATTGCACGGGGTATTCCGGACCGTAAGTATTGAAACTACACACATTGTTAACAGGCGGAGGTCCCCACTGCCTGTTTATCTGACACTGCACGTTCCAACCAGGCTCCTCGCCGTAGGCCCCGACGGAGCCGTGGTCAGGATACTGATCCCCATAACCGTTTACGAGCATTATGTCCCTCTGATTCTTTCATCAGACGGAACCACGCAGCAGTCCATCGAGGAACAAAATCGGCGAGCGACTGATAACGCGAAAGATGGTCTTATCTCGTATATAAAAGCCATAGTAGCAAAAACTTGATAATAACAATGTTGTTAGATAAGGATATATTCCGACCCTGGCAATATCTATCGAATATTTATTATCGTTAATTCTGTTTTTGACATGATACATGAAAGAGTTTCGGCGGATCTTATGACTAGCACGAAGGAAATTGTGGCGATATCAACTAAATATGACAGTAGGCACTTAGACTTGCAGATAACCTGAGAACAAAGTAACAAATCCGTACCTTCATTTACATAACTTATTAAATGAGAAAAATATATTATAACGTTCTTTATCTCTGACTCTGAAAGTGAGAGATCGAAAGAAATATAAATGTTAAAGACTTCTTCAACTAGGTGTTATTTTTATAATCCTTAGAAAAAATTCTTTATCGCCGATAATGCTGAAAGATAATCATAAAAATACTGGGCTTAATCTATTACTTATTTAATTGAAATCGATTAAAAATATTTAAGTATGAAGGAATAAAATTATTTTTATCTTTAACATAACAGGCGCCACCATCCACCGATTACCAAATCCACTCCAATTCTTCCAATATTTAACGTTTTCGAGTGTTGAAAATAGGTTCCATATCATGTCTAGTTTTTTAATAGGTACCTTACCTACTTATATTACCAGGTTAGAAGTCGTATCAATATTCGTAGGGCGTAACATTGTTGGCTTATTAGTATCTAGATTCTGTACAAAGATTGAAGAGTATCAGGCCATAGCAGTTCCAATATTCCTTACATTATACAAGAACGTTAAGATTAGCCATCAACGAACAGGAGCTTGTATGGCACTCAGACTAAACAAACTAGCATTATCATGACATACAAAGACAGCTGAGAATTTCATCGGCATTGAGAAAATCAGGTCTGGATTCGGTCACAACCGACGAAAAGTCACATTCCAATGCTGGGCGCCCTTCTTAGTTCCGACTTCCACTTCCCAAGCGGGAGTGGAAAATCTTTCACAGTTGTCATGTAACAGTGGTTTTACTATCGCTTAATAATGGAATAGTTATCAATTATGGTGACAAATTTTTGACTTTGCACAGGCCTGGAAAAAGCGAATGGATGGCTTGTAAGTGTTTTTGGCAGCCCATAGACATTTATGACACTTTGATCACAGATGCTTTACTAGACTGTTGAAGTAGAAAGAAAGAAAAAAGGACATTTGGCGAGCGTTTTATTTTTGGTGATAATAGCATGTTTGGTGATGTTGTGAAACATTCCCTTGGAATCAACTTACTGCTCATATTACAGAATGGGTACATGCAATTCTTAGACCAATGACATGAGTAAATTACGATATGTGAAATATATAACCGCAGAATTAAAACAAGCTATTCTTACACACCGATGTTAATTATGGTAGCTGTGATGCAAACGCTGACGTAGCATCAGAAAAACCGGTAATACTAGTTCCTTCCACATATTTAGCGAACTTAACTGTGGGCGGATTCATTTAAAAATTCTCAAAGGATGTTTTATATTTCTTACATAATTTAACATAGTAGTTTAAATTGATGATTTTACATTTTTTTAGAATGTGTATTTTATCGATAATTACATCGATTTGATTATCATACTATTGTTTGCTCAGTTCATCATCAGCATTTGGAATATTTTCTGTTAACTATAGCATTACAATCATTGAAGTAGAAGAGTTTAAGACTTTCTTTCTCTTATTTATACATGCCATGGTTGCCTGTAAGAAATTACCTAGTGTGATAAGGCCGCCACTAGTACTATTTTTTTTTATTATGTTAACTGTATATTTTGTCTCTCACATCTTACAACAATACAATAGCAGCGAAAGACCTTTTTCCACCCCTGTGTGTACGATCCTCGGTTTTGTACTTACAACATACAATATTTAAAACACAACATGTATAATCTTCTAAAAACATAAATTTATTAATGTTACATTCAGTAGCCGAATTGGATTTACTGTAATTAACTATATTTTATGACGTTTTTACAAGATTAACCTATTTTTTGTTAATTTCAGATTTTCCTACGGTTGTGTGTGTTTACAATTTGCAACCTGCGAGTATAAAAACGTTCTACCTCGTTTAGTTATCATGCATCCGGTAATTTGCAAAAGAAAATACCTGAAAAAAACACCCAACACACATTCACGCGAAGCGAAGTATTGTAGCAGTATGCCTTGTTTAAATGTTCAAAACAAAGATTCATACAAACACGTTTATCTCCCTGTGTCTACACTAAACTCATTTAGTTATATATGTACATTGATAACGTTAAGTTCGCACTATCAAACAGGAATCATTAAATAAGTTTTTACAAAATTGTCGCTAGATTAAGTACAATGTGATGACGACATTTTTAATGTTATAAAAACAGTGTGGAAAAACATTTTGCAGACAAAAAGGATTATGAAAATAAAACAAGAAGTCTTCAAGGTTCTGGTAAGAGCGTACAGTAATCTATACCAAACATAAAATAGTCTAAAGAAATAACAGTAGTTGCCGTAGCGTTTGTCTTGTGTATAAAAAATATATTTTTTGTCCAAAGCATACATAAGTGAGTATACAAATACGTCAGTACAGTGATAAAATGTAATGCGAGTCATGGATTACCATTATATAAGGGCAATTTATCTCGCGATCCGTTGAGAATTTTCTACGGAAATTATCACAAAGTCCAAAGGAAAATCATGAGATGAATAGCGTCCAATCTGACATTTTGAAGAATTACAAATCTTGTAAGTAAACATAAAACCATATGTAACGTAATTAAAGTAATAAAATTATATTTGATGACTTTAGTCAAGCGGTATAATTTGTTTCAGATTTAACTATGGAGGAAAAGCTATAGAGAGGATCTGATATTTCTGTTAAACATTAAAAAATTACTTACTTACATTTAAAATTGTTCTATAATACAATATTATTTGCTAGATACGGCAAAATAATTATTGGAATTGACATGGTATCGCCTAATCATCGGCAAATGATAAATACAGCACACACAAAAACGTGCACATTAACTCAGCGTTTGTGGGCTGTAATCGGCATTATTATGTTGTTAGTATGATAGCAATGTCACTGTTATATATGGCTAGAATAGCTACGGCAGCCTCGGTGGCGCAGTTGGTTAGACGTCAGCCGTAAAACGTAAGGCCTTTGGTTCGATCCCCGCACCGAGAAATTTTTGTGTGATTTATTTCGGGTCTGGGTGTTTGCGTAACCGAAAAGTCCCTCTACTCGTAGTTTTAGATCTTCAGGACAAAGACTTGATATTAGTGTGCGGTCAGGACTATACCTACTGTATGACTGTTGGTTTTATTTATTTATTGATAAGTTATAACAGCATACTACCAATACAACTTGCAGGATATAATTTTATATTTACCTGGACAGGATTATCGCAAAGGTGTCGGAAAATCCGCCATTATGAGTCGCGTGCCCGAATTATTCATATTTATCCTTCAGATTTATCTTTCGAGTTTCGAGCATGCCATTGTCGGCATTGTTATGTCGAGTCGCTAGTGGAAATCTCAGCGACCAACATTTTATCTAGATAGCGATGGGTAGCGTATTTTACTGTACACAAAAAACTAGACTGCCTAAAAATATATACAATTTTCTTTAATTTGTGTTGATTTTCACTTGCAGGATATTGTGACTTAAATGAAAAACTAGCCAAAATATATATGACTCGAAAAACAAACACTCATGCAATCTGGGAAATATAATTACTCCTTCAAAGTAATAACAGAGAGGAATCGTTATAAATGCTCTTATTTATAACATTACACAAATGGCTGTTGCTTGCCATAAAAAGCACGCGATGACTACTCTAATCTCATGCGTGAGGAAACGAAAAAATAATAAGGAAAAAAGCTTGTGTGGCGTTTCTTCAGAAATGTACCTGCATAATACAACTCTATTATATGTTGGTGAATTTCAGATAATCAAAAGAAACAAACCGTAAAATACAATGGGGATTTTCCTGACCTGAAAATCAAGTCGAGAATCTCAAAAACCGAATATATGCGCAACCTATGCGCGACTGGAAAATGCGTCATTACATTTTCACAACGCCATTAAAAGCCGATACCGATGAGCGATATTATTAAATCGCTTACGTAACTAGTTTACAGGGATAATGTATGAGGAGGGAACATTTTGAATACAGGTTTTCAAACCGCGCAATAAACACTAAAAAAATCAATACTCAATAGTAGTATCGTTAGAATTAATTAATTTATTATTATTATTTATCATTTATTCTAACATAGGCTTTCTCTGCTACATTTATTACGCAACACCCACAACCTCTCTTATCCATCGCTAGTCAGTTACTACGTGAATTCGTATTCAAAAAGGAATCCAAATAATCAGCGCAAGGAATATATGCACGAGTTCAGGCGAAATATAATGCTTTTCAGACTTCTATAAAATAATTCCTCTCTTGTATTTCTTGATTTGGAAAGTAAAGGAAAGTCGGATTTACAAAGAAATTGTGCTTAGGAATAACTCGCATAATTACACCAAGAGAGTGTTGTTTATACAGTTATTCGACTGTGATAGAATGTTAATCAATACTGTATTACGATAGGGAAGTTAACAGTCAGCATTAGTCGAAAGAATTCATCGGACGACTCCATAAGATAAAGGACAGCACATGTAAATACAATGACACTCAGAAGGCTTCATGAAGACGGGTATTCAACTAAAATCTTTAATAAGAACTGATATTTTACATTATCGCATGGTACGATCAAATCGCTCACAGACTTGTCAAATATTATATCGATAAAAATGCCGATAATAAAGTGGAAATAAACCGCAATTGGTTTGTGATTTGTGAATGTATTATAAAAGGACAATGTAAAGGAAGAATTTGATAGAATTTAATATTCGTATTTGTTTACCACAGCTCATACTTCCTATACTGAGGAAAGAATAAACCGCAGTTAATTTTGATTCAATCTATATATTAATACGTGATGCAAAAACTTTGGATCCCTTTTTACGAAAATTGCGCGGACGCAGGAGCATAAAATTTGGCACACTTATAGTTTATGTGTAGGAGAAGTGGAGAATGCTAATATTTTTCAATAATAATGCTTATAAAGTACATTAAATCAAAAAATAAAACATTACACACACTGCCATGCATTTCACACACACATCCATACACAAGTATTTGTACACGCATACATACTCTGGTGTCAAATTGTTTCTTTTCTTTTTTATTTTGTTCTTCTGACATAGACATATAAAAAAAAAGGTTTTATTTGCCTAATGGGGTAATAATATTAATATTAAAAGAGAATATTAATTATAAATGAGGCAATAATATTAATATTAGGCCTAATATTAAATGTAATATAAAAAAAAAATGCATAAAAAGTACATTAAATCAATAAATAAACCAGCATGCATTTGACACACGCATACACAAGTATTTGTACACGTATACATACTCTTTGGTCAAATTGTTTCTTTGGTTTATTATAGACATCGTTGAATGTCAATCAGAAAAAATTGTTTACTGTGGTTTTGTTGAATGTCAAAGAGAAAAGATTTATTTAACGAATACTACGTGAAATGCTGAGAGCTTATACAAATTGTGTAGCAGTAAGATACATTTAAATGTACACGGACTATCATGATATGCATAAAGAAAGTTCTGTAGCAGCAATCTGCAATAACAACATTCAGGTACAAAAAATGTGCACGAATTATCAGAATAACAACATCATCATACAGGTAAAAACTTTTTCTCTTCTTGATTTGGTCGAATTTCGATCACTAGGCGACCACTAGTAATTTTAAATGTACATTTAAAGGCACAGATACATTTACTATTTGAACCCGAGATATATGGAGTAGTAGAAACGCAACGTTCAAGGGAAACTGGTAGCCTGCATAAAATTGAATAAGTAATTATGCAAAACAATCTAACTTTACTGGGTACTTTTCATTAATGGTAAAGCATTTTATTTATAGCATAGAAGCGGCGATGAAACTAGCAGTAAAGCAACCATCCAGGTTTAAGATAAGGAAGATAGAAAGGACTGTCAAAGTGATAGCATCGTTAACCCATGGGTAATCTTATCAAACGAACCGCGACAAAACTGAATCTTAGGTTTACGGAGGTAGAACGCCTAGTTGAATCCGGCTCAATTTTTATGATGTAGATTCTAATAACTAAAATCTACTGAAATACGCATTGCTACTGATTATAAAAAAACATAAACCACTATTTATTATCGTATTACGATTATAACATGTCATACGTTTATAAAATATACATACATAAACTCACACCTTTTTCCCAGAACGGGTAGGCAGAGGTGCCAGGACACCTGCATTTCGCCATGTATGTCCCGTCACACGACGTGATAGGGGGCGACCCTATCGCGTTTAGAAAATAGTAGGTATAGACAATAAAAGGTTAAGTCAAGACGTAAGATTATAGAAAAAGTAAAACCTGATCTTGCCTCACGTTTTTAAGCATTACAAAGCAACGTCGCAATCTATTTTGTTATGAAATAAACGTCATCAAATAATAAAATCCGATATATAATATTTTCAACGGTCAATCATTGATAGTTTATCTATTTTTTTTTTATTTTTTTTTATTGCTGTAAATGACGAGACGAGCATGCCGTTCGCCTGATGGTAAGCGATGCGACCGCTCATGAACAGTAGCAAAACCAAACAACACCTTGAATTACAAAGCAATGCTTGGTATTCCACTGCGCTCGCCATCCTGAGACATAAGATGTTTAGTCTCAATATGTCCAGTAGTTACTCCGGCTACAATGTCCTTCAATCCGAAACACAACAGTGCATTTAAACTGCTGTTTGACGGGAGAAATAGACATTGCGGTGGTACCCACCCAGGCAGCCTCTCACATATGAGAGACCTACCACCAGTACCAGTATTACGTCAATAAGTAAAATATACCGCATTCGGGTGATGGGTGTGCACAGGCAGATTAAAATCGGATTCCCACTGCTATATACGCAAAAATATTTTTAGCTATCTTTATCCACGACATTATGTTCGGGTATATATAATACCATGGAATTCGTCGCTGGATGCAGGCTGCCTCCAACAGGTCTCTGTGGAAATCATTGGGGGAGGCCTATGTTCAGCAGTGGACTTCCTTTGGCTGATGGATGGATGAATGGATGGATATATAATACCTAAAGATATTGATAGTTTAGATAAAACATGCATATTTCTATTGTCTGAGACACGTCCATTCGGTCTGACGTCTGTCAGTGTACTGTGTATTAATGTTGAGGGTGACTGGCACACTTACATTTAATTTACAAATTTAATCTACATCTACTTACAAGTATATTGGTCTGTATACCACACGTGAATTTATTATTTTGTACCTCGCATAAAAACATAATACAATCACAGTGCGACCAATTTACGAGTAGATAAAAAAAATAACATTGAATAGTAGCAATAATTCTTGAAAAATAATGTGAGACAACGGTATTACTTAAGATTTCAGTCTTCTGAGAAATAACCCTGAATGGATCTTTCCCATTTCCTTATTTTTATGCGGTCAGGGCTTATGCATATTATTTAAAACTAAAAGCTGTTAATAATAAGTAATAAAGTCGTTGATTTCCTTTTTCAAAGATTTTTTCATCCTTAATTTATCAAGGACTTTAATGGAATAATCGATCAGACTTGATGTCGCGGCAATCGTCATTTTTATATTTGGAATTATCTTACGCAATATTGTAAACACGCGATAAAAAACTAGATAAAATACTACAGACCCTCAATACAAAAAAAATATGATGTACAATATTTCTTCAGTGAGAAGATAAGAAAAAAATGAATGTTTTTTATAATTTGATTTTCAGCCTTCTTTCAGTATTGTTACATAAAACTCACGCCTTGTTCCCAGAAGGGGTAGGCAGAGGTGCCAGGGCACCCACATTTCGCCTTGTATGTTCCGTCCCACAAGGTGATAGGTGGCGAGCCTATCGCCATATCGGGCACAAATTCCTGACTCTGGGCTGATACTAAATAGAAAAATCCAATATCACTTTGCCCAACCCGGGATTCGAACCCGAGACCTCAGCTTTGTAACCGTACCGTATTACAACTACGCCACCGAGGCAGCTTCGCTTTTCCGTTTTTCAACTAATCTATCGCATTTGATGATTATTTCAAAAAAGATAGAGCCACGCTGCAGAATATGTATAGCCCTTCGACGCGTCGGTGAGGATGTTATACATTCAGGAAGCTTCCTTCTTATATCCTACCTCATCTGTCCCCAAAGACCATCAACACCCCTATAATTCCCCAAAAGTAGCTTATTTATGGGCGGCAATGGTCATCTTATGTCAATGTGAATGCGTGTTCATTTGCAGCCGATTTTTTTTAAATAACCCATATTGTCCCACTGCTGGGCAAAGTTCTCCCTGAACTTCTTCCATCTGTCTCTATTTTCTGCCGTTGCCGTCCATACGCTATTGAAGTGATCAAAGTCGTCGCGACATCTTTTCCGAGGTCTGCCTCTTCACCTCTTGTTACCCTTAAGCGTCCACTGCATGGCAATATTATATAGTGTAAAAATATAAGCAAATACGCCACGCATCAAAATGTATCTCTCCGTGTACACTGTACAGTCGTGACGACTCTATCGTGTAAAATATCAATTATGTCAGCAAGTATCATAGAAAAAATAAAGCAATACTTTGAAGGATATATCCATCCTTGTCTCCCATGCTGAAGATAGAGCGAGTGCGTTATCTTCACTGTTGTCGACTTCAATGGTGATAAATTTACATTCCGTGCCATATAATTTTATTAAAACTTAATTGCATTTGCAAAATAATAATTGTTTGTGATGATGGATAAATAATACTTGCAGTTTATTAATTATTTCTAATGTTTGCTAGGTAGGTACGCTGTAAACTCCAAGTCTATTTATAACTCGGAGTTGCATTTAGATTAATTAAGAACCTAGTTCTTGCTGTCATCTCGTCATCACTCTTAATAAAACATTAAAATGTCCAGCAGGTCATGCGGATAAATATTAGTGTATATTTAAAATTATGATGAATTAAATTAATAAAACTTCGATTAAAGTGTAATTATTTTAAATAATAACCTCTGATCTTTTATTAATTCCTCGTCACAGTTCCTCGTGCAATCTTTACTGCATGGTTCCAAGAACGTCAATACAAAAACGAAATAACAAGTGACCGCAGACAGGATATTTTTACAATGGCAGGCTTAAAGCGTGTCATCGTTTGAAACAAGAACGAAAGAAACGAAGTCAAAACTAAGAAGACCCATGGGTACAAAACGAAGCTATAACACAAGCAGGTCATTTAGGAATTGTCAAAACCATGTCGAAATAAAAGGATGCATTAAGAACGGGTGGATTAAAATAGTTTGAGCAACTGCCTCTGATGATTTAAATTCCTAAGCACCTTGGAGGACGGGCCCCGAGATACAGATTAATCTGCGTTACTTATCTATTTATCTCCGTTTCTAATGGAGGTCGACGAACCGCGCTCGGCCGCGTCGTCCCCATGATTTATAGGCTAAAGGTGTAGATACTTCACAAGCTTTAATATTAATGCGGTGATTTTTATTCGTTGGCTAAGTCAAAAGGTCTCGTTTTATGTTTGGGTATTTTTCAATGTCATTTGATACTTTATGGAAAAGATCCGTGTATATTACATAAATAAGATTCTTATTCCTATTCCTAAATGTAACAGGAGACAAGCTTGCCACCAGCATTCTGACTTCAATAATGTACTGCAAATATTGTTAACCACGCCATAACCAACAAAAATATAAAAAATATGTTTACTGCATACATGCCATTTCAGCAAATAACAAAACTATTTCTAAGTAAGTAACCTAATACATCAAAGCGTCAACACAATAACATTGTGAAATAATACAAGTATTCTTGCATGCGATTTCTATTTTAAACTAAATTTGTGGCACGCAGGTAAAATGCTTTTAAAAACGCATACTCATAAAAAGCCATAGTTTCTGTGCCATTACTATGAAATAAAACTTTTATGAGGATACCAATACCCGAGTCATTACAATCCGGTTT
Organism: Hyles euphorbiae; assembly: GCA_023078785.2. Classification (NCBI taxonomy): domain Eukaryota; kingdom Metazoa; phylum Arthropoda; class Insecta; order Lepidoptera; family Sphingidae; genus Hyles; species Hyles euphorbiae. The sequence goes on from CM041053.1 coordinate 5,600,946, forward strand.
GGAGATTTTTACTAGGGGTCTATTACTATTGTCATTATAGCTCGAAGTAGTTTTTGGGCCGTTATTAATTGTCCAAGTACAATTGTCTTCCCATGTATTGTGCATGCACTGAACTTCAGCTCTTTTTTAAACTTTATCTATGTTTAAGATATTTTTAGATGGTTCTTGGTTCACTTAACACTTTAAATATATTTAGATATCAACGTCATAAACTTAGCATCGTATCACGATTAGTCATTTCCTGTTTATACAATATCATATAATAGTTGAAATTCTCAACATTTAGTAACACGTTGTCTTTCATTACTCCAAATTGATTTTCTTTTATTAATAACCTATATGATTTTTTTTAATTTCACCACTCTGTATCTTCATTGCCTTTGTAACCGATAACTGCATTATCGTTATAGGTTAAAGATTACATGATTGCATTTACGACCGGTCGTCAGTCAGACGCCAATCTCCTTGGAAAACTAACTCGCTCACTAATTATTCAGTGCAAATTCATACAACATCTCTGTGTTCTCTGCTAATAAACACTCTAATTCCAAACGTCCAGCACATTGAGGAATACTTAGCACAATTGCAGCAAATTGCAAGTTAGCTTGTCATTGTACGTTTGCAACAACGTAAATAATCGGCAGATAATTTACTTTGTACAAACAAAAATCCACAGATAATGGAGCAGAAGAATTAATTCAGATGACCTTTGCACGATGACGTAATGTTACAGATTGTTTTTTTTTTTCTATTATGTAATCCAGCCAGTTAGGAATAATGTATTGAATATAAAAAGTATTCAGCGAAAATTTAAACGTCTTATTGCCTATTTTTTCGGTTACGGCCAGTTACATTTGGTAACAGATTAATATTACATGATGCAGAACTAAGTTTAACCAATGCATTACGAAACAAAACAATCCGGAAAATGTTTAGGAAACGAACTATTTCTGCATATCGGCTAATTTAGAACAACTTGGCCGAGAAATGGGGAATTGTGCAACAGAAAGTCATAAAAAAATCGTGTTTACCATTCCACCGCCCACGCATCAGATGCACCTTATTTCAGGAATTTAATTCTTGTGACATCTGTGTCACCTTTTAAAATTATGTATTTGATTGGGAAAACTTTTTACCTCTAATACAATTTTATATTCTGTTTGCTACACAAAATACTATTGGCTGTAAAAACACATATTTTACATTTCCACTTGAGTAATGTGGTCTAAATGGTCAACCAGATACATATCCATTACAAAAACAGAAGATAAAACCTAAGTTAAATTTGAAGAAGCAAGATCGATTTAATTATGAAGGCTTAAGATTTTTTCGTACTGCATCGATATAACATAGCAATTAACACGTCGATATATCAGTTACTGTTACTGAAAAAGCAAGCAAACAGTTAAACAACAACGGTACATCGAAATGGACGTATCAGAACAAGTTGTTGTACTTCATAGAGTAATTACATAGGAATAGATAGCGTAGGAAGTTGTGAATGAAACGGGTATTTGCAATTGCTACTGCTTACACAAGTGGGTCGGCGCGTGTTGTTACCGGAGAAACTTTTCCACAACGTTTTAGGCGGTAAATTTTACGTCACTGCTGTGAGGTCCTGTTCGGCTGACATCAGCATTGACGACATTGTTTTGAATGGTACTAATTTTGAACAATAATTTCTAGCCAGACTGCTCATAGTGGCCTAAAATGAGACAAGCTTAGGATCCTTTTCAGCGAAGTACATTTAGAGATGATGGCAGTAAAGTATAAGCTAATGGAAAGGACAATGGGCACAAATGTATGGAACCCGGTACCAGCTCCAATCGGAATGAGTGATACATCGTTAGAAAGGTATTTTAGTGTAGATTAATGATATCAAGGTCGCTTGACCTGATTCGCTGTCCAATCGAAGAAATCTTACTTTATAGTTTAACATTTTTTGTTACATCATATTATGTACACATACTATTATTGATTTTTTTTCAATGTGACATGGTATTATTATAATCCCAGGAACCTCCTGTTTTCTCAAAGCCATGTGTAGAGTGATAGTCAATTACCCTGCACTATAACGGTGATGGAAACATCATGAAGGAAACCTGAATATCATAGAGATATTCTAGAATATCTGTCTAGTTAAAGTTCGCCAACCCGCACTTGGCCAGCGTGGACTATAGCCTGATACGTCGGTATTTCGTTTGCTAAGGCATGCCTTGCAGAGGGACGTTTAATGGGCTGGTATTGTTAAAGTATAATATTACTCTCATATGTCGGTACTGTATACGTGCATGCACAAGTCACAATTCCGCAGTCAGTTATGTCCTCCATAGCAGCTTCTCAATAAGTTTTGATGAGATATAAACTGTTATTTAGGTGGTCGTTTTAACTGGTATGTCCCCAATAATAGCAATATCACGTCTTGTTCACTTAATCGTGGAAAATCGGCCATATCATTGGCTTCCAATCTCTGAAAAGCAGCTCTTCTGTTATTTGATCTTTTTTCTTTTTCATCTGTATCAGCCCATATACGTCCCCCTGCAGGGCACAGGCCTCCTCTACAATCCAGAGTACGATTGAGAGTGGTTAAGCCATATAGTCCACCACGCTGGCCTAGAACGGGTTGGCGGACTATATGGAAACCATAGATTTTGTTATAAATCGCTATGGTATGCAGGTTCCCTCACGATATTTTCCTTCACCGTTTTAGTGCGTGGTGATTGACTATGTCAATACACACATGACACCGAAAAGTCAGAGGTGTGCCTTGGGATTGGAAACCGCAACCACCGTGAACATGTTAGCAATCGCGTCTAGTCCGTTTACCAACAGGGCACCACGCACATAATTCTTCTACATTTCATATCACTAGATTTCATTACATTTCTTCTACATAATTTTTCAGTTATTTTTTGTAGAAAAGCTTCTGCGTTTTGGCCATCTGCAATTGAATAGTGGAAGTGATTTATTATTGCTGTTGCAATTGAAAAGTCCGCAAACATATTATGAATTGTATTAATTAAAATATATTAGGCACAATAGCTTAAAATATATTTTGGTTCGGCCGTTAACCACTTCCACTACCCATCGGCATATTGTAACCAGTCGGGAATTATTTTCATGAAGAGAAAGTTGTGTATGTCCTAGGTTTTTGTCGGAAAAAACGTAGTATTCTTAACCATATTCTTTGATATTGCCTAAATTGTTTCTTAACCCACGGTCTAAAATAAATACATGAAGCAATATGTGCAAGCGGTTTTTCTCATCATTGCATCCGTCTTTCCTCATTTTCGAATAGTGTTTTAGGAATTCTGAGGTGTCTATCAAGGACATTGTCTTTAGGTACGTGATCGAAACCCCTGTCAGGCACAATGTAGTTCGTTCTAGAACACTCTCGTGCAAGGGCCAACTGGCGTTCGACTTTTCTTCCTGACTTATTAAACAATACTCCATCTCTTTCATTGTATTCTCGAGTAAGTAGACTTGTCAAAAAATAAAAGTGGTTCTGGGATCCGAACTTGCATTTCGTAGCGAAGTTTTTTGGTCTAAAATTGCATTAAACTGTTCTGTAGTACATCCAGTCTGAAAATACCAACAATGCATATAGTGACTGATTCTTCGTTCGTTCGACTACTTCACTCAGCTATATTAAATATAATGTAAACATGCTCGTATTTAAAATGTTATGACAAATTATGAATGAACTGTTGTGATTTAAACCAATTGTAAAAGAACAACACTGCAGAATTTTTTGCCCGTTCTTCTCTAGTGAAAACTGCTTAACAAACCAGGTGATAGATATAAAAAATGATTGAATCTAAATGATGTAGATCATCTTAAATGGATTTAATAAATGATTTTCATTTCATTTCATTTTATGGAATTTTATTCATGGGCAGCCTGGAATCAAAACCTGGAAACATGATTGACCTGGTAGCACGCTAGCACAGCATAGCTACTAGCATCTGCCTACCCCTTCTGGAATACGGAGTGAGTTTATATGCAACCATACAAAAAAGGGAAAAAAAGTTAAAAAGTTGATTGACAATTAACCTATAATGTAGTATTTCCTTGAATTAATTCAGCTACATCTGCATGTATTCTAAGTTAGTTTTCCGATTAAATACGCACTTAATATCAGCCTCGGTATAGCCCTCTTCAGCACCTTAAACAGTTACGGAATTAGTCGGTTATTACATATGTATATCCAATATTTTCTGACGACTATATTTCAAAATGGACAATACATACAGGTTTTTCCCCATAATATTATTTTCTTCTCTTGAAAAAAGCTATCCAATGAGGGTAAATTCATTTTGATTGGACATGGGTACCAAAACGCCCATTATCCTTTACCAATACTTTAATAGTGAACACTACAATGATACGATGTAGGCAATGACGTAAAATTAAGAAGTGTCGATAGGCACGTCAATATCATTAATGTGAATGACGGCTACTATACATATATTAGTTACTGATGATTTATAAAGAGCTAATGATCTAATTCCAAAGGTCCAAAGTTATGACAATAAGAACAAAAACTATAAATCACTAGAAGTTACTATGATTCACTTATTCTATCGTACGATGTCAAAAACAGTGACGAAAGCAAATTACAATGAACGCAAGTCATTACCAACTCCTCCCCCTTGTTCAACTTTCGAACCACAATTATTTGTTGAAAGCATATTTACAGAGGTCAAACAACGAAACACTCATTACAAATTCGATCTAAAACCACAAGGAAACGACTGCAACTCTCATGCACAGCGGGTTTGCCGCGGTTTAGGGAATTACCTTTGCCCCTAACAAATTTATGATTTCTCAAGAAGAAGATAAACTTTATGACGGAAAGTTTGCTAACGCAGAGATATTGAACCTGAGATCATGATAACGCCAAAAATTATGTTATTAACCTCGATAAGGAAGTGAAATGGGTATTAACACATTGCAAATCTTAATGTACACCCTCCCACCCGGTGGAGACGGAGAAATTAATAGACATCACCTAGATTATTTTAGTTTATTCATATTATGGTATTATAGCAAACAAATCAAATGCAATAGTTAAGAAAATTAATATCCCAAGACCATAAGAATCATAATGTGATGTTATTCAAAGGAACCAAAACCGAGCCGATCGAACCTTGGGCATCTGAGAATCAAACCCATGTTTTTACAGTTTAGAGGCTAATTAAACTACATGTAGTATAGCATATTTAATTCACTATTTCACTATACCTACTTCTATAACAATCTATACTAGAACGTTCAATAGATTTTTTTTTTTTTTTTTTTTTTTTTATTGCCTTGTAGGCAGACGAGCTAGCGGCCCGCCTGATGGTAAGCGGCTACCGCTGCTCATGGACCTCCGTAGTGCCAGGGGACCAGCACAACAAAGTCGCTGCCTACCTCGAGGAAAGTACTCTCCTTACATGTCATTACATGTCAAGAGCTTTTACTATCAAATACTAATCTTTAGTACGTCATATCTTAGCTATACAAGATATTTTGTCCCTAGTTAATATCCACTAGTAAAATCAGCAAGATAACCAAGAAGTAGATTTCTTATTAAAAAGATTTTGCAAAACAAAGTTAATAATAAATCAAATTACATATAAACAGTAGAAACAAACAAAATGTTAATTCCAAGAAACGGGCACTACAACTAACTGGCGCCTAAGGGGAACTCCTCCATTTTGAGTTCACGCAACAGGTAAAACTCGTAAATAATTGTCAATTAACTTTATTACGCCCTATAACTGCGCAACAAGTTACTGCTTAATACGTTTTTAATAATTATGAAAATAATATTTTTCCTCCTATGCATACGCATTTTATGAAAATTTGTCTAAATATGTGCTATAATCCCTTTACCACCTTCCAATACTCTACTTTAAGAGCGTTTATACCCTGCACGCGCTTTTTGGTTTAAAAACAGGACTTTTCAAATGAGTTAATAGCCACCAATAAACAATTTAAAGGAAAAATAATTATTACTAATTTTAGAAAAGGTTGTCATCTAGGGATTTTGGTGGAAAACATTATAGATTGATGGATAATTTGTGAGTACTATAAGGGTTACTGAACACAAGTTTCGTTATTTAGGCTTTAAATGGCAATTTAGAAGCTTAAGATATCCGAAACCACTAAATATAAGATGAAAATAAAAATATTATCAGACTAATAAGACCCTTATGGAGGGATTTTGCTGAGAAAAATAATCTTTTTGTGTTTAGTTCCTGAAAAATAAAAATTTAAACAATGCGAAATTATTCAGAAACTCTCGTCAAGAACATATTTTTTTTCACCAACTTATCGTACATAATTTTTTATAACAATTGCATATTATAATAGAAGAACATCTTGTCAATAAATTACCATTTTTATATTTCAACAAAATTAGTTTTCATGTTTTCTACAAATATTTTAAAAACCACTATAAAACACGCTGTCCGACGTGGATCAAATCAGACCGCCGCAAGGCCTTCTAGAGGGAGGACGTATCGCTCGTCGCTCCGGCCTGGCTGCAGTCGATTATGCCACGCGTAGTAAAAATAGCCACGCGCGGAATGCGATTACCACATCTTAGTACTTTGGTAGTAAAATATTTAATTATTTTTATTACCTACAATGATTTTGTAGTGAGTATAAATTATGTTTCAGATAATATAATGGGACGTAATTCCGAGGCTAAATTATGTTATGTATTGTAATATAAAATTAAATATATTTCGTAATTGTAAGGGGTTGTAAGGCCCCTAACACTATTGATGTGTTCGAACACGAAATGATTAATAAAACGTCCGTAGTGTCTAATGATTGAACACTGATTTGAATGCAACTTAACAATGTAATAATAACGAAAATATGATTAGTATCCAAAATTTGTATTATTCTTTGCTTGCACAGTAATATTTGTCTACTTATAATGCAAATAAAATATTTTTATGATATTATATTACAGTTACATTTCAATTGAATATTTGAAGCGCACGGATCAAAGTTGTTTGAGCCGATTGTATAGCGAGCCGACGCGGCAGCTCTACGCACACAGCTTTGGTCGCTTATGTGTGCGTGAAATTAACGAAGAAATACCTATAGTTGACTTTGCGCGCAAGGTGTATACGCTCTTAAATAACCTATGTTTTCCCATCTAAACCTTATCTATCAACGGTTATGTCTCTAAATACCTGAACTATTGGTGGCTTTGTTGCTACTACAACTTTTTGAATCCAAAAGTCTCCAACAACTCAACAACCTTGATCAGTTGGCTGCTACTTTAACTTACCATTTGTTACATTACATTATTCAATCATCATCATTATTTTCAGCCTCAAGCATAAAATTGTCGGTCACAGACCTCACCAAGATATGGCATGGCAGCCTGCGTCTTGTAATATTCGTTAAATCAACCTGAATATTAGATATGAAAAATAAATAATTAAATCATAATTATAATCTCTAATGCGTAAGATCAATTCAAATTGGTGTTCCCAAACAGAAAACCCCGGCAATATGTTTAACTCGTTATTATTCAGGATACATATATCTCTGATCACTCAAAAATGTTATAATGCGACGCAGTGTACTAGTGAGAAATAGTAAACAAAAATCAATTAAAAACAGCTGCCTCTATAATTACCAGTTTTACTGCGAACTTTGTTTATCTCTAACACAAACCACTCATCCCGTAAAAAAAGCATTCCAGAATCGCTTGCGTGTCTGAAATTATTTGTTTTATCGTATGGTTATAATGTAAATAGGAATTCGCTTCATGGAAGTTTGGAGAATGAATTAGAATCAACTAACTTAGTAGTATGTCCGTGGTTATATTATTTCTTTAGAAATATCGGTTAGTTTAGTAACTGTGGTTGAGCGAGCGAGGTAAATTCAGGCTCCAAATAGATAAGGGACTGTTTATTTAGGACGAATTATTAGGATGGATGATTCTCAAGATATTTTTGCCGCTTTTCATTTCTTGAACGTTCAAAAAACAAAGGTTTATATAGTAGGATTATTTTAAACATAGACAGAATTTTACAAGGACTCTAAGGAAGAAGCACATCATTTTAATTCAATTGGTTGATAAATCGACGTCCTCATACTATGTTGTAATTTATATCTTTTTATATTTGAAAAATAATAAATGAGCAACATTTAATAGTTCTTCTCATCTAGACAACAACCCAGTTATTTAGTTCACAATTAGATCTTGCTAGACGCCTTTCGATCAACTACGTTTAATTAGTTCGTCTATGTTAATCCACACGTAGGCCGTAGCTGGCTTGTCTATGTCTGTATGATGATGAAGATTAATGAGTTTTTTATCATTGACCCTCTCTTGTTTACTACGCCAAATATTAGATTCACGTTGTTAAATATTTCTAAGAACGAATTCTAAGGTAACTATTCTTTTTCCTTAAAGTTTGAGTTCCATAAGGCGTTACTCAGATCATTGACATAAAATCGGTTCCCACATAAGTAATAATTTATACACAAGTATCCACTTATGTCATTGTTAAGAGAACACTAGTAACCACGCGTTTGTAAATTATCTTTACTTACGTAGTAAGTGATGCTAATTACAATGAATCAACATTGGAATCTCTGACCACATCACTCACATTATAAAGAGAAGTAGTAAAACTTTCCTGAATTATCTATTCCAATTCTATTTATAGTTCGCTGCTAACCAATTTCTATTTGACACGCTCCATCAAATTGATACATTCGCATTTGACTTATACGTTTATTTTTTTCTCAGGCGTAAATTTTCCTTAAAACAAATCCATTGTGTTAGGTTATACAAAGTCATAGGATAGTGTGAACGGAGTTCCAGTCGTCAATACAGAAGTGACGTCAAAATAAATCCTAGAAACTCGTTACGTACAACACGAACGTATCGGCTGCCACTGGTAGATGATAACTAGGTAATTTATTTACAAGGTTGTAAACGGGAAATACTAGGACCTAGGCTATGCTTACTTTGTGCCTACATTATTATAAATCGATATTTGAACACTCGTCACGAATCATTCATATATGCAAAATGATGGTGACGTATAGAAATTATTAGTGCAATAAAATTACATTATTATGGACAATGATATAAGATGATACGGTCGTTAAATCTACTATTATTAGTTATAACTAGGACCATAAAAGTATACCTTTACATCTCATTGAGGATATTATAGATAATAATGGCATGTGTATTAAATATCCTGCTCAGATAGACCGGTCAATACTGTGGTCCGTCTCAGTGATAATAATGTTTTTTAGGTTCCTTCCATCAGTCTGTACATACTATTTAGTTGAAATTTAGTTAATTTAAATAAGATTAAATTGAACACTGTTTTAAGGTAAAAGAATTGGGTTTTCAACTCAAAACGAGTATTTTAGAGCATTTCAAATTATATTCAAGTACAGCATGTTTTGCGAAATACACCGCCACATTCGAGTAAATTTAACTTTCTTTTCTCAGAATCGCTAGACATGTTAACCACACGCAGCATCTTAAATTACGGCATAAGGAAAAATTGGATAAAAATTAAATTCACTATGTTTTGGCAGTTGTAATTGAGGCGGACGCAACTAATCACCTAGTTTTATTTACGTGTGGCATATTTTAGCTGTTAAGCGATTGAAAAATTATACCGAAATATGGAAATTCCCACTCAAATATTTGTATTGATTAATTTGAAACAAATAGGTTTCATTGATTTTGGATAAAAGCCAAGTACACCGGCAAAAGATAACGTATCTATTTGCCTGTATCCACATCAAATCTGACATAAATAAATGACGGCATTAAATAAATATATAATTTATAGAGAACTAGCGGCCCGGCCCAGCTTCGTCTGGGTGCATATATTTTTTGATTCCACTCCACACCAAATACATGTTATTTTTCGTATAAACTCTTGTATAACTAAACTTGACGTAGCTGTCCTACTGTCCGGCTCAATCCCGTCTCATCCATCTGTTCAGTCTCTTCCCGATCCGTCCCGTCCTTTCTCTTTATTATCCATCCCGTCTTATAACGTGCATTTACATTTCGTCCTATCAAATCTGTCAACTATCCCAGCCCTCTCCTGTACCTTCCACTCTATTATATCCCGTCTCTCCATATACGTGTACATATAAAGATTGCTTTATGAAATTTTGACATTAAAAACTTTAGCGTTTTTTATTGTCCATCCAATATTCCTTCCCTTATTTCAGCACCAAAATGCTATTTTTCCAAATAATATTGCACGCCATTACTTTTTGTTAGTAATAAAGTAATAATAAACATTGAAAAAGAAAAAGAACTGGCCAAATTGGTCCAGGCGTTGTTGAGTTATGCGCTTACCAACACATTTTGCGATTCATTTTTATATTATAGAAGATATAGTCCACCCTGCTGGCTTAATGCGGGTTGGCGGATTTTATTTCGCGTAGAAATTAATCCAAAAAGTCAGAGGTGTGCCCTGGGATTTGAACCCGTGACCATCGTAAACTTGTTGGCAGTCGCGTCTAGTACGTTACCATATACAAATTAATAAAACCTTCATACTGCCTTACCAGGTGACGTAAGTAATAAAACAAATATTTAAAAATATAAAACTGCATATCGTTTCATTATAATGTCTAGATACGGCATCAATGTACCAATATTTTTTTATATTGAATCTGAAAACAATACTAATGCGGAATTTAAATGTGTCCCCCAGCGCATCTAAAAGAATCAATTCAAAAAACAATGTCCTTTATGAAAACGAAAAATTATAATTAGATATATTTTGGTGTACTCCGGCAAAACGCTTCGATAGAGTATACCTTGTTTAAAACTGTTGCAATAATCTCAAAAAACAATGGGCTCTTTTGGTAGATATGGACATCGTTTTATTTTACATTTAACAAAATTACGCGCAAGACGCCGTATCTAGATAATATTGTATACATGATGTACACATTTTTTGAATTTTGTTCTATTTCGTCAGCCGTCAATGAAAGACAATGGAAAGATAGATCATTTTACGTTGGATGGTAGTTGAAGCTGGACCGTCTTTTACGTCTCCCGTCAAATAAACAAAGATCATCCTATATTGGCTGGACGCATCACGCTTGAACGATACCCAAAAAAAAAGGTTTTTAGTATCTTCCTTAGAAATTTTCCAATTTTTCTCACTCCTGAAACCTTCCCAGGACTTTCACGAATATTTCAAGACCAAAATAAGGCAAATCGGTCCAGTAGTTTTTGAGTTCATCGATGACATACAAAGAAACATTCATTTTTATATATATAGATAGCGAACAGATTTGACATAAATAATAATTTAGAGGTATTGACCGTATAGAGATATCGCCATTTTTACGATAGATCCAGGTTCTATAATAGGCGAATATTTCTAGATAGCGCACTGTACACAACACGTAAAACTCGCCATAGCCACGCTGACTAAAAAATGTATTGCGTGCCGAATTTAGCCAGGACATATCTGGTTTCGAGCAGCGACACATTAATGTGTCGATTGTCAATTTGTTTTTCTACAATAAAAACGAAGTGTTCAACTATTCAACACTGTGACTGAAAAACCAAAAAATATTCTGCATTATAGGCGTATTTGAGCTTTTCAATAAATAAAATGAAGCATTTAAATCTAAAAAAAAGTATATATATTTTTCAATTCTAATATATCTAGATATTGAATTCTTTACTCCTGCAGGCAATATAAGATTGATATAATAATTTGCAGGAAGTTGCTGCATGCAACTTCCAATAGGTCAATGTGGAGATCTTTAGGTTAGGCCTATCTTTAGCAGTAGACTTCCTTTGGCTGAGATGATGATGTGTATAATTACTTAATTAGGAACAATATTTGACCCAAGTGGAGGCTGTTCATAATTTATGTTCCATATTTTTCCTACAGGATGAGAGACATTAATTAATATTAATTTATTTATAACAACCACATATTATTAACTTGGATATTGTAATTTAAAAAATTGGTCCAGTGTTTGTATGTAAAAAATTGAGAGGAGTAATATACCTATTTACTGACATAATTAAAAGATTTAAGTAACCTTTTTTTGGCTAGCTATTCATCACATATGAGTACAAAGATATTCATAACAATCTCTCTCTTAATCATGAGTCACATTTCATCTCATAATTTATATCTTCTACATTCTTTAAACTTTGATCACATTCAATAGGGTTGTGTCGAAGATCTTATTTTGATCAGTGTGTAATGGTTCCTAAAAAGCATAGCGTAAAAAAAGGATGTAATTTTTTTTTCTTTTTTTTTGTCATTTATTGTTTCACAAAACTGGTTACAAACAAATGACATTCATAAAAAACAGTGATACAGTAGAGCATACAAAATATTTGCAACCTTCTAGAAGTGAACGTGACATGGACAAATTAGAAGAACAAAAATAATAGATGTAGGAAAATTGGAAATCTAGAATGGAAGGATGTGGTACAAATCGTGGGTTATATTATATACTTAAATGTTTTAATAAGGTTTTAATCTTAGCTGAGACAGGCGAACCTAAAAAGATGTCATAATCATTACAAATACCATTATAAGAAGAATACATTTGATAAAGGGGTGAATGTTGACGGAGATTCGTTTTGTACAGGGGAAGACCAAAGGTTTTTCGATTTAGTAAGCGGCTGCTAGGACGAAATACGTTAATCTTAAGAGGTTGCAACATATCAGGACAGCTAACGTGAGAATTGACATTTTTATAAGAACATTATGTCGGCAACTGTTCTACAAAATAGCTGAGATATTAATATTTTTAATAGTGGGAGCAGTTGTGTTCTCTTTAGCAAACTTGCTCCTTATGAGTATGACAAATGACCTTACATTGTGCATCCTTTTCTATTACTCCTACCACTAACTACAATAACTTGCTTATTACTATTCAGATTATAAAATTTATTTCTTATTATGATTAAGTATAACATAACCATTCGGTCTAAAGAATAAAAATCAATGACATTATCCTATTATTGACAGCCTCCGTGGCGCAGTTGGTTAGACGCCGCCTGTGAAACGAGAGGCCGCGGGTTCGATCCCCGCACCGAGAGAAATGTTTGTGCGGCCCACAAATATTTCTTCCGGGTCTGGGTGTTTGTGAGACCGAAAAGTCTCTCGTAGTTCCTGATACCCACGACACAAGACTCGATCTGAGTGTGGGGTCAGGACTATGTATGTGACTGTTGGGTGTTATTTATTTATTATGAACTGGAGATATGTATCAGTCAGAGTTACTAAACAAAGGATTTGTTAAATCTTAACATAATCTTATTATTTGAAAGATCTCAAGGACTTGATTCTGTCAAGATTGCACACATGGGATGTGATTACAAGCTGCTATTTTTAGCTAATACATCATATCCAGATAAATTTGAAAACAAGAGATTCTTTTGTCTATAGATTTTCACTGAAATTCTTACAAAATGTAGATAGTTTTTATAATGATATCAACTATGAAACCAATCAAAAAATACTTTCATTTAGGTAAGAATTTAAGTGTAGAAATAACTAAAAATTGTACTTAATTGCTTAAGTTTTCAATATTAAAAATATTATATTGAAAACACAATTAAGTAAGTATTTTTTTTTATTATTTTAAAGTTAAGTAATTTATGTTGAATTAAATCATGTTTTATTTCATCTTAATTTCTAGACAGAACATAAAACTTTTCTGCAAAACGCCTTGAGCTACCGATTACTTGCTACATAGTAACAGAAATAGGAAAACACAGATTATTATTTAGATTAGAGCTTAGTTAATAAATTTTATTTGTGGTCTAAAATTCGGCTTAAAAAATATATTTTTTTTTTTTTTTTTTATTATTATTATTATTATCTGCAATCAGTCGTTGGACTATAAGCAAATTTGTTGAGTGAAGGTTGACGGGTAGGAACAGCTAGGAATTATCGTCCCGGCTGGTCCCTTAATCTGCGAACACAAGTGCTCTTTTTAAGCGTTTCACTGTATCTCCCCGTAGCAGGAGTCTTGCTAGTGGATTGGGATGGGCTTTGAGGCGCGACTTGTATCTTTCCTTGCACTTGATAATTTCTTCTCGCACTGTTGGCATATTCAGGTATTCATGTATTTCGTTGTTGCGCACGAACCATGGAGCATTGCAGATTGTACGAAGGATGTTGTTTTGAGAGCGTTGAATGCATTGGATATGCGTGTTACTCGCGGTGGACCACAACTCAATGCCATACAGCCAGATAGGTTTCAGGATGGCTGAATATACCATTAGTTTATTATTCAGAGACAGCGAGGACTGTCTCCCTAGCAGCCAGAGAAGGCTTTTGAATCTTAGGTTAACAGCTTCCCTCTTGGCTTTTATGTGATATTGCCAGGTGAGACGTCTGTCTAAATGGAACCCCAGGTATTTCACACGGCTACTGTGAGGCAGTGTATCTTCTCCAAAACGCACAGGAGGGCAGTCCCCCTTTCGTAAGGCAAATGTAATGTGATGCGATTTTAGGGCGCTCGCTTTGATTTTCCATTTGATCATCCAGGAGTTGGTCAGGTCAAGTTGCTTTTGGAGATATAGGCTGGCTGTTGCAGCATCTCTGTTGCATGAAAGGAATGCAGCATCATCCGCGAAGGTTGCTGTTGTGACTTCAGGGATCTGAGGGAGGTCACATGTAAATATATTATATAGTACTGGTCCCAGTACTGATCCTTGGGGTACTCCAGCATTACATCTGTGGGTTGAAGTTGCAGACTCCCCGTGAACTACGTAGAAACTTCTGTCAAGCAGATATGACGATATAAGAAGAAATATCGAGTGTGGGAGAAAACTTTTGATTTTGCAAAGGAGTCCTTTGTGCCAGACTTTGTCAAAGGCCTGCTGAACGTCAAGGAAGGCGGCGGAGCAATACTGTTGAGTCTCAAGGCAGTGCCGTGCAAGTTCGTACACTCGGTGTACTTGTTCAACAGTAGAGTGGCATTTTCTAAATCCAAACTGGTGCAGGGGAATAGTATTTGATTCTTTTAGGTGTTCCATCATTCTCGAGAGCATCACCTTTTCCCACAATTTTGATAAGACTGGAGTTAGGCTGATTGGGCGATATGAGCAAACGTCATGTGGTGGTTTGTCGGCTTTAAGTATCATTTTTATTTTGGATACTTTCCAGATTTTGGGGAAGTAATTAAGTCTGAATGTTGCATTGAATAAGTTTGCCAGGAAGACTAGGCATTTCTTTGGCAGTTCTTTGACGATTTTGGGCGTGATGAGATCAAAGCCCGGAGCCTTTTTCCCATCTAGCTTGGATATCTCTTTGGCAAGCTCTCTAGGCGATACTGGTTTCAGTGGAGGGCACAGCTGGAGATCTTGTGCGAGGATAGTCTCAATCTCTAAGTCATCACAGTTATCAAAGTTATTTGGACTGAACACTGATTCAAGGTGAGCAGCGAAGGCTTCGGCCTTTTCTAGGTCGTTTTTGGCCCATGTCGAGCCGGATCTAATTGCGGGAAATGATTGTTGGTGTCTTTGTAGATTTTTTGTAGCCTTCCACAAGGAGTACTCGCCTTTGGCTGATGGGGATAGTTGCATCAGTGTGTCTTGGAGGGTTTTGTTTACAGAGTCACTTATAAGCTTCTTTAAGTTTTTAATGGCTAAGTTCAGTCGTGTTTTATCGCTTCTGTTCCGAGATTGCTGCCATACTCGTCTCAGTCTACGTTTTTCGAGGATCTTTTCCTTTATGACTGCTGAGAGAACAAGGGTTTTTGGATGGCTCGATCTATACTCTGGGGTATTATTCCAAGCAGATACTTGAATGAGATTCGTAATACACACACACGCTTTGCCTACTTCGTCAGTGGTTCGCATGGGCATTCGTAGGTTGATATTATTTACCAAGTGTTCCCTGAATGAGTCCCAATCAGTTCGAAAATTGTGGAGGCCTTCATGGTGCGATTTAAACTCCAAAGTTATGGAACCCACCGTTAGGACAATAGGCGTGTGGTCAGAGGAACCATCGTCGCTAGACTGGACCGTAGTATAGAGTTGTCCAATGCCTTTTGTCACAAAGAAGTCAAGCAAGTCAGGGATTTTCTTGTGGTCTGTTGGCCAGTATGTCGGAGAACCTGTAGAGATCGTTTGCAGGTGGTTGGCATCTAGGCAAAGCTTCAGTTCTTTGCCTCGTGTGTTATTTAAGCGAGATCCCCAAAGCTTATGCTTGGCATTCCAGTCTCCGCCGGCAATAAACCTACTACCCAAAGTTGAGAAATAGTTGTTGAACATGTTTTCTTTGATTGAGTGTTTTGGCGGGCAGTATAAAGCGGAGAGGGTGATATTACCAGACCGGTCCCTGACGCTTATTGTGGTTGCTTGGAGAAAGTCTTTTGCGAATGGTTCGAGTACATAATGGACTATGTTCTCTTTCAGAACAATTGCAGAGCCAGCATGAGCGCCATTATCTGGATGTGGAGTACAATATGTTAGGTAGCCTGGTATATTAAAGTGACTTTTACTTGTAACGTGGGATTCAGATATAAGAGCCACGTCTATCTTATTCAATGACAGGAAGGATTGAAGCTCATGGGTGTTTGATGCCAGTCCATTAATGTTCCACGCAGCTATCCGTAGAGAAGTCATTTTACTAATTTGTTGACCAGTGTGGTTATAAGCCCTAAGAGTGAGCTTATTTGTTGGATGAGCGAATCTAGTTTTACACTCTGTTGATAAAAAATATCTTCCAGCGAGCTCTTTGGAAAATTTGTTGGGGATGTTACTTCTGAATATAGTTTATGTGATGAGTTTTTCGGTTCCTCTGGGACAATGGTTGGTATTTGTTCTTTTATATTTCTTGGAGGTTTCGGTGATCGTCGCGCAGCATCGCTTCGCGTTGTTGTTAGAGGTTTACCAAGTTTTCTCCCCAATATTTCTTTATATACACTACATCCTTTATAGTTCGCTGGATGATCAAGGGAGCAGAGGGCGCACGTCGCTGGCGAGTTTCTATCTTTTTTTAAGCAATCTGATGTTCTGTGAGGTCCAGCGCACTTCACACATCGGTATGGCCTCATACAGTTGTTTTTTGAGTGTCCATACTGCTGACAACGTTGGCATTGGACGATCGTGGTTGACTTGCGAGGGTCTTCGATTACAACCTGCTGGTGATAAATATTTTTAATGGACTTGACTGCTTTGTTGTTGGTACTAGGTTCTAAGTTGACAAAGAATGTGGAGCTGGGTAGTTTATCAGGGCCATAGCGTGCATTTATTATTTCCCCTCTCACTGCGTTGCCGGTGGCTTCAATAGCTCTGATGATTTCACTGTGCGGCGTTGTGTGATGAAGTTTTTTTATGACTACACGGTAGCATTTCTTGTCTTTTGGTGTGAAGGTGTGGCCAATCAAACCATGCTCTCTTACTATATTAATTACGTTTTTGTAGTCGTTGGCATTTTCCACTAGTATGCGCAGTAGATTTTTGTTTACCAGTCTGAGTTTAAAGTGGTTTGAATCACAAGTACTCTCTATGAAAAATATTTATTGGCAAAAAGATATATATAAATAATAATTATAATCCAGCCACGGGATTATAGGGTATTGGATGTATCATGGACTGAAAACTTGCGAGCAAATATAATGTACCTAAAGATGAACACATAAAAGATTTATTTTAAAATTTAAATTAATAAGTACCATACTTACTTAATAAAATTTTAAGTTTTTAAAAGGAAATATCAAAAACAGATGTATATAGTATTTCAAACTGGCTGAAAAAGATAATCTGAACAAAGTTATAAATAAATTTTCAGTATACCTCAATTACTCATACTTATAGAAACTGACTGAAACCTGAAAAATCACATGCAACAAGCAATAACCCTAAGAATGATGTAACCCTAATTTGGACAATATGGATTTGTTTATTTGAATATTTTTTGTTAATAAAGCAATAGGTATACTATGCACATATTAACTAAACACTTAGTTTTTTAAATGGTTAATGACACAAGTATGCAAAATAGTTACTGAGAAGAGAGAACAGGTTAATAAACTTGTTTAGGCTAGGCCAACTGTAGATAGGAGTAAAACAAACATACTTTAATTTGACTCATGCAGTGGCGTAACTACCCCGCCGGGGGCCCGTGGCAAAGTTAATCAAATGGGGCCCTTCATCAATGCAAAAAAAAAACTTAACATTGTAGTTAAATTTTTATGATTATTTTTTTAAGGTGGCCTATTGTTAAACGGACCAGACGTGGCCGCCAATATGCTATTGATGGTCGCGGGTTTGAATCCCAGGGCACAACTCTGTCTTTACGGAGTCATGTGTGTATTGATAGTCAACCACCACGGACTATGAAGATGAAGAAAAACAAACCTACGATTTGTAAGAATTTCTATAGTACGTTAAGTCCGCCAGTCCGCACTAGGCCAGCGTGGTGGACTAACCACTCTCAATCGTACTTTCGATTGTAAGGGAGGCCCGTGCCTTGAAATGGGACCTATGTAGGCCGATACAGTACAGCACGGAATCCTTTAATGACAAGGCTTAATATTTCTCATCAGATTTTGAACATAAATCATTACATCAAAACTAAAAAGGGTTCTCCAATAGCGATTAAAGAGTTCTTTTGGAATTCCATTTTCATTTCTTTCTATAATACAGTTCCAATAAACTTCACATAATTGGTCTGTTTTAGAAAAATCTTGAATTGTATCAAATATAATGGAGTAAAAGGATCAACAATTAGCTCATTTTGTATTTTAGGAGTTAAGCATTTTATCTGACCCTTGGACTTATTTAACAATTCCTTTATATTAGGATCACATTTTGCTAGTAGCTGCTTTATTACGGCAATCTCCTCTTTCTCTATGGCCACGAAATGCTAAATTAGTAACTTTGTGGATATAGTAACTCCTCGGCCTCAAAAAAGGTTTTTTTATCGATTATTGCTCCTCATCTAATATCCAATTTAACCACCATTGTTCATACAAAAGACAAGAGTCCAAGTTAATTTTCGATGTTTCGTATCTCTATCGCATTTACAATTTGTT
Source organism: Hyles euphorbiae (assembly GCA_023078785.2). NCBI lineage: Eukaryota > Metazoa > Arthropoda > Insecta > Lepidoptera > Sphingidae > Hyles > Hyles euphorbiae. Next base: position 5,619,990 of record CM041053.1, read on the forward strand.
TTCAGTCGTCATCAACTCGAAACATTTTGTTTATTCATCAGCATTTTGTTATGAACTGCTGGACATAGGCCTCCTCCAAATGGCGCCATTTCTCCCTGTCGTCGGCTTGTCACATCCAGCATGTGGCAGCAATCTTTTGCAAATCGTCACTCTACCTAGCTGGAGGGCGTCCTACACTACGTTAACCAAGACGCAGTCTCCATTCAAGATCACGTTTACTCCAACGGTTATCGGTTCTTTGATAGATGTGGCCACTGCAATGCCACTTCAACTTGCTAATTCTTGCTATGTCTATAGCTTTGGTTCTCTTTGGGATAAGCTCATTACAGATCCTTATCCTTCAAAGAGACACCGAGCATAGCACGCTCCATAGCTGGCTGAGCTACCATAAGCTAGTGGTTAGTGTAAAAATATAACCCAATTTAAGCGTAATTGTGACATACATAGTAAGAACACTAGGAACAAACATAATCTTGTCTCACACATTACTCGTCTCCACAAGATAAATAATTCTTTTATGGGTCAAAGTATACACTTCTATAACAAGCTTCCCAACAGTTTAAGAGAACTTCCAATTAATAAGTTTAAAAAAGTGATAAAAGTTAAGCTGTGTAAAAAGGCATATTATAGAATCACAGATTATGTGGAAGATAAAACTGCTTGGGAATAAATTTATCATGTTTTGCTTAAATTGACATTATTGTTACTTGTGACATGAACCATTGTTATTGTAATTGGCGATATAAAAAAAAACAAAAGAAAAAGAAAGAAAAAAGAAGACAGTTCGTGTTGCTGAGGGAGTTTCTTGCGCCGCTTCTTCTTCACAGCTACAACACGTTCCGAAGCGGTGGTAGCAGAAAAAGACGATTCAAAAGATCTTGTGAAAGACTATTTGAATAAAGAATATTTTGATTTGATTTGATTTGATTTGGACCAGTCGTACTGTGAGTGTCCAAGAACCGTAGGTTGTTTTCAAGCTCTTTGGTAATGGTGACGTGAAGACTCGTAGCCTCCTTCTCAAATTGTTTCTACCTAGTGAAGGGTCTGCCCCAGGTAAAAAATAATATTATATAATATTCGGAAAAAACTTCGAGCTGGTGACCTCATACAGCGACAGTTCTTCGATCAAGGTGGTGGTTAAGCATTATTTTGGCTTGTCGAAGTTAACTTTAAGACCAATTCGCTGTGAGGTTGAAGCCAAGCAGTACAGCATCTGTTGCAACTCCTCCAGCGATTCCGCCATCAAGACTATATAGTCAGCGAGACGTAGTAGACGCGTTTGTTTATATTTATTGATTTGGTTATTTATTGTCACTGTCTCTTAAGAGGGGACCATTGGGCTTTCATATTATAGTAACATTACTATACAGTGTACATACACTGTGGGGCTTACAGTGTGCCTTTCTCACTCACAAATCGTTTCTCATTCAATTTTTTTTATTACACTTGTCTGTAATGTATGGATATTTAATATTTTCTACTCCTAAATATGATTGAATTTCATGTTAGCTCCTACTTTTTCATGGTTTTGGTTATGGTTTTGGGTCTAAATATTTTCTATCGACGGAATTTGCTATTATATAATCTTTAGTTTCGTCCATGTTCATTTCCTAGACTCATTAATAAATTGCTCGTTCCGAAACTACTGACTATTTCACATATATTTTTATTTATTGCTACAGACTCCTTCTTTCTCTTTCGTTTTTCTCTACCACTGAAATAGTTTCTAGAACAAGGTATGTTTAAATTTATTTGGAAAATGTTACCATAATATTCATTAAAATATTTTTTTTTGGTTTCCAACTGAGTTTATACTATAATGAAACTAAAACAAAACATTGAAATCAAATATTATGACGAAATGTTTGCCAGGTTTGAAATGTTGACATTAATTATTGTTTATCATTACGAATTCCGTTATTAATGTTATGTTCTTCTCTGCTTACACCTTGTTGGGCTTGAGCCCGAGGCCCTATCTAGCCAGAGCCCTGTCGGGCCTGAGACTCTGACGGACCAGGATCCTGCCGGGCCGGGGGCCCCCTAGGCCGGGGGCCCGTGGCATTTTGCGCACTCTGCCACCCTATTGTTACGCCACTGGACTCATGTATTATTTCCTCATGATATAAATGATATTTATCAAATTAAAGCGGAATTACATTTAATATGACAGCATAAACAAGATCCGTCGACAAACATGGGCTTACGGACAGCACTTCTCAATTATTTTAACCCATGCCTTTATTATTTATGTGGATTGTACCCTAAGGGCTCTTTACAAACGATTATAGACTATAATAAACTCCTTGTTTACAACCATATCACGTGGAAAATAAAATAAATCGAAGAGAAAGTTGAGTTACCGTAGTGACACTTGGCAAAGGCAAAAGGAAAATAAAAAAATAGAAGATAGAAGTATACGCAAACACTATAATTTCTCTATGTGATAGGTTAAGAACCAAAATACGCGAAAATAATTGTTTTCACTCACCTCCGCTTCTGATTAGCTGGCTTTGAAGACATCTCGGTTTTGTGATAAAAAGAGACACTATTATGAAACTTTGCGATATGAACACAATCTTAGAACACTGCCAAGGAGAGTATCATATCGCTTTCCACGATATTCTTTTTGTGAAACGTTGTCCAACAACACAATTAAGTCCCACTAATCACAATTTAGGTCATTTTACAATGCACTACACACAAAAATGCACTTTGTTATCGTGAACTTGCACAGTAGAAACACGAGATCGAAAACGATGTTACAACAGTATGTTCTCTTTGCCACTCAATACGTTTATGATTTAATAGCCGAACTTAAATTTTATTGGTTGTTACAAATGGAAGAAATAAAAACAACCAATCAATTCTCAATGTTCCAAAAAAGCAAACAAACTCGTTCTTATAATCTCGTATGCTACGTCACCAGTAGATGGCGTCGTAAACGTTTATTTCCAATTCTATTCCAAAGATGCCACTATTAGAGATGTGAGGTTAATGGAAAAAAATCGATTAAATAAAAATCGATATTTCTTTATTATGTATTATTTATTATTAATCTATTTGTTAAAAATCGATTATTATTTAAAAAATCGATTTTAGCGAAAAATCGATTTTTTTTTCTATCATTTAAAAACCTAAATGCTTTTCATATTCCAAAAATAATCCTCAGAAATTCATATTAACAATTTATTAAAATAAAAATCAAATAAATTGATATGAATAAAAAAATACCATATTCAAAACTAAAAATCAAAGTGAATGTTCCTTTAAACTTTCAAGGTAAGGAATAAGGAAACCAAATTTATTTATTGATACAAATTTTCAGTACCATTAAACGTTTATTTTAATAAAAATGAAATGATGAGCATCGCAATAATATTGAACAGTATAAACTGACTCCGAGTTTTTTCATACGTCGCATAGATAGCACTGTTAATAAAAATCGATTTTTTACGGATAATTTATATAATCGATTTATAAAAAATCGATAAATAGTATTGTAAAAATCGGTTGTAAAAATTAAAAATCGAATATTTTTTAACATCTCTAGCCACTATACAGCCAAAAATACCAACAGTCTTTGAATACAATTAAATAATGACATGAAATATAATATTATGTATTTTAACGTAACTAAAAAAATATATTTTGATTATTAAATTGTTCAATTATTACGTAGCCTTACAACGACATCTACCAGTTTTATATAATACTAAAATATGGTACACACACACTGTTTAATACACACTGAATAATGTTCGTAACAATCAATAGAGGGCTCTGTTATGGAAAGCAAAAAGGAGAAGACTGTGAGCTTGCTGTAGACGTTTACCAAAGTAGAGACCACAGAGTAGGTAGAGATTGTTAAATACAAGTACTGATACGAGAATGTAAATTAGTACGTCCTTAAAGAACATTAAGCTTGCAAGCTACTATAAAATGTATAATAGTTCACATACTTCAGTTAATTATATCTATCAATAATATAATTTAACTTATTAGTGATTTATTCATTCCATTTTAATATGACTTGAAATTAGGATGCAACAAAAAATTGTATTTAAAATTGACATCATGGAAAGGTATAGGCAAGCGCAGCGTCGGAAGCCAGCCTTCAATGTGCACAGAGGAGCTGGTTAAGATTGCGGGAAATCGCTGGATGTAGGCCACTTTCAGCAGGTCAATATGAAGATCCTTGGGGGAGGCCTATGTCCAGCCGTGGACTTCATGTGGCTGAAGAGAGAAAGAGATAGAGAGACGGAGAGGTGCTTTTAAAGTTACGAGTATTAGAATTGTTAATTGGTATTAAATTTGTTTTATAACTTATTTTTAATATCCTCAATCCTGGTATGTAATTTTAAGTGGCCGAGCCACACTGTTGTTTGCAATGACTCAGCATAAATGGGCTGGCTCACACAGGCACAGAGATTGCCGGATGCTGAATACCCTTTCCCTCTTCCTAACCTTTTTCAATAAAAAATAAAGCACTGGAACAATAAAGTATTAATATCAGTCACTATGAAATTAAAAAACAAAAATAACTATTACCAGAATTTCATTCCATCAAAGTTTTAAATTATACTTTGAAGTTTATTAATTTCAGAATAGCAGTATTTTTCATTCTCGTAAAAGTTTTATGATTAGAGGCAATTAACTCCGCATTTTTCTGCAGTACAATCATAGACTAGCAAAAGAAAAATTTATAGGTAAATTTAATAAAAATGTGCTATTAATAAAATATAAAGTTCTTGCAAAATAACGTGTTATATCCGTTAGTACGAGAGAAGACAACCAAAATTGTTGTCTCATAGCAATACGGCCACAACCGCATCAAACTGATAGATTTGATTATTTCGAACTCGAAAATACCAATTTCAGACATTTTTCGCGTAGCGTTTGACCGAACTGAATTTTCAAAAATGTCAACAAATTTTACCGGACTGTATCATAGCAATCAGTCTGATTTTCTGACTGTAGTTATATAATAGCTCTAAGATACCGCTAAACATATTTTTCAGAAGTTAGTAGTGTAGCGCGAACCCAAAAAAACATTTAGAAAAATTAAAAATGAGACAAAAAAAGATGATAACAATCCGTCTGAAAATGTTCTTTACGGGTAAATTATGATTAGTTAATAGGAAAAAAAAAACAGCAGGAAATTTGGATGCATCAAATTTTGAGACCATTCTAAATATGTTAAGGAATTTTACCGATCGGTAACATAGCAATCTTTCTGAAAATTGTTGAACTTGATGAAATGAATTATCCAGATATAAAAAAATATCAGAAGAATTCAGTGTAGCACCTCCTTTATAAGACAACGTTTCGATACCGACCGTGTTGAAGCGTGACTTATTGCAAGTCGGGCAATTACCTTGCTTTTGTCTTGCCAAAATAGAGCGGAGGCAACGTATTATGCTATAAAAACGTCTATTATAATTGATTATTTTGAATTCCTGAAAACCCACTCTTCCATCCCTAAAAACTTCGTCAATGACAGATGAGCAAACCGTGCCTTGTCATTGGGAATAGAAGAAAAAAAACGTCCGCGAGCCCTCGGACAACCAGTGACACACCCACGTCCGTCTGAGCAACTTAGAGTTTGTTGTCACCTTAAGTGAGCGTGATTTCAACGATTAGGACAGCTGGTGAGTGACTATGTATACTAAGAGAGTGGCAGGACCGTAACATGCAATAAACCATTCCCACCGCAGCAGGAGCGTAAGAAACGCTCAGGCATCGGCCTAGGGACTCCAAAACGTTCTTTTCTCTTTTTGGAGTACATGCGACATCTAAAATTTCTGAAAACAGTTTTTTTGTAATCCTGCCAAATATACGAACGGTTGAACAAAAATTCATTCGGATTGCTATAATACAGGTCGGCTAAATTTGTTGACATTTTCAAAAATTCGCTTCAGCTGTATACTACGCGCAAAATGTTTGAAAACCAACTTATTCGTCATATTCGTCATAAAATTATAAAATCTATGTACATTTCCAATATCAGACGTATTGCTATGATACCGATTGCCTTTTTTTTGGACACAGCAGAAATAGCCTCACATGCAATTGTTACACTTTTGACCGTTACTACCTAACTAGTCGGGTTCAGAATCATATAATCTAACGATTTTATACAGTTTCGACCGTATTGCTATGATACATGGTTTTGGTCGTCATCTCTGGTACTACGTGGTTCTGGACTGCGATCGAAAACGAAGCCAAGTGGTAGTATTCGTGACTTCAGACGCAATGCAACAAAAAAAAATATGTATGACAAAAATGCGACGATTATCGTAATTTTTTACCAATCGCCGTGTTTATGTGGAAAACACATAGGGGGTTTTCGTAAAATAATACTGTATATTGTAAACCCTTTTATCTCAAAAGTCGCCGTAATCATGCAATGTTGTTTATCAATTTCATAAAATCTATATCACTTACTTCAAAAAATCCGTTTGATGGGTAAAGCCAGTAATATTGTAATATTTGCATCATGGTTTGTCAGAGCTTTAGAGATGTATATTTCCTTGCGATTACCAGGAACGCAATATTAAGAAATATAGTCAGCTTGTTAAGATCGTATCTATTCTAAGAGCCGGGTCAGCCTCGGCGGCGATATATAAAACACCTTTAAGTGAGTGCCCCGACATACCGGCGCCTGCGTGCCTTAGTTATACAATTCCACATTAACTGATTAATATATTCTTAGATTGTATTATATCTCCGACCTAATTTATGGCTTTGATATCGTGCTAATATTATTCAAAGGAATCTGTGTGTTGACAAATTAATACTAATCTTTGTGAAAAAGTCATAAGCTTTCGTGTTCAGTGATATTTACAACAAATCATTCTGCAGCTGATCGTTATTTTTATTTGCTGTACGAGCCTAATTATAGATATCTGTTAGACATAGAAGTAAATACTTTTTACGTTTATATTGACATGGCAAATTGATTAATAAATAAATAAATACTCCCAAGTGTCACATACATTGTCCTGACCCCACACTAAGATCAAGTCTTGTGCCGTGGATACACAGGGATATCAGGAACTATGAGAGACTTTTCGGTCTCACAAACACCCAGGCCCGAAACAAATGCCTGTGGTTCACACAAATATTTTTTTCGATGCGGGGATCGAACCCGCGCCCTCTCGTTTCACAGCCGGCGTCTTATCAACTGCGCCACGGAGGCTGTCACAATTAATATTGATTTGGTGGGAAAAGCCGTGTATTACAGCTTCTATAGAATGTAAAAATTAAATCATGTTTGATGTAGCTGGTTAAGTAAAATAGTTTATAGGAAGGCTAGAGGCATGGTCGGATACGCGCAAAGATAGTTAATTCCAATTATATCTGGATCGAGTGGTCGCGGGTTAAAGGTTTCAAATATAAACGTTGTTAAGTATCCCAAACTAACAAACAATTTATTGATTCAGTATTAAACCTAAATTCTAAAATGCGATTAATTTAAACTTTACTAGGTTAAAGGTTTTGTATAGTTTGAAGTTTGCTTTATTATACTATTCCATTTTCATGATAAACTGAGTTATGGTGAAAGTTTGTAAACTAGACACATACAAAACCTTTCGACCTACTTCTTTGTTTTCATAACCTTTTTTCATATCACAACAAAATGTATGTTTTTATAAGCATCCTTGATATTCATGATGCGTGGTATGCTGCACGAAAAATGTAATTAAAAATTACATATAAAGTTTATTAAAATAAAAAGAGAGTTCATTTTTTTCTGGTTTACCGTATTTTATATTTCATAATTTGAATATGTGCGCGATTCTTGTGGTATTATTAGATAATTATTTTAGATATTAGATATTACGACCGTGGTATGTATACTTAGTTTGAGAGATCACTTGTTATTACACCGTTTATTGAAATTATTTGTTTAACATGGCCAACGTGTGCGACGACATCAATCGCCATAAACTGGGTAATACAGAAGAGATTTCACAAATCCAATTTATTGTAAATATAAGACCAAGTAGACTGACCGATCAGTGACTCTCACTCTCTCTACTGTTTTTTCAATGCGTTTTTTATTATAATATTTATTCCATATTCAGCCACAGGCAGTGTTGCTAGCCACTTCAGCCCCTGCTGAACATTGGACCCTTCAATGAACTCCACAACCACTCGTTGGAAGCGGCTTGCATCCAGCGACTTCCTGCAATTTTAACCTCGTCCGTCCACCTTGTAGGCGGACTCCCGACACTTCGCTTGCCTATTTATTTTTGAAAACTGCCCTCTGTATTTATATTAAAGTACTAGCGGCCCGGCCCGGCTTCGCCTGGGTGCAAATACAGATTCCAGTCCATATTTTATTTAAAATCAGCATGACAGCCGTTGTCTAAACTGCTTATCCAATTCCAATCTCATCCTGTACCTATTCTTCTGTCCCATTTTATCCACCTTATATTCTATTCTATCCCATCTCTCCAGATTTAAATCATTATTTTGCTACGGAGATATTATAACACTGTTACTACTCCGACTACATTCATTTAAATCAATTAATAGATTTAATAGCAGACCCGGCCACGTTTCGCTATTGCTTAGTTATTATATGATTAATATTATATTCAATTATTTAGCATAGCAAAATAGCCCGACCCACCTGCCTGGATGCAGATATTTTTTTTATTTTACTCCACACGAAGTATATCAAATCTCAAATCTGTCAGCTATCCCAGTCCTCTCCCCTACCTCCCACTCTATTATATCCCGTTTCTCCATATCCAAATAGTGTGCCTTATACATTTTTGACATTAAACACTTTAGCGATTGTGATTATCCATGCAATATTCCATCCCTTATTTTACCCCCACTATGCTGGTTTTCCAAAAATATTACGCCATTACTTTTTGTTTGTTACGTGTGAATATTATTTAATATACTCTTTAGTTTACACAAAATAAATTTCTGAACGCATGCATAAATATTTGACAACCAATTTAAATGTCAATCGCTTTTCATTACTGTCATTAATTTACATCTTTAAAATCTAAAATACGCCATTAATCGAATATTGTGGCTATATGTTGTCGATTCGAAACCTTTATTTAAATACGTTATTTAATTTTAGGGAAGAGTTTACCGTATCGACGCTATGAACATTAAATCTTTGACAGACAGTTACAAACCCATGAACATTTTGTATGGCAAAATGTTTTTTCCTTTTTTTTTATACTTTCGTCAATTCAATCGAGATAAAAACTATCCCACCTTTACCACCAGTTGGAACTAATAACACATATCTACAAAATTTCATTATAATCAGTTGAGTGGTTTAGGAGTCCATCGCGGACAAACAACGTGACACGTGAATTATATATATTAAGATTTCGTTTCCTGTATTATTTCGCATTGATTTGCGTCATGGTATGTGCTTGTTGTGGGCATTATGAGACTTTGATCGAGTTGCATTGATATTGTAGCCAGAGTTTTATTGCGACTTAACATCTTACCTCGGTGTGGCGAGCGCAGCGAAATGCCAGGCATTGCTTTATTTCAAGGTGTTGTTTGGTTTTGCTACTATCCATGAGCGGTCGTATCACTAAACATATGTAAGGAGAATGACTTGCACGTCTCGCCATGAGATTCAATAAAAAAAAACTTTGGGTTTGGTGAAAGATTACTTATAAAAGATTGAAATTTGCAAACTACTCAAAGGATTTCCGAAGCGAGTTAATGTTTGCTCTCTTTGTCAAGTAGCAACTACTGAGCGGGACTTGAGATGTTGAAAACTGCAAGTAAAAAGTTTTCAATCGCACAATCTTCCGTGCGAATAATGTCATGCAATAAAATACATCAACTGAGATATTATTACAACTGAGATAGATATTTTCCGTATAAAAATTCATTGTTAGCATGCAGACGCGGAATCTAGAAAACTTGGCACAATAAAATCATGACTCTAACGTAAATCTTATATGATACTTAAACTTCCTTGCGCCATTGTAAAGTCCCTGAAGTAAAACGAAAAAGAATTTTCCTACCAACTGAATCAACACAATGCAGCACATTAAAAACTTCTGCACATTCATTGTTTAAATTCTTTTTCTACAAAACTTTTACGAAGTTTCCACTTCAGCGAAGAATTCGGTTCGTGTCAAGTATTTTATACTAGTTTGGACCGTTGAGGTATTATACTAGAGCGGACATTGGGAACAAAATATCTGCGCATTGTCCTGGTACAGGATTCCCAGTGAAGCGAGAGCAAAGCTGATGTCATGGCGTAGGCGCGACGGAGACAGAAACAAAAGGAATGCTACGGTACCTTTCATTTTTGTTATAATTTTTTTACACTGTCCTCTCTAGTGTAATATCTCAATGGTTTGAACACTATTTTATGGAACATCACTATAGCTTTAACCGGCGCTTCAAGTCACGCTGCAGAACGAGGTGTCACCAATGTCTTACTGTAAACAAACTTAACGCTCTTTGATGTTTTACAGTTTTATAAGTAATCCAAGGGCTAATTATCACTGTTTTATACCATTTTTTTTCAATTGCTGTAGTCTTAGCATCGATCCTACAGTAAGTTGTGCGTTTCATTTTCATCAGAGATACAATACAATTTTAGAAAATTGCCTAAAATAGCTAACTCACTGAAATGAAATGAAAATGAAATGAAATTAAAATATTTATTGAATCCATAAAATGTCATACATTATTTAGATTCAGTCACTTTTTTTCCACTACCATCCGGTTCACAAGGCTGTTTTCGCCAGAGAATAACGGGCAAGAAACTCTTTTCAAAATAAGTTTACAATACAGTGATTATACAGGATTTGCAATTCAGAGCAGTTCATAAATAATTTATAATAATTGATAATTATACTGTACGGCTGAGTGTTATGTTTCATTCCCAAGCGGCAAGCCTTACTATCTTCTAAGTACTGCAACTACTAACGCACTACTACACACTACTAAACACTGCCTATTAACGCACTCTTTGACATTTAACATAAAATAAATATTATAAATTCTTAATACACTGTACTTTAAGAAGAATATCTATTGTATTAGCCAATGAGTAAATGAATGATTACAGTCACTATCAAATGAACGCCATTGCGTGTATACGTAGCACATACAAACAGGTGATCATTTTTCTCGTTAGTTGCGCCATAAAAAAACTCGTGAACCAAGTAGCGACCACCGACTTGATTCACTAATGCGGCCGTAATTTAATTAACTTAATGTATCATTATCATACTATCGGCACAGTTACAGTCCGACAAGTTAATGGTGTTTGAATCTTAACAGATGCGTATCAAGCTTTATTATTTCCGCTGGCTTAACCGGCGTAATTGGATGAAAGTAAATAGTGTGTTTTTCCACTTAGTGGCCACAAGGGAAGTTTGGGTACATAACATTTAGCCTATTTATGTATGTACTCGTAATTAGAGAGATGACAAAATAACTTAGATATTGACTTTTATGTAATTAAATGATGATGCTGATAGTGATGAAACTACGTCCTGTTAGTATTGGCAAAACACTTTCTCAAAATTATCTTTGATTGAAAAGTTTGTTATGGCTAAAGACGAAATGATGATGTATGTATTAAATAATCCTTAGTTCAACAACTAATTCTACATACCCAATAGTTTCTTCATAAAGACTTAGGTCTTATTCAGCAATTATGATGGATTAATGTCAAATATGAATGAGTTAAGCAATTTATTCATTAGAATTAAACATTAAATACTTTCAAAGCGATATTTTATAGTTTAATCTTGTGTTTGTTACGAAATGATTCAACTTTTAAGTATACACAATTCAGATTTTGATAAAACAGTATGTTAAGTCATATTATTACTTTTAAATTTTATTTACGACCTACATATTGTGACCGATATGGCACTAGACTCCACCTTTTTCACATCGTGGGACGGAACATACAAGGTGAAACGTGGGTGTCCTAGCTGCTGGCAGGAAAACCACTGACCACCCCTTCTGGGAAAAAGGCGTGAGTATATGTCTACTTATTAGTATTTTTTCAATTAGGACGGTTTTATATTGTATAACTTTAAACTAACTGCAGCTTTAACTCTCTCTGTAGCAAAGTAATCCTTAGCTAAATATATTGACTTATAACTAAAGCATTTATAATTAACTTTTGGCATAATTCAAGAAAAATACAGCATTCTTAGCATCAACACTGGGATTTATTACATAGTCAACTTCTTGTTTAATTCTTCATGCTAGCTGTTCTATAACCAATGTTTAATACGTCAAAATTAACAATCCTATTCAAAGACAATTTCAAAACTGAAAAATGTTTTGTCCTTTTCGCTCAAACTCAATTCAATGGACGTTAGAAAAGGGATAAAACATTTCATGACTAAAATAGGTTTTAAAACTGCCTATGAAGTAGACCGTTAAAATATTGGCCGCTCACGAGTGACGAGTTTGGAATTAATTTATCAGTTATTGTATTATAAATAATCAAATTAAATCAATAACCGACTAATCCATGTATATTTTTATTAGTATAAGTCTTTGTGTAATCCTTTTGATTCTTAAACTGGTATTTGAGTCAGAACAGATGTTAAATATAACCATAATTATGCTAATATTAAATTCCTCTCTTATGTCATTTAGTCAAGTTTTGCAAGTTTCAACAGTATTTAAAATAACATTCTTGGACTTCGTGAGTTGTTACGGAAAAATAATTATTATGGGACATTTAAAATTAATTGATTCTCGGTACAAATAAAATAGGATTGTAGCGCGTAAAGTAGCTAACACTACATTCAATTCAGATAACAATATCAATGAAAAGGTTCGATTAAGATGGTCCTACTATTTCCAGAAACGGAATATGTATTTATTTATATACTTTATTGTACACCAAAAAATATGTAAAAAGAAACAATAAAGAGATAAAATACTTAAAACTAAAGGCATGGTAACATAGCATGGCCTTATCGCTAGCTGTGATCTCTTCCAGGTAACCTTTGGATGGACTAGATTACTAAAATACTTATATAATATTTCATGATAACATAATAGTTCTACTTTCATGTTTTATTTAGTGAGAAATATAATTTAACCCCTTAGCTATGATCCTCCTCCTCCTTTCTCCCTTTTTTTCCCTTTCTCCAACTATTTCCAAAAATAAAAAGGTACTACTTAGCTATAATTAGATATTTGAGTGTTTCAGTTCAAACACCCCGGTGATATGGCAACTTATCCATTAAGAATTTGCAAAAACCCTGCCTTCCAGTTAATTATCTGCAAAATAATTTGTTTAATAAGTCTGTTGTCATAATTTTGTGATTACTATCACTAAAATTACATTTATGCTCAAACAGCTAGTCTGCCTCGTGATAATATCAGATATAAACAAGACAAATGAGATGATAGTAACGAGTATTTATTTACTTTAGTATTTTGAGGTCTGCTTCTTTATTATATTCTATCCCCGCACAACGCACTAAAGTATCCCTACCTACTATTTAGGCGCTCCTTAACAATAATTTACCCAGAATTTCTTCTTTGTTCAACGTTTTTGTAGAATAAGTATTTTTACTTTTCTGTGTTGCTAGCCGAAATTCACCTAAAAACCTTCCTACCTTGAGTAATTACTTTTAGCATCTATTAAAAAACACATATATTTAACATTAATTTGATTTAAAACTGGACCTCAAGGCATAGTACACGTTTCGCACAAATTCCATAAAAATATCTGTATCAGCCCATATACATACCTCTTCAGGAAACGGGCCTCTTCTACAATGGACAGTACGATTGAAAGTGGTCACACAGCTGGCCTAGTGCGGGTTGGCGGACTTACATACCATAGATTTTTTTTATAACTCGCTATGGTATGGTTTCCTCATGATGTTTTCCTTCACCGTTTTAGTGCGTGGTGATTGACTATCAATACACATTACACGCATGACTCTGAAAAGTCAGAGTGCGTAGTGCGTGGTGGGCTATTGGTAAACTGACTAGAAGCGACTGCCAACATGTTCACGGTGGTCACGGGTTCGAATCCCAGGGCACACCATAAAAATATGACGCATAGAATATTTTTTATGAATTATTCATTTGAATACAATAACGTTGCTTATCGCTTGTATTAGCGATCTATCAAGACAGTCCAACATGGAAATACGAGTAACAAGAGCATCTTACGAGAAGATCGTGATTTTATCTGTTTCTTTCATGCCAAATGATTCATAACCATGATAAAACAAAATAAATTGAGTAGAAAGCTCATGTACACAGACAACAATGGGCAATGTTTTGATAAAGGCCCGTGTAAACATCCATTAGGGGAGGACGGAAAATTTGTATTTATTTATTTATTTATTCTTTTTTGTAAACCAAATAAATCTTAAACCAAACAAATATTAACATAAGAGTACAAATGGCCGTTGTATCGCACGAGGAAATCTCTTACCATGGGAGTGTACTTTTAGGATAAGGCTTGAGTTATAAAAATAGGAAATAATGAAATTTTAACCTTGATGGATAAAATGTTTTCAAATATATTATATTAAACAATATACATGGATTTAATTAGAAATAAACATAAAAATACAGATACATAGAAATACCTAAATTTATAATACACACACAAGTGGTCTGGAAGAGATCGCAGCTAACGGTCAGGCTGCCAATTTTTACTATGCCTTTAGTTTTAAGTATTTCTCTGTATATTTTTTCTTTTTTCATACATTTTGGTGTACAATCAAGAATATAAATAAATAAATATAAATTATTGCACAGTGCACACTTAAATACATAAACAATCAACCGACTAGTATGTGCCCCCATTAAAATCATGTACGTGGAATTTTATTTCAATTTCACGTTTTATTATATCAAATGAATTATTTTTGTTTGAAAATTATAAAGAAATTAAATTAGTTTTATTTAGTTCTGACAGAGATCCCAAATAGTATGTACTATAACACATCAGTCGCTTTTAGCTGAATAAAAAGACAGTTCAATTTAAATAAATAAAGATAAATAGATTAGATTACAATTCTTGTTAAAGACAGCATTATCTTTATATTTTTTAGAGAAGATGTCTATAACCAATTTCGCAGAATACTCAGCGAAATAAGATTGCGGGCCCGACTTTGAAGTCTACCAAAAAACGCTGGCTTAAATTATGAAAATCAGAGATCTTATAGGAGACTATAATATGCAGGAAAGCAGTATATTTATTGGCTTAGGTAAAACCAGGTGCATTTAAGGAATTAACTTAAACTGAGATTTTTAACAAGAGAATATTTTATATGACAAGACAAATTTTCCTACAATTTGGTTTGAAGGACGTAAAATGCCGTGTTTTTTTTTTCTTTTACTTTATATCATTGTGCACATAAACAGACATGCACCAATAAGATTATTGTTAAATGACGCTGGATAGGACAAAAAGATGGAGGCATCATTGAAGATCTATGTTGAAAATAATGTTGCTATGATAAGATGCAAATCAGTGTTTAACTGAAGACTCCACTTTGCCTTTTTGGTATTGCAATAAAATTAAATAACATTGTGTTACATAATTTTAATAAAATTTCGTTATTAAAATTATTTCCTAAAACCAACACCTGCTTAATCTAATAAAATATGAAGTTAATCACCTCGTTACGAAAATATTTAAAGCACATTTTTAACAGTTTATTTCTCATATTGCGGTAAAAAACACTTAATTTTTTATTGCGAATTTAACAATTCCGAATACATATTACAAAGGTTTTGGGTTACAGCCGGCTGTTATAGTCATTTATTATCAGATATTCGAGCATAAATGCATAAAAATCGGGTGTTTATAATAACTCCACATTTTATTTAACAGTGTGTAAACTGTTAATATTGTATATCATATTTATTACTGCAAATGTGCATATTATATTGAATGTTTTATAAACATTTTTATACAAGCACAAAAAGTGACTTCAACACACCTGATTTGCAATGCAATTCTAATAGAATATCTGGTTGGATATATCGTTGATTAACACAGTTGGTCTACTGGTGGTAGGTCTCTCATATGTGAGAGGTCATCTGGGTAGGTACCGCAATGTCTATTTCTTCATCCCAAAATCAGTGTAAATGCACTGTAGTGTTCCGGTTTGATAGACATAATAGCCAGAGTAACTACTGGACTTGTTGAAACTTAAAATATTATGTCTCAGAATGGCGAGTACAGTGGAATGCAAATTACAAAGCAAGGCTTCGGCTTTGCTTTGTAATTGTGGTGTTCTTTGGTTTTGCTACTGTCCATGAGCTGTCGTATAGCTTACCATATGGCAAATGGCATGCTCGTCGCGCATTTTTTTTTTTATTGCAATGAATGGCGAGACGAGCAAGCCGTTCTCCTGATGGTAAGCGATACGACCGCTCATGAACAGTAGCAACATTCCACTGCGCTCGCCATCCTGAGACATAAGATGTTAAGTCTCAATATGTCCAGTAGTTACTCTGGCTACAATGTCCTTCAATCCGAAACACAACAGTGCATTTACAAATTACAATTCAATGCAATACAACGTTCGTCTATTCAATACTCAATTATATTGATTCTATACATCCAATCAAATTTCAGAAGCAGAAACTGGATCTTACGAACGTTGGTTCGAAAATCAAAAGCGATTAATTTCACGGAAGGTTTTTAACAAGACTTCATAATAAATTACGAACTTTTATCTTAAGATCTGAACTCCGGGGAATCCATTTTGGGAGGGCTTAGAAAAATATCCGTCATTTGTTGGATTAATGGGGTTACAAGGAGAATTCTAATTTTATTCATTAATGAATAGGTTTCTCGTCTTTCCTGATGTTATTAGATAATCTTATTTGAAAAATCGTGGGTGACGCTGCTTAGTACTTTTTTGTTAGTCATATTTAATATAAATTTAATTAAATAATTTCTTTATTTAACAGATATGAAACAAGTGTGTTACAGAATGATGTAAAAAATTGTAACACATATTTGTTACTCACGTCATATAAATATCTGAAACCAAGCAATATATTTTCAAGCACGTTGTAGAATTATTCTTTCAATGATTTTATTGCCCGCTACGTGACGTTAATGTTTTCAGGGTATTATTTAATTAAAAACTGGATATTCCTCATCAAAACTATAAAACTAATGTAGATCAAAACCATAGCTACTAGCGGCCCGGCCCGGCTGCGCCCGGGTGCGTACAATTTTTGAGTAGATACCTCTGAAATTATCAGTGTTTCTCTACTATCTTATGCGTATATTATTTATATGAGCCTCCCTCTTGAATTACACTAACTATTTTAAGCCGCATCAAAATTCCGTTGCGTACTTTTGAAGAATAATAGATATTATAAGCAAATATATTATAGGGACAGACAGCGGGAAGAGATTTTGTTTTATGCTATGATATGATGCCATATGCAGACACAGATTTTAGATACACATGGTAAACTAATAACACCCCTTTTTGTGTCGGAGACTAATAAGAATCGACATAGCATACAACTAAGGGCCGAAACTGCGTTAAGCGGGCGCCCGCGACGGGCAACCGTCGCGCGTCTCCTCGCGTGGACACGCGGGCGGGCTCCGTGAGAACGCGACGGTCCCCGTCGCGGGTACCCGTCGCGGAGACCAGATTTACGCAGTGTCGCTGGTTCAATTTTAAAGGTGTGCATGTACAGTCGTGTCGATAGAGAGCTTAATATATTATTACATAGCAAAACAACGACTAGCAAAAAAAAACAACAGCCAGGAAGGCTGTTTATTGAATTTAGGTTGCTAGGCGGAGAATTTGTTGTAAAGTTCAGTAAATTAAGAGAAAATGAAAACTCATTGTAGAAATATTTTAAAGTTTCGATACCGGTCTATGGCGAATTATCTTCGAAACTGGAACCATATTTGATGGTCAACAACTTAAGGGTAAAATCTGTATCAGTCATATCACCAACGGAAAGGCTGGCAATAACATTGCACTAAGTAAAAAAATATTTATTTTTGCTCAAGTATATTCATCATCATCATCTCAGCCACAGGAAGTCCACTGCTGAACATCGGCCTCCCCCAACGGTCTCCGCATCGACCTGTTGGAAGCAGCCTGCATCCAGCGACTTCCTGCAAATGTAACCAGGTCATCCGTCTACCTTGTAAGCGGGCGTCCGACATTTTGCTTGCCTGTACGTGGCCTCCACTCTAGAACCTTTCGCTATGAATCATCTATAGAATGCTTTGCGCTATGTCGGTGACCTTTATTCTCCTACGGATCTCCTCATTTCTGAGTCGTCCTCGTAGGGAAATACCGAGCATAGCCCTCTCGATTGCTCGTTGAGTGACTTTGAGCCTTCTAATGAAGTCCAAAGTGAGAGGCCACGTCTCGGTGCCCTATGCCATCACCGTCATGTTACCGCTGGCGGACACCGCGCGCTTTACCGCGCGTGCCCCCGCGACGGGTTCCGACGTACGAAGGCGGGCCCCGCGGCGCGGGTGCGGGACGCGCCTCCCCGTGCTGGAGCCCGCGCGGATCCCCGCGACGGAGCACTTTTGTATGAAACCGCGCGAGTGCCCGCTTAACGCAGTTTCGGCCCTTAATGATCATATCGCTCTTGATTCTTACTTACAATAGTCCTAGTGTTTTCAAGGTGGGGTATTCTGTACAAAACCCTATATCGGGTAGATACTATAACTATCTGTAATCTGTATTTTTTATTGCTATTAATGGCGAGACTAGCATGCCATTTGCCTGATGACAAGCGATACAACTGCTCATAGACAATAGCAAAACCAAACAACACCGTGAATTACAAAGTAATGGATGGCATTCTACAGCGCTCGCCATCCTAAGATTTTGAGTTTGAATATGTCCAGTAGATTTTGGCTTACAACAGTTGTGGTGATTTGATGGTGGGATAGTCTCCACAAAATCCAATATCGTGTAGATACAATGACTATGTGTATTAAAGTTTCTCTTTTTAAATTGAATGCTAATTGGCAATTCGACCAAATTTCTCATCAAAACAACTCGGTAACGACCGGAGCGAACGTTAATCTATTTGTATTGAGCATAGGCGTGTATTGTAAAGAATTTCACGATAAGCGGAATAAAATTAACGTTCACCCGGTCATTTTAGTGAAAGTTAACCTCCCACGCAATGGCGATTACGTGAATTATGACCTACTATTTCGTGAGAGCAAATTTATCCAATTCTGACCATCAATTTATATTGTTAATTCACAAGGTTTCCTTACAAAACGTAGGCATTTAACTGGCATAAAATAATAGTTCTATTCAGAAATTGATGTTTACGTTATGCTAACAGTATTAGAGAAGTGGCCTTGTAATTAAATGTGTTTATCCAGGAAATTACCAAATACAGTTAAGCTCATATAAATCGTTACATAATGTAAGAGGAATATGATATATTTAGCCATTTGCTTGATTTCAAACTTTACCAGAGACGTTGGGGTTAACCTAGAATAATACTTGATACCACACTCTTACAAAAGCACTATATATTGAAAGTTATTGTTTTTTATACTATTATTTATTCGCTACTAAATATAAGCCAAATATTGCCAGAGAATTGAAGTGAATTACGTCAAATTGTCTTACGACTCCATATTTCCATCACTATACTTACCGGTATATTGCATTCATTAGACAACTCATTGCTCAGAATGACATACCTACTAATATTATAATTATATTATTTCATCCAATTTTTTTTTTTTTTGGCGACAAACAGCCATATTAATCCATAAAAGAATATTTACCGATCTTATTAATCCTCAGTTTATCTTTAGTTATCCTTAACTCCGTTTGCTCGATGACCATCCCTATTAGTTCTATTATTCTAGAATTACCTACATGTCATGTTTTCTAGGAATTCGGTATAATATTTAGATATGGTTCGGTATAATATATAGTTGCGAAGAATTAGTTATAGTATGAAAAAGATTTACAGAATATGTGCTTAGCACATATTCTTGGAAAAGTGTTTCCAATATTATCTTAAACGGATAAACCCACATTACCTGACATCATTTACAAATATTATGTTTACTATGGGCGGGTACCTATTTTACGACATTTATTTCTAAATTAATAATTATTATTGCAAACTATACGGCTCGATTCTACGCGAGTATATTGTACAAAAAGACTCCAATTCTAAAAACCATTGTTCCGGGTTCCCCCTTATTAGTTTTTTATCATTTATCTTCCAATTCTTCCACGTACATACATCGACCGGTTACAAAATTATAATTTAAGTATAGAAGATTTTTACAATATTTATGTCCAACTGTATATTCATTTCTCCATTTACAACGATCAAAGATGATGAATTATACCTACGAGTTTAAAAAATCAATTAAACAACACATGTGCCATTTGAATTGTTTCTTTTTTAATCACTACACATAGTATAAAACAAAGTAGCTTCCCGTCTGACTGACCCTATGTATGTATGCTTAGAACTTTAAAGCTAACCATTAAAAAAAACCCGCATCGGATTTTGATGCGGGGTTTTTAATAGATAGAATGATTCAAGAAAGCTTATATGTATAATACATGTCCTAAGTGTTCAGGTGTCCAAGTTTGTAACACAAATAACATGTATCTTTGTGGAGTGGAATCAAAATCCATCTGCACCCAGGCGATGCAGGTACGGACCGCTAGACTAGCATTACATGTGGCTATACTGGATTTTTATTAATGATAATGCTTTAATCTCCTTTATTTACCACTTGTATTTCACTGTAAAGACCTCTATAATAGAGATCTCCATACCATAAAGAACTAACCCCATTACACGAGCTTAGTAAAGGTCAGTAGACCTCGAATACCTTCTAAATTATTGCTCCTAACACACGTTCCCTCTCGATGTTTAAAGTAACCGGTAAAGTAAGATACCAATATACACGTGGCTCCGCAAATTGAGTATTAAGTGTCTTGGGTGTAAACTTTAGACTTGTTAATTCGATCCGCTTCTAAGTTTCTAACTATCGTAGACCCATAGGTACTTATTAACTCCATGCGTAGACCATTGACTTATATTCTACCGATAGGCGAGACGCGTCATAGAAACTATTTGTCCCGTATTTGTCAAAAGCTCAGTAGCGACATCTAGTATGTTTACGTGAATATTACAAATTATGATCAAAGATTATTAGACAGTAAAGACAGTTCATATCAATAATAGCTTTTCCTATGATACTGCCTTAGTATCAATACCATCATAGCAATAATATGTTTTGTTATGTTTTTTTTTTATTTACGTGAATTATTATCATGGAAATGATTTAAATTAAAAACCTACTCTTAAAAGTGTACAAGTTTATCACAGTTTCAGAATTTTTAACAAGCTGATAAACTTTTTTCGGGATTACTAGACAGAAGGAATCAAGTTTTCAAAAATGACTTCCGCATTTGGAATATCTGAAATCTTCATATCGAAAATGAATTGAACTAATATAGGTATATTCTGACGGTAGCCACTTACATCCGTTCCGATAATTCTGGACAAATATTATCGAGATCTCCTTTTTTCGTAACCAACGCGTCAGAATCTAAAACAATTTTAAGTGATATTAGTCTTCAATAACAATCAATGGGTTCGAAATTCCAACATAGTTCATTAAGTAATTCATATTAAGAAATGGGGTCTAAAAACTATCCACTGTTTCAAAACATACATACAACACACATATTTTGTGTTATTAATTAACAATATATAATTAAAATAAAATACTGAAATCAATTTGCTACTACATTCTTCCTACATTTGTATTTGTAATGTATTCGAACAGTTTATGCCTATTTGATCGACTGATATGAATGTCCCATGAATAAACTATATTTAATATAGTTCGTCTCTCTCACTCGACGGGCAATTTTTATGCGCGGAAATGAGACATACGAGTAAGGAGCTCACCTTGTATTTTAACGAGCTCTAAAAATATTTAATCCAATAATAAATAAAATTTCTGTGTTATCGACATTATACTACAATATTATATCACTTACGTTTTATTCTTTAATTATATTGTAACTTCCGAAAATTTGGCTGTCGGTTTGACGCGGAAACATCAAAATAAATTACTTATAAATATAAACAAAAAGGCGTACTGCTGCGTAGCTGTCACGCAGTAGACTGATTCGTGTGCGGTGCATGCACCGCACCTGGGTGGGACACGTTTGTCATAAAGAACGTCTTATCTAGTGTAACATTGATATCGATGTCGTAGACTTACATAGTGAAAATATAAAGTTATTAAACTATTTCTAGCTATTCTTGATAAAACAACATATATAGATACTACTAGATACATTGAGAATAAGCATATTCTGTCTCAGGACAACGAGCGCAGTGGAATGCTAAGCATTGCTTTGTAATTCGTGGTGTTGTTTGGTTGTGCCTTGAGCGGCTGTATCGCTTACCATCGGGTGAATGGCATGCGTATCTCGCCATTTATTATAATAAAAAAAATACATACTTTCAAGTTGTTAAATTAGGTGTCCCGTTATTTTACAAATCAATATTGTCATATTAAACTAAATAACAAAATGAAGTACCCAATAATTGTATTGGTCAATATAGGTAATTTAATAACTTATGACCGAACTGCTGACGCAAAATTTTTGAAGCTTCAAACTTTAATTAAAATAATCTTATCCACCTTACACAGTTTTGAGAAAATTAAAATACATTTTTGGAACGCTTTTTTCACCGTACCCATATTTATATCGCGTTTACCTTGCCCACATATTTTTGCCTCATGTTGTATTTTTGAGAAAATTAAAATACATTTTCGGCCCACTTCTTTCACCGAACCTATAATGCGAGTGTTTTACCGTGAGCCTCACACAACGCTATATTTACTGAGTTACGTGTCGGGGTAAATGTAACTACGTGATAATGAGTGTGGACGTTAACAAGCCCTTTCATCCGACATCGTCTGAAACGTCGGCTTTGCTTAATTATATTGACACGTGATGACGTGCTGGTGTTATCATTAATTTTGGGGCCACACACGATTTCGTGTTGATTATAGGGTGATTATTGATGATGTGGAAAGGTATAGTTTTTTGCTCTCGCTTGCTCGTTGATATAATGATCTAGTTACAGTGCTGGAGACTGCGAGGTGTAAGATTAGATTTCCGCGGTATAATTTTTGTGTGATGATTAATGGTCTTGATTGATACTACATATAGACGATTTTTTTTAAGTATGGGCAAAACGATTTTTAAAAGAAAAACGCCTTGTAAAAAACTTGTTTATATCATTTTATTCCGCACGGTTAAGTAATTAGCGACAACATTAATTTGACGAAAAAAAAATAAGATTAAAGCTTTTCACTTATCCTATTCAATAATCTAGTAAACCGCCAATGTTATTAACACCAAAGCCACTATAACAACGCAATACTACACACAACCCTTTATTACGTTCATACAGATAGCAATAAAAGCACTTAGGCCGGCCTGGCAGTACTTCCAATACTTTCATCAAAATAAAACAAAGAAACTACTGGGCGGTATTGCCGGAGTAATTGAAATAATAACTGATCCTCACCCGGCGTCGGGTTAACGATCCTTCAGATAATGGGATGCTGGCTGGCATGGACATAACCCTCAAATTGCGAGTGATTACACCTTTGTTTTCTTATATCCTTTGGTATCTGTACACGGGTCTTTTGTACCGGTGCGGGTGTTTTAACCGTTTTGCTGATCCCAACAAGTGATATAGTAAACATTGTTTCCACGAATATTATCATGTTGAAGAATAAAATTATTAATACATTGTTTATATTTATGTCCCGAGAAAGTCATTTGAAGTGCCGGCAATATTTAAGCGCTTTTATAATGTACTATTGGTAACCCGTCTTGTACTGATTGTATTCCATAAATATTTCAAAGAATAGACGTTTTGATAAGGCGAACCCTGAATATGGAGATGTGGAAACCTTATGTCTACTTTTTTATTCCGACAAAATGGCATTTACCATATTATTTTCAAAAGTTCTTCTTATATTAATTTTTGCTTTTATTTTATACGGCACTTGACTCCGTCATAAAAAGTCTAAGAATCTGCGATGAATTTCCAAAAACATTTGGAGTCCTTCAACTATTAAGCAACTTTCAGCTCGTCTTCGAATGCCTCGACTGCAATTTCTGCGATATTTGAGTTCGTAGCGGCATCGATGAAATGTCAATTAGGCTGGAAACATACTACTGAAACGCCACGCGACCCGACGCGATGTGACGCGACGTGACGCGTGTTAAATCTTCTTCAATAATAAATTATTTTCTTTCTTTCTTGTAAATCTAATTGTACCTACTATTTTATATGACCGAACCACACTACGAATATGTTTACTACGTGTTATTTTTTTTAGGTTTTCTTTTTTTTTTATTAAAATAAATGTCGAGACGAGCATGCCGTTCGCTTGATGGTAAGCGATACGACAGCTCCTGAACATTAGCAAAACCAACACTTTGAATAACAAAGCAATGCTTGGCGTTCCATTGCGCTCGCCATCCTGAGACGTAATCTTATGTAAAATTACTATATTTAATAAAGATTTTCATGAATAAAATGAATAGATTTTAATAAAGATTTTCATTTTCATAAGATGTAAGTCTCAATATGTCCAGTAGTTACTCTGGCTACAATGTCCTTCGGACCCAAACAAAACAATGCATTTACACTGCTGTTTGGGGGGAGAAATAGAAATTGCGGTGGTACCTACCCAGGTGGTTTCTCACATATGAGAGAACTACCACCAGTAAAACCTATTTCATCCCACTGCTGGGACCTTGCCCCTTCATAATTCGCGCTCTAAGGAAACTTCAGACCACGTGGGCTCGAAAGCATCTGGTCTGCCACGCCCTCGTCTGCTATCAGGTCACGATATTTGCCCAGCGATCTCAATGCATTCGAGTCACATGGCTCGCCCAGTTTCATTTAACTAATTCTATTTTGCTTCCCACGTCTGCTATACCGTAAAAAATATTCTTTATTACATTTAATATTATGTCGGTCTATAAAAACAAAGGTTTAAATTACAGTATATTAAATAGAAATTATTACTTTCATGAGAAATAAATAGTTATTAACTAAATTACTTGTCTAAATTTAATATCGTAAATATTAAATTAGTTAGAAGTTACACGTAGTACACAAGTTGCGAAGAATTCTAATTTGCAATAAGCAAACAAATTCCATGAATAGTCTCATATATTATTAACGGGAGCAAAAATATTTCCATTAAAATCTAATAACGATGTTTTTATTATATCAAATGTCCCACTTACTTTATTTTGATCCGATAGTATGTGATTACATATTGTCCCAAACTATAAACCACTTAATTATCCACAAATTGACCACAAACCGTCATTGTACGTGCAAAACACAATATTGGCCCCAACCATTGGCTAACATTGATATCAATGGCCCAACCATTGGAAGGCTATTACGAATTGGAGCCATTCAAAAATATTTATGGCAAAGAAGCAGATCATAAAGCGTTTTAGTCATCAATCTCTCAAAGTATCGTCAACCTGCCATCACATCGTTGCTTGAAGCTTGACGATAAATCTATCAATTTAGTAGGAACCGCTATCATTGTTCATGATGTCAAATCACTATGTTGTTTACATTTTATTGACGTATTTCATAGGATTTCGTTATTTAGGAATTATTATTTAAAACTTAAATATCCATTCCGTGGTTGCTTATAAGAAATTGCCTAGTGTGATAAGGCCGCCACTTGTATTATTATTCTGTGATTTCTTTGTTGTTTAACAGTGCAAAAAAAGTTTTAAAAATAGTGTTAAAATAACTATACGTTATTGTTTCTCAGCACACTCTGAATGTAACACATTGAAATAAAACTATTATTTACGGTTTTTTATCGCGGATTTGGTTGCATTTTTACATTTTTGACTTTCCGGCGTTTCCATTACTTTACAATTTTCGTGATAACGGGGCGGACTCGAAAACTGTAAAAACAGCAGTGTAAATGCACTGTTGTGTTTCCGATTGAAGGACATTGTAGCCAGAGTAATTACTGGACATATTGAGACTTAACATCTTATGTCTCAGGATAGCGAGCGCAGTGGAACACCAAACATTGCTGCTTAATTCATGGTGTTGTTGATTTTGCTACTGTCCATGAGCGGTCGTACCGCCATTTCTTAAAAAAAAAGGATGGAAATTATTTAATGGCACCCCCGCCCACTTCTTCAAGTATACAGACGTAAACTAATGTGAATATAAAAAGGTTTACAAATAGAATTAAAGAAAAATACACACGGTCTCAATAGGCGGGCACCATTGAATAAATTAATAATATAAACTTGTAATCACAGGTTCAGATCGACATGTTTAATTAAGCCTAGCGTCGATTTATTAATTTAAATGTTTGTTTTTGACATGTTATCTCGTACATCTTTAGAGATAAACTTACCTAATACTTCGGCTGGTATATTTATTATAACCACGTGAATTAATGATATATTATTTATAGAACTTTGCGTTGAGAATTTATGATAATTTGTAGACAAACTTAACTTTAAACGCACTTTCGCCAAATTAATTATTAACGTCTTTTCATTTAGTGCAATATACATATAATATAAAGTTCTGTAAATGAAGTGATTACGAAAATTCGAAGAACATTTAACTAATTTTATCTGAAATGTGTTTTGCTATGGCAATAATCTAGTGGTTGTTTAAATAATAATTTGTCATAATATTTTATTTATTCACAATAATACAATGGAACAAATATTTACGAGTCTCAAATTAAACATGGACGCTTGTATCTTGACAATAATAATTTCAAAAAATGTACTTACAGCTCAATTACTAAGCATCTGCGAATTGTAACAGCAATTTCTATAATCACTACACTCGTTGCATCTTTGTATTCCATTTGCGAGCCAGTAATTTCCTCTATCATAATACCCACATAAACTTAAACTCTTCATTTTTACGACCCTACTCGCTTCGTATTTTGAAGACGGTACAAAATAGCCGCTGTTTATGATGCTACGTTAAATT
The DNA here is from genome assembly GCA_023078785.2 of Hyles euphorbiae. Taxonomy (NCBI): domain Eukaryota; kingdom Metazoa; phylum Arthropoda; class Insecta; order Lepidoptera; family Sphingidae; genus Hyles; species Hyles euphorbiae. The sequence goes on from CM041053.1 coordinate 5,647,059, forward strand.
GTATCAAACGATCTATTGCCTTTAAAATGGCTTCATTTAACTCTTTCTGTAATATTACGTTGTAGCCAACAATGGCCATTAAGATACCATTCTATCTTATTTTACTAGAATATTCTTAAGCTGTAATACTATTAGCCTGCCCAGGGAGAGCTAAGGAAGTAACTGAATATGTGTTATGAGCAAACAGAATAATCTGGCATTCTATGAAACGTCTAATACATCTGCTAGGTTGTCTAAATGTATCAGGTCGGACAACGACAATCTTGCACATTGGTGGTAAATCTACCAATGTGGTCAACGTAAGCATGTTGTATTTCATATTCAGCCTATGTGTATCTGGTATCATGCAAGCCGATATAATTGTATCGTCAGCAAAAGATAACTGTCTCACAATAATTATATTTGATCTGGGTTGCAATACATTCAACATCAGGAGCATCACAGTCACTTAGTTTAACCAGAAAAAACGTCCGCCATTTTTACAACCCCTGCGAATTACTCTGTAAAATATAATTTGTTGAATAGAAGTCGAATAAGTCGGGCTAAATTAATGCTTCATTGCAGTCACTCACAGGAGCTAGTTGCAGTAGTTTTAATTACATTTTAGAATAGTTAGTCATCCCTCTACAAATCCCCTTATTTCAGAAGGATTAAAATTTAAGCACCCATTTGCTCGAACTTCGACTTACTATCAAACAAAGCGTTACAGCATTAACCAGGAGTTTTACAAAATGGCTAAATCGTATACTTTGCCGGTAGCACATGCATCAACATGATATTTTAATAATAAAATTTCTTACAATATATTTTCCTCGCACAAATTATCTAACATCTGATCTTAATATTGTTCGTAATATTCTCCAGTTTTCATGTGAAGTCTATTGGGTTTTTGTATTCCGACTATTTGATGTCAATCTGAACTAATAATCTTGCTGGGTCGCCTAAATTTGTTATTTTATTTTATTTATCCTAAAGTAAATTGAGTATAGAAGTGTTTGGTGGCCTAGAAACGGGCTGGACGCGTTCGCCAAACACGTTTATGGTGGTGGGTTCAAAACCTAGAGCTCTCCTTTGACTTTACGGAGTCATGTGTGTATTGATACTGGATAGTCAATCTTCACGCACCATAACGATGAAAGAAAACATTGTTTGAAAACCTGCATACCATAGCGATTCATTCATAATCCATAAATTCACGCTTTTTTCTCAGAAGGGGTAGGCAGGTCCTGCTAGGACACATATATTTCGTCTTGTATGTTCCGTCCCAAGATGCGAGCCTATCCATAGCGATTCGGAAGAATTTATTTGATATGTAAAAGTCAGCAAACCCGCACTAGTTTGTAGACAGCTCAAGTGTAGAGGACGCCCGTGCCCTGCAGTGGGACGTGTATTGATATCACATTCTTTGTGCTTTAACTGTGTATATGCTCCGTCGCCATTTGATATTTGAAAAGTACTGTACCTAGGATTGGCAAGTTGAAGTGGCAGTGGGCCGGGCACATAGCTCGTAGAACCGATAGCCGTTGGGGCCGAAAGGTTCTTGAGTGTAGGCCACGTACAGGCAAGCGAAATGTCGGACGCCCGCCTACAAGGTGGACGGACGATCTGACTAAGGTTGCAGGAAGTCGCTGGATGCAGGCCGCTTCCAACAGGTCATTGTGGAGATCCTTGGGGGAGGCCTATGTTCAGCAGTGGACTTCCTGTGGCTGATATGATGATGATGATGATGATGACTGTACCTTACTTTAGGAATTTATAGGTTAAATATACTAACTATAATATATATGGAAATGAAACAGCCTCTGTGGCAGTTGTAGTTGACGAGAGGCCGCGTATTCTATACCCACACTGAGACAAATATTTGTGTGACCCACAGGTATTACTTTCGGATCTGGATGTTTGTGAGACCAAAAATTATCTCTTAGTTGATGGTATCCATGCCATGTCCATCTTGGTGTGGGGTCAGTCCTATGTATGTGACTATTGGTTAATGGTTGTTATTATTTATTAAATAAAAATCGTTTATCTTGTTTATTACTGTCAAAAGTACATTTTGAAATATTCGTTGCTGTACGTCCAAGATAAATTCTTTACTGCAATTTTATTACTCCTGGCAGACGAGCAGTATTCAATATTGTAAGTGCACGTCAAAATTATTTTAAAACCATCTAAATGTCTGTTAGAATCCAGTATCTACCATTTCTACCGTAGTGCTATAGCAAAATAGCTCAAACACGTTTCAGGCTTTCTACATATTTTGTTAGTGATTAAGGCGATTAAGAAAACTTACTGCTGGAATTTCAATAACACTTTTGAAAGACGTTTTTACAGCAAATAAAAAAAATACAATATAAAAAAAATATATATTTTTTTTTTGTAGAAAATGTCCAACAAACTTACAAACAAGTACCTGATGGTAAGTGATTGCTGCTGACCATGAACATCAACAAAGTATGGATCATAAATATTTTGCCGGCCTATCAAATCAGGAGGAAGGCGGGAAGGAAAAAGTATGAGAAGAGGGGTATTACATCAGGCAATCTCACTCACCGAACGAAACGTGTCAGTAAAGCTGTCGCTTCACTTCGATCTCCTGTGAGACAGTGGTACTGCCCCGGACGAGTCTGCCCATTCATGCTGAGTCACGACTGACAACAGCGCGGCTTTACCACATTCAGTTCCATTCTTTGTTTCTTGTATGGAAACGCCTTTTAAAAGAAAATTTCATTGGACGTTTCAGTAGTATGTTACCTGCTTCGTTCAAAAATACACTAGATTATAAGTAACGGCCTTAAATACGGCAAAATAAATAAGTGCAGAAATAAGCGTGTGGTCTTATTTGATTTTAGTATGGTCCAAAAACATAATAAATCAAGTTTATTGTTATCTGAAGTTGAATATAATTTAAGACTTTATGCTACATCTCGTAGTTCGAAATTCAAATGTATAAGTATAAGCAACCTCGGTAACTTTTGGCGAGTGTTTTTGTTCCGGACCCTGTATTTAGTGTATTATATTTGATCGAAGGTTACCTGCCATAGTAGTTCTAACTATTTATTCCAAATCAAAAGAGAAATATGTTTAAAGAGTTTTGTACAGAGGTGATGTAGGCTTACTAATAGCGGAGTACTAAGTAAGTACGTTTAATTACGAAAGCTTAAAGTCGAAGTATTCCATTAAACGTGTAATCACCATCAATTAATTCTACAAGCTACATATAAACTTAGGTTTATGAACATGCACCTGGGCAATTTGCATCCTTCGATTAATAAAGTACATTATGAATCTACCAATAATTCACGGTGTTTAGTATAGTTAGTGAAAACTTTACCTGTATCAGTGCTTGTAAACTGCAATTATTTTATAATGTCCCTGTAACAAACAAAAACATATAAGAAACTAAAAGATCTTATCAGTCAAGTAATTATTTTGAGTGTATTTGAAAAAGTAAATTAATATTTTATAGCACGACAAAGTATACTTTTATTTATTGCTGAAGTGTATTACAATGCTAGAAAATTTGTTTCTATTCTTTTAATTTATTTGCTTAAGTTTATGTTTACTTCAGCAGTGGAAATATTACTTTGATGAATAATAAATAAATACAAACAACATTCACCCACATAGTCCAATAATATTAAATTACAAGACTTGAGAGTATCAGAAACAAGGAGATTTTGTCGGTCTGACAATATCTATAATCGAAACAAATACTTGTGGAACACACAAATATTTGCTGTGTGCGGACATCAAACCCATGGCCTCTCGTTTCACTGTTGGTGTTAACCAGCTGAATCATGTAGGCAGAAGAATAATAATATTGAGTATCACCTTCTCAGATCAAATATATCCTTATTCTTACTAATATTATAAAGGTGAAAGTTTGTGTGTATGGATTGATATATGTATGTTTGTTACTCTTTCACGCAAAAACGGCTCAACCGATTTTGTTGAAATTTGGTATATCGATAGTTGACACCCTGGATTCAAACATAAGCTACATTCTATCCAGAAAAAATGTAGTGTTCCCGTGGGATGAGTAAGGAATTCAAATATACAAATTTGCTACTCTTTCAATTTCGAATGGTTGGCACGGGACAGGAGAGGACAGGATTGAATGCTTTTTGTTATTAGACTAAACAAAACGGGACAGAATGAGCTATAATGGAACGGGATATATAGTCAACGGCGCACGCGAAATAATATGTTGTTGATGTGGACTGGACTCAAAAGCTATCTGCACCCGGGCGAAGCCATGCCCGACCGCTAGTATTATAATATTTCACTCCTTGTCTAACACCACCTCCTTTCTCACGTTATAGTTGTGTATGGTCACAGAATACTAAACTCACAGAAGTCAAGCTTCATACAACGCACACATAGACAGCGTTCACCGACACGATATTTCAAACCAGTCGAGACCACTGCGAGCGCGAGTGTCACCCGCTTCGGGCACGCAAATAGTGAGATGTTTTGTGCAAAGATAGAACAAATGAATAAAAGTTATTACACTTGTATATAAAACACCAGATTATAATAATATAATGTAAATTTCATAAAAAAAAATAGATGTTTTATACAAAAACAATAAAAAAACTTGAAGAATAATGACATACACATTCTCAATGACTTCATAAATACCATTAAAATGTATTTATTATATTATTGTGTTTTATATATTTTATTTAAAAAAATAATCAAACGATACGAGTGCTATTAACACGATAGGTGTTTTCGCATAAGCCAGAGTTAACAACCCTTGCGCGAACGCCGAGCGTAGTGTGAGTGTGGCAATAAAAGTGAAGTACATACACAAGCTTGACTTCTGTTAGTATTCTGTGGTATGGCGACTAGTGACACAGATTTTTGATCCGTGAGAAAGAAATGACATTTTGCGTTTTGTTGTAGCGGATGTTAGGTTTCAGTATATTTGTTTTGAATACATACATAAACTCACGGCTTTTTCCCAGAAGGGGTAGGCAGAAGTGCTATAATAAATGTAAATGATATAATTACTGATATAAAGTGCTCCGGTGTCTCTAAAAAGTGAGAGAGAGAATGAATAAGAAAGAGACAAGTGATTATACAGACAAAACATACCTCTTTAACATGTCTGTCTCTTTTCAGCCACAGGAAGTCCTGTGGTCTTCTCTAAGGATCTCCACTCTTAAATTTACCTCTGTTCTGTATTTATAGTTACGCCTGGGACGTCCACAACCGACTGCAACTTATGGCAAAGTGACACTAATTCCAGAGGGTATTGCTTAAGTTTCCGCTGAAGATAATTTCTGATAGCTCATAACAAGCTCTGAAAAGTAATACTGCATCTGATGGTGAGTATAGTGTCGTCGAAATAAATTATGCAAGTTTTTATAGAAAATTGTTATGTTTACTAGGAATGATGTATAGGTATATTTATTAGATAACGTTAGCTTTAAGGCGTGCGTATAGCATGCAGGCATGCGTAGTTATAATTTACCATCACAACTATTATACCACAAACATCTCATCAAAACTCATTGATTTTTCTTAAAAACCTCCACCATTCGGAGTGCCAAGATTTGGGCCAATGTTTCAACACTTATAAACAACAAACTCACTTCGGGATAGACAAATATTGGTCACAGCTCACAACATTGTTTTTATTAGCCAGTGGCTCTCCAGTTTGACCTCTTCTGGGATGCCAAAGAGGAGCTTGCCAACATTCTCTCGTGAAAGAACAGTGAAGGGTCCTTAAGTTTTAGTATCGTCATCCAAACGTACAACGCTGAAGTATGCAACATGCTGTGTCGGAAACGGCTTTATATGAAAAACTAAAATATTCATATTTTGGTCTATCGCAGTACAAATGTCAAAGGAATTTATGACTGCGTTCTGCTTTGCAATCAAAAGCCCAAAGCTTCATGATGTATGACTTTGAATGCGTGTAATGTGTACTAGACCAAAGCTGCACGTACCTATAATTTTATTGTGTGTTCTGGTACAGAAAGTTGAGATTCTCCTTATAAATAATTGACATTTAGACGGAGATGCTACGGACGTATGACAAAATGCGCTCGAGGCGAGATCGAGCGGGAGGAATCCCAGTGACGTTGTTATGCGTTATTTTTATTTAACGATCATTATTTTAAAATCACATTCTTGTAGAGATGTAAGAAGTTTAACGTTGAATAAAATAAATATAACTAACGCTTGGTCCTGACATCATTATTTAACGATCATTATTTTAAAATCACATTCTTGTAGAGATGTAAGAAGTTGAATAAAATAAATATTACTAAGTCCTGACATCATTAATAATAAATAAATAACATGCAACAGTCACATAACTAGTCCTGACCCCACACTAAGATCGAGTCTTGTGTCGTGGGTATCAGGAACTACGAGAGACTTTTTGGTCTCACAAACATTCAGACCCGGAAGAAATATTTGTGGGCCGCACAAAAATTTCTCTCGGTGCGGGGATCGAACCGCGACCTCCCGTTTCACTGCATACAACTGCGCCACAGAGACTGTCAAAATATGTCCAAGTCGATCACAGTGAGATACAAAGTCTTGTGTGGTGGGTAATAGAAACTTTTTTTTTATATCATTGAATAGCGAGACGAGCTTGCCGTTCGCCTGATGGTAAGCGATGCGACCGCTCATGAACAGTAGCAAAACCAAACATCACCTTGAATTACAAAGCAATGCTTGGCATTCCACTGCGCTCGCCATCCTGAGACATAAGATGTTAAGTCTCAATATGTCCAGTAGTTACTCTGGCTACAATGTCCTTCAATCCGAAACACAACAGTGCATTTAAACTGCTGTTTGACGGGAGAAATAGACATTGCGGTGGTACCCACCCAGGCAGCTTCTCACATATGAGAGACCTACCACCAGTAAACTACCAAAGATCTGGTCTCATACGAGTATCACCACGACCTTTCAACTCCATCAATGCAGCACAGAGGCAGTTAATAAATAAATAAGCCCTAAATGTAGTTCTGAGCGGGTAAACAGTGTTCACGGTTCGCCAAATTTATTCCTGCTTAGGATTTTATAGGAGCCTAGCCTAAGGCAAAGATGGGTACAAAAAGATCTTGAAAGCCATTATACAGGGTATATATATATTTATATATATATATAGACTGCTCCCAAAAACGAAGAACGGTGGCAGTTTTAGTGACTACAAATACAATGCAACTAAAATAGCGACATTATATTTGCCATATTTTAAGTAAAATAATAATTTGAACTCTAGCGTACCCTAGACTTTTTAAAAATAAAAGGGCGTACATTATGATTCCAGGAAATACGGTGTATTTACCACACAAATACGATGACAGAAAAAAATTACAAATAAAATTCGTTGCTTTTTGTTGCAAAATGCTTAGTTGCATTGTGTCTTAATTCCCTAAACCTAATTCTAACCACCTGGCTTCGTTTTAGGTCGCAGTCTAGATATACCCTGTATTTAGATGCTTCTTTACGTTCATTATTATTGCAAACTGTTTATCAACAGTAAGTAAAAATCCATACAGCTTAGACTCATACCACTTTGAATCTGATATGCATATACCAATATTTGTTTAAAGATAATCGATAATATTTTATGGTCGTTAATTCTACTATTATTTCCATATCGGGAGAATTTATAACGTTATAAAATAACAATGAATTACCTTGAGAAAACGACCATTATTTAAAAATAGGTGTGATTAATTTAATAACAGGCATTAGGAACTTCCAAATGATCGATTAAATCATTTGAGGTGTGGTGATTTTAGTCAGAATTTAAGAATTATTCTAATATGTTGTTTCATTTTAATATTTTTTGAGCGTCTCTTTTTATGGGACGTGTAATGTAGTTAGCTGTTGCTAAAAATATTTTCTTAGAACTGTGGGTAACATTGATAATCTTGGTTCCAATTCCCCATCTGATGTTAATGAAGAATACATTTGTACCGCTTTGTGGTACCGCTGTCTGTACCTTGATATGTTTATGAAAATTTAATGTATTTTTTTATAGTGGCCCGGTATAGTGGCGGCATTGCACCTGATGGTTAGTGCAAATGCAGCCCAGGCAGAGTATCCATTGGCATCGGACGGCAGTTCCATGCCAATGGAAACAATTATGCCCGCCTGCGAAGGTGCCACTTCACACTACGGCGGAAGGATCCAGGATTAATTTGATTCATTCAGGTATGTTCAACAATATTTTAAATATTACTGTGATTTAAGAAATAGTAAAGCAAGTACAAAACAACTCTTAACTTCATTAAATAACCAATTCTTTTATGGGTGAATGTGTAAGTTATTTAGCCAGTTTTCCAATAACTAGGTACCAAGTTAGTTCATTACAGTAGTTTTACAGTTTCAACTGAGTTTTAAAAATAAAATTAAAATGAAGCTTTGTACTTGTTTCAGTTCAATTATAAATACTCAAGGAGCAACGGTAAAAAACTTGACGTCTGTAAACAAAGTTATTACACAAGCGTAATATTGTAGAATAAAGTTCAACGACTGTATAAATAGACCCTTTGAAACCCGATAAAAATACATCTCCTTACATCTAACTTAAACAATTACCTCCCTAGAAACAACAGTACAACATTAATTGAGTTTAGTTCGTGGAAGCGCTCTAGTTAATAGCGTTCTTTGTCCATGTAAGAGTTTTAATTTTGCTGTTTAGCTTCGGTCGAGATAGTGGTAACATTCATTTTGATTCGAAGATTTTCAATCTCCGTAGCCGGAGGTTGTAGGAACAAGAATATCGATTGCACTTTCAAAAGATACTTAAAGAAAGTTACTGTTACGAGTCTCAGGTAAAAGGGAAATTTGGATGCTGTAGACTGTATATTTTTTGTTTTGTAATGAATTGCGAGACGAACATGCAGTGCTCCTGATGGTTAGCGAATACCTTGAATTACAAAGCAATGCTTGAAATACCACATCCACAGCACTCTCTGTCCTCATCATAAGATGTTAAGTCTCAATATATTCAATAGTTACTTTGTCTACAATTTCATTGAAACCGAAAAACAAAAGTGCATTTACACTGGTGTTCGGCGGGAGAAAAAGACATTGCTTTGATATCTACCTAGGCGGCCTCTCACAATATGTGTTAGTTACTAGTTATGATGAAATTATTAGGAGGGTAGCATAGTTTGTACTGAAATATGTGATTAACATAATATATTGTCTGGCTGTGTCCCGAAAATCTAGACTGAAGTGCAATCAGTACAATCCTAATTTGCTTCCGGTAGCTTTGTCGCCTCTTACTCGTGTGTCGTAATGCCAAACACAAGCCCAATAGGAATGTTCAAAAATTTTTTGAATTGCTTTTATTTTGTACATATACCCTAAAAAAACACGTAAATAATAATTCTTCGAAAGATACGCCATTCGTTTAAAAATACGTAAAAAATAGTACTGCAAAATTCCCGGTAAAACGCTCCAAATTGTCACGTGACTATGATCTACATCAATGGCTTTTGACCGAATTTCGCTTTCCAAAAAAATGTTCTATTTTTGACTGAGTTCTTAGAATTGAACTTCGTTTAATGTACTTAGGTCTCCATTGTGATAAAAATCATAAAATAATATCGTTGTTCTAACAAATTATCGTGATAAATAATTTATCGCTAATAGTTTGAACTTCCTCGCGTTCAGTGACGTCGGTGGTCTGATTGCTGTTTTCAGTCACATGATGTTAAGTAGTGAATAAAACAAGTTGAAATACTTTTATTTAATTTATGATGAATAATCAGGTTTTCAAAATATGATATGAGGTTTTAAACTACTGTTTTAATGTGGCAAAAAATACAACTTTACACGAATTTGTAACATGGATCAACATTCCTATTGTAAGCTAATTATGTCTATTAATTAAGTTTATCAATGTAAATAATGCTTACAAAAGCAAAATTAAAAATGATTATTTTAGAAAAAATAAAAACAGAACAAAGAAGACAAAAGCAAGTATAACGAACTTATGTCCAAAAAAGACACAGAAGGTTATTCTTTCGCTAAGCCGTCCAAAAATCTTATTTTTTACATTTAAATTAAACTAATTTTACAGATTTATCATAGATATGGATTAATTTGGTCATTTCTTGTCGAGGCCACGTTTTAATTAGTGTACAGTTTTCGTGGTGAGTCCGCCTGATGGAAAGAAAATTTTACCTTTCGATGAGTATGTAACATTCGCGTATATCTAATAAACCATTTTTTAAATTCTCAAGTAATTTTTTAATTCTCAAGGAATATCAAAGGACAAATGTTGTCTAATTTCCTAAAAATATCAAGACCTACATACTAAAATTACCCATTCAGCGATGTTTTCGTAACATATAACGTTGTTACAGCGCGTATGCCCCAGATTCTGCGACAGTAACGAGCGCACAAATCCAAACGCATTGCATTTCACATTTCTCTCCTTTGTACTGTTTACGATGTTGTAATGAAGTGCCGTACAGGTGGGCCTGTCAAATAACACCTGGATTGCTTACGGAACACCTAAATCAACTCTGCCGCTCGTTTTGATTTAAGACTGTGCTGCTAGAGTGACTATGAATTTTGATTTTTTTACACTTGGCTCCTATTTTTATACGAATTGAGAGCTTTTTCAAAAGGTGGCACAGCAAATAAATTATAATAAGTCCAGTATCTGGAAATGTAAGAATAATTAGATTAACCGATGCCGCAAACAACGGCATTAAAAATCTATTAATTTTTAAATTAACTACTTACTCAGTTTCTATTGATAGTAAGTAGTCAGTAGGCACCTAGTCTAGACTAACAGATACAGAATCGGTCGATGCAGAAATAGATATACGGAAAATTTTTAACCATATTTGCGTGTGAAACTTTGCCTGATTTTTCCTCTTTGTCATCCTGGTGGACACAAATACATAGATATATTATAAATATACGTTACCCGATTTTGTATCTTATATCAACGGTCGTGGGCTATAAATTGCATGGCTTTAAAGACAGCAGCAATCCTTTATCTTAAACATATATCTAAAATATCAATATGTATTTGTCTTCGATGCAGCAAAATATAATCAATCTTAAGCATTTTGAAACGAAATATTGGTAACAAATATTGGTTTCGGTTGTATCGTGTAAAAGTGTGTAGATGGTTAGATTTTTTACATTTATTACTGTGGCGAAAAAAAAAAAACTTTGGTAATTAGTATACAATTGACGGAAGAAGGTTTTTCAATCGTTTTGTTAATTGTGATGATTCAACCTTGATAATTAGTTTCTTTGTTCGTAATTTAACAAAAAGACTAAGGCCTGAGGGTGAACTAAAAGGAATTACTTATACAATACTTTATAATTATTCATTTAAACATGTTTAATTAATTGAGACATACAAAACATTTTATAGATTTTACAGATACGGACTATCTTTTATTGTGACATAGTACACTTCCATTAATTTCATCGCGAGTTATCAACTCGAAGTATAAAATGCTAAAAAGCAATCTTTAAATTATTAAGTTTAACTACTAGAAACTATGGTAAACAATTCGTACCGTCATTGAGATTTGTTATTGCGTACACATTGCCCTTCCTAAACGTACAAAGAACATAAAATTAATCATTGACATTCCAACGACACTAAGAACCTCAAAATAGATTCGTCAGAAGGAAACTAGTTCTATGAAGTAATGTATACATTGAGAAGGCGGTGTTAATTGCTTCTCATTGATTTAACATCCATCACAATTTGTTAAACACTCGGCGTTTGAATGTAAGATGAATAAATTAACGTTATCTTGTCATCGAAATTTATTCAAGTAGCCGACGCATCTACACGACGATAATTCATTATATTTGAATTACTTACCTATGTATTTTCGTTTATATTAATTGCTTCCTATTAATATACCACCGTTATTTTTCGCCCGGAGTTATGGTGGACGTACAAAAGCGTGAGTTTGGGAAAACTATAAATTATGTTGGTTTGAACTGTGGAATGCGTACATTACTTATGCATGAGTGTCTAACGTTATCCACACATGTATTGAAATGATTTGTTGTGCAATAAAAACGCCCTTATTCTTGCTGAAGCCGCGGCTCTGCGGGAACAATCCACGCAACCGAGATTTTATAGTCACCTTCTCGGAATCTCTCGTGTGGTAAAGTTTGCGAATTACAAAACGATTCAAGCTATTTTGTACAAAATGTACGTTTTATTATCAAGCAACATGATTTACTAGCATCGCCTGTTACATGCACTGTATAAATCACGAATGGTGTTTTAGTAAAAATGTAAAGTTTGTGCTGCAATTGCAAATCCGATTAGCGATCGACAGGCGCAGCGTTCGTCAAACGGCGCGTGTTTGGTAAAATGACAAGAACCGACGTGTTTTTTCATTGAATTGGTGATCCCGTTGCCGTCAAAGCTTCTATGACACCGGTGAATGGATTTGTTAATAGCAAAAAGGGGTAAAATGTATGATGGTGTGTATTTTATGTAAATATTGTCGATGCAGTCACACTTTATTACGTCATCATTATCACAGCTGCATATAAAAACTACATCCTTATACCTTACCTCTTATATATGACTAATAACTCCATTGAAACGTGTTTTTAAAGTTCCTAAATTCAGAAAATTGTAACAACAGATCATTCGAATTCCAAACTTAAAATAATTAAGGTATTTCCAACATAAATATTTATTAATGTCGAGGATTTAATAGCCACTGGCCCTACGTAACCCCAACCAGCGACTTCCACTTTTATAGCTACCTCACGACGAGGTGGAACCATAAAATCACGACAGTAGCCACACCTCACGACGATGTTGGGTTCATTGCTACTGTACTTCACACAATAAAATTATCGTGGGCATATTTTTTCCTCGAATACGGCAAAAAGTAAAGGTTCATTTCATTTTAGTATTATTTTAGTACTTATGAAAGGCCCAGGCGTATTAACGACTAATTAGATTTTTATGAATGGATTATCAATATTATTCTTCATTGTATTCCAATTTCCATGTGATATATCACAGAATTTTGATGGAAACCGACAAATCCAATTGTCAGAGATATGGCTTAGCGGTATAAGAATGTTATTTAATTAATAAATTTATCCAAAGTTCGGTACCACTCATATTTAGACAAGAGCTTGAAATCCAGTGAGACGATTATTCACTTGAGGAATCATCAGGTCAAAACGCGACACATACTTAAAGGGCTCCAAGGTCGGTAAACAGAGTCAATTAATTTGAAGCGTTTAACATTTGCTTTTTTTTAATGGGTGATATTTAAAGCCCAGTATGTATGTAGGTACTGTTTTCCACTAAATCAAACAAAGAAACTGCACTTAACAGCTGTGATTGCGCATGCGCAGGTTAAGAGGCTTGTACCACTTGTTTGATTTCACAGACCACTGATAACGAAGAATTTCACGCCTCACATCAAGTATTAGTAATATGCGATGCACTTCGTTCCCATACGAGGTGGTAGGTCTAATGTATACTGGAAACCAACTAGCTACCATAGTCTGTTTCTGTCAAATAAACAAAAGTGACACTCGCCTGATGTTAATCGATACGATCGCTCATTAACAGTAGCAATGCTTGTTTCATTGCGCTCGCCATCCTGAGGCATAGGATGTTAAGTCTCAATATGTCCACTAGTTACTCTGTCTACAATGTCCTTCAATCCGGAGCACAACAATGTGTTGATACTGCCGTTTGGCAGGAGAAATAATCATTGCGGTGGTACCTAACTAGGCGGCTTCTCATACATGAGAGACCTACCACCAGTAAACTGAGTAAAAATTGTTGTGCTGAAGTTTAAAGAATATTGTAACCACTGATGATTGGGGTTCGAGAGATTTTAACATCTGCATATTATTAAGTTACTCATAAATTTGTATTAAAAATTAATGTACTTCTTGCGAAGTGCCCTATAGTGACAATCTTTCTCTCTTGCTTCCTATAATACTGTATTATACTGGTAGCATTGACCACAATGTACCGTTTAAGAATAATTCTTGCTTTGATTCCAACTCGTGCCGAACCGAACTATGTGTTAAGAGCCGATCGGTCACGATCTGGTCTGTCGGGTCATTTAACGGATCTATAGAATTAAGTTGTTAGTATACTGCTTTATTGCTTGTAATGGCACATAATACACAATTATTTTGACAGCCTCTGTGGCGCAGTTGGTTAGTTATACCACTTGATAAATTCAGCCTGACTTCCTCGATGTCGCAGTTTTATTACGGTATGCTTGCAAAGCTGAGGTTTCGGGTTCGAATCCAGTGTCGGGGAAATTTATATTGGACTTTTCTATTCATTAGCAGCCCGGAGTCAGGAATTTTTGCCTGGTATGGCGATAGGTTCGCCCCCTATCACATCCTGGGAAGAAAAATACAAGACGAAATGTAGATCTCCTAGATGCATCTCTTGTTACGCCTTCTGGGAATAAAGCGTGTGTTTATGTATGTATGTATGTATGTTTATAATAATAATAATAATAAATCTTTATTTAAATAAAACTTAATTACTTACTTAAAATCTATTACCAGGGGCTCCCAAACTAGGCACAGCCTGTGTCTTGGGATACCAACTTATAATGTAATTACACAATTATACCATACAAGTGGAAGAAAAGCAATACATAATACATATAAATCACAAAGTTAATCATGCAAATTAAAAATATTAATATATTCAAGTAAATATTGAAATAAAATTAGGAATTAAGACATGTTATTTTTAACGTATTCTATCCAAAAGTGCTTCAGTATCTTCGTAACTTAGACTTTGAAGCCAGTCACGAATTTTATTTTTTAATTTGATGATTGGACACTTTTTTATATCTATTACATTTGAGACCCTATTATAGATAGATAAAAAGGCGTAAAACGGAAATCTTGAGGCAAAACAAGAGTATACTCTCGGTAAATCTAAGCTATAAACTCTTCTCTTCAATAGATTATTATAAATATTAGAGTTAATTACTGTTTTGTGAGTGGAGAAACAGGCCTTTAGAATGTAAAGTTGACGTACACTTAGTACCTTAGCTTCGCTATAGAGTTGGGTCGTGGAAAATTTAAATGGTTTTAGCAGCATAACCTTAAGTACACCACGCTGAGCTCTTTCAATATTTAGCATATGTGTCTTAGCGGCATATCCCCACACTCCAATGCAATATGTGATTAATGATTGACACAGAGCGAAGTAAACAAGCTTACGAGTGTCCACACTCGCAGACCTGCGTAAGATCTTCATTATGCCAATGTTTTTGCGTACTCTGTTTGCTATAGCATTAATGTGGTTTACAAAGGTAAGTGTATCATCCAGGATGAGTCCCAAATATTTGATGGTTTTCGTTCGGTGTATTAATTTGCAATCGCAATTTTCCGGGGAGCTGTAGTCACATGTGTGAATTTTAATATCTAATAAAGATGTTGGTTGAGTTTTAGCAGTCTTGTGAAAACACATATATTTAGTTTTTTCTGTATTAAGTGTTAGTAAGTTTCTCTGCAGCCACTTAGAGACAAGACGCATTCCACTTTCTGCCGTGGCACGAGTGTCCTCCCAGTTTCGCCCATAAAATAGAACAACAGTGTCATCTGCATAGCTTACCACATCGGCAGAGGCCAAATTAATGTCATGGAGATCATTGATATAGATAAGGAAAAGAATGGGGCCGAGAATACTGCCTTGCGGAACCCCGAAAGTAACAGGAAGCGTTGAACTCCTTAAGTGCCCGACTTTTACAAGCTGCTGCCTGTGTGTTAGATAGCTGCGAAACCAGCTGAGAGCAACGCCGCGGATCCCAAATTTCTCAAGTTTCCGCAGCATAATTGGGATTGACACTGTGTCAAACGCTTTAGCGAGATCGAGAAATACAGCGTAGCAGTTACGACCGTTATCTATATTAGACGCAATGCGGTTTACTAATAGTTCCGCGGCATCTTCTGTCGACTTACCTCTTCTAAATCCGTATTGCCTTTGCGAGAGTAAATTATTATTCTCTATGAAATCAGTCAGGCGTTTATTAGTTAACTTCTCCAAGACTTTTGAAAAAACACTAAGTAATGAGATTGGCCTATAATTACTCGCATTATCTTTGGGGCCATCTTTGTGGATCGGAGTTATCGACGCGATTTTCCAAGCTCTTGGAAAGCTACCCGAAATAAAGCTGAGGTTGAAAATATGCGTTAGTGGTATAGTAATGTATTGTCTCATAGTTTTTAAGAGGATATTAGAGAAGCCGTCTAAGCCAGGAGCACTCACACTATTTAAACTGCATATCAAGTTACTAACTTCTGACGGATCCGTGGGAAAGAGGAAAAACGAATCGTTTAGGCCGTTTGCAATATTAATTTTGGAAGCTAGATTGGTTTCAGATTCATTAATTTGTACTAAAGACTTATATGCCAACTTTTGTCCAACTGAAACAAAATAACTATTACAGTCATTAAGTTTGTTTTGCGGATCTTTGGAGTTAGCTATTAAACCAGTAGGTGAATTATCTTTCTGCTTTAGACGACATATTTTCCTGATGGTAGTCCAGAGGGCTTTAGTATTAGTTGCGTTTTTTTGCAGTTCTTTACTTTCGAAATCGTTTTTTACTTTTTTGAGCAGATTATTACAAAAGTTTCTGTACCTTTTGTAGGAGGTTGTAAGTATACGGTCTTTGGGGTTTTTTCTTGCTAACAAATGAAGTCGGTCTCTATGTCGTATGCAACGGAGTAGGCCTGCAGTAATCCATGGTTCGATGTTCGTTTTAGATTTGCTAAGTTTTTTTATAGTTGTGTGCTTCTCTATTATTGAGGATAGTGTATCTATGAATAGTTCTGTTGCGTCGTCTACATCTTTAATGTTCAATACTGGTGTCCAATCTACTTTCTTCAATTCCTCCGTAATCGCATCGAAATTTGTAATCACTTTTTCTCTTTGAGGCTTCTCCTTGTCGATTTTATTAGCTAGAGCTAGAATGACTATCTTGTGATCTGTCACATCAGTATCACAAACGGCAGTTAGTGCAGGAAGCTTTGATTTTAAAAACATGTGATCAAGACAAGCTTCATGTCTAGTAGGTAGGCTAATGGCAGGTAGCAGACCTTGTTCAGCGGTTCTGCATAAATACTCCGAACAGATATTGGTATGTGTAGCCAGTATGTCGATGTTAATATCACCAGCTAAGACAATATTAGGATCATTTTCCATAGATTCAAGAATTCTGTCCAGTGAATTAAGGAAGGCACTAGTGTTTCTAAAAGAAGGAGAACGATATATTCCCAATATTGTAATAAAATTAGGAATATTGATAACCAAGCAACAGGCTTCGTCCAGACAGGGTTCAGAAGCATTAACCATCCAGCATTCTTTAACGTATATAACAACGCCGCCGTTTTGATTTAGGTTACGCTGTGAAAAATATGAATTATATCCCGGTATATTACTAATTATTGTTGAAGAATCAAGCCAGCATTCAGTGAGAATAATTACATCACAATCAATATTAAGTCGATGAAGAGCTATAAGGAATTTTGAAAAGTTTTTTTTTATACTTCTAATGTTCAGTGTCAGCATTTTGAAAGAGTATTTTTTTGTGAAAATGCTGTTGCAGTTTTCCAGTATATCTACATTATGACATTGAATATTAAACGCATTATCCAATTTATAGTGTAGATCTATTCGGTCCATGTTCTATCGGTTATATATACTGCATAATAGGAGTAGAGAGAGTTTTTAAATGTCATATTAAAGAGAAGAGTTGCAACCTGTTTATCCATAATTATTACATGACTAGAATTATCATAACTATATAAATCATCCATTAAATTAAAATCTGACGTTACACAAATGAGAATTAACAAATATTTTTTGCAAGAAACCTTATATAAAAGACACGTGAACTGAGTATTGGAGTAATACATAATCGTGCTTATACAAATTATGACAAATTTCTTTATACTGACTATCGAGGTTATGTTTATACAAATTATAGGAAAACTGCCTATACAAAATATCAAACAGTTGTATATACTAAATAACAAAAATATGCATATAATACAAAGTGTAAAAAATCTGCTTACATCAATTATCACAATGTGAGATCCAAATTCTTTAGTGGCTATGATAAATAACTTATTTATAGATCTAATAAAAATTGGGTAAAAACACATTAAAGTCCATGGATTGACTTGTAGTTGGAGGAATTTTAATCGTATGGGATACAATACGTATGGCAAGTTATAACAAAACAGCATGAGGTGAAGAGTAGGGCTGGGCAAGTGATCGGTTGAGTATCTTTGTAATCGATTTGGCACTAACATTTGACGTGGTTGGCACAAGTAAGATTGCCTTGTGAGACTGTATAACTTGCTAGAAATAATGAATAAAAGGAATAAAGATTCAATTGAATTACAAATATAAAAGATTTTAGACATAATAACAAACGTTAGTAAAACATTACAATTTCCCAATTTAAAGAGCTTACATGGGTTAGGAGCACAGAGTATTTGTTGGACTTTCGATGGATGGTTGCTGCATTGTTAATTTTTCTAGTGTTGCCTCTGAAGTAACTCTCAGGACAGAACTGGTTTCAGATCGACGCATAAATATCGAGCCGTTAGCTGTCCAAACATGTTTGTATGATATATTCAGCTCTATTCACATTCGCAAGATGATTCAGATCCTGATTGCACGTACAATTCTGAATGCGGCGGAACAACGCTGAATACTGTTGTTTGTGTTACTGTCAGTATTGAATATTACTACCTCTGCCTACTCTCCTGATGATTCAGGCTGGAGCTAACGTAGTCTTCAATAGAATTTACATAAGTTTTATTGTAACATCATAATAGAAAAAACAGGTCTGTGAGTGTTTGTTTCCAACATAAAATTCAAAAATAATTGCTCCCATTTACATAACTCTAGTTTAGAATGAATATGTTATTGGGCCATGTTTTATCATTATTATTAATATTATATGTATCTATTTGGTTTAAATATAAAAAATAAGTAACCTTTTATAAATTGCTTGATTATGACTTGTTTTATATTGAATTTATGCATTACGGTCCATTTATGGCGGTAGACTTAATGCTTATCACATATTTAATGAGACGGAAATAAGTTCGGCAAAAAGTGGTTAGTTTTAATAGTTCTGCCTGCCTCTTAAAAGGTGCATGTGTTAGCTTATAATTATACCAGTAAAATATTGGTATAAACTTCAGTTGATATACAATCAGTTGATACATAAAATGAAAATGCTTCATGGTAGCAGATAGTAATAAGAATTATTACTATTTCCAATTAACATCACCATTCACACCTTGTTATTGTTTTAGCCTTAGCATGCTCTATATTTCTGCTATTGCTAATTACCCCCCACACAATTTCAAAACAAAAATACTGACAAATGACCATATATTTTAACGATTTATCACATTGGAAATTACACACACAACATTGACAGTTTAATTTCTTTTTAATCGGGTCCGTAAAAAATCTGATTCCTTCAATGAATACACGAGATCGTATAAAAATACTAGCCGATGGCTTTGTGAATCATAATCGCAAAATATAAGTTATGTATATAACTTGTGAAATGTTATTATCGACTTCACTTGCGATTGCTATTTGTTCCAACACTAGTAACAGAAAATGCCCTACGCATACTGTTTCTTACCCTCAGATATCCTGTGGCGCCCGAAATGCGCGCGAGCCGCGAAGGGCATTGTGGGTTTTTAGTAAGTAAGCTGGTGTGGGTTTTTGTTAAGGACCCGACCCCACATTAGCCATTAAGTAATGTAAAAAGTTCTTGTATGCGGCCTTTATAGTAAATCTTCCGCTCTTCGTATTCGGACCCTATCTACCAATACAATTGGGTAATAAGTTATCAACAGCGTGACCTATCATGTCTTCACGCGAAATTCGTTTTATTACTCACCTCTAAAGTGTTATGACATTTATTTAGCTATGAATCATATTTTGGTTTCCAATTGGGAAATGTAAGGTCAGCCATGTTAAAAGCTAGATGCCAAAAATCTATGTTAAATAAACTGTCTAGGTTCATTTTACACAATATTGGAATCAGGAAATTATGGGATATTTAGAAAAACTAATGTATTGTCTAACTTTAAAAAAAATACATTCCTTTCACGCCTGTTTACTGTGGTGTATTAAAGTCTGTTTTGAATTCAGCTATTTTAATACTAAGCCGTATGGTATGAGTATTTATTATTTTCGTAAGATAATAAATAATAAAGCTTCATTGCTTGTACGCGGAAACCAAACGTTTGTCGAAGTGTGACTAATGAACAATGTAACACTCAACAACAGCAAAGCGTTGCTTCCACTATTTATAGAAATTGAATTGCCTGCGTCTACAGGATGCAGCCGACTTATTGTTAGCGCTGAAACGGGAAACAAAAGAACACAGAACGTGAGGATATTCCATTTTGCATTCCATGAGCTTGGAGAAAAGAGATGCTAAGTGCTCTGTTCGTGGCAGATGAATGGGGTGTTTTAAAGATTATACGACCTTTTGTAAATAAGCTATACTTATTTTTAAATATGGATTTATTTTTAGTTGTATGTTTATTTGAAAAATGCTGAAACGAAGGCTCAAATCGTTATCAGTACATGAGTGATAACGATTTGAGTGAGAAGACACGTGACGAAGTCTGTGTCTGCAATAAAGATTATAATAAAAAAATAAAAACCGACTTCAAAACAAAAAACCACTAAAAACCAAAATATAACAAAATAATAAGTACCACTGCAAAGCAAAAAAATAATATTTGTTTCATGAAACTTGCGCTTGTTGATTAATTTGCTTAATGACTTGACTAGCCAACAAATCAAAATATATGCGTAACATATTGAAGGCGGGCCGCCCAGTACCAAACATGTAGGACTTAGCCTTATATTAATTTAAATATCTATATGTAGGACTTAGCCTTATATTAATTTAAATATCTATATGTTTGGTACTGGGCGACCCGCCTTCAATATGTTACGCAGATATTTTGATTTGTTGGCTAGTCAAGTCATTAAGCAAATTAATCAACAAGCGCAAGTTTCATGAAACAAATATTATTTTTTGCTTTGCAGTGGTACTTATTATTTTGTTATATTTTGGTTTTTAGTGGTTTTTTGTTTTGAAGTCGGTTTTTATTTTTTTATTAAAAATTTTAGTTATTTTTATCTTTTTAGTGTTGATAGGAATTTAAATTAAGAAGATTTGGTCGCCACAAGGAATATGTTCTTTCCGATGATAATGAAATCGCTAAAATCGGCTAAAAGCTGCCGAAGAAATTGTAGTATTCACATGTTTATTATTTTTTCTCTCTCCCCCCCCCCTTCCTTTGCCCCTGCCCCCTTTTCCCTCCGCCACTGTAGCTTAGCTTTTATACTGAACCCAATGCAAAAAGAACCATTGGAATCCTACTAAATTTTGAAGAGTTCTACACTCCAGGTCCGAACATGATCATCAGATCTTCATGTTGTGTTCCTGGGATCAACCTGTCAATACATTCTTTCCAATGAAAACTAATCACTAAAATCGGTTAAAAGCTGCCGTAGATATTAGAATTTACGTGTATTTTAATTTTATCACCTACCCCCCCTCATCCCCACCCCTTTTTCCGTCTCTCACTGTAACTTAACTTTTATAATGAACCTAATGCAAAAATAACCATTGGAATCCTACTTAGTTTTAAGGAGTTCCCCTCTCCAGGTCCGAAGATATTCATCAGATTTTCACCATATTTTTATGGGACCAAACGACAAGCACCAGCTTTCAATCAAAGAAAGAATGGTCGAAATCGGTTCACACAGTACAGAGAAACGAGGTAACAAACATAAAAAAAAAGCAACATACAGTCGAATTGAGAACCTCCTCCTTTTTTTGAAGTCGGTTAAAAACTAAGTTATAATGTTTACATAAAACCTATACAACTGAGTTTAATAATCGTTTAATAATCGCACCTATACAACTGAAATAACCTGTATTCTGACTTCTATTAATAGAACCCTCGGTAAATGCGACAGATATTTATTTATAGATGAAGATTTGAGACATAGTGTATGTGGAATACTTCTATAACTGAAACAAATTTGCAGGTGCCTTGATGTCTCACATAACTAGATTTCAGTGTATCTGTTTATGTTAGACTTAAGTTTATATTCCGAGCCAAGTTTAAGGTAGAGGTCGGTTGGGCCAAACCCTAGTCCGTGCCCTGCTGTGGGACGTACATATATGTGCAGATACAATACAGTATTCAATATCTCATATCATACTTACCAAATGATTTGGTTTGTGGTTATATAACAGACAATTTTGGCGGCATTTTTCAGTATTGGTGGTTTAATATTGGGTTTAATGGATCTGTAGCTTAAGAGCGTTTATACCCTGCACGCGCTTTTTGGCTTAAAAACAGGACTTTTCAAATGAGTTAATAGCCACCAATAAACAATTTAAAGGAAAAATAATTATTACTAATTTTAGAAAAGGTTGTCATCTAGGGATTTTGGTGAAAAACATTATAGATTGATGGATAATTTGTGAGTACTATACGGATTACTGAACACAAGTTTCGTTATTTAGGCTTTAAATGGCAATTTAGAAGCTTAAGATATCCTTAACCACTAAATATAAGATGAAAATAAAAATATTATCAGACTAATAAGACCCTTATGGAGGGATTTTGCTGAGAAAAATAATCTTTTCGTGTTTAGTTCCTGAAAAATAAAAATTTAAACAATGCGAAATTATTCAGAAACTCTCGTCAAGAACATATTTTTTTTCACCAACTTATCGTGCATATTTTTTTATGACAATTGCATATTATAATAGAAGAACATCTTATCAATAAATTACCATTTTTATATTTCAACAAAATTAGTTTTTTATGTTGTTTACATGTTTTCTACAAATATTTTAAAAACCACTATAAAACACGCTGTCCGACGTGGATCAAATCAGACCGCCGCAAGGCCTTCTAGAGGGAGGACGTATCGCTCGTCGCTCCGGCCTGGCTGCAGTCGATTATGCCGCGCGTAGTAAAAATAGCCACGCGCGGAATGCGATTACCACATCTTAGTACTTTGGTAGTAAAATATTTAATTATTTTTATTACCTACAATGATTTTGTAGTGAGTATAAATTATGTTTCAGGTAATATAATGGGACGTAATTCCGAGGCTAAATTATGTTATGTATTGTAATATGAAATTAAATATATTTCGTAATTGTAAGGAGTTGTAAGGCCCCTAACACTATTTATGTGTTCGAACACGAAATGATTAATAAAACGTCCGTAGTGTCTACTGATTGAACACTGATTTGAATGCAACTTAACAATGTAATAATAACGAAAATATGATTAGTATCCAAAATTTGTATTATTCTTTGCTTGCACAGTAATATTTGTCTACTTATAATGCAAATAAAATATTTTTATGATATTATATTACAGTTACATTTCAATTGAATATTTGAAGCGCACGGATCAAAGTTGTTTGAGCCGATTGTATAGCGAGCCGACGCGGCAGCTCTACGCACACAGCTTTGGTCGCTTATGTGTGCGTGAAATTAACGAAGAAATACCTATAGTTGACTTTGCGCGCAAGGTGTATACGCTCTTAAAGTACGTAACACCCGTATTCACAAACAATACTATGAGGACGCATAGTGTACCCAAACGCACAGAATTGTCAATTTTGATTCATAAACAATACTTGAGTGATGAGTGACACTATGCGTTCACTTAAGAAGACCCTCAGGTAAAGAAACTCAACAGCTATTTTACGCAACGCATAGTGTCGATTGTAAAAAGTAAAAGTGACAGCTGTGAATGTAAATTGCAATTTCATGTTATGTATTTTGCACTAAGGATTTGTATTAGGTTTTTTCCATTTTTAATACAATGGATTACAGCAGCAAGGAGAAGTTCAACAATTATATTGATGATACTTATCGTCCTGCATTCGGTAAGGACACCGAACGCAGGACGATAAGTGCAAGAAATATTATTCGAGATTTTCAAAATCCTTTTGATTTTTACAATGACAAACAATTTAGAAGACGCTATCGATTTACTAGGGATATTGTTCTTCATACCCTTTTGCCATTAGTCTGAAAGAGGCCTTTCAATACCGCCTATTCACCAATTACTTGTGGCCTTAAGATTTTATTCTTCTAGGAGTTTTCTGTTGGTAAATGGACTAGATGCGACTACCAACATTTTCACGGTAGTTCCGAGTTCCAATCCCAATGCACACCTCTGACTATTTGGAGTCATGTGTGTATTGATTCTTTGATAGTCAATCACCACGCGCTAAAACGGCGAAGGAAAACATTGTTACGAAATCTGCATACCATAGCGATGCATAAACATTTATATGGTATGTAAGTCCGCCAACCTGCATTAGGTCAGCGTGGAGGACTATATGGCCTAACCACTCTCAATCGATCTCTCGATAGTAGAGGAGGCCGTGCTTTGCAGTGGGACGTATATGGACCGATACAGATACGGGAGTTTTCAGGTTAGTAATCATCTATTTGGATGCAGGCTGCCTCCAACACGTCACTGGAAATCATTGGGAAGGGGGGAGGCCTATGTTAACACCCACAATTTACCGC
This sequence comes from Hyles euphorbiae, assembly GCA_023078785.2. NCBI lineage: Eukaryota > Metazoa > Arthropoda > Insecta > Lepidoptera > Sphingidae > Hyles > Hyles euphorbiae. The sequence goes on from CM041053.1 coordinate 5,671,685, forward strand.
TTAAAAATGTGGGAAATAAATTTTAATAAATATTTGGAACGTAAATATTTGAAGTTATCAAAGGCGTCACTCACGAGTAATTCGCGGCACATGCGCGGACACCAATTGTCAAACACCGGAGAGACATTAGCAACAGTAATTGACCAATCACTGATCCGCTTTGGACACTGTGCGTTCCCTTAGTAAAAGGGTGACTCAAGTATTGTTTATGAATAAAAAGGCTGAGCGGAACGATCACTATGAGAAATGTCTTACTTAGCATAGGGTTACTTCAACACTGAGTAAAGTATTGTTTGTGAATACGGGCCTTAGAATACTTTATTAAAAATAATGGTATCATAAAAATACGAGGTCAGACATAAGTGGCAAAAAGGGCGCCGAATGCCGGGATTTACTGTAACCTGTTGTTAATTATTATCTATGAATTATTGTATTCCGATTGAAAATTAAATAAAAATAATATTTTAAATCCATTAAGATGTTCTAAAAAATTTAGATTCAGTCATTTTTTTATGTAGCACCCGGTTCGGAAAGTGGTTTTCACTACAGAAGGGCAAGCAAGAAACTCTAGTGTTGCTCTCATGAAAACTAGTACAATTTAGTCATTATTACTAAAGTTTCAAGTGTTTTAAATCAGAGCAGTACATTAATTATTTGTTATAACACTTTAAATACGAACATGTTTACGTTATATTTAATATGGCTGAGTGAAGCGAAGTCGAACGAAAGAAGAATCAGTATCCTCTGCTTCGCCAATGCAATTAATTACTGTGATTTGGCTATCCAAAAAATAAGTACTATTACTTATAGGGTACCATAGAAGGCTCGCTCAGAGTGTCGTAAATACTACACTCGCTACTTTTTACATTGTAATTGAAGGTCATATTTAATGAATTGATAGAAAACTAAATCAAGGGAAACTCAATCAAGACACTACGTCAATAGTTTATAATTTTAGGCTGTGTATAGATTACCCGTATCTATGAAGAGATTGAAAATCGATACCCATGTTTATGAATGAGAATATCCTCTAATTTACATTTGACACGCATGATGGATTAACTATTAAGGTGTAGGCCCTTTTAAAAGTGAAAGAGAGCTGTTCACAGCTGTGGATTATACGTATAAGTCTTATATAATACATACATACATAAACTCACGCCTTTTTTCCAGAAGAAGTAGGCAGGAGTGCTACCAGGACAGCTACGTTTCGCCTTGTGTTCCGTCCCACGACGTGAAGGCGAGCCTATCGCCATATCAAGGCCAAATGCCTGACTCTAGGCTGCAATGAATGGAAAAATCCTGTATAATTTTACCCGACACGGTATTCGAACCCAAGATCTCAGCGTTAAAATCGTTTCGTAGTACAACTACGTCACAGAGGCAGTAATATAAATATATATAAATACCAAAATAATTTTAGTAAAAGTCACTCACAACTTTACACATTAGCTATGTAATAAAATGTCTCTTTGATCTCTCGCATCGTCTACAAGTAATTAAAGTACCTAATCTGAAGGTGATTAAGGATAAATTAGATTTCATGCGGTTCTAAGTATATCTTTTATGTTAATGTTGACACGTATATTGCTTATTGAAGCAATCACTTCACGCTGGTTGTTTATCATATATTAATGGAAGGAACTTCAATTTATTTTATATTTCTGTTGAATCATTACTTCAGCAATATTGATCCAGCAAGGAACAAATGATTCAAATGATGCGAAGTGCGTGGTGGAATACTGGTAACAATTGGTGTTTATACATTGTATTAAATTAGGTAAAGTCGCTGGCAGGTGTTTGATGCGACAAGTCGAATACAAGGAGAATAAGCGCAATTTAGAGGAGCCCTATGTCCAGCAGTGGACACCAAAAATCTGATGATGATGATGAAGCTATGTATAATTAGGCTTGGGCAAAAAATATCGATATATCAAAATATCGATATTTTTTCAGAAAAATATCGATATAAATTAGCGATATTTTTTCCCGCGATATATCAATTTTCGATATTTATTTTCAGATATCAAAATCGATATATTTTTAAGCTCTGCTGTCTGCTCATGCGTCACATCATGTTTTTGATCAATCCGATTTCTTAAATTTAGAAAATACGGGTGGTTCCTCCATCTTGTCCAGACACGAGAAATGATTAAATCTGAGCATAGGTTCCAAGCAGTAGCTGTGTCTCCAATGAACTGAAGCAGTATCACTTTTAGAAAGAAAATCTGATCCAATATAGTTGGGTAAATTGTCAACATTACACGCCGGTTCCCTCGGATATCGCTCAAAAATATTTGATTTGTCAAGCATCTTCAGTGTAATCTGAAAGAGTAGCTTCAGTGGTAAATTTGGCTGTGCCAAATGATAGGAGCAGATTAACAGGGAAACACATCAAAAAAAGAGCGCTCCTGATGTCAATATCAGACAAATGCTGGTTTCGATGATGTTTTTTTTTGTTATTTTGTTTCTTTTTTTATGTCGAGCAATTCGATTTTTTTTTAAATAATAAAGCTTATGTTGAAACAGGCCAGTGTGGCCTCTCACTGTGGGCCTCATTAAAAGGCTCAAAGTCACTCAACGAGCCATGGAGCGGGCTATGCTCGGTGTTTCCCTACGAGATCGAATCAGAAATGAGGAGATCCGTAGGAGAACCAAGGTTACCGACATAGCCCATAGGATTGGCAAGTTGAAGTGGCAGTGGGCCGGGCACATAGCTCGTAGAACCGATGGCCGTTAGGGCCGAAAGGTTCTCGAGTGGAGGCCACGTACAGGCAAGTGAAATGTCGGACGCCCGCCTACAAGGTGGACGGACGATCTGACTAAGGTCGCAGGAAGTCGCTGGATGCAGGCCGCTTCCAACAGGTCATTGTGGAGATCCTTGGGGGAGGCCTATGTTCAGCAGTGGACTTCCTGTGGCTGATATAATGATGATGAAACAGGCCAGATGTGTATTTGCTTTAAAATTCCGATAATTTTGGCAATTTTTATAAATAATTGCATATTGGGCAAAAAATATCGATATATCGAAATATCGATATTTTTTGGGCGATATATATCGATATATTTGAAAAATATCGATACAATAAATATCGATATATTTTTTCCATTTGCCCATCCCTATGTATAATGGTAGGAGGAGAGGGGAGGGGAGACATATGCCTAGCAGTGGTTGGTAGTGGGGGCTGAAGATTTATTTTAGATGTTTTGAATCAGAGGTTTAATAGCTTTGACGAGTAATATTGAAAAGTTCCTTATTTAGTCATTATTAAGTCACATAAATACCTTTCACTTACTATAACCACTAAATTAAGAAGATATTTAAATATTTTCCTACTTATCCTTACCTAGTAGTGGAACTGATTTATATCAGTTTTTAATAAGTTAAGTTAAGAAACTGAAAGTTATGCATTTAATCTGTCGGTATTTCTATTTACTTATTATAATGTATTACCTACGTTTGTCCTTAAATAATAAAAAAAAAAGTAGACGGGGTTAATCTAGTACGTGTACCGTGTATTCGGTATTCCTCTCGTATACTGTAAGCTCCATACATTTTGCGGCAAAGATCACTACAGACCCTTCTGTGTAGCGGTTTTCCACCACTAGAGCGTGATGGTTTTAGTACTTTATTTATTTATTCCTTGTATTTCTTTGTGGAGTAAATTGTAAAGGCGCTGTTAGGCGTAATGGTGTTGCTAGCAGACTTCCGGCAAAGAGACGAGGCTTCGATAAATATGTACAGCATTTTGTGAGTGACGAGTGTATGCAGTGTTAAATTTGTTTGTTGTGTAAGAGTATTTGTGTTGACTGTTTATGACACATAATATGACAATCAATTTAGTATTTTGTTGTGTAGATTTGTGAATATCAAATGTAGATACAATTATTGTTAATACAAATGTGAATTACTTCACTTGTTACGTTTTCATGCCTTATACAGGGTGGTATTGACCTATACCATTGTACCAAGTATAAATAATAATGAAGGTTAAAAAGGGATATTGGATTTCTCTATTCATTATCAGTCGTCAGGAATTTGTGTCCGATATGGCGATAGGCTCGGCCCATATCACATTGTGGCACATATCAGGCGAAAAGTGGTTGTTCTGGCACCTCTGCTTACTCTTTCTGGAAAAAAGGCGTGAGTTTATATATGTAAATGTATGTATTTCTGCCCAAAATTGCAATTTAAGTTTTTAATATGGATTGATCGAAATCAGAATCCATAAAGAGATGCGTACCTGTAGAGGTTTACCTTTTACTGCTCAGGTAAGACCGGAACCAAAATCCAGCAAAGTGGTAAAAATACTCTTATCTATACGAGGTGGACAAAAACAGTGAAAACTAAAACAATAATTTTTAACAATATATTATCTCGGATCTTGTTCAAATTCTATATAATGCCCTTGGAGGGATGAGATACCCGTTGATAAAATTAAATACCATTTGTAAATACGTACCATTATATTCACCGGTTCACCATATTTTACAAACAGATTATCAGTGGTACAAAAAAGGTCTTAGAATATCATTCATCTAGAAGTCTGTTTTCGATAATAAAGAAAGTATTTCATTTTTACATTAATGCTTTCTAGGTTGACTGTTCACTTACGACCTAATTTAATTGACAAAACCTTAATTAACGCCAGCAAAGCCGCCAGCAAAATGTACACAGTGGATAATATACTAAATTCCATTTTATTTTTGCTCGTTCGTCCCGTCGAAATTTGTACTGGACGGGAGCTTAGTGCTAGCGCTGGCCGTTCTGACCAAGATAAGGCGAATGAGGTTATATTTTAAAAATATATTACAGTATTTATTTACTTTTTATGTTACTTATTTAAGAATAGACAGAAATAAATTTATTATATACGAATTTTGTCGCAGATTTGTGGATTTGTTTAATTTAACATTTTTTTAATTCCTGACGTTTCCATCACTTTACAGCTTTAGTGGTCGGAGCCGACTGATGTACTAGTCAGCCGCTCAGTGACTGTTAAAATTGAAATATCCTTAATTTATAATTATTTGTAAAATGTTAATTAATTATATTGGTTGTTGTGATCCGATCTACGCAGAAGGAGCTCACGGTATCTTGAGGTAATAGTTTTATTTGAATGTATTACATTCGCGTAGATCTAAAAATTCATTAAGGATAGATTGTTTTACAATTACTGTATTAGTCTCTAAAGTATGCGCGTCATAGATTTTTAACCCACACTATCAAAAAATGCATTAAAAAGTTTAAGCCTGTCATTTATCATGTAACATAAAACATAGTAAAATAGTCGAGTCCTTTAACGTTTTTGTGCTGTCATAAAATAAATGATGGCGCACGTTCATCCTATTAGTTACGCTCGGACAAAATTAAAATATTTGAGAGTCGTAAAACACCTATACTTGTTCCACACCTTACGAACTTTGACTTGGTCAGGAGATTCATAGAAATTCCTCGTAAATTGACTTTATATAGCTTATTACGCAATGAAATTAACGTTATTATTTAGATACCTTGCAAATGTCTTTAGTTTTCCGCAAAAGACAATGTTTTGTAACGGATTAAATTGTAATTTTTGACCGCCATTACTAAACAAGCTTACCATAAGAAAATCAACGGTGTACTGTTGGAGGCTGCGTTTAGTCTTTCACAAACCTCTATCAGATTAAAGACTTACAATAAATATGCGAAAGTCAATACAAACATTTTGCCTCGAGCACAAACATTTTCCTACAATTGTGTTCGTACCGTCGTCACCGAAATGTCAATTATTTATTCGAGAAATAGGTTCTCTGCACGTTCTATTGGGACAAGGTTACTAACAGAAGTTTATAGAATTTTTTCAATTATATTAAGATTCACTATTCTCACGCATATTTCTAATGGAGCCTCGTCTTATCCATGTGTGTTTTATATATAAAAAGAAATGTTTTAGCTAGCTGGTTAAAATGTAATTATAATGAAACTCATAGATACTATAAGTTGGGTAGATGATCTGGTAAAAGTCCTTTAAAATTTTTGAATTCTCACAGGAATTCATAGAAGTCTTTGGAAAAATATTAACTATGTTCAACAATAGACATCCTATGGGTGTTAATGATGGTGGTAATTAAAGGGTGATGTTTTAAAAAAAGACATATTAAGGTAATGATATTTAGAAGTATAGGGAAGTAGCCTGACTTAAAAAAAAAATTATGCCAGGGTCCACAATTGTTTCACGTCGGCAACAAAGTCGTAAAGGAAATAAACCAGACACGATTAAAAATCAAACATCAAAGCCTCAGTCGATTTCCATTGCAATTAAATATATTGACACTTAAGGGGATTCGTCGGTCTTTTCAAAGGCTGGAATGGAATTGCTCGGATAGAGGTCCACGATACAGCACTTAGTTCAGTTGTAATTCTCAGTATTCGAGTACTGAATGGCTTTTAAATTACAAAAATGATTAGTAGCGCGAATACAGGGAAACTGGTTATTACTAGAATATTATTTACATTTTAAATATAGTGTATTTGAGATAATGTCTAATGGAACTCGAGGTTGAAGTTGATGAGTTAATGAAATATCCTTCGCGGATTACATGTATACAATGATGTTATTGGATAATTAATGGTCTCAATTTGCATCCGTGAGAACATGGTTTCCAAGTTGAGTTACGTACTTTGGAGTACGCGTCAAGTAATTTATAGATGCGTCCGTATGCGTGGTTGTCAAAATATTATGACCAGTTTTTCTTTTTTTACATTATATTATATTGGAAATGTTAGTACTATTTGATTATTTTAACAAAACATATCCCGAACAGTAAGTAAAATAGTGAAATATGATTCCTTATATTTTGACAAAAGCAAGAAAACCAAGTATTTGCACGCCAAAAGACCGTAATCCGTAGACGATCTAAACATTTTCTTAAGTTGTTCTTTTTAGGATCGATGTCATTCACACAAGTAATAAATAGTGTAAGTCTTTTTGCTGAATTTTATGATATCCTTTTTCTTGAATATTCAACTATGAAGCGACAGCCACGAGTTCAAACCCCGCAGGAAGAAATTGTTTATGACTTAGACAGTCACAAATATTTGTTTTTGGACTGAGTGTAGTGGGACCAAGTGTCTTGCAGTTTCTAATTTGCACAACAAAACTTGCTATTGGCATAATATCACCAAATTTAGTATGCGACAACCTCCGTGGCGCAGTTTATTACACACCGGATTTGAAACGAGAGCCCACGAGTTTGATTCCCTCAGCAAAATAAATATATGAACCAAAGTTATTTGTTTCGTGTTACGGTACAAAGACCGCAAAATCTCTTAGCTTCTGATACCCACTTCACAAGACTCCATCTTAGTGTGGTAGTTAGGACTATATGTGTTAGGTGTGACGTTATTGTGACTTGAGACATGAACCATTTTATTTGTAAATGGCGAAATTGAAAAAATAAAAGAAAAAGAAAGTAAAAAGAAGACAGTTCGTGTTGCTGACGGAAGTTTCTTGTGCCGCTTCTTCTTCACAGCTACAACACGTTCCGAAGCGGTGGTAGCAGAAAAGAACGATTCAAAAGATCTTGTGAAAGACTATTTGAATAAAGAATATTTTGATTTTGTTTTTTTTTTTGTATGTTTATTATACGACACTTGCAACAATTGATAAATCATTCAAGCGATTTAAATAATTTGTTTGCACCTTGCAACATACCTAAAAGCAATCTGTTCTTTTTATAGTTAATTATATCCTGTTACAAGCACTATTTAACAACATCCTCAGTACATATCCTTTAAATAGCAATTGATGCAATCTTCGAACTCAATTTAGTGGCTTGAATAGGCACTGCTGAACCACTACGGTAGTAATTATAACCAATGAACCGTCAATTTACTAGTACGCGCTGCTTTTACCATAATGCACGAGGAAAAGTGACGTTCAGAAGGGTCACTAATATTTTTTCGGAAGCAAATGTTTTAAAGCAGGTCTTAAGAGATGCATTATTTGGTATGGAAATAATGTTGGTTAAATTAATAGTCAGCTTGCATTTTTTATTGCATTTTGCGAAATTACCTAAGACTTGAGTGCGGTTGTACCCTTTTATTAAAATAAATAAGCTTTCTTCGGGTTTCATCTAAATTATTTGGTTTATTTATAACACAAAATACACGAATGTTACACATACAGGCCACAAAAACCAATCTCTGTGTTTGACATTTCACAGACGTCGGCTATTTGAAAATCCTTTGTGTTCTCACTATCATAAATGCCTATAGAAAACTATATTCTTTGATAATACATACATAAAACGTTGTTAAATTATGTATAATAATATTATAAAGTGGAGAGATTTGTAAAAAAAAATGCGTAAATTTTATATTAGTTTTATATCAATATCTAAGAAACCATTATGCAAGCTTTTATTGTAAGTATTGAATAGGCTCTGAAACTACTGGACCTATTTGAAAAATGCTTTCACAATTAGAATCGTACTTTATCCTTAATGAAAATAGCCGATATATTTTTTTCAAAAAAGTGTATCCGCAATTGGGCGGATCAAAGACTTTTTCTTTAAGATACTGTGGACTTTAACTTTAATAAATAAAGTCCACAAAGCTAAACATAATTAACACTAAAAATAATTGCGGACTAAGCACATATTTCAATTGAAAACACGCAAAGTGTAGGCACAATGAGATCCAGCTGGATCCGTACCCCCCTTGGTACCCCCTCATAAATCTCTATTCATTGCCACAGAAAGCTCATTAAGTTGTCGATCTCGTTTGTTATTAACTTTATTAGAAGATACTTGTAGAAAATTTCAACATACATAATATGAATTTGTTTTAAGACAAAACTTAATATTAAGGCGACGTATTAAATGCCTTTATTATAGACTAAGAGGCGCACGAAGTAGATCGTTTAGATATTATGAACAAAAAATATTTTTTACAAAATTCCATTGAATAGCTTCGCAAAAAAGCCTGTTACGGAATATAATGTAATTTTGTTCATTGACGTTGAAAAGGCGGTATGAAATTTAAAGTGTTTCTCTATTATTTAGCTGAATTGACAAAAGAATAGCTTTCACATATTTATCAGACGTTCTAAAAATATATTACAATATGTGAGGTAGTTTTTGTGGTATTGGAATGTTATAAGACCATCTTGCTTATGTTGGCAACCAGGTACCAGTTACTAAAACTGTCCGCCCCAGGTAAAAATCAAGAGGCAGACCAAAAACCACTTGGACAAATGTGCTGCAACGAAGCATGATAGCATACAATGTTTCTGATGACGATGTCATGTAATAGGGCAATAGGGGAATAGGAAGAAGGTTATGAAGAAGGCTGAACATACCTTATGTGGGATTAATAGTCGGGAAGAGAACGAGAGAAATAGAGAGATAGTATGTGTCACCGCTTCCAAAAAGTCAATGTTGAGATCATTGGGGGAGGCCTATGTTCAGCAGTGGTTTTCCTGTGGCTGAATAGAGAGATGTGTGAGGGTGTTCCATGCATTTGTGACTCTTTCAAAAGACACCTATTTAACTGATTTTGATGAAACTTGAAACTGGTATATATCAGATTAAAAAATAAGACTATTAAATAGTCAACGAGATATACCTGACAAAGAAAAAAAAGCTACAGAAATAGGTACATAATATGTACCTATTTCTGTAGCTTTAGCTTTAGTTTTTATTCCTTTTTTTTTAGTGTAGGTATATATATTATAACAACCCGCACTAGGCCAGCGTGGTGGACTATATGGCCTAACCACTCTCAATCGTACTCTCGATTGTAGAGGAGGCCCGTGCCCTGCAGTGGGACGTATATGGGCTGATACAGAATATATATTATATATACCTACACTAAAAACACTCAAATTAAGGTGTTAATCCATGCATAATTTTAAGGCCCCACTCGCACGCGCGCTTAAAAAATGTCGACTTTTTTACAGTTTCCAATATTTATGTTTATGTGAAATGAACATTGAACGTCCAACGCTCAACGTCGAAAATCCGACAGCGCTAGATATAAAGCGTCGCATTTTAAAGTCGGCTTCGGGTGAACTAATGGATTTACGTTTGCTTCATTGTAACGTGTTTTTAACGCGCGTTGAAATAGCACCCTTGCCAATGGAGCCTAACATCCAAACAAAGCTAAATATTTCCATTTATCGACACACCAGTCTATTCCTATTCTCAAGCGTCGTCGGGCTCAATATTCGGTCCGACTCATCCATTTCCTGTCAGACGGCTACCGCAAATCGTCGCTCCACCTGTCTACCGTGCGTTACGCTTGCCTAAATGCGGTGTTCCCTCTACAACACCTTTCAACGTAAAGCTGTTTGTATTTCATTACTTATTAAATTTTCTTTAACGGAGGTTAGTGGTATGGTTATTTTTATTATTGGAATAATATTTGAAGATGCAAAAATCAGTACTTACGTTATGTCATTAATAATGTTGTCTATCTGCTGATATTATGAGGAGTCAAATGCATATCTGTATATATAATATAAATTACCAAATTCGCACTTCAATTCAGTTAGTAAATGTAAGCGAGAACAAGAAAAATGGATACAATAGCGCTTAATGTTATTAGAACCTGTAACTACGTAGGTATCAATTTCAATCTTAAATTAGAAATGAAATCGAGTGTAAAGTTTAGTTCAGCAGATTGGTTTTAAATTTTTCATGGTTTGGGTCCAGACTATAGAAGTCTCGTATTAGAATATTATCTAAAACACCTATCACGGAACGACTAAGTAGGCTACAGAAATTTATGTTCATTAAAGAAGAAAAATAAAAATATAATTTCAACGTCTGTCGCCTTCTTTAAATTAGTAGTTTTAATCCAATGACCAATCTATAGGCTTCGTTAACAAACTTCCCAAGAACATTCGAGAGCAACTTCTAAGTAATTTTAACTTTTAAACACACTTCAACTAAAACTTACACGAAGAAGTTGTATAATATATTCGAGCTGGTGAATGAGTGGGCTTAGATAATTGCTCAGTAGATAATCAACCTTTTGTAAGAGTTTTTATTTGTGGCATATCGGGCATATCAAAACTGCTACCGAAAACGAAGCCAGGTGGTAGTTTTAGTAACTAAAAACACAATGTAATTAAAAATTTCGAAAAGAAACGCGACAATATTTTTTTTATTATTTTTTAAATATCGTCGATTTTGGTTGGAAAATCCATAGTTTCTGCTAAAATAATAATTGAAAGCCCTACGTACCATAGCGTCTATAAAAATAAAAATAAATACACTATTATTAAACAAAAAAATATATATTTACCAGCCTAAAAAAACGATAGAAAAAAAATTACAAAAAAAAAATATCACAATTTTTTGCACAAAATTTAGTTGCATTGTGTCTGAAGAAAATATCTATTGTATTATTAATCCAATCCTTAATTGGAAGAACCTAGGGTTTGTACGAAATCACTCACAACTAACACATAAAATAAATAAATATACCCAACAGTCACATTACACATACATAGTCGTGACGCCACACTAAAATCGAGTCTTGTGTCGTGGATATCAGAAACTACGAGAGACTTTTCTGTCTCACAAACACCCAGAGCTGAAACAAATACCTGTGAACCACACAAATATTTGGTGCGGGGATCAAACCTGCGGCCTGTAAAGTAAATGAATAGATTGGTTAAATTAACTGAAGCAAGTATGACTAAGGGTTTATGTATATTTAAATGACGCGGTCGTAATACCTGATATATTTTTAAAGCATTTTGCAATACCGTCATGATTGTATGCAAATGTGTTTCCGGTTTTGTAAGTTAAACGGAAGGAGAGGTTAAAATTGGCATTCAGCCACCTAATTTAACTGATGTAACAAAACGGGATTTATTTTATTACGCTGAATCAACTACAATTGATTTTTATTTTAAACTCATGATGTCAGTATCAAAATTAGAACGCAACGAATTGATCGACTTCTAAAGCTTGGCGAGTCCCTTAGGGACATAGGCTTAATTTTTTATTTTACCACCAATAAAATTATTCCAAATTAGTATCTATCATTGAAAATTGAAAAGCTTCAGCCATTTATGCGACATTATTACGTATAATCTTTAAACCAGCCTTTTATTTCAAGTCATTTATAATGTATCGTAAGCATTCTGTTGTATTTTTTTGTGTCCCAGCTGCATCCATGCGGCGCGATTGCAAAGTGTATTATTATCTCGTGGATTACCCGCTCGTTTATTTATTTCTTTACATCTTGATATACGGTCATTCTCGCTTGTTTATCTACATGTAAATAATGACACTGTATGTAAACGTTCGCGGTACTCTTTTTGGCATATTTTAACAATTCCTCATGACTTAAATTTACTAAGCTGCATAATTTAAAGTGGGTGCAGAAACCTCCAGAGAATCTCAGGTCTCTCATGTATGAGAGGCCCTAGGTAGATGTCACTGCAATGTTTGTTTCTCCAGGCAAACAGCAGTGTAAATGCATTGTTGTGTATCGGATTGAAGGACGTTGTAGCCAGAATAACCACTGTATATATTGAGACTTGACAACTTATGTATCAGGATGGAAAGCACAGTGCAATTCCAAGCATTGCGTTGTAATTCAAGGTTTTGTTAAGCATCGGTTACCATCAGGCAAACAGCATGCTCGTCTCACCATTTACAGTAATACAAAATATTTCCCAATAAAATGTAGGAAATAAAACCATTTGTTAATTATTTTTAACCAATAAAAGTAGTTCTACAACTACCTGTAAAAGGGCTTATTTACCATTGTTTTAACAATCTTTTTGTTTAATATTTCGACTTTACATAAAATCGCCCCGCCATATATTAAAGGTATGTTATCCCTAGTAACCCATACTGGACTAGCATGTATAGCGTAGATAAAAACCTTAATCTCAATTGTCGTACAGAAAACCTGTGTCCTTGGCAGCTGACCGTAGTATATCATGTTGCCACAGGAAATCCATTACTTAACGTCTTTTTCCAACGGATTTAGCCAGCGATCAGTTGAAAGTAATTTGGATGCACCATTTTCCAACCTTTATATTATCTTCTGTCAATTTGTCGGTGGAAGTTCACCCCTACGCTTTTCGGACCCGATCTCCTATTATCAAATATCTGTATCAGTCCCCATACGTCCCGCTGCAGGGCACGGGTCTCCTCTACAATAGAGAGTATGATTGAGAGTGGTTAGGCCATATAGTCCACCACGCTGGCCTAGTACAGGTTAATGGACTACTAATCTACTATTAACGCATGACAAAAAGTAATATAAATGTATCTGAATAAAATTTATTTGCAAAATGTCACGGCATGATTGATTGCCCCGTCCCTCCATCTCCATACATATACGTAACGTAAACGTGTTTGTATGTTAATATAATGTGTCAATTCGTTTATAGCCGCCTACGCTCGCATTATGATATTTTATTTCAATTGATAGAGCGATGAAAGTGAAATGTGAATATTAGTCGGAAGCTGACCTCATTATAATACTTTAATTTACTACATTGACAGCGTAGTTGGTTAGACGCCAACTGTTATACAAGATGCCGCTGATTCGATCCCGGCGCCGAGGAAAATGTTTGTGTGGGCCACAAGTGTGTCTAGGGTCTGGGTGTTTATGAGACCGAAAATTCTCTTGTAGTTCCTGATACTCACGACGCAAGTCCTGATCTTAATGTAGAGTCGAGACTTTGTATGTGATCTGTTTGGTGCAGTTTTTGAGTCCAGTCGACGTCAACATATTATTATTTCGCATTCTTTTGTTTTTACTCTATGTGACTGCCTTCGACCAAATTGCTTTTCCCGTCCCGTGCTATCCCGTTCTGTTTGTTCTTATTCTGCTAGGTGACGAAAAGTGATCCTATCCTCTCATGACCGTACCCTTCAGTTTTGTTTGAATGAGTAGCAAACATGTTTAATTGTATTCCTTACTTCTGTATCTGTATCTGTATCAGCCCATATACGTCCCACTGCAGGGCACGGGCCTACTCTACAATCGTAAGTACGATTGAGAGTGGTTAGGCCATATAGTCCACCACGCTGGCCTAGTGCGGGTTGGCGGACTTACATACCATAGAAATTTATATAAATCGCTATAGTATGCAGATTTCCTCACGATATTTTCCTTCACCGTTTTAGTGCGTGGTGATTGACTATCAATACACACATGACTCCGAAAAGTCAGAGGTGTGCCCTGGGATTCGAACCCGCGACCACCGTGAACATGTTGGCAGCCGCGTCTAGTCCGTTTACCAACAGGCCACTACGCACTTATTCCTTACTTATTCGGAGTTAATTTATATTTTCCAGATAAATGAGGACGGCGGGCGCACTGGGGCGCCTGCTGCCCAACACTGATGGTCCTGGCATCCCTTGCCGAAACCTATATGCTGGAGTCGTGCGGTCCATGGCCCTCTACGGGTGTCCCGTTTGGGCCGAGTCCCTGGGCGATCGTTGCGTCCGCCTGCTGCATCGTCCGCAGCGCATGGTGGCGCAGCGGATAATCAGGGGCTACCGCACGGTATCGCACGAGGCGGCCTGCGTATTGGCGGGAACTCTGCCCTGGGTGCTGGACGCTAAAACCCTTTCGTCGGCTTTCTTCCGGCGAGAGGAGGCGTCCGGGCGTGGGCAGAGGCTGGTCCCCCGTGAGGTCGAGGCCATGTTGGCCTCCCTCCGCAGGACTACCGTGGAGGAGTGGCGTTCCAGGCTGGAGAACCCTAGTGCTGGTACGAGGACCGTCGCGGCAGTGCGACCTGTCCTCGAACAGTGACTGGACAGGCGCCACGGCGCGCCGACTTTCCGGCTGACGCAGGTGCTCACTGGGCACGGCTGCTTCGGTGCGTACCTGTGTCGCATAGCCGGAGCGGAGGAGTCCGCCGTGTGCCACCATTGTGGCAACTGCCGTGAGGACACGGCCCAGCACACGCTGGAGGAGAGCCCAGCCTGGGACGAGGAGCGCAGCGCTCTCATTGCGGTCGTTGGAAGCGACCTTTCGCTGCCGGCCGTGGTCGCCGCCATGGTCGGCAGCCGGCGTTCGTGGCGGGCCATGCTCTTCTTCTGCGAACGCGTCATGTCGCAGAAGGAGAGCGCCGAGCGGGATCGGGAGCAGACCGTTCCCGCTCGACGCCACAGGAGACGTAGGAGGCGCCGTGACAACAACTAACCCGGCGCCGCAGAGGCCACACGGGGCCGCCGTCCCTACCTTGGCGGCCCCCGAGACGTGACGCTACACGCGTCATCTGCCGCGTCGCTAAAGCGGCGGTACACAAAGAGGCGGTCCTGGCGCGTCCGCTCAACGGTAGCCCGGGGCCGTCTCTGAAGTGCACCCATGGTGGCCGACGCGGGGTATTTCGGCGCGTATTGTGGTAGGGACCCGACCCAGCGGCCGCCCGTCAAATCCAGGGGCGGCACAAACATCTCGCTGGGCTCGGAAGGCGCCGGTGAGTCCGACACACCCTCGCCCCTTCGGGGGTGGGATGGTCCGTAAAGGGATATTCCTCGTGAGAAAAAAATAATAATTTAAATGCTATATTTAAGTATTTAAAGGCTCTCGCAGTTCCATATACGACTAAATACAACGTTTACCTTCTATTGTGTACTATCGGGTTGTGACTAATTGTCAGTAAGGTGTATGTATACCAATCCTAATGTTTATTTCAAACTAGCGGCCCGGCCCAGCTTCGCCCGGGTGCATATAGATTTATCTACAATAATATGCACGTATTATACACATGAACCTTCCTCTTGAATCACAATATCTATTAAAAAAACCGCAACAAAATTCGTTGCGTAATTTTAAAGATTTAAGTATACAAAGGGACATAGGGACAGTGAAAGCGACTTTGTTTTATACTATGTAATGCTAAAGTACTTTATCTAGAAAAAAGGAACTAGACTAAATGCTTTATAAGATCCAAAATAACTATCGATATAATATAAAATCAATTCAAATGCGATTGGAATGTTAAAATCGCATCTTCATTTCAACGTGAATATTAAATTAACAGATACCGTAATATGACTTTCGGAAATATGATACTTAATAATCAGAAGCCAAATCATTACTTTTTAAAATATGTATAAAATTAAAGATTCATAAAAACTTGACGCCCTCATTTTTAAGAAACAGAATTACATAAAATGAAAACAAATGCAATTTTATTTCCTTATTATAAGACTTTTAGAGTAATAAATAATTTATGTGAATTTGAGTGTATTTTTAGTATAACTTAAAAATATTTCGCACAAAAATACTATAAACAAAGAAAAGAAGCTGATGCGGTAGCGATTAAGTTTACGTTTTGGTGCATAATGGTATTCTCGTAGGTAACTGTTTAGCTGCGCGTGAGCTGCGCGTCAACTGTACGTCACACGTATGAAATACTTTTGACATTAATACTCGTATTTATTGATACGATTGGTAGGATGTTTCCTTACTATGAAAATCGAAACTGCACATGTGTTACACCTTGTTAATCGGACTTAACCGTCATTTGAGACATCAAATGAATACCTACCGATCAAATTGTGATCTGTGTCAACGCGCTACAGTAGAATACGCTAAAGCACTCCCGTGACGCGAACTTGACCCGACTGTATTACGACTTACGAGCATACGAAAAGGGCTGTTTTGATCGAATCGTAATTGACTATGTATCTTTGCCAATTATTACTAAAATTGAGCCTACTGATTGAGTTTATTTTACATTATATTTGTTAATAATAAAAAAGATATTATTATAACTTAAAAGAAATAAACTTTTATGACGACTCCTCTACCAATTAATCAAAAGGATTTTCGTTCCATCCGGGTCTCCCTTGTTTTCATCCCTTTTTAATGCCCTCAAAGCACAATACTTTCAAGGCATGCGATGAAACCTCTCGATTAATTAAGACAATCTAATCGAGTCATCTGTAATTGAATCAAGGAACTTTAGTACTTAGTCGAATAGTTTCGCTTCCAATCTCACACTGAAGTTCTGATAGAAATTAAACAATCGGCTTTTGTTCGTTGGCAAGTTTGTTACAACTGAAGCTTTGCAAACTGCATTTTAATGCTTTTAGTGTCAATGAACAGGGCGTATCAAAAATCAGAAGTAAGGACGAACGTGGTACAATAAAAATATATGAAATAAAGCATAAAATGATATTTTTTCAATGCTTTTATGATCGGATAGATTATAACATAGACTTTCATCAGTCCGCCCCGTGACCACGAAAGATGTAAAGTAATCGAAACGTCGGGAACTCAAAAAATGTAAAAATTAAACCAAATCCGCGATAAAATCCGTAAATAATAGTTTTATTTCAGTAGACTTTCATTTTAAAAAAATAACTTAATTTTTAAACCGAACGATGATAAATTTTACGTAATAATTATAATATGTAAATTCTAGAAAGTATAAACAAATACTTCTATAATATAAAGATTTCTAAGATTTACGCGAACATTACTTATTGAAATAAAACTATTATTCATGGATTTTATCGTGCATTTGGTTTGTTTTTTTTTATTTGTAATTTCCAGACGTTTAAATCACTTTACAGCTTCCGTGTCACGTGGCGAATCTGCGAATTAGTCATCCGCTCAATGACTTACAATTTAACTACTCATCTTCTTCTACCTCACATACATTACAATTTTTTCCATTCCATAAAGCATTTTAATCCATACATAAATATCAACGTCAATTAATGAACATAAGTCATCCGTGTTAATTAAAAGTTATAGTAAACAATGATCCACACAGACAAAGCTGCGGGCATAAACTATTTCAATATAATCCAAAACTGTATAAAAATAAAACAATCTATTAAACTAAAAATTCAATTAAGCCGTTGCCACCAGCGAAAAAATATTGTTTGTTTTGTATTTCAGAATATATTACACACAATTTATAGCCTGCCATTTTGATATCACAAAGTCCAGTGCACACAACGTAACTGGACTCTAAATCAAAGTAAGCTGACACGAAACTATTCAAAGTGCTATACAAACACGAATTCATTTAAAAACATTCTTTAACGACTCAACATTTCGTATTATTACATTTAAAACACCATTGCAGCTTTCCTTATGTCATTCATTAGAACACGTACAGTCGTCGGGAAAGTGTCTTGGGCGAAGTTTTTTCGTCTCATTACTTCCGCGATCTAGAAGAAACGGGTATTTGACGGAAACTTATCTGGATTGCTTTTCAAGACCAGATAAGCTGGTTTCTATATTTTTGCAATTAAAACAATGTCTAGTGCAGAGTAACTCGTCAAAGTGTTGTTGTTAGGCAGCGCGATATGATTCTGCATCGAATTCAAATCGAACAAAAAGTTTTCTTGGTGTATGTAATTAAATTCGGTAACTTTATTTTATTAAAGCCCAAACCCATTCATAAAACACTACATATTTAAATTCTACGGAACACGAAATATTTGTCTAAACACGTGTTTACATAAAATATTACGGAGCGTAGGGCCAAGTTGTTGTACAAATGTTTTCGACGGAACTGTACAAATTACGAGCGATCCCAACAAAGATTACATCATGTTTAATTACACGAAATTTATAGACGTTAAACAAACATATCTCGTTAATATTATTATCATTTGAAACGTTGAGATATGCCATTATATTCTTGCCTATAGCTACGCATTTGTTAGCTTAAATACCCCTCATAAAATTGTGTGGTAATGCTTAATCTCCCATTTCGTAGTTTGTGGAATCGCCTTTTGTTTATGATGTATTTGAGACGATAACTCTGTAACCTCCAAGAGCCAGGTCGTACTTTGAAAGTGATTCCAGCATAGATTAATGAATTAATTATTATTTGTGTTTTGTTTAGTTTGGTTAAAGTAGTTGAAAAATATAAATCAAAATATAGGTTTTTATTTCTATTGGAAATTATTAGTTGAATTCTCTGTAGTCTTAATTTACTATCTCTTGACATTTTAAAGTTATGTGTGTAATGTTACGCAAATATAATTTTGCAATTTTTCATAAAATTTTAGAATTTATTCCACATATTTCCCACGCATCTAAATCCCGCATGATCCATAGTTAATGATATATTTGTTTATTGACGCACAACAAAATACATTCCACACTAATTTACTTGCATGATAAGCAGAAAAACTTTACATGCTCGTTACGCGTAGTTTACGTGTCAATGACAACACTCCGAAGGTCCATTACATTTTTTTTGTAATTAAAATGTACTTAGCCATACAACATTAATACTTAATGGAGTGTAAAAATATTATATCAGGTTGTTTTTGTATCGTTCGCATGTTTAATTTATTTGATGGAACGGAGAATAGGATATTATGGTCTAAGGTAAATGATAATAATATTTTTTTTATGATATGCGTATTGTAAACAATGTTTCCAAAATATATTTTATTAAACTTGGTGGTGTAAATAATAATAATAATAATAATAGCCCCCTAAAATCCAACCACACGTCCGGATCGACCACCAGATCACGTAGGGGGCGGATACACGATTTATAAAAAGATACTGGCGTGGCTAACGTGGCAAGGGTAACCCAAATATGGAGAATGGAACCAAAGAGATATAATTTGCGGCCGCTGCCCGGGGGTCGCCGGGGCGCACCTGGAGCCGACGCTGGGTGCTACAGTTCGGGTAACGTTGGCGACGAGGGATTGAGCAGGCGGGTCCCAGTCGATAAATATACTACAGCCGATGAGCCGCTGCCCAGAGGTCGCTGGGGCGCATCCAGTGCCGGCGCTGGATGTAGCAGCAATGCGAACACCGGCGGCGAGAGTTTGAGCCGACGGGCTCTCGTGCGTAAATATGCTACCGTCGAACCTCAGACCGATGACAACGACAAAGAATCTAGCCCTTCATTAATTTCAGAGGTCACAATAACTGACCAATCGTTTCGTCCATCATCACCCACACCATCTTCAGTTAGTTCCGTAAATTCGAGGGGTGTTGCACTGGAGACAATATCTGTCAGTAACCCAGCGCCCACCACCACTAATTCGAAAACACGTAGGAAATGGAGCTCTGACATGAACCAATTTATCCTACGAACATATCTTTCCCTAACTTGTCTAGAAACTGATACTAACTCCTATCTTGAACCACTACACTCAAAGTTCCTAGAAAAATTTCCTTTTATGACAGTAAGCAGGCAAAGAGTGGGAGACCAAAGAAGGGCAATCTTGCGCAATAAACTACTCCCACAACAGACAATAGATTCTATATACAGAGAAGTAAAAGAAAGTTTAGAAAATATACATGAGCTTAATACACAAAATCACACATTAGAAACCCAGTCATATCCACAGAACTTACATACAAAACAGTCAGGAAAACGTATGAGATGGACTAATGAACATAACGAATATATTATAAGATCATATTTTAAAATTACAAAACTAGAAAAAGATAAAACAGCATACAGGAAACTATTGCACGAAGACTTCATCACCGCTTTCCCCCATCTAGCACATGTTAGCGAACAGCGCATTTCCGACCAAAAAAGAGTTATAATAAACAATAAACTGATATCTCCCGAAAGGGTAGCAGAAATTAAAGAACAAGTTGCTCAAGATTTACAAATAAACGACTACGAAATATCCGATAGTAATTTTCAATTAAATCCGGAACAGCGAAACCCTATTCTCAGTAGTAACCTTATGCCATGTCCAGAAAATATTAATTATACAACAGAAATAAGTTCGCGCGTGGACACTACTACTTCCAATGCAGGAGGAAATAATGAAATAGATGAAATATTTTGCCAAGCTTGCGGTTATTTTAAAGACACTGATCCTACTGGTAGACCATTTATTCCTAAGCAAAAATGTTCTAAAAAGCTTTACGAATCTGTAAGTTATATTAATCGTCACATATTGCCACAAAAAGTTGACCAAAACACAGATTTTTACGCCTTACAGACTATCCTCTATTGTTCAGCGTGGACAGCAGCGAAGTTAAATGGTTGCAAACTAAAGATACCTGTACCAAACCCTACTCAGACGCTTTCCGAAAGACCCAAACCACATTGGCAAAGGAGACTAGAGAAAAAAATATTAGACCTACGTTCCAAAATTGGCAAATTGACACAGTATATGAGAGGAATTAGGAGCAATCATTTGAATAAGCAAATAGAATCCATATTAAGACAGTACAAAGTACATAGTATTCATGAAGAACCCAATACACAACTACCTCATTTTCTTGATACACTGAAACAGAAACTTGCAATAGCTAGTAATAGACTCAGTAGATACAAGAAATGTACACTAAGGAAAACACAAAATAGCGATTTTTGCAGTAACGAAAAGAAATTTTACCGAAATTTAATCTCCGTATCTAGTAATTCAGCGACAAATACACACACGGCAATTTTGACACCTGAACCGACAGAATTACGAGAATACTGGGCTAACATATGGGCCTACTCAGTTCTGCATAACGCAGATGCTAATTGGATACAAGCTGAAAGAGATAAGAACAATAGTACTACTACTATGCAGTATGATGGTATCCCCATAGAGACATTCCACAATGTTATTAAGAATCTCCATAACTGGAAAGCTCCTGGGTCTGATCATATACACAATTACTGGTATAAGAAGTTTACACATATTCATCCATACATATATAACCACATAAATAATTTTATTAAAAACCCAGAACAAATGCCCTCATACATAACATCCGGTATTACTTATATGCTCCCAAAAGACCAGAATGATACCACTAATCCAGCAAAATACAGGCCTATTACCTGTCTGCAGACCCTTTATAAAATAATCACGGCATGCTTAACTGAACTAATTTACTCACATCTCGATCAGCATAAATTACTAACCGAGCAACAAAAGGGATGCAGGAAATTTAGCCAGGGGTGCAAGGAGCAAATCACTATAGACTCAATAATTTTAAATCAGGTCCAGAAGAACAAAACCGATCTTTTTACCACCTACATAGACTATAAAAAGGCATTTGATTCTGTCCCCCACTCATGGTTATTTTCAGTACTACATATTTACAAAATAAACCCTCTAATAGTCTCTTTTCTGGAAACTGCAGCTTCACATTGGTTAACTCGTCTGCAACTGAATTCTTCTAATGGCCCTCTAGTAACTGATACCATTAATATCAAGAGAGGTATATTTCAGGGAGATGCACTCAGCCCATTGTGGTTTTGTCTCGCCCTGAACCCTCTCTCAAATCTCCTAAATTCTATAGACAAAGGTTATGAGCTAAAATACAGTGAAAATGCCGGACAGGCTGATCAATACTTCAAATTAAATCATCTTTTATATATGGATGACATTAAATTATATGCCCAATCACCTAGTGACTTAAACCTACTTTTGGACATCACTCAACAGTTCTCCACAGACATTAGAATGGAATTCGGTATTGACAAGTGTAAAAATAACTCTTTTAAGGCCGGACAAATCCATGAACACTTTTACAATTTACAGACTGGCGAAACCATCCAACCACTGAATGAATACGAGTCTTATAAATATTTAGGTTTTCATCAAGCCCGCCGAATTCTCATTAAAGAAACTAAAACAAAGCTTATACAGGTATTTAAACAGAGAATTAACTCAATATTAAACACTCAGTTAAATTCCAAAAACATGTTTAAAGCCATAAATGCATACGCCATTCCTGTTTTAACGTATTCATTTGGTATCATTGGATGGTCAAAATCTGATCTTAAGAATCTCCAACGTAACATAAATGTAGCTCTAACTAAACACCGAAAACACCATCCACGAGCGTGTGTCCAAAGGCAAACATTACCGCGCAAAGAGGGAGGTAGAGGACTTATAGATATTCACAACCTTCACAATAAACAAATTACAACCCTAAGACACTATTTTCACAGCAAACAGACAGAATCACATCTCCATAAAGCAATAATATTCAATGATAATAAGTTAACACCCCTTAATTTACGCAATATGACAACTCAACCTAATGAGACCCAAACTGATAACTTAATTAAAATAAGAGATTGGACCCAGAAGTCTCTGCACGGAAGGCATCGCCTCGATCTGAGTCAGCCAAACGTCGACAAAGATGCGTCGAACGAATGGCTCGTTCGAGGCGAGCTTTTCCCTGAGACTGAAGGGTTCATGATTGCTATTCAAGACCAGATCATAGAGACGCGAAACTACCAAAAATACATAATTAAAATTCCAAACCTAGCTACAGATGTTTGTAGAAGATGCAATAGTTCCTCGGAGACAATACAACATATCACAGGTGCATGTAAATCCATAGTCCAAACAGATTACAAATACAGACATGACCAAGTCGCTCAAATAATCCATCAGAAATTAGCAGCTAAATACCACCTCGTATCATCTACAATGCCCTATTACAAATATTCTCCTGAAACCATATTAGAGAACACATCGCACAAACTTTATTTTGATCGTGCCATACTAACCGACCGGACCATACATTACAATAGACCAGATATTATACTTATTAATAAACTACAGAAAACCGCACATATCATAGATATTGCAATACCAAACACACACAATTTACAGTTTACCATAGCCGAAAAATTATCTAAATATATAGAACTAAAGGAAGAAGTCACTCGAATGTGGCGTCTTCAAAAAGCAACTATTGTACCTATAGTGTTATCCACTACCGGTGTCATCCCCGTACAGCTACACAACTCCTTACAGAATCTAAACCTTCCTAAATTAACATACCTTGCCCTCCAAAAAGCTGTCATTCTTAATACCTGCCGAATTGTTAGAAAATTTCTTCAGGCAGACCAAGAAATACCCTCTGTAAATTTTACTCGTGATAATAACCTCTCCCATACTGGTGCAGACTTGGCTTAGGCCCGTCTGTATCCACTCCACCGGCTTAAAAGCTGAGATTCAACAATGATAAAAAAAAATAATAATAATAATAAACTCTTTATTATAACACCATATACAAAAGATAAACAAAAGACAAAAACAAAAAGAAAAAAGAAGAAAACAATAGTTATAGAAACATAACGTTGGTGATATAACTGGCGGTCTTATCGCTTTAAGCGATCTCTTCCAGACAACCGGTTGGTAAAGGAAAGATCCAATGGTTATGGACGGTGCTTATTATTAACAATAAACTTACATACAATATAAATATATAAATACCGATATAAACAAATAAATGCAAGATATGATACACTTAAATACAATATAATACATAAACATACATATATACATAACAATAATAGTGAATGATGATAAATCTATTGCGAAAGGTAGAAAGCTTTCACCCTTGATTTAAATATTTCCAGCGAGGACGATCGCTTAATTGTAAGAGGCAAAGCGTTCCACAGCCGCACTGCCTCAACAGTAAAGGAACGGTCATAAAATGACGTCCTATGTGCTGGAAACTGCAACATCAGATTCTCTGATGACCTAAGACAATGTGAATTAGCAGTATGTAGGAAGTTAAAACGTTCCTGAAGGTAGCGCGGAGAAGAGGGATTAAACAGAACACTGTAGAGAAGAGACAGGATATGAGCATTTCGGCGACGACGTATAGGGAGCCACTTGAGCCTGTTACGATATTCAGAAACATGGTCATATTTGCGCAAACCAAATATAAACCTGATACAAAAATTTTGAAGGCGCTCAAGCTTATTTAGCTGGGCCTCAGTAAGATCGAGATAGCTGGTATCGGCATAGTCGAGAATAGGGAGCAAGAGAGCTTGTGCAAGCGCAATCTTAGTGGTAGTCGGAAGAAAATTACGCAATCTACGCAACGAACCAGCAGACGCAAACAATTTACGACTAACTGCCACTATTTGAGGGCCCCAAGTTAAACTGCGATCGAAAATAACACCAAGATTTTTCACAGTGTCGCTAAACGGGACCACAACCCCTTCTAGCAGCACGTGAGGCAAAAGAGACCAGTCGATCTTGCAGATAGTTCTTGGGCTTCCTATAATAATGGCTTGTGTTTTTGTTGGGTTCAATTTAAGGCCATATGCTTAAATAAGTAAGCGGTTACCTAATTTCTTATAGAACCTTTAGATGAAACAGTAGTCAAAGTTCTTTGTTTAAGCCAAATTAATGTAAGAAAGTAAAATAGATTTATTTGCACTACAATAGAACGCCTACCCTTACAGCACATAAATAAACATAGTAAAAATAACCAAAATAATTTAAAAACAAAGTACGAAGTAGCGTATAAGTATTACTCTACAGAATTTTAAGAAATATTCAGATTAAAATATACAAACTAGCAATAACCCAGTGCCATAATGGAATATAGTCAAGCATATTCTCCAAAAATGGTTGGAGACGCATGTGACAAAATATAAAATCGACCACCCAATCATTCTAAATTGTGCGTTTATTTAACAACGGGGTAAGGCCATATGCAAAAAGGATTCCAATATCGATTTAAAACTTTAAAGAGGAGTCTATAACTTCAGTTAGGAATTCAATTACAAAAATTAAACACGACACCATACTTTTCGATAAACAACCTTCTGAATCTTAGAAGAAATTAAGGGCGAAAATCTATTTTCGTAATCATATTTGAATATCATCTACCAGATGTAATTGATAAGATCAATATTCAAATACAGCTTTAATGGGGTAGTGTGCTTAAAACGAAGTGCGTGGTGGCCTGTTGGTAAACGGACTAGACGCGGCTGCCAACATGTTCACGGTGGTCGCGGGTTCGAATCCCAGGGCACACCTCTGACTTTTCGAAGTCATGTGTGTATTGATAGTCAATCACCACGTACTAAAACGGTGAAGGAAAACATCGTGAGGAAACCTGCATACCATAGCGATTCATAAGAATTTCTATGGTATGTAAGTTCGCCAACCCGCACTAGGCCAGCGTGGTGGACTATATGGCCTAACCACTCTCAATTGTATTCTCGATTGTAGAGTAGGCCCGTGCCCTGCAGTGGGACGTATATGGGCTGATACAGAACAGTGCTTAAAACTGTGGTACAGAATGAGTGGCTACAGATTCAATTCTCACAGGGAAGCTAATTTTTCTTGAATGCTTAATTTTGAAACTGTTTAACACAGCATCGAGTGTAGACTTATTTGATATTTCATTTACTATTTTACACTTGTTGCGTTTTGGATTTGGATTCGGATAACCTTCATAAAATAATGTATATAAATTAACAGAATCGCGTGTTGGAACGGAATCATAGCTTTTAAAAACTCAGTCCTAAACAAAAGTCTAATTGAAATGAAACTATTATTTACGGATTTTATCGCGCATTTAGTTTGATTTTTACATTTGTTTCTTCCCGATTTTTCGGTTACTTTACTGCTTTCGTGGTCATGGGGCGGACTCACCGCGATAAAATCCGTAAATAATAGGATAATTTCAATGTGTAACATTCGCGTACAGAAACCATTATAAGATTATAATTCTTAACTCTACCATACTATCAATCTGTAGAACAGTTTACCTGATAAACAACATCTTTGACTCACAAATCCGGAATTGCATTAACAATCAGGTGGTACTGGGGGTAGGTCTCTTATTGTGAGAGGCCGCCTAGGTAGGTATGTCGCAATGTCTATTTTTCCGCCAATCTCTATTGTAAATACTTTGTTGTGTTTCGGTTTGAAGGACATTGTAGCCAAAGTAACAATAAGTACTGGACATATTGAGACTTAACATCTTATGTCTCAGGATACTAAGCCCTGCTTTGTAATTTAAGGCGTTGTTTGGTTTTGCTACTGTTTATAAGCGGTTGTATCCCTTAGCATCAGGCGAACGATGCTAGTCTCGCCATTCACTGCAATAAAAATAAATGTAATAGAATGAATTTACCGCTAAGTATATAAAGTATGCAGAAGATATTAAACGCAATCTAAGATACCGACTGTGGTTTGGAATGTCCAAGTCGTCGGTATTTAACGTTTCCTGCGACTACTGCATAATTTGAACGGAACATTTGACGGTCACAGTTAATTCGATTTGACACGGCAAGAATACAACCGTACCTTAGGTTTTTTCATTGTTTTTGCGGTCAAACTTTTGCTTAATTACAGTTTGATTGTGACAAGTAAAAAATAAAGCGGACGTGATTTTGCGTCTCAAACAATTCACAGCGAGTACACTTGGATAATTAGTTGAAAACTTGGCATTAATGGACGGTTTACAAGTTTTCGAGTCGGGAACTTGAGTTTGTGACACAGAACTTGTTAGTGAGTTGACTAAGACGGACGCTGTTCTTTCTCTTAGCAGCAAAGTTTGTAATGATTCGTGCTGAGATTGAATTGATGGGGCTCCCATTACACGTTTCTGTAAATCATGTCGTAATAGGGCTGATGTGACGTGAATTCAAAGTCACATTGGATGACCAGTTTTATGGTCTTTCTGCGATTCGAGGATATTTCAATCAATCGCTTCCTGTATCTGTATCTGCATCAGCCCATATACTTTACACTGCAGGGCACGGCCCTACTCTACAATCGAGAGTATGATTGAGAGGGGTTAGGCCATATAGTCCACCACGCTGGCCTAGAGCGGGTTGGTGGACTTAAATACCATAGAAATTATTATTAATTACCATGGTATGCAGGTTTCCTCACATCGCTTTCTACAGTTGGAATGTAGCTAAGGATAGTCATTTAGCGTACCAAACAATGGTTAGAAAGTACTGCTCTCAGAGCGTCCACCATAATATTGAGACAGATTATCATATACCATAATAATTTATCTCAAATTATCGTCCTAATTCTGAATACCATGTTCTTCTAGATATCACCTAATACAACAGTATCTCATACTAATTT
Source organism: Hyles euphorbiae (assembly GCA_023078785.2). Taxonomy (NCBI): domain Eukaryota; kingdom Metazoa; phylum Arthropoda; class Insecta; order Lepidoptera; family Sphingidae; genus Hyles; species Hyles euphorbiae. Next base: position 5,699,480 of record CM041053.1, read on the forward strand.
TAATTCGAAAAACGTATCATATGATTCGCTCAACTTCACACGACCTTCATTACGCCAATAACAAAGGAGTAAGGACAAAGCACAAAACTACAATTTAATGGCAGTAATACAAATCCTAGGAATAAGAAACAAACGACAATATAACCACACAAATTTTCCTACATTGCAAGTAGAAGGAAAGTACTCGCGTGTCCGTTGATTACGTGTGGATTTACACAGCAAAGCCAATCAACCTAAATAGCCAGATATCCTGATAGCAATGGCACTAATTGCTTCTGTGGATTCCTAGATACAATCTATATACCGTGTCCTATTAAACAAATTAATATGACCACACGAATTAACGCTAATGTACTGACACTCGTGTTTTTAAATTTATTACATAGATTATTTATTAAGGTTAAAGGACAACTTCTGATGGCTTGAGTTTCTTGGTTGTAAGAGTTTGACCGTGAAACAAGATGCCTCGGTCGGCCACAACAAAACAATTTATTTAATTAAACTTTTGTTTTGGTTCTTGCTCTGCATTTGAAATACGACTGAGTTATTACAAAGAGTTGCAGACATTTATTACCAATTTATTTCGATTTTTTTGTGAGCTTAATCAACATTTTGTACCAAACTGTAATATGGAAAGTAAGCAAAAAAAATTCGGCAAGCCCAAGTCGACGTAGTAATTATGAACCATTAAGATTTAATTCAAAGATTAATAACTTTGCGTTTTACAAAACGATCGAGTTATTAAATACACTACAAAGGTGAAACAAAGTTAAAAAGGATAAAAATACAAGAAAGAAATATCTTTGGACCATCTTTATTGAATTTTCCGTTAAAATAATTATGATAAAAATAATATAAAATAATTATAAATTGCTTTTATGAATATTATACAGGCAACTTACATATGTATAATTACAGAGACGACCGCGAAGGGCGAATCTGTTTTTAAGAATTAGATAGAATATAAAAAAGGTAAGACTAATTAGAATTTACAAAAACATTGGATTATAGGTTTTAAGTAATATATCTCGTTAACTACGCAAACTATACTACTTATAAAAAAGTTCTAAAGGATTTTTGGACACAGCTCTGAAACCGACAGCAATATTCACAGTTCAATAAATCGTAAGGTGTCAGATTGTCAATGTTAATAAAAAACAACGTCATATATTACAATTTTATTATTATCGTAGATAAAAACAAAGGTTTTTATTTACTGTCAATTTTAAGTTGTAAATTAGGAGGGCAGTGTAAGTTATCGTGGGTGTAACGAGAAAAAACAGTGATGTTACCGGTACTGTTAAACATAGAAACAAAAAAGTCTGAGTATGATATATTTTTATACATATTGAGTAGTACGGCGCTGATAGTATAATATTCGTATCTACTACTATTTTATGTTAGTGTTTTTTTATTGCAATTAACGGCGAGACACGCTTGCCGTTCACTTGATGGTAAGCGATAAGACCGCTCTTGAACAGTAGCAAAACCAAACAACACCTTGAATTAGAAAGCATTGCTATTGAGCAATACTTGGAATTCTACTGCGTTCGCCGTCCTGAGATATATGAACTCAATATCCAGTAGTTACTCTGGCTTCAATATCTTTTTACAAACCGGAATATAATATTGCATTTACACTGCTGTTTGGCACAAGCTAGTTTTGTTAATGTCATTGGCCTTGCATTCAGCATCACACCAGCATGCTGTGAATCTTTGATTATATGCTCGTCTAAATTGAGCAATGCCAACAAACGATGCGCTAAAACTGTCCTCACTTTCGTTGATATGTGTGAGTACCGGTCGTGTAATTATTTTAATTCAACTGTCAAGGTGTGTGTGTTTAGGGATGCCTACTACAGATTATTAACTTTTATCCATTATTTGATAAACAAAATAAGTTAAATAAAATAATTTGCTTTATTTAAAGTAATTATATCATTAATTATATTTATAACGCATTTTAGTAAAAACAATAAATACAATGGTAAAAGTATACAGTAATTTTTAGATCAAAACCCATTTCCTAGTGTTTGTTTCGGAATAGAATTAACACTTTGGATTTATTGCCTGGGATGTTATATGATTTAAAATTTAATTTAAAAATAATTTATCTATTTGGGTCATACGGTAGTGTTAATAGGAAATATATGGTGATAGAGGATAAATTTCTCTGTTGCAATTTGTCACGGCTGCCGGTCATAAAATTTTGAAACAAAATTTAATAATTGTAAAATAAGGGTAGTTAAATTATAACAGTCACTGAACGAATCCCTAATACCTCAGTCCGCCCCGCGACAACAAAAGCTGTAAACTAATCGAATCGTCGGGAAGTCAAAAAATGTAAAAACTGAACCAAATCTGCGATAAAATCCGTAAGTAATAGTTTTATTTTAATGTGTAACATTCGCGTAAACTTAAACAACAATCATGCGGTTAAAAATTAAAAATATATCTAATCCTATAGTAAAATCTTACTATACAAACTAGTATAAGTACAGTGTTACATTGTATTCATTTGCACAATCCCTACAATATTAATCTTAATCAGCCAATGTGCCAATAATTTATACAATTATCTTAATTTAGATGATGTTATAACTAATGTGCCTATAAATTATACATAGCATTTTATTGTAGCTATTAATTTTAATGTGTATATAGATTTATGTGTTATAATTAGTGGAAACATCAAAATTTATATACACTTTAATTATTATTAAACAATAATATTAATTTAAAGTCATTTATATTTATAATGAGTACCTACATCCGCGAAAGCCTTGCCTGCAGTTTTGTAAATAAACTAAAGCAATTTCGCTTCTGATGCTTTAGGCACGTGTCATGAAAACAATAGTTCGTTGGCAACCATTACTAAAGAGGAAACCCCGAACAAAAAGTAATTTGACAAGAAATGCGGTACTGTACCGCAATATCTGTTCCCGTCTCTTTCACTCCTACCCAGTAAGACTATCTTCTCTCTCTCTCTCTCTCTCTATACGGATTTGCCTGGTATGCGCGCAAAGCTTATGTTTACAATGGCCGCTCTACTACATGTTTATATAATGCAAAACTTAAAATAGCTATGTCTGCCCTATAGTTTCTTCTCTTCGTATTATTTTTTATATATAGTTTTATCAATAATCCACGCCAGCTATCAACAATATAATACAAACACTGTATCAGTTAATTTATTTGACTTGATCACGCAGTGTAACATTTATGAACTACAAATTAATCTTCAAACGACATTTACTAGTTGTTATAGTGACAACAGCTTAGAGTTGTGACTTTACCATTTCAATTTCAAGTGTTATTAATTTTATATCCTTTGAAAACCTTGACCTACATTTATATAATACTTATTACTTTATCTTTATTATTTATCTGCTTACTTATTTCTTTATTAAAAGGATTCCCCCCGAGGAATACACATAACAGTAACACATAACAGTAACACATAACAGTTATTACATAATTTATATATTAAAATTAATATATAAATTGGTTTTAATTTAACAATTATAAGAAAAAATATCATGAAATTACTTAAACGGATCTCTTTTTACACGCTTTATATTAGCTTCACTTGTATGTTTGTATGTTTGTATGTTTGTTTGTAACCGACTTCTTTGGGCGCGATTTTGACCCACTTTAAACGGCCAGATTTCGTTCAAATTTTGCACACCTGTCAAAGACCGATGACAATACAATAATTCGATTAAAATATATAATTATCCTGATTAGATTCGCCAGGATTAATTATTCTTATAATTGATGACCATTGCTACATTCATCGCTAGATGGCGTTAACATTGTATTCTTCCAAGAAGCTTATACCCAAATGGAGATTGCATTCCGTATAAAACACTGAAGCATAAAAATTTGACCTTGAATGCAATCGCTGTTGCCTGCTATCCTTTTCTTTAGAGTGACAATGAATGAAGTTCACGTGAAGTTCATTCATTGTTACGCTAAAGAAAAGGATAGCAGGCATCAGCGACGTCATTCAAGGTAAAATTTTTGTGCTTCACTTTTATATACGGAATGCAATCTCCATTTGGGTATAAGCTTCTTGTATTCTTCAAGTGTCAAATGTTACTACTGACCAACAGATGGCGTTATTGATTGGAAATACAGCCGTAGATGGATGTTTTTAGTCAAAACAATTATATAATAGTTAAAAAAAACTAAAATACACGCTTTAATAAGATATACAACTAAAAAAGTAAAAATAATTGATACTGAATTTAAGATAAGAAAATGGAGTAAAATACATATATTTTATTGTTACAAAGCGTGGGGTGCAGGAGGATAAGTAATTGTTGTAAACACCCCACGCTTTGTAACAATAAAATATATGTATTTTACTCCATTTTCTTATCTTAAATTCAGTATCAATTATTTTTACTTTTTTAGTTGTATATCTTATTATTCCACATCTTCCCCACGAAGCTCCACATGGACCTGTTAGAAGCGGCCTGCATCCAACGACTCCTTGCGACCCTAACCATGGTATCAGCGTAACGTATTTTTATATAATACTTGCAGAAGATACTGACAAGTGATAACGATTTCGTTTTAAAAAATGCAGATCAAAAATGTTTGTGTATCATTCATCGGCTAGATATATTTCTGATTTAAAGACATTTTTATGTCGACCTGCCCGAAACCGATTCACATAATGTGGAACCTAGAATACAACATAATTGTACAGGACTCTCTAGTCACTATGACAGGAGTTCACGGTATATTGTATCAGCTTATATACATCCTACTAAAGGGCTCGGGCCTCCTCTAGAATAGAGAGTGGTTGGGCCATATAGTCCACCACGCTCTCCTAGTGCGGGTTGGCGAACTTTACATAAAATAAAAATATAATTTACGCACACTGTAAGTAGTCCAAGGTGACATATATGACCTCAAAAGCGAACAATAAAATTATAAATAATTAAAAAAACAACTGGTCGAAAATTGCCTTCGTAGGCTATTTATATTAATTGTTGCCAATTTATGTATTGTAAACGTAATTGTTGTTAGAAGAGAATAATTGTTGTTACCCAAGATGATGATGAAGGGCCTTGGAAAATAAAGATTGGATCGTACGGCCACCATACAACTTATGCATAAAAAACTACAGGATGCTTAAGAAACAATCGAACTGCGAATACGTACGTGTAATGGTTTAAAATTAGGAAAATGTGAGTCATACTTAAGTTCCCGGGCTATTTTAGGAAAGGGTAAGCGTCCACTTATTATGCCACCCATTCATTATAGTTTTGAGACTAAATATTGTTGGCAATAATCATTACCAGGTGGACCGTTTACTTCACTGTAGCAGCCCATATACGTCCCATTAGAGGGCCCGAGCCCTGCTCAACCGAACTCTTGATTGTAGAGTAGGCACGGACCTATTGTACAATCAAAGTTGAGAGTGGTTAGGCCATATTATAGTCCACCACGCTAGCCTAGTGCGGGTTGGCGGACTTTCACCATGGAAATTTTACAAATCTCTATGGTATGCAAATTACCTAAAGATGTTTTCCTTCCTCGTTATAATGCGTAGTGATTGACTATCAATATACACATGACTCTGAAAAGTAAGAGGTATGCCCTGGGCTTGGAATCCACGACGACCGTGAACGTATTGGCAGCCGTTTCTCATACATTATGAACAGCTCGTTTACTAGTTTGTAGGCAATTGAACAATGGTGATCTCCGCACCTAAAATGATATGACAGCCTCCGTGGCACAGATATAAGGAGACGGGACGTGAAACGAGAGGCCGCGGTTTCGATGTCCGCAATGAGACAAATATTTGTAGTGAAAAGATATTTGTTTAAAGTCTGGACGTTTGTAAGACCGAAGACTCTCGTAATTTCTGATGTGCATGACACAACACTTGTATCATATTGTGGGTTCGGGATATATGGCTGTTGGGTGAGTTAATTTTATCTATAGGTACTAATATCTAAAGCTGAAGAGTTTGTTTGTATGAACGCACTAAACTCAGGACATACTGATTCGAATTTAAAATTAATTTTTTTTTGCTTTTGGTTCACCTATTTATCGTGGAAAGCTATACAGGGTATATCAAGACTGCTACCGAAAACGAAGCCGGGTGGTAGTTTGAGTGACTTCAGACACAACGCAATTAAAAATTTTGAAAAAAAAAGCAGTTGTTTTTTAAATTTTATTTACTTCTTCGTATTTGGGTGGTAAATACATAGTTTTTTTCTGAAATAATAGTGTACACCCTTTTATTTATAAAGATGCTATTTTACGCAAGGGTTTAAATTATTATTTTAGCAAAAACTATGGACTTGCCACCCGAAAACGAGGATATTTAAAAATTCACAAAAAAAAAGTCACGTTTCTATGCGAAATTTTCAATTGCATTTTGTTAGTAGTCACTAAAACTACCACCCGGCTTCGTTTTCAGTAGCAGTCTTGATATACCCTGTATATCATAACTCTTTGTCCAATAGGAACGGAAAAGTACCGTAAAATATTGCAAAAAAGGGTTCCCGTTAAATAGTATCTTCACCCGGGCGAAGCCAAGCCAGACTGCTGTACTAGTTTGTTTCAAGTATGATGTCTTTTGAAAACGAGTAATACTCGTGTATGAACCAAATATTTAATTTGTAATTGTGTCATCTTTCACTACACGTTGGGTGTTGGTAATGGAAGCATTGTTTGCTCTCATCGCTATTGGATGTTTGAGATTGAATTTCTACGTTTTGTTTATCTTCACGATGGATTATTGTGAGCACTTGAATGGAATGTGAAGTGTAATTTTAACAGAAGTTTATGTTTTCGTCTTCGACGTCTTCAATAAGATAAGGAATGAAGTTTACCTTTGCCTTTCAAATACTTATCTTTCTTGTTTCAATGATATATTATATAGGTACTGTATGTGTGCTATATCAGCCCATATACGTCCCACTGCAAGACAAGGGTTTTCTCTACAATCGAAAGTACGATTGAGAGTTGGTTAGGCTATAGTCTACCACGCTGGCCTAATATGGGTTGGTGCACTTTATATACCATAGAAATTAACTCACGATGTTTCCCCTCACTTTTATAGTAAGTGGTGAGTGACCATCAAAGTATAAATACAAACGTATCTTTAAAAAGTCAGAGACGTGCCCTTGGATTCGAAACCGCGCCCACTAAGAGCATTTTGGCAGTCGCATCTAGTCCATTTACCAACAGGCTACCACGCACTCTATGTAGATAAAAGCTAGTACAATTTTCATCATTTATTACTAACAAGCTGATTTTTTGTGAGTAGTTTCCTTTCGACTAGACTAGCTTGTGAGTAATAAATGAAAAAAATTGTACTAGGGAACCTGTACTATTGTAAGTCTTTTTGTTTCTATGAAATGCACGCCACTACTTCTCTTGTAATTAACTTCAAATCGTTAATTTCAGGCTGAGAGAAACGAACTTAACCTAAGGAACTTATTTGGCTCAAACACAAACATACTGTAGCAGTCCCGCATTCACATAATTGTTCAAAATTCTAGAATTCTAGTATTTTAATAGAGACTACTGCAAATCTTGTAGGTTTGTTTCTTTACTTATTCATATATCTTTACTCACTAGCGAAATAAATTAATGGAGTGTCCTATCACTCGCCTGATGCTAAGCTATACGACAGTTCGTGGACAAACAACACTATCCATGATTTACAAAGCAATGCTTGGCATTCCACTGCGCTCGCCATTCTGACACATAGGATGTTAAGTCCCAATATGTCCAAAGTTACTTTGAAGCGATAAACAAAATATATTCCACTGTGTTTATGTATATAATTTATTCGCTGTCATTTTTATCACATGCCACTTCGATTGTAAATGATTGCTCGTGTCTAAAGGCAGTATATCAAATCTATCAACTACCGTATGCATTGCGTCATTGTCAAAATAACCAATAAATACAAAGTCCTAATGGAAAGACAAATATCTTTGTGTCGTGGGTAAAATGTTTGAATAAAATTCGACACGGAAACACCCAAATCCAATATGTATTGTTTACCCTCTCCTTACAAGGTGGATAGATAATATCTAGTAAAATATTTAGGAAGTTGCTCGATGCAGAGGGCTTCCAATAATCATGAAATCCTTGGGGGAGGCCTTTTGTCATTTGGCGGACTTCCTGTGGCTCAAAAATATATTGATGCTATAGCAAATGCCGGAGACACAGCAATTGTTGTTAACTTATTGCCATTTCTTGTCCATATTTAAAAAAACTGAAATATACTTTCGATCCCCAAGTCTAATTAGTGGTCGTGTATAGATTTTTAACTACCTCAGTACTGATACCATAATCTCTGGTGCCATTGGCGAACAGATAAAGTATTGATGGAATGTAGATGATTGTTTCACTTTATTAGATATGATGCGACCTGATAAATTTATTCTTAAAGCTATGGCGGAAGAACCAGAAGTTATAAGGAAAAGGGAACACGTTGGTCAACACAAAGTTTTAACGGAAAAAATATGAGATTAGAAAGAAAGAAAGCCATTTTATTTAAAATAACTAGAAGAGACAAATGCATAAGACAAATATGCCGGGAATCGAAAACCACTGATTTGAATGGAACGCTTGTATCTGAGATAAAAAGGAGTGGAAATAAATTCAAATAATTCCAAGTACCTCTGAATTTGGTTTTTAAAAATGCTTCTAGCCAGGTCACGAAGTTAAAAATACAGCGAAAGCCGAATATGAAACCACTAGAGTTCGATATGAACATCAGTTTCGTAAAATAAATAAAGATTCACAAATATTTGTACAGCCTCTCGATTGATGATGTCGAGTGGCTATCGGCACACGTGCGTTGGTTGGAGCTATTATTGTTTTACATTTTTGTACCATTAACAGATATCAAATTTATCTTTTGGTCCATTCTGAAGTGCTATTGCGTCATTACTATGTAAATGATTCGCTTAAGATTAATATTTTTTATTTATCTTATAAAATTAAGTTGAAATCTGGCGAGAGATAAGATGTTTCCAGCTATATCACAAAATGCGATAACCAGATGTTTACTTGAGAAAAAAGCTTTTAATATAATTAATGCGGTCCACTTTATTTACTTTTTCTTAATGTTGAGGAGACAAACATTATTTTGCTACAATTATGCGATAAACTAGTTGTTGATAAATAATACTTAAATTAGAAATGAATAGGCATTCAACTGAGCAGGACTGTAGCTGATTATGACAGGCACAGTGGGGTGAAGTGACAGGTTTGCTGTCCCGTGTAGATGAGGTTACAAAGGCCCAAATACCTTAAGATAATGATCCCGTAGAGCTGAGTATCGTGGACAGAGGAGATAATTTATATTTAATAAAGGTAATAGCTAAAAACAAAGTTTACTTTTCTAGGTTTTTTATATGTGAGAGGCCATCACCATAATGTGTATTTCTCCCGCCAAACAGCAGTGTAAATGGACCATTGTGTTCCAGTTTGAAGAAAATTGTATACAGAATAACTACTGGATATAATGATGCTTAACATCCTATGTTTCAGAATGGTGAGCGCAGTAGAATGTCAAGCATTTCTTTATTATTCACGGTGTTTAGTTTTGCTACCATCCATTAGTGCTCGTATCGCTTACCATAAGGCGAATGACATGCTCTTCTCTTCTTTTCTCGCCATTTAGTGTAATAATAAATTCTCTAACTCTATTATAAACTCTATTATAAAGCATATGTGAATAATGCAATTAATAGTTCTAAAACAAGTGGCTGGAAAAACGAACATTACGTTAAAGTTAAAACGATGGCCCTGGCTATTAGCCTAAAACAATAATAATTGACCCCGATACCGTTGATCGATCGCTAATTACACGTTGCTTTAATGATCTTATTTACGTACAAATAGTAAATAACTTCGAAGCTAACTAAAATTGTTGAGAATATTCGTGAATAAGTAAAAAAATTTCAACAGTATAAAGATTACAATCTAGCAGAAGTCTAATCTAAAGTAATGCACGACGTACTATTTTTCGTAGCTAACATTTTCTAGAACACTGGAGCTCGGAAATTAAGTAACATATTTTATACCAAGTATGTTTTCTCTATCTATTTTGATGAGGATCACGTAAAAGATGAGGGCTGGTCGGGTCATTTTTTTTTATTTATTTATTAATAACTAAAACAAACATATTACAAGTATTCTGATGATGTAATCATAAACTCAATTGTGTTTTACCGCACATCATGGTCATCGACAACATTGTCAGAAGACATACTTAATAACATTAACATTACAATAACATTTCAAGTATATATAATTTTACAAATAATGTTTAGGGTAGCAAGCAATTAATGGAATATCGGTCACAGCGCTGGCTGCTGATACGAATATAACAAAGTGGTGGCGGTAGATATTTATTCATAATTACAAAGTTATAAACAGTATAGATTGTGGTGCTGATACAGAATGTTCCTTTGGCTATTATTTGATTTTTTTGTTTATTATGGATGTGTAAAGTATATAATATTGCAATTTACTTTATTCGTTTTAGGCCGCACGCGGTTTGCGGGTAATTTCTGTTTTATACATGCTAAACAGCCAGGATCTCGACCGAGGGGTAAACGAAAGAACTGGCTGGATGTCGACAAGTAAGATATAAAAGTCATTGGCCTTACTATTGATAATGCCGAAGACTGGATGAAATGGGGGAGACTCTGACGGAAGGCGGACCCTGGCACCGGCTGGGATAATGCCTTAGCAGAGACATACTATACAACCATTTTCGAGGGAATTTACGTTCAGTAGTAGGCTTTGTATCACCGAGGAGAGATGGAGTAAGAGAGAAAGATGTCATGCAATCGGCACGTGGAGCAGAGAAAGAGCAAAGTGGCTACAATGCAACAAGTGCGTGCAGTACAACCTCAATAACGCATCAGTTGACATAATAATGAAGGCCTGTTCAAGAGCAGTTACACCCGGAATAAGTCCGTAATATACACCAGCATAGACCACCTCTACGACTTTTCTAATATCATCTAGAGCAGTGGTTCTTTTTGCTCATCAGGGACCATTTGAAAAATTTATGTCTAGTCATTGACCATCCAGTTCATTAAATGGTATGGGTGTTTTTTAATATAGTATCAAAGTTTGGTAGCCTGCGTGACGCAGTGGGCTAGACGCCGGCTGTGAAACGTGAGGCCGCGGGTTCGATCCCCGCACCAAGACTAATGTTTGCGTGAACTACAAGTCATTGTTTCAGTTCTAGGTGTTTGTGAGATCGAAAAGTCTCTCATAGTTCCTGATACCCACGACACTAGACCCGATCTTAGTGTGGGGTCAGGACTATGTATGTGACTGTTGGGTATTATTTACATATTTAAAATGCAATTTATAAACGGTTTTTCTCTATCCAAAAATAATACTTGCATTGAATTAATTTTACGGATGGCCTTAGGATGGTTCTGTGGATACCTTGAATGCTTCCGTTGATCTACAATTGTCGCTTTCAAGGCAGATATGACCACCACCAAAGCTGAAGTTTCAACACTTAGTACATTGTGTACGCATTGCTCTATTTGAGTTTCCAAACAGTAATAGCCAGTATATTGATTGACAGCGTTTAATGTACCTACATACATGCCGGCCCCGCGTACCTAATGGATGACCGACAAATGAGTTTCAATAGTTAGCTATTTAAGGTATCTGTGTTTATTTCGGTTCTATTAATACTTATCAATTGTGTATGTTGGAACAAAATTATTATGATAAACTAATTATTAGTTATGTAATTTTATTTGGAATTTAAAGAAAAAGCCTTATTTGGCACTAAGTTTTTGCTTTATTTACTGTTAATGCAGCAAAAAATACATAAATTGGCGATTTTTTATGAAACTGGGTAGGCAGAGGGCCCAGAAGAGGTGCCGCGGAACATACATGATGAAATGTAAAAAGATGACAATGAAAAAAATATATAGTTCAGAAATATAATGTACTTTACACGTAGACACAATTCTAAAAATATACGTACATAAAGTAATTTACCTATATGCGATCAAAATAAGCAGAAATGGTACTAGGTCCTCCGATAGCTTCATCAAAATTATTTTCATTCCAAAATGTCAGAATTACCAGTCACAAATTCCAGTAGTAATCGATAAACAATAAAGATCTTTAACTATCGCAGCATTCAGAACTCGTATTCCGGCGCCTTGTTTCCACTTAAATACTGGTTAAAGACGTCGGCAAAGACTGCTCAATGAAATCACCAAATTCATTATTATTTAAAGCGCTTTTCCGTGTCAAATCCGTTTTAAAACTGGCCGTAATCCGATTTAAGTTTGTTTAATCAGTCGTCGGTATATCTAATCGATTAGAAATAGCCCCGCGGCGTTACCGACTTGAAACAACGGTCGAGTCATTAAAATGTCATTAGGCACTGGGCTACGTGAAATAAAAATGTAATAGATGCGACACACTGCTGTGAAATGTTGGTAAATTGGTGGGTAATTTGTTTTAGCAAAATTTTAATTTAGAATACTCAAACTGCAACTGAAAGATATACTCTTACGGCCTCATTCACAGGCAGTTTTAAAACCTTTTTTAGCAATTTACAGGCGTTCTCAATAATCTATCTATCTTTAACAAGAGATTTCATTAGTTATTTAGATGCACTTTTTGTTTCAGTTAACAAAGATAGAGAGGCACTATAGATATGACGCATATATTTATAAATAGCTAGGTAAGATAAATATATATGGCTATCTTTGTTTCATGAAGCGTATAATTGTACTGATATAGTAATGGTAGTTATTATAACCTCTTGTTAAAGATAGATAGGATATAGAGAACGGCGGTTAATGTTTTGTTCCTTTCGAACGACTATTGAATTCAGTTCGAGCGAAGAAGACAAAATATTAGTTACCTAAAATAGGTTTTAAAAAAATGTCCATAAATAAGTCCGTTGTATATAAATCAATTTTCCATGTGAGACAAAAATGTAATAAGGTACAAACTTCGTCTTAACTAATAACTATATTATCACTATGAATCTTGCAAAATAAAACCTGTACACAAATCGAGTTTGATTCCTAAGCCAGGCAATCAATTTGCGTGATTTTTCAATTAGAAAGACTTATTTTAATAAAACGTTTATGCCACATGCGCATGCGCAGTCATGATGTCTCTACATTAAATTAGTATGTCATAAGGTAAAAGTTTAAACTTTCCCAGCCGAAATACCACAGATTTTCCACCAGTATAATAAACTAAATTCAATTATAATAACTTTATAAATATTTGATCATAAAATCATCTTTATTTACCAATATCTAGTCAGTAAACTGTAAATAAATTTGACTGTTTATTCGTTCCTATATAACTACAAAATTAGATTAAAATATGTAAAGTATCTTTCTCATGCGTTAAATATATAAACATAGATTCTTAAAGATATTCTCTTGATATGAATCATATAAAAACATACATTCTTAATCATAAGGTGAAAATAAATGGAATCTCACGGAAGATATCACACACATTATCATAATTGGTTGTATGCGATCGTATACCAAAACATGGTCAAATAACATCTTGTGTAAAAAGTTATACATGTTTAATATTTAAATTACGGCTGCAGGCAATTTCTTAATTCATCATTATATCTCGTTTTTTATTATTATTTATAGTAAATAAATAACACCTAACAATCACATGCATAGTCATGACCCCACACTAATATCGAGTCTTGTGTCGTAGGTATTTATACTAAAACGGTGAAGGAAAACATCGTGAAGAAACCTACATACCAAATCAATTTATAAGAATTTCTATGGTATTTAAGTCCGTCAACCCACACTAGACTATATGGTCTAATCACTCTCAATCGTATTCTCGATTGTAGAGGCGGCCCGTGCCCTGCAGTGGGACGTATATGGGCTAATACAGTGTAGTCGTGGGTAACAGGAGCCACAAGAGGCTTTTCGGTCTCAGAAACAACCAGCATGAAAGGAATATTTGTAAGCCGCACAAACATTTGTCTTAATTCGAGGATCGAACCAGTTGTCTTGCCTTATCACCCGTGTGTACAATCATTAATGATCTACACGATTGGACGCTGGGTGTCATCTGAAGCAGATGTCCTGAAGGCAGTAAAGTAATGTTAATTAGAAGCCCCGATCGTAATAACTATTTTGTATCTCAACGGTAGCAGTTTATTGCTTTCCGATTACTATTAAATCGAGGTAAACGATAAAAAGGTGATGTATTGTGTTTTGAGCTTTAACCCTCTTGTGGTAAGGTTTAAATTGAAATATATTTAAATACCTGAATTTTAAAAGGTAGTGAATTTGCGTAAATATGTGTGGTTTTATATTGCCAGTGTTAAAGCACCTAAAGGTGACGCAGAGTCACCTTTTATTTTATTTTACCGGCTCTAAATATTCATAAGGTTGTATACATATTTTAACATTGTCTTTTGATTAAACAAGATTTCTCACTTTTATAAAAACTTTCTATTGCTCAAAAATTTTCATATGAATTCGGTGATATTCGGATTTTAATTATTGTAAAATGAATGCGGTTTTCTTAAATTATGACAACCAGTTTCTTTTAAAGAGTTTTAAATAAACCCATACTGGTCCCAATTTAGTTTTCGGAAGATTCCTTCTAACACAGCAGTAAACAGTGTGTTAGAAGGAATCTTCCGAAAACTAAATTGGGACCAGTATGGACTAAATATAAACGGGGAACTACTATCACACTTAAGATTCGCTGACGACATCATATTATTCGCCATTACAAAAGACCATCTACAAAGCATGCTCACAGACCTAGAAAGAGAAAGCAGCAAGGTAGGCCTGACAATGAACGCGACAAAAACAAAAGCCATGACAAACGCATCAGAAGGAAACATCATTATTAACGGAAATCAGATTGAGTTTGTCAAAGAATACACTTACCTGGGTCAACAAATATCAGTTACCGATATGATGTCAAAAGAAATAGACACAAGAATTGCGCAAGCTTGGAAATGCTACTGGGGGTTCAAGGACTTAATGAAGAATACCGAAACTAAGATGAATGTCAAAACTAAGCTATACAATACCTGTGTACTCCCAGTCTTGACATACGGTTGCCAAACTTGGGCCCTCACCAAAGAACAAAATAACAAACTGAGAACCTGTCAGACAGCAATGGAACGAAGCATGTTAAATATAAGGAAATCTGATAGAATACGAAACAAAACAATTAGAAAACGCACAAAAATCGAAGACGTAACAACAAGAATTAGGAAACTAAAATGGAAGTGGACCGGTCACATAATAAGAGGCACTGAAAAGTGGACCAAAAATATAATATCTTGGTACCCAAGAAACAGTAAAAGAAATAGAGGCAGGCAGTTCCGAAGGTGGGAAGATGAAATTAAAAAGACAGCAGGAAAAACATGGACAAGGACGGCGCTAAATAGAACGAAGTGGAAAGAGATGGAGGAGGCCTTTGCCAAAATAGGGCAAACAGACCAAGTTGTCGATGTTACTGACTCGCAAGAGTCATTAGGTTAAGTTAATAATTGTAAAAGTGTTATTTGTCTGAAATAAAGGCTTATATTATTATTATTATTATAAATAAACCCAGCAGTCACATAAATAGACTTCAACCCATACTAAGATCAAGTCTTGTGTCGTGGGTATCAGGAACTAAGAGATACTTTTCGGTCTCACAAACACCCAGACCCGAAACCAATACCTGTGAATCACACAAACATTTTTCTCGGTGTGGGAATCGAACCAGCGACCTCTCGTTTCACAGATTGCGTATAATCAACTGTGCCACTGGCGCCGTAAAACTTTATAAAAACTTTTACACATATTTTATAATGTATTCTGTATCAGCCCATATACGTCCCACTGCAGGGCACGAACCTACTCTACAATCGAGAATACGATTGAGAGTGATTAGGCCATATAGTCCACCACGCTGGCCTAGTGCGGGTTGGCGGACTTACATACCATAGAAATTCTTATGAATTGTTATGGTATGCAGGTTTCCTCACGATGTTTTCCTTCACCGTTTTAGTATAATAAAATATTTTTTTTATAATGTATAATAAAATAAAATTGGATTTAAAAGTAAAAGCTTTTTTTACTGCGACGAGGAATGCACTTGTACGGATAAAGTGCCACTTGACGCCTTGGGTCACGTTTCTTGTGAAATTCTTGACATTTCCTTGCAATTACTTTCAATTGTAATAAACTTGGCGATGTGTCAACACATGGCGTTGATCTACGGTTTCTACAGACACAATTAAGGGCAATATTGGAGGGATAATACTCTGAAACTGACATAAAGATAAAAAACTTGCCTTTTGTGGTGTCAAAAACTACAAGTGTCTTTTGTCGTTGGGTATCAGGAAGTACGAGAGACTTTTCGGTCTTACTAACGCCCAGACCCGAAAGAAGCTTTTGTGGCCCATACAAACATTTATCTCGGCACGAGAATCGAACTCGTGGCCTCCCAATAAAGAGGCCATTTTAAACATATACGCCAAGCCAGCCGTATCTATATTATACTTAATAGGTACCATTCAGATACGCAATGAGATTACTCAAAACCATTTCAACACAACACGAATAAAGCGATGTACAATTTTACAACGCCTTATCATAACGACGATACATACTTCACCCGTGAAGAGAAAGTGGTCCGATATCGACTGGTCGGTATCACATCGCGTGGTGAAAACGATAAAGTTAACAGCTTTATCAGATCTATGAGGCGAGTCGAATAGTTCTACAACGATTAGCATACAAGGTATCCAAGTTCCAAAGATACAGGGTATAAATGTCCCGTTTTTTTGAAAATTATTGTCTCGACAGTCCAATAGCTTGTACTGTATCGGCCTAAATTGCCCACTTATGAGCACGAAACTTCTCTAGAATGTAGTTATCGTGTACAAAAGAGTTCCGTTGAAAAGACTTGGCCTAAGTTAAAGTTAGCTTAAGTAACGCGGCGTATAAACTCCAGGTATGTCCCTTGATATAGTTTAGTCATGTGTCAAGAAAATCGAAAAATAACTGGTTTGTGATCCGTGGTCGGTCAATACAGCTGTGGCTTGATCTCGTCCCGGAAGATATGAGAACCAATGGTCTTATAAAAGAAGATGCGAAAGATTAGGCGATATAGCGAAGTCTGCGTAAGGAAGCTAATAGAAAAGATTATACCGTTGATTACACCTGCTTTGCGTATTTTACTTTTCGGCTTTGTTCAATATCATCCATGTCACAGCCGACTTAAACGCTGTTAATAAAACTAGAGGCCATTGTTACGATTCCGGCGATAAAAGTTTGTAAGGACCACAAATATTTTTTTCGCCTTTGGATATTGCGTGACTGATGTCTTGCAGTATTTGAAACCCTATATGTTTGCCATTTGCATAGACTAATTCAAGTATTATAGAATATCTAATATAACGTGTCTCTGTTGGGTGTATATATTCTATGTCCTTGGTGCCTTATTGTTAACGGAGCAGACATGGTTGCCAACATGTTCACGGTGGTCGCGGGTTCAACTCTCTGGTACCTCTGACTTTTCAGAGTCATGTGTGTATTGATAGTCAATCAGCATGCACTATAACGGTAAAGGAAAACATCGCGAGGAAACATGCATACCATAGCAATTTGTACGAATTTCTATGGTATGTAAAGTCCGCTAACCCGCACTATGCCATATATGTTGCCATATATATGTTGTCGATTGTATAACCTAGCCCCTCTTAGTCGTACTCTCAATTATAGTAGAATCTCGTGCCCTACCGTCGGACGTACGTTTATAGACTGATACACATATTGTTTGTACCATCTGAGTCGAGCTTTTCAATTAATAACTATATTACAAGGCGCACCGCTGTTATTTAAGTCGTAAATAGATTTAAACTAAAACCAGATTTCCAAATAATTACCTTTACACTGATATATTTTTCCATCAACATCCAAATATAGAAAGTAGAAAAAATACAATCTGGTCCACATTTATAACCCTCTCGTTCAGTGATTTATTATTTTGAGAAAAGTTTTAATTCAATTCGTTTTAAATGTGAACCAGACTCGCGGCCACAATCAGTAAGCCAGATCTGAGTTTATTTAACTCGTTGTTTTTCTTTCTGATTAACCGTTGCTTGTACATTTTTTTGTTTAATTTTATTTTCTTTGGATAATGCAGATTGTGTACTGGGTACAATTATATTTCCTACGTAAATAATTTTTTTTATAATGGCCTGGCATAATGGCGGCGTTGCACCTGATGGTAAGTGCCAATGCCGCCCAGGCAGAGTATCCATTGGCATCGGACGGCAGTCCCATGCCAATGGAAACAATAATGCCAGCCTGCTAAGGTGCCTCTTCACACCACGGCGGAAGGACCCAGGATTGTAGGAAGGAGGGAACACGTGAGACAATTTTATTGTTATACAGGGTGGCCAAAGATATTGCACACCTGCTAATATACATTTTAGTAAATATTGATTTTTTTTTATTGCCTTGTAGGCAGACGAGCTACCGGCCCGCCTGATGGTAAGCGGCTACCGCTGCTCATGGACCTCCGTAGTGCCAGGGGACCAGCACAACAAAGTCGCTGCCTACCTCGAGGAAAAATAAATAATATTAATAAATAATATTAATAGTAAATATTGATTGCGTTTAGATTAGGATAAAAGTTCGTAGTTTACTCTGATACTAACGAAGATGGCGAGAAATCAAGAAATAACATCAAACATGCTTTCCCTTAACAAATTACGCCAAAGTTTTGAGGTCGCCTATTTGTAAAAAGTCCTGTGCCATCCATGTATGGCCATGTACTTGAGTTTGAAATAGTAGCAAATATGTATACTGGGTATCTCAAGACTGCTGCCGAAAACGAAACCGGGTGGTAATTTTAGTGACTACAAACATAACAGTGACTACAACTAAAAATTTCGCAAAGAAACGCGACAATTATTTTGTATGATTTTTTAAATATGGTCATTTTTGGGTGGTAAATCTATAGTTTTTTCTAAAATTACAATTTAAACTCTTTTGTACCTTAGAGTATTTATAAATAAAAGGGTATAAATTATTATTTTAGGAAAGAATGTATTTGCCACCCAATTATGGTCATAGGAAAAAAGAAACAAACAAAAATTAACACTTCTTTTTTTGCAACTGTTTCTGTTGAATTGTGTCTGAAGTCGCTTAAATTACCACCCGGCTTGGTTTTCGGTAGCACTCTTGATATACCCTGTATTCCTTACAAACATATTTACAAACCTTAGCGTTAATAATATTATTAAGGATTTCCATTTGTAACATGATCTCTACAAAGGCCTCTATGTGTGGCCTTGTAAAAGGATTGTCTTATCTCATAATACCAGCAAAGCACGGTTGACCAGCATCTACTATTTAACATCACGTCTTTAAGAGACCTAATGAACTGGAAATTAGGTGTCACTTGTTGAGCGTGTAATATTCTCACTACGTGCAAGGTATTTTAAGACTTACGTAAATAATAAAAGAGATTATATTTGAGTGAGGTATGGTTGAATCTTAGCGTATTTATCGGCTCATCAATCTATAGCAGCATATGACTATAAGCGGTGAAAGTAAGTTTCATAGTGTGATCCTTAGGACTAAGTTGTAACAAAATAAATAAAAACTAGAAGTTACACGCAGCTTCTATTTATAAATACAGCGAATTCACCGCGGCTTAGCAAGGATTTGCGAACTTCAATACTATAGATTTTTTTTTAAAAGAGCTCTTCGAGGTTTCAGGTTACAGGTTTCTTAAATATTTTTTTTCATTTAGTTTTCATCAATCAAGATCTTGTCATTGAGCTCAACCGGACCTTGGATCTCATTTCAACATGGGGTTCCAGGAATATGGTTGAGTTCAATGCCAAGAAAACCCAGGTGTGTGTGTTCACGTGCAAAAATCCCCGTTCTCTCCCCTCCCCATTCTTCAGGGTACTCCCCTCTCAGTGCGGAATGACCTGAGTATCCTTGGTGTGGATATCCGCTGTGATCTCAATCCAAGGAATCACATCGAGGGCGTAATATCTGCCACATCACGCAGGGTTGGAGTCCTGAACAGGGTGCGTCGGTTTTTCACGCCCGGTCAGCTTTGCCGCTTATATAAAGCGCAGGTCCGGCCGGGTATGGAGTACTGCTCACACCTCTGGGATAGATCCGCCCAGTACCTGCCCGATGCCTTGGATGGATTGCAGCGGCGGGCCATCCGCATTGTGAATGATGCAGGCGTTACGAGCAACTTAGAGTCGCTACAACTCCGCAGAGATGTCGCCTCTCTAAGCGAGTTCTACCGCCTGTATAACGGTGAGTGCTCTGAAGAATGGTTCAACTTGCTCCCTTCCTCTCCATTCCTAACCAGAACTACGCGTGCTGGCTTGCGAAGCCATAGCTTGACGGTCCACACCATCCCGGCGCGAACCAAACGGTTCTCAAATTCGTTTTTGTGCCGCACCGTCAGGCTGTGGAATTGTTTGCCGGCGAACGTGTTCCCTCGTTCCTACAATCCTGGGTCCTTCCGCCGCGGTGTGAAGAGGCACCTTAGCGGGCCGGCATAATTGTTTCCATTGGCATGGGACTGCCGTCCGATGCCAATGGATACTCTGCCTGGGCGGCATTGGCACTTTCCATCAGGTGCAATGCCGCCACTATGCCAGGCCAGTGTATAAAAAAAAAACAGACTGTCTCGGTGGCGTTGTTGTAATACGGTACGGTTACAAAGCTGTGGTCTCGGGTTCAAATCCCGGGTCGAGCAAAGTGATATTGGATATTTTCTATTTATTATCAGCCCGGAGTCAGGAATTTGGGTCCGATATAGGTTAGCCTCCTATCACGTTGTGAGACGGAACATACAACGTGAAATGTGGGTGTCCTAGTTGCACCTCTGTCTACCCCTTCTGGGAAAGGAGTGAGTTAATGTATGTACGTATTTTTTTCAACATTAAATTGCTTGGAAATTGACTTATCAATTAATATAATAGCTAGAAGTTTATACGATTATGTAACAATTTGGTATTCCAAAATAATCTTAAGTTTGGCGTTCTAGCTTAATCCGGATTAAGAGGTTTTAAAAGAGAGAGCTTTATCGAGTTTAATCTGGTTACGAGCGAATCGTGTTTTTCGAACCGGAAAAGCTCTACAAAGCATCGGGATTTCGAATTAACTCTGAGAATTGATCACAATCGTCACACATCAAAGGTTCAATATTCGCTCTAATGTTGGCCCCAATGGCAGTCAGCAAAACAATAAAAGGGAGAGTTACAGGATATCCATAGTCGAACATTGGTCAATCCACAGAAATCTTCAGTGGTGTCTCCGAAGCGGCATCCGGCGATTTCTTACAAACTTACAAACTTTTATACCATAATCTGTCTTTATTATTGATGCGCAATGATGGGCTAATATCATTTTGGACATTTTGTTTGGAATTCATTTATGCCAAGACGAGATCATAATATTATGACTCGCCCAAACCCTACAAAGACATCACAATCTCTATACCTTAGTCAAAATATGTGGCTTGGCCACTTTGCTACATTCACATAGGCTTAAGGTAAAAAAAATATTCACTGTTCATTACTTTTCTGTTATATAATTCAATAGTTATTGTAGTAACGAATCGGCCGATATTTTACATTGAAATTAAATGTAAAACGTAGTAGGCAGTATAGTAGTATGAAAATTTTATTCAGATTTTTTCAAAACTTAGTGCTGATCAATCTGATGAGAGCTGAGGAAATTGACCGAGACCGAAGCCGTGTGACCGCCATTATATAATAAAAAGAATCCCTTTAAACTCAAATTGGGGCATAAAATACACAAACGTTATAAACACTGTATTTATACCATAAAATAAATAGGAATATTCAACGAGCATAGCAAACATCTTAATATGTAATTATGTTAATCGAAACGAGCACAAAAAGCCCATCAGGATATTACAAAATTAAGTAAAGTCTCAATCGAAATTATAGATGAGTCGGTGTTTGGGGGCTTACGTTTTGTTCCTTAATTACACCCTTGTTCCGTGGAATTAAATCTCGAATCCTGTCTGCCTGTCATCGCTCACGGTGATGAAAAAAATAATTACCACTACATTTAGAGCCGCTGCCAATAAACAATCCCAATCCAAAATTTGCCGTTTTAGATTGACAGCTCAATCTTTTTTCTGATACTATATTGCCAATAATCAATCTCAGTAGGAATAAAACTATGGCAACATGGTAAATGACAAATCGAAAAGTAGAAAACAATCCAGATTGACTTCAATCTAATTTTTTCGATTGATTATTGGCATCGGCCGTTAGTAACTGCCTCGGTGGCGTAGTTGTATTACGGTAGAATTATAAAGCTGAGGTTTTGGGTTCGAATCTTGGGTCGAGCAAAGTCGTAGTGGACATTTCTATTAATTTTTAGTTTGGAGTCAAGAATTTGTGCCCGATAGTGCGATAGGGTGCGACTATTACATCTTGGAACGGAGCACGTATGGCGAAAAGTGGGTGTTTTTATAGCACCTCTACCTACTCATTCTGGAAATAAGTCGTGAGTTTATGTATGAATGTATGTAGGTGATACATGTTGGAAATTGATTAATTTTGTGCCTGTTTTGCTTCAATAAATTAAATTAGGGTGGCGACGGGATATTCGTACATTATATAGGTTCAGGAAGCAGTAAATTTCTAGAATCAAAAGCAACAATAGTGATCATTGAAAGTGGCGTTTCAAGTTTAATTAGCCTTGAGCGGGTCGACTTATTTATGTAATTATGGAATAATCGTGTCTCGCTTGTTGATACTCTAGACCAGTGATTCTCAACCACTGTGCCGCGGCACTTTTGTGTGCCGCCAAATTTCAAAAGTGTGCCGCCAAATTTTGCAAATATATAATAATGTTAATATTATTAAATTATATTATTTAAAAAGAAAAATATTTTTAACATGAATATAAATTTAAACCACAAAAAAGTTAATTATTTTATTATTTGCTTTGCAACGCGTTTTTTCTTAGTGCCAAATTACGATGATGTAGCAATATGAATATGTCTCAAGGCGCTCTTTGTGTGCCGCCAAATTTTGAAATCGTTAAATATGTGCCGCAACAAAAAAAAGGTTGAGAATCACTGCTCTAGACTATACCAGTCTAGAGTATCAGCATATACTTATTTTAGTCTTTATCGCACTAGTATTGACACACCAACATCGCTAAATTTAATATCCACTTTTTCTTAAGGCGATGGACGGCGAGATTGCATTGCATTTGCCTGATGGTAAGCGATACGGGCGCTCATGGGAAGTTAGGTAGGTAGTAGCAAACACAAATAACATCATGAATAACAAAGTTACTGTTGGCATTCCAATCCTCTCGCCATCCTGAGATGTTAAGTCTCAATATGGCCAGTTACTCTGGCTACAATGTCAACCAAACTGGAACACAACAGTGCATTTACACTGCTGTTTGGTGAGTGAAATCGGCATTGCGGTACCTATCCAGGTGGCTTCTCTGATAGACCAACTACCAGTGAAATCACTCGGTCAATTTAAGTGTTAGGTCGTCTTAATCAGGCTCAATTTGAAGTGTTATATAAGACCCTATTGAATGTGGTATTTATTGGTATTGCTTTCATTAAACCATAAAGTGAATCAAGTTTTCGTGAGACTCGTTTGTATTTATTTAATGAAACAACTTACTTGTTAATAAGTGACAAATTGACACCTGCTTTAACTGGAGACGACGTGCGTTGTATTGAAGAATTATGATAGACTGGACATTTCGAGCAATGTATAATGCAATAGCTACTATAGACCGTAATCTACTAATAATTCAGTTCGTGTTGAAAGTTTGGATGCCAATTTGGGCAACAAAGATAGACACAAGCTAATATAGGATATCATAGGCATTTCCCGGAAGAGCGCAGTAGTGGACTTCATGCGGCTGAAGAAAGAAAAGGAGAGGGAGAGAATCATGGATTTTGAGATTAATCGCTGACGTTGGATATCAATGTTTATTTAATATAAAATAACCATATAAATGTACTTCCAATATTTACTAGAACCGTTCTGATAGTTAAGGTGCCTTCTTTCGTGCTCCGAAATTCCCTGCTTGATAGCGCATACAGATTTGGATTGTAATGCCAAATCTAGTACAATATTTGCAAGCTTTTAAAAAAAGGGAGAGAAGAGAAGAACAGAAAGAGAGAGATCTCACATCAACATCAAAAATGTGAGATCTGCGGCAATCTTACTGAGCCAAGTAAACGTGACACCAAACTTTTGTTGCCTCAATTCGATTTTCCGTTGTTTCACTCCCGTGGAGCTTACAAAATCATAATATGGCAGCAATTTCCTCCAAGTTTGTATGCACTGTTAGTTTACAGTGTTGACAAACTGTATCTGTATCAGCCCATATACGTCCCACTGCAGGGCACGGGCCTCCTCGACAATCGACAGTACGATTGAGAGTGGTCAGGCCATAATATATAGTCTACCACGCTGGCTTAGTGCGGGCTGGCGGACTTACATACCATATTTTTATAAATCGCTATAGTATGCAGGTTTCCTCAGGATGTTTACCTGCACCGTTATAATGCGTGGTGATTGACTATCAATACAAACATGACTCCGAAAAGTCAGAGGTGTGCCCTGGGATTCGAACCCGCCACCACCGTGAACAGGTTGGTAGTCGCGTTTACTAACAGGCCACCACGCACTTGACAAACTAATAGAAATTTTATATGGATAATGGTTACAGAAAATACTGTTCTTATTGTAATAATTCACCATTTACCTTGAATCTTGAGCCTTGATCGAAAGTGGGAAGCATAGTACCCAATGGTTGGTGAGTATCAAGAATTGAAGCTCTCTGAATACATGTTATCGCAATTATAGATATGATTTGAATCACACAAAAAAAACACGAACTTTTTTTGCATTGGATAGCGAGACGACTGCCATTTTAATGGCAAAACTAAATAACACCATGAATTACAAATAAAAATTAAAAGCAATGCATGACATTCCACTACGCTCGTCATTATCCTGAGAATTATGATGTTAGGTCTCAATATTTACAGTAGTTACTTCACAATGTCAACTTATGTGTTTAAAAACCACAAACGGATACGTAAATTAAAAAAATACAAAAATGTTGTCTAAAAGGCATTTGCCATTGACTGTACATTCAACACGATACGAATAACGTAAGTATATTAAATATTAAAATAAGCCATTATTTTAAGTAATTGAATTACCAATATAACGAACCGCTAAATATTTCATATCAATATCATCCATAAATTTCAATTAATACGGTATTCCGAAGCTAATTAAGGTTCCGCATTTCTTCTACTATAATCAAGTTTCATGCGTTGATTATTCAAATGTTTTTGATACGTTATTAATGGAATTCGTGTTATCCGTTGCGTTCTAAACAGGCCGCTCACGTTTTTAAAATCCTTCTTCTATTATTTTATCAGGAATTGATATGGAATTTCCTTTTCCGACCGTAGATAAGAATGTAAGCTTATAGACGAATATTTTAATGTTCTCAAGATTCCTCCTAATGACTTGTGAATTCTGAACCAGAAGAGTCCCTCGACTTATTTTTGACTAAGCCTGCACATTTTTATGCATTATTCCTGATGTAAGCCTCATATGTGAGAGGCCGCCTGGGTAGGTGGTACCACAATGTCTATTTCTCCCGCCAAACAGCAGCGTTAATGCACTGTTGTGTAGCGGCTTCATGGATAGTGTAGCCAGAGTAACTACTGGACACATTGAGACTTAGCATCCCATGTCTCTGGATGGCGAGCGCACCCAAGCACTGCTTTTTAGGAATTGGTGTTGTTTGGTTTTGCTAGCGTCCATGAACGGTCGTTTCGCTTATCCTGAGGCGAATGGCATGCGAGCACTTTCCATAGAAAAAAAAAAAACTTTTAATAGAATGTTCTTTGCTATATGAAGCAGACCTTTATCGGGACTTAATTTACAATTTTCTTTCTTTCTATAGGTACTATGGAGACTGTCCCGCCCTCACACCCACCACTGCAACTCCTGAAAGCCAGGATCAACAGTGGCACGCAATGTAATGACACCGAGCATTGAAGCTCGGCGAGTCTCCGGGAATGTCTAACTTGTCTTTAACCCGCAACAAAATTAATCAGAAAGTTAAATTAATAGGAGGAGTTGGAAATAAATTATTGTCCACTTCCCTCCGTGTAAAGCGGGTGACAAAACAATGAACTAAAGAGGCAAATAACCTCGCAAAAAGACTTTTACAGCCGGAGAAGCCAGCCGTAAAATTAGTTCTATAGGTATCTACTAATGGCTTCTGTTTTTGAAATTAATCAAGATTATTTTTTATCTTCAATAGTTTCAAACACTTTGCTTAACAATAACAATTACCTATCCATAATAAAGTAATATGTCTAGTTTCACGAATTAATTTATTAGGTGAAGGTAAAAAATTAATGGTCGTGGTTCGCCATGCGTCGAGGAACATATAAAAATCCATTTCCGAAGTGATAATAGTCTTATCGAAATTCCCACGGTCCCTTTTGTAATAATTACCACAAAGAACACTACACTTGCGTGCAATAAATCGACCCATACTTTTCTTTTCGAAGTTGCATAAATGTGGAAATAAGATTTATATTTTAAAAAATACTGCGTAGTAGTGGAAAGCTTCCGTGGGGTTGTGGGGTGAACAAATGTTTGTTTGTTCTACATTTTTTTGTTTCAGGCCTAGTTGTTTGTATAACGACCAAGGTTTTTAATAAATCATACGATATTTAACTTTATGTTGTAAAGACAAAATCCTCATTTATTATAGAATTAGAAACACAATTTTCTTTAGTTTAAAGAGCTTTCAATAATCTGTGACGTGTACTGGTTATTTTGTCCGCAAGTATATTTACGTGCTCGATGGCAAACAGTGATACTGAGGCCTCATTGTCTTTATTTTTTGCGTGTAATCGGAAGCAGGCAAGGTCAGTGTACTTTCACACAGCAACTGCAGCGAAACGAATATGCGCATAACTTCAATCAGTATGTATCTTAGGTCTCACATTTTCGTAGAGGTTGCATATATTATATTCTGACATTATGAAGTTTAAAGGTTAGTAGTAGTGAGGATGGTTATGTCCGCTTCAAATTGCAGGCGTAAATAGTTCACGTGACAATAAAAATCAAGATACCAGCTAGATCCGATTTTGATGAAACTTACACTACTTCGAAATTGGATTATTTCTAATCCGAATTATACTTTTTGAGATATGCGTGGACAAACATACATACACTTAAGAAATTTGAGAACATATCTAAAAACTGTGCTATTCTACAGTGGATTACAACAAGAACACGGAAATTAAAACATATAAACAATAATTTCAACTTAAATGTGTCATCATACAAATTAATCAATATAATAATAATTAAAAATAAAAGTTTACCGGCCAAAACAATTGCCGATCCCTTTTTAAAAGTTAGAGTATTGGCGCTAACATTAATAATGTAGGGAATAGGATGGAATTTAAATCATAAGTCTATTGCGAACGGCCGTCAAACTTTTGGGGAAAATGAATATAGTCTATCATTCTGGCTGTTTCACTTCTATGTTTTCCTTTACTGTTAGTGACGATTAACCGGAAACATACAATTGTATTCAAAGACATTTAATGTTAATTAAGTCATAACTTTACGAAGAAATCTGTAAATTATTCTTATCTATAACTTATTTAATTGACATTAAAAAAAATTTGAGTGCGACAGATGGCTTCGAAGTCGGACCTTGAGCTAAAATTTTCTGCCTTCGATTTCTACATTAAGCTTTCACCTCGGCTATCGTTCACTTCTTTATTTTTACTTTAGGTTTTTACTTAACAAGAAAAATATAGTCCCTACCAAGTATAGATCGAAAGTCTCAGAAAATATTTCTTATTTGTTACTGCGACCGCCGAACGATAACCGTCCTCCCCCAACCAAAGTCGGGCTCATTCATCTAATTCAATTAATTGATATTGGATTTAATTAATTACGTGACGATAATAAATGATGTTAGATGGCTTCATTGCTTTAATGTTTAAATAGCTGTGTTGTTTTGTCCTGGGTTCGATCCCATACGGCAACTGTTACAAAGATTTCATATGTTTTCTTGGATGAGTGTGGGTAAAGGGTTACAAATGCTATTTGTGATGTGCAGACTAATAAACTTGAAGGTAGATGTAAATCAAATATTTTAATAAAATAAGTATGCTAGCCACCCTTACCATTATTACCATAGATAAGTATTATATACAGAGATAGATGTCCAACTCTACTTTTTTAATTTTCGGCATGATTTTGCCATCAGAGGGCTAAGCAATCGTGCGAAATTACAATATTTTATGTGAATATTTGTACCTTTTATAAACTCCTTTAATTTTAACCAATACCAAGTGAAATTGATTACATTTACGGAAGTTTATAATATCAACATACAGAAATATTTCTTGGTTTAGTGTCACACAGCCATTTAAATTACTTACACGATAATTTCTCGTTCACACGAGAGCGTGGCGCTAGAATCTAAATAATCGTTTTCAATATTTTTCATCTACAAAGTCGCAACCCCATGATTACTACATCGACAGACGTCAGAGGGAGTGGAAGGGACTCAGACACTAGAAATCGAACACTATGTTATATTTAAACTACCAATGCCTTGACAACCTCTGTGGCGCAGTTGGTTACACGCCGGTTGTCAAAGGAGAAGCCGCGGGTTCGATCACCGCACCGAGCATTTGTCTCGGGTCTGGGTACTTGTGAGACCGAAAAGTCTCTCGCAGCTTGACACCCACGACACAAGACTCAATTGCTCTCTAAATGTGATGCCCTGAATATATATGTTATTATTGGGTGTATTTATACTTTACCAGCGGCCCGGCCCAGCTTCGCCCGGGTACAAACAGATTTCTGTACAATAATACGCACGTATTATGCATATAAACCTTCCTCTTGAATAACTCTATCTATTTAAAAAATCGCATCAAAATCCGTAGCCTAGTTTTAAAGATTTAAGCATACAAAGGGACATAGGGACAGAGAAAGCGACTTTGTTTTATACTATGTAGTGATAATGCCGAAATATCTGAACACAGCACCATTCTCAGTTCATGGGACTTATTTCTGTGCAAGCATATGACAGAAGATTAAGTTATGTTAATATTATGCATACATTTCAGACTAGTAATTTTTATTAGTTTTATCAAACGGAATATATTACTCTAATTGAATTGCATTGGTTCTAGGTTTTGTGAGCCTAAAAAGTCTGTCATAGTTAGTATCTGATACTTATGACATAAATTTGGTGTCATAAAACTATGTGTGTGAATACGGGACATTCACATACATATATTCTTTATTGTATGGCCTAACATTTGAATACAGGAGCTATAAGTTTATTTGACTATGAACTGTAAGAAAGACAATATTTTGTACTAGTATGTTTTAGTTTCGTTATTAAGATACATTTCAAAGATATGCAGAATACGATGACCCCTAAACCGTGGGCTCCATGACAAAGGTTTCAACAAAATAATTCCACAAAACAATGCTGATTTATCACTTATCTGTTTAGGTTGCCTAGACGCACCTAAAATTCTTTTGTTGTTGTATCATTCGCTGTGCTTATTTCTGTCCCAAGATGTTATTTGATAACTTATGACCATACCGGGCAGCAATTCAGATCTCAGATAAAGTACGCATGAGTTAAAATGGTCACACGAAAATGCTTGGAAAGAGGGATCATGAGTTTGGGATGGAAATATGCTGGCCCAGTTGTTGATGTTACTTGGGATTTCTCGGCCTACCCCTACCCTAATGGAACGTAGGAGCTCACCATTTACATTTTAAGCTGCCTCTGTTTTGCGCCTGCCACTTGATCAAGATGGCGAAACTAATAGCTACTTTATCAGACCAAATACGTCCCACAGCACTTCACAGCAGGACTTGACCGTCTTCTATAATGGAGAGTATATTTAATGGGGGCTAGGCCATAATTATATTCCACCAAGCTGGCCTATCGGAGTTGGCAGACTTCGTTTCGTACCATAGAAATTCTTAAAAATCATTTTGATTTCAGGTTTCCTCTCGATGTTTTGCTTTGCCTTCATAGTAGGGACATTTAACGCAAAACCGTTGCACTATAGTATGATTGCAAAGCGGACAAAGTGACATTGGATTCATCTATTCATTATCAGCCCGGAGTCAGGAATTTGTGTCCGATATGGCAATAGGCTCGCCCCCTATCACATTATGAGACGGAAAATACACGCCGAAACGTGGGTGTAGTAGTTGCACTTTTTGTTTACCCCTTCTGGAATAAAGGCGTAAGTTTGTGTATGTATGATATATTCTAAACAAATTTGGATGTCAGCGAGTCGTAATTGCCTCCTATTACAATATCTTCAGAGCGGCATTGTGGTCATCCATCCATCAACCTTTATAAACAAAGTGCCCTAAGCCTGCGTATTATACTGATAGAAAATAACGCACGTAGCAGGGTATTTTTATAAGGTGAAACTTTATGGACTAATAAAGGAAAGTTAGTAATAACTTCTTTCATTATTGTAAACAACAATTACCATATATTCTCATCTTATGTTATGAGTTTTTATATTCTTAGCATAGCAGACAGACTGTACTGTGTTTGTTGGCAACTAATAAGTAAAACGCCAAGCAAGAATTCACTTTTTTTTTAATTTCCAGTTCTGACAAGACAAACGTGCCATTCGTCTGATGGTAAGCGATACGACAGGTCACGCACAGTAACAAAACCAAACATGATGCACGATGAATTACAAGGCAATGCTTGGCATTCCACTGCGCTCGCCATCCTAAGACTTAAGGTGTTAAGTCTCATTATGTCCAGTAGTTACTCTGGCTACAATGTTTTACAAACCGGAATACAACGGTGCATGAACACTACTATTTTGCGGGAGAAATAGACAATGTGGTATCTCCAAGGCGGCCGCTCACATATGAGAGACCTATTACTTACGCCAGCAAACTCAAGATGAGATATAACCTGAACCGCTTCATAGTTATGCGGGTTCCTATGGTGAGTTTTCGGAAGATGGAGCCAAAAAGGTCTGGAGTGGAGGCCACGCACAGGCAAAGGAAGTGTCAGATGCTTGCCTATAACACATATAAAGACCTTGTTAAGCTTGCAGGAAGTCCTTGGATGCAGGTTTCAAACAAATCGATTAGGAGATATGTAATCTGTAATATTTTAAATATTAGTTATTGTAAGCCTATATAGTAAAACATAAAGCTTATAATATTCATTCATGTTCGTCAATGTACCTACCTATGTAACATACTACATTATTCTTATTATAATTCTGTATCAGCCCATATACGTCCCACTGCAGGGCACGGGCCTCCTCTACAATCGACAGTACAATTGAGAGTGGTTAGGCCTTATTATAATTACACACACTGATATACCCAAAATACTTGACTTAAAATAGGTTAAGGAAAGTAAATAGGTTAATGTAGATATTTGAATAATATTGAAGTGAGTGTTTATTCTGTGACGATAATGTATTCCGAAAGTTTTATTTTCTTTCAGTCGAACTGTTGTGTGTGATAACAATAACTCAACGCAATATTAACTCGTGATTATTAGAAGAAACATTGTTTTGTATTCACTGGAATATTTTATATTTTTTCTGTTTATTTGGTTACCCTGTTTAGTTAAGTTACGAATGTACTTCTGCTCTGTATGGAATACTTTATATATACATACATAAACTCACCCCTTTTTTCCAGAAGGTGTAGCTAGAGGTGCCAGGACACCCACATTTTACCATGTATGCTTCGTCTCACGACGTGATAGGGGGCGAGCCTATCGCCATATCAGGCATAAATTCCTGACTCTGAGCTGATATTGAATAGAAAAATCCAATATCACTTTGCCCAACCCGGGATTCGAACCCGAGACCTCAGCTTTGTAACCGTACCCTAGTACCACTACACCTCCGAGGCAGTCCTAACCTTATAGACGGTTAAGAAACCTATTTGAGCTAGCAAATGTTTTGTCGTCCCCATCATCATTATCATCATCATCTCAGCAAGTCCACTGCTGAACATACGCCTCCCCCAAGGGTCTCCACATCGACCTGCTGGAAGCGGCCTGTATCCAGCGACTTCCTGCAACTTTAGCCAGGTCGTCCGTCCACCTTGTAGGCGGGTGTGCGACATTTTGCTTGCCTATACCTGGCCTTCCACTCTAGAACCTTTCGGCCCCAACGGCCATCGGTTCTGCGAGCTATGTGCCCGGCCCACTGCCACTTCAACGTTTAATTCTATGGAATATTTGTCTTCCTTGCTCAAACTTAATTCAAAATTCAAAGG
The DNA here is from genome assembly GCA_023078785.2 of Hyles euphorbiae. NCBI lineage: Eukaryota > Metazoa > Arthropoda > Insecta > Lepidoptera > Sphingidae > Hyles > Hyles euphorbiae. The sequence continues at coordinate 5,731,908 of CM041053.1, forward strand.
AAAGGGACATAACATTCGGCAACTAAAATAGGTTTAAAAACTAAATAAAATAAGGCTGTGAATATTTATAACTATAATTAATATTAGTCTAGCTTAGATAATTCGACCTACTGGCTTACTATTCAGATTTGATTTGATTTGAAATTTAGAATAAGGATCGAAAACTTGGAATATTGGTAGGTATTATTGAAAGCTAGCGGAACACGCTTGATTGTCGCGCCGCATCGCGCCTATTTATGAAACTAAATTAAATCGAGTGTTAATTAATATAAGCTAGTTGTAATAAGAAACGAAACAAAAGAAAATCAGTGAACTGCTATTCTCCTCTCTTTGAGTTCGTATAAAAACCGAACGCACCTACTCTTTTCTCCATAGCTAGCTAGGTTCTTATTATTGTACTACTTCTATTCTATTATACAAATAAAATAAATAACATCCAACAGTCACATACATAGTCCTGACCCCACACTAAAATGGAGTCAATCAAAGTATCAAGAACTACGAGAGACTTTTCAGTCTCACATAAACCCAGACCTGAAATAAATATTTATAGGCCGCATGTCTCTCGGTGCGGAGATTAAACCCGCGGCCTCTCGTTTCACACGCGGCGTCTAACCGACTGCAACGTGGAGGCTATCATTCTATTCTTATGTCACTTTCGTGCTTTTAAATCAATCCGTAATCTGTATCAGTCCATATACGTCCCACTACAGGGCACGGGCCTCCTCTACAATCGAGAGTACGATTGAGAGTGGTTAGGCCATAAAGTCCACCACGCTGGCATAGTTCGGGTAAGCGGACTTTAACATAACACAGAAATTATAAATTGCTATGGTATGCAGGTTAAAATTAATAATAAATAATGACTCATTAAAAATAATAATTTCTTTTAATTTCTTTGCTCCTATAGTAAAGAGGAGTGATGTTTACGCCGTCTCAATCTGTCAGCAAATTAGTTCCGCGTGTTTGTACCATGTCCGTCAAGTGGATTTTAATTAACTGTCTCGTTAAATATTTAGTCCATTGTTACAAGTAAAAATACCAAGGGTTTCCCTTACAGCTGCTCTTTCATCGCTACCGATATATTTTAATTGGTCCCTAAAACATAAATGACTGTCTCGGTGGCGTAGTTGTACTCCGGTACGGTTACAAAGCTGAGGTCTTGGGTTCGAATCTCGGGTTGGGCAAAGCGATATAGGATTTTTCTATTCATTATCAGCCCAGAGTCAGGAATTTGTGCCCGATATGGCGATACGCTCGCCACCTATCACATAATGGGACGGAACATACAAGGCGAAATGTGGATGCCCTGACACTTCTGCCTAACCCTTCTGGACAAAGGCGTGAGTTTATGTATGTATGTATGTAAAACATAAATTTTTATATGATTATTTGAAATTGTACTGAATTTATAATTAGGGTATTTTAGTTACTTACTAGTGATATTATAATATTTTAAAAATATTTTGTTATAGTTATTTATTTATTTATAATCACTTCATTGCTAACACAAAAGAGAAACAAATAAAATCATTGGAAATTACATTATACAAGAACAATTGGCGGTCTTATCGCTCAAAGGTAATATCTTAATAATTATCAGATGTGTAACAAGAGTTCTGCTGTAAATAATAGCAAAAATAAAATGGAATCGGACATTTCAACGAAAAACCCACAATTGTGACAAAGAAAACGAGAAAAACGTTATTAATCATTTGAAAAACCTGTCAGGATATTAATTCGAACGGAAATTAAAGACTGCTGATTTTTGTAATTTCCCATTATTGTGCAAAGTTCTTGTCTGTTATAATGGTTTACGTATTCAATTCTTTGCGGCATGATTTTTATTCGGTTATCAGGATTTCTATGTTAATTTTGGTAATAAATACTAAAGATAATAAAAATAATAAAGAGTTATCGTCATTTTTCCGTCCTCCGATGTTCCACATATATTATATTCACCAATTTATATCAAATAGGAAAATACATTCTAATCGGAAATACAGATTATAATGTAAAATGATTATTTTGATGCTTTTGGAGAGGATCAGTAGCCCTCCACTAGAGATGTACTGGAGCGCACGCACCACTTACGTCCGAACACTACTCGCTTTCCACCCTGTCCATAAAAGTCAATAGGTTCCAAGAACCGAATAGCATAATAACTGGCATTGGAAAAGCATTGAAAAACTATTATCTTCCTGAGCATTATTATTACACTAACGCCCGAATACTGGAACGCAACTTATATATGTATTAGTTGCACTAAACTACGTAAAACCCGCGTAAATGTACTGACTAAGTGGGCCGTGCGCTGTTAAGAGCAACTTATTATTTCAATGGTGTTCGGGTATTCGGGCGTAACAATTTATTATATGAACCGATATAAACTCTACAATAAAGTCATGTAGCTGCACGTGACATCAATTTACATTGAATTTACCCAAAAAATACACGTTTGTAAAAGAAAAAGAACGTCGCGTTCTTATCTTAACGCAACTATTACTTTCGGTGTCGATTTCCGACATCCATAATCTATCCGATACAGTCCCGGATTTAGGAAGAACTCTGGGGCCCTAGATTAATTTAATATGTTATTTTGTTTCAATTTGTACATAACTTTTAGTTTAATTTGTGTTGAACATTCACATTTTGTAATTTTTTATAACAAATAAAATAAAATATTATATTAAGGATATTCGTTGTTCGTAGAGCTTTAAAAAAATAAATAGATAAGCCACGAAAATATAGCATGATAGAGGATAATATTCGTGGTAACTGGTAAGGGTTTAAAAAGCATTTCCGTCAAGCTTACTATTTTACAACGCAACGTTTCTTCTATTTAGAACAGTAGAATACAGATGCAATGTTTAATGTCCACCTCTCGCCCATCGGTTCAATTATGCCGAGTGAGGGGCTGCCCGATACAAGCTGAATACGAAATGCTACACATTTTCAAGAGTCACTTTGACGAGTCTTGTCACTTAAAATCGTGGCCAAAGGCATTTAATAGCGGACTTTATGACACAGATACGCATTCCTAGAATCAGCTATTTCAATTTGAAATTTAGTTTTTATTTCTATCTATCTCCTCATTCACTGGAAGACTACTGCTGAGTGTAGGCCTCCCGAAGGATCTCCACCTACATCGACCTATTGGAAGCGGCCTGCATCCAGTGACCTGCAATCTTAACCAGGCCGTTTGTCTACTTTAAACTACCAAAAGTAAAATACATCTAAAAATATTATGCAAAAAGGGACCTATATTAAAACCTATACTCCGCTCCTGACAAAAGTACGAAGTTACATAAAATATAGCAGGTCAGACCCGACACTAACCCAGCAATTGAGCGTGTACCGTATAGAGATAGTTTATTACCTCTTTTGCAACGCCAAGTAATTTGAATGATTTGTGTGGTTATTTATTACTAACACATTGTAACACGTACGTATCAATTTGGCTTCGATTTATTGAGATGTTGTGGTGATTGATGTGGAGCTAAGAACTTTAAGTATAATTTAATCGTTGCCCTGAGGTTGTTCTTTTGTTGTTGAATAGGCCGCTTTTAACAAGCAATTCTGGGTATTAATTATTAGAGAACAACTGCGTTCAGGGGGGTTAGGCCCGGCGCCCATTATCGGCATCGGCAAGGAAAAGGATCCTTCGGCATCCTACATGCAAGCGCACACTATCGGCAATTATGCTTTGGCATGCTGCAAAGTTCTTAGAGATGACGAGGCGTCCTTAAGGATGCCGCACCGTCCTGTAGCTTGCCGAAGCGTCTCAATATCGTATTTCTCATCATAACAGTCTCAGAGTTGTTACAATCTAGTTGTCTGAATTGTATTTAATATGGTGGACTGGGATCTAGTGTTCATAGCAACTCTTGCTGAAGAAGAAGAGAAATCTAATCAATCAAGAAGATTGATTAGAATGCCTCCCCTCGCCCCGCAGGGCAAACTATCCCCCGAGTGTTGCCTCGGCGCCGGCGGCGTACCGAAGGTTGCCGAAGGATGCCGAAGCATCCCGAAGCATTCTCAAGGCTGCCGATACACCAGCCTCAAGCATACCGAAGCGGTATTTTTGTTATTACGACCACATATCACGGAAATTTCTACTTTATTGCCATTATGTTATAGTATATTGCTATTTGCCACCTAAAATCCTCAGTCGTACCGATGCCGATAATGGGCGCCGGGCCTTAGTCTATAATAACGACACGAACTTCGAATTTTCGGACGCCGTACGTAAAACTTCACTAATTTTCCAGAGATACTCCACAAAATGTTGGATTCCTCTATCGTACGTCACAACCATAGGCTAAGTTTGGTGAAAATGATAAGTATAATAGTGAATAGTGTTGATTTTTAGAAGTGGAAATCTTATATCTTACTCCGGACGTCGAACATCCGAACATTCGTAGTCCGTATCGTTTTTGTACAGTAACCCCCCAGAATTGAATTAAATAATAAATAAATAACACCCAACAGTCACATACATAGTCCTGACCTCACACTAAGATCGAGTCTTGTGTCGTGGGTATCAGGAACTACGAGAGACTTTTCGGTCTCACAAACACCCAGACCCGGAAGAAATATTTGTGGGCCGCACAAACATTTCTCTCGGTGCGGGGATCGAACCCGCGGCCTCTCGTTTCACAGGCGGCGTCTAACCAACTGCGCCACGGAGGCTGTCTTGTCTGAATTAAATTGCGGATACCAAATTGAGGCTGCTGAAAACCTTGAGCAGGGTTCATAAGACGGTGATAGGTTAAGTATATCTATCTATACGTAGTATTCAACACTGCCACCGCTTTTACAAGTGCGGGTTTCAGATTATGTCTGCTATCGGTATATATGTTACGGTAAATGTGATTAATTGAAAATTATTAATAATTTTACAAAATTATTAATAATAACCACATGTTTTGGTAATTATTAATAATTCACGACACATATTGGTGAAAGTGATAAAATAAATAAAAACTCAATGTTTTTTGACCAGCAGGTATTTATTTATAATATTAAACACAGTCTTACAATTATATTAATTAGAGATCACACAAACAAGGTTACTTGTGGCAGTTTAAGGCAGAGTGATGTAAAGCGAATCAAAATCAAAACAATAATGAGCCGAAGTGGTAGAATATGGAATAGGGCAGCACGAGGGGGTGGGTTGGGAGGAGTGGAAGGAGAGGGGAAGTGGCGCACCTCCCCTGGTACCACTCCCATGAAAAGGTAACGCACCATTCCTGAGAAATATCTATTATAACAACCTAACCCTTAAAACACTTGTTGTCAATACAAATTTGCTTCTGCATCGTCTCCGGCGCTACGAGAAGTTCAGCCCCTTCGCCCTTGCGTAACAAAAGATAGGCACCCATGCTCACCTCCGCAGCTTCGGCTTGCTGCCAGCCTCAGCCGCTACGGCTCGCACGGATGCCTATCCTTCGTTACAGCGGGCGGGGGCTGCTCTCCCTCCGCGCCTCCGGCTTTTTATATACACTCTAGGGTCGGTAGCCAAAAGACTGCGTGAAGTCGGGGTGTTCCGAGTCGGTTTTGGGGCACAGTCGACCTAACTGATCCATAAAGCCATTGAAAATTATTAATAATTTTACAAAATTATTAATAATTTTACAAAATTATTAATAATTACTGGTAATTATTGGTTATTATTAATAATTTTACTAAATTATTAATAATTACCAAAACATGTGGTTATTATTAATAATTTTGTAAAATTATTAATAATTTTCAATTAATCACATTTACCGTAACATATACATTTATAAGCGCAAAGCAAAATTAGTATGTTTATGTCTCTGCCTGACGATCGTGTTATTAAATAGATTTACAGCTTATGAGACAATGACAGTTTTTTTTAAACAAAGCCTGTACATTTTTTGTTGGTCGGCCTAATTTGCATTGTTGATATAACAAAATATATGAACATAATATCCTCTGTAACTTTCGGAATCCATACAAATAAAATTACCTGTATAATGTAAAGTATACAAGACTCAAATATATCAATAGTATTTAAAATAAGAAGAAAAATGTACTATATATACCATAAAAATACATTTCTTAATATAAATCTGAAAGTAATTTGGTTTTCTTTCTCTCCGCAATTTCTGATATACGTATACTGTGACAGGATGAGACATGGGATAATTTCTGTACCGGAAAATGGAAATGTTTCTTAATATAAATATTCAAATATTACTGACTAAAAATTATGTCAAACGTTGTTTTTATTTTTCTTTTCCTTACATTATAGAGGCAGCAATTAATGGTTTTTATTAACCAAAAAGGATGAGAGTACATCTCGACTGATGGTAAGCGTGTAACCTGCCACAAGTAGGAGCGACACTACTTAGAAGTTATTTTTAAGCACTGCATGCATGACACTGCACTGTGCTCGTTACTTAAGCCCATTCTGTATGCTCTCTCTGTATCTTTTACGAAAGGTTATAATAGCTACTATACTATATCGGCACAATTCTACGTTTCTTTAAAGAAAAAAAATAGAAATTCTTGCAAATTCCTATGATACTCAGGTTTCCTCAAAATATTTTCTTTCCCCGTTATAGTGTGTGGTGATTGACTATCAATACCCTCATGACTCCGAAGTCAAAGGTTTTCCTTAGGATTTGAACCCGCGACCACCGTGAATATGTTGGTGCCTCTGGTCCATTGACCGTTAACCATAAGGCACTATACACTTCATAGGCACACTGGCAGCTGATACAGACAAATGGAGTGATTTGCGCATTAGGACGATTTAAATAAATAGCACATTTAAATTACAGACTTCGAAAAAAATTACCCCTGTCTTATATTAACTGGATTCCTACATCAATCAATCCTCGTCTCCCTTATTTTCCACATTTATTCTCACAAATTGACTGTCAACTAAATTCTTAACGTCATATTTGGCTCAACTCCCAAAGTCCTTTGAGGAGCTTCAAAGGTTAAAATATTTCGAATACTTTCTACCTTTTCGGGTACGGATATGGGGAAGAATTCGCGGATATATTTAGAAAGTTATAAATAGTTTGCATTCTATTTATGCAGTAATAAAGTTCATCTAAGTTACTTATTAGGTAGTTTTGTTGTTGATAAAATCGTTTTGTCTACTACTTAGAAGAGTTTCCTTATTAGGTAAAAGGTTTCGAAGTGGTAGAGCGACGTTGTCAGTCATGTATATATCAGCCCATATACATCCCACTGCAGGGCACGGGTCTCTTCTACAACCGGGAGTACGATTGAGAGTGGTTAGGCCATATAATCCACCATGCTGGTCTATTGCGTGTTGTCAGTCATGACAACATAAATGAGCAGACTTTTCAAGGGCGGTTTCACTGCCTCACAGGAGATCCACGTGAAGCGACAACTTTAACGTTTCGTTTTGTGAGTAAGATTGCTTGGTGCCTAATACCTCTTCCGTCATCCCGTCCTTTATCCTTTCTGCTCCCCTCGCGAATTGATGGAGTGGCAACACGTCCATAATAGCAGCGTTATGAATGTCCATGGACGGCTGTGATTACTTACCATCAAGTCACCTAATTGCTCATTTGCCGGATCTATGTTATAAAAAATGTCAAAACACCACCACCTTCAGACTTACGAGTATATAATGTTAAAGTAATTTCAGGAAAGGCTAATAGTATAAAGCTATTTTAGAAATTCCACCAATAACACGAAATTCTGCGTATCAGAGCTTTACATTTTATAACGCTGAACTGGACCTAGGTAGAAGGTATGTTTTTATACGGCATTATTTTATAGAAAAGTCTGTAAACCTATTACTATCAATAATCCTATTATTACGAGGTATTCTTTCAATATTCAAGAAATTCATTCTAACAGGCAAACATCATAATCATGTAGCGTCGAATTGAACCAGAGTTATTCAGAATAAATTCGTTCCGTTTCCCTCATTCACTACAATAAAGAACGCTTATTTTGTACTGAACTTGTTCTTATAGACCAGTTTAATTTTATATTTAGATTCTATTACGTATTGTTTGCCTCAACTTCCCGGAATAAAATAATAAGGAGTTTTTCTTTTTAATTTTCTTTCTATTACCTAAAGTGGGATGTAAGCAGAAGTGCCCTTCGGTTGAGCCCTTCGAAGTTTTATTTTGGGAGGCCTCGAGCATTTGAGCAGAATAAAGCCACTTTTCATATTTATAATAAGCGGGAAAGTTTTGGGTCTCGCTGTCGGTCCGTGACTAAATGAGATACAGAGAAAATCCGTTTCAAGGCTCCTTTTGTGAGATCCATGTGGGAACCATATGTGTGAGTTGCATTGTACTATTACAAGTTCATAACATATTGAATTCAGTATCTGATAGTTTAAATATATCTGTACCTGCTTTTATATTTCTATACAACTAAATAGTAATAGTTATCGCGATACATACTTTTCTGTAGTTCTTAACATCTGGCTTCTCTAATTGTGTTTTTCTTAGAGTATACTTGTTTTTCTAAGGCTTAATTTTGTGTATCATGGCATGGAGTTAAGTGGACAATCTGTTTTTCTTTCCATTTTTTTCGATCTAGAAGACTGATTGAGCATATAGGTTGTATAATTCTTTGTGTGCTAGTATTGAATATATCTAGCAGTATATGGTAAGTAGGCGGAATATACTCGTAAAAATACCAAAATGCCATTTTAAAGTTCTATTGTTTAGAATCGCACTATCGCCCACACAAGCAGATTATCACTTCGTGTGACCGTGGGAGTTTGTTTTATGATCAAATCCGATACTTAGCAGGCACCTGCGACCGATACGCAGTTTATACGTCTTATTAACAATTCCCAGTTTGGTTCGCACTAAGCGGATGCATTATCACGTAAGTTAGATACAGTGCGAAGAATTCATTTTTACATTAGCTTCGTAATGTGACAAGATTTTTGGATTTAAAGTCTACCTACTCGAAGACTAAGCATTTTGTTCATCCTAGCACGAATAAAATGCATTGCACCTATGCAGCTGATGGTATTTATTGCGCGATATTAGCTGGTCCACCGGCCTGCCTCTTATCGAATATTCAACGCTGAACCCGAAATGAAACAGACTTTTATGGGTCGGTATGACGGAATTTCCAATACCGTGGCCGTTGGTCGCTATACTGGAGTACAAGATTATTCTACCACCAGTCTCCACAATGATTGATGGCTGGAGAAAAGTATTAAAATCATATTTTTCCGTGAGAATTTCGAACGTCTGTACAAATAACTTATCCATCGGTGTTTCTAAACCAATTTAATCGGTAAACATTTGAGTGAGAGTATGGGTAGTTCTCTACGATTACTTAGTAGATATTAACAATGGACCGTGAAATTGCGTAGAACACCGCCAATAGCCCTTTATAGGATTCACTGTTTCATGGAGCGAGAAACAAAAGCTTTGTTCCGTTGCAGCCTGTCTGGCGAAGTTGAATAGACGTCGACTGTGAAACGCGAAGCAGTCCCTGCACCCAGACAAATGTTTATGCCTGAAAGATTTTTTTTTGGATTTGAATATTAGTGGGACCGAAAAGTCTTATGCAGTTTGTAATACCCCCGACAAAATACTTATTTCTCTGTGTAAGTTACATACATACATAAACTCACTCCTTTTTCCCAGAAGGAGTTGGCAGGTGCCAGGACACCCACATTTCGCCTTGTATTTTCCGTCCCACGATGTGATAGGTTGGGAGCCTATCGCCATATTAGGCACAAATTCCTGACTCCGGGCTAATAATGAATAGAAAAATAAAATATCACTTTGCCCAATCCGGGAACCCGAGACCTCAGCTTTGTAACCGTACTAGGGTACGGTTACAAAACTACAATTACGCCACCGAGGCAGTTTGTGTAAGTTTGGACTAAGTATATTAGTGGATATATTTATTTGTGATTTACCTATCCTTTCATGAAATAGGGGAAGCTTAATTTGTGTACGTAACATTACCAGCAAATACAAATGAAAACTAGAGCTAAATTGGGAAACTTCACGTGAATATCAGTTATATATCAAATACATACAACATTTCAGGTAATTGGTACCTATACTGCCCACAGCAATAGCTCTAATTTCTGAAATGAACAGGAAATTATGTTAAATATTCCAGTTAAACAGTCAATACAATGCTACCGGTGCAATAATATTTGCGTAGGAACAGAGCATCTATTTATTAATAGATAAATATTAAATAGATCTTGAACGAAGAAAACATCCCTAGTAATATTACAAATGTAAATGTAATTTTGTTTGTTACGCTTTCACGCGAAAACTACTTAACCGATCATCATGAAACTTTGGACACATCTTCTTGGACGTATTAGAAGTAACATAGGATACTTTTTATGAAAAGGTTTTTTACGAAAGATAAAAATATTATTTGTCAGAATTGAACATTTTGGCAGCCATTTTGAAAAGTGTATCTGCACCTTGGTGGAGCCGGGCCGGACCTCTAGTATTGAATAATTAAAAAAAAATGTTGTACCTACCCAGATGAGAGATCTGGGTAGGTACAACCGCAACGACACTAGGTTTGGTTCTCTCATATGTGAGAAGCCGCTTGGGTAAAAAGTAAATAAGAATAAAAATAAGAAATATCTACTTCGTCATAAAGGTCTCTCATCGAAAATCAGCGATGCAGTGCTGCTTATGTGGTGCTGCAGCATATTTGCTGAATGAGAGCTACCTTTGCTGGCGCAATATTTATTTGTTTTTGTTTTACCTTAACTGTTTTATGTCAACTCCTCTGTTATTTATTGTGCCAGTAATAAATATTCTTTTCTTTCTTTCTTTCTTACTTCTCCCACCAAAGAGCTATATAAATGCAATGTTTTATTCTGGTTTGAGGGACAATGTAGCCAGAGTAACATCTGGACATATTAAAACATAACATTTCTCATGAGCGGTCGTATCGCTTATCATTACGCAATGACATGCTCGTCTCGCCATTCGTTGCTATTAAATTTGTTTTTAGTTTAGCGGTATTGTAACTAATGGAATATGGATGCAGCCTGTGTGCAATCTATGTGATTTTTAGAACAAAATAATATACCTGAAGGAGGTTATATATTCGAAATTCAAACCACGATATTTCCAAAAACGTCTTAGAATATAAACAACCTCAGGAATTTGAACCAAGACAATTTTCTTATTACTAAGAACTCTATTAAAATACAGACCACAAAATTCACACTGACCTTAATACTTTACTAAATTCAGGTGTCTTGTATCCAACAGCCTGCAATAAAAGAAAAACAAGGTTACAAATGTGAGCCATACTAATCCACAATCTGATTACACGTACGAGAGATAAAAAGAAGGGAATCTAGAAGTCGCCCGCACAAAGGGTTGTAAAGCTTCGTAAGTAGGGGGCCGCATTAAAAATGGAAACGGAGGACCCTTGCAGAATTTTAAATATCCTTATGCTTGAGCATATTCTGACGAAATTTACGATTGCCTTCGCACGTAAATTTGTGTTAGTTTATATTGTGATGGGAACAATCAAGAGAAATCGGTTGTTCATGTCTAGATTTTATTAATACACACATAAACACACGCCTTTTCCCCAGAAGGGGTAGGCAAAGATGCTAACAAGATATCCACATTTAGCCTAGTATGTTCTATCCCACGATGTGATAGGGCCGTTCTTATCAGACACGGATTTCTGATTTCGTACTGATAGCGAATAGAAAAATCCAATATCACTTTGCCCGACCCAGGATTTCTAACCCAAAACCTCAGCTTTGTTATCGTTTGTTATGTACCGTAGTACAACTACTCCAGCGAGGCATATCTAGATTTCAAGACAAGTATTTAAGAGATAACATTTTGACAGCCTCCGTGGCGCCATTAGTTAGACGCTGAGTGAGATACCAGACGCCGCAGGTTCGCGCCTCGCAACGTTACGTGACTGGGTGTTTGTGAGACAAAAATTTTCTTGTAATTTTTGATATCCACAACACAAGACATAATCGTAGTGTGCGGTCAAAACTTTCTTAAATAAATCTATTACCTGGGTCATACACAAAACGAGGCGAAAAATTGTATAAAAAAACATGGTCGGGATTTTTACAAAATCAGTCTCATTTAATATGATATTATCAGAATATTAAAATTAAAACATAAAACAAGATCGTTTCCTCGATTAGGCTAAAAAATGAAATTATAATATTTCGTTTTTCGAGCACAGAAGGGTCTTGTGTTTACACAAAAGAACAAACATATCAAAAATAGTAACAAAGCAAGTGTCTCCATCGCTGAATTTATTTTTTGTTTTTTCGATGGTGCAATTGAGTTATCTGAATCACTAAAGTTAAAGAATGATGAACGGACATCACATAATTCGCTATCACATGGAACATGGTTTTACTCCGATACTGAGTAATAATTTAATATTATTATAAGCTAAATACATTACTATCGAGCCCACAGCACTCCACGTCTACGTTTACAGGCAAGCAAAATACTGCTTTACTTGTTAAATCATTATTACTTAATTTTTTCTGTAGACATTGTCTTTCGTGTGGACTTATAAATCCACAGAAAATATGTCCACAGAAAGGACATTCTTTAAAAAAATTAGCAATGCTAATTTAGTTTTGAGGATAGCCAAGTAGGTAAATTTATTCCACAACTACTCCCCTTAAGCTATTTCGGCAGCATGTGAATTAATAAAACTAATAATTATTTACTCAAGTACACAAAGAACAGAAAAGAAGCACCGATCTTTGACAATAACACTATTAAAGATCTCAATATCTTAATGAACAACCTACGCTGGGCTCAGTCATTAAATCCAACGTGACCGATGCCACCCGTCAGTGTGGCCAATTTTTTTTTTTTTTTGTAAAATATTATTTTATTCAGGCCAATTTATTCGGTGGAATTTAAGGTCCACAGAAAAGTCGCAGTACTGTGTAACCAACAGTTTATTGAATTTTTTGTGGAGTCACTTTAACATATATTAATTTACTCAGTAAAATTTTAATAGTCAGTATATATACTAATGATATTTAATATAACTTAAATAGATAACGCATATCAAGTATGAGAAATATCTATCAAAATATGCCAAGTGCGTTTACGAACAGTCCACAGAAGGGGACATTTGAGGAAATTTTTGTTGTTATATTAATCATTGCTGAAGATAATTCATTATTTGGTATATGTCTTAATAGTAATACTTGTAAGTCATTTACCAAAATTAAGTCAGAGAATCAATCGAGAAATTTGAAGATAATATTCATTCTGAACATGCGTATGTGTGTGACCCACCTACGGTCACAACTATGTTAGTGACTGTTGAAAAAATAGTAGTCTATTTATTTGACTGATCATTTGGTGTAGTGATAAACCAGTTTTGACACTAAAAGATGGAATTTTTATCTTCATGAAAACAGGTGATCATACCATTTTCCAAGTCCATTTTTGTTATTTACAAAGGCTAGGACATTGTTAGGACTCTTTATAACTTATGAAATAGGCGCATAAATCTTTTCAAAACTTTTTCTAGTTCATTCTTTTGTAATAGTCGTTTGATGGAAACTGAATGCGCGCGGTGTTGGATTATTTCCCTTAGGGGTTGGCGCCAATCAGGTGGCCATAAAAGTATGGGCCTATTATTTTTTGTGTTATATCTATCCATCTGTATCATCTTTCTTCATCAGTGTATCTTAACCTTTTAGGCATAAGGGACCATTTGAAAAAAAATCTTTCTAGCTATTGACCACGCAGTAGGTTGGTTTGGTTGTCCTAAGTGATCATACATTTTTGAAATATGAATAAATAAAGGGGATTTCTATCTGTCCATGACTAAAACATGCATATTATTTTATGCCTGGCCTCAAGATAGCTCTGAGGCCCTTGGAATGCTTCAAGAAACCACCAGTGGTCCGTGGACCATCGGTTAAAAAGCACAAGGGGCTTGGGGCTCCAAGTTGGCTTTCTACAATCGTAATCGCCAGTAGAAAACTTAACATATTATGAGTCAGGGTGACGAGTGCAGTGGATTGCCAAGCATTTCTTTGTTATTCATGGTGTTGTTATTATCCATAAGCGGTCGTATCGCTTACCGTCAGGCGAATGGCATGTACTTATGCCCTTTCATCAAGTGAAAAATTCATAACCAGGTTATTAGAAGATTATAAATGTGTTCTAAATCGCTGCAATATTACTGGCTTATTATGGAACGTGTTCATTTGCCCTTCGGATTATAGACTTTTCGCGTGTAATGCGAATAGATCTAATGAGGTTTTATATGAAGGCTAGTGTTGGTCGCCTCTTTGGTCGCTTTATTGTAGAAAAATGCATACTAGACATTGTCCTGCCAGTGCAAGGGTTTGTCTGTTCGGATAGTCACCACGGTATACAAAAGTACTTACTTACGATACAGAGTATACTGATACTTCATTAATTTACTTACGCCCAAATACTGGAACGCAACTTAAATATAAGTTGCGCTTAACTATGTTAAACCCGATTAAATGTACTGGCTAAGTGGGTCGAGCGCTGTTAATAGCAACTTATTGTTTGAATGGCGTTCCAGTATTCGGGCGTTAGCCACATTAAATATAGATAACGTAAATGTCCATACTTAAAATAAATATTTGCTTATAAATTATAACAAATTATTACTGAACTGCTCTGATTTAAACTAACTTGTAAATTTTGTAAAAATCACTACAATACAAACTGGTTTTGAAATGAGCAACGCTAGAGTTTCATACCGGTTCTTCTCTAATGTGTAATTTGTTCTTCTTTCCGAACCGGGTGGTGGATCAAAAAATGACTAAATCTAAACGTTGTTGAAGATTTTATTGGATTCAATAAAGTATTTTCCTTTTTTCTCAAATTTACAATGGCAATATAAAGTGCTGTCTATTGACATTAACTACATCACAGGAATTGTCGGTAAATATCAAGCCACTCTTTTCGCTTGTAGAAAATCTGGACTGGTATAAAGTTACAATCATACATAATAAAACCTCGCCATAATTATTTCAGTTCTTTCCTTTATGAAACAAAGGCACCCACGCAATCATAGTATTATACATAGTCATAATTGGTTTTAAAACAAAGTTATAATGAAATATTGTCCTTTAATTTTCTTACATACAAATAGTACTTAAGCTTACGAGAAACTTATTAAAATGGTTTATTAGACGTATATTTAATTTACTAAGTTATGAAGGAATTATAAATGAATTTGATAATGATTATTCTGCGTATTGGCAAATACAACATTGACAAGTAATAGAAATAAAAAACTAATTAATACAAAATTAAGATTAAACAAATTGAGTCGTAGTGTTTTAGATTCTTTGTCTAATTCAGAAAATAATTTATTTTTTGTTATTTAGCTTTTGTTTATGTGCCTACCTCGTTTTTTCTACTCCAACCAAAGGCTGGCTAGGAAAGATTTCCTCAGGCATTAAGTCCGCCTGTATACTTTGAATATCTGTATCTGTATCTGTATCAGCCTATATACGTCCCACTGCAGGGCACGGGCCTACTCTACAATCGAGAATACGATTGAGAATTACTTTGAATATAAGGCGTTAAAAATAATAATAATAAAAAGCAGTTATACTGATTACATGTAGGATAGTCAGGAAGCTCCTACAAATGAAATAAAATAGTTAGAAACTTAAAAATGAAACTTACCTTAGGCCCGAATGTTTCATGTGTTGTTTCGTGCCGAGTTTTCAATAATAAATAATAATAATAAAATAACGATGATGATGATGCGAAAAAGATGTCATTATTAAGAAAAAATGCCAGCACTTAAAAATTATGGAACGTGACAAGATTTGAACAAAAACCCTAAATCGTGGACAGGTAATATTCACAAAACCTTTAAAATATGGTCAAGATAAACCACAGATTTCAACCAGCAACACATATAAGGCACTAAAACTGAGAAAAACGCAAAATTTCCCCAACCGAGAACCGAAGCTAAAACCTCGCAGCCCACACTCAATTTAACCATTGGACCGGCGCGGCGCGGCGACCTAAAATTGCAGCATTATTATTCTAGTATTAAATTAGGGTTGATTTAAAAGCTAGTCGTCCAAGAAATATAGCGTAGCTGTGAAAAGCAAGCAAATGAATAACAGCTTCTTTTGTTCCCATTCGGAATTACAATGGAAAAATACAAAAGAACATTCTAGAATTGAGTGTTACGTAATACAAGTTGTCTTGCGACTTTACGCGGTGATATATGAGGGACCATTAATATTATTACAATGATTATTTTTAAAACACACTGTGGATATATTTTGTTTTTTTTTTTGTCACAATGATCTCATCACGTATATGATTATGTATTTAGTGGGATGTAATAATATCTAATCATCATAACTATTAAAATAAATAACTTATATTTACTATAAACTGCGTATGTTTGTCTACTTGCACGCACTCACGCTTTAGCTTCTCAATCGATCTTGACAAAAAGAAAAAATATAGGGCACTTTGTAATCGACAAATAAGCTACTTGTATTTTTGTTATTAAATTGAAATTCCAAGGAGTGAAGGATGTGGCGGTGATAAGTGAATATGAAGAATAATTTATTACATTTTAAACTTGATGTTGATGATTGTGGAGTGGACTATAGTGCATGTGTGTGTGTGTGTGTTGGTGTGTTTGTGCGTGTGTGTCATGTTAACTGTGCCAAATTGTGGATATCATAAGAAAAAAATTGTACCTAATTTATTGTTGACAGTAACATAATATATCGTTGTCCATTGTTACTTACAGACATATTACTTTGTTATTAGTGTTAATGAATAATAATAAGTGCTGAATTCAATATGTATCTGCGATTTGGTAAATGTATAATTCATGTTTGCATATGACGTAAAAAACACATTAAAATATTTTTAAGCTTGTATCCAATTATTTACTTGACAAGATGGAAAGATGGTCGTCAGGCCACTGACATGATATTGCCAAATTTAACATAATATTATTTTAGATGACTCAGTAAATGTTTTTTTGCAATATTGACATCCGCCTGATGGTATATACGCAATACGCTCATGGACAGCAGCAAAACTAAACACTGAGACAAAAAATGTTAAGTCTCAATCTTCTTCTTCTTCTTCTACCTGGCGTTATCCCGGCCGGTGCCAGGGTCCGCCTTCCGGCAAATTCTCCTCCATTTCGCCCGATCTTCGGCATCCTCAATAGTAAGGCCATTGACCCTCATATCTTCCTTGACGACATCGAGCCAGCGCTTCTTGGGTCTACCCCGCGGTCGAGGTCCGGGAATATTGAGGCTCAGGCACACATTACCGACGTACTCCTGCGGTTTCCTTAGGACGTGACCATACCATCTCAAGCGGGATTCCTGGAGTTTATCAGCCACATCGCGGACACCAAGACTGCCACGGATGTGCTCGTTACGGATTTTGTCCAAACGCGTAACGTTGCACATCCACCGCAGCATCTTCATCTCCGCGACGTGAACCTCCTGGACGTGCCGCTTGAGGGCAGGCCACGTCTCAGAACCATACAGGAGCACCGGCCGCACGATGCTTTTATAGATGAGACCCTTGAGCCTCATCGGCATCCTGCGGTCGCAGAGTATGCCTGAGACCTCCCTCTACTTAGCCCAAGCAGCGCTTATACGGGCTTTGACGTCAAGGTCGATGTCACCGGACTCATGCAGTACGGACCCAAGGTACTTGAACTTGTCCGTCTTCACGGCAAGTTCGTTCCCTATCACGATGCTTTGGGGGTCCGTACTCCCGCAAGCCATGTACTCGGTCTTCGCCACATTTAACTTCAGACCACCGCTCTCGAGTGTCTCCTTCCACCGGTTGACCTTGCGCTCCAAAAGTCGCCGGTCCTCCTCTACCAGTGCAATGTCATCGGCATACATCAACAACCAGGGCGCAGGGTCCTGGATGTGAGACGTAATGGCGTCGAGCACAACACTAAAGAGGAATGGACTCAGCGCCGAGCCTTGGTGCACACCGACATCAATCGGGAAAGGATTCGTATCGCCAACGGCGGTCCGAACGAAGGACTCGGATCGGAGGTACATGTCTCTGATAATGTCCACATAGGCTTCCGGTATTCCTTTCACCCTCATCGCCCACCAGATTGCCTGTCGCGGCACACAGTCGAAGGCCTTCTGCAGGTCCAAGAAAGCCATGTGCAGTGGCTTCTTCTTCGTCCTGTATGCCTCGCCGAGCATCCTGAGTGCAAATATCGGGTCAGTAGTACCACTACCAGGACGGAAGCCATATTGACACTCAGAGACAGTACACTCTTGGCGGAGCCTGGCCTCGATGACGCGTTCGAAGAGCTTCATGGTATGACTCATGACCTTAATGCCGCGATAATTACCGCATTCCTGAACACAGCCTTTACCCTTGTATACGGGAGTTATCACACTCAACCGCCATGAGTCAGGCATGTTTTTGGTATTCAGGATGCGGTTGAATAACGCAGCAAGAAGCTCCACACCATGAAGCCCCAACGACTTCCACGCCTCTATCGGAATATGGTCAGGCCCTACCGCTTTCCGGTTCTTCATGCGACGAAGACTACAGAGAACTTCTTCAGGTGCAACAGGTGCAACAAGACCTTGGTCTCAATATCTAAAGTAATTTCTCTAACTACAATATTGTTCAACCTGGAACACAACAGTACATTTACACTGTTATTTGGTGGGAGAAATAGACATTGCGATGGTACCTATCCAAGCGGCCTCAAATATCAGATCCTACCACCAGTTTTCTGTTTATTTTCCTTCAGTCTTAAAATTCGCGTGTTCCCAAATTGAAACAAACTGTTCATTATATAAATAAATTGATTGATTTACTACAATAATCCTAGAAACCCAATTGTCACAGACATAGTTCTGACGGTCCAGAAGGTGAATGGTTTGGCTTGGTGGACTTTACAAACCATAGAAATTGTTACAAATCGCTATGTCATACAAGGTTTCCGCATGATGTTTCCTTCACCGTTATAATGGTTAGTGATTGACTATCAATAAAAACATGAATCCAAAAAGTCAGAGGCGTGCCCTGGGATATGAACCCGCGACCACCGAGAACATGTTGGCAGCTATGCCTGGACCGTTACATACTGGCCACCACGCACTTTCCTTACTTATCAGTACAAGAAACTAAAATATTAATTCAATTACTACAATATTTAAAGTAATGTTTTTCACAATTACCTTTCGAAAAACATTTATCCAACAAAGTTTGTATTCGTAAACGGTCATTATTTTGTTTTGGAAACCTGTTGGCGAGCGGAAGCCCCGTACCATAAAGAGCACGTCTCATTAATTTTTTGTACTGACCACCTGTATAGACGAAGGGAATCGAATTATTTACGCCTCCTGTTTTTATTTTAATGTTTTGTTTTTATTAATCCAAACGGAATTCTTTAACTTTGATGCCGAGTACAGTTAACGTGCACTTTAAATGATTTTGTGAGGAACTTTGAATTTAGAAACAAAATAAATTTAATTAGCCGGTATTAAGAAATTACCTCTGCTGCCATATTTTACTGGAGGTAGGTCTCTCATATGTGAGAGGCCGCCTGGGTATGTACCACCCCAATGTCTGTTTCTCCCGCCAAACAGCAGTGTAAATATACTGTTATGTTTAGGTATAAAGGATATGGTAGACACAGTACTACTACTACTACTGTACCTACTGGACATATTGGGACAATATCTCATCTCAAGTCAGTCTCAAGATGTCGAGCGCAGTGGAATGTCAAGTATATTTTGTAATTCAAGGTGTTGTTTAGTTTTGCTACTGTTATTTTTCTTATTGTCATGAATGGTGAGCCGAGCAATTAACCTGATAGTAAGCGGTATGACTGCTCATGAACAGTAGCAAAACCAAACAGTACCTTGAATTAAAAAGAAATGCTTGGCATTCCACTGCGCTCGCCATCCTAAGACATAACATGTTAAGTCTCAATATATTAATAGTCCAGTAGTTACTCTGGCTACAATATTCTTCAAACCGAAACACAACAGTGCATATACATTGCTGTTTGGTAAGAGAAATAGACATTGCGGTGGTACCTACCAAGGTAGCTTCTAACATATGAGAGACCTACCACTAGTAAGTCAAATTGAACTGCGTCGGTCTTATTTTTAAATGCATTGTTACT
Source organism: Hyles euphorbiae (assembly GCA_023078785.2). NCBI lineage: Eukaryota > Metazoa > Arthropoda > Insecta > Lepidoptera > Sphingidae > Hyles > Hyles euphorbiae. Next base: position 5,752,071 of record CM041053.1, read on the forward strand.
CTTGAACCATTATAAAATCAGATAAAAGTTATAACACAGAATACTAACCACCTTATGCAAAAGAAGTTAACGCAGTATTTGCCGTTAATATGAACTGACCCTTAAAATTTATTCATAATCGTCAAAAATCACTAATCAGCTATATTACAGCGCATTAACTTTGAAATGGCTGAGAATATTCTGTGGTTATAAAGACTCATACCGCTGTAAAAAACTGGTACACATACCGAGTATATCAAGACTGCTACCGAAAACGAAGCCGGGTGGTAGTTTTAGTGACTACAAACACTATGCAACCAAAATTTGCGCAAAAAAACGCGACAATTTTTTTTATGATTTTTTAAATCTCATCATTTTTGGGTGGTATATCCATAGTTTTTGCTGAAATAATGATTTTAACTCTTTTATACCTTAAATTCTTACACTATATACACTATTATTTTAGGATAAAAATGTATTTACCACCCAAATACGACGATAGGAAAAAAATAACAAAAAAAATCGTCGCTTTTTTTGCAGCATTTTATATTGCATTGTGTCTAAAGTTGGTTAAACTACCACCCGGCTTCGTTTTCGGTAGCAGTCTTGATATGCCCTGTATAAACATTAATGTGCTTACACGATTTAAATATTATGATGAATCAAAGTATACAGCAAATGGAAAAGTAAATTATCTACCAGCACACTGATTGTAAAATGCGATATTTATACATTCATGAGATGCACACAGTTGATTGAGCTCAAATGAAAATAAAACATACAATTCTGCCTTTCAACTGAAACTCTGAAAACATTTACCATTTCAGACATCTGTATACGTAATTCTTAGTTAACAATTTGGGAGCACTAGGATATCTAGACTTAGGTAATATAATTAAAGTTCTGCACATTCTTAGGAAGAGCTGACGAGTTTAAACGTAATTGTTCGTTTTCGTTGTTCTACTGAACCCGGATAAATGAAAGGCCAAGTCTAAAATACTGGGATAAGTGATTCGCTTATCTTATTTATCCTTAACTTTCGACCGCTATAAGTTTTCTTCACGCTGTCCTTATCCCTAACATGGTTGTGTAACATTTTTTTCTACTTCACTTTGACTGGTGGTAGGTCTTTCATAGTCAGAGGCCGTCTGGTTGGGTACCACCGCAATGTCTACTGCTCCCGCGAAACATCAGTGTAAATGCACTGTTTTATTTCCGTGTCAAGGAAATTGTAGCCAGAGTAACTAGTGGACATATTGAGACTTAACATCATATATTTCCATTTCGCAGGCGCAGTAGAATGCCGAGCATTGCTTTGTAATTCAGGAGCGATCGTATCGGTTGCCATCAGGCGAATGGCATACTCGTTTCGTCATTCATTGCAATTAAACAAAAAACTTGCAAATTGATTTTCTTATATTTTTTGAACTGACATCAACTCTTTCCTTTTAACTCTGGCGTAGTAAGGATTGATATATTTCACAGAGTATTTAATTAATTATAATTAATAAATTGAATTCTAGGGCACAATTTTAACTTTAACAAGTAACTACAGCAGGGTAATGGCTTTATCCCTTGAATAATTAAAGAACTACTTTTTTTTTGGCAAAGCCTAAACCATAATAATATTATAAGACGAATATAAATGTTGCGTACAGAACAATGAAAATTCGTGTTTTGTTTTACCTACAGCGTCCAAAGAAAAAAAAAAACAAACAAACAATAAAAAAATCTAGCGTTGATTCATTAACCCTCGAACCTTTCCGATTCCCATTCCGTACAAAGTTTCAAACATCGTAAGTAATCTGAATTCTTGAAAACAAGAAATTAATTAATGAATTTTGTTGTGCCACTACAAGTTTTAATGGAATCCCTTTGCTTTTAAGTGACATGGAATTTATTAGAATACGTACATGATACATTGATTTATGGATTTATATATAAGCAAGCAAATTATAAGCCATTGAATGTTTTGTCGAAGTCGTTCGAAGGAATGCAACATTCAATAGTTAAAATAATCTTGAACTGTCTATGACTAAGTCCGTATTTTTTTATGTGGTAATAATAATGTTATAAGAAGGTAAACTATTATTCTTTGTATAAAACTGCTCAATTATTATGGAATATTGCTCACTTGACAGTTGACTATTCAAACACTAATTGGTGAGTATTTAAAAATATATATTTACTATGTTCATAGCACTATGGAATAATTTCGTAAAAGGCAGGCACCTTTTTCATAAGTTATGAGTACATTCAATGGAAAAATCGAATATAATTAATTAAAATAAAATTGTTTACTTTATGAGCTAATTTGTTCAATCAATCAATAAACATATATCAACAACATTGGAATATCGAAACTAATTAACACGAAAACATTTTTACAATTCACAAATGTTCACAAATTAAATGAATGACTTACAATGGCCATTAAAGGCAGGCATCCATACGTCGCATCGTACGTCGGATACATCGCAATAAACGGATCGTAGTATTCTTTGTTTAGGAATTAATAGATCCGTAAGATGCAGATCAGTAGATGCACTTTCATACAAGTGCATTCTTTTACAAAGACTGATGATTTACTGGTGGTAGGTCTCTTATATGTGAGAGGCCATCTGGGTAGGTACCTTCGCAATGTCTATTTCTCCCGCCAAATAGCATTGTTAATGCACTATTGTGTTTCAGTTTGAAGCATATTGTAGCTAGAGTAACTACTGCACATATTGAGACTTAATATCTTATGTCTCAGGCTGGCGAACGCAGTGAAATATTGTATTGCTTTGTAATTCAAGGTGTTGTTAGGTTTTGCTACAGTCCATGAGCTGTCGTATCGCTTACCATCAGACGACGAGTAGCTCATCTTGTTATTCAATGCAATAAAAAATAAACTACGATCCGTTTGAAACGATGCACCCGATACGTACGATGCGGAAAAGAGGAAGCCTGCCTTAAACCACCCACGGCCGAAATTAACGACTGCACCGGGCGTAAACATTTCAATACAAGCAGGTGATTTAAAATGAACTGTAAATTTCTCAAATGCGCTATTAAACAATGAAAGTCAAATAGGAACTACGAAAAAGTGAGCTCTTTGGAATACTAATTAAGTGAATAAACAAATCGTGAAGTAAATGGCCCTTGACGGTCGTAAGTTGTGTTTTTAATTTATTTAAACACTCGCTGATCCGCGTGTCTTTGTCCGCGTGTTTAAAGTATTTTAATAATTTTGTTAACAGTTTCGAGATACTACACTGAAACAATAGTTTTATTTTATTGATATCAGCAAACTACGGTACAGTTAGAGAGCTGAGGTCTCGGATTCGAATCCCGACTCATGCGAGTATATATTATATATATAGATATTTTTAATAATGTATACATGTAGTTATTACAAAAAACTCGTCCGGGGTGGTACCAATGTCTAACAGAAAATCTACAAGAAGCCAAGACTTTCTTTTCGCGTTTCGGTCGGTGAGTGAGATTACCGGATTCCCAATACCCCTTTCCTCTTTCTATCATTTTTTTCCTTTCCGCTCCCCTCCCGATGTGATGGGCCTAACATATTATCTATAATACAAGCGTTGTGAATTTTCATGGTTCATGCCATGTTCGCTTACCATCAGATGACCAGTTTGCTGCTCCAAACCGAAATACAAGAGTGCATTTACACTGCTGTTTGGCGGGAGAAAAAGACATTGCGATGTATATATCCAGACGGCCTCTCACGTATAAGAGACCTACCACCAATAAAAAAGCTCAGATACCCACAAGCTTAATAGGCATGATGACTGATTTTGAAAAACTACCTCTGAATGTTCGTATACATTAACAATACTTAAAATGAATTAATTTTTTGAAAAAAAGTAAAAATTTGCGCGAAAAATTACGTTTTAAATTTCACATTTTAACCTTTGCTCAAAAACGCCGTAATAGTAATGGCGTCCGAATGTGACGTCATGCTTTTGTAAATGCTTGCTCGTGCAATATTGTGTGTATATTATGTGTATATTGTGATATATACATCTTATTATTTTTAATAGTAATGCCGAGTTTTAATGTGGATCGATGATGTGTAGTTCCGCAATGTAATAATACATCGATACAAACTCCGAGCAATTTGTTTCTTAATGTTTCAATCAAAAAGTTAGAAATATATGGCTAAAAATGGAAAGGACCTTTATCGTTAAATTCAATGATTAATTCCGTGAACACTATTTTGACGGCAATAATAATAATATCCAGTAATAAATAAATAATGTCCAGTAGTAGTAACTATTATAGATTGAAGGACATTGCATTTAAACTGCCGTTTGACGAGAGAAATAGACATTGCGGTGGTACCCACCCAGGCAGGCGCTCACATATGAAGGACCTACCACCAGTAAATATGAGTACTAAAAAACGTTATTAATGTTCCAATTAAACAGTGATATGGAATATCGCATAGTTCCAAATTTTGAGCTATTTGCTATACTTATTCCATGAGTAATATTCCTTTTTCGTAGGTAGCACAAAACTGATTGCATTACTAAATATTAGATAAATATACTGAATAACATAGAAATGACCAAAGCTAGCCAACAAGTTCGCGTTATGACTAAGTAATATTTACGAAAGTGACACGTCACTCGCTTCTGATTGGCGTTTCATCTAATATGGCGGATCCATAGGTTTTGTACTTTTATTTTTGCTAAAATATATTCAATCTTAATTAAAAACTAAAGCAAATGTTTATTTTGAGAATCCTTCTATTATACATTATTATATTAAACCATAATTTCATTAATTCGTTGTTACTGTCATCATCCCCAATTCAGCAGGTCTCAGAGTGGTTTGCCATCGTGTATGGTGGGCGCTACCCAACCAGATACAAACATCTTTCAAGTTTCAACCAGCATGAGTTTCACATGGACTTGCCTATAATTTTATATAGATGGACCCCGAGTGAGCACTTATTGGAAAACAAATAATGACGCAGGTGAATGGGACCGCCAGTTGTATGGAATACTCATAATGGAGGTAATTTGGGTGTTTCCCACGCAAAATTACTGTGATGGTTTTATGCAATGTTGGCGAATTTTGTAACTATTAGCATACGGTGTGGCAATATTATACTACATAGATTTATAGGTATGATTTTTCTGTCCAAGGCTATAAAACTAAAATGGCATGATATATTTCATGTTTTTTTTTTTTCGAAAGTCTAGATTATGCAATTTATATCATTAAAAAATATAACATTAAGAATTTTTAACTTATTAGGTAGTAGAAAAATGATGTAAAATTTAAAGAGGCAATCATATCTCAATAGCAGACACTTAAGCGGGATTGAACTTTAGATACAACTAGATACAATTTAGCCTTTTCGTATCACTATGAATATATTAATGTACATACTTAATGGTTCATCCTCTTTCACGTCACCTGAAGGTAAAAAAATTTAAGAATACTCCGTTATACTCATAATAACATTAAAATAAATCAAGCCCCAACAATCTATTTGGAAGCGAAGCTAACTCTTTAAATTCAGATGAAAAATGCGAAAGTCACACAAAGTTTAATAAAGTTGATATTTGATGTTTCCTACTTTATCAACTGTCTACATTCACGCTACGTCTCGTATTGAAGCAGAAGCTAATTTATTTTGCTTTCGAAACGGACATTTTTTTGCATACTCGCTTGTATGTAGGCTGAATAATATTTTTCCTTGGTAAAACAAATAGAGAGATGACGTATGGTAACAAAAAATTAGGGAGTTCACAAAGTGTGCGTCGTGCGAGTTGCAAAATAGTTTCAAGGTGCCAAGATAAATAAATTATTTAAAGTAAATATAGTTGTTTCATCTTTTTCACCCTCACATGTATACTACGACAATGTAACAATACATGGTAAATGCAATACAATCCTAATAAAATATTCACAACGGACTGTGGATTTTTCTTCCGTTTATGTTCTGTTTGTTGAAAATTGCGACCATTTTTCTGTATTCGCTGCTAAATTATTTTTTAATCGATTTTTTTCTAGACCTCGAAAGTTTTCTCGCAAATATCGGGACTCTACCTAAAATTATGTGACGACTACTGGCCTACACGAAAACCTTAACAATAGCTTTTGCTTCTTCGGCAAGGTTATTAGACGCCAAAAGGCAAATGTCAAGTTGTTACTTCACATAGGTTTCCTATGGAACAGTGGTACCATCCGGATAAAAACGACCTATTTGAACAATAGCTTTGACGACCTATAAACTTTTTTGTTATTGCATAGGACCGCAAACGCAGATCAGCTGATTATAAGTGATTACTGCCCCACATAAACATCCATAACACTGGGATCATGGATGTGCCGGCAAATCAAATGGAGAGAGGAACAGCTAGGAAAAAGATAGGAAGAGCAAAAGGGTATTAGACATCCGGAAATCTCACTCACCGAACGATCAAAACAAAGTAAACAGCGTGACATAAACGCGATAGCAAAGGTATAGATTCACATCCTCTCTCCTGTGCGACAGTGGTACTGCCCTGAACGAGTTTGCCTATTCTTGCTGAATCATGGTTGACTACAGCATAGCTCTACCACTTTTTAAAATAAGCTTTTTTTATTGCATTGAGCATGCATGATTGCGAGACGAACATGCCGTTCGCCTGATGCAAGCGATACGATCGCTTATAAACAGCAGCAAAACCAAACAACTTCTTGAATTACAAAGAAAAGCTTGGCATGCCACTGCAGTCGCCATACTGAGACATAAGATGTTAAGTCTCAATATGTCCAGTTACTCTGGCCACAAAGACCTTCAATCCGAAACACAATAGTGAAGGGAAGAAAGGAAGAACAGAAAGCTTATATTTTAGGCATGTCAATCAATATATTATTATGGATGATTTGCTATCAAATAATACTGGTTCGTCTTCGCTATAAAAATAACAAGACAGTGTATCGTGTCTCCAAATCATTACTTCGACACGCCGACATATGAGCTTGGAAATATGTATTGCAATAAAAAACATGTGTCATGGCCATACTAAAATATATTACGAAATATGTATACTGAATTTCATCGAAAGTTTTTTATTAAAATATCGTCTTAGTTTTCGTGAAATTCTGTACATTAAAGATACGCTGGGTATCATTGAGGCGCTGGCTTTAATATATGAAAGAAATTAATAAAATTATTATTGTAAATATTTAAAGAATGTTTATTGTTAAATGAAAGTCTCATTTGCCTATAGAAAGTCTGTATTTCTGTGATAAATTGTGCTAGCGACGGAACGGATTTTGCGTGGTATAAATGCTCTGATAGCCATTACAATTAACAGGACCCACCAAATATAGTACAAGTGCTTTTTTTTCTCAATTGTAGTATTCTCTCAAGTACGTTACTTAGGTATCACTTAAATGTATACAGCAAAAACTTATCATACCATCGATCACATATCCCCCAATCTTTGGCGTTGCTCTCTTCTGTTAACCCATTCAATGCGGCGCACGCCGATCGGCGTATTATTTTTTCTTACTCAGATGCTGACAACGCCGATCGGCGTAATATAGAGTTATTTTATATTTTTCCCAAATTGGAAGTTTTAATTATAAATTATAGACCAATGTGTTTATAATTTATCAGGGAAAAGCCTGGTACAAATAGTTTCTGGATATTTCAGTTCTAGAAAAGTTGAGTTTTCTTACTCAGGTGCGGCAAACGCCAATCGGCGTTTTTCAGGGATTCACAACTATTGGTTATAAAAACATCAATATTATATTTATTTATTCATATTATTTTTTTCAAATACCGGCCGGGATAACGCCAGGTAGAAGAAGAAGAAGATTATTTTCAAATAGCCAAAACTTCTTCGTTATGTTTTACTTAAAATCTACTACTCGTAAACGAAGTTATATATAATAATACTCATATTACTGCAAAGAAACCAATCACAACACACCTTTTATTTTGTATGCGCACGGGCGCAGGTAACGTCTGATTAATTGCATTGTTTGACACCATTGACGGTAAACAGACGTTCTCTAAATTTTCTATGTGATTTTCGACGACCCTTGCTTTGTTCCCGGATCCTGTGATTTTGCTTAGACGACGACTTTGGATTTATTATTTTGAAAGATTGATTGAGTGCATCATACGTTATCAGGCACACAAATTGAGAATTAGGTAAGTGTCTATAGATTATTACGACTATTGTATTTTAATTAAAAGATAATTAGCTTTATCAGTGTTTAGTTCACCTACTATATTAACAAAATGCGATTTTGCTCACTGCGTGACACAAAGTAACTTTTTAATTATTATTTTTTCAGCCCAGAATTAAACACAACAATGAATAACTCGTGGTAGGTCTCTCATATGTGAGAGGCAGCCTGGGTGGGTACCACCGCAATGTCTTTTCTCCCGCCAAACAGCAGTTGAAATGCATTATTGTGTTTCGGAAGGAAGGACATTGTAGCCAGAGTAACTACTGGATAAGTTGCTCGTAACGACTGCATCATTCACAATGCGGATGGCCCGCCGCTGCGATTCATCCAAGGCATCGAGCAGGTACTGGGCGGATCCATCCCAGAGGTGCAAACAGTACTCCATACCCGGCCGGACCTGCGCTTTATACAAGCGATAAAGCTGCCCGGGCGTGAAGAACCGACGCACCCTGTGCAGGACCCCAACCCTGCGTGATGTGGCAGATATTACGCCCTCGATGTGATCCCTTGGATTGAGATCACAGCGGATATCCACACCAAGGATACTTAGGTCATTCCGCATTGAGAGGGGAGTACCCTGAAGAATGGGGAGGGGAGAGAACGGGGATTTTTTGCACGTGAACGCACACACCTGAGTTTTCTTGGCATTTTCTTGGCATTGGAGTTTTGTTGGCATACCAATCTAGAATATGCAGATTGGAATAGTTCCCATAGCCAATTCTTTTCACATTCAATTGTAATTAGAATTGTTACCAAAAAATATGCATAAAACGTACGTTTATTTGTTATACTTGCTAAAACCAAACCATAATCAATAAAAGCAGATTTTTGATGATCAAACTGACCTTAATTGTTCTAGTATGTTAGCCCTCTTCACAATAAATAAATTATTATTCAAATTGTGTTTCGTATTTTATTCCGTACGTGTGAATACCTGAGTAGGTACTTTTACCCAGTTAGGTATTTTTTTTCTATCAAGAAGATTGACAGAAAATATTTATGAAGATATTTATGAGATTGAGAAACACCGACAATTAACAATAATATGAGGATACTTTTTTTTTTAAATAAATTTATTTTATTTAAATAAATTTGATCATTTTAATAATAATAAGTATCTATCCATTATCTATGTATTGACATTTAATTATTGTGAAATTAAAAAAGTAAATGGTTTGCAACCCCTGATAATATTCGAAGTTATCAATAATATATTTTTTTATGCTTTTAACAGGATGTTTGTAATTTGTAAGAGCACAATAGAAATACTTATCAAATAAAGATAATTTATTTACCATTTAAATCCATAATCTATTACAAAAACTGCAGATATTCCTTTTCTGAAATTTCTATCACCAAATCTTCACGAATCTTATATAAAACTGGTTAAAGTAATTAAATTAATTCTGCTCCTTGCTAACAACAGTCGTTATTGCAACAACTATAGCGTACTACTGAAAAAATCTCATGAATTCGAAATGAATCCATCGAAATTCATAACGAAGTGCTGAAAACGCCGATCGGCGTTTTATATTTTTTATCTCTCAGGGGCGGCTCACGCCGATCGGCGTTTGCGTTAATAAGTATGCCGCATCTGGGTAGCGAGAGCAAAATTTGTTGCCGCATTGAATGGGTTAATTCATAATTGTAATAAATATTTGTATCAGCCCATATGTGCCACTGCAGGGCACGGGCCTCGATAATCGAGAGTACGATTGAGAGTGGTTAAAAAAATATAATTGCATTGAATATAAATAGTGAGCCGTTAAAAAGCTTGCCATATCTGTTCTATTCTCACGTTTGCTTAGTATTGTATGTTTATCGAATATATTGTCGCAGAACAATTCCAGGCACGTAGGAAAATACGCACTTGTATGTGTGCAATGGATTGTTACGAGTCAACTTTGTACGCGACTGTGAAATAATACATATTACTTGGTGTAATGGAATGGAGGCATATTAAAGCCTTAGTAATAATATAAAAAGGATTTTGTTCGTTTATTGTTTGATATTATTATATGAAAGAGTTTTTAAAAGCATATGGCGGTGAGGTATTTTTTTTAGGACGTAGGTTTACAACTTTTCTCCACTGGTAAAGATCTCTATATAATACTAATCTATGGGTAAAGTCAGCAATAAAATGTAAAAAGAATATGGTGAAGAAATCCCTTATCAATAAGAAGAAGAAATAAATTCTCGCAACATAAACTGACCTAGGACCTCTATTTGAGTTTAGACTGCATTCAAATAAAAAACCCTTACCTTTTTTTTGTTATGGAGTATCTGTGCGTATGTCTGTATTTGTAAGAAATATAATATGGAGTCGAATTGAGCAGCCGCCTCCTTTTTTTTTTTTAACAGCTAAAATATCGATAAAATATAGAAATATAATTCCTATAAAAAATAACACGAACAAAAGGCAAATAAAGAGCAAAAGTATGTATGCTGTGCGTGTGGTGTATTAATATTTCAGTATACCTTTAACGTAATTGAATTTTAATTTAACGTTCCGCCGCCACCTTTTGCTATTACTCGTATATAAAAAAGTTTCGTTTCTGATATACCTACAAAGGTGTTTATTTTTAAATTTATTTCCAGATGGACTTTAATACTAACTTTATATTGTACATATCCCATCAAAAATGAGGGTGAGACATCATTGAAAATTTTAAGGCATCTTAGAGATTCCCCTCCCTCAGTAGCATGTTAAAAATGAAATTAAATGAGGCTTCAAACCCTTAATATGTAGGACTGTTGTGTTTCTAAGGATATTGTAGACATCTTTTGTCTCAGCATGGCGAGCGCAGTGGAGTACCAAGCATTGCTTTGTAATTCAAAGTGATGTTTGGTTTTGCTACTGTTCAGGAGCAGTCGTATCGCTTACCATCAGGCAAATTGCATTATTAATTTAGTTCTTAAATAAATCATCATCATTAAAATGCTCCGTGACTTCGTGATGCATTTGGTTATTCGCCGGCTGTAAAATGAGAGGCCACGGGTTCGATCCCCGCACTGATAAAATTGTTTCTGGGGCCCAATAGAATGTGCCATGGATGTGGGTGTTTGTGAGATCGAAATGTTGCACGTAGTCAAATATTTATAATACGTATCAAGACTTAAATGATCGTAATATGAGTACAATGTATGCGATAGTTGGGTGTATTTATTATTTATTATAATCACAGAAAGTCAACTGCTGAATATAAACCTGTCCCAAAGTTCTACTCAGCAACCTGTTTGAAGCAGCTTGCATCCAGCGACTCCTTACAGCATTTATGAAGTCTTCTGTTCACACTGAGATATTATACCAGAGGGGACATTGCGAACAACATTTTTGGAATAATAATGACCGGTACGTAGGAAAAGTACTTGTCTTCAAAGACAAGTACTTTTGCTACGTTAATATTTGATCGTGTAAGTAATATCCGCCTGAAAACATTGGAATATCAACTTCGTTAAAAATATCGCGTCTCACAAAATTGGAGGGTGATATATCGAGGTAATAAGGAAACGTTTTAACTTTTTTGTCTGAAGTAAAAAGTCTTTGATATCGTAATTAGGTTTTTAAATGTTACACTGATTTGTCTTTTATTATTTACGTTTTACAAAGGTGGAAATCTGACAGCTTTTTTTATTTTACTTGTTGAAACAGGAGAATATGTACTTATAATCCAACTAAACTAATAGGTACTGTTTGACATTTCATTTTTCTCAACTTTGTACAGGCGTAACTCACACAATTTCAATTACATTTTCCGCTAACCATGGAATTAAATTTTACGAAAAATCTTATTGAAATGATGTGTGTACAAAATGTCTTGTACATAGTTGTTTTAACTTGAAAAGTATCAAAGGTCAAACGGTACCTACCAATTAGTTTAGTTGGATAGTATGTTAAATAATGTGTATAAAAACTATTAAGAGAAGTGATATTTCTAAGCAACAAGTATTTTGATACTCAGTGATTCTTTCGCTATTTATCTCCTTTAATCAATTGATTATAATTTAGATTATAATATTCATATTACTTGTGTGAATTTAATAAAATAACGGTGTGTTGTGTAGATTTTTACAAATAAAAAAATAAGACTGCCTTGGTAGCGCAGTTGTACTATGGTATATTTGTAAAGCTGTCGTCTCAGGTTCGAATCCCAGGTGGGGCAAAGTGGTATTGGATTGTATCCGATAAGGCTATAGACTCGCCTCCTATCACATCATGAAGGAAAATACATGGCGAAACGTGGGTGTCCTGGTTGCACATCTGCTACTACCCCTTTTGGGAAAAAAGCGTGTTTTTTATGTCTATGAAAAAAATAAGAATTAAGTTCTACCGAGATTGACTCTAGAGTATCTAGAGCAAACAGCTGAAAACTTATTTTATAATTCATAAACGCGTAAAACTAAAAACATTTACCATCCCAAACGCCGCGAACGCAAAAATATCTATTAAGTACAATTTACGATTGCGGTGACATAACTTTCGTTTTTTAACCTCTCCTATCTGTCGCTAATACGACTGTAAAGCCACACTGGTCGACGGCTAAAACATAAATTCCTTGAAACAGCCCCCAAAGCTATCTTAGTCCCATTTCATCAGTTTATCTTTCGCAGCCGTCCTACGTTCCCAATAGAAATTCCCAAAACGAACATTTGAAAAGCACTTCATTCATTACCGACCGCCCCTCTTTTGTCTTATTGGGATATGCCGTGGAAACAATTTAACTGGAAGAGATAAAGTGACAACTACGTCCATTCTCGATTATAATAATAATAATAATATCCTTTATTGCACACACACATATTTTATGGGATAGTACATATTACACTTACAGTTAAAGACAAAATATTGTAGGTACAAAGGGCGGTCTTATCGCTTTAAGCGATCTCTTCCAGACAACCTTGTGATGGATAGAAATGCAATAATTAATAATAGTGGCGGTAGTGCAAAATATACAATGATTATAGTAATAATTACATACACATACATACATATAACATATACCATATACTATAAGATATCAACATATAAAAGACAAATACTATATTTGTTAAATTGGTACATACAATTATTAATGATATTTAATATGAACAAAAAATACACATTCTAATAATTCAAGTAATGCTTTTTTAAACTATTTTTAAACTGAGCTAGCGATTTTGATAGTCTGTGACTGACTGGCAAACCGTTCCAAAGTCCATGATTATGTATCCTGCTTATCCCTTTTCCAGCTTTTACGGCACTGGTTTTGATGTTTTAGTAAATAAATTGTTAACGTAAATGACGAATATGTGACACGCAGGAATGTTTTTTTTTAATGCTATGGATGGCGAGACCAGCATGCCATTCGACCAATTGTAAGCGATACGACCGCTCTATTAAAATAATCTTGTATTTAAAATCTAACCTTATGTGGATATATTTTAAAATTAATGATATTCAGAATAGGACATTTAAGTTTATTATCCGCATAAATACAACATTTATATGCTAGAATACATCTATATAATAATATTCTACAAATTTGTTTCAATTTCCTGCTGGCATATTATTTGCAATTCACAGCCGTCATGTATATGGTAATCACAACAGTAGAATAAAATCATTATAAAGAGAAGCAATGTGTTCTAGTCTGTCATATATTATAGTCCTAGAAAATATCGAAGTTGTCTTTAAGCTACAATGAAATTGAATAGTAAAAGAAATAGGAAATTTTGATAACTAAACATCATTGAACACTTTATGCTAAATTGACTGAGGTGAATTATCGGGTGAGGTGGAGATGAAAAAATTATCGTTAAACCACTACGACTAAAACACCAGAATCCACTATAATTGCTTAGCAGCATCAGAGTCCATCCACAATGTCAGGCGACGGAAAGTTTCACGGCGCTGGACGCAAGCCAATTTCAACTAGTTGTGGTGGAAATCTGTGCAGAAGGCATAGTATGTTCAGAAGACACGTCTTGTAGCTGAAGATGAAAATATTGGGCTTAATAATATGGGTCGATAACCAATAATGATGTTAAGCTGAAAACTGATTTAAAATGGAGACCACATCCAGCAACTGTATGTCACTTAAAATTCCTGATCAGAGTGACAATAGAGCAGACGCGTACTAAGTTATTTCGAAGAGCAGCTAAATTATTTGTTACGATGAAAGAGTACCTTTAAAGAGTATTCCGCACGCCTCTGCAATAGCTCAACTCTATCCACTTTAGTTTTATTTTACGCAGTTTTTATGTCACAGGTCAATCGATTTCCATTCCATTCTACCGTTATTTGACTATGCGTGATCGTAGTACTCGTATGTGTGCTAGTAACAGTTAAATAAAAAGGGGTGGTTTTGAATGACTACTTTAAAACACCCAAAACCACATCTTTGTTTATATGAATAACAAATAAATTACAGTCCCACAAAATAGGTTTAAGGACAAGATAGTAGAAACGACAGATGCCGAAAAGTTCTCGGGTGTACCAACCACAGGGTTGAACATTCATCATTAAGACTAACAAACAAATTACTAACTTCTAAATGTAGTAGAATCTCTCTTAGAGAGCCTGCTTCCAATAGGTGTACGTGGAAAACTGAAGATACGTATTTAGGTTTTTATATAGTATTTTATGATCATTTAGTCTTATATGATCGCTGGGTCATATCTTTGTTTAAGCTATTTGATTATATCTAAAACCTATTGTAACAAATATTGTATTTGTCTCCCATTTTCAATACACACCTGGAATACAAAGAAGATGTGACAAATGATGCAGCACGCTTGCACACAATAAATAACCACAAATGTATTTACTCTCCCCCTTGTCCCTCCCCCCTCCCCCAGCGCAGCGGGGAGGCATGACATCACGCGTTTTTACTGCCAATATACCTAATTGCAACAAAATTGTTTGTCACATAAAATAAATTGCGACAACTGTTATGACCGCATGTTGATCCTCGATCCTTTTCCGATCGTAACTTATATCTATAGGAGTTTTATTAAAATGATCTTTAGATTAATACAAATGAAAACGTTTCTATAAACAACATGTAATTGGCCTTTGGGCGTTACTCCAAATTAATGGCCTCCACGCCTGATTAGTTCTAATTTATGTGCGTTTACTTAGGGCTGTTTAGCTTTCTTGAGATACATACTGATTTAATTATGTTGGATATTTGAAAACAAGGACAGCAAATTAGTTCAAGGACTCATCACTGAAATTGTTTCTAGCAAATTATCAATCTCAAAGGAACATATACTTTGATTTATGATGTTGTCCTGATCCGACCCCACATGTAGTCACTGTCATCATCACCTTCATTTCGTTTAGCCATTTGAAGTCTACTGCAGAATCTTTGTCCAGGTATGGTCTATGCGTTCCCTTAGGATTTTCAGTGTTTTCATATTATATCCAAAATCGATAGAAGCATTTATCGTACTGCAAAGCCACTAGGTACTTGAAACAATCATAAATGTTGATATTAATCCTGTTTCTCCTTAAGGTAATTGAACCCATAGTCCCTCATTCCCCCATTCAGCTAATGCCTACGCCCTTTCTGTTAATTAAACAGAACTTCACCGAGAAGTCGAATATTAAATCGTCCATCATTGGACTAAAATATCATTCAAGAAATATCAGAACACAATTATCTGTAGAAGCGAGGGGAGGGTGAGAGGGGGGTACCTCAAACGCAACTCTCAATACGACGGCACTTGAGTATCTAAGAGGGCTCTAGAACATTCCACCTCCTGTTGACATTGCATAGTGATTAGAAAGCGCAGTTGAATTTCATTAGCATATGAACAAGATAATGGAACACAAATTAGGGCCTCCTGCTGGGTCCCAAATAATAGATGACCACATGGAAAGTTAAGACTAGAGGGTCGTCGATTGGTCTAGTAGCAGCATGAATTGGCTATGAATCGTGAGGACTTGGTTTTAATATCACTTGGAGTGGAACCCTGATTGAAAAGTATGGGAAATCTAGAGTTGTTTGTATCAGGCTTTAGGCTCGGAAAATCCTGATTGAGACAGAAAACCTCTACCATATTTTATAAATTAAAATAGCCTTGCTCCCTCATAACACGATCGTGGTGAAAATCGGCACTATTCAAGATTAAGCTTCCAATCAACATAAGCTCAGTGATTTCCTTTTGCTTTACATGTATTTGTTAATTGTTTTGTCCTTTTTGTAACTAAATTGGAGTAATAATTGAAGCTACTACTGGACATATTGAGATTTGTAACAAATAAAATTGGAGTAACCACTGGACATATTGAGACTTAAAATCTTATGTCTCAGGATGGCGAGTGCAGTGGCATGCCAAGCATTGCTTTGTAATTTAAGGTATATTTTGGTTTTGCTACTGTTCATGAGCGGTCGTATCGCTTATCATCGGGCGAACGCAATGCTCGTTAATAGCAATAAAAAATAATGATATTTATTTAAAGCTGTGCAAATTGTGCTTGGCACTAGTGGCACATCTGTTTACCATTTCAGAGATTGAGATGTCAGTTGTATGTAGAAACATATTCCAAGTATTTTCTTGAAACAAAATGTCACATAATCCTAGCTTCTCTTGATTAATTGTGCAAACAGATTCTGAACATGGGCTCTGCGGAGACGTTCAAATCGTATTCCCGCCTGGGGACCAGCTAATAGTGAATTTTAATTGAGTTCATCCAATTTTCGCGTTTACTTATTAATTGTGATGTGACAATTTCATTCAGAATTAAATGGAATTAGAGGTTTTGATTATTAGATTTATTAGATATTAGATTTTGTACTTAAGCTTCCAAATAATTGGTTTTTAGTCCCGATTTATCAACCGATAAAGAAAAATTAACATAACATTAAGAATGTATTATTACTTTGGATTAATACGATTTATAATGTACATTTTAAATTCAAATTACTTAGTTTAATAAATAGATCTTGAAAAAAAAAATTGCAAAAGTGAAATTCTCCAATCATTACTTTTTTACTGAGATAAATTGTGACTAATTCTGTATCAGCCCATATACGACCCACTGCAGAGCACGGGCCTCCTCTACAATCGAGAGTACGATTGAGAGTGGTTAGGCCATATAGTTCACCACGCTGGCCTAGTGCGGGTTGGTTGACTTATTACATAAATTAATTTATATTGGACAATTGAAAAATCTGATTCGATCATAGAGCGACCGTACACAATGTTGGAAAACTCGTCATAGTCTCTATATTCCCTAAAAATCCGAAAATATAAGAAAACATAATTTACCGAATAATGGAAATTCTTATACTTTTACTCTTCTATTGTCAAATTTATTTGTAGCTTGCCCGGACATTGATCTATTTAGTATGTATTTGTTACATTTCCCTTTCAAAATATAACTTCCTATAATCGGATACATGGCAATAAGGCAAACAGGATCCCCTTCAAGTTTTCTATTTATTCATCCTTGTAAATAAGTTAGAGAGGTCTCGTTAGTGTCGACTTTGTTTGCGAACGTGTGGCGGTAATTCAGGTTGGCCCTTTTGACCGACAAGGAATGAAGCTATCTACCATACTTGTCTACTCATTAGGGATTCATTTTAAGAAAGGATAAAAAACTATTATAATAATAGTCATCTTGTGACAGCGAATCTTTAAAATTCAAATATATTTTAAATGTTATGGGTAATGCTAAAATTAAGACACTCATTATTTCAATATTCAATGCGAGGCGCATTGAATCATAAAGAAAGATGTAAAGTCTTCAAAAAATAAACTAAAACGCGATGAATTCTAAAGAATATTTGATCGCTAAGTAAGTTTGGAAGTAAAACTTCCCTAGGCCCGTCTAGGAAGTTACAGAAATATTTAGAACGGAAGTGACGCTAATCGAATTAACAACCAATTTGTGAAAATTTCTGTACTAAGATTACAACAAGAGAGAGAGAGAATGTTGATAAACAGTACAATGTTCAATATTTGTCACTACTCATTTTTAGTGTGAGCTTTTAAAGTTAACTAATAAATAGTGACAACTACAACTAGGCTTAATTGATTGTTGAAGTTGCAAAATAAACTTGTTTTGATTTATTTATATTTGTAATCCATTAGCTTCGCCATTAATCATCGCGAAACATCAATTAAAATAACAAATTATTTAAATCGTGTCACATTGCTACCAAGTGTTGGTCAATATAGTTTTTTTTCTCATGTAAAGTTTGGTACTTGAAAACTTTATTGAGGGCACTCTGATGTTCTTTTTTACTGTGCCGGGAGTCATAATTAGATCGTTCTTATGTCATAATATTATTGTCACGTTCTTGGACAAAAATATAATCATATTGTACTTGGTACTGCTGTTATTTTAAATTAAAAGCAAATAAATATAAAAATAAAATTCATTTAAATAATTTATTCGCGAATTATGTGTGAAATATTCTTTTTTAATTTCGCGTTATTATTTGGCATTATTATCTCCTATTGTAATTTTCTGATTCCCATAATAAAGATTCTGTTTAAATGACATATAAATCTCATGGTCATTTTTAAACTAAATTCATAGCGATTTAACAAATATTATAACAAATATATAAATGTTAATCGAGCATATTGTATAATATTATTTCGTTGCGGAATCGTAGAATTTATAATTTGTTTCAAGGTTTTTCTTGGCCATATTTTAAACATTTCAAGAGGTTAATTTTTTACTACTGGTTATTACAATTAAAACATCGGCAAAGTTAAAGTAAAGTAATTTTTATCCATGTAAATAAGCTTTAGAAAATATTATGTTATAAAAAGATACGACAGCAAACGCAACGTTTTCAACGTTTTGAAATAATAATGACACATAATATATATTTTAATATATTTTTATTTGTATAATCATAAAATGAACTTAATACCAATATATTATTTCTCTTACGAATGAATACCACCTCATTCAGCCTCGGGACTGTGAAGGCTTTTATAGTCGAAAGTTCGAAACCAAAAATTGTGATAAAATCCATTAATTCAATTTTATATTATAAGGACGTATATAATTTTTTATATTTTTGAAAAAAAAAAAAAAACAATATTTTAAGTTAAAATAAGCCAGAGCCTCTTAGAATCAGTCAGTTGCGGATTCCATTCCGAACTATTGCATATTCAAACTCCAAAAAAAAACTGCAGCATAAATTAAGTACAATTCTTGATACCCATTTTCGCGATCAAAATAATAGCATCTGGCGTAATCTCGTCCCGTTCTTGAGGTGTCCTGTGATGTTCAAGTAGTTCGTACATAGACTAGGCCAGTACGGAATTTGCTCTGACGGCGGACGCACGTCGGTTCGGTCCAACAGCACTCAGACCACGCTTTTCGTTCGTGAAGTTTTTCTATCTATAAATCGTGTGTGACGTTTATTGTTCAGTGATTGTGTTGTTCAAAAGTTGTTCTATTTTTGAATGTAAGTAATGTTTGTGTGAAATTTTGGTGATTTTTTTTAATTGTATTTTGAATATTTTGAGGTGAATTGTCGGTATGATATGATAAATTTTAGGTACGTGCGTTTTTTAATTTATTATGTGATGGAGAAAAACGGGTGTAAGCTAAAAAAAAAACAAAAACAATTGTATAAGTTTAAAATATAAAGTCTTATACAATTGTTCGAATTCCCTTTCGCAATTGTTCATACATAAAAGTAATGTTCTTACCTAAATTAACATTTTACCGTATAATGAATAATATAACATAACAAAGCGAGAATCACATGTAACTTTCACCGTACTCGGGTTGATTAGTGTCGAACAAACCAACCGCATAATTTATTCAATACAAAATGTACATTGTACTTAATTAACTAATTAAGGACCAAAGCTTTGTTACAATAATTAGTCGAAATGGGAACGAAACATTACATGTGTGAATAAGTTGATAAGAGCTATTTAATAACAAAAACTTGTAAAGTGATTTAAAACAACTTGATTGCATTGAGATATTTTTTCCTCGTAGTTATGTGGTCGAATAGTCGTATAATAAACTAAACTGCGTTTTTAGACTAAGCCCCTTATTCATAAGGACAAAGTTTACAAATCCCGTTAATATGAGCTGACTCAAAAACGTTATTTATAGACAGACGTAAAAAAATCACTAATCTGCTATTTAACAGCTCATTATGTTCAAATGACTACACTTGTTAAAAAAATAAGAAAAATGGCGGATTTCTGTCAGCTGGAAGTTTGATATTACTGTCAAGAGAATTAAATCTCATTTTTTCCGTGACGTGGTAACATTCGAGACCTTTTTTTAGTCAGTGGACTTATTAACTTTCAAATATATAGAAAAAAACATTATGAATAGCAAAACTTAATGAACGTGATTTAGCTAATTTACGTTTGTGTGGTGGATTAGCAACGGCCCAGACGACTATTTATATTAGCATCCAGAACTATCATATCATGAATATGGGTAGATAAAGTGACTGATCAACATAATATTAAAACTCTCATTGCTGACTGACAATGCGGAGCCTAAACCTGTTGACCTAGTTTATTTTTATTTAAATGAGTATGAATCAAGGTGAAAAATATAATTGTTTCTCTAGAGGCTTGAATATCAGTGATGTATACAAAATACCTAATTAGCCATGATGAAATAAAGAAAATTAAATTGATATTGTAGATTAATCTTATAGGAAAATAAAAAACTCAAATGACTATAATATAATTAATTATTATATGTAATATCATAAGACAATATGTGTTACCTAAATATTTGAATGTGCCACAGACATTTCCGAAACGTAGTACTTTCGCGCTACCACCTGATTCAAAAAAGTCCTGCTCGAGAAGACCTGGTTAAACAAACTCAATGGGGTCACATTCTCCCTAATTAAGTAATATTAATAAAAACATATAATTTAAATAATGAATAGTAGGGAGTTTTAGAAATGTAATTTAAATAATTTAGCGGAAAAGCTATTAGAAATATTCATAATTATGAACACTTTTTTCATTGACGAGAATAACGATACAAGTAGGTCGCTAGTGTGGTAATTGTCACGCCTGACCATAAACACGAGCATTCATAATTTATTTTACTAAATATTGTTTAATATGGCGCTGCACTATACTCGTCACCCGAGACATGAATTAAGTAAAGTATGTATTCGATTACATAGCTCGTAGAACCGATGGCCGTTGGGGCCGAAAGGTTCTCGAGTGGAGGCCACGTACAGGCAAGCGAAGTGTCGGACGCCCGCCCACAAGGTGGACGGACGATCTGACTAAGGTCGCAGGAAGTCGCTGGATGCAGGCCGCTTCCAACAGGTCATTGTGGAGATCATTGGGGGAGGCCTATGTTCAGCAGTGGACTTCCTGTGGCTGATATGATGATGATGATGATGATGTATTCGATTTCTGGTAGCTTTTAGGACAATGACATTTTGGCTCTATGTTATTCAGGTCATTGTTGACTAAAACCCGTATCGAAATTAATCAGCTAAAACGACAAATAGGACGAGTTGAAATAAATAATTTTCCACTGCTCTCCGCAGTAAGGCGGGTGACAAAATATTGAGTTGAGAGGTATTATCCTCTGATATAAAGATAGCTATTGTCGAAGAGAATCGCCGAGCTCAGGAGCTCGCTTTCAATTCTTTGTGTGCCACTTTTGATCCTGGCTGACAGGAATTGCAGTAGTGGGTGGGTAGGCGGTAAAGTCTCAGTCACTGTTGAATAAATAATTATATTTTTTATAATTCATCTAGTGAAGACGCTATTAAAATTTATAAATTCGCAATGAAACTGAAGCAGAATTAATTAATGATTATCTTTCTGATTAGGCATTAAATATTTAAAAGGTATGATGAGGCTAGCATGATCGTGTCGATTAAAAGCCTCTAAATTAATAAATAAAGAGAAAAAAAAAATAATAATAATTCATCTATTTTGCATTGGAGTGTGGCGGAATTTGGAACCAAAAAAAATTTAGAATTTCTATTAAACTCTGTTTGAGATATGTTTTTTTTTAATATATACAATACGCATTGATACTCGTTATCCAATAGTATTGCCATTTTTTACAATAAAATATTAAGAGAGAAAAACTGCTCCTAATATTTTGAGAACAGCATGACAACAACGCATACGCCAAAAGATCTTAGACGCTCTATATAAAAATGTGTCTATTTTGAGGCACAGTTATTGAATTAAGTCTCGGGTTTCTGAGATAGTCTTTATAAATAATGCAATAGGTACACGGGTTGAAACACTATTTTTATAAGCAAATAGCTTATAAATTATTAGAGATATTAATGAAATCGATACGTCATTGTTTTCCAACTAGGCAAGGCGACCGAGTCAGGCTCAAATTGCATCTTCGTACACCGGAGGGTTAATCCATCAATCTCGGTTGTTGCCATTTGACAACGGTATCAGTCGATAAGCTATGCTATAGCCCGGTGGTTTGAAATTCTAAACTTGACAGACCAATATCTGACAAATGACGTGTGTATATTAACCAATATAGAACAAGGGAAATAGGGCCCAAACTCGTTGTATTATGATCTGGCTAAATCAAAATAGAGTAATATCAATATCCATTGGAAAGCCATAGCACATAATTCTAATTCTTAAATTTAGTAGGCAACTAAAGTATTATTTTCTCGTAACTCGTTATAAAAACTCGGAAAGTTCAGAAAACACCACTTTCATAAAGTCCGTAATTACTGAGGTATCATGAACAATAAATACAGATAGAACTAATCATTTCCTTTTTACATCACTTAAAACTATGCAACTGACAGGTTATAATTAAAATATAAGCCTAATTTGTCACTTGTGCAAAGATTAATTAACAAATAAATATAGGGAATTACTCTGTACTCCAACACGACGACGAATGTTCGAAAATCGCAAGTAAAACTGTACGAATATGCCTAAATACATTACAAAATGTTCGAAGCCTGTATCATACGTCGTAATCTTAGACTAAGTTCGAAGTGAATGATTAGTTTCATAGAGAACAATACTAAGTTTTAGAAGTGGAAAAGTATTTCTTTTAAATTCACGTTCATCGTTCGAAAATTCGAACTTCGTGTCGGAGTATAAAGTAACCTCCATAGTTCGCAAGCCATCATTCATAACTTGCACATTAGCGATCTGACATACTATACCATTCTACGCCTATAATTACTCGGTCTTAACTAACCCTACACCGAACGTATGAGTAATTAATTGAAGGGGTCAAAAAAACCCAACCCGTACCTTGAAGTTTATTTGAATACCACCGTTGATGAATTAATTAGAAAATGTATGATTGCTCATCGTAAAAAATGCCTCCGCTTCCAAACCTTTGATGGTACCGCGACGGAGATAGTGAGACGAATAACGCAACAGCCTGTATAAATCTTTCAACGCGTTTTTAAAGGCGTGTTAAGTGAAAATTGATATCGATAAATTTTGTGCTTTGTAATCTAATTCATAATTAATATATCAGTGTGAGTGATTTGGCAATCGGTTTTTTTGTACGGAAACTATAACTCGTGTTTTATTATACTTGATTATTACGCGTCGAGTGTAATCATTTTTTTATACTGCTGTAGCTATTTATGATAACTCGTAAGTACGTAGTAGATATAGGCTGACCTTAGGGTGCAATACAAAAAAATCAATTACGTGGGTCATAGAAAAAAAGACAATCAATCTAAATAATGTATGACATTTTATGGATTCAAAAAATATTTTCATTTCATTTCATACTGACACTGTGGGGTAAGTAACATCTATCGAGCGAATATAAATAATTCATTCTATGATAAAGTGGTTAGAATATTATAATGCACGTATATAAGATTTTTTATATGTTAGACACCGGCTGTGAAACGGGAGACTATGGGTTCGATCCACGCATTGAAACAAACGCTTGAATGAACTACATGTAAATTTTTCGAGTCTGGGTGTTTGTGAGAAAAAAGTCTCTATTAGGTCCTGATACCCACGACCTAAGTAAGACCAGATTTGTGTGTGGTTAGGACTTTGTATGTGAATGTTGGGTGTGTTTATTTACATATAATTGCGTCATTCTTAACTGTAACCAATTAAACTTCATTCTAAAAAAGTTGTAGTTTAACATAATTAAAATATAAACATTGTCTAAAGATTCCTTCCAAAATTTTTCTGGTCGTCTCTACTTGCTAAGATAACCATGCAAACATCATAATTTAGTCATTACTTGCCAAAACAATCCTTACTAATATTATAAAGGTGAAAGTTTGTATGTATGTATGTATGGATGTTTGTTACTCTTTCATGAAAAAACGGCTCAACAGATTTTGATGAAATTTGGTATAGTGATAGCTGACACCCTGGATTAACACATAGGCTACTTTTTATCCCGAAAAATGTAGTGTTCCCGTGGGATGAGTCAGGAAACCAAATATACATATTTTCTACTCTTTCAAATTCAAATTGTTGGCACGGGATGTCCTCTCCTACGGAAGGGAAATATAGTCGACGGCACGCGGGAAATATAGTTAGTAGACACGCGAAATAATATGTTCTTGATGTGGATTGGACTCAAAAACTATCTGCACCCGGGCGAAGCCGGGCCCGACAGCTAGTAGTAGTATACGATGGAATTATGTTGCCAGTTTCATTCAAATGACTGCGAACTCTCGCAGAGCCGAGTATTATGTCAGAACAATGTACCACAGCATCCGCATCAACGCTGCCATATTTTTTTCAGATGCACCTAATTGGCACGCCGAGTAATTTTGGCAATATAAAATACCAACTAAATTCAACGTTGGGCAAAATTTCACGCTTTGTGTTATTCGCACGTGTTTTTTTTATTTCGTACTAACCTTTTATGTGTTAAAAATTGTAACTGTACATCAAAACATTTTTTAATATTCCGTACTTATGCGAGTGAAAAAAATGTTCTTTTAACTGAATATAACTTTTGTTAGTTATTATCTCGGGTTATTTTGCATAATTATGCTGGCGGGATTAATTGTTTTATTTTTTAATTATTAAAAATGGAAATGTCTGGAATGAATAACGTTGTGGTGCGCTACTTGTGTACATGTGCAGAGTTAGAAAATTACATATTTTATCTGAAATTCTTGTGCTTACAGACCGGTCTGCTTATAGTCACTGTTTGCCTTCTTTCAAACCAGTTTCTATTAATACTAATGTCATTTATTTTGTATCCTATTTTCTATAATATCAAGAAAGTGTATCTTTAGATTTGTAGTATTTTTCCACTGCCACTACACTCCGAATTGCATTCGAATTATATTTTTATAAAATTCTCCTATTTTTTTCAAGATTGTAAGCATTGTCAAAATTCTCGTCATGCATCCAATCTGTAATAAATTAACAAATCTTGTTTACTGTATCCTTACGTGAATAATAAAATGAAATAAATAAATAAATACGCCCAACAGTCACAAACTTAGTCTTACCCTATACTAAGATCGAGTCTTGTGTCGTGGGTGTCATACTACGAGAGAATTTTCGGTCTCACAATCACCCAGGCCCGAAAAAAATACCTGAGGATCACATTTGTCAACCCGCGACTCACGTTTCACAGGCGGCGTCTAACCAACTGCGCCACGGAGCCTGTCCCATCTAAATATTTACGCTACAATTAGTAGGATCAATTTTGTTGTGGGATAAGGTAAACAAGTAACCTAATGAAAAGCCATATTCAAAGCCTTTATGTGTGTAATAATTAATGTTTATACCCAACATCCAGCTCAAAGTTCCCGGGGTTTTGATTCACGGTCAAAGTTTGTTAACTAGTTTTTGCATTATTCATATCGGGTATAATATGTGCTTGACAAACTTGTTGACCTTCGCTAAGATGTGGTTTTGGAAACATAGAAGAGAATTTGCGATATATTGGTCACTTTTGTAATTAAATTGCCCTCAGGTTCTCACACAGTCCTACCTCTCTATTTTTTTTGATACATTGAATGGCGAGACGAGCATGCCGTTCGCCTGATGTTAAGCGATACGAGTGACTACGACTGCTCATGAATAGTAGCAAAACCAAACAACGCCTTGATTTACAGAATAATGCTTGGCATTTGGCTATCCTGAGGATATCATCTTATGAGATGTAATGTATCAATATGTCCAGTAGTTACACTGGTTACAGTATCCTTCAAACAGGCTAGTATAATTGGTAATAAGATGGACTTATTACCAATCTTTATGGTATGCAATCGTACTCTCGATTGTAGAGGAGGTCCGCGCCTGCTGTAGGACGTATATGAGCTGATATAGGTCCAAATAGTAAAATTCTGATTGAAATACCGTATCTAAAATATCCCCTGAACTGTGAAGGGGATTAACAAAATGTCATTATCGTCACTCACAATTCGGCGAGCTTATATCCGTCCTAGATGTGACAGTTGGCGAGTCTAACGTTACATTGGGCATTGGACACAATATGTATGTTTATCTATAGATGTATTTATATATGTATGTATATAAGGTACGCTATAAATATGTACAATATATTATCTATATTTATTATAAATAGGGTAATTTGTTTTTCTATTACTTTTAAGAGCATATTTATCTTTAAATTCTATACTGCCCTCTCTTATCTTTTTCTTATATCCATCCAAAGGAGAAATCGCCTGGGGTGGTAAGATCGCCAACTGTACTCTTTAATTTTATTTGTTAAACACTGTATGATGTTGTTCTTTTTTGTGCACCAAAGAATAAAAAATAAAATAAAATAAACACTACTGTAGGCCAGGGTTCAGTAACCTGCGGCTCTTTGGATGTGAAGCTGCGGCTCTTTAATTTCATACGCCAGTACAATTTATTTAAAATAAATAAAAAAAAATATTTTTAAACAATTAATCACTATTAGGCACCATTTCTATCTCTTAGCCACTTGTCCTCGCTTTTTACCGCACCTCTCCCGTCACAAACTTCGTAACAGTCGTCAGAAAATTGTGGCTCTTTAAAACCTTCGAAATGTAAATTGTAATTTTTGGCTCTTCCGACTCAAAAGGTTGCCAACACCAGCTGTAGGCGATAGGTCGACATAGTAATTTTATAGTGATGTAGTATCACCAACTTGATGCCTACTATTCCAGATTCTGTCCATCCCAGGATGGTCTGGCAGATATCTATTTAAGCGATAAGACCGCCCTTTATAAATCTATAATCATGGACGTAGTATACCTATAATCGATATTCTTTTTGCAACGCAATGACTCAG
This sequence comes from Hyles euphorbiae, assembly GCA_023078785.2. Lineage (NCBI taxonomy): Eukaryota > Metazoa > Arthropoda > Insecta > Lepidoptera > Sphingidae > Hyles > Hyles euphorbiae. Next base: position 5,779,453 of record CM041053.1, read on the forward strand.
AGTATGAACAATGAAGTCAACTTAACCATAATATGCTATATCAAAACAGAAATTTGTGTCCAATATAGGGATAGGCTCATAACAATTGGCAGACAACCATTTTATCAAGTTTAGGTAGTTAATTACTAGATGAAAATTTATTTTTATCGTCCATTCCTTTTTTCTCCTCTCATAGACTTCTATCACTCTCTTTTTGTCTCTTCAGCCACAGGAAGACTTAAGGATTTGGTATTGAAGCAAACAAACCTACAGTTTACAAAATGTTGTGTAAGTAACGGCTCCTTTTGTAAATTAATTTCAGCCATGAAAAGTAAACTCCATTAAAAATAATTTGAGCTAAAACACTTCGTTACGTCTTCTTCATAACTCGGATTTACGTAGGGTGAACAAAATATTAATATTTTGTAACGCATGTTGCTAAAAGCCAACTTGACATCAAATTTTAAGTGATATTATTTTGTGAAAACGGAGTTTTTTTTTATTTTCAACGTCGCATTGGGTTAGTGGAATCATGTCTGTGGTGTGTGTATATAAAGTATAAAATTCAAAAAATATTTCACATACCTCTGAATTTGTTGTGGAAGTTCTCAGGTATGTAAGTTCCCTCGCGATGTTTTCCTTCACTGTAAAGAAAAACATTATTGACTAACCATTGACATAAATATACGAACAGGGCGAAGAGTGCGAAAAGTTTTGCGACGCAAGTGGTGCGACGCTCCATTGCATCGATTTTCAAAAACTTGCTTGTATTATGTCGGAAAGTTTAGTACTAAAATATCTTATCATCATTAAGACCAACTCAATCGTATTCTCGATTTTAGAGAAGGCCCGTGCCCTGCAGTAGGATATATATAGGCTGATACATAAATACATACTTCCGTAATATAAATTATATTACAATAAGTTAATTTAATATTTACTTTAGAGCTATTCTCACAGCACATATTTTTGATGCTCCAAAGTTACTGAGAGGTCTATCCTAAGTTGCTAAATGAATGTGAACAACGCATAAACACAAACACACAAAACACGCTTATTGCCTACCACATTATGTTTAAAGGTAGAGTGTATTACCATTAAAATTACATCATGAAATCCAAATACGGGTTGATGTGAAAAAATCTTTGCCACTTTTACGCACCAACATAAAGGTGGCATAAAAACTCCGCAGCCTATTTACGCACAAAAACGTTATAAAAAAGGAAATCGGGCTTAACGGTTTTTGACAACAGCGTTTACTGTTAGCCGCTGCCGAGTTCCGAATAAAATTAACCCACACCCGATAAAACCTGAAAACAATTAAAATTATTAATACCGCGCGATCATTGATATTCGTTCGTAGAGCGTGCGCATACGGACGACTTTTAGTCGAACGTATTTTTATATGTACCTATATAATAATCAAATAATACACCCAACAGTCACGTACATAGTCCTGATCCCACACTAAGATAGAGTCTTGTGTCGTTGGTATCAGGATCTACGAGAGACTTTTCGGGCTCACAAACACCCAGACCCGGAAGAAATATTTGTGGGCCGCACAAACATTTCTCTTGGCGCGGGGATCGAAGCCGCGGCCTCTGGTTTACAGACGGCGTCTAAATAACTGCATCATGGATATAGGGCATTTTAACTAGCATATTCACTAGCACTATTATCGTTGGTTGTTAAAATTATGCCCGTCCATCTAGATAAAGAGTTTGATCCCAAAACGCGAAATACTTTAATTTACAATGGTATTCTACCACCATTGTGTGCAATTGTCGCAATCATGGCGAACACGAATAACACCAGCTTTTGATTCTTTAACAATGTCATTCTCCAAAGGAAACGCAGTAGTAAAGATATTACTCGCAGGGACGGGCCATTGGCGTTGTGTATTATGGCAACGCTCCGAGCAACTCAAAGCCGTTGCAATTGCGGAGGGATTTCATGTCTCTCTACCCTTTTCTGCTAGTTTCACGAAGAATTGTACAATATACTGTTGTGGTGCGGATGGAAGGACATTATAGCCAGAGTAAGTACTGGACTTGTTGAGACTTAACATGTTATGTCTCAGGATGGTGAACTCAGGGGAATGCCAAGCTTTTGTAATTCAAGGTGTTGTTTGGGTTTGCTACCGTCCATGAGGTTGTATGACTTACCATCATAGCATGCTCATCTCGCCATCCGCAGCAATTAAAGAAAATTCTTCCTCTGCTTTCAAACTTAGACCCAATTTTACTGGTGGTAGGTCTCTCATATGTGAGAGGCTGCCTGGGTGGGTACCACCGCAATGTCTATTTCTCCCGTCAAACAGTAGTTTAAATGCACTGTTGTGTTTCGGATTGAAGGACATTGTAGCCAGAGTAACTACTGGACATATTGAGACTTAACATCTTATGTCTCAGGATGGCGAGCGCAGTGGAATGCCAAGCATTGCTTTGTAAATCAAGGTGTTGTTTGGTTTTGCTTCTGTTCATGAGCGGTCGCAACGCTTACCATCAGGCGAACGGCATGCTCGTCTCGCCATTCACTGCTATAAAAAAAAAAACCCATGTGTTCAGGCTTATGGAGCCACATCAGGGTTTCATCAAACTTGACTCGATCCTGGAGATACTTAGATTCAAATTTTAACTGCGCTATTTAACTGTGAAGCAGATTACCAACTCATGTATTTCTTTTTTCGTGTATTCGTTGGCAATAGCATAAAAAATAAACAGCTTACCACAATTGTGTTAAATGTGAGAGATAATTACAATTGCCATCTAGTTTAATCCCTCTTTACCCGCATATAAAAAGTATTCGTTTAAACGTATGTTAAAACATAAAAAACTTGTATATTATGTTTAAATTACCATTTTCTCGCAAGTTGTTAATTAAATGTTAGCAAAGCAAGCAGTTCTAACGCCGTAAAAACATTAAATGAGTTAGGGAAAAGTGTGTCGATAAAAAATAATATGAACGTACGTGAATCGAGCAAACCAATTTTATTTTTATTATGCAAAGCTAGTTTCTAGCCAGAGTTTCTCAAACTTTACAATTTGTGTGATGCCATTTGATCGTGGGAGCTATGCGACAAAATTTACGTAAAGATGGCTATTTAGCTGAAGGATTAGTGTTGGCAAATGACTTGCTGCGGCTGCCTTTACCATTCACGACTATTTACTTAGCAGATTTGGCGAAATCTGAACACTGGTTCAACCGAACAAAATTGCCCCGATTATAAACTTTATATACATAATATACACATGTTTAAAATGAATCCAAAATATCGTTTTAAAATAAATATAATAGTTAAAAAAAACTAAAATACACGCTTTAATAAGATATACAACTAAAAAAGTAAAAATAATTGATACTGAATTTAAGATAAGAAAATGGAGTAAAATACATATATTTTATTGTTACAAAGCGTGGGGTGTTTACAACAATTACTTATCCTCCTGCACCCCACGCTTTGTAACAATAAAATATATGTATTTTACTCCATTTTCTTATCTTAAATTCAGTATCAATTATTTTTACTTTTTTAGTTGTATATCTTATTAAAGCGTGTATTTTAGTTTTTTTTAACTATTATATAATTGTTTTGACTAAAAACATCCATCTACGGCTGTATTTCCAATCAATAACGCCATCTGTTGGTCAGTAGTAACATTTGACACTTGAAGAATACAAGAAGCTTATACCCAAATGGAGATTGCATTCCGTATATAAAAGTGAAGCACAAAAATTTGACCTCGAATGACGTTGCGACTGATTGCTATCCTTTTCTTTCGAGTGACAATGAATGAAAATGACTTTTTGTTCATTCATTGTCACTCGAAAGAAAAGGATAGCAATCAGTCGCAACGTCATTCGAGGTCAAATTTTTGTGCTTCACTTTTATATACGGAATGCAATCTCCATTTGGGTATAAGCTTCTTGGAAGAATACAATGTTAACGCCATCTAGCGATGAATGTAGCAATGGTTATCAATTATAAGAATAATTAATCCTGGCGAATCTAATCAGGATAATTATATATTTTAATCGAATTATTGTATTGTCATCGGTCTTTGACAAGTGTGCAAAATTTGAACGAAATCTGGCCGTTTAAAGTGGGTCAAAATCGCGCCCAAAGAAGTCGGTTACAAACAAACATACAAACATACAAACCTACAAACATACAAACATACAAGTGAAGCTAATATAAAGCGTGTAAAAATAGCTTTACATAGTATTTTGCTGTATTTTTATACTAAACCAAAAGCTTGTTTACTGTTCTGCAGTCATAAAAAAGCAATGATTTTCAGCTATATCTATATTTAAATTATTTCTGTTAATTGTTTATCATTTTGTTGCATATAGACTGAATAGCAATAAAGCATTAAATAAATAATATAACAGTACTTCTCACAAAACGGCTTTTGCTCAGCATGTGCTTGTAATAAACGCTGGTCTTCCGGTGGATCCGTAAGTGAATTAGTTTTCGCGTCTGTTTCAAAAATTTTAAAGGAGTTAAGTTTGAGAAACACTTTTCTAAGCTATTACAAACAAGTTTCAAGCTTGAACAGTCAAGCAATGCAGCTTCCTTTTACCCTTATGATTCAGTTTTCTATGTATTTTAAGATATTCACAATTTCTGTCGAGCGTGGACAAAAATCTCTGTTTCGTGAAAGGTATTCGTTTTCGCTCCTTTGGTTAGGAAAAGTTGGCGTAAGTTGACGTGGTTACACGGTATTGTGAGGTAATGAGGTCGGATTCTTGGCAGGACAATAGACTTTACTGAATTTTAGACCTCACAAAGTTTAGTTTAGTGGGCATTAAAATATGTTTACATTAAAGTTTTATGGTAGATAATATACATAATTATATTATTATACACATATATACATATTGAATATACTTAAGCCTTTTTCCCAGAAGGGTTGGGATGCTAGCAGGACACTTACGTTCCGCGTTGTAAGTTTCCGTCTTATGATGTGAGCTGTATCACAGCCTAAAGTACAACTACTTAATTTAATAACCACAATTTATTTCCCTTTATGTATATCAGATGTAAGTTTCTGCACATTTGTGATGAAGTACATAACATCTCTGATTTTGATATCGAGTTGGTTTGTTTATTGCAATGAATAGCGAGACGAGCATGCCGTTCTCCTGATGGTAAGCGATGCGACAGCTCATGAACTGTGCCAAAACCAAACACCTTGAATTACAAAGCAATGCTTAGCATTCCACTGTGCTCACTATCCTGAGACATAAGATGTTAAGTCTAAATATGTCCAGTAATTACTTTTACTACAGTGTCCTTCACATCGAAACACAGCAGTGCATTGACACTACTATTTATAAGTTCGTAGTACCGCAATATGGAAATCTCGAACTTTCTATACAAATATTTAAAAACGTGATTGGCAACAACACGGCACCCGCTTACTCAATGAACTTATATAACTTAAAACGGCCTCCGTGACTCCGATCTTAAGAGGTGAGCAAAAACAAAATCGATGAGGAAGTTTTGCCGTCAAATTTATCAGGAATGGACTATTTATACCCGGGGCATATTAAGAAGCCTATAAATATATAGAAAACCTTTGGGAAGACCTATGATAAGCATTTCATATAGAAAAAGAATCTCCGTGGCACACTGTGAAACGAGGCCGCGGAGGGACGGATTCGATCCCCGAGAAATCGAGAAATGTTTGTGCGGTCCACAAATATTTATTTCGGATGGGTGTTTGTGAGACCGAAAAGTCTCTCGTCGTTCCTGGTACCCACAAGACAAGATTCGATCTTAGTGTGGGGTCAGAACTATGTATGTTAGGTGTTATTTATTGATATAACCAAAAAAAATCGCTAGTAATTTCGAGGATTACTTTAAATATTAGTGCCTGAGTATTTACTCATATTCAATATTGTTGTCGGGTATTTACCCGACAACAATATCGCACAATATTTGAACAAATCGATAGCAAAACGGCAAAACGAGTTTTTATCTCAGATCGAAACTGATTCATAATTTGACTACATTGGACTTCGCAAACATTCTTGCGAATTTTAATTGCAAATAGCCAATCAAACCGGTTTTTCCGATTTCTTTTGCGTACAATGACCTTTATCCCTTCTCTTCACGTCTCATCCTTCTGTTATAACCGTCAACGAATATGGTCGATGAATAGTTTTATTAATGACACATCGAGTGTAAATGTTATAGACAACAAGTTTTTTTAGCGAGAGATGACTAATTATCTTTGGATGTGCCATAGTTATAAGTATCCTCTTATAGTTCCACCTGGGGTTATTCCGGCCGGTGCCAGGGTCCGCCTTCCGGCAAATTCTTCTCCATTTTGCCCGATCTTCGGCATCTCAATAGTAAGGCCATTGACCCTCATATCTTCCTTGAAGCCAGCCTCCTAGCCAACGCTTTTTTGGTCTGCCCCTCGGTCGAGGTCCGGGAATATTGAGGTTAAGACACACATTACCTACGTACTCCTGTGGTTTCCTTAGGACGTAACCATACCATCTCAAGCGGGATTCCTGGAGTTTATCTGCCACATTGCGGATACCAAGACTGCCACGGATGTGCTCGTTATGGATTCTGTCTAAACGCGTAAGGTTAGAAATATAATATTTTACTGTCTGATAAAATATATAAAAAATATTATCGTCCTTAGAAATGTCAAATATAACATTAAAATTCACCAACATAGTCCGTTAAACATAGGTTTGTTTGCAATTTCCCTAAACATTGAATTGTTTTGAAACCCTTCAGCACACGACACATTAATAATGGTTTCGAACTGTTCGACATTTCGAACATCAAACAATATTCCGAAATGGATTTGGTCGACTTTGTCAAATATTCAACATACGTTTCTAACTATTACTCTGCGGTTCACAAATTAATTAGAAAACGTGTCGCTACGAATTTGGAGACTTGAACCATTTGAATAATGGCCCTTTTAATTTATTTATCTATATATCAGCTGTATATTTATATTTCTTTTTATGTTAATATTTCTTTATTTTTATTTGTTATGATTGCCTTGATGTGAAATAACGAAGAAATAAATAAAGATGATATACTTAATTACATTTCTATGCTTTTTAAGGACAAATAAAACCTTGACATTTAAACTGACGAATTTAAATATTCTGTGTAATTTAATTTATATTTTCTCGATTCTCATAAACCTTTGTAAACAAAGAACCAAATTCTGTTAAATCCGGAGATTGTAAATATCTAAAATAGAAAACAACGCCTATTCCCTTTTTCATCCCGAATGTTCCTTCAGTCTTGAAAGGATATACTCTTTCTCTTCAACAACAGGAGATCCACTTAACGTTGGTTTCCCCTAAGGATCCATCTAAGCATCCAGAGACTCCTTGCAACCTTAGCCAGAGGGTTGTTCGAAACTACGACGTATTTTCGACCATCGTACGTAAAGTAATATGCCTAAATACTTCACTTTTTGAATTTGTATTGTACGTCGTATTCTTAGACTAAGTTAGACGTATATGATAGGGTTCATAGAAAATAGTATTGATATTTAGAAGAGGAAATCATTTATCGTTTGTTTTGACGTCCAAGGTCTGAATATTGGACCTTCGTGCCCAAGAGTAACCCCCCTGGTCGTCCGTCCACCTTGTACGGGGGCGCCCGATACTTCGCTTGCCTGTACGTGATCTCCACCCCACAATTCCAAATATACATTTAGCTAAAAATATATTATCCTATTGAGCGTTAGGAACGAACACGATGAGGTTTTATTCATAACTTTACGCCCACATTAACACAAGTATTTCAGTTGAAAACATTTTACACCAAATACACGTTACAAAGTTATTTTCAGATAATATTCGTTTTATTGTGAGGCACAGCTATAAAATATCCACAGCTTTGGGTGTGACTGTACAAAAATTTATCATCCCTGTCAAGTAAGTTAACAAAAAGGGACCGAGATATAGCGAGTGCTAGATTTTGCGGAGATTTTATCACTTCTTATCTATTAGTGAAATATATTTAGATACTATAGGGTTTTAAAACATTCAGAGTATTGAAAGCATACTTCAAAATATCTCCCATAAAATCTTTATCACCTATCTCTGTATATACGTACAGTCAGCAACATAAGTCGCTGAACACTTCACATTTTTGATAACCTTTTTATGAATTAAAATTTGTACGTACTTCTCTGTAGTCATAAAATATAACCAAGTAAAGTCATCTATGCCGAGAAGTGCCATACAATATTGAAAATGATTATTATTTTGGATGATAAGACAATTCCAAATCTCGTGAATGTGTAGCGACTGCGACTTATGTTGCTGACTGTACAACTGCAGGGCACGGGGTTCTACAATCGAGAGTACGATTGAGGGGATAAGATTAAATACTAAAATACTGATTTTAGAAACTTAATCATACACGTTACAATTAATCTTTTTCATAGACAGTTTTCAAACCTATTTTAGTGAATGGTTTTGTGTCTTTCGAACGCCTTTTGAATTCAGTTTGAGTAAAGAAGACAAAACATTCGATAGCTAAATAAGGTTTATAAACTGTTTATGAATACGACTTTTAATAGCTTGCACAATTCCAAGTTATTTAACCAATTTGAAGCCTAGGTATAGTGTGGCTTTACAATCGGCACATAAATTCAATTATTTAAAGCGCATAAAACTATCAAATGATGCTAATTTAAATGGTAAATGGCTTTTATTGCAGTTTTGCAACATGTATTATTGTGAAGCGCTTGTAATAAATAACATATTTTGAATATGGTTCACCGTAATAAAATTCATTATTTGCAACTGCTATTCGATTTTTGTTAGGCCATAAGCCAATAAAATTATTGAAACTCTAAATTTAATTAAATTCTCGTGTTGTAGAGTTATTGGCGTAGTGGCAGCAAGCTGTGGATTGTGAGGCGCGGGTTCAATTTTCAAGTAAGACAATTCACTTTATGAGATTTTCGTTTGAATAATTAAGTTGTCTGAATCTAGAATTAATAGGAAATAAATAGGACATCCGTAGATCCGTAGGAGAACCAAGGTTACCGACATAGCCCATAGGATTGGCAAGTTGAAGTGGCAGTGGGGCAGCGAAATGTCGGACGCCCGCCTACAAGGTGGACGGACGATCTGACTAAGGTTGCAGGAAGTCGCTGGATGCAGGCCGCTTCCAACAGGTCATTGTGGAGATCCTTGGGGGAGGCCTATGTTCAGCAGTGGACTTCCTGCGGCTGATATGATGATGATGATGAAATAGGACATAATACGGAAAAATAACGTAGTATTGTTATGTTTAACATATTATCAGCCCATTTACGTCCAACTGCAAGGCACGAGCATTCTCTACAATCGGGAGTACGATTGAGAGGGGTTAGGCCATATAGTTCGCCACGTTGTGGTCTAGTGCGTTACAAACTTTGCATACCATAGAAATTCATGTAAATTGGGTATGCAGGTTTCCTTACGATTTTTTCCTTCTCCGTTGTAAAGCGTGGTGATTCAGTATCTATACGCACATGACTCCGAAAAGTAAGTGATGTGCCCTGGGATTAGAACGTAAAATAACACAGTAAACCTTTGTAATAAATGTAACAAATGGCGCTCTTATTATCACTGACCTAGACAACCTTAATAAACTCGCCAAGATATATGTATGTAGTAATAGTAATAAATATTTCTATATTTATTAAGTCCTTTTTTTGCACTATATAGAGATACTATTTAGAAATTACAGAATAAAAATAATAGTACAAGGGGCGGCCTTATCACACTAGGTAATTTTTTACAGGCAACCATGGTATGGATTACAAATAGGGGAAAAATATATGCAACTATTAAAGTACCGAATTATATACATTATTATGCAGAAATGTATTTGATGGATTGTCCTTCATTCAAGTGGAAACATATTGACATAATTTTACATAGAGCAAAGATATTCGTAGTTTATGTTCCGACATTGGCTACTTTTCATCCCAGAAAAGAGCACGTTTCCTTTGGAATGGAAATGGAACGTAGACAAGTATTCTATAGCTGACATAAAGCTGGACTGCTTGAAAACGGTTTAAAAGAAAATCTCAATAAACTTTACGTTTTATAGACATTGGAATCAAATGAATTGCGATGTATGTAAATAAGGTAACCTTTTGAAAATACTTCTAGTTTTGCAATGGAGAAGTGTTAGGTACAATATTAATTCAATGATATGTTAGTGGGATACAGTAAGTATAAACAAACCGGTGTGCTGCAAGTACAAACATTTCCTGACAATGATGTTGGTATTATGTCATAGAAATGACAATTATTAAAACCAGCTGGAGTTATGAACTGGCACGGGTTTTCAAACATAGCGTGTAGTATTGTGTATTTACGCGGATGTTTAACATTAAAATTTTATTTAGGGATTTTATTAAAGGTTTGGAATTGGTTCGATTTTTACATTTTTTTACTTCCCGACGCGACGTTTCGATTACATAACAGCTTTCGTAGTCAGGGGGTGTACTCTCGGATGTCCGCGATAAAATTCGTAAATAATAGTTTTATTTCAAAAACGTATACTATCGTACATAAAAATTTCATATTCTATGTATACATATTGCGTCGACTGTCCCGGTGGCATTATTTCATAATACTTTAGTATGATTATAAAGCTGAGGTCTCGGGGTCGAATCCTGGGTTGGGAGAAGTGATAGTGGATTTGGATTTTTCAATTCATTATCAGTCCGGAGTCAGGAATTTGTGCCCAATGTGGAGATAGACACAAAGGCAAAACGTGGGAGTACTGGTTGCTACCAGCACCTCTGCCTACCCCTTCTGGGAAAAGTGCATGAGTTACGTAGTACGTACCACTGATTTTATTTATTTATTATATGTGACAGCCTCCGTGGCATAGTAATAATTAGACGCTGGCTGTGAAAAGAGAGGCCGCGGGTTCTATCCCAACTAAGTGAGAACGAATTTCTAAAAGGCCCACAAATATTTGTCTCGGATCTGGATGTTTGTGAAACCAAAAAGCCTCTCTTAGTTTCTAGTAGTATTGATTCACAGGATCCAGCTCAAGATTTCTTTAAGATTTGTTCGAGATTTCGCCAAGATTTGTTCAAGCAAGTCAAAACTGAATGACACGAAACTAAAAAAAAAAAAAAAAAAAAAAAAAAAAAAAAAAAAAAAGTTTGGTGTCAAATTGGGGGTTTTCGGGGTCGTCCGATCCATCTGTGCTATCCATTTTCTTCTAACTGTAACCGTTGCCTTTTTAGCTATTTTATTTCACCAGGTCCACTACCCCTAATTAATTAGCTAATGTTTTTAAGGTGATTACCTTAAATATCTCCTCGACTACGCTCTTAATGACGGTCACTTAATGAATCATCACTCGATGCTAATCACCCTATTCCTCATCAATAACAACACGTTGTTTCAATAGTTCATGTTTTATTCATTCAAAAAATTGATTTAAACATCATATGCAATATCATATCATTTTTAAACGTATCCATATTAAAATTATTTAAAAAATCACTTAATGACTTCCCGTTAAACTTATACAATATGTACAATATACAGTACTCTCCACAGACTGAAGTCCAATCATTTTGTATTCTGCTACTACTACATTTCCATTGTTTTGAATTCCTATTCAAGAACATTCTGTGATAACCAGTAGGAGAACGTCCATAAGAATCAAAATATTCTCCAACACCGCAACTATCTATGTGTATACCTATCCAGTGAGATCCTGGCTTTGTGTCCGGGTCCAAATTGCTTATAACATACATAGGAACTTGAACATTCATTGGTAATTTGTTTGCAGCGTATACATTATACTGTAGACTTGGATGAATTTTTCCTAAACATTGTTGAATTTCATTGGTATTCATTGTTGCATTTAAGTTCCATATGACTGAATACTTCGTAGGATTACAGGTGAGTGAAAAGATCAAGATATGATACATATATTTAAGAGTGAAATAAGGTGCAAATAAAACGGTGAGTATATTGTTACAGTAAGTTTTATTTTGATCATAAACTTAGTACTAAGTAATACAGAATTCATTATTCTAGTCTTAGCTGCTATAGTCAACAGTAACATTACGATTTTTATCTATTTCGATAACGTTATCAAACTCAGCATATACAACACAGTTTATTGTTTGAGTAAGAGTGGATTCAAAACGAACTTCTAATCTTACGCTACCATGCTTTATAAGATTCCAATGACTCGATGAATTGGCTGATAAATCAGGAGTAAGATCAAAAGCTAACAGACAATAACCATTGGAATATTTATCACGAGATATCCCATTACCTTCATTTAGAAAATGTATTCCCGTTCCTGAGAATAAGGTATGATATGTTGTAGTAAACATTTTATTCTCAAACGATGGTTGCAAAGCTTTTGAGGGTATTTGATGACCATCTATGTACAAACAAAATGAATTCATATCATAGTTTTCAAAGTTAAGTGGATTTTTAGTGAGACTACCATTGAACGCTGCATTATTAACAAACCCAACTATACATCTTTTAGGTACTTGTCCTAGAAAAATATTATCAAGCGTTTTTCCTTGAACTCCTGATGGTATTGTTAAAACTTTAACTTCAGCTCGAGTTATGGGATATTTTGCAGTGGTAGATGCTAGAACTTTTTGATGTGCAAGCAAAACACTTGGATTAATTTTTGCTCTTCTTACAACAAGAGTTGCATCTGTTATGCTAACTTTAAATTTCATATCATCTGTAGAAGCCATAAGGTTGAACGATTCACGAGATCTGACTAACTTTACACTCATTTCAACGCCGTTGATTAAAAACTTTTCTTGATTAAATATATCACCGTGAAGATGACCAATCATTTCTACTTCCTTACTCTCGGTTACTAATTCTTGTCTTTTAGTAAAACCAATATTTGTTCCATCAGTTGAGTTCATTTTTCCTTCTGTATCTTCATACCAAAGACTGCATGTTAAATGTGATTCTTTTGCAGCAGGAGCATAGTTTAAGAGAGTTTCTATATAGGCGCGATATGGGTATGTATTGTTAGGAGGTGAAACTAATTTTTGGTTCAAGTAAACATCTAGTTGACTAAAAAGTGAGTGCAACCAATTATTAACAGGGGCAACAATGGTTGATGCATTTAGTCTTGTTGAGTCTTGACTTAATATCTTTGCTCTTATATGAATAAGAGTATGTGACAAATCTATATAATCATCCCCAGTTCCAGGCACCTGAAATTCTATAGGACCATCATCAGCTAGAGATGATATAGGTTTGTAATGTATCCACAATCCACTTTCTATACTTGTTTGTGTTGATGGCAGAGCAAATAAATCTAATTCTGATTTGATACATTCACAAGAATGACTATGTAAAAATGACATTTTATTTTATGAAAAAATATCTTTGTACTTTCGTGGAGTCTTTGTTTTTATTGCTTTCACCTTAGCAGTTGGTGGTGTAATGAATGCAGATAGTCGTTTTCTTTTTGTTATATATCCTGAACCTGACATTATTTTATCTATTTTATCATCAGCTTTTCTTTTTAAATTTGAACTAGCTTCTTTAAGTCTCGTCTTGATTGACTCTTCCATTGGCCGTGCACTGACCATATCTGATAAAAGCCCTACACCTGTATTTAATGCTTCTTTTCCTATAGTCCGTGCTCCACTTGATATTAATGGTAAAACTGAACGAAACAGTCCTCCTAAAAAGCTACCAATTCCATGACCACGTTGATAAGGTGCTCCCTTGTAAATTACTCCTATTCCTGAACCAGCTTGGTGAGTATAGTAATGTTCATATGGGCAGGTTATGTGATCTCGAGGATACATTATAATTTTCTAAAATGTAGTTTAACACACACCGTCCCAAATTGGAATGGTATATTACGACCCGTGCTTGTTCTTATATCTATCTCAATCGTATCAAATTCTCTGCGCATAACAGGTATATAGTGAGGAGGTGAAAAAACATGCATTTTATTAGCACCATATATATATTTGGCTGGATCTAAAGGAATTATTCTTAATAGTGGAGTAATCACGTCTCCTACAATTTGAGGTTCTACTATATCACAATAAACAAATAGTTGAGATGGTAATCCTAAATGTAAATTTGCTGGACATTTACCGAACCCTTTTTCTACAAGATTTCTATTGGGTTCGTATCCTAATTGGATTGCCAATTTAGGTGATAACTTCAGTGATACGATTGAGTCATCCATAACTGACACAGAAACAAATTTAGATATTTCATCATAGCGAAACTTTACCTTTTCTTTAATATTATTTAAGGCTGATAGAATATGATTTATATTATCATAGTTTGTGGCTGGAATGTGAGTTTTATAGTAAACCAAGGATGCTGTTTCTTCATTTGGCATTAACATTCTTTTAGTTATATATATTACATTTTCATGCTCTTGAACAGTGAACATAGTGCATGGATATTGAAATTCAACCACACCAACAATCCATTCTCCCTCTAACTTCATGGGTTTTGGTAGTTTAGTAGAAAACATAGTTGTCTTATTTTCAGGAAAATATTCCATAGAGCTGTTGCTTGGTAATGTTAAATAAAAATTATGTTTTATCATATTGTTTGCAATTCCGATGCTAGTATCCAACTGTTAAATTTATCAGGATAACCTTTCCACTTAACTAGCAATTGCTTTTTGACACCTGAATAACGAGATCTGAGAATTTTATCAATTTTATAACTGGAGGTGGGGTTATAATTTACTTTTTGTAGTTCTTTTTCATAAAACGTACCTTCAATTACTTCATCTTTTAAATCTTTCAAAGTGTAGACAACCCAGGGTGATCTGTCAATGATTGAAGATATCACAAAAATTTCATCACTCCAGTTAGACTCGTACCCCTTTTGAAATACATGTTTATATTTTGTTATCCGTACATGATCACCGATATGAAACTTAGGTAATGGGATATCTTTCGTGGTTCTTACTGTTTCTTTATCATACAAATTATTCCAAACAGTAATTATATTGTTAGAATTTACATCACAAGGAGCCATTTTAATACTCGAATGATAACTATGGTTATAGGCATACAATAAATCTTGTAAAATATCAATGTATTTATAAGTATTTTTATGAGTAAAATACCGCCACATTTTTGTTTTGAGTGTCCTTTGAAATCTTTCAACGACACTAGCTTTAATATCAGGATTATTTGTAGTATAATAATTAATATTTCTTGTTTTAAAATAATTTTTAACATCTTTGGATGCGAACTCGGTACCTTTGTCAGATTGTATGTGAGTCGGTGTATTACAAGATTCACTGAATATGCTTTCAAAACATTGTTTTATTGTAGATGAATTTTTGGTTTTTATAGCTCTAACATATGCATACTTACTAAAAACATCAATAACACACAATATATAATTGTAACCATCATTATATTTACTGTAAGTTCTCATATCACTCAAATCTGTTTGCCAAAGTACATTTAAATTTGATAAAATATATTTGTTTCGAGGGAATTTCTTATATATCGGCTTATGAAGAGTGTACGTTTCTTGTGATTGCAGCCATTCTTTAACTTCCTTTTTAGTCATTTTACCTTTCATAGCTCCGGCAAGTTTATCAATACTACTATAACCAGCAGGGTGTGATGCATCATAATAAATATTGTGAATTTCTAATAAGGGGTCCATTTTTCCCAATCTATTTTTTTCTTTACTTTTCTAATGTACTTTTCAGTAGACATAGGAGTAGTAAATTCCTCAGCAGATGGTTCCTCAAGATCTTTTAGTTGTAGTTGATTAATATATTTACTTCTCTTCGGATTACCAACGTAACTAAGAGGTACTTTAAGGTCTTTTAATACCTTTGCAAATTTTTCCCATCCAATGGGATCATTTCGTTTTAGTGGTCTTAATGTATCATTTATTAAGTCTATAATATTGCTTCCAATTACCTCGTTGTTATCAATAAGAACTGTACCTTCACCATTCCAATGGATTTTTGTTTTGTTTGATGACAACAAATTTAGTAAGAGCTCACCTTTTTTGGAATACGTCTTTGGTATCAAACTTAAAATTTGTTTTACTGAGTAAACAGGTTCTGTCTGAACAGTGTTGCTCTCTTGGTGAGTATCTTCTTCGTTTGATATCTGATCAACAACTGATCCTTGAATATTTGTTTCAATATTTTTATCGTCACGTTCTTTTTTAATAATTGTTTCAGACGAATTAGGTGAAGTTATTATTGGCAGTTCATAAGGTTGGCGATCTTCCCCAGTAAAGTGTAAATATCGCTGTAAAACTTGTAAGTACAAAATACACTTCTTTCTATCATCTTCTTTGCTTTTTAAAATATTTTGCATTTCGACATCTAGTCTTGATTTTGGATTATCCAAAGAATCTCTTTGATTAAGTTTATCTATCAAACTCGGTTCAACAAGTATCATTCTCTTAGCATGTTCCATTTTAAACAATACCGCTTATTAATCCACTCAGTATAGAACCCAATATAATAGGTAGAAAGGCTCCACCTTTTTGAATTATTATATTTTTTCTCACTTTATTTGTAGTTTTATGTACGAGTTTACGAAGCAAAGTTCTATACTTTTTCAGATTTTTTTTTTCCTTTTCCTTTAATGGAACTTTACCTTGTAAAATATTATGAACACACTCACAAATACAATTTATTTCATCCTCATCACACGATTTTAATAAGGCTTTTTGATATTTTGGTTTTAAAGTATGTAATGCAGAGAGTAAATCTTTATGTGTCTTCAAGCTTCCCTGCATTATTGGTAAATGACGGACATTTTTTGATTCTTGTCGTATTTAAACCCCTTCTTTGGTATGTATATATAACAAAATCCATCATTAGGAAATACCCTTGTTTTAATACGACACTGATCATTAGTATTTTGTTTAAGATCTACCATCAAATATCCATGAGCATCCTTAGTAGAATCTCTGTACGCTTCTTCGATGAATTTAGTATTTTCTGGTGAAACTTGACGTGCTAAATATCGAATTTGTGTTTTATCCCGAGGATTTTTAAAATAAATAATATAACTTGAATTTAAAGAAATATCCCTCTGTCCTTTTCCTTGATGAAATAAATTTTGGGTTATGTAGAAAACGCTTAAATTTCTATGATGACTACCTTTTGTAAATATGTCAACAATGCGTCCATCGGATTCCCTCATGAGATCATCTATTATGATTAGATTGGGCTCTTTACCATCAAACATGTTTAGATCTGGTAATCCTTGAAAGTAGTTTACATTATTTAAGTTATATAGAGGTTGCATTTCATCGAAACACCAAGTTATTTGAGCAAAATCTATATTGCATACTTCACTCTTGTATTTAATAAAATTTGTTACAAACTGAGATTTTCCACATCCACTAGGTCCTGCAATTATTGCAGTAAAAGGGTGGATAAAATGATACATGTTGTCAACGTGTGACATATGCGAAGTTCAACAATAAAATAAACAGCATTCATATTAACCACAACTTTATTTGTTTCTCTTCAATCAGGACATATAATCAAATATAACTTATTCTTAAATTTAACTTACAAACTAAATAACACGAAATTTGTATGTACAATTATTTTTTTTAATTTAGTATTAATAGTTCAGTGAATTATTATTAACTAAATTGAATTATAGTAACCAACGGATAATGAAGATATTATAATTAATTCTTAAATTTAACTTACAAACTAAATAACACAATATGTATGTACAATTTTATTTTCTTAAATTTAGGTTTTTATTTACAACACTACATTTAATACAAAATATGAAGATTATTGGAGATACTCTAAACATAATAGTAAAAAAAAAAAAAATACACATTACAATTGATATTTTATCTTAGTTTATAGTGACCCCATGCTAAAGTATCTACAAGATTTGGTAAAATGTGACGCTTAGTATCATTATAAGACAAAGAAGTTTTGTTAATTTGTTGAGTAAATATTGTATGTTTGATAGATTTAAATCTATACATACTATGATATTGAACATTTTTATTAAAAAGACATGATTTATAATTATCTAAATTTAATCGTTTCGTTACACTTTTATTTACTCCCTTAGCTTTTGTTACTATTTTGTTGCCTACCTTGAATGCATACATTTTTGATCGAAGACCAACAAATTCTTCTAAAATTTGTCCATTATTTTCATCTTTGAAAAATCCTAACTTTTTTTTATTTATTCTAGGAAAACTGAAAATATTATCAGGTGGGTAATCGGAAGTATCAAACCGTGCACCTAAATCAGGTTTGATGTTTTCATAAAAATTATTTGTGAATATTTGATAAATGAAACTATCAGTATCAGTGTACAATAGTTTAGTTTTATCACTAAATTTTTTTAGCATGTAATCATAATGAAATTCATACATTAAAGTCTTAGAAATATCTAAAATGCAAAATCCCAGATAGATAGGCTTATTGTATAAAATTTTTGTTTTCCGTAATTGAATTGCAACTAAATTTTCAGAAAATATTGAAAGGCTATGAAATTCTGGTTTCGCGATCAAATCTTGTGCTCCCAGAGATTTACCTCGATTTTCCCAATGCGTTCGCAGTTTTACATTAACCCTTTTTTCTATATTTTCCATGGTTTTACCAAATACTGAATTATTCATCAGTTTATAGAAATCTTTTTCAAAATCTGATACCGCTTTTGTTCTCATATTTGTATTTAAATCGATATACTTTTGAAGCCAGGGACTTTGTTTAAATTTTAATATCCTATGTATCTTTATCAACTTCATACCTAGTTTGAGACATTGTTTTAAATTTCTGTAATGAATTTTATATTTGTATTTATTATTAAGATTAGAAATTAATTTTGAATCTTTACAATTATTGATACAAATGTTTTCTGGACAAAGAGGTAAATCTGAATGTATGTCATGAAGTTCATCAGGATACTCTAAATCTACTTCTAAGATAAAACCATTTTCTGATGTATCAGATACATCAAAACTACTTGTAGGATCTATCCATTCAAATCCTCCTTCGGGAAGGTATTGGGACATAGCCCATCCGTATAAATTATTAGCATCAAAATAAACAAGATATGATTTAGCTGTGTTGACATCATAATTGTTTAAATATTCATTATTGGCTTTGGCATAACGATTACTACATTGAGATACACCACCACGAATACCAGCCCTTATGAAAGCAATTTTATCAAAATCTGTCAATAATTCTAATTTTATTTTGGTGTACTTTAACATAGCATCCCAACTTAAGCCTGGGGCAGTATAATAGTGGGCGGGATCAAGATTATAAGTAGCAATACAAAGATCTCTAAAATTTTCAAATATATCTGTTAATAGCAAGACATCGGTTTTTAAATATAAATTGGAATAATCAAGCATATTTGAACATTTAAAGTGATTCCAAACATCCTTTGCATGATTGTAATCGTCATCAGATACATTTGAATTTGTTAATGTGTTGTAAAATTGTTGTTGGTTGGGTAAAGATGTTACTTTTAAACTATCAAAAGAGGTCATAAACTCATAGGGAAAAACACCTTTTTTTCTGAGACGCATAAAGTCTTCATTGATAGGAAATTTGTGTTTTAGAGTATGAAATTGATCATCTTTTAGATTTTTAGCTAATTGATCAAGACTACATGGTAAAAATTTTAATGAATCTATAAACCTTAAATTTATTCTTTGATTATTTACATACAAAGTTTTTGAAAACGAAATATACCTTTCTTTGTTTTGAGGAATTATATCTACTTGACCATCAACAAAATTGAGTGCATGAACAATAAAATGTGAATCATAATGACTTAAATTATGAAGAATTACTGGTATAAAATTTGGTGCTCTAAACTTTTTTGCACATATTTCATGTGCAACACCTCTAAAATTACCTGTGTACCAGTCAAAGTCTAAACATTTTCCTTCTTTCAAATCAGTCTCACAAATATGACAACATTTACAATTGCTTACAATTTGTTGATCTTCTACAGTCAATGGTTTGGGAGGGCTTTGAAAATTATTTTTGCTACAAATAGATTTCAAGTCATTGTAAATTCTATTCATAAACACTTGTGCACATTCGGACCCACAATAAGACTCAAACTTTGACAAATTGTCATTATATGAACACTTTATGTAATACCCAAAACTATACGGTTCGTGTTTTTGAACGTTATTTGTATATGATTTGAATGGATTATTGGAACATGAATTAACAGGACTTAAAAATGCTTCAAAATCTGCATATATAACAAAAGGTACTTTTAATTTTCGTTCAAAATGATCGAACATTACCTTATCATTGGATGTTGACTGACCAAACCAATTTTTAAATGTTTTATCACTAGTTGGTAATTCAGTAGTAACATGAGAGCAGTCATATTGTTGGTGGTTTGACAATCTTTCAATAGTTGGAAAATACAATAGACATCCATCACAAATATGAACGGCATGATTTTGGTTTGAGAGTTGCTTGCTAACTAAACGAGATAAATTTTTGATAAAGCAATAATGACTATTTGTACCATTACTCAAATGCAACAAGTTTATATGACTACTCCTACGGCTTTTAGTAAAATAAATAGGCCCAATAATACTGTGCTTTTTAGTATTTTTATTCCATTCTAAACCAAATACATTTATACTAATTTTGTTTAATTTTTCAACTTTTGGAATGTCAGTTAATTTAACAGGGAATGATACACCATTGAAATTCAATTTATCAGAATGCATAGTGTATGAAGATACGCGACCAGCATTTTTACTAACTGGATAAAGAGCGGAGAGTAAAGCCCATTTGAAACATAAATAATCTGTGTTTTGAACATTAATAACGGCTTTTTTTGCACTAATATCTCTGGGTAAATCAATATATGAAGTACCACGAAGAGGATTAAATTTATTCACATTCAAATCTATGCTTTTTATGTGTTTTAGACTCCATCCACTATCTTTTTTCTCAAAGCTACTTATTTTATTTACCAAAGTATCACATAAAGACGTAAAAAATATATTTAAATCATCCCCACGACATATGATAAAATTGCTAGTTTGAAAATCAAATGAATTCACTGTATCATCTTTACTTTGTTGAATGAATTCAGCATGTAATATGAAATTAACTTTAAAAATACTATATTTTTCAATTGACTCTTCAACTAAAAATAATATGTCATTTTTAATTGAATTCAAAAATGATTCCGGAGTTTGAAATAATGGTTTAAAAGTTTCGTTCGCTTTACTACAAATTTTATATGTTATAATTCTTTGTCCAAAAGCGGTTTCAATAATCGATACGTTTTCAAAAGTTTTGTGTAATTTCAGAGCGTTATTTTTATGGATATTACTTTTTAAATGGTTGGTAAAATATCGTTTACTAACTGTAATTTTACAAGCGTCACAATTTACTTGGTTTAAATGATCACCTGCGTGGGGTCCTTCTGTCACACCAGATGAAGTTGACACCATTTCTTCAGTTCTTGGACGTTTCACATTATGAATGAAAGGTTTTGGATCATCGCGAACTATTGTGCGTTTGAGTGATCCTCCTCCTTGTTTTGGTTGACTATAACAAAATAAAATATTATTGTAACTGTTAAAACATTTTTTTTTATTAAGCTTGATATAAAACTCGGTACTTACTTCGTGTGGTTTTCATTCGACACACATGTAAATTCATCATCAAAACATGATTTCAATGATTCACATATCTCCACTTCTTCACAAATCTTAACCATTTCATTTTCATCGAGAATTTCGTCAACTTCCGAACTAAAAAAGGCGCTTTCAACTGTATTGGAGAAGTCCATTTTGTAGTTTAATTTGGAAAGTGAATTAAAGTTACACCACAAACATCAACATACAACTGAATATAAGTCAAAAAAAATTTGAGAACTTATATGAAATATGCAGGTAAAGAAATTAGGTAATGATGAATCCATAATTAACAAAGTATGTAATTGCCTAATGGTTTCTTAGTACGTTTTGGCATCGTCTGAATTGCGTGTGATTAATGTTGTGCCACCATCATGAGTTCGAGACACAGAGCTTGATGTCTTTCTTCTTAATCTTCGGGAATTTGATCATCACTTTCTTGTTTTTCACTTTTTTTCTCTTTTGATTGTTTGTGGTGGTGGTGGTGGCAAATTATATACTTAGTTCTTATTTGGAAAAGAAATATTTTTTACAAGTTTCACTTGTAGTAATATCCTTTGTAAGGTGATACATTAATTTTTGAATATTGTCATATTTTTTTGTTTTGTTTGTTGTATAAAACTTGATTCTAATTTCACTATTTTTCCAGTGCTCTTTCACGGGAATTTTTGATATTTTTTGCAAATCATACAACTCGATCTTAATAAGATGTGTTGCATTTGCTGAATCATCTGAATTGCTAGTGATAAACGTTGTACCACCATCTTGAGTTCGAGACACAGAACTCGATGTCTTTTTCTTTTTATTCTTCGGTGATATTTCGAACAGATCATCAATTGTTTGATTTTCATTCGATTTTCTTTTAATGGGCTGTGGTGGTGGTGATGTAATTATTTCTAATTCATTTTCAGAATCCGGGGGTGTGTTATAATAATATCCTTTATATGTATTATCTTCCATCATAGAACTGAATGAGTTCTGTAACAATACAACATAATTTACACAATGAGTCTCTCTGAGTAAATCCAATAATAACCTAAGAGTAAATCTAGTAGTAATGAAAAGTTTATAAATTGATAAAACAAAAAAAGTACCTTACCTCCATTTTCCTTTGGTCACTATAATTCACTTTAGTTAACAATACTTCGCCGAACTACGACTGCTAGTTAAATTAACATACCAATAATATTGTGGACTTATATATAAACGTAAAGCACTTAGCAATCTTGTTTCAACACATCATTAACTATCTAGTTTTAATAGATTATTACATTAACACAATCTTGTTTCAACAAATCATTAAGTATCTTATCTAATTAGTTTGTAATTACATTTGCGCATTCTTATATTAAGAAACCATTAACTATCAATTTTATATAGATTATTAGATTTGTGTTCTTACTATTCCACAGCAACAGAAAAATATAACTCGAGCTGAAGTTAAAGTTTTAACAATACCATCAGGAGTTCAAGGAAAAACGCTTGATAATATTTTTCTAGGACAAGTACCTAAAAGATGTATAGTTGGGTTTGTTAATAATGCAGCGTTCAATGGTAGTCTCACTAAAAATCCACTTAACTTTGAAAACTATGATATGAATTCATTTTGTTTGTACATAGATGGTCATCAAATACCCTCAAAAGCTTTGCAACCATCGTTTGAGAATAAAATGTTTACTACAACATATCATACCTTATTCTCAGGAACGGGAATACATTTTCTAAATGAAGGTAATGGGATATCTCGTGATAAATATTCCAATGGTTATTGTCTGTTAGCTTTTGATCTTACTCCTGATTTATCAGCCAATTCATCGAGTCATTGGAATCTTATAAAGCATGGTAGCGTAAGATTAGAAGTTCGTTTTGAATCCACTCTTACTCAAACAATAAACTGTGTTGTATATGCTGAGTTTGATAACGTTATCGAAATAGATAAAAATCGTAATGTTACTGTTGACTATAGCAGCTAAGACTAGAATAATGAATTCTGTATTACTTAGTACTAAGTTTATGATCAAAATAAAACTTACTGTAACAATATACTCACCGTTTTATTTGCACCTTATTTCACTCTTAAATATATGTATCATATCTTGATCTTTTCACTCACCTGTAATCCTACGAAGTATTCAGTCATATGGAACTTAAATGCAACAATGAATACCAATGAAATTCAACAATGTTTAGGAAAAATTCATCCAAGTCTACAGTATAATGTATACGCTGCAAACAAATTACCAATGAATGTTCAAGTTCCTATGTATGTTATAAGCAATTTGGACCCGGACACAAAGCCAGGATCTCACTGGATAGGTATACACATAGATAGTTGCGGTGTTGGAGAATATTTTGATTCTTATGGACGTTCTCCTACTGGTTATCACAGAATGTTCTTGAATAGGAATTCAAAACAATGGAAATGTAGTAGTAGCAGAATACAAAATGATTGGACTTCAGTCTGTGGAGAGTACTGTATATTGTACATATTGTATAAGTTTAACGGGAAGTCATTAAGTGATTTTTTAAATAATTTTAATATGGATACGTTTAAAAATGATATGATATTGCATATGATGTTTAAATCAATTTTTTGAATGAATAAAACATGAACTATTGAAACAACGTGTTGTTATTGATGAGGAATAGGGTGATTAGCATCGAGTGATGATTCATTAAGTGACCGTCATTAAGAGCGTAGTCGAGGAGATATTTAAGGTAATCACCTTAAAAACATTAGCTAATTAATTAGGGGTAGTGGACCTGGTGAAATAAAATAGCTAAAAAGGCAACGGTTACAGTTAGAAGAAAATGGATAGCACAGATGGATCGGACGACCCCGAAAACCCCCAATTTGACACCAAACTTTTTTTTTTTTTTTTTTTTTTTTTTTTTTTTTTTTAGTTTCGTGTCATTCAGTTTTGACTTGCTTGAACAAATCTTGGCGAAATCTCGAACAAATCTTAAAGAAATCTTGAGCTGGATCCTGTGAATCAATACTACTGTTTCTGATACTCACGACAAAAAAAAATTGTCCTTAATGTGTAGTCATGACAATATACGTGATTGTTGGGTGTATTTATTTCGAAAAAACATGGTCAGGAAACCTGCACCCTCGAAAAAAATCCTCAATGACTTAAAAGGGTATGTCTCTCTTTGAACTTCACTATAATAGCAACCGCTTCAATTAAACACCTAATTATATCGCACTAAAAGATTTTTGTTCCACCGCCAAACTCAGCAGTGGTTTTGCCAACTTATATCAAGTTTTTAGTGGCTGTATTCATTACAATTTCACACACGGTAGGACAAAAGGCCTAATGAAGTTTGTTTTGGAATAACGTAAAGTCCTTAATGAGGACTCGGAATGTATCACAGCACATTTTGGCGCTGCTTCTAACTTTCATGTTTTAGAATTCAGGAGTTCTGTTTTACTAATAGGACGCGTGACACTTTTTATTTATATGTAGGTATATATTTTGATTTAGCATTTTAATCCTCTATCCGTAAAGGTGTAGGCAGGTGGTAGATCTCCAATATGTGAGAGGCCGTCTGGGTAGGTACCACCGCAATGTCTATTTCTCCCGCCAAACAACAGTGTAAATGCAATGTTGTGTTTCGAGAAGAAGGAAATTGTAGCCGGAGTAACCACTGGACGTAAAAGGATGGCGAACGCTGTGGTATGCCAATCATTGTAATGCATTTTTGTGATGCATGGCATTTGTTGGTTTTACTATCCATACACGGTCGTATCGTTTACCATAAGGTGAATGGCAATGCTCGTCTCGCCATATATAGCAATAAAAAAACTTGGGGACCCGGATTTTGGGTGTTAATAATTTTGATTAATTACCCACCTACGTCACGCCTGTGGTCTTAATCTACCCAAGTTCACTGACGTCTATCTAACCTAATATAATACGAATTTTACTCAATTTTCCACAGAATAACTTTTCTTTGACGTAGTTAATTATGTTGATTCACTGTTGGCCTTTTATAAGAGAGAAAATAATGTTTCTTAATATCTTAAAGTACATTTGTGGAAGACTCATAAACAAACTTGGGAAGCGCTAAGTAAATGTATGCGCAAGAAAATAGCTTCCTGCAATGCCATATCTAATATCTCAGTTCCTCTGACATAAAGGACTGCTTATTTTAGTTTATGACAATAACATTTAAGTTTAAACACAGGCATAAATCCGGTTCTATTGAGGATAATAATGTTGTTATTAAAATATACGAAATCTCCTGATTTGCATAATGGTCTCATATATTTACGCGGATGTTACGCAAGTTTAAATAAATTAATTTTAAGAGCCTTCGTAGTTTGTTAGACTGCAGCAGCAGTTGGTTAGACTTTGGCTGTGAAAGAATGGGCCACGGGTTCGATACCCGCACTGAGACAGATATTTTTTTTTCCAAAAGTTTTAAATTTAAAAATCCCCTCGGAGACATAAACAGTTAATATAATTCAATTTTAAAGTGTATTTAACTTAACAGTTAATCGTCCAATAAGTTTCAAGTCATTGAACTTTGAAATAAAACTATTATTTACGGATTTTAGCGCGGATTTGATTTATTTTTTACATTTTTTAACTTCCTGACGTTTCGATTACTTTACAGCTTTCCTAATCACGAGGTGGACTTACCTCGGAGTCAATTTTAAGATTAAACCAAATCCGCGATAAAATCACTAAATATTAATTTTATTTCAATGTGTAACATTCGCGGAAATCTGAAAAATAATTAGGACTAAACTTGTATTAGTAAGTACAGGTAAATAAAATAACAAGGAGATATTAACACAATAACCTTTCTTTTTACATTACGAGTATCAAGTAACATCGATATAGTCTCAGAATTCGGCTGATTCCCAGTAACATAGTGTATTCCAAAAAAAATCGCACTAATCGGTACATAGCAAATCTGCAGAATAAATCTAGGTCATAGGCGACGTGTACAAGCCCTGACAAAAGGTCTGAAGAGCGTTGTTAGTCTTGCACTAGACCTGTGGTCAGGATTTTACCAAACGACCTACATTCCTCTACGTGTACTGTAGTTTAAAAAACATTGATTTCCGGCGTTCATTTGATGATTGATTGAACGCCGACCCTGATAGCGGCCGGGATAACACCAGGTAGAAGGAGAAGACAGTATGTACAGCACAGTATAAGTCTTATTTCTGTGGATAGGCTAGCGAACACTGTACTAGATGGTGAAAAACCTATTATAGAAATGTGTACGAACGAGTTACGTTTCAGGTTCAACCTGTATACTAAGTTTTAACCAAGCAGATAAAAATATGTGGGCTGGTGACACTGTCACGTTTTTGATTTAATAGCATTGTACTTGGCATTTAATGTGTTGTCGTCACATAGGTCGGTCTGATAAATACCCAGACCCAAAATAAATACCTATGGATCACACAATTATACATTGTCTCAGTAGGGGGTCAAACCCGTGGCCTCATGTTTCACAAACGGCGTCTAACCAATTGCACCACGGAACCAACTACAAGATACAAAAACCTGTTACAACCCACAATATAGAAGCGCACTACATAAAAAAAAAGTATAAAAGGAACTACCAATCTCGATCCTTAAGGCAATTATCCTACACAGACTGCGAAAAGATAAAAACTTCAGCGCGACAATAAAAAGAAAATTGGCAATATTAGTGCGCAATTTATATTCAACAAAACGACAAGTCCTCTTATTATCATTTCTCCAGCAAAAATCGCAGCGTGAAAATGCCGTCTATAATTGGGATCTACAGCCGTTTCTGAACTATAAGAATATATTGCAAGGAACTTTTGCAATAATTCAAATAATTTATCGAAGATTGTTATTTTTCGTAGTTATATATGGACCATGCATCTATCGCTTAGACTATGTATAGATTAAAACTAAATGATTTTTTTTATTGCAATTAATGACTATACTATGCCGTTCACCTGGTAGTAAGTGATACGGCTGCTTATGAACAGTAGCAAAATAAAATAACACCTTTAAATTCAAAGCAATTGTGGCTTTCCACGGCGCTCGCTAACCTGAGACATAAGACGTTACTCGTAAGTCTCAATATGTCCAGTAGTTATTCTGATTATAATGTATTTCAAACCGTAACACAATAGTGCACTTACACAGCTGTTTGGCGAGAGGATTGTACGATAACAAGCAGTTTAGTTGAATTAATGTATATTTCTTAGATTAGCGCTAGTCTCGCTTTCTTAGTTACTTTTTAAAACGCCAAGCACCTTGTCTGTTAGTAAATAACAAACGTAGCTCATGAATATTAACAAAACTATAATTATAAGTCTCAAAAGTTGAAGAAGTAGAAAAGGAAGATACTAATTGCTACAACATGAATGTCTGTGAATGAACAAAAGTAAACAAGCAAACTCGAACTTTCCGTTTGTCGTCGAATATTCTGCCTGTCGTCTGTAAGATAGTCAGTCTCTAGTAGAGCCAGTCTGTTTATTCAACGCTGCCTGTCTAACATTTGTTGAATAGGAAATAAGTCCAACTATCATACACATATTTATAATTATGCATATATATGTCACCATATCATACTGCTTACAATTTAACGCATTATTTTTCAGTAGATTATAATTCATTGAAATGAAACTGTTAAACCTAACCTAAGGTTCACAATCTTTAGTCAGTTCACAAACTCGCAAGATAGATTATAATCTAACGGTATTTACAATTTTACTATTTATATAACTTTTTTGTAGATTTAACAACATTTTATGTGGGTACTGTACTGTATCAGCTCATATCTGCAAGGCGTGCTCCTCCTCTATAATCGAAAGTATGATTGAAAATTATTAGGCCATATCAGTCCACCAAGCTGGGCTTGTGCGGGTTAGCGAATATAACGTGCATTAGAATTCTTATAACTCGCCAAGGAAACCTACATAAGGTTTTCTCACGATGTTGGTATGTACGGTACAGAATTCGAACATTTTGTAAATTATTTAAGCATATTCGCATAGTTTTATGTGCGAAATTGGAACATTCGTCGTCGTGTAAAATAACTATACTAATTCTTACGTAGGGGTCGTAAGAATTTTTCTCCCTGCATCGATCAAATTCGCGGCCTCTCGTTTCACTACTAGAATTTTGTCCAATTACGCGTACCCTAAATGCTCTAAATCTGTCACAAGTTTCAACAACGGCATTATAATAATTATTGCAATGGCGAACAGAAATATATCCGCCATTTTGAATTAGAACATGTCAACCATTTGGAAATTGCATACAAAATGCATTCAAATATCAAAGCTTCGTACCAGCCTTTTTACAGAAAACAAAGCAACGTTCGTCTTTGTGTCCTTTCATGCATTAATTGACATCATAGAAAGTTCACTGCTGGGCATATCCCTCCTAAAGAGTTTAACAAAAAGAACTTTTGGAAACGTTCTGTATCCAATTATTTTATAACTAGCGGCCCGGCCAGTCTCCGGGTGCGGATACACTTTTTAAAATATTCTATCGCCTATTTTCATCAAAGATAATGTAAAATGTAATGATGAAAGAATTTTTCAAATCGATCCAATATTTTTAGAGCCTATTTATCGTAAACAAATAATCAAATCTTTCCTCTTTATATTAGTTTAGATATAGTGCTAGTGAGAAATAAAAGATAACATAAAATACAAAAACACATTAACAAATATTTTCATATCAGTAAATAGTTTCATATATCAATGTGATATAAGTATAACATTATGGTCCAAGATCCCAGGCCCCCCAGACGTTACTTATTTTCTGATAAAAAATATAAATGGGATAAAGTAGTGTTAGTACGTACTTTGAGTGTGTGCATACCTGCTAGCTTGTGTCGACGGCCAATTCATAGGTACCAGGTGCTAAAGGTAGATAAATACAGTACTGACTTTTCTTAAATTCTCAGTGCTGATTTTTACATATGTTTTAGATAATTTTGTTAAAAATTAATAATAATTATTGCCAGACACTTTCCATCGGCGCTTATCCTTAACAGACGCTTTAAAGCTTCAAAAAAAAATAACATATTTTTACTTATAATCTCACTCTTGATTTTTATATATGATACTCAGGGAACTATTTGAACACCCCTGGTCAGCAGCCAGACCAATTGGAGGGGTCAAACATCCCCCCAGACCCACATAAAGTGTCGCTATGTGTATGAGCGAATGAAGAGTTCAATCGCAAAAATGTGAAAAACTTTGATGCAAGTAACTTACCACCATGCAAAAGTGAGCTTTTACAGCAGTTTGGACGAGCTAATTACATCACTAGTCTCTGGAAGAATGCCCTTTTTTTTTTATTGCTTTGAATGGCGAGGCCGTTCGCCTGATGGTAAGCGATACAACCGCTCATGAACAGTAGTAGAACCAAACAACACCTTGAATTACAAAGCATTGCTTGACATTCCACTGCGCTCGCCATCCTGAGACATAAGATGTAAAGTCTCAATATGTCCAGTAGTTCCTCTGGCTACAATATCCATCAATCCGAAACACAACAGTGCATTTAAACTGCTGTTTGACGAGAGAAATAAACATTGCGGTGGTACCCACCCAGGCAGCCTCTCACATATGAGAGACCTACCACCAGTAATATATGAAGAAAATTAGTATTTTTAGTTCTGACAATAATGGGACGTTGGAAGACAATAAATATCATTTTAACTGGTTCGATGGGGACCAATTGCCGAGCTTTGTCAGTGAATCGCTTCAAGAAGCATCAGGTATTATACTTTAACTTTGAATAATTGATATAACCGTGTAACTCTTTGATTCTTAATTATGTTATTTTTGTAACAGAAAATGAAAGTAATAAGGATGATAATGAAGATAGTCAATGCCAAAATTGGGTTGATGATGACTTATCAAACTTAGACGATGATGACAGTAAAGATCACGCTGAATTGCAAAATGTTCAAACTACAAATAATCCGAAAGAAGAAAGACATGTATAGCTTTGTGTAATTTTAAGATATATATTTATTGTCTTCCAACGTCCACCCATTATTGTCAGGACTAAAAATACTAATTTTCTTCCAGAGACTAGTGATGTAATTAGCTCGTCCAAACTGCTGTAAAAGCTCACTTTTGCATGGTGGTAAGTTACTTGCATCAAAGTTTTTCACATTTTTGCGATTGAACTCTTCATTTACGTCACAAACCATATAAGTGTTGATGAAGAGTTGGAGTCGGGCAGCATCTACGTCAATTATTCCGGCCACGTTGTACAGTTCACAAACAAATTTTTGTATAGTGTTAAACACATTTTGCTCTAGTTCTAAGTCACTGAATATCGCCGAGTTTCATAAATGCTATCTGGTACTCTGCATTTTTAAGTAAGAAAGATATCGATAAATAGATATCTCTCTCACACTCAAGCGTACAAATAATGACCTCACGCTCATACACATAGCGACACTTTATGTGTGTCTGGGGTATGTTTGACCCCTCCAATTGGTCTGGCTGCTGCCCAGGGGTGTTCAAATAGTTCCCTAAGTATCATATATAAAAATCAAGAGTGAGATTATAAGTAAAAATATGTTATTTTTTTGAAGCTTTAAAGCGTCTGTTAAGGATAAGCGCCGATGGAAAGTGTCTGGCAATAATTATTATTAATTTTTAACAAAATTATCTAAAACATATGTAAAAATCAGCACTGAGAATTTAAGAAAAGTCAGTACTGTATTTATCTACCTTTAGCACCTGGTACCTATGAATTGGCCGTCGACACAAGCTAGCAGGTATGCACACACTCAAAGTACGTACTAACACTACTTTATCCCATTTATATTTTTTATCAGAAAATAAGTAACGTCTGGGGGGCCTGGGATCTTACTCTATTAATTAAATGTCTATAGAGACAACTACAAGTATCAAAATAAACCGACGCTTTTCAACTTAAATTGAGACGTGGCCTGTCATTGTGCGGTTAGAATGGTGTCTTAATAAACTGACATGGTCAATGCATAGTAAATTGTGTGAAGTAGTACAAACACTAGTATTCTATGCATGAGTATAACAATGAACACTGATATTTGATTCGTCGTGTCGCTACAATGGTTCTACCTTGTGGTTCTGGGGTTTCTCATAATTTAGTTTGCGTTTTTATTATGGTCACCTTATGATAGGGTTGCAATTATTTAGACGTAAGTTGCGAATAAAAAGGCCGTTGTTTCGATCCTTGCACCGAGATAAATATCTTTTGTATGAACCATTTGTATTAGTACGGGAGGCCGAAAGTCTTTCGTCCACGTAACAAAAGGTTGATTTTGGTGTGCAGGCATTACCATGTGTGATTGTTGAGTGTTAAAAAAAGAAAAAAAAAGACGGGTTGCACTCCGGGAGTGCCGGCAGAAGTGAAAACTTGATTATTAACGTTGAGCATGTTTGATATTTTGGAATGGTTAGGGAATAATTTTGCACCAATTGCTTTATCAGTATAAAAGTACTATCATTTATGTGGTAGAATACAATATTCATTTATTGCGCTATCGTACACAAACATGACAATTTATATTACATAAAAAATTTAACACTTTAAAACTATTACAATTATTTTACATTAAAAAGTTTATCTCTCCGAAAAATCAACTTTCATCCATAATTTCAACGACTTTTTCACCATCATCATTACCAGAACTATCATCGCCAATCTTTAAAACTGATACGATAGGTTTATGGTAGCTGAAGTAAGAAACGAACAGTTTTGATTCGAACCTATTTAAATGTCTAATGAAGACCGCATCAATAGTAGTTTTGTATTTCGTTGTGCTAAGATTGCGATCATTCGACATAGTTAAACCAAATTCATTATTTAAAAATTCAATTAATAGTTGATTTTTATCGTCTGCGAAGTTTATGTTGAAATCTCCACTCAAAATCATTGGCAATTCATCAAAGCTTTATAAACTGACAGCTAACTGACAGCTGTCTACTCTCCATCCGTCTTACGCTTTTCGTCTTACGATCAGGTCACGTGTCCTGACGCGAGTTTAAGATTTTATACCCATTACAGAAAAGTGCTCAACGCCGCTAAGGAAGTTTTCACTTCAATAATAATAAAGGTATCATCTGTGTATGTATTAGCCCATGTTCCACACTCTCCACATCTTCCCACTGCAGGGCCCGGGCCTCTTTTATTGTCTACCACGCTGGTCTGATGCAATCAGCTGGATTTTAAATACCATAGAAATTCTTAAAAATCGATATGGTATCGATTTTTCTCACGGTGTTTTCCTTCGCCGTCTTAATGCGTGGTGATTAACTATCAATACACACCTGACTCCGAAAGATAGAGGTTTGCCCTGAGATTTAAGCCCGCGACTACCGTGGCTTGTTGGCAGTTCCGTCTGGTGCGTTTACCAACAGGCCACCACGTAATCTCAAAACGTATAATAATTCCTTCTAATAATTGTTTTAATATTTAAGCGAGGAGTTACATTAAAAAACGTTACAGTAGAAAGTCTACATTTTAAACATATTTTAAGATCTTAAAGCTGGCATTTCAGCCAGTTTTATTTTACAATGGACTGTATTTTTAAGATAGTAAGTACGTAAGATGTTCATTTCACTTTGCTAAAATGACGTAGCACTCGCGGTTTTTTGCTCCTTTTTTCATTTTTATCTTAGAATTTTAAAATGAAACTGCACGTGACGGTAAATGTAATGTAAACCAGGTAGAAAATCCTATGGCAGAAGATGATAATAATCGCCCATGTTCAACGATAGGTATTGGAAAGGGGCATGATGCCTCAATTTTTATGCAAAATCATAAACAGGTTTTTTTTAATTCCGTATAATATTAAGCAAGTTAGAACTATTTCAAATCAGATGATAGGAGGAATAGAAAAGGATACAACTATCGTCCTGTGCCGTCATCTTGCATTAAAAATATTAATGTATCTGTTATTTTACGACCAACTTTGACGCTGTTTTTAATTTAATGTTCGTTCTAATGGATATTTTCAAATTGATTATGATATAGTGTTCAAAATGAAATATTGGAAACATTCTGTTATGCCTGCTTATCTATCCAAATATACTCGGAATAAACCCAAAACGCTACAAACAAACGCTGTGAAACTTATAAACAAAACAAACAACTATAAAGTTGGTTCAAATGTTTGAAGGAAACATTTGTAATTGGAGTCGCCACTTGAACTGTTATTACGTTTCTAAGTACCTTACGTTGCTTCAAACTTGAGTAGCGCCCAGCTATCGGCACAAAGCAACTCTTTACTAGTTTCTTTCTCCCGCTCAGTCCCGTAATTGTTTTCCGTCGAAGTTTCTTCAATTTTTATTACATTATTTGTGATTTATCATTTTTAATTTTCTTTATTTTCTTGCCCAGCGGTGGGACACAATATAAGTTACAAAACAAAACAAAATAAAACAATATTGTTGTTGTGGATATTCCTAATGTGATCCAATGTGCATACTTTAATATGTTTCCGGCTGGAAACGTGGCGAAAATTGAGGAAAATGGACACTGGCGCCGGCCTTGACCTTAAGTAAGAAGTAATATAGATCACTCTTATATGAAACTGTATAGGCGACCAACGTTTCGTCTATTTATGCCGGTAAGCGACTTCGTAATGACACATGTAGTTTTGAAGGACATTGTAGCTAGTGTAATGTAGTTTTTTGTTATATACATACATTTATACCTCATAAGAAAAATAAAAACAATTACAGCTATTTTTGAAGTAAGCAAATGGACGGTCTTATTGTACTAGGCAATCATTTGTAGCTCATTTCATAATCCCAATGTCATGCAGAACTTAACAGTAAGTTTTGTTTTGTTCATTATTATAAATCAGTGACGTTAACTATTAGAATGACCGTTTCGTCAAATTCAGTATTAAAAATGATCTGTTTAACTATAATTAGGTACTTCCCCATTTGAATCATTTGTATTGTGATGTACCTCATTTACCAACATGTCAATCATTCAAGTTGCCGGAAACGAACCAGCGACCCTTGTAGTTCGTGCAAGCTTTTATCTCATTGTTACTGCTATTTATTCATTAAAGAGCATTTTCTTGAGCTCAAACCGTTCTTAAAGTCGACTGATCTCTGAAGACAGATAAAAACGGAACAATTGAAAATATTTCTCCCTCGGTAAACTTGTGTTGGGTAATATTTTTAAGTCATGAATATTGCGTCGCTGTATAGTGAGATTCCGGGGTTATCTGGGTTCCATATAACAGCTTTTCTGGCGCAGTAGGTTAAAACGAAGGTTGTGAATACAGTCTGCGGATTCAATCCCCACACAGAGACAAAGATGTGTCATCCACAAATATTTGTTTCGGGTCAACGTGTTAAGACCAAAAGCCTCTTATAGTTTCCAATAATGAAGAGGCAAGATTCATAACTTGACGTTGACTTTACACTACATCTATGACTATTGGGTGTATTCAATAACAAGATAATTTAATAATCTTTTTAATGTATGATTAGCTGACTTGAACCAACAAATATGTTTTCAAATCAAAAGATCAAAGAGTTAGCCCATACCGTGACCACGAAAACTATAAAGTAATCAAAACGTCGGGAAGTTACTAAATGTAAAAAAAATAACCAAATCCGCGGTAAAATCCATAAATAACAGTTTTATTTCAAAAGATCAAATCTTCACATACTAAAAGGAAAAACACAGGCTAAAGTGTAGCAAATATAATTCTTTGCCGTGCGTTTAATAGTCGGGTATAGGCTGTAGTTAGAAGTTTCCATTGATTTACATTTATACAAGCGTCCATTGTTAGCGCATGGTAATGAGTGCTAGAGTCGGTAGGTCGCATTAAGGACGTTTTTAATTGATACTACACTATGTTAACCCTCATAAACTTATAAATCAATTATGGTTCTATTTTATGGCATGTCTAAGTGATAAGATACATGGTAAGGGAATACAGATAGCGAGTTTTAGGGTTGAAAAAAAATCACAAGGCTAATGTAGCTAGATCTTCACCAGCTGAACCCAAACATCACCATAATGTGCAAAAAATACTTCCTAAAAAGATGATTTTTGAATATTTTTGAGGAGGGTATTTTCCTTTCTGCTGTACGCTTGAATAGATGGGCGAGCAACTCATCCTAGATTCAAGCGTTGTGTATGTTCATAGGCGGCAGTGATTATTACCATTAGGTGACCTACTCGCCCGTTCACCAACCTAGGCAATAAAAAATGTTTTTATTTCATTAGAACTCATTCTTTGTTTCTGACCCATCATCAAATATATCATGAGTAATATCGTCTGTTTTCTTTCAAAAGCGTTTCCCTAACTCTCAGTAAAATTTGACCCCGAAAACTGATTTATTTGTATTGCTCAGTATGACGGATTTCCACCAACGCCTGCTGTGGTCAGATACAAACATACTACCACCAGCCAGGATATAAATTAGAATGAAAGCCACAGCAAAGCTGTTTATTGACGTCGTTTGTCAGTGACGGTGGTGACACGGCCGACACACTGGCTAAAGCATTGCTCTGGTGATAAAACTATGCACTATACTGCCCTTTACAGCACTTTTTCAATGCAATTGGGTATTTATTCCTTATGATTTCAATTTTTTTTATATTGACCCGGCATTATGGCTGCACTGCACCTGATGGTGAGCGCAAATGCCGTTCAGGCAGAGTATCGATTGAGATCAGACAGTAGTCCCGCTCGATACAATTATGCCGGCCTGCTAAGATTCCTCTTCACAATACGGCGGACGGACCCAGGATTACAGGAAAGAGGGAACAAGCGTGACGGCAAACAAAACCACAGATTTACGGTATCTGTATCTGTATCAGCCCATTTACGTCCCACTGCAGGGCACGGGCCTCCTCTACAATCGAGAGTACGATTGAGAGTGGTTAGGCCATATAGTCCACCACGCTGGCCTAGTGCGGGCTGGCTGACTTACATACCATAGAAATTTTATAAATCGCTATGGTATGCAGGTTTCCTCACGATGTTTTCCTTCACCGTTTTAGTGCGTGGTGATTGACTATCAATACACACATGACTCCGAAAAGTCAGAGGTGTGATTTACGGTGCGGCACAAAAAATAATTTGCGAACCTTGATTCGTACCAGGTGGTTCGGACCATCAAGCTACGGCTTTGCAAGCCAGCACGTTTGGTTCTGTTTAGGACTGGAGAGGAGGGGATTAAATTAAACAATTCTTCAGAGCATTCACCGTGATACAGGCGGTAGAACACGCTCAGAGAGGGACATCCCACAGCAAATGTAGCGGCTCAAAGTTGCTCGTAACGTCTGCATCATTCACAATGCGGATGATGATTATGATTGGCTTTCTTATTATTTAAGACAATTTCTAGACAGTATCTGTATGTAAAATATCTATTTGAAAGGTAACCTCAATTTAACTGTACCACTTCAGTTTCTCTATTTTGCACGCGGTATTACAGAGCCTCCGAAAAGCTATTACTACTATTTACATACGTTGCTATGGTCTGAAATAATGCTTAATACTCCCAAGTATTAAATTCAATAGTATACAGAAGCGAGGATTTCAATTTTGGCTCTGGGGCACCTCTAAACGTATGCATTGATATAGTGAAATAATTATCTCGTATAGTAACGCTAAGTTTGCCACATAATTGCCTAAGCTCTGGTAATTAGATATGTATTAGGCCTAATAACCTCATTAAATCATCTTTTGTATTTCAAAGTTAAGCCGCCATCAATTATAATTAATACGTTTTCAATATGATTTTGAATTGCGTTGCGGCCTGTTGGTAAACGAATTAGATGTGGTCGCGTGTTCTAATCTGGGCGCACACTTTAGACTTTTCGGGAGCCATGTGTATTAATAGTTAGTTGTTGCTGCTGTTATTTGGTTCATACTATGATGTTCATGATGTATATTCTTATTTGTTTTGCATGTGGTGTTTGCCTGTAATTAATTGTTGCTCTTATGATTTATTATTTAACTAGCTGACCCGGCCACGCTTCGCTTTGCCTTGTTTATTATACATACATACATACATAAACTCACGCCTTGTTCCCAGAAGGGGTAGGCAGAGGTGCCAGGGCACCCACATTTCGCCTTGTATGTTCCGTCCCACAATGTGATAGGTGGCGAGCCTATCGCCATGTCGGGCACAAATTCCTGACTCTGGGCTGATACTGAATAGAAAAATCCAATATCACTTTGCCCAACCCGGGATTCGAACCCGAGACCTCAGCTTTGTAACCGTACCGTAGTACAACTACGCCACCGAGGCAGTCAGAAGTTTATTATAGGATTCATATTATATTCAATTGTTTAGCATAATAACTTAACAACTTGTATGCCTACACTTGACGTAGCTATCCTACTGTCCTGCTAAATCCCGTCTTAACCCGTCTGTTCAGTCACTTCTCGATCCGTCCCGTCCTTTCTCTTCATTATCAATTCCGTCTTAAACCGTGCATTTCTATACTTCGTCCTATTAAATCTGCCAGCTATCCCAATTCTCTCCCGTACCTCCCACTCTATTAAATCCCGTCTCTCCATATCCAAATAGTGTGCCTTATGAATTTTTGACATTAATAACTTTAGTGATTCTGATTATCCATGCAATATTCCATCCCTTATTCCACACCCACAATGCTGCTTTTCCAAAAATATTGCAAGCAATATTTAGGTTAAATATAACCTATCTCACTCAGAGACGATATATTACATTAATTTCTATCAGTGAATAATAGCGAAGGAAAGGCTACTGTAAAAAATCTGGATAAAAGTGACATTCGATCTTGAAAAGAAGTAAATATAACTTTTTACTGGTGCAAATTATTTATTTAATTATCTCTATTTATGCAGCTTGATATATTCTCCTTAGTTCACACAAAATACATTTCTGAACGCATTATTTGACAACCAATTTAAACGTCAATCCGTTTAATTAATGTCATTAATTTACATCTTTAAAATCTAAAATACGCCTTTAATCGAATATTGTAGATATATGTTGTCGATTCGAAACCTTTATTTAAATACGTTTTTTAATTTGAGGGAAGAGTTTACCGTATCGACGGGATGAACATTAAATGTTTGACAGTTACAAACCCATGAACATTTTGTATGAGAAAATGTTAATAAGCTAATAGAAACTCGGAAAACCGGGAACATGATAAAAAGTATCCTATGTCCTTCTCCTGGTTCTAAGCTACCTCCCTACCAATTTTCAGCCAAATCAGTTCACCCATTCTTGAGTTATAAGTAGTGTAACTAACACGACTTTCTTTTATATATATAGATTGTAGTCAAATATTTATGTAAGAATTAGGGTAAGCAATTGTTGGCAAACCTTTTAAATAAAATAAAATAAAAATAGTCAACCATCACGCACTATAACGATGAAAAAAACATCGTTAACGCTTTCGCGGACAGAACGTAATTGTACGTCATGATTTGAGATTTTGATACGACACAACGTATAATGACGTATGGATACGTTGGACGTCATTATATGTTGTGTCCATCATAATACATATCACACGACACGACGTTTGCAAACGATAACGTGATAAAACGTTTTTGTCATATTGTCTTTTTAACATTCAATATTATAGGACACAACGTATTTAAACGCCAAATATATTTGTATGGCAATTTATTGTGTCATTCTAGAATACAACTTGAACTGAGACCGTCCGCGAACGTGTTGGAAGCTGCATACCATAGCGATTGATATGAATTTCTATGGTATGTAAAATTTTCCAATCCGCACTAGGCTAGTGGTAGACTATATTTTTTTTTTCTCGCGGGGAAAATCCCTTTACAGACCATCCCGCCCCCGAAGGGGCGAGGGTGTGTCGGACTCACCGGTGCGCCTTCCGGCCCAGCGAGACGTGATGCTGGGTCGGGTCCCTACCCGTAGTCTGCGCACCGAAATACCGACTAAAAACCCCGCGTTGGCCTCCATCGGTGCACTTTGGAGACGGCCCCGGGATACCGCTCAACAGACGCGCCAGGACCGCCTCCACGTGCACTGCCGCTGACAGCGACGCGGCTTTTTGACGCTTGTAGCGCTACGTCTCGGGGGCCGCCAGGATAGGGAAGGCGGCCCCGTGTGGCCTCTGCAGCGCCGGGTTAGTTGGCGTCCCGGCGCCTCGTTCTTCGTCTGCGGTGACGACGAGCGGGATCGTTCCGCTCACGATCCCGCTCGGCGCTCTCCTTCTGCAACATGACGCGCTCGCAGAAGGAGAGCATGGCTCGCCACGACCTCTGGCTGCCAACCATGGCGGCGATCACGGCCGGCAGCGACAGGTCTCCACCCAAAACCGCAGTGAGAGCGCTGCGCTCCTCGTCCCAGGCTGGGCACTCCTCCAGTGTGTGCTGGGCCGTGTCCTCGCGGCAGTTGCCACAGTGGTGGCACACGGCGGACTCCTCAGCTCCGGCTACGTGACATAGGTACGCACCGAAGCAACCGTGCCCGGTGAGCACCTGCGTCAACCGGAATGTCGGCGCACCGTGGCGCCTCTCCAGCCATTGTTGGAGGACAGGTCGCACTGCCGCGACAGTCCTCGTGCCAGCACTTGGGTTCTCCAACCTGGAACGCCACTCCTCCACGGCGGTCCTGCGGAGGGAGGCCAACATCTTACGAGGGTCTTAGCATCCAGCTCCCAGGGCAGAGTTCCCGCTAAAACGCAGGCCGCCTCGTGCGAGACCGTGCGGTAACCCCTGACGATTCGCTGCGCCACCATGCGCTGCGGACGGTGCAGCAGGCGCACGCAACGAGCGTTCAGGGACTCGGCCCAAACGGGACTTCCATAGAGGGCCATGGACCGCACGACTCCAGCATACAGGTTTCGGCAAGGGATGCCAGGACCATCAGTGTTGGGCAGCAGGCGCCCCAGTGCGCCCGCCGCCTTCACCAGTTTAGTGGTAAATTATATGGGCTAACCCCTCTCAACCGTAATACGATTGTGGAGAACGCTCCTGCTCTGCCGTGGACGTATATGACTTGATACAATACAATGTTGTTCTCGATGACCAAGATAAATGGATAGTGGTATTCCTCTATGTAATTGTGGATAAGTATAATAAATATTGTTTTACTGTCTCTGTACGATAAAGGGACGTCAATTCGTCTAATGATAGATGCAGTTCAAATAAAGTGTCCACTGCCTAGAAATAATCCATCATTCGCTGATCGATAAAATTATACCGTCGGTCGAAGATACAGGCTGCTTCTCTAAGAAGGCATACAAACTGAGTCAAAATGACATATTTACGTCACCATGTGTAGTGTAATCCATTTTCGGAATATAGAAGGACATCACATAACACATCCTACGTTTTATGAACAGAAATAAAAACAAAAAATCTCCTAGAATAAAGTAGTTATTTTAAGACGTTTTAGTTTCCTTGTATAGCATGGGAAAAGTTCATTGACCGTAGGCACAGTTAGGATATCTGACATCTCGTACCGAGCTGTGGTTTAAAAATAGCGTAAAAATGTCCACTATATAATTTATGTGTACATACATACGTTAACTCACGTCTTTTTCCCAAAAAGGGTAGGCAGAGGTGCAACCGAGACACGCACATTTCGCCTTTTATGATCCATCCCACGATGTGATAAGTGCCATATCGAGTACAAATTCCTTACTCCGAGCTGATAAGGAATAGAAACATTTAATAACTCTGGCCGACCCGGGATTCGAATCTGAGACCTCAGCTTCGTAACCGTACCGTAGCACAACTACTCCACCAAACCAGGTCAAAAGCTATACTATTTAATAACAACCAAACAACTTCTAGATACCATGAACTCCAAAATTTTTTCATGAAAGCATTCAATAAAGTCCCCGAATTACTACTAGAAACATTTGGATAAACAATACAATATTTTCAAATTAAAATTTTTGTATTTAGGATAGAGTTAATGAGATGTAGTCACGCACGGATTGCAAGTGGTCGAGGTACACCCCGCTGCGATTCGACAGCATAACACAATAAAACGGTTTATAGGTCACAATACAGCTTGTATAGACTTTTGCAGCTTGCTTTCGCTCTGATCCATGAAATTGTATATCTTTCTGACCCCTACTGAGATAAAATTGTTTCTCACCAAATTCTTCATAGAACAAATTCATTTCATTTATTTGATCAAATGGCCACGTACAGGCAAACGAAATGTCGGACGCCCGCCTACAAGGTGGACGGACGACCTGGCTAAGATTGCAGGAAGTCGCTGGATGCAGGCTGCTTCCAACAGGTCGATGTGGAGATCCTTAGGAGAGGCCTATGTTCAGCAGTGGACTTCCTGTAACTGAGATGATGATGATGATGATGATCAATCGTGATAGACAGCAGTGACATGGTGAAATCTTTAGATACAATAGCAAGCATCTATTGGTCAAGGCCCGACTCCATTGCCAGTATCCCGATGGGAACCTTGCAGACAATATTATATCCTTTGCCGACATCCGTGACAGAAAGTCATTCCCCATTTCCGAAACCTAAACATA
The DNA here is from genome assembly GCA_023078785.2 of Hyles euphorbiae. Lineage (NCBI taxonomy): Eukaryota > Metazoa > Arthropoda > Insecta > Lepidoptera > Sphingidae > Hyles > Hyles euphorbiae. The sequence goes on from CM041053.1 coordinate 5,821,584, forward strand.
CTGAATTCTGCAGCGATAAAAATGTGACATTCACTGGACTATTGTTTAGTATGACCAAATTCGAAAATTTTGTACAACAACATTTGTATTTTTTTTATTGTTTCTGCGTAGTAGTTTAAGTTTGTGTACAATAAAGATTTAAATAATGATAAAACAGTTTTAAATATATTTTTTTCTTGCAAGAAATGGCGAGGCGAGCATACCATGATAGCAAACGATATGGTCGCTCTTCGACAGTAGCAAAACCAAATAACGCCACGAGTTACAAAGCTTGGGATTCCACCGCGCCCACCTGAGACACAAGATTTTAAGTCTCAATATGTCCAATTTACTCTAGCTAGAATGTCCTTCAAACCAGAACACATTTTTTTTATTGCAATAAATGACGAGACGAGCATGCCGTTCGCCTGATGGTAAGTGATGCAACCGCTCATGAATAGTGGAAAAATTAAACATCTCGAATTACAAAGTAATGCTCGGCATTCCACTGCGCACGCCATCCAGAGACATATGATGTTAAGTCTTAAAATGTTCAGTAACTGCTCAGGCTACAATGTGCTTCAAACCGAAACACAACAGTACTTTAATTATTGCGTGAATATGTCTTTGTTGGTTTACGATTATCTGGAAAATTACTGATAGTGATTGCATGTGGTTTTCTTTAATTGATAGAACATATTCTTGAGGAAGTGTTTGCATATCATGTTTATTTATACAATTCAATTCTCATTACAAACAGTTGCATAAAAAAGGCAATAATTATTAATTGGACAGATCAGAGTTAATGAGGTATTGTCACGCGAGGATTGAAGGTGGTTGAGGTAAACCCCATTACGATTCGACAGCATAAAACCGCTATAAAACGGTTTGTAGGCTAAATACTTGTTAGTCAAAATATCTGGAGAATTACTCATTGAATTTTTATGTTTTTATTGGTGGCAGGTCTTTCATATGTGAGAAGCCGCCTATGTAGGTACCACCGCAATGTCTATCTCCCGCCAAAGAGCAGTGTAAATGCACTGTTGTGTTTCGGTTTGAAGGATATTGTAACCAGGGTAACTACTGGAAATATTGAGACATAACATCTTACCTTAACCTATCTCAGGATGGTGAGCGGAGTGGAGTGCCATGCATTGCTTTGTAATTCAAGGTGTTATCTGGTTTTGCTACTGTTCATGAGCAGTCATATCGCTTACCATCAGGCGAAAGCCATGCTCATCTCGGTATTGAGTGCAATAAAAAAAAATATGTGATGTCGCTCGATTAGAACTAATTTCCATTAAAAACCTCAATGCAAATCAAAATCGCAACTAACATTATCAGGAGGAAAAAATGATTGTTTTTATTGAATTGGCTCTGAAAATTGATACTTTTACTTATAAAATTCGTCTATCGGCTCTCATTACAATACACCAGCATACAAAAAAGTTTTATAAATTATTAATAGGATAGAGTTAATGAGATATTGTCACGCGTGGATTGCAACCCTGATCCCCTAGGGTTCGACAGCATACTATAAAACGGTTTGTAGGTCACAATAAAGCATTTAATGCTTCGGTATGAACGTTTATGAAGCCAAGTCGAATATGAATTCTTAAAGTTCTGAGTTGGATTCACATTTCAGTTATTTTTTTTTGTACTTTTTGTTGATGCAATGTGTGTTTATTCGCAAATATTTTTAGAACGAGGTATTGTGTTTTGGTTTGGTTTTCGATAATTTATAGAATAGATTCCTGTTAAGGTTCTTGCATAATTATATAATTTATCAAGCCCAATTTTATTACAAAAAAATAAAAAGTTCACAGCATTTTTTTCCTCACAACGAAAAGGAAATAGTACTTTCCTTAAAATAACAAGAACTGTATTTTGAACAACGAATACACCTCATTATTTTAAGATAAGTAAAAAAGCTAGCAACCGCACTCTCCGTATTTATGTCAAAAGACACTCGAAAAATGCTGTTCTTATGCTCAAGAATATTATTTCGGCAAAGATTTTTACCTTGTTTTTTTTAATACATAATTTATACGTCAGTGATCTAAACTAATATTGTAAAGATGAAAGATTTGACTGTTTGTTTATATTGAATAGGGTCTGAAACTACTGCACCGATTTGAAGAAGTCTTGCACCATTAGAGGCCTACATTATCCCTGATGAACATAGGCGACCGAATATTTCAAATAAGTGTCAGACACACTCGGGCGAAGCCGGGGCGGGCCGCTAGTATACGATATTCTCAATGGCGCAGTTGGTAGCGACTCCGAAACGTAAGGCTGCGGATTCGATAACTTTATACTGAGCATACATAAAACAAATTTTACAATAAGTTTTATTTTTATTTTTATTACAATGAATGACGAACCGAGCATGTCATTCGCCTGATGGTAAGCGATACGACCGTTCAAGGACAGTAGCAAAACACAACAACAACATGAATTGCATGCTTGGCATTCCACTGCGCTCGCCATCCTGAAACTCAGGTTAAGTCTCAATATGTTCAGTAGTTACTCTGGCTACAATTTACTTCAAACCGGAACAACAGTGCATTTGCATTGCATTTACACCAAGTATTTTTTTTTTATTGCAATGAATGACGAGACGAGCAAGCCGTTCGCCTGATGGTAAGCGATACGACCTCTCATAATCAGTAGCAACATTCCACTGCGCTCGCCATCCTGAGACATAAGATGTTAAGTCTCAATATGTCCAGTAGTTACTCTGGCTACAATGTCCTTCAATCCGAAACACGACAGTGCATTTACGCAGTGTTGTTTCACGGGAGAAATAGACATTGCGGTGGTACCTACCCAGATGGCCTCTCACATATGAGAGACCTACCACCAGTAAAGTTAATTTTGATGACCAGGTATTTGTTTCCGATCTGGGTAATTTTGAGATCTAGAAGTCTGCATTGGTTTCCGATATCCATTACACAGGGTTAGTATCGAAATATCGGGTCAGGATTTATGAATATGCGTGGGTTTGTTGGGCTTAAAACCAAATTCTCTGTGGCTCAGTTGGTAACTCACCGGCTGTAAAACATGAGGCGGGTTCGATTCCCGCGCCGAGGAAACTGTGTGATCCACAGGCGTTTGTTTCGGATCTGGGTGTTTGTGATACCGAAAAGTCTATTTTCTGACACCCCCGAAACCAAACTTGATCATAGTGTGGGGTCAGGATTATGTAGGTAACTGTTGGGTGTACTTATTTATTTGCTACCCAGGCCCATATGAATTTTTCATATTATATCGAAACTTAACTGAAATTATTATTACATATTATTTATTAGTCGGATTACTAATGAAACTTGGACTATGTCCCTTTATCTGAAGCCCCAAACCTCGCTTATTAAATTTAAACATACAGTCAAGCTTCGCCCCCGCAAGATAAGTATCTTTCGCCATAGCTATCAGAAACAACGAGTTATGGTCCTACAACGCAGACCCTAAACAAATATTTGCTTGGATGCCTACTATGGAAATGTACTACTAACAAAATGTAAATAACCAAATAATGGATTTCTTCTTCCATATTCAAAACATTACTGTTTGTTATACATGTATATGCCCACGCCTGTATCCCCGAAGTAGCAGGCAGTGGTGTTTCTTATACCATCCACAGTTCGCCACAACTATTTTCGTCCCAAGATGTGACAAGAGGTGAGTCTGTCATGATGGCAGAATTTCAGTCCCAGAAATTACAAGTTTTTCAACCGTGAAACTATGAATTGTCATATTTCGTTAGTAGACTGTCTCAGTGCTGTCGCTGTACTACGGTACGGTTACAAAGCTGAGTTCTCTGTTCGAATCCCGAATCGGGCAAAGTGATACTGAATCACTCTATTCATTATCATCGGAATCACGGCAATCTCGTCTTGCCATTCAAAGCAATAAAAAACTTTATAGTCGCAAATAATTCGCGGTTTTTAGATACAAAAGTTAAAAACTTGATTTTTCAACCTGGGAAATGACTTATTACCTGGTGGTTTATAACCCACACATATAAACATTACACTAAGACTACAATACATAATTTTGATCTAGCTATTTTCACTCCATTACAGGCATTTAGTGAGTAATTAACTGTCACTTACCATAGTAATTGAACTCGGCAGTTATCGAGTTATCCAGAATCTTAACAAAGTTTGGCTGAAATTATTTCGGTGTGTGACTTCGAACTTGTGTTATAAATTACATTTCGACGCTGACATTCAATATAAATAGGCAGGATTTAGTCGGTAATGTATTTAACTTCAAACATTTCGTACCAATATTATTTTTGTAAGGTCAAGGAAAATATCGTGAGGAAACCAGCAAACCATAGCGATTTATAAGAATTTCTTTGGTGTGTAGGTCCGCCAATCCGCACTAGGCCGGCGTGGTGGACTATATGGCCTAACTACTCTCAATCGTACTCTCGATTGTAGAGTAGGCCCGTGCCCTGCCGTGGGACGTATATGGGCTGATACAGATACAGATTATTTTTGTAGCGGCCTAGCTTCACCTAGATGCAGATCAGTGGAATGCCAATGTTTGGTTTTGCTACTGTCCATGAGCAGTCGTATCGCTTACCACAAGACGAAGTACATGCTAGGTCGCCATTCATAGCAATTATAAAAATAAAATAATAAAAATCTCCGACCCAGCTTATCTCTGACGTCAAATAGTTAGCACTTCACATAGTCATTAAACGATTTATTTATTCTTTTAATACAACTTTTTACGGAGTTCAAATTGGCGAAGGTTTTCGTTTCGGCGCGTATTTTTGCTGATGAGGTTAAATCGGATCGTACGCGCTTGGAATATTATCCGGAGCGCAATTAGAATTTTCATATTTCGTTAGTCGACGTGATTTTATACTTGCCCCACTCAATTTTAAACTGTATAAATGTGCTCTTTTTTACTTCAATGTTGGATATTTTTAATATAATGTTTTTGGGTTATGTTATTCACTTTATTTATCAAGCCCTTTTTGTTTGGAATTTTAATCGGCCATGACGTGGAATGTTATTGGTATTTTTAAATTGCAATATAAAGAGAAAGATAAACGACTGGAACAGAAAAAGATACTGGGCCTCCGGCAATCTATCTCACAGAATGAACAGATATACCCAGAACTGGGTTGCGTTCCATAGTTTCCAGCGGTAATGCAAGCCCACTGAGTTTGTTTCGCTGGGTCTTCTTAGGCAAAGTAGCTAAGATCCAGTTTTAAGTTAATCCGTTTTAATAATACTCATCGTCAACTTAGACACCAATTAACATAAACTATTTCCTTGAACTTAATATAAATAACACTATCAAAATATTTTGTATGCAGATATTGAGTACTATTGGTAGACTTGTTATAAGAGGTATTTAATTGCCTATAATACCAATAGATGGTAAAATATGACAGCAGACCCATTGTTTAACGTCAATTTTATATGGCCACCCTAGCTAAACCAACCTGGTCTGTTTTTCTGTATACTAAGTTAGTTATACAGTGTGGCTCTGCTACTTCGAATGAACCTGAACCCGAAATATAATACATTGATCATATAATAAGGTTAGGTTATAGCTCGATTACAAAATACAACCACATCCGCATGCGGTTTTAAAGGGCTATGTCACATATCAAATATACTTATTTTTCCAATATTAAAGTTATAAATTATCCAGTACACGACAATAACAATTATGATTATGAAATAAATAAAGATTAATTTGAATTGAAATAACAAAATCCGTGGGGCACTTGGTAACAAGTTGGCTGTGAAACGTGAGACCGTTGTTGAATCCCCGCGCTGATACAAGTATTTGTTCGATCCGCCGGAATTTGTTTTGGGGTCTAATAGCTTGTGAACCCGGGAAGTCTCAAAGTTTCTGATATCCACGACACAAGACTCGACCTTAGTGTGGGATCAAGACTATGTATGTGATAGTTGGGTTTATTTATTTATATTAATTAATATAGCATCTGCATATACTCTAAAGTAATCTCAGTAATATTGCCATTACGTTCGACGTAAATTACGCTGCATTGATAGCGATGTGAAATTTAAGGGAACAATATGTGGAGTGCTACCTAGTTATTTCGGGCACGTTGTCCTTTGTTTCATTAATTTAGTACACGCTGCTACTATTGTTATCTTGCTACAGACGGTGTATGGGAATATTTAATGAACTTAAGCACTGAGCGCATTGATAGAAGGGAATCATTTTGTAGGATATGGAAGACAAATTAAAGAATAGCACAAAATAAATTTATTGCGGAAAACCTTCAAGAAAGTACAAGGTACATTTTACAATTACATATGTATCGTACGAGCATTATATTATGCATATGCTTTAAAGATAAAAGAAAACATTGCGATTAACGTTGCAAAGATGAGATCTGTTGAAGAATTCCTAAAGCAAGTAATATCCATCAACCCGTACTAGGTTAGTATGTTAGGCTTAGCTTTAAACCCCGCTCAATTAGCTCTTATAAGGGGATCATTGTGCCTTTCAGTTGGTACCCAGGATAATTTTATCGAATGGGCGTGCATGGTCAAATCTGAAACTATTAGGATTAGAAAAATACAAATTATTCTTGCGCTTCCTATAGGATGATATTATAATTGTTATTTTATGACGCCATTTTATTCAAAAGTTCAAACCACATACCGCAAACAGTCACGGACCTTATGCTTTTCCAACTGAGCTATTTCGAAATTCTGAAATCAACAGCACGCGGCGTTTGCGGGCGGTCACCCATCCAAGTACTGACTGCGACCGAAGTTGCTTAACTTCTGCGATCGAATGACGAATTCGGTACGGTATAGACGTTGACCCGAAATAATATACGGCGAGTTTATTTATCCTTGATATAGATTATTAGAAGTATAATAATTTTAATTTTAAAGTTAAAACGTGATCCAAAAATTAATATTATATTTTGTAATTACTTAAAATTCTACTAAAAAGTGCGTGGTGGCCTGTTGGTAAACGGACTAGACGCGGCTGCCAACATGTTCTCGGTGGTCGCGGGTTCGAATCCCAGGGCACACCTCTGACTTTTCGGAGTCATGTGTGTATTGATAGTCAATCACCACGCACTAAAACGGTGAAGGAAAACATCGTGAGGAAACCTGCATACCATAGCGATTCATAAGAATTTATATGGTATGTAAGTCCGCCAACCCGCACTAGGCCAGCGTGGTGGACTATATGGCCTAACCACTCTCAATCGTACTCTCGATTGTAGAGTAGGCCCGTGCCCTGCAGTGGAACGTATATGGGCTGATACAGAAACTTAAAATTCCGTGTCAAGCCGAAATTCAAAAATGAATAATTTCAACCAAACTAATGAGAAAAGAACCTATACCATACTAAAAGATCTAGTTAAAAAATACAGTACTTTTAACGTTGGAAATTAATTTATTATTTTTTAGTGCACGAACCACTGAACCGAGATTCCAGACCACATGGCAGCTAAGAGAAATTTCACAGAATTTTCTAAAAAATATTCACCAAACTAATTGGTCTAGAGAAATAATTAAACGCTCTCTAGTTCGAGCAGCCGCGATAATAAGCAATTAAAATTTACTGTTTGGACACTATTATTAAGGGAAAAGTTGGTGTTCGTGAAATTTAAAAGCATATTATGAAATCATTGTTTCTTTTGTTATACTTTGAGCTTGAATGAACGGCTCCCTAACTTTCATCCTATTTGGCCCACACTTGAGAGCGACAATGTTCAATATTGTTTTAGGCGCTTCGACTAAGTAATAAGTATGGAGGAAAACCGACACCCAATAAAGCAAGTTCGTGGCGGCTCCTGAAATATTCCACTTTACCAGCGGTGTCATAACACGAAAAACACATATTTTCTTTCACGATTTATATTATTTTTCTTATTTGTGAGACGCTGGAGAATCAATATCTTTTTCTGTATGTATTCTCATAAATTGGCAACACACCTAGGATTTGGCAGGTGTTTGTGGACCGCAAAGGTTTCTTTTCTTATCACTTTCTGTGATTGGCTATTTGCCCGTAAATTTTGAAATATAGACATACGGCCTTAACGTATTAAACTCTATTAAACTGCCAAAAATGTATGATCCTTTATCGTACAAAAACTCATCATGTAATATGTAAAATTACGGCACAAAACAAAATATCAAGATTTTATATCGAGAAAATTGTATTTGATATTCACACGGCTTCATTCATAAACATATTTAAAAAATATTTTGACTATTAATTTTTTGGCTCTTTCGAACGACTTTTTTATTCAGTTGAGCGAAGAAGACAAAATATTGGACAACTAAAAAAGGTTTTAAAACTATGAATAAGGCCTTCAATGCTTATTGTGTTCTTTTTCTAGGAAAGAAAATGTAATAAAATTGTTTTAGTATGGAAGCCCTAATAACTGCAGCATAGTTCTTACTAATTTATTTAATGTAATATGCAAATTCTTGCAGCACCGAAATAAACTTCATTTCATTTTATATTCTGGTTCATACAAGGCACATCCTCAGAGCATTGCAGAACACATTGCTTTGGATGACTCTCAACAATTAGAATGTCAACCGCAAGAGTTTAAACTATTCTGAGACCAGAGATCACAGGGGTGCAAGTATGCCAGCAAGCTTAGTTTCTCTGTCACTTTGTGGCCTTCTTGGGTAAAATATAACCCATTGAATGCATTAAATATAAAATTGAGTGGACTTCAAAATTTTTGGTCCGAGAAAATGCAGACTATCGCAATTTCTATTTCTGTTTCTTTCACTCTTATGCTGTTTTAGTATCTTCCTTCTCCTTCTACTGATCCTGAGGTAAATGACAGTCGCTCACAAATTTTGTTTGTTCTGTCCTCTCCAGTTTAATACGTCAATGATCGGTACTCGGTAGTCTCATGATGTTGCTTCACTATAATCAACAAAATATGCATTGTGTTACTCAAGAACTGTGACCTGATGACGCTACTCATAATTCAAATGACATAAATCTATATCCTCATATTACGAATTTGATCTTTGTGTGTAAAACATAAAGTTTACTTCTGGTTAACATTAGGTAGGCTCGTTTATTGCCGTAGTTTTGAACACGTTTTTGTTCGTTTCTAATCCAGCACGCGATGTGTCAGCGTATCAACCAAGTTTATGCCAAAATTTCAATCAGTTTTCTTTTGTGAATGTTTTTGCCCCGAAGATTAGAAAATTAATGCTTACTCCGGTATACATTTAGTTTACATGATTGATTATATTCCATCGAACTTTTAAGGCCTAAGCCACCATGGTAACCACATGTAGAATAGCAAATCAAAGTGAACTAGATTATTGAAATTACCTACCCTGAGTAATATAAACAATATATTTTTCGAGCGTTCACTACAGCACACAAATAAACTTTAAATTCTAATAAGTAACCATTTTTTTCAATTTTGTTATGTTAGTTAGTTTTTCTTAAACATCTTTCGCGATGTGACACAATTTTATTATATGTATAGACGAAGATATTTTTTCAAATTTTATATCTAAATATCTCAGTTCAGATATATGATTTAGTGACAGAGCAATTTTTGATAAATATGGTATAATCTAAACAGAATTCACCATCATCAGTTGAAATTAGACATAGGCTGGACCAAAAATGGAACTACATTTTCCTGGCGGCGGTCGCTATATCTGAATTTAGCGTAGAAATTAAGAGAAATTGTGTAATTTTAGGGTGGTCGATATTCAAATAGAAATATTTTACCTTTACAGGATATTCAATCACTAAAATCATAAAAAAGACTGCAACATTTACAAACCGCAACAAATTAAAAATACTTTACAGTTTACACAAACTGTTTTAAACAGTAAATCTTAAGACCACGCCACAAATTCTATTAAGGAGTGTGGCGCGTCGAGATTTTACAATGTTCCGCTAATTTTCAATTTCTTGGCAACACTATCACGTAATCTATTGTTATATTAATAATGCCGTTGTTCCAAACCCTGTAACAATACGGCAACATTAACTCTAAAACAATCGCAAAATGTGCTCAATCATTGTTGGGCCCTTGTTAACTTCAATTGAAATATGTAAATTATTTAGTTTAATATCAAACATAGTTTCGGCTTTTCGATCGTGTGCATTTTAATAGATGGTTAAAGCCTTATTCATAGACAATTTATAAACCTATTTTAGCTATCGATTTATTTTTATAGCTATGAGTGAAACTCGTTTTATCAGTATAGCTCAATATACTTCTGTTTATCACAGAAAATAGTAATATATTGAAAACTAGTTCGTTTTTTCCAGTATATTAATCTCATCTACAAAATTTCCAAGATGCTACATAAAATAAATCTTTAAACTGTGCAATATTGCTAAGAGAGCAATCGTTATCAAAGGAAGCAATTATTTAGTCTACATAATTTTCCAGTGCAAATTCCAGCTTTATTTATTCAGCTCATTATAAGCTGCGCTTCGCAACAGCTTATCTGGATAAGTAGGACTTAATTCCAACGTGCAACTATTTTTTATCTGGGAAATAAATATTAAGAAAAATATAAAAATAATATTATTATGGTATAAGTGTGAAGCTGTTCGATGTATTCTTATTTATGTACTAGTAGCGGCCCGGTCCAGCTTTGCCCGGGTACAAATAGATTTCTGCACAAAAATATGTACGTATTATACACATAAACCTTCCTCTTTAATCACTGTATCTATTAAAAAAACCGCATCAAAATCCGTTCCATCCATCCATCCATCAGCCAAAATAAATATAATATACATAGCCAAAATCCGTTGCGTAGTTTTAAAGATTTCAGCATACAAAGGGACATAGAGACAGAGAAAGCTACTTTGTTTTATACTATGTAGTGATTATAAAATATACTCAGACTGCCATGGTGTCGTAGTTGTGCTACAAAAGGTTAAAGTTGAGGTCTCGGGTTCAGATTCCGGTTCGGACAAAGCCGATGGATTTTTTCTATTTATTATCAGCCCGGACTCAAAAATTTGTACCCGATATGGTGATAGGCTTGCCACCTACCACATCGAGGTAAAGAACATAAAAAGCGAAATCTGGGTGTCCTGATTGCACCTCTGTCTATCCCTTCTGGGAAAAGAGCGTGAGTTTATGTATGATGTTTGTAAATATACCCAATATTTAAAAAACAGAGTCCAAACTCTACAACGAGATACAAAATTTTATATTCTGATTATCAGATACCTACTACAAAAGACAACAACATCTACATATTTATCGTCATCAGCACGAAGATCGAACCTGGGACCTCTCGTAACATTGTCGGCTTCTTTAATAATGTTACAATAATAATAAGTCAAAAGACTTTGTAACATTATTCTCTTAAAATAAAATAAAATAAAATTAATTGCCTTATGGAGATGGAGATATTGGAGACCATCAAGAGACTCTCGAGTCTTGACTCTTGAGGCAACTTATACAATGCCTACAATAAAGTATAATACAAATTGATAGCTTTTAGTCTTCAATTCTAAGCAAAATACTAATTTCACAGGCCTATTGTTTACATTACAAATATGGACTCCCTAAGACAATAAGATTTGATAATTGCCCTGTGGAAACTTCAGATTGGCTGTGTATCCTAATAATAATTTCTTATGTCTACGTGCATATTGAAAATATTAATAAATCAAATAAATACTCCCAACAGTCACACTTAGATAACCTCACAATAAGATCGAGTCTTGTGTTGTGGCTATCAGAGGCTTTTTTTTATTTTATTAAGCTTCATATACAAATGTATACAAGGCGGACTTAATGCCTGTGGCATTTTCTCCCAGTCGACCTTTAGGTGATGCAGAGATGAGCAGAAGTAGGTGTATGAATACTTAATTAAGAGATAAGAGAAAAGAAAAAAAAAGAACATAATTATACAAGTAATCATCTTTGTCAGTCTCAGGCTTTTCAGTCTCACAAACACCTAGACCCGAAACAAATACATACCTGTGGCTTACGCAAATATTTGTCTTGACTTGGCAATCGAACCTTTGGCCTCACGTTTCACAGCCGGAGCCTAACCAACTAATTTCGATTGTACTGCCGTTATAAGTTTATTTCAATTTCACGTTTCGAAGACTTTGCAACTGTCGTGGTCACGAAGTCAACTGACAGATCTGTCTCAAACACACAGGCTCAAATTAGTTTGATTACGACGTGGGAATTGGTTAGTTTCGGGTTAAATGAAACGAAGATTAGTTAGATTATCTTCAGTAGGAAATCGTCGACATTATTCCTTTCTTTGTCTTGCTTCCGTTCCGCCCTTCTGTACTTTAATATATACACCCAACAGGTGACTGTTGGGTGTATTGTAAGTATGTGAATACTTCGTTCGGAGTCCGGACCCCACACTCAGATCGAGCCTTGTGTCGTGTGTATCAGAAACTAAGAGAGGCGTTATGGTCTCACAATCACCCGAGACAAAAATCTGTGGATCACACAAACATTTATTTCGGTGCGGGAATCAAACGCGCGGCCTCTTGTTTCACGGGCGGCGTCAAATCAACTGGGCCACGGAGGTTGTCTATTGTACTTTAACATCTTAATCATATATTCTCACTCTTTCCTTCTTAAGTACTTTTATTCTACGTCCATGACTTTTATTCTTCATCTCTTTTATATATTTAATAATATAATCTAAACTATATTGGTCCGTGGCGAAATTTAGAAATACAATAAATATTTAAAAAATATATATTAACAAACATTAATTATACTTATTATCAAATATTGATAACATGTATATTAAAATCCTACGTAAATATATAATTTTCTTCGAAGCATAGCAATATAACTCCAGGAATTGTAATTGTAATACGTGGTAAAGCAAAATTGTAAGCATTCGCCATTTCCAATATAAAATATTATGTGAACGAATCTCCTCAAAGTTACCACATATTAAAAGTATCTTTAGTGAAATATATTAATCTTTTACGAGACTACGAGTATCACAAATTATCTTCTTTCCATATAATATGTCAGTAGCAGATGTAATGTAAGGTTATATCAGATATTTCTGTTACTCTTCATATTGATAAAAGCAAGTGCAAAGTAAAAAAGTCGTTTAAATGCACTGTTGTGTTTCGGATTGAAGGACTTTGTAGCCAGAGTAACTACTGGACATATTGGGACTTAACATCTTATGTCTCAGGATGGCGAGCGCAGTGGAATGACAAGCATCGATTTGTAATTCAAGGTGTTGTTTCGTTTTTCTACTGTTTTACTTATCACTTCTATCATGCATACTCGTCTCTTCATTGTAATAAAAAAAGTTTTAATACGGTCGCTACACAGGCGGAGACGAATATTTCTAATATTTTCATTTATTTTTTCAATACTTTTTTCAATGTCTGTAACGCAAGGGCGGGTTCAGGGGGGGGGTCATGGGGGTCATGATCCCCCCCCCCCCCTGAGCTGGCTACAAATCGACAAAATTTATTAATTATCTTGTTGATAACATTAAAAGCACAATTAATAAAGTAATAAAGTGTGTGTGTCATCACAAATCACGGCTGTAACAAACTTTAAAATGGCATCATTACGAATTGGGGTATTGAAATCGGTCCCAGTGTTCCGACATGAACTATAATATGACACCCACCCTGGCGTGAAAGCTGGATCCGCCCTTGCTGTAACGTCTATTGATATTGGAAAATTTTGTTTAAATGTGAGGGCAAATGTAAGAAAGCATGTAATTTTTTCACGACAGACAATTACTGTTTTGACAGTGCCTTTCTTTTGTGAATAGTTTTGTTGCCTTCAATTTCACGTGTTCAATTTGGCAAAAAAATCCCCAAGGTGAAATGTTATATTTTTGACCTAAATCTAGTTCGGTTACAGTAACAAGCTTTTATGTAACACAAGGTGATATATATTATTCCCTTTTATAATTATTGTTTATTTCTATCCTAGATTATTTTACGCCCTTTGAGTAGATATTTATAATATAGATAGTATTGAATGCTAGGACTTCAAAAGCGTAGTAAAAATGATGACGCCGGGCTTCTGCCCTCACATTGGCTGTCATTTGGCAGGTAGTCCAACGTACACGTAATATTAAAAAAGCTATACAAAATAGTTTAGAGCTACATTTTAATTCCCCTCAATCTCGTTTCAAAAGGTACAACAATTTAATACACTTTAAGTTACCAACGAAATTTAGAACATTTTGTTGTTAAATAAATAGTTAATTTTTCCCTAATATTTTAAATATTTTCATTATTTCATATTTTATCATTCAAGCTTTATCCTAAACGTACACTTTAGACTGTCCTATCTTTATTTTCCTTCGCTTATTTCCATCCCATGGCAGTCGGTAAGAGATTGCCTTGAGCGATGCGACTGCAATTTGTACTCTTATGTTAAATATAAGTTTAGTTTAAAGTTTATTTGGTGTACAAAAAAAAATTAATAAAAATCGGTCCGGACCGGTCCAATATCTAAAGTTTGATTCCATATACTGTATGTATATTGAATACCTATTTATATCTTCCGCCCCGCAGAGCATTGGATCGACATGTTTTGACATGTAGTTCATGGGCCGGAAACTGACATTGGTTACTTTTCATTCTGAAAATATAGAACATTTTTCGTTCCAGTGCGAAATAGATTGGATAGTGTTCGGGTTTTTTTTAAACTGAGAACGAAGCGTTCAAGATAACTGGGCCAGCGCCTCGAGGTCGAGCAAAAACGATGGCTTGATGTATTATGAAGACATTGTAATCAATTGTCTTGACAACTAAGGACCCTAAAAAAAAACCGTACGTCTTACGAGTCATAGTGTAAATAGTTGGGAATTCACGTAAACATTATGAATGAAACAATACAGAATATTAGAGTCGAAACATCGCGTTGATATACGACGATTCCTATCGGCTTCGTTTACAAAAGTATATATGAAAATGTATTCATTTACTGCAAAATTTACTTCGACTTCTATTTTTAAAAAACATTCGCTTAACACTAGAGTACAGCCATCTCGATTTATACAGCTCACGATCAAAGTAACGATTAAAATACGTTCATACCAATTGTCCGTCACTAATACCCATAAGTAGAGCAAACGACCCACGACTAAGGCTTAAACCATAATCCTAGTTTAACAAAGCGTTGATTGATTCATTGATAAGTGCTAAGTTGTTGTTAAGTCGCTATAAGCTGTAGTTAACAGGGCCATGGGACGTCAATATTGAATGGAGAAGTTTAAAACTCACGTATGATTAGTTATAATAAGACCAGCTTTTAAAAGTAGTTGGTATTATTATTGGCAAGATTTTAAAATATTAGTTTAATTCGTCTAAAGGCTGTGTTGAGCTATGTGTAACGAAATCGTTGAAAAAAACTGGATTCTTGAGACATATCTGATTTTATCGAAGAAGTTAGTAAAAGTCGCCGTCAACAATTTTTTTGTGGAATAAATTCATCATAATTATCATAAACAGCAGTTGACTATGATGGTACAGGTAATTATGAGTGTAAATTTATTAAAACAAACATAATTTATCATAAAATACGTAATAATAATTTTTTAATACAAAATACCTACGCATCTTGAGATTTCTGTACCTTAGGCTTGATTCCATATATTATTTAGTTTCAACTATATACTTATACTCAATAATGTTACACTTACTTCATTTATTCGACCCGTATTCGGAGACACACATTCGACATTAACAAACAGGATCAACAATGGAACGCAGAATGGACAACGATCACTGAAGCTCGGCAAGTCTCTAAGGAACGCGAGCTTGTCTTCTAAAGTCTTGTACTACATTTCTCTACACACTACACTATAAATTGGCCATCTTGACAATGTTTTGTTTCACAGCAAAGTGACGTGAAGTAAGCTTTGCTGTAACTTTTTGTTTTGAAATGTAGAACACATTTGCGCCCTTTATTCGCTTTAAACAGGAATGTTCAATTATTATGGGTGTTTTGATGGCGGTGACCACATTTAATTAGATTGTGGAGACAATTTTGTAAACAAAATTGAGATCTCAATTCGTTTTTTTTTCTTTTCGAGCGAATCCAATATCATAATTTTCCAATGAAAGTATACGATTTTACGATGTCCAAGAAAAATTTATAATTTCAATTTCTTTGCCGTCATAACTCGTGTAAGGAGAGATGAAAGTGGCAAAGCATTGAATAGTAATACTAAGCTAAAAATAAATCTGAGACCCAAATTCTCGGCGCAAAGTATATGACCTAAATGTTGGCAGCCGCCTCAGCGACCCTTTGTGGGATTAAGAAGGTAGGATATATGAAATATTACCAAAAGTTTACATAGCTTAGAACTATTCGGAATTTATTTGATAAATTTTCAGTTATTACTACATCGAACTATAGTTTGGGTAATTGAATAACTAATCATTTGTAATAATGGAGCTGCTATCGCAAAATTATATTATTGATACGATAAATTCAATATAAAAACGTAATAAACGTTGGTTAGGCAATATATAATTATGTGTTATTGACAATTACTTCCTTTTGATTGTTAAAAAATGAAAAATTTAATGATTTTATACTGTTCATAAAAATTTAAAAACTAAGGATAGGTCCTAAAATCGCGCTAAAATAAATATTAAATAAATTTATTTTATATATTGCCTAGTGTGGAAATCACTGATATTTCTTATTGTGATTCTGGTAAAGTATAATAAAGATTATTTCCGTAAAAAAACAATAAAAATCGCCAATTAAGTGAAAATTATTATCTACATGTACGATGGCGTCGGCTCATTTTGGCCACGTTTATATCTATTAAGCATGTAAAATTCAAACATTATTGAATTGAGAAATCAAAATCGTAACAATGTATTCATGAATGCTCACACCTTTTATAAAGTTCCACTTTAACCCATGTAAAAAAATGTTAAAAATATAACTTGAATTATTTTAGTTTTTCTTTTCTTAGGTAATATTTCGTCTAAATGGTTATAACAATCTTCATTTTTAATAAACTTTTAAAAGGACGGAAATGATAACATCATAGAATTTGTTAGAGCATTTGATCGATACCTCCTCAGCGCGCCCTTGACCAGCTCTTTCATACATATTCACACAATAGCAAAAAATTACTACCAAAAATAAATATTATGCTGGGTAAAACAACAGTATTTTTTTTTTATATTTCAAACAATTGCTGGCGAAAATTCGTGTAAATCGTACCAAAATTATTCACTGAGCTAAAGCAACCATTGTTCTGAAGTCAAGACCTCTACTTCTCATTAATATTTCTGTTAATGCCTATTTAAACATTCGCTGTAATGTGCTCTCTTTTTAGACCAATCATAAATGATTCTCTGATTTTAAAAGCAGTAACGTGTTTCGCGGTTTATAAACCACATGACGAGATAAAGTGATGACGGAAGGACAGATCTTAATATAGTGTGATATGCTGCGGTTAGTTCCGCTCTTTCACAATTCATTAAATAGTGATGGACGTTTGTAGGTTCCATTTTACTTTGTGAAAACATGCAATAAATAACAAAATTTCATATAGCAACTTGTCGCATTAGTAACTATTGTTGTATTATACAAGGTTACAATAAATAAATAAATATACCCATACATTGTCCTGACTTGATTAATCCGTCAGGATCGAATCTTGTGTCATGGGTATCGCGAACTACGAGAGACTTTTCGGTCTTACAAATACCCAGACCTGTGTAACACACAAATATTTGTATCGGTGCGAGATCGAACCCACCCCACGGCCTACAGTTTCACTGCCGGCGTCAAACAAACAGCGCCACAGAGGCTGTGAAAAAATAATCAAAAATAATTGTTTAAATCTGCAAAATGTATAGAACAGCTGTTTTTTTTTTTCACGATTTCAGGTTTGGCCCCATAGTAAAACTTCTTCATTATGATGAGTATAGTATCCCGCTTTCGGTTTCATATACCCTTTATGACAAAACTTGGATAATGAAGTTACAAATGTCTACGCTGATGACCAATTTTTATACGCGTTGTTTTTGTATGTTTTTGTTTTAGACAGCCTCCGGGACACAGGCGGTTAGACGCTGCATGTGAAACGAGAGGCCGCAGGTTCGATTCCCCGATTCCCCGCACAAATATTTCTTTCGGTTCTGGGTGTTTGCGAGACCGCAGTCTCTCGTAGTTCCTTGTACCCATGACACAAGACTCGATCTTAGTGTGGGGTCAGGACTATTTATATGACTGTTGGGTGTTATTTATGTATTTAATCAAAAGATAATATTATCCATATAATAAATAGGCATATTACTTTTTCATAGACTTCACAATAATTTTGGGCTGTAGTAAATTAATTTTTTGCGTGAATTTAAATTTCCAATTCACATCTTTATGCTGTAACTACATAACGAATACTCTATAAAGTAAAAACTTTTGCGTAGAAATATAAAACAGCGAAGTATAAAATGTTTAATATTCCATCTTTATTTTAGATAAGTTGGGGCCAGGTCGAGCTCGCAGATAGCTGGATTCATCCGGATCATATCCGCTCTACAGGTAAGAAACAATGTTTCCTTATAAAAAATTGCGAAGACAATTTTGCTACCATTCGGAGCGTAAAATGTGCAATATCTGAGTAATTCAAAAGGCGACGGATGGGTCTGTGTGGGTATTTTAAGCGGGGTGACTGATGCTTTAATTGCAGACTTCTATTGTGGTTGTGAGATGACGTTTATGCGTTGGAGGTAGCGGGTTCGATGTTATTGATAGATTCTTTTGTATTTGGTTGCGTGTGTTTATAAACACAGAGCAAATATTGCTATCCTAATTTGGGATTACATTTTGATATCAATACAGAAATAAGATACCGATATATTTTTTTAAACAGTCGTAAATATAGCAGTTAAATATTACGTTTAACATTATATTACTATACAGCTAAAGAGTTCTTCCAAAATTGCAAACCTACTTACACAATGCGAGAATTTCGTCTTCAAGATAATACACAGATGTATGTACATCCTTTTCAACATAGTTCTATAGTAGGACAGATGTCCTAGGAGTAGATACTCCTATGACAAACCTCTGTTAGATTCGAACACGAATTCCAAGTAGTAAAGTTAGACATTAGTCTGTTTATTTAGGCAGACATGGAGCAATTCCAGCGTTGAATAATGTATGAATCCCACAATAAAATAAGTTTGTCTGTACGCTATTAATTTGAGAATCACTATTCCAATTAACTTGATTGTTTGCTTTTAATAAACATATGTTATTTGGCTAGGTTTTGGTATACATTTACTTACGATAGGTAACATAGATTACTAATTAAATTCATATGAATTTATGTCATACTTAGAGGTGTTCTCAATTATGCTACCTACATATGTATTTTTACCGTAACCGATATGACTGCTCGTAGACGATAGCAAAACCAAACAACACTATGAATCACAAATGCTTGGCGTTCTACTGCGCTCGCCGTCCTGAGACATATTTTTTTTTTTTATAATGGCCTGGCATAGTGGCGGCATTGCACCTGATGGAAAGTGCCAATGCCGCCCAGGCACAGTATCCATTGGCATCGGATGGCAGTCCCATGCCAATGGAAACAATTATGCCGGCCTGCTTAGGTGCCTCTTCACACCACGGCGGAAGGACCCAGGATTGTAGGAAGGAGGGAACACGTGCGCCGGCAAACAATTCCACAGCCTGACGGTGCGGCACAGAAACGAATTTGAGAACCGTTTGGTTCGCGCCGGGATGGTGTGGACCGTCAAGCTATGGCATAAGATGTTAAAAGTCAATATGCCCAGTTACTCTGGCTACTTACTTATTCTTTCACGCTAAAGGACTTACTTGAATAACAAGAAGGTGGGATCATATTGACTGGCAAACTGTTCAGCTTTAAAGAGGCACATATATGAATTTGAGAAGCTCATGGCTCGCTGAGATGGATGAGAACATGAAGCTGGGGCCGTAAGCCAGCACGCGTGGTTCTACGCCATTAAAACCTGGGGGGTTTACTCTATGTTCTGATACGACATACGAATTTCGAACGGTCGACGTCTCTGACGATCAGAGGACTTGATCCTCTAACGTACCTCGTAACTATAGACAACGTGGGAGTGAATAATAAGATAAGTGTCTTAAGTGATTAATAAACATAGCGAATGGTGTTGATTTTTTAAAGTGGAAAACTTATAACTTAAACGTGGACCTCAAAAGTTCGAACGTTGAAGCAAAGAGTTACCCAGAGTCGAAATTAATTACTGGCTTATTACTAAAAAAACAAAATTTAAAAAAATCACGAGCCAACTTTTTCTGTAGAAACCATAGATGAATCAAAACAGATGGTATAATCCTTTAAACGTATGAAGAGTAACTGTGTCGAATGTGCTACCTATTGTGGACGGCACAATGGCTTAGTAATGAAATCCCTCGTTTGCCCGAAACCGATTAAAGTTTAAATTTATTTTAATGAACCTGATAATCACATGGGATTCGAATCATAAACGGCTGCACGTGACTAAATAAAACATCGATAAAGTACGTGAATCGAGTTTATTCTGGATACGTTAAGCGTAAATACTCCATTCATTCATTTAGATTCGTGTATGTGGTATAAACTATTATCTCTCCGTATCAGTCAATATATCCATATACGGGTAGGACACGGGTCTCTACAATCGAGAGTACGATTCAGGGGGGTTAGGCCATATAGTCCACCACGCTGGCCTAGTGCGTGTTGGCGAACTTTACATACCATAGAAATTCTTACAAATCGCTATGATATGCTTGTTTCCTCACGATGTTTTCCTTAATCATCATACTGTGTAATGATTGGCTATCAATACACACATGACTCTAAAAAGTAGAGATTTACCCTGGGTATGAACCCCTGATCCCAATGTGGAAGCCGCTGGAAGCAAGCCGCTTCCAACAGGTCGATGTGGAGATCCAAGGAAAGGTCTATGTTCAGCAGTGGACTTCCTGTGGCTCAAGACAAAGAGAGAGACCTCACAATGCCAAATGATTTTTTTTGCAGCAGCAGCAGCGGCAGCAAAAACTTTGAATTACACTGCGCTCGCCATCCTGAGACATAACTGATAAGTCTCAATATGTCCCGTAGTTACTCTGGCTAGAACATCCTTCAAACCGAAACACAACGGTGCAATTACACTGCTGTTTGACGGAAAAAAAACCATTTGCTGTGGTACCCAGGCGGCCTCTCACATATGAGAGACCTACCAGCAATACGACAATCGACATAACATATTTATAAAGACACTCAAACGCGTTTCATAAGTCACCTTAATAACTGAAAATACCGCATCGTGAATAATTAATTATTAACATGACTAACACGATTTGAGAGGCGTGGCTGTAAAAATATATGACGTAGTTGAAGACTAATCACACTTGTACAGTTTTATTCGGCTTTAGTGCACAGAAAAGGTTACTTTTGTACAAAGGTTCGTGGATATCCGTTTCGTTTTACACGGCTATTCGGCGTAAGCAGTAAATAAGCAACAATCCAGGCTCGAGAGGCAATTAAGCGGGGCGGCATTATTTTGTCATTTGGCAGATGTTTATCAATTATCAACCGGCACTTTTTTTGGAAAGTATCGTGCTTAACGTCTGGTACGGGACAGTCTTTTGCCAAGCCAAGATTAAAAAGTGTATTTTATGATCAGATTTCTTCTGCATTTATATATAGTAATGGGAATTTTGCTATTTCAAATTAACATAATATCCATTTTGGTATTTTCAAAGCCTTAGCATGCTCTATATTTCTTCTATTGCTAATTGCCCCGCGCAAATATTGTAAAAACACAAATGACCTTATATTATAACCATTTATCACATCTAAAATTACGCACACATAATTGACTGTTCAATGTCTTCTTTAAATAAGTTCCTAAAAAATCTCACTCCTTCATAGATTACACGAGATCGTATAAAATTATGTGAATCGCAATTGCAAATCGCAAATTTGTGAAATGCTATTGTCGACTTCACTTGCTATGTGATTGCTATTGCTATTTATTCCAACACTATATACAACAGTATTCAGCACTGTTCCGCCGCGTTCAGCACTCTTCGTGTAGTATGTAATCAGATTCGTCCAGCGAAACACAAAAAAACTGAATTATATATTATGTAGTTACTCCCTAAAATGGTTTCACAGAACTCGTAACCACTTTGTATGTGTAGAGATCATATGTATGTATGTATGTATGTATGTACATGCCTTTCCGAGTACTGACAATGTTATAAAGTTTTTATGAAGGAATATTTAATTTTGGTTCTTTTATAACGAGAATAATGTGTGTTGAAAATGTCTGTTCCGAGTAATAATGAGGATGTGTTTTTTATAATATTATGAATTGGAATAAAGTAAGGATTATGTTAGGATGGCGTTGTGGGTTTTTCATTTACTGTAATATTATTAAGTCTTGTTATTATATTGTATTATATTATATTATGTTAATTGAACTCTGGATTGTTGAGGAGTACTCGCTCATTGCTGACAATTTTGGACAGACACAGTAATATACAATACATTGATTTAAAAGCTATGGATAGGCCCTTCGGTACGTTTGGAGTAAAAGCTGGTCGTGTAAATCACGACATCATTTATTTTATACAATGTTGACACAAAAATACAATTGAATATTAAATTAACATAATATAATAGAGTTAGCCTTAACGGTGATAAAATTATCTTTTTTTTTTAAACTAAATTTCCTGTCATAATATTATACAAGCAAGCGTTTTCAAAATCTTTGCAAGTGACAACTAATTTCAGTAATGCTCCAATGGGGATGTACTCGAGCGTTACGCGCTCTCCGCTCAGTCCACATATTTATATCAATGATAAATTAAAAAAAAACATATAATATACGCATCCAATTGTCACATAGTCCCTGACCCCACACTAAGATCGATTCTTGTGTCGTGGGTATCAGAAACTACGAGAGACTTTTCGGTCTCACCAACACAGTGAAACAAATATTTGTGGTTCACGCAAATATTTGTTTTGGTACAGGGATCCCGCTGCCTCTCGTTTCACAGTCGGCTTCCAACCAACTACGCCACGGAGGCGGTCAATACAATATAAATCAATGTCAGCCTTCCAGGCGCAGTTGGTCAGGACGAGAGTGAAACAAGAAGCCAGGCGCAAGATCCCCACAGTAAAATAAATATTACTGTGCTTCATAGGTATTAGTTTCCAGTCTGACTAATTTAAGACTAAAACGTCCCCATAGAGTCTCATACTCACGACAAAAGACTTAATTGATTTTAATGTGTCAGTAGAACTATGGGTATAATTTGGGAGTAATTATTATTTTATTTATTAAACATCAATCAAATATGCGTACAACACAAATAATCAACATTAACCTGTAAAAAAACTATAAAGATTGTATCAAGTTTGGAAGTCGCCTTGACAATAAATTGATTTATTTTATTACCTATACTAAAAGGCTTTAATCAACATGGTTATAAAGCTAAAAGATAATTTATGGTTATTCCACGATGTATCCATAATAGATATTTGTACGCAAGAGCGGATCCAGGGGGGAGGTCATGGGGGCCATAACCCCCCCTGGGCTGGCTCCAGATTAACAAAATTTATGAATTACCTTGTTGATAACATTTATAAGCACACTTAATTCTTTGTATGTCAATAAATTAAGTAATAAAAGGATGTGTATATTCACAAATCACGCCTGTAACATACTTTAAAAAGTCATTATTACGAATTCGAGTATTGAAATTGGAGGCAGTGTTCTGACATGACCTATATGACCCCCTGACGTAAAATCTGACATGAACTATAATGTGACCCCCCCTCCCCCTGGCGTAAAAGCTGGATCCGCCCTTGTTTAAACGCAGGTTTTGTAACTTTGAAATAAAACTATAATTTACGGATTTTATCGCGAATTTGCTTTAATTTTTACATTTTGTAACTTCCTAACGTTTCGTTTACTTTACAGCTTTCGTTGCCAGGGGCCTTTTTATAGTTACTTTATTAAAATACTTCGTTTTGATCGCGACTACGTCTGCGTGCTTAAGGTAGCTCGGAAACAGTGTTTTTCTAAATATCGGCTTTCCTTCAAGATGTAAAAACAGAATTAATGAATTCGGAACAGAAGATTCATGATCATTTTTACAGTTTTCTTTTAAATATTTCATCATATTCATTCGTGGCTATAAAAAAATCCGGCCAAGAGCGAATCAGACTCGCGCACCAGGGTTCCGTACAAACCTATATGATGTTACGATAAATATAAGTTTTTCGAAATGTTTCCTTTATGTGCGCTATAAAACGTTGCTTCATGACAAATTTCGAGATTCTAAGTCGACTAGAAATATCCTTTAGGTTTTGATTTCCTTTAGACTAGCTGCGAGTTTCTAAATATACGGCTTAAACATTGAGATAATACACTAAAGGGGCACTGCAAACAATATATTTGTAACAAAATGAAGGATACATTCTATTTCTGTCTCTGTCACGCTTACGAAGTAACATATCTTCTCTCTCGCTTCACTGTGTACCCTTGCGCACGCACCATACGCATAGATTTTATTCCCAATGTCCGCTCTAGTATAATACCTCAATGGGCTTAAATTGCTTTATCTATTTTGATTTTTCGCACGTCTTAGAGACAGTAGACTTGAGTATTTGATATGAATTTCAGCTTGATACCTTCACGCATACTTGAGAAAAGGTGTCTTGACAGATAGACGGACAACAAAATGATCCTATAAGAGTTTAGTTTTGTCCTTTTGAGGTACGGATTCCTAAAAACGAGGCAATTACTTCTTCAGAATACTCCCCCTTTTTCGCTTTCTTTAAGACTATCAAATCTCTCTTTCAAGCTTCAGAAACAAGAAACCTAATATTAAACAACGTCATAACTATTTTAATATTCATCGCAGTAATTAATTTCATCGCTGCCTCAGCAACATGATAGCTTTTTATCATCTAGATTTCCTATCTCACTGCAAGCTTTCTACGGAGCTTTTTATTATATCTTCAGTTACGAGAATAGTTATATTAATATGCATTTAAAAGTATTCGCCTTTTCCCAGTTAATTATACTTTTATTCTTTTGTAGTATTTTGATTTTTAATTGCTTATTTTGTTATTCACTTGCTTTATTGGTCTAGCACTGTGGTTCTTAACCTGTGGTCCACGCATCGCTGGTCCTAAGCATGCCAAGTGGTCCGTGGAGCCATACGAATGTCAAATTAGAAATATTTTAATGCAAAGAAGAATGCCAATTTGACTATGAAACTTGATATCGGTGCTAACATTTTTGTGCCTCGGTGAAATCTACTTTTTGTGAAGAGAAAAAAATATACATTTTCAATAAATATAAACATAATTGCGACGTAGGCCCGGAGTTTAGGAGAAACGTACTTGAAGTTCAATAAGAATTATTTTTTTATCTTCAGTTCTGTGATAATTGTGTTTTTTTTTTCTTTACTACTTTGTATGGTGAGACGAGCTTGCCGTTCGCCTGATGGTAAGCGACGTGACCGCTCATGAACAGTAGCAAAACCAAAAAACACCTTCAATTACAAAGCAATGCTTAGCATTCCACTGCGCTCGCCTCATGAGACATAAGATGTTAAGTCTCAATATGTCCAGTAGTTACTGTGGCTACAATGTCCTTTAATCCGAAACACAAGTGTGCATTGTAAAATGCAATGATAATTACTTTATTTTATAAAAATAAGTATCGCCCGGGATAAAACAGGAAATGCATAAAACATGCCCTCATCTATTCATATGACCTAGTCCCCACTGCTAGAGAACAACTGGAAACTGCGTGGAATGCCAACTGGAAGGATACAAGCTGTTTTAAAGGTGCTCATCTTTACAAAATACAGCCAGATGTTACTCTGAGACCTTGGTTTTCTAAAATACAGCTCAGCAAGCATGTATCAGCAATTATTTCTAGGTTGAGAATTGGTCACAGTTCATCTGTGTAAATTGCACATAAGAAATTCTTCCTTGTGTGAATGTGGTCTTGATGAAGGTACCACAACACACATATTGTTCAGCTGCTCCCGGTACTCCTCTCCATCGTTATATGACTTATTGGTTAAAAATAAAGTTGCACTCCCCTGTAACCTGGCATCCATCTTAACCCTAAAAAATAAACCGGCATTAAAAGCACTAATTACTTATTTAAATAACTATAATATTAAACTATAAACTAACCTTACATGTGTGCACCCATTTTGTGTATTTGGTATTAATCGCATCAGTAACTTAATTTCTTTTATTTTTATTCAGTCTCGATCGCTTTTATTTCTAACTCTATTTAATTTTTTTCTAACATGAATGAGTCACGAATGTCATTTGACACTGGCAGTAATATCCTCAATGAAGCAGAATCAGTTGCCATATATATAAAAAAAAAAATAAAAAAAAACATGCCCTCATGCAAGTGATGAGCAGTATCGTTATCAGAATCAACGATATTTTTAACGATACTATGAATGGGCATTTCCCTTTCATATATCGATGGACAGAAAATCCTTTTATTTATTTACATTTTGCTACTGTATTGACTATTAACTATTAACCAAACCAGTCAACAAACTGGGTAGTCATTGGCTTGAAAGTAATTTTGTTAATGATAGTTATAAAAACAATCTTGTGATTTGCTAGAGTTCGGTAAAAAGTTCGAGAATTTAAAATATAATTTAAATTTTCATTCCCATTACTGTCTTGTTTTTAAAATACATTTTCGCCATATTTTATGCATGAGATCACTGTAGAATTACGGCACTAGAAAAAAACTGGCCATGCCCAAAATTGTACGAGAGCTAATAATAGTTACTAGCCAGCCATTAGTCGGTATTTTCCAAATGAGAGGTTCAAGCACTTAGAGAACGGAAATAGCTAATCTAAATTATCTACATTAGATGTCTCTATCTTATATTTAAAACATCAAAATCGGGAAATAAAATATAATCGTTCAAAATATAACTTAAGTTTCACGGTTTCTAAAATTTGTTTTATTTCGTTGTAATATACTAGAGCTTTAAGCCTTGGGATCTTTGAATTAATTCTCATGTCAAAAAAATATTTACGAAATGAGAAATAAATGGGAAAATATGTCCAACAAAATAAATAATTAAATTCACTAACCTACAGCTTCGCCATTTTGCTAGTTAGTCTACTCTGGCTGATCCACATTTAATAGTCCGGCCGAAATATAAGTCAGTTATATCTGACCTCACTGTAACATTCGTTTAATTGTTACGCAAAAACTGTACAATTTGACGGCCATAACAAACATTATTAATGAGAACCGCCCTCGGGCGACAAGCACGATAGCCGTCTCAAGTACTACACTAGTGACTATGTCAACAGTAGGACAAGTCCGAAATCAAGCCAAAAAAATACTCAAATATATTTTCATATCTTTTCAAGTATTTTGATTGTACCTGTTAATGAAAATGTTAACGAGTGTAAATGTGTAATATACGGATGGTATATAGTATAAACTTAAATTCAAACGAGCTGCAGTTATACGATATATATAAACTAAAAGAAACTCCGCTCTATACACCGGGGTGACCAAAATGTATACCTGTGTCTCCGGGTCACTCTAATAATCTTACATATGCAGCCACCAGGCCGTGTGTTTAGCAAATTTAATGCTAGTAGACTGTCCCAAATCCTTGATAACAATTTTAAGTCGTCGGTTACTGGGCAGGCCATGGCCGAAGTATCCTTGTATTGTTTTAAGTTGTACTGCCATTAATTGACACGCAAAACACTTTAAAAAATCGTACGTGTTTTACCGGCCTATGATATCGAGATGAAGAAAAACTTCTTTAAAACTATTATGGTTTAACTCTTCGCCGCTAAATTAATAGAACAAACAATCGCTTATCATTTACAAGTTTTATACTACTGAATTTGTTTAGTAACTGTTGCATTGTCCTTGAAAGAGCTTTATGTGCCTCTGTCAGTCATGTTATTTTGAAGGACTTTCTACCTGTCGAATATTTTCGATATTACAGTAAAAATTTCTGTTTAGGCTCGCCATAAAGTTCCGAAGTATTTCAGTAAATGATAAAAATAAAAAGACTGCTATGTGCTTTAGGTGATAGCGCTATAAAATTTGGTTATCTGTGGATTTTCCATAAAGTATGCATATCATATAAAAGTAATAATAAATAAATAAATCCAAATTCATGGCTTCAAATCATCGGCTTTTAACTAGCTAATCAAGTTCGCATTAAAAAACTAATGTAATTTTATCTATTGATTACCTTACAAAAAACTACAATCTGCTCGTAAAACAAAAAATAACTCATGAGAATTCTATAATAATTATGTACCAACAATATTGTCTCATATGCCTCGTAACGTAATGAGGGGGTATAGCCCAGCAGTGGGATGTAAACACTGACGTTGATTAATTGAAGTGTTCCGTACGGAATCACATATTTCCATTAGGCGCGCGTCACGCACGACTTCAATTAGACGATATAATTTAGTTGTACGAATATTTCAATCGAATTAATATTATTTAGAGTTTGTGAAAACTTAATAAATTAAGGAATGCCTTAATCCCGCATTAATGCATAGAAATACAAATCTTTCGTCGTGCGTGTTGGAAACTACGTGGGGATTCTTGGTCTGAAAACACCAAGATTCAACAGGCAATACAAAAAAATATGACATGAATACTTCGATCAAATATGAACTAGATTAAGTAACGGAAAGAGAAATAAGAGCACAAACAATTGTGTGGTCTTATTTCATTTTAGTATGGTAAAAAAATATAATAAATCTTAATTAAAAGGAATAAGGTTTATTGTTGTGTCGTGTAATTTTGTTCCCGACCTGGATCTAGAATATATTTGATCGAAGCATGAATAGCACAATAATTATTCCTCTCGGTTCGGTATTAAATTAGCGGATTTTCACAATCAAATTCTTAACCAACTGTGTCGCCTAGGGCTATAAAAAATAAATGTTACCATATCTTGTTTTCCTTGTTAGTTTATTACTACTAAAAGGTCTAATATGCATTTATGAAACTCAGTTTTAGTCATACAAAATATATCTGCAACATACTTGTTAATATCATAGAGTACCATCGCTGAATAAAATTCCGAATCAAATTCCTCAACATAAAAAGTAATCAAAATTGTAATACTGTTTACATTGCACTGTGACCTCGAAGATCCGGGTTCATTTTGCCTCGCGGAGCGGAAATGTGGCACACAATGAATTTTTAATGCCTCGAATCATGCAACATAAGCAAAATAATGTTTTTATGAGGTGAACATTGTAAAAAACCTATAACTCCCCTTTGCAATCGTGCTAAAATAACTGAATTGTCTGTTTTCGTTATCCGAAAATTTATTTTTGTTCCCAAGGCTGTATTGTAGAATGAAATGTGTTATGGTTTGTTAATAAAAAATATTATGTTTCTGGAAAAGGCTCATGATTTGTTCTGTCTTTCATATTTATTTTTACCTGGCGTTATAACATTTTTTTTCAGAACCAGCTAACCAAAGAAAAAAAGCCTGAGCTAATGATACACTCTTTGAAGTTGATTTTAGAATACATGTTACAAGACGATACTGTTATTTTAATTTCTTTAAGATAAAATTGAGGACAAAAACTATTGTCAAAAATGCCATTAATATGTAATTCAATAATGGTATCGAATTTATTTGGAACTGATTTTGTTTAAGGTCCCTTCATATTTATATCAAAATACATATTAACTACCTATGCGGTAAAGCACAACCTTTTTTAAAATATATGTATTTACTCATCATCATTATCTTAAGCCATAATAAGTTATATTAACTAATTTTAAATAAAACATCAACAGTACAAACATAGGACACTCGATTGGGTAGGTGGCGTAGTTGTACTCAGGTACGGTTACAAAGCTGAGGTTTCGGGTTCGAATCCCGGGTTGGGCAAAGTGATATTGGATTTTTCTATTAATTATCAGCCTAGAGCCAGGAATATGTGCTCAATATGGCGATAGGCTCGCCACCTATAACATTGTGGGACGGGACATACAAGGCGAAATGTGGGTGCCCTGGCACCTCTGCCTACCCTTCTGAGATATAGGCGTGATTTTATGTATGTACAAACATAAATACATAGCAGTGTAGATAATTTTCACATATAATTTAGTTCCGAAGTCCTCTACTGAACACAAACTAAGCATTAAAAAGAACAGCTCGAAACAATGTAACTGTTCCATACAAACATATTATATTGCACTTCTCAGTCATAAATACAATACACTCATACATAAATTCATTCACAGCTTTACCCCGAACACCCATAAACTATAAAAACAGCTAAGGAAAAGCAAAACATATTTTTATAAAGAAAACAGGAAGTTATTAAATCATATTTATGGATGAAAAAAGGAAGGAAACCTCTATTATTACTTGGAGTGGTGATCAGGCATACTATTTATTTAAATCTATTGGAAAATGTGGAAGACGACAATCCCAATACTCTATTGTACTGTATCAGCCTTTGATATATATATTTCATCGAAAATATCAGCCCATTGTAGTGCCGGGCACTACAATCGAGATCACGATTGTGAGGCCATATAGTCCACCACGCTGACCTAGTGCAGTTTGACGATCTTTAGAAACCTACCAAAGAAATTCTAACTAATCACTACGTTTTGCAGATTCCCTCACGATATTGTCCTTCACCGTTACAGCCTTACTTCCTAAAATGGATTAATCTTTGTTCTGTAACAATAGATTCCAAGATTTGCACTACACAGCCCACCCATGCATACTTTGATTTCACCAAACATTCGCCCAAATACCTGAACCGAACCCCTGCACTTGACAAAGCAAACTTCATGAATCCGAGACGTTATTCGCAACACATCCTCCCAACAATTTGCGCTCAGCAAATAAAAAAATCAAATTCCGCGGGCCAGAGACGGTGGCATGAATTTGCATGCGACTGTTTACTGTCATGCTGGTATCCAGTTTCACGCACTCGGTAACTTGGGCTTTAGGGGGCCATTAGAGTGGCAAATGACCATATTATGTTACAAATTCAAGCAACCGCTAAGATAGGGTTTAGTTGAGAATGTGTGCAATAGTTGTTTCTGTAATAATTCGTACTTATATAAATAGAAATACACCCAACAGTCGCATACATAATTCTGAATCCACATTAAGATCAATGAAGTTTTGTGTCATGGGTACATTGATATAAAAAACTGTATATCAATGCATGGGTATCACAAACTGCGATAGACTTTTCGGTCGTTTCACAGCCGGCGTCTTACCAACTGCGCCACGGCGGCTGTCACGAAGCTCGGGGTTTTACCTCCGAAAAAATAGTCAAAAGGGCCATTGGTATCACCAGTTTGCTAAATTTATTTCCGTCATAATATAGACGAGCCTGTCGCTATACCAAACACACATTCCGGTTCCGAGGCAACTTCTAAAAGAGTTTAAAAATCTAACTAATATTGAAATATATATGATCTTACATAGCATTTATTTGACTATATAATTGCGAATGTCTAGTCCAGTGCACCTAATAACTCAAGACTTATCTCTAGACATATCCCCACAGATCGCAGGCTTGGGTTGCCGTCTTAAACATTAACTATATGACGCCCCCAACTATTTAGTAACCGCAATCCAAAAAACATTGGTTGTCATGATTTCCTCGAAATCCATCGTTTTTTTACCTACATCTAGCGGTCAGCTATTCCGAGACCCAATTACATACCTTGTGGTTTTGATGACGCATAACCAAATCATCTGAAGCGTCATTCCTAGAGTTTATCCGGTACAGCGCACTGCTATTATATTATTTAATTCACGTGATATGTTTGCCTCTTTTAAAATTTTATTTTAAAAGTACAACACATACATACATAAACTCACGCCTTTTTCCCAGAAGGGGTAGGTAGAGGTGCCAGGACACCCACATTTCGCCTTGTATGTTCGGTCCCATGATGTGTGATAGGCGGTGAAGCCTATCGCTATATCGGGCACAAATTCCTAATTCCGGGCTGATAATGAATATAAAAAACCAATATCACTTTGCCCGACCCCGGATTCGAACCTAGTACGGTAGTACGACTACGCCACCGTGGCAGTCAAATTATATTTCTTTCAGTAAATGAGATTTTCACAGGCCCAAAACCGATTCCTTGTCCTGGCTTATACCTTTTCTTCTCGTTGCAGACGCCCGTGGGCGGTTATAACTTTGCATAAAGTGGGCCGTTGACTTCTTAACCGGACTTATGCAGTAAAAAATACCTAATCACAATTAACTTGGACTTTAAAACTATTGCAACATAGTCTGCAATTTTCAACGAAGCTGCAATAATTATTTTTTTTAATTACAACAAACGTGCCGTTCACCTGATGGTAAGCGATACGACTGCTCATGAACAGTAGCAAAACCAAACAACACCTTGAATCACAAAGGAATACTCAGCATTCCACTGCGTTCGCCATCCTGAGTCATAAAATGTTAAGTCTCAATATGTCCAGTAGTTACTCTGGCTACAATGTCCTTCAAACCGAAACACAACAGTGCATTTACATTGCTGTTTTTTGGGAGAAATAGACATTGTCGTACCAACTCAGGCGGCCTCCCACATATGAGAGACCTACCACCAGTAAAAAAGTAAATCTAACGCTATGTATTTAGTTAGTACATAACTGCCATTTTAACTGAACAATGGTTAAGTCTCGCATAGTTAGCAACACATAGTTATCCCGGAAAGTAAATCGCACCCACGGGAGAAATTTCATCAAGCGCGTACACTCAGCGACAATAGTTGGTTGATGAACTAAATAAATCATAAAATAGTGTACATTGCTTGTTTTAAAAAATGATAAATGAAATGTTATGCAATAAATAAAGAGTGACTAGGGGTTTAGGGTTAGATTCTACCAATCTAGGACATTAGTATAACCCTTTGAACGTGGTAGAGATGAAATAGCTTGGAAAAGATACAGAAGCAATGGGTCGGCTCGACCGGAGTACTACTGTCTGAAAAAAAAAACTGTCGTGAGTTTGATTAGCATTCCTATTGCGTTTCATATAATCAGATTATCGGCGACAATAGCTGATGGTAAAATATTCGTCTTTTCGCAAATGATGATCACCGGATATCCAAAGTAATATTACCCTACTTCTCATGAGAAAAATCAAAATACCTTACAAATTTATGTTTTGTAAGAATAATCAGAACAATGTGCATAAAAATTTTAATTTAAAACATCAACATTACGATTTGAAAACCTCATATTATTCACCATTAGACATCATTTGACATATATTTCCAAGTACACATTTTTCTGTTAACCCTGACAAAACATAAACATCATATAATCTATAAACATATCATTTTAACTCTCTTCATAATACACTGTGACTCTCCTACAAAATTTAAGCCTTATATTATTTATATAACGTTAAAATTACACGTTCATACGCCTAGTGAACGATAATGTATTCAGATTGCAAAACTGATCGGTCAAGAAACACATTCACCGCAGCATAATGAACTACCATCGTAAATAATATTTGCATGCGAAACGGCCTATTATGTTTTTATTTATTGTCTTGTAGCGGACCTCTTGATGGTAAGTGGTAGGCGGTGGTCATAAACATGGTGATAGAAGCGTAAAGTGGTGGAAAGGAACTTGGCGACATGCTGATATTGCTAACGGTATCTTCCGGACTAGAATGAAATGTGACTGACTTATTTACATCTGTTTTATATCATGAAACTACCTTGAGTAAGCCAATGTATCCTTAATTAGCGGTCCGGCCAGCTCCCCTCGGGTGCAGATACATTTTCCAAATTTCGGCCAAAATATTAAATTCCGACTATCGGTTTAGAATATTGGAGCAAAGGATCCCTCAGATATCGATTTGAAGACCAATCCGAACACGAAAAAGGAGTAAAATTTCCCGGTACTTGCTAGGTTACACTACTGCTTCCCTGCTGTAGCTCATAGAGTGATGATACATTCCTCGATAAATGACCTATCTAACACATTTCTTTTTCAATTCAGACCAGTTCCTATTACTAAGATTAGTGGTAACAACTAAACAAACTATATAAAACGATGTAAATGATACAATTACAGAGCATATTTTAGTAATTATGTTTTATAACCAAACATGACAGAAACCTTTGATGCCTAATATGTATTATATTATTTTAATGAAATTATTTCATTACAAGGAACTGTTACACAATTATTAAATATAAGTTGTTGTTTGCTACTATAACTTCGGGTATTGTATCCGATCATGTACGTCCTGCAGGGCACGGCCTCTTCTACAATCGAGACTACGATTATGAGGGGTTAGGCCACGCTAGCCTAGTGCAGATTGGCGGTATTTACAAATACATACTTATATAAGTTTGTGTAATATTTGTGAATTATTTTCCAATGTTATCTCATATCAAATATGCATCTATGATTTAAAATACCATTATAGAACAAACCTTTAGCGCAAAATATTAATTTTCTAATACAAAAATTCTAAAAAATGATTTTTATCTTAATTCAATAACTATTATGATTACGTATTTTAATAAGATATAACATGTTATTTACGATGGTCGAACCGACATTTTTACATAACATATGCATGTAAACAACTTTATCTAATTTTAAGTCGTGTTAGCCTAATCTTTGGATAACTTTTTATTACTACATAAAACATTATTTAAAAGCGTTTAAGACATTCGCTTTACTATTATTTTACGATCGACTGCTTATCTGTCGATGAACTTTGCCGCAAATATTTTATTGAATATAAATATTATGGACATTTACTGCGTCTAAATAAAATTTAAAATATAATATACAAAACATCAGCAGTTGTACTTTAACATGTGACATTAGAATTATTTAATTAACTTCACAAGTCTAATACACTGCAGATGAAAATATCTAGATTCCGATTCTAGGTCGAAATATTCACATGTTCAATAACTTATAAAATATTTTATTTCATAACTAAAATTAAATTTTCATTTAGCCAACCAACACTTTTAATTGCACTCTTAATCGCACTCACAATTATAGGAATCACAAATTCCTAACTCCGGGTTGATTCAAAGCCGCGAAACTGAAATCTAATGTACAACTACGCCACTGAGACAATCCGAGGCACCGTGGTAGGCAAATCTGCCAAAATATAGTCACATTATACGCTAGCATTTACCCTAAGAATATAATATACATATTTGAATGAATGGCAAGACTATTTCAAGCAAGACCATTCGCCTGACTGCAAGCGATACGACCGCTCATGGACAGTAGCAAAACCATGCACCATGAATTAAAAAGCATAATTTGGCATTCCACGCGTTCGCCATCCTTTAAATATGAAAACATGTCAAACTATTGACCAGGGACAAAAACTATTTCCATTATGTCTGCAAGGCTAACTGGTGTTATCTATAAGTGTGAGTAGTGACCTCTCTACAACCAGTTCCGTCAATAATATGTGCGCCTATTAGGAAATACCGATTCGTAACCTATCATTAATTAGGGTTCAGTGCCGAAAACGCAAAAGGGAAACCTTAAAGGATCATTTCGACATGCGTTTATAAAGCTCCGTTAAGAGAATTTAAAGGTTCTTTTGTTGATTAGAATCGTGTTTGATAAAAGCTAGGTAACAAAATGTGGGTATAAGAACGAAAATACATTAAGTATAACATTTTAGGCAGTGTAACTACTGAGCATATTGAGACTTAACATCTTGTCGCAAGATGGCGATCGCAGTGGAATGCTAAGCATTGCTTTGTATTTCATAGTATTGTTTGGTTTCCTACTGTCCATGAGCGACCTTATCGCTACGACTGAAAAACTAATAATTCATTCTCAACTACGAGCACAAGCGAAAAAGGTGACAGAAAATTGTGACATTGAACGGAAAAAATACTTTTTCATGTTGTTTATAATAAAATGTGCTTTATTATTTTTACTCTTATATCGATATATACTACATCACTACGAAACTGCCATGCTGACTTGTCGTCTACAATACAAACACTTGCAGATGTGTTGTATATAACGGTATTACATGCTACAGAACCCTAAGTGTGTGTAACAATCTTACACTTAACCAGTTCTTTTACATAACACATCCCCACACCACGATGTAAAAACAACACTATAAAATTCCGGCAGACTTTTTTTTTATTATTCGCAAATTTAATACGAATATCTTTCGTAAAGCCGTTTTTTTCGATAGCGTACAGGCGAACGAACACCTCGCATATATCTCGCCTGTTGCATTTGATAAAGTTAAAATAATAATTAATGATGCAATATTTCGTAACGTAGGTATTTCTCTGGAAAATCAAGTTTTATTAAAAACTACCGGTGGCAGATCTCTCATATGTAGGAGGCCATCTGGGTAGGCCTCGCTATGTTTATTTCTCCCGCCAAACAGCAGTGTAAATGGACTGCTGTGTTTCGGATTGAAGGACATAGCAGCTAGAGTAACTACTGAACATATTAAAATGTTTACTGTTTGAGATTTGTTATTTATTTAATTCAATTTCTTTTTATTGTTCATAGTTTTAGTATATTATTATTTGTATTATTCATAGTTGTAATGTATCGTTGTACTTTCTTGGTAAATAAATAGTCTTCCAAGATTTGTGTAAAGTCGCGCCAGATCGACCTGTAAAGACTGTGTGTGTTGAATAAATAAATAAATAAATATTGAGACTTAATAACTATGTCTCATTGAATTGGAAAACGTTGCTTAAATCCAAACAAGTTTGATACACAAAGCTTAACGCATCAACTATTGGTAATTCCAAAGTTTATAGTATTAATAGTTTCCTTTGCGTCACTAGGAATCAGGTTTTAGTCTTAAGTCCATAAAGACCATAACAGTATTTTTATGCAAATACTCAGTATAGGGTTGTCAAATTGTAGAATTTATCTAATAGAATATTATAAATTATGGCTTGAAATAATTGTATTCTGCAATCAATGCTCATTTAATGCTTATATTTTATGATAATGCATTTACCAGTACAAATATGTAATTGCTCTGTAAATCAATATACATAAAACACACAGGACACGCACATTTCGCCTTGTATGTTCTGTCCCACGATGTGATAGGACCTATCGCCATATTCCTGACCACGGGATGATAATAAATCGCAAAAATCCAATACCACTTTCCCCAACCCAGGATTAGAACCCGGGACCTCAGCTTTGTAACCGGGTAGTAAAACTACACCACCATAACATAACTATTTTATTAAAAAGCTTAAAGAAACACTGAGCATCTTGAAACAACCCTCTAGGGTCTATCCTTTTTATACAAAAAAGTATACACTTCACTTTGATTCTTCAATTCACCAATTAATACGGGTTGGTCACGCTAGTGTGACTCGCCGAGCTCCGGAGCTCGTTGTCAATTCTTTGTGTGCCACTGTTGATCCTGGCTGACAGGAGTTGCTGAATCTCTAGAAACTTCACCGTCTCAACACGCACACTATTTATCCATCCATCCATCTAGTTACTAATTTAGGTTCAGGTTTCGATGACATTAAACAGAAAGAATAATATAAGTACTAAGTATTTAGATTTTACGAAACCAGTATTGTATGCAACACATATCTTTTGTTTCAACAGAATAATGTAAATTTATGAATTTAATTATAGTCCACACAAGTCTTGGAATTTATGCTCATTAATATGGATAAATGATTATCAGAAAATACTAATAAATGTCACTGGTGGGTAGTCTCTCATATGTGAGAGGCCGCCTGGGTATTTGCCACCGCAATGTCTATTTCTCCCGGGAAACAGCAGTGTAAATGCACTGTTGTGTCTTGTATCAGGACATTGTAGCCAAAGTAACTAGTGGACATATTGAGACTTATCATCTTATGTCTCAGGATGGATGGCAGTGGAAAGCCAAGCATTAATTTATTATTCAAGGTGTCAGACGATTGGCGAGCTCGTCTCGTCATTCGTTGCAATATAATAACATAAGTTGTATTAGTAGATCTATAAAAATAGATATATAAACAACAACGTCAGATAAACGCATTCCCAATCTAAGAATAAAAACAATGCTTATAAAAACAAATATTGTCTGTTAATATTCTGACAACGAATAAACATTTGCTCGGATCGAGGCAATCTTTTAAATTGAAACGATCCGTTTAGTTTTATGTATGAACATTGAACATGTTTGTTATATCAAAGATTCTGAGTTTAACATGCAATCAAATTATTTTTCAATATCTGTGCTAGTGGTCCTCAACCTAAAAGGTTAAGTCATAAGGGACAATTTCACAAAAAATCTGTCTGGCTCTTAGAGATGTTTAGCTATTCACCAACTAGTTAGTTTACTGGTATGATTGTAAGCTAATACAGTACTGAAATGTAAACACATAAAGGGTTTTGCTATCAATCCGTAAATACATGTACAAAATTATACAAAGGTGATATTGACAAGTGGTATTTAATTTTAAACACATGTTCCTAACCACCCCAGGTAACATTGTACCAAGTTTGAGCCCAAACAGCTTGATAGTTTTATAAAAAATCGTGATTTTAGGTTTCAGAGCTTTTGATCAACCCCTACAGAGACTTACACCCGTATTCTAAGACGTTTCCTCGAATCTTCGGTGTAGCATAAATGTTTTATAGAAGAGACTTTTTTAAATTATATATTATGTTCCCACAATAAATAAATAAAAGAATCTAATTGGGAACGGGTCGGGGAGGAGATGCCAGATGCTAATTAAAAATCCATACCCGATTTGGAAATTATTTCTTCTGTAGTTGATTGTTACAGCTAAGTTAAGGAGTATACCTATGCATAATTATGAGATTTTGAATTGATTCATCCCAAAGGTTTTAAAGAATAGAAAAGATTTACCCCGAGGCTGATCTATACTAATATTTAATATTAATATTAATAAGGCACTAGAGCTACAATATCCTAGCTACGACCTAGTTTATTAAATTTAATAAATATAGGTAACAACCACACGCAATATCTTGCTGCCGCAGTAAAGCATGTTTTGTATCGTAGGTACCAGAAACTACAAGAAACATTTTAGTCTATGCCCGACACACATATTGGGGGATCTCATAACCATTCATCTGAACTAGGAATCGGCAATATTTTACACCGGACATCTTATTCAACTGCGGCACAGAACCTGTATTATTTTTAATTCCATATTCAAATCTTGTATTTCAAATAAAGTACATATTTATGATTATTAGAACTGAACATGATAATTCATGTTCTAAATAGTAAGAGAAATTAGTAAAATATGAGCGTATAAAGAATATACAGTTCCTCTATCAACCCTAAAACATCCATTAAATACTAATTCACTTCCACGTCCCATTAACGGCTTATGAGAATATATAAACTCCCTTGAGTTTTATCACGTGTCCACACATATTGGTTAAAAAGGCCCAGCCCTGCATATTTACGTGGCGGAAACAAATTCTTCTTACGCGGCAACCCTAATCCGGCCGCACAACGTTGTATAAAGCAAAATTGTTTACGACAGGTTTACGAGGAGATGGCCTCACCGGCCCGCCGCGCCGTGCCGTGGCCTCTCATACCCACTTGAATAATTAATTTTGTTTTCTTCATCGACGACACGGCATGAAAGAGTTGTATTAGCAGGGTTAATTGTTAATGGTAACGCCAAAGAGCAGGTATTGAAACTCGTATCGAAAGTTTTGTAGTTAAATGTTTGTATCGATTACGGGTTAGGTTTTGTATGAGAAACTATAACAATATTAATTATTGAACTAGGAACGTGTTCAGTGTTCAGTAGGATAGTTACCTCTTGGAATATATGTAGGTGTTTGGCAAATATCTAGCTGATACTTCGAGTATAACAACTCCTGTCTCTAAAACATCTAAATTGCACTACAAACTTTATCAAACTTGTTTAATTACAACGGATATATCCAATTATTGGGATCCCTGTGCTTTAATCATAGACTTTTGAAGTCCATTCCATTCCAAACCCTTCATCGCCAACTGATTAGGTATGTGGACAATTTCTCAGTCTTAGCTCCACGGTTGGGTAGGCTTCAAATAACCTTATACTACAAACTAGCAGAGCCAATTTAACATACCTATCGGATTCCTAGCGTTAATAACACATCT
Source organism: Hyles euphorbiae (assembly GCA_023078785.2). Taxonomy (NCBI): domain Eukaryota; kingdom Metazoa; phylum Arthropoda; class Insecta; order Lepidoptera; family Sphingidae; genus Hyles; species Hyles euphorbiae. The sequence goes on from CM041053.1 coordinate 5,861,756, forward strand.
GATTGCACGAAAACAAATCTGGTTAACATGGCATCATTACGGTATGCATTATAATAATTACACATTCGTTATAATGACGTCACGTCAACCACAAATTGAGAATAATGAGGGAACGCCGAGTAACTTATTTACAAATTACAATGGTATTTCTGAGTAAATGTCACTCAAATATAAATGAATGTGTCCAATTATTACTAGATGAAGAAATACTCTGAACTGAGAAGTAAGTAGACGATAGTAAGACGATAGTAGACGAAGCGAAGAAATGGTAGCAGATTGTGTTGTGGTTTGCACCACATCATAAAATTTTGCTGAGTGGACACCTATCGGTCACAGCCGCGACTAGACATTTTTTTTGTGTATTTTTTATATGATATTGTTTTAATAGTACGTTGGGTCTGTGATAAATAAATCATCTTTCTTTCTTCTTTCTAGCTTCGAACAAAGTGGAGGACTATAAGTTCTGCCTACACGTGTGGAGTACAGGGGTGAACGGTCATGTACGTAATATAATTACTTTGTACAGCATTCTCCCTTTTGGATCTAATAATTCCTCAAGGTAGTGGGATCAGACTTCTTCACATTATATTTGTTATCCTCCATAGACCAATTGATTGGACGTCTATTGCGTGTTCAGTCCCCGCACCTGAGTCAAATGTTTGTGTGATTCACAAAAAATTTAGAGAGCTCATAGTTTTTGATCATACGTAACGTTTTTTTAAAGACATGTTCCAAGTCTATCAGTATAAGTCACTTATGAAAGTAATTACTGATAATCAGCAGTGGTATCTTGTATGTTTAATCTACAGACCGATTTAAAGACTCAAATACTTTATAATAATAATATTATAGCATAGCACAAAGCTAGCTAAAAGAAACGACGTTCCTTCTAAATCATTCATTATGTATCTTATTTTGTATTCATCATATGCCATAAAAGTTTCTTTCTAAGGAGCTTTGCAATCAAAAACATTCAAGAACTATAAACATATTTTAGATGTTCTAAACAGGAAAAGCAACATTTTTTGAACATTTTATTAATATTTCAAAGTGTTAAATTCCAACGATCTTAATCACATCACACGCAAAATGTATAATATATTAATAATGGCCAGGGGCGTAGCTACCGCCGTATCTGCTGTATCAATTATACGGTGCCCCCGTCATGCGTAAGCAAAATTTATTAAAAACTTCCCAAATTTTTCAAGACAACTTCGATGATACATGAAAGCCTGTCAATATTGTTCATAAAGGTGGTCAGACCTGTCAATATTGTCCATAAGGGTAGAAACTTCAGAATAACTAAAGTTATCATCAGCTATAAATGATTTGGTGAACCGAAAAAAAGGCAAGGAGAGTGTATATTTGATTTGAATTGTTTGTAAACTTTTGGGAAAAGTGACAGACAGATAATAATTACAAATAAATATTTCTTTTAATTTTAAGTAATCATTTCTTTTTCCTTTGTGAGAAATCTTGATCCTGTATAAGGGCCTCCAAACAATTTTTATACGGGGCTCGCTCCGCCTTCTGAATCCAATCACCATTTTCTAAACCAAATAAGAATAGAATAATATCTACAATAAAGGCAGAATAAGAAGAGTTCTCGAAGTCTTGGAAAGTGTCAAGACTTTTACCTCCAAATGTTTACTAATCTATGACCTAAAGTGTACCATCTTCGACTAAAACTTATGTAACTTCAGGTCAGTGGTATTACGGAATTCTATCACCTATATAACCAGATTCTAGCTTTTCACTTACTTTTTCAAGACGCTGCTAATATTACAGAGAGTCGCTGGGCATAGGCCGCTTTCAACCTGTGACTAAAGAAACCCCTGGGAAAGCCTATATCCAGAAGCGAAAATCCTGTAGCCGAAAAGAGATATTTGCATAATTTAAATCACCCATGACATTTATGAGGATCAGAGGTTGTTCATACAGAAAACATTCGTAAACACAACAGTTTATAGAACCTAATTACTCAATGTTAGCTTGCATACCATTTGGTTGAATAATTGAACGTATTCCAATGCCAATACCAGTTGTGAATGATTTGATTATCGAAGTGTTCATTCATTCATGGCCATGTCATATATTATTTGAACATTGGAAAGCGGTTGTTTAATTATTGAGTTCATTTATTTTATTTATGGCTTTATCGTAATTTAAACAATAAATCACTTACATAAAAACAAATGGCAGTCTTATTGCTCCAAGCGATTTCATGCCCACAATCATGGCATGGATAAGAGATGAGAAAAAAGAAAGGGCAATCCTAACTAAGCCTGCAGAATAAAACTTAAATTATAAAATGAGGTATAAATGAAATAATTTACTTGATAGAAAGTAAATGTATACAATATAATATTTTAAAAATAATTTTGCTTTTCATTTTGAAAGCATTATGCATTCCATTAACAAACCGGTTCGGATCCTTCATCGATAAAGCCAATGTAGGCAACAAGAATTATAAGATACACAATAACAATTCAAATAGACACAAAAATAATCAATTCAAAATTGGACATCACCGTGGGCGAAGCTCAAGCGGTGTAAAATAATAAAGAAATACATTTTTCGAGATCATCGCTAACAATCTATTGGCTGGGATGACAAGGTTGGTACAGGGAACCGATAGCGTGCTCCAAACACAATGCCAAATATTTTATATAAAATAAAGGAGTATTTTGTCAGGCCCGAATACTCTCACTATGGTTTTAACAATACGTGAGTATGATGGAATTCTTCACTGACGAGGGTAAATAGCTTAGATAATTTATACGTGGAAAGATTGAGTGAAGCTGAACATCGAATTCATGAGTTAATAAATGGAGGATACTATTTAAATAATAACATCTCACGCTGACTGACTGCCTCTTTGGCGTAGCTGTACTACGGTACGGTTACAAAGCTAAGGTCTCGAGTTCGAATCCCGGTTTAGGCAAAGTGATATTGGATTTTTCTGTTCATTATCAGCCCGTAGTATCGGTATGGCGATAGGCTCGCCCCCTATCATACCGTGGAACGGAACATACTAGGCGAAATGTGAGTGTCCTGGGACCTCTGCCTACTCCTTCTGGGAAAAAGGCGTGAGTTTATTTCTTTTTGTACATCCCATAAGTTATAACTAACCTTCATTAAAATTCCTAAAGGTTCAAGACTACCCATCAAGTTAACTTAGTGCAGATTGCTAGATTTCCCATGCATTGGAAAATTCATCTTTCTTGTTGCAAAAAAAAACAATTATCAGCTAAAATATGCCCACACAACATATAAACGCTTAAATCAACGCCTCTCAACTCTTGAACTAGCCAAAAAGAAATAAAAAGTCGCTGTAGTAAAGTATATTGTAAGAAAACTTTTAGTTGTGAAAACCACTTTAGAATAAAAGCTTAGCCAAGTGAAGTGCTTTTTTTATTGGAACATATTTAGTTTTTAAACCCTCTTTACAAAATCCAAACTCAATAATGATAAAGCTTTATAAAAAAAATATGATTATCTTCGTGGCTTTATTGGTCGAACTTTTTCAGATGATAAAGCAAGTAAACCATTTAGTGTTTAAGTCAATTTTTCGACTTAACTGGATACAACCTGTTGTTAATACTGCCTCTGCCTTCCATTTCAGGAATGACATGAGTTTACGAATTTTCTACATCCTTTCATTTGTTATACTTTTCATCTATATTACCAATATTTATCAGCCCGACATTTTCCTCCGAACCCCGTGCAACCCTTGTATGGTTTATGATTTTTATCGTTATATTGTGCTCCTAATTCGACGCACGTAACAGTAGTTCTGTACACAATTGCCTCTCTGTTCGAATATCAAAATATAGCCAGTGGTTCTATTACATTCATTAATCCAGGAATGTCGATAGCGGCTATCAAATCCTGTTGGATTAAACTCTGTTAACACAATGTGAACATCTTCATTGTATTTTGACTGGGCAAAGGGAATGTTTATAAATCCTGTTTATTTACGTTTATTTGACGCCGCAGTGTGCGGCCGGTCGATTGATAGCCATTAATTTTGTTTTATCTGAGGTGTTTTTTTAATCCCAGCAGTGTTATAAATCACATTGTTTTACACAAATCGTCGAACGGTGAGTGCCGGGATAAGCAAATTTATGTGCAAGTCTGAAAATGTGAATAATTCAACGGCGATCTAAATCCATCTCTTTAACTCAAGACTAACATGGTATTTCTACAGTTTTATCGTCTATTTCGTGTGTTTTTATGAGTTTTATAATGATCAATTTTGGTTTTCGAGTTTCCATTATGTTATTACAGTTTTTCATAATAAAATAGACGACGAACTTTCTCTCTCCTTTCTCATATCTCCATACAAAGGTTGCGTGGAAGAAACTGCCTTGTGTAATATTAAGCGGCCGATTTTTTTGTTTTCTTTTTACTATTCGCACTTTTTAAAATCGAAGTATAATTATTTGTTATTTCCTCGTGAATATATAATAAAGAATACAAATAAATTAGTTGTTAGCACAAAACTGGTATGTTTGAGTTTTTTACTTTAATTTATTATCTTTTTCTTATAATTAATTTACTTGACTAAGTAAAAGAAACACTATCGCATTAAATTACACCTCACATGTTGAATAAACCAATTTAATTAAAATGCAATTCTATCCTTAGATAAAAGGTTAATTGTTTTAGGCCCTAAAGGCCTCAACAAAAAGTAAATAAAACGCAATTGATCCATTCCGTTGCTCAAAGGGCACAAAGGTTAATGGGAGGTAATTTTAAGTTGTATTGATTAAATGTTTTAACATGAAAAGAAACTGACACCGGTTTTAATGAACCATCTTTTGTTTATGGCGTGTCAGCTAATGGAAACGATTTGTCAAAGACGAGAAAGTGTACCAATAAGAATATTTCATCAGGTATCGGAGGATATATGCTCCAAAATTATTAGTAATTAATTTAAAAAAATGTAACTATATTGAAGACATTTATAGTTTGAATATTGAAGCTTATTTTTTGTTCGTCAATATCGTTATGCATAATTACAATTCAATTAAAATATACCTTTGTTAAATTACTTCGAAACTACAAATTATTTTCTCTATTATAATAGTCAGTAATTTCATTCAATTAATTAATTGAACGCCCGGAAGGAATTAAGTGATATTATTTCATAATAAATCAGGGTATAACTGAAACAAACTAGATACACCGTTCGCTATATTCGCATTTCATCGATATAAACGTATTATACATACCTATATGAATCTGAAATGATATTTTACTTTACAATACAATATGTTTATTATTTGGAAATTCAGTTATGTATGACAGAGGTAAGGCCTGTAATTTATTAATAAAATATTGACGTCAGCCGTCATACTGACGTCATATGTTAGTAACAAAACGTTTGAATTAACCATTACCATTCCATGTTTAAAACGTTCACACAAATTTCGATCTATTAAGTATTACCTGTGTTATTAATTTACAGAAACTTGACTGCATTTTGTAACATATTGTTCTGTTTTTTACTCGTGTTTTTTATTGAATTGAACGGCAAGACGACCTTGCCTTTCGCCTAATGGTAAGAGATACGACCGCTCATAGAAAGTAGCAAAACCAAACAACAGGAATCACAAATCGATGCTTTGCATTCCACTGAACTCACCATCCTGAGACATAAGATGTTGAGTCTCAATATGTACATTAGTTACTCTGGCTGCAATGTCTCTTAAACCGGAACACAACGGTGCATTGACAGTGTTGTTTGGCGAGAGAAATATATATAGCTATAGTATCCAGGTGGCCAGGATCAATATATATTTTTAATATATTGCCTACATAGGTAAATGAGCCACTGCTGGCGTTTGTAGATACCCTGTCTATACTGCATTGCACTTAGAATTAATATTATGTGCAATTCATTGATTTTGTCATGCTGGTATAATCTACTGAACAAGGTGGTTCTACCTTCAGCTGTTGTTTCGTTTTACGCACTAATGCTATAAAAACAATAAACGTAATTGCCTGACAAAAATCGCTGATTGTACATGACTGCCCCACTTTTCATTCAATTTATTTTCATTCAGTTGGTTAGACGCCACCTGTGAAACGAGAGGCCGCGGGTTCGATCCCCGCACCGAGAGAAATGTTTGTGTGGCCCACAAATATTTCTTCCGGGTCTGGGTGTTTGTGAGACCGAAAAGTCTCTCGTAGTTCCTGATGCCCACGACACAAGACTCGATCTTAGTGTGGGGTCAGGACTATGTATGTGACTGTTGGGTGTTATTTATTATTATTATTTATTTATTATGTTTTATGAAATATGTTTGAATCTCAATCAAAGAACAACGACAATTCACATCTTAAATCATTGGGTCTCATGAAAATGTGTGTAAGATTTCTTAAGCTGATGGCGGATAGGTGACGTCAATAATTGTAACCATTCGAGAGGTTGGATAATATTCAACGATATAGCCACTGAATATTATTTCACTAAATCATTTATGGCTTTAATTATTTAGGCATTTGGTTTGAAAATATTAATTTTAATTTTAATATGACGCCTAATTTTATATGTTTACAGCGAAGTGTCGGACGCCCGCATACAAAGTGGACAGACGACCTTGCTAACGTTGCAGGAAGTCACTGGATGCAGGCCGCTTCTAACAGGTCGATGTGGAGATCATTGGGGGGGGCCTAAGTTCAATGGCTTCCTGTCGCTGAAATGATGATAATGATGTATTTTGGTTGACTCATAGCAAAGCAACTGTCTTGTATTTTAAAATTACTATAGTCGTTATTTCGACATTCTGTATACAGAGAGAAGTAAAGCTACCGGATTTTGCAAGAAACATCGCATAGGAGTCCTAAATTGCGACTCCAAGTTTGCATACGAACGGAAAGTAGGACTATTGGACCATCCGCACAATTACTGAAGGAAACGCGACAGCAAACTTCGTACATTGTTGATTTGCCGTGGAATAATACTATCTCCGCGATCGTGCCGGCCCATTGATATTGTGGTTTACAATGGGCAAAGCTTTTACTTTACAAAACTATTGGATATTTGCTATTATTGACCTTTATTGGTATGACACAGAATCTAATAAATATTGCAGTACTGTTTTTCTTTAATATACAATTTTAGTACTGTTATTTGATAGAGTATCTACTGGCAAGAGATAGGTATGCTTATTGCCTTCGTGGCGGAGTTGGTTAGACGCCGCCTGTGAAACGAGAGGCCGCGGGTTTGATCCCTGCACTCAGAGAAATGTTTGTGCGGACTTCAAATATTTCTTTCTGGTCTGGGTGTTTGTGAGACCGTAATGTCTCTCGTAGTTCCTGGTACCCACGACACAACTCTAAATTAGTGTAGGATCAGGACTATGTATGTATGTGACTTTTGGGTGTTATTTATCTATTTACCCCCTTATTCATAAGGACTTAACGCATTTTTCAAATGCCGTTTATATGAGGTGACCCAAAATTGTATTCATAGACGTCATGAATCACCAATCAGCCATTTAACACCCATTAATTTTAAAATGGCCGAGACGCTTGTTTATGCAAATTTTAAGTAGAAAAATGCGAATGTCTGTCTACCTACTAGACGTTATAACTGTCAAGTGAATGAAATCACTTTTCTTCTGTGAAGTGGCAATGTTAGTGAAAATATGTAGAAGAAAACATTATGAATAGCAAAACTTAGTGAACGTTTTATGTCCTCTTAACATGATTTAACTAATTAACGTTTATGGGGTTGATTAGCAGGTTTTTTATGGATAAAGGGGTTAGTGGCCGAAACAATTATATTAAACAAACACAAAATATTAGGCCACTCCAAAATGACCAACCGAAAACAAGTTATCCATTTATTTGTATCCAACTCCGCGTATTTGTTTCCTTTGATTAGTTTCGCTGCGGGTTAAAGACAAACTAATGTCCTTAAGAAACTCGCTCCACTCAGTGCTTGGTGTCAATTCTTTTTGAACCTTCGGGTATAGTTCACAGGAGTTGTAATGGTGGGTGAGCAGTATAGTCAGAAGTCGGAGTTGCTAAACGACACAAAGGCATAGAGATCTGTGGCGGCGGCTGACTTCTTTCAAATGGGAAGCCGGATATTTAATATATACATTGCGATTGTTAATAATGTGAATTCTCTATTATTAATATATTTTTAAAATAAATATTAATTTATAATAAACGTTTATTACAAAAATAGGCGGTAGGCGGTAGGAATCGGCATATATGCAAGCTTCGATACTGATAGAGAGCATTTATAATGTATGCGATATTTCTAACTGAATAAATACGACCAAGGACCATTTTCTCCAGCACTGTTGTGTTCCGTTGGAAAGCCATTGTAGCCATAGTGGATTACTCCTCGACATACTGAGACTTAACATCTTATGTCTCAGGATGGCGAACGCAGGGGAATGCCAAGCTTTGTAAGTCATGGCTTTATTTGGTTTTGTTACTATTCATGAGCGGTCATATTGCTTACCATCACGCAAATGTCATGCTCGTCTCGCCATTCATAGAATAAAAAAGCAAAAGACGAAACATGTATAAAAGTTTTCACAAGTTCTTAGCGATACAGTCTGTTTATCCGTCCCAGGGTCGAAAGGATCATCGGTAATCATAAGGGGATTAACAAAGCTAAAGTGGCAGGCAACAGTCACGTTCCTATACAATCACTAATAGTTTGTGTAACCAATATAATTGAATCACGACGTCGGGTATTAAAAGCCTATAGGATTTCACCAGATATCTTTTCGGTGTAAAAAGTCTGCGGATTTAAGAGGAATATTTATTGTAAACGTAAAATAAGTTACGGGTACCGTCATCGTAAATTTTGTATAGAAGCTTATCGCCGCGCGCAAACAGCGCCACCTAGTGAAAATGTGGTATTTATGAATTTGAATGCGTCTTTTATGAACGTAACAGCTTATTTTAACCCTGAATGCTGAAGCACAATGAGGGTTGTTATAACTGTGAGATGTGTATTTATTTATCTATATGTCTATATCTATATATATATATATATATATAAGAGGTTGACAATAAAACACAGGATAGAAAAAATGGATGCATTAATTTCGATAAGCTTGTTTGAAAGGTGACTTGTACAGAAGTTTATATATAGGCTCACAGGAGTATGTTGTCCTAGAATTACGCTTTACTAGCATACTTACAGAAAATCAATAAATCAACAAAAATTTCACACTTTTTGTTCACTATAAAAATCACTAGTCAAAATGAACTTATTGATAACTAGCTGTGTCCGCGACTTCGTCCGCGTGGAATTTAACAAAAACTTTATTTTCCTAAAATAAAAGTTTTTTTTCTAAAATAAATGTAGCCTAAGTTACTCCTTATTATATCAGCTACCTGAAAATATAAGTCTCGTCAAAATCGGTCCAGCCATTTCAGAGATTAGCCGGAACAAACAGACAGACAGAGGGACAGACAGACAGACAAAAAAATCTAAGGTCATTTTCGTTATAGGTATCGTGTATACAACGAAATGTAGTTGGTCATTCTTTTTTATTTTCACTTTACAAACAGACACTTCAATTTTATTTATATGTATACCTAGACTAGACTCACGGCCCGGCTACGCGCGGGTGCGGGATACACTTTTATGAAAATATTCTATTGCGTATGATAATCAGTTATAGTGTAGGATTATAATAGTGAAAGAATATTCCAATCGGTCCGATAGTTTCAAAGGCTATTCAATGCAAACAAACAATCAAACCTTCCCATATCATCATATTAGTTTAGACCAAGAAATTTATTATCTTTATGCTTGTATTCTAACGCAACACACGTATATTTTATGATTGTTGATATACAAACCGCAATAAAATTAAATTTACTTGGAAATATATCACGAAGCAATGAAAATGTATGGTTGCTGGCACAACCCTACCTCCAATCCACCTGAGCAGATTATAGTAGTCAGTAAATTCCAATTTAAAACTGAATTACGGTGCAATACGGCTTACATGTTGCAAATTAAAAGCAAATATATTGACACTCCTATTAGCTATTACAAATATTGCACGTGCTGAAGAGGAGAGCACGTTGTATTTACTCTCGAAAATTAGTAATGTAAATAAATGGTAGTTTCATATACCTAATATCCAGGTATTGGGTAGGTACATAAACTCACGCCTGTTTTCAATAAGGGGTGAGATGTTTTACTAGTGGTAATTCTCACATATGTAAGATGCCGCCTGGTTTACCGCCGTGATCTCTATTTCCCTCGCCAAACTAATATTTAAATGTACTGTATCTGTATCAGCCCATATACGTCCCACTGCAGGTCACGGGCCTCCTCTACAACCGACTACCGATTGAGAGTAGTTAGGCCATATAGTCCACCACGCTGGCCTAGTGCGGGTTGGTGGACTTACATACCATAGAATTTTATAAATCGCTATGGTATGCAGGTTTCCTCACGATGTTTTCCTTCACCGTTTTAGTGTATTTAAATGTACTGTTTCGTTCCGGTTGGAAGGACATTGTAGCGAAAGTAACTATTGGACATCATGCGAATCATCATCAAACATTGCTTTGTAATTCTTGGTGTTGTTTGGTTTAACTACTGTCTATGAGCGGCCGCTTTCTATTAGGCTAATGGCATGATCGTCTCGCGATTCATATAAATAAAAAAGAGTAGTTTTAGTTTGTATTCATTCATGTCATAATAAAATGGGTAGGATTATCTCTCCAGAATATATTCCAATTGTGATAACAGAAAATTGGTAAATGTTTAACAATAGGTTCTTCCTTTCCTTAACAAAGTTTAACCTTTTACTGACCTCTTTCAAAAGCTGATACAAGCTACTTAAAAGGTAAAAGCGTCTAAGCAAATGTATTTATCCTATTCCAGGAAGCTTAGATCAATACTAAGCGAGGAACCGGCCAAGAATCCACAATCTGCTTAGTTTAGTAGGAATTTACGTCCACTTGGTCTGCAAACATCATCGACATTTTGCTGTTCAAGCGATAGGAAATGGAAAAAGGTCTCCTGCCTTCAATTGATCGTCTATTAAATTTTGTTCAACTCCTGGCACCTGCAATTTAGAGCTGAAAGGGCGTATACCACAGCTTCAGCTTCTTGCAATATCTACTCTATCTCACTAAATTATAAAGTACAAAATGCAGGAAACCCAAGGTGTTGTGCCAACCTTTTGAGCCGTAACATATAGTTTTGATAACTTCGCAGCTTTACTTTCCCAAACGATTAACTGTCATGAAGCAAGCAGATGCCATGTTCTAATATTTCGAAGCATGACATAAAGTAGAAGTGGAATTTATTGGTCATTAACTCTCCATCTACTGAAGACTTATTGCTCTTTCCCACAGCGCTGTACATTCCAAGGTACTTCTTTCTTCCATATTCAAGAAAATATCCCAGTGTCAGTTTATGAAAATACTAGCGGTCCAGCCCGGCTCCGCCCGGGTGTAGTTACACTTTTCAAAATGGCGGCCAAAATGTTCAATTCCGAGTTCCGACTATCAATTTATAAATAAATAACACCCAACAGTCACATACATAGTCCTGACCCTACAGTAAGGTCGAGCCTTGTGTCGCAGGTATCAGGAACTACGAGAGACTTTTCGGTCTCACAAACACCCAGACCCGAAAGAAATATTTGTGGGCCGCACAAACATTTCTCTCGGTGCGGGGATCGAACCCGCGGCCTCTCGGTTCAACCGTAACCGGCTACGCTACGGAGGCTGTCAAATATATGTATGTATATTGAATCTATTAAGTAACCGAATCAAACTAAAACATTATTATTTATTTTACTGTTTTCGCAAACTATTTTCTTTCTAACTTCCCTTAACCGAAGTTAAAAAAGTTTCGTAGAATATTTTTATTGTTGCGGATAGTTTTGTTTCACGTTTTATAGTCTGTTACCTTTTTTCCTGACATCAGTTCTGGGCTAGTCCCAGATAATAAATAATTATATTCAATCTTTATATAATACTAGCGGACTGGCCCGTTCTCGCCCGGGTGCAGATACACTCTTTTGAAAATATCATATCGCCTACATTCATCAGGGAAAATATAGGATTCTAATCGTGACACAATTTTTCAAATCAGTCTAATAGTTTCACTTTTAGAGCCTATTCAATGCAAACAATCAAATCTTTCCTCTTTAAACAGAGTATAACAAGACTGCTACTGAAAACGAAGCCCGGTGGTAGTTTTAGCACGGTAATCATATATATTACTACTTTTAGTGAAAGAACACAGAAAGAAAAAGAACACAATGCAACTAAAAGTTTCCCAATGAAACGCATCTATATTTTTTGTGATTTTTCAATATCACCATGTTTGGGTGGTAAATCCTTAGCTTAAGCTAAAATAATAATTTAAAACCTTCCGTATCATAGCGTTTATTTTGCAAAATTCTGAACTGCGTTGTGTCTGAAGTCCCTAAAATTACCGAAGCTACCGAAAACGAAGCTGGGTGGTAGTTTAAGTGACTTCAGACACAATGCGACTAAATTTTTGCACAAAATTTAGGTCATTTTTTTTGTTATTTTTTTTCTATCGTCCTATTAGGACGGTAAATACATAGTTTTTTCTTAAATAATAGTGTACACCCTTTTATTTTTAAAGACGCTATGGTATGCAAGGCTTTAAATTATTATTTTAGCAAAAACTATGACCAAAATTACCTCCCGGCTTATTCAGTACCAATCTTGATATACCCTGTATTATTATATAATAGTAAAGAAATATTACCTATGTCTTAAGTGCGAACTTAAACAAAGACATAGTCTTTGTGTAATCAGACAATGTATGGCTATAGTTTTTTACAATCCACGGTACTGTTTGCATATTTCGTCAAACGTCGATCACTTTTACCTTCAAACATTGATCTTTCGACATATGTGCTTGTGCCTTTAATTCTCTTTAGCCGCTTTTAACACCCACTCAGTCACAGTCATTCTAATCGAGAAACATTAATCATAATTATTGATGTATTTTTAAAGTCATTAATAATGTGTTTTTGGATGTGTGTGGATGAATAATTAACAAGCGGAATGTAGGTCATGGTAGTCCTTTTTGTAGGAGTAAAACATAGAAATTATAATTTTTAGTATACTCTATGTACGTTTTTTTTCCTTTTATTATCATGGTTAAGTTTTAATGTTTTATTCTTTAGATTATAATAATTAATTGAATAGTGTGATTGATGTATAATAATCGGACTATTCAAACAAACAAACATAACTTAAATATATTCTTCAATTATGGAAGAGGATAATAACCATAAGCCTTCACATTTAAGAGTAATAAATAATTTCGATGATATCCCATTACAAATCCTCGTATTCTAGGTTAAACGTCTAAGTTCAAGCAATTTGAATAGGTTGACATAATTAACACAAGTTATGGTAACAGTTAAATAGTCACTTTCCCGCGCCAGCAAAACAAACATCGGATTTAGGATACCGCGGTTTTCACTTAATCTAAATTAATGTAACAGAATCCTGTTAAACCCACATAATTTTAAACCCAACAAAATTTTATTTACAAATAATTTCTCAATATATCACCAAAAATAAATAACAGCCTTTGAAAATCCTTACTTCAAATAATTTCTCGTACAAATGATTAGCGTGACACGAAAAGCGCCATCTATCGACCTTATGAATAAAATAAATCACCGCGATAAAAGGTTATCCAAGACTTGTGCGCTCTCAAGGCTTAAGGGATTCTAATACATTATTGCCAATAATTTCTATATGATCCTAAATGCGTATTTTTATACGGTTATTATGTATTTCTAAATGTTATTCAAAGGAAAGGTTTAGCAAAACACGTAGCTTCGTTGGTACAAGTTTTTCATGATACTACAATGTTATTGTAACGTATCTACATTCAAAACCAAAATAAGAATCGAATCTGTTTTATAATTACAAAAATCTTACAAACGAAAATGTATTTAAGGTTGATTTTGCGGTAAATTATATAAATTGTTCTAATCGACTGCCTCGGTGGCGTAGTTGTACTACGGTACGGTTACAAAGCTGAGGTCTCGGGTTCGAATCCCGGGTTGGGCTAAGTGATATTGGATTTTTCTATTCAGTATCAGCCCAGAGTCAGGAATTTGTACCCGATATGGCGATAGGCTCGCCACCTATCACATTGTGGGACGGAACATAAAAGGCGAAATGTGGGTGCCCAAATGGCACCTCTGCCTACCCCTTCTGGGAACAAGGCGTGAGTTTATGTATCTATGTTCTAATAGCCTACAATTAGTCAGGTTTGAGAGAATGTGATACGGAACCCTCACAGCACAATGTATAGGTTCAGCTCGCACTTTTTAACCACAATATTTTTAGGGTTCCCTACCTAAAAGGTAAAAATCGAACCCTACTACTGAGCCTCAGCAGGCTGTATCTCAAGAATCGTGATAGCTAGAAGGCGGAAATTTTCACAAATTATGTATTTCCGTTGCCGCTATAACCATAAAAAATACAGGGTATATCAAGACTGCTACCGAAAACGACGTCGGATGGTTGTTTAAGCGACTTCAGACACAATGCAAAAGAAAATATTGCAAAAAAAGCGACATTTTGTTTTGTATATTTTTTTCCTATGGCCCTATTTGGGTGGTAAATACATTTTGTTTTCCTAAACTAATAGTGTATACCCTTTTATTAAAAATACTCTGAGGTATAAAACAGTTTAAATTATTATTTTAGCAAAAATTATGGATTTACCACCTAAAAATTACGATATTTAAAAAAATCATTAAAAATTAATGTCGCGTTTCTTTGCGAAAATTTTAGTTGCATTGTGTTTGTAGTCACAAAAACTATCACCCGGCTTCGTTTTCCTTAGCAGTCTTGATATACCCTGTATGTGTTAATGGGGGTGCCCATACAATAAACGTGATTCTTGGCTCAATAATAATAATGGTAACAGGTAGACGCTTAAAATGTTCATAGAATATTTAGTTGTATATAACCTTTCAATATAAATTATTAAATTACAATAAAGTAAATATTTAAGGGGAGCTCCCATACAACTTTCATAATTGTAAACAATTTTCAACTCGTTCTTAATAAACAGAAACAAATGTGATTTTAGGGTTTATTTTATAGATACGGTACGGAACCTTTAGTGCACGAGCCCTACTCGCACTTGGCCGGATTTTTATAATCGCTTTACCTTTCGCAATCCAAATCAATTATACACGACCAATTTCCACAGATGCTTATCTAAGAACTACACCGATGGATCGAGCAGATAATTGTTGGTCCGAAATCAAAGTGGAATGTCGGAGTACCGATATTTGCTGCGTCAAAATCGATCGTAATGTCCATGTCAAATCATGTTTTTGCTGAATGATAACCTCGATATCCCATGTTAAGATTATAAACTGTTTAAAGCTAGGAGACCAGGCCACATTTTGAACAATTAATTATATTTTGTTTATTATTGCAATAAATGGCGGGACAAGCATGCCAATCGTCTGATAGTAAGCGATACGACCGCTCATGGACAGTAGCAAAACCAAACATCATCAATTACAAAGCAATGCTTGGCATTCCACTGCGCTCGCCATCCTGAGATATAAGATGTTGAGTCTCAATATGTCTAGTTACTCTGGCTACAATGTCATTCAAACTGGAACACAACAGTTCATTTACACTGCTGATCGGCTGGAGAAATTGATATTGCGGGGATACCTAAACAGGCGGTCTCACATATGAGAGACCTACCACCCTCATTAATGGCATGCAGGTTTCCTCAGAATATTTTCATTCACTACATCATATTGTATACTGCATCGCATTAATATTCCAAATGCGAAAGTTTACGTGTCAGTGTGTATGTTTGTTTCGGCTTCACGCTGCAACAACTCCACGGATTTTAGTGAAATTCGGAATAGGGATAGCACAAATCCTGCTTCGGTACATGCACTATATTTTTTTACTAAAAATGAACAACTCGTATCTCTATTTATTTATACTTTATTGTACACAAACAAAGAAACTATAATATTATCCATCCATCCATCCATCCATCAGCCAAAGGAAGTCCACTGCTGAACATAGGCCTCCCGCAATGATTTCCACAGTGACCTGTTGGAGGCAGCCTGCATCCAGCGACGTCCCGCGACCTTTACCAGGTCGTCTGACTACCTTGTGGGTGGACGTCCTTCCCTTCCGTGACTGTAGTATCCACTCCCTCGGCCATACTGTCCTTTCCTATAACATCCTCTACCCACAAATCCTATTTCCTTTCCCCGGTTAGTGACGGGCAGCAGCGTCATTAACGCCAGTCCCCTACTGCGCTCGCCAACCCGCCTGCCAAGCGAGGCGAGTATTGGCAAATACCCCCACAATGGCGACACAGACTATAATATACAGAAACAATAATAAAAGTAGCGGTCTTATTGCTCTAGGCGATTTTTACAAGACAACCATAGAATATAATGAAATAGAGAGGACAGGGTAAAAAATTACAAGATTTTCAATGACACATGCAGCCCATCAACCCACGGATTAGGGATAGGTCTATGGCCTAAACTTATCAATCGTAGAGCCCCTGGCCAGGGATTAACAATATATAGTGGTATACAAACAAACAATGTACGTACTAACCTTGGAAGTAATGACACCTTTGATAACACCTGCCTGTTCATTGTCTTATTAAATAATAATAATCGGTAAATACACCCAATAGTCACATACATATTCTTAACCCCACACTAAGATCGTGTCTTCTGTCGTGAGTGTCAGACACTACGAGAGACTTTTCGGTCCCACAAAACCCAGACCCGAAACAAATATTTGTGGGCCTCACAAACATTTATCTCGGTGCAGGGACCGAACCAGTGGCCTCTTGTTTTACAGCCAGCATCTAACCAACTACGCCACGGAGGTTGTCAAAATAGAAATCATAATATTATAGACAAAAGAATTAGTAATAACAATCAAATGACATATAAGTATTTGTGAACAATAACCTCCAGTAATGTTATATTTTCAAGATGACTACTTGATTATACAAACCAATTCAACTCATTTGAAATGTAAATCGCGAGGACCACTAATCTTATTACTCTCCAGACGAGATACAAAAACGTTATATTTTTATCAACCGAACATTTAATTCAAGAATTTTTTACCGTCTATCTAGCAAAAACATTTTGATGAATGAAAAAAAAACTCGCCTTCAATACGCCTAATAGCCTTTGCATTTTTTGTTCAATTTCTATTTATTAGCAATCATGCCAATTATATGTGAATAAATTGCGATCATAAGCTTGTTGATGTTCTTATTAACATTGGAAGAATTACGTAAGGACGGGCTTATAAAGCAACTAGCGGCCTCTAGCATAGGATCATTAAACATTTAGGTACGAACATAATTATAATATTTTTAAGGGACTCATCAAATTAAAAGTCTATATCGCTGAAAGGCCTGATAAATACATAATTTATCTCATTGCTTTTAAAACTAACGATAGGCCTTTCAGTACATTTGGAGTTTCAAAAAAATGACCGTGAAAAACGCGGTAAAATAAATATTAAATTAACTTAATTTGGTAGACTTCGGCTTAAAGGGGGATAAAAAATACTATCTTCATTTTTATTAAACTTTCTGTCATAATATTATAAGAATTTTCAAAATCGTTGCGAGTGACGACTAATTTCAATAACGTGCCACTAGAGGTACACTGGAGCGCGCGCACCACTTACGGCGGGAAATATACGAGCTTGCCGCTCTGTCCACATATTAATATCAATGATTTTTCATTTATTTATAGGCATCGCAGATCGCCTGCATAAATAAATGAGACCTCAAACACATTTTTACAGCAAAAGGATGGATCCTTTTTGGACTAGATCCAAGTTCTCCTCGAACATCTTAAATCTAGACTCCTTTCCTACTCGTTGGAATAACTAGACCGTCACATGCCACATAGCATCAAAAGCGTAGGTGAAAAGTTTGGGAAATAGATTAAACATTTATATGACTGCGAACTCGCGCCGGTTCAACGTTATTTCAAACTCCTAACATGGGAGGAGTAATCCTCTCATAACTGACTAATCTGTACATTACCCAGTCGCTTTCAACATTAACTAGATTTCGCTAGTTTTAATCCGTCACAAAAATAAGCTTGCTAGTTAAAATTCTGGACTATATGTGTCGTTAGAAGAACCACAACGGTTTTTTGCCCAATAAAAAAATACAGGCTACAGTGTCTGTTTATATCTTTTTGAACGTTCTTGCATAATTCATAACCTCCTTTTCATCTGGTCTTCTCATTTATATGTCATATGATTATTCACAGTTCTAATAAAAATTAAGGTTGCTTTATTACGATAAACTTGATTTTAAATTCGTAAAATCCGATACTTGAATATATCATCAAACTTAATATTTTTCGTATTAAGCGTCTCACCTTACAAAATCATTACTTCAATTTGCCCTCTCAACAAGCCTTTATATCTCCATTCAACTTAGACAACGGATGTTACAACCGCAGCTACAAAATTACGCTCCTCCAGACCCCATTTCCATAGATCATGTAACCATAAACAGTTGACGCGACCGCAAACTCGTAGCTCGATGACCCCTGCCCTCTTGGCATTAACAATCAATGTTTTGTCCGATGGCAATCTTGATTGTTCCAAAAATATCAGTTATGAACGGTTCTGGGAACCAATAAATTCAATCGTTTGATGTCGATATGCGGTTGTATTTTTCGATGAAGTGACTGTCGGACGAGAAAGCAATTGAAGTGTGGACTAAGTATAGCACTCAAGCCTTTGATCAACGTGATTTAAAGGTCCTACAATGACTCTGAAGGGCTTTAAACATTGAAAATTATACATAACATACCTATTTTAAAATTCTGCTGAAAGAGTACTAAAGGTTGTTGTTTCATTCTTGAAAGAATAGTAATATAAATATTTAAAACTATTTCACTAATATTACTTAACCTAACAGCATATCAAGGTTTCTATATTTCGCAGCAAAAACAACATAAATAATTCGCCATTTAAATTACATTCTTTGCATAAACTGAGACAAATACCTATCTCATTCGATGTCAAGGACTCTAAAAAACATATTTACATTTTGTTCGTCGCAATGTCTTTATTCACTTAAGCTTTTAGCTCGTTTTCATGAAGTTTCTTTTTTTTGGACATTTACCCAATACCTGAATATTTGAAAGAAGGCTTTTAAGTTTTTTATGTAGAGCGTACTAATCTTCAGACCTGATCGATTCGTAAAATTCTTTCACTATTTGCAAACCTTATTTCAGAACAATCTGTATCAGCCCATATACGTCCCACTGCAGGGCACGGGCCTACTCTACAATCGAGAATACGATTGAGAGTGGTTAGGCCATATAGTCCACCACGCTGGCCTAGTGCGGGTTGGCGGACTTACATACCATAGAAATTCTTATAAATCGCTATGGTATGCAGGTTTCCTCACGATGTTTTCCTTCACCGTTTTAGTGCGTGGTGATTGATTATCAATACACACATGACTCCGAAAAGTCAGAGGTGTGCCCTGGGATTCGGACCCGCGACCACCGTGAACATGTGGGCAGCCGCGTCTAGTCCGTTTACCAACAGGCCACCACGCACTTATTTCAGAACAATACTATATTTTATTTCAGTAATTATTTTTCAACATAAAACAGAATATTCGAGACGAATTCACGTTAAAAATACTTGGTTATCCCCCTGCGAAGCTGTATCGAACCGCTAGTATTTTTATACAACACGGCGCAAAAGTTAATCCGGCAAATTGTTCTGACTGAGACTTCGTTACAATCAGCAAAGCCTTGCTGTTTCGATGCAAATAATAATTGAATTTCGAATCGGACTTTTTCTGTTTTTAACACACTTCGTGGTACATTCAGCTGTCTCTGTAGTGTGCCGAGAGAATATGTGCGATCTATATTCGTTTTGGATTTCTGTGTTGTGTGACCGAGTTGTTAGCGAAGTTTCTTGGACTTTCTGACTACTCAGTCTACGACAAACTAATGCTGTTTTAGAATCTGGATACCGGACTGTTTATTAATTATGTAATACACAGTCCGATTATACTTTATAATAATTGGTATTCTCTTATGTCTATTATAATACCTATGACAACTAAAAATAATCAAACACATCAAGTATTCTCAAATTATATTGCTTTCAGAATATTATAGAACACTTTTTTCTATCTCTATGTTTAAGACGAAGACTTAAGAATTATTTGCATGGCACCATTAATTACCATGCGAGTGATGGCAGGTAATATTTGCTCCTGTCACATCTTGGGTTAGATAATCACTATATACTCGTACGTATACCAGGTGATTGACATTAGTGTCCAGCACCTCCACCTGCCCTTTCAGGGAAACAAAGGTGAGGTTCAATAGGGTTATTTAACTATGATCGCTTATGTATATTTGTCTACAAACTGAAATACCATTAAAATAAAAGATTTATGTTAGAACATTCTCAAAGTAGCTTGTACAATGAGGCAAATATTAGTATTTAAATTGAAGAATGGAAGTGTAGTGGGGACATCTTATCTTCTCTTTCACACGCGCACACTATAATGCACATTGAGCCTAGTGACGTCACTAGTTCTATTTTGCACCTCTTTTCTTTTACTTCCACTACAAGATTTAAGACGCTTCGAACTTTAATTGTGAATGGATTTATAAAATGTATTGTTTGTTAGTATTTGGATATGGAAAGTTGATAAAGACAATAAAAAATTGAGTGAAATACCTTATTGTCGACATGACAAAGACGTAATTCGGGTACTTCAAGAAAATACCAGGTAAATACTATATACGTATTACCTAAAATTGACAATGTAATTAATTAGCTACCTGTTCGGACGATGTTGATTTATGAAACCGATGTATTGTATTGGTTTGGAGTTAGAAATCTCAAGATTAATGAGTGACCTTTTATAAAGGTATAGAACAATTTACTCCGAGATATTTCACGTAATAGATTAATTGGTGAACTTTGTCGATAATACATGCTAGGTCGTTAATCACCGTGATTTGTGGCCGTCCAGATCTTTTACTTGATATTCCTTCACAGTGAAAAATTGGTCGAGAAGGAACTGTTTTAACCTCCAGTTGCAACCCTACATAGATTTAAATGTTTGTGTTAATTATTAAATAAAAATACCCGGTAAAAATGAATATTATTATTTTAGTATAAGTTTGTTTGTAATGTACGTTAAAATTTGTTAAGTTTTATGTTTTGTTCTTTATATTATAATAGGTAATTGAATAGTGTAATTGATGTTAATAATCGTACTGTTCAAATAAATAAATAAATAAATAAATAAATAAATAAATGGCGAGACGAGTATGCCATTCGCCTGATGGTAAACGATACGACTGCTCATGAACATTGGTCTCACAACAGCAACAATTCAAGTAAATAGTAGTAGTGGTGACCGAACCGAACCCTTGGCCTCTCGTTTTGCAGGCCACGTCCTTAGCAATGCCAACGACTGCCTAACGACTGCAGAATATTTTAAAATTATCCTTTTTAGAATAATACATTTCTATTAACTTACTTTAGTTATTATTGTTTATAGATTCCCGCCAAACAGCAGTAATTGCACTGCTGTGTTTCGGATTGAAGGACATTATAGCCAGAGTAACTATTGAATGTATTGAGAGCTAATGTTTTAGGATGGTGGGCACAGTGAAATACCAAGGATTGCTTTGCAATTTCTTGTGTTGTTTGGTTTTGCTGCTGTCCATGAGCTGTCGTATCGCTTACCATCAGGCGAACGGCATGCTTGTCTTGCAATTTTTTTTTATTATTCCAATGAATGGCGAGATGAGCATGCCGTACGCCTGATGGAAAGCAATACGACAGCTCATAAACAGTAGCAGAACCAAACAACACCTCGAATCACAAAGCAATGCTTGGCATTCCACTGCGCTCGCCATCCTGAGACATAAGATGTTAAGTCTCAATATGTCCAGTAGTTGCTCTGGCTACAATGTCCTTCACTCCGAAACACAACAGTGCTTCTACACTGCTGTTTGACGAGAGAAATAGACAATGCGGTGGTACCCACCCAGGCGGCCTCTCACATATGAGAGACCTACCACCAGTAAAATTCATTTAAAAATAAAACATCCTATTTAGTTGTATACATATCTACATTCTTGCCTCAGCTATTATTTTTCATAGATAGGAAACAACAATATGCGCTGGAAAACTCCTCACTTCTCCAACCAGTTCACCAACTGATGCTAATTTTAGATTCTTTTTTTGTACAAGCCGCGTAAACTTCGCTATCGGGAGTTGCAAGTTGCAGGCTAAACATAACTCACCGCTGGCAGTTGGCAACTACAAACTAATTCTCAACACTTGTGGGCTTCGGGCTGGTTGTTTTTTTATGGGTAGTTGGTATATTTGTATCGAACCAACGTAAATATAGCCCGATAGACTTTTTGCCCTGGCACGATGTATACTAGCCGTATATAGTTATGTGTGCTAACCTCCACCAAACAAGGTGACCTTTAGGCTCTCATCCATCGGCTTCAAATGAGTTTGTTGAGTATGCTGAACATATTGCCAGAAAGACAAATTAATACAAAGAAACTGATGATTACCGGCAAAGTGGAGGTTGAAAGAGCACGTGGAAATAACCAAATACGGTCCGATCAAGGAGTTTACTCTCTACACCGACGCGACAATGAATGTTCGAACATCGAAAACTGTACGAATATAGCTAAATACTTAACAAAATGTTCAAATTTAGTACAGTACGCTGTAGTGTTAGACTAAGTTCGAAGTATATAAGTTTTATAGTGAATAGTATTACTTTTAGAAGTGAAAATCTTTAATCTTATATGTTGACGTTCAAAGTCCGAATATTCGAACTTCGTGTCGAAGTATACAGTAACCCTCCTAATCTGTACCATAGGTGATACCACTGTACACCAACCCATACAGCTTGCCAACAATCGAAATCGATGACATGACATCATTCGACGGAAGCTGGTGCAAGGAGGTTACGACCCTCAAAATTGAAGAGAGCGAGGCAAGGATAGTTATGTAGCCTCAAAACATGTCATAATTACTTGCGTTCAATACTATTATGTTTGGTAATTCTTACGCCGTGTCAAATGCCTGTCGTGGACAATTCATTTATTTACACATAGTGGATTACCTAACCGGGCAATCGAACCCACAGCCATAGGGTTAGCAACAAATCTACGGTACCGTAACGTAATGATGTTTGCAAAATCATAATTCTCGTAAATAAATAGTAAGTTTATACGATATCCTCATAATTTTAAATAAAAACGATACTAATATAACGATAATATTTAGATATCAATATTCCAGCGAACACTCAGTTAATTTAAACATAAAACGAATAAAATAACATACATATTATCAAAAAATTATTCACACTAATAAAATAGATAAAAATATGTTTTATACATACAAGTCATGGAAATCAAGGCAAACGTGTAAATTTGAGACAGGAATTTGTGCCCGATATGGCGATAGACTGGCTCCCTGTCACATTGTGAGACGGAACATGGAAAGCGAAACTTAGGTATCCTGGTAGCACCTCTGCTTACCCTTCTGAGAAAAAAGGCATGTTTGTATATGTATGTATGTAACAATATTAAATGTGCTGATAATTGTAGTGAAGTCTGAATAGCGTCCATCAAAGAAAGAATACAATGATTTTATCCCTCACTGGTCGAAATGTGAATCGCGTGAAGCATATATATTTTTATGGATATGTATTTTAACGGGCTGTAGTGTATAGTGTTTATACACCAGGTGACTCCGAGCTGATAATAAGTAAAAAATTCCAATATCACTTTGCCCTACCTGGGATTCGAACCCGAGTCATTAGTTTTGGTATTGTAATATAGTACAACTGCGCTACTGAGGCAGTCGTCCTACGGTATAGTCATGTTTGTCATGTTAGTTTAAAAACAACAACTTAGATTGTTACTCCAAAAATATATTAATTATATTCGTAGTATAACATTAGCTCAATGTTTGTATTGTCCTCTTATAAGACCCTTGTGTGTCTACATTGATTCAAAGCCAGGCGGCAAAGTGGGAACACATACAACATCTGATATAAAGTGATTGCCGCATGCATAAACATCGGTAGAAATGTACGTGCATCGCATTTTGTGAATGGAGCTAAATTGTACAGGCTATAGAGCTTCTGCGTTTGTGAGCTTTTGTGAAAATCTATATTGTCGTGCAAACGAACTTGCGTTTATGGGGTCAGTTACAGCAATTATTCAATCATGTCTATTGAAAATTGATGGTAAATATCTGATGCGTGAAAGACCGCCGGGTAAGTTTCCACCGCAAAGTCTATTTCTCCCACCAAGCAGCAATGTAAAGCACTGTTATGTTTCGGTTTGAAGGATATTGTAGCCAAGCATTGCTTTGTAAGGCATGGTGTTTGGTTTTGCGCGTCATGAGTCGACCCATGAGCGGTCGTATTTTTTACCATCAGTCGAATGGCAAGTTCGTCTCTCCATTCATTGCAGTAATAAAAATTCGAAATTGATATATTAATTTAAATTGAAATAAGCAATGAAATAAAAATATAATTCAGATTTTATCGCGTTTTTGGTGTAATAGATTTCCCTTCTTTTCAAAAACTTTACAACCTTCATGGTTGCCAAAACGGCGATAGTATCCAAAAAAATATTTTATTTCAACGTGTATAATTCGGTTGAAAATAAGAAAGCATTATAAAATAACCAACTATAATTTTGCAGTTAATTTGTATTGCCCAAAAAAATTGGTGCCAACTTCAAAATATTTTGCGTTTATTTACGTATAATAATGTCATTAAAAGGTCACTATGTAAATTCATCAACGCATAAAATCTGCATATTAAACTGGCTTTGTGTTTTGCATACACGTTGAGGCGATGTTATTCCAAATTGGCAAAAGGTCAAACTATATTTTATAAATTCTATCGACACGTTAGAATTCGGTTTGCTGAAGTATCTACATTGCGTTTGCAAGTGCAATGCAAATATTACGGACTATTTGGCATCACTCAATAAAATAAATTAAAACTATATGGACAAGGTAAGAAAACCTTGGCCGCTTTTTTATCCGTATAGATACGTAATATATGATCACTTTTTAAAACCCTATTCGTTTAGATTCTTAATATATTCATAAGTACTTATGTATATTAATTTAGAAGCGCAGCTCAAATAAATTCATCATCATGATCTATTAATTTACAAGAAAAAAATAGTAACAATAATTAGCTTGATCTAAAACATTTAATAAAAGTATAATTGCATAAGTCTTATTTTTAAAAGTTATAAAGTAGCAACACACCGTACGTATACTTTCAGCGTCACTTGGGAATTAAATACTGAAAAACGTTGATTTACACATAAATACAATAAGAAAACTGCGCGACCTCTGGCGGAATCTTAGGCTAAAACCCGAGCGGAATAAGATGTTCTTGAACCAAAATGGGACAATTCTTGTCAGTTAACAGTATGTCCACCAAATTTTACCATCTTATCATATGATAAAATCTATTTTGATAACCGACTTAACTATTACATAAAATAATATAGTAATAAACTTGTACACATCTTAAAATCAATAGATACATTCTCTCCGAAATCCGCTTGAATTCTGTAAGCCAGGATTGATACGCTTTGTGAATGGCCTCGAGCGACCAGCCAGGGTAGACTTCAGTACAATAAGTACTTTTTACTATACTGAGAAACTGGTACGAAACAAACAGAAACGGAACATATAAGTCAAATCTATCTTCTGTCAGCCTTTATCCACTGCGATATGAATTTAGATATTGCAGTTTATGTAACTGAACATCTGCCTGATATTAACCTTCTAGAGATATTCGTGACAGAGCATATTTTATAGACAGAAAATTTTAACACAAATTCAACGGCCGAAACGATAATCGTACTTAGAATTTTACAACGCAACATAGATATTATTGTATGATATGTAAACTATTCTAATATCGCCGACCTGAGCTGTGAAAATCAATAGGCAATTTAGGCCTTAAAATACTTATTTCAAATTCATGAGCGTCATGTCATAGTGATGAGCTAATGACTAACGAGCGTGCAAAATTGAAGCCACAATGGCCCCACACAGACATCAGACACGGATCTAGTGTAAAAAATCGTGGACAAAAAATGCTATTGACCCATTGTAGAGTAAAAAATCAAGGACATTTCTTTCGAGCATGAATAGTGAAACCAGTTGAAGCGAATAAAAACAGATACAGCAAAAACATAAATTGAATTTTTGCGGTTCTTGATTTAATTATTTGGGCAAAATTGTGAAATTTACGTGCACATCACGCAGGAACTACGAAAATCCATACAGTATATGAATTGAAGCGCGTGCAAAATACAAAACCGAAAACTTTAATCCGATAAAAGACTATATATTATGACTATACAATTGGCTGTTTCGACTAAAACAACATGTGAATAACACATTCTTTACGTAATATTCTACGCTGTCGCTGTGACCGCATATTGTAATAATTTAATTCGGCTGAAATAGTTAAGATTGTTAAAGAATTAAACAAAAAGAAAACGGGTGACTTTTGGGGCATTTCTGTTTATATTATACAAAACATCATAGACATTGTAGCCCCATATTTTTCCAATATTTTTAATAAGTGTATTGATATTGGTATTTTTCCAGACTTAATGAAGCTTAGTAAAATTATACCCTTATTTAAATCAGGAGGTAAAGATGAACTTTGTAACTTCCGACCAATCTCAATCCTACCAGTATTTAGCAAGATTTTTGAGAAGCTTATTTTGAAACAATTAACTAACCATTTTAATACAAACAAGCTCCTGCATAATAATCAGTTTGGTTTTACAAAGGGACGTTCAACAACCGACGCCGGTGTTGCACTAATTAAATACATATTCGAAGCCTGGGAGAGTTCTCAAAATGCTATTGGGGTGTTTTGTGACCTCTCAAAGGCATTTGACTGTGTGCATCATGCTACGCTCTTGCGAAAGCTACGTCATTATGGTATACGTGACACTGCCCTTGATGTTGTTTCGTCTTATCTCAGTGAGCGAGTTCAGTGCGTGGAGGTAGGTGGAATGAAATCCAAGGATCTTCCTGTAAAACTGGGTGTACCCCAAGGATCTATTCTGGGTCCATTCTTGTTTTTAGCTTATATTAACGATTTACCTTTTTATTTAAAAGATATGTGTAATGTTGTACTATTTGCTGATGACACTTCCCTCCTTTTTAAGGTAGATAGGAATAGAGACAATTTTGACGAAATTAATATTACTCTTTCAAAAGTAACGCAATGGTTTACAGCAAATAATCTTGTCCTTAATGCCAAAAAAACAAAGTGCGTAAAATTTACCACCCCGAATGTTACAAACTTAAGACCAAACATCATTTTAAACAATGAGATTTTGAACACCCTCGATTCTACAATATTTTTAGGTATTGCGTTAGTCAAAAAACTTCAATGGGGTGCACACATAGCTTGTCTTGCTGGAAAACTTAGTTCAGCCGTGTATGCTATTAGGAACTTTTACTTTAATAACTTTCGTTTACTAACGTTTACTTTAATAACTTTCATAGTCTTATGTCTTACGGTATTTTGTTGTGGGGCAGGGCTGCTGATATCGAGAGTATTTTTATTTTGCAGAAACGAGCGATTCGCTCAATATATCAGTTGGATACTAGGGCCTCACTCAGAGATGTTTTCAAGAATATTAATGTCTTGACCGTAGCTAGTCAATATATTTATGACAATATAATGCATATCAGGCATAATATTCATTTATTTAAAAAAAAAGTGAGATACATTCTTTCAATACTAGAACTAAAAATAAATTGTGTACGCAATTCCATCGTTTGCAAAAAGTACATTCTTCTTTTGTGGGGTTGGGTATTCGCTTCTTTAATAGGATACCTCTGCACTTGCAAGAATTTCCAATAGAAAAATTCAAACAAGAAATCAAAATACAGTTAATACAAAAAGCTTATTACAATGTCACCGAATACATTAATGATAAACATGCCTGGTCGCCATGTCAGAAATACGCTGGTACCCTATAATATTGTTTTCCCACTATTGTAACTTAATAATAATTGTAATGATTAATATATTTATAATGTATGTAATGAATTTAAAAATGATGACGTGTAAAAGTGCCCCTAGTGGCCTATTTACAAAAACTAAATAAATAAAAATAAAATATATTTACGTAGAAACTAAATCTAGTCAAAATTCCATCTTGTTGTTCTTGACACAATCCCGTACTTGTTAGAGAAATTTTATAAAATTGAATTTATGCATGGCAAGGGATTCAATTTATTACCAACAACATATCTGTATATTCTCATTTTGATTTACAAAAAAGAAATTTCTGTTCTGTTCTGTACATTACTTATGTGTAAATACGCATATAAACTAATCGTTATTTTCCAAAAAATACGATAAAGTTCAATAAAAACTCACCAAAATACCGCTTGCAAAGCTTGTCAGCGACAACGGTGGTCTATTGAAGCACTAAACACAATTCACACAATATTGTCCACAAAACTTTATTACAAACTATCATACTACTAAACTATTATATACTAAACTAAAATATTGTAAAACCCAGCGTAACAAAGAAATATGCGCTACGCTGTGACCGCGTTCACGTGACACTAAACGATTCATCCAATGAAAAGACAAACAATAAGAAACTACCCTACACTGGATTATAACTCTGATAAAAGTTAAAAGATAAAAACTAATTTATGTGGCATGCAGTTTCATTAACAAATAAACTATTTTATTTTAAACTAAGTAATATGCACCCGGCTTCGACATTTAATTTAATAGTTTCTATCACGACTTGAGTGTGTGTGTGTGTGTGTGGGGAGACGAGTAAGCTGTTCGCTTGATGGTAAGCGATACGACCGCTCATAAACAGCAAAATTCCAATGCGCTCGCCATCCGGAGACATAAGATGTTAAATCTCAATATGTCCAGTGGTTACTCTGGCTTCAATGCCCTTCAATCCGATACACAACAGTGCATTTACACTGCTGTTTCACGGGAGAAATAGACATTGCGGTGGTTCCCACCCAGATGGCTTCTCACATATGAGAGACCTTCCACCAGTATTAAATAAAAATAGTACAAATTGCAAAGTTACTGAACTTTATCAAATCATTAAATATTTTATAATATATGTATTAGTACTATTAAATAAATATTTAACAACGGTCAATGATATACAGTAGAATAATCATAAATTCCTAAGCCAAGTTTTGCAACATGAATAAACAGTGTTAGATAAATTCTACGTCTGCATAAAATAACAATCCAACTCTTTTGGAAATTAAACGTGTGAAACCAAAACCAAATCTTGTCTGATCTATAAACCTTAAAATTCGCAGTTTATCTTCCTAAGCCATATTAAATTTAGCTAGATTATACTGGCTTTATATTCCCCTGGGTTCCTCCCTGTCCGTCATTCACAAACGGCCCAATCTTCTCTGCGGTTTGATTCAGTGAACACATTGACGTTAACCGCAATCGATGGAGCTACTTGTTGAGCACAAATCAGTGTTACAAACTGTGAAGTCATCGCTTCATTTCTTACAAGAATTATGCATTATAAAGCGCAAAATTTGGGATTGCAATGCGAATTAACGAGTTTAGCGTAATTTCTTAACTATATCACCAAAATGCGAGGTAATATCACTAACAATAAATTATTTTCAACCCAAGGGTACAGTTTTCTAAACAACAAGCGTGTCCTTCAGTTGTTCACTTTTAAAATCCAAATTGTAACCTCAACATTTGGTTTCATATTACATACTTATAACTTTATCTCACCCTAAATATGTATATTTCCACCAAAAACGAGGTTAACAACCGTGCCCTGAAAAGCTCAATTCGCAAAGTTTCGACTCCAACATTTAGAATCCGCATGAAACCGTGCTAAGCCTTGTAAATGACACGTAGAAAATTAGTTCTGTGTAAATGGCGCTCTATGTTTACTATCGAGAACTCTTGACCAGTACAAAACATCGATATGTTTGAACATGATCGATGTGTTTTTTATTAATTAGAACCGGAATCAAACAGATCGCTACCACCCATCACCACCCAAACTTGGAACATAGATCTGTCAATTGGATCTTGAGGCAAGCAGAAAGGAAATAGGATGGAAGAAGAAAAATGTATTGAGCATGAAACCATGGCACATACCTTGCCAAAAACGTATCTCAAAGCCCATTCATATTTGAGACAACGTTTCGTCTATTTCTACAGAATTTTCTTGGCACCTAAACGTATGCAATGGCCAATAAATTACATCTCTAAATGTAGTGGCCTACATACATCATTATACATATACCTAGAAGGCGATTACCTATGGCTAAAGTAAATGATAATAAAGAATAAGATACTTTGGAACCAACTGTTATCCGTGTTTTTTCGCAGGGCTAAAATTAAAAAGGACATAAAAAACCTGTTTGCTACTAAAGAGTTTATTATCGGTATTAAAATAAATTGTTTAATTTTACTATTCATACTTTTTTTTATTGTGACAAAAAAAGTATGAATTAACATTTTAAAATTACAATCTCGTCAGCCGTCAGTTAATTGCAATGTCTCCTCTATTTATCAATCCTATTAATCATAGCACCAAGAACACAAACAAATCAATTACATCTTATGTGGCAACACCTCCCAAAACTAATGACCCATAGTGTTGTCAGCATTCATTTATCATGTCGACTGACGCGATTACATACAAAACGTTAATCAAGTGTGGCAACCCTGGCCGCTCACAATTAGCGTCACTTAAGCCCTGCAATCCGCCAAACAAACTGTGCTGATTAACCAACAAAACTTTCATTAACATATGTTTTAAATTTAAATTACTAGGTTACACAAGACACGGTTGCGTTTTTAATTAAAACTATATTTTTATTAAAATCTCTCATTTCAAGTTGATATTTCTATCGGATTGGATTTCACCTTTCACAGGTGTAAAACCTATTATCCTGACTTGCAGTAATGTATCGCAGTATGAGATTAGAAAAGCTAGAGGCATCCCTAAGAGACTCGCCGAGTTTCAGTACTCCATATAAATTCTTTTCGTGCTACAGTTGATACGAGTTGACAGGAATTGCAGCGGTGGGTGAGTGGATGAGATAGAAAAAAAAAATTGAGCATCAACTGCAACGTACTCACTTTGGCTTGCCACGACGAATAATAGAAACTAAACTATAACTGTAATAAAATACGGATCAATATACCTCAACTCTGAAATCGATGCGTAAACCGACAGCCATTCTAGAGCAATTAAACCGAGCATGCAACTCTATAATATACTAGACAATTGTGACTATATTCTACCCTTTAGTCTATTGAAATCAGCCGTTGTCTGCCCACTGCAATTCTGAATAAATAGGTAATAGTTAAAAAAAAACTAAAATACACGCTTTAATAAGATATACAACTAAAAAAGTAAAAATAATTGATACTGAAGTTAAGATAAGAAAATGGAGTAAAATACATATATTTTATTGTTACAAAGCGTGGGGTGTTTACAACAATTACTTATCCTCCTGCACCCCACGCTTTGTAACAATAAAATATATGTATTTTACTCCATTTTCTTATCTTAAATTCAGTATCAATTATTTTTACTTTTTTAGTTGTATATCTTATTAAAGCGTGTATTTTAGTTTTTTTGACTATTATTTAATTGTTTTGACTAAAAACATCCATCTACGGCTGTATTTCCAGTCAATAACGCCATCTGTTGGTCAGTAGTAACATTTGACACTTGAAGAATACAATGTTAACGCCATCTAGCGATGAATAGTCAAACATGCATTATTGACGTGATCATGCCATCTATTAGTCAGTAGCAAATTATGTTCATCTATACGCCACTTAGTGGTCAGCAGCAATGGTCATCAATTATAAGAATAATTAATCCTGGCGAATCTAATCAGGATAATTATATATTTTAATCGAATTATTATTATTATTGTCATCGGTCTTTGACTGGTGTGCAAAATTTGAATGAAATCTGTCCGTTTAAAGTGGGTCAAAATCGCGTCTTAAGGAGTCGGTTACAAACATACAAGTGAAGCTAATATAAAGCGTGTAAAAACTTATACAAGCTATACCGTTAACTTTTGTTCTATGGATCTCTACATTCCTAATTCGATCTCATGGGAAATTGCCGAAAACAGCGCTAGTTTGTTAAAGGGCCTCGAATTATTTTCCGTATGATATGAATGGCAATATATAACAATAAAAGACATGCTCCTTTGTCACTGACGTATTTAGGACGAAAATTATCTGTATATGTTTCAGCCCATATACATCCCACTTCAGGGCACGGGCCTCCTCTACAATCGAGAGTACAAATGAGAGTGATTAGGCTTTATGTGGACTTTACATACTAAAGAAATTATTGTAAAATCGCTATGGTATGCAGGTTTCCTTACGATGATTTCCTTCGCTGTTATAGTGCGTGGTTATTGACTATCAATACAGACATGACTTCGAAAAGTCAGAAGTGTGCCCTGGGATGTGAACCCGCGACCACCATGAGCATGTTGGCACCCGCGTCTAGCCCGTTTACCAAGAGACCAGCACGCATTCGTAAAAATTTCAATACTCTTTTGATTACGTAGGACCAACAAAAAACAACAATATTTTAGACATTTAA
Organism: Hyles euphorbiae; assembly: GCA_023078785.2. NCBI lineage: Eukaryota > Metazoa > Arthropoda > Insecta > Lepidoptera > Sphingidae > Hyles > Hyles euphorbiae. Next base: position 5,894,533 of record CM041053.1, read on the forward strand.
TACTTACAGATCTTAAAAGAAAGAAGGTCAAGTTATTACTGAAACATTCCATCATTAACAGAACTTTTTCGCTTCAAATGTCGACATTTTTATGCGGTTTAAATATTGATATCAAATATACAGGGTATATCAAGACTGCTACCGAAAACGAAGCCGGGTGGTAGTTTAAGCGACTTCAGACACAATGCAACAGAAAAAGTGACAAAAAAAGGGACAAATTTTTTTTGTTATTTTTTTCTTATGGCCATATTTGGGTGGTAATTACATTATATATACCCTTTTATTTATAAATACTCTAAGGTATAACAGAGTTTAAATTATTATTTTAGCACAAAAACTATGGATTTACCACTCAAAAATGACGATATTTAAAAAATCATAAAAAATAATTGTTGCGTTTCTTTGCGAAATTTTTAGTTGCATTGTGTTTTTAGTCACTAAAACTACCACCCGGCTTCGTTTTCGGTAGCAGTCCTGATATACCCTGTATAGTGTTATATCATATCATAACATAGAGTTATCATTCGCACATATTACATATTAATCAATACCGTTCTCTATTACATTTTCTCCGAACTTAGTTTATAGTTACGACGTACAATATAGATAGGATTCCAATATTTTATTGAGTATCTAGACACATTAGTGAAGTTTTACGTACGGCGTCCGAACATTCGTAGAATCGTTTCATAGAGTAACCCTGACACTGTGGGAAGAATATATAGATATTTATCATAATATACTCCATACATTATCCTGGCAAGGGGTCTATTAACGGTCCCGGTAATACAATAAGCCACCTGGGGCTTATGTAAATAGTCTCACAGTTATTGGAAGGGTACAAAATTATGAGTTTGACTCCTGAGTATAAGCGCCTTTTTCACTATCTTTAAGTAAAACCGTTGTTTAGTTACATTTTGATTAACGTTAACTGCTACATAAAAGTCAACACTTTTATAAACTCAACAGTTTCCGTCGATTTCACAAATGAAAACAAAGTATCAAGTAACTACCTGCTGATTAAGTTTATGACATAAGAAATTGAACGAATGATTCGTTCAGTATTACGTTAAATGTGTACGAAAGTACGTACTTACAAATAATGACATGGTAAAATTTCCCCCGCCCTGCCACCCGCTTAAGTGTCAACGCAATTTTTCTTAAAATATAAAAAAGTAGGGTGAGATTTTAACCATCAAGTAAATAAGCTAATTGGTAGACGATGCGGCCAGTAAGATACTGATTAGTGTAATCATAGGATTAGTGTTTCTTTAGCGTCATGAAATTGCCAAATACTGATGTCTAGAATACTTGATGCTTTACTTGATGATGGTGAATGAGACCTTAAGTCTATTAAAAAAGCAATATATGAAATGAATTCAAAATATATTTCACATTACACAAAAATGTTTTTAATATACTTAAGTACAAAACCTTTGTATTACGAAGATATCTCGCTAAAACACAACTACAAAAGAAAGACGTGGCAATTGTCCCCAAAAGTCAATAAATTTTAGATCTTGGTAAAGATAATTGAGATCGTCAGAAGAGACAAAAACCTACTTCCCTTTAATGTCGTTCGTATTCCTTTGTTCTACTGTAAATAGGCGTATATCGTATTGACGTGCTTTAAGGCAGTAGATATATACAAGGAAAATATAAAATCACTGGTAGTAGGTCTCTCATATGTGAGAGCCCGCTTGGGTAGGTACCTCCGCAATGTCTATTTCTCCCGCCAAACGGCAGGGTAAATGCACTAATGTGTTTCGGTTAGAAGTATATTTTAGCCAGAGTAACTAATGGTCATATTGAGACTTAGCATCTTATGTCTCAGGATGGCGAGCGTAATGAAATACTAAGCATTCCTTTGTAATATATGGTGTTGTTTGGTTTTGCTATTGTCCATGAGCTGTCGTATCACTTAACATCAGGTGAATAGCAAAAAAAATAAGTACGGGACGGTTCATCAATCAAGTATCGTTTTGAAACAGAATAATTGACTCAGGTAGAGGCAAACAATGTATTATTCGGTATTCTATATTCAATACCAAAACAATTCAGACAAGGTATGAAATATGATTTCTTGACTACTTTCTAGGTGCCTCGGTAGTTGTACTACGGCACGATTATAAAGCTAAGGTCTCGGATTCGAGTTCCGGGTTGAGTAAAGTGACATTAGATTTTTCTATTTATTGGTAGCCCGGAGTCAAGAATTTGTACCCGATATAGCGATAGGCTTGCCCCCTATTACATGGTGGGATAAAACATACATGGCGGAATGTGGGTGTCCTGGAGGCACCTCTGCCTGGTGCCTACCCCTTCTGAAAAAAAAGCGTGAGTTTATGTACATATGTATGTACTGTCTAGACTCTAGACATATTTTATAGAAACTCTAGACTCAAGAGTTTCTATAAAATATTGAATATTTAAATATCATACATCTGCGTTCATTTTCTACTCCATTCGCCCGTCCTTTAGAGCACACAATAGATTAGCCTTAGGGCTACAGCTCAAACCACATAGGAGTATGTACAGGCTAAATTCCAAAAAAGGCACACTTGAAATCCGGCAATCTATTCGCCAAACGAAGCAAACAGAAAAGCTATTCATGTAGGTTCTCTATTACACGGTGACCTATCCCAATTGGGCTATTTGGAGGATTTTTAGCTGTAAGAACCTACATCACAGATCTACTATTTGTTATTTCTACGTCTGCACTCTACGTATATTCTATAATCACTAATGAATATGATTAACAAAACCTAATTTTTTTTATCATGTCACATGATCTTTTTAATTTATTTACAACCGGTTGGGCTCGGCTTTTCCCGAGATAAAAATTAGTCTATGTGTTAATCCAGGATGTCAGCTACTCCTATACTAAATTTAATCAAAATCGGTCAAGCCGTTTTTGCGTGAAAGGATAACAAACGTCCAATAATACTTACAAATTTATGCAATTATAATATTATTAAGGATTTTAAATGAATATTAAGACATTTTATAACATGCTTACATTTAATGAAACGTAATTATTTACTTTTTTCTTTTATATTGCGTGCGTTTCTCTATTTTTATTTCCAATACTCTTCATTCAAAAGTTTCCTGGAAGAGATTGCTCTAAGCGATTAGACCGTTGTAGTACCATACGCATACATATTGTTCATTATTTACTTATTATACAATAGTTTTCCTATTGTATAATAAAAAGATTTTCCTAGAATAATATACTGCCTTGCGAGAAAAGTTCTTAAGCTCTTTGATCTAACTTTCTATATACAGTAATAGAACTATCTACATCTAAAAAGGTTAAGTATGTTTTAAAATAGAATATACATACATATATTGTACATCGTATACATGGCTAATGATTTAATAGTGAAGCAAAACAATCCTGAAACGACAATGAAGATAGTACAATTTTATTCTACATTTTTAAACAGTGTTTAAAACACTTAATCAAAATTTTATTGCTTAGTTAATATATACCGGAAACCAGCCCGATCCATACATTTTACACATCAAAACAAAGTTAATCATTTAAGATATTTATGAAGTAGTACCCGCTGACTAATTCATGTTTCGCTCTAAATCTCACACTCCATTTATTACACAGATTATAAATTATAATAAACCGGTCACTGCAGGTGTCATATATAATGTCTACGGCTGTTGAAATAATTTTTAAATCGACTTGTCGACGATCTCACCATAAAATTTAACTTTGTCACTAGCGATCAATCAAATAAGCTAATTTACTGAAGATCACCTTACGTTGGTATTGATAGCTTCTATAGTTTATAAGTAAGCGTATAAAATATTCAGTAGGTAACTCCTGCGCGAATGTGATTTAATGATATTAATTCACAATTATTATTATAGGTCTACATTTTTTTCCATAAAGGCATTTTATTTAAAATTTGGGTTTATAGTTCGCTTACGTAACTATTTATAAAATGTGTACAAAGAAAATATTCAAAATAAAATAGTACAAAAATTAATAAAAATAATTTAATTTTCTGTTATATTTTATCACTGCGATATCTGCCACAAAGACTTTTCGCAACAATTTCATTTGCGAATCATTTTCTTTACAAAAAAAATAATAAAACTTTTTTTTGTTACAGATAAACATAAAGCCCATTCAAAAACATGAAGACGTTCTATTTGACAAAGAGGATTTATTCGCTCGCGTAACAAGAAATGCGCGGGAAAATTACTGACCAATGAGAGCGCAGCGCGGGAGCATGGATGGGCCGTAGAATGCGCGTCACCCCGGCGCCTCTATACATATTACTCCTTATCTGCGCACCAATTTACACTTTCATAGCCGGAATTGATGGTAAGATTAAGATAAACTGCTCTTTATTACACAATCTAGATAGCACGCTTCATTAATTTGGGAGTATTGTTGTTTATGTTGACGTTTTGTATGGAACTTTTTATTTCACATGGGAATGGATATTTTTCACATTATTAACAGATTTAAAGGATAGAGTAGTCCGCAATATTGTGGCTTACCTCTGATATTATACTAGGGCTTTAAATTATATCAGTTTTTCATCGAATAAAAGAATAGTGATAGAAATAACATTAGGCTCTTCAAAGCTTAAAAATCTATATTTAGCATTAGACATTCTAAAGATGAAGGCAATGATTGATAATATTCATGGACCCTTACTACATTACCATATTAAAAATCAATGCAATTTAAAACTGCTGCTACATTCTATATTTTTAATCCCAGGTCCATTGTCAAAACAAGAAGCTCTGGAGGGCGGCAACACTACGCTTCTGTGCGACACCACGCCAGAACTATCCGACGACGAGTTCATGATACTGGTGTGGTACAAAAACAACGTCCCTATATACAGGTAAATATGCAACTCATTAATATATTGTAACTAGCGGCCCGGTCCAGCTTCGCCCGGGTGCATATCGGTTTCTCTACAATAATATGCACGTATTATACACATACACCTTCCTCTTGAATCACTATTATAAAAAACGCATCAAAATCCGTTGCGTAGTTTTAAAGATTTAAGCATACAAAGGGACATAGGGACAGAGAAAGCGACTTTGTTTTATACTATGTAGTGATATACAAGTATACATCCGTATTCGGCCAGAGGTGGCAGTAAATGGTGGTGGCGATTTCGAATCTCAGGTAATACTTCGGATTTTTCAGAATCGTGTGTGCTATGTATTGATAGGCCACGCACTCAATAAAGAAAGAAATTTAAAATAATAGTGCGAAACTCTATACCACAGAGATTTACACAAAAATATGGTATGCGAAGACCACCTTGTACCAGATCAATCAAAGGGTTCAGCAAAATAGGGAAATAAGATATTATCATAATATCTCCGATCTACTATCTTAGGCTATGAAGCATGTATCTATTCGGGCGGACACCAAGATTAATTGATGACCTGAAGGCTGAATGTCTCGATCACGGAAAAATCCATCTAATCTCATCCGGAATGAATCACAGGAATTACACCTACATTTTTTGTATAAACAATAGGAAGAAATATTTGTTTATCTGTTGTTACACAGGAATAGAATATAACTTAGGTATTACTTTGCTTTCATCCCTAATCTGGCTTTTGTTTTTTGTATCAAAACTCCCAAAATGTGGACAATAAACATTTTGGGAGTTTTAATATTTTATTTATGTATTTATTTATTTGTTAAACTTCATACTGTGACTACCTCGGTGGCGTAGTTGTAAGTGTGCGATTTGTGTGAGTACGATAACAAAGCTGGGGTCTTGGGTTTGAATCCCGGATCGAGCAAAATGATATTAGATTTTCCTATTCATTATTAGCACTGTGTCTGGAATTTATGCCAGATATGGCGCTAGGCTCGCCCATACCACATCGTGGGACGGAACATACAAGGCGAAATGTGGGTGTGCTGGTTGCTACCTCTACCTACCCTCTACCTTTACCTATCTCTACCTCTACCTACCTCTACCTCTACCTACCTCTACCTCTACCTACCCCTTCTGGGAAAAAGGCGTGAGTTTATGTATACAATGCGGTCTTAATGTCGAAGGCATAATCTACAAGTCTACCCTTGGGTGATGATGCAGAGAAGACTGAATTCACCATTCACGCTAAGTTTGTCAAAGATTTATAGTCTGCTTAATGAGACTCCATATACAGTAAAACGAGCAACAGATGACCATAAGTGATAATACGTTTATACGTGTACATGAAATCACAAATCAAATACATTGCTTACCCAACAGCCAGTTTATAGGAAGCTAATATTTTTCAAAACACTATTTCTTCCCGTAAAAACTTGAGACCTGACGAAGATCAGCCCTCATTAAAAGTTTTATTTTAATTAAATGAACACCATCAACGGCAATCGCAAAGAGAAACAAAAACTCACTTAGCAGTAAAAAAAAGAATTTCTCTCGACACAATTGTAAAATTCTCGCCTAGCGAAAGGAGTCTTGGTATTTTAGCTCAACTTTTTACGAGAACCTTTGAAGATATCTCATAATATCCATTAAAGTTGAGGTGATAGCTACTTTATTGATACTAAAATAAAATTTTCGCTGGTTATAATAATTTCACTGATCTCGTACACATGATAACCTGGTTCAACAATATACTTGTCTCAGGATGGCGAGAGCAGCATTGCTTTGTAATTCAAGGTGTTGTTTGGTTTTGCTACTGTTCATGAGCGGTCGTATCGCTTACCATCAGACGAACGGTATGCTCGTTTCGCCCTTCATGAAACAAAAAAATAAAATAAAATGCTTCCATAAATTCACGACTGTCTTTAAAGAGGCAGGCAGAGGTACCACGCGAGCCTCACTATGCGGACCTTATTTTCATCCCATTATGTGACACCAAGTCATCTTATCGCGATACCGGGTGAAAATTTAAATCACTGCTAAATCATAATCGTTATTCCATATAAATTGCCCAACCAAGAAATCGAACCCATAGTCATTTATTCACCATCCCTACACGTTTCTACTAGACTAATGAAGCTACTACAATATACCTTTTTATTGCACTAAAACTTTGCGAAAAAACAGCACTTAAGAAGATATTCTTACAAAGAACGTTCTCGTAACAAGGAAAGTTAATTCATAGACACAATTAGAAGAAAGAAAGACAAAAGCTAACGCGGGCACATTAAACACAATCTATATTATCCCTCGCCCATCCCTCTTCCCCATTTTTACCTAACTCAAAGCGCCAAGCCTAATTAATAAGGACTAATGTGTGCTTATTTTTATCTTTTTTGTCGCACTACCGGTCATATAGCTTACATATTTCTTGATAACTGTGACCGAATTTCGCCTAAAATAGATGTCGAAAACGCACGATAAGGTATCATGTTTTGCTTTATTAATTTGTATGATGATAACACAAACTATACATATAAACAATCATCTTACAAACATACAAATATAATATAAAAATCATCATACAAACGGCTGGTAGCGATAAGACTGCCGTTTGTACTGTTGTTTAGATTTAAATCCCTTGTTATTGCTCATTTTTATGTATTAAGTGCAATAAACAGTGTTAAGGTAATAAAATAAATAATCCATCCATCCATCAGCCAAAAAATAAATAATACTTTAGAAAAACGCAAGGAATATCTCATTAAATTACTTATGTTCATCACTAAATGCACACATTTAATTTACACTCTTCGATGTGTTACGTAATGATAACTAAGTAGCAAGTGCGAAAGCAACTCATTGCGAATCAAATATTGTCAGTCACAAATCAAATATAAGATAACTGTAATAATAATTTAATTTAAATACACATGTCGTGAGTTGTCATAGTGTCCATTCGTCATGTCACTCTGCAATGATATGCAAAAAATCATGTCAATCCGTTGCTGCATGAAAGGACAATTTAAAACACACTTTGAATGTAAGTTATCTATACGTACTCTATTATAAATATTGCTTAACATTTACCCGCTCTCTTATCAAATATTTAATTTTAGATATATATCCAAAGAATTCTAATAAAAATCTCAGCGGATCTCTTAAGAACGCAAGCTCAAACAAGAGTCGAAAACAAATATTATATTAATTTAATATTATCTCGCGCCGAAAATACCAGGCTACGACCGGAAACAGTCCAACAGCTTACATAAACAAACAACGCAAATCTGCATTCAAGTTTGCAATGCTAAGCCAGCGCCATGTTTATAGCACAACACTTCCTTTACTACGTCCGCAAACTTCGCCAGAGAATTATTGAACTAATAGTTCATTCCTCTGGGCCGTTATAGCCCCTGGCTTTTGTGAAGTTATCAAGGACGATTATTGTTATTACAATATGTAATATTGTTTATGTGGAACTATTGGAAACAATAAGTAAATAAGAACTAACAATACACTAAGACTGAAATTCCTATAAACCAGGAACAGTGTCATGTATTTTAAGCCATTTTGAGAGGATTTAATAGGAGTAAAACTCAACGAATCTCTGGGAATATCTGAGTTATCTTTGATCCGCAATAAAATTAATAATAAAGTTAAATATGTTATAAGAATTTGACACTTCCATTCGTAGCAAACAAGAGACGTAGTAATGATCTAGAAAGGCAAAAACCTTATATAAAAACCTTACAGGCATTTTTGTGCCGCGAAACGACGTGAGACTTTTCCGTAAGACAATAAACCTCTCGTCAGTTGACACTTTATATGGAAAGCTCAACATTGACCGACAAGGCTAATGTATTCATCTTGCTGCGCCAGTTTTGCAAAATCATGCATACATACATACATAACCTGACGCCTATCTCAAAGAAGTGGTAGGCAGAGGTTCTCTCGGTAGAAACGAGGAAACCCACGTTTTGCCTTGCCTGTTCCGTCCAACGATGTGATGGAGCCGAGGCTATCGCCATATCGGGCACAAACTCATGACTCGAGGCTGATAATGAGTAGAAAAATCCAATATCACTTTGCCCGACCCGACATTCGATCCTGTGAACTCAGCGTTTACAAAATCAATACGTATTTATCCCCGATCTGCAAATGCAAATGGTACAAACTTTAAAGACCAAGAAGAAAGTCAGATGACCTTCACAACTTCTTTTCCTTTGCCGGAACGTGCGAAAACGGACCATTTTAAGTTTCCCCCTTGAGAAAACAAAAAGGTCTTAATCAAAAAGTTTTCAATGTCATCGGCGGAACTTCCCAGGGCTTCCCAAGGGAACGCCATGGAACATGTGGCCTTATCAATAGATCGATGGCCGGGGGACCGATCGATCGATGGTAGGCATGGACTGGAATTCTCGAGCAACTAGTGGACAATGTATTTGGCATTACCAGATGGCTCGAGTGATGATAAATGCTTTAAATATCTATTGTGTCCGTTTGTATTCTTATAATTAGAGAAGAACCAATCCCATGTAAATGGGTCTTTTTAAGTGCGAGTATAACCATAGATTTTCTCGCTGAGTTTGGTTTAGTATGTATTTACATGTAAACCTTACTCTTGAAACTCTATCTATTAAAATAATCACATCAAAAGGATGCATAGTTTTAAAGATCTAAGCATAAGCAGCCATATAGACAGCGAGAAGTCACTTTATTTTATGCCATGTAGTGATACTCTGTACACTTCAAATATTCCAACTGTAAAACAATTTCGAACCCGTTTCACTCGCAAAACTACCACATGAACTGAACTAAGGCGGTCTAATAAAAACTAAAGAGACAATAAAGTATTGCATGTCGTATATCTCGTGAGCCACGCTCTCGTGCATTTTCTTCGACGCTGAACACGCAACACCGGCGAATTGTTTTATTTTATAACTCAGTTTCATGATATCGTATTGCAATAAACTTATTTCGTGCACGACTTGCAAAACATCTTCAGAATGAAAGTATTTTACATTCACGTAGTCTTTTGTGGGACTTTAGAAACAATTATATAATAATAAACGAAATAACCTTATAGAGCTTCTCAAATTAGACAGACTGTCTGGAGAAACCAATTAAAATTGTAATTAAGTATGATCTGAATAGTTTTCTCAAAGTTTGAAGTAGTTTCTGTCTTTAAATATACAGAGGTATTTAATAGAAGCAGGGAGTTTACTCTATAAAAACAATACGAACTTCGAATGTCAGGACGCCGTGTTTAAAACTTCACTAATATGCCTAGTTAATCCACAAAATGTTGGATTCCTCTATCGTACGTCGCAGCGATAGACTAAGTTCGGAGAAAATGATAAGTATTGGTTTTCGGGAGGGGAAATCTTATATCTTACTCCGGACGTCGAAAATCCGAACATTCGAAGTTCGTTTTGCTTTTATAGTGTAACCCCCCTCCCCCCTGATACTTTTTAGGACTACATTATTATTATTTACGGAGTTTGTAATGAAATTTAAGAATGTAACAAACACTAAATATAATGCTCTTTCTACAAAGAAATATTAGAAATTTGGTGGTTTCACTATTTTATTTAGAAACTAAACTCAAGCAAAAAAAAGGCATTTGATAAGTGCTTTATCCTCTATACTAAATCACAAAAATGCTTTACTAAAATATTATCTAGATCGCTATAAATTGAAATTTATTGCAACTTTATAAGTTTTTTATTTTTATTTTACGAGCGTTTGCCACCCATAACCTCCAAACTAATATTTTGTCAAAAATATTGTTTTTCATACCATCTGTTTAATATTGCTAACATCACATTTGTTACAAATCTGAGGTTTCGCGTTCGAATCCCATGACGGTAAAAGTGATATTGGATTTTTCTATTCATTATTAGCCAGCTGGGAGGAATTTGTGGAAAACATAGTGGTAGGCTCTACCCCTATCAGGTCGTGAGATGGAACATAGGTACTTAGAAGACGAAATGTGGGTGTCCTGGCACCTCTGCCTACCCCTTCTGGGAAAAAGGCGTGAGATTATGTATGTATGTATCTGCATAGTTTTAATATTTTATTGATTCCTATAAACTTGCCTCAAACACCTATAAGGTATAAACAGCTAACGGTCGATTAGTCATATAAATAATGTCATGACTCATAACAGTTAAAATATCCTGTGAATAATATTTCAAAAATGGCCTTTAATTTCGGCAGCCATCATAATAAAGCTTAACGAGACAATAAATTTAATAAACGACATTATAATTGTCAGGTACAAATAGCCAAAAGTAATTGACACTGGATGGCTTCACGTGAAACCGGTAACTACTTTAATCAACAGTTAATTTATTGTTTCATAATGTGGGAAAATAAGGATTTGTTGATTCAGTAATTTTATTTTTAAACAAAACAGCGCCTGTTTAGTTTCCCTGGTACCAATATTTTACATCTATCTAAACTTATAAAGAGAGAAATCTTAAGACGAAAGATTTGATTGTTAATTTACAAATAGCCTATGAAACTACCAGACGGATTTTAAAAAATAATTTCACTTTTAGAATTCTACATTATGGTTTCATAGTTTAACTCAAATGTTACACATTGAAATAAAACTATTATTTACGGATTTAATCGCGGACTTAGTACGGTTTTCAATTTTTTTAACTTCCCGGCATTTCGATTATTTACGGCTTTGGTCACGTGGTGGTCTCGGGGCGGTCTAAAAATTCAACCAAATCCGCGGTAAAATCCGTCAATAATAGTTTTATTTCAATCCCATATTAACCCTGATGGATTAGGCGACAAAAGATTTTCCAAAATGTGTAACTTCACCGTGACCATGGAAACTGACACGAATATTATAAAGAGGAAAGATTTATATTTTTGTATGTAACGAATAGACTCAAAAAGTACTGGACCGATTTTAATAATTCTTTTTTCATTAGAAAGCTACATGATCACTGAGTAACATAGGCTATATTGAGTACTAGATTACTATAGAAATCTTTAGAAATTCCTATTAAAACCAACCGAAGGTGTAAAAATATTAGCTATAAAATGTATTTTATCGCATACGCTGCGAAGAGTATTAATGATAATATTATAAATATGAATGATTCAAGAGGAAGGTTTGTGTGTATAATACGTGCATATTATTGTAGAGAAATCTACATGCACCCGGGCGAAGCTGGGCCGGGCCGCTAGTACTGTAATAAAATCTTCCAGACTTTTAAGTTAATACAATCTAGTTACATTATTATACTGATGCCGCAAACTTGATAATTTACCTGATAGCTATTCGAGTGCAGTCTAGATAGATAATACGCTATCGAGAGTTCATTATTCCTTGCTGATCGACATAATTATGAAGATCTGCTCGTAAATGGCTATACAAATGATGAAACTAGGACGGGAAACACTTCCGTTGATCATTCACGCAGAATCTAATACTCTATCATCTATCTCACTATCGGTGAAAGTAATTTTATTACTCGTATATTTCGGTATACAAAATATATTTTTAATATTTATTTTTAAATAGTTCATTCTTTTATTTCATACGTACCGTTTTTAAACATCAGATACGGCTTCATACTTAGCTACAAGTTTTTAATTAACATGTGCATATAATTAAACGAAGCCTGGCAAAGCCTGCAAGAAAGTTGACATAATTATGGCTGACAATAAGTACCCTCGCCAGTCCTGATCAATATTCTCTTTGAACTACACTGTACCTCCATAAAGCTTACTACCAGTTTACCGACGTATACGAAATATAATACATAATTAGTCTTTTCTTTTTTGTATGAGAATAAATCTGTCGCGCATCGACTTATACTAAAGCAAAATCAAGCAGAGCGAAGCGTCCATCCAAAAATTTACATAGCACTTTCAACTTTAAACTCACAAATTATATTTATCACGAATTGAGTCGTGAATCCCCTCGCCTTCTGCAATTGATTAACGCTTTTTTCATTGAAATATGAACATTGAAGGTATAGATAAGGTTGAAAGTATTTTGTCAAATTTACATTCATATTTTATGCATAGACTGCTTCGGTGGCGCATTTATACTTCGGTATGATTGCAAAGCTGAGGTCACGGTTTCGCATACCGGGCAGGGCCAAGGGATATTGAATTTTTCTTCATTATCAGCCTGGAGTCAGGTATTTGTGCCCGATATGGCGATAGGGTCGCCCCTATTATATGTGGTACGGAAAATATAAGGCGAAAAGTCGGTGTCCTTGTTGCACCTCTGCCTATCCCTTCTGGTAGAAAGGCGTGAGTATTTTTATGCATAAATCAGCTTCAGTAAACATAAAAAACACAAACTAAGGTCATATTCCTACATTATATTTAAATTGCCATAATGATGGTTTATAGCTGTGCTAAAATATAATAAGTAGTGCCATAGTCAAGTTATTAATGGTACATGAAAACTGGCACACGTTTTTCTACATTCAGAGAATTACATATTATTTTGACATACTTATAATAATTATTAGTCCAAGTGCCATTGAGATTCCTGGAATAATTGATGGCCGCTAGTTTATAGCTGAAAAGGCTGAAAAGTTCTCAATCAGCCATGTATACGTAACGCAGCAAGCATAACGCCAAAAATTCAGAACACCCAATAAAAATACAGGATGTCGCTGAATATAGAATATATTTTAAAAGGTCTCTGCAGGAATTGGGGAAGTCTGCGCTCCGTATTGGACTTTCTCTAACCAAAACTAGATTTTCCGTGCTATTAATGACGAAAGCACAACACAATAAAAAATAAAAATAATTGCAAAGTTTTCTTTGTCCTCAGCTTCGAGTTTCCTGACAGGGAGTGGTCAGACTCCTCGTTCAACACCAGCGGGAGGTTGAAGGCGGACTTGTACCGACAGCCCACGGCGTTGACCATCACTGCTCTCACGGAGGAAGACCAAGCTTTGTACCACTGCCGCGTCGACTTCAGACTGTCTCCGACGAGGAACATCGGTGTTAATGTCACCGTCGTAGGTAAGAGTTAAATAAAACAATAATAAATACACCCAACAGTCACATACATAGTCCCCTGACTAAGATCGAGACTTGCGTCGTGGGTATCAGGAACTACGAGAGACTTTTCGGTCTCAGAAATACCCAGACCCGAAACATAGGTGTAGTGTATTGATAAATTCATACTCTTAGCACCTGTCGTCTCGAACTATACACTACGCGAACCAAGGGTGAGTGAGATAGATATAGAAGGAGATAGATCATAGACGTGGAGGACGGAACGGGGTGTGAAGACGTGGTGTATAGCAAACGAGCCGATAAATATTAATAATTGTATTCTACTACAATGTTACACATATTAACCGTAAATAGTGACTATTACAATAGGTATGGTATATTTTTACCCAGCAATGTTAACGTGTATTTTTATTTATGTATTAACGCCTGAGGAATTCTATAATAGTCAAATCTAATGGGATGCAGATATGAGAAGAGGCAGGTGCATAAACATTTTTATTTTTATTTCTTGGTCTCCAACTAAGATTATTTATTTAGCAATACATAAATCAAATTATATTATGACACAGCTTAAATAAATTAAAGGAAACAAAATCGAGCAAAGATAAAAACAAAACACTTGAATAACATAAAGAATTACAAAAAATAAAAATACATTTTAATTAAAATATATCCTGTCTTAAACACGTTTGCAGATTTTTTTGTAATGTAAATATTATTCAGTTTAACTGCCACAGTTATTTTAAGTAATAAAAAACAGCTATTTGTACTCTTTTATTATTAAAATGCTCCACCGTCCAGTCTTAAGCAGATTTAGCATTACAATTGGGTTAGAGACAAAAATACTCTAACCAGAATATATGGCCAGACTGCCAGACAATTAGTCCTCCTACTTATCACAACTTAAAGTTGTTTTTAGAACGCTCTAGTTCCCTGAATGAATTATTTCGTTTCAACCACGAATGGGCGTAGGTAACTGTAGTTCAGTTCAGTTTTTGTAAGATGGCAAACAGTGCCGATGACGACAATTCTGCCAATGTCAAATGTGCGATGACAACTCGTGTGTTTTGATAGAGTGAATTTAGCTGTAAATTCCAGTGTTCGTTTGTCTTAACTGTTGTTATTGTATCGACACTAAACTAAATGTATTAGCACCAATGTAATTAGAACATTTAATTACAAGTAAACTGAAACAAAGGACACACACATAATATATATTGTAGGTAACTGTAAATAAGTTTAAAAATGGATCCTTTATTCATAAACTCATGCCTTTTTCCTAGAAAAGGTAGGTAAAGATGTTACTATGACACCCACGTTTCGCCATATTGAAAACAAATTTCTGACTCTGGACTGATAAAATAGAAAAAATTGTATCCGACCTCCTAGTGATTCTACCCGATAACTCAGCTGTGTAATCATATCGTGGTAACAAAATCACTACCAAACCTTAAAAACATAAATAAATTCACCATTAGTCTCATACATAGTTCTGACTAGAAACTGAAATACAAGTCTTGTGACGTGGGTATAAAAAACTATGAAAGACTCTTAGTCTTGGGTCTTAAAACACTCAGATCCGAAACATTTACGACCTTTATGTGAATAATTTTTACCAGTAACAGTTTAATTTTATCTTCATTGCATTTTGTTTACTGCATGGAACGGCGAGACGAGCATATAATTTACCTGACTGTAGCAAACCAAACAACACTTTGAATTACAAAGCATTGCTTGACATTCCACTGCGCCCTCCATCCTGAGACATAAGATGTTCAGTGTATAATTATGGGCAGTAGTTACTCTGGCTACAATGTCCTTCAAAACAGAACACAACAGTGCTTTTACACTGTTGTTTAGTGGGATAAATAGACATTCCGTTGGTACCCACTTATGTGACCTCCCACTTATGAGAGACCTACCGCCAATAAACAACGACGAAAAATACATTTTAAATATTTAGTGTTAAATTCCTACAGCCTTTACCCTATTCTATGATAATAAAATCTCGGCATTATAGCCCATTATTATGCTGCCATAATTTGATAGTCGAGTGTCCAAATATGTTACAATATTTTGTATAAATTTTGAACGCAAACAACAAAATTATGCTTGCTAATTAACTGATTGAACACGCTTTAAAATTGTTTTCGTAAACACTAAATAATGTCACCGCTATTACTAAAATTAATCTGGCTTTACAAAATAATGTAAAGTAGAACGCGCAGTGAATATTAAATTAATTTGAAAAAATCCGTATATAAATTAATACACACATTCATAAACTCACGCCTTATAACCTAAAGTGGGGGGCAGAGGTGCTACGGACACGCACGTTTCGCCTTATTTGTTTCGTTCCACGATGTGATAGGAGCGAGATTATAGCCATATCGGGCAAAAATTACTCCGGGCTGATAATGCATTTAAAAATCCAATATCCTTTTCTCGACCCGAACCCTGAGGCCTCAGCTTTGTAATTGGTTGTAATCGAACAGTCATAAGCAGCTTTTGTCTTCGCCTCGGTTAAAAATAATCGATCACCAATTTTGATACACCGCTACAGCTCAAGATAATTTATCATTAATTATATCTAATCAACAATTAGTTTCGCCTTAAAACAAATTTTTGTGAAGAGGCGGTTTCATGTTTAATTTAATGAATTTGTCGGCTAATCAATTAGGGTTCGTAATTGAAGCCTTTCGATCGCAGGCAAATAACGTAATTAAAACTTCTCCGATAATTTGGAAGGTCTCCATTGCTTTAATTGATTTCAAGCTATATTTAAAATACAAACAATGTAATGTTTACTGGTCTACCACCGTCCACCAGTCTCTCATATGTGAGATGCCGACTGAGTAGACTGGCTGGGTAGCTGGCCGCAACGTCTATTTCTCCCGACAAACAGCAGTGTAAATGTACTGTTGTGTTTCGGATTGAAGAACATTATAAACAGACCAACTACTGGACATATTGACACTTAACATCTTATGTCTCGGGATGGCGAGAGCAGTGAAATGCCAAGCATTGCTATGTAATTTAAGGTGTTGTTTGGTTTAACTACTATTCATGAGCGGTCGTATCGCTTACCATCAGTGAACGACATGCTCATCTCGCCATTTATTGCAATAAAAAAACAGCTTATTTTTAATACAATTGAAATATATGAAGAACAAATCTGGTTATTTCACCGTTGACATAATTTAATGATTTTCACTGTACGCAGGTATTGTTGCCACGCAGGGCCCCCGCTACCATATGTGCAAAGTGTGCAATGCACATGGGCGCTATCCTTTAGAGGCGCCAAAATCAAGGGCCCAAAAAAAGTTTGTCAAAAAAACACAAAAATAATCAATTCATATAATAAAATCGTAACCGGTCGATGTCGGTGCATAGAAGATATATGAGAATAACCTTTAGAGTTTTTTCATTACCTGATAATACACCCTGACCCTTTAAGTATTTTACAATATAAACTTATTTGCAAAAAAAACGGGCACCTAAGCAATGAACCATTTCAAATGTTACTATTGGTTTGTTTAATAATTATAGGTAATTTTACTTTCACAATTTTGTAAATTAATAAGCAAATAATCGTTTTCGTCAGTATTATCATAAAATTTTGATAAAATTTATGGGTTTTAATGCTAAAGTTCACTAGTAGTGTATGCTCGCTAGTAGTGCATATGCTCGTGAAGTAAAAGTTAACAAAGATTTTTGTTTGTTTTTTCTTTAATAAAGTAAAATCTGCCGTGCGATTCTGTAGCAACTCACGATCGAAATCACCTCTGAATCCGCAGTGAAAACTTAATCGGCATTCTGTAACTTGTATGAAATCTACACTAGCGCCATAAGGTGAGAACTCAAGTGAAGTGAACTATTTTCAGCTGATAAATGTTTAGTATCGAGTGTGACCCCCTCTAGCTGAAATCACAGATTGAATTCGTCTGGGTATGCTAGCGAGGATATCCCGGATACTTGCTTGCGGAATACGTTCCCACTCCGCGG
The DNA here is from genome assembly GCA_023078785.2 of Hyles euphorbiae. Taxonomy (NCBI): domain Eukaryota; kingdom Metazoa; phylum Arthropoda; class Insecta; order Lepidoptera; family Sphingidae; genus Hyles; species Hyles euphorbiae. The sequence continues at coordinate 5,912,421 of CM041053.1, forward strand.
TAATCACATTCTTCAGCTCTCTGATGGTCTGCGGAGCTGGTTGTACTGATCTCACGCGTCGTTTCAGAACGTCCCAGACATGCTCTATAGGATTGAGGTCGGGACTTCGAGCTGGCCAATCCAAACGACGAATGCCGACCTCTTGCACATACGCTTCCACATCGCCAGACCGGTGGGCGCGAGCGTTGTCGTCCATAAAAATTGAGTCTTCGCCTAAAGCGGCCAATGCGGGTTGTGCATGAGGAATTAGAACTTTCGTTATGTATCGATGTCCAGTCAGTGAGCCGTTTTCAATGAAGACTAACTCTGTACGATCCATTGAATTTATTCCTGCCCAAAACATAACAGAGCCCCCACCATAAGGTGTGATTTCTTCAAAACAAGCCTCTGCAAAGCGTTCTCCTCGTCTTCGTAGCACTCGCCGACGTCGATCTTCACCGAACAGAGATATCCTGGCTTCATCGGAGAACAATACCCTATTCCAGTCTTCTTGAGTCCATGACTCACAATTTCGAGCAAACCTAAGCCTGGCAACACAGTGCTCACGGAGTAACTTAGGGCCGCGGGCCGGGCGATGACTGCGTATATTGGCCGCGAGAAGCCTCTTCCTGACCGTCCATAGACTAATATGCACATTTCTTACTTCTTCGAGGTTGTTCTTAAGGTCCACATACGAAGACTTGCGATTTCTCAATGCGCGACTCACAAGAAAACGATCATCCCGTGGTTGGGTACATGGTTTTCTTCCAGTACCAGGCCTTCTCTCGACGGAACCGGTGTCTTGATACCGCTGCCAGATCCTTTGAACCGTCGAGCGACTCACACTTAGCCTCTGAGCCACGAAGCATTGGCTGCAACCCTCTTCGAGCAGCGCAATAATTTTGGTAGCTTTTACCACTTTCTCTAACATTATTGAGACAGCTAAACATGGCTAAACAGCAATAAATGAAGCTTTGACAATTAAGAATATGAAGTAAATTCATAAAAATTGACTAAAAGTTATGAAAACCGATATTATCTTTTGGAATTTCGCACCAAAAATGTAGGATAAAAAGTGGTTTTCTATAAAAACGAGCATCAAACGAAAATTTGAATTTAGAACGTACTGTTTTAAACACCACGGCATTTTTAAAACCGGCCAGTAACATGTACAAATGATTGAAATCATTTTGGTACCGTATTTTTTGAAAGAAGAATTAAAATCAAAACCGCCCGTTTTTTTTTGCAAATGAGTGTATATGTTATGGGCCAAGTGATTAATCGGGCATTATTCATCATGCCCGGGCAATATGAATAATGCCCAATAAGAGCGGGCAATGTGATTATAACCAATCAATTTATCACATTGCTCGGGCATTATGAATAATGCCAAGTGCCTATTGGGCAGAGTGATGTAAAGCGAATCAAAATCAAAACAATGAGCCGAAGTAGTAGAATTTAGAATAAGGCAGCACGAGGGGGTGGGTTGGGAGGAGTGGAGGGAGTGTCGCACCTCCCCTGGTACCATTCCCATGAAAAGGAAACGCACCATTCCTGAGATATATCTAGAAATATAGCAACCTAACCCTTAAAACACTTGTTGTCAATACAAATTAGCTTCTGCATCGTCTCCGGCTTTTTATATACACTCTAGGGTCGGTAGCCAAAAGACTACGTGAAGTCGGGGTGTTCCGAGTCGGTTTTGAGTCGACCTAACTGATCCATAAAGTGGATACACTAATTTTCTTCTGAAGATAATGTTTCGGACGTTAAAAAGCAACTAAACATAAGCAGATCAATTCAACCTTTCTAATTCATGGGTCCATCGCAGATGCGACAATGCGGCAGCGCACCACGTAAAAAATCACCTAATAATCACACTGCCCGATCATCATGTAGCCATATTCATAATGCCCTGACAATGTGATAAATAGGTGAGTTTAGATTGTAATTAATCACTTGGCCCGATATAGCTCGGCAAAATTCATACTGCCCGGGCATTGTGAATACTGCCTGCATTAATCACTTGGCCCATAACATGTATTTGAAAACAATTTAACTTCCACCCTTCCAAATGTAAGCGTTTCACTAAGAATTCTTCTGACATTGCCTGTATCTGTAGCTTCTGGCGAGCGATATTTGCAAAGTTAAAAATTATTTAAGGTCAACAACGCTTCAAGAAAGATTGTCTAGACTAGCAATATTAGCCATTGAACAAGAAATTTTTGATGGTATACATTTCAGCGATGTAATTAACGAATTTGCAACAGCATAGTTTCGGAAAATATCGCTACAGTAGCAAGAGTATTCTAGTAGCGACTCTACCACAACAGCTATTTTTTTATTTTTCTATTGTACCTAGATATCTTTTTTGATTTTATAACGAAGTTACCTAGGTATTTGTTATTAAAGTTTCTGCATATTTTAGTATAATAAGGAAGTGATACTTATTTACGTGTTAATGAAAAAGCGCAAAACGTCAGACACGCCAACTTATTTTGATTATAAAAGAATTACGATAATTATTTTGATTCAAATTTGACCCCTATTTTTATTAGTGGAATCAACTCTACTCGCGATTATGAACAAACTAATTTTAGGTTTTGCGCTTTCTCAATAACACGTAGACATGAGTAACATGTAAACATTAGGCAATATTTCTGTTATTTGTTCCTAAAAAAATGTGATTTTTAGTTTTGGGTTATTTTCTAGTATTTAAGAACAACGTGTCCGTACCCCATTAGTTAAGTAAATTCTTTAAAATGAGTGTGAACAAGAATTCATTATTATTATTTCATTTTGATATTTTAGTCTACAAATACATATGACTTTAAAAGTTCAGTTCTTTGCTTTATTTCAAGCACCTACCTACCATAAAAAAAAGATAATTCAAAATGCCTTAAGGGGCGCCAAAATCTTTTTTCGCACAAAGGCGCCAGTAGACCTTACGGGGGCCCTGTTGCCACGATCTCCAATATGGTTCGGAATAATATAACGTCTCCACCAGCTGACATAATGTCGTTGTGCTTTAATAAATTTAATACTCGTTTATAATACTGCAAAATATTAAATAACGAGCTGCCAAAGCAAAAGGCTCTTCGATGGCAATTATGTAGATTACATACCTACAAAATATTGTTTAAGTCTCTAGCCATACTTTTAATAATCAGGCTAATTACAACTCATATTTCTAGAACAAAGCAAAAACATGTTGATCTTCGTCTGTTTTTATTAAATCATCCATTTACCATTTCGTTTGTTTACATACATTTCAAATAAAACTTCACCTCAAAGAAATGCTAATAGGTGAGTTGGAAATAAACCGAGCTGCCATAGAATGTAGCTCAGATTGGCCGCTCTCTATCCGTCAGTGTGGATGTTAGTTTATTTTCAAAGACTTCACTTAGCGCCAAAGGCAAAATCGTAGAAATTGTTTTTATTTTCTTTGGGATTCCGTAAACATCATCTCTCGATTCGTGACTCATTGTACTACGGCCTATGTTTTATATTACATCAGGAATCAGATGATATCCAAAGCGTATAGGCACTTAAGCTTTATTACTCTAGTGAATGAAATGATCAGGCACCGACGGCATAACCAGTTCTTCGAGGCAAGGCAGCTACTCCAGATTTTAGTCACCAAACTTGTTTGATTGACATACCGGATTCCAATACAATATGCGAGATTATTACCAAAATGCATTCTTACAATTTTTAAAGTCCATTCGTCAGTTACTTTAGCAACAGTATTATTGTATCAATATTTTTGTATTATCCAATTTATAATAGAAAATAGTCACAATATCAATTTTAATTTATTTCAAAACCAAACCAACACATGGGCTTTCAAGATATTTTAAGAGTAACAACGAATTTTCTACCTCACTAAATATTTCAATGTTACATGAAGCAAACTGTTAGAATAATACCAAATATGCATATCCGGCGGGTTAGGCCAGCTTGCAATGTTGTCACCTACTAAATACAGACATAGTGCTAATAGCCTCAGTTATTCTGATATCTTGAGAATACTATAGTTTATGTCAAGCCAAAAGAACACAATCAAAATTGAAACCGAATAATAATAATCTTTTTAATTTAATAATTATAAAATAAGGGTAGTTAAATTGTAACAGTCACTGTGCGGATGACTAATACAGTCCGCCCCGCGACCACGAAAGCTGTAAGTAAATAACGAAGGGAGGTTAAAAAAAATTTGTAAAAATTTTACCTAATCCGCGATGCAATCCGTAAATAATAGATTTATTTCAATGTGTAACATTTGGGTGAATCAAATAATCCATTATGAATAAACTGGATTTAGGAAATAGTAGAGTCACGCTATTGTCAGTCATGACTTAGCATGAATGGGCAAGCTCGTCCGAGGCGGAACTATCTCACAGGAAACCGACGTGAAGCGACAGCATCATTTAACCTTTTTCTCTTCGCATCCTGTTTTTCTCTCTCCTCCCAATTTTAAAGGATGGCAGTATATCCATGATCCAAGCATTGTAGACATTTATGAGCAGTAGAGATCACTGATCACTTACGATCAGGTGACTTGTTTGATAGTTTGCCAAAACTGGACATTGATAACTATGATGAGTATTTTACTATGTAGTATTTTATTTATGTATTTTAGTATGCATTTAGTTTTTTTTTTTTTATATTGTGTCCTGGTCGCTATCTCATACGTCAAACGAAACGCAACAGCAAAGCTGTTACACTACTTCACTTGTATATAAGTAATAGTTTTTGACAGTAGAACCAACCTATTAACAAAGATTGAGACTTTTAAGAGTTCATCGTACCTGATAAACTTTATCGTACTGTCGATTGTAGAGGAAGCCCGTGCCCTGCAGTGGGACGTATATGGGCTGATACAGATAAACTTTATACCCCTTAAAAAAGTGAAAATAATAGTGACTGAAATATGACGTTGAAATATTTTGTGTATTGAAATACAAATACAACATCGGAGGCCTTTTTGGGATGTATGCATTGAATTCTATTTTTTTGGGTAAGTTACACAAGTTTTCAATAACACACTCTGTTTTATTAAATCTATAAAATAAACAACTCTGCATAGATGGCAAAACAACGCTAAGCGCAATGTATTATTAAATCCACTTTTTTAATGATTATGCCAAAGTGCAGAGTATTAGTGGTGCGGTTGGTTAAAAGTCGGCTGTGAATCGAGAGGCCGCGGGTTCGATCCCTGCAGCCAACTGCAGGGCACAGACCATATACTTCCCAACATATTCGGGCTGAAACAAAAACAGATATCAACACTACAACCTAAACAAATACGCCCAAGGTGCGCATACAGTCTTGCTCAATCAAAACAAAGTTACGAAATTTTCCGAATTTAAATGTTACTGATGGCGTATTTTTATACAGAGTTCAGCAGACGATCTCTTTACTAACACTTGTTACCTGTTAACTACTCAGCTACATAGTTGTTTCTTAACAACTCAGAATTGAGAAAAGCTAGTAATAAGAGAAGTTTCAGCAAATAAAGAATTCATGTCACAGTTCCTATGGAAAACATTCGAAGATATTCTACGTGAACTGATTTCTTCGGATTACGATAAGTATTCCCGAAGTTAGGCTTGACAGTGTTGTCGAACCTAAGAATCTTCGTTTTCACTTTGATAAATATTATTCTGCTTACTTTTGTTCAGTAAAATGTTACTTTTAGGTTGAAATATTCTATCTGATTTCTTTTTTCACGCTGTAACTTGTTCAACGAATCAACATGATATTTTTTATATACTGGAATACAAAACAGACATTTATTGAAATAAAAATATATTTACGAATTTTACCGCGGATTTGGTTTAATTTATTATTTAAATTATTTACACTTTAATCAAAATATAAAAAAATAACAGTCACTGAAGGGGTGACTAATACCTCATTCCACCTCGTAACCACGAAAGCTGTAAATTAATTGATAGTCAGCGAAACCACTGCTCATGAACAGTAGTAGCAAAACCAAATAACACCATGAATTACAAAGTTATTCCTGAAATTTCACTGTGCTCGCCAACCAATCCAAATCTAGAAGACAATTCTACTCTGCAAAAGTTGGAAATGAAGCCTGTAAATAGGCAAACTCACTACGGACAGCGCATTGCTACTGCAGTCTATTTAGGCATAATCCTGGTTCAGTAAGTATTTACTAAGCCTTGCCTAATTGTGCGCGCTAATTGACTACTAATTGCGAGACCTGGTTATTTAATCATATCGTTTCACTGCTTCAATGTTTGATATTTAGTACTGCTCAAGTTATCGATTTTACTAATCTATATTTAGTTCTTGTATAATTTGATAACTATATTATTAGTCACCACTTACACTTAGGCACCCTAAGTACCGTAGTTTTACTACCGTGCGATTACAACGTTTCGGGTTCGAATCACCGGTCAGGCAGTGGTATTGCATTTTTGTAGTCATTGTCACCCGGAGTCAGGATTTCTTGCCCGATATGGCGATAGACTTGCTCTATCACATCGTGGAACACATAAGACGAAACGTGGGTGTCCAGGTTGCCACTCTGCCTACTCCTTCTCGGGAAAAGGCGTGATGTTTATGTATTTTAGTTTTATATTGGTACAGTAATGTGGGACGCTGCTCCTGATAATAACTTAAACATTATTTATCAGGTGCAGTTTAATAGTATTAAGGCCCTGCGCAGACGACAGACTATCCGTGACGCACTTTTTAGTCTGTGAAAATAGAACCTATGCAATTATATGCAGTAACGCACACGACGCGCAAAAAGTCCGGCGCACAAAAAATCCGTGTAATTCGGGCAGACCGCACCGCGCCGCGGCGCGCCGCTCCGCACAAAAAGTGTGTGAAAAAAATTGAACGTTTGCTTCAACGCGCGCTAACGCAGACGGCGCACTCTTTAGTCGGCAATCTGCATTTGCTAGGGGTGGGTGGACGTAACGCACGCGATCTATTATCATGGCGCCTTCTGGACCAATGCACCTCCTCATTGTTGTTTCTGAATGAGTCAAAGCAGGTCTCAAAATAAATAGCAACTCATCAAATGTAGGAACAGACATTTTATAAAATTTGAAAAAAATTGCCGGATGTTGTTTCAGAATTGAATGTTTAGTATGGAACTGTCCCTTCAGTAATCTTTCCGAAAGTATAGGATGTACCCAAAATTCTCTATTTCTTCTTCTTCTTCTGTACTTCATGTACAAAATAATACTTCGCGATCTCTGCACGATATCCATAGCGTCTACGTCCCTACAGCTCTGCCGACAAAATGATCGAAATTGTGCGTCGTGTGCGTTGAGTCTGTGAAAAATCCGCGACCGACTTTTTGCGCGCCATGCAGACTTTTTGTGCGCCGCAGACTCGATCGCCCAAAAAGTGTGCCGTCTGCGCAGGGCCTTAGAGTAAGAAATTAAATTGCCCTGTCAAAACCAGATGTAATGTGTATGATCTAGAATTTGACACCTGCGTGGGTGACTTAACATTACATCGAACATCTTGCCACCGAGAATAGATGATGGCCTTCTAATTTCCACGAAAACAAGTAATATCTTTTTATGTTATCCGCACTCTTTTTAGTATTTTTTTTGAAGCCCATTTATTTTTATACTTACTTTTCTTTTCATATGACCGATTCTTAAGTTGATATGGTTGTCTGGAAGAGTCAAGAGATCGCTGATAACGATAAGACCGCCAGTTGTTCGCTTACTTATAAGGTCTCTCTGTTATACAAGACATATCAAGAATGCTACTAAACCCGAAGGCGATTAATTTTAGTGACTTCAGACACAATTCAACAATTTTTTTTGCAAAATAAAAGCGACTTTTCTTGTTATTCTTTCCTATCCTCATATTTAGGTGGTAAATACCTAGGTTTTCCTGAAATAATAAGATACACTCTGTTATTTTTAAAGACGCTGTGGTACGCAAGGGTTTAAATTATTAGTTTATGAAAAACTAGAATTTACCACCCAAACACGATGATATTTATAAAATGTCGAAAAAAATCGTCGCTTTTCTTTGCGAAAGTTTTTGTTGCATTGTGTCAGTAGTCACTAAAACTACCACCCGGATTCATTTTCGGTAGCAGTCTTCGTATACCCTGTATTTATTTGTACTTTACTTCGTGGTGTTTATTAAAGTGTTGTGTATCTGTGTACCCGTATCCAAAGATTAAGAGATCAACTTGGCGAGTGCAAAAGTTTCGAAGGACTCTGAAACCTCAACACCCAAAAGTAACATTAGTCATATTAATGCCATTTAGACTTAATACGGCACATTAAACCGTACATGTATGTACGTGTTCCTTGAATCCTATTATGGAACTTAATGTGGCACAGTTTATGTGTTATATCCTTCAGAAACTACAATCCTGCATTTAGAAAATGGTTTTATCAAATATCATATTATCAATGTCTATTTCTCCCGCCAAACAACAGTTTAAATGCGCTGTTGTTTCGGATTGAATGATATTGTAGCCAGGATAAGTACTGGACATATTGAGACTTAACATCTTATGTCTCAGGATGGCGAGCGCAGTGGAATGCCAAGCATTGCTTTGTAATTCAAGGTGTTGTTTGGTTTTGCTACTGTTCATGAGCGGTCGTATCGATTACCATCAGGCGAACGGCATGATCGTCTCGCCATTCATTGCAATAATAAAAAAACATGTTGATCAAAGAGTGGGAATTATAATATAATTGTTGATGAAAGAGTAGGGCTCGGTTGAGCTCCGCCTACGGCGCTTGAAGTTAGGAAGAAGCTGCCTTGTTTCTTAATAATTGCTTTTGTTGTCATTTGTATGAGTTTGTGTGAAACTTCCTGAGGGCAGTGGTGCTTTAAGATTATGGTTTGATTGTCCCGCCCTTACACCCGCCACTGCAACTCTTGTAAGTAAATAATTGGAGGAATTGAGAAATTGTAAGTAAATAATAATTAATCATTAAGTAAATAATTGGATGAATTGAGTAGAGATTTTGGTTTACTGCACTGTAATCCAAATGAATATCTACCGGTGGGTAATAGATAGCGCTAGCTGGATAGATAGCGATTAAAGCAATGAAAACCTATATGTACCTAAGTATGTGTATAAGCTGGAAACTGGATACATCTTTACCTACAAACTGAACCCGTAATACGAAATAATTGCATTGGATACTATGACTGGTACAATCGCATTCAAAAGTCTAGCCCCAATCTTAATAATCACAAACATCCTATTCATTCATTCATTTGCATCCACAGGTCCACTGCTGAACATAGGCCTCCCCCAAAGATCTCCACATCGACCTGTTACTAACATCTTATTACATTACCAGTAATTATTTACTTATAGTAATAGTCACTTAACTATGTTATCCAACTAAACTAATGGGAACCGTTTGACGTTTCATACTTTTCAATTCTAAATAAATTTGTACAGGCGTAACATTCTCCGTAAAACCACAATTCCATGATACTACGGAAAATGTTATTGAAATTGTGTGAGTTACGCCTGTACAAAGTTGAATAGTATGAAACTTCAAACGTACCTATTAATTTAGTTGGATCGTAGGTATGCCACAATACTTTATTTGTAATGCAATTACTAACTCGGGACGTCGTCTAAGAACATAAAACAGTCAACTGTATTTTTATAGAGAAATATTTACAAAAGAGCGGATTGTGCAGTGCTGCCTTGGTTTATTTTTCAGACTTATTTCCTTCATTTAGTCTTTAAACTAAGCACCATTTAAATATAATTTATAAAGAACTAAACTGGGTCGCTAAGTTTACATCTGACCCCATTACAGAGTTGCAATGTTAAAATTGTAATCGCTTAATTGGTTTAGTACAACATACGTGTAATGGGAACCGATTCTTCGATTACCGAATGTTCATTTTGTAATGTCTTCGAAACTATAGCAATTTAGAAAAAATAAAGATTTTCGAGATATATTTTCTTAAGTTATTTAAAAGACATTTTCATCGCTAGATACTCTCTTTGGATTGCACTACACCTGTCTTACTTACCCCTTATACATCCCACTGCAAGACACAGGCCTCCTCTATAATCGAGAGTACGATTGCGAGGGTTTAAGTTATATCATAAGTTATATAGTCCACCACGCTGGCTTAGTGCCGTTGGCGGGTTTTACATATCATAGCAATTATTACAAAACGCTATGCTATACAGGTTCCCCGCGATGTTTTTCTTCACCGCTATGGTGCTTGGTGATAGACTATCAATACACTTATGACTCCTAAAAGTCCAAGGAGTGCCCTGGTAATTGACACCGCGACCACCGTGAGCATGTTGGCAATCGCGTCTACTGCATCTCCAACAGGCATCCTTGCTGTACCAATACAAAAAAATACACTAATACCTTCTGCTTACATTGGACTCTAAGCAACATTCAGTCAATATCTCGTGCTTGAAAACCTAAAAATCGTACGTTTAGTGTTAGAATATAACCTGCGGATTTCAAACTTTCCTATTACCATATACACGTGGATACCTCGAAGGGCGACTCCAAGGTCAGATCGATCCAAAACTTCGCTTCCCTCCAACTCAAAGGCTATATTCATATGTAATTAAATATTAATTACGACTGGAACGTTCCATTACTTTTTTATATTATTTTAGACTGCCTCGGTGGCGCAATTGTACTACGGTGTAATTACTGAATTCCCGGGTTCGAATTTTTTCACAATAGCAGCTCAGCTAAATTAGCGTTCTGATTATATTATCTAAAGTTCGCATATCCTTGACCCCGCATTAAAAATTACCTCATTCATAGACAATTTATAAACCTTCCTTACCTATCTGTCTTATCTTTTTCGCTCAAACTGAATTCAAATATCGTTCAAAAAGGACAAAATATTCGTTAACTAAAATAGGTTTAAAACTGTTTATAAGGCCGTAAGTATCATTTTAGATTTATAAAAATGTCTATGGTATGTAAGTCCGCCAACCCGCACTAGGCTAGCGTGGTGGACTATATGGCCTAACCACTCTCAATCGTACTCTCGATTGTGGAGTAGGTCCGTGCCCTGCAGTGGGACGTATATGGGCTGATACAGATACAAATACAAGTATCAAGGACCACGATAGACTTTTCCCCTTATTTAAGACCCGAAATTACGATTTTGGTAAACAGTAAACACAAATATTTGTGTCGGAGTGGGAATCGAACCGACAGACTTGCGTTTCACAACCACTTCTCACTTCTCAGTCAACTGTTCCCCTGACTGTCAACAGATCGCAAAATAAATAAAATCCTAGAAACGTAATTAAAGCCACTTCTCAAGCAACGTAATATAATATTTCTATTTGCCATTTGGTATTCAGGTAATTTACGTCATCTTTGAAATTAATTTAACTGGAAACCTGAACAACCGCAACACAAATCTATTGCGATATTCTAAATGAACGTCTAATTTTATCAAAGATCTTATAAATAAATGTGAATTGAGTTATATTTTAATATTAGCGTAGAATTTATACAACACTGAATAGCACTTTACAAATTGTACAGCTAATTCATATATTAAATCGAAATGATACTTCCATTCCCAGTTTAACCAGCATCTAAAATACATATTTTAATTTATTTCCTACATTTAATAGGCTTGGGTATCCATTTAAATTCTTTTTTAAGTTTCTAACTAAAATATAACCACTTTGCAACATCCTTGCGTTGCTCCACCGCAACATTAGTTGATTAAATCTCACTAGTCTTTCACGCGAATATCTTCATTTGTTCATTTGTTCCCAACGACTTACCCCTTTGTATTTCCTCCTGTATTTCCTTATTTATTTGTTTTGTGCTTGTTTTCTGTCTTATTAATGCTGTGTTTAAAAGACAAGACAGTGCAACGAGGAAACTCGCAATCTTTAGTGTTTGGTGTGAATTCTTTGCGGACGATTATTGGACCCACTCACAAGAGTTTATATATAATATTGGATAGTCGTAGCACTTTCGTATAATAAGTTACACGTCTAAAACATAAAATCTTCAGAATTCTAGGGGAGCTGCGTACCCTTTTAATAGTAAAGTTAGAGGAAAAGTGAAATGAAAGGCACTTATGATTGTCTGGTAAAATCAATACCCTTATTCCCCCAGACAACTAATATAATAGAAATAGTCTCCTACGCCGGCATACCGACCAAAACTCCTCGATAGCCCTCTTCGCGCATATTAGGATGACTGCGGTCTCTACTAGCGTGACTCGCCCAGTACTATTCCGCAGTCATCCTATGCAGTTCGGAGGCCTATAGTCTCGCCTTTTTCCATAACAGGGTGAAAAATCTTTTAAGTTGTTTCGTCTTTCTTTGTACGAGTAGTAAATAATAAATAAATAAATAATATACGTAACCGACTAACATTCCTGTTTCATTAAGATATCCGCTTGAGTCGAGGCATTATAGATAAACCTTCAGTTAAGTTTACAATGCACCGCGCTTTGCTGGATATTCTGACGGTCATTTACTTTAATTGTTCCGTAAACTAGTTTGGAATTGTGTTTTGCAGTAACCATCAAGTTTAAGCACACTCCATAGAGCATTAAAACAACTGTCCCTGCTTTCATGGACACTTGAGTGGGTATTTTTTGGCTCCGTGTTTAGAGATTAGTCGAGTTTTGGACAATATTGTTGCTAATTAAAGTGTTCGTGAATGTGTGGATTAGCACTGGATGTAAAATGTGAAGCCGAAGGATCTTTTCCAAGTTCCAGTGAGGCAAATAATTGTGTTATTTACAAGAAATAGGGAACATGCATCAGACTTTAAAATAAGTCAAAATATTTTTTTTGTAATGTTTATTAATATAGAAATATACCTTAAAGATATTTTTTAAATTTATCAACTCTAAATCGGTAAAATAAATACTTCAAAAATGACATTTCTAATTTGCCGCGCATTTTTTCCGAAACGCGATCTATTGCTTGAAAAGGAAAGTGACGACAATGGTCACGTTCTTATGAAGTCTTAGCTTGTTGTTTTACGTTTGTTTATGAATTATTTTGTGCTTTCTTTATACTATTAAATAAAATGGATTATTTTGTCACAAAATACAGTTCTGTAGCAATTCATGAAATAAGCTTAATCCAAATACTACGTTGTTCATATCGTGACCTTTGACGTCACAGCGAGTTCGCGCCAACATGGCGTTTGAATGCTTCGAAACTGATAGCAGTTTTGATTATTTTTTTGTACTTTTTTGATTGATATTTTCAAAGACTTATATTTTTTTTTGATAATGTAATAACATACAGAATTGATTAAAAATATAAAAAAATGACATGCAATATTCCCTATTGTTTCGGGTTTGGTGTTGTAAAACCGAAAAGAGTCGTAGTTTCTAACACTCACGAAATAAACGATAATAAAATTTTATATTATTATGTGAGAAGGGTATTATATTATGTGGCTCTTAGTACTATTTACTAATCTTAAAATCATATTTATAACGCGCACGTAAGTCGTAAAACCTATTTTATCTCGGCCTATTTCGGGTTGGTGATTTTCTGATACCTTTAAAATTGTTTTGCTGATTAGTCAGATTTCTTAACATTGTTTTTATCATTGCTGATTACTTAAGAACAATCATGACAAGAATTAAGAAACTACGAAAAGTTTTTCTGTCGTTTACTTTACTGCATAAACCTAAACGTACGTTCATTTATTTTTGGTTACATCTTAATTCAATTCAAGACAGCCACAATCAGTTACACCAAAACAAAAGTCCCCAAAGCCTGTATAACAAAGATGAATAACTCATATTTTTTTTGTTTCAGTGCTCCCAAGCCCTCCATTTTTTATGGACGAAGTGAATAATAAGGTGGCGGATAAGGTGGGCCCGTTCCACGACGGCGATACGCTAGTGCTACGCTGCCTGGTTATTGGAGGTATGTATTGGAATCTTGTTTTATGACATTTCCTATAGGATCTAACACTGTGATGAGCGGCAGCGATTACAGTGTGTAACATACTTATAAATTAAATATATATATTAAAGAATATATTTTCAATTTGTATTACAGATATTAATTTCATTCTTAAATCAAATGATTCAAGAAATGACATACGATGTTACATAATCACGGTATTGCGATAATATTCAGCGCCACTATTTTATTCATAAGTAAAAAAAGTGTATAAATATAATTCAGGAAATGCATTCAGAATTTCAATAAGGAATATTAATATATTATTTCAAATATCTACATTTAAACCTTATCCAGCAAAGAAAACTGAATTGTAGAATGAAGTATCCAACTTCCAAATAATCATACCTTGGCTGAAAATAATATTATAAAAATAATAATAATAGTGAAATTCCGTTGTTTATTCGTCCAGTTTTACATCTGACGAATTTCGTCAGAACGGAATTTCACTATTATTATTATTTTTACAGACGAATCACAAAGGCTTTAGGTACTTTCAAATTCAAATAATCTAGAAAGTATTGTTTGTACTTGTCCTTTACAAATAAGACACAAAGGCTATTCCGGCGTATTGTTTGAGTGTTCTATTTCTGCTACACCTGTGTAAATAGAAATTTACATCAGAAATAATGAATTATAAAATCCCACGCAATTAATATTTTCCACGTTCGTTTTCTACATAATTATCGGTCTTGGGTTCGAATCCCAGATCAGGAAGTAATATTTTATTCTTCTATTCATCATCGCCTCAGAGTTAAGAATTTGTGCCCGATATTGCAATTGGCTCGCCCACTATCACATCGCGACACGGAACACACCAGGCGAAAGTGGATTTTCTGATACGTTTGCCTACCCCATCTGGAAAAAAAAACGCGAGTTTATGTATGTGTGTAGTACACCTGTGTACGTATCCATTATGTCAGAGACCTATAAGAAATCGCTCAGCTTATGCAATGTGACCGAGAGGCAATTCTTTAATTGGATCACATTATTTGAACTGGCACGCATACAATGCGACCTTTGAGAATTTCCCTGGAAAGTCTCGAATAAGTGATAAATTGAAGTCAACTTGTTAATTAAACTTTTAAATATGTATGTTGCTGGCAAAACAGAAGTCGGCCATCGTATCAAACTCCGAGACCGCTCGGATTAGCATAACGCAGTCTCATTTTCTTCATCATTTTCATGAATGTATAATTTTGTTAGACAATAAGTATAGTTAAGGTATAAAATTTCATAAATTACAAGCCTAAATGAAATATCTCATCGCTAATTTTATTCCTACCTTAAAAAATACGAACTTTTTTCTTCTTTCTAACTTTCATCCTAAATTTAGATCTTTTACGAGGATAATTTTGAGAAATCTGTTCTTAGGGGCAATCTACACCACAATTGTGAACACCTGTGCAAAATTTACTGTTTGTGAAACCCAACGGTGAAAACTGTGTCATGAAGTTTTTAAAGACATATTATTTCCGTCAACGGAAATGTAAATATCACTGGACGCAGTATTTTTTCTGGACATCGTAAAAATAAACTTTTTAATTGATCGTTTAAATATTTGCTCATGACATGTGAAATTGTGACTATAAATCGAAAAAATGTATTTAAAAATGAATAAATTAAAGTAAATCTGCGATAAATTTTGTAAATAACAGTTTTAATTCAATCTTATTATTGTACTACATCCTTTTAGATTGTTTACAATTCATTCATTTGTGTCTGTCCACAAACATACCACACAATAACCAGCTGAAAGTATAAGAGAACATTGTATAAACTGTCTGAATCTACATAATACTGTGGCATATAATACAGTTAAATAATCCAACTAATACGGCATTAACACGACTTATCAATAGTTCTCATCGCATTAACTAAATTATCAGTAATTAAGGTAAATTGATTAAGTTTTCTTTCGCTCTATAATCGACGAGAATTTTTAACGACCATTCCTTTTCACTTTCTTAAGTTATTAGTTTTGTATTAAAGATAAAAGCCTGATTAAACTTTTTCGAATGAATTTTTAACGAATGTTATGAAGTTTGTTTGTGGGAATAGTTTGGAATAGTTTCATTTTATTTTAACTTGGTTGCCTAAAAATGATTTTTAATAGGGTTAAATGATGTGTGCTTTTTCATAAATTACGTCCTGATCCTCTGACTTGTACGCGAAATAATAAATACGAAACTATTAAAAATAAACTAAAAGCTGCCTGCTGCCGACTGCTTTGGTGGCACAGCTGTACTACGGTATGATTGCAAAGCCATGGTTTCGGGTTCGAATCCCGTGTGAAGTGATATTGGATTTTTCTATTCTAATTTGTGTCCGGTATGGCGATAAGCTCGCACCCTATCACATCGTGGGACGGAAATATAAGGCGAAACGTGGGTGTCCTGGTTGCACCTCTACCTACCCCTTCTGGGAAAAAGGTGTTAGTTTATGTTTATTTAAACTGAAAGCTAATTACAGTAATCTAAAATTCTACAAACCTAATTTTGCCAACCACTGGGGGACTATTAGTTAGAAAGCCAAATGTCAACATAGAGGCCGTAGTTTTAGTCCCCGCGCCTAGACAAATGGTTGTGTGATCCACTAGTGTTTGCGTTAGCTAATCTACGCTTGACATTTAATTTGATTTCTCAATGAAACATCAGTATTGAAAACTAGCGCGCAATTCAACTGTTTTATATTGTCACAATGGCAATTAAATAATAAATGACGCCCAAAAGTCACATACAAAGACCCCACACTAGGATCGAGTCTTGTATCGAGGGTATCAGGAACTACGAAAGACTTTTCGGTGTCATAAACACCCAGTACCGAAAGAAATATTTGTGGGTCTCACAAACATTTATCTTGGTGCAGGGATCAAACCCGCGGCCGCCTGCCTCTCGTTTCACAGGCGGCGTCTAACCGACTGCGCCACGGGGGCTGATTAATGTAACTAATTGAAACCAAGTGTCAAGAGTAAGCCGACTGATCTTAGTAAATGACTCCTAAAAGTGTCTTATTCAAGACAAAACTCTTGTATCTGACCATCAGATGAGGACTATGGGAATATTATTTATATTTTTTTTATTACTATGAATGGCGTGACGAACATGCCGATCGCCTGATGCTAAGCGATGCGACCGCTCATGAACAGTAGCAAAACCAAACAATTTGAATTACAAAGCAATGCTTGGCATTCCACTGCGCTCGCCATCCTGAGACACAAGATGTTAAGTATCAATATGTCTAGTCCATCCGAAACACAACAAGGCATTTACACTGCTATTATTTATGTATGTAATTTGTTCTCCCAGGTCGTCCACCACCACGTATAAGTTGGTACTCAGGGAACACGTTAGTAGATGCTTCCGACGGAGACAGCGACATCCCGAAGGTGAGGGAGAACGAGCTATATCTCCCTCTCACTCGGGACAACGCCGCGGCCTTGTCGTGCAGAGCGTCCAACACGCGCCTCGCCCCGCCGCAAGTGGCCACACTGGACATCGAGTTGTATTGTAAGTTGTATTCGATGATATAGAACAGAATGCTGATACAAAAGTGGTTTCCAGATCAAACCAATATCTGTTAGAAACTTTAAAGGTCGTTTAACAGTAGCGAGGTTAAATTTTACGACTTCGTACTATTTAACGAGTCTTAACTTGATAAAGGGCCCTATGATTCAGGTTCGAAGAGAGCCGACTGTGAAGTGTGAATCGAGAACCCAAAGGGCTTGATACCTTCACCGAGACAAATATTTATATGAAAACAATTATTTATTAGAAGTCCCTCGTAATTTCTAATACCCACAACACAAAACAATCGTTAGACCTTGCGGTGGGTTCATCTTTATGTGTCTTTTAGATGTATTTATTTATTTCCAGTACCCGCATACAACGTGTCAATACACTGGGTGTCGGGTACAGCAGACGGCGTCCTGCAGGCAGGGAAGCCAGCACTAGTAAAGTGCACCGCGCGAGGCTCGTACCCACAGCCCGACGTGTCGTGGTGGCTCGACCACCGACACCTCACGCAACATAGCAATCAAGTAATGGAAAAACTTAATAATTCATGAATTACTTTAATCACTCCTTTTAAGTAAATAAACACATAATAAATACTGCGGAAAATCGATTCAGGTCGGTTGCAACTGGTCATTAGGGAGATTTTTGGAAAAGGCACGTATTCAGACGTGGAATCCTGTAGTTGATGATGTTGATACACATGTCCTGAAGATTTAAATAAAAAATAATTAATAAGCTAAATACTATACACCGATCACTCCTAGGAGGAGTGATTTATGATACTATATCACCTATCACTCCAAGAGAGGTTCAAGGAGGAGGAGAGGAGGAGGACGAGCGAATTGCTCGTCAAATATCACCTTATACCCTCACCGCACTTGACTTGTGATGCACCCTGAGATAATGTAGATACTAAGTCTGAAATGTCCAGTAAAGTAATAAAAAAACAGCCAAAGCGATCAACCATCCCATACAGCCCTTGTTTACCAAAAGTTTACCACCTATCGTCTTTGCCTCTCGCTCACGAAATACCAAAAACCTAGCAATACCATTATAATTTCTCTAATCAGCAGCGCCATAATATTTCACTTTGCAGAGCTGGAGCAACGCGTCTCGCACGGCGGAGTCGTACTTGCAGCTGAACCCTGCTGTGGCGGACCATGGCGCCACGCTCGCGTGCGTAGCCACCAACCCCGTCATGGCGCCCAGCCGAGGCTCCAAGGCTGATGTGCTCACCCTTAATGTCACTTGTAAGTCTAGAAATTACAAGTACCTTATTTGGACTGTAATTTTATAAGGGATAAATCTGAAAGGTCACTGACAGATGCTGGATGCGACAAGCTGAAGACAGGGGAAATGGCGCAATTTGGAGGAGGGCTATGTCCAGCAGTGGACAGCAAAAGGCTGACGATAATAATGATGAAATTTGAAGGTCTTATTTCTCTCAACAAAAAAATGCCTGACATCCAAATACTGAAAGAAAGTTAAATTGCACTCTTGAATTTTGCTTGCAAAGCTATGTTCGAGATTTCGTATACCGTATAAGAGTATGGTCCGTTTTGTTAAAATTCTACTTAATACTACTGGCCCACCTGCGCATAAACAGGATAATTTATAACGGGCTATCACAGATTAACCACATGTGGCCAATATTTAATGCATTATTTAAGTTATGTTATGCTTTAGCGAGCTGAGAAGATAACTCGGATGTTAGGTTACGTGAG
The DNA here is from genome assembly GCA_023078785.2 of Hyles euphorbiae. Taxonomy (NCBI): domain Eukaryota; kingdom Metazoa; phylum Arthropoda; class Insecta; order Lepidoptera; family Sphingidae; genus Hyles; species Hyles euphorbiae. Next base: position 5,931,581 of record CM041053.1, read on the forward strand.
CGGTGGACGATAACAAATTAAAGGGTTTCAACATCTTAAAGAAGAAAATGCAATTAATTATACCTAATACCCCTTTCCTCTTCCCATCTTTTTATTCCCGCTCCCCTCCCAATTTAGTGGGCCGGCAATACATCCATGACCTTAGCGTTGTTTATGTCCAGTAATGATTCTTACCATCAGCTTAACTGTTTGTTCATTTTCCGGAAATCTGTAGCAATCAAAAATGTTTTAATCAAGGCGACTACTGACCCTTTTGATAATATTAGTTACATCCAGGTGAAGCAGTATATGTATACTAACGATGATATAATATTGACCACCAGACAGTCCAATCCTGGAAGTGTCGCGGCTGGGTACGGCAACCAGCACGAGGTGGTGGAGCTGGACTCGCTGCTACCTGGAGTGTGAGGCGAAGGCCAACCCACCCGTCGCGCACTACTCCTGGTACTTCAACGTGAGTATCTCTCTATATATTCCAACCTGCTTTCTATATCAGCTGTATAACTTTATAACGAATTACTAGTAAGTAAGTTCATTATCATGCTGAGTGTATGCTCGTCATTATGCTTGACAGCTAGTTATAGCTTAGTATTGAGGGCGTAAGAGGGGATGTGTGAGATCAAAGCGTACGACACGGAACGCGAGACGGTCTCCAGTGCTCTTACAGCACTATTTTCAGATGATAATATTAACTCTCTTGGTCGCAACAAACCGTAATGCTAGCTCGCAGACCGTTGAGATGCCACTAACTTTTTTTATGAAGTCCCTGTCATCTCCAGTCATTGTGCAGCGTAGATTCTGTCGAACGCCTGTAGATTGCGTTGGTATTTCGTTTTTAAAAATCAACTCGATGACGACAAATATGTATCTGTTTTTGTCCTTATACAACCCATTGCAGGGCACAGACCGCCTCTACAATCGAGAGTAGTATTGGGTGGGTTAGGGTGTATAGTCCACCACGTTGGCCTAGTGCTGGTTGGCGATTTTACATCTGCTTTACTGTTTTTAATACCAGCTGTGGCTTTTAAGTTCCCACTACCCGCTGTGTTCTTACATTACTGCTATTTATATCAACTGTGGCTTGAACGTGAATAGCACTACCCGCTGTTTTCAAACCGACATTAAAGCTTTGCCACACAGAACGCATACACTCAATTAGCTCTATCACCTTGTTGTGTTTATTCATTTAATAGGTCCACCAACAGCACCGCATATCATACAATAGTATAAAGGTTACAGTATCAATGTTTCAAGTACAATATGGGCGCTAATCACAGGTGTAGACATCGTTCACAGAAAAAGAAACAGCTCATAATTACATGAAAAATATCGGTATTAAAATCGAATACGACAAATACTTATTGGTACATTATTATTAGCACATTGTTAAAATCATTATACATGGCGTCAAATTTGTGACCCTCAATCGAAGTTTTTATTTAGTTGTCGAATATTTTGTACCCTATAAACGACTTTTGAATTCAGTTCGATCGCTTTTAAAAAAAATACATTACGGTGCCCTGACGTGGCATTAAGTGCGCGTTCTGCATGGCTAAGCAGACTTTACTTTTTTGTTACTCTTTATATTTTAATGTAAGTACCCACTACCCGCTGTGATCCGACCTGCTTTACTGCTGTCTACATAAACTGTGGCTAGAAAGTAGTTGTTTATGAATGTCCATTGTAATTACTAATTAGTAATACAATATTTTGTGATTACGGAATGTTTACAATTTATTATTTAGTATTATAAGGCAAGCAGTTGAAACAACTGATGTGTGCCTATATCCCAATGATCTAAGTCATTTTCTAACTTTAAAATATTTGTCAAGTTTGTTCTTAAATATATTTAAATTTGGTGCGGCAACTATTTCTTTTGGCAGTTTATTCCACGCTTCGACTACTCTGTTGCTCAAGAAGTGTTTATAGGGGTTGTTATGAGACCGGACAGTAGTCAACTTGAGATTATGTCCTCTGAGCCGGGAATTGGTGTTAAATTTAAACATTGTATGAAAGTCGACAATATCATAATGTCCATTCAGGATCTTGTATGTTTCAATCAAATCACCACGAGCCCGTCGATCTTTTAAAGATGTCAAGTTCAGTATCTCTAAACGTTTCTCATAAGAAAAATGTTTCAATGTCCTCGATGCTTTGGTGAAACTGCGTTGAACCTTCTCTAGTAGCTCAATGTCCTTAACAAAGTAGGGATTCCATACTTGATAGGCATACTCCAATATGGGTCTTATATAAGTTTTATATATTTTTAACAACATTTCTGGTGTTAGTATTCTGAAAGCTTTCCTAATTAGATAGATTAAAGTCTTAGCTTTTTTTGATATTGCCATTATGTGATCATCCCATTTCAAGTTCTCTTTAATTGTCACACCTAAATCTGGCAGTAGTTGGAAATTGCCTATTTTGTATGGTAAGTGGGGGTTACGAGCTCCAATGTGTAGTACTGTACATTTCGAGCCATTCAAATTTATAAGCCATTCTTTAGACCAATTTGCTATTTTAATCAGGTCTGCTTGTAGTTGATCATAGTCTGTTTCCGGGTTTGCAAATAGCTTAGTATCATCTGCAAATATGCTAACCTGACATTTCAAACAGCTCGGTAGGTCAAAGGTGTAAATAATGTACAGCACTGGGCCCAGCACAGACCCCTGTGGCACACCACTGAGAGTCTCGTGTTGATCTGACGTCATTTCGCCAACCTTCACTTGGAAAGTTCGATGTCGTAGGAATGCCTCTATCCAGTGTAGTAATTTCCCACGTATTCCTATGAATTCCAGTTTTTGTAAAAGCCTTATTGTAGGAACTTTGTCAAAGGCCTTTTCGTAGTCTAAGTATATAACATCAATAGGTTTCCTCTCATTATATTGCTTTGTCCAAGTAGACAAGCATGATAGCAGGTTAGATACAGTTGATCGATGCGGGTAGAAGCCATGTTGCTGCTCAGGGATTATCCTGTGCTTATTGAAGAAATTTCTTATATTTTGTACCAGGGGCGTGCACTCCTTGTAGGCAGAAATGCAGTGCTTTACTTGCCATTCACAGATATTTTATTATAACGTTCGTACGTTTTAGATGACTTTAATTTATAGTAAATAAATAAATAAACAAAATATAATAACTTAAAAACGCCTAATATTTTATAAATAGCACCTATTTGCAATCACGCAAACATTATGGTTGCCACGCGAAAAGCAAGAGGCGCTGCAAAGCAAAATAATGTACCTAATCAACCAAGTAATGCCGCCGCGTCCCGCATGACATTTTTTTGCATGTGTGTAGTAATTTTGGTGTCCGTGCACAGTCGCAAACGCACACACCCATGAATATTGAAAGCCGCGACTCCTGCGGCAGGCCTCGGGAGTTCGGCAGTTGTCGGGAGTAATCGTAAATGTTCGTTGCCTATAATCCGAGTAAAATTAATAGGCTGGAATCTAATAAATCACCTATGCACATTATGCATTTTTGGTTAGTAAGGTTTTATTTGTTTAAATAGAAATGTTTTGTGTTTCGCGGGGGCCATTTAGCTTTTTTTATGAGTTTTTGCATTGTTTACTATTTTATACTAGTATGTTTGTAAAAAAAATAGATTTCTTAACGGATTTTTCATTTTAACATTTGAAAGTGTGTACATTTAACAGTTTATTACTAAGTTTCGATATGAATTGTAGTCATTTGCTTTTAGTGGTGTGTTTGTTTATTTTTTTAAATGTTATTTGATTGCGAGGTTTGTGTTAAAAATGTATGTTTATCAAATGAATGAATGAGGTGGCCGAAATCTTGCGTTTATTTACATCGGGATAGGTATAGTAATCTCAACTAACCGGAACCTTGAATATGTGAAAATTGAAAGCTGACTAGGGGCCCTACTATATTCAACGAAACGAAGTTCGAAACTTCGGATGACCGAAGTTCATATACGATACGAATGTACCTACATATACTTATGGTCGTTATTGACTTATAGTCGTAACCATAGACTTATAGTTAGGATGTACGTTACACAAATACGAACTTTTACAGAGTAGATAAATTCATATTGTATATAAATTTCGAACTTTGTTTCGGATTTATATAGTAGGGCCCTAGGTGAGTTTTTTTTATTTTACATAATTAGAATTTCTTCCGCCGCGACGATCGATCGCTGTTTTGTCTGCGTTGCCGTAGAAGATGGACATAAATAGTAGTACATCTAAGACTTGTTATGTTGGCATGGTTTCCGATTTAGAGATCCGTCGCGTGGCTGTGGCTATGCTAAAAAACTATAAAAGAAAAAGTTTTTGTGACCGAGTACTCCGCCGCATACCCAGTGTCATAATCCTGTGCACGCCGCTGTTTTGTACTATGATTTTCTCCATAACTTTGCAAAATACACTTGTCAGACTGATCGGTCGGTAGTTAGAAGGATCAAGTTTGTTTCCTTTTTTAAATATAGGTGTTACAATCGCAGTTTTCCATAAATCAGGTAGAGTGCCAGTTTCATAGGAAGTCTGCATTATCGTTGCCAGGTGCTCGGAGAGGTTACATCTCTTCAATATACATACTGGTATGTTGTCTGGTCCCGGTGATGAATCCGATTTCAAGTCTTTTATGACCTGTCTAATTTTGTCAGCCGTAAAATATATGTCTTCAATAGAATCCTTTACTCTAAGTGACTGATCCAATATAGGTAGTTGATCCTGTGGTTCTTTTTGAAAGACACTAGCAAACTGAATTGCAAAATATGCCTTTGCTATTTCTTCAGGTTTAGTTAAAATTTGTTTTGGAATTAATAATTACATTAAAATAGATGATATTAATAAGCAAATTGAGTACAAAATTATTTCTGTGTCTATCAGTATTTTTGAAAATTAGAGCTTTATTACACGCTTTCTCTTAGAGCGTGAAAGTGTTCATAAACTATTTAAATGTCCTTCTGTCCAATTAATGGTCTGCCTTTATACAAACAAGCATAGCTATAATATAAATGGGTCAGCAATCAAAAATGATATAAAAGGTTCTCTTCTAGTGTTGTGGTTTTGACTATACTGCCAATTATTACATACCGTACATTAATACAGACATGAACCCACTTCATACCTCCGTTTAGTATACGTATATCAAATATGTACATTATGTATCAGCCCATATACGTCCCACTGCAGGGCACGGGTCCCAGCTACAGTCGAGAGTACGATTCATAGAGCTTAGGCCATATAGTCCACCACGCTAGTCTAGTGCGAGTTGGCAAACTTTACATGCCGTAGAAATTTTTGCAAAACTCTACGGTATTCAAGTTTTCTCACGATGTTTTCCGTCGTGCGTGGTGATTGACTCTCTATACACACATGACCCCAAAAAGTCAGAGGTGTGCCCTGGGATACGAACCGACGACCAATGTGAACATGTTGGCAGCCACGTCTGGTCCATTTACCAACAGGCCACCACGCACTTATATTTTAATATTCTTCTTCTTCTACCTGGCGTTATCCCGGCCGGTGCCAGGGTCCGGCAAATTCTTCTACTTTTTGCCCGATCTTCGGTATCCTAAATAATAAGACCATTGACCCTCCTATCTTCCCTGATGACATCTAGCCAGCGGTTCTTTGGTCTACCCTTCGGTCGAGGCCCGGGAATATTGAGGGAAAACATAAGTATTTTAATATTACGAGTATTATTAAATCTCAGTGTTAAATAACACAAGTTAGAAAATACATATACATAGGTATGGACGTATATGCACTTGAGAGGATATTTGAAAAGTTTGATGACTTCAACAGCCGGCGCCGACGCCATAATAACTTTTTTACGACCCGCTCTTTATAAATTAAGAAAAATTAATGTTCAAAGTCAGATAATATTTAATATACTTTTCAGCATTATTGTAAGACTTGCCGTTATCCTTTCGGATAATTACTTTATACCCCTCAAGTTGAACGAACCATTTGCTATTTTAAGCGATCTGGATAAAAAGGTTTTCTTGTATTTTTTGTATCCGTTGCCTTCCATCTTAAGCTTATCACCAAGGGCTTATATCAAAAGTATCGGGTATTTTTACTTACCTTCCATCTTATATCAAAAAGTACGGGCAATTTTCTTCTTAGCTGGTGTGAAATGAGAGGCTGCAAGCTTAATCCTGTATCGAGGCAAAAGTTTGGGTGACTCATATTGAATATAATATTTATTTCGGATAAACATAGATGAAAGTCCCTTTATAGTGTCTAAATACAAAATTCTTAAAGCCAGCGCAAACCGGACCAGCATGGCAGGGATTTAATTTTTTACCAAAGAATAATTAAACTTATCCTGATTGATGAATTTCCCTTTTAATGAATGCCTTTTAATGCCACAGCATACATTTAAAACATTTTTGACTTCATGTTTTATTCCTTTGGAATATCCTTTGGTAAAAATTAGATTTCCTTACCATGACGTCCCGGTCTGCACTGGCCAGTTCCTAAGTGATTTATTAAAACAATATAAATATTTATAAAGAGCCTTATTCATAGACAGTTTTAAAACGTGTTTTAGTAATCAAATATTTTGTCCCTTTCGAACCACCTTTGAATTACGTATGAGCGAAGAAGACAAAACATCCCTAAAAACTGTCTGAGTCTAGACTCTAAGACATGACAAAACATTGAAACGGTCTATGAATAAGGCCGATAATGTTTTACTAAATACATACGTGATAATGTATTATTTTTGAAACTTTATCTTACATACATACATACATACATAAACTCACGCCTTGTTACCGGAAGGGGTAGGCAGAGGTGCCAGGGACACCCACGTTTCGCCTTCTATGTCGAAACGTCCCACAATGTGATAGGTGGCGAGTCAATCGCCATATCGGGTACAAATTCCTGACTCTGGGCTGATACTGAATAGAAAAATCTAATATCACTTTGCCCAACCCGGGATTCGAACCCGAGACCTGAGCTTTGTAACCGTACCGTAGTACAACTACGCCACCGAGGCAGTCAAACTTTATTTTACAAAAATGAAAAAATCCCACATGCAACTCACGCCTTGGTTTACGTAAGCTAAGTCGAGCTATCCGTGATTTATGGATAGCGCTAAACATCACGTGGGTGGAGGATTTTGAAGGCGGAGGAGGCGACCTGCACCACGCGTTACATAAACAATTTGTCCTCGAAAATATATCTGTTGAACAAATTGCATTCCATTTCAATACTTTAGCTTGACCAATATCCCCGTCTTCGCAATATCCCTTTTTCTTCACTCTGACTATTCAGATATTGGCAGAATATCTAATATTCAAGTGTCGTAGATAAACAGCGATAACCATTTACCATCAAGAACCATTTGCCGGACCTATTTAATTAGGTATCGTAAATTGCAATGATTCTAAATATGCTGATTAAGATTATTATCAGAACTACCTTTATACCAAAAATCAGATCGATCTATGAACGGATAAAATTTCAATTATTATAGACTAAAATAGGGCCTAGTTAAATAAAACCATTTTAAACTTATCAATAACTTAGTAGTATTGGATTTTCCTATTATTAGCCCGGATTTTGTGCGCAGTATAGCGATAGGCTCGTCTCCTATCGGATCGTGAGAAGGAACATACAAAGCGAAATGTGGGTGTCCTAGTTGCATCTCTACCTACCCGTTTTGGGAAAAAGGCGTCAGTTTATTTATGAATGTAAACCTATCGATTGACACCTGATTACTGAATAAATTAATTCATTTATATGTTCTCTTCAATTTCAGGATAGTTTAATAAGACCAGGCGACATATGGGGGAGGAACGTGTCGTCCCAGGTACTGTTTGTGTTGGAGGCCACTCGGGAACACACCGGTCGGTACTCCTGCGCTGCTGACAACTCCATTGGAGAGACGAGGGCAGAAGCCATCCCTATTACTGTGTTCTGTGAGTATAAGTAGCTTTTTAATAATCTTAATGGTATAGGTGGCGCTCATTATGATAACTGAGAGTATGCATATGAATGTGGATCTAATGTTGTCAAGTCGATAAGCAATAAATAACAACATATTGTCTCTCGAGAGCATACCGCCAGTCACCTATTTGCTTCTTTAAGCTAAGGATGAAGGAATTGAAATTATTATAGGGAATGTGGGCGGTTTTGTAAATCTCAGCATATTTATGTCGTTTGAAATATTTGAAATCCCTTAGTTGCCTGTATTGATAAATCAATAAAAAAGTTACGTAAGGCCTTATTCTTAGATCGAAGACGTAAAGAAGAGAAAGAGACGTAATCAAGATATTCTTCATTTTCAGACCCACCAGAATGCTCGAGCCGGGGCATCAAGCTCATCAAAGAGACATTAAGCTGCAACCTTAAAGCCTTGCCAACTCCAGACACTTATTTCTGGCACGTCCAGCCTTCAGGGTTTGAAGTCCAGTCCTTGACTACTGGCTCGCACCTCCTACCACTGGATCAAGTCACTGGCCCACTGTCTGATACTCTTAAGGCAATTTGCTGGGCAAGTAATGGAATCGCCTCTCAAGAGGTTCCATGTGAGAGGACTTTTAGCTTTGAGCATTTGAGACCTCTGCAGCCGCAGCAATGTGACCTTGCGTACGAGTATGGGGAGTTTCATATAAGATGTGTGCCAGGTATTATTTAAAAATTACTATTTAAGTTATTGTAATTAGGCCGCCATTAGGTCAAATTAGCTATAATTAAGTTTGTATGTTGCAGAATAATTTGATTTAAAAAAATTGTGTAATTTTAAGTTAAGTTACTAATCCTACCCAAAAACTTACTGACATATATAACAATGAAATAATATTTGTCGTTGCAACGCCAACCTTACGATCGTTTTCAATAAGATAGCTTAATAATATAACGTCAATACAAATTACGCCTTCATTTTTGCCACATATTTTTATACTAGCATACATTTTCCCACTGCAAGGTCTTTCTCTTCACATATTCTTTCCTACTCTTCACTTCTCCCTACCCATAGCTTTCCCACAAATACAATTTATAATTCCCTTATTCCAGTGGAGAACGCGACCTACTATGAAGTATCAGTATGGAGGATGTCGACCAGCAACTCCTCACTAGTTTTGGACAAGCGAGCTTCCATGGGCTTTGGGACAAGCCAGGCGTTGGCCCAGGGCGGGGGCAGCTGGCTTGTTCGGGCTGGGTTAGGAAGCCTGGGAGCAGGAGACGAGGCCGGAGCCCTAGCTTGTAACAAGTATGGCTGTTCGAGAGCCCTACTGCTTCGACCTTCGGAGAACTTGCTGCTAGCCGCTTCTCCTCCTTGGTGGCATTGTATGTTATTTCTTATTTACTTTCCTAGTACTAAGAGCTTTTTTGTATTGCATTTAGTGGCGAGACGAGCATACCATTATATACCTGGTGGTAAGAGATACCACTTATGGACAGTAGCAAAACCATGAGTTACGAAGGAATTCTTGTCATTTCACTGCGCTCGCCAATCGCCATCCTAAAACATAAGATGTTTGTTAAGTCTCATTATATCCAGTAATTACTCTGTTATCTGTATCTAAAATTAATTTTGTTTCCTTGAAGAGTTACATAAAGGTGCTACTGGTGCCACCAAAAGATCTCTTAGATTATTATAAACTGACGATATTATGACTCAAGTATATAGAAAACGAAAAGTATGTATTGATAGTCAATCACCACGCACTAAAACGGTGAAGGAAAACATCGTGAGAAAACCTGCATACCATAGCGATTCATAAGAATTTCTATGGTATGTAAGTCCGCCAACCCGCACTAGGCCAGCGTGGTGGACTATATGGCCTAACCACTCTCAATCGTATTCTCGATTGTAGAGTAGGCCCGTGCCCTGCAGTGGGACGTATATGGGCTGATACAGATACAGATATAGAAAACGAATATATAGAGTAAGAAGGTTCTCCTTAATTTTTTTTGAGCTGAAAACGTACGCAAAGTTTTTGTCTGATCTAAGAACAGAAATGATCGACAGCCTTCACTTAGCCAGTGAGCTGAGTTGAATTAAGTAATTTGAACAAAATTGAACCTTCACCTGGGTAAAATATTATATTCTGTTTTTTCAATCTTGTATAATAAATTTTGTATTACCTCTGTATTTTTTTTCGCGTTATTTATATCAAATTTTTCATCTATTCCAGTGCCAAAAGACGTGGGTATAGCAATAGGGTCGATAGCAGCAGTATTGTTGTTCATCATAAGCAGCATCATAGTAATTCGTCTGGCTCGAAGACCGCGACACAAACCCAACGCTCCCGTCATACAAGTACTACAGCTGGATGACGTCGCTAGAAACTACCTTGATAATATCGCAGGTAAGATCAATAATCATAGCTAAATTCTTCATAATACACCCAACACTGAACAGTCTAAGATCGAGTCTTGGGCCCTACTATATTCATCCGAAACGAAGTTCGAAACTTCGGATGATTGAAGTTTATATACGATACGAATGTGCCTACATATACCTATGGTCGTTATTGACTTATGGTCGTAACCATAGACTTATAGTTACGCTGTATGTTGTACAAATTCGAACTTTTATAGAGTAGATACATTCGTATCGTATAAAAAAATTCGATCGTCCGAAGTTTCGAACTTCGTTTCGGATGAATATAGTAGGGCCCCTTATGTTGTATCAGAAATCACTAGAAATAATTTTGGCCACAAACACCCAGACCAAAACAATGCAAGACCAGACAAACATTTGTCTCCTGGGATCCAACCTGCAGTTTCTTGTTTCATAGTCGGCGACTATCTAACTGATAAGGAAGTTGCCAATCTATCACAATCCAATGTATGGCGAGTATTAAGGACACTAGCTTGTTATTACCCATGATAAAACTCAATAGAGCCTTGAAAATAATGTAGTAATATACCCTAAAGAAAAAAAGAAAAAATATTGATGCTCTTAGTTCTAATTTCAAACAGAGGACAAGGAGCGAGTGGAAAGAAATATATTTTCAGACAAAAAAGGTTTTTTATAATTTAGAATAAACTGGCCCTGAAGCTAAGGGCCAAGGGGAAAGTTGAAGCTTCATCCTTCCGATAGTAAACCTTGGCCTAACCAAAGGTCAGAAAACCAACTCAGTACAATTTCTTAAGTTTGTAAAGGAGACTATTAATAAAAATAATGATTGCACAGATGCAGTCGTTAGCAATGTGCACCGAAGGTCTTTTACAAGTTCAGGTAATATTACTATTGGTATCTCGCTGGCCTCTACGAAAAGCAACTAAAACTGCAAATCACATGTAATTAACACTTCATAACATTAAATAACTTGGTAGGAAGAAAAACATTAAACCAGGCTTTATAATTTGCTTTGGAATTTTGACTACAATTATACCGAATCTACATTTTAAACTACAGGTACTAAATGATTGTGAGACTCAAAAATATATGTATTTATAATACTCAGCAAATGATTAAAGTTAATATCCATAATAACTCATTATTGTCATTTACCAATTTCTAGATTGCCATTATCCTTGGACACAAGTAATCAGTCACTAAACTTCTCAACTATTGAAGGGTGTCGTCTCGTTCGCCAAAAATAAGAATTTAACATAATCGAAATTTTGTCCTTTGCGAATAATTTAAAGCGTCTTTAATTTTATGCCATAGGAGCAGATATCGAACAAGCTTCTAACTTGAGGGAAATAGATGATCGCTTATAAAGAAAATATTAGGTAGGTCATCGGCATTCGGCATTTGAGGGTGGAGGGTATAATGGCAAGACAATTATAAATACAATAAATGAATAGATGACATACGAGACAATAATCTAAATTGACTATTGATCATATTACTGACACAAGTTATCCAAAGAAAGATCTTCTACTAGATATGTAAGAACGACTAGTCGATTTTATGTAAGACAATACCACTTAGGTCTAGTTGGTAGATTTACTTATAGAAAGGATTCTGTAAATTATGGCAAAAGTTAATAGCACAACATGTTTCACCCAGATGTATCATTCATTCATCTTCACTACACAAGAAAATCGGTGAAGGAACCATATTTATCATGGACACATAATAAATGGACCGCACATTATCATGATGTTCAAAAGGCATAAAAAATGTCTTAGAAGCAGAGGGATAATAGGCGCTTGTATATTCGTTCTCCTTCTACCTTAGCTATGTCTTATTATTGACAGCGCAATTACTCCGATATGAAGAATGGCGAAAGAAAATTTATCACCAGTCGGTTCTCTATCACTACCTTTACAATAATATCATTTTTCCGATCCAGCAAAAAAGGCTTTGTTTTTTTCATTCGCAAGGGTACTGGCCATTTCATAAATTAAGTCTATAGAAGCAATAATGAACCAGTAACTTTCCGCACAGATCACAAGATCCGCGTATCTTCAAGCATGAGGTCCGGGAGCAGTGGTTACTCAGACGCTTCGTGCGAGTCTCTACCGACGTCACTGGACCGCCGCAGGAAAAACATCTGGGATCGATGGGAACCCCCTCCCCCTGACGTCACACTCACCCTTCATAGAGAAAGCGCAGTCTGAATTTAACCCTCAACATTACGCATTGGTGTAACTAGGAAGACTTAGTACAGCAGTTGAAGGTATTAGTAATAACTAATTCAATTTCAAAATAATTAAATAAAAATGTCAAGCAGTTGATAAAATTTATTTCAGTTTCAAAATACTCACCAAAATAAGAACACAGTATATTTTATAAGACGATGCTGATATTTTTAACAATAAATCCTAGTTACGCCAGTACAGTCTCTTTAAAAGTTTAAGGCTGAATTTGTTCAAGAAGAGTCCAATCTCCCATGTTGTCTCCGTGTTTTATGAAAGCTAAACTCTTAACAATCTTGAAATGAATTTCAACAAGATGCATTTACTAGTTTAATGTAAATTTATCAAACAATTGTTACATTTCTTGGATACATGTGAAATAGGCAAAAAACAATTTCTGTATAGTGATACAATCGATGTTAGCGCTAAATGTGCCATGGCTGAAAATTTCGAAATTTATTTACAAATTTTAATAAATATAACAATTTAATGCTTAGCATAATATTAGATTTAAATAATTGTAATAAATAACTTAAAATTACGTTGTTTTTATTTATACGCCCCCACATCTGGTATGTCTCCTCGATTATGTGTGGTTGCTTTTTTAACATTTACTGTAACGTTATTTTGACTCCCAATAGTGCTGATGGAGGAACCATCTGCATTCATTTGTTTATAAACAAATGGTGCACTATCTGGAACAACTATTGGATTAGTTGCGATGCTATAGGTAGGTTCAGGACACCTTATTACTTTAGTTACTATTTGATAACCTTCTGTGCAGTCTCTAAGATGACCTTTTATTGGTATTATGGTAGTATCCTGACGTGAAACTGATGTTCTTTGCATATTAATTGAGGTTGATTCCATATTACCATTAACTAGTGGTGCGTTACTATAAGAGTATGGCATTCTGTCAGAAATATCATCAATTTTGCCACTCATAGTTTCTGAATTCGTATTTCCAGTGTATGCTGCTTGAGAAATATCTAGAGGTTGTAGATTTTTGTTATTTACCTGTCTGTATACAAAAGAACTTCCATTTTTATTGCTTGTAATGGTATTACTAGACACATTATTATCAGTATTACTCACTGCTTGACTTAATGTTGATGTAGATTTATATTGTCTTGTCGATGATTTGTAACTAGTAGCAGAATTTAAATTAACATTACTCAGGGAAGGTGGAGGCGGTATATTATTGGAATTTCCACCGGACGAAGTTGCGGCAAAATTTTTATTACTACCAAAGTTGGCATTAATAGGACTAGCTCCAAGATACATATTACCTTCTAACAAATTTCTGTTTTTAGTTATTTTAACATTGACGTCTCCTTTAGGGCCCGGTGTCTTGATAATTTTTGTGTGTGAACGCAACAGTACTGGAATATCTTCTTCAACCAGGATCGGCGGTCCGTAGTAACTTCCTTCCCCGAGATATCCCATATTTCGTAACCTCGCATATGCTGGAGGAATAACGGGCACTGTAACTGGTGGAAGTGGAGTTATGACATTTGCAAAATCTCCTGCAATTATTGGTGGTCCGAATTTAATACTGTCTGTGATGATTGCACCTGGCAATGGGACCATCCCTGGTGCAATTACAACAGGCTGTTGTACACCGCTAACAACTTTTTCAAATCTCGATTTAATATACACCGGTAAAGCTGGCATTGCTTCAGTTTCAGTCACGATAATATTAGGATTGTCTTCAAATTCATACGTCATTACACTACCATCCTTCGAGGCTTGCTTATAGGAATACTTGGGTTGCACAACTTCTGAGACTCTCACTGTCTTCTTTGTTGGAATAACTGCAGGCATTGGAACAGCGACTGGTCTTGACTCCACTTCAGTAGTTTTAGTATTTTTAGTATATTTGATTCCCACAGTTTGCCGAGGTTTTTCGATTTCTTTTATCACAGGATATGGCACTTGCTCCCTTATAATTACAATTGGACTTGGCGGCGGCGGAGCAAATAAGTTTTTCAATAATTTCTTCTTCGCGTGTATCCCTTTTTTCAATAAACTCAATACACTCTGAATTTTGTGTGTTTTTAAGCTGTGTTTGTTATTTAGTAAATAAGGGCTAATAATTGTTTGAGGATTATTTGGAACCACAATGTTCTCAGCAACTGGTAGCTCCGGGCAATTTATGCTTTCCTTTGGAGTTATTCTGAGAAGCACATCTTTATATCCAGGAAATTCATACAATTGAACATCATCTGAATATGGAATTGGCTGTACTCGCAGTAGCGGAGAAGCTATATTCCTTAAACGTAAACTCCTTGAAGTTCGATTATTTTCCAATTTTGCATTTGCTATTCCTGTCAGCATCGACTGTAAAACAATTAACCCTGTATTATTAAAAATTCCTTTAAGTTATTCTTATATTTTTAAAGTTATCATATTATCATTGACCAAACGTAAAAAAATATATATTACTACCACAGATTATTCAAAAGTTACGGTTACATTGGTAGACGGTATTAATCTATTTCAGAAACATTTAATCAATAAAGTTATTCATAAATCATATGGTATCAAAAGTAATTGATACATGTATGTATTAAACCCTGATAAATAAGTAAAATACTCACAATGAAAAGTAACCACCGCATCTTGAACACAATTCACAAATTAACACGTGACATAAACAGCACTGTCTTCTTTCACGAACAAAATAATACTAAGCAGGTAAATAACAAAACCCAAGTCTTTATAATAACGTCATTAGAAAGTGCACCATGATTGACTGTTCCTGGAAAATAGTTTGCTGGAATCCATCACATTAACAAATGAACGAAATTGAACAATACAATGAATTAGAAATAGTGCCAAAAATGTAGAGAATATTGCAAAACTGTTCTCAACCAAATGTATGGTTTATAATATTTGTAATTAATAGATTATTAGGGCAATGAGTCACATGAATGATTAGTATAGAATTTATTAATTATAAATTATACAAATTACACTCTACATAATACATACTAATGTTATGACTAGTGGAAGACAACCGTTGACTAGAAGTTACATTATAGTAAACAGGCATATTCATTTGAGATACATAGATAAAGACTAGGTAAGTAGACGAGCCTTTTAAGTTCTAGTAAATGGCTTAACAAATTGATTTAAACTCAAATAAACAAAATATACACAATGAACACATCGTTAAACTTGCAAATTAAAAAAATATAAGTAAAATTAAAATATTAATACTAATTAGTAGACGGAGTACCAATTAATGACTTTTGGTAAGAATTACAAAAATTAAGTAAAATTTTAAACATAGATTGGTGTTACAAAAACTTGATAAGATTAATAACTATAAATAATAACCTGAGCCAGATCGTGATCGTATTTTAAAAAAAAAATTAAAAAATCGAAAAAATCTGTGAATTAAAAGAGTACTGTGCTCAGAATATTTCATTACCATCTGATACAATAAACATATTATATTTTTTTGAGATAATTGAATGACTAAATACAAGTTCGTGGCCTGTTGGTGAACTGACCAAAAGCGTCTGCCAGCTTGTTCACGGTAATTGCGGGTTCGAATCCCAGGGCACACCTGTCTTCTCGGGGTCATAATATTATGTATATTAATAGTCAATCATCACACGCTAAACAGTGAAGGAAAACATCACGAGCAAACCTACATACCATAGCAATTTATAAGAATTTCTACGGCATGTAGAGTCCGCAAACCTGCATTCGGCCAGCGTGGTAGACCATACGGCCTAACCTTTCTTAATCGCAATCTCGATTGTAGAGGAGACCCGTGCTTTGCAGTGGGACATATATGGGCTGATACATACAAATACAAGAGCTTGCCATATCATAATCTAACAAGTATAGCATAAGCTACGGAATGACTTTGCTGGATTTATGCGCACCAAGGCACCTCTGCATCAAAAACATGTCTTGAAGGATGTACGGACGCGTGAGGTGTGTGATGTGGTTGTGGAGACCCGTGCAGTAGTTCACACATGAAGCTGATGTACGTGATGGCCAGGCGAAGAGTCTCGATGCGGGAGAGCCGCTTCTCGTAGGCAAATGTTGGCACCTGGAATTCACGGGGATTTGTATTGGTACACGGTTTACATCAGATGTGGGAAAAGAATAGTAGTTTTTGGTGCTATTTTACTATTAATGAATTTTAAAGCGCCATTTACACGGGAAGAATTTCTGGTGGCGAGAATCGTATGCAATTATCGCCATATTTTATGATGTTTGACGCGATGCAACTTCGGAGTGAAGGGTTCTTCTTGTAAATGGGACTTAATGTATTGTAGATGAACTATGATTTGTAAGACTGTGTTAACAATTCGGCGAGTTTACTTCTTGATAATTCGTTAATTTAAAATTTGAGTCGCACAGAATCCAAAAATTACAAGGTACATTAATTTAATAGGGGCTAGTCACGGAGTTGTCATAATAGAACTCTTTTATGTTATCCAAAAAACTTTACAGCAACAGAGGGGCTGCTCTATACTCCAAAACGAAGTGCGAATGTTCGAACGTGCATGGTCCAGTGTAAGTTATGAAATAAGATTTCCACTTCTAAAAAGCAATAGTATTCTTTATGATACCTACATATCTTTCACTGGGTACTTCGATAAGTTAGATTTCCGTACTTTTGCGTACGTACTACAACCCTGTAGTTGCAAATGCGGTAGTCATCTCTGATCATTACGTGACCAATTTCCTCTGTTCCAAACTTTAACAAAAATCTCGTTTAAAACATTGTCCTTGATCCTCACCTTCCTCCTCAACTTATCGAAAGCCTCATTCAAGTTGAACATCCTGCGTCGTTCCCTGATGTTGGCGGCTCGACGCTGCGCCACGGACGCGACGCGACGCCGCGGCTTCTTGCCGCCCGGCGTGGAGCGCGCGCCCCGCCCGCCGCACCCTGCCGCCGACCACACTGGAGTGTACGGAATATTGTCTGGTTTATAATTTAATTAATATAGTAATATGATATAGTAAAATGTCGCATTAATAGGAATGTTTGTCGTTTGAAAAAATAACAGGCTAGGAATAGTGCCACCATTCCCCTGTACATAAATAAGTTTTTATGAGTGATTTTTATTTAGTAAATCTTTTGGCAGCAAGCTTAAGTATCAAAATAACAGAACTAATTTCAGTTAGGTATAGATGCATATATGCAATATTTCTTTATAGACAAATAAATTATAATCATTAGTTGCTTATGGTTATGAGTAATATTTCGCCGACTCGATGAACTACACTCCGCATTTAGACAAAACCCTTGCAAATTGAGGTAGGCGTATGTGAGAATGTGGCAGAAGATTATGAAGAGACCATAAACCACTATTTTAAATTCACCTCATATCACCGTTGTCATCAACTCATATTATAACCTTTCCATGAAATTAATTTTCATAAGAAAAATATTTATCATGACAACCTACTAATTGTGCAAAATACATAAATAAGGGCACACGCCCTCAATAACATGTCTTAGACAGAACAACATACCCAGGTCAGCCGGCGGGAAGGCCAGGATGTCGGGATACGGCACCGGCGCGGGCGGAGCGTCCCACAGTGGTCCGTACGGGGACACCTCGCTGCCCTGCACATAATGAAATATTATTGGATCTTGAATAAGCTCTCGCTGTTTCTTTTACGAAATAAAAGCTTCAATTCATACGGTACCCAATATATATTTATTTAATTCCTACATGTTTGGGTACTTGGCGAACCGTCTTCAATATGCTGCGCATATATTTTGATTTGTTGGCTAGTCAAGGTAATAAGCAAACTAATCAATGTGTACAAGTATAATGAAATAAACATTATTATTTGCCTTTTTTCCTTTTCTATCCATATCATTTTGTAGGGCTGACAGCGTAACAACAATACAAGGGTTGTAGATTTTCTTGGGCGGTTACCCCAGTTTGGAATAGTAGAGAATTCCTCAGGCTATAAGTCCATCTATACATTACAGCCTTATTCAAAGACCGCTCATAAACCAATTTTATTCAATGAATGTTTTGTCCTTTCGAACGACTTTTGAATCTAGGTTGAGGGAAGACGACAAAACATTCTACAGGGTATATCAAGACTGCTACCGAAAACGAAGCCGGGTGGTAGTTTAAGCGACTTCAGACACAAGGCAACAGAAAAAGTTGCAAAAAAAAGGGACAATTTTTTTTTGTTATATTTTTCCTATGGCCATATTTGGGTGGTAAATACATTTTTTCCTAAAATAATAGCGTATACCCTTTTATTAATAAATCCTCTAAGGTATAAAAGAGTTTAAATTATTATTTTAGCTAAAACTATGGATTTACCACCCAAAAATGACGAAATTTAAAAGATCATAAAAAATAATTGTCGCGTCTCTATGCGAAATTTTTAATTGCATTGTGTTTGTAGTCACTAAAACTACCACCCGGCTTCGTTTTCGGTAGCAGTCTTGAGATACCCGGTATATCTAATGTGGGTTTATAAATTGTCTATGAATAAAGCCGAATATATATAGTATTATAGAATAATCACATACCTATAATCAAGTGAAAAGTTTACTCGATTGCCGTATGCGATAAAAAGCCGATAGTTGAGTAAGTACTAAGTAATTCAAAACCATAAAAATATACTAGAGTTACGATGAGCTAAACAGAAAAGACTTTTTTATATTCAATTGGTCCGGCAAACGAACCTGGTACCTGACAACAGGTCACCTGAGGGTATGTGATCACTGCCACCCATGAACATCTACACCGCTTTGATCAAAGACATGTTGCTGGTCCATCAATTCGGGAGCCGAGCGAAAAGGAAAAGGGATGGGGAGATAAAATTGGACATCCGGCAATCACACTCACCAAACAAAATGCGACTGGCAACTGCGTGGCTCCACCACTTTTTAAAGTCTGATTCTACCAGTCTATAGGTACGACTGAGTGGCATTGTCTCACATAAACCCACATTCAACAATAACTTTTTCAGTAGCGTTCCATTTGGTGAAAGTGATTATCTTTTAAAAACTGGTGGCAGAATATCTGGCTTGGGTGACGACCATCATATAACTCGCGCAATTGTATCGAATATCGGGTTCGATTTCTATCAGGCTGGTAACTTAGGGAAAAATAATACTCTTTGGTATCCTGGGTACCAGGTAAGGCATCCTACCTACGAGTATATGTCTTTGTGGATTGCACTGCATAATTATAAATCATCATTAACTCATAATTGTAAACACTATACTACACTAAACTACTGTTAACCCTTTCTCCTTCTTCTTTTAAATCCATCCCATAGTTATCTGTAATACATTGCTTTAAGCGATAAGACCGCCTCTTGTAATTGTTATATTTTTTTAATGTGTACAATAACGATTTAAATAAACAAATAAATAATTTATTTGTTACTACAAGTAATCTTGAGTTTTAAACCAATAGATGTTCTGTGGGTTTATTGCACATAGGGATTTTTTAAGATTTCTTAATGAATACCTAAGGAACTATTAATCTTTTCAAATCTACTGTAGTGTATTGATAAATTCATACTCTTAGCATCTGTCTTCTCGAACTATACACTACACGAACCAAGGGTGAGCGAGATAGATATAGAAGGAGATAGATCATAGACGTGGAGGACGGAACGGGGTGAAGACGTGGTGTATAGCAAACGAGCCGATAAATATTAATAATTGTATTCTACTACAATGTTACACATATTAACCGTAAATAGTGACTATTACATCTACCCTCAGAGCAAAACTGTCATAGAGGTTAGTGAATGATTATGTACGACGGCTCATATATGTACACTGTCCTGGCGGCTAGCAAACGGCTGGCTCAATTTTGATGAAATTTGGTATGGATCTAGCCATGTGATGTATCGAAAATGTAGTACATCCGTGATTTTAGCGAGGTATTTAAATATTAATATTTGCTACTCTTTCTTCAATGGTGGAATGGAATGATGGAATGGGTTAGAACATTGTCTACATGATAGAAGATATAAGAGGTCAGGATTGCATGCCTCGAGTCATGGAACAAAATGACACAAGTCAAGTCGAGAGAAGCACTATAAAAAATGGTAATTACGTTGATTAAAATATAAAAGGATTAATACGCAAAATAAGCCGTGTCTGATATATGTGCCAGGATAAAAAAAGTACCTGCACCCGTGCGAAACCGTTTCAAGCCGCTCGTGCTTTATCGTAACTTTAAGATGGCTTGGTCTTACAAAGCCACTGAAATTACTTCAGCAACGTACACCTGGCTCTTTACAGAACGCAGCCTATTTTTTTATATCCTGGCACGTTAAAGTAACCTACGCACCTAATGGTACGTATAGTGCAACTAACTCCAAGTTTTGTTTCAGTTTTGTATCAGTGAAAGTGAACTTTGATGATATACATTTCACATATACAGTTTTTCTATTCTATTGTATATGAGTATCTTGTTGAAAAATATTATACCTGCTCAATACCGGATTGACTCTGTCGGAATCCATAACCACTCTTCGGTATGTCATGATGAACAGACTTTTCACCTCCTGGCATCTTATAAGGGTTTTATTTTCCGAACAAGGAATATCCTACCACCTACTGTTGCCAACTTTGATTAGAAAAAGGAATATTATCTCGATTGTAAACTAAGAGGAGTACCTTTGTTTAAAAAGTAATCAATACACTAAGCTAGAATATATATTGAAATAATAATGGCTTGTAATTGTTTCATTATTTAGTTTGCATAAATACTAATAACTACGGCCTTATTCATAGACAATTGAGAGGAACGGAGGCTCCAAAGTGTTTGCAAGAGACTTGTCTATTGGGCAAAGCCAGTTGTCTAGGCTGAAAACGGATGATGGCAGCGCGGTATCGACTAGGGCAGAGGTATTAAGAGAGATCGAGAGGTTCTACGGACAGCTTTACACCTCGGTTGCCGAACCTACTGTTAGCTCGGCCGAAGACCCGAGAGCCGAGTTAATCCGACACTTTAGCGATGATATCCCGGACATCAGCCTGTTTGAGATTGAGATGGCCCTCAAACAACTTAAAAACAACAAGGCGCCGGGTGAGGACGGAATCACTTCAGAGCTTCTGAAAGCGGGCGGAACGCCGGTACTGAAAGTCCTTCAGAGGCTCTTCAATTCCGTTCTCCTCGAGGGCTCAACGCCAGAGGCATGGAGCAGGAGCGTGGTGGTACTGTTCTTCAAAAAAGGTGATAACACTTTGCTGAAGAACTACAGGCCCATCTCGCTCCTGAGCCATGTCTATAAGTTGTTTTCAAGGGTCATCACAAATCGTCTCGAAGGCAGGTTTGATGACTTCCAGCCTCCCGAACAAGCCGGTTTCCGAAAAGGCTTTAGTACCATAGACCATATTCATACGCTACGGCAGGTTATACAAAAAACCGAGGAGTATAACTTGCCGCTTTGTTTAGCGTTTGTGGACTATGAGAAAGCCTTTGATTCGATCGAGACCTGGGCTGTGCTACAGTCTCTTCAGCGGTGCCACATAGACTATCGGTACATCGAAGTGTTGAGGTGTATATACAACAACGCCACCATGTCGGTCCGAGTACAGGATCAGAGCACGAAGGCTATTCCACTACAGAGAGGCGTGAGACAGGGAGATGTCATATCTCCGAAACTGTTCACTGCCGCGCTGGAAAATGCCTTCAAGCTCTTGCAGTGGAAAGGATTCGGCATCAACATCAACGGCGAGTATATTACTCACCTTCGATTTGCCGACGATATTGTAGTCTTGGCAGAATCGCTGGAAGACCTTAGCACTATGCTCGAAGACCTTAATCGAGTTTCCCAACAGGTGGGTCTTAAAATGAACATGGATAAAACGAAGATCATGTCGAATATCCATGTTGTGCCCACCCCCATTGGAGTTGGGGGCTCGACTCTCGAAGTTGTAGACGAATATGTCTATTTAGGACAAGTGGTCCGGTTAGGCAGGTCCAACTTCGAGAGAGAGGTCAATCGGCGAATCCAACTCGGTTGGGCAGCGTTCGGGAAACTTCGCGACGTCTTCTCGTCCAAAATACCTCAGTGCCTAAAATCGAAAGTCTTCGATAGTTGTGTGTTACCAGTGATGACATACGGCACCGAGACGTGGCCTCTCACTGTGGGCCTCATTAAAAGGCTCAAAGTCACTCAACGAGCCATGGAGCGGGCTATGCTCGGTGTTTCCCTACGAGATCGAATCAGAAATGAGGAGATCCGTAGGAGAACCAAGGTTACCGACATAGCCCATAGGATTGGCAAGTTGAAGTGGCAGTGGGCCGGGCACATAGCTCGTAGAACCGATGGCCGTTGGGGCCGAAAGGTTCTCGAGTGGAGGCCACGTACAGGCAAGCGAAGTGTCGGACGCCCGCCTACAAGGTGGACGGACGATCTGACTAAGGTCGCAGGAAGTCGCTGGATGCAGGCCGCTTCCAACAGGTCATTGTGGAGATCATTGGGGGAGGCCTATGTTCAGCAGTGGACTTCCTGTGGCTGATATGATGATATTCATAGACAGCTTATAAACCTATTTTAGTTATCGAATGTTTGTTCCTTTAGAATGACTTTTACAGTTTCAAGTTCTCAATTCGACTGCATGTTTTATTATGTTTCATTATTTTAGTTCAATATTAATTTCATTTTTGCGTGTGGTGAGTTGTTAGAAATAAGTATTGACATAAAAGATTAATTTATAACGGAAAAGGCGAATTTTAACATTTGAAACCAAGAATGTAGTTAGTTAATTTTATACTAGATTCTTATAAGTTTCTGTTATTTTAAAATAAATACCCCTTAGGCCCAATTACAACATCTTCACAAATCACATATAAAGCCTACACTTTCCTAAAAGGCCGGCAACGCCCCGAAATACCTGTGTGTGAATATTGGTGTTCATGGTGACTTCTTACTATTTAAATTTTGCCTTTACATAAAGATTACAACGGATTTTAATATATTATTTCCTATATATTTTTCATGGCTTAGAGAAAGCTCCTTACATCTTCTAGACGATTTAATCCTAGAACCATGATGTCATGTTTCTAGCATCTGGATATATTAAGAGATCCTCTTAGAAAAATCATGACTTATGGAAAAAATAAGATACACTGAAAATACATACTGCCGAGCTGCTCCAAACGTGCGGCGCGTCGCTGCCGTAGGACATCAGCGGGAAATGAATCTTGATACCTTTGTACACACCACAACACGAAACACTGCCACTCCGCCGACGGTGACCAGCAAAGAGTACCAGACCACTACCAACGGACCGCAAAAATTGACTAAATCAAAATATATCTTGCTATACCCAAATGGAACAGGGGCAATTTTATTAAATCCTCAATTCAATCGAATTTGAATCTAAAAGCAAGTAAATAAGGTCCAGAATAGTGCAGTGTGGTCTTAAATTCAACCCTAACCATAGGAGCACCAGATTTCTCAACTGTAATTGGCGGATCTGAGGGTGCAAAGAGGTGGAGTCGATGATTGGCTGCAGCAGGCGTCATGGGCGGGATGTATCGACCTTTGTCTTGTGATTTTGAAGCAAATTAAGGTGATTTTTAGCAAAAATACATTTCCGTGTACGTGTACAACTACAGTTTTTTCAGCTTAATATAAAAATATACGGTTTTGTGTGTCTTTCTACATTGAATGCGCTATAAAATATTTGTATGTGTGTATAACTTGAAATAACAATTTAATTGTGAATTTAGGCTCCGCTTAAATTATATTTAATATTCAAATACGGTAAAGAATAGCGAATTTGAATATTTTACCTTACTACACCAAATAGCAGTCAACATTACAAAGTATATAAATTTAACTAATTCATTGTGTTTAATTGATAAACAATAATTAATTATTGATAAGTGTTTTTAAGATTGCAAAAAATATATATTATTGTTTTATTTAGATTTAGAGTGCTTGTAGGATGCTTGTAAGAACTAGTTGCAAGATAATAAAACTAATATTTTTTTATCTTCTTTAAGAATCTTAATTCTTATCGCAGATTTAGTTTAATTTCACTGTTTACATTGTATCTTCATGAACTTTCGATTACTTTAAAGATTCCGTGGTCAGTCCGTCCCGTTAAAAAATATACAAAATCGACCAGAAAATTAGTTTATATTTCGACGTGATGTTCGCGTAATAACGTGTAATATTCGCGTAGTATAAAAAAAACAAGTTTTATAACAGATATACTTTTCTCAAATTTTAACAAATTCTATAACGGTTTTTTGATACATCTTTTTGATTTTTTTTTTCTGTGGAATATTCAAATTCAAGAACATTTCTGAAATTAAAAATATTAACCGATGGATTCCTGAATTTTAGCAAAATGGTATATTGAAAGATTTTTCATATTTTCAAGAAATGTTAATTACCTATTCGATGTTCGTATTTTATTTTATTAAGAAATTCTTTTAGATATTCTGAGATTCATGGAAATAAAAAAATATGAAAACGAATACCAAGACATAGCCCAAAAGGCAGAACTTAGATTGCCAAAATAGCTGTATAGAGCTACGGTACCCTACGGCTTGAATTTTTTTACGTATAACAACGGAACTAGATATGGTTTCAAAAGATCATTATTACACCCTTTTTGAGTAACAGATATAATATGTATAATCCTCATAATTTGGTGTTCGTTTAGCCGCTCTGCTTACATCAGAAGAAGAGCTTCGTGATATAACATTTCCAATGAGATATTAAGCTTTAGCAGAGACCAGAGTATATAATTTTGTAGTTGTGTACAATTTTTTTTGTTGTATGTTAGGTACGACTTGCCATTGAAACCGCAAGCCTTCAAGCGAAAGAAGCCATAAGTGTGTAGGCCTATTTCGGTTCTTTCTTATAAAATACGTTTCTCAAAATTAAAGATAAGAAGTTAAGGGCCAAAATTAGAATGATGATGATATCTAATGGAAGGACCTGAATTTATTATTTTATTTTGAGCGTGCTCAATAGAAAACCGAAACACAACATGTTCAACCGTCACTATATGTAACGCCCAGAATGGGAAATAGCTGTATAATACATGTTTTGACGTAAAGTGCTGGTATACTGACTGGTCTTTATAGTCGTAGGTTAGTACCTACGACGACCTCAGACTAGTGTTGAGTAGGACATACAAGAGGCAGTACATTTGTCCCGTACATGACGTCAAAATGTAAGAGCGGCTCAACTTTTTAATTTGTACTACTTCATAATTGGTGTACTACTTGGTCTGTAATGTCATTTCATTGGCGTGAGCCGTGAGGCAAAGTTATGACTCACAAATAAGCATAAGTACGCCTCACTTCAATTGAAGTGGGACATTGTACTGGCTCAGTACAAAAAAAAGGCTACTCTTACAAACTCTTTTTCAAGTCATGTCCTACTCAACACTACCTCAGACCAAGTAGAAGATGAGTCAAAGTAATGAGTAAGACTGGCAGCAAATAAGAGATGCCCAGGATCAGGTTTGTGAGATTAGAACAATGGTTCTTAACCGGTGATCCACGGACCACTGGTGGCCATCCTATGACCATCTTTTAAAATAATTTCATGCATGTTTTATTTAGGAGTAATTACAAAAACCTTTTATTAATTTGCATTTCGTAATATATGACATACAACCAAGCCAGTCAATCAACAGCGTGATCAATGGCTAGACAGAAATGTTGTCAAATGATCCCCCATGGCTAAAAGGTAAAGAACCACTGGATGGGCACACATCATTAGCCCACAGCAATAGGCTAAAGAAGAAAACTATCTTAGTAAAGAATCTGTATCACGTAATATAAGCTTAACACTTTGCCTCTGCACTTGCCTCAAATAGAATATTAGGGCATTAGCTAATCTGTTATTGATCATATCGCATTAGTATGATAGGCGTGACCGGGGACAGATGGCGATTCGACACCCATCGCGCCACTTGCAGCCGCAGCGCAAATCTGCGCAAATTGGGGATATTTGTCAAATTTTGACGTCAAATGTTTGTGGATTGGACAAATCTGCTGCCTCAGATGTTGATGATTACTTTTTCTAATTCAATGGAACATATTGTAACGCTGCTATTTTTCATTTCGCGTAAACCGTCTGAAATATCTGACTACGTATAGGCAATGGGCAAATGATTTTCTGAGTATAAGTATCTACCTAGTGTTCTAATAATAAGCTAGAAGGAGTTGTGATTTAAATTTTGATAAAGCAAGTAGTAAGTAGTACCTATCTAGATTTTTTAAATGCTTCTACCATTATTAACTAAATACTTATAAGTATCAAATCTTTCAAAAAACGTTTTAACCATGTAACATTTGATTCTATAGAATGAAAAGTTTCTCATAAAGAATAGTGATTTTATATTATAAACTTACTTAATTAATACGTACCTATGTACAAAATAATAACACAAATGTATACCAATTACCTACATAAATAAAAAACTGTAGGAAGTATAGAATAAGCAAAATTAGCAAAGCCACAATTTGTCAACCATTTAAAGTTTGACAGAAGCTCTTTCGCCACTTGCGTTTAAAAGTGATCCCGTTTAAAGTCGACTCGAATAACAAGGGGCCTTCTGTGTCAAATTATGAGATTTAGCAAAACATGTCAAATGAATTACACGCTTCAATTACATCTAGAAGGGGAGTTATATTAAAATCGCGGGGTTGACACACACGTGGTCATCCGATGGGGTGGCGCAAAATATGTTTTGATATGATAAATAGTACAGACAAATTGTTATTGTATTTCTAATTTACTTGGGGTCGTTATGGTAATTAATAAAGTTTTGTAAAAGTACGTTGGTTACAATTGTTTTTGTTATTTAAATTGGTTTTCACTTGTTTCTGATTAAATAACTGCCGCATCTTCCGTGCTCATTTTACTTCAAAACATTTTCGAATATTCATTTTAAAGCTCCTTAATCGAATTTTCTAAGAGAAATAGAGATGATTCACTTATATATAAAATGTATGTAAGTATATAGATTAGATACATACCTACCAAAAATATTAATCCATATTCAAATTATTACGATACTTTTTTTTTATATCATTACATCATTTTTTCCATGTTGCGCTTTTTAATAAAATTCCTTTAGATCCATGCAATTGCCTCTTATTTGTTATTAGCCAGACTTATCTATAAAAACTTCTGTGCCTGTATCAGCCCATAAACGTCAGCATATCATACCATACCATACCACATACTGCAGGGCACGAACCCCTCTACAACCAACAGTACGATTGAGAGGGGTTAGGCAATATAGTCCACCACGCTGGCCTAATGCGGATTGGCGGACTCTACATACCACAGATTTTTTTTCACAGCACTGGTATGCACTATGCAGGTTTACTCGCAATGTTTTCCTTGAACGTTAAAATTTTATTAAACAACTAGCTTTTGCCCACAACTTCGTCTTCGTTATTAAATGAATTTACAATATGTTTTATATACTTAAAAAATATTCCCCTGATTAATACACCTAGTATCACCCCCTTTCTTTCACTTTACAAACAGACAATTTTATTTATATGTATAGATCATCTATGTATAAAGTCAGAAGACAACTTTAATTTTTATTTTATTTAATAAGGCATCAATCTCCTTCCGGTGGCCACGTGCTTGCCCTCCAATATCAGATTAGCCACACGAGCGAGAAATCGCATTTTTGACGCCAACGCGCTAATATGCTTTTAATTAAACGGAACCGTAGATAACTTTATACAGAACCTATTGTACAACCCTCCACCGCAATATAAATTGCGCTATTTCGACTATGAATCGTATTTCATTTCGTATATTGTATTTTTATTTCGTAGCTTAGTTGAGAGCATCTCGTAATATTAAGATGGAAATCGCAGGTTCAGCTTATGATACGTCTCCCGTCAAACAGCAGTGTAAATGCATTGTTGTGTTCCGTTTTGAAAGATATTGTAGCCAGATTACCTACTGGATATATCAAGACTTAACATCTTATGTCTCACGATGGCGATCGCAGTAGAACGACAGGCATTGCTTTGTAATTCATGACGTGGTTTGATTTTACTGTCCATGAACGGCCGTGCCGCGTACCATCAGGTGAACAGCATACTCGTCTCGCAATTCATGGAACTTAAAAGTCTGGCTTTAGTTATTTGTGTGTACGTAGTTCTTCTATTCCTTTAATTAATAACAGCTCACTTTAGCTAATGAGATATCGTCAGGAAACCTGTGGGTTCGATATATTCACAAATCACTAGAATGTTGAAATCCTACTATATTACTACTCGTATCGACTCGTATATAAGGTCGCCGTCAAGGAGA
Source organism: Hyles euphorbiae (assembly GCA_023078785.2). NCBI lineage: Eukaryota > Metazoa > Arthropoda > Insecta > Lepidoptera > Sphingidae > Hyles > Hyles euphorbiae. The sequence goes on from CM041053.1 coordinate 5,960,398, forward strand.
CAACCAGTCACGAAATTATAAGCCTAATGTATTATGATTTACGAGCTAACCTAAAAATCATGTTTTACCAACCCAAGTATAAACTGCAGACATAAAGTGAATTAAAACTGAAATAACAATGTACGAAAGTAAACTAAGAATATTTGTATCAGGTCATATAGGTACGTCCTACGGCAGGGCACGGGTCTACTCTTCAATCGAGAATTTGATTATGAATGGTTAGACCATAATATATTCGACCACGCTGGCCTATTGCAGTCTGGCGAACTTTGGCATACCATAGAAATTCATATAAATCGCTATAGTATGCAGGTTTCCTCGCGATGTTTTCCTTCGCCATTTTCGTGCGGGGTAATTGACAATCAACACACATGACTCTGAAAAGTAGGTGTGCAGTGGGATTAAAACCCGCGGCCACCGTGAACATGTTTTCCGTTGCATATGTTCCGTTACCAACAGGCCACCAGCACCCAAAAGACATAAACGTTCAAAGGCAAAAGAAAACAGTATAATATAATCATCAATTTATTACACCTTACAAATCATATATTTACATTTCATATTCTTATATCTAAACTCTTCAAATATTATGAATTAATTAGTAGAATCAAGGTCGATGACATCCGGCGGGGTATTCCCGCTGGTGGTACTGTCCTCGCTGGGAGGATATCTTTGCTGTCAAGATCCCTCCTTTAACTTCCCGTTCTCGTTGACCTTGGTGATCCGCTCCATTACCTCGTGGTTGTATGTAGAGTGCAGCATTAGACCTAGCACGCCGGCTCTGTAGAAAAAAAAATAGGTGGGTAAGTGACGTCAGGTTGGCGAATATTAAAATTGAGGCAAATTATTCAGTAATATAAGTCAATTATAATAGTCCTGATGCACACAAATATTTTGTTGTATGTATTAGAAATTGTGATCACAGATATTTCAGGGAGGTTGAGGTTGGGTAACTTAACAATACTAACCTAGAAGCCATAGCGAGCCTAATGCTCCTCTCCTGCTCGACCAATTCATCCAGCTTGAGCCACTGGCGCACTCTCTCCATGTCGATCTCGGCTCTACGCAACTTCTCCCACTGGTAGTGCTTGAGGCAGGACTTCTTGGGAGCGCGGCAGAACTCGCCCGTCGGCTCGAACACGTTGCGTACCAACGGACAACCGCACACGTCCGTGTCGCTCACCTTTGGGTCTTTGAAGTGCTCGGGACACATCACCTATGAATTGGGAATGTCCTCAACATTTGTACAAGGTTATTTAGAGATCTATTTGGTTGCAAAGAAAAGAGCGTGTTTATTAATCAAAATTCATAAATTCAAATTGTATATGGACTATGGACGTATATCGTGACACGGACACTATTTTGGACATTTTTGTTAAAGTACCGAAAAGTTCAAAATGGCGGCCGTAGGTTACAATTATTAATTTCGGTCGTTGTAGTAGAGAAATAAAAATGGCACTAATGTAAATCTCAGTGTTTGAATAATCCATTGTGATTTTCTAATGTTCAAGATCCTCCAAATATTTTTTCTTTTGTTTTTTTTTTAACTGTTTGTTTATACCAACCCTGAGCCGCTTGCAATAAGTGCCGTTGATGGAGTTGTAGTAGTCGCAGAACATGCTCTGTCCGTCGATGCGGGTTCGATGCCGGCTGCCGAACGACGCCTGCGCCTCGTACTTCACGAAGCACTTCTCCATGTGCTTGACAGCCGTGCGCGAGTGTATCTCGTGGCCGCACGTTATGCAGTACATTGACGTTTCGTCGTCCGCGTCCTGTTTGAGAGAGTAGGAAAACACGCAATGTAAATTAATTTGATATAATATTTAGATAGTTAATAGATTTTCAGCATTTTATATGCATATTTGTAATTATGATGTTAAAAAAAGAGATTTCTCCTACCATATATGAGAAAATTTAAAAATATCAAGACAAATTATCTCGTGCTAGCGTACACTGTGTAATATCACCTACAATCATTACTAAAGCTTTTTAAAGTATTTTTTATATCTAAAGCTTACCTGATTATCGCTTGCCCAATAAGGTGAATACTACTACCTACATAGATTGAGTTCTCTAAACATCTTCCAGCTTTGTCTTATAGTAACCAAATATCCAACTGAGTATTGCACAAAATATATCGATCAGCAACAAAGCCAACGTAGCTGCGTTTGTGCGTACACGTTCACGTGCGTGCGTGCGTACGTGCGTGTGTGCGTACGTACGTGCGTGGATGCTTTAGTGTATCTGGCCATTCGCATATACTGAATACCGAACGTGTACCTTTCGAGACAAATCTGTCGTCAAATGGTGATAAATGTATTTCTTTTACTTTGCACATTTATTAATATATTACAGGTGCGTGCGTGCGTGTTTATGTACGTGCGTGCGCGTGTACCTTATCATCAGAGTACGTACGTGCGTACACATGTACCTTATCATCAGCATGCACTATAGTAGCAGTACACATATACCTTATCATCAGCATGCACTATAGTAGCAGTACACATGTACCTTATCATCAGCATGCACTATAGTAGCAGTACACGTGTACCTTATCATCAGCATGCACTATAGTAGCAGTACACATGTACCTTATCATCAGCATGCACTATAGTAGCAGTACACGTGTACCTTATCATCAGCATGCACTATAGTAGCAGTACACATGTACCTTATCATCAGCATGCACTATAGTAGCAGTACACATGTACCTTATCATCAGCGTGCACTATAGTAGCAGTCCGCGCGCGCGCCACCACGGCGTCGAGTTGCGCGTGCTGCTTGTCGAGCGCACGCAGCGCGGTCTGAGCGCGCGCCAGCCCGCCGCGCACCACCTCCAGAGCCTTGCGGTTCTGTTGCTCGGCCACGCACGCGGATAACGACCACTCTTGGATGCGCTGCGGTAGGACCTGATGACAACAGAGTAGTTATGTAACACATGCTATAGAGGGTGATATTATTTCAGCTGTGTATAAAATCAAAGATGATCAATTCAAATCCAAAGTCACTGATAACTCAAAATTAAATTAAAAAAAAAGACAATTTACTGCCATTAAGTGTATCAAGTTGAATATCAATTAATAGAATACATAAAATAATTAAAAATATTTACGTTTACAGCAACTTTTAACACATGTATTATTTTTATTCTTCATGGCCACCGTCTTTAGGCACTAGGTAGACCACTACTACATAAAGAACAATAAAATAGAGTCTTTGACAGCAACCAACAACCAGTGACTTCGCAAAGTGTGACAGGCTGACCTGGTATATCCTGGCGGTGGCTAGACGCATCCCGCACTGCGCGCCGCAGTACTTGGACCCGTAGAGCGCAGCGCGCGTGCACTGCGGCCCGTAGCACTGGCGCGCCTCCGCCGTCTGCAGGTGCGCCACGGACTCCTCGCCCTCGCCAGCCGAACGCTCGTGGTGCTTCTTCTTCACGCGGTTACTGATCACAAATGTTATATCGGACTTTTACAATTAAAGTGACTAATCCACAAAATCTTGTTTTTGGGAAACGTTAATTAAAGATTTTACTTAAATACATCGAAACAATCGAAGGATACATATTTCTGTCTGTCACGCGTCAATAGGTCCTCCTTTAATAACGGGTCGATGGAGATAGTCATTTCGAGCCAATATATGATTAAAAGCCAATATAACATTTAAGTTGCGTTTGAGTATTCAGGAGCTAAGGATATAAATAAAATCAAACAACTGTTAGTGATACTAATGACAAATCAGGTTATTAATGACCTAAATAATTTAATATATTTTTCTAAACCGGCCTTATGCTATGCTATTAAAAAAGGTATTTATTAAAAAAATTAAGTTACCTTGATTGCCTTGAAGTCTTCTTACTTGATGACGACTTCAAACTACAAACTCTCATCCTGCATCTCTGTTTCAACTTGTTACTACCGCCATATCGGTACATATCTTCACATGCATCGCAACTGTTAAACAAAACACAATTCTGTTATATAAATATTTATACCAATTTGTGATTTCTATACTATTTCTATATATTTATTTTCTATAGAGTATTTATGATATAGAGGGAGTTATGTCATACACTTGTGTCTTAAAAAACATAGATATTTTTGTTTGTAATGTTGGTAGGGCTCTTATAGTAGTGAAAATGTAAGTAATTATTTAACAGATTGCTATAAATTCCTTTAATAACCGAAAATATATTTAGCTATTATCCTTTTATAACGAGTTTGAGTGAAAAGTCTCTCATAGCTCCCGATACCCACAACACAAGACTAGATCTCAGTGCATGGTCAGGACTACATATGTATGTGACGGTTGGGTGTATTTATTAATTTATTAATACACATTTAATACATAAACTGCAGGTCATACAATCATTTTGATACAATATTTAACATATTAATAGGTCTATTGATGAAAATTTGTTTTTTTTTTAAATATGAACATATATCCAAGACTTCAAACACTTACTGCCCACAGTCATGCAGTTGTAAGCACCCTGGACAATCTCCGCACCCATCCTTGCTCATCATAGGTCTCTTTGATGATTTGTTCTCCGAGTGGTCTTTCTCTTTGCGTTTCTTCTTTCTGTCATCTCTACCTGTAACATATTAAATATTACATTAAAAAAATACTTGTAGGCACTTCATTTTTTTAATTTACCGTAAGTTAACAAGGTATCAATAGAGTATTTGACCCCATTTTTTCTTCTTTTATTTATCAAAAGTTATCCAAAATCTAACAAACCATGAATTTTGCACATTCATTCAAAAATAAATAAGCCAAAACGGCTTACATCTTGTAATGGGAATAATAGAAAAGACATGCAAAGCAAAACAATGTCACTAGGCTTAACATGTATTAAAGTGAGCTTGTGTGAAAGCAGCGTTAAAATGTGCCTACTACACTCCCACTTTTTACTTTAAATGCTAATACTACATGTTACAACTTTAATACTGTTATGATAAAAATGCTTTATTCTAATAGTATTTGTGTGTACTAAAAATAATGCTAAAAATTTATATATTTATACATACATATTTGGTGTCTCTATATTAATGTATTTTTAACCGTAAACAATTCAGTGATGACTTAATATTTACAATAAAGTTATTCTTATCCATTTTTCGGTTTACAATTATTTTTTGCCTATACTTTATTAAATATAAATATGTTATAGGATGTCAAGTTATGCCAATATTTACCTGAGTCAGCATCGTTTTCCCTTTTCTGTGGTCGGAACCTAGTCTTTAAGCTAGGATCCTCCTCTCTGCATCGTTCACAGAAGTATGTTTTTATGTATTTAGCTTCCCGTTCTGATATATTAATGCAGTCACCATGGTACCATTCTTCGCATGCATCACAGGCTCTGCAAAAAATATTGTATAATTCATTCGTGTTCATTGATGGTTCAGCTTAACATTACCTGTACAAATGCTTTAGGTAATATTCAAATTATAGTATTTTTAGACTCAGTACTATTCACCGAAATTTTCATAAGAATTTCACAAGTCTATGATTTAGTTTATTATTTGTAAATTCTCGATCTGGTTATTAAAAAATGCACATCCGTATTGGGATGTAGGTGAAAATCCTGCAAGAAAATCTTACATCATGAAACGCGAACTATCAGAAGATCGGCATATGCAGTAAGCTTGTCCCGCCTGATTTAACAACGTGGTGATCTTCGACTGTCGTTCAGGCAGATCAAACTGCTTCGCAATATCAGCCTTCTGTAAAAATAATATTGCATTATGATTTTTGAAATGCATCACACTCAAGTAAGCCATCCTGATTTCCACTTACGCTTTGCTTGTATTTCTTGTCCCCCATGTCTATGAAAATTGTTTACAACCGGTTATTATGAAAAGGGTATGTAATATTATGTCCAATAACTCTAATCATAAGTTTTTTATTTTATTTACTGTAATAGCATCATAGCTCAAATTCCTGAAAAGACAAATTCACCTTGATGAATTGATGAATTGACATTTGACATATGTCAACTGTCAACACACGAAGTCATCGACAAGCGACGATTTTTTTTTGTAGAAATTAAAAACGTTATGCTTAACCTCCAAACCAAAGTCTATTTTTATATAAATAGCTTATCTCATAAAAAAACTCAAACTATTATAGATCTAAAGACCAATGAAAAATAAAGTTTCTTGGTTAATAAAATAAAATAAATAAAAGTATATTTGTGTGCCATTGTTGGCCATCAATGAACAATGCAACAGCAGGCAACAAGAACATGTCAATTGTTGCCATAGCAACCGTAATGTTTACTTCAAGTTTGAGGTTATAGTCAGGAGAACTTAAGAAAAATATATTTTCTATAATGGAAGAATTAGATACACCGCAAATAATTACTCATATAGAAAATAATCTAAACCATTCCCTATTCGACTGCAAATGGATCCCTTGTTCTGCGAAATTTGTCGTTGTAGGTTGTTTACCAAAAGGATCTGGTACTATCGAAATTTTTGAAATAACTTCTGGTGAGGCAAGAAAAATTAAGGATATAGAAAGACCAAATTCATTTAAATGTGCCACTTTCGGAGCCAGCAGTGATGTTGAAAGGAGACTCGCTACAGGGGATTTTAAAGGAACCTTAGAAATATGGTACACCCATTTTTTTATATTACCGATCGTATTATCAATAATATTAATTTTACTATATCAGGGACCCATCTGTAGTAAGTAGTAGTGATAGTGAACCAAAAAAAATTATTGTATTGTAACTGAGTCAGAAACAATCTCAAAGAGTAGTCCTCTTTAATTTATACCAAGTCAAATAAATTTACGAATGTAATTATTGGGTAATAAATAGTTCAGTTTTGTTTAAACTAAGATATCATTTTCCTTTCAGGGATCTGGAGAAGAGCTGCCAAGTGTACATTACAAAAGAACACACAGACATAATAAATTCAATTGATGGTATGGGAGGCAGTATGGCCAATTGTGGAGCTCCTGAGATCGTCACTGGCAGCCGGGATGGTAATTTCTTTTTGTTAAATAGTTATTAAAATAATTTAAAAATATGTGCTTAATTATAAAAAAATGTTGAACCAATTCGTTTATTACATGGACTTTTTTATTTTATCCTCTAAAATATTTTCTTTTGATACAGGCACAGTAAAAGTATGGGATCCACGTCAAAGAGGTAAGCCTGTGGCCAATATGCAACCAATGAAAGGAGAGACAAAAAGAGACTGTTGGGCAGTGGCTTTCGGCAACTCATTTAATGATGCTGAGAGGATTGTTGTGGCGGGATATGACAATGGAGACTTAAAGATGTTTGATTTGCGCACCATGTCTCTTAGGTGGGAATGCAATTTGAAGAATGGGGTTAGTTATTTTAGTTTCTTACAAAATAAATAAAAAACATTAATTAAGTATTAAAAATTACATAAGTCACGTTCTTTCCATCAGGTATGCTCTGCAGAATTTGACCGCAAGGACATTCCAATGAATAAATTAGTTGCGACAACTCTAGAGGGAAAGTTTCACGTATTCGACGTAAGAACGCAGAATCCAACTAAAGGTTTTGCTCAGGTAAATATTTTAATACCAATTATTATTATAGTTAAACCCTGTTGTCATTCGTACTCTTAGTTCTAATCTACAGTGTATTTCTAGTCTTATGAAGTAAATATCAATAACCGCGAAAGTTTGACTAATCCCAGACTCGAAACATATCACTGCGCCGCATAATCATTTGTGTCAATGCGGAAATCAAACCCGCAGCCTTCGCATCATGGGCGGCTCTACCAACTGTGTCACGGAGGCTTTGCTAATTGGTATGGCTATTCGTTTTTTTTTTTTCAGGTGTTGGACAATTCGACGAAAAGCGGCACAATATGGGTGGCGCGTCACCTCCCACAAAATCGTGATCTGTTTATAACTTGCGCCGGGAACGGACAAGTTTCGCTGTGGAAATAGTACGTGCTATATTCATTATTTATTATACCTAATTACTAGGGATAGGTCTCTCATATATGAGAGGCCACCTGGGTAGGTACCACCGCAATATCTATTCTTCCACAGTACCTATTCAATATTATAGCCAGCGTAACTATTGGAAATATTGAGACAACACCATAATATGTCTGAGGAGGGCGAGCGCATTTTAATACCAACCAATTAATTCATGGTATTATTTTGTTTTGTTACTGTCCATGAGCGGTCGTATCGCTTACAGTCAGGTGAGGGGCATGCTCGTATCACCAATCATTGCATTAACAAAAACTATTAAAAAATCCTTTTATTCCAGTGAGTATCCCGACCAAAGATACCGCACGGACGCTGAAGGTGTAGCGACAGGAGTGGCCGGCAAGCTCAAGCGTCTGCAGCGCATGGTGATTAGCTCGCAACCCATCAACGCACTAGAGTGGAATAGAGATCACCTCGGCTTGGCTGTAGCCACTGCGTACGACCAGTGTATTAGGGTCCTTATTACTACCAAACTTAATCTTCAGTAACGTTCATAACGGTATCGGGAAGTGAATAGGGTTGCAAGGGTGAATAGGAACTATGTTGCTCGTGTTTGATGTTGAAATGATTTTTGATGTAGAAATGTTTTGTAATTTTAATACAGACTCCTTGATTTAAAAAAACTAGGACAGCTAGCCTGACAAAGGTTATATACTGATTTCAGACTTTCCATTTTCATGAATTGAATATTAGCAAAACTATATTAACACTTAAGGTCCATTAAAAAGCTTCGGTACCTATATTTGTAAAATACAATTTATAATGTTATCACATTATTTTTCGGGAATAGAACGTTAATAAACAAATTGTCGTACCAACTGCGCATAATATATGGACTTCCGAATGTAGGTAGGATCGGTAGTTATGTACTCTAAATGAAGTAAAATGTGATTATTTTTGCGCCACTTTGTTTAATAGGTAGTGTATCTCCGCCTAGACCTCCATATAAATCTGTGCCCCAAGCAGGAACATTTGGCTGTATAGTATAGTAATCGTAATAGTAAAATTTTGTATGGGAATTTGAACAGCGCCATTGTGAGCGTATTTGGAACTAAATTATGGCAGCAGGAAACGTTTACGATACTATAGTATGGTAATAACGATAGTTTTACTATACAAATGTATGAAAAGTGGTAGCAGGAATAATTTTTGACGTATAGTATCGCCGATTTACTATCGAGAAATACGATTGTTTTGTCACCGATATTTTTACCGTGAGAACATTATCGAGAGTATATTTTTGTATTTCTACACATCGAATTAAGGAAAAATGTGTTAATTACGGTTATGTTTAGTGTTTCCCGATGCCTTAGTGTTATTGTGTGTAATTATCTACTCCGTATTTCGCTAGTTATATGAAATTCAATGCTGCGATATGAAGTTATAATTATTGTGATACCTAACTCAAATATGAAGGTTATTTCGTAGACTATGGACTGTTTGGAATCGGAGCAACGAACTTGGGAATCTTGCGAACAAGTATGAGGATATAGAAAGTCTGGAATTTATTGTAGTTAAAAACATACCTAACCTAAAACTGTAAAAAAACTTATAAATAAAATATTTACATGGAACTTTGATTTTCGTTTTGCGTACCTACTTAATCATTTTATGTGATACTTATAAGCTTATAAGTCAATGTATAGTCGAGCAAGCTCTTAGGGCAGAGAAGTGTGAGCATATAATATGTGAAAATAATTGCCGAGGAACTTAACGAGCAAAAATATAGAGAATACTTTCATAAAGCTCTCCTCCATAAAAATGTAGAGGGATTTTATAAAACATATGTACATATCTTTATCTATAACTTAAATAATATGAGAGTTATTAATTTGCATTAATTGTTTGACAACTAATAAAATAAAAATATGCTACGTTCGGAAATCTAAACGCATAATTAATTGGAGTCATTTTTGTATATTGCGGAATAAAAGCAAGAAATATGTATTTGCTTATTAATTTATTTCCAATAACTTTCTACGTGACATTAATGCATGTTTTATATTTTTTTGTTATTTTATAATAATAATAAATTAATTTACCCACGTAGTGAACGACAATTCCGCACGAATCATTCAATAACATTCGTTCATTACCCTAGGTTATCTGTCACTATCGTAACGTAATAGCATGCCGGTACAACTCCGTATTGAACATTTTTCCATGGTATAATCTGTGGCGCAATTTGATTGCAAAACAAATCTGACAGTTCAGTGCCCCAAGCAGGAACATTTGGCTCTATAGTATAGTAATCGTAATAGTAAAATTTTGTATGGGAATTTGAACAGCGCCATTGTGAGCGTATTTGGAACTAAATTATGGCAGCAGGAAACGTTTACGATACTATAGTATGGTAATAACGATAGTTTTACTATACAAATGTATGAAAAGTGGTAGCAGGAATCATTTTTGACGTATAGTATCGCCGATTTACTATCGAGAAATACGATTGTTTTGTCACCGACATTTTTACCGTGAGAACATTATCGAGAGTATATTTTTGTATTTCTACACATCGAAATAAGGAAAAATGTGTTAATTAAGGTCATGTTTAGTGTTTCCCGATGCCTTAGTGTTATTGTGTGTAATTATCTACTTCGTATTTCGCTAGTTATATGAAATTCAATGCTGCGATATGAAGTTATAATTATTGTGATACCTAACTCAAATATGAAGGTTATTTCTTAGACTATGGACTGTTTGTAATCGGAGCAACGAACTTGGGAATCTTGCGAACAAGTATGAGGATATAGAAAGTCTGGAATTTATTGTAGTTAAAAACATACCTAACCTAAAACTGTAAAAAAACTTATAAATAAAATATTTACATGGAACTTTGATTTTCGTTTTGCGTACCTACTTAATCATTTTATGTGATACTTATAAGCTTATAAGTCAATGTATAGTCGAGCAAGCTCTTAGGGCAGAGAAGTGTGAGCATATAATATGTGAAAATAATTGCCGAGGAACTTAACGAGCAAAAATATAGAGAATACTTTCATAAAGCTCTCCTCCTTAAAAATGTAGAGGGATTTTATAAAACATATGTACATATCTTTATCTATAACTTAAATAATATGAGAGTTATTAATTTGCATTTATTGTTTGACAACTAATAAAATAAAAAAATGCTACGTTCGGAAATCTAAACGCATAATTAATTGGAGTCATTTTTGTATATTGCGGAATAAAAGCAAGAAATATGTATTTGCTTATTAATTTATTTCCAATAACCTTTCTACGCGACATTAATGCATGTTTTATATTTTTTTGTTATTTTATAATAATAATAAATTAATTTACCCACGTAGTGAACGACAATTCCGCACGAATCATTCAATAACATTCGTTCATTACCCTAGGTTATCTGTCACTATCGTAACGTAATAGTATCGAGTTCACGAGAGTATGGTTAATCGATTCATGCTACCGATATGGAGTAGTAATAGTATAGTAATCGTTGTCACGATACTATTACTATACGATACTTCAAAATGTTCCTGCTTGGGGTACAGCGTTCAGCTTGCTCCCCTCCCGCAAGCCCTGCATTCCCTTTGGTCTCCTATTGCTCTGAAAACCGGCGTCTGCGCCGCCATTTTGGCCGCCATTACAAGTTGTCAAGTTGTTTGTTGTGCGGTTTGTTGTTTATTGTGTTACTGAGATTATTACTGCGTAGTGCGTATAGTTTTAATCTTTGTTAAATAAATAGATTGTATTCAAGGATTTGTGAAAGTGCTGGAAAAAATGTTAATATTCATGTTGAGAGGATTCATAAAGTAGCAGCAAAAAATATGATTTTTCTTTTCTCACGGAGCTACATCTGTACCAGAAATAAAAGCTATATCAAGACAGCCTTACGGCATTAATATGCGACCAAGGCACATAATTCCGATAAGCTTTTAAAAAATTGGAATTAGAGACAACAAATCATCATATTTTGCGAAATCAAAACCCAGGTTAGTAACTCAAACAACTTGTACTTTATACGCTTATGTTCTCGATATTTTGATGATAATGGTAACAAAGTGTACTGTTTCTTTTTTTTGCAAATGGAACCAATAATATAGGTGGGGCGAATTTACATATATCGCCACAAATATAGTCTTGGATAGACACATATCTCATTAACAAGAAATTGATTTCTATGAAACCGATTGCCTTCATGCCAAAATGAATACATAAATACATAAATCAAATGACCAATATGTCATACTTGAAATAATAAAATAGATTAAGGTATTTGATCATTGAATTCATCAAAGTCATAATTTGTATGTGTATGTATCAGCCCATATACGTCCCACTGCAGGGCACGGGCCTACTCTACTATCGACAGTGCGATTGAGAGTGGTTAGGCCTCATAGTCATAATTTATGTTCTTTAAAATAAAATGGAATCAAAGGAAATTAACTAATTAATGTCCTTATAATCATCAGTTGTCTGAAAATTATTTTGTAAAATATTACAGTAAATAGTAATCATTTAAAATCAAAGCAAGAACATTTTAAAGTGTGTGTTTTAATTCTAATTGTATCTGTCAAGTCAACATTGTCAATTAATTTCTCTAATTTATTTTCAGTTCAAAAGCTGCGTTAAAGTTTTCTGCAGAACTATATCTGCTGCTCTCCTTTACACAACAAATTATTGTAAGTATTGAAAAATCATACAATCAGTCCATTTTATTTGATAGTTAATTTAATGCAATGTAAAAGACTTTGTTTGTGTTCATGAACTTGATGAAGATTTAAGCTTTTGTTTTGTGTCATATAAAGTAGATATAAACACTGTAGGAATTGAAACAAGTTTTTGATTTCTTATGTTTATGATTGTGCATTTTGAAACTTTTTAATAGAATGAAATAGAATCAACTATACCCCATTAGTAAGTCAAACTCAAACTATATCTTTTTGTTATTATTGATATTTTTCATTCCAGCAACATACACCAATGAAAACTCAGTCTGCTCGACGACGAATAAGACTACTGCAAAAGTGGCCTTTTAAAAAATAAATACTACTATCAATGCAGTAATAGAAAATCCGGAGTATCACACATTTTGGCCAGAAGCAATAAAAACAAGAGAAAAGTCAGTACCCTCTATAAAATATAACTATTACCATACTCCATCGGTTTAGGTACTTAACTAAATGTAAACAAACCTGAACATGTGACGCATGGTTGTTCAACATTTTATTGCAATGTCCAATTTACGAATATTTTCTTAGTCAACCAAGTAACAAGTATTTACAACAGTTAACAGCAGCTGATAACAAATAATAATTAAAAAAGACTAAAGAACAACGATGAACACTTCCAAACACTTCACCACTTTATGAAAACAGTAAGTACATTAACGCAATGAATAATAATTGGCTGCCATAGATAACATATGATGATGCTTAGTTATCCAACCTAAAGCATTATCTTTTATTTAAATGGTAGCATTACGGTAAAGTCATACTACTAGATTTTGTAGCATATTATATCTTGTAACTTTTATGAAAATGTTTTGGATGTCTGTTTAGGTCTTTTTTATAGATATATTGCATTATGCAAAATCAGATAATTTAATTATGATCTTACATAATTTAATTGTTTCCAAGCTCACACATTCATAATTATTACGATCGTTATAATAAATTGGGCATGCAATGTAGTATATATATAATAGTTATTTGCGTAAACATTTTTTGGTCTTCAATAAATTTAGAAATGAAAAATGACAATGTTAAATAACCTTTTTTATGGTTTGTTTACATTTAGTTAAGTACCTAAACTGATAGAGTATAGGTTAAAATGGTTTATGAGGGTGTGGAAGTGTTTAAAATAATATCATATTAATATATTGAGACACCACAAATATTTTAATTCCGACCCTATTGAAAAGAAAATCAGACAAATTAGTATAATTATAGATACAATGATGCTAACTGCCACACCTCCAGTTGAACCTCCAAATCTTTCATAAATAGTTTCAATTGGTATGATGATTAGACAAATATTGCTATAATTTTAAATAAATTATTCGAAAATGGAATTTATGGACAGTCAAATCATCAAAAGAAAATATGTGTTATTGGGAATATACTAAAGCAGGCTCATTGAGAAGGCACGAAAACTCACTTGCAGGCCTATGCTGCTGGGTGGTTAGTAAAGAAAGTAATTAGTTACATAAATGGTTGTGAATGCCAAGATAAGATAACGAGAGATGTAAGTCTTGGCATTTACAGTTGGATCAGTATTTGATAATTTGAGATTGTTTATAAAATTAGGCACAAGTACCTATTTGAAGGAGCAGTGATGTTGTTTAACAGCTAATACTGATAACTTAATTTAAATGTATGAATTTAAATGTATCTAAATGTTACCAAATAAGCTTTTCCAGAAAAAATAATTACGTATTTTTTCTTACATAATTGATAATATCGAAATTAATCGAGTTAATGAAATATGTGATTTGGGCATTATTCACGACCATAAACTCATATTTGACAAACATGTAGATAGAATTGTTAATAAAGCATCAAAAGCATTAGGATTTTTAATCAGAGTTTCATCAGAATTCAATTCACTTAAATGTATTAAAATACTGTATTGTTCTTTCGTACGCCGTAGCCACTTAGTGTATGCATCGTAGGTGTGGAACCCTCGGTATGAGATTTATAAATCCCGTATCGAGGCCATACAAAAGAAATTTTTACACTATTTGGACTTCAGGGCTAGACAGGTCTCTAATGATTATATTAATTGCCGTAAATCTTAGTATCTATTATTTGAAAGCTTGTTATTGGCAAATTCGTAACACACTTAAGATTTAAATATTTATGTCTGTAGGTAATTAGTCTGTAAGCTTTCTTAAAATTGTAAGATAAAATAAAATAAAAAAATAACTGGTAAGTGAAATCTAGAATAACATGTAAAAATATTTTTTCTTTAATTATTCGTTGTACAGAGTATTGACATTTCTAGAGTAACGAAAATTACTATGTTACATAAATTTCAGCAAAAATATGTATTATTTAAGTACAAAAAAACCATTAAAAATAAATCATTTAATAAATATTTTTAAGTGTTTTATTCACAATCTATATATTTTTCATCTAAAAAGTTACACTTTATTATTTTGTTAAGTTTCTTTGGATCACTTTAATGTGATTCATAGAGACTTAACAAAATAATAAAAACGAAAAAAAATATCCTATGCAGCCACGCGCAAGACTGAATACAACTGCCTTTGCCTGTATTCCTTATTTATATTAAAAAAGAATAATCTTGATAATCTGTCAACTGACATTCGTGATCGAAAGAATGAGCCGGCTATGGCTAAAGATTATAGGCCAGTTATCCGTCTGTTTCTAATTGGTCTGTGCGTAATAGTATCGAGTTCACGAGAGTATGGTTAATCGATTCATGCTACCGATATGGAGTAGTAATAGTATAGTAATCGTTGTCACGATACTATTACTATACGATACTTCAAAATGTTCCTGCTTGGGGTACAGAAGTGCCTTATGTACAGATACAATAGTATTTTATTTTTTTGCGTCTAGACAATTTATGCATCTAGTGCATATAGCAGATAGAAGTGGATTTTATGCTTAGAAATGCTAGTTACTACTGTGCGTGTTTGTGTGTCATAAAAATATAAAGAGTTACTGAGCCAATGAAATTTAATGTATATCTTATACTTTATAATTTTAGAGGAGATGAATGAAGCTACTTAGGAATAAAAAATGGAATATGCTTACTGCAAAGCCTTTGTATGTAGGCACAGTAGGTTATGACAACGCCTCACTTAATTTTTAAGCTGCGTATAATTGTATTTTACGTAAATAAACTAAGTTAAAAATATTTAATTGTTTTGTGTTACCTGGAAAATGAAACAACAAGTCAATTTTCTAACTCAAAAGATCAATTTATTATATTAGCACTTAGGTATTATAAATAAAATTAAGGCTAGTGAATTCATCTCATTACTGCTAATAATATTAGCGCAGATTGAAGTGCGCGTCGCGGTCAAGCCGTTCTCTTGATTTCTTTACAACGCCTATAACATTAAAATGTCGTTCAACTACCGAGAACAATAAATATAAACAAAGATGATCTTAATAAAGGTTAATATGAAAAATGAAAAGATTTAAAATTCTATCACATAGAGGTTTTATCTGGCAAATTAATAATGTTTGTAGTTAAACGATGAAAAATCTATTGCAACTTGAACGCGCCGCGCAGTATAGGCGATTCAGAAGCGTCATTTATATATCACCGTCCTAACAAAAATAATCCTAAATATTCCAAAAACACGTGCTTAATGACATATAACGCTGAGTTTACATACGCTACATAACACAAACTATATGGTCCGATGTTCCACTGCCACTCGACGCGTCGGCAACGCATCTCAAACTACACTGATACACTACTAAACCCCCCGATTTAAATAAGCATTTAATTTATCAAAAATCTTATTTAAAATCTAAAACAATGTAACGTGTGCAATGTGTTTACGCTCACATAACATGAATAAATTCATTAATTTAGCATTATGTCGTCCTGAAGGCAATAACTTCACGTGTTAACCGCTAACTAGTGAATCCCGAATTGTACAAAAACTAATTGTTACACTTCATCAGCTAGTTCTACTTCTATAAAACTTAAATTATTTTTTTACATCACCGAAATGCCTTTATCCGCGTATCCGCGTATCCGTGTATCCATCAGGTGGCGTTCGATGTGACAACTTGACAAACGCGTTGTAGTACATGTTTCATATCAATGCGTACCAAACTCGTCCTAACGACTCGCCACTATCCTAAGTCTAAAGTTACATAATTTAAGTCACTTATAATTAATAACCGCCTCAAGATCGTTCTCTATACCTCTACAGACTTAATAATCACACTCGCCAATCCCAATTCATTTGCCTACATTTTACCTCAATCCATTACACTTTCTCTTATCCAACAGGACTCACACCTAACTCTTCGGGGTGTGGGTTCAATACGCAGCTATTTTTTTTATGAAAGTTGATCGCATTTGAAAAGTATTTTGTACCCGTCAGAATACCGAATACTCCGTTACGAGTACTCACGTAGACACGTACTAGGGTATTTGACTTTTTCAAACCATTCAAGGAAATTTCATTTATGTAACAACACTCATTGGTTAGGGAAATAGGATTTTTTTCACGTTTAAAATAAATAATGATAACAATTAACTAAAATTTATCTAAGTTTTTCAGTCAAATACCCTATAACAATAATTTGTTACATTTATGGCCGTTGCATAAACATAAATGTTTAGAAATGTCCACTTACAATTCTGTATATAAGATCCAACCAATGGCTGTATAAAATGCTGAATACACAAAAACTAAATATTTATCAGCTTCTTAATACTACAGAAATAATTATTTTGTGGTTATATCGAAACATTTAAATTTATGTTCGTTAATCAGCTATCACAAACAAATTACTAGATACAACTGATTATATTTTAATCCAACTTTCTTTTTAATCACAATCTTTGCTGTTGACAAAAAAATATTACTAAAATTGTCTGTCGACAGAAATCAACAGTATCAACCAAATTTCTTGAATATACAGGCTGGTCTGAAAACTTAATGCGTAAGCTAGGTAGCAGTACAAGCATAATTAAATATAACTTTCTAACAATGTCACATTGCAAATGACAAAATAATTAACAGCTCGAACACTCTACATCAAAACCAGAATTTTACAGAAAAGTCATTGAGACAGTTTAGATGTTTTAAAATCTCCGTTATTTCCTGGATTTAATTGATGACGGTATTTTCAATTTAAACAAAATTTCTTATGACAATGACATAGTGAAATAGTTAATTAAAACTCTTGTCTTGATATGGAGTAATACAGAGTTTTTGCCAGCTAAATCTATTCAGGACTCCCTTTAACAGAGGAACGCTATGTAAACCCACATAAATAATTGCCTATTAGTAGCGTATCAAAGTGGAAATAAAATTATATATTTACATTTAATTATCTCGCAATGTTAATAAATTGCGGCGATAGTACATATGAGCTTGTAATTTAACATTATCCACAAGTAACAAACGTGGGATAACCTTCGTACAGTTACAATTAATTTAGTTGTTTTCATTGAGATGAAGTCATTCGTTTTTTTCTGTACCACACTTATTATAACATAAGAATCACCAGTATAGTTTTAACACCAAATTTTTTACTTAGACAGCCAACATAAATTATTGAATTTAGCAAAAACTTTTTTTTTCAAAAAGCATCTTTCAAAACTGTCTTGGCAATCTATTTCTTTTTAGGATTGTTTTCCTTCACCATAAAATTGTTTATAAAGATATGATTCTGATTTATTTTTTTACATAGCAAATGTTAATTTGTCAGAATCATTACAACAAATCTGTAAGCTGGTGTTAAAACTGCACTTTGAACATACCAATATCTCATTAATTATTGTTTTGCCAAATAATTCCCGGCCAATCGTAATTAAACAAAAGTAAAGTGTGCAAGTGAATTCACATACTATGCGGTTCAACTAAGAATAGGACTGACCCTGCGCCATATTGGTTCGTAGTAGCTGTCAAATCGCACAATTTAGGTAGGGTGAGCAAAACAAGATTTCTTAAAATAATATTTTTGTTGAATAGAAATAATATTTTTAATACTTAATAATTCGTAAAAAAATTAATGAATGAATAATGTCGTGTTATAGTTACTCTCTGGCGAATAATTGCATATGAAGTAAATAAAAAATTAAAAAAATATACTTTTTTAAGCTATTTATGACTAAACATTCTTGTTTATGTGTCCATATAACATTTTGTAATTGTTTTAATTTATTTAGTTAATTTATGTTCAAGAATTTAACTATGTGAAAAAAAAATATAATTGATGCGTAAAAATTTTTTTGTTGCTAACCATACTTTTCGTGTGATATTTGACAACTAGAGGTCATTGACGTTCCTATTCTTATTTGAAACGCATAGTAACATGCCGTACTAAATAAAAGCATTCATTTCATCCACAACCACAACAAACAAAATCGCCACGCCAATGTACAAAGCTAAGACATACTCTCAATTTTGCGTCCCCTATTTTACATACACTGCGACCTACACGAGTATAACAGACACTGTAAACACTTCAATATTACGCACATAACACAAATATAAATATTAGCTTCATAAATATATTGTATTTTATAAATTATAATTTTCGATATATACTTTTTTTCTTATAATTTTATTGAAAGTGACAAGTGACAGACTGCGTTACAATAAATCCAAAGAGGTCGAAACTGTTACACGTATTATATGCAGTAGGATGTTAGAGATTCCGTGGTGGAATCTGTGGCGTCTACCATGAGGTATCCTCAAGCGTGTGAGGATCGCCATGGCCGCGTTTGTAGCAGAAGCCGGTGTCGTCGATATAACGTTCACTTATAAACTATCAATGGGATACCGCATCGTGTTCGACGGGCGCCGTTTATAATGCACTTCGTGTACGCACTCTTCAGGCACGGATATCAACCTGTAACAAGCAAATTACATTTTACTGAAAATGTGTCCATTTTTTTAAACTATAAGTCAAGAGTACGTTTATTAGACACGAAACATAACATACATAATATCTGTGGCCTGGTGCTAAAAGGGCCAATGTACGTTTTTGTACGAAACGAGATTGTAATGCCAGTTTAGTGTAAAAGTATGATATTTTTTTGTGCTAAAAGGGCGTTAGTGTATTAACAATCATTGAAAAGTTACTACGTAAAAAAGGTTAATGTGTGGCCAAATAAAAGTAAAATATTTTTGCAATACTACAATATAACACCTAAATCACTGAAAATAATGATTATTGATATTGGCCCTATTAGCACCAGGCCACAGATATTATTATAAGTGTAGTGTATCTGGCCACTGTAATGTTATGTATTTGGCCACTCGTTTAAACTGAATACCGAAATTTGTATTTTTTAGAAAATTCTGTCATTATTATATTGTCATGTTGATATGTTTTATTCTACACATTTATTAATATATTACAATAAGTGCCTGTACGCGTACCTGTGCGCGTTGGAGATTCAGTCGAGGTTGTCCTGGAAGATGAGTCGCACGTACCCAGGCGAGCCTTGCAGCGGCTCAGCACAGAACGGACATATGGCGCGGAACCCGTTAGTTCCGTGGGGTATGTCCACGCTGGCCCAGTACTTGACGGTGCGTTCCGAAGCCATGTGTCCGCACGGGTTGAACGCGTAGGTGGGCGGGGCGGCGTCCACGTAGAAGGCAGGTTCGAGGCCCATGCAGACGCGCACCACGGGTCCCTGCGTGAGGCACATGGGGCAGCGGCGCGCGCCCTCCCCGCCGTCCGCGCCCCACGAGTGCTCGCCCTGCACGTGTCCGCAGTGCAGGTACACGTACGGCTGGTTGAGCTCCACGCCGGGCGGCGGCGCCCCCGCACCTGCCCCCGCGCCCCCCGCACCACCCGCGCACACCTTGCGAGGGATCACCAGCGTGTTGAGTCCCACGGGGCATTGCGGCCGACCCGCATTCAACTCGTCCACTAGCGCTTCGAGGTCACGCTTCGTCTGTAAACATAGTTAGAGGTTCATACCAAAATCCAAGAAATTCTTGAAAAAATACTATTGATTTTTTTTCGAATGGCATTTGACCGGCTGGACAGCGCGGAGTTAACACTTACCATCAGGCGAAATTTAACTATCATGCCGGGGGCAGTATAAACAAATACATCCATATTTAGCTATTAATTTTCCCTAACTGCTTTAGGCGTTAAAAATGATAATAATGATGATAATTACAATGATGACGATTATAGTATTTCATCCACTATTAGTCATACGGTAATATTTACGAATCAAGGTGAACCATACAACTCATATCATACTAGATATAATTTTTAGTTTAAAAAAAAAGCCGCTAACATACCATATATAATCATGAATGGCGCCACAAACACAGTAATAGAATGAATTTCTAGAATCCCAATCTAGTTTACGTGAATCACTAGATAGTTGCTAAATGCTAATCATTCATGATTCATAGGGGAATTATTATTTCGACATGTTTCATCAGATAATTAAAGGAAATCTATCGTATATACGCACCGGTGAATTCTTAAGCCCTTCAGCGCTTCTCCACAATAGCGTTGCTCCACATAAGTCAATCATTGTACCATCTCTTAGAACATTTGTCTCTGCCTGGCAAGGTAGACCCTGAAACAAGTATTAATGCATTAAACATACTTTCCAAGCAAATAAAGTATTTACATTTAAATTTGGATAGATAAAGAAATAATATCGTAATGACTGTATTATGTAAATTTTGAAGTAATGATACAATTACAATTAAAGAATTAAAAATTGTGAAAGATTTGACAAATAATGTTGTAAAGTGCATGGTGGCCTGTTGGTAAACGGACAAGACGCGGCTGCCAACATGTTCACGGTGGTCGCGGGTTCGAATCCCAGGGCACACCTCTGACTTTTCGGAGTCATGTGTGTATTGATAGTCAATCACCACGCACTAAAACGTTGAAGGAAAACATCGTGAGGAAACCTGCATACCATAGCGATTCATAAGAATTTCTATGGTATGTAAGTCCGCCAACCCGCACTAAGCCAGCGTGGTGGACTATATGGCCTAACCACTCTCAATCGTATTCTCGATTGTAGAGTAGGCCCGTGCCCTGCAGTGGGACGTATATGGGCTGATACAGATACAGAAACATTTCATGAATTAATACGACGTCAAATATCGATAACGCAAAATTAATTTATTTAAGCCATTGTTACAAATGGTACGGAAATCCTTATTAGATATGTTTACCATTTCTAAATATTGGGAAGCCTCCCTCTTTTCCAATATTGAAAAACCCACAATAAAAATAGTATTGTTAATGGCCTCATTTAAATGTTATCTTACTAATTCAATGAATATTATAAAGCGGAAGTTTGTTATTTATGGGCCGCCAGAATGCTAACTTTGACAGGAAAAATAACATCTTTTTTTTCCTTCCGCTTCATTCCGCGAGCTCTTGGAATTTGAGTTCAAATTTCGAATGCATCCAACTCATGAATCCATGGTATTTTATTAAACATTCACCCACATCAGACCTATCCTCAAATCAAGATCAATATAGTCTTGAAGATATCTTGTGTATTAGAAACTACGAAAACTTTGGTTTCGCATCCGAAGCAAATATTTGTGGATATATTTGTGGATCACGCAAACATTTCGCCGAACGACAAACACAAACATTTGTCAAACAGCGCCCCAGAAGCTTTTATATTACATTGTCTTTCATTTTATCCGTACTTGACTATCTTCTATGAGGTTTTAGGCTCTTTTAATCCGATTCGTCTGCCTTAATCTAGACACTATGATTTTGAAGTTTTATAATAAATAAATAACACCCAACTGTCACATAAAAACTCCTGACCCCTCTCTAAGATCGGCACTTGTGTCGTGGGTATCATTAACTTTGGGAGACTTTTCGGTCTTACACTCAAACCCGAAAGAAATATTTGTGGGCCGCACAAACATTTGTCTCCGTGCCGGGATCGAACCGCGTCCTTTCGTTTTACAGGCGG
This sequence comes from Hyles euphorbiae, assembly GCA_023078785.2. Classification (NCBI taxonomy): domain Eukaryota; kingdom Metazoa; phylum Arthropoda; class Insecta; order Lepidoptera; family Sphingidae; genus Hyles; species Hyles euphorbiae. Next base: position 5,983,009 of record CM041053.1, read on the forward strand.
CGTCTAACCACCTACGCCACGGAGGCTGACATAACATCTAACTTAGACAAAATTGCCGTAAATCGCTGGATGCAAGCCTATTCCAATAACTCGCTGTGAAGACCCTTAGGAAACATAAAGATACGTTACGTTGAGCAGTAGACTGTCTGTGACTGAAGTAAGATAGTCATAAGTCGCTGGATGCAGGCCTATTTCAACAGCTCGCTGTGGGGACCCTTAGGAGAGATCTATGTTCAGCAGTAGACTCTCTGTAGCTGAAGCAAGACATTCACACACAAAGAGGGAGACAGCAATCAAGTTACCTTCTGTTGTGCCGAGCGGCTCTCTCGGAGCGAGAACACGGCGCCGCCGACGGATGTCTCGCGCCAGGGCCCGCAGGTGGCGCTGCCGCCGCAGAAGTCGCCGCGCGGGTGCATGATCAGGACTCCGTTCGTCGTCAGACCGTCGATCTCGTGGTTCTCCGTCCATTTTGTTGCTTTCTCCTGGGAATGCGTGAAAAAGATGTTAAGATATTGCCTTTTAGATCAAAATGAGGGAGTTACTTGGTGAAAAAAGTATAAAAAAACTAAAACTGTAATGAGTAATCTATCATGTGACTGTCCCGTCCTCACACTCGCCACTGCAACTTGTAAGCCAGGATCAACAGTGGCACGCCTTTTTATGACACCGAGCATTGAAGCTCGGCGGGCTTCCAGGAATGTCTAACTTGTCTTAAACCGCAACGAAATTAATCATGAAGTAATCATGAGGAGTTGTAAATATTTAATCTATAATGAGTCTAGGACCTTCTAGCCATTAGTTTTACTGAGTCAGCACAAAGCTCTTATTATAGACTTGGCAATAGGGCCAATACCGTATTTTGGCTAGTTTAATAAATATGCAGTTCCTCAAAATAATTTTAACAAATTCAATTTATTTAACAGACTATCCCGAATATTGTACTAACATCATACAATTGAACCTTACTGTTTCCCACAATAATCTATAGCGATTTCCGACGCCATTTCTTTGCGGATGCTATTGTTGCAAGACAATACATAATTACACATTACTCCATGAGAAAAATTATAACTGTAAATGCTGTAGAATAATACGTTTCTTATTTCATTCAGCCGAGTGGTAGTGACTTATAGTTAGATAATACCATGCAGTAATCCACTGACGTGACGTCATTAGCAGTTTCAACGCTTAAAGGTTCACCATTGACGTCACACGCGCATATCAGCTGCAGTAACTAGCTCAAACTGGTTACGCGCTAACTAATAAATTAAATCCTATGACACGATTTTCTGGCTTTTTTTTTAATCTTATTTGTATACTGAGTTATCAACAAATTAGAACAGCCATTGTCATGAAGTCTTCGTGGTAGGTCTCTCATATGTGAGAGGCCGCCTGGGTAGGTACCACCGCAATGTCTATTTCTCCCGCCAAACAGCAGTGTAAATGCACTGTTGTGTTTCAGTTTGAAGGACATTGTAGCCAGAGTAATTACTGGACATATTGAGACTTAACATCTTATGTCTCAGGATGGCGAGCGCAGTAGAATGCCAAGCATAGCTTTGTAATTCAAGGTGCTGTTTGGTTTTGTTACTGTTCATGAGCAATCGTATCGCTTACCACCAGACGAAAGGCATGCTAGTTTCGCCATTCATAGCAATAAAAAAAAACACTAGAAATGCCAGAAGAACTAGAGTTCCTAACACCAACATCGACAGTGCGTATAATATTTGTAAGAGACAGTTTTTGCATTTAGTAATTCGGTACCATGGTACGGATTCGTTGATAACAGTACATACCCCTCGTTCATTCAATTTAGTAAGTCTAGACTTACAGAACTTTCAGCATACAATATTGAAGTCTGGCTCATTTTGCCTGCATACGATTTCTGCTTTATTATTTGGGACTGGTCACGGAATTCGTATTTGTTGATCATACCATAAACTTATTTTAATTAGGTAAATTCCCTTATACTAATTTATACATGTGAAAGTTTATGTGGATGTATGCTTATTATCGAAAAAAAAAAATATTAGGAATTATTCCTTAGGAATTATAGCTAAACTAAATGCCTTTGCATGGCGTATGTTAATTGGAGAGGTTTTATGGACCCAGCATGCAGTGGCCTGATTAATAGGGAATAGAATTTGTAAAATAACTACCAAGGAAAAGCCAGATCACACCACTTGTAAATACATATATTATTTTCTAACTCGTAAACAATAATACTACAGCAAATTATGAGCAATTTATCTCTCCACTAAGATATAGGGCAAAACGGCCGTCTAACGTGACTGCAAATAATCATCTTGTTTTGAATGGACATCGACAGTTAGCCCGAGGTGGCCATTACAATAGTACCAACGTGGGTGGACTGGCCCAAACCGGCCCCGGGCCAAACATGTGCCTAATACCTCGAGAAATTTCTCACACGCATTTGAAAAGTTGATATAAACAGCCGTTGAAAAATATGATCAACCGATTCGATTTATTCGAACGAATCGACAAATTAAAGTTTACGGTTTATAGGCAAAATATAATTACGTTACGTATCTAATGTTTTTTTTTATTACAATGAATGGCAAGACGTTAGACGAGCATGCCGTTTACCTGATGGTAAGCGATATAACCGCTCATGGACAGTGGCAAAACCAAACAACACCTTGAATTACAAAGCAATGCTTGGCATTCCACTGCACTCGCCACCCAAAGACATAAGGTGTTAGATCTCAATATGTCCAGGAGTTACTAAAATGTCCTTCACAACGACACACAACAATGCATTTACAGTCCTATTTGGCGGGAGAAATAAACATTATGGTGGTACCTACCCAGGCGGCCTCTCACATAATATGAGATACCTACCTATCACCAGAATATTGTATTTTAATATGACCCACATTTTTTTTTACTCAACTACTTCAATCATAATGGACCTTTACAAATGCAATATCCTTTACCTACCCTCCTCTGGCGACTGGCATATACAATGCGATAGGCGCAACAAGTTCGTGCCTGTTCCAGGAAATATTTGGGTAATAATATTACAAATGGGCGCTTGGAGATAAATGTGGGGTAAGCCCAAAACAGATCAAATCATGTTGTAACCGGTACTAAAAATGTAACAATTGACGATAATGGGATACTAATCACGCTTAGTATAAAAAAATTGGATGAATAACATTTTTTTTTATGTAAATCCATATAATTTATAGCAAATCGAGGCTTCGGTACAGAAATAAGCTCAAAAACTTCTGTAGCACTTTCAGCATGAAGTAAAGCAACGCGAATCTACTTAAATATTTTTATAATATTTCCTCGACTAACGAGTCAGGGGCCCTACTATATTCATCCGAACGAACGAACGAAAAAACGAACGAAGTTCGAAACTTCGGACAAACGAAGTTTTTTATACGATACGAATGTATCTATTCTGTAAAAGTTTGAATTTGTATAACGTACACCGTAACTATAAGTCTATGATTACGACCATAAATCAATAACGACCATAAGTTTTATGTAGGTACATTCGTATCGTATATAAACTTTGACCATCCGAAGTTTCGAACTTCGTTTCGTTGAATATAGTAGGGCCCCAGGACGCAGGTTATTCGTAGACAGTTTTAAAATCTATTTTATTTATTTAATGTTTAGTCCCTTTCTAATGACTTTCAATTTAGTTTCAGCGAAGAAGACCAAACATTCGATAACTAAAATAGCCTTAAACCCGTCGATAAATAAGGTTGCAAGTCTATATTCATTAGAATCCATCAAAAAGTTGCCTTGAAGAGATCGCCGTTAGCAATGAGGCCGCCGTTTGTACTTATATGTAGCTATAGGTCCCTGAGTTGTAAAATTATTTTACTATGTTTAGTACATTTTTTTATGAACCTATAATGTCCCACTGGTTGGCAAAGGTCTCCCCAACTCCTTCCATCTGTCTAGTTTCTGCCGTTGCCGTCCATACGCTGCTCAAATTGTCAAGGTCGTCACGCCATCATTAATTGAAATGGGATTGGGTGGGACACGTCACCAGGATGCACCTGAAAAGGGGGGCGAAAATTGCCACACAATGGACGCTCCCGGATGGCAGGAGGCCACGAGGTAGACCTAGGAGGAGATGGCGTGACGATAAATAAATATTCAGTGAATACTCACTCCCAGAAAGATGTTCCTGGAGGAGTCGAACCCGGCGGCGTATATGCGACAGTTGTTGACGTCCACGCGGTCCGCTATGATGCGGCACGCGAACCGCGATATCGTGCTCTGCAGCACCTTTGTGTCGCCGCTCTTGTCGCCAGCCACCGTGTCCATCACCACGAAGTCTATCGGGGATTCCGACGATCTGCCGATCTGTAACACAAGGACAATTCATTATTTAATGAGATTTTTATTGTACTGTATCGACCCATATGTCCTGGTGCAAAGCATGGGCAAATTCAAATTATAATGATACTTTGTTCACCACACAAACTAATAAGTTATCAGTACTGCACTTTTTAATAAAATATCGTTTAGATCCATGCTCCTGCCTTCTATTTATTATAAGCCCATTAGTTGGATTTTTCAAAAAAAAAAGACTTCTGTATCTACATCAGCCCATATATTATTATATACGTCCCACTGCAGGGCTCGGGCTTCCTCTACAATCGAGAGTACGATTGAGGGTGGTAAGGCCTTGTAGTTGGGATAGTGCGGGTTGCCGGACTTTACATACCAATGAAATTCATAAAAATCGCTATGGTATGCAGGTTTCCTTACGATGTTTTCCTTCAGCATTATAGTGCGTGGTGATGACTATCAACGACATGACTCCGAAAAGTCGGGGGTGTGTCCAGCGATCACCGTGAACATGTTGGCAGACGCATCTGGTCTGGTTACCAAATACCAATAGGGCAGACGCATCTGGTCTGGTTACCAATAGGCCACCACGCACTTGAAATGACGTCGACACAATAATGCCGGCGTAGATGTACTTGTAGAGCAAAATAAAAAAAAATCGCCTACTGCCATATGAGTGAATGCCTACAGGTAAAATTGAGTGTTATTTTGGTTCCATTTATTTCATTCGTATTAATAAAATTAATATAGTTCTACAATGTTTAAGTTTGATAATAATAGAATACATTAACATAATTACCTTTCGCCCTTAATTACAATGACATTCAACTTAATTACATTAGCGCATAGCATAATTAACCTTTCAGTTTAAACTCCAAGCATAATTGATTAAAGAAAATAATTTGTTTTAATGAATTGTTCAGACATGCCCTTTTGTATGGCAGAATACGCAGATTAGCATATTAAATATACTCATTTGATTAAAGTATAAAATAAAAGGCTGATATCAATTTAATATAACGAAGTATGTTGGGAGAACTTCAAAGCGAGTTCATATAATGTACTTAGCTAAAACCTTTCTCGTAAGTTTTGCATGTGACGTGAAAAACCCAATTACATTAGGTAAACGCAAACGGGCAAAAATCCATGAATATAAAATAAGCCAAATCTGCAACTTGTTACGCCCGATTAGAATAATGACCGCGCGTAAAACTTTTAAAGGGTAATTTTACGAGCGAGTAAAGCGGGTTTTATTTACACGTGTGCCCCTGGGCCGGTGTGTAGGTAATAGCCGATAGACTAGATTGAAAAGCGGTAACGCCACACTGTAGTTAGTGAATGGGCAGGCTAGATCAGGGTGGTACCGGTGTCTCACAAGGAACCGACGTAAACGGACTATTTTGCTGTCTATTTCGTTCCGTAAATGAGATTGCCGGAGGCGCAATAGGCGTTTCCACCTCTCGTCCTATTCCTGATTCTTTCTCATGTCATTTAAAAAATCCGGTGACACTTGAAACTTTCAAACCAGTGTTGTAACTTGTAGATATTTAAAGACGGAAGACTTAATTACTATAAGGTTGTCCGTTTGCTCATTTGCTCTATGCAACAAAAGACCGGTGGATAGTGAGCAGATGGCGATCAGCCGGCGGATGCTCGGCGGGTGTGAAGGCTGCGTTACGTCAGCCGTTCCGGAGTGCGCGTGCGCCGCTCTGATTGTGTCCGGCAAGGAGCGCACCTTCGCAGGATACTTTACAAATCACTCGGTAATATCTGCCCACGCCCCTCTACAAGGTCTTCTAATTATGTATTTTTTGTCCCTACAGCACACATATCATCATGATTTTGGAAGTTGTATGCATGAAGAGCAAATAAAACAAAAGCTATATGTCAGGATTGAGAAAAATGAAATTTCCTATGATTGTTACACATGTATATTTGATAAACTTCTCATTTTTACGATTTTCACGCTGACGTCAATGATTGAGGTTGTTGCATACGTCTATCACAATATAATAACAGTTGTAAACCGCGTTATCTCGTGAAAGCAGCAATACGTAAACGTAATCGACGTCAAAGAAAAAAATCTAATTTCGATACTGGAAAAAACTGGATCCAACTGCAATACGGAAGCTATTTAATAGTAAATCATTCAATTCCATTATCTGATGTTAGTATTAAAATAATATCGTGACTGTCGGCGAATCCCCTCGGCGCAGCACGTAAATCTCCTGCTTGGACTGATATTGCATTCGTATCAAAGGGAATTGATTATCGTTTTCTTTATGTTTCTCTTGATATTGTTGCATAATACTTACAAAGCAATTTCTAGATTCATTTAATGGAACCATTTTGCTATCTCTTTGTTCAGCATTGACACTCAGTAGAAATTCTAAACAAGGGATGTATTGTTATTAGCCCTTCGCTATAATACTTTAGATTTACTTGTCCTATTTATCCAAAGCCGTTTCAGCTATGTTACTCCAATACAAATTATTTTAGTCTTAGACAAACAAATTTACAAAAAAATAGCTTAGATCAAAAATCTTAAGGAACAATATCCGTGGCACCTGAATTGTAAATTATAGTATTGATATGCTACACTAACCAAACATACTACGGGGAACTTATGTTTCAGTTAGGTGTATAAATCACAAAGCACTTTCACGTCCAAATAAAAGTGGCCTTTTAAGCCAAAATAACTGGAAACGCGACGAAATTAAACGTGAATTTCCTTAACGTCCAAATTTTTCGAGTTCCAACACTGAATCGTCGCGACACGCTCCTAAATTCGTCTCTTGGCATGGATATTATTGCCTGTAGTGTAGCGCTAAATCGATGGTCAAGACATTTTATTTTTGTTGTGAACCAAAGTTATTGTTAAAAACAGCATGATATTCTTTAATTTAGCTTTGCGACATAGCCAACGAGTCTGATCGAACGCACTGCGCATAAAAAAGTAGATGCGAAAATTCAAATTCCTAATTTTAATTCCTATCGAACCAGTAGCTAAATTCAAGGGTTCCTTATTAAAACCCTTGAGATTCCGACGATGGTTATGGTAATGTAATTTCTAGTTATTAGAAGCGGGACTGGGAGTATTTGCTTGATTGCGTAGCAACTGATTATACTTTTACAAGGCTTCTTTTGAAACCAGTCAATGATATGATATTGATGTCTGCTATTCAATAGTAGTAATTTATTCGTTCATTTTATTATCTACAGAGTAATAGCAAGGCTATTGCCTTAGATATAGACACGTGCTTCTTGAAATCATTACTATTATTGAAGCAGCATCCATTGGCAAACCAGTAGATCATGAAATTAAAATTGGGTAGATACAGACATACATTAAAAAAGAAATATCTTAGCGCACAAAAACACTGCGATCCCACACAGTAGCATAAACATGAATCCGATAATACCGCTTGACAATTTATACGTAATTGATTGACGCAACAGGCAATTTTGATAGATGATGATGAAATATCGACTCCCACACCGCACCGGGATCTCATTACGCCTTTATTTGCGGTGTAGGTGGTGTATAGACAGTGGTATAAGAATGCAGATTAGCGTGATCGACACCGCATTGCCGATGTTGGGTAACCAGGGCGGCCGGGACGGCGCCTTGCGTCACCACCACACCGCAACGCACCACATTACATTGTGTGCACTTGTCAACTAAACCAGACAATCGATATGGTAAAGGCTTAATGGAATTGTAGGTAACTACAACTAATTCGGTACCAATTCGACCGCAGATTTAATCGATTTTTGACTGACGCCTTTTATGACAATTCAAAGAGCCTGCAATTCAGCACACATTTCGTCCTTAATATTCTTTGATGAGTCTTTAATTTACCAACATGAAAAGCATAATACTTTTTTCACATTAGTAGCCAAGTTATAAACTAAGGTAGGGCAAAATTTCTAGACCTGTAATGAAAACCTCTTTAAAAACTTCAAAGTTTTAATACCCTTGAGTCTCCTGTTCGTGTAAAGGAATTTAAGAGGATTATATTTCATTTAAAGAATTCTCGAAGTATAAACTTAATTTAGGTTATAATTTTTAAAATAAAAGTAAGAAACGCAATTTATTATAGAAGATTTTTTCAACTAACTCAAAAATACCTGTACCTGTTTTTATTTTTCGATTTTCGTGACTTGTGGGGAATTACTAAACATTGGTATTCAATTAAACTTCCTTAAACTGTAAACATATAAGAGCCTAAACTGATCTTCGTCAAACAAACCAACACAAGATTATTACACCATGATTTATGGTAACCACGACCTAACAAAACTCATCGGGTGAAGATTTAATCAGAAATGCCTACGGCAACTGTATTGGAATTCCCAACGAGTAGTATGTATTTCTTATTTTCTTGGTCGAAATTCCCACACTGATAAATTACGAAGAGGGTGTGAACAAGATATACGTAATTAATCTGATAACACTGATATCAAACATGTAGTAGAGATAAATTCTGATAATGTTTACATTTAAGCGACGCGGTTGCATATCAAATCGAAGACCTCGTAAAGATCATAGTAAATTGGTAGATAACGAGACGATGCCAAAAGATGTGTAGAACTATGTTCAGCAATATAATAATAATTAATACACCCAACAATTCCATACATAACCATGACCCCATAGTAAGATCAATTACTCGTAAATCTTTTGTCGTTAATATCAGGAACTACGAAATTTTTCACTCTCTCAAATACCCTGGGGCCCTACTATATTCATCGAACGAACGAACGAACGAACGAAGGACCCTACTATATTCAACGAAACGAAGTTCGAAACTTCGGATGATCAAAGTTTATATACGATACGAATCTACCTACATAAAACTTATGGTCGTTATTGATTTATGGTCGTAACCATAGACTTATAGTTACGGTGTACGTTATATATATACATTCGTATCGTATAAAAAACTTCGTTTGTCCGAAGTTTCGAACTTCGTTTCGTTGAATATAGTAGGGTCCTTCGTTCGTTCGTTCGTTCGTTCGATGAATATAGTAGGGCCCCTGATCCGAAACGAATATTTGTAGATCGCACAAACATTTGTATCGATGCGGGGATTGTGTCCGCGGCCTTTTGTTTCATAGTCAGCGCTAATCAACTGCGCCACAGGGTATTTCGATCAATTTCCTTGTCTCGTGATGATGATGATTGTTTATCAGTCACTACTTAAGTGTCGTTGCTCTTTCACGAATTGGTTTAACATTTAAGTCTTCGTTCATAATTTTCTATTTTAACAGGACCCTCGATTGAGGAGTCCCATAAAATGTGTAATAAAGACGAATAATATTTAAACCCGAGTTTTAACAGAGAAATGCCGTGATTAACCGCGTAACATCCTGATTACACAAAAGCTATTACGGAGAGACAGCTGTGTCTGGTGTGGGTTGAACGAGTTGTGACTCGTGTACATTTTTTCGTACAAACCACAGAATAAGAGCATCGGGCGTGACGAAAGAACAAAGATTGACGCGGGCTCGTTTCCAGCAATCTGATACGGGGGTCCGTGCCGTCTCTCAACGCGTAACAGCCTTGCACTTGCATTCAATGTTAAATCTACACCAGAGAGTCGTATGAAAACGGCTAGTGATATGCTAATATAATTTTGAACAGTTTTCTAAAGATATTATCTGTACATGTAATTTGAAAGCATATTGGTGAATAATCAAAAATTATTTTGGGCACCTTCTGCTGATATTTTTTGAAAACTAGCAAGGTGTGTGTTGCTAGAAATCAATCAAATCCTTTCGTAAAGGTAGTTTCCAATCAAAGACATGGTTCCGAAAGAATGTCAAGAACACAAATTGCTCGTTTGCCTTACAATGGAAAGGAAGTTTCACACCTAATTCCATTTCATATGCCTACGTTTTGAAAGCTAAATCGACCCTCAAAAAATCAGCAAGGTCCGTACCTGGAGGTTTTAAATGATATAGCATCCGGCCGGTGCACCGTTACACAGTTTTATACTCTACGAAGCACCGAGACCGAGCGATCTCACTACGGTCAGGTAATAACCAAAACCATTGATAATTACACTGCGGGGATATGAGAATACTTTAATGGCGAAAGAAATCTGCGGATCATTTTAGAGACAACATTTAGCTGGAAGGAAACAAAGAGTTTGAAGGAAACCGAGAAACAATCTTATATCCATGGTTCAATATTTTGTAAAGAAAACGAACGATTTGTGAGTACAGAAATAGCTAAAGTAATACCTTTAAATAATTAATTATTTATGGTAATAATTCTTAACGAATGACTATAACTAAAACCATCTCTAACAATTGAGTTCACATATTTTATTGTATTATTTATGTCGTTAATTCCGAAAACATTTTTAATCTCTGATGAGTCAAAAAGTGGCATAAAAACTCAGTTGTTAGTGTTTTGTTTCATCTGTACATTAATCCTGACTAGGAACGCAATTCGTAGAAAATAATGTCCTACATTTGCACTAGCTAAAAATAAGTACGGCATCATTGGAGAAACAAGAGCTTAAATGTTTGCAATGCTACACAAGCTAAATAACTTTGAGTAGCACTAAACAATATTTTCTGTAAACTAGTAAATAATTTGGTAAATAGCTTGAACAAATATGCAAAATTTATCAAATATTATCCTATGATAATGTTTAAAACAAAATAGTATTACAATATTGTAATACTGGGCACAATATTAGTCTAACCCCGTGCAGTGGGACGTATATGGGCTGATACAGTACAGTATAAAATACGACGAAATCTTCCATAAACTAGACGGCTCTATCCAAACAAAGATTTAACCAATGATTTAAAAGAAACAGGCTAACATAATTCATAATCTTGACATAAATGCGTATTAAATTAAATAATACACAATAACATATACCAATGCAGATAAAGTATCGATTTATATTTAACCAGACGTAATATTAGATGTGTGCTCGATTACACATGGATAAAAAACAACCAGTTGACTGTCCTTAGGTGTGGATAACGTTAAGTAACCGAGACTTCGGATGGCGACTGACCGCAGCGAGATAGCTCTGTACATTGAAGATTATTCATTTATTCCGTCTGACTAGAGGCTAGTGTAGCGGTAATTATCTTCTCTTTGGAATTTAAATTTACCAAAGATCAATAATCATAAAGATCCGATATGATTTAGATAATTTTAGTAGATAGTAATGAAACTCAACAACAAACAATTTTTACAGGAAAATAAAAAATTGCAATAGCAATGAAATTTTCATCAGAAATTTCGCTCTGATCTAACGCAATAATTGCGTACATTGCATATAACAGAGCTATAAACCTCTCTTCACGTCCGAAGTCCTAACAATCTTATCAAGCATTTCCACAATCTTTAACCATTAGGTACGTACACCGTCAAAAATTAATTAAGATATAGCTAGCTATAAAATTTCCACAATTCGTCACAGAATATAGGTTCTACGAATACGAATAATATTTCCTGAACGAAATTCGGTTCGTCTGCAAAAAGAATCACAATAACATAAGTTTCCCTGAAGGCTCCCAATTATTTTTTGTCAGAACGCGGAAACGATTTCGATTTGCTTCGACTACGCAATTTTTACTTAATTGTAACATCGGGTGGAACTGTTAAGGTATGACCGTAAAATCGCCCGTAGCGAACCCGGACACAAAAAAAATTACAATTGATCGCCTTAATTTAATTCGTATCTAAAAATGCCGTCTGCATTTTAATTAACATGGCCAGCGTCGAGATCGCAACAACAGATGGGGGAGCAGGTGCGAGGGTACCGCCCGCCAACAAAGAACCAACTGCGAGGTAATTTCCTCCCCGTGAACTCAATCGCTATCATCACGCTCGGTTTGGTTTACAATCTAATTTTACGAATAGGAAAACGGATGTTAAGACATGATTCGAGGCTGTAATCTCTTCTATTTGACTGGTGATGTTCGTTCAATATTCAATTTTCAAAATGATACATCCCGACATATACCTATAATAAATTTTACATTGTTTCTTATATTATTAGAACATTACAAAAAATGACTAATGATTCCAGGATACATCATGCGACAAGACTTTAGTTCTTGGCATTTAAAATATCCTTAAGTTTGCATGTGTTGCTAGCATGTGGAACAGATCTTCGACAAGACCATATTTAGCGTTTATAATTCCTGGAAATCATCAAATTCCTGTGACCAACTGTCATACAAAGATTATATATTGAAAAATTCGCTATTAATCCGATCTTCATTTTAAGTCACCCGTTCATATCAAATTGCACTACATATTTCTTGCCCATAGTTTATACGCAAGGCGTTCCCTCTAACCTACATATTGCAAGGCACGATAAAAAGGGGGATTAAAAAGAACCATTGCAATAAACCATCTAAAGACACCAAAATCTTGAATTTATTCATAACGCGGCAATATCTTTGCATGGTAAGTTAGATGACCATATTTTTAAGAGCTGCGGTTCCCCTTCTGTTCGTTGTTACTGAGAAGCTTTGCTAATAGCGCGACAGATATTAAAAGGCTCCTTATATAATGGTTGGTTTAGAAAGCGGCGCAACGGGGCTGATCGTTATGCAGTTTATGGACACGCATCGGCTGCTTCTTTGTTAAGTTTACGAAAGAACTGAAATAAAGTGATCTGAACAATACATGGATCGCAGACATAAAAAAACGTATAAAACACAATTATTTTGAAAAAGACGCATTGTATATCTTGGCATAACACAGTGCCTCGTTGAAAATATTCTCTTTCAGACTGACAATACATATCTTGAAAATATTTTTTTATAATCCGTAGCGTGGGGTGGTTACAACAACTACTTATCCTCAAGCACTCTAGCCTTTTAACTAGAAAATTATGTTTTTTACTACATTTTCTAATGTTAATCTCATTATCAATTATTTTTACATTTTTAGTTGAGTCTTTTATCAAAGCGTGTATTTTTAGTTTTAAAAATAGACGTAAGTATTATTATTCTATAGTTCAGACAAACGACCAAACAGGACACCTATCGGCAAGTGATCACTGCCCCCTAGAACAACAACGCTTGTATCATGGATGTGTTGCCGGCCTATCAAATTACTAGGATAGCAGAAAGGAAACAGGGAGGGAAGAGGAAAGGTGTATTGGACATCCGGCAATCTCATTCATCGAAGGAAACACGACGGCAAAGCTTGTCGCTTCAAGTCGATTTCCTGTGAAGCAATGATGCTGCCCCGTTCGAACCTGCCCAATCTTTAATATAACAATCCCACGTAAGAAACCCATGGCAAAAATGAAACTGAAGAAGCTAGACGTAGCCTATAGCTATAACTAATTAACTTCTAAATAAGATCAACAAAAATTACAACTTGAAAGGAATATACGTGTAAGTCGTAAATGCACCGTCCGTAGATTTACAGTTGAAAAACTGTGAGAGTAATATCGATGTAACACCGTCAATATTGGAAACAATTTAGAGCCCAACACGAATTTATTACGGTTTCACGAGTTCCCCAGAGGTGAAGTGAATTTCATTACCGTGCAATAAAATAAGTAATAAAATTAGAATCAATACGATTTCTATTGCCGCTGAAGGTTACGTGAAGGTTGAAAGGGTTGTGTTTAAAATTAACTTGTCCTTTTACTCATTTCTTCTTTTTGTTATTTTGATCTTTACCACTTACATACGGTCGGTCATTTATCTTTTTGCACACAATGAATTCGTGTATACCTTATTATATTATGTAAGTAATGGTATTTGAAAAACTGTGTGCCTATCTGAGGAGCCATTTACCAGGACTTGTTAAAATATCGCCAGAATTAGAGCAGGTAATAATATATATAATATACATATTTCTGCTACAGGCATGGTTACCTAAAACAACATGCTTAGCTGACCCTGAGTTCCCATGAAATAATGTAAATAAAGATGTCAGAAAATTGCATTTTAATAATCTATGCTACAATCTCAAAATTCTCAGTCAGCAAGTCAATTTATAACACTATAGAAGTCCTGTGTATATGATAGATAGAAGCCATTTACTAGTCACTAATAATCTTATGAACAATTGAAATACTAATCGATAGCTTTAATCAATATAACAGACTCAATAAGCCGTAATTTAATAAAAATGGGACGTCTTTCAATTTCTTTGTCACGAATACTTCATTATCTGTTCTTAATTATAAAAAAAAGCTTTGTGTGATCTGATTAAGGTCGACGTCCAGTATAAACCGAGCTGTCGTTTGTAAAGTAGTAGGCGTAACGTAGGCGAAATTACTATCTCTTTGTCCGTGAACGCCACCCAAATTAAATCAATGATATAATTATTTCACATTACGAGACCGTTGAACTTTGAACGAGGAGAATATTTAAACAGAATTCAAAGTAAATATGATAATTATCTTTATCAATCAGACCCAGCCAAACTAAGATCTATGAAATGCTAGGAACTCCTATAGACTTATTGAACTCATAACATCCAGAAACAAATTATCTGCTGATTAAACAAACGTGTGTCTTATACCGCACCAGCCTACTTCGGACTTTTTTCAGCTCCTACATATTCTAACTCATCTTCTTAGAAATATAGATTTGCAATAAAAGTATTGCAATCATAACATCATAAAATCGTATTCTATACCATACTTTATAAATGACTAGGATTCAGGGTAAACATGGCCATTCTTGGAAATAATTTTCGAAACTCGTCTTTTATTCACCACTTTCTGATAAATCTATAATGGTTGAGGGCTATAACTAGAACACAGAATACCTCTCAGCCCGTTTTAAACTTCCCATGTTACAGAGATTCCGCAGGGATTCGTGGGAAATACTAGGTATTGTACAATGTGCGAACACAGATAAGCAGGACATTCACTTAAATGACCACTTTACGATCCCTTTGTCTGCTAATTAAATTATAACTAGATATGTTTCTAATTAAAAGCCTAGCCATAACAATAGCACCATTTTATTGGACAGTTTAAAATAGATAATCGATCGTGCATACCGATTGTATCGATAAATAATCAAACCGATGATCAAAATGATACGTGAAGGCAATCGTTAGCTGAATTCGTCGAAAAGCAAATAACCTGATGGTAAAATATTAAATGTCTATACAAACTATTTTGTAATACCATTAAATATTTTTGGCAATTATTATTGGCAATACAGATTTAATCTCCACATTGAAAACCCGTGTCACATTTCCCGCAGGTAATAGACAAGTAAATGAGACACACGCTCCGATACTTCCGTCCGCCCTGAGTGGCCTTCTGGTGGCATTTTATCCTTGTTTTCAACCAACTCTGCACTTTAGCAACTAGTTGTTAAAGTTGAAATTCCACAAACATGAAATGAAAGTGTTGAATAAAATGAAAATATCATAAATGTACACGGGACCTTCAGCTTATAAATGGTTCGCGTATCCCGGTATGTTGGCGGACAGCTGTCCTGTGTCAATAACTCGCTTCCCAGAAAGAAATATAAATCTGTGTTATGAATTTGCTGGAATTACTTCAATAGATGTCATATGTGTGGCCTTGTTATCCCGTATGTTTTTCTGCCGCACTAAACGATTTCAACATTGAACGAGATGTTATGTTCTTTCGAGGCAATATTTCAAATTGGCACGACAGAATTGAATTATGTAATGCAATTGTAATATCATCTTCTTTATTAGCCCATATACGTCCCACTTCAAGGCACTGGCCTACTCTACAATAGAAGATACGATTGAGAGTGGTTAGGCCATATAGTCCACCACGCTGGCCTAGTGCGGGCTGGCGAACTTTTACATTTCTTAGAAATTTATACAAATCGCTATGGTATTGCAGGTTTCCTCGCGATGTTTTCCTTCGCCGTTTTAGTGCGTGGTAATTGACTATCAATAAAGACATCACTCGGAAAAGTCAGAGGTTATCTTTTTAGTTCCGAATATTTAAGCCAACTGTAAATATTAAATTATGTTGTTTAATTATTAACAGCGATTCAATTTGTAGTTCAAATTTCACATGACGGCAAGCTATCAGGATCAGCAAGTAAACGGAACACACCCCGCGGGACAATCAAGTGAGGTATTTCATCTTTTCTCATCCGACTAGGGGTGCACATATATTACTTTGATATTTCTGATGTTTCATAAAGCTACAAAAATTCCTAAAATTCTGGAGTCTTGTTCATCATAACCTATATATACCAAATTATCTACACTAATATTATAAAGAGGAAAACTTAGTTTGTTTGTTTGTTTGGTTGTAATGAATAGGCTCAAAAACTACTGGACCGATTTTAAAAATTCTTTCACCATTCGAAAGCTACATTATTCACGAGTAACATAGACTATATTTTATTTTGGAAAAAAATAGGGTTCCGTAAGATATTTGGATTTTTCGGACACAAACTGAAAAAAATCAACCAAAGAAGTTACTTATTTTGCGTACGCTGCTTAAACTACAAAAGATAGAACTATAAAATGTTATAATTAATTGTAGATCTTATAAATATCTACAAAAAAGTCCGCGACACACTATACCTATCTATGTCGAGTGAGGCACAACAACCACATTTTTATTTAAAAATCTTGAATATTTTTTTTGGACTACATTTAAACGCGTTTATTTTACTCATGCTATTAATCCTTATCAAAATAAATTATTTCATCAATAAGTACAGTTTATGTTGATAATATTTGGTCTTTGAATGCTTAAAATTGGACGTTTGGTTTTGAAGTTGTGGTGAAATTAAAATATTACGATTTCTGCTGCACAAAAATTTCATAAGGCAATCTTTATATGTACATGTATATGGAGAGACGGGATATAATAGAGTGGAAGGTACGGGAGAAGGCTGGGATATTTGACAGATTTGATATGACGAAATATAAATGCACGTTATAAGACGGGATGGATAATAAAGAGAAAGGACGGGATGGATTGGGAAGAGACTGAACAGACGGATGAGACGGGATTGAGCCGGACAGTAGGACAGCTACGTCAAGTTTAGGTATACAAGAGTTTATACTAAAAATAATATGTATTTGGTGTGGAGTGGAATCAAAAAATATATGCACCCATTTTACATAAAGAGCCAACGATCGCACACGTCATATTTTTGTCCCTATGTAAGTTATAAGGCTCATGTCGTGAGTATCAGACATTCCGAGAGACTTTTATGTCTTGTCGGTAATAAAGCAATGGGTACATTGTAAATTTCGTGTCTATAAATACTTCACACTCATCGCTAATATCCGTGCGTGTAATAGCCCAGTGCGCGGCCCACGCATGCGGCCACGAAATGGGACATCCTTCGCCGTTGCACGAGCTGCATCGTTCTTTCGCAAGCTGAGAGTGCAATCTAATTAATAGTTAATTTTGCAGCGGAGCGTTTCATTAAACAACAATGCCTATTCGTTTTTGGGCTAATTTTCTTGAATTTATGATGCAATACGGCCATTAACGTTATCTACGAGCACTAGATTCCAAGCGATATTAAATAGAAAAGAAAATAAGAAAAAAAATAAAGTATTAGAATATATTATACTAAGACCTGAAACCTTCGTTAAAACTAGTTCCATTTTAAACAATAAAAAATATGATTGGAATGGTACAAAAATAAGCGTGTAATCGAATGCCTTTCACTTGCACAAGCTAGGTATTATTCACATTTAAATTGGTTCTTTGACTTTGCTCGTGCGAAGGTTACGATGTTATGTAACAGTTTTATAAAACATTTTATTGCGATAAACCGCGATGTGTTTTTATTAAATCTAATCAACTTAGCCTACACGGAATATGACGGATGAAATTTTGTTTAAATTTTCATAAAATTCTCTAATTACATGTTATAAAATTATAATCATAGCACCGCAACTACGGGATTCTGATATAACAACCAAGAAGAAGTGGCACTAGAAACTAACATGAAATTAACACTGAGTCCACAACTGACAAAGGCAAGGATCATCGTATCCGACGAGACCCATCACTTTGTCGGTCACACCTCACATCCCAAACACAATAATCAACAGCGACTGATACCACCACCATGTTTTATTAAATACGGGAGAAAAAACACTAAAGGCTATCAAGCTTATTCATAGACAATTTTAAAACCTATTTTAGCTATCGCATGTTTTGTTCCTTTCCAACGATTTCTGAACTGAATTAGAGCGAGGAAGACGCCCAGCAAATTAGTGAAATCACGGCATGCCTTTGATGATTCATTAGATTACAATCAGATTTTACATCAACGACAATTATTGCAAAAACTATTTAAAGCATATTACCCACTTCCCTAGCAACTTGAGTAATAAACGCCAAGTAAAAGTGTGCCTAGAAGGTCATCGGATCAACACTAATTAGTGTTGGTAAGTCACTTGCAGATTCACTCGAGTGTTCATTATTTTAAAACTTAGCTTAGAAAAGAAGGGATGGAAACGTAATATTAATGATAATGTTATAATTATTGAAATTGTAACACGACGCCACAAGGTTTTATAACAACAAACATAGACATATTCCCTTGATAATACTGTTTTGCAGAAAACAGTTGCGAGATAACAGTTCTGTTGTCGCATTTCTTGCTGTCCGGCAAAGATCTAACGGTCCTTTCAACACTGTCTCTTAATTCAAAACTCGACAACGGAACGCGAAAAGTCCTGTCCTCGAGTCAGGCATGATTAATAAAAGACAAGTATTCGTTTCGGGTCTGGGTATTTGCGAAACCGAAAAGTATCTCGTATTTTCTGATAACCATTACACAAGACTCGATCTTAGTGTGGGGAAGCACTCATCTGACATTAGGTAAGTAACCAATAAATGAGTTGTTGGAATCTACGCAATTTATGAGTCCTAAAGCTATATGCAGTTTGATTACTTGCATTATCCACAGAAACTATTTTTAAAAATCTCAAAAGCAAAGTTAATATTCTATAGGACCTGTAACAGGTCCAAGGTATATGTTAAATCTCGTCTGATAAACTACTGCCTCTTACCGTTTAGTTTCGAGAAGTAATTTAAAATGATAATTACTTTGCAAAATGTAAGAGTAGGTATTCTTGACATTTTATTGACATTATGTGTATCGAAACACTTACGTAATAATAAAATCCCGTTCTTTCTACTACTTGTAAATAAAAGTTATAAAGCAAATAGATTAATTTAAAGAAAAACCCCATTTATTTTAATTACAGTTTTGTTGATTATTCAACATTCAGGTCATTCAACAGTCACTTGAAATTTCTAAGCATTTGAATTTGACGTCTGAAGTGCCGGATCCCCAAAAGTATAGAAGTGTTATAAATGCACGTAAATTTTAGCAGTATTTCCGTCCCATGATGGTGATAGGGATAATTCTATCACCATGGAAAGCACCTATATAGAGGGTAAAATTATGTTCCTGAATGATAAAATCACACTTAATTCACAGAACAAATGTAGCATAGAGGAAAATAGTATTTGGAATTCCATTGTAAAATAAATTTCCAACAATACATAATTTGTACTCAAATCGACCCGTGTTGACAGTTACTTGTACAGCTTAAGTGATACATTGTATTGACTACTATTGAAATTCCTAAAGACACAGGTCGTGATGCTACTACGCAATATGTTTTTTAATTCAAAATTAAACTTAATCAGGACTCTGCTAAAAAATCTAAGGCAAGACTCAATCGAATGTCGCATCACCCTGAGACGTGATTATTAACATCACAGGACAATTCTGCTATAACTAGATGATAGGGTTTCAATTTCGAATGGAAGCAATATATAACAGTAGTAGAAATCAAAGCGTAAAGAACACTGGGTGAAAAAATGAGATTCAATCCATCAAGAGAAGAGAACACTTTAAAGATGTAAACAAAACTGAAAAGCAATTTGAAGTGGTTTAACGACAACGAAAGTTTAGATCCAAAGCGTGGATAATCAGCTAACGATGTCCTAAATCCATGTATGCCAATTTATTAATTTGGTGGAGACATATTCGATAAGAGATTTATATACATGTAACTACATTTTTTTCTGTCAACACTATCAACATCTATCACTTGCTAAAATCCGAGACGCTTGCGTGAATTCCGAGTGTTAACGAGGTTTAAAACTATCAGGCCGTTATTATTGAATTCGTATTTATCTTAACATAGATTCCCAAACATCATAAGCGAAAACCCTACCAAATCCGATTAACCTAAAGGAATATCCACCGAGGGAATTCCAATATCGCTGTTACTACATCACACATATCTGTGATGTACTATCTACGTGAAATGTAACAGAATGGACTGTGTGAACCATATTCAAATTGTACAAGCATATTCTTTTGCAATGCGTCACCGAGAATTCTCTGTACATTTACTTAATACATATCTTATGTTCAAGTGGTCTTACTATTTTATTTCTTATTCTAATGACTTATGACCACTTTGCAGAGTTGAGCCACCCAAGAACTTAAATGTGGATTCAAAGATCCTTTGTGTTGCGACCGTTTGAATGTGCACAACACTTCCTGTTGCAGTAAGTAGTCCATTACATTCTTAAAAGACGCATTTGAATGTAACAAAAATTCAGCGCGTAAGAATAAGCTTTGGAAGAAATTTCGAATCACTAGCCAAATACTAAAGCGAAAATATAAAAATAAACACAGGCGAACGTTCCAAAAATATAATTTTTCTTAAATGAAAATCCAATAATAACTGTTAAAATAACAAAACGTAAACGTAAACGTCACATTCGTGAGCAATACCAAAACGTTCCTCGCAGACGACGAATTACAACGACAATCATTTGGTAATGAGCGTCAGATTATTTACCATTGTCCACACATTCGCATGTATCCGACTCCTATCCCAATTCTCGTCGCCATTGTCCAACGAACAAAAGGCAATATTGCAAGATGGCAGCCAGTAATGGTACGTTCGGCACAATCGTCCCAGAGTCATCGTCCTAGGCTTTCGAGAAAAAAAATTCAAATGACCGTTCGGCTGTCGCAGACGACCCAATTTGGGCTCTCCGAGGCGCCAAATTGGATCGTTTACGTATCCAATGGACCGTTCTGAATCCGCAGAAGTGTTAAAACCTGCCCCAAAAGCGTTAGTTCTCAAAGTTTCTACCGTGGTTCCTGAGGGATGTTTGATTCCATTTTATAGGGTCGTGAATACTAAATAATATAGTCTTTCACTTAGTCTTTTTTGTATAATCACAATTTGTTTGCATGTAATTAAAAGTAATTTTGTCTCTCGTACAAAGCAATATCGAAAGCAAAAAGTTTGAGAGTCCAAGTCCTTAAGTCTACGCTTCATTCCGATTCGGGCTACATGGCTTAGTGACATGTAATTCCACGTTGTCATGAACAGTGATAGGCGATAACATTTCGAGTTATCTGTATTTGCTTAGACCCACCCAAATGTGGTCTATTTTTCTACACTTAAAAATTGTATCTTATATTCTATTAATTGGTAATACTTGTCAGTATAACGGGACTTTTAGCACGCGATAATACATTAAGTTGTTTAGTAATTTTGCATTTCTCTCATTATGACGTCTTATATGTAAAATATCAGATGTAAATTCTTATACATATCAATATTGATTTATTTAATAATACGTATCCATTTCCGAACCACACGTGTCGCCACGTGATGATACGTAACTAACCTATCCAAATATTGTTCGTTGACGCCTTGCGTAAGGAATAATAGTACGCGAAAACTGAAACATGTACAACATATTTACACCGTATATTTTCTTTATACGCGTTTTCAAAGTACCTACAAATCGTCACTTTTCTATGAATGTCGAGTTCCATACACAAAAAACTAACGGTATTTGATAACAAAGCAATTAATAACAGTGTTGTTTTACGATTAACACGCCTTACACGCATCGACGTGGTATCAGTGAAACGACCCGAAAAGGGGACGAATGCATGGCCCTTACGGTCCGGGCTCCGGTTATAAAAGCGTTGCGCTGTGCATATGTTATCGTGTTACGTTTCTTAGAACCCACATTTTTGTGCTCAAATTCGATTGTATTTTACCATTGATCAATTTACAAAAAATTCTCGTCTTTGAATTTAGACATGTTAAAACATCAAAAATACTTTCTTGATTGCAAGGCGATTACTACCCTCGATCTTTAATTAAGTAGGATTACCACCACATTCTCACCGGGATAAGACAGCACAAAATTTAGTTGGAATGCTTTACTCTTCATGAAATTAGACGATACGAGAGTCGAAGCCAGGACCTTGTGGTTCTCAACTTTACCCTTCGACAGCTCTAGTAATACCATACATAGACATCGAAGAATTACAATAGTGACCGAATAACAGGTTATCTTAGAACATAGATTATAACAACAGACAAATAAACTGGAAATAGTGTAAAGATACTACTTAGATAATGATTTTTATAAGTTTTATCGTAAACAAAAGACAATAGAAAATAAGGTCACTACGTCAGTGCGATTATATCGACTTGTAGCAATAATAAAGGAATACCTACATCAGAATTTCTTATTGTCATTGTTATTGCAAATAACATGCAAACGCGTAGTACTATTTCTCTGTTTACCTCTTTTAGGCTTCAATATCTATTGAATACTACCTTAATGGGTTAGCATTGATTTTTCGTTGTACTCATCTACTCATCATTGATTTTCGTCATTTACTTCTCTTGTTACTGTCATAGAAACTCCAGTACCACTAACAGCGATTAAATATTCCGGCATCGACAAAGAGCATGAAGTCACAACAGAACCCTAAATGTGGTTTTAAAATTCTAACAAAACACTGGCGACTAGTCTCATACCCCGTTTCACAATCCGCAATGGGCCAACTCAATGATCCGAAACTTTTTCTCCCACTCGCAAAGTAGCCAGGGTTCCACAGTCATGGTTTAAAGATTAAAAAAGAAAATTAATATGTTCGATATGTTAATACTAACATTTACATCAATAAATTATTATTCCACAATGGCTACGGGATTGTATAAACAAATTGACCTTTCAAGCATTTATTGAATAACTTGCATGGACCCTATTGTTGTTTTTCATAATAAACGGACCGTTTTGCTTTTGTTTTGCACTTGTTTGTAGATTGAGGAGGAACAATGTGCAATATGCACAATCGCTTTGTGAATACTAACAATAATTACCAATGAATATATTTGCATAGTTCATGACTATCGATTATAGATTAGCCGCTTGCCGCTTGCTTCGCGGCTTGACAGTGGTCTCGAGTTTCTATTTATTCTTCCTTGGTTTTTTTTTATTATAAAATAGTTTCAATTGTGGATATTAAATCATCACTATCTTGTCTCGTAGGACCTTTTGCTCTAAACATTGAGATAATATACTAGAGGGGACACTGCAAACAAAATGTTTGTAACAATATGAAGGGTACATTCTATATCTGTCTCTGTGACGCCTACGAAGTAACATTATCTTCCATCTCGCTTCATTGTGTACCACTGTGCATACCCCATACGCACAAATTTTGTTCCCGATGTCCGCTCTAGTATAATAACTCAATGGCTCTAAACCTATACTTTAGAAATCAGACTGGGCGCCGAATATTAGTGAAGATACTTGAATCTGAATCCAACTGAATACGAAATAACATACCATCAGAAGAATCGCAATTACAAACCGAACGTAATTCTAGAAGCTGTAACTAAGTGTATCGATTTTCTTCAGGCCTCGTGACAACCCTATTACGGGAGAAAAAGTCAGGGGTCACGAGCGACATTCCGCGGAGCAGCGTGGCGCTAAACGTGAAAATTTGTTTCAACGCGCGTTTCACAATCAAACCGCAAAGGTTTCAACCGGTCGCGGTGACATTTGAGCTCACCGGGACTCGAGACGCAAATATTTATTGTGGATATTTACATGATTCACAAACGTTCATGTAAATTGTTTTTGTAAACAACGGGTGCGGTTCCTTTGTCAATTTTATATTAAATTTTCATGTTGAAATGTTTTTCAAACATTTGCAGTGTAAACAAATTTCAAAGCGTGTCATGTCGAATAATTGTGTTTTTCAAGTTTATTAAGGGTTGTTGACGAACTTATAATAAAGTAGAATAAAAAATGTTCAAAGCTAGCAATTTATAGTTTAGCAATTATTATTAAATAATTTAGTAGTTTTACCTAAATATCTTAAACATATTATTCATCGAAAATTCTAACTAAAAATTTAGGCAATCATTAATTTTCTGAGAACACCGCTCAGACGCAAAGGAGCATTCGTTGAAGCAATTTACGATTTAAGAACACTCAAGAATTAAATCCGAAACGCGCAAATAATGATATAAGATAACGCAGTAGACTACAGTCTAGACGAGCCGTCGAAAATATAATGAGCGAACATCGCGACCCCCACACTAGAGGTCCGATGAACCGTCTAGTCGCCCCTACCCTCACCCCATGCGCGCGCCCGCCGAAGCACATTCATACTAAAACACTGTTCCTAAAGGACTACGCCGGCTTAGTTCGCGCCGGGATCCAATCGTTAATGTACGTGTGAATGTATAATTTAATGTTAAATCGGGAATTAACAAGTTACACGTTCTACTAGGGACGACGATCTGCGCGAGGTGACAGAAATTGAATGACTTAAGTCCTTACTTATGACAAGAAGCACGCGGTGCTTTATACCTTTGTAAAATAAACATACATACATAAACTCACGCCTTTTTCCCAGAAGGGGTAGGCAGAGGTGCCAGGACACCCACATTTCGCCCTGTATGTTCCGTCCTTCAATGTGATAGGTGGCGAGCCTATCGCCATATCGGGCACAAATTCCTGACTCTGGACTGATAATGAATAGAAAAATCCAATATTACTTTGCCCAACCCGGGATTCGAACCCGAGACCTCAGCTTTGTAACCGTACCTTAGTACAACTACGCCACCGAGGCAGTCCCTATGCCACCGAGGCAGTCCAAGAGTGTAAAATAAATATAAAGATAAATATAGATGAAACCTCACATAGGCGACAAAATAAAGAACAATCAGAAAAACTTCCTTCTACTGCCAACGTTTGTTTTAAATGTGATTACTTTGATTCGACCCAATGTTTTATTACTGACTGTAAAAATAAATTTAGTACGAAAAAAGTTAGTCGTTTAAACAAAAAAACTACGGAAAGTATGCTGTCCACTCGGAATTGAATCTAGGATATATGGTCACGTACGTTGCCGGTATAAATGCGACATAAATTAATGTAATAAAAACACTGACAGCTAACAGTCTTTTTTAAGTCAATATCCTTTACACCATGACCTAAATTAAGGAGAGGATAGCGTGTACTGTGTAACTTAACAGCATTTTACTTTAGGTCATTAATTCTGCATAAAGTAATATTTAGAACGGTTACAAACCGTGCACATATTCACCGCGTAATGGTGGAAACGGGAAAAAAATGCACGTAAAGATTGACGAGGGTACAGGAAACAAAAGACGGCACAACAGACAGATACGAAGCGCGATAAGATTCACAATGCACATTGCTTTCAGCGAACCAATTAGGAAATTGGTAAATAGACTAGAATTCGCAAATTGATACCACCGCGGGTTACACTATGAAACGATTTGAACTTCGAATGTTCAAACGCCCCACGTAAAACTTCACTAATGTGCCATACTCCACAATATGTTAGAATCCTCTATCGTACGCCGTACCCATAGGTTATGTTCGGAGAAAATGATAAATGTTATTGAGAATAGTATCGATTTTTAGACGTGGAAAACCTATATCCAGACGTCGAAAATCCGAACATAAAAAGTTAGTGTCGTTTCGTAGAGTAACCTCCCTGAGATATAGTCGGGTATCGTACAAAACTAGTTCAAACTGTAGACAATTCATGTATTCTAATAGTAGCACGAAACAACGCTAATTAATATATCGAACTAGATACGTTTGAAGCGACCGACTCCGCAATCGTGATGACGGCCTGAACAGCAACTGAATACAAATTAATTGAACCCGAAACAGGACATAAACAGCGTGACTATGACAAGTCCATCAGGGCAATTAAAATGACATACAGTCAGACAACTGCTGCTACCCAGCAAGACAATTCTAAATGTAGCCTGACTTTTAAAAATAAATAAGTATGAAAACTTTTGAGCAAAGAAAGATTCTCAAAAAAGAAAACCATCACCATGGACGTCCGTTAAGAGCTTTGCTAAAGAGACCACTTCATTAAACATGAAAGAGAAACATTAAACTCGACAATACATTTTCATAATGAAACTGTAGAGCGGCATTGTAGCAATCTTTTGATTCCGGGAAAGCTGTGTTTTAATTTAAACAGGTGGAGGAAAGTAAAACGGTCTTGTAGCGACTAGTGGAGTATTGAAGTGTAATGGAAAAAGTTTTTCAAATCAACTGCGGCCACGGCGGTATTACGGGTTGAGATTGCTGCCTTGATCAAATGCTCATATTTTTTACAAGTCAGTTGTTTAATAAACCTTTATATCTCTTTGCGAATGTAGTTAAGAGAAGGGTTACTTTACGAGGCCTCTATATCGATATGACATTTTGTTTCAAACTAGCAAAACCACAACCCATTTGACAGAAATTGTTTGAAGCTATCCACAGGCGTGTAAAGATGGAAAGGCTATATTAGTAGCCTTCAAGTACCACATTCAAAGGAATTCTACTCAGCCTCACTCTTGGTTATTAAATAACCCGGAGAGACAGCAAAGCTGTACTTTAAGAGAAAATGAATGACGCGAAAGTAGTCTTTGAACCACGCTACTCCAACAAAGCTTCTTCAGTGACAAGTGTAGCATCAACAAAGCTAATTGCAGTGTTTTTGACGTCAATATAATAACATCTCAAAGAAAATGTATATCAACAAAGTTATTATAGAAGCTACTTTCACGAGTAAAAGCATTCACAGTCTGGACAGTCGCCAGGGCACTCTCGACTTGAAATACTAGATTTCCGCAAAACGCCATTCCCATGCCTACAGATTATTGAACTTCCACAATAGTCTCAGCTGAGAAAAGGTTGAGAACGTTGAAGGCCTCCTCCGTGCATTGTTTACACCAAAACTCTATACAAATGTCAGCAAAACGGTATAATTGTGTTTCACAACAGAATACGAGTTCCCGACGCTACATTGTCATATTTAGATGACATAAGAGACAAGAACAAATGTGTTGTATACGCTGAAACCTGTTTTACTAGGTGATGTTGAAGGTTACACAGAGATATCATATAAGTGAAAGTAATACGAGCTCAACTTGGAAATGTAGCAAATAAATCTATGAAATTGGTATGACATTGTGCCTTGCAGTTAAACAAATCGCCTGTTAATATCATTTGGCGTTTTCAATGTAATTTCCCAAGGGAAAAACATCTAATTGGATAATGGATAATTGTTGTTCTATTAAAAAGTTCTAGACTTATTAATTAAATAATATTGGAAACATGCGTAAAGTGTGGGCTTACTAATATCACCAAATTATAAAATATTTTTCCTCTTTAAATTTTTACGACTCCACGATACACCATCAGTTAATTTTAAATTCAAATCAGACTGCCTAACCTTGACTAAGTCAAGGTCGCGGAGTTGCGCAATCGCAATGGAGTAATGAGCCCCATGGTGGTAAATGACCCATTAGTAGAACAGAAGAAGGGGAAGTACAGGGTTCCAGGTGTAGTGGTATACTGTGCAAGAACATTAGCTGTTATCGAAGGTTGATTGCAGATCACATCGGTCGTGAAGCGCTGGTATCGATTGCGACGGGTGTTGCGCGCCGGTCGGCCCGGCGACGTCCTTGGCCCAACCACGCCGTCTCACACTCCCACCCCAGGGTCTGACGTCACGCCCCTCCCCTCGTTCACATGCGGATCGGGTCATCTGTGACGTCACACGTCACCTCGTTACGCCCGTCATTGGCGATGCACCAGTGAACTTTTTACCAATGCTGATAGGTAATCCTACTGCTTGAATTTTTAAGGGCGTGGAATGCTTCAATTTGATTTCTAATGTTGGTGTTTTTATGCAAACTTTTCGAATGAAGCATTGAGGATGTCAATGTTCGATCCGTTTAGTAATTTTTAGGCAGTGGCAGTCTTTTTGCAATGAACTCAACAGCATAAAAGGTATTTTATACATACAACACAAAATAAAAACGTAACTTCGTGATCAATCAATCACCAGACCACGCATTCCGAAACGTTTTAAACAATAAACTATAAAATGATACGGGTATAAAAACTTCAATAAGTATTAAGATCAGTGGGTCGTTATAAAGTGAACAGTGAGCAGAGTGGAGGCGGCGCTGCGCGCATTCTTCAAAAGAAAGACGAGCGTGCACCATTCACCTCGAGCATATAATAAAATACCATTTGCATATTTATTTACGTTACCACTAAAGTAGGAAATGTGGTTTTTATTCACTCCACCCCTTTGGAGCATGCATTGCTTTTCACTATTTTAATTCCTTTACTTAGAAAATACCTTTCTGTTTAGAGGATGGAGAACTGATCAATAAGGAAGCCTTAACGGTAGAGCGCACTAGGACTAAGTATATTGTTTAAAATGAAGTACAAAAAATCGGGAAACTACACATTTTAAAGCTACGAAATCTTGGCGTAGTTTAGTATTTTTCTTTATTTTTAGAAAAGGCTTTTGGCTGTCCAGACAATATAAATGTTATTGAACAACTGCCAGAAACAACGCGTAGTTTTACGCGAGAAAAAAGAATTACACGCAGTCTTCCTTATCTCATAGCACGTGGGGCATAGTAATTAAATAATTTAGGCCTTCTTATAAAACATTGAAATGAAATAAATACAACCACACATTGGCTTTATTTTAAAATGTCTACCTAGTTAAAACGTACATTACCAAAACTCTCAAGTTTAACGGTAACACATTAGACCTACATCTCAGGCCAATGAACTTGGCAAAAGATTTGCTTGTGGTTAAAGAACTTGTATTTTAATTAGCCGTGAATTAACAACGTGTATTCATATAAAGATTTATGATGCTATACTATTACTTATGTAACATTTAGTATATTCATAGTTTTGTATAATTTGTAGCTTCCGCTGTATCTCTCTTTCTCTCATCAGCCAAAGGAATATAGCTGAACATAGGCCTCCCCCCGTGGATCTCCACATCGACAAGTTACATGCGGCCTGCATCCAGCTATTTCCTGCAAACTTAGCTGTCGTCCGTCCACCTTGCAGGCTGTATCGGTCAATATTATTGTTTATATACTACAATAGATTTAGGTAAAATGTATAGTACATCCAGACAGTAGACAGTTTTGTTCAGTGAGTACCCGTATTACGCAGTTAGCTACGTCGTGCGTCGAGCGTATTTACTGCGTATCACTGTTTCATCAAAACATGTTTTGATATATTTTCTGTTTAATACATGAGATAAGTCATGATCAAATATTACTTATTTAATAAATAGAGGAATTATATTTGGTATTTCCAAAAAATCAAGATTGTAATTTAATTGAATCTAACAGCTTGCAGAATAAAGTAAGACGCAATACACGTAAACGTTGAGGTCGTTGCTTCGCACGCGAGTTTAATGATATTAAGGAAACAAATATTTATTTGGATATTTATAAGGTCCGCTTGCGAATGGCAACAATGAAACGGGAACCGAACCGAGCAGGATGTGGGGAGGTGCACGACCGCAGCGCAGCCAACGAACCGCACCCGCCCCGTAGGAATACTGCGGCTCGGCCGGCGCGCCATATCAACTACGTCAAGAAACACGGAAAAATTATCAATATTAACCCACCCTTTGTGTGCAGCCTTTGATGTATTTGTAATCGATAATGAATGATTCCTTGGGTTGGTGTAGCTTTAATTAACTCGAATACATCGTTGTTTCTAGTTGTGGTATTAATATACGTCTACGTTTGTGTATATTTTTGAATTCTGTGCGGATTTTAAGTTAATATGAAGAAGAGAATATGTATAAAACATCGCGGGATTCGAATGATAATTTTTTGTAAAAAAAACCCTTTTAACTTTTAAATTAATATTCACTTATTTTTTTAATTTAATTATTATAAATGTTCGAAAATAACATTAATTTCCATACGCTATAATAAATATTTCTTAATGCAAATAAATATCATAATACTTAATGCTTTTCAAATCAAAACAAACAACTATATTCGTAACCGGATATGTTTTTTATACCGTAAATTATATTGAAATGTACGCAAACTAAACGCAAGCGCATGTAAATCACACTACGTTGATGACGCGGCGAATTTTCCACTCGTACATCAACGTGTACTTATTGACTCCTAAGATATATTTACAGTGAGACGTACTTTAGAACATGTCCTTGTTCGATAAGGTCATTGTCACTTGGACCGTTGTGTGCGGTCATGTCATTGATGACGTAGATTAGGGAAGGTTAATCGATTGTATCAGATGTGAAATATCGATTAAATTAATAAGATAAATATTTGTTTCTCGAGTTGTGGTCATCGAAAACAGTTCAATATTTAAGAAGGTTTAGACAATAAACAATAAAATGAATTAATCAAGACTGGTTTTATACAAAACTGTAAATAATCACCGTTAACTGAACCATTCAAAAAATTTTTTTTCTATGTTCACAATAAAAAGTAATTTACCTTCTGCCTATTGGTTTGTTTGAACGAACTGTCAATTGGAATGAGTCATGCATTCGCTGTGATTTGTGGTCTCTCTGTGTGATAGGTGGGCAATTTGAGTAATGACCCGATGTCATGCGGGATTTCTGATTTTATCGCGCGGCGTAGTGCTGCAAGAAGGCTTTGAAAAAAACTCTAGAACGCTTTAGAAGGCTTTAAAAAACGCCAGGTTATAAATGAAGTACCGACATGAAAAGGAAAATAGTCTAAAGCATTAAGGAATCGTTGGATAACTATTTTTTGTACTAGGAATGATTATTAGCTTAACTGCCATCATACAAATGTATAAAGGTCATTATAACAATGCCTATCACAGACTACACATACTTTATCGTCCAAAAATACTCAACGAATTTTATCTCAATGACAATGCATTTTCATAGATAAATAAAACTATCGATTAATAATTCATAGACCAGTAACAACCAGTTCGAACCGATCTTTATGAATGATGATTAACGATTAGCGCTGAAGCACGTCCGATGCGAGAATCGATGTGTATCGATGTTTATCAGCGAGGCGAGTGTGTGAGTATCGATCATCCCTACGGCGCGAGACCAACGCATTGTTCTCCCGGGGGGCACTAACCCATATGTGCCGATTAGATACGGCGGGCGACGCGACGCCACGACCTACCAGTGTAAACACCGCGCCTTTCACGCTCTTTGCCAATATTTCTTTCCTAATAACGCACTATTTGTGTACTGCTACAGGATAACTTAATTTTAATTTATAATGGATTTAAAATTACAGGTGTTTTTAGTATTTTTTAAAATAGTTCCCTATTCATTACCTCCAATTTGCCCAGCTTTGATCTGACTTCCTACTGATTCAGGCTCGTTTCCAGTATAAAATGCGAAAAAAGAAATAGAAATCATACATTGAATTTTATGATATTTGTAAGATCATAAATCTCTCTCGGAGTGAAATCTAGTGCTTTCACTTGTAACTGCGAAGTGACATAATCGTCACACATTATATTCTTAAATAAATAAGGAATAACATTTTCACCTGCTCGTAAATACACGTAATGTTCTCACACCGAATTGTCTCAACCGATATCATCGCATTCCTGGCACAAAACCAACAATCTCATGCTAGTTCAGCAAACACAATTTACGTACAAAACCCCGATAATTTCAACAAAATCGAATTAAAAACAAAGCACCGAATCTATTCATATTTCAGCAATGGCGCATTGCGAAATATTCACAGCATGCACATTTTTAAGCTAGTCATAATCCTATGGCGTTGGTGAATTACGCGTCCCCATTCAGCGTGTGCTGTTAAAACCTATTGTTTGTACTCATGCAGTATCATTGTTTGGCGCCGACAGTACACACACACTGCCTGCAGATAAGAGGATCCAGTGCACTGGGGACGTCGTGTTGTTTCGAAATCGGGATGTGTTTGCTTTGGTGTGGCAAGTGCTTTACATACTCAACATTGCTTAATACGCTGGAACGTTAGTAATCCCATTTCGCGATAATGTAAGTTTACGATTCGCCTTGGACAAGTAATGCTTGAATACGAGCGCGTAAATGCTGTCGACAAGCGCTCGGTCACGTAAGCTTGTCTTGGTGAGTCCCAAACACTACGTAACACCGCGGAAACTCACACGTTACTGTTTAATTAGCTCTCATTGGAACTAGTGGTATAAATACTGCCTTTTATAGTAATGATCTTCGGAATACATATTTTTATAATAATTCGCACAATATAAATGAGGTATCAATGTTTACTTATAATACATTTACCGTTGAACAAACCTAGTTAAAATGTATACTAATGAATAACGCATGTCTGAACTACTTTTATCCGAGTAAGCTCCAAAATTCCGATTTGTCGTCACACGTTGTGGACAAAACAAACTAAAAGAGTAACCGTATTACAATTCAAAGTATTCGATATTACGATAGATACTCGAATATTTAAATGTAAATTTCTAAATACTACATTTTCTTATGCACATACGAGCTATGTTATAACTCCTTGTTTCGGTGTTTCCCGAGCATTTTAACCTGGCTTTCCATAAACGAAGCAACAAGACTATTCATCATACGGTAGCCAGCAGCAATCCTATGGCTCACCATCAGCCAACCTAAGCCATAAACATCAAAAGCATACCTGAAACATATCAGTGTCCGGGTCCTCCATGTACTCGACGATGACGGCCTGGCTGCGGCTGAGCGTGTACGAGATGGAGTGCTGGCTGGCATCCAGGATCGCCTTGCTGCTGTGAGGAGTCTTCACCACGTAGTGCTTCGAGCGCCGCACGCCGTTCGCCTGTGGCCTTCTGTACAGCACGAACTTGCTGCGCCGCCGCCCGCGCTCTCCGGCCGGCAGGTATCCATTGTAACTGCAACAATAAAATATTTCAGTTACAGACTTAATAGTAAGCTGAAAGACCACAGCACAACACTTCTGGTCAGTGGAAAACAGGCCAGATAGCAACAACATACGGAAAACAAATATATTTATTACAATGAATGGCGAGACGAGCACGTCATTCGCCTGATGGCCAGCGATACCACCACTCATGAACAGTACCAAATCAAAACATCATGAATTACAAAGTTATGCTTGGCATTCCACTGCGCTCTCCATTCTAGGATTTAAGATGTCAAGTCGCAATATGTCCAGTAGATACTCTGACTACATGTCTTTGTGTTCGGAACACAACAATACATTTCCACTGTTGTTTGATGATACAGAGGTTGCATTCAAACATCGATCGATAAAGCCAGCCGATTCGAATCCGAATGTAGAGAATGAACCTGGGACACGGCACATGAAACATCATCTTTTTGAACGGCAAATTGATTGCACTGTACTTGGTGGTACGTGCCATGCCACCCAAATAGAGCCTCAAATGGCATAAGATGCGGTCCTATGTCATTTGACACAATTATATCCACTCAGCTGCATCGTCAAATTACAACATAAGGACCTAGTTCTGTAGGAAGGGAAGGGAATATATTATATTATTATGGGTTTTACACTATTGTGTACGGAGACATTATGGTGGCAAGTGTTCACCGCGTGCCATGAATATTCATAAATCTAGGATGGTGGATCCGGCACCGTCTACGCAATGCTTTATTCTCATAATGTGAAAACTACCTTACTTCCTTGGCCAAAATCCAAAAGCAAAAAGCAGTGATTTACTTTGAATGCTTATTATGAAAATAGCGAACATATTACAATTGTAATAACAATGGTTAACTATATACAGTCTCGAGAGACGGCGTAGGTTTTGCCTTTCTTGCTAGTAAACAATGACCATTAACCTCAGAAGGCTAACGAAGTACGCGAGCGTTTAATTTAACAATCAGCCTAGTCATACTTCAGTGCCATTTAGCTACTTACAATACGAGAGGATTTTCCCTGGCCTTTCCAAAAACATATCCGAATAAATATCCTTGGCGACAGTTCATTGTCTAGTCAAATGTCCCGCCGAACAATGCAAACCATTATGTCACAGTTAGGTGGTAAAAAAACAGCAGTCGTTAAACACAGACTGCCATTATGTTCGATAATAATCACCAGTGGGAAAGGTTAAACTTCCGTGAGAATCTTAAAGGCAACAGTAAGGTGGTAGCTACAGTATCACGGCGCATTCCCACCGCACAACACATATACATTAGAAATCCTTGACACTTTTATCATTACTTGACACGCGTATCTTTATTACTATACTATCGCAGCAATAAAATTATAATTGACGTTTAAAAACAGCAATCATAATTAGTAACCGCGCCGGACTAAATCATACACAGAAGTTCCAGACCGAAACGGAATAAAATATACGATTATGGTTGATGCCTTTGATCTCGCGATAAAGGCAACCTTTGTAAGTGGTTCGCCTCCTACTTACTCACCTACTATTAGGTTTATTGAAAAAATAATGAGAAAACACGGCTTTGAACTCGCCCCGTAATGCATAATCGAATTATACTTTGGCTTCTTCGTGGTATTTTAAGACAGTAATATGTCGGCAGAAGCAGATAGTTTGAAGACAAAGAAGCCGGCTATTTTATAGGTCCAATTCATGAAAACGGAAAAATCTGAATAAAAGTGTTTTGAAATTAGTACTGTACTTGCAAAGTCTCCTGTGATCTTTGATACACACGACACAAAGTATAAGTAATTTGAAGGCAAAATTATATCATGTAACCAATGACTGAGTATTAACTGATTCTGCTCATCAATAATTACGCGAAGTTACAGCTACGTCTTCAATCGAGTAATTCACGTTAGATAACAAATATAGGCGATATAACACAAGCAAGAAATCGGACAATGTTGGTAACTTCACGCATGGGAAGCTGTACAACTGCTCAGCTTTGTCTATTATTACATCACGACGCATAACATGAGCGCACAATGCATTTTTCGTATCGATGTTTTTGTAAACATCGCATGTGACAATAGCAATCGAAGCAGACGGTGACTCAAATCGATAATCGAGGCAGGAAGTGATCGAGGAATGAATTAAAAATAAATAATATAAATTTCTTGTTATATTGGTATCAATGCAATATTATTATAGATACGTGATAGATCTAGCTACTATAGATAGATACCTGATAGATCAAGTTATAGGATACAAAATTAATCCTTGCAATTTATCGGCGAGCAATGTATAAAAGATAATGTGTGAATACCTATATGAGAGCCCTCATTCAGGTACAATATAGCAGGAACTATATCGCAGCGTTGATTCTATGAACCGTTCAAATGACGTGCGCTAAGTCGGTGGACATATTTAGGTCACACCTAGCGATGCACTCAACATAATTAAAATAACAAAAATGACACTAATGCAACGTAGTACACCTTATTCATAGATAGTTTATATACCTATTTTAGTTATCGATTATCGAATGTATTGTAGTACCTTTAGAACGACTTTTGAATTCAGTTTTTTTTTGTGTCGTTTCGTGACCATGGATGAGACCTGGATCCAACATCTTGATCCGAAGCAATTCACGGTGTCAAGATTGGCAGGACAGGTTATGGCGTCCGTTTTTTGGGACGCTAAAGGAATTATAATGGTTGAATACTAATAAAAATAATTATAATAATTAAATTAATCAGATGACTTTGAAATTTCCAAACAACTTTGCATTGAATAAAATGTTTAGTTCGATCCAGTACCCTATTCTGAACATACTTGTACCAAAGTGCAACAATTACACTCTTGTAAACAAATGTGTAATATGAGGAATAAGGTTATGAATATAGCACAATACAGGAAATATCAGCTATCCTTGTCTTGCTTGAGACGTGACCGGCAACTACAGTGTACAAAGCCCTGAGGGACACGGCAGACAAACCGGCCGCAAGGTGCGCCGCTCGTGTGAATGAATTCTTATTTGATAAAACCCACCGGTAAGAATTATACGACTGATGATCTATGGGTGCTGGTATGACAGAAGCTCAAATCTCATTGATTTAGGGGCAAAGTACAAGGACTACAAACTGTGAGTTCTTGAAAAGACGACGGTCCCAGGTTTAGAAGTGAATTTCTAAGTTATTCAACCAACGGACCAGACGTGGCTGCTTACATGTGAACGTTGGTCGCTGGTCCAAATCCCACTGCACACCTCTGACTTTTCTGAGTCATGTATGCATTGATAGTCAATTACCAGTCACCACGCACTATAACGGCGAATGAAAACATAGTTAGGAAACCTGCATACATGGATTTGTAAGTTGTAACTTCTATGATATGTAAAATCCGCCAACACGCACTAGGCCAGCGTGGCGGACTTCATAACCACTCTCAATAATTCTTTCGCTTATAGAGGAAGCCCGTGCCCAGCAGAGGGTCGTATATGAGCTGAAACAGTACAGAGTAATACCAAAATCATATTTTTTGAACTACATCGGACAATTTCGTCTGGCACCTGACTTCAATTTTTGATACGTTTAGCTTATAAAGAATAAAATTCCCTGTTTGCTGACATATAACCAAAAAGTTATTGAAATGTGGGCGCGATATTCGGCGCGGAAATTGACTGCAAAAAGCAAATTTAAAAGATTCGACGCGACGGAAGTGCGACACGGAAATGATGTCACAAAGGGTCATCTTTATTTTCGTCACATATTCGTGTCACAGCGCCGCCGGCCGTCTGTCGTGAATTTTCAACGGTATTGTCACACAACATACCATGAGGGACTAAAAATAACATTACTGTCGCGCCGGTCATATTTTCATGTTCTATAACACGACAAAGTGAATACAATCATATATATTTTAAACAAAGGTAAGTGCACTACAGGCATACAGCCGCTGCCAATAAACAAACCCAATCCAAAATTTGCCGTTTTAGATTGACAGCTCAATCGTTGTTCTGATACTATATTGCCAATAATCAATCTCAGTAGTGAATAAACTATGGCAACATGACAGGAGACCAATCGAAAAGTAGAAAACAATTGACAACAAAACAGATTGACTTCAATCTAATTTTTTCGATTGATTATTGGCATCGGCCATTAGAGAACCTATCCATCCTTGGAACGTGATTGAATCACGACGGCCCGCTCGAAACCGGGTATAGACAGACGCCAGGCGCTATAAAATACGAATTACTGAACTGAGTTCTGATTTAATTTAGTAACCATCGTGAAGGAAGTAGCACGTGCCAAATATAAAAATTCATTTCATATGAATTTTTACGCGTGTTTTTTTGCTCTGCACCTACTCTTGTTGTTTGAATAACTTTCAAGAGGTGGTTTGCTAAATTTAACTCAATAAACATTGTATTTGACACAAACAACAAACCTAAATATGTACGTCCCCACGCTATGAGGACGCCGAGCTAAAGTTACACTAGCATTTTTGCACAGTCAGCAAAACCCAATACTACGCTTATCAATTGGCAATGCTGCACTTAGCCACGTGTTCAGCAAGGTCGTTCAATGTCGGTCTTACCGCATCCTAGCCTAACCTTGATGCCAAAAATAGCTCGAATCTCGCACATAACACTTGTACGCGAATCAACACCGCAGATTAATTCTGGAGCGAGGCATCCCGCCGATATTTCACGTAGACAGTTTAAATGTTTTTTATCTTGCAAAACAGAGGATGTCTCACGGGGCAGTGAACTCGGCTCGCTGTATCATGAGTGAATTGGACCATGTTTGACGCTCGACCGGGCATTAGGACGTATTGTTTGTGAATTTACCCTCACATATTTTGTCTAAAATGGTAACATTTTACAAAACTTAATTACTAAATTAGTGTCTATGTGGTTATGTGTGGTTAAAGTATACATAAGTATTAAGATACAAGTAAGCATTTAAAGAAAACTTGCATAAGAAAATCCGGTTGAAGGGAAATGCCATTGCTGCGGAATGTAATGTTTTTTTCTCTAAAAAGATAATGGCTAGTACATTTGATGCCTATCAACCTGCATTTATTGAGAAGACATTATATGAAGAAGTATTTTTGGAAATGTAAAACCTTATTTTCAAGTCCCTAAATAAAACCAATAAAAAATGTTAACCAGTGTCCTTGTTCCGTGATATTACAAAACCTTTACTGAAAATTGACCACTGAACTTTCCCTGCTGTCCCTAATCTTGACTTGTCCCAGCACAGCCAATACATTATTCATTCTTTAAAGTGAATTTAGGTTACGGCGGGAAAAAAATAGAATAACCACAAGGGTAAAATAAATAAACCCAAGTAACTTACATTTTCCCGTCCCCCGTAAGATAAATGACGCGCTGCGTCGTGTGTATGAAGTGAATGAACGTCGCTTCATGGGTACCGGGGAGTTTTTGATCCCTTAACTCGACTCAAAACAAATATTTTATTGATTTCACAAACCGAAGGGAAGAAACTTGAATCTAAAATCATTAGGAGATAGTCAATACATTTCTATACTGACAATCGATTCCTTATTTTACATGCATACATACATAAACTCACGCCTTTTCCCCAGAAGGGGTAGGCAGAGGTGCCAGGACACCCACATTTCGCCTTGTATTTTCGGTCCCACGATGTGATAGGTGGCGAGCCTATCGCCATATCGGGCACACATTCCTGACTCTGGGCTGATAATGAATAGAAAAATCCAATATCACTTTGCCCAACTCGGGATTCGAACCCGAGACCTCAGCTATGTAACCGTACCCGAGTACAACGTACTCCACCGAGTACGCCACCGAGGCAGCCGTTATTTTATGAAGTGGAAAATTGAAAACCTATACTTATGTTGTTTTCTGCATGCCAAAGATAAACTAATCATCAACATACTGCATATTAATTTGTTCTTCGAGTCTGTAGAAACACTAATTAATAACAAAGAAAAACTCATTCCTTCTCCTTTCACAACTGTTTTCACGCTTACTGACCCCCAAAGACTGTCAAAGGAAAACGGACGATGTATATTTTAAATCATATTTTTTTTTTAATTCAAAAACACGTGACTTGTAAGAATAAATAACAAACATATGGGAATATGTTTGTTATTTTTTTTCCCCATATGTCATGGGGAAAACCGTTTTTTGTATTAGGCGATCCGGTACTAACAACAACTTCCACATGCGTAGGCATGGTAATTCTTACGTTTGATTTTATCTGTATAGTATGAATGAAATTCTGCGTCGTGGCCTTGGAACAAACGAATTAAATAATCAACTTTGATAAGTTTATTAATTATGTATATAAAAAAACGCGATAAAAATATTCAATTTTATTTCCGATATATTTAGGTGAAGGTGGATCAAAAATACTATTTGATAGAACATTTTAAATTTTATACGTAATATTAAAATTAGAATCTACGTACATAAATTTCATTTGACATAATTTTAAGTTATTTCTTGAATTTTTTAAAATAATATAACATTTATTAAACTATATCGGATGTCCTCCACAAGCTTAACGAACCTCTTATTTCTGATTGATGTTATTGCCATTAAAACACGTTTCCCATTTGCACGCAAATACAACATCGCCAAAAGAGCAAGATAAATACAAAGTCACACCAAGTGCCCGCGAATAAGCTAAGTAATCATGAGTGTTATGTTCTCCCCTTACATTAAAAAAATATCCGTACTATCCCGACTAATATAATAAATGCATGACTTGGTGAAACGACTCGGAGATAGGGTTTCTTTAAAAATAGTCTATGGATGGAGGAATGACAAGATGACAATGATGGGCTTTCTTTGGCCTGGATTACTATACACAATACCCTACGGTATTTTTAAAGTTTAGACTATAATAAAACTCACAATTCAATATTTGTCCATGTTGCATGGAATTTCCGAAGAATCCAATAGACACGGTTCGAAATTTGAAATAAAATGTAAATTTCATACGTGCGCGACGTACCGGTTG
Organism: Hyles euphorbiae; assembly: GCA_023078785.2. NCBI lineage: Eukaryota > Metazoa > Arthropoda > Insecta > Lepidoptera > Sphingidae > Hyles > Hyles euphorbiae. The sequence continues at coordinate 6,023,387 of CM041053.1, forward strand.
AACAATTGATCGCATTACGCTCCCACATCGCCAAGTAACGGGGCTGGCGTTTTAGTGAAATTGAATTAGTGGTGGCATTGTGAGCTTACTCATATATCATGCGGCAGGAAACCCTTGCAGGAAGCCGAGCGCACCCACTGTAATACCACCCGGGACACTGCACTGTCCGTCTTTTGTTTAAACTTACCGATTTTTGCACATTTATAGTGTTTGTTTTTTAATTTATTTTAGGCTATAGTCTGTAGCAAAACTTCTGCCAAGTATATTTATTAACTAGACTATTCTTATGATCGATTCGTATAAATGTAACTAAAAGGAACAGTTTATTTAGTAGAAAATATGAATCCAAATCTCGTCGTGCTAATGGTCATCACATTCAGTTTATAATACGGCAAATATTCGACATGGTACGTCGCATCTAACTTCCCTTAGACATGAAGAAATATATATAATTTTTGTTCACGATTAAAAAGAGTTGTAACACGAATGCAGAAGTTTGTGCGATAATGTCAGGTGTAGATAAAGTTAGACAAAGTAATAGCACACAATAAATAATTGTTTGGTCATGTAGACATCGCATTATATTTATGGCCCAATTTTTCAATAATCAATTAAAATTAGATTCCTCGAATATCATAAGAGCAATCAATTATAAACATGACAAGAATTTTGATAAAACTATCCAATTGTATCACTTTAATTCAGTCAGATCAAAACTGACCGATAACATTTATCAGACGATTCAAAAATCAGACCTTAATTACTTATTTCATTTACGTTCTTAAAATATGTATTAAAATAGCAGATAATACACCTTATCTACCCTGTACAGCAATTAAGGATAGGATAATGAAGTCAATAAAACTAGATAGTGATCTTGTAATAATTTCACATTAGTATTCTATGAGTCTGCTGTATATCCCTCGATACTCGGCACAGCTACACCCCTTATATGAAAGTAACCCCCTTTCAATAGTCTACTGACCCGACCTACGCGTGAATGTAATACGATTATCGGAGGGTAATCTATTTTATAGTACACGGTCTAGTTGGAAATGGAACGGAATAGTGTTGTGGAGATCCTGGATTCATTGAGAGATTGAGTAACTAGATCTAGAATCAGATTAACGTCTCTAGTCACAATGATTATGATTGTATTAACTTTATGAGGGAGGAAAACATTGTAACAAAAGAAAGTTCATGGTTTGAGAGTTCCCCATTAGGAATTTGGGGATATGTGAATTTCCGATAAGTGCATAATATTAAACCGGTCAATATCGTGTTTATCATTTACCCATAACATCATTGAAGTGATTGGTCGTAACATCATGCAATATCGTAAAATTGTTACACTAATCCCAATAAGCAAGTAGCGAATATCAGAAAATCTACTTTTCCAATCCATATTTACAATTTACCACCACCTACCATTGTATAACGGACCTTGTCCATAAATAACAGACCCTTGGCACAAAACGTGATCTATTCACCAATGAGGTGATGTCATAGAAATAAAACCACGATTTTAATATAATACTACTTCTCCCCTCTCACTGTAACCACAATGACATAACATTGAATTGAAATATACAATAACAACGCACTGAGAAGGATCTTGTTGTTTCTCATGCATGTTTACAATTTATGACGAATTTAATGTGTTTGTAACACAAAATGACTGGAAGGAAAATAATAAGTAGGTCTTGGGGATTGGTGCTGCGAATATACAATTCGTTAGTTTGTTTCAGCTCCATGATGTCCACTGCTGAACATAGGCCTCCCCCAAGGATCTCCACATCGACCTGTTGGAAGCAGTCTGCATCCAGCGAGTTACTGCAACCTTAACCAGGTCGTCCGTCCACCTTGTACACCTTATAATCAAGATATTCGCTTAGTTGTATATATTTAAACTTTCGTATGCACTGGTATTCAATTACAAACGTCAATTTATATAAAGGTGTCTAAACACTTTTTCTGAATCTTAAAATGATTGTATGCCTAGATAATAATGTTTAAAATGTATTATCGGAATAACTGATGTTAATATTTCAATAATTCATTCGAAACTAACGTTCCATATACGAAAAGAACAAATAAAACGCAAAATGCCGTTATCACAAACAAACAATTTTGTGTTTTCTCCGCAAACATTTCCTTTGGAGCTATTTAAAGTCCGAGTGTTGCTTGAGATAGAAATAATGGCCGCTGCGCTTTTACTAATGTTTTCCTTACCCTTGCACAAACTTCCCTACCCGACCGTAATGAACATTTTATTCAAACGAACTCGGTCAACAATGTATTAAAAATATTCTACAGTGCTCTGCTATGATTTTCAATTATTCCATTATTTTCAAACGCTGTTATTATCGTTTTGGGACTTGATAGTATATTTTAAGAAAATTTTCTATTCAGTGTTGCAAAACCGACTAAATATTTTCTTAAACTCATTAAACTGTATCAAACCAGCGTCAAACTAAAAAGAGAGTATCGATCAACAATCAAGCTGACGCTTCAAAAGCAATTTAACGCCTTTATCACTACACCAATTTACCAGCACAACTTTCCAGTTTCGTTTTAAAACATTTTTCATTAAATTACAACGCACAGAGTTTGTTAACGGTACATGGGGTTCACGAAACTTCCTTAATTCGCTGAGGCCGGCGGAATATTGTTAAGATCTATTTTGGCGGCAACGTGTGGCGCGGCTTCCGGGCTCGTCCCTCAAACGGCACCTCAGCACGTATCAAACAAATCACGCTTACTTTCGTAATATTCCGCGTAAAGCGGCGATGGTAAAAATGCTCGTAACCTTTTTACTGCTTTATGTGTAAGCTGGAACAAAGCAGATCTAGGCGCAGTATATTACTGTTGCTCTGACACGGTTACATTGGTATTGCGCAAAAAACAAAACATCGTGCATTATGCTGATGTGATGCTGCGTACTAATTAAAATTCCATTTTCCACGAAATTTGAGGACGTGAGCGAAATGTACCCCGAAACCGTTTTCATTAGTGTTACGAAACAAAGAAAGCGTAATAAAAACGCGGAATAACAATATGGTCGTTTCATGGATAAAGACATCAAATAGCGTGAAATATTACGACGGAAAACTCAATCATATTGTTGGTGCTCATAATTCACAAGAGCATTCGCCAGCTCCCGCAACTGGATCACAAAAAGCAATAAAGCCGTGACATTATGCCGATGGCGACAGACAATAAAAACGTGATTGAGATGAAGAAGTGTTGAGCATGTTCATGACCTCTAAGTGCGGTGCTAGTGCGCAACAAGAAACCAATCGCCGTGGTCGGCCACCAGTTCTTGCACTGAGTAAACAACCGCACGCATCACATCACAATTATCATTAAATACGCATATGCAATTGCGCAGCTCCAATACCCGTATGATAATATAAATGTAACGCAAAATGGTGAGGTGATTAACATTAAAAATAATAAATCAGCCCATATACGACCAAGGGCAGAGCACGTGCCTCCTCTACTATTGAGAGGGCTTAGGCCATCATAGATTATTACGGATTGGTGCTTGCTTACTTCACATACTATAAATTACGTAAATATTATTGTATAGAGTTCTATGTTGCGCAGGTTTTCGTAGGATGACTAACTGCTAATAAATTTGTTTAATTAAATAGGTAATTATTTTTTATTAACTAACAAGGCATTTTAAAAAGGTTACCGCATATATTTTATGTTTAAATATTAAAATCATTTTAATTTTTCCGAAAATGATCCGACTTGTATAAACGTGTTGAGTCCCAAAACCGGCTATAAAGTTTTTAGCACTTCCACAATGTTGCAGACATCCTGACCATTTCTTTAATTCATGAATCGTTTCCAGGAAAGCGGAGCATAACGTTTTTTATGTATGTGAACGCGATTTTTAGCGAATTAATTTAACAATAATAAACTTTTTAATGTAACCCCATAAATACTTCGGACGAAATGCAATAATAGGGTCTTTGTAAATAAAACAAATTGTTTTTATGCAACACAAAAAAGGTTCAATTAAAAAGGGATTACTGGCACATTTACAAGTGTCGAGAATAAAAAAAAGAAAGTTGCATTTAATGTCGACGAATGCACATTCTTCATAAGGTATGCAATGTGCACGATAAGCGAACTCCATAAAGATTAAACAAGACAAGACATGAACGGTAAGTGATGTCATCTTTACATCCTATATGCACAGAAGGATGTTTGAATGCTTTTATTGCCTGTCTGAGTTCGAATAAAGCTTCATAACTTAATGTTATTTTGAATTGGTACTGATGAAGCACAAAAACAGGCTTAAATTTAACCAAGGCCATGTAAAGAAAAATAAATATTTTCCAATATTGTGAAATCGAATGGAGCTGCGCACATTGGTCTAGGTGTATTATTTTATTGTGAGACGTTCCTTCTTTTATCTACAAAGTCCATTGTCCAACCTATTAACTTGAAACAATAATACGCCACAAGACTAAATAACATGTAAAAACAACATTTCCAAATGTGTTTAAAATAAAAAATGTTATCCGCGAAACCACATCAAAAATACCCTGTCTAATTAAACACCTAATCGTTTCCAAAAATGGTTCATACACCGTTCTACACATTTACTAATATTTGGATTACAACAATAAAAAAGCCGCTTCATACGATCAAAGCCTTTTTACAATACAGTTCTCCACTGATAATACGTCTGAAAAAATGTTATCGCGCATCGACCCTCAGTGTAGTACAAACATTTGGCTCGCCAACAAAGACATTTGTGATAGACGCATTAAAACAACAAAGGACCAATCTGACATTAATGACAATACAAACAATACCTTCCAGTCTATACTAAATTATTATATATTTATATAAAAAATACTCGCTGAAGATTAGAACTCAAAGGACCGCTAATTAAAGAAAGTCAAGTTGGTACGTTGTCCTGTTGTACTTTAGTATTATTGCATAAAAATATACTTGATTACACAAATTATAATAAATTAATGTTTAAAATCAATTATAAAAAACATGTTATAACAAGTTTACAAAAAAGAATATAAAAATATTAAGTAACCGCAATTCAGCGCCATGAGCGTCATATGACGATTAAATAAAAAAACAATTTTAAAAATAAATTAATCAATTTGCATAATATTGTCAAAAATCAATATAACATATTTTATCAGTTTGCGAGTCCATCACTTTTATTTACATTCATTTGCATATTATTATGCCTTTTCTCGTATATTATTGCGTAAAGTCGAGCAATAATTCACTTTATCGCTATAGTAAGTATATTTTCGGTAAAGTTGAGTTGCTTTGAATACTGAACGATAACTATATAAATGATGTGAAATGAAATTCATTTGTTTAATATATATTCGTATACGTTGTATTTAATGATGTCGCATTTAGTCCGCTACTGCTTTCTCAATATCATTCACAAGCATACGTTAATATTTTTAATTAAGGTTTAATTGATACTTGAAAAATATTTATCAAAATAAAATTCGATGCATTCGAACGTCTCGCTAAGAATTCTAGAAACACATTCGAATTCTAAACGTGCGATATTACCTTCATACTTAAATGTTTTTGTATTAACGTGTACTTGACACACTTGTATTATGCAACTTATTGTTCTAATTCAATGTTTAAACATTATAATATCTTTGAAGTTAATTGGCGTGTTTCCTCAACGGTATCAGCGTGTGAATTTTAATTAATTATCCAAGGATTTTAAAAAGTTAATTTTGTGCACATCTACCTCTTTTGATCGTGGAGGAGGTCTTAGTTGATACTGCGTTTGGAACGCATATGGGCAGATAAGACCACATGTACTAATAGCTTTCATATTACGTAAACAATACACACAAACGCTTCTATTATGAAAGATGCGCTACTTCGCCTTGGGTCTATTCATAGAGTAAATTTTTCGGTTTTATGGGCAGAAAAAATCATTAATTAAAAGTAAATAAAACTAGTTTTACACGCTAAAAAACTGCATTAGATAGATACCTTTTAATCATGAATGTAAATAAAAATAAAATCGCTTTAATATAGATAAAATTACAGGCTATTGCCAACATTTCGAGATTACTTCCTGCGTGCCATTTCCCATTACATTATATCTAGAAATAAACTAATTTAAATTCGTACCACGCGGTTTTATACAACAACATTACATACAACAATTCATAAATTTGAAAACCAGTTACACAGGAAACATACCAAGAAGTTAAAAAAATCACAATCATTAAAATCTAGAATTATGGGTTTCAAAAACGCAACTCACACTACGCAATCCCTAATATAAAAAACTATACAGCATGCAAAGAATTACATTCGACATTCATCAATCAAAATCGTGATTTCAAATATAGAACTATCGTTCGGAAATCGTGTACAACTACCCTCCATTAATGTGATCGATCACTGCATGATGGATTTGGCATCGATATATCGCTGTGAGTCTTCTCCACGTCACGAACACGTGGTAATCTTCAGAGTTCCGGTACTCGCGAACTATACATACTGAGCGTAAACAACTTCCACATCCTTTCGACAAAGTAAATATTGACGTCGCTTATTCTCCTAGAGTGTTTTAAGCTGTTGTTTCAGCATTATTAGTTTTGTTCTTGCGGTGTACGTTATCATGGGGCATTTTGTATCGGAATTTTTTTCAAAACCGATCTTTAACCCAACCGGAAATAACAAAAAAAAAACACTCCTCCATCGCAGTCGCGTAATGAAAATGTTACAAAAGTAAAATATATATTGTGTCATGGTTAAAGGAAACAGAGACTTTTGGGTCCCACAACACCTACACTTGAAACAAACTTACTTAAATTAGTCACACAAACATTTGTCTATAAAGATTAAACCCTGTGACTTTTAGATTACAGCTGGCTTAATCAACAACACCGCGAATTTCGGCAAATCATCACCAATTCCAAATAAATTGCAAAAATACTAATTGATACAAAATATTCTTACCAACCAATTCGAACGAGGTAATTGAGCCGTGACAGTTAAATATGTATGATATTCAAACGAGCGTCAAAAAAAAAGAATATTCGGTATGTAATCTACATAAATCAATCACCACGAAGTCATCAGCTGTTCACGCAAAACGGAACGACCGCGCCCGGACGATCGCGGGGACTGCACGGGACGAGGGGCGAGTGGCTGCGGGAGCGCACAAGGAGCCCACTTCACTTTCACTTTAGCCTCTGCGCTCATCGACGACGACGGCATTCAATTTATATTATTTTGTAACAATTGTATCATATAAAAATTAAAAGTTTTAACCGCAAATAAAGATTTAATTGAAGAGCCTGACCTCACACACACAAAGCAGAAACATCTTGGACCTACGAGCCGGATCATCTTTTCCTGGATCAGCACAGCAAAAACGGTCAGGTCAATCAAATCCTTTCTCATCCTTCCTTCCTACTCTTTGCGTTAACATTGTGCTCATAATTCCAGTGAAGTTCGCGTGTGCTTGAGACCGCTTCCAGCCTACCCACGTAACACGTTACGTTTGTTCCGCCATTTCAAACAGAAGATTCTCGAACTGTAAGTACTTGATTCTTATTTCGCACAATCACATTTCACAATGACGAAAAGGAGGCAATCTAGCGTAAATATTGAAAGTCACGAGGATATTATTCGGGAACTTGTTAAGAAAAGAAGTGTAATTAAAAGTAAATTAACTTTATTCACAAAATACGTTGCATCATTAGATATCTCGGATTTGTCACAAATTTTAAAAGCCGAATTAAGTTCACGTTTTGAAAATTCTTACACATTATTGGCTCAGTTTTGTACAATACAAGATGAGCTCGATTTACTTGTACCAGAAGATCAATCAGAAAAGGAGCTATTCGAGAGAGAAACCTTTGAAAATAAATATTATGCTATTATATCTAAATGTAAATGTATTTTAAATGATTCATCCAATACACAAACGGAATATACCACGAAGCATAAAATCAAGTTACCCACTATTTCTCTCGCTAATTTCGACGGTAGCTACGATCAATGGCTGGAATTTAGAGACACTTACTTATCAGTCATTCATAAATGCACTGATTTAGACAATATTCAAAAGTTTCACTATTTACGATCTGTATTATCAGGTAATGCTTTAAATGTTATAAAATCGTTAGAATTCACTTCCGATAATTATTTAGAAGCCTGGGAATTACTCAACGCGAGATACAACAATAATCGCTTACTCTTACACAATCATTGCAAAGCATTATTTTCTGTTCCGACAATCAATAAGGAGTCAGCTTCACAAATACGCAATTTAATCGACATAGTGATGAGAAATATTCGCGCTTTGAAGAGTTTGGGCGAACCAGTAGATTCGTGGGATACTTTAATTATCTACCTCATAGTAACGAAATTGGATTCGAACACAAACCGTGATTGGGAACATCACAAGTCCACTATTATGCGTGAAAATAATGATAGATTATTGTTGAAAGATTTGATTAATTTTCTTAAAGACAGAGCTAACGTTCTAGAAACTATTACACTATCACAAAGCAAAAGTAGTAAGGAAGACACATCACACAAAAAATTATCCGCGTCGTCGAGTCAAAAACACACACAAAGTCATGTCGCACAAAATACAAACAAGTCGTCATTACACTCAAATCGTGCGAAGCGTTATTCGTGTATTTTGTGCAAAGACAATCATCCAATTTATGCATGCGATTCGTTTCTTTGTTTATCTGTTGAGGATAGAATAAAATGCATTAACGAAAAGAATCTGTGCAACAATTGCTTGCGTGCCGGTCATTCATTAAAAGATTGCTGGTACGGCCCGTGCAAACAATGCAACAAAAAACACAACACATTAATACACAAAGACGGTGTTGACACTGGTGCATTAATATCTTCAGCTGTCACACGTTCATCACAACAATCGCAAGAGCGTGATGCTAGTGTAGGCTCCACACACACACGCACAAAGCAAACTGCATCGCACCAAAGTACAACGCTTTACTCCGACGATAAACAGGTTCTATTATCGACGGCTTTGGTTGAGATAGCGGACGTAAACAATAAATTCATTACGATTCGCGCGCTTTTAGACAACGGGAGTCAACACAGTTTTATATCACAATCCATTTGTAATAAACTAAATATTCACATGGTACAGTCCACTGTTCAAATCACAGGCATAGGTAATTGCGTTACGCAATCTACACAATCATGCACAATTAAATTAAAATCAATGTGTAACTCTTATAACACACGCATTAATTGCATAGTTTTACCACAAATAACAGCTCAGTTACCATCATTAGGAAATAATCACAATATTTCCATACCTGATAACATACAACTGGCTGATCCTAATTTCTGTTCACCTGATAAAGTAGATTTGTTAATAGGTGCCGATAAGTTCTGGGAGTTATTAAACGATGGTTTAATACGCTTATCCAATGGTCCTTACCTTCAACACACAAAATTGGGTTGGATCATGTCGGGACCCATTTCAAATTTTAAATCACGCACCAAGCGAGCTCAATGTAACATCGCATTAGATAGTCAACTAAGGCAGTTTTGGGAACTCGAAGAAATCAATACACAACACACACTAAATAAGTCGGATAGTGCATGCGAAAAATTATTCAAAGAAACAACATTACGCGATACTACAGGCCGTTTTTCGGTACGAATACCGTTACGCGAGTCAGCTGATGTGTTAGGGGACTCATTTGTGACGGCAAAGAACCGGTTTCTTGCACTTGAACGCAAATTTCATCGATGCGCACCGACATATAAACAAATGTATAGTGAGTTCATTAATGAATATTTAAGCCTTGGACACATGGAGCGCATCAATGAATTTGATTCGTCTTGTTATTTTTTACCTCACCACGGCGTATTTAGGGAGCATAGTACAACCACCAAATTAAGGGTCGTGTTTGATGCGAGTGCTAAAACCACTTCTAACAAATCACTTAATGATATACAATTTGTTGGCCCTATATTACAAAATGACCTTCTGTCAATTTTACTCAGATTTCGGCAATTTAAATACGTAGTGTGTGCAGACATAGAAAAAATGTACAGGCAAATTTTAATACAACCCGATCAGAGAAAGTTGCAATTTATTCTTTGGAGAGATAATCCTAGTCATTCACTTAATGTGTACCAGCTTAACACGGTGACATATGGCACAGCCTCCGCACCATATCTCAGTATACGATGTTTAAAACAACTCGCATCTGAATGCACGGATGACGTCATTCGTCAAGTCATTAATGACGACTTCTACGTCGATGATTTAATTACTGGTAATGACGACAAAAATACCTTAATTAAAATCTGTGAAGAGGTGACTAAAGTGTTAAAATCTGGTTGTTTTCCGTTAAGAAAGTGGGTGTCTAATTTTCAGTTCTTAGAGTCACAATTTCCATTTAAAGATTTATCGTTGGGTAAGAATAATCAAACAAAAACACTAGGCTTAGGATGGTTCAACAATTCTGACGAATTTTATTACACTACAAAGTGCAATGAGGACATTACTAACACAACAAAACGCAAAATTCTCTCTATAATATCGCAGATTTTCGATCCGTTAGGACTATTGTCACCAACTACGATCATTGTAAAAATATTATTGCAAAAGTTATGGCTGTCTAAGTTGGGCTGGGACGATCCTGTGCCTGATAATATTTTACATGACTGGCAAAATTTTCTTAGCAAATTAACACATTTACCAAACTTATGCATTCCACGTCATGTTATGGGCGAAAACACAAAACAAACAGAATTGCATATTTTCACAGACGCATCGCAGTGTGCCTACGGCGCGTGTGTATACGTACGTACTGTATCACATGACTCAAAGATTACAGTTCGCCTATTATGTGCGAAGAGTAAGGTCGCACCCTTAAAACCCCTCACTATACCTAAATTAGAACTGTGCGGGGCATTGATAGGGGCAAGGTTATGTAATAAAATTGTAAATTCTTTAAGACTTAAATTCAATTCCATTCATTTTTGGACCGACTCCACTATTGTGTTAAGTTGGCTTAGAATATCTCCAACACTATTAAAAACATTTGTACAACATCGAGTCGTAGAAATTAATGAACTGGTAGGTGACTCATCGACTTGGTCACACGTCTCAGGTAAACAAAACCCAGCTGATTTGCTATCGCGCGGGATACATTTAGATGCATTGCAATGTTCCGACATCTGGTGGGATGGGCCGGAATTTCTACACACATTTATTTTGCCTGGTGCTGCAGACATATCCAGTTGTAATTTTGATGAGTTACCGGAACTCAAAACAAACAAGGTCGCATTAGTTTGTCAAAACGAATCTTATTCCTTTCCGTTCGAGCGTTTTTCTTCGTTTAATCGATTAATACGTACAACCGCATACATTTTGCGATTCATTAATAACTGTCGTATTAAAAATAAATCACTGCGTGCTAATGGTACGTTATCTGTTGACGAAATAAATCAATGCACACGTTTTTTAGTTAAAATTTGTCAACATGAATCATTTTCACAAGTTTTTAATAACTTTAAAAATAATCGAAATATAAAATACCCACGTAATATTTCAAGCCTTAATATATTTATAGATAAGTATGATCTCATTAGAGTTGGTGGTCGTCTTAGTAATTCAAACACAATTTCCTTTGATAAAAAACATCCTTTGTTATTGTGTGCGAAACATAAATTCACGCAGCTTTTATTTATTCACCAACATAAGACTTTACTACACGCTGGTCCTCAGCTACTTTTAGCTAATATTAGGGATAGCTGGTGGCCACTTAGGGGACGAGATCTGGCAAGGAAAACAGTCCATCAATGCCTTAGGTGCGCACGGTTAAAGCCTAAATCTTTACAAATACAAATGGGTAACTTACCTATTCAGAGAATCGAACCATCGTATCCATTCTTAACCTGTGGCGTAGACTATGGCGGGCCATTGTTCATTCTTAACCGCAAAGGGAGGGGCGCGAAATTACAGAAATGCTATATTTGCTTGTTTATATGCTTCGCAACACGCGCAGTGCACTTGGAATTGGTCACAGATCTCACCTCGGAAGCGTATATTCTTGCTTTGAAAAGGTTTATTTCTCGACGTGGCAAACCTTCTGAAATCTTTTCTGATAATGGCACAACGTTTATCGGAGCGGCAAAAGAATTTTCAAAATTTTTAGATAACAGTAAATCTGATATTATTGATTTCACTAGTAGTCATTCTATAAAATTCACATTTATTCCTCCGTATTCGCCTCATTTCGGTGGATTGTGGGAGGCGGGAATCAAGTCCTGTAAATTTCATATTCGGCGCGTAGTAGGAAATGCTAATCTTACTTACGAGGAGCTGAGCACAGTGCTATCACAAATTGAGGCTGTCCTCAACTCCCGACCTATAACTTCTATGTCCACAGACCCTAATGATTTACTTCCATTGAGTCCTGCCCATTTCTTGATTGGCCGACCGCTCACAGCGCCTGTCACACACGATGACCTCACAACAACGGTTACACAACGCCTTCCTCGTTTCGATCGTGTTGAGAAAATGAGACAGCACTTCTGGAGACGGTGGTCTCAAGAGTACATCTCCGAACTGCAGAAGAGGACAAAGTGGCAGACTAAGCAAGACACTATTACCATTGATAGTCTTGTTCTTATCAAAGAAGCTAATACACCACCCTTGCAGTGGCGCTTGGGTCGAGTACTGCAAATCTATCCAGGCAAGGATGGGCTAGCACGGGTTGCCAGGATCAAGATATCAACTGGAGAAATTATGAGATCATTTCCACGCATATGTCCACTTCCTCTGATTACAGGAAACGAAAATTAATGACATCACAGTCAGTCTGAAGACATCGATTGCATCATTATCACACTTATTGGAATCAACCAGGTGCTTCCAAGGCCGGGAGTATGTTCACGCAAAACGGAACGACCGCGCCCGGACGATCGCGGGGACTGCACGGGACGAGGGGCGAGTGGCTGCGGGAGCGCACAAGGAGCCCACTTCACTTTCACTTTAGCCTCTGCGCTCATCGACGACGACGGCATTCAATTTATATTATTTTGTAACAATTGTATCATATAAAAATTAAAAGTTTTAACCGCAAATAAAGATTTAATTGAAGAGCCTGACCTCACACACACAAAGCAGAAACATCAGCTAATAGGAATGCGTAGTACATGTCTTCGGAATTCGGCTAGTTTTGTTTGCTTAACCTTGTGCCCGACCACTGACATCAGCCATTCCTAACACCCGGATTTTCAAACAATGGATAATGAGCATTGTATAATTAATTCTAACTAAAACTCTTGTAGTAAAACGAAACAGGAAAACGTCTGAAAAGGCATGTACTTCCTCTTATTCACCTGTGTACTGAAGAATACAATAAATGTAAACGCTATTATTATGTTGTTTGAACTAACTGCAGTAGCATTAACGTAGCACAATAATACTAATTTTGTTTAATTTGGTATGGTGATTAGGTACTCGAGATAATAATAAATAAACAAAGTAATATAATGGATGTTTGTTCAGTAATTGGCGGTTAGTTTGAAGTTATATCACCAATATTCCGATCATGTCTATTCATTAGAATAGTGGCGCCGAGGGTCAAAATATTCGTATCCTTTACAGATAAAAATGTAAGTAACATTTTCTTTGCAATAAAAACATGTATTATTTCGGTTGTTTTGATAGGTCAAAAACTTAAGCGGATAAAAATATATTTGAAAATTTAAATAACTTCTTATTTAATTTCAAATACACAAGATAATTTAACAACCACAGGTGAACAAAAAAGAAATGAAATATATCGAAGACGCATAAACGATACGAAAAGAAATGCTGCAGCAAATTCTACAATGCTTTAGCCTTGGCATTTCCATCAAGGCCACGACCCTTATAAACGAAGGGTGCGAGAACGAAGATCTCATTTGACAAGCGTTTTATATTCTTAAACTCTCAATAATTTTCAAACAACCAAGGTTCTTTAACTAATACGCCAAAAATCAGACTCTTCTAAGTATTTGCTGTGGTGAATTCAATAGACAGTTTTAAATCCTATTCATTTATCACATGTTTTGTCTTCCTCGCTCAAACTGAATTTAAAAGTTGTTCGAAAAACATTTGATAAATAAAACGGATTAGAAAAGTCTATGAATAAGGTCGTAAGACTACAGCATGTCCGATTTACTTCAAGTAAACAGACAAAAAAAACCATACATACAATATTATATGGACGAGAAGCTTCAAAAGCACTTGCCTTAATGGCTAATTAACCAGCAATAGAACGTACGTAGCTCGTCCTTATACTGTTTACCTACATGTATTACTCGTACAGGCGCTGAGTACAAAGAGTGTGTTATCAGGAAATGTCTATATTTCCCCGGCTTCGAAGCGATAATAAAATAAATGAGTTTGTTTCTCTTTAGATTGCTGCAACTTGTGAGATTGCCGACGTTCTTGGAAAATAAATCGTCTTAGATGCACTGACACTACGCACATTAAAAAACAATCAATGTAATCCTGCGAGAGAGTTTACTACTTACAAGTACTGTTGTATCGATTGATTTGTTGTCTTTGTTTTTGTTTAAAAGGAAATTTCTGTAGGATATTTAAATACGAAAAGAATAGCAATCATAAATATTCATTACCAAAACTCGCATGATTTAAAAAACTTAAGTATTGGGATCAGAGTAATAAAGAATATTAGAATAGCAATCAGCGTAAATGCAGTTGAAAATCATTGCTACAAGTTGTTTTTTTTTTCAATAATAATTTTAAATCTGCAAGCATGCAAACAGTACAATTCCAACATAAAATGAGCCGACGATTAAGATAATAGAGATATAAGAGTTGACAAAACGACAAAGAGAAAGCGTTTGGCAAGTAATTGCTCTCGAAAGCAATAAAACGACACAAAGATTTCTACACTCACCGCACAAAACCACCGACTGATTTATTAATAGTGAGATTTTATTATCAAACTCATAGCAAAGCTTGGAAACCCAATGGTGCAAAGCTTACTTTCTAGGCTAGAGATTGCAGATTGGAAACTTGCATAGATATTATATATTCTAAGGAATACACGTTTACTATATTTTGTTTAAAGGTGGATTGCATGCATGCATGTAATTTGTTTCTTAAACCCACTCTTTGTAGTCCTTCCTGATATATCGCACATACATACAACTTGGGACATAAAATACAATAGTACAATAGAATGACGTTCCCCTGTATTCGTAACATAATATTTTGGTTTGACTAATATATCGAGGACAATCATTATACATTTATGAATCGAGCGATTTAACTGAAGTAGGGGAGTATCTACCTAATCTTCCGTCAAATATTTTTTACACTTATGAAAGGGCGAAAGGCGAAAAACCCCTACGAGAGCACAGAGCAAATATTCCATAACACGAAAAGTACAAAGTTACCGTTGAAATGTAAGGGCGTTTTATATTGGAGCTATGGCAATATTTACCCCAGTATGACGAGTTCTCCATATTTGACAAGTGGCTTTGGCTTCTGTTCCGAACCACTCTCGCCGGCCTCCTCCAGTATTGGTGAGTCCGCACTGTCCGCAGCACTGCAACAAAGATAATCGGTTGTTATTTTTTCGCTGTTGAATATAATAAAGAATATTAGATTTGGAGATGAAATTAATTATTTTCAAATATAGTTTGGATCTGTAGCTCTAACAGGATATGTACCTGTTATGTGCACTTTTTTATCACAGGGTATTAGACATAAGAATAATATCGCAAAATTTTATCTTACGGTGCTCATACGTTACGTTTTATTTTATTCCTTGTAAAAGTGCATTCATCATCATAATCATATCAGCCACAGGAAGTCCTCTGCTGAACATAGGCCTCCCCCAAGGATCTCCACAATGACCTGTTGGAAGCGGCCTGCATCCAGCGACTTCCTGCAACCTTAGTCAGATCGTCCGTCCACCTTGTAGGCGGGCGTCCGACATTTAGCTTGCCTGTACGTGGCCTCCACTCGAGAACCTTTCGGCCCCAACGGCCATCGGTTCTACGAGCTATGTGCCCGGCCCACTGCCACTTCAACTTGCCAATCCTAAAAGTGCATTATCGGACGAAAATTCTGGCGGATCCTAGTTGTATAATTAAAGTATTATTAAATACGACCCTATCTAACAGACGTTGCAGAACTATTGTAGTCAAGTATTCTATAGTCTAATCACTATTGTATTGCCCGAAAACGTCTTACAAAACAAGTACTTAGTAGGTATTTAGGGACCACCCTAAATTATTTTTTTGATTTTTTCCAACGGTTCCTATTATAATTCAATTTTTTTAATCGATGACACTATAGTTTATAATATAATTTATAATAAGTTAGGTATATTACTTTTACGAACCTTAAAAGCCATACAAAATATTAACAAAGCTGCGGATCGAAGCCGTGACTACACAAGCATCACTAGACAAGTAAAGCAATTATTATACAAATGATATACAGTTTACGTGTTTACGTAATTCCTAAACACGTTATTTTACTTGTAAAAAAATGTTTTTTTCAATAAAGCAGCCCAGACAAAATTTCCAAGTAAAATATCGATATGCTTGAATACGTTATTTGGCTCTCACACACAAAATACACCCTGTAATATTGGTGTGCGGTCGTCTATTTATTTATGCGGGTGATGCCCACGGTACATATTTAATGTCGCGGAATATACCGCTGAACAGTTATTAAAAAATAATCAACACGTTGCGGTAGGCACTCGATGTATATTCATCTAAATATTGCAGTCTTTGAGATTACCGCGAACCCGTGGGTGATCTCATTACATAACTTAGTAATGACATGTGCGGGCTCCGACCTCCGCGCTCCATGGCAAAATAAATAAACAATAAACTAGTGATGAATAAAACCACACGTTTGACAGCTATGAGTGCACCTAGCGATACTTTTGGACATAAAAACACGTTGGGAACTCAAAACAAGTCGTCATATCTCAAAAGCCACCTACAGGCCATAACAGTCCTCAACTTCCGCCCGAACGAGATCTTATGGTACGTGTCGGGTCACGCCTTTCGGTCGAACGACTAGTCATACGGCTGTGGGTCAAGATTAGTGGTAAATTATGAGCGGCCGCTCCAAACCGGTTCCGGCCGATGCACCGCTTACACAAGCGTCATAAACTTTATAATTAAAGTCCCCCCCCGGTTATTAAACAATGAAACGGGGACCGTCTGACAAACGTCCACATCGTGACTATGAAACAATCAACATTTTGCAATAAAGGGATATACTTTGTGTAAGGCCTTAATGCTTTGAGTACTATCGATCGACGATAGCTTATCGGTCCCTTTGCGCGAACTAGGTCGTGCTATGTTTAAACGAGTATTCCGCTGACACAGATATCAGAAGCCCTTGTTTTGACTGGTCAATCGTCCGTTTGATGTTGTATCGTTGGAATCACTAAAGTTGTTTTTTTAACACAAAGGAGCCCGTGCCCGTGCCCCCGTAACCATAATTACGGGATCGGGGTCAAAGACCCTCATCTCTGCGTGCCCTGTCTGCCCGCCCGAGGACAACACTGTTACCCCACAATTACTGAATATAGATCTGAAATAACTTTCTCATATTTATTGGTATCGACTATCTACGTGTACCATATAATAATTCATTCGGTATCCAACACGCTCTTTCATGCTATTTAATGGAGATTACATCGCACATGGCAGCACTTTTCATTCCTCATAGAACGTGTTACGTAAAAGACTTAATGGCGAAACCGTGACAGTGAGCAATTAACTTAATTTGCATGTTTTATTTTCCGCATAATTGTTCCGTCCGCCGTATCTTTGTCTGACGTCGTATCGAGAGATCTTGAGGAAACCTTTACGATATTGAATAGTATTGTAAGTAGGCGTGTGTTCCACGAAATACTACGGAGGTGAATCAGCGCGTCATTGTAGTGACGATGACGGTTCGTGATTCGGCAAGCGAGGCACGTGGTGATAAAAGGCTACGGCGCATCCGCTCCACGCGGAGTGCTGCGAATGCTTTATCGACGGAAGTTTCGAAGAACCACTGCCATGCATGTATTGTCGTAACTGATTTCTTGTAATGCCAACAAACGCAGCCACTTTGCAAACACAACTTCCTCCGAAGCGGGAATATCCAAGTTGAGAAACGCGACTCACGACCGGTTCAGTCAATCTTTTTTCTTATTAAAATTCAACATTGATGTATTACATTGAATTTTACTTTATGAATTTAAGTTTGGGCACAGATTTGTGTCTTGGTGTTCAAAAAAGAACAGTAATCTTCTAACTGCTAGAACATTTACACACTTCTCGATTTCTAAATCGGTCACAGCTGGGACATCTAAGCCGGGATTAGCTCGTATCAGATCACAACGTACAAGATCTAAGTTCACTTTCACCAGTGAAGCGGTCACGATCTCCGCAACTCGTGGACCTTAGAGGCAGACACTTTCTAGCTCGGCCACCCGGTGCCTTTCCCGTTCATATAATCGGCTTTTGTTCAACAACCAACCGTTGGACTTGGTTATTGTAATTTACGGTCAAAAATCAATTGCTCCACGTCGGATAATAACTTCAATTCTGTTTAATTTATGTTCGGCTCTGTTAAAGTGGCTTTGATTTAGAAAATCTTTATTATTATTGTCGAGAAAAATCGTAAATACACATTTTGTTAAATCATCAAGCAGGTAAAACAAACCGACTTTTTTTTTATTTAGCCTTAAATTAATCCCTCAATTATTAATTTTATTTAAGACAAAGAAACAGAAATCAATGGAAATCTTGATAATTCTTAGTAATATCTTCAGCAAATGACGTTACTCACTACCGCAGCCGCGTCATATTCGTCTGACGAGCCGCGCTAACTGATTGAACAGTTATTTTTTTACAACCGGCGGTAATTACATTCAATTTATATTCTACGCTGGATACATCGTATTTTAAAATGCTGGTACTAACGATAACCATGGTCGCGACATTAAAAAACTACTTTTAAGTTGTTTGTCGACAAATTATTTTGAATTGACTTTATCAATGCCCTTACGTTCTGATGCGTTACATTCATGCAACACTCTTCCCGTATTATATGAGAAGACTCGGGTGTAGGACAAATGCCTGTTAGAGAACAATAGCTTTTTATTAGGTAAGTGACCAGTCCATTGTATGAATTTTTGAAACCACTCTACTAGACCAATGCGAATTAACGACTGCTGGAATTGCCAAATGGTACGAACCGGGATCGACCGCTTTACACTCACTTAAAGGCAAGGAGAAGTGGGAGATTTACTACAAAACGTGCAATTCATTAAGATAAGTCTCACTGACTTAATACAGAGCTATAATAAAAATATTTTTCATAGTACACATATTAGCTATAATTTTGGTATTCAATTATTCATTGGTAACTTAGTAATACACAAATTCGTATGAAACTGTAACACTTGAGTCTTGACATTATACATGAAGTGAACGTAACGACTCTAGAAATTTAACATAGCAAATTGATCCAATAAACTGGAGACCAGTTATTTTGAGCTAAATTATTCTGTGCTTTTATGAATTTCGTAGACGGCGCCGCGAGCTGACGCATTTAATTTTCATGCCTCATATGTACAGCAAAAATATTCATAAACATAAACTCACTTTTTGTAAGCAGCAGCGCAAGGGTTAAACCCAAAACCCACATTCTTATTACACTTTTATTAAGTCGAGGATATTAAATCCCGATGCAAATGAGATGTGCTTAGAGCATCCGACGGCACATCCCGTGACGCAATCAATCAAATTTTCTCATTTGGTATGCCGACATCAAGTCCAGTCGTGAATCTCGTCTGTCACGAAAGGTCGTCTTATAATTTTATACCTTTTTTCCAAAACTGGACGAGAGCAGGCCGAGCCCTGCGGTCAGCGAACCGCGACATGTCGGCACTCGCACGCGTGCCCCGACGCCTACCTTCCAACATGACCGATGCTGTTCAACTTTCTTATAACGGGGAACAGAGCATATTATCGACTTCGCAAATCCGCAGGGTTAGACGGACCACGAAAAGGAGGGCTCTACGAGTCCACGTGCCCAGTTCTATTTAATTCGCAAAGGTTAACGTGTTAATTTGTTTGATCAACGATGTTAGCCCTTGCCTAGTTTATTTATTTTTTAGTTTCCTTATTTATTTTATTTTTAGTGTTGACTGAACTATGAAATATACATTTTAATATATCAAAATCGTAAAGATATAGTTTTCGGAAAACTGATCTATTCAGTTACGCAAATATGTACAATAGCCCCAAATGACAGTATTGGTAATGTATTTAAAGGTTGTCCAAAAGGATTCCCATAAAAAGTAATAATAAATAAATTCCTCAAAAGGTCCTTCTAATCTAAACGTATACAAATAGCCATTGCATATCAGTACGTGGTACAAAGGCGTGGTTTTCTATGGCATCAGGAAGGGCGCCATATGTCGCGCAGGTGTGCGCCGGCGCCGCGGGCAGGTGGCACCGTGCGCCACCGCAACCTATGCCTTACAAAAGCGTCCTGTCCGACATTCTTCAAATTCTCCGTTCTCCTTTGACACGTTCCAATGCGGTGTAAACGACAGGAAAATACTTCTAAAATTAGCCTAGGGCATCGCATTACGCCGACATAAATAAACAGTTTTCTCGCTTATTAGCTGAATCAACTTCCGTTATCTTTGTGTTCATAGAAGTGTTAAAGGGGATTTACATGTACTGCTGAACCGTAATTAAACAAGGAATGCAACTTGCCATATCACGTGTTTTCATACTTTGGGATTTCTTATAAGTAATAAAAAATATTATCATTCAGTATTTCACATAATATACATATTGTTTACAGTCGTGAAGAAAATATTCGAAAACAAAAAACACTGTATATGATTTGAGAGCAGTACATGCTTATCAAAATACAAAATTCGACATTACAATATCAAATTGCAACTTGACAATCAAAACAACTTTTTATTCATGAATTCACCATGTAGAAATCCATGAATAAGGAAACATACTTTATAATTTTTTTATATAGACTCGTGAAAAGGATCACGTTTGGTGTTGAAAAAATCGTCCACTCAAAGCATTCTGTGGAGTCCACCAGCAGGTAACGACTCACATTTCGTAGAATCGCATCGACGACATCATGAGGCTTCATCATTGTTATGATTAATCATTACCAAAATACAATATTGTGTAAAATTGAGAAATATGCAACTGACACGGAACAGTGAATCAATAAACACTCTTGCCCTTTAAATAAATACATATACTATCATATTGCATTACAAAAACGCTGAATAATTAGAAATGGTGTTTAATTAGACGTAAAAGGTCACGACGGAATTATATTTTCTGCTTTCATAATGAGTTTGATATTATGATCTTAGCAGGTTTGAAACCACTCATAACTCGGCCGGTAGAAATGTCCTTATATAGGACTTAAACAACAGACTGAAGTAGGTTAACATAGTACGAATTTTGAAAGCTTTCACTACTCGATAGGTGGCTTACCACTAGATAACACAACAGAAAAGTAAATAAACTGAACGTTTGCTTAACCCGGCGATCGCACAGTTGGGTCTATAGTACCCACGCCTTTTGAAAATGCACGCATTTCTATTAAATATTTTTGCGACGTTGCTACACTTCTCATTAGCTGGAGCTAATGGTCTTCTCTTCCTTTCAAATATCGCCTTACAGTGGTATCGTGTATACAGCGGTGGATAGACGCGGATAAACACAAGAAAGGTAAATAAGACCCAACTATACACCTGGTGTCGTAATTTCGCGCCGTCTTTTTTTAAATTTATTATTGTCTTATTGTATTGTTTTCAGAACCTTTGTAATTATGGATCGCGAAAAACTCGAACAGCAGCGAATTTTAGCTATTCTGCAAGAATTCGACTCCGAATATGAAAATTCTACATCAGAAAATGAAGAGGAAGATCATCTGAGTGTTCGTAACCAGGAAAGTGACACCGATCAAGATGTATCTGACACGGACAGTGACGATGTGCCCCTTGTTGAACTATGCCATCAGCTACATTCTTCAACGTCTGAAATACAGCACAGTTTTGATACTTATTTGACTACCACCACCTCTGAAAGTCAGATATGAACATCTTATTTTTTTGGAATAGACGGGACCAAGTGGCAGCAGAGGCCTACCCGCCAAAATGTCCGAACTAGGGCGGAAAATATCATAACACAAGTGCCAGGTGTTCAACCTGTAGCTCAAAATGTCTGGAATAAACGCATACATAATACATAAGAAGAACAACAATACCACGACAAAGCGTAGCAAAAGCGGCGCAAAAGGGTAAGAGATTTTTAGGAGAACCTGATGAGGAACCACCTGTGAAGATATCTAATGCAAAAAGAAGGTGTCAGGATTGTCCTGCCAAAAAACACAGGAAATCTAGAAATACTTGTCGGTGCTGTAAAAAATACATCTGCATTGAGCACGCTGTGTTGTACTGCATGGATTGCGCAGATGAAAGAGAAACTATGACTGAATAATTATAAGACTATTATAGAAAATAGTTGTTATTCCTGCTATAAATTTCATGGTTATACTTACTATTACGTTAAAATTGTGAAAAAAGTTTGTTTTCTATTTTTTTTTTAGTTTAAGACAGAGGTTACCTATTTTGTTAAAGTTTTTTCATAATTTTATAAAAATGTCATTAAAAACTCGTTATTACTCGTTACTTATCTCGTACCAGGTTGTTTTTGTTTATCCAAAAAGTCATAAACAATAGGTTTTTCATCCAATTATTATGATATGTCAGTAAATTTATTTTAATTATTGATGTTATGGCGTTTTTTTATACGGGTCCATTAGACCCAACCCTACTACCGTTGTGACATATTTCCACTGTGCTGACGCCGGGTTAATAAAATTCGATCAATAGCTTTCTCTTAATGACACATTAAAGCGAAATTTTGAGAAAAATCATTTTTAACAGATAAAAAGCAACATCCACCCACGCACGCACATCGGGGATGCAATCAACTAAGTGAATAGCGTTGGGCGTTTGACTGGGCCCCGGCCAAATGAAAATATAATGAGCGAGGGTTAAAAGTGGACAAGGAAACATTGTACAGCCAGCCGCACAAAAGGTTGAATTAAAAATAAGTGTGGGGACACGGTGGCGTGCCACAAAAAACCATCAAAATTATCAATAAAAGTGCTTTTGAGGTGTTTTGATTGCGGCAGACATTTTTTACAATTTACATATAATAATCCCGATGAAAGAGTGAAATACGTGTGTATTGTCGCTGGTATCAGAAGATATGTAGGACTTGATGGATTAAAAACATTCAGTCCCTGATTAATAGAATTAAATATTTCGGTGCGGGAATAAAACCAGCTGATGTCTTGTGTCACATTGCGCAAAAAAAGGCTGTGAAATAATAATTTACATAAGGAATAAGTATAATTACCCACAGAACTTCCAACTAATAAAAACTACTTAAAACTAATATAACTATTGGGGTTTGGCATTACAAACCAAATATAGTTTATATTTGAGGTAAATTATTTGCAAAAGTTAAACATTTCAAAAACAGTGGGTAGTTCCAAATGTTTCCATAGCTAAACGCATTTGAAACTGACGCGCGAAATACTCATAGAACATGTTATTTTCTTTATATTTCCGTATTTGTTGTTTGCGATCGAAATTCACTTCCGATATTTTGTTTCAGTGACAACCGTGGCATGTTTCTACATATTGCAACTTTATGATAATTGTTCACAAGTGACCTTGCGATGTATGGTTTTAATATGATAGTAAGAATACAGTACAAAGTAAAATTAAACAGTTATTCCACCAGATGACAAGTGGTAAATAGGGTTTCTAGAATGTGAGAGAATCTCTAACAACCTGCTTATAACATCCAAGAATATTATTTATCTACAGGTTCATTCGTTTTTGTACACAAGTAATTATAGGGCAGCATTGTAGATAAAAAAAATCCCTTTGATTCGAAATATGGATGCTAAATAGTGTGGAATATATTTGGCAAAATAAATAAAAAGTTGACTCTATGTGTAAATATGTGACATCTGTAAAAATATTGTATTGTATTGTATTAGCCCATATACGTCCCACTGCAGGGCACGGGCCTACTCTACAATCGAAAGTACGATTGAGAATGGTTAGGCCATATAGTCCACCACGCTGGCCTAGTGCGGGTTGGCGGACTTACATACCATAGAAATTCTTATGAATCGCTATGGTATGCAGGTTTCCTCACGATGTTTTCCTTCACCGTTTTAGTGCGTGGTGATTGACTGTCAATACACACATGACTCCGAAAAGTCAGAGGTGTGCCCTGGGATTTGAACCCGCGACCACCGTGAACATGTTGGCAGCCGCGTCTAGGGCCCTACTATATTCATCGAACGAACGAACGAACGAACGAAGGACCCTACTATATTCAACGAAACGAAGTTCGAAACTTCGGATGATCAAAGTTTATATACGAGACGAATGTACCTACATAAAACTTATGGTCGTTATTGATTTATGGTCGTAACCATAGACTTATAGTTACGGTGTACGTTATATATATACATTCGTATCGTATAAAAAACTTCGTTTGTCCGAAGTTTCGAACTTCGTTTCGTTGAATATAGTAGGGTCCTTCGTTCGTTCGTTCGTTCGTTCGATGAATATAGTAGGGCCCCTAGTACGTTTACCAACAGGCCACCACGAACTTAAAAAAAAAAAAAAATATTATAAAAAAATATTTCAGAAACTTACTAATGCACATTTTTACCTGTTAGTTGTGAATACCATAATTACTGAAATATTTACAAAGATGTAAACATAAATGTATACATGTAGATAATTCAAAAATGCTAAATAAACCTTGTGAGTATTTTCCTGTATATTTTCGTATTAATTATTTAATTTAAAATATGTATGGGCAGTTCATAGTTAGAATCATGAATGGTGTTTATTTTATTAATACATTCTTAAAACTTTGACAACTGTTTACATAGGCATATATTTTCCCACAATTCTGATTTGAATGAAACTGGATTTACCACTTGAAAATTAATAAAGATATTTGTGGGTAAATGTGTATCAATATATTTCACTTACACATACATTTCAATTTAAAATTACTAAATTTTTGTATTGTGTTAATGCCAAGCCAAACAATATTCGTAACATACTTTATCGGCCTTATTACAAAACGTGAACTATCTAAAGTACTGAGTTTTGTACCAGGTTTAGACTACGGACCAAATGAAACGTTATTACAATACCGGATTTAAGGTGAGTGCGAGCATAATCTATGGTACCAAAAGTTAAACCGCCAAGACCCCTAGTTTAACACCTGTACTAACCTGGAAACGTAATATTTTTAAGTTGATTTGTGCGTCACAATTGTGTTTTTTTCACTTTTAACAACAACAAGAATAGAAAAATCACAAATTCGTTCAAAATTAATGGATTTAGAATATATGTACCCAAACATTTCGATAATATATACATATAGCAAGCTATATATATAGCAAGTATGCACGCAGCACGCCGCACATTTCAACAACGAACAATGTTTATTTATATAACTTAAAGTACTGTTAAATAGAATCAATAATAAACCGATATGTAAACATTTCGCTATTATTCAAGTACGCGCGCCACACAATTCATTCCTTTGTACGCTAGTTATATAAATAACTCAACAGTGAAACAAAAACAAAATTGACGCCATTTCAAATTAATCTGATTAGAGATAAATGTATATATATGTTCGAATGGTAAAATAGTACATAATTAGCGTCATGATCTTCATGAAAATTACATTTTATTTACATTTTACCGATCTCTATAAACAAGTTTATGTTAAATGGAATGGTACATAACTCGGAGAGTGAATGAAATAATGGATCACTTTAATTTTTTGCTTGTAATCTGTGGTAATCAGGAACTTTGAGCGGTACTATAGAGTCCTCGGTTGGTCTTGGATTTGTAATAAGAATGAATTTTAGTCCTAGAACTGACTTTAATACTGTAACAATCTTAGACTTTTTAGTTTTGGTTTAAACCCATTACTAAGCTTTCTTTTTGTAACAAGGCGGTTAATGTTTTAATAATAGTATTTAAAATTTTTACATTTAAAACTACCCTCTGCTAAGAACACAGATTTTGCAGTTTATTTAATGATTATCTGGTATAATGCTATTATTTAGCTGATGAAATAAATATTTTTTCACATGTTGGAGTCTCCATACTCAGTGGGTGGTCCAACATAGATAAAAGTAAACAAAAGTTGAATATGGGGTAACTTGAGAGTTCTGCATTCATTATATATTTTTTCTTATTATTGTTTTATTATTTAGGTTTTATTATTTGTATTTTGTATAGTGACAACTCCATACTAGGCATCAAGCAAATCACTCACAACATTTTTATAATTTGAAAATATTGTTTTGCCGTGTATATAAAATTACCCCTATCACGATGTAGGTCAAAAATAATAGTTAAAAATGTCAGTGACCTGGTTTTATCACAGCCGCATCTTTGCAAAGTTATTTCTAATTTCCATGATATTGTACAGAGATGTGTCAAGGTTGCAAAATTCTTTTTAATGTTAATTATTTTATCAATAAATAAATAAGTAACACCCAACAGTCACATACATAGTCCTGACCCTAAACTAAGATCAATTCTTGTGTTGTGGGTATCAGGAACTATGAGAAACTGTTTGGTTTCACAAACAACCAGACCCGAAAGATATATTTGTGAGCCACACAAACATTTTCTGTAAATAAATTGATACCAAATTATATATCAATTCAAGCAAACAAATAGTTATCATTGACTTGAAACTTTTTTGTAACAATACTAAATCAATTTGAGTATCTTTTGAATGTCACAAAATGTAAATAAGTAAATACATTCAGATATAAAAAATATATTCAATTTATAATTTGTTCATCTCACATTCCACCTATTCTAATCCTCTCAAAACTGTTTGTTACTTTGTTCCTTTGTCACCACAAATAAAAATGTTGTTGGTTTCTTTTTTCACAATATTAAACAAAGTATTATAAACAAGATGGAACTATAAGAACTAATTTCATTTTTAATAATCATATTCTAGGTATTACTTAGATGTGACAAAAGAACTAGAAGTGTCAGTGTTCACAAGACCTGAATGCATAAGCTGTTTATTAATTGACACAGAAACCTGGTTAACTGTATGTGGTATGTCAGTGAATAGACATTTACAGTTATTTATCTATCATAAGTCTGAATGTATTACTGTATGCACATATTGGGGGTTAAACAGTGGGTATTTGTTTTTATTATTAACTAAACAGTTTTTATTTTTCTATCAAACATAACACTGAACTTCAAATTGAGAATAAATATAAACAACAGATCCAAATTATGTGAACATTGAGAATTCTTTTGTGATCAATAACCACGACAAAAACATTGCACGTTGTGTTTACGGACGGATGTTGGCAGCCAGTAATCTGTTGTTGTTACTTTACCTCGTCTCGTCTTTGTAACAAAACATTAAAACGCGTCATTAACACGAAAATTCCAGACAAACGTAAACAAACAAACACATAACTACCTATGAAATGTTAGCTATGTATGCGACCATGTCTCCATTCAAGCCAGCATTTATTTAAAAAACCATAACATTCAATTCACATAAATATTGAAAAATAACATCTCTGTAACTTATAAACTATTGCTAAACTGTAAATATTCATAGTTTTAAACATATACGAAGCAATGCATCGTTGTAGACAAAAACTTACCGTTTTACGACCATGATAGAATCCGTCTGCTCGTTTGTGGACCCTATGATTCGAACTAAGCTTTACAAACGGCACTAATATTATAGGAAACACCATGAATTTTATTATATCACCATCAATTCAATTTATTATTTTCACACATCGCTAAAAAGCGACAAATGCACTGCTCTTCATTATTTCACCAACCTCGATTTTACACTCCACTGTTGCAAACATGAAAACTTTATATATTTAACACGTTTAACAGTTCACTTGTGTTCGCGACTTGTAAAATTCGTGAAATAGGGCGCAATACAATCAGAACTCGCCGTTTATTATCTGACGAATCTCACACAAACACAACAAACTAAAACTAAAAATGTATGTTTTTAGATTAGCACGAAGTTCACTTCAAACCACAGCTTCAAACCAAAAAAACCTACGTGTTATCCAACATAATGAAAGTAAATACTAACATAAAGGGGAATTCACACCATGCGTTTAACTTCACACTCTTTATTAAAAACCCAAGAAAGGTACTTGAGTTTAATTGACCATGTATAGTTTTATGTACAAATATGCGTATCTTTTTGTTATAAGATTTTTAACATCATGGTTTTGAAAATATTATTTTACTTATGTCTTATTTTTTCAATTCAATTTATTGTTTAATTTCGTCTTTACTTGTAAACCGAGGCTTACAGCGTCACAGTTGGGCCAACTTAATAAAATAATGAAATACTATTCTTGACATTCTCGTTACAATCACGGATTGAAAGTGTATTACCTGCCTACTCAGCGTGATATTTTCTCAGTCTCACTGACAACAAAACAATTATGTTGCCAGTAATCATTAGCGGCTATTTAATATTGTGGTAACACTAGACTGGCGGGAAATTTTCAAAGATAAGGCAAATATTAATGTTAACTTGAAAAAATGCACTCACCGTTTTAGACGCATTCTTGCAGCCTCATCCATTAAAAAATTATAATACGAAACAATTAAGTATCTTGGTATGAGATAAACATTGTGATCTGTCTTTAATTTACCAATGATATTATCCGAAACTTTCCCTTTTTTTAATTCCTGTACCTTACATTTAAAACCCATGATATATCATTATAAATAAAATATAAATATTATAACGTAATTTTTTTTTTATATCACGAAATTGACTAGATTATAATATGTACTGAACTGCACAGTGTTCGCTTGTAAATAAACGCAATATCGCGTTTGATGCCAACTCACTGTTTGAATGGTTCGGACTTGGGGCCAAAGTCGACATTCATGTAGAGACATGTTACGATACGCTTAGTGTTGGCCAAAGTGATTCATTACTATGAATACCTCTGTAATAAAATGCTTTACATTTATTATTAACTGCATGTTATGATTCATTTCATCCACACCCTATTTAAAACTTTGAGAAGAAACGTCGAAGTTTGCTATTAATTTTAAATTCATATTTTGAGGGGAGAAAGGGGGTGAAAGTTTTTGAAGTATAAAAAACGTATTGGAAATAAAGTTAATTGTGCAGAGGAAGATAGCTAGAAAATCTTAAATAAAGATAATATTATGAAAAATAAATATACACATTCCGTTCATCAAAATATAATTTAAAACCTGAGAAAGTTGTCTTGACTGCCTCAGTGGCGTATTTGTGCCACGGTACGCTGAGGTCTCGGGTTCGAACAAGAAGCTTATACCCAAATGGAGATTGCATACCGTATAAACAAAAAGTCATTTTCATTCATTGTCACTCGAAAGAAAAGGATAGCAATCAGTCGCAACGTCATTCGAGGTCAAATTTTTGTGCTTCACTTTTATATACGGAATGCAATCTCCATTTGGGTATAAGCTTCTTGGGTTCGAATCATGGGTCGGAAATATTCATTATTATCAGACCGGAATCAGGAATTTGTGCCTGATAGGTATGGCGATAGGCTCGCTCTCTATCACATCGTAGGACGGATTAGACAAGGCAAAACGTGGGTTTCCTGTTTATTACAATTTACAGAGAACCTCTGCTTAACCCTTCTAGTATAAAGGCGTAAGGTTATGTATGTATGTATGAAAGTTGCTTTTTGATTCTTTATTTTGAGAGTATATTCTGCGTAAAGGCTGCAAAATATTACAGAAGATTTAAATTGTGAAACTAATTACCTAAAATTTTACATTTAGTTATCTCGTTTTGATCAGTTACTTGTACACGGAAAACAGATAAAACTCAAAATGTTTCTAGATACCTACTGTATTTCGTTGTATTACGTAATTTCTAATACATCACTAAAACATATCGAGTAATGCATTTTATTTCCGGCAACGGTGCACTTCACTGGCTGTCAGACTTAAAAGCATTACAAAACCCAGCACACACTTACTGTGCAACATTACTGTGTACCATTACGTATACGTAGCAGCGCACAGTGCCTGTAACAGGAAAGCCGCATTCGAGACATGTTCTAACTTGTCCGAATTGATAATCTCGCAAGTCGCAAGTACGGTGCTACCTAGCGGTACCTATTATATGGCTACCAATGGCTACCCTACCATGCGAGTTACCTTTTATATATATAGGTACCTACATATAATTCAAAATATTTATTTTTGAATACCTATATTTTTGTCAATTTTTAAGCAAATGTCTTATGAATTCAAATCCATGAGATCGCATGCCTCCAAAAATATTTTACATCTTTTATTTATTTTATGGATAGAAACATTGAAATCGACACCTAGACCTTTGATTTACACATCGCACAATCTGGCATAAAAGTCTAAATTAAAAAGAGGGGTCCAGTAAAAAAATTGCTGATTTGAAAAATTTGGTCTTCCAAAATCCAAAGTCACTTTTGCGATGATCGATATGTGCCACAGCCTCCATAGTGCAATTGGTTAGACACCGGCTGAGAATCGTCTGGTCGCGTTTTCTTTCCCCGCACCGTGATAAATATTTGGGGGAAGCAAATTTTTTTTACCACAAGTTGAGGTCCCAAGTTTATGTGCTGGTCGTGTTTTTTCATTATTTCATTATTTTAGTTTTTACTGGTTGTAGGTCTCTTATATGTGAGAGGTCACCTGGGTCCACCGCAATTTCTATTTCTCCCGACAAACAGTAGTGTAAATGCACTGTTGCGCTTCGGTTTGAAGGAAATTGTAGGTAGAGGAACTACTGGACATGTTGAGAATCAACATCTTATGTCTCAGGGTGGCGACCGCAGTGGAATGCCAAGCATTGCTTTGTAATTCAAGGCGTTGTTTGGTTTTGCTACTGTTCACAGTGCATGAGAGGTCATATCGCTTACCATCAGGCGAAAGGCATGCTCTTCTCGCCATTCATTGCAATAAAAAAAAGTTTTTTTTTCTCACCACCGGCGCCAGTGTCTACTTTCCTGCTTATTTATCGTTATCGCACGTAATCTTCAGCAATCAGCAGGCTAATTTGATATTGGTTGTAACCTGTTTTGTGTTTCATAATATATTGTAATATATTATAGAAAAGTAAAACATCGATGCATTTTGCGAAAGACAAAGCAATAATAGTAGACCATGACTATAAGTTTTTTAATAGGCACATTCTAATAGCCATTTAAGATAGCGTAGCAATTATAAGTTTACAGTGTTATTGCTTTGATATAACAGTAACTGAAGATATAAGACCTGCGTGTCTATTATCGTGACCATATAACCATATACCTACAGTAATGTTGTAATAATCTAATAAGTAATACCTACTGTAATCGTCTGGGTGTTTGTGAGACCGAAAAGTCCAAGAAAAGTATGAAATAAGTAAGTACATAGTAGTATATTAAATTATTTTATTTCCGTCTGTTTTTTACTTAACGTACCTACCTAATAAAACCCGTTTAAATCGCTTTGAACGATCTACCACTACAGATAACATTTTATATCTGCAACAACCACACAAATGTTACAAAATGCAATGTATACGTGTTACAACATGTTAAAAAACACGATACAAGATTTAAAGAATTGGGTAATAATTAATTTCAAAAATAATCAGACACAATGTAATTATATATTTTATTCTTACAAAACCTCATTTACTCGATCCACAACTCGATACTAAAACGCTATTAACATTATTTATAAATATTTTAAAATATCTACATGTTTACAAATATCGTTTATTTTAATCACAGATCACTTCCAATAGATACCGCATTACGATAGTTTTGTTTTGAACCGAAAACGCCAACGAAGGGAACTGCGCGGGGGGTGGGCGGATTGCAGCGCGGTCACGTGGACATCACTGGAGAGATGAGGCACAAGTCGATAAATAAAAAAATGTATCGATAGTTCGATTTGCCAGTAAGTTCATGTGTTATGATCGCTTCTATAACTTGATTACCAACTTGTTAAATGTTTGATATTATTTTTTCACCGGCCTGATCTGATAAATTATACCAACCGGCAACAGCTACCTACGAATAAAATAGGATTAAGATTTATACTTTAGTATGTAACGGTTTTATTTCTATTATTCACCGTGTATTTTTGTATACCATAATGGCGAAATACCCAAATTAAGTGTTAATATAAAAGATCAGATCAAAATATGAAATCGTAAATAACTAAACCTCATACCCTAAAGGGCTACAATAACTTATTCCGTTTCTTGAATTCTGACGGCGGCTGTATTAAATGTAATATCGACAAGTGACGATGAAACTCACTTGACGAACTATGAATGTTTTTGAGACGATATATACAACGTATGTTAAAATTAGTACAATAGCTTGTGCTACTAATTCTCAATAAACTTAGTATACTAAAACTTATGATAAATACCCTCCCATTATATTTGAAAACATATACAACTAGAGGAAAAAAAAGGAAATTTAATTACGCCAAAGATAAAAATAAATAAAAAAATATTGTAAAATTACCTAGTTAACAAATTTAACTATTTCAAATTACATAAAATAACGTAATTATGGTAAATTGCGTTTATTTAAATCAATATATATTTTGTGACATTGTCATTTAATAAAATTAATTTACATTATTGTTTTACAATATCGATATTTCTGGGAATTATATTATAAACATGCGTCAAACACTAGAAGAACGCGTGATTTCGCCAAAAAAAGATGGCTTATTACGGTTATTGCTATGCGAAAAAGAGACGGCTGATTCTCCATCCGAACTCGACTGTTTGACATTGATACTTTAACCAGTATAAATTGAGCTCGCTCGGAACCAAATTAATTTAAAGAATATTAGTTATCGATGAAAACTTATTGCGTTTTTTTAGATACTTTATTTTTTTGAGGTTTTGCACACCATTTTATTGAACAAATCATTTTTAACTGTAATATTATGTTCCCAAAATGTAATTTAACGCCAACCTGCGACGACATGTGCGGGTCCACTACTTGGACGACACTGATGACGCGACATTTGGCATCGGTTTATATATTTCTGATACCTTATATGTGTGGCGCACAACCGCTGCCTTGCATTAGGTATCTATTGGGAGTGATCTGTGATTTTAATACTGTGTGCAATCAAATAATAGTCAAACCGACGAAGTCATTTAAGACAGGTGTGGGCTTGGAAGGTCTATGGCCTCCTCCCGGTCCTCTAAGGCTATGACCGCTGGCTTAATTAAAAAACTCCGACTTTTCAACTGACCGTATGAACAACATAATAATAACTTAAACTTACAATAAACTGACCGCTTCCGTGACGCAATCGGTTAGACACCGGCTGTGAAACTTTTGACCACCATATCGGGCACAAATTCCTGACCCCAGACTGATAGATACTATAAAATCCGAAATCAATTTGCCCGACCCGGGATCCGAACCCGAGATCATACTGTGGTACAACTGTGCCACCGAAGTTGTGTATCTATAATATTTTACACATTTAAGTCACAAGGATACTGAGAGTGAAACTTAGATATTTCTAGCCTAGAGGTTCTTAGTTGGGGGACATGACCCCCTTAACTGTCTTTGTATCATATTAGCGTTTGTCCGCGCCTTAATATTTTCCACAGTATCTATGACTCATTCACAGATGATTACAATTCTTACGTCATTATATCATCACCAGCATGACAAACACAGGGATATGAAACATAAGTAATTATACAGGGTATATCAAGAATGCGACCGAAAACGAATGTGGGTGGTAGCTTTACTAGTTACAAACGCAATGCAAATAAAAATTTCGCAAAGAAACAAAACAATTCTTTTTGCGATTTTGTTAATTAATATCCTCGTGTTTGTGTGGTAAATGCATAGTGTTTGCTAAAATACTAATTTAAACCCTTGCATACCAGAGCGTCGTCAATAAAAGGGTTGCATTATTATTTTAGAAAAAAATATGTATTTACCATCCATACAACAATACATAAAAATCGTCACTTTATTTGCATAATTTTCAGTTACATTGTGTCTGAAATCACTAAAACTACCTACTGGCTTCGTTTTCGGTCGCAATCTGGGTATACGCTGTATAAATTAGGGATAGTTACCTTAAAATATCTTAATCACGATTTAGTCGAAATTGATTTATACATCAAATTAACAGTATTTTACCTTTGAACTATATACAGATTAAGGATACAGAACACAGCAACAAGCATGCCTAATTTTACAAATGTACTAGAAAGTAGAAACATAATATCCTAAGAATAATTTTAATTATTTATTTTGTCAACATACTATTTAAAAATCGAGTAACATAATTATTTTATTACAATTATCTTAAAGATAAGCTGTGAAACGAGAGGCCGCGGATTTGATGCCCGCATCGAGACAAATGTTTGTGTGAACCACAAGTATTTTTATCAGGTCTGAGTGTTTGTGAGACAGTCTCTCGTAGTTCCTGATAGGTGAACACAGCAAAAGATTCTACTTAATGTGGGGTCAGGATTATGTATGTGACTGTTAGGTGTATTTATTTGGTGTATTTCATACATGAAACATGACCACACACAGTAGTGTAGAAATGTGTGTAAAAATTCAGTAAACCTACTAATAAATAGTTCGTGGACGAGAACAACGGTAAATAAATAAGGAAAATGTTTTTGGAATGAATTCTACCTAAAAATGAATACACCTATTTATGTGTAAAATGTCCGCATTTCTTTGTAAAATAGCCAATATTCTTCACTTTTACCTTTTAAATTATAGTTAGATATTTCTATTTCACTAAGTGAAATTGATATATTCTTTTGGAAATTGTATAATAGCATTACACAACAAGTAGGTATATTAAACAAAAATAAAAAATGTTGGAATCAATTGTATTACAAAATATTTTATACAAATTACAGGTATTTATTACACTAAAAATAACAATATATACAACAACAACAAAAAAAAAACAAAGAGAATTACACACTAAAGTATAACATTAATTTTTTGCCACGAATACCAAACTTCAGTTGAATAATCCACGAAATATGTACAATGCCTATTCCAATCAAATAAATAATACAATTCAATTTATTATTATTTTATAAATAAAATTAAGAGATTCTCAATAACCAACATGCCTTTTATGCCTACATAAGAGTTTAAAATTATAATTTGTTTTTTGTATTTATAGTTAGTTTTTTTTTAGTTACATTATAATTGGATATCCGAAATCAGATATTTTGTGCTGAATTAAACTATTAAAACTGAATCTTACTAAAACATTAATAACTAGCTGTCGGGCCCGGCTTCGCCCGGGTGCAGATAGTTTTTGAGTCCAATCCACATCAAGAACATATTATTTCGCGTGTCTACTAACTATATTTCCCGCGTGCCGTCGACTATATTTCCCTTCCGTAGGAGAGGACATCCCGTGCCAACAATTTGAATTTGAAAGAGTAGAAAATATGTATATTTGGTTTCCTGACTCATCCCACGGGAACACTACATTTTTCGGGATAAAAAGTAGCCTATGTGTTAATCCAGGGTGTCAGCTATCACTATACCAAATTTCATCAAAATCTGTTGAGCCGTTTTTTCATGAAAGAGTAACAAACATCCATACATACATACAAACTTTCACCTTTATAATATTAGTAAGGATGATTCATATTGCTAATAATATGGTTATGATAGCAGTGAAACGCGAGGCCGCGGGTTCGATCCTCGCACCGAAATACATATTTGTGTGATTAACAGGTTTTAATTTCGGGTCTGGATGTTAGTGAGACCGAAAAGTCTCTCGTAGTTCCTGGTATCCATGACACAAGATTCGATCTTAGTGTGGGGCAGGACTTTGTATGTGACTGTTGGATGTATATTTTTACTTTCAAAATCATTATTATTAAATATACAACCACATTAGGTCCAATGTCGAACACAGGCCTCCTGCAAATAATTCCACAGCGACCTATTGAAAACGGCTTCTTCCTAAACCCTTTATCTTCTTTAAGACAACATTTCAAAATTATTATACATACATTTCAAATCCCACAAACACCACGCACTATAACGGAGAAAGGAAAGATCGTGAGGAAGCTCGCATACCATAGAGATTTGTACGAATTTCTATGGTATGTAAAGTCCGCCATGTAGCGTGTTGACTATATGGCCTAGCGTCTTTCAAACATACTTTAGATTGTGAAGAAAGCCCTTTCCTTGCAGTGGGACGTATATGGGCTCATACAGTTCACTAAAATACACTACAACCAATACATAATTTCAATTCTCTTCTCTTGTACAATAACTTATAACAAACACACACATCTTGGTCATGAGCGTAGCCAGCCATGGGCTCAGGGTGGGGCAGCAGTCTAAAATGATACGTAATTAGAAAACTTTACGTGTTTTATACAAAAAGGTTACACCCTACAGCACCCTGTATCTAAGTATGCGATTTATTCTAAACACTTTCTTATTGCTCACCTGTCTAGTACTTCACCTAGATCATTTAGGTTCCGTTAAGTACCTTACAGGCCAAAGCCAGGGTGGGGCAAGCGCCCCACTCTGCCCCACCGTGGCTACGCCCATGATCTTGGTAATATGTACAAAGCTTTCACGAAATAAAAGTAAAAACTAAAACAACAAGTCCATAGGTGCCTCAACAACCTTTTAAATTTAAAAAATATAAAAAAAGCAGGGAGTTCGACCAATCTTTTATAAAAGTAGACGAACGGCGACTGATTTTAGGAAACATTAAACCAGGGACCTAAACGCGCTCTACATGACGGTACTGGTATCGACGAATCTCGGTTACCTCGATTTCGATTACCTTTAAAAATACCGGTATTTTTTTTCGATTGATACCAAAAAATACCGGTATTTTCGTTACCGGTTTCGGTCCCTGCATTAAACATCACACACTAATCAAAATTACGGAAATAAAAAAATGTGAGGTTCGCAACAATACATTTTGTAAGGTATTACGGCATTTTTCATAAACATTATTAAAATCTATTTTAATCATCGTATGTTTTGTCCCTTTCAATCTACATTTGAATTAAGTTTGAGCGAAGAAGACAAATCATTCGTAGCTATAATAGGTTTATACTGTTTATGGCCTTTTTTCACAACAACTCATTATAAATTCGTTCACATTACTATTGAACGTGCAATATGACAATGTGACAGCCTCCGTGGCGCAGTAGGTTAGATGACGCCTGTGAAACGAGAGGCCGCGGGTTCGATCCCCGCACCGAGAGAAATGTTTGTGCAGCCCACAAATATTTCTTTCGGGTCTGAGTGTTTGTGAGACCGAAAAGTCTCTCGTAGTTTTTGATACCCACGACACAAGACTCGATCTTAGTGTGGGGTCAGGACTATGTATGTGACTGTTGGGTGTTATTTATTATTAATATTATGGTCTATGACTCATTATCTATTTTATTTCATTGTGGTTTCATTTATTATTATTATTGTTTCCTATTTGTTATGATACTGCAAAAATTCGTAGCGATATTTGCTAAATTATTCCTATGATTACATAATTATAGTGGCATTTGGGAATTACTTAAA
The DNA here is from genome assembly GCA_023078785.2 of Hyles euphorbiae. Classification (NCBI taxonomy): domain Eukaryota; kingdom Metazoa; phylum Arthropoda; class Insecta; order Lepidoptera; family Sphingidae; genus Hyles; species Hyles euphorbiae. Next base: position 6,061,200 of record CM041053.1, read on the forward strand.
CAATTTCTATCACATTCGATACACAATCAGCTAACTTATCTTCACAGGCGGCTAATGCTCTCAATTATTCATTAACTACTTAATATAAAAGTATAAATACAAATTATAAGCTATTAACAAACGCTCAATAAATATTTTACGGTGGAAAATCTTGTTCTACAGAAAGATGCTACAGGTGACCTATAAATCCAAGTGAAGCCGAAATCGAATACAAAGAAGTGGCATAAGAAGTGGCATAAGATGTGGCATAAGATGTGGCTAATCCCAGAATGTTAAACATTAAATGCATTTGCCCAAAAAGGCACAAATTATGGTATGTTAGGTCCAATTTCCAAATTGGTGTGCCACTTAATTTTTCTTTGTAAGTTTGTACAAAATTAATTTACTTTATTTAAATGGCTAGAATTTAAAAAATACGCGCCTATTTTATAATTTTCTTTTATTAGGCACTTTCTGCCCTATCACTGGATTTTGGCTTCACATTGTTCAATGGGACACTCTGTGTACGCTCATCTTAATTATCAATTTGGTAAGCAAAAGCTTTCTGACCCTTCAGCTTATTTTTTCTATTAAGATACCCTCAAAAGCGCAAAATTGCTCTTGATCACGAATATATGCGTACAAATCAGTTGTACCCTCAAACTAATTGCTTAGTAATTATGTAGGATTTTTTAGGATGCTGTAAAAACATTTAATAAATATCATCAAAAGGATTTTTTAATGATTTCTTACATTTACGCGAATGTTACACATTGAAATAAAACTATTATTTACAGATTTTATCGCAGATTTGGTTTAATTTTTAAACCAAATCCGCTCTCAGTCTCAGTTTGTCCTGTGACCACGAAAGCTGTAAAGTAATCGAAACGTCGGTAAGTCAAAAAATTAAAAAAATTTACCAAATCCGCGATAAAATCCGTAAATAATAGTTTTATTTAAAATATTTTTTTATTTACTTATTTATATTCACTCCTTATTAATAATTTGATTAATTTTTTTTTTTTTTTACTTAGGGTCTTCGTAAATTAAATAAGAAACAAAGGATTTGTTTGGTTGTAAGACCGAAAAGTCTTAAAGTTTCTGATACCCACGTCACTTACTTGTATCTTCATGCAAGGACCTTGTATGTTACAGTTGGGTGTATCATTTAGACTCCAAAAAAGGCATAACATCAGTCACACTTCATCTTAGATACGCTCTCATAATAGATAGCCACGACACACGAATTGATATCTTACTCTAAGGACCGTGAATATATGTCTTTTGGCAGTAACATTTTGGCCTTATCCATAACCATTTTAAAAACCTTTAAACCATCGTATGTTTTGTCCTTTTCGAACGACTTTTGTTTTCAGTATGAGCGAAGAGGACAAAACATTCGATAGTTAAAATAGGTTTTAAATCTTTCTATGATTATTGACTGATTGCTATAACCGTGAGCAGTACTTATATCCGCGCATACTTTTATACCGAGCATTTTAATTAGCATCTCTTGCATACCGTTTAATAACGGTTGTGGGGGGTTACTCTACGAAACGATACGAACTTCGAATGTTTGGATTTTCGACGTCCGGAGAAACATATAAGTTTTCCACTTCTAAAAATCAAACTATTCTCTATTATACGCATCATTTTCTTCGAACTTAGTCTATGGTTGCGACGTACGATAAAGAAATCCAACATTTTGTGTATCTAGGCACATTAGTGAAGTTTCACGTACGTCGTCCGAACTCCGAACATTCGTATTTCGTATTCATAGAGTAACCCCGCAGATTTCATAATCTGATCCGACAATAGCTACAAACACCTCCAAACCGATATATTCTGTAGTGATTCTCTTGTAGTCTCAATACTCTTCGTAGTCATCCGCGTAGTAGTCATCGTCGTCTCCGTTCTGCAGCATCGCCGCGAGGGACAGCTCACCGCTGGGTTCAGGTTCGGGGTCAGGTTCCACTTCGTAATCATCGTCCAAGGATTCTAGAATTTAAAACATAATTTGTTCAGTAAAGTGGGTTGAGTTGGGGTGATTATAAACGTGGTTGGCTGTAAATTGATAACATAAAAATCTGATCGTTCAAAGTGGATCAAAATCACGCTCAAACGAATGGTTACATACAAACATACATACAGAAGAAACTTACAAAAAGTGTGTAAAAAGAGGTTTTTTTTTTTCAATTTATGTACGTATGTTTTGGTGTATATTACCAACGGACAGACGCCCGTCAACAAGGTAGACGAACGACCTGCCTAAGTTGCAGGAAGTCGCTGGATGCAGGCCGCTTCCAACAGGTGGATGTGGAGATCCTTGGGGGAGGCCTAAGTTCTGTGGCTAAGATGATGATGATGATTATTGTATATTACCTGCAGGCGGCGGTGTCATGGGTGTGGCGGGCCGTGCGGGTGTGCGGGGCGCGGGGGTGCGCGGCGCCTTCTTCTTGCGCTTCCGGGGTACTGGAGACTCTGGTACTGATACTACTGCAGGGGACGCTGGGGTCACTGGAGTCATGGGGGTCGCTGGTGTGACTGGTGTGGCTGGTGTCGCTGGCTTCGACCTGGAAATTTATTAGTGATTAGTTTAGTGTTTCTACTTATCAAATAGATATAGACTATACGCTATGGCACATTTTCTCAGGTACACCACCACTAGTGCGGGTAGTTGACGGTAACGAGAATGTGGTTATCAGGAAATTCGAGACTTTTCAGTCTCACAAACACCCGACCCGAAACAATTACCTGTGCTTCACACAAATATTAAATATTTTGTTTCTTTGCGGGAATCGAACCCGCGGCCTTTCATTTCTCAGCCGGCATTTAACCAACTGTGCCACGAAGGCTGTCAAATTATTGTTAGTGCTTAGTGTAGTATTTGTACTTATAAAATCGATATAGACTATAGCACATTTTCTCATGTACACCGTGCTACGCGTGTACACCTTGCACTAGTGCGAATAATTGTCGATAACGACACCCTGTTAGAAGCGACAGAGCAAGTCCGAGGTGCCCACACTAAAGATTGCCTATGTTGCGGATACGCTGTATACTATAGATAAAAACAATAACTTACTCAACAGCAGCAGTAGTCTCTTTGGGCGAGGGCACAGCACCTCCTAGATTGTCCAGGGTCTTCAGTATATCGTAGTTGATCTTAGCGCTCATCTTCTTGCCGGCCAGCATCTTCTCGATGGCCTCGCCCGCCGTCGCCGCTGAGACGTTCACCTTCTTCTTGTAATTGCCGCGGATTTTCTTCTTTTTATCTTTGTTCTCTTCTTTCTCTTTTGCTTTTATTTCTTCTTTTACTTTATTAATTAAGAGATAAATGTTGAATGTGAAATGTAGCTATTTCTTTATCTTTAGAGGATTTTGATTTATGGATGAAGATATCTCAATACACGACTGTTGAAATTGCGTAGACTAAGAACTTTTTTGCACCGATGCAATGTTTGCGGATTTCATCTCCGCATAAATAAATATTTGTATGGGTTGCAGATATTTATTTAAGTCTGGGAATTTGTTATACGGGGATTTCTGTACCCGGTTCTTGTTAATTTTATGTACTTTGAAGATCAAATTTAATCTGAGTATCTCTGATTTCGAATTTCTTAGCGACAATTTTTAGATCAAATACATGTTTAGAATAATGAGAAGTATTGATAAACGTCTAAATTCCTGAAATTCGGAAAATGCTGTTATCCCAGTGAATAGCAAAATTTAAAACTATAATAAAAAATATCTTACTTTTCTGCTCCTTAAGATATCCAGCATTGACCTTATGCCACATACGCGTCTTGTAATTAGCCTCTTCCTCGTTCATTATGATTGAGTCGACGTAGTCTTCGTCTCGTTCGCTGAGCACCAGCTCCTCGGCGCTGGTGAGGTCCTTGCTGAAGGCATGCTTGGGTTCAGGCTTCACGAACTTGTCTACACACTTCTCCTCTGGCTGACCCAGGCCTATAGCGGCTAGCTCTGGGCCTGTGAGAGAAATTTATTTTTATATTTTGATTATTTCCTTTATAATTTTAGTTAATAAGTATTTTTGTGTAGATAATTCAAAACCTCCGTGGTTACCTTGAATAATAAAACTAAGTAAAGTTTTAATTTTAAGCAATAGTTTGTTTTGTTTTTTTGTTGTGAACTTTTAAACGTAAGTAATATCTTTTAGTAATTGCTTTTAATTACATATTAATTTTTGGTATCCCAAGAAACAGGCTTAGCCTAGTTTGGGTACCCTTAGAAAGTGTTGTATTTTTTGTTTAAGAAATTGCCTGTTTTAGTTTAATTATATTTTACCAAATTGTAAACTGATTTCTGTTTAATAAGGATTTATAGGTTTAATCTTTAGTTATAGCCAAGAAGCTTATACCCAAATGGAGATGTTATTCCCTTTAGAAAACTGAAGCACAGAAATTTGACCTTAGGTATGGTCTTCGATCCTTTTCTTATGTTGCCAAAGCTTACGAATTATTTCCCCAAATAGCACAAAGTATTTATGGTATTAATTAACTAATTAAAATAAAAAGGTTATGTTTTCGACCTGTGCGTTTACATAGGTTTGTATGGTCATGATATCCTAAAAAACTACGTATTCGATTAGGATTTGGTGTTTATTACTTAACTTTATTAATATTTTTGTTTTACATTATTTCCTCATTTAATTGCTCATTGCGCATACATTGCTAGGCAACACTATAACAAAATGACAACTTCAAATAACAAAATCATTTACTGTTGTTATTTTGTAAATGTTCTTTTCTGCGGTTATTTCACATAATTCAACATTTTTACGTATTTTTCAGTGTTTGTAGTGATTTTCCAGAATGAGTTGTGTATTGTGTAGTTGTAAAAATGTTTGGCATCCAGTATCTACCGTGAAATTACACAGGTAAATCGATTGTTATAATTATTGTGAATATTTATACAAAAGTATTAAACACATAGATATTTTACATATGAACTGTGAGATTATCGTGTCTTGCATAATTCATGAACACTATTTTCATATAAGCATAAAGATAAACGTGATTATTTATATTGTGAATATTTTGTAAACAAAGAGACTAGGGTGACCATAGTTTAACCTTTGGCTGCAATTAGAGTCATTGAATTATGAGGAGGTGAAAACTGACATTAATTGATATCGTTTTTTTGTTAGGTGTTTACAACAGAAACATTTCTGAAGTACTATCAAAAAGTTTTTTGAAACATGAAGTTACTTATTTTAGTTGGTACAACGTTTAAATTCGTAAATTAATATGCGAAATACCGAAAAAGTAGTGTCGCTATCATTTTTCTCTAATTTAAAACTGCGTGAATGATCTTACCGACTGCATATACATTACTTAGGGATCCTTCAGTGAGTTAGGTTAAATTAGCCAAAGATCATATTTTGGTAAGTATGTTACCTAGCTTTTAAAAAACAGTCAACATGTGTTAAAAATCGAAAACGTCATTGTTACAGATGCCTTTCGATGTCCTTGTTGCTAAAACTTATTGGAGGTGCCGATGCGCTGAGTAACATTCAACAAATAGCCACAAAAGTTACACACAGTTACAAAATGCTACCGTATTTCACAGAGATACTCCACTGCGGTGTGCACAATATAACCAAGCCGTGATTTATATTATATTTTTGCTTAAAAATGAGTATAAATTATTCTGTGGTTTAATTTCTCTTTACAGTTTTCCTAAAAATCCGGATAGGCGGGAAAAGAGGTTAAATAAAATACCACTATTAGGAAAAAATTATTAATCTGCAAGAATTTACATACATACATACATAAACTCACGCCTTGTTCCCAGAAGGGGTAGGCAGAGGTGCCAGGGCACCCACATTTCGCCTTGCATGTTCCGTCCCACAATGTGATAGGTGGCGAGCCTATCGCCATATCGGGCACAAATTCCTGACTCTGGGCTGATACTGAATAGAAAAATCCAATATCACTTCGCCCAACCCGGGATTCGGGATTCGGGATGGGTGTATTTATTTAAAACCTATTTACACAAATTAAATTACCTGACTTGGTCATCCCCAATACAAACCACAGTTTTACAAATTCATAACCAAATTATGAAACCAAGCTGCCTTTATACATTTTTATAAACTTTAAGTGGATTTCATAATAATATCGAACATAGGAGCTCAAAGTTCATGAGACATACGCCCCAATACTGGAACGCCATTCAAATTATAAGTTGCTCTTAACACGGCCCACTTAGCCAGTACATTCAATTGGGGTTAACGTAGTTAAGCGCAACTTATTTTTAAGTTGCGTTCCAGTATTCGGGCGATATCCAATTTAATTACCCATTTCTTAATGTTGGCAATATAAAAACACCCACATTTCAAATACATTTAACAATGCAACAATAACACTTATTTGTTTAATACAACTTGTAACATTTATTATTTTATTCATAGACAATTTCAAAATGTATTTTAGTCTTCGATCAAATATACACTAGATACAACATGAGCGCTTAGAAAATGGCACCAAAAAAGAGTGCTTTAATCACTCTTTCGCCTTCAGTCACGCACCGACCGTTGCTTCTAAAACGTCACAGAACTTTAGACAATATTATGTGAAAAGCTACTTTAAGCTCCAGGAATAAGGTGGAATTTGTGTTAATATATTTGGAATATGTGATCTTTTTGTTTACTTTTTTGTTTCAATGCATCGGTGCCACTTTTTAACAGAACATTTACAGGGAACTGTGTATCTAGTGTATATTTGATCGAAGATTTTAGTTATCGAATCTCATGTCCGTTCAGAACAACTTTTAAATTTATTTTGAGCGAAAACACAACATTCGTTAACCAATATAGGTTTAAAAGTGACTATGAATAAGAACTTAATTGTGTATATCTTATCCCTTTAAATTTCTTTTAGAGTTTAAGTACTCCTATACGAATCGAAAATAAATTTGACCGAAATTAATCTGTATCTGTATCAGCCCATATACGTCCCACTGCAGGGTACAGGCCCTATATACAACCGAAAGTACGATTGAGTTGGGTTAGGCCATGAAGACCACTGTACCAGCCTAGTGCATTGGCGTACTTTACATACCATACAAATTCTTACAAATCGCTATGGTATGCAGGTTTCCTCACGATGTTTGCAAGAATAAGAATTTTGTTGTGAATATTTTATTAAAGATGATTATAATTCTCAAAGACCGGAACATCTTATTAATCATTGTGTACTATTTTATGTATTTGAATAATTGTCATAAATTAAAGGGCCAGGCTGAAAACGCGTAATTTTTTTCGACATAAGTATTTTTTGGCAGCCTCCGTGGCGCAGTTGGTTAGACGCCGCCTGTCATAAGAGAGGCCGCGGGTTCGATCCCCGCACCGAGAGAAATGTTTGTGTGGCTCACAAATATGTGGCTCACTGCCCAAAAGCGAGTAGGTGGACTATATATATATATATACAATCATACCATTAAAAACTTATAAATGGCTATTGTATGCAGGTTTCTTCACGACTTTTTCCTTCACCGTTTTATGAAACTTTGTTCATTCAACACTATATTTTTACGGCCTACTTGTCCAGACTTACAATTACATAACTTATATTTAAACTTATTTCTAGCTGGTATTATAAATTATCATGGTGAATTTAAACCGAATTATGTATATAGATCAATATTTATATGATTCAATTCCATATTACGAAATACTAATTTGGTATGTCCTGGTTTAAAAAAAATCGTTGTCACTCTAAAGAAAAGGATAGCAGAAAACAACAAATTCATTCAAGGGTAAATTTTTGTGCTTCCCTTTTATGTGCGGAATGCAATCTCCATTTGGGTATAAGCTTCTTGGTTATAGCACTTCAGTCAATATGACAGTTATATTAAAACCTTTACTTTTTTATTACTTTACTTTTTTATTGCAATAAATAGCGAAACAAACAAGACAGCACAGAATGGGATGTAACGGAATTGGATGTGAAAAGTAGAATAGAGGATTTGAATTTAACTACTATACATTATTACAAGAAATTATATTATGTTTTGGATGTAAACTGAAGTCAAACACTATTTGCACCCGGTCAAATATCTCCATAAACTTCCCAAAGGAATTAAAGAGCCTCCAACCAAAGTTTTATTGTTTTGAAAACAATATTGATTTTATTATAGTCGAAAAGGAAATAAATATGATAATAAAAGATTAATAAATTACCCAGAATGTTGACTATCGCTCTAGACCGATAAGCCGATCCAAAATATGCGTATTTTTACGACGATCTCTAAAAATATGTTGCGATTGCAAAAATCTATATTTATAAACTTGTTATTAAGAACGAAACTCATTCTAAGCCGAATATTAACATATCGAGATGAAAAACTGGTTTAACTGTGTTATTCTATGTAGACAAAATATTATTTTTATTTGTAGATCATGAACAACATAAATTTTGAATAACTGGGTTGACAGCTGCGACCGGGAACAGGAGTTGATCATGACGTCAAAAAAACGCATGTCGTTTAATCCTGTTTTACGAGATTCTTTATACTCGATGTGACATTTTAGATCGTTATTTATAAACTCGGATCAGCCAAGGGCGGATCGAGCCTTCAAAAAAGGTTGTGGGGATGGCAACCCGAAAATTAACGAAGTGGGAGTCTGCGTATGATGTGCTCATGATCGTTATACGCATTAAAGGTTTAACACTGCGATTTTATTATATTGATGATATTATTATATTTGATATAATATTATCAGTCTATCGATCTCAATATATAGTGGAAGTGTGACGTCATAAGTCCGTTAGGATTGTGGGCACGCCCATCGTGCCCACTACGGAGGATCGGTGGAGGATTAACTTTAGCCTAAAACTTAAGAGCGTATACACCTTGCGCGCAAAGTCAACTATAGGTATTTCTTCGTTAATTTCACGCACACATAAGCGACCAAAGCTGTGTGCGTAGAGCTGCCGCGTCGGCTCGCTATACAATCGGCGCAAACAACTTTGATCCGTGCGCTTCAAATATTCAATTGAAATGTAACCTTTAATATAATATCGTCAAAATATTTTATTTGCATTATAAGTAGACAAATATTACTGTGCAAACAATTAACAATACAAATTTAGATACTAATCATATTTTCGTTATTATTACACTGTTAAGTTGCATTCAAATCAGTACACTACGGACACTACGGACGTTTTACTAATCATTTCGTGTTCGAACACATAAATAGTGTTAGGGGCCTTACAACCCCTTACAATTACGAAATATATTTAATTTTATATTACAATAAATAACATAATTTAGCCTCGGAATTACATCCTAATATTACCTGAAACATAATTTATACTCACTACAAAATCATTGTAGGTAATAAAAATAATTAAATATTTTACTACCAAAGTACTAAGATGTGGTAATCGCAGTCCGCGCGTGGCTATTTTTACTACGCACGGCAAAAATCGACTGCAGCTAGGCCGGAGCGACGAGCGATACGTCCTCCCACTAGAAGGCCTCGCGGCGGTCTGATTTGAGCCACGTCGGACAGCGTGTTTTATAGTGGTTTTTAAAATATTTGTAGAAAACATGAAAACTAATTTTGTTGAAATATAAAAATGGTAATTTATTGATAAGATGTTCTTCTATTATAATATGCAATTGCTATAAAAAATTATGTACGATAAGTTGGTGAAAAAAAAATATGTTCATGACGAGAGTTTCTGAATAATTTCGCATTGTTTAAATTTTTAATTTTCAGGAACTAAACACAAAAAGATTATTTTTCTCAGCAAAATCCCTCCATAAGGGTCTTATTAGTCTGATAATATTTTTATTTTCATCTTATATTTAGTGGTTTCGGATATCTTAAGCTTCTAAATTGCCATTTAAAGCCTAAATAACGAAACTTGTGTTCAGTAATCCTTATAGTACTCACAAATTATCCATCAATCTATAATGTTTTCCACCAAAATCCCTAGATGACAACCTTTTCTAAAATAAATACTAATTATTTTTCCTTTAAATTGTTTATTGGTGGCTATTAACTCATTTGAAAAGTCCTGTTTTTAAGCCAAAAAGCGCGCACAGGGTATAAACGCTCTTAATAATTGATTCAATTATTTTGAATAACGTGATATAGGTACGCGACTTTATTAATAAATACGGATGTATTTTGGCCTAACATAACAATACTGTTATAGCAACACACTGATTTTAAAAGTAAAATGGCTAAAGTTATTCCTTGGCTTTTCAGAATGTATGAAGAAGGCCCTTAATATTGTACTCACGTTAGTAATAAATATACGTATAGTTATATCTTACGTACCATAAAAACCATTACCATAAAAATCTCAGCGGATTTTAATAAATATCAACACAAAGAAATAACTGTATTTCTAATGTTCTGGCCCCACCCTTAAATTCACAGCATAAACAGACATAAAAAAATCTAATAAATTCTCTATTCACTCACCAAGTCTCTTCTCTAATTTTAGTTTTTCATTGTTCTTTAGTTCTTCGTCCATTGGCTTTGAATCTTTTATTTGAACGTCATTCGCCAGTTCTCCAATCAGGGTTAGAGTGTCTTCTGCTGCAAACCTCGTCGCATCCATGTCTTCTGATCTGCTCTCATCTGAAACTATAATGGAGATTAAATTATATCGACCTATTGGGTCCACCGCACGAAATTACCAGCATTTATTATTAGGTTAGCAGGTTAGTTATTATGTTAGAGGAATTCAATTCAAATTGTTCTTGATTTGCAAAAAGATTTACAAGCTGTACATAGCATTGTTCTTTTGCTAAGTGAAGTGAATCGCAAAAATATTGACAAGCTGTGCACAGCATTGTTATAGTTCTTTTGCTAAGTGAAGTGAAGTGACATGATTTCATCATATTCATTGTTCAGCAAACAGGAAGTCTACAACTGAACACAGCTTACACATCTTTCGTACATCCTCTTTACTTGTATATGTATATGTATATAATGTATATACACCCAACAGTCACACACATAGTCCTGACCCCACACTAAGATCAATTAAGTCTTGTGTCGTGGGTACCAGGAACTATGAGAGACTTTTCGGTCTCACAAACACCCAGACCCGGAAGAAATATTTGTGGGCCGCACAAACATTTCTCTCGGTGCGGGGATCGAACCCGCGGCCTCTCGTTTCACAGGCGGCGTCTAACCAACTGCGCCACGGAGGCTGTCTTAAAAAACTTAAAAACTCAGAAAGGTTTTATGACGAGTAACTTACAACGAATTGTTTTAAAAAATATTCGTTATCGGCGATTTTGATTTAAGATTGCGTGCTTTCTTGACTTTCACAATTATAGTTTTCCTGACATCATCCGTCACTCATCACGTCCGGAGATACCATGAATTTTCGCATAAAAATATGATTATAAACATTATTGAACTCGTGACGGCCGATTAACCTCATGCAAAGGCTATCAGCAAAAATCAATTTGGAATGTCCAATTACGTAACTAATTTATCTCATTGTTTACGTTAGAAGTAAACTTAGGTATTATTAACCCTTTACCGCATACTGTGACAAATTTGGAACACTCACAATAATTCGCTTTAGAAAACTAGTTACGACATATTTGCCGAAAATTTTGCACTAAAAACCTTGTTTGCAGTGTGTGTCACAAAATGACATAGAGATTTCGCTAGTATAGGACTGCATAATGGCAGCAACCGGTTGGTAAAACAGTCACCAGGGTCATTTTGACTGAGTTTGAATTTGCAGTTAGTCTAAAAAGTTTTTCTTGGTGTTTTTACGAGTTGTTGGAGATAGTTGTAATTAATATTGGAGAAAAATGGATCCCCAGCGTTTTTATGGCATAACCCGTAAGTATTGACATAAGCATCATCTTACTATCGTCACTTGAAGTGGTGTTCCGAATTTGGAACTTCATGCACTAACGTACTTAATTACTTTCCAAATATGGAACTTCATGCAGCTTGGTGATATATGGTTTCTGGTCATATTTGGAACTGCATGCAGTGTAGCTGAATATTTTATTACAGATAATATGGTTACTCGGGCTCGACATTTAAATATCATCCCAGATAGCAGTGACGACGAAAATATATCAGATGATGATGAATATGGAGTCCCAACACCATTAGAAAGAGTATATATCCCAGAAAGCGACGAGGACGCCCATTAAGTCAAGATATTATTATAGAAAATAAAAGACGACGGCGGTTAGAGCTGCCTCCACTTGAAATAGCTGAAGATGGCATGAATCATTGGCCTGAGTGGAAACAAGATCGCCAAAGATGCAAAATGGAAGCATGTGGATAAAAATCACAAGTTATGTGCACAAAGTGCAAAGTCTATTTGTGCTTGAACAAGGACCGCAATTGCTTCAAACGATTTCATACATAATTAAGCTATTTTTTTTTATTGTCCTAAAACACTACTGCATAATGTACCGAATTTGGAACTAACAAAAATAAAAGCGTTAATGCATATTGTCCCAAATCTGGAACAAATAGTTTTTATTAAATATTTTTTCCCTACATAGTTGAAATATTTTTTTATCATTTTTTCCGGGTCTTATTTTTGCTAATAAATTATATATATTTTTTTTGAGTGATTTAAATAAATCCATGCGGTAAAGGGTTAAATACCAGATAGGCGTTTTACAAACGCGGGTTATTTAATTAGTCTGCTTCCTTGCAATGCAATGTTTGTAAATATAAAGGATGAGTGTGAGCACTTCAAATTGTGGATTAGAAGGAAAATAAAATATTGAAATGGCCAGTGCTTAGTTCAGCTGTAAAACGTGTATGCTGATATTTCAGTATATTTTTTATTTCTTAGCTTTAAAAACCTATTATCATCATGATAAGAAAAGAAAATATGAAAAGTCAAAGAATAGACATCAAATACTATTGCCATTTTTGACAGTCTCGGTGGCGCAGTTGGTTAGACGCCGGCTGTGAAACACGAGGCCGTGGGTTCAATCCCCAGCCATAGAGAATGGATGGATGGATGGATGGATATTATCGCTATGTTGAAAGTATCATCAATGAGGAGCTTAACCAACTTAAACTATGTTACAAGTATAAAAATGCCAAAAGATGAATTCTTACACATCGTTCCTGAAGCAGGCGTGCCAATTAATACGCTAGTAATAAGCTTCTTCCTTTTAGATGTGTCCTTTTCTAGTTGTGCATCTATCTCTTTCTGAAGGTCGGTTAGCTCTTTCTCTCCATCTTCTTCTTCCATTAACTGAAATAACATTTGTAGAACAGAATGAAATTATTTTTGCAGTTACAATCAAAATTGACAGAAACGACTGTTGGATTGAAAATGGTGATTTGGATTTTTGTAACGCTTTTTACATTTTGTTAATACAGGGTATATCAAGACTGGTACCGAAAACGAAGCTGGGTGGTAGTTTTAGTGCCTTCAGACACTAGTTTTTTTCTTAAATAATAGTGTAGACCCTTTTATTTTTAAAGACGCTATGATATGCAAGGCTTTAAATTATTATTTGAGCAAAAACTATGGATTTACCACCCAAAGATATTTAAAAAATAATAAAAAAATTGTCGCGTTTCTTTGCGAAATTTTTAGTTGCATTGTGTTTGTAGTCACTAAAACTACCACCCGGCTTCATTTTTGGTAGCAGTCTTGATATACCCGGTATAGTTTGCAAGCATTCGCTGAATCACTGAATGTAACCAGAAGAAAATTTAAACCCCAGTATGGGTTACCAAGAATTAGCACAGCTACTTGTTGGAAATTACTTTCTGGACTCCCCAACTAGTTCACCAAGCTTCGTGAGTTTTAGCAAAATGCCTCTAATATAAAAATAAATGTTTATTACAACCTATTATCTTCCAAACTAGCTGTATTCATTTTTGGGACCAGAAAGACACCATATTTGCGATATGTTTGCGATACAACATTTTTTTCCTTACATTTTTACATAATTACCTGTTAACTTACCATTGCACATAAAAAACTTTAATAACATGAATGTTCAACGACTGTAAACAAGTTTATTTTTTAAATAAGCATTAATTGAGCAAAAGCCGAGCTATTTTTAGCTCACTGAATTTTGTTCATATATGCAATAGAATGTACGATACAATGACACGTAGTCGGGAAACGAAAGGCCTTGAGATGCATTCACAAAACTCAATGAAATATGGCCTTTCAAAAATACCTTTTCTTTTTGTTTGATACATGCATATATGTTTTACTGAAATGGACCAAAAGTTTTATTGAATTGCACAAATGTAAAAAACAAAAATGGTGCTTTAGTTTAAATTAAATGTCAAGGTGTTCCTTCACGATCTGGCTTCCTTTACGATTGTAAACGGTAAAGTCTAAGGGTCGACGCGTCAAGTAATTTTGATGATGTCAAAGCCTTCTTTTTTTGCCTTTGATGTCAAAGATTCAGCATGTCATGAACACTATTCTGTATCAGCCCATATACGTCCCACTGCAGGGCACGGGCCTACTCTACAATCGAGAGTACGATTGAGAGTGGTTAGGCCATATAGTCCACCACGCTGGCCTAATGCGGGTTGGCGGACTTACATACCATAGAAATTCTTATAAATTGCTACGGTATGCAGGTTTCTTCACGATGTTTTCCTTCACCGTTTTAGTGCGTGGTAATTGACTATCAATACACACATGACTCCGAAAAGTCAGAGGTGTGCCCTGGGATTCGAACCCGCGACCACCGTGAACATGTTGGCAGCCGCGTCTAGTCCGTTTGCAAACAGGCCACCACGCACTTCCTGTCATGAACACTATGTATTTCAACAAAAAAAACTGTTATACCAATGCGTTTTATGAGTGTACTCATGTCATCCATATGCTAAACACTTCACATTTCCAGGGCGTTCAAATCTTCATGGGCGACAGCTATTACATATCATCAAGTCCCATGCATTAAAGGTTTCTCTTCCACAACAAAATCTTTACCGGCTCCTTTACATGTCCAATTGTCCATACATAAGCATCAAAATTAAGCTTACCCTCTGCAACCTCTCTTTATCCCTTTTCCTCGCTGCTCGGAATGCCGGCGGGTCCTGTTCTTCCTCCAAGTCTACTGTCATGAACTCCTCAAGAGTGAGGTTACTAGACGGCGTGTCACCGAACTCGAACAATCGCTTCCGTAGAGTCGACTCATGTATCTTTACTATTCTAACTATGTCTGACGGCGTTCGAGAGAATTCGTGGAGACGAGCCGCGATCAGAAGAGCTATAGGGGCAGATTATTAACATATTAAAATTTAGGTGACAACTGATAAGCATTTTCGTAGTTTCGTTCGTATGCTATTGAGAGTGTGTCATCGTAATTGCTCAACATTATTTCACATTTAATAGGTGAGAATGTCATGCTCGACCATTTTACGCAAATTCTATTATTTTATTTTTTTAATAATGGCGTAGATTCGTTATAGGTATTCTAATCCATTATCCGTGGCTCGTTTTACAAACCAAATAGCATTTCAGAGAATAGGTGATTACTAATTAGTCATAGAAATTATAACATCTGGTCCATTAAAATAACGCCTGAAATATATGCACATTAATTTACTTCCATGCACTTGTTAAAGATTTTTTAAGCTGCATTTACTTAAACATAGTATAAGTTTTTAAAGTTTTCCTTCCACATCAACATAAACTGATCGGTGCAATCGGGGTGATTGCATTGTCTCAAAGGAATCAACGTCAGGTCACGTGTGTTAATGTAGTTTTTTATTCAATAAATAAAGAACATAAACTGGTTGACTATCCCACCTGCTCTCTCACTCTGGATAAAGCTATCTTGTTTTAAAAAATAAAATTGTATTTACTCGTAGGTAAAAAGTTTGTTGCTTGTTTTTTTTATTGCAATGAATTGCGAGGTAAGCGTGCTGTTCGCCTGATGGTAACGATACGACCGCCCATGAACAGTGACAAAACCCAAACAACACCTAGAATTACAAAGCAGTGCCTGGCATTCCACTGCGCTCGCCATTCTGAGACATAAGACGTCTATCTATCTATCTAAGTCTCAATATACGAGTAGCCAGTAGTTACTCTGGCTACAATGTCCTTCAAGCCTGTGTATTGTACACAACAGTGCATTTACACTGCTGTTTGTCGGGAGAAATAGACATTGCGGTGGAACCTATCCAGGCGGTCTCTCACATATGAGACACCTACCACTAGTATAGTTACATGAACAAGCAGCGTAAAGTATTATCTTTGATAAATTTTAAACATTCCAGAAGCGTTTCGGTTTCGTTGACCGTTCCGCTTTGAAAAGCGGTCGTCCAATTGTAATGAACCTTGCTAGAAAATTCTGACCTCCATGGCACTTGTGGACACAGACGTGCGCAATAAACTTCCTTGAATACGTATGTATAGCGTTATATTATTTTCCGTATTCTTTGCTTATTTGAAGGTTGACTATATTATATTTAATCTCTTTTTTTTGTTGTTGTTTGTTTATGCTTAAAAAGCAATATTATGATTTCATTTCGCCGTAGTGTGAAGAGGCATCTTAGCAGGCCGGCATAATTGTATCTATTGGCATGGGACTGCCGTCTGATGCCAATGGATACTCTACCTGGGCGGCATTTGCGCTCACCATCAGGTGCAATGTGGCCACTATGCCGGGCCAGAATGAAAAAACATTATTATCAGTAATCCTTGGATAGCGTTGTGGGTAATAGACGTATACCTAAATATACATATTTAAATATGTGTAACAAATTGTTTGTATTTTTTATTTTCATCTGTTAGGGTCTGATATTTCGAGTGCATGCGAAAATGTGTATGTTTTTACTGCATAAGTCTAGCAAGCGAGCAAACAGGTCACAGGTGATGGTAAGTGGTCACTGTCGACCATTATCATAAATGTATATTACGCTTGAGGCATGTATGTGTTGCCAGCCCATCAAGAGAAGAGCTGGAAGAATAAAGGATGGGAAGAGGGGAGGGGTATTAGGCATCCAGCAGTCTCACTTATCGAACAAAACGTGACAGTTAGGCTGTTGCTTCACATCGATCTTCTGTGAGACAGTGATACCGCCTGAGCGAGTCCACCTGATTTTATAGCCTGGCCAGATATATTTATTACCAATGCTGCCTGCGACTCCTTCGTTATAATTCGATTACAAGGGTTTGATTTAATTATTTTCATTTTTACCTAGTCAGGAACTAACATTAGTAAAAATTTTATTGCTTTTTTTACTTAAATGTAATTTGCATCAAAGTTTTAATGTGACCTTCAATTTGTGCTCGATTTTTCATTTGCATATAAAAAACAAGAACAGAGAGCTAGAAAAGGAAAACAGAAAACTTTTAATGTTAATTTTAGAGTTGAATTTTGAATGATTATAAATGGCAGAGTAGTGATTATAATGCAAAAAATGTGGATGTCCTGATTGCACCTGCTCCTACCCCTTCTGGAGAAAAGGCGTGATGTTTATTTAAATGTAGGTATGTAATGTTATCAAATACGAATAAATAAATTACATTTTCTAATGTATACCTAATTTTTTGTAGAAGTTGAATATTCCGCTAATGGCGTTGATACTAGTTGTCATAGTTTTATTAATTAGGTTAATTAATAAAATCGGCCAAGCATGACTGACGCATATTTAATGATCTATTTAAGTATAGACGGCGAATTTGAATAATTGTGGACCAAACTTTAGTATACTAACAATATCGTGGTTCGTGGGCATTTATGAAACAATAAAACAGTTAATATCATATACGTCTCACTGCAGGACACAGGCCTGCTCAACTATCGCGAGTCCGATTGAGAAGGGTTAGGCCACCTTGGTCTAGTGTGGCAAAATTACTACCGTGTAGGCCACCACATCCATCCGTTACCAACAACCACACACTTTTTTCAGTCATTGTTAAAAGATAAATCCCTATTATACTCTTATTTCTTATTGCAACGGAGTCTAACAGTATTTTCTTTAATTTCATTCCCGATTTTGAAATGTATCGCGGTCGGGATCACAGACAATCGCAGATTGCATTAATTGTAAATTGCAATGCATGTATGAATTAAGAATTATAATGTTCTGGTTTCAGTCACTAGTCCATGAAGTATTCCTTAAATGTTTTTCATTAAACTAATTGTAATGAAAGCCATATCTTAAATGTGATCAGCTCACCCATAATCACATAGCGGAATGTAGTACTTGATTTTCACATTCAGATATATCTAAAACCAGAAATTAATAAACGCTAATAGCTATCTAAGGATCATTACCGAAAACAAACCAATCATGACGCGCAAAATATGGGCGTGCCAATAAATCCATAACCCAATTGGTCGATTTTAGCCATCTATCCTTAGACCGATATCTAAATAATTTAGTGGTTTCTTAGATTTACGCAAATGTTACAAATTGAGATAAAACTATTATTTAGGGATTTTATCGCGGATTTGGTTTAATTATTAAATTTTTTAACTTCCCAAATTTCAAATACTTTACAGCTTCAGTGCCATAGGGCGTCGGGAAGTTAAATAACGTTGAGCATGTTTGATATTTTGGAATGGTTAGGGAATAATTTTGCACCAATTGCTTTATCAGTATAAAAGTACTATCATTTATGTGGTAGAATACAATATTCATTTATTGCGCTATCGTACACAAACATGACAATTTATATTACATTAAAAATTTAACACTTTAAAACTATTACAATTATTTTACATTAAAAAGTTTATCTCTCCGAAAAATCAACTTTCATCCATAATTTCAACGACTTTTTCACCATCATCATTACCAGAACTATCATCGCCAATCTCTAAAACTGATACGATAGGTTTATGGTAGCTGAAGTAAGAAACGAACAGTTTTGATTCGAACCTATTTAAATGTCTAATAAAGACCGCATCAATAGTAGTTTTGTATTTCGTTGTGCTAAGATTGCGATCATTCGACATAGTTAAACCAAATTCATTATTTAAAAATTCAATTAATAGTTGATTTTTATCGTCTGCGAAGTTTATGTTGAAATCTCCACTCAAAATCATTGGCAATTCATCAAAGCTTTATAAACTGACAGCTAACTGACAGCTGTCTACTCTTCATCCGTCTTACGCTTTTCGTCTTACGATCAGGTCACGTGTCCTGACGCGAGTTTAAGATTTTATACCCATTACAGAAAAAGTGCTCAACGCCGCTAAAGAAGTTTTCACTTCAAAAATACCGGGGGAAGACCGTGGGTACAGATTGCAAATTACATATAATTTTAGACTGCTGCCCCAGCCTGATCCCATAGTAAAAATAAGAAAAATCGTATTTTGCCTGCTCTCGATTGTCGAGCTCGTCAAGACGATTCCTCTGACTCCAAACACGGGGGGTTTACTTTAAGAAATGACGGAGTTATGCCTGGACAAATATTTTAGGGGAGAGAGGGAGGAATTTGGGGATTTGGTTGGGGCCAATCTGTAGAGCTCATCGAGCCGGTTCCAACGATACCAAACTCGATGGGTCTACGATCTATATTGGCCGAGATAGGATTGGGGGGTGAGGTAAATTTTCGGGGTGGGGGTAAGGGAGGGGGGGGGGGTAGGAAGGTTTCGTGGGGAGGCTAACGTAAATAAATTTTTTGGAGGTAAAATGTTTTTTTTTGGGGGGGTAATTTTTTGCGTAATTTGGGATTTCTGGCGGGGTCAATTTGTAGCCCTCACCAAGACGGTTCCGAGGATACCAAACTCGGTGGGTCTACGATCTATATTGGCCGAGATAGGATTGGGGGGGTGAGGTAAATTTTCGGGGTGGGGGTAAGGGAGGGGGGGGGGGAGGAAGGTTTCGTGGGGAGGCTAACTTAAATTAATTTTTTGGAGGTAAAATATTTTTTTTTGTGGGGGTAATTTTTTGCGTAATTTGGGATTTCTGGCGGGGTCAATTTGTAGCCCTCACCAAGACGGTTCCGAGGATACCAAACTCGGTGGGTCTACGACCTATGTTGGCCGAGATAGGATTGGGGGGGTGAGGTAAATTTTCGGGGTGGGGGTAAGGGAGGGGGGGGTAGGTTTCGTGGGGAGGCTAATAGGCACTATTTCGGAATAAGGGTGGGGGAAGGCAGGGGGGGGGCTATGGGACAATTTTGGAAAAGTGGGTGAAACTGAAAAAAAAACGAAACAGTAGGCCCAGGCATACATTTTCGCCGCGCTGTAGAGAGGGGATAGCTGTCTACTCTCCATCCGTCCTACTAAGATGTTTTTGTAAAACGTCATTGCCGTCCTACGCTTTTTCGATCAGGTCACGTGTCCTGACGCGAGTTTAAGATTTTATACCCATTACAGAAAAGTGCTCAACGCCGCTAAAGAAGTTTTCACTTCAAAAAATTAACAATCAAACCAAATCTCCGATAAAAGCCGTGAATAATAGTTATATTTCAATATCTAATAATTTATTAATTTAAGCCATAAGTTTTGATATTCTAGATAGATTTCGGATGTATATAAACTCACCTGCCCCGCAAATGCCGGAGGGTCGTCGGCCTGAATGTATGGAGTCTCGTTTCATCCGCTGCACCAGTCTCAACGCGGTGGAAGATACCTGATGCTGCTTGTCGTCGAAATGCAGCTGCGACGCGAAACGTAGCACGTACAGGCATGGATCTGTAACAAATATGCATTTTCAACTTTATTGTCTCTTAATTGTATATGTTCTCGTGTATACTGTATCGGACGTTGTGCAGGGCCGTCAAAAGACTATTTCTTTCTGTAACTGGGACGTAGTGTACTATTCGACTAGTTAACTTTGACCATAATTTCAAAGCATTATTAATTTGGAACTGAGTAAATGAACGAAAAGATTAGCCGCATAAGTCTAGCCGATCGTAGTTAATTTGACCAAAATAAAAGGACACCTGATCTAGAAATTACACTGTGCAACATCACGCGTCTTTGGGATACTAAAAACATTAAACCGCAACAAAAAATAATGTAAAACAAACAATGTAGGTTTTATAACGCAATTTTTAATACCCTAACATAAAACACTGTAAATTTGTGCAATAGCTAAATTGTTGTATATATAACAATTCATGACCAAAGACCAATTCCGAATATTACTTAAAAAATTAAGTCTTTACACTAATCAATACGACTACTGATTTAGATTAATTAATAGCATTCTAAAAATATTAAACACCTATTCACCCGAATATTTTCGTATGTGAATTGTAATACAAGGAAGTAATATTTCAAAATGCCTAATTAATAGCCTAATTAAATCTTCAAATGTGGTAAAGTAGCATCTCGTCGGTTTGTTAGTGAGACTAAAATTCAAACCGAAAATTATTATACAAAATCCTTTTTTCTATGGCATTAACCAGGTCTTAGTATTTATTTTATTACTGTCCTAGCCTAGAATAATAGCAGTTGCGAAATTAGGTTATGATAAATTAAAGTATATTATAGAATAGGAAATAACATGGATAAAAAAGGAGCGGATAAAACGGAAGAGAAAAGTATGTAAACTTGGAAAAAAAAATCAACTCAAGCAAAACGTGTCGAGATATTTGTAAAACTATAATGTCAAGGTAATTGTTTCATTCTGCTCATTATAACATCTTCTGCAATAACTATTGACAATAAAACTGTATATACGTCACTTGTTATATAATCGTGTGCAGAATATTCAACCTCTACGAGATCACCATAAACAAAGAAACTATTGCGCAATAAGATGTGGGAGGGTCTCCAAACAAAACTTAAACCCCGTGTTAATTTCATCTGCTCGCGCTGTAACCAACTGCCACACAAATGAGGCTTGGTTAATAATATGATTTGATGACGATGGGCAGTACTGTCATCAGAAAAACTAAGCTTTGTGCTGGCCATGTACCACGGATACAACTTATGGGCTACCTACCCATTGTAGCGCATCAGCTCCATTTAATTTAACGATCTTCAGAATGAGTTTGTGATGTCAACCTTGGATAGTACTAGGCACGTTTTTGCTTTTAGCCCAGTTATAAGTTAAATAAGAGTTTTACCTCGGATTGAGAGATAATAATCTAGAAACTTGTATAAACCTTTATTTCGGTATACAGTGTCTCAAAAATCTCAGCACCGCGCCGCCAAGTGAGATATCAAAGGTAAAAGATCCGAAAATCAGATTTTTGCAAATATCTCTCTTCCTCCTTTTTATGTTAATTGCACCTATTACGAAATTGTAGATTATTAAATACCCTTCAAATGTGGTTTGCAGAATTTTTTGTACGATTAACTGTTTTTGAGAAATAGCGCGTAGAACGTTGAGATCGCGCGGCGCTCGCGCTCAGCCGTACATAGCACAATATAAGGTCAACCGTGAGTCTCGGTAAGAAATACGTTGTATGATTAAATTGCTTAAATTAATATTATTTTAAAAATTTTCATTTAATTAATCAATACACAAAGAAAATCATATTACTAATTTATCAAACATCCGTTTAATTATTTTGGAGGTCAAATAAATTGTTAAAAAAACATTCAATTTAATCAAATGTTTATTATTAAAACTTTTCTGAATCTCAAGTAAAAAATAAGTAGGCCTAGGCAGTCAGGCATTTTCATAGATTTCCACGGTATTTAAACTACACGTTAAGTCCTATTTTAGACCTATTTACGGCCTATTTTAATGTTGTTATGGGCGTCCATCACAGAGACGAGGCTCCCATGACAGAGACACATCCCGGAGTCGTTATACGTGAGGGCTCACCGTCCCCGCAGTGCGCCCAGCAACTCTGATGACCCTTTTAGGTCGCCCCTTATGACGGGCAGGGGATTCCGTGGTGAAATTCTTGTATAATACATGCCTACAAGCAAATTTATATTACCAATTCTTGTATTAATAACCAAGTTAAAACCTGTTTAAAACCAGCCTAAGCTTGTCTTTAGCATGTCAACACGAAAATGAATGTATTTTTTATCAACAAAGAAAAATATTTTTGCTGTCCTCGTCATCCTTCGAAATTCAAAATAAAACAAAGCGAAACCTTATATTTTTATCTTAGTTTATCTCAATATCTACTCCACAAATCACTTAACATTATCGTACGGAGAACCGGTACTTAAAATATTGGGTATTGTCCGTTACCGTTTTAATAGGTAATGTGTATTGTTCTTTCTTACTAAACAAAGAAAAATCTGCATAGTAAATGCGATGGGATTTGATATATTCTATATCAAAAAATGTTTTTCATAAATCGTGATAAAGACCATTCATTATACGTATGATCGACATTTATTATGTTTTTAATGGATATTGGACGTTGGTGTTTTCACAGACACCGCAGTAAAAAATCATTGAGAAGCCAACTATAAAAAAATCATAGTTCGCTTTCTTTCACGAATAAAAGATTTTTAATGTATATGTCTTGCAAACGAGCAAACAGGTTACCTGATGGTAATTGATCACTGCTGCCCATACACAATCCTTGGATTGTGGATGTGTTGCTTGCCCATCAAATCGTGAACGTTTCGGGTCTGAGTGATGTTTAATAACACGATAACGTCCTCATTCATAGACAATTTATAACCCTAAAAATGTTTTGTCCCTTTCCAATGACATTTGAATTCAGTTGGAGCGAAGAAGACAAACATTCTATAGCTAAAATAGGTTTTAAAACTGTCTATGAATTAGACCGTAATTTCTGATACCCACGACACAGGACTTGTATTTTTAATCATACAGATGGACTACGTGGATGACTGTTGGGTGTATTTATTTCCTTAACTGGCTTCCAAGGTGTTCCCGATAGAAAATTCCATTGGTAAGATACAGCTCGTACGTGAGAAAAATAATAAAATAAAAAGCTATATATACATTAGAAACTAATTACACAAACAAACAAGACACGGACCGCATCTTGGTCGAACACTTTATATGCTAAAGAACAAACTTAGATTCAACGCACATCATTTTAAATAAATAGTAACATGGCATAAAAAAAACTTTTATTATATTTGTTAAAAAATAATAAATCATATTAACCCATTATCTTGGACTTCGTTAGTCACTACTGAATAAATTTAAGTACACGTAAATTCTATTCTGCCGATAAACCTGTATCTTTATTAAGCCCGTATAAGTACCTCTGCAGGGCACGGGCCTCCTCTACAATCCAGATTACGATTGAAAGTGGTTAGGCCATACAGTCCATCAAGATGGCCTAGTATGGGTTGGTGGACTTTACATACCATAGACATTCTTATAAATCGCTTCAGGATGCAGGTTTCCTCAAGATGTTATCATTCACCGTTTTAGTGCGTGATAATTGACTATCAATACACATATGATTCCGAAAAGTCAGTGGTGTTTGTGTTTGGGATTCTAACCAGACGTATTTGGCCACCAAGCACTTCAATATTATTACAAATGGTAAAATATTCTCTACTAGGATTGCAGGTGGTCGCTGAAAATACGTAAGTCGGGTCTATATTTCGACATCAGCTTCATGTGGTTGAAGGATTCGATGATGAAGCCTTAAACTAATGATGAACAAAATTTTAATTAATAAAACTATTTGAGGAAACCAAGCAATTCACCGTATGTCCTCTATACATATACAGTGTAGGGGGATTTCTGAACGATGTAAATATAATAATATTTTACAACGCTAATACCACTTATAGCTCAATATATAACTCACATGTGATATACAAGGGCACGAACTAGAGTTCATCATACAATGTTTTTTGCAAAGTATCATGTCTATTTCTCCCCACAAACAGCAGTTTAAATGCACTGTTATGTTTCGCATTGAATGATATTGCAGCCAGAGTAACTATTGGACATATTGAGACTTAACATCTTATGTCTGACGAGTGCGAGGGCAGTGGAATGCCAAACATTCCTTTATAATTCAAAGGGTTGTTTAGTTTTGGTACTATTCATGTGCAGTCGTATCATCGTGAATAGCATGCTCGTCTCGCCATTAAATACAGTTTAAAAACATATCACAAACATTCAAGTAAAAATACTTTGTGTTATTAATACATCACTATAAATATCCACAATTATTTGCGCGTAAAATTCGTGTTTGAGAAGATTTTAATTTTCCCACGGCCCCTATGCTATTTTAATCACACAAACAATGCAAGTTGCAAAGGTATTTTTCACTTACGTTTATACTTAAGATAAGATTTTGTTAAAATCGCTAATAACTACTTTGTACGGCGTTATTCATAGACAGTTATAAAACCTATTTTAATTATCGAATGTTTTGTCCCTTTCAATCGATTTTTGAATTATGTTTGTGCGAAGAAGACAAAGCATTCGATCGCTAAAATAGATTTCAATTCGATAGCTAAAATAGATTTCAAACTGTCTATGAATAAGGTAGTATATATTTTGTGCATCTGTTAAATAAAAAAACAAGTTTGTTATTATTTCAAAAATACAATTTTAGGTTGATTTTATGACTTTTTTTACACGTCTACTTTTTTACCTTAGCTGTGTATAATAAACGAAGAGCAAAAGGGTTTCTAAACTTTGTCTCTACGAATTGTCGTTCTTTTACAACAAAATATTGCGTTACAACGACTAAGACCTATGAACCCTTCATGCAATCATCATGCCATTACAAAAATACTCAAAACACTTGTCACGCTTTGCCAGCAACCCTCGAATATTTCCATAACGAGCATTACAAATTACTACCACGCAAACACATTGCGCAAATTCCACCAAAGCCTGTCCAACGTTCAAGCGTGGAATATTTTTCAACGAGAAACAATCTTTACACATACATAAACTGACGTCTTTTTCCCAGAAGTGGTAGGCAGTGCAGCAACCAAGACATCCAAATTTTACCTAGTGTATTCCGTCTCACGATGTGATAAAGGGCGAACCTATTGTCATATCGGGTATAAACTATGGGCTGATAATGAATATAAAAATCCAATATGACTTTGCCCAACCCTGGAGAGAGCCGAAGCCGAACCCGAGACTTCGGCTTTGTGATCGTAGCGTAGTATAACCACGCCAACGAGACAATCTCCTTATGAAATCTAGATAAAAGTGGCGTAATGTACCTTCTCATGGAATAAATATTTCATAACAGTATTGTGTGTAAATTTAAACGAGTAAAAGCGTGAGAGTTGTTATTTGGCAATATGTTGAAGTTGGTATTTTAAGCCAAATTCAATAAGCCAAGGCTGCAGTTTTTATGTGTCCAAAACTGGACTCATTTTCAATACGAAATATTTTAACCTCGATTCCCGAACTATTGCTTCACTGTTTTATAAAGAAAGCATGTTGCCACATAATATCGGAAATTTGATTGCAGAAATAAGAAGTTGGATATTAAGGGCGCCTTCAAAATCGCAAAGTGCCGCGTGGAGCATTTTCAAAACAGCGTGGTTGTAGCGCTGCAGACGTGCTGCCTCCGCGCGACACATTGCGGCAAGGAAGGCGACACAAAAATATATGACATAAAAAAAATATTTACAAAAATCTCTCTTACAAAAAACACTAGTAAGATTTAACTGAGAATACGCTTATTCATATAGATATTTTTTATTTACGAAAATCGCTAATAATCCCTTTATAAGGCGTTATTCATAGACAGTTATAAAACCTATTTTAGTTATCGGACGATTTGTCCCTTTTGAATTGAGTTTAGGCGAAGAAGACAAAACATTTGATAGCTCAAATTCGATAAGGCAGATTTAAATGTTGTCTATGCATAAGCCCTTCAATATGTAATTTATTTATGATATGTATGAGTTATATTACTATACTATGGTATGAAAATCTGGCCGATTCACAAGCGAGTCAACAAATTATAACTATCAATCGACATTTAATTTATTTTGTCGTAGTAGTTTGTTAAATGTTGTCAACTTGTTCATTTGCCGCTTAAATTGCACTTAATTTGGTATTATAATTAGTTTAATCAAATGGCATTTGGTGTTACTGTAATATACACGAAATATGTACAACTTGGTCCTACACGAGGGATGTTCCTTCGAAAAAATACGTTAGCTTTGTCAGAATTTAGTCAAGAGCGTGTGATATCCTGAACTATAGTATTATTTTCAATGAAACGTATTAATAAGTAGGCTAACCATTATTATTATTTTATGGTCAAAATAATACTAATCGAGTAGGTAAGTCGAATTGTTGAAAATACATTTGGACGAGACTCAGTACATAAATTGTATTCTTAATTCAAAATTTAAATGTACGTTATTAATTCGCCATTTAATTTGCCTCATGTATTAAATGTGAATTTATAAATATAACCCAGAGAAAACGTATTCGTTTACCTTGAAAGATATCGATCTACTTTATTAGTATAATTACAAACGTACGATTAAATTTGTATTATTCTTCCTTTTAACTCCGTAAAAGAGAAAATTATATTACACTAGCTGTCGGGCCCGGCTTCGCCCGGGTGCAGATAGTTTTTGAGTCCAATCCACATCAAGAACATATTATTTCGCGTGTCTACTAACTATATTTCCCGCGTGCCGTCGACTATATTTCCCTTCCGTAGGAGAGGACATCCCGTGCCAACAATTTGAATTTGAATTTTGAAAATTGTATATTTGGTTTCCTGACTCATCCCACGGGAACACTACATTTTTCGGGATAAAAAGTAGCCTATGTGTTAATCCAGGGTGTCAGCTATCACTATACCAAATTTCATCAAAATCTGTTGAGCCGTTTTTTCATGAAAGAGTAACAAACATCCATACATACAAACTTTCACCTTTATAATATTAGTAAGGATTTGCATGAGTTTAGTAAACTATTCACTTTGGACTTTGGATGGAGTAGGTAGGTAGTTATATTTGTACAGTTTCAATTGATGTTCGAACATTCGAACTTCGTTTCGATCATAAGGTAAACCCCAGGATCATTAGTGAGCACTGAAGCTAGGCCAGTCTCTTAGGCCCTCGGATGAATAAATCGGATGAATAAATGGAATAAACTCGGATGAGCAAAGGATTAACTTTAGCCCAAGGCTTTAAAATTGACTCAATTAATGTTTTTTATTTTTCCGAGTTAATTCTAAAGTCTTGAGCTAAAGTTAATCCCTCGCTGATCAGAGTTTATTAATAAGGCCCTTTGGGTTACTAACTTATACTATGACATAGTATTGTCATTAGCTAAAGATTTTGATATATAATGTAAGTATGAAAGACGCAGATAATATATTTTTTTCACAGTACTACAGTATTTATAAGAAAGAATATAAGCGAACAAGCACTGACACTATTAATTGTTGTTGAACCTATCGATCCCATATCTGCGAAAACATCCAACACACCATAGCACTTCTCAGTGCAGTGTAAAAAAAACATAACGCCTTTTCCCCAGAAAGGGTAGGCAGAAGTCAAATCAGGTCACCCACATTTCGTCTTACACTTTCCGTCCTACGATGTGAAAGGGGACGTGTCTATCGCCATATCGAGAACAAATTACTCCAGCTGATAATGATAAATGTCTAGAATAATTCAATATAACTTCTCTATTTTTCCGATCAGTATAAATAGTGAAAAATCGTTTAACGTAACTAATTACATCAGCCTCTCACCTGAACACGCAATCAACAGTAATTCCGCTTTCCGACGGAACTCAAGGATTACTGCCGCATACATAATTCACCAAATTATATACGGAGTTTAGCACCGAAAGCAATTTACACTCGATTAATAAACGCGAAAGTTGTCTTGATATTTTATACGAATATATTTTATACTGAAACACAAATTTTACATCTTCAAACAGTATCACTGGAAAAAATACCTATAAGTGACACGATATGTAAAACCTTTATTGCAAACAAAATTATATTATTACTTACTAGCTGTCGGGCCCGGCTTCGCCCGGGTGCAGATAGTTTTTGAGTCCAATCCACATCAAGAACATATTATTTCGCGTGTCTACTAACTATATTTCCCGCGTGCCGTCGACTATATTTCCCGTCCGTATTGAATGCTGTTCAATCCTGTCCTCTCCTATCCCGTGCCAACTATTCGAATTTGAAAGAGTAGAAAATATGTATATTTGGTTTCCTGACTCATCCCACGGGAATACTATATTTTTCGGGATAAAAAGTAGTCTATGTGTTAATCCAGGGTGTCAGCTGTCACTATACCAAATTTCATCAAAATCTGTTGAGCCATTTTTTCATGAAAGAGTAACAAACATCCATACATACAAACTTTCACCTTTATAATATTAGTAAGGATAGAAAAACAATAACGATGTTATGCATAGACAGTTTGAAACCAATGTTAGTTAATCAATGTTTTGTCTTCCTCGCTCAAACTGAATCCAAAAGTCGTTCGAAAAGGACAAAAAATTCGATAAATAAAATAAGTTTTTATTTATCGTTTTGTCCGTCCGATAAAAAGTAGCCTATGTGTTAGTCCAGGGTGTCAGCTATTTCCAAGCCGCGGTTTAAGTGTGAAGAGGTAATCATAGAAAATTTCGCATTTATAATATTAGTGAATAGTGAGATTAAAGCAGTGGTTTTTGCCAGATATATTAAGGTTTATTTATAAAGGCTTAGGTCTCCATCTATCAGCCAAAGGAAGTTCACTGATAAACAAAGGCCTCTCCCAATGATTTCCACAGTGACCTGTTGGAGGCAGCTTGTATACAGCGACATTCCACAACCTTTACCAGGTCGTCAGATCACCTACGTGGCCTCCATTGGAGAACTTATTTTAAAGGCTTAGGTCTGACCTGCTTTATTTTTTATAGAAAACCCTTAGAATTCAATGCACAAAGTAAACCTTTTCAACAGTGGCAATCGTCAGTGATATTTAAAAAAATCCAGTAGCTAAAATATACTTAACGAATACTCGTAATTGCGCCGTCAAGCAAGTCCATAATTAATTTACATGAACCTCATTAAGAGAAAAGTGAGCATTATTTTATTTCTGGCCAATGACATTTGTGAAATGCAAAAAGGTTATTAGTAGGTCTCAGAAAGTGATCTTGGTGAAAGTAATGTTTGGGAATTTATTACAAGAAACACTTAAAGTGCAAAACGGGTTCGCATTAATTTTTACCGCAACTCGATAAGCATAAAATTTAACAACTTCGATATTCTTAGTTGTCGGAGGTAAAATCAAAATTTGTATTTTTTGGGTTAAAACTAATTAGTAAAGGAGAAATCTGCCTTTGAGGAAAAACTGCAAAGAACGCCGTTGAGATTACCGTCGGCAGCAAAACTTTGTTAGACGTAGTATAGGGTGTTTTTTATACAGGTATATAACTTTGAAATGGAATAAAACAAAGTAGCTTTTTCAAATTGACGTGAAATTGGCCTTATTTGAAAGATAATCTTCTGGCATTATAGTTTAAATATGACTTTTGGTATATGACCGCCACGGCTGGCGAGATCTGGGGATAAAATTTTCTATAACATTTTCCAACATTTGTGGCCGTATCGGCGAATATTGTCCTCTAAGTGGTCAATGGTTTCGGGCTTATCGGCGTAGTCTTGTGACTTCACACAGGCCCACAGAAAATAATCTAGCGGCGTTAAATCATGGAGGCCAATTCACGGGTCCGAAACGTGCCACTGTGCAGTTACCAAACGTTTCCTACACAGCTCGTGCCACAATTGATTTATTGAAGGCCGATAAGCCCGAAACCATTGACCACTTAGAAGACAACATACGCCGATATACGGCCAAAAATGTTGGAAAACGTTATAGAAAATTTTACCCCCAGATTAGACTACGTCCGAGCCAGCCGTAGCCGAGTCATATGCCAGAAGTCATATTTAAATTACAATGCCAGAAGATTATCTTTCGAATAAGGCCAATTTTAAGTTAATTTAAAAAAGCATCTTTGTTTTATTCCATTTCAAAGTTCTATACCTCTATAAAAAACACCCATTACTTATTTTAGATTACTATATTTACAGTAGACTTGCTGTGGTCGAAGACGACGATAACCGGTTGATGTCTGCACATGGAAGTTAAATGCCAAAAACTTATAAACGAGGACTGTATTTACATAATAAAACCCTAAAAAAAGATTTTTAGAATTCTTGTCTGTTTTTCTGTACCACATCATGAACACATCAATCTCAGAAACGGTTAAACCATTTTGCTCAAATTTGGTGTAAAGGCATTTCAATAATAATTGCATTTAAACAACATAGATGAAAAATTGCCGTTATCCAGTCATTAATTTTCTCGCGAGTGCGTGATTACAAAAAATAGTGGTACAGTGTGATACCTTAAAATATGATATAATTATTTAATTATTAGTCAGAGTACCGGCACAAGCTACCGCGAATGCAAATAATAAATTAACATTTAGACGAAATTGCGAAATTTTCGTAATAAAATATGGAATTCAAGGCAGATTCGTATAATGGTTGAGAATTAATTCGCCGCTCGGTTGCATCACAACCTTTCACAAACTGCGCGGTCCGGTTGTTTTTTCTGTATGAGTGACGCCGTGCTGTATTCCGTTCGACAGAAAAAAAAAACACTTCCGAACCATTTCAACAGTATCCAATCGAATTGTTTCCGCCGCGCTGTATTCCGTTCGACAGAAAAAAAAAAACACTTCCGAACCATTCAACAACTTCCAATCCAACTTCCAATTTGTTTATTATTTTTCCGTGTTCTTATGACATTTGTTTTTTGGTCCTTTCTCGGATATTACTGTTATGGAACATTATAAGATAATATATTAGTTTTAAATCAATTTATACATTAATAAAGCTGAGTTCATATTATATTATACTCGGAAATCGAATCCGAGATCAAAAATGTAAACAATTCAATGTCATTGCAAAATTGACATTTCAGGGTTATGAAACATTTTCTCAAAAACATATTGCGTATAGTTTGATTAGTGAATAGATTCAAATGTTGTGAGTACTATGTTTTATTTAGTTATATTCATTTTTGAATTTTGAACATTTTGAATGTTTTATTATGCCTGTCGACGTGACCCTTGACTTGGGCCCAAACAATTTCTAATGGGTTTAAGTCACAGTGATTTTCAAAGACCATAGTGCGTTCGGCTAGGAACACGAGTGCCAGAAATCTTAGGAACAAAATAGAACAAAAACTTAACAGGAAACGTGAAACCAGCATCACGGCGACGTAACTTTATCATATGATGCACATTCATCAAGTTAAGCAACTAAATGAACTAAAGGGAGGTGTCGCGGGCGTCAAAGCGACGTATTTGTAGTTAAGGAGACGAAATTTAAAATAAGTTTTATTTCAGTAGCCTAAGGTTACGAATTTCTGCATAATACCTGTAGCATAAAATATTTTCGTACCATTTTTTTCACATACTTAAAAAAGAAGTTGAAATTGTAGTTTATGTAAATATTATACCAAATAATTTTTATTTGGTTTTGTTTTATACTTATTTAACGAATGAGAATAATTCCAACCTGTTGTTTTGTTTTAACGGTTGTGAACAATCTACCATGACAAATTATTTTATTGTAGTGGTAACACTTTTGTTTACATTTTTGATCTCGGATTCGATTTCCGAGTATAGTGGAAAAGTTATGAACATAAACAAAACAAATTAGACGAGGCTAATGAACGATTAATTAAAAACAAAAGACTTATAAAATAGTTTTGTTTTGCGTTTTCTACATATTATAGTCAGTTGTATAGTTAGTAGCTAGCCAGGCTGAGTGTTGATACTTTTTAACTCCAGTCCACATCAGAAACGTATTACACAACATATTACATATTTCGCGTACAAACTGTTATTTAAATATATTTATGTATATTTAAATTCAAAGTGACTACCGTTCTTTATACTACTTTTCTCACCATCCCATCCCGTTACATGCCGTCCCGTCTCATATTTTTCATTCCTCATAACAAAAATGCGACTCTGATACTTGAACATTGCTGCAGAGATATTGTAAAACTGATGAATCTCCTACAATATTCATTGAAATCAAATGATGTTAGGGCAGCATTAAATACTTGTAATGAGTTACTTATGTAGTTGTATAAGGCTTATTACTATAAGAATAAAAACCCACTCACAAATTATTGATTGTTTTAAAATAAATCTCATGACCTTTAAAACGGTAATAGTGAGCTAACCTAAAAATATGAACACGGTATCAGTTGTTTTTAAGCTTTTAAAGCAAGATTTTTTTTAATTTAAACCTGTTATTCCTGAGATTATAGTTATTAAACAAATATATATTACAGTATAATATATTTACACAAGTATTGACGTATTGGTCAATTTGATACTAATTAAAACAAACAGCGATCCGTATTTGTTTTATTTACTAAGTTAACATCGAGCCAATAAGTATTGCTAACAGTTTGCACGCGGAATATTTGATCAACGTACATAATTACCTTTCGTTTCCGAAGGTAACACGTGGAAACTGCAAGTAGTCGATTTGTTTGTACCAGAGTTTTATAATATACATAAGTTTAATATACAAGTTTAAGGAAAGAATCAAACGCTATGGGTGACTTAGGAATGCCTTATTATACTCAAATCAAAATTTGTGCTTTTTATTTTTCATTTGCCGAATAAATTATATTAAAATAATCCAATGGATAGAGATAAAATAGAAATAACTACGTTGTACATTACATTTAATAAGCCAATATTCAAAAAAGGAAAAGATGGTATACAACAAATTCTGTATCAGCCCATATATGTCCCACTGCAGGGCACGAGCCTCCTCTACAATCGAGAGTACGATTGAGAGTGGTTAGGCCATATAGTCCACCATGCTGGCCTAGTGCGGGTTGGCGGACTTACATACCATAGAAATTTTTATAAATCGCTATGGTATGCAGGTTTCCTCACGATGTTTTCCTTCACCGTTTTAGTGCGTGGTGATTGACTATCAATACACACATGACTCCGAAAAGTCAGAGGTGTGCCCTGGGATTTGAACCCGCGACCACCGTGAACATGTAGGCAGTCGCGTCTAGTCCGTTTACAACAAATTAAAATTTATAAAACTACATTTTAAATTCTTATTGATGTTGACTTTTAAACATGCACGTCATCAATGTCGATAAATATTTTGAAGGTCTTTCATTATATAAGCGATTTTGACCGTTTCAACCGCTGCAATGATTAGAAATTATTTCATACTAGCGGCCCGGCCCAGCTTCGCCCGGGTACAAATAGATTTCTGTACAATAATATGTACGTATTATACATATAAACCTACCTCTTGAATCACTCTATCTATTAAAAAAAACTGCATCAAAATCCGTTGCGTATTTTTAAAGATTTAAGCATACAAAGGGACATAGGGACAGAGAAAGCGACTTTGTTTTATATTATGTAGTGATTCAATACAGCCTCATTGCCGAGGTTACTAAGGACGACTCTTTAAAACAAACTATTTTAGTTAATTAATTGAAACTAGCAGTTGGAATGGCATTTTAATGTAGTGTTTCATTAATTTTACTTCAGTAGAGGACGATTTCTTATTTTCCTACCTGGTTCACAATAACAATTGCAAGGTTAATGTGTAGATTTTCCTTGTGCAATGGTCACAAGAGATTTATTGAACCACATCAGTTTAATAAGTTCCAAATATATTTATCTTATAAAGTATAATAATACAATAGACGAGTATAAAAATAGAATAAATAAATGAAGCAACACCAATTAGTGGACATGATAAGACATAATAACTAAATATTTTTTTTAGATCTTTAATGGTTTTCATTTTTCCTCAAGTTTTATGGTTTACCCTTTGGTTTTAGTCTTTAATATTCTTGTCTTGTATTTGTTAGTTGATTGTAATTATTTCCCAAATAAAACTTAATTAATAACAAAAATATTTCTTTTTTCAATTAGCGCCAAAACTGTCAGGAATTTCCCAACGCACACAGCATTCGAACGACGGAATATTGAACGTCGGACGAACACAATAGAACAAAGGTGCCCTAATCTTATGCTCAGGCATATATATGGATTGTTTAGAGACGAAGAACGAGATGTGAATGTTGATGGGTGCATAAACCACCCGTGATGAGTCCAGCAACCTCGTATGAATATAAGTTGTTGATATAATGAACTACAAATTGGAATTGCATGCATGCGACAGTTCGATGAGACCTCGACTTACTTTCCAACTGGTGTAATGTATTTCGGTTGAAACATTGGGTTCGCGACGATTCTGGGGGGGGGGGGGGGGGTTACTCTATACTTAGACATGAAGTTCGTATGTGCGAACGTTCAACGTCCACGCATAAGACAAAGGTTTTCTTCTCATCATTCACTAACTTATCATTCACTTCTAAGGTTACGACGTAGGATGGGACTTTCGAACATTTTCGAGTATTTAAGAATGTATACGTACAGTTTCACATACAACGTTCGTCGTCCCGTCGGAGTATAGAGTAACCCCCCTGAGTGCGCAGAAAACCGCACAATGTGCCAACTGCCCATGTTCAATAAAGTTTATGAAGCCTGATTTTGTTGTAAATTGTTTTAACACCACGATCACATTATACCAAGTAATTTAATAGCACATTAAAATGGCAAAATTAAGACTGCCGTTACTTAATAAACTGTTATTCGCTGGCCGATCTCGTAACGCGACATACCACACATGTTTTACATTTATAATTACTTTAATCGTACGTTAAGTTTTATTTTATGACATTCAATTGTAAATTATACTGTATTTCCTATGAGAAAGACCGATTTACAACGAAAGACTACTGTTTTGAATATTTATTAGCACCATCTTATTTCATTATCTCTTTAAAAAAAATTTTCACGCGTCAATTTTCAAGGTTTTCAAAGATTACCTATTAGACTAGTGTGGTATATTGTAAAAGATTTAGGTCGGGGTCTAGTTTATTATAGCACGATTTGAGGTGTAAAAATTATTAGAGGTGGTAGGGATTGTGTCCCAGATTATATGTTTATCACTCTTATTAAAAGATAATGCATAGTTTTCGAAAAATTAATTATAATAGTTACTAACCTCAAATCACATATTAGGCAAAACGGAACGTTATTATGAGCGATTGACAAACAAATCGTTAGTAATATTTCAAATAAATAGTCTATGGTGTAAAATGTCGAGAGAAATCGGTGAAATGGAACGTAAAAACTACGCGTTTCAGTCATGTGTCAGTGTCAACAAAAAATTTTAGGAATGTTTTGTTGATGTTTTTGTTGTTTTTTGGTGGAGTTGTCGCATGCGATAGACCCATAAATTACGAAGATTGAATTGATTTTGCTTATGTTTTGTTGTTTTATAACGTCCTAGATGTTCAGAAGGAAGTTAGTGTACCCACTTTATGGACCAGTTAGGTAGACTGTACCCCAAAACCGACACGGGCCACCCCGACTTCACGTAGACTTTTGGCTACCACCCCTAGAGTGTATATAAAAAGCCGGAGGCGCGGAGGGAGAGCAGCCCCCGCCCACTGTAACGAAGGATAGGTAACCGTGCGAGCCGTAGCGGCTGAGGCTGGTCGCCGGAGGCGACCAGTAAGCCGAAGCTGCGGAGGCGAGCTTGGGTGCCTATCCTTTGTTACGCAAGGGCGAAGGGGCTGTACTTCCCGCAGCGCCGGAGACGTTGCAGAAGCAACTTTTGTTTTGACATTTTGAGGTTAGGTTACTTTAATTAGGTTCTCAGAATTATGCCTTATCTTTTCATGGGAGTGGTACCAGGGGACAGGGTACACCCTCCCCCTCCTCCCCCCTACCCCCCAACCCCCATTTCGTGCTATAATATTCTAAACCTGACCCCTGCCCTTTCGCTTTCCTTTATTTTATGACCATTTAAAGGTTGTCTAGCTGGAAGTGATTGCCTAATGTGACAAGACTGTAGATTGTACTAACTTTGAATTTAGTTATAATCTTTATCTTTTCATTGTTTACAATGAAGAATATAAAGAAATTTCTCGAAAAGTCTCTCTCTTCCTGATACCAACGACACAAGACTCAATCTTAGTGTGGTGTCTGGACTATGTTTGTGACTATGTACGTTGGGTGTTATTATTTATTTAAAAAAAAGAGCATTAGAAAATCTAGAACGCTCGATTAAAATATTAACGGTATCATAAGTTTAGTTTATGGACTATATGGCCTAACCACTCTCAATCGTATTCTCGATTGTAGAGTAGACCCGTGCCCTGCAGTGGGACGTATATGGGCTGATACTGAAGTTTACCGCAGCAAGCTAAGTCGAAATAGATCGTTACTCTTCTCAATAGAAGAGGCCTCATAGGGCGAACTCAGGATTTTTTTATTTACATTACCAAATTCTTATATTAATAATGCATTTGGAACCTGTTTAATGAGACATGATCTCTTTTACACTTGTTCTACAGCTGCATTAGTTTTATCAAGCCAAGGCAACGTGAATTATAATACTTGTGCAAATATATTTCGGCAAATAGTACACGACCTTAGCAAATCATGAGCAACATTCGTGAGTATGTAATAATATGTTCATCGTAAAAGTATCAATTATTTTTGTATCTCTGATAAAAAAACTGACCAACACAAACATAGTTCCTATTATCGGTTTGAAACGACAAGAGTCATAACACGATTTTGCTTCTTTTATTTTTAAACTCAGGATACGGGTTTAAAATAAATAAAGAAACATTTATTGCAAGCAAACAATTTAAATGGTGTATTTAAACACGAAGTTTTAAATTCATTGATTTTGGATGACACTCATTGTCAGTCATTTAAAGCGTTACTAATTTATGTCTACGCTAATTTACTACACAGTACACACCCAAGCAGCCGCGCCACGCCGTCCTATGTCGGCATCATTTGTTGGCTACTTGACGACTCCTCTCCTTGCAACTTGGAACACTTTGTCATCGACATGTTCACAGCACAGCGGCTCGACGTAAGAAATATTAATATGACGTCAAGTGTCGCCAGGCAAACGCTTAGGTCGCCAACATTCCACTTTTGATTTTTTTTTATATGCCGCCAGGTCGTGTCGTCGAGCTGTGACGCCGAGTGTGTAGTACTCCTTAATTTGCACAATACAACATAAATAATTCTAACACCTGCCTCATAGCAATTTGCGGATCGTAGAATTATATTCCTAAATTCAAAACTTACTTAAGCGGTTTGAAAAATCAATAAAACTTAATGAAACCATCAACAACGATTCAACAATAACATTACCACCATATTATCCAAAAAAATATTGTTACCAAATATTTCAAAATATTGGACAAATAATGTGAAGAAACCCGCTGCAATTACAGTAAACGTGTGAATTCGTACACAATTATTACCACACAACGTATCAATATTGATGAAAAAAATATTGAATCGCTACAATGATGCATCATTTTTTAATGTAAACGTATGCATGTATATATTTGTGGGCCGCACAAACATTTCTCTCGGTGCGGGGATCGAACCCGCGGCCTCTCGTTTCACAGGCAGCGTCCAACCAACTGCTATAATATACTGAGAAATATTTAAAAATGTCATTGCAATGCGATCCGTTTTGAAAGGTAGATAACCTCTGTATACACAGCAGACACAATCAAACGACGAATATAGCAAATTCTTATTAATTTATATATAAATAAAATATACTATATTAGAGTCAATGCTTTTGAAGAGATAACTCCAGCTGCTTTTTTAAACACTAAGGTCTGGTTGACGTCGAATCCAATTTGTTTTTTTTTTTATTAGCATGCAAAAACATAAATAAATTATTTAGTGCATATCCTTGATACAATATAATTAAATATAGAAATGTTCCTATTCTTTTTATAATTCTTAATTCCGAGTCTCAGTTCCTGTGGTTCAAAAAACACCTTACATTACAAAGGAATGCTTTGCTTTCCACTGCGTTCGCCATCCTGAGACATAAGATGTTAAGTCTCAATATGTCCATCAGTAATTCTGCCTACAATATCCTCTCAGCCAAAACACAATAGTGCATTCACACTGCTGTTCGGCAGAAGAAATAGACATTACGGTGGTACCTACCCAGGTGGCCTCTCCACACCACCACCACACATAAATATGCCTTTTTATAATAGCACAACAAAGTAACTAATCACCAGATGGTAAGTGTTTTAAAAACAAAATAGTCTATGACCCGACGGATATGAAGACTATACCCCCAAATATGATTAGATACAATAGCTTTAATGCCACTTGAAAAGAGGATAAATCGTGATACATCAGGATGGAGACAATTATCGATTGGTTAAATGAATACTTGTACCTATGTCTCATACAACGATCCTACGTCATGCTATGGATTTCCAAAAGACAATAACAACAGGACATCGACGATGCAGAGCGCATTAAGAATACTAATAGCAAACTGTAAAGGTTAGCTCTCCGATAATAATAAAACCATTACGTTCACATTTCATGTCTCGCGGGAGGCCACGACAACGAATAAACCGATCCGATAAATATCGCTTGGAAATATTGAACAAATTTTTGAGTGCGTGGTGGCCTGTTCGTAATCGGGCCAGACGCGTCCGCC
This sequence comes from Hyles euphorbiae, assembly GCA_023078785.2. Lineage (NCBI taxonomy): Eukaryota > Metazoa > Arthropoda > Insecta > Lepidoptera > Sphingidae > Hyles > Hyles euphorbiae. The sequence continues at coordinate 6,100,634 of CM041053.1, forward strand.
AACATGTTCACGGTCGTTGCGGATTCAAATCCCAGGGCACACCTCTAACTTTTCGGACACATGTGTGTAATTGATACTCAATCACCACACACTATATCGGTGAAGGAAAAAATTGTGAGGAAACCTGCATACCATAGCGATTTGAAAGAATTTCTATGGTATGTAAAGTCCGCCAATCCGCAGTAGGCCAGCGTGGTGGACTATAAGGCCTAACCACTCTCAATCGTACTCTCAATTGTAGAGGAGACCCGTGTCCTGCAGTGGGACGTATATGGGATTAGAAGCAATTTTCAGTATTTTTAGTGTTTTAGGGATTATTCCACCAGTACATCTATCATTACAACGGCTATCAACCAAGATTAACAGAGACACGCTATGAATTAAAGCCGAGTACTGATGCTCGGCTAGTCTCTTAGGGTCACGACAAAATGAATCAGAATGGACAAAAGGTAAAGTTGAAAAGTAATCAATACTATATAAAAAATTAAGAACCAATCTTTTCGCATTGGTGGATCATTTCGATAGATGGTTGCAACTTGCAAAACACGCAAAAATATTTCCATTCACAAGTAACGAAATATAAAAAACATTCGAATCAGAAGCCATTGTTTTCAACACTCGCAAATAATGTTTAAAGTTTTACATACATTTCGAAACGTTAGTGTCTTTACATCTGGCATTTAAATCCTTGTTTTAAAAAAAAATCAAAGTGAAGCAAGATCTGCTTTACGGCAGGCCACATAATATGTAATGTTATTAACTTTCAAAACTGTATTTGTTGCTAATGACTACACTAAATCGATATCAATAGGCGAAATATATCATCAACTTGAATAGAAACATCTGATTGATATTGAGATATATTAATAAAATTGCAACTTTCTATTATATATTGCAAACTGCGCCTGTATTTTCAAAACATATTTAAATATTGATAGATTTACAATTATGAGTAATATTCTTCACGCATAATTAACAATACCTTTACAGGATAATAATATTATTATGTATAGTGAACAATTAAAACTGTAGTAACATCAGGTAAATCGAAACAATATGATTCTATAGATTATTCTGCAGATAAATAAGTAACCGGTTGATTAGATAACATAAATGACAACTAAACACGTAATTGATTGCAAAAGTTGCAACAGTTAAAAACGTGTTTTACAACATGCACGAAAGCTATATATCTAATAGTGTTGCATTATGTTTAGGAGTTAATAACAATGACATCATTTACTTTCTCGATCCTACTCGGTGTGCAAGCGTCCCTTATGTCGGCCTTGCGCAAGAGAGCCGGCGCCGAGAGCCGCAGCCTGCTAGATCGCGCGCAGGCACTCGAGCGCGTTGACGCGGCTGCTTAACAATTAATTTAAAAAAAAAAACAAAATTCCACACCGCTCGGGAATGCTGAATGGTGCAGTGTATACAATCACGTGGAAGTGCTGTGACTTGTGACAGTTTTGTACTAAATCTGCGGACATGTTGCGCTGTGGACTCGCGTCCTAAAGGATGAAATGAAGGGTAGGCCCCTGAGAGCGCCTAGTAAATTGCCTGTGATACTAGGGAAAGTTTTGCTCCGTTGGATCTTCACGAAAGCAGACCTCGTGTTCTTTGTTTATCGGTTTGTATTGTTTCTTATCTACACAGTTCTCTGCCGCGAATGGAATGTAGAGCTATAAAGATTGTTTCTGTTCCCCCAGTTTGGTTTTATGTTTATTTAAATGGTCCTTATAAAAATGTGATTTACTTTAATATTATATTACTCACTAGAATGATCTAGCTAATGACAGAATCCAAAAAGCATCTGCAAATGTTTATTTTGGTGACGGGTTGTTTGTTATCGACAACGCCTTAAGCAGTGTGTAGTGTGTATAGATTAAAATCTTGGCGTGAGACGTATACAAATATTATCTTTTAACAACATATTAAGCTATATAAATAGTCGAATTAAAATTAAAGTGTTTTAAGAATTATTAGTCAAAAAATGCATCATAGCCTCATTGATAATTGATACTCTCCGGAACAAAATTACATAGGCTAAGAAAACAATCGGCAAGAAGCTATACCTTATACAAATCGTACATTTACATACATTGTGAACTAAGTAAGATCATTAAACTTAAAAATAAATAAACTGTTATTTAAAATCTGAAAGAATATGAGGTATAAAATTAAAAGCAAAAAACAATACTTGAACTTGTTAAAAATATGCGGTTGACGTAACGGAACTTTGCCAATAAAAAGCAAAACACGAATCGAGTTAATATTTAAATTCAGTGAGCTATTTGAATTTAGAACATGTAAAATGAGGCACCATGTGCATTAAACAACTAGTCCACATATTACCGGACATTTTAATCGACTGACGATTTTATTAAACACTTGATCTATTATATTATCACTAGATGTGCCAACTACATTTTATATTAATTGCGTAAAATTGACGTTGAAAATTTATTATCTTTTGCATATTACGTACCCACGTCGGTTCATAAATACCTTTTTATGGCCAACGTGATTAAAACTTACCTGTTTGTTAGTAGTAATGTATCATATTCTGAATAACTTTGTATCAACAATTCAATTTTTGATAATGAGTGGACTTGCATATTTTGTCATTAGTGGGTCCATTTATTTGCTGGCGCAGTTCGTAAATGAAAGGTTAGTTTTTATTTTATTTTATAGAATTGTAAACATAGTAAAACTTTTAATACATACATACATAAACTCATACCTTTTTCCCAGAAGGGGTAGGCAGAGGTGCCAGGACACCCACATTTCGCCTTGTATGTTGCGTCCCACGATGGCACGTAGGTGGCGAGCCTATCGCCATATCGGGCAGAAATTACTGGCTCTGGGCTGATAATGAATAGAAAAATCCAATATCACTTTGCCCAACCCAGGATTCGAACCCGTGACCTCAGCTTTATAACCGCACCCTTATACAAATACGCCACCGAGGCAGTCACTCAACACTTTGAATTGGATTTTAAAATGCACGTTTGACAGAATACCAACTTTAGCGAGGTGGAAAAATAAAACCGTATGAAAAGCTTCGTAGATTAACATACAATAGAAAATACAAACAGAGAAAAGTCATTTTATTTTCATAAGTCTTGGTGTATAAAGCATAATTATAAAGACATCTTAATAAAAATCTTACCACTGAACATAAACGAATTTAGTTGGCAAATAGTTATTTTTATTATAATTACCAAAAGACAAAATAACACAAATAAGTAACCATATATGCACGAGAAACTAGATGAAATTTTTCTGTACATGTAAAATCGTAATCCATCATCCGTATTTTTATATAAGTTTATTTCAATTACGCAATAGAAATAAGGCTTACATTTATAGAAAGTAGTTGAGCAGGTGTTAATCATAATATCCGAAAAGATTTACAAAGCTTTAATTAATACATATTTTGAATTTGGTCTAGTCATGAACAGCACTAAAACTAAGGTCATGTCAAATTGCGAGCAAATGCCAATAACAGTTCAAGGAGAATCTTTAGAGTATGTCGAGGAATATGTATACTTGGGACAAATAATATCGTTCAGTGATCAGATGACAAAGGAAGTCCACAAAAGAATAGCAAATGGCTGGAAAAAATACTGGGCACTAAAGTATATTTTTAAAAACAAGGACTTCTGTATGGCTATTAAACGTAAACTGTTCAACTCGTGTATCCTTCCTTGTATGACCTACGGATGCGAGACTTGGGCTCTCACCCAAGCGCATAGAACAAAACTATCATCATGTCAGCATGCCATGGAAAGAAGCATTCTCGGCTTAAGAAAAAGTGATAAAGTTGGACTATCAGTTATTAGAGATCAAACCAAGTTAACGGATATCTTACACAGGATAGATCAATCAAAATGGAAATGGACTGGCCACATGATGCGCTCTAAAGAAGATAAATGGAGCAAAGAGGTTACAAACTGGTATCCTAGGGATTCAAAACGAAGTAGGGGCAGACCACATTGCAAATGGGAAGACGAACTCAAGAAAACGGCGGGACTTAACTGGAGACGAGTCACAAGAGATAGGACTCAGTGGAAAGAGTTAGAGGAGGCCTTTGCCAAGAGGCAGACTGAGACGCGTGATATTTTGTAGCATTGAAGTGTTTCTAATTATTGTTTTATTTTTTATAACTCTCAGTATTAAAGGCTATTTTTATTTTATTTTATATAATTAATACATAAATGAAATATAGATATGGATTATGAAATAAATATAAATCCCATTGCTGGGCACATCTCTTCTGCAATAGAGCCAGGTTACAAACCGATTTAGTGGAAGTAAGTATGAAAATACCAGGTCCTTAGCCCCAACAGCCATCGGTTCTACGCGCCATATATGACTATTCATTTAAATTTACTGTTTTTTTAAAACATCTTGTTTATACGGTAAACAATGAATATGTCTCTGTGGCATGTAAAGAACACCCATTGAAACTCAACTTTTTTTAATTTAAATTTGAAAACCAATGCATGAAGAATATTACTATCTTCACAACTAGGTAATCCTACAAAATATTTGCCATATGATAATTTTTGAATAACTACAACATGAATTTTATGATTTCTCTATCATAAGAAAAGGTTAAAGAATAAAAGTGGCTTCCAATCATTTATACATATGAGTAATCGTTTCACAGCCAGCTTGATTCACGCAAATTCTATCAAGAAATAAATAAAATACCAAAACAAAATCGTAAAAGAAAGATGTTAAGTATTTATTTGTATTTATTATGTAAAACAATTCATGACATGACACTTTTTAATTGTAGTCGTAATATGTTCTAAATCAGTGATTCTCAACCACTGTGCCGCGGCACTTTTGTGTGCCGCCAAATTTCAAAAGTGTGCCGCCAAATTTTGCAAATATATAATAATGTAAATATTATTAAATTATATCATTTAAAACGAAAAATATTTTTAACATGAATATATATTTAAATCCACATAAAAGTTAATTATTTTATTATTTGCTTTGCAACGCGTGTTTTCTTAGTGCCAAATTATGATGAAGCGGCGTGCATAGCAATAGGAATATGTCTCAAGTCGGCGCACACTTGCCACTTCTGCGTACAAAACGTGTTGTTTTAGTGATAGTTGGGATTCACAAGGTGTTGCATAGTAGTTACTGCACCTTTTCTTTACGATATGAGAGTAGCATTGTCATTTTTACGACCAAATATAAATCAAATTATCAAAAAAAAATCAAACTCAAATTTCGCATTAAAAATATTTTTATTATTAGCTTGTAATTAATCCCTTAATAAACATTTAGTTATTATTGTAGTATATATTAGTTTATTTCGTATATTTAAATATTTTGGCATAAACTATTTATGCAGTGTGTTGTAGTAAGTAAATAACTTTTATCTTTTTCTTTGTGTGCCGCCAAATTTTGAAATCGTTAAATGTGTGCCGCCAAATTTTGAAATCATTAAATATGTGCCGCAACAAAAAAAAGGTTGAGAATCACTGTTCTAAATCATTGTTTGGACTGTGGCGGAATGAAAAACCACATGTATGTAAAGTAGTGAGAAGAGCACAGATCCTTGATAAATTAAATTAAATTATGTAAATTATTTAGTTTAGTACCAAACACAGTTCCGGGTTTTCTAACGTGTGCCTTCGTGACATTTAAGGCCCTACTATATTCATCCGAAACGAAGTTCAAAACTTCGGACGATCGAAGTTTTTTATACGATACGAATGTACCTACTCTGTAAAAGTTCGAATTTGTATAACATACATCGTAACCATAAGTCTATGTTTACGACCATAAGTCAATAACGACCATAAGTATATTTAGGTACATTCGTATCGTATAAATAAACTTCGATCATCAGAAGTTTCGAACTTCGTTTCGGATGAATATAGTAGGGCCCTAAGTCTGAGTTGCACAAACTAACTTTTTCAATACCGTTGCCTTTGTAAATGTCATCGCCATACATTTGAGACGTATTTGACCTTACGAATGTATGGGATTGATATTTTCAAGGTCAGAGGTATTGGCAAAGTTTGTACAACTGTGCTTTAGTAGAGAACTGTAGTATAGATCGTCTACGATCTTATGATCCGAATGCGTTGTTGTCACGCTGTTGTCAAAATATTAGGAACAGTTTTTTTCTCTTCACATTTTATTATATTATATATTGGACATTTTGATACTTTTAGATATAAATGCCTGTTGTTTATAATATGAAATTTAAAAAAAAAACTATGCGTTATATATTTTTTAACAAATCAAATGATAATTTGAAAATTCAATTTTTTAAAATTCCATAGAACGTTAGTGGCACAATCAATTAAGCTACTTATAACTATGTTAGAGATTAAATAAAATACTATTTCTATATGCTTGTAACTCGTTCCACCCATATATTTTGCAGAGGATAGTCACAGCGATCCGCAATCATTTTCAAAATACTGTTGGAGCTGCCAGTAAAACGCCAATAGAAGAGATATGATGAATTATAATTCAAAGGACCTGGACAGTTTCTGCCTAGTTACTTTTTATCATGTACAAAAACAAAGCAATAATTGAATGAATATAAAAAATCAACTATTAATTTAAGAATATGTCATATTTCTGTAGAAGTTTAGGGAGTAATATAAAGTTTAATAAGATTTTGCATTGATTGATGACCCATTTCCGCCATTGTTGGCCCCACATAAACGTTTCGTTCGCAGTAAAGCAAGTGTAGGAAAAAAATAATAACTTTGTCTAAAATATTCCTAAAAATAATCTATAAGTAGTTAATAGGTCATAATAACTAACAATACTAAATATATATAAAGCAATGTTTGTAGTATATACTTGCACATATATTCTTCCCATTTTTACACACTTTCATTGCAACAACTAAACGCTGCAGTAAAATACTTGACACTTGACAGTTGCTTGACAGGAACCATGCTTTGTTTATTTATTTACATTGTGACACAATTAAAAACGTCTCGGTGTATATTTTGTGTAACTTATAAAATATTAGTTCCTTTAAATTCCAAATTCGATGATAAAGCATTTATGTAAACGTATTCTTATTAGATTCAATAAATTGACGGATAACCTACAAAACATAACCTGAAAATAAGATATGTTTTTGTAAATATCTAAAAACCCTGAACTTCATAGGCTTTGTAACTTTTCTGTATTAATCTTGGAACAAACCTTACCCCAACAATGCAAAACTAATTGATGTAGACGAGATTCGAAGTACTAGGCACAGCGCCATACAAAAACTGGCCATGTCCTTTCGCTTGTCAGATCAAATAAATTTACAGAGTGGAAAATAGAAACTAACATGTCCAACCACGAATGTAAACAACTATCATTGGCTATTAAGCACCACATTAAATATCAAAATGAACATTTCAATTAAATCCAAAATGTATGCATTACATACATATATTAGAGAAATATGTCGAAATATTTTAGATCCTATATTGTTTATGGGACGAAACATATGAACAAGAAGTACACAAAATAGGATAAAGGTATGAGACTAAATCAGGACTCGATTGATCTGACTGTTTTAATATGTATAATGTCACTATTAAATACGATAATAGTGCGGATTATGAAAAAAATATATGATAAAATGCAGCTAAAATTCCTTGAGCATTTTCAACCTTTAATGGTTTATAACAGTGAGAAATATTAACAGTTCAACGATTGATATTTGTAAGAGATAATTTGATTACTGAAATCGGTACATATTTACTTAGCCGGCAATCGACAAACTGATAATAATCTTACACATATTCAATTGTTAACACTATTCATCTGCGCATCTTTGTATCTAAACGACATAGTATTAAACATCAGTGGTATTTTCAACATTGTTTTGCAAATTACAAAAAAACACTTAAATTAAATCCTACAAAGTTTTGCACAATTTTCATATCTGTTTATGTCATCACAGCTTATTTGAGCAAAGTTCTGTTTTTTCAACAAACTAGCTTATGTCAAGCAATTATTGTTACCAGGAAATCCCCAAAGTTAACAACAATAAAATAACTAAAATCACAACAAACATTTTGGAGAAAAAACATAATTTTTAATTTCAAAACCGATATCATTAAAATCATTGTAGTCTTTGAGGTCAAACTTAATTACCCTTTGAAAAACACAGTATAATTCTGTCACAGTATCACCTTATAAAATCGACACACACTGGAAAACCCTTAATTGTCAGATGTCTTACATAATATTAAGTCGACGTTGTAGAAGAATATTAGATAATAAGTACATGACTAGTCACTCCGCTCATCTGATTTGATTTTGATGATTATTCCTATTATCCGTGAAGACCTACTAAACTTCGATCATGGGTAATACATTGGCTTCTCAAAATGAGGTAGGGAAGAAAAGAAAAACTACGAAAGGACACAAAAACTTCGGCATATGCACATCAGAGAACGAAACACGAGAAAATTGTCGCATCACGTCGTTTTCATATGAGACATTCAACAGTGCCACTCTATTCAAGCAAGGGCTTTTTTTACAGCAGTCGAATGAAGTTACACTGTGGCTTCACCACATTTAAATCAACGATTAATCTTTAGTTCTGTGGTTAAATAACTCCCAGCTTGCGGTAGTAATCATCATGCAGTGTGCAGCAAGATAACATTACTGATAAAACGGGTTCCATAGTGATGCTACACAAAAACATTACCTACCACAACGTATTTTTCTGTTTCCATAACATTTTCGCGGTAGTCAAACACTTCCTTTAAATATTAAGGTCAGACAGCGCGGTAGTCGATTCGCAACCTCTTATCTGCAATATGCTAAAAATCAATTTCAAAGACCGATTGACGCATTAGGTGAACATTTGTTTTTGGCCGACTTCAAAAGAGGAGGTAATCAATTCGACTGAATTTTTTTTTTTTTTGTATGTTTGTTACGCGATTACGCCGGCAATTGTGAACCGATTTTGAAAATTTCTTTTTTGTCGGAAAGCATGATATACAGGGTTGGTCCCATATAAAATTGGTGAAGACCTGATGAATATCTTAGGAGCCGCTGACCAGAACTCCTCAAAATTAAACGATCCAGCATTAATTCTTTTTGCGTAAGATTAAGTATAAGTATATTATTACAAAAGGTGGGTGAAAATAGGTAAAGGGTGGGGTGGGGGTGTAAGGGGGTGGAAAATAGGTACAATTGTTAATACTCAATATCTGCGGCAGTTCTTAACCGACTTAAAAATAACTTTTTTTGTCAAAGAGTATTATATGATAAGTTAGACCAAAAAAAGTATTGTGAAGACCTGATGAATATATTTAGACCTGAAGGGCAGAACTCCTCAAAATTGAACAGTACAGCAATAATTCTTTTTACATTAGGTTCAGTATAAGTTTATTACTACAAGGGGGGGATGGAAAGGGGAAAGTAGAAAGGGGCGTGGGAAGGGGGGGGGGATATATGCAAATATAAATACTAAATATCTGCGACAGTAAAAAATGATTTTAAATAACTTTTCTTCGGCACGAATTATACATAATGTTGGTCACATAAAATATGGTGACAATCTGATGAATAGGTACATATCTGGAGAGCAGACCTCCACAAAACTTTGCAGAAACGCAATGATTTTTCGTCCATTAGGTTAAGTATATGTGTTTTATTACAAATAGGAATTGAAGAAGGTGTAGAGGTGAGGGGGTAACGAATGATTACCACGCATAAGTGTACTCAATATCTCCAGCAGGTTGAGCCGATTTTAGTATTTTCTTTATCATAAAAACGAAATAAAAAATAAAAACGAACAGTGTAGCTTCCTTAAAAATTATAAAATATTTATTTTCGTTTTTGAAATTATAAAGGATCACAATGGTTCATTTTTTATATACATTGATTCCAGTTTTCATTATATGATTACCTTTGGCATCATTACAATGCTTATGAAAACTAAAAAGTAATAAATAAAATAATTTAATTAAAAATTAAAAGACCGACTTCAATGTGCACTACAAAGTAATAAATAATATATATTTCATTGTGCTAGTATACATTGATTAATTTTCTTATTGACTAGACTAGCCAACAAATCTTAAATACGTAGGTAATATTTTGAAGGCGGGTCGCCAAGTGACGAACACGACGACCTACACTTGAATTTAATTTGTATAAAACATCCTAGCGAAAAAAACGCAATTTTACACGCAATTTTAGTTTGTCTTAATCTATATAAACTCACGCCATTTTCCCAGAAGGGGTATGCAGAGATTCTTCTGGTATCAACCAGGACACCCACGTTACGCCTTGCGTGTTTTGTTCCTCGGTGTGATTGGGGGCGAGAGTCTATAGTCATATCGGGTGCAAATTCCAGTCCCTATCTTGATAACTAATAGAAAAATCGCCCGTCCTTAATATAACAGCTTTAATCAACATTGTGGAGCATCGGACTTATCTACAATCGAGGGAAACATACAAACTTAACAATCCTTCCCTTTCTTATACTTTCCTCACTATGATTCATATCACTGTTAAAGTAATTGTATATAAATATGCAAGTGACTCCAATAAGTCAATGGTGTACCCTGGAGTTGAAACCCTTGACCACTGTATCTTTGATCGTATGCAATACATCAAAATTAGATCACACATATGACACATATTAATTCTATTAAAATTTCAACAAATGTACACGTAGGATCAATATGTTAAATTAATTTGTTTCTAGTTTACATATGGACCTAACTGAGCGCCAACGATACATCTACAAGTAGGTAATATTCAACTGTGTTACATTACTTGAATTTGTTCCCGTTTGGCACTTGGCGACCCGCCTTCAAAATATTACCTACGTATTTAAGATTTGTTGGCTAGTCTAGTCAATAAGAAAATTAATCAATGTATACTAGCACAATGAAATATATATTGTTTATTACTTTGTAGTGCACATTGAAGTCGGTCTTTTAATTTTTAATTAAATTATTTTTTGCGTCAGAAAAATGAGTTTGATTGCCGCATGTTTAGAAATAGTCCCGGATTTTGTAACATTTTCATATGGATTATTCCCTGGCCAAATGCTAAATTGACAAACTATTCGGAGTCTTAAGAACCCTGTGTAGCTATATCTAAATAAAAATTGTGAATACAATTAGTAATAAAATGCACTGATATATCCCAGTAAATGCCAGGGTTATTTATAGTATAAACTACTTCAATCCTGTTCATCCTGTTCATCATAAAAATACAAACAGTTCAAATTCATATTCATCTACGTATTTAGAAAATGTTTAGCCTTAAAGGTTGAATATTGACCACTACTAAGTAATTTCAAAAGTTACGATTTGCTTATATGCAATCTGCATCAAATATGTTTATTTTAGAGGCATCAATTTTTGACAGCCTCCGTGGCGCAGTTGGTTAGACGCCGCCTGTGAAACGAGTGGCCGCGGGTTCGATCCCCGCACCGAGAGAAATGTTTGTGCGGCCCACAAATATTTCTTCCGGGTCTGGGTGTATTGTGAGACCGAAATGTCTCGTAGTTTCTGATGCCCACGACACAAGACTCGATCTTACTGTGGGGTTAGGACTATGTATGTGACTGTTGGGTGTTATTTATTTATTATTTAATTGTCGAAAGCGGTTTGGGATAAGCTATTTCACAAACGCGGAAGTCTAGTTGAGATCAAAGAGAACCGCCGAGGTGAGATCCCGGGTTCGATTCTACTTTATACACTTTTGTTTGTTTAGGATTATTAAGTTATCACTTTGGTAAGGGTAACGGTAAATATAGTGTGGAAAATATACATAATTATGTTCAAAAATGAAATTAAATTATTGTATCCACAGATAGTAGGATTATAAACCGGTTACCTGAGTCAAGACAATGAAAAAAATAAAAGTGGATTTTATTTTGAAGCTAGCATTTAAATGCGACCGTCTAGATTTTTTGTTACATTAAAAAATAGAAAATATTGTAGTAAAGATCTACCTCGTAACATATCACGAATGATATAAATGTCTTGGTCTGAACTGACTATAAAACCTAATGAATTTTTAACATGACTTTAATTTTAAACCTGCTGACTTTCTATTCTATCGATAATCAATTAGGTATATAAAATATCAATAAAATCCTCCTAACGTTTATAAGAGCCTGCGAATTTCATAATGAGAATTATTTGCCTCCGTGGCACAGGTGGTTAGAAGCCGCCTGTGAAACAAGAGGCCGCGGGTTCGATCCCCGCACCGAGAGAAATGTTTGTGCGGCCCACAAATATTTCTTTCGGGTCTGGGTGTTTGTGAGACCGAAAGTCTCTCGTAGTTCCTGATACCCGCGACACAAGACTCGATTTTAGTGTGGGGTCAGGACTATGTATGTGACTGTTGGGTGTTATTTATTTATTTTATTTATTTCCTTTTCCAGCTTTATATGGTATGCGTGTCATATTCACGTCCGATCCTCGATGAATAGCAGCGTGGATTTTTTCGAGAGTTTAATTGACGAAGACGGCCGCTTCGCAGAGTTGAATTGTCAAGAGCCTGCACAACGCGGACAAAGACCGAGACAGCGACCACTCATTCAAGGTATGTATACTTTTATCTAACTCCCACTGATTTCTCTGTATTTATTGCATTTCATAATATTAAAATTATAATCAGAATCCGTCATACATCTATGCATGATGTCTTAAATTGGCCACCAAGATCAAAATAAAGCTATAAGGCTCAGTTGCTTAAACTAATTCTAATCTCAATAACGCTCCACTAGAGCCGCACTGAAATTCAGACTATCAATTTAGAATATCGACCAATCGGACTTCGAAAAAGAATAAAATTTCCTCGTATTTGCTAGTTTTTCCACTACTGCATCCCTCCTATAAGTCATAGCATGATGATAGTATATAACCTGTAGCATTCCTCGATAAACGACCTATTCAACACAAAAATATTTTTTTCAATTCCAATTCCTGAGATTAGAGGTATAGGTACTACTGGTGGTATAGGTTTTACTGGTGGTAGGTCTCTCATATGTGAGAGGCTGTCTGGGTGGGTATCACCGCAATGTCTATTTCTCCCGACAAACAGCAGTTTAAATGCACTGTTGTGTTTCGGATTGAAGGACATTGTAGCCAGAGTAACTACTGGACATATTTAGACTTAACATCTTATGTCTTAGGATGGCGAGCGCAGTGGAATGCCAAGCATTGCTTTGTAATTCAGGGTGTTGTTTGACTTTGCTACTGTTCATGAGCGGTCGCATCGCTTACCATCAGGCGAACGACATGCTCGTCTCACCATTCACAGCAATAATAAAAAAAGGTGTACCAGAATCTCATGGCATAAAATTAAAAACAAACATAATGATTTTTATGTGACAATACCATCGGTCAACAGCTGTTTCAAAACTTGAGTTATGTCATTCGATGTGAATATTCTAAGATTTCTATACTTCCTTAGCGAAAATATACAATAAGTTCTACGATCACAAATGCGACACATTGTTTACAAGGTTTATCGCCAGATCCGTGAATAATTTGGTCAAATTTAAACAAAAATTTTAACATCGACGTCGTTTTAACAAATAAGTCGGAGTGAATAGTTTTGATACTTTATATTTTTTTGATTAGTGTTAGATACATATGTACATGTGTTTTATCGTATTAACTTTGATATCATATTTTAAAACTAAACAATAATGCATTAAATATCTATTTATAGGGGTTTCTAGAGATTTTAGATAAGGATCCATCAAACAATGATATATTTTACACTTCTAGTAAACAGTTGTAGTCCCAGAAGAGATCTTTATTGTAAATAATTATCATCAACATCTTCGTCTGATGATGTACTGCCAGGATCTTTAGAAATAAGCCCTGACTAATTCGTTCATGATAAATTATTAAAGAGACTGCAAATTAAATACTTAGATTTTTTTGTTTCACTCTTACAAATCATTTTAATAACATACAAGTGCAATTAAGACATTTAACTAAAAAAAAGTATTTCGTTAATATAAATTAATGCTAAGTTGGATAGAAAGTATCAAAATATTTCGATCCAATTACCCTGATGTTGCTATGCACAATTTTCAATTATTAGCCCAATTGCCATGAGATTCTGGTACACCTATAACAAATAAACTTTTCAGCTTTGTATATTAGTATATAGATTAGTATAGATTATGTATAAACTAGACGAACAGATTTAATGAGGACGCACTACGACCGACATAAAATAATTAAATATTGATTGGTTTTATTTCTTGTTGTTATTAGGCCTGTTGTTCATTTTAAATCACTAAACGAAACCGTACCAGAATTTACAGAAATCTGTATTATATATGTCCGAGTATACAGCAATAACTATTTTAATGATATTTCCATTTTTTTTTTCTTTTTCGTAATATTTATCGCGTCATATTATTTTTTGCCACGTTATAGGTACCTACTACCGAATAAATTAAGCGGTAAAGGTCACGTAATAACAAAAATTACAAGTTTTTGAACGAGAGTAGGTACTGTATGGAAGTTGATTGAAAATATTTCCGAACGAACTCGTACCTACGACCGCGCTTGTTCTTGCGACCTCGTCTCAGTGTTGCCCAACTCAAACAATAATTTATTAAGTCGCAGAAAATCATTGAACCTTGATGAATTGCGAAATACATATTTGAATAATTATTTATGAAAGATAGTTTTTTACATTTCAATCTTCACTTCACTTTCGTACAAAGTAAGAAAAACGCAAACACATATTATCAGAAAACGATTTCTTTGTCTATTTTTCAATATTCTGATTATTATTTTTTATAGGTATACAATTAGTAATATCCCTTTAATTAATTTAATGATTTTATAATAATGTTTATTAGTTTAATAAAATACATGTTTATTAGTTAAAAAAACAAATGACACATTAAACATATTATATATTTTCTAAATTATTAACGTACATTGCGTTTTAAACGAAATACAAATTAATAACAAAAATGAAAATTTTGTAAAAATTTTCTCGAAATTAAATTTAAAAAATCTGTTTTATTGAAACAAAACGATTGCAACACTGCTCAGTTCGCCATCAAACAAGATGGCTGACGTCACATTCTAAAAGTTCGCGGCCCAAATGTTTGGATTAGAATTTTAAAAATATTATAAGGTCATTCGTTCATTATGTCGAATTTGTGCTCTAGAATTGTGTCAAAACCAACAAAAAGGTTGCAGGACAGTAGGGATAGCATGTCAGTGGCGCAAACGAACACTTGGATGAATGGTGAGCGTTTAGTAAATATTGATTCACAAGTGCGATTCAAAGGTGATTTGCGAAGTATCATAGAGCAAAAAACAGGTTCATGGAAGTTGCCTACTAATTAAAAGACGTTCTGTCACGGTCCGCGCGAGGAAGATATAATTAACCATATGACCTGAATTCATTAATTTTTCAATGTTCAATAGCGTAATGTTCGTAACCGCGGGTAATTTTTCAATTACAGCGGAAAACATTAATAATGGTGGCGGATTGTCGCTGTCGCCGCCTCATACTGTGTCTCAGCGCGAGACAGGGACGCAAGTGTCTCAGTGCTACAGCGGCCCGCCGTCGCCATGCGGATCCTCGAGCGCTACTCCGTCCCCCACGGCATCACCAGCTCCTCCGCCCGGCACTGCCACCCTGGACCCTAACTGGCAAGCTACCAAGCCAACTGTGAGGGAACGGAATGCAGCCATGTTCAACAACCAACTTATGTCTGATGTCACATTCATAGTCGGAGGACCAGGTGAGTTAGTACTGACTATTGTTTATTTCAACACTATTGGCATGAGTGTATTCTTAGATTACACAAATAATAAAATAAAAAATGAAATACTTGTTAAATAATTTATTACTTTTGTTTCTAGGGCATACTAAGGTGATACCTGCTCACAAATATGTATTGGCCACAGCCAGCTCTGTATTTTACGCTATGTTTTATGGTGGATTGGCAGAATGCAAACAAGAGATTGAGGTTCCCGATGTAGAGCCATCAGCATTTTTGACTTTGTTAAAGTGAGTAACAATTTCTCTATGACATCTATACTCCATTTTGCAGTTGTGCCTTAATTAATTAACCTCAACTAATATTAACATTTCATTTTCAGGTATATTTATTGTGATGAAATTCAATTAGAAGCAGATACAGTATTGTCAACACTATATGTTGCGAAAAAATATATTGTACCACATTTGGCCAAAGCTTGTGTCAATTATTTGGAAACTAGTCTGACAGCAAAGAATGCATGCCTACTATTAAGTCAGTCAAGATTATTTGAAGAGCCAGAACTGATGCAAAGGTGCTGGGAAGTTATTGACGCTCAGGTATGTGAGTCCACTGAGAATTTAGCCACCCTGTGCCTTGAGCCCTCATCATCATACAGTAGCCTACTTATGGAACTATCTGAATCCTCAAGTCGAAATATCTCAAGTCCAGAAAGTAAAAGCAGTGTTGAAAACATCCACAGTATTTATAATTAAACAAAACAAATGGCAATTTATATATGAATCTCTATGACAGCTACAATTCTTAATTTTAATTAATATAATTAATCATTGTGACAAATCCTATAGTATTAAAACAATGTGTGCCACTATAATAAGATGTATACTCAACTTTTGGTTGTGATTTAGATGTAAATGAGGAATGTAACTAAATGTTCTTGCTTACTGTTCATTGTACTGTACATTCCATTAACACTCCTGTAATACTTCTAGTCATTACCCAGGCTGTATATTAAATAGATTAACTGCAATACAATTTGCTTAGATATTGGTGTCTTTTGTAAATATTGTATGTCTGGCATGCAAATGTGTATGATGCAAGTTTGTTATCTTTGTATTTCCTTGTATATAAAGATCTGAATAAATTAAATAACAAATTGTA
Source organism: Hyles euphorbiae (assembly GCA_023078785.2). Lineage (NCBI taxonomy): Eukaryota > Metazoa > Arthropoda > Insecta > Lepidoptera > Sphingidae > Hyles > Hyles euphorbiae. The sequence goes on from CM041053.1 coordinate 6,117,537, forward strand.
TTGCAGTTTTAATATTCCCGCACCTTTAGTAACTCATAGTAATTTTTTATAGGCAGAAATGGCTCTGACTTCAGAAGGATTCGTAGACATTGATGTTTCAACACTTGAGTCTGTTTTGGCAAGAGAAACACTGAATTGCAAGGAAATAAACTTGTTTGAAGCTGCACTGGCCTGGGCACACTCAGAATGTGTGCGAAGAGAAATTGATCCTACTCCTACAAACAAAAGAGCTATGCTCGGAAGTGCCATATATTTAATCAGGTTCCCTACAATGTCATTGGAAGAATTCGCAAATAGTGCTGCTCAACTCGGTATATTGACTCCTCAAGAAACTATCGATATATTTTTGCATTTCACTGCATCAAGCAAGCCCCAACTGTCATATCCTATCAAGGCTAGAGCTGGATTAAAAGCACAGGTAACACACTATAATGATGTTTTATTTCAATCTCACTTTTCTCAAACCTGATATATTAACAAAATACCTTAAATTTTTCAGATATGTCATAGATTCCAGTCTTGCGCCTACAGGAGTAATCAATGGAGATACCGAGGAAGGTGTGATTCTATACAATTTTGTGTGGACAAAAGAATATTTGTCGTCGGATTTGGTTTATATGGATCATCAAATGGTGCAGCTGATTACAATGTTAAGATAGAACTGAAGCGCCTAGGAAGAGTGCTTGCAGAGAACAACACAAAATTTTTCTCTGATGGGTCGAGCAACACTTTCCATGTGTACTTTGAGAACCCAATACAAATTGAACCTGAATGTTTTTACACTGCATCAGCAATCCTTGATGGAAGTGAACTAAGCTATTTTGGACAAGAAGGTCTGAGTGAAGTGTATATGGGTACTGTAACATTCCAATTTCATTGTTCATCTGAAAGTACGAATGGGACTGGAGTGCAAGGAGGACAGATACCAGAACTCATCTACTATGGTCCTACAGTCAACACATCAACAATGACTAATGCAAATACAAATGAGGACTGACAATCGACAAGATCCCGTCCCCTTAATTACTATTCAGTATGATAGGAAGATCCAACTGCCAGTCTCAATTTGAATAAGAGAATGACTTGATTGAGATAATATTTACCATTCCCAAGTGTTGAATTGTTTTGTTGAAAATTAACAGTTCTCGTGTTTATATTGTTGAACTTGATAGGGATTAAGATATGTACATTAAGAATGTGATATGGGTGTTGTAAAAGCTCTCTAGAAATTCATAGGTTTCCAGACCTAAATATAAAATTCATTGCAATAAATAATAATGGTAACATTGTGAATATTTTAATTATTACACAACAAATACATACATAGACATTATTTATAAATTATTATATTCCTTTAAAATAAAAGGTAAACATACCTGTGAGTATAATTTCTATTTCATTCCTAACATGGCACTAAAATACAGCCAGCAATAAAAATTAAAATAAATAATTTAATATTGTTAGCTTTTTCATGCCTTAGCTTTAGTATTTTGATTCAAGTGTGAGTTCAAAGCCCGAATTTCTTACTTAAAATGCTTTCGAATGACTGTGGTAAGAGTTATTATAAACTTCTCATGTAATTTTTTTTCGCTATATTCGTGACTGATCTATTAGCTACGGTAAAATTTAAACGAGTAGGGAAAAGCTGATGAATGCCCTTACCAATGTAATGCCAAAACATCGCAGGCTTAAAAATATTGAAAAAAATAAAACCAGTACTTGAGTCGTGACTCAAAATTTTAATACTAAGTCTTCTTTAGTGGATTAATTTTGCATCGCCCAAACCCGAAACAAGTACTTGATTCGACTCTAAAATTCTAAAATTATCTTCATCTAGGGATTGAATCCGCGGTTTCTCGTCCTACAGATGGAACATGAACTTTTTTCTCAATTAAATCTTACTCCTAATAAGATTATTCATCCTATAAAATTATTAGTTTTTCCCTCCCCAATGTATTCTTCAATAAATATTACTTATCCGATGATTATAACATTCTACAAGTTAACTGCACTTACCTGTTGGTGGAATATTGATACACAAAGCTCTTGAAAGTTTGGAGTAGCTGCGACCCAGTTGATAGCAGTACATGGGAACAGCATCACTAACGTCTATCAGAAGATCTGATATTATCATATTAAGAAAGTTATACATCAAAGTAACACTGCCTATACATATTTACAATAAGTTTGAATAGTACAGAGTAATCAATAGATATATATATCAGGATGACAAGCGAGCGCAGTGAAATGCCAACCATTACTATGTTATTAATGGTGTTGCTGGGTTTAACTACTGTTCTTGAGCGGTCGCATCTCTTACCATCAGGCGAACGGCAGTTTCACTGCAGTGTGAAAATGCACATTTTACCATGTAATAACACGCCAAAATACATAAATCTTGATAAGTGCCAAAATTAACTTCTTGTGGACAAAGTTAAGGGCAGATAAACACACTTTACATAAATGTTATACTACACTACAGTCTAGTGTAATAAAATATTTATATTCATATTTATCTAGTTACTTTTTTTAAAGGATACGGGCTGTGCCTTCAGTTCTGCATGTCATGTACACACAGGCAGCTTGAGTATGGCTTGCTGGACGTCCGATGGTAAGATGGCGGGACAGTGCCATCTTGTAGAAATTACATGCAATATCAATACATTGCTGGTTCAAACGGAGCTGCTGACAAAGTGCTGTTATACTTTCTCTAGCCTTTCTTAATGTGATCTCTTTTGATTCTTGACCAATGCCTGCATTGAATGCTGTGGACAACAAATTAAAATATAATGAAGAAAATAAAAAATCCATAATTTTTATTATTAAGTATAGACATAGATGTGAGTGATAGAAAAATATATAGTCTATCAAGTTTCACTCATTGAAATAAATATAATGTTATTTCAGTGTGATAAATGTGCACCATCTAAAACTACATTCTTTAGGAATAAACACTAATGTTGACTTTCTATTTTATTCCTAATATAATTAATAAGATCTGGAGTTGATGGTTAGGCTCTTCACAAACAAAGCAAATGATTGACTAAGGTTAATAATATACTTTTAAAATGTTTTAGTAGATCATGAATTATATTACATGTGGTTTATTATTTCAGAGCCAAGTAAATCAAATCTATTGTTCATGGTAGATTTAAATAATATGAAAAGCTCATGTAACAAATGGACACTATATAACATAAAATAACAGACTAGATTTTAAAAAAAAATTGCAGTATTTTTAGAATGACCACTACCTACCATCCAGATTGCAAAAAGAACTGTAAAAGTAATACCTTTTCAGTATAGGTATCAGTACACTGATGCAAAAATTTAAAAGGTAACCATGTACTATCTAATACTGCTGCTGTATGTACTGCATGTGGCATAAAGTAAACACTCACCTCTGCCAAAACCTGTAGCACCACCTTTAGATTCAGCTGACACAAACTGTCCAATGGCTGAGGCACCTCCATGACTGTTCTCCCTAAACTCAACCTCTGCAACAATTATATTGTCTTCAAGGACAGTTCCGCAGCTCATACACACCGCATCTCCACGTGCTGCGTCTACTTCGATCTCCGAGGAACCGCAGTGCTTGCATTTCTTTCCCGACATGGTACTAGATGAAAAACAACACTAATAAACAACAAATATAGGTTATGCGGGCTCATCTACATAAACAATGGATTACCTTAGATATTAAAGAGGTACTTATCATATAATTAGTGTAAATAACATAAAATTGGAATGCATAGAAAACAGACACCAATATAATTGGACAAAAACAAGATAAACACTTGAGTGTACGTATCTCTTGCTATCTAAAATGCCATCAGTCGCATCACGGACGTTCAGTAGTAGAGAATAGAGATAGAAAATGTGTTCAAATCGTAATTCCCATGTGGATAAATGAAAAAGTTAACTTTGTAATGTTACGGATCGCGTTTTCCATTTGCCATAATATGACAGTGAAATGTTTGACAAATGACATCTACAAATATTTCTGTGTACGCTGTATATTTCATTTCCCTTTCCAAAAGTAGATGGCAGTATGTTTCAAAAATAATTTCTTCAATTTAATTTTTTTATGTAAAATATTATTTTACAATGTTTGTATTAAAACAATAATATTTCAAATAAATAACATTCATATTATTTGAGAATATGGTCACTAAATCTAAACTTACTTAATCATATATTAACATTTTTTACAAATCAGTTTATATAATTATTTTAGACTCTTTTTGTTCTAAAAGCAGCAATGAGTTAGAAGCCCACTGTGAATTTGCACTTTATAGTTGTATTATTGTATATTATGTTTACTTTCATTAATATTTAACTAAATTAATATAAAAGAAAAAAAAATACAATTTGCAAGCTTCACTAAAGCTTAGAAATTGTTTTTTTTTCCAACAAAAATTACACCACATTAGGATAGGCGATATTAAAGTGAAATATAAGTATAGTTTTAAATAAATATTGGTTATCTTGATACTGTATTTTATATGATTTTAATTCTATCGATATATAAGTTTTTTGGTATGTTCAGGTAATAAGACTTACTACAATAATTAAATATCATTTCGAAAGTTTGTGTCTCTAAAACGATGTACATGCGAGTTTTCATAGTAGTTCACTTCTAAGAAACCACCGCACGATTCGCCAGGTATTCCAAAATTGGATGACGTCATGTTGTAGCGTTCTTCTCATTGGTCAATTATCACGCGATACAATATTATTAGACGATGAGGTCATCCCTCATTTTGCTTAGGTAGAAATATTATGGTATAAACAAAAAGTCTTGTCGCCCGCGATAAAAGTAGGCGGTTACGACATTTCGTAACATCACATAAGAAATTCTTAGGAGAGAAGGGCATCCCCAAAGCGAGGACTACGTCATCGCTTGTGTGCAAACTGCAAATGATGAGTCACCATTGTTGTGTTCGCGTTCGTGGATAATCTTTTTCAAGGCGCTTTATTTTGATTTCGTTGCTTTATGTCACAAGTGAACTGTCAAAAGAAACTTCGCAGTGTTTGATAGATACGCGGAACTGAGAGCAGTTAAACTTGTTGATCATTTAGATAATACTACCGTGTTGTGCAATTACGTAAATCAAATTCTTGTGTGTCTCAGACTGTGAATTTGAACTGATGACGATGAAGTTGGAAATCAGTGATAGTCATTCGAATCAATCTGATTTCTCTTGCGACAGCCAGTCGTCGCAAGGGTCTTCGACAAATGATTTTGTATCATCAGTCCCAACGTCCAGATCCTTGCTTACGGTAAGTTATAAAACTTACGAATGAAATCTAATTCATGCAAAACTTTTTAGTGTCAAAAGTTTTTAACTAACTTGATCGTTCGAAATTTAAAAAGTTTTCATTCTCATATCTCACGTGTTTACTTTAAAGTGTTGGTTTCCTAGAAGTTTTCTATTTGCCTACGATGACACAATTCATTGTGTTATTTGCCAGTTGAACAAATAGATTAGAACTCAGATAAAGTTGTCAGAATCGAGCAGGTACTGTTATCGTGTTTTATCAAGTATTGAAACATTTCTTTGCATGATGAAGTGAACTAATTTATTGATTGATGTGTGAGCTGAATGTAGGTAAACCTATTAATATTAGGATGTCAAGGCTTAAGGAAACCATTTAGCATAATGTATTAATTAAAGAACATACATACTGAGTACATACATGTAAATTTATTTATATAACAAACTGATGTATTAAAAATCAAATCATATTTATAGAAAAAAATACTTAAGTACTATTTTTAGTGCAATACTTTTCTACCATTAAATCACAATTCCGATACTGAACTAATTGAAAGCGCTAAAGGTATATTTCAAAAGGAATAGATCATGCTGGTGCTATATGCATGGCTGTCCTTGTTTGATGTGGTGGACTGGACCCATTAAAGGTGATAATGCAGTTTATAAAAGCCGCAGTGACTTAATCATTGAACATATAATTAATTACGTCATAGTCTGATAGTAGATATTTTCAGACTTATATTGTACCACTTTAAGGAAAATATATTGAGGTTAAAAAGTGTTTTAATACTGTAATATAGAGCAAAATGTACAAGTTGCAGACTATGGATAAATAAATTTCATTGTAGATATATCAATTTCCAGTACTACACACATTGGATGTTGATAAAACCTGCAAAATGTTAGTAATAAAAATATTCTTTTATTAACATTAATAATACTCTTTCATAATTAATGAATGAGTATTATGACAGTTTACATGTATATATGTAGATCACCAATTGCATACATACATATAATTATGTAAATTCCAATCACAAATAAATTTATTAGATATATCCACAGAGTCAGTCCAAGCAATATGAGGTATTACTTTAATGAAGTTAAGACTAGTTTGATGGTTTGTACTGAATTAAACTATAGCCACTAATTCCAGAGCATAGGACTTCTCTACAATTGAAAGTGTGGTTAAGCCATGATCATTCACACTTCATAGTGGCTGGCTGCGTTAAACAAACTGCAGAACTGTATGCCAGTTTCCTTATTATGTTTTCCTTTAATGTTGAAGTGGCCATTAGTATTGGGATTTTACAATATGCCCAAAGGGTTTTAGTTGAGCTGAACTATTGTCACCAATGGCTATAATATGCATTGACCTTTTGATATAAACAATAATAAAAATGTATGACACTAGCCTGTTCTTGGCAACAGGTGTTTATCCCTGTATGATAGCAGTATGTACACCTGACCTAATTGGGATATACCCTAATTAATACCAGCAAATCACTCAAGCGTTATGACATTGTGAATTTTAATTCAATAATCAAAGAATAACTTGGAAAACAGGTTTTATCTGTTTCCTGAAAAGTAAAGATATGATTCTTATGAAACTGATAATGCTTATCAAATATTGTGTTGATAATGAATATAAGCTACTTATCATTGTTAGTCACTTTTATGTATATTTAGCCGCTGACTAATACCAAACAACACAAAAATTATGTCTTAACTTTGACAAAATCCTTGAAAAAGTTCTTTGGTCTGCATTCAACCTTACCTTCTAATTTGCTTAGAATTATCACTTTCACACTTATAAGTCAACACTTGGAGACCTGTAAGTGCCTTACTGGACTTTAAGGATGTTTGTGTTGGTGGTAGAATATAACTATAATAAAGACATTTAATTGATTTATTTAACAAAAAGGATAAACTGAAGAACTATTGAAGCGTCCTGCAAAACTGTACTGTGCTGTGTAACAGTTTGTTAGATCAGTTTAATACATATATTTATACTAAATGTATTAGGGCAAGTTGGCTAAATAATGCCTTTTAAGTTTGGACTTAAATATGCTTGTGACAGACTTTTATGGTTCTATCCCTGTAAATATTGAAGACTCTAGGCACAACAAATTTACCTGAAGCCACAGACACAGACAAACTATGCTCATGCCTGCCATAGTTGTTACCGAGAAGAATTAATGTTTCGGCCTGATTGGTAACAAAATTTTAAAAAGTTTTCTTTTTTTCATTTTTGTGTTTATTTCTACATTTTTATCTACAAATAATGTTATAAATCACATTTGAATGCTTTCTAATTCATCAATAATTAATTTATTATTATTATTGCCCAGATATAGTACATCGCATAAAACTGCTGGAAATGCCAACATCAACCTATCGAATATCAAGTTCAGATAGTATATCTAGGTTTGATAAAGATGGCATAATTATATTGCCTGGCGATTGATGACCAGTTAATAGTTGCTTTATGTCTATTACAAAGAAATTACCATCAGGCGCATTTATATATGTTGTCATGTCTGCAAAAACAATGATTATTACATTGGAGAAGAACTAAAGGGTAAGCTATTATGTGGCAACTTTTATTCCGTCGAAATTTGGTCATAACTGGTGGCGTGACTCCGTAACATAAAATAATAAGGAATTTAATAAATCATTTCTTAGAATTCGCTAGCCATTGACCGGCGGAAGGACGTTCACTATTGGCTCTATACATATAAGGTGGGCATAGAACCTCGGGACTAAACTGTTCAGTACCAATTCAATGGGTTGAATAGTCATACATATAATCTTAACAATCATGTGTCGTAGGTTTAGAAAGAAAGAAAAAAAATAGAGTCATCCAGACCCAAAATAGACGTTTGTTCCTTTTGCTTTTATTGATTATAGGCATAATTTTCTCGATAAATAAAAAAAATTGATACATATATGGAGTACGTAAATATTAGTTGCAATGCAGAACCTCGCATTGAGCTATATATTAGGCTGTGTATAAATAAAGATACCCAACAGTCATACGAGGTGTGTTCAAAAAGTATCGCGAATTATGTGTTTTTTCAAAAAATATTTATTTATTCATGAATATCTATTTTGTCCCCTTCAAAGTAATTCCCATTAGATATTATACACTTGTGCCAACGTTTTTTCCAATCTTCGAAGCACTTCAAAAATTCTTTTTTTTTATCTTGTTCAGCTCCTCCTTCGATGCCGTCTTTATCTCGTCAATCGTGGCGTAGCGTCGTCCTTTCATGGGCCTCTTCAGTTTCGGGAACAAGAAAAAGTCACAGGGGGACAGATCTGGGGAATACGGTGGCTGTGGCATCATTATTGTGTTGTTTTTGGCCAAAAAGTCGCGCACAAGCAACGATGTGTGAGCAGGGTCGTTATCGTGGTGCAAAAGCCAATTTTTGTTCTTCCACAAATCCGGGCGTTTCTGGCGGATTGCTTCGCGCAAATTGCGCATAACTTGCAGGTAATATTCTTTATTGACCGTTCTACCCTGTGGCAAGAACTCATGATGCACCACGCCCCTGCAATCGAAGAAAACGGTAAGCAAAACTTTCACATTCGACCAAACTTGGCGCGCTTTTTTCGGTCTTGGTTCGTGCGGCAGCTTCCATTGAGATGATTGAGCTTTGGTTTCCACGTCAAAACCGTAAACCCACGATTCGTCACCAGTTATGACCCTCTGGAGCAAATTTGGATCGTCGCGGACAGACTCCAACAGCTTATTAGCAACGTTCATGCGATGCTGGTTTTGGTCGAAATTAAGCAATTTTGATACGAATTTCGCGGCGACCTGTCTCATGCCCAAATCATTGATAAAAATCGAATGGCACGAGCCAATCGATATGCCTAGGTACTCAGCAATTTCTCTAACGGTGATTCGGCGATTGGCCAATACCATTTTCTTCACTTCATCAATTTTTTCGTCTGTTGTTGAAGTGCTCGGGCGTCCGGCACGCTCTTCGTCGTTCACATCTCGGCCTTCTGAGAACATTTTGTACCACCGATAAACGTTGCTTCGGTCCAAGGTAGCTTCTCCGTATGCCACAGTCAACATTCGAAATGCATCCGTACACTTAATTTCGTTTTTCACACAAAATTTGATACAGGTTCTTTGATCCATTTTTTTGAATAGGTAAAAATCGAAGATGAGTCAAAACACATGCAAGCAAAGCAGCTGTCAACAATTAACTGAACATTCAAATTGGCCGAACTTGGCGGCATAAGTGAGAGACATGAGTACCAACATAACGCCACAAAAAAATCGAAATTCGAATATACGTAACCCTCGAAAATTCAAAATTCGCGATAGTTTTTGAACACACCTCGTACATAGTCCTGACTCCACACTAAAATCGAGTCTTGTGTCGTGGCTATTAGGAACTACTAGAGACTTTTCGGTCTTCAAACATCCAGACCCTAAACAAATACCTGTGGATCACACAAATATTTGTTTTGGTGCGGGGATCGAACCAGCAGCCTTAAGTTTCACAACCGGCGTCTAACGAACTGCGCTACGGAGGCTGTCAAATATATAACTCATGATACATCACAACTGGCTTCCCGCCCAGTGCACTACGCCATCAAATTAAAGTTTTTACTATAAAATATAAATTAATAAATAACACCCAACAGTCATACACATAGTCCTGACCTCACACTAAGATCGAGTATTGTGTCGTCCGTATCAGCCATCAGGAACTACGAGAGACGTTTCGGTCTCACAAACACCCAGAGCCGAAAGGAATATTTGTCGAACCAACAAGCGGCCTCGTTTCACAGGCGGCGTCTAACCGACTACCCCACGGAGGCTGTCTGATGATGCAAACTTGTAGGGCCACCTGATGATAGAGTTCCCGAACGTCCAAGAACAAACCCAAAAATTGAAGAATCGTCTGTGGGTAGTCGTTGAATGATTCTTTGTGTGTCATATCGCGGTACTTGTTTCGTCTTATATAATAATCAGTCTAAATATTCTACAAATACGTAATACGCTATTACGTAGGTCTGTTTATGTTTTAAAGCAGGGATCGAAACCGGTTGCACATAACGGTACCGGTATCGACCAATTTCGGTTACCTTTAAGATTTGGGGACCCGTTATGACGGTAACCAATGCAAATTATAAAGGTTACCCTTATATACGGGAACCGATTAAATACCGATAACCTAAAAAAGACCTTGACGGCAAAAGAGAGCGCATTGGACAATAGTTACTCATTTCCATATTGCATACCAAATGAAACATTGACTTGGGGTGTTGTTTACCCAATATCCCTAGAATCGGTTCATTTTACTTGCGATGTAATAGTGTTGAAAATAAAAGGAAATGGGTAAAGGCAAGGATTTGGTGTAATGTACTGTATAGTAAAGACATTTTTATATCTCAGTATATTTAATTCAATAAATAAATAGATAGATACCTAAATTCACATAAATAATATTATTTAGTACAAAAACCCTATATTTTTAAATTATAAAACATTAAAATAAGATAAGCCATGTCCCTTGAGCAGCACGACCTTAAGCATTTATGTATTTCTAATGCCTACTATACACGACGTCATATTCGGTTGCGTCCGCCGACGTATAAAGGAGGTGATTTGTGCGTCTGTTATACCTAGGTATTTAACGTCCACAGATGCGTCCGCCTCGAATCCGATTGTTGTCGGTTTTTGTGGCACGGATCAAAGAGTTTTGTTGCGAACGTCCAACTTCTGTACACAAGTCTTCGCTTTTTTTACCATCGCACCACACTTTACCGCAGTAGAGTTCATTCGAGGGGGTTAACGTCACTCGCGTCCGTAGGCTTTGACCCTAGATTCCCTACACTTGACCCCTGGGTAGTGCCAAATGAGTGATACAGTTCGTGGTGGTAGGACTTAAGTGTCCGCCCGGGTAGCGACCACCGTCCACAAAGGCGTAAAGGCCGTCATAGTGATCTCCATAAGGGGATCGCGTTCCGGGATCAGCTCATGGTTTTCTGTTTTTTTCGAGGGGCTTGAGTCCAGGCATGAGGTTGTACCGTGTGGGTATTTTCGGTCGTTTGTCGAAAGGAGGAATGTTGATCCGCCGGCCAGGGAGACCCGTAGAAACGGTTGACCGCTGGCCGCCCGCGGTATAGTACAGGGGCTAACCACCTCAAGAGGCTGCCTGCTTTTTAGCCAAAACATACAATATTTTTAATGTATGTCAAATAGCCTATTGTTTCCATTGGCATGGGACTGCCGTCCGATGCCAATGGATACTCTGCCTGGGTGGCATTAGCGCTTACCACCAGGTGCAATGCCGCCACTATGCCAGGCCATTATAAAAAAAAAACCATATTGTCGTATATCAACGAGTGATCCCCCAGGTAGCGGACCAATTGAGCGTTTATGATTCGCTCCATGAGCTTACACATCACTGAGGTGATAGCGATAGGGCGGTAATTGGTGGGGTCCGACGGATCACCCTTTTTTGGGATCGGCTGCACATTGGCCTCCCTCCAAGATTCCGGCACAACACCTGTGCGGTAGGACGCTCGGTAGAGGTGAGTCAGTGTAGGAGACAACTAGGCTGCACAAGCTCTTAAAACCACGGCTGGTATCATATCCCATCCAGACCACTGGCTTTCCAAACATCGAGAGACTGTAACTCACGCTGCACATCACACTGCCTGATGCGAATATCCGCACATTGAGAAACCGCAATCAGGCAGTGTGAGCAGTGTCTGGGAACCACGGTCTTCGACGCGGAAATTAGCCGCAAAGAGATTTGCCAGCAAGGCAGCCTTCTCTTGCGGCTTGTGGGCCAGCGACCCATCTGGGTACCTCAGCGGTGGCAACGCTGGACGGCAGAAGTTAGATTGAACGGCCCCGGCCAAACTCCAATAAGCACGACTGCTAGTTGGGTGATTGGCCAACGCACGCCCAATCCTGCTAACGCGCTGGGCATCCGCCCTAACGTAGGCCTTCTTGCAAGCCATGGTTGTAGGCTTCTTTGAGGGAACTGATATTGGGATCCTTCATGGCGCGACTCCTGATCCAAGCGCGGTACGCCGCCTGTTTGTCACCGACAGCATCGGCGCATGCACGATCGAACCAGGAGCGTCCACGGCCCTTACTGAATGTAATATTCCATTCCAAGTCTGATCTCGTCAGCAATAGCGTTGACACTTGCTGAGGGATCTTTGCCCTCAAAGCAGCGCCGCCTCCAAGAGATGAATGCGAAATATTCCCGCATACCATCCCAATCTGCCACGAGTAATGCCAGACCCTCCGCTTAACCTGCACGGAACGTGGTGGTGATGCGAACGGTAATGACGACCCAACCAGGCAGTTATCAGAAGTGCCCAGAAGCACACTAACGGTCACACGATACCCGGCTGGGTGACTCGCCAGCAGAAGTTCCAGCAGAGAAGGCGCATGACTCGTCAGATCCGGGATCCTGGTGGGCTGATTCAGCAGTTGTGTCACGTCATGAGTCAGAGCGAATGCATGGGCAGCTCTGTCAGCATGATCAGTCTTGGAGGATTCCAGCCACAGTTCATGATGAGCATTGAAATCCCCCAAGACCACCATTTCGGGTAACGGGAACTGCGCCTGCGCGTCATTAGCTGCCTGGCTAAGATACCTGAACAGCCGAGTCGCCTCATCGTCCCCGTGGTGAGAGCTGTAAAGACACACGTAGATGCGGCTCAGGGAACCTAGATCCACGTGCACCCACAGGGCGGAGAACGAGGGGTCCTCCATGCAGTGCTAACGGCGACAGCAGATGTCCGACCGAACACACAAGCATACCCCGGCTTTAGGCTTGAAGTTTACTTCAAGCGAATAACCGGGATACAACAGGTAAGAATCATCGGCCGGACAACGAATCTGCGTCTCCGTTAGGAAGAACAAAGCAGGCTGGGCCGTCTCGAGATGGTGATGGACGGCGTTGAGGTTCGTATGGGGTCCGCGGATATTAGTTAACTCCATAGTGAACGCAGTGGTGGGGTTATGCACCGCTGAAGGACCTGCTCTGTTTAATTGCACTGTCATGGTTGAAAGGATGGGATTGGTGCAGAGGCAACGAAGGGCTTAAGTTCGGGAACTAAGAAGGCCGAATGGGCACCGGCATGAAAGGGTCGGCAGGAAGCGAATTGATCCGCCGGACGGAAGGGCCCCCGTACCCTCCCGGGATGGGCCGCCGAGACCCCACTTCTGGTCACCAACCGGCATGATGGACCCACCCAAGATTATGCGCGGCATGGTGAGGCAGCCTCTTGAGGTGGTTAGCCCCTGTACTATACCGCGGGCGGCCAGCGGTCAACCGTTTCTACGGGTCTCCCTGGTCGGCGGATCAACATTCCTCCTTTCGACAAACGACCGAAAATACCCACACGGTACAACCTCATGCCTGGACTCAAGCCCCTCGAAAAAAACAGAAAACCATGAGCTGATCCCGGAACGCGATCCCCTTATGGAGATCACTATGACGGCCTTTACGCCTTTGTGGACGGTGGTCGCTACCCGGGCGGACACTTAAGTCCTACCACCACGAACTGTATCACTCATTTGGCACTACCCAGGGGTCAAGTGTAGGGAATCTAGGGTCAAAGCCTACGGACGCGAGTGACGTTAACCCCCTCGAATGAACTCTACTGCGGTAAAGTGTGGTGCGATGGTAAAAAAAGCGAACGACTTGTGTACAGAAGTCGGACGTTCGCAACAAAACCCTTTGATCCGTGCCACAAAAACCGACAACAATCGGATTCGAGGCGGACGCATCTGTGGACGTTAAATACCTATAACAGACGCACAAATCACCTCCTTTATACGTCGGCGGACGCAACCGAATACGACGTCGTGTATAGTAGGCATTAGAAAGACATAAATGCTCAAGGTCATTTGCTCGGGACGTGGCTTATCTTATTTTTTTCAAAGTATATATAATATAGGTAATCCGATTCCAAACCAAACAAATAATTCAACACTCTCGTGCGACGTCCGTACTGAATGAAATATCAATTAAGAGTCCCAAAATTCAAAAATCGCAAAGAACGCGTTTGCGTCGAATTAGTGCAAGTTACAATATGCACCAACCGGGGCGACGGCCTTGAGGTCGTGTTTGGTCGACACACGGCGCATCGACGCTTTGACTTTTGACGCACCGACGACGCTTGAAACATAGAGGTAATCCTTATTTCGGTTACCGGTATGATACCGGTTAAATTCTAGGAATCTAATAAAATCGGCGTATAGGGGTTACCTTTAAAAATACCGGTATATTTTTTTTCGGTTGATACCAAAAAATACCGGTATTTCCGGAACCGTTTTCGGTCCCTGTTTTAAAGTACAAATATAGTTTACATTATTTTGTCTACTAAAGATATAATTTGATATCTACCTACTTAACGTTTATATCTATATTATTATACTTAGTATATAGTATAATAATTTTTATCGAAACCACCATAGAAATTATTTCGTTAATTTTTTTTCTTTCTTTTTAAATGCAACTAACTCTGTAATCAACTTGACTGAAAATCGACTATACATCAAGCTGTAAACCTTCTAATGCTTGGTGGTACCTTATGTACATAAAGAGAATCGGCGCAACATGCTTTACCAGGAAACTTCCTATGATCTGCTGACTTTGTGAAAATGCCAGATACTCTTCCTTTGTTACCATTATCTATATCAGCACATATACGTATCACTGCAGGGACGGGTCTCCTCTACAGTCGAGAGCACGATTGAGAGTGGTTAGGCCATATAGTTCACCGTGCTGGCCTAGTGCGATTTGGCGGACTTTACACACCATAGAAATTTCACAATTTGCTATGGTATGCAGGTGTTCTCCCGATGTTTAGAGACCTGCCTTTGACATATGAACCCGCGACCACCGTGAACAATGTTGGCAGCCGTTTTGGTTGGTTACCTACAGGCTACCACGCACTTTTTTCTTACCTTATTTCTTATTTCAACGGCCTAAAACGCCCCTAGAATCTCGAAGATTCCTTTACAGCCCAAACTTTATGCTTATAGTCAGTGTAACCGATTGCTTTCTCAGCCCCGAAATAAAAATATCATATTATATTTTCAAACTAATTTGCAAGCGTGAATTTTAATAGTAAACGTAGGATGATTCATCAATTTTATTTCAAGTTAAACATATAAGATCTCATTATGATTATGCAAATAAAGTGACGACACTATTATTATGTTCATTGTGTATTAAAGATGTGGTAGAGTAGCGCTTTTTATTTCAATACTCCTTACTTGTAAAATAGACAATGGTTTGTTGTTAGTGGAAACGGTACTCGGTTTCCTTCGAAAGTACTCAAAATTCTATGCCATGGTTAGCTTCCAAAATATGAGAAAAATCAAATTGATACAACTGAACTCAATCAAGTTCTGGAGTAGAGGCCACGTACAGGCAACAACCGCCTGCAAGGTGGACGGACGACTTGTTTAAAGTTGCAGAGAGTCGCTGGATGCGGGTCGTTTCCGGATACTTGTGAAAATTATTTGACGAGGCTGATGTTCGGCAGTCAATTTCCTGTGGCTGACCATGGTGATAAAATTGTCTAACTAGGAGATATAATAACAAATTAGCTTAATTTAATAATGAACTTTACTCGTATTGTAGAGAAACAGCACTTTGTCAGTCAGATTCCAGCACTAGTTAAGTAGCGGTAGTTGCCAAGTTTGCAATTACATAAATGTACTTGCTTATTGCGAAATGAAAGATATCTCTATTTCGAACAATTAATCACAAGCGAAATGATAAATTCCATAATACGTAGTTTAATTAATTATACGCAATGCAACTGTTTATGACCTGTTTATCAACACGATTTTCGTGCATAAATGTTGCTTCACCTATGGCCGAGTTGGCGATGTTATGACTTAATTTTTTTTTTTTTTTTTTTTTTTTTATTGCCTTGAATGGCGAGACGAGCAAGCCGTTCGCCTGATGGTAAGCGATACGACCGCTCATAAACAGTAGCAACATTCCACTGCGCTCGCCATCCTGAGACATAAGATGTTAAGTCTCAATATGTCCAGTAGTTGCTCTGGCTACAATGTCCTTCAATCCGAAACACAACAGTGCATTTAAGCAGTGTTGTTTCACGGGAGAAATAGACATTGCGGTGGTACCTACCCAGATGGCCTCTCACATATGAGAGACCTACCACCAGTGTTAATTGTTTATTTTTAAATCAAAATATTACTAGATGCAGTCCGTTATCATTTTTGTAAGAGAACACGTGCACGACGGTGCTTGTTACGCAAATACTGGCCAAGTTATAATAATAATTATGTTTTCAACAATGGTGTTTCCTCTTATTGTTTAAAATTGGTTTTGTAATTTCCCCATTCATGTGAAGACGCTTTGCGACATATAAACTGTATAAACTGCTGTGATTAATATGATTATTGATACTTGAAATAATTACGTGATTTGAGGGATATTCCATTGCATAATATATCAATTAAGATAACTTTTGATGAACTCATATTAATATAGTACTTATTTTTGTATATATCTAAAATTGTATTTAATTTTCGATGACTAAAGAAAGAATTATGTTGTTAGAATTGATTTAATACTAATTTATTGAATATCAATTAATTAGCATTGGTAAGAGGGAAGTTTAAAAATAAAAGTGACGTCTTTACTATTTATTAATGATATTTTAATGGAAATCTTCCTAGCAATTAAAAGGCCGTGTTGACAAAATATACATAGCTATAACAAAATATTTATTGACCTGATTTAGCATGAAATAGAATAATAAAGTACCTTTGACCTTTGTTATTATAAGTGAATAAATATTGCCCAAGGAAAATATTGTGTAGGAGTTGGCCTATATAGCCTCAATACGAAAAACACAGAGTGAGTCATCAATGAAAAATAGGGGTTGGAACTGACCCAAAATATTGCCGGTTTCAATAGTTTTACCAAGAACACTTTCAGCTGTACATCCCCATGGAAATAAAAGATGACTCATCGCCAAAACGCAGTGGGTGATAAGGCTGTGCCAGCCTAGAATAAATAAATAAAAACTAAACGCGATTTACGGATATCTGAAACTGCGTATTTTATCAGATTGTAGTAATTTTTTTTTTTTATTATTCCAATATACTTAATAAGAGCCAAACATTACGTTTTAATTCTTATAACATGTTTTTTTTAAATATTTGATAATGAATTAACTTGCTAAATAAAATATAAAATTGTAATCTAATAACCAATTGGAAGTTTTTTTTACTTCAAACCTTACCGTTATGCTTACGAGCGTATACACCTTGCGCGCAAAGTCAACTATAGGTATTTCTTCGTTAATTTCACGCACACATAAGCGACCAAAGCCGTGTGCGTAGAGCTGCCGCGTCGGCTCGCTATACAATCGGCTCAAACAACTTTGATCCGTGCGCTTCAAATATTCAATTGAAATGTAAGTGTAATATAATATCATAAAAATATTTTATTTGCATTATAAGTAGACAAATATTACTGTGAAAGCAAAGAATAATAAAAAGGACATGGCCAGTTTTTGTATGGCGCTGTGCCTAGTACTTCGAATCTCGTCTACATCAATTAGTTTTGCATTGTTGGGGTAAGGTTTGTTCCAAGATTAATACAGAAAAGTTACAAAGCCTAGGAAGTTCAGGGTTTTTAGATATTTGCAAAAACATTACTTATTTTCAGGTTAGGTTTTGTAGGTTATCCGTCAATTTATTGAATCTTATAAAAATACGTTTACATAAATGCTTTATCATCGAATTTAGAATTTGAAGGAACTAATATTTTATAAGTTACACAAAATATACACCGAGACGTATTTTAATTGTGCCACAATGTAAACAAATAAACAAAGCATGGTTCCTGTCAAGCAACTGTCAAGTGTCAAGTATTTTACTGCAGCGTTTAGTTGTTGCAATGAAAGTGTGTAAAAATGGGAAGAATATACGTGTAAGTATATACTACAAACATTGCTTTATATATATTTAGTATTGTTAGTTATTATGACTTATTACCTACTTATAGATTATTTTTAGGGATGTTTTAGACAAAGTTATTATTTTTTCCCTACACTTGCTTTACTGTGAACGAAACGTTTATACGGGGCCAACAATGGCGGAAATGGGTCATCAATCAATGCAAAATCTTATTAAACTTTATATTACTCCCTAAACTTCTACAGAAATATGACATATTCTTAAATTAATAGTTGATTTTTTATATTCATTCAATTATTGCTTTATTTTTGTACATGATAAAAAGTAACTAGGCAGAAACTGTCCAGGTCCTTTAGATACTAATCATATTTTCGTTATTATTACATTGTTAAGTTGCATTCAAATCAGTGTTCAATCAGTAGACACTACGGACGTTTTATTAATCATTTCGTGTTCGAACACATGAATTGAGTTATAATAATAATAATAATAAATATCTTTATTGGCAGAAAAGTTAGGAGCCTTACAACCTCTTACAATTACGAAATATATTTAATTTTATATTACCATTCTTCTTCTTCTTGTAGTGCCTCTCCAACTAGTGAAGGTTGGCAGTCAGCTCAGCATACTGTCCCTTGTCTCGTGCGAGGCGAAATAGTTCTGCGGCGCTCGCAATCCCTGTCCACTCTCTGATGTTTCGTAACCATGATTTTTTCCTCCGACCTACTTTCCTTTTGCCAGCTACTTTTCCCATCATTATAAGTTGAAGGAGCTCGTACTTATCATGTCTAAGCACGTGTCCTAAATATGCAACTTTTCTTTGTTTGATGGTTTTCAAAAGTTTGCGGTTTTGACCAACTCGTCGTAGGACTTCTTCATTAGTCACTTTCTGAGTCCAAGATATTAATAGAAGACGTCTATAGGTCCACATCTCAAATGCTTCCAAGCGTTTGCCTAGGTGTTCCTTGATGGTCCATGCCTCACATCCGTAAAGAACTATCGGCCAGATGTAACATTGAAGAAGTCTAGTGCGCAGTGATATCTTAAGATTGCGATTGCAGAGCACCCCTTTCATCTTACTGAACGCACTTCGAGCAACTTCAATGCGAGCCTTAATTTCAGTGTCGCAATCCCACTCGTCTGTAAGCCAGGTACCCAGGTACTTGTATTTCTTAACCCTTTCGAGTCTTTGACCAGATACCGTTATATTTGGCTGTAGACCACAATCTTTTGAGATCACCATTATCTTGGTTTTCTGGACATTCATTCTAAGACCAGCCCTTTCACTACACTCATTTACTCTGTCTACGATCTTCTGTAGCTCCATTTCAGTAGAAGCTATGAGAACTGTATCGTCGGCATACCTCAAGTTGTTGATGAGGCGCCCGTTAACCTTTATGCCACAGTCCAGGTTGTCTAAAGCTTCCGCCATAATAGCTTCCGAGTATACATTAAACAGTGTGGGGGATAGAATACAGCCTTGCCGCACTCCTCTTCTAATCACAACCTCTTTGGATTCCACACCATCAATCGTGACTGTAGCTCTCTGGTTCCAGTACAAGTTTTGTATTATGCGAATATCTTTTCCGTCTAATCCTATGTTTCTGAGTAGTTCCATTAAGCGGTCGTGTTGCACTCTGTCGAATGCCTTTTCATAATCTATGAAACAAAGATAGACGTCTTGTTGCATATCTTTGCATTTCTGAATTAAAACGTGTACGGAGAACAAAGCTTCTCTTGTGCCTACTCCGGCTCGGAACCCAAACTGGCTGTCGCTGAGATGTTCGTCACATTTGTTTCTTATTCGGTTATGTATTACTGATAGAAAGAGTTTAAGGACTTGACTCATGAGGCTGATCGTACGGAATTCCTCACACTTCTTTGCGGTCTTCTTTTTTGGGATTGTAATGAAGGTCGACTTAAGCCAGTCATCGGGGATGTGGCCGGTATTATATATATCATTAAATAAACTCAACAGTGCACCTAGATGTTTATCCTTAATAAGCTTGAGTATTTCTATGTAAGCGTTGTCTGGTCCAGCAGATTTTCCTGATTTAGCACGGCGTAAAGCTGTTGCCACCTCTTCTTTTAAAAAGTTATATCCGTTGTCATCTATAACTGGTGTTACTACGTTTCTAGAATCATCTGCAAACAGAAAAGTGATGTATTGCTCCCACATAGATATTTTCTTCGCAATGTCAAGAATCGGTACATTGTTTGCGTCAACTAATGGGTGTTGTGAGTCGTTTCGGTTTCCAGTCATGATTTTTATTTCTTTATGTAGGTTAAATGCGTCATGTTTTGCATATAATTCTTCTACATATTCACATCTCTTTTTGAGCCAGGAGTCTCGTGCAAATCGCACTTCCCTTCGTACGTCTCTGTCTAGGCTTTTGTATATTACCATACATAACATAATTTAGCCTCGGAATTACATCCCATTGTATTATCTGAAACATAATTTATACTCACTACAAAATCATTGTAGGTAATAAAAATAATGAAATATTTTACTACCAAAGTACTAAGATGTGGTAATCGCCGTCCGCGCGTGGCTATTTTTACTACGTACGGCAAAAATCGACTGCAGCCAGGCCGGAGCGACGAGCGATACGTCCTCTCTCTAAAAGGCCTCGCGGCGGTCTGATTTGAGGCTGGTCGGACAGCGTGTTTTATAGTGGTTTTTAAAATATTTGTAGAAAACATGAAAACTAATTTTGTTGAAATATAAAAATAGTAATTTATTGATAAGATGTTCTTCTATTATAATATGCAATTGCTATAAAAAATTATGTACGATAAGTTGGTGAAAAAAAATATGTTCTTGACGAGAGTTTCTGAATAATTTCGCATTGTTTAAATTTTTATTTTTCAGGAACTAAACACAAAAAGATTATTTTTCTCAGCAAAATCCCTCCATAAGGGTCTTATTAGTCTGATAATATTTTTATTTTCATCTTATATTTAGTGGTTTCGGATATCTTAAGCTTCTAAATTGCCATTTAAAGCCGAAATAACGAAACTTGTGTTCAGTAATCCTTATAGTACTCACAAATTATCCATCAATCTATAATGTTTTCCACCAAAATCCCTAGATGACAACCTTTTCTAAAATTAGTAATAATTATTTTTCCTTTAAATTGTTTATTGGTGGCTATTAACTCATTTGAAAAGTCCTGTTTTTAAGCCAAAAAGCGCGTGCAGGGTATAAACGCTCTTAAGTGCTTACAAAAGTTTAATTACAATGTGATTAATAGGAATTTCTATCATAGGAAAAGCAGGAAAAACCGTATTCATTTTGTCTATTAAACGTAGCGAAGAGTAATCCCAATTGTTCACTATTAAATTCATCCGAGGAGGCATTATACAAATCAATGTAGCCTGTAGGTAGGCAAGGAGCATTTGTCAATTTGGTTTTTATTTCATTATAAATTGTGTTTGTGTACTTTATCGTGGTTTTCGTAGCCACTCGATGCGGTCAATAAATCCAGTAAATAGGTACATTATTAACTTGATAAAGAAATGTATTTAAATGACTCTACCTAACTGCTGTAATCTGCGCATACAAATGGTAACATTATGTTTTAAAAAGAATTGTGTGATTTGAAGTTTAATGTCGAATTTCGACGTATAACATGAAATTGTCGGTAATTACTTGAAAATAAGAAATCTTTTAGTTTACCGCGGGGACAATTGTTAATCTACATGTTTAAAATTCTAGTTGTGATAAAATTGTAATTTAAATTAAGTAAATAGTTAGGATTTAGATGATTTGTTTATGTAATTATTTTTTACTTTACATATTGCACGCGGCTTGCCAAAATGATCATCGTATCGCATTCCATATTCGTTTTTGAAAACGTATGCTGTATAAAAAACACTTAATTAATTTGAGGATTTGTTATTAAGATTATTATTTATTTGCTTTGTTCATTCCCTGAATCTGCAGGAATTTAGGAAGTTTCCGCTGAAAATTAATATAATAATTAAATTAAACGGCGAATAGAATTGAACGATGTTTAAAACAACAAGGTTGTAGCAGGAAAACAGCGCGCGAGCCGATGACCGCGCGCGTTGACGTCACCGCTTCGAGGAAAACTCTCGGCGCAGTCGCATCCACTGCTAACACGATAAAACTACATAATAACCAAGAAATCATTTAGCCAAGCGTTATAAATAAATCACTATTCCGACGACACTTCATTCATTATATTGACGTTTACTACGTATTTATAGAATTGTAAAATAGTGTGGTACTTAAAATGCCCATTCTGGCATGCACAATTACTGTATTATTTATCTATACGATTGACAGAGGCTGGCTTTAGTATCACGCTTGTGCAATGCGGGGCGAATGATAATCCCAACATCTTTGGCAAATACGCATGATTAAAATATGTAAATAATCTAACAAAACATTTAGCGTTACATTTGCGCATAATTCTCAGCGCAAAAATTGCGTTTTTAAATGTAAAACGTTTCGTAGAATTCGTCGACGTGATTTCGCTCGAATAACCTTGAATAGTGACATGACGACTTGGCACAAGGCAATGCCGAGTGTGATATGAAAACAACCGACCTATAAATTATGCGACGTGAAGTTGTATTACTGATAACTATCGTATACAAAATTTCTTTAATTTTTAATTTACAATCCCAGTCTCTTACATTACTTGTGCATCAGATCATTGCTGTTTTGTATTAATTGGTGAAAGAATTTCCTGGGATCTTGTTATCTCTGAAGTGCATCTATGCTCCATATCCAGCACCGCCCGAAATGCGCGCGGCGGCCACCGAGCGGTTCTAGAGCCAGTATGCTATATTAGAGTAGGTTTTTGTTAGGGACCCGATTCCGCCGCAATGTCCACAGCGTGTCGGGCTGGTAGGCTAGTAACACTAATATACCCCTTTTGACTTCCTCCAGGATACTGAAAAGGGAGCTTTATAGCTTTCATGATAACTTATGATACTTAGCAGACGAGAGTAATGCCATGTTTTCTATAGAGTTTGAAGTTGTCATGATGTAGACATTTTCAATGAAACAAATACGGCAGCAGTTCTGTTATGGCGCGTTTACACAATCGTCGATGTTCGCCGATGATAGGCGATGACACGTTTGCGCATCATTGCCACAAATTTTGCGCACCTCGCCACGTATTCGAGCGAGTTGTCAATAGATAAGTCGTCAAAAATGGACGTCGATCGACGTCGATGCATTAGCAGTTGCCACGACATTTATTTAAAAAGCGCGTATAGATACAAGTTTTATGAATATATATAAAAACCAAATAATACCGAGTAAACAGATAAGTAGAAGATGGTGGATGTTAAGAATTTACCGCAACATAACTAGGTATTTGTAATCGTAAAAACAGCGTTTTTTCTAGGGATATATTTTACACTACATAAGAAAACAATATGTTCTTATTATCGCCCTTGAGTTGTTGTTGTTTTGAATCATCATTAACATTTCTGATTCCTTCCCGTTACATCCCGTCTTATCAAGTTTCATTCGATACCATACCTCAATCCTGTCCTATTTTATTCGCCTCATACTTTCTAGCATACCATCCACTTACATGCAAATAGAGCGTCGTAGATAGCCAGAACAACCCTTAAAGTAACTTATTATTTGTATTACGATTAATATCATGGTTATAAACACAAAATAGAAAATAATACATTATTTAAATAATTATTGAAACGATTATATTGTATAACAAGAAGATAGACTTATATAAATTACGACGGATACATTTTTTGAAATTTATTAGGATTAAAAATTTTGCCTTATAAACGTAATAGATAACGTAACTTTACCCGTTTACACAGCTCACACAAGGCAATTGGTTCAGTGGTGTAGGCGTAAAAGTTTAACAGCCACTAGACTGTCAAACAAACAGAAGTGTTAGAGCCACGCTGTTGTCAGTTATTGCTCAGCATGAATGATCAACGTGAAGTAAAAGCTTTTCCATTGCATTCGGTAAGTGAGATTGCTGGATTCCCAATGCTCCTTTCTTCTTCCCATCCTTTCTCCTTTCCACTCCTCTGCCATTTCATGGACACGCAATACATCTTTGATCCGAACGTTATGGATGTTCATGGGCGGTAGTGATTACTTACCATCAGGTGATTTGTTTTCTCATTTTCCATTAATAAAAACAGACAGACGACAGACAAAGAGTTTCGTTTGAATTTATAATATTAAGTAAACATAATAAGATGAACAGAATCAGAGCAGCACGAGCAGAGACATAGAATTAATTGGATTGATAGAATTGGCTGGTCGTAAAATTATAAACCAAAAAACTCTGGTGGATGAACCCTTATTCATCACATAGCTCTGAATTATAACAAGTACCACTAATACCTGGTTCAAATCAATGGGTGAATTGGCTATGGTAGAATGCTGGTTTTGAGATGAGATGTCATAAATATAATGAAAATAATAAATAACACCCAACAGTCACGTACATAGTCCTGACCCCACACTAAGATCGAGTCTTGTGTCGTGGGTCTTTTCAGTCTCACAATACCCAGACCCGAAAGGAGTATTTGTGGGTAGAACAAACATTTCTAGCGGGGCGGGGATCGAACCCGCGACCTCTCAGTTCACAGCCGACGTCTAACCAACTTCGCCACGTAGGCTGGCATATGATTCAACGACATTTATTTTTCATTTTGGAAGTCAATCATTTAACTAATCGCAAAGCCCGCAATGCCTAGTGTTTTTTAAATCAGGTACTCATAAAACTCGTAGTAGAATTTCATAAAAAAACGAAGTTATTAATAACAGACATATTAATTGGATTAAAAACTTTGGATTAAAAATGGACGATGAAGGTTTTTGGTCGTATATATCCACAGACGTCCACAGATGTCAATTGTGTCATCTTTGTCAAAAATATAAAAATATACGAAAATTATGATTATTTTATTTAGTATGGGGTGTAATTAAATAATAATGTACAAACAGTTTATTTAGAATTATTTCAATTAGTAATTGTGCTTTTTACGTACACTATATTGCATGTAGTGAGAATTGAACAATGGTGTGGAATTTTATAATAAGAAAATGAAACCGAAGAAGTTGCAGCAGGCAACTAGGTGCAGATACAGCTGAAACGCACGCGTGCCCTGTCCTATAATTCGACTTATTTATTTTAAAGTATTTTTTGTATATTCTTGTTTGAAATAAACATTTTCTGTACATCTATAATTTTATTTATTTTCTTTTAGTATATATTGTAGATATATCAACCCGCAATAGCAAGCTAAAGTGGAAGTAGGCGGACCTTATAACAATAAATGAACAAATATTTTGAGAAGACCGGGTTTCTGTAAACGCAATGCACGTCATCGGCATAAGCGGAGTGATATTCATACAGATATAAATCATAATATTCAAATATATAGTTTAAATCATGTACAAACACTTATAAACTATGATACTTATTTCTGAATAGATTTCGTATTGTGATCAAACTGAACCAATTATTATACGGAAGTAACTGATAGCTCCGGAAAATGCTAGCTGTTGTTACTGAAAATTGTATTTCGATATTTTTTTAATGAAAAATTAAATTTCTATAGCAATACACTGTCACAAACCCGCGGGGCATGTGGCTAGAAATCCATAACTAGCGGATCGTCGACGATGACAGGCAAACATGGGTATTCTCACTTTACTCTCACTCTGATTACCGACAGTTGGCGAAAAACCCCGAACACGAATGTTGTAAAATT
Source organism: Hyles euphorbiae (assembly GCA_023078785.2). Classification (NCBI taxonomy): domain Eukaryota; kingdom Metazoa; phylum Arthropoda; class Insecta; order Lepidoptera; family Sphingidae; genus Hyles; species Hyles euphorbiae. Next base: position 6,143,523 of record CM041053.1, read on the forward strand.
TTACCAGGGTTATAAGTTTTGGAACAAATCCCTAAATTGTGGGTGTATATCTTAATAATTTAATTGGTTCATTTTATGATAACGAGTTAAATTATCAGAGTCATTACACTGTAATGTGAGTTATTTAGTATTATAATAATATAAGATTAACAATAAAAATGTATTACAAAAAAAAACACTACACGAGTCAACATTATAAATAATTTGTTACTTATTTTAACATAAGCATAATTTTATTTACTATACTTCGCGGAACCGCTACATTCTCCAGATTTGGGAATGAAAAATATTTCGTTAGCAACACTGCTTGATGTACACGAATATCGGCAATGAAAGGCAATAAGCCGTACACATTACCGTCATCGCCTATAGTTGCCGATGTTGGGCGATTATGTGAACGGGGCATTACATCACGTCGGTGTTCTGAGACGTGGCATCATCACAGTACTAGTTCATTCATGCTAAAGCTACTGTCAATAGTGGGGTTTTAACACTTAGTCACATACTAATTACATTCATACAGAGTATATTGTAAAAACGTAACTGATGCCTCTGATTTTGTTTGCCTGGTATTTACAATATATTTCCGTCGATACGTTTGTGTTTTCCTATTAGGAGAAAAACAAGTTTGACCGCGTAGCTGGAATGAAATTCATAAATTCATGAAGCTAATAACTTTATTTCATATAAACAATATAAATATATTCTTTGCCAAGTGCCCAGTATTCCAGATTAATTTGAAATAATACTGTGAGATTAAAAAATATCTTACATGAGAATCTAACTGTAAAACATGTATTGTTTTCCAGTTTTATTAACTTTACTAATTACTCGTTTACAAGTCATTGGATATGAAAGAAATACTTATTTGATTTGAAACTTATATGATTGCTTTCATTCATTTGAAATTCAATAAAGCGGTGTTAAGCTACGAGCGGCGCGAACGTTAATTAGCAATTCAATTAACACGAGTTCAGGTTGGGCAACGTCGGCACCGATTGTCCTTATTAATACTTCAAACAAACACTACCATACTCGATGGCGGAAAATATTTCAGCAAATAATACCTACTTTCAAGTATGTAATAAATAACTTACTTTTATTAGTTTAGGGACTTTTCGAGTCCACATCTCACCAACAACATATTATTATTATTTCGCGTACTAACTGTTTAATATTGAAACTTAATGTGAATGTCGTCGACTATATTGCTTTTTCCGTCCCGTTATATCCCTTTCTGTCCCGTCTTATTCCGTCCCATGAATCAAATCATCATGCATGCCGTATCTATTCAAATTTAAAAGAGTAGCAAATATATATATATATGAATTCTTGACTCATCCCACGGTAACACTACATTTTGTCGGGATAAAAAGTAGCCTCTATCCAGAGTGTCAGCTAGTCCCATGCCAAATTTTATCAAAATTGGCACAGTTTGAGCGTGAAGAGGTAGCAAACACGCAAAGTTTCGCATTTATAATATTAGTAGGAATACGACCTGTGCTAAGCCCAAGACTCTTACAAGCGAAAGTATCATTGAAAGGGCTCGACTGTAGTCTATAACGCTGGCTTCTTACTGGTTGGCGGACTTCACATATCGTAGAAATTCTTGTAAACATGTCTATGGTATGCCGGATTCCTTACGATGTTTTCCTTTTCCGTTAACGGGCGTGGGAATTGACTATCAACAAGCATGACTCCGAAAGGCCACCACGTAATTACAATAACTGAGGCTATTTATCTTGGCGACATTAGGCTCAGAATATAGATTTTTCGGATCGGATGTGCGCTTGGAATTCCTCACATTCCTTCTGTAATCGTCACGATCTGGGGTAAACTGTATTTAAAAATTTATTGTTGTTTAAATTGAATTGGCATTGCACACATAACGTGCTCTGTTCATGATTATAAAGGATACGTCATGCGATTCGAGATCCATCTTATCTGTGATGACCTTCATAAGGTTACTGACCATGTGTTTTAGATGTTACTGTATGAGTTACGGAATGTTTTTGGTTTTGGGCTTTGTAATAATTTTTCTAGTGTTTAGTAATCAATGAATTTATAACCATTGACACTGAAAAATGTAGTATCAAAATTTCACCTTTGTAACCTCTCCGGCAACAGGTCGATGACCCGATACGAAACATGCAAAGAATCTAGTATCATTGCCGAAGGGGAGTTTGCATGGTGTGTATTCGTGATTGATATAGTATACTTCATATATTTCCCAAAAATTACGTTATTTGATAGATCCTTTATATGATCACGAATTTATGGATACCATGGTCTTTATATAATTAGGGTATACGTGCATTTTATGGCATAAACATCGGATCTTTTGCCAAATATCAGGGAGATAATTTACATAAAACAAACAAGACAATATAAGGAATATGAGTGGTACGAGTATAGTATTTATATATTACAAGAAAATATAGGTTGATAAAGAAAAAAATGCGACCTTTAATAAATAATACAATTTAAACGACAAAACTATCCAACCTACTTCATGGAACTTATTAAATGTAAATCAATAGAAAAATTAATAAATGTATTTTACCAATGTCGAGGCGATACAAACAGTACCAGACATGCCCTTATCGACCTTTGTTCGTGGAAAAGGGGAGTGAATAAATGAAAAGCGGCGATCGCGTGACGGCCAGTCAAGTGCCTGCCCTTGAACTACTGTAGTTCTGGTTAATGACTCAACAAATAATGTGTGAACACCCATTAAAACTAGCACAATAAATCAGATTTAGTAGACTATGAAATTTATAATATGTTAGTAGCCGAAGATGGCAGGCAACTGCATCTTGTCTACATAGTGGCAGAGTTTTGTGATCACTACCAATTCTAATCGATCGATGAGGTGCTATCATGCTATGTTCCTTTGTTTGTATAGCTTGTAAGTCCTTGAAAAGGCAATAAAGCAGACTGGCATAATTATGACGAAATGCAAGATACAATTGTCGCCATTCACTGTCGCAGTAAAAAAACAATGTTTTTATACATTAGAATACCTGAAAGGAAAACGTATTCCGTGAATCAGTAGGCCATGAAGAATTCCGTATATTAAGAGGCGTTGAGGAAAACTGTTATCACAATTTCGAAAATAAAAACAGGAAAGTATTGCCGGTGCAATTGATAAAGGCTAGTGCATGACACACCACGAGATTGGCCAATGGTATCGCATGGCAGACAGCCTGGCGAACGTACGACTTCTCACGTAACTACACTGATTTACTGCAATATGTGCCTACAGAGCGTAGAGAAATGAATAATACCGCCCATATACGTCGCAAGCTTGTTTACAAAGGAACCGATATTATAATTCAAATTATACTGTTCCAACGGAATGTACGTGGGACTTGGAAATACATGTCTGTATGAAGATGAATTTCATGTTTTCTATCTTTTTTTTTAAATTTACTAATTGTCCAAAGAAAACATCATCAACATTTTTTAAGTGTACTAAAGTATTCAAAATGTAATGCTTATGTATTGTTATTCATTATATTGGCTGATTTAGAAAGTTGCATCAGATTATCGAGGACACCATTCACAAGTTATTACAATGTTTCTGAGAAATTGTAACGATCGCTACGATAATTTTAAACGTTTTTAAGTCATTATTTACCGATATCTGTGTACTTAGTTTGACTAACTTGAACACACGATGCGCCGCGCCGTGGGAATATTAGTTCGCCGTTCAAGCATTTGGGATCTAGAGAATCTAGGGATTTCGTAAGCTTATGTCACAGTTAAATCCTCTATGATTTTTGTGAGTTTGTTCCTCTGTTATTGAGTTGTGCTGACGTAAATTGATTAATTTCTTACATATAATATAAACCCACGCCTATTTTCTAGGAGGACTAAGTAGAGGTGCTACCATGACACCCAGATTACACCTTGTGTGTTCAATCAAAATATGTGCTGAGCACAAATTCTTGTGTACGAATTCCAAAATTTGTGCTTAATTATTCTCCAATAAAGTTACCATTGCAACTTAAATAAAATGATCAAATTCATGCAACGTGAAAAGCACGTTATGTTAGCTCTCCACTTTATCAGAAAACAGTAAAAGAAGTTGGAAACAAAACAGTCCCCTTCTCGTTAGTAATTTATGTACAAGAACTGGTACGAGTTCGTTAGTCGGAACACGAGGTAGTTGCCCGTGTAATTGTTGGAATAATGTTGCTGTAACAATCTGAAACTGGCAAATCGATAGAAACGGCGGATAAGTAATTCGCTGGTGTAGCAGCTGCGAATGTTTGTCTCACAGTAACCTCATTCGCGATGTTTATAATGGATGCTGATCGTTGATAACGCTTATTATTGGAAGAATGTATTGTTTTATTACTTATCTTTTATCTCTTGTTTTGCGTCGTTTGTTGTTTTATTGCGTATGTTATAATTACTTTTTCTTTTTAATTTACATCGCCTACGTAATGCTTGGATTATTATCTTGTGTAATTAAGATCTTCTAGATTTTTAAGCATTTTACTAAATGTAATATCTTCATTTGTGTAAGATTATTGAGCTATTTTGCGGAAAGAAATAATCTAATTTCATCTCTATATTCTTTATTAATCTATATGTTTCCTGTTAGAATACTTAATAATCAGGTGCCTCCTTAATTTAAAGACTTTAAATAATAATTTTTGATAAACTTTAGTACGTACTAATGTGTCATAAATTGTAGAGTTAGTAATTCAAATGAATTATTATCTAATAATGCAATTGCAACAATACAAATCTATTAAATGGCGGTGAAATATTAAGACAATATCGAAGCATGATTGAACATAAGTCGGCACTAGTAAAACATCGTCTGCGTTCAAATTATATCCTTGTTCCGAGCGGAGAACGGATCAGACAAGGTTTCGAAAGGTCCGACAGTTCAACAAGCGGTAGACACAAATATTATCCATTTCGCACATTGCATCTTCAATTTGCCAAATGATTCATGTTCGCAGTGCATGTATTGGTTTTGCGCCGTTAATATAATTTAATGCCTACACATTGTTTGCTATTCGTATTGTCTGCTATCTAATGAATGACCTACTTACTACGCTAGTATAACCGAACAGACATTTGCTACTAGCACGCCAATGTGAGCGAAATATCGCATATTCGCTTCCAGTTAAACAACCTTACTATTCGAAGTTTGGTAGCTTATCCTCTCGTCATACTTAAAAAAAGATATGAGGAAATCCCATCGTTGTTTATTAGCTTTCTTCGCTTGATGTTTTTGCATGCTTGCCAAATGATACAATTTTCGAATACGCAAAATATTTACATCGCGTCTCATACAGAAACTATTCATTGAATCATTTGGAGTTCTTTGGATGCGCTTAAATAACTGTAAAAATTTGCTTGGCTCGGTGGACGAAATTATTGGAATAGTTCGCACTTACGACGTTTCGGTACCGGTGCGGTGTTTTGCGCGTGCGCCGTGCCGTTGTTTGCGACCGTACAAAACCGGCCACAAGCGCGCCAACTGACTCAGTCTGATATAAAACATTCTAGCTACGCGTACGTCCACAGTTGACAGTAAAACTCGTATGACTCATACTCTTATCAAACGGTGAATAGTCACGCTGCACCTGAATCGGTAGAATTGTTTGTGAACTTTTACTAGTATCAACACCATTGGTGAATAGTTGTTTGAGACGTTTGTAGTGGAAGATCGGCTTCATGTCTCAGCTGGTTCCGTACCACCTCCTCAGCGGCGAGCAGGACGACAGTCTCATGTTCGCTACCATGTTCGACTATCAGACAGATGAATACGCCAAGCCAACCGTGAGTACTTTGTTCTTGTCATGAGTTTTATGTGATATACCTCTGATGTACAGTGGTTGTGCGTCGCCCAGTCCCGTGAACTGACTTCATAAACAACTTTCTCGAGTTCCGCGACCGTATGGTGTAATTCTTTATGTATTTATGTCATAGTTTTGTTACTTCAAATGCCTTGTCCGAAATATTTTTTCATTTTAAAGTCTATTAGTTATAGTTTTTAACGTTCATTTGATTTATTGCGCCGCTAATAAAACTACTCGTAGCTCCTACAAAGTTCCAGTCACTTGAAGCTAATCATTATTAATGTAAAGTGATTGGATCATTGAGTGTGCGACAAGGATAAAAGTGATTCCTTTCTTTTTCACAACTTCAATTTAAGTTTTGTAATACATACTTTCGGTTTCATAATATTTAATTTAATGTTTTTAAATAAATCCGGGAACGGCGAAGTTTATGTACATGTTTCAAAAATACATACGTACCGTTTTCATTAAGTTGTTGAATATTCAAAGTACAATCGAAAAAATATTTTAATTTGATTCGTTGTCTCGTTAATAAAGGAGCCACTGTGTCATTGTGGGTTTAACTTAATATATAAATAAATTATGACCTCATTTGCGCACAATATTGTAAATGTTAAAAACAAGTAACCGCGCGTAATAACTACCGTTTCGAGTTGTTGCCGCTAGATGGCGCTATGATTCAGAAAATAAAATTACAACAAACACTGTTATCTTTGACAATGATGGATAACGTTCGATCAATAGTACTCTATTGCATAAACTCGATCGAAAATTAAACAATCCACGATTGGTCAATGTTTAATGGGACCTTTGCAAGCAGCGATTGACGTCACGTATCGCGCGACTTGGATGACGTCATCGCTAACACTCCAGTAGGGCAAGTCTTCAGACGCGCAAGTTCCTTTGAAACTTTATCTCTTTTTATGTAAACTAGTTACGCATATTTTTAATTCTAGGTACGTCTATTTTTTATATATGCTATAATGTCGAATGTAAGTGACCATAAATCCATTGAGGATTGGAAAGAATGGTTGTTTGCAAGAAACCGCGTTTTATTTTTTGCGAGTTAAAGCACGTTTGCTACGGCTCATTGGACGCAGATATACAAACAGACGTCTCAGTTTCGCTTATAAATATGTTATTACATCATCCTTCCTTTCTACTGTTTTGAATACATATTATACTTAAAATAGCATTAATATACATATTATATTGTCTGTAGACTATGATGTCCACTGCCTTGGTGGCGTAGTTGTACTACGGTAGTATTACGTCGCTGAGGTCTCGTATTCGAATCTCGGGTCGGGCAGAGTTATTGGATTTTTCAATTAAATATGAGTTCGGAGCCAGAAATTTGCACGCGATAGGTTTGTCTCCCCTATCATATGATGGAACACATAAGGTGAAATATGGGAGTACTGGTATCACCTCCGTCTACCCTTTCTGGGGAAAGGCGTGTTTTTATGTATATTTGATATAAATGTAAACATAATATGTAAATGAATTGCTGATAAAATAAGTATTAGTTTATTTGCATTCCTTTGTTTAAAGCCTCAATTGATATGAAACTCCACTCCCATAAGCATATTCAAAGTAAATAAGCGTATTTATTGATGAGGTAAAAAAACAACTGTCAATGAATCAAAACCGCAATGGTGTTTACTTTCAAACCGTGTTACTACTTGTGAGCATGAATGAAATCCTTGGATTTTCCCAATGTAGCGCAATGCCACAACTAGTGCCTACAGCCCTGGACGTAAACCAATTACCTACGCGGACACATACCTACACATCATCCAGCTCTCTTTGTCTCACACACCACTGAAGCGAACGTTCTAGAAACAACTGATCTTTTAGGATCTGATAAACGAGACTATCAGTTGCGCAAGTAACCGGATTTTGTCGGGTTGCAGCGACGGCAATGGTAACCTTTGCGAGGCGAAAACTTCAAGTCCGGCTGACTTGACCTACATCGCGCGCTTGTGAAATTTCTCCACCGCCCGATTACTTCCAAGAACGCACGTACGCTTAGGGATTCCCCACGCGCCACCGCCTAACGCAACATTTACCTGTTTTATAATTTTTTTGCTAACACCCAGTTCGGTTCCTAATGACGCAATCAATACTACTACATACTAACAACATACGTAGATCTATTGCAACGTCAAACCGATTTTAAGTACTTATTGACCTTGTTGACTTGAGCAGATGGGTTCTATTGACCGACACCTAGGGCCCTACTATATTCATCGAACGAACGAACGAACGAACGAAGGACCCTACTATATTCAACGAAACGAAGTTCGAAACTTCGGACAAACGAAGTTTTTTATACGATACGAATGTATATATATAACGTACACCGTAACTATAAGTCTATGGTTACGACCATAAATCAATAACGACCATAAGTTTTATGTAGGTACATTCGTATCGTATATAAACTTTGATCATCCGAAGTTTCGAACTTCGTTTCGTTGAACATAGTAGGGTCCTTCGTTCGTTCGTTCGTTCGTTCGATGAATATAGTAGGGCCCCTAAACGCAGCGTCGTCGATACGCTCCGGATGCGGGCAATTTGTTTTAATTGTAATCAACTGCGAATCGGCTTGGCTAGGTGATATGGTTCAAGGAAAACGTCTGTCTGCTCTTTTACAGTCGTGCGTAACCAGTATTAAAGATTTTCCAAAAAAGTACACGGAAAATGAAACCAGTTTGTCGGGTGGTAATTCTATGAAAACGTATTATTAGCTTATATTACTTGTGTCTGGCTGTATATTGTATATCATGTAACTAAGGATTAGGTAATACTCGACTCGACGCTGAATACCGAGAAAAGTGACTCATCGTTGATTGCCTATACACATCGGAAGTGAAACAATTTTTTACTCGTGCGTTTATGAGAACTAATTATTGTTGTCTTTTTTGACATTTGTCTTGTTTATGCGCGTTTACGCTTGGCACTATTTTAACGTTGCGTCATGCACGAATTAAAATATTGTAGGAACAAAGCAGTTAACTTTTTGTGCGCGTCAAAAACTTTTAGGATTTAAATATCAGGTTTCTACGTTTTATATATCGTCTTGTACAATAGATTGGTCATGTCTACCCCTTCATCAAAAAAGGGAACCCGATCTAAACAATCCAATTGTTAAGCTATAAAACAACCGAAAATGCATATAAATTATGGATTTAATAAAAATATAGAGACTCTACCGCTACCAGACTCTACCTTGGATAAAGACATTATTTATAGAATTGTAAATTTATTTAATTATTTAATTAAGTAACTAATAAGTCAGTGTTATGCAGCGTCTTGTATGAAGCTTGAAGTTCTGATGCAATTCTCCAATGTAGGTAAAAAATTCACTCGCACACCTGTGGCTCAAAATGACGTCATATACAAAGAACGCGTCGGCAATATTACTATTGTTTGAAACTCGCACCGCTTGTGCATTTTTTCTAGAGAATAGTAGTTGATCAAAGACTTCGATAACTCGCTTACTGACAGGTATAAATCCTGTAGGGCCTGCTTCTACAATCAGATCGAGGTGACGGAACTTAGTCATGTATCCTGATATTTGTTGTCTTGTAACTATTGTACCGTATTTAAGATATGACATTCTTAATTTATGTGTATCTAATTATAATTTGATTTGAACAAATGAATACTAGCATGTGTTTTCTGGATTATACTAGTAGCACAGATTATTTGAACTAGTGTACCTGCACTATAGGAATCTTCAAATTATCAAAATAATTGAATCGTAAATGTAGGTGTTTTTACCAAGATGTTACAATTAAGATTAAGGTCTCTACATTTGACTTATATAAAGTTAGTACTTAAGTTTGATAGTCCATGAATTCATTTACCAAATAAAACATTACTTAAAATTCTCTATTAGCCACACAAAAGTAATTTGTTTTTTGTTTAATGTATTAAACGAATTCACTCTGTGTTGTAACCCACAACTTTTCAATATTTTAATGTCTCGAAAATATTTGCACCATGTGATCTTTGAGCTCCTTCTTTGAGTTTCCTGGTCATTTTTTATCATAAATTTATGAAGTGGAATCAAACCATTGACTAATTAACACCAGCTTCTCCTAAGAACTTCCACAGCTAATTATAGAAAGACAAGGAAGCGTCCTGCATCCAACGATTTGTTGCAATCACCATCTAATGGTTACCCTATAGAAATAAGTCGATATATTTCATAGAATAGATATATTTCTGTGGTTTCCCAGCTTGATCCAATTGCGAAATTTTAAATGGACGTACATTTCAAGAAGTAATTGAAATCGAAAGGTGACACAATTTCGATAGATTACATCGGCTCCGTTTGTTTCTAGTTTATCGGACAGTGTTTGTACAAGACTAAAGACAATAGTAATAATTCATTTATTTATTTTAGCAATACTAATAGCGAGGAAGAAATTAGAATTTGCTTATTATAGGAATGCCTTTTACTGGGGCTTCTGTATGCCTACATCTAAAGGGACACAAAAAGTTATACAGAGCATAGGTCGGCAAGTCTCTTTGGGAAATTAATTTGGGTTTAGGTATTTTAGGTATACAATATGAATGAATAGAATTTTCTGGCTCGTAATAATACATAATTTGAAGTAACATTAGTTATCAAAACATATTACTAGTTCTTTGTTAATAAATATAATAATGATTTAACAATTAATGACTCATAATGACATTTTATGTAATTGATATCATTTTTAATTGAATAGCTACAAATTACAATACATAATTTTTTTGTTTATATGTCGTCACTTTGTTTCGATTCTAGTTCAACTCGAGCAAAGATTTTGCTTTATTTTTTGTTTGTGATTTAAAAATAACCGTAAAGTATTGTCTATGAAATCCAAATGTTTGGAGATCTTCATAAAATTGTTGTCAGACGTGGGAAAAACTTCAAACACTTCAAAGAAACATAAAATCGGCTTAAACTAATCTCAAAAAGCATGTAAGTTAAACAATACAAAGTACTTAGAAAATGGTAGCCCACTGCTAAGACATAAACAAAAGAGAGTTTCACGTTGTTGCACAAGTAGCTGCCATAGACAAGAGGCAATGTGACTTCTTTATTGCCCGCCACAGATAACATGACCAGTGTTATCCATTTTCGACCATTACCATAAAGTGCTTACCATTGTGTCCGAGCCGTTACCGTTTTAGTGTTCACTTCTTAGAAACATCAAACAATATGATAACGAGTAGAAAAAATCTGTTTGCCGGAATTCTATCATTAGGTAATTATTGTACAAGATTAGTTTAAATGTCTACTGGCATATTTAAATATTGTTTTTTTACTACCTAAATGTGTTGGGGCCTCATTAAGGAACCTGTTTTGTGTTGGACATAGCAATTAATATTGAACAAATATCCCCATTTATATCACCTATTATCACTATAAGCTGCCTTATTTACTTAATTAGTTCATTGTATTACCCTTTTTAACGTAATTTATTATTTAATATGAATAAGTCTACCAAACTGCTACTCTTATTTTGCTCATTAGTTAAAAGTATTATATGACAACATTTGTTTAAATACAATAATATACATTAGCACAAAAGCCTTTTGAAATCATAAAGATAAAAAAAACGCTATTTCAATTTATTGACAATTAATATGTTCAGCAATTTTACGAACCAAATAAAAATTTCAAAGTTATGTGACACGTATTACGTATTTGTCAACTTGGGATATCTGGCTGGTCCTTTTGAAGTGGTGGTGGCATTGTGATTCGGCGAGGGTACTCAGTCACACAGAGAGCTGTCACCGCGTGTAGTTTGTCATTGCGGCGCCCGCGCATGCTTTGTCGCTATAACCCACCACCCACGTAGCGCCCATCAAAACTGTCGACAAACGCAATAATGTCTATTGCCGTCCTATTACTTTCACTATCTAACGTTTTGTATTCAAATGTACTCGAGTTTTGGTATGTTCAATTCACTGGTTCGAGTATAATTTTGATCTTGACACAAAATATTTTGATTCTAATTACACTAATAGACACAACAGTATAGATAACGATACAATACATAATGAAGTATTAACTACAACAGCTATAAATAAATTATTGTCTTTTATCCTTCAGCGATTAAACCTTCCTGTTTGTTCGAATTCATTTCAAATTACCTATTAAATATTTGTGTTATAACAAGAAGAGTATAACAAACGACCCTTCATACATTCCAGTGGATGTATAATGCATATGAAAGTAAAGCCTTTAATATGAAATTTGTGTTGATTAATGCCGCCTCGTCTATCACAATGTATCTCAGTAATGGCTCTATATTACTTTGAATCACTTCGGAGTAACATTTTAATGTCGCTATTCACGAATACTTGAGGAGTTCTTAACAAAGTTTGCGATCTTTTGTGGCATAATTGACTGTAACAAATATATTTTTAGTCATGTGCAGTAATAAAATGAGGGGAATTATATAAAACATGCGTCGGTTAAACGGTATTGGCGTCCGTTAAGGTGTAGTTAAAGATCCCGGGTCCACGAGGCCGGAGTCGCGCGTGAGTCACACATTCCGCCGGACATTCTCTTCATTCCGATTTATATATCGTGATAAGTGAAAAGTCGATAGTGACCGCTGACCATCATAATCTCTATAAGTGCGAGCGATATCGTAACTATAACAAAGGGCCGTGTGAGCCTAGGTTTTCTTTGTTTCGCGAGCCAATAATAATTACGTCACAGTAATAATCATGGAGTTGATATTTACAACAGCTGCTAAGTCCTTGTTCCGATTATGGACAAGAATCGTGCTTGCAGCTCTTTAGATTACTGACATTTTTCACGTTTCCGCCTCGAGTGGCTTATTAAAGATGCCTACTGTATATTGCACGTGCGTATTTCTATACTTTGCTTTGTTTGTTACACTCGCGCAGATATTGTGTTCTAGATTGTTCTTCGCATTAAATCGCTTCGATTAAAATTATGTTTGTTTCAAGTTCCGGCTAAAGCACATAATATTTACCATGAATTTATGTACTGTAATGGATTTACGCGCTTTTCCTTGTAAATGGTTTATTGTTACTTAGAAATATATTGCTTTATATTTTAATGGTTAATTAATATTTAAGCCATGGATTTTAATACGGGCTCTAGGTATTTGTTAGTGTAAAATTCTTTGTATAAATGGCATTATTTACTGCGCACTTTGAATAAAAATTACGAAGTAATAATAAATAATCGTTAATATTTTATCAAGTTATAAAAAATGGAGTTACGAGAAATCAATCACTTTAGAATTTCATTCATCCATCGGATTAGACGACACGCTCGGGCCGCGGTGCAGTCTACGACAAGTGACAGACAGGATTGTGGCGGGAAAAAGCTCCCGCCTACAATAAAATATTTGATAGACGGAACAATGCACTATACCGATACCACCGCCATTATTTAATATACCCTCGTCATGTGAAAAGGTCAAATTATTTGAAAAGATTAATCTCGTAATATGTGGGCCTTGGGACGCGCTACGCCAGATTCTGTGTAACAAAGAAACTTAAAAATCTTTTTGACCGCTGTACACAATTATTTTTTGTTTGTGTTTTTGTACACAATGTAAACATCGGGTCACAATTCACAGTTTGAAATGAGCATAATCAAGAGATACAATTCTGTGGATATAAATTGTCGGGAGTATAATTTGCGCGGGTTTGCCAGTTTACCGAGTCGAGAGTAATGCACTCGTAAATGTTTACGACTGTGGATACGTCGAGTCTCCAATGTGATTTAAATCATTTTTTAAAGATTCCTCCAGCAACTCCGTGTGGGCTCAATGCAGATTTTATTGACGCACGATATATTAAGTTTATTGCATTGCGATTTATGTGAAAAAATAATGTGTAACACCGCATACTTTTCGTAACGAACAGTGTGCATTAAATTTTTAACGCGTTGTAGTTTTACGTTAAAAGAAACACGGTATTTAGGTTAGATGTACCGGTTATTTATAGAGACCATTAGATTACATGATTTTGCTTTTCTTGTTCTTCTGTTTTTCACTTTGTTAGTTTTTAAACAACAAAGCATGCCAAACAATTCCTAATCTACATATTATATTATGGTTAACGAAATTGCAATTGAGGCTTGTACAGTTGTAAATTCGTTTTTAATGGTTTTTACCAGATTCTCTCATCTTTGAAACGAACTCTTTCTCCAAAGCAACGAATCTAATTGCAACTCATAATCATATTTTAAATAACTACCAATATTTTCTTAATGCAACAAAATAATTCCACCAAATTGACAATAAATGGCAACACAGTAAATAACCGAATTAATGGGTTTCGAATGACTACTTACTTGCTGCAATTCTTCGAATCCAATTTTGTATTTAGCCGCTCCTACGCATTTCTTAATTCTTTTACATGCACAAAAGGTCACATGTACTGCGGTTATTCGCTGTTTTTCATTTGCTCATTATGCACATATCGACGCAGGAAAGCGATTTTGTCGTATCTCAAAAAATGCATATGTGCGTTTTGTATTTTATTTAATTCATAAAAAAAATACCGCATTGAATTTTCTTGTGAAAATGCAAGGTTTTATTTTAAAATGTTATTAATAAAGAAATGGTATTCCTAAGTTTTCAAGTTAGTGGTTATTCATTTTTTAATTAATTTTTTTCTGACCCTGGTGTAAAATTGCTTATTTCGAGATACGACAAAATCGCTTTCCTGCATCGATATATTTTATTTCAACCCAGATTTTGAACTGAGATGCAGTCCACGATATTCGCACAGATAATCAGTAATAGTTGTAATAATGGATAATGTTAATGACGTTTTTGTTGTCATCGTTTGTTGTATTACGTGTGATGGCCGGTCGCCACTGTGTTGCTTATTTGGAGAGCGTTGAACCCCTCTAAGGTTGATCAAACTGTGAAATGTCGTGCTGCTTTTTTTGATTGATCGCCGTGCACGGAATATTTCATATTTTGAAGATGGACTTGTGCCCGATTATAATTATATGAGTTACATTCACAAGGATAAAGCGATGAGAGTAAATTTTTTCCTCAATCTTTCTCTGTCCGATTTTCCCTATTTGTGGAGTGGACTGCAACGTCTTTATACAATAATGCAAATAGCTCGATTACCGCTGTAATTGCACGCCACGCGTGTGCCAACGCATTTGTGAATTTGTTGCGTTGTTATGATTATTCTCATTGAAAGTTTTCGTTGTTTGTTTATCTGTTAGAAAACAATTTGAAGTAACTAGTTCTCACACATTTTAAGTCACTTGTGTCTGGAATCATAAAGTTAATTCCCTTTTTACGATAGAAGTCGTAAAAGCATAATATTGTTATACACAAACAGTCGGTTATGTGCTTAAAAAGGAGCATAGCTTCTGTGTGTTCTATTTTTAATGGGTATAGTTATTGAGCAAGTTATTCAGTCGTGGGCAGCGAGTTCATGAACAATAACTTGAGGTCTCAGGGCTCTAACTTGTATTGTTGTGCGGGGGTTGCAGCATGGGTCCGTGACGTCATCGCTACAGATATTTCGCCACTGTTGGCCGGCGGTGGTCACCGCTCGTGATCGACATGCTTGCACTAATTCAATTATTCTGTTTATGTAGCGAGCCGATCGTGTTGCATATTGAATTTCTGCTCGCCCCAACTTCCATCCCAATTAGGAGGACACTAAAAAGGGTATGCGTTTATTTTCGCCTCATTGTTGCGTCGTGTGTCTGGGCCCCGAGCGGTTTCATAACGGCGAGCCTCCGATTCCTAGGCTTTTTAAGGAGTCGAAAGTTATCGATTTTGTGCAACACGTGAAGGAGGCTGCAGTTGTGAAAGTGCGTGGGTGCAGTGTGCAGCGGCGGCGACGCGGGGGCCCGTCTGGCCGGCGCGGCGCGTGGTGGTCGGGTGCCGGGTGCTGAGGGGCGGCCGGTGGTGTGTACGCTGCACCGGTGCGCCGTGCGGTGCGGCGGCGCCGAGTGGGGCGTAGGCGTCGCCGGGGGGCGTCGCGCCAGGCTTATCAGACGGTGGCGGGGCCGGCGCGCGAACCTCACTCCACGTTCCACCGCTGGCCGTGCGGCTCGTGTCGTGCACGCTCGCTGTCACCGGTTTTAGATAACAAAACCTTTGTCCAGTCGGAGCAATAATATTTACTCGCTGCGTTTGTGCATCGCGTAATTTCTGAGGGGTTTCCCGACGTCGGCCGGCGACTATCAAAAGGAAGTTTCGGTGGTGCGCGCGCGTGTTTCGCGTTTTGTACAAGTTTCGACAAGTTTTATGAAGTTTTTAATTGAAGTTTCCACTGTTATTGTTGAGTGCTTAACTTGGATTGCAGTTAAGGAAACTCGGTAAGGTTCATCAACAATTGTTATGTTGTGTTTATTGTGTTTTAGATTAGTATCGGGGATTTCCGAAAAGTGGTGCCGTGATTTATTGACATTAAGTTGATTACACTTGCCATTACATGGCGTTGCGTCATCATTATAATTAATAAGTTTAATTTAACTGCGATGCGGTCCGGCGGCGCGGAGGTGGTGGTCGGTGGTCGGCTCTCGCCGGTCGGTAGGTCGCGTGAGGAATGTTAATGTATTCAAGAGGACGATCCTCATTGTACGTTATCAGCGATGTAAGATCGGTCCGAGATCGGTGTCCTCCGCATCTTGACGGTGTCGGAGTGTCGGCGTGTCGGCGCGAGGGGGCGGCGGTGGCGGCGGTGGCGGCGGCGTGGGGCGCGCGTGTGACGCCGCGACGCTGCGCGCGCGCACCGTGTCATCGTTCGCGGTCAGTTGAACGAACCCTCTGCCGACCGACGTCAACCTTGCCATAAACGCAATTATTTGCATCGCCATTGTACCCACCGGGCCTTGTAATCGTATCTCAAATTCGTGTCTCCGCCTGTACCGACCCGCGCTTGATCCGCTCCGGAGGGTATTCTCCCCCGTGGTTGTTGACTCGCTGCTCTTCAAAACGTGCATACAAGCTAGCACTGGTATCACGATAAGCACAATGTGGAACATTTGTTTGCTTTCTATGTTATCGTGTTCGCTTGATATACTTTATTGAATATTCCATCATTCCTTTTCGTTACTGCTGATAAAATTATTTTGCTGGACTTTGCACGTATATTTGCACCAGTTGTACAGCGTGGTGAAATTTAATATAAGCAAACAAAACATAATTGAATATTCGGATATGATGTTTATTTTTATTAATGATTGCTAATGATAAGATAAACTATACGATATAGGTAGAGTTATATCGATGGACGTAGATGTGATGCGTACAACAAATATTAACAATGCGGATTGTTTGTGTATGATAAAACAGACGATTTCAAAACTCCGTAGGTATGGCACAAAATCTTATGTAAACAGATAGCGGCTATCGCTGTGGGCATATTTGGGAGTTGGTCAAGGTGCGAGACTTTTATGGGCGGAAGACCTTTCGTCTTTCTTTATGATTAATAAGTTCCATCACAATAAGCCATTGTTGCAATAAGACCACTGCCTCTAAAAACTTTGATAAACGCTTTTATATTTCCATATTAACTAACTCTAAAAATAAACTTAATCACTTCAGAGCTAACGTTATCAAATTTAATGATTCTGCGGCCAGCACCAATTTATCAGAGTTGGGGAATTCCTCAACCTACAACGATTGTATGACAATAACAATGCGTTCAAATTGTCAAAATTGTCTAACTAAACAAACAACTTAAAAATGTTATCTATATAACAAGTCCATAATTTAATTAAATTATAATCTGTAGATTTCAATCAGTAAATTAATTAAACCGTACAATCTATTATCGTTTAATTTTAACTAGCGATCAGTCCCGGCTCCTTCCTGGTGCAGATACACATTTTGAAATTATTCTATAGCCCATGTTTATCAAAGATAATGTGGATTCTAATTATGAAAGAATTTTTCAAATCGGGCCAGTCGTTTTAGACTCTATTATTTCCTTTTTATAATTTTAGTAAAGATAATTTATTCTTCAAAATACAATAACAATTTCAAAAGTCGTCAATCCTCGAGCAAATCGGTCACAGGAGGTATCATTCTCCGCGCCTCATATAAATATAAGTTACATGTATTTATGCGGGTTTATTATTCTTTGTGTAGTTTGTAATGCGCCGCGTCTTGATGGGAAATAAACACTATAATCTGACGTTTTATGAAGGTAGTTATTTGTACCAAGTTGTATTATGCGGGCGTGTATTCAACATAGCGGTATAATATAGTGAAATATATGCAATGGAGATGTAATGATTGATTTGAGTAAGGGTAATGTAGCGATGTAAAGGACTTGTGAACAAATAGTTTGTATGCACATAATGATGCCCTTGTTCGACCACACAACTCCACATAATTGAATTAAAGAGTATCGCACTTCAAATGTTTAATGTGATTTATGTCACTTTATTCATGGTTGATTTATAGAATGTAAAGATGAAAACATTTGTTATCAGACTTACTAGACTTTTAATTTAATTTTAATCTAATAAATAATTTTACGACTCTACCATAATTGTTCGGCGTATTTTGAGGTTTTGAAATAATTCTACAATATAAATAGATACTAGAATAGATTAAGCGGGTTTGTATCATAACATATCCCGAATATTTAAGGTAAAAGAGCTTTTCTACGTGAAAAAAGTATTCTACTTCTGATTTGCAAATGAGTCTTTTTTATTATTGGGAAAAATAAATAAAATATAGTTATAAGTGTTAAATAGCCAGAACAGTAACTAAATGAAATGTTGAGATGCGTGATGGACGCACGCTGAAACCTTGGTGCGGTGCCAAACTGATGCCAATTACGTGGCTCTACACTACCACTCCGCTAGCTTATTGTTCTGACAATACTATCACTTACATAAAACTATTCGAATGAATAACAAATAATCGAAACAAAAATGTAATAAAAAAACTGCAAAAAGGCACGAGGTTATTTGATTTTAAGTGTCATTTATATCTTTGTTGCAATAAAACTTTTCGAACTAGTATTTTATTCTACTAACTGTCGGTAATCCCATTGTATTTTTCGGGAGTGTTATGGCCAAATCTCACTTTTCATGGCAGAGTAATGAATCATTTCTACGTGAACTTAATATTCAGCAATCTTGAACACCTGTTGACATTAAACCAGTCAGCTTTTTCATAACTCAAATTCATAGAAACCCCATGTTTGCCGTCGATAAACAGACATTTTCTATATAAAACTGATTGTGAAATATTTCGCGATAATGCAAGTGTTTGTATACTCATTCGTGGAAAGGCGATAAGCAGTGCGCCAGGGCAGATTTGGATGCTATCTGTCACTGATAACGGGGATCGCATGCCTGTTTTTATTGGCAAACCCGAAAGGGATGGTCGGTACTCAAACAAACAAACAAAACGGAGAATAACAGATTTGCAAATTGTTTGTACTAAATTCCCACGGTTCGGCAATATAATTAAGTAATAGACATGTTTTTGGTAAATAGTTTTGCAACGAAATATGAGTCTCTTCTTTGCTTTGAATCTTGTTATTGTAAAGATCAACGTTACAATGGTAGCTATGACTGGCAGAAATACTTGCGCTGTTAGATTTTTTGCCCTGTTCTTGATTATGTCAAATCAAAATACAACAATTTCACAAAAAATTGACGTTATTCTACCGGCTTGTGTTAATATTATTCCGTTTTGTTAATAATCTCTCCCTGTGATGTACGCTTTTTCTCATCGATTAAACTCGTTTCAGTTATTAATAATAAATTAATAATATTTTGGCAATACGTAGCTGCGATTATAGTGCACGCGATAAGATTCTTTGATAATTTCGCAATATGACAAAATGCGCTGAAATCCGTGTGGTGTGTGGTCGACTATTATTATTAATTTCAACACTACGCGTGTTAATCCTTTTGTTTTAGTATCACTCGTCCAATTAGCGTCATCATTGACGTCTGCTAACGGTATAGGAAATTTTTATCTGCGGCCTCGTCTTATAAATGGAAAAACATGTATTGTTTTTCCCATTTGAGAAAAACTAAAGTTTCTATTCAAATTTGTTTCATAATTATGTTGTATTTTACAGTAATTTTGTGTAAGATTTTGTGTCGTAATGTTGTTTAAAACTGGACATGTAAAATTCTATATTCATCATCATCATCATCATCATCATATCAGCCACAGGAAGTCCACTGCTGAACATAGGCCTCCCCCAATGATCTCCACAATGACCTGTTGGAAGCGGCCTGCATCCAGCGACTTCCTGCGACCTTAGTCAGATCGTCCGTCCACCTTGTGGGCGGGCGTCCGACACTTCGCTTGCCTGTACGTGGCCTCCACTCGAGAACCTTTCGGCCCCAACGGCCATCGGTTCTACGAGCTATGTGCCCGGCCCATTGCCACTTCAACTTGCCAATCCTATGGGCTATGTCGGTAACCTTGGTTCTCCTACGGATCTCCTCATTTCTGATTCGATCTCGTAGGGAAACACCGAGCATAGCCCGCTCCATGGCTCGTTGAGTGACTTTGAGCCTTTTAATGAGGCCCACAGTGAGAGGCCACGTCTCGGTGCCGTATGTCATCACTGGCAACACACAACTATCGAAGACTTTCGATTTTAAGCACTGAGGTATTTTGGACGAGAAGACGTCGCGAAGTTTCCCGAACGCTGCCCAACCGAGTTGGAAATTCTATATTATGTTAATTAAATTAGAAATATTTAAATTATTTATTATATAAAATTATAGTTTCTGTTATCTTGTTTATTTGTAAAAAAAGTACTCTTCAATATTTCTGCATGTAATTTTTGGACACTTAAGTTTCTTAGCATTTCTGTGTATAGTTTTTAAAAGGCTCTATTTTACCAGTAACAAATGATTTTGTATTTTCTTGTAAGTTAATATGTTAAGTCCCATAGTGTAAAGTGTATGATGGGCGTATTTATCTCCACTGGTGCTAGGCGGTACCACCCGGCCAGTGGGCTTTTCCGTGCGATAAACTAAAGCGCTTTCAACTGCGCACGCGCACGCGCCCAACAACTGATTACCACAAGCCGTGCCTTTAACGTACAAAACAAGATAAAAACCCATGTCCCCGGAAAGTTTTAAACATTTAAATATTGTTTGTGCCTTAAATGGACTTTATGTATGTAAATTTAGAATTACGCGTAAAATTTCATAAATTATTCAAACGAGCAGTGTACGTTAAATAATTGATGTAATTAGTATCTGTGAGATAAACTGCCGTTCAATACCTCCTAATTACGATGCAATGTACACAAACTACATAAATCTGGGAGCGAAAGGTCCCGTTTCACAAACGCATACCAATTTAGCCAAAGTACTTACACGGGTGGTTATTATTTATTGTAATCGGCCGGCCGTTGCCGCCGCAATTGTCTTTTGTTAAAATATTGCAGGTAATAAAGCATTTGTTAGCCCGCAAAGGAAGGCTGGAGCGTACCTCAAAAGAAATTAGCATAAGTGCCGCCAAACACAGCGGCAGTGGAGACAATGGCTTTGTCTGTCTATCCGTCTGTGCGTCGCCTGCTAACTGTTTCGTATTGTACGAACATTGTGACCACCGGCCCTGGTTATTGGACGTATCATGATTTTAATAGACAGTAACATTATAATAATGCCTTATAGAAACACTGTTGCGGAACTGAAAGGGTTTATCGGTATTATGCGCGGTAAAAGCTACTGAGGTCGTGTGGAAAATTTCCATAAATCTTCATTGTCCTTAGCCAGACGACGTCCACTGCTATAAGTAAATTTCACAATATGTAACAAGTAAATTCGCGGAAAAATTAAAAATGCTATTATGAGTAGTAAACAGCGACTACAAAATTTGACTTTTAAATTAATCACACCCTTTTTTGTCGACAATGCATAATTATGTACTGTTACTCGAGAGATTATCATTACTACGAATATAATTAAATATTGATGGAAGGTTGCGCAGAAAGGTTTAAAGTTGAAACCCCGATGTGGGCGATGTTGAGAAAAAATATTATAAGCACGTATGCATGTGGGCGGTGTACTTCGACCGTTGTATGCGCTACCTTGGCACATTACACTTATAATATGTATGTGGAAATTATCCGCTTCAAAATGAGATGTAAAATGTCATTAATGATCAAGTAAACCAAACTATGTACTGGTAGAGTCGTGGATTTTGATAACTAAAAGGAAAATGATTCTCATATTTTTCTAGACATATTTACAGCACCTAACGGCATATTTTTGTACATTAGATAATAATGTTTTGGTTAAACATTAAATCATAAAAAGGTCGAATGTGTAGGAAATGTAAAAAAAGATTTTTTAATAGAGTTCCACGAGTGGTTTAGAATAAATGGCAGTTAATTGTAAAAACAATGCGAAATCACATAATATCACTTTATGCTAATTTAAAGATTCAGTTGTATGTTATTTTAAGACGCTTCTTTGTTTAATATGATACTCTGCAAATGCTGTGTAATGTAAAAACCTTGATTATAACTACCTACCGCAAAAAATATTATGTTATTTTACTGTTGAAATGACAATAAGAGCTGAACTCTGCTAAAACAAACTAACGCGTAATTTTCAGTACAAATGTTTATAAATTACAACACTTCCCCATTAATTGAAGATAATGCGCATAAGTGTACGTAATCTGACCGCGTGAAGTGTCACTACCATCGCAAGAGCGAAAATATAATTGGAGTTGCTATTCAACTCGTTAGGATTATAACTCTTTGTTCCACTGTGGCGTGCAGCTGTTGTTTCTTATCATAGAACAACAATAAAGGCCGATTTAAAACACTTCCTTAGTAAAGATAAATAACAACATTACTTTTACAATCAATTCAATTATTTAAATGTAGAATCCGTGTTTGATTTGAGGAAAAGAAATCACATTCAAGGTCGCAGCGATGCGGCTGTGTGCGTACTCATATTTATTATACGCTATATTATGCGATTTAACAATCATGTTTTTTACGATTCGCGAAGAAAACGTATAAAAACATGTTGTTATATTTTTTCGGCGAAGTGTGCGAGTTGGTTGCGGCGCCGCGCGGAATGCTCGCCATTTCCGGACGATATCCGGTCCTCGACGCGGCGCCGTACGCTTCTCTTATAGATAACATTATCTTATAAAATTTTTAGGCGACAAATCATTATTTTCCACATGTAAAATGTACATCACGAGTTGATTTTATACACTCGAGCGGCGATCAATGTTCGGCATTGTGGGATTTTCCTCGTTTTTCCTGTACCCTTATCGTTTCCTTGTTCTCAACCTTCAGCCTCGTATTCCGGTGTACGTAGCGTGTGCGTCGCGTCGCTCCGAAGATTGTAGGCCACGGTGTCGTGAATACTATACAAGACGTGTGGAGCCTCATAATGTTATTCGGTATCACAATTTTCTCCAATGTCGCGTGCTGATTCATAGTTCGGCATGAATCATTCAACGTAATCGAGTTTTTGAATTGAGCCGACGACGAATGTAAATACGCGATCGTAGTGACCCGCGATGTAGAGAGCGGGCGGCGCTGACTCACGCGGGTTTTCCGAGAAACGTACAATGGTACAGTTTTCGTGAAAATGAAGGTCGGCCCGCTCCGACACCAGACCTAACAGCCGACTCGTTTGTTAGGACAAGCTTTCTTTTCCAATACAACCTTTTCGTGTGTAGACGTAATTAAATTTGAATTACATGGTACGATGTAATCGTATTTATTAGCGGGCCGAGGGTTATTCGGGAGGGTGAAAGTGTTGGCGCGATATCGATCTGGTGCAACGAGCGTTGGCTATGTTTTATGAGGTATCCATTGTTGTCTGGGTACTGGATTCACTTTTAGTGTTGGGTGTTGTCGGCGCAATGATGGCGTGTGCGTTAGTGTCTGCACAATAAAGGTGAAGTGAAGGGACGCTGGCGCGGTGCCAGGGCGTCGATTTGTTTTATTATTCGTACGGTGGCGGTCAATGTCGCGCCGGCCGACAGCCGACAGCGCCGCCTCTCGGCGCCATGCGTCGCCTGCATGTGCTCACTTGCCTCGCGCGACGCCTCCGACACAACTCACTGCATTTTAACATTAAGCTACTCTCCGGGGCACATGTGCCAACTCAATTTGTCGTCTTACATACTAATTATGTAAACGCGCCAAGTAGTGATTTTTTATCAATGAAATAGAATGTCTTTATTATTCATAGATAGCATATCGGATTACGTATAAAACATTTAACTTATTTAGATTATTCTACCTCGTATAACTCGAGTTTATAAATGATAATAATAGAACAGATTGGTACTAAATAAAACTATAATTATCATTTACATATCGTTAATAGTGTGTTCTCACGGCACAGTCGACGAGGATATTGACCAAATCGAATTAAAACATAGCCATTCCGGCCGGAGCGTTTAGAGGTGCAATCACATAAAGCGGTGCAAAACAAACACATCTTTGTGTTTGAAACCAGTTCAAGGAATTTTCTATATCGTCCAAGTAACGCATTAGTAGCAGCAATTAGCGCTTCGTTAATGAGTTTCCAGACAACCGGCCGCGGTCGGAGGAGCCTCGCGCCGACACCACTCAGCCGGCAGATGACCACTTCAACTCGATAGCGTTATATTGTGAGAGTGCTTTATAGCTGTGCGTTCGGTAGTGAGCTCCCTATTTCCAAGGAATTGAGATCTGTTTTCGAGTACTGTTGTTTGATTATGACTGAAATTTAATAGCGCCCTTGCAGTGGTACTTTTATGTTAACGATTAGCTATCATCAGCCGTTGCTTATGCTGATACATAAACATCGCGCGCATCTGTTTGTTGTCGGTTATTTCAGTGTTTAATATGTGCTGTTATAAAGCAGTTGATTTAAATTGGAAAATCATGTTTGTTTATACTAATGCTATATAATTTTTTCATGGTCATTGTAAGGTTTCCCGCCACAGGTCTTAAACAACAATAATCACATTTAATCGCATGCAACGACTTTTGCACCAGACAGTTTTTCTCTATCATTATTAATTTCTTACAATCTATTTCATCCTTATTCATACAATTTTAATACCTATAATAGCTACCGAATGTTGTCTTCTTCGCTCAAACACGAATTCAAAAGTTGTTCGAAAGGGACAACACATTCCATAATTAAAATTGATTTACAATTGTCTATGAAAAAAGCCGAAAAAATAACCAAATTGGTTCAATTTATACGGCATAAATCAAACACATTTATGCGTGTTTCACCTGCGTGCTACCACGAAGCGACCACGTGCTCGTAGTAGCTAACACCATCAAAACAAGCCATTGTTTATGGTAATGACTGGAGGTCTCCTGTCGGAAGCTCCGAGTCCTTTGCCGGGGTAAATGACACTGTATCATGCTCGTGAAGGCTGCGTGACGTATGTGTTTTGTATGTTGCTGATGTTTTCCGTGTACAATTTACATTGTACTGATTGTAAACAGTTAAAATTATTGGAATTGTTAGTATAAAGTATTTCGTTAATGCAACTGCATATATAATTTTTTTATTAATTACGACTATTAAGTCGTTTATTTGTATATTGGCTATTTACTTACCAGCAAAGTCGTCCACCTGCAACAAAATAATGGAGAGCCTATAAAAAAAACGTGATAATTGCTTTATGTGTAAAATGACAATAAAAATGTTGTATTCAAAGTTATCCTTCGGTAACAGAGAAAATAAAAAGACGGAGTAGCCCTATTCAAAATGCCATAAATAATATATTTAGTATGTTGATTATCACGCCCCATATTTCAGTTGATACGTGCCAGATCCCCAAGGCCGTGTTTCGTGCTGGTTGCCATGTTTCCCGTCATTCGACAGTTGTTTATTCGCCCGGTGTTTTTGTATTTAATGGAATTGTTTTGGTATTATAAAGTGTCGAACAGTTCGCAGAGCTGCCGGGTATCGGCCGTTCCCGGAATGATACGGAGCTAAATAAAGAAATTACGTTTGCGCGACAACTTTCTCCGATTTTATGATACAAAATACAAATATAGGTTACTTTGATGTTAAATATGGATTATAAGGGTTATTTCCTTGTTTACAAGGTTCTACGTCATGATTGACGTATTGCCTGATCATCCAATGTGATGCTTAAAAATCCCCTATTTGGAATAAAGTATGGGTCATTGGATACCTATTGATTTAATGGAAAAAATGGAAATAACGTATGACTAAGTTTAGTTAAAAATCCCTTGCGTTATTGTGACTACTAATCCAGGGTAGGCAGAGATTATGGTGGCACAATAAGCATACTAAGCTGGGTCTCTCAATTTTGAGAGGCCGCCTAAGTAGGTGCCATCGCAATTTCTATTTCTTCCACCTAACAGCAGTGTGAATGCACTGTTGTATTCCATGTTCAAGGAAATTGTAGCCAGTATGACTACTGGACATATTGAGCCTTAACATCATATGTCTCAGGATGACGAGTGCAGTGGAATGCCAAGCATTGCTTTATTTTATGGTGGCAGATGATGCTGATAATGGAGCTCACGCTCGTCTCACCATTCTTTAAATAAGTCTCAATGATTAAACAGTATTTAAACTGGGCAAGTCTTTCGGATTTCGACTGTAGGAATATTATTATAAATCATTACAATGTCCATGAGACCATAACGCGTGTCTGATACAAGAGGATACAAGTATCTACAAATTAAAAAATGAAGGACAGCATTTAGGCAGTAAAATTTTGCATACATTCATGCTTCGAAGAACACGTTAAGTCTTGGGTTCTGATTGGCAAATTACAGATATTTTTAGGTTGAAAAATCGGTGGTTCATGTCTTACATTTCATACAAAATTCGCAACCTATTTGTAGTCTTTCGTATTCAGATAAACCATCAAAAATTAATTAAATTAAGTAGGCAAAATTTAATGTGTGTCATGTATATAGGTTAATATCAGTTCGATATCATTTAAAAACATCTTTACATTATGCTTTAAGCGACCATGCATGACTATCTTGTCTAATTTCATTTTGTAAATCTTATCATGTATATGTTAGTCTTGGGGCTTGGTTCACCTTGAGGGAAATTGTCGGAGTTTTGCTTCTGTGGAAATTATATACAGGATTCCAAACCACCTTAAAAGTAAAATTAATAGTATGATTTCTCACGTTAGTATAATGAACACGACATAAATAATAAACACTGTACTGAAAGATTTGCTTATCTTTGCTATTCTGGCTTTGATATTTTCATGGAAATGCTTTTTTTTATTCAAAAACCATAATTTCTAATTGCATAATTACTCTGTCAACAATTCAAAGACCTTAAACGTTTTATCATCAAAATCAACTGAATATTGACATGGTGATATAGACATTTCTACAAAGTCGATTCGCAAGTTCGAATTATGAATTACACACACGCCGTGTAGTATTAGATTGGACATGTCTATAGCCCACGTGCGGTATGGATAACGGTTATCGGCTGGCTCAAAGGAGCCACGCCTTGCATACTGTCGACGCTTCACGAAAGTTCAATCGATCGAGATCTAATAATCTACTCGTATCGATATACGGGTTTGATTGCTGAAATTTTATTGATATTGTGACGTGTAGATTAGCAATAGTTCGATTAGAGTTGCGGAGTGCGATATTTTTTCGTAAGTAAATGTTTTTTGAATAATAAATAATAGTACTCTTAATTAAAAGTCTCGCGCGGATTTTTAGGCTGGTTTTAAATCTTTATTCATATTTTTAACAAAAAATATGGTAAAAAAATCTAATATTGCGAAAAGTGACGAAAAAATATTTCTCAATAGAATGCAACAATTAAAATTTCCCTCCAAAATCATGCAATGAGCAGCAGCGGCACTGTCAGCGCGCTCGGCACCGCTACTACGTCACAACTAGATATAGTGGTGATCTCATTGGGAGCACGCCGCGATAACACCAACAATGCGACCACGTACCACACACTAGGCCGGCCCTCAAGGGCTTCGGATTTACGATGCATGCGCAATACACCTTCTTGGAATGTCAACTTCGTATTAAACGGTTGGGGTAATCCCTTCACGTACTAGGAATTGATGACGCCGTGTTGTGATTTTGTTTGTCAGGTGTTTCGGGTTTTATAATTTTGGGTATTTTTTTATGCATAGACGTAAGTGTATATACCGAGACAGTATTAAAATATTTGTTCATTGGAACGTTAAGTAAAGGACTCTTATCTGAAAAACCTGTGATAAGGGAATAAACTTTCCAATGCATGTTTTCAATGCCACTAAATGTATGCGAGAGATAATGTACAAAGCGTGGGCTAATTGTTAGGTAAAGCACCGTGACCAATTAACGTACATGTGGAGGCACCGGGCCGCGCGCACTGAGACGAATTTCATTTAAGCAATTGTGGTAATTGACCGCGCCTTCCGGACCCGCCGCCGGTCACCCCGCTTCGATCAGCTTACTCGGATTATCGCACCACACACGCGATAATGCCCTGTGTACACAACGATTAAGCGTTGCAACGCCATAACCAGATGAACTCACTACTCAGCGAAAAAACAACCGCCGGCCATGTCACTGGACCTCTAAATATTCTTCTAATTTAGGCAATAATTTTGCATCCGTTAGCAAGTTATTAAGTAGTCCATATAAGGCGATTGGTGCGACTAATCAGCATCGCCCACGGCGGCGGCGCGTCCTTGCCGCAAGGTCCGCCGAGCCTCCCGCCCACTGCACCGTTACCGAACGCTGTCGATTCTCATCATAAATTCATTTATTGTTATGGCCTTTTATGCATATGCAGGAAAAAAAATTCGCCAAAACGCAAGCCGTTTTCGTTTTACTTTCGTTCGATTGCATGATTAGATATTCATCGAAGAAGATCGAACATTATGATAAATAACAACTCGGTATACATATTTTTCGGCGGCGCGTTCAAAGCGCAGGTGTCAGTTTGTCTATCGACGTTCGGTCTCGGCGGTGAGCCACGATTTTCAGGACGAAGCCCGCCGTCTCAGATACTGACGGCGGCCGCGTGCGAAATGATGCGAAATATTTCCGGAGTTAGAGGAGTATTCTATTAATAAATGATTGGACGTCGCTCGTGGGCGAAGATTTCGGGCGAGGCGAGGCGCGGCGAGCGCGGCGTGCGCGGCAGTAGCGCGCGATCCGCCGCGGCCGCCCGCCGTACGCGCGCGCGCAAACGAACGAACGAGCCGCACTCCCGCGCACACGACTCCACCGCGATATATCGCGACCACGACCGACGATCCGCCCCTACCCACCACCACCTCATCACCCGTCACCCTCATCGACCGACCCATCACTCGGTGCACCGTCGGATCGACCTTCGTAGTCAATACCCACTGCACTTTGCGAGGGCGGATTATAACGAACAAATCGACTAACAAACTCGAACCACACGAAGGTGTCGCGCCGCAAAAAGCGCAACACAATAGAGTAAGCGTCTAATTATAAACGTGGTTGAGTTAGCACCGCCGAGATGCAGAACATCGATCCTCTGGAGATCGCCAACTTCCTCGCCACGGAGCTGTGGTGTCAGCAGGTACTGCTCACTGCCGCTCACTGCACTAACCCGGCGCCGCGCCGTGCCGTGTGACGTAGCACAACCGCGAACCGACAACACCTGGGCACCTGCCCGCTCTGCACCGAGCAGAAATGTGGACTCATGCGTCAATCACTCATGTGACGAAAAGTATTCAGGTCACGCCTGCTACTATGAAAATACCAATTAAACCATACGTCTATTTTATTATTACTGTCCAAATTAATTTGCACTGTAAACTATCGCTAGTGGAACGTTTGCGTAGTTTTAATTTTGTTTGTGTAAAGCTGCCAGAGGTGACAGATTTATGGATGCGCTCTCATCGCACGTGGTTTTTAACGTTCCTATTCAACCAGACACTCGGTTGTTACAAAAATTTAATGAAGGTAAACGGCCCACTTGCAAAACTGCAAATAGACGTTAACATTCACGCCACAACCCAAATTAATAGTATTTATTGATTGTTATTTCGTTTCGATGTTTGTTATTAATGTTATGCAAACATTTTGCTGATAAATACCGATCGGAATGTGGAAGAGCGCCGCCGAACGTAATAAAAATATATTGCAATAATAACAATATTACGCGCCGCCGCGACGTCACACAATACACGTGAGCGATGCCCACATGCAACATAATGACTGATTTTCGGCGACGTACACCTTTATGTACCAACCAGACATAAATTAACACTCAGAGTAAACACACATTTTATATCCCTATTCATCATGTAATTTCCTTTCCGTTTTAAAAGCATTAGTGTTAACGAGTCTTGTCTGTTGTTTTCAGTTGGCAAACCTCGAGGGCCTCCAGTCGGGGGTCCCAACCAGAACAACGGCTACCATCACGCCGACGCAGCTGCGCAACTTCGAGCAGACATACATCGAGCTCACCAACTGCCGCAGCGAACCCACCACGCACGCGGGCTTCGTACCACCTTCCGTCACGCACGCCAACAACTACGGTCAGTACTTCACACTTATTTATATATTTAAATTTTATTGTATACCTGAAACTAACAATAAAGAAATAAGATATATAAAAAACGTACAAAAGGTTGTCTTATCCCTCGAGGTGATATCTTACAGACATCCAACCATGGGATGGATAAGAGGGAGTGACAGTTTTAGGGTGCTATAATGTACACTTATAGTTTATATAAAGAGTTAATCGCTAGACACCATACAGTAACAGCCCATTAATATACCGGGTATCTCAAGACTGTTACCGAAAACGAAGCCGGGTGGTAGTTTTAGTGACTACAAACACAATGCAACTAAAAATTTCGCATAGAAACGCGACAATTATTTTTAATGATTTTTTAAATATCATCATTTTTGGGTGGTAAATCCATAGTTATTGCTAAAATAATAATTTAAACTCTTTTATACCTTAGAGTATTTATAAATAAAAGGGTATTCACTATTATTTTAGGGAAAAATGCATTTTTCGCCCAAATACAACCGTAGGAAAAAAATAACCAAAAAAAAATGGTCGCTTTTTTTCCAACATTTTCTGTTGCATTGTGTCTAAAGTCGCTTAAACTACCACCCGGCTTCATTTTCGGTAGCAGTCTTGATATACCCTGTATTCATAGATAATGGGACTGACCAAATCAATATATCATCAAGAACATTGAGCAGTTTCTTAAAGACAAAAGTTTAAAAAACAAGACACAAAACATTGTTCTCGGTTACATTCCCAACGTCCATCGCGTAACCTTCAAAGCATTTAACTCAATTAACTAATTGTACGTGTTTGCAGGCATCCTGACTACGGTGGGGTATTGTGATTCGGGCCCGACGACGGCGCTGCACGTGTCGCCGGGCCCGCTCTCCGCCAGCGGCGACAGCAGCAGCAGCCCCGGCCTGCCCACGCCCAAGAGACGGAACATGGGCGGCCGGAGACCCAACAAGGCCCCTCAGGAACTCACGCCCGAGGAGGAAGAACGCAGGAAGATCCGCCGCGAGAGGAACAAGATGGCCGCCGCCCGCTGTCGCAAACGCAGACTCGACCACACCAACGAGTTGCAAGACGAGACTGACAAACTCGAAGAGAAGAAGCAACTCCTACAGGAGGAAATCCGCAAACTGAACAACGACCGCGAGCAACTCCAAGCGATCCTGCAGAACCACATGATCTCGTGTAGACTCAACAAGCGCTCCACGAGTCCGCCCGACGTCAAGCCCTTCCAAGACCCGTACGCCTACCCGGAGATCCCCGAGGACGGCGTGCGCGTCAAAGTGGAGGTCGTCGAACCCAACGTGGACACGGTTTTAGTGTTGGACAACATTTACACGCCGCCGACTGACAAAAAGTGAGTGTTATGTACTACTTATTTACCATTGTTAAATTAAATTTATTATAATGCAATTTATAAACAAAGAAGACTAGAGCAGTTTGTTCATAACGGTGTATCTGCTTCCAGGATAATGCTGTCGTCGGCCAACCCGGCCGTGGTGACGAGCGCATCGCAGGCCGCCTTGGAGACCCCGCCCGCGATCGTACGCCCCAACAGACCCAACTCCCTCCAGGTGCCGCTCAGCCTTACACCAGCACAGGTACATAATACAATCCATAATACAATTCATACATTTACATTCAAGCGTGTTTAGTGAACAACTACTTGTACTTTTGGTTTCATTATTATTAGTTTGTTATCGAATTTTCTCCGTTGATCATTTAACCCCCTCCAAAACGTTCGCATAAGACAGCAGCTTTCAATGCGTTGTTTAAATTCCAGTTGCACAACAACAAAGCGCTGGGGAACAACAAAATAGCCGGCATCGAGATCAGCACGCCGAGCAACGGCATCCCGTTCAACTTCGAGAGCCTGATGGAGGGCGGCACGGGGCTGACGCCGGTGCACCCGCACCCGTGCGCGCAGCAGCAGCGCGCCGCGCCCGAGCTGGCGCCGCCCGACGCGCACTCCTCGCTCGTGTCGCTCTGAGCGCACGCCGCCTGCGCGCTCTTCCCCGCGCTGTGCGTCGCACTCCCCGCGCTCCCCGCGCTACCCCCGCTACCCCCGCAGTAGCCGCTACTCGCAGTGTTGGACTTGTATTTATTGTGGCGTGTCGCGACGTGCTCGCACCGTCGTATTTATGTATCGTAGTCCGGTAATGTTAGTGAACGGCCCGATGACGCCGCCGTGCCGAAGTCAATTCGTGAGCTGTTTAAAGTTCTATAGAATATTTTTATACGATAGTTGTGTATTCAGCAGATATGATAATAATAATTGTGATGTCAAAATAAAACAGAGTTTTATTTGAGCGTTTACGATGTCGACGTCGGTGATGTGCACAGTGCATGTGATCGTATCTAGCGACGCTAGACTTAGTCGGTGCGTTTTTGTTGTGAATTTTTATAAAATCGATCGTTTCACGCTCGCGTCGATGTTTCGGCACAAAACGTTTAGTATATCCTCGAAATATCTTGTCATAATAAACCTCGTGCCATTTGCTAAGTCCATTCGGGAATACGATGACGACGAGTAAGGAATAATTAGTTAACCATAAACTAACAGCAATACTTAAATGATTAATATATTGAATGTAAGTTAGCTCAATGTCGATGTAACGTCTTACCGTTCCACGGATAACGTACTGCTAGTGTAACGTTATGTTAAGCCTTTTGTGATACGTCCAGTGATTGTAAGGCGCTGCGGCTCGCCGCGGGCCGCAGACGAGTCTTTAAGTTTGTATTACTCATGCCTCGTCACAGCTCCTGTGTTATGTGTACTACATACTGCCTCTATACTATGGCGGCAATCGGTATTATATACTTATGCATTTTTATACTCTTCCGAACATTGTTCGCGACTTGATGACATTACAAATGTTGTACCCGTGTACTGTAACTTCACATATTTTTGTAATAAACAAAGATTGTGTCTTAGATACAATTTCGTCCATGGCATGAGTTGTTTAGAAATTTTTATATTTATGGTAAAGACCACTGGTTATAATATATTTAGTTTAAGGCAATAATTAGATGTAAGACACTTAACAATTATTAATATGAATAACTTAGACCAAAATATTATCTTATGTTTTTCTCGTAGTTATAATTAAAATTAAGCCAAAAATTGATTTATGTTAGTGTTAGTTTAGCTATTTCCATTACTAAAGTATTACTGTTTATGCGCTGAGGAGACGGAAAGTATTTATTTAGTAGTAAAGTGTATTCTGTATATTGTACGCGCACGACACCGCGTGACGAGTGCAATACAAGGCAGTGGAGACTGCGAGGCGTCGCCTCTTACTTTTTATAAACCATTTCTAAACGTTAGTACTCAAACAAGATATATTACGCATAATATGAACACATTTATATGTAAGAGATGTAATTTTTTTCTAGATGAATTTTTCATAACGCGAACATATAGTCTACTTTTGTATTTTTTCATGAAACTTGAAAAGCAATATATTTGATAAAAATATTTGAAATTGTAGTCAGATATAGTGAATTATATGATAATGTAAATCAGAAAATATAAATTTGTTCACATATTCCGGACTTTGTGTTTTTATTTCCCTTTCCTATTACCATTTTTCGCACTGAAAGAGCTGAAAGACGTACGTAGTATGTATAGATCGTCTACGATCTTTTGGCATACGAAACCGTTGTCAAGAAATAAGAAAAGTTTTCTCTCTTCACATTTTTTACACTGGCCATGTTAGTAATATTAGATTACGTGTATAAATGCTTGTTGTTTATGTTATAAAAACATATATCAAGCAATGCTCTATTTAGATATTTATTAAATTTTATTTGTAGTTCCAAATTTTGCCACATGCCAATAGAATTTAGATGACTTGCAAGTACTAACTGTAGGTTTCCCTGGTGAGAGATGGATATATCGCCTATGATGCCTGCTGGTAACTAGACAAGCATTGCCTAATATATCAGACACATAATTTGCGTGGGCCACTAACGGTTGTCACTATTCTATACGGGGCTGTCCTATCATCTACTAAAGTACTAGCTGACGCATAAAGAAGCAAACAGCAATTTGAATGATGCGTTTGCGTCGGTTAGCTCGTCCTAGGCCTGTCTTAGTCAGTCAGTACATTTTGCGCCCACACGTATCGACCTGGTCTAATTTTGTTCTAGACAAGACAGTTAGTTTATTTTTATACGCTACAAATTATGCACGCATTGAAAGGAGTACTTAACGTTGTAATTATTCCATGACAAGCACATTTGTTAAAAAATAAAATTAAATATGGCAAATAATGTTTTAGGGATACCAGACCACTAAATTTTCTGTACATTTTTATTATGCACTTTTTTCTTAAAAATTAACGTATTCAATAAATAATCGTCAGGGTAGCAGTATAACTTTTATTTTGTTTGCGTCATGTCATTTACTTGTAATAAAATATATGTAAAAATAACAATATGCAAAGAACATGCATCCATCGAATAAATGAAGTGCATTAAAAGCCGCAGACAACAATAGCCCGTTATGCAATTGAAATACTTTATGTG
Organism: Hyles euphorbiae; assembly: GCA_023078785.2. NCBI lineage: Eukaryota > Metazoa > Arthropoda > Insecta > Lepidoptera > Sphingidae > Hyles > Hyles euphorbiae. The sequence continues at coordinate 6,178,368 of CM041053.1, forward strand.
TAGAGGTAGATAACATACTGCTATCCATGTAGCAAGCATAATGACAAAGTTGTTCTGTTATTAAAACATTTTTTTATCTGCTCACTCTTTATTTGTGTACATAATAATAATGATATCAAGGTAAAGTTAACAAAAGGATACTTCCGGTAGGTTTTTTTATTTTAATATCTAATTATGAAGCCAGCGGTCACGAATGGTATTCCTGATAGCGACGTATAAAAAGAATAAAATTTCTAAGATACTCATAGCACTTAGCCCCAGACAGAGACCGAAGACGCCACCCAGATTAGCTATAAACAAGAAAGTGAATTCGTTACAAATAATATACACAACGTGTTGTAAATACTAAATAGTAAGAAAAATACACAGGACGCACAGGAAACATACACACATGAAAAAACACGCACAGCATGCTAGCCTCTTTCTAATTTTCTCCCGTGGTACCGGAATGGAATTTAAAAAATAGCTTTTCTCTCAAATAAGGCCGTTTCAAAGGAGTCAGTTGTAATTCTTAGAATAAACCTGTATCCACTAGAAATGCCATAGGTGTTTATTTAACAAAAAGATATTAAAACTGGTAAATTAGTGGGAGGAAAAGATTATCCAAAACAAATATACGCGGAACTCCATGGCTGCTGTGAAGTCGGGTATGGACATTGCGAGGATGTCTCATTTTAAACTGGGATTTTGCAACAGAATTCTTTGAAATATCTACCATTTAAATGATAATTGCTTCAACATTTTTGTTGTCGATTAGTGCTGATTCATAGCTTAGTAAACTGCGTCAAACGCTAGTTTGGCGACTGCCCAAAAAACTAGAAATTTACTGATAGCACTAATTAAAGCATTAATTTTATATCTGTCCAGGTGTCTCGGTTTATTAAAAGGAAGTTAGTATTCATAATCTTCAATGTAGACGTACATTGTTGCACAGTTTCAATTTTTATATGTTATTTAAATACGAATGTAATGGCCACCTAAATACGGCGCCGAGAAGTCTAGATGTGTGTTAGCGTTAGGGTTGACATATAAAAACGATTAGTCGTATCTTGATATTTTTTCGGGATAAATGTGTCGACATTTCAAGATAAATAAAAGGCTGAATCGAATTGCTTTTATAGTAAGTTATGTATGTAAAACTAGATGAACAGATGTATGTTCATATATTTAGATTTAAGATATCATTAGCAAAATCTGCATTCATATTAAAATCACCGATCATCATAGGTGTCCTGCGACTATTTCCTCAGCGACCTAATATTGTTACCTTGTTACCACCTTCAAGCAACCATTATCATATTTTAAACTAAGATATACTATTTAGTAAATAGTAGGTAACCCTAATTAACAATCGTTTGTTGGAGATATGCCCGAACCAACCCGAACTGACGCACGCTAAACACACCCACTTACATGCCAAACTGATCAGAGACATCACAGTCTCTTGCTTCTGCTTCACGTAGCCAGAGTTGGTGAAGAAGAAGTGCATTATGGACGTACTCGTGTTGATGGTCATTCCTGAACTAAAGAAAAATTATACATGACTCAGACTTTCGCTTGGCATTGGGCCAATTCCTTGATTGTTTATGGATGAGAAACTTTTTCTTGGAATTGTGTGAAGTTATCTGAGGTGTAATGTATGGTAAATTATTTCGATGCAAACTTTTGGTTTAGTCTATTTAGTTTTGAACGAGGTGTTATGTCGTAGGTGCAGTATATAAGTATGTAGTCTTAATTTTTGAGGCCAAATCAACAATGCAAGGCGTAGGTACCATTTAGTTATAAAACAGTTGTGTAAAAATATTGTACGTAGGAGGAACTTACTATGGATTGTTGACTAAATATTGCAAGCCTTTTAAATTGCCACTGCTCATTTCTACTCTATATCGCATCGATTCACAGTCCCTTGGGCAATCGCAGTATTCTGGCCGCAACCATTTGCCCAATTGCACTAAAAACACACTCAAACTATTTAAAAAATAGAATAAGTAAATACGGAACATACTTACTTAAGTATGTGGAGAGACGAATTAAAAGATCTAATACTGTCATTGACTGTCCGGTGTCTCATGGGATACAATTATGAATAGATAATAATAAGGAGCTACCTACTTAATTAGTAAAATATGGATATTTATAGAAATTCAATAAAAATATACGTTTATTTCTTTAAATGGATACAACATGTCCATTGTGTTGCCATGTGTTCTGATATTCTCAGAATCGTTTCCAGATATGAATTTGCATTTCGGACACCATTTTTAATAAAACAGATAAGACCTCTTCTTCATCTTAACTGTAATCTATAGTCTGCTGATACATTATGTATCATCGCGCAACGTTGCCAATTGTGGCGCAATGTTACGCATTATAAACTAATGCTGACACCTTATTTTTAATAATAAAAGTCAGCAAAGTTCGTGGGCCGGCCATTTTTTTATTATATTTTAATGATCTCTTTTTATAATTTACCTTCGTTGCACAACATTACTGAACATTACACAATATTGTGCAATTATAATCTTAATCTTATTTACCATGAATACATATTAAATAATTTGAGTCCAATATATATACTTTTTTAACTGAGATTATAATTTTAAAGTGAAGAGAAGGCATTAGACACTTAGACGAAATAAAAAAAAAACTAATCTATTTTTTTCGATCAGTATGGGAGAAAATTGCAGGATTTTTTTTACTGGTTTAATTAAAAGCATCAGGCCCGGATCTAGGGGGTGGCAAGTCGGGGTGCGTGCCCCGGGCGGCAAGTTCAGGGGGCGGCATATTGAATCTTGGGAGACAACTATAAAACTCATCAATAACGTAACACCACTTACACTTTTTTTTTCGCCGTGCGCGAATTAGTGATTATGCGATAGAGGCGCGTGAAAAAGAGATGAAAACTTAATATTTGGAATGTATAATAATTTATCCATCCCAACAATTGCGTTTAGTTTCAAATATCCAATTTGTGTTTAGTAGTTAGTTTTAGTTGATTAACCATCGAACGTCTTTTATGTGGTAGAAGCAGTGGCGAATTTACTAGTAAGCTGAGTAGGCTGAATCCTAGGGCGACAAATTCAAAGGGGCGGCAAATCTGGGCCAATTTTTTTTTTGTTTTGATTTACTAAAATAATAAAAGGCAATATTTTACACACTGAAAAAATGGGGTTTGAAAATTAAGAATAGTTAAAATATTTCAGTAATATGTTCCCACGTTTCCACGTTGACAATTTAATAATAAACACTTTATTAAATATCTATACTTGGATCTTCTTCTTCTTCTTCTACCTGGCGTTATCCCGGCCGGTGCCAGGGTCCGCCTTCCGGCAAATTCTCCTCCATTTCGCCCGATCTTCGGCATCCTCAATAGTAAGGTCATTGACCCTCATATTCTCTTCCTTGATGACATCGAGCCAGCGCTTCTTTGGTCTACCCCGCGGTCGAGGTCCGGGAATATTGAGGCTCAGGCACACATTACCGACGCACTCCAGCGGTTTCCTTAGGACGTGACCATACCATCTCAAGCGGGATTCCTGGAGTTTATCAGCCACATCGCGGACACCAAGACTGCGACGGATGTGCTCGTTACGGATTTTGTCCAAACGCGTAACGTTGCACATCCACCGCAGCATCTTCATCTCCGCGACGTGGACCTCCTGGACGTGCCGCTTGAGGGCAGGCCACGTCTCAGACCCATACAGGAGCACCGACCGCACGATACTTTTATAGGTGAGACCCTTGAGCCTCATCGGCATCCTGCGGTCGCAGAGTATGCCCGAGACCTCTCTCCACTTAGACCAAGCAGCGCTTATACGGGCTTTGACGTCAAGGGCGATGTCTCCGGACTCATGCAGTACGGACCCAAGGTACTTGAACTTGTCCGTCTTCACGGCAAGTTCGTTCCCTATCACGATGCTTTGGGGGTCCGTACTCCCGCAAGCCATGTACTCGGTCTTCGCCACATTTAATTTCAGACCACCGCTCTCAAGCGTTCCTTCCACCGGTTGACCTTGCGCTCCAAAAGTCGCCGGTCCTCCTCCACCAGTGCAATGTCATCGGTATACATTCAACAACCAGGGCGCAGGGTCTTGGATGTGAGACGTAATGGCGTCGAACACAACACTGAAGAAGAATGGACTCAGCGCCGAGCCTTGGTGCACACCGACATCAATCGGGAAAGGATTCGTATCGCCAACGGCGGTCCGAACGAAGGACTCGGATCGGAGGTACATGTCTCTGATAATGTCCACATAGGCTTCCGGTATCCTTTTCATCCTCATCGCCCACCAGATTGCCTGTCGCGGCACACAGTTGAAGGCCTTCAGCAGGTCCAAGAAAGCCATGTGCAGTGGCGTCTTCTTCGCTATGTATGCCTCGCCAAGCATCCTGAGTGCAAATATCGGGTCGATAGTACCACTGCCAGGACGGAAGCCGTATTGATACTCAGAGATAGTACACTCTTGGCGGAGCCTGGACTCGATGACGCGTTCGAAAAGCTTCATGGTATGACTCATGACCTTAATGCCACGATAATTACCGCATTCCTGAACACAGCCTTTACCCTTGTACACGGGAGTTATCACACTCAACCGCCATGAGTCAGGCATGTTTTTGGTATTCCGGATGCGGTTAAATAACACAGCAAGAAACCCCAACGACAACGACACGCCTCTATCGGAATATAGTCAGGCCCTACCGCTTTCCGGTTCTTCATGCGACGAAGACTATAGAGAACTTCTTCAGGTGCAACAGGTGCAACAAGACCTTGGTTCAGGGGCAATTCGGGGTAGGACACTCCCAAGTAAATATCTATACTTGGGTATTATAAAATATTCCAATAGTGATACATTATAAAAAAATCTTGCTTAAATGTGAAAAAAACATCTATTAACATTGATTACAGTCTTTAGAGTTCTTTGCTAAAAATATAGTTTTTTTTTTCAAATTGGTTATTTATTGTTTTCACGCAACCCGTCAAGGGGCGGCAAAATTCCTTCACGGTTTCCTTTGCCTGGCGTAAGAGGCGATTAATAGGGGTCATTGGGGTCGCTGGCAAACTCTAAGATGTGCGGCAGAACTCGTGGCTTCATAGCGGACGCCCACGGTTAGGGCGTCCGTTGCAGAGAAAATCTACGCCTACCTAAGTTGTGAGGAACCATATTAGGAAGTGCGCCGGGTGGCACGGCGAGTCAACTAGGTGTTACTCGCTCATCCGTATCGCCTATTGTCCGTAATACATCCAACCTGGCTGCAAAATCTATGCGGTACGGACAATAATTGTCCCCGTGCGTCAGATTGGAAGGCTGGAGACCTCGACATGCATCTTATGATTTCCCCGTAGATATCGATTAAAAAAAAGGTATTGTATTCACTCCGTTTTTAGGAAATTGAGTTTGAATCAGACCTGGAAGTTTTGAGGCCTGACAAGGCTATCGTTATAATATCCGCCATAATATCTGTGCCGCTGTACGTATGTATAATGTATATAAATGTATGTGTATGGTGTCCTACCACGAGATCTATTTCAGTCTACTCTGCCCTATTAACCATAAGACGTTCTATGGAGTCGTTAATTCGTCGTGAAAAATTACCGAATATTCGAAGTATATGGGGCCGTACTATCTCGGAAAGACGCTACTTGATGCCGAGTTCTTGCAACGTTTGTGTGGAATTTGGACCTGATATTCCAAGCATTCCAACACCTCATCTCTAGGGAAGCTACATTTTTCTTCTCCCGTAACGTCCATATTTCAGCGGCATACAGAAATACGAGAAAGTGCTCGGACAAGCCTGATCTTTAGTAGCTTTTGTAGTAGTACGATTCCTCCATATTTTTCTGAGTTTCTCCATTGCCCCTCTAGCCATCGCCATACATCGTTTTATCTCAATGATACAACCACCATTGTTATTTTTATACAGCCCAGGATAAATGTACAACTGAACCAGTCTTGGTGGAGCCCAGCGACAGTTTGTGATGTGTATTGAAATCCCCCAAGACCATTTCAGCCGACGGGAACTGCGTCCGCCCGTCATCAGCCACATGGCTGAGATACCTGAACAGCCGCGTCGTCTCATCTTCCCCGTTGTGAGACCTGTAAAGGCACACGTCGATGCGGCTCAGGCAACCAAGATTCACGTGCAAACACAAAGCGGAGAAGGAGGGCCCTCCATGCAGCTTAAACGGTGACAGTAGATGTCCAACCGAATATACATACAAGCATACCCCGACTTTAGGCTTGAAGCTTTCTTCAAGCGAATAACCGGGGTACAGCAGGTAGGAATATTCGGCCGGACAACGAATCCGCGTCTCCATCAAGAAGAGCAAAGCAGACTAGGCCGTCTCGAAATGGTGGTGGACGGCATTAAGGTCGTTTGGAGTTCGCGGATGTTGGTGAACTCCATAGTGAACGCGATGGTGGGATTATGCACCGCTGAAAGACCTGCTTTGTTTAATTGCGCTGTCATGAAGTTGAAGGGATGGGTTTGATGAAGAGGCATCGAGAAGCCAAAGTCCGGGCATTAAGTAGGCCGAATGGGCACCGGCATGAAAGGGTCGGCATGTCGCTAAATGTCGGCCACATCCGGTCACCAACCGGCACGACGTACCCGCCCAAGATTATGTGCGACATGGTGAGGCAGCCCCTCGTGCTGGTTAGCCACGATTGGGCTCTTATACTGTACTGTCTCTTTGGCCGGCGGGTCAACACTCCTCCCTTTGAGAGCGATCAAAATTACGTACAAAATCACTATCAGATCACTATTACGGTCTTCACGCCCCGTGGACGGCGATCGCTACCCAGATGGACACTTAAGTTAACATGGTGGTAAAATGACGTTCTTTCACGATGTCCTGTGTTGAGTGGGCGTCTGGTTGCTAAAAATGATGATGATGATTAAAATAAAAATATAGGCAAGGGGGGGCGGCATTTTTCAGTTTTTGCCCCGCCTCGAAAAAAACCTAGATCCGGCGCTGAAAAGCATTTTTTAAAATAGTTCAACAATTTTATGTTAAGTTGTTGTTAGCTTTGTTTAGGTATTTGCTACAAAAATCAAATATTAAAGCGATAAACTTACATTTGACAGACATAATGCAGGTAATGCTGGTGACATTGCAGACTTGGGAGGGATGAATATTAGGGAGGTAAGGCAGTATGCATTGGCAAGACTTTTCTATAGCCCTGGTGAAGCAAATGTGATCACAATCCGAGTTGTGATAAGTCTTGAAGTAATTCAAAGGTTGCTCGTCTTCAAAGTAGCATTTACGACTAAAAGAATAAAATATAGTTTTTTATAAAAAAATCGATTGGCATATTAATCGATTTAAAAATTACCTATATTTGATGGATCCTTGGTTTGATAAGTCAGAATTCAAAGTGGCGGGATGTACTAATAGAAAATTACTTACTTCATGTTTCGTAATATAAGCCATTACCAAATATGAAGTAAGTAAATTAATATACCCCAAAATTATATTCACGGTTTTGTAACACATCTTCAGAAATATATATTTTTGTTGTACTGACTCGTTGAATTCAAAAAGATCTACGGGATCTCTCCCTGCACGGGACGTATATCCATGAGTAAGAAACATTATGTTACCTCCACACAGGCAAGACTTTGACATCTTCAGAGCAGTAAGTATAAGTAGCGTGAATGGTGTGGTAAGCTTCCGTATTTGGCTCTACCAAATTAGTCTCGTCATCAGCCGGAAATTCCTTCATATCCGTGTACATTATCTTAAAACAATTTTAATTAGTTAAATATTTTTATACATATTGTTTGAAGTAAAAAATACTGTTTTGAAAAATTGTGATTACTATAGGGTCGTTAAGGAAAAACATAGGTAATAAAAGTTGCAGAAAGCCTCTGGGTGCAGTTTCTCCAATATACACAGGAAATCTATATTCAATAATACTCTTCCCGTGGTTGACGATGGTAATTTTGATTTATTGGTTCCACACATTTTAAGAAAATTGGTAGGTACTTAATTCTTTTGTTACTTCATTCACATACTTAGGTGTTCTTTTGTTTACTTACGTGGGTGTCAAATCATTTTAATACTTATTACAAAACTAAAAGTTTTAAAGGAACTTATAGCACGGCTTCTAATAGGGTTAAAACAACGATTGGTTACGCTCACCCGTAATGCGCCGGCATTTAACACGGTGCCCGGGAGCGCATTGTCTGGGTCATAATCAGTTACCACGGACAAACCCTGCAACAACCCGGAATTGCGCACCATGCGACGTTTAATTTTTGGATCTACTTCATTTCTGTAAAAGTATTCATACTTATTATTTATTACTCTTTAAGAATATAAAGAGGTGGAGTGATGATATCCGAAATATGGCTGGTAGCGGTTGGAGACGTTGGGCTGAATGAAGATCGACCCCAGTGGCGTGCCATAGGAGAGGCCTATGTCCAGCAGTGGATGCGAATATGCTGATGATGTTGATGATGCATATAAAATAAATAATAAAGCCCATATACGACCCAATGCAGGACACGGGCCCCCACTACAGCTAAGAAATGTTACACCATGGTAAAATAAAAAACATCCTTACTAATATTATAAAGGTGAAAGTTTGTATGGATGTTTGTTACTCTTTCATGAAAAAACGGCTCAACAGATTTTGATGAAATTTGGTATAGTGATAGCTGACACCCTGGATTAACACATAGGCTACTTTTTATCCCGAAAAATGTAGTGTTCCCGTGGGATGAGTCAGGAAACCAAATATACATATTTTCTACTCTTTCAAATTCAAATTGTTGGCACGGGATGTCCTCTCCTACGGAAGGGAAATATAGTCGACGGCACGCGGGAAATATAGTTAGTAGACACGCGAAATAATATGTTCTTGATGTGGATTGGACTCAAAAACTATCTGCACCCGGGCGAAGCCGGGCCGGGCCGCTAGTAATTAATAATTCCAAATGATAGTAATACTGCTTTAACCTTTTTCTTACTGACCACCCTGTATATAAGAATAAGACAAAGACGTAGCAAATGCTATATGATAATACTAGCAGCCCTGCCCGGCCGGGTGCGGATACTTTTCGGCCCGTTACATCCCGCCCTGTCCCGTTAGGCCTGTTTAATAGGCACAATCCCGTCAAATCCCATTTTAGCGTAACTTAACGAATAATCGCGAGGAAACCTGTATACCATAGCGTTATAGTCTGCCAAACAGAACAAGGCCAGAGCCACGCTAGCGTGGTAGACTACGATTAAGAGGGGTTAGGCTATGGCCTACTCTCTTGTGGAGGAAGCTCGTGCCCTGCTTTGAGACGTGTATGGGCTGATACAGACATACACACAGATTATAAAACGCGTTGTTGAGGGTGTAAAAACAACTTAGCTATCATTATTCATTACAATATAATAAATCCGCACCTCTTTTTATCTTTGAGGTAATATTGACCGTTGAAAATGCAGCACAGACCATGAGCGGTAAGGATTGGACGGAATAAATTACCGCAATTAACATAACGCTTGTATTCGAAGATGCATAGTTTTAAGAATACGTCGCAGCTTTGCGGTAAACCTTGAAGTACCTCGGGGATCTGGACATAAATAAAATAAGGTAACATTTGCAACTTATAAATTATGTTTCAAAACGAATTTGTCACAAACCGTAGCAGCGTAAGCTCATGTAGAGCACGGTTGGATAAACCCTGAAATGGACTACAACATTATTTTTTTATATAAATGTAGCTTATTTTCTGATCCATTCATCATCCATCCATCCATCAGCTAAAGGAAGTCCACTGCTGAACATAGGCTTCCCCTAATGACTTCCACAGTGACCTGTTGGAGGCAGCCTGCATCGAGCAACGTCCTGCGACCTTTACCAGGTCGTCTGACCACCTTCTGGGTGGACGTCCTACGCTGCGCTTTCCGCTACGTGGCCTCCATTCGAGAACTTTCCAGCCCCATAGGCCATCAGTTCTCCGCGCTATGTGCCCCACCCATTGCCACTTCAACTTACTAATCCGCTGGGCTACGTTGGTTATTTTAGTTCTCCTACGGATCTCCTCATTTCTGATTCGATCTCGTAGGGAAACCCCGAGCATAGCCCTCTCCATAGCCCGTTGAGTGACTTTGAGCTTCCTAATAAGGCCCATAGGGAAAGGCCACGTCTCGATGCCGTATGTCATCACTGGCAACACACAACTATCGAAGACTTTCGATTTAAGGCAATGAGGTATTTTGATCCACTCATACCTGCGCCATAACAGAGTGATAAAATACCAAAAATACACACTTACCTTTCGCATTCATAATATTAGGCATTGTTGTGATAGATGTAGAGTCTTCTTATATCTTGCTTTGCCACACTCACAAAGATTCAGTAATCATTTGCGGTGTGATAGTGGTATAAAAAATCTATAAACATGGGTGTTTAAGCTACCTTGTATCTATTAACATTTAGCAGGTGTTGTAGCTGTGCCAATTCGTCGAGGTTAACTTCTGCGAGGAGCTCATAGTATCCCAACAACTTCGGTAGCACGGTCTCCAAGTTCATTGTCACATTTCCTTCCCTTGTTAAAAATATTTATATTGTGTAAATTGAATAATTCAACATAGTATAGAAAACTTAGACATAATAACAGCGTCCACGCTTCAATCGTCTTTATGCAATGAAATTAATAAAAGTCTAGGCTTAATGTATAATATACTGCAGGATAAGTCTAATGGATCTAGAAACCATCGTTTTATGTTCAGTAGATCGTTTTTTCGTTCGTTTCAACCACAGGAAGTCCATGTCCACGATCGTTCGCGTAATGAAAATTCCAAAGAGATAATCAAAATTGGATAGATACCTAATAACTTTTCATAAACGTACCCAATAATACGACCATTAGCCAACAGTTAAGCGTAAAGTTTGGCGGGCGAGTAATTTCGACCAATTTTTAATGCATCTATACATACAATAATACTTTTTGATCACATAATGTTAGGACTGATTGAAGAGTAAAAGCAGTGTGAAGTTCTTTATTATTTCGTTTATCGTACTAGGCTTTTAGCAATAATGTGTGCTTGTCATACTTACACCAAGGTTTTATTGAAATGGTTGATAGCGCCTATAGTGATTTGGTTGGGGGAGCATATAGTAATTGCTGGGAGCGAGAGTGTATTCACAGGCTCGTACTGGTTCTCTATGGCGATGCGGGTGGGCATGTCGTTGAAGCGCATGTAAAGCAAGCAGGTCAGGTGGCAGGCAAGCCCTGACACCGCCAGTATATTCACAGTCCAGAAACATCTGGAAAGATTGATCGATAGACTTTTATTCAGTACTGTATATGACTGAAGAAGTAAAACTCGATAAAATATTTAGTAAAAATCTCATACGATGCAATTTAATCGCCAGTTTATAACAGTATGTATTGTCATTAATATTACATGAAATAATAAAAAAAATAAAAACCGCCTTCAAAACAAAAATCCACTAAAAACCAAAAATAAATAAAATAATAACTACGACTCCAAAGTAAAAAAATAATATTTATTTCATGGAGCTCGTGCATGTTGATTAATTTGCTTAATGACTTGACTAGCCAACAAATCAAAATATATGCGTAACATATTGAAGGCGGGCCGCCCAGTACCAAACATATAGGACCTATGCCTTATATTAATTTAAATATCTATAAGTCAAGTCATTAAGCAAATTAATCAACATGCACGAGCTCCATGAAATAAATATTATTTTTTTACTTTGGAGTGGTAGTTATTATTTTATTTATTTTTGGTTTTTAGTGGATTTTTGTTTTGAAGTCGGTTTTTATGTTTTTTATTAAAAATTTTAGTTATTTTTATCTTTTTAGTGTTGATAGGCATTTAAATGAAAAAGATTTGGTCTCCACAAGGAATATGTTCTTTCCGATGATAATAAAATCGCTAAAATCGGCTAAAAGCTGCCAAAGATATTGGAATATTCACATGATTATTATTTTTTCTCCCCCCCAACCTTCGCGCCTTCCCCTTTTTCCCTCAACCACTGTAGCCTAGCTTTTATACTGAACTCAATGCAAAAAGAACCGTTGAAATCCTATTAAATTTTGAGGAGTTCTACTCTCCAGGTCCGAACATGATAATAAGATCTTAATGTTGTGTTCCTGGGATCAACCTGTCAATACGTTTTTTCCAATGAAAAAGAAATCACTAAAATCGCTTAAAAGCTGCCGAAGATATTAGAATTTACGTGTATTTTAATTTTATCACCCACCCCCCCTCACCCCCACCCCTTTTTCCCTCTCTTACTGTATCTTAACTTTTCTAATGAACGTAATGCAAAAAGAACCATTGCAATTCTCCTTAATTTTAAGGAGTTCCCCTCTCCAGGTCCGAAGATATTCATCAGATCTTCACCATATTTTTATGGGACCAAACGACAAGCACCAGCTTTCAATCAAAGAAAGAATGATCGAAATCGGTTCACACAGTACAGAGAAACGAGGTAACAAATATAAAAAAAAAAAACAACATACAGTCGAATTGAGAACCTCCTCCTTTTTTTGAAGTCGGTTAAAAATAACAGTAGTGGAGTGCTTTGCCGCGAAATTTTTGTTTATGAGGTGAAATGAACTTTCAGCAGTTCATTCCTGTACTTACGGAGGAAGAAGGAAAGGAGGGCAGTAGAAGTATCTCTTGACCAAAATGAACACTTACCACGAAGTCATTCGCTTCCTCCTACACAGTTTCTCTTATATTAATAAAAAACTGAAGATTCATGAATGAAAGCATAGAAATGTTTATTCATTATTTTCTCAGATAACTCAGAAAAGGTTTTCTTAAATAATTAATGTACTCTGTTGGTCTACTGATTGGGTACCTTTTTTTGCAAGGAATGGCGAGACTAACATTCTATTTACCCGATTGTAAGCGACACAACCCCTCTTGTTGAGTAACAAAATTGAACAACATCATGAACTACTAAGCAATTTTGGCTTGGCATTCCACTACACTCGCCATCCTGTGACGTAAGTTAAGTCTCATTATGTCCAGTAGTTACTCTAGTTGCTTAATGCCTATATTGGCAATACATCTGCTTTAGTCGCTGTCTTGATTTTTTTATGATTTTATTTAAATTAAAATCCAAAATATTTTCTTACCTTGATAACGGATCTGGATACAAGTAGAGGTATTTTAACCCAGCGATGCTAGTTTCAGTGCAAAATTTTTTAAAGAGGGTTTTTATATTTCCCTTCATCGTTTGTCTGTTGCAGAATTGAAATCTGGGTGTACATTGAAATGTTTGATTTAATTCAATTTTTTATTTAACTGTAAGCATATGACATGCAGTCACGGAGGGTAATTTGGAGTCATTATTTTAATTGTTTATACCGAAAGCCCTGTTGATATTAAGGTAATTAAATGTGGCCTTTGTGAGACATAGTGTTTTAATTTTTACAGTTTAACAGCCTTATTCATAGTCAGTATAGTCTATTTTAGTTATAAAATGTTTTCAAAAGTCGCTCGAAACGACAAAACATATGGTAATTAAAATATAAACCGACTATGAATAAGGCGCTTAGTCTATATGGTTTGAAACAGGGTCGAATCTAGTTTCTAGGGTACATCAAATTATTGAGCATGCATCATATGTCCTTTTTTTCAATTAGTGGTAGAGAGCTATGTCCGTAAGGGAATGTATATTTTACTGTATATATTTTAGTGTCAATATACCAAAATTCACATTAAGAAATACAGCTAACTCACTTGAATCTCGCATGTGAAGCTGGATAATCGGCTGATAATGGTAGCTTTTTGGCGCACACATGTAAAACAACTTGCACAATAGTCCGCGATAAGCGAAATTACGCGAAATTCAACGCACGGACGCGACGACGGACCATGCGCTTTTTGTTCGAAAACAAAAAAAACTACTAGTAGGCGAAATAACAAACTACCCTCCGCTGGGTTATACTTATGGAAAACATGTGAGCGGAAGTTTGATGTATTAAACCGGTCGTATTTTCATAATATTTCCCCTTTCTTGTCATTTGCTTGATTTAAAATAGAAATACGTGGGAGGTTGCTACAAATGGTGCATTTAAATCCTCAAGAACAATGTTATTGAAAGTTAATGTTATTAAAAGTCAATTACTCCCAAATTTAAACCATTTTTATACATCACTGGATTATAATATAATGCGATTCAAATAAGAATAGGAATGACCTGGCATGGCGCCATTGGTTCATTATAGCTGTTACATCGCACAATTTAGGTAGGGTGAGCAAAACAAGATTTCTTAAAAAAATATTTTTGTTGAATAAAAATAATATTTTTAATATTTAATATTTCATAAAAAAATTAATGAATGAATAATGTCGTCCTATAATTACTTTCTGCCGAATTATTGCCAATGAAGTAAATAAAAAATTAAAAAGTTGTATTTTTTTAAACTATTTATGACTAAACATTCTTGTTTATTTTTCCGTATAACATGTTGTAATTGTTTCAATTTATTTAGCCAATTTATGTTTAAGAATATGACTATGTGAAAAAATAAATAATTGAGGCGTGAATATGTTTTTGTGGCTAACCATACTTTTCATGTGATATTTGACAGTTAAGGGTCATTGACGTTCCTATTCTTATTTCAAACGCATTATAGAAGGTTTGGGATTTCCACGGTCCTTCGCGCAACTAGAAAAAGAATTTAAAATACTTTGAAATCAGTGAACCACAATATAATTTTTCGGGTTATAAGTAAAATAAAACAACAATTAGGAAAAATGTATAAAGTGATTTTTATTGAGAAATCCTCATTACATACTTTATAATATTGGTAACAATTTCAAAGATTTATTCCACAATACATTTAAGTATATACGCAAACGATTTCATGATTCATAGACGAGAAGTTCAAATGAAGTGCATACACATGTCAGTCACAAACATCGTGCTGGATTCATTAATATACATCGACAATAAAAACACATTCAGACACGAATTTATGCACTAGATGTTTTTGAATTATAAAGTTTGTATCTCCTACAAACTTTATAATTCAAAAACATCTAGACACACTAAACTTTCATATTTATTTAGCAGTGACAAAACAAATGTATAAAAAACATAAATATGTTGTCATTAAAAAAAATTACATAATTGATTTTGTATTCAAAACATTTTACAAATATTATTATTACAGAAATGTTTTAAATGATAAGTTTGAAATGAACTTTAATACATAAATAAGTTTCTACAAAAACCAAAGCAATTCTAATCCTAGAATATGTAATAATACAGTGAAAGTAGATTGAGTATAAATATGAGATGTGTATATTTTAATTCCATGATTAAATAGAAGGAAGAAAGGATTAACTCAGTATAAAATTATTCTAAATCCGTGCCTGTTAGTTCGAGTAAATATCTATCTATAGGTTTGTTATTTGTTTTATCCTTTGGGGAAATGACAATACATATGAGTATTTTAGTAAATATCTTCTGAGTTCCTCTATCACATTTCACTTGGGTTTACAAATATTTCAATTTTCTATTTCTATAGCAGGTACTACAACGATTTGGCATTCAAATTGTACGTATCGGATGCACATTGTCTTATTTATAAATAAATTGAGACAAAATCGGTGTCCTACACCAATAAATTATTTCCATTTTAACATTTAAGAACTTGAATTAATAATATAATTTCATACAATACTTGAAATTCAATTTATGTATACATAAATATTAAATCTTGCAACAATACCTATAAATATTTTCTATGTATTGCAGTTTTCATTAAAGCATTTAAGATATTTTAATAACAATATGTGACGGAAGAAATATAGATAATATTAATCTGATTGTTTTAACGCAACAATACTTTTTAAACAATAAAACCGTGACATTTCATGTCCCATCTCAATCTTTGGAACAAAAGGTTAAATTATTCTAAACTACGAATATATATTTGATTCTAATCGACAACAAATAATAAAATATCCTACGCTATCTTTGTTGCGTTTTGATACGTGGATTTAGGGCATAGTCTATTCTAAAATTACCATTTATGTAATTCCAAACACCGAATATACATATAAAATCCACAATTTTGTATACCATTGGTCAATAGTAAATCTATGAAGCACTATATTATATAGGGCATCTCACTTCGAACAGCTAATATTAACTTTCATTAGCATTTTTACTTTTAGTACTTTAACAGCATAGTTTAGCAACTAGCAACATTAGGCTTCGAATCTCCAAATATTACATACGGAATTTTACGTTGAACTAAACATTAAAAAAGTAGGTCGCGTAGTCTTCAAATTAGAGCAAATTATTTTTTCTTCAAATTCCACGAGTTTGACATACATAAGACTCAACATTACGTCCAAAGTATTTGTTAGTTAGTAGTAACATATTCGAGATTATTTTATGGATTACATAAGCAACAAGAAAACCTTATGAAAATGTTGAATTTTCAACGATTGCTGCAACCTATTGTCTTACGTTACTCAAGAACTGGGTTAGTTTGGAGAATCCGTAACTTAAAATAATGTAGTACTTTTAGGTTCTAGAATTGAAGTTATCTATACCATTAGCGGTTACGCATTCCTTCAATGGCGTAATTGTTGATTAATACTCGTAAAAACCCGAATTTTTACATAAAGTTTACATCAAACTAGGAATTATAAAATAACCAAAAAATGTTAAGCACGTTACATCTATCAACTAAGCAGTAACAAATATTTTTTTTCACTTTTTTGTATATATTAATTTAAAAACGTACTAAAATTTACTAAAGACATAAATATGTAAATATTTGATAAATGTTGTTACTTTAAAAATATCATTTCAATATCTGAATAATAGTGGGGAAACTCAAAAATTAAATGCCTTTTACCAAATATATAATGTTAGATAACGATTTAATTGAATAAATATTATACATTCCCAAAAGATTAAATGGATTTGTTTAAATATTATTAAAGCTTACATCTATTATAATTTTCAATTAATGAATAAAAATTTAATAATGATTAATTAGCGGTGAAATTGTTATATTCAAGATTTATTGGAAACTGCCATTTTATAAATACAATACAAAATGTTAATCTTAAAAATACAAAGTATATATAGGTACATATATATCAGACATACTAGAATATTTAATATCGGTATGAGTCGGTATATCAATATATTATAAATATCCCTCTAGAACATTATCCTATCTCACATGTATTGTGCGCTCCAAGTCTTTTTCATCATTATACGAATACGAGTATATGCTACAAAATGTTTGTGTTCCAATGTCGTCAGTAAACTACGCAGAACACTTTCAACCCAAGAAGAAATTTTGTTACAAATTATCGGAACGTTACAATTCCTCGCTAATGCGCTCCTTTAATCTATAAAGCGTTACACGTTCTCAAAATATCTTTCGCCGTTCATTTCACATCAATACATTCAGTCATAGACGTACCTTCCAACATGCTGTGTGCAAAAACGATTAAACATCACACCGAATGAAAATCAAGTCGCGAGAGACACGCAGAGTGGCGATGGACAAAAGCGGAGTGTCGTGCAACTCGAGAGCGGTGGATGTGAAGGTGCTGTCGCGGCGACCGGCGGCGCGGAGGAGCTCCGCGCGAAAGCACCGCGCGGCCCGGTGCGGCCGGTCGGGCCTACCCGCGGATACAGAGGCTCAGGCGTGCGCTTGTCCGCGCTAAGTCAGCGAGCGTCAGGAGTCCAGCAGCACGTGCCAGCGCTGCACCTGCCGACCAAACTACACTTCAGCTTATAAGGAATAGTAAGGGCAATAAGGGATTAGTAAGTTGCAGTGGCAATGGGCGGGGCATATAGCGCGGAGAACTGAAGGCCGATTGGGCCAAAAAGTTCTCGAATGGAGGCCACGTAGCGGAAAGCGCAGCGTATGACGTCCACCCACAAGATGGTTAGACGACCTGGCAAAGGTCGCGGGACGTCGTTGGATGCAGGCTGCCTCCAACAGACCACTGTGGATATCACTGGGGGCGTCCTACGTACATTAGTGGACTCCCTTTGGCTGATGGATGGAAGGGCAATAAACTTTGTGTGAGTTTTTAGTTCATAATTTCGTTGAAATTTTCTGAAAGTGTTGATGTAGGTAGATTGTAAATTATATATACCAAATGAATATGCCATGTTAGTAGATTGTGAAATTAGGAATACGAAAAATAATATAAAAGTAACATCAAAAGTATAAAACAATTTTGGAAGAACAAGTTTTGAAAACTATATTTAAAGTCAAATTGGTGATGGTGACTTATCGATGTAGCTGATTTTACATATCTACTACATTTAGATGGCTATGAATTAACTAAAAAACAACACTGGAGAATGGAGATACACATGAAATCGTTGGAATATAGTATAGTATGCCGTCACATCGATGAAATTAAATGTTTACGAGCTGAAAAATACTGGAATTTCACCGTGTTCAAACATTTTTATAAGCGCTCCGATTTATGATGTAGTAAAATTATCTTCCTCACTTAAGATCTTTTATTTACGAACTTCCATCATATTATTTTATTTTCACATGTTTGAAACTTCGCTCACGAAATTTCTTAGTATTTTGAATTCTTTGCATTACTGAATACAATTTATGCAAATTAAATGTAATTTATTCATAATAAAAATGCCAGATCGCAGACAAGTGCCTGAATCGTAATTTACAAATGTAGCTGGGCCTGCCAACATAAAAATTAAATCGAGATCCGTCGTGCCAAACAATATTCGACATATAAAACATATTTAAATATCAGGTCTTTTCCCAGAAGGGGTAGGCAGAAGTACTACCCACGCCGTAACAGGGGGTGAGTCCATCGTCATATCGGGCCTCAAATTTCCAACATAATTTAGCTCGACCCGTGATTCGAACTTTAGACCTCAGATTTGTAATAATGTCGTAGTACAATTATGCCACCGAGGGAGTCATAGTTTATTTTTTCTCATATTCCATTATAACGTATAAAAAAGAACTCAAGAAGGAAAAACACTGATTCGGAAATTTCCTAAAAACATGTTTCGAATCACTGATGACTAGACATTCAATTTCCGAAATAGAATGATTTTCAATATCAATAAGATGATGGTTTCTTAGATTTACGCGAATGTTACATATTGAAATAAAACTATTATTTACGGATTTTATCGCGGATTTGGCTTAGCTTTTGATTTTTTTTATCTTTCCGACGTTTCGGTTACTTTACAGCCTTAAATTCAACAAGATTACTTTACAGCTTTAAAGTCAACAAGATGTCCTAACCTGTTCACCCTGGCGCTCGCACAATTCCTTCCAGTGGCGCTCCTCCTCTCGTCCCGAGGAGCTGTGTCCGAGTGAGAACCAGCCCACCATCTCGTTGCGCTTCACGCTGCGCCGCCACCACACCGACACCATCAGCGTCACCTCGCTCAGTTGGAACAGCGCCACCTGGTGACCAAAATGTATGCACATTTTTTTATTGCCATGTATGGCGAAATTAGCTTCTCTAATTTGACATTCAGCTCGTGGTAAGCAATACGACCGCTTATGGACTGTAGTAAAAACAAACAACACCATGAATTACAAATTGCTTGGCATTCCACTATCCTGATACATATTCTGGCTACACTGTCCTTCAAATGGGAAGATAGCAGTGCTTGGCTTGTACTTATTCACGTCAAGGTCATAATAAGATGATGATGCTGCGGTGAAGATTTAACTTCATGACAGTCACTGACGGCCGGCAAAATGTTACTAACAAAACGTAGGTAACGTGTAGGCGAAAGCATTGACGTCCATGTGGCACTATAAGTTAAAAAAATATGTTTGAAAGAAAACATGGCATAGGCAAGAAGGCATAGCTTCTCAATCAAAATAGCGTTAATTGTAGGCATCAAGGAAGTATGAGATCGGACGAATTGAAAAGACTGCCAGGATTCGCTTTCCTTGTCAATCGAATTAATTTTAGCTGATCTTTGTCGTCGTCAACTGTAAACCCAGTAATTTTGAATTGGAGTCGAGATGGAAACCCACCTGGAATATGAAGAGCTCTTTGTACAATGGGTTGGACTGGGCGCGGCGCGTGGTGGACTTGCAGCGGCCCATCTCCATGCCCAGCGAGCTGATGAGGCACAGCTTCACGTACGTGTCGGGCGCCTTGTTCGGAGACAGCTTGCGGAAGTGAGTGCCTTTTATTACCTGCAACCAATAACAGTAAATTTTGATCAATGTTTTGAATTTGAAAATATTATCGTTTAATTTTACTTTACAAGTTGGATGCGCGAGGTTTTCCATATTTATGTCACTAAATAAAAAAGGTGATCTTTTATATTACTTACAGCCAGGATCAATTTGTATTTATTCCATTTATTGCTTCCTCCTTAGCATCATTAAAATATCCTTAATATCTCCAAGATATACCAACCTGGCTAAGGTTGCAGGAAGCCCCTGGATACAGGCCGCTTCCAACAAGTTGACTTGGAGATCCTTGGGGCAGACCTATGTCCAGCCACTGCTAGTGGACATCTTATGGCTGAGATGCTGATGATAAAATATCTCTACTGAAACGTTAATAAATAATAATCTTCACTAACCTCAACAGAAAGATGTCCAGTGGTAGAGTTGTACTGCAACCCAAGTAGCAGTTCAGGCGCGGACCTGGTGCTGCAGCATGAGGATGCGGAGTCCGACCGGGCCAGGCTGCAGGCCTCCCCTCCCGCGCCGCCCGCACCCACCCCCGCGCCCGACGGGGTCGTCACCGTCGTCAGCGACGATGGACTCGCCAGCACGCCAGTTATCGACTGGTTCAAGTCTAGTTTGGGAAGCTGGAAATGGATTGAAGATTAATTAGGTTTTCATGGCTTCAACGTTCCAGTAGTTATTTCATCTCCATCAGTCTATTAGATTGAATCTGTTTACTTCGGAATCTACTTCAACAGTCTTAGTGTCTGTAGGCCTTACTATATCTTTCCATTCATGATGACCTTATCTTTGTTCTATAAAACTAATTTGAGCAATAAAACTATAGTCATAAGTTCGATGGACATATATCTTCCCCGTATTCATCTTAAGATAGGCTTTCAATATGACGATTACTTTGCCATCTGCTACACAATCCAAGTTTGGCAAGTTACGCGGTGGATACTCTAGATTACACTGAAATTGCAATAATATGGATTATATTTATTTTCCAGCATAAATATTACCTGTAATCCTGTTTGATGATGTTGCCGCGGCGAGAGTTGCAGCCAGAGACTGTTCTCGAGTTCAAGGTTGAGCGTGGCGAATGAGATGGCGGCCTCGCCCAGCAGCCGGTGGCGCCGCATGCGCTCACACCCGTAAACGCGGATACGCAGGCCCAACCCGTACACGTCCTCTGTTACAAACATACAATTCAGCTAGGCATGCTCGATGAGAATGAAAAATAGAGTATTACCAAACAGGCCACGGGGCAGCAAATTCACGTATTTAAGCTATTAAAAAAAAAGCACATGGAAGTGAGCCGCGTAGACCTTTAGCCTAACCGGGTGGCATGGTTTTCAAATCCAATAGAAGCATGTAGGCTTTTTCACGGTTAATGTATTGACGCAAGGTTTTGTTCTTAACAATGAAGTAGATAATATTATAATAACATTTATTAAAAAAACGTTTTTTTACAGTACGTGGAAAATTATACAATATTTCTTCATCATCATGTAAACATTTTTATTTAAAACTAGATTAGATTCTATCTAGACGGAACTGTAACATGAACATAAGGGCTCTTTACAGTGCCCGTTTACCGATTTTTTTTTATAAAATTTTACCGAAAATATAACAAAAATAATCATTTCTGTAGATCAAGAGACTGAGTTTTATCATGCATCTTTAATTGGCAATAAATCAACAAGTTCCCGGTCTTGCGATCAGTCAGGAATCTATGATGGAAGATATGGCAGTATGAAATGAATGCTTTGTCTTTGAATTTTCCGTCATTACCATTTGTTGTGGAAGTAGCCAGAAGTACTCACATGTCAGAAAAAATATATTCACTTACCGGGATTTATCTTGTGCAAAACGAAGCTCTCCATGTACTGGGGATTTTCACCATTCCGAATTTTCGATTTGAACTTCTGCTTTTTTAAGGGCAAAAGTACTACTCGAACCTTTAAAAATAAATTAATGTTTAAATTAAGTAAATCTATTACTTTAAATAATTAAAGCAGTTATATTTGCAATTGCTTATAGTACGTAGGTACATATTTTAAAACTTTATGAAATAACTAAAATCCTCCGTGTTTATTTTTAGTAACGTTTAGTGCAACTGCTGTACTTCCGTTTTCCACATTGTTTCACTCTAATGACCAAAAGTTCGTGAAGATGTATCCATAATATGAGTATATTAAAAATCCACAACAATATTAATAAATTACAGGAGAAAAAAAAACAAACTTTTAGGCATTCAGGTAAAACTACCCGGCTTCGTGTTCGGTAGCAGTCTTGATATACTCTGTATATCTAAATCTATGGCAGTACATCCCTAAACTCCCGACTTGACGTTACATGCGTCTCAATCTCCTGAATAAGTTGGCCCACATCCGTACCTGGCTCTGCAGTATCTGCCCTTGGTTCTTCTGTGGCAACGAGCGCGCCTGCAGCACGTGCACCGTCATGCTTCTTACGGGCGCGTCGTACAGGATCGTCAGCTCTACCGAACCGCGCTCCTGCGAGCTACTGCTCTCACCACACAGCAGCGACGTGTCCTTCAACATACGCAGTGATTGTCGCTTCATAAAGCTATTGTGAATACTCAGGGATAATGATTGACACTTCATAAAGCTATTGTGAATACTAAAACCCAGTGCATCAACTGACTTTAACCATATCTAAGGCTGCTTTCCCACGGCATCCAGTTCTGCGGGAACGGTTTTTTTTACGGAATCCTGCAAAAACCACTGCTGTGTTCACACACAGTAGTTGGCATCCTGTTTTTTGCGGTAGGGCAACGAGCGGTATAGGTGTACTCTCCACTCAGCATGTCCAGTAAAAAACAGTATGCAGGAAGCTAGTGGGAATATTCCCATTAAACTATACGTGTAATTAAACTGGATCCTGCATTTTACTGGACATGGTCATCCAGTTTGTAGTGCCAAAACCGAATGTAAAATTTGGACGGATTGGTTTTTGCTGGATGCTGTAAACAGGATAATCGTGTGAATGCTAGTATTGCAGCACGTACACTACTAAACGGGATCCTGCAAAAACTGTTCCTGCAAAAAACGTCATAACTGCGCCCGCACCGGCTACCCTGTATAGAACTTTAATAACAAAGGTCTGCGAAAATTTTTTTTGAAGAGTTTTTTTGTTAAAACATTAATATTTGTTTTAATTGTCTTAAAAGTAATAGAAAACGGTATTCATATTATATATATCACGTCACATTTATTATATTTATATGATATAGTACTTCAATACAAATAAAAACCGAGTTTAAAACTTACACTACTAAAAAGTAAAAAATAATACTGAAAATACCAATGCAAAGCAAAAAATAATATTTATTTCATTGTACTTGTACCCGCTGATTAATTTACTTATTGACTTGACTAACCAACAAATCGAATATGCGTAATACACTGAAGGTGGGCCTCCAAGTACCAAATATGTAGGACCTATGCCTTATATTAATTTAAATATCAATATGTATCATAATCTAATAAATTCTTTTCCTTTCGTTGAGAACCGAGAATTTCTGCAGCATTCTTAGGTAAAATACCTCAAAGTCTGAAGACTAAAGTTTTTAACCAATGTGTGCTGCCGACCCTCACTTATGCAGCCGAAACTTGGACGCTCACACAAGAACATGTGCACAACATAAAAGTGGCTCAACGTGCTATGGAGCGATCCATGTTAGGTATATCGCTCAGAGATAGAGTCCGCAACGAGAAGATCCGACAGCAAACAGGAGTGTTTGACGTCGGTCAACGCATTGCTGGACTCAAGTGGAGGTGGGCAGGCCACTTGGCCAGACGAAGCGATAGTCGGTGGACTAAGGCAGTTACGCAGTGGTGGCCTAGAGGGGCCGAGAGAAAGGTCGGCAGACCACCCGCCAGATGGATGGATGACATCGTTAGGTTTCAAGGGAAACGGTGGATGAGACAAGCACAGGACCGGAAGAAGTGGTGTAATGAAGAAGAGGCCTATGTCCAGCAGTGGATTAATGTGGGCTGATATGATGATGATGATGATTCTTAGGTAATCCAAGATCATCATTAAGTTCTTCCAAGGCCCATAGTTACAGATTTAATAAAACAATATTTTATTGCACATTTTTTCACGGTTTAAACCATAAAATACATAAAACTTTTTTTGTTACTTTTCTTACAGGAAGAAAGACATGTTACGATTAGTAGTGTAGGAATAAATAGCAATAGTAATCACAAATATCAGGTGATGTTGGTAATAACATTTCACAAGTTATATAAAGTTCATAATGTAAACTTTAAAAATATCAATATACATTGGGCATCGTAAATCTGTAAAGTTAGTTATAGTTATGGCTACTTGATGCAACTGGGCTTGGAATAGGCTGAGACAGGGTATTAGTTAATCTGATATAAAAATTATATAGAAAAAATGTGTAAAAATAGAAGAAATGCTATTTTTAAATTTTATGAGACTCGTGTGGGTGTGGTCTTCCACCAACTAGCTATCGTTCGACTGCATTTTATTATGATGATATTTTATAAAAAAAAAAACAAATGTTATCAAACGTAAAAAATATGTATGTGCGCATTAACTTGATCTAGAAACACAATTGTTGGGTTATGGTGAAACTAAACTATGTGATAATAAAGCATGATATGAATTAGTTCAATGGAACAAACATTATCAATTAATACTACCAAGTACCAACAGTATCAGTATCAAATAATTTCAATATAATAGTTTATTCTTCAACGTTAATACTAATGCGTATATTAGAATCAGTAAGGATGCAAGCAGAAGTAGTAAGTGCTTTGACTGAAAAATTTAAATGGTTGAAAGATGCATGATGAAGTCATTATAGGCAAGGGAGTTCAAGACAAAAATATCAATAATTAGATAATTTGCAGAAACAATAGAGCTCTTCGTAGGTAATTCTTCGCTCTACTAAGGTTGATAAATATAAGTGCATAAATGGATAAATGTGCTAGGACTACGAAGATCTTCTTTTTAAATTATATTCTAAATGTAACACTACTCCACGCTGCTACACGCTAGATCTAAATACTCTCATAGGAATTAAACATATTAGCAGCAATTACATAAAAACATTCTAATTGAAAATACACACAAAATAGAAAAAAAGCTAAATCAAATCACTAAAGGAATAATTCAAACAATTAAAGCTTTTATTTTATTTCAAATTAGAAGAAGAGGTTAAAATCTATGAATCATGGATGGATCTATATTCTGGAGGGAAACTGGAATAAAATACTGTTCAAAATGTGAAGTAGAATTATAAAATTGTAATGCAACTTAGTACAAATGTTCTAGACTATTTCTACCAACAAAGGAAATAAAATTCACTAGGTCTGTTATACAAAACCATTGCGTCGCGTTTAGTGGCTTATCTACTGTCGAAGAATTGAAGTTCTTACATTATGTGCGATGACATCGCTATCAACACTGCTCTGTGCCTCAAGCGTGTGGATATACTCAGCCCGCTGCGGCAGCACCTCGTCGATCTTGGTCTCGCGGATGCTGGTCTCCCTCAGGGCCGTCTCCACCAGCTCCACGTCCACCTTGGTCGGCGCCGACACGTTCTCATTCTTCTCCTCGTAGTGGCACTCAACTTCTTCCTTAGCCTGTGCCTATTTATAGGCCGAACATAAATGTTTTATTTTTTGTGTAATATTAAAAGAAATATTTGAAGATGACCTTGTTCAGTTTGAATAATTGATTTCAAATGTAAAATTGATTTGAATTTTGTTTTTGATAATGTTTAAGACTGTAGATTTTTCACTAATGATCGGTATTGATATAATGAATAAATGATGAACAAAAACCACTTATATATACTATTTACACACCACTGTATCCAAATTATGTATAAAACGCTAATTTAACCAATGATATTGATCTACGTACAAGCTACGTTCTAACACATCACAAAGACAAGACTAAAGGCAAATTAAACTACTCTACTATGATAGTTGGTAGGTGCCAATAGTGTACTATATTTCTCCGTGTGCATCGGTTATCTTATTGAAATACCCAAACCGGGTGTATTTATAGTCCCTCTCGGCGATTGGAATTTTACCACATCATGCAGTAGGCACATGTATCCTGCCGAATATTACGCAAATGCAAACTATATTTGATACAACGTCATCTTTAACCTGTCCTTTTTCACTATCGGACGAAGGTTTAGCAAAAATGAAATTGTATTTATTTCAAATATAAAAATCTTCCTTAGTAGCCACTGGAAGTGTACACAGTAAACTTAAGCCTTTTACAAAGACGTCTAAAGCCACTTGTTGGAAGCGGTGTACCCTATGTTTGGCTGGACCACAAACGCTTGCCCAAATGAGGCTCTCAGTCAAGAATGGTAAGGCTTCATCAGCCTTTAGTTGTCAGCCTAATTTTCAATGCCTATTATATTTTGTCCATAAAATTTAATCCGGCTAAAGAAACGACTGCAAAAAGATAAAGTTATTCAAAATTCATACTAGATGCAATATTTCTAGAATTTTAACAAGTTCTCTATCCGATTTCTTTAGTAGATCATGGAAATGTTGTCTGTCTGTATCAGCCCATATACGTCCCACTGCAGGGCACGGGCCTACTCTACAATCGAGAATACGATTGAGAGTGGTTAGGCCATATAGTCCACCACGCTGGCCTAGTGCGGGTTGGCAGACTTACATACCATAGAAATTCTTATGAATCGCTATGGTATGCAGGTTTCCTCACGATGTTTTCCTTCACCGTTTTAGTGCGTGGTGATTGACTATCAATACACACATGACTCCGAAAAGTCAGAGGTGTGCCCTGGGATTCGAACCCGCGACCACCGTGAACATGCTGGCAGCCGCGTCTAGTCCGTTTACCAACAGGCCACCACGCACTCAACATGGAAATGTTGATTTTTATAATTTAAAACTGTGTTTGTTAGGGAAACATTATGTTTCTGGTTTTACAACTACCAGGTCTTAAGAGTTTATGACTATATTTTGTTTCTTGAATTAAGATACTGGATATCCAAACAATTATCCAAGCGCCAAACAAAGAAATAGAAACAGGGACCAATTCAAATCCATTTAAGCTTCCAGTACAATTATCATGTAGTTAATTTGTTTAAAAATGAATCACTAGATTTATCTTTAAATGTGACACTATTTCAACGATAATTTATGGACTGATTTGTTTATAACTTTGAAACAACCATTTGCCACATCTGGTGTTACCAATAATTTTCCAAAATAATAACCTAATTGACTTTCGAAATGTAAGATTGAATAACACAATTTACTCTTAAAAGATTTGATGACGTTAGTTACAACATTTTAAATTAATGATAAATGTTGAATTATATGAGTGGCGACAAGTCTAAGTTCTGATTTGTTGTGTACACAATCTCACCTGTTGAATGCGCATACGCAGTTCCTCATCCGAGTCGGAGGTCTCGAACGCGTAAACACGTTCGGGGTATTTGTTCGGTTTCGACAAAGCATCTATAACAACAGACGTATCGCCTCGTCAATGCACAGTACGCAGTACCCTAGTAACTAAATAATACATTAAGCGTCCAGAGTCTATTACTCCGCTAATAACTCTAATTGATAACAAAACATAAAAGTAATCAACCCTTACTCTGCATGACGCACCAGTCGCCCTTGAAGCTACCGTTAACACTACAAAATACAATATCACCTTGTGCTACCACTAATGCTTTCCACAACTGCTTCAATGCTAACGTCAAACAAAACAATGAATATTTAATAAATAATCGATATCTAACTTTATGTTTGTGTGAAGTTTATACAGCATTAACTGATGTAGTTATTGTTATCGCTACTGAGAGTAATTTATGATTTTATATTTATTTGTTGAGACATTTAGGTAAACAAAAGAAATCGATAATGCTACCATTAAATAAGTAAATATTAGGTACTGACCAAACTGAGCATTGTCGATGGGTAGGCAAGGCGGTGCGGGCGGAGGGCTCACGTCGAGGATGTCATCACGGCAGGGGTTGGTCCGCACGGCGGCGGAGTAGCACCAGCGCCGGCCCAGGAACAGCAGCAGCACCAGCACCACGGCTGCGAACGCCGCTACGGCGCTTATGTACGCCGTCGCCTCCACTACATAATCCATCAACACTCTATTAATCCGCCAATTGTCTCTCGTCACCGCTACGGCAAAAATGTTTACCATTTATTGAGTTGACGACACCGACGTTCGCCACCATTATGGCTCAGTCGAGCCCCGCGGGGCGCATCGCTGCGCTTTTATACACAGCACGGCGGTTCACGGACGGCGTGATCAAAACATAGAATATTTTCTGTGTTGAATATACTACAAAGCAAAGCGAGGAAAATTAGGACGTGTTGCCACGGTCGGGCTGTCAAAGCCGCACATGCGCGCTGCGCGAGGGGCACGCCGGGGCGTGTGGAATATTCTGCGCGGTTATAGGACGAAGGACCACCGCCACAGATGTACCTTCACAGACGAATACCTACCTATAAACATGACTGTCGTCAAGGCCGAGGGCGGCACGTGCCTCGATAGCGCCGCTATTAGCTTTAATATGATTGCTCGAGATAACCACACAAATTGGCACCACATGAAATTTCACCAAGACACTAAAGGGAACAAGTTATGCCGCTATTAATTACGTAGAATACCTACATTGCAGATGTAGCTATTAGATAGAACTATTCATTGGGATTTTCAGAGAACTTAATTTATGCGAAGTTTGCAAGCAACACATTACGGTTTGTGTAGGTAGGAGTACGGGCGGATTACACAAACAGTGAAATTAGGCCGTTGGAGATGTGCCAGGGCTGTAGAAACAGGGTATTGAAACTGCATCAAACCCATTCGTCACCTGCTGTTCATCCCCAAGATTATATAGATTTAAACAAAAATACTCCATACATACTATGACATAGCAATCCAATTGCAACATTCTGCTGACTCGATGTTTCGCATTTTCTTCAATTAATCATACACTTAAAAAACTGATTTAAACACTTTTACTGAATGCCGATCTTATTGCTGCTTCAAACAAACTGAAAACGAATCACCTAAGTGTAAATTGTAATATTTACAAGATTTTTATCTTTATACCCTCAATATTTCAATATATTTTGTATAGAAAGTCTAAGATCTTTTGGCGTCTGTATGTTGTGTCTGTGCGTTGTCAAAAAAATAAGAATAGCCTTTCTCTCTTCAAATTTTGTTATATTGGACACGTAATAAAATTATTAATTTTACATTACACGTATAAATGCTTGTCGTTTATATTATAAAAATATACATATTTCAAACAACATGTTAAATAGATATTTTTAAATTTAAATTGTAGTTCCAAACTTCGCCACACGCCTATAGAATTTATATCCTAGTATCGAATGGCATCAGACGGCCCGGCGCGGCGGTCTAATGCCATTCGATGCAATTATGCCGGCCTGCTGAGATGCTTCTTCACGGTATTGGACTGTATCAGCTCATTTACGTCCCACAGCAGGACAAACGCCTTCTCTACAATCGGGAGAAAGATTGAGAGTTGTTAGGCCATATTATCCATCACGCTGACCTAGCGTGGATTGGCGAACTTTACATACAATACAATTTTTTACAATTCGCGGTATGCAGGATACCTCACGATGGTTTCCTTCACCGTTTAAGTCCGTGATGATTGACTATCAATACAC
The DNA here is from genome assembly GCA_023078785.2 of Hyles euphorbiae. NCBI lineage: Eukaryota > Metazoa > Arthropoda > Insecta > Lepidoptera > Sphingidae > Hyles > Hyles euphorbiae. The sequence goes on from CM041053.1 coordinate 6,208,262, forward strand.
ACATGACTCCGTAAAGTCAGAATCATAGGGATTCCAACCCACGACCACCATGAACATGTTAGCAATCACATCTGATCCATTCACCATCAAGCCACCACGCACTACGTCACACTACCACGGAAGAACCCAGGGTTATAGAAGGTAGAAGCGAACACGGGTGACGGTAGACTATTCCACGGCTTGACAGTACGGCACAAAAAAGAATTGGCGAACCATTTGATTCACGCCGAAATAGTTTTCAACAACTATGGATTTACAAATCGGCACGCGTGGTTCTGTATGAAAGCTGAGGAGGGGCTCGAATTAAATTATTCGTCAGAGCATCTGCCATAATAGATGGTAGAACGCGCTAAGGAAGGCCACATCCCTCCGCGACTGTAGCGACTCCAAGTCGATCATAACGTCGGCATCTGCGTCGTTATTTTAGCCTTATTCAAGGGTGATGATGATCATTAATCACTTATCATCAAATATCATTTAATTTCCGCCTTATTAAATTGTGATGATGGTCATTGATAACTTATCATCAGATAATTTGCCGATTCCAATCATTCTCGTTCTGTGTTAAATTAATAAAAGTACATTTAAATTAAAACCCACTTACCTAGACAAGAAAATGATAAATATACAAATAAAACCTTAAGGTTTACCATCTTAATATATACAGGGTATATCAAGAGTGCTACCGAACAACGTACTACGGCTGGGTGATTGTTTTAGTGACACAATGCAACAAAATTTTGGGCAAAAAATTGTGACTATTTTTTTTTTGTATTTTCTTTATCCTCGTATTAGGGTGGTAAATACATAGTTTTTTCTTAAATAATAGTGTACACCTTTTTATTTTTAAAGACGCTATGGTACGCAAAGGTTTAAGTTATTATTTTAGCAAAAACTATGGATTTACCACCCAAACTTGACTATATTTAAAAAAAATTCGCGAAATTTTTAGTTACATTGCGTTTGTAGTCATTTAAACTACCACTCGGCTTCTTTTCCGGTAGCACTCTTGATATACCCGGTATAAGGTACACGTGTTTATAAATTTAAATCCATTGAGAAGTAGGTATAAGAACAGGAAGCAATGCGGAAACAACACGTAGTTAAGGTAATAAGCGTATCCGCAATTTTCTTCATATTTTCTAGAAATATCTTTATACAAATGTATTCTTAAATGTCTTTATTATACGTAGTTATTACAAAGTGTGTTAAAATGGTTGCTGCTTCCTTAATAGTAATCCCATTAAAAACTTCCTGTAAAAATACCAAGTCTCGCAGCTCAGTTTTTCTATGGCAAAAAGTTGTGAGATCCATGTATACCATCCATACCAAGTCGGTTAATTCATTTAGTCCTTGCTTAAGGGACCTTCTGTATAAAGTTATTACGTAAATTATTATCATATCAATATAAAAAAACCTTTACGTTTTAAATAAATATATCGACTTGGCCATCGCACGAAAACATAATGTATCGTACAATTTATATATAATGCTGCTGAAAAACTGAGCTGCGAGACTTGGTATTTTTTTCAGGATTTTTTCGATAGGATCTCACGTGTTTTTGTAGAGTTCTACTTTTTTCCTTTTCGGTACTTTTTACTTCTAGAATATCAACAACGATTTTTCTTAAAGCCTTTATTTTATTCTTTTTTCTTATTTTTGTAGGTATCAATTGATCAAAAATATAGCGGATTTGATTATTATTAGTGTTCTTTCTTTCATGGTAATTGATAATTTCGAGCTATTTAGTTTATTTATTTGTAAGTTACTCTTCGCCATATTTTTCTAGAGGAATGTTGTACGGTTTCATGGGCCGAATACACCCTTTCCCTCTCTATACCCCCCTCCTGTTATGCCTCATATATATAGATACCTATCTACAACTATTATTCCATTATACACGGGCACAATAGTTTATTAACTGCAAACGTAACTTTGTAATCCTATACATTTATGTGGGATTACAAAGTTATTCACGCAGTTAGTGTAACTAAAAAACTAGACAGAAATTATGAAATGTTTAAGTTTTCTCTTGATTTAGACACTAAACACCAATTATATTCTAAATTTGAAGGTTCTATGTCTGCTAGAAGAGCCTTAGACTTTTGATAATCGGTCAGTCAGTCAGTCAGTGAGTGACAAAATTAAGAAAGTTTGATAAGTTACAACTCTTAAACTATTGGTTCTAATTGAATAAAATTTTGAATATACCGTGTTTACACAATGCCTGCTTAGTATCTGAAAATTCAGGCTTCTTGCTTTAACCACAACGAAGTTATTGGGGGGTAGAAAATGGTCTAAATTGCTTCGAGAAAAGGATGCTACGACCGTGCCGCTTTTTACCTCGACTTGGAGGGGGCATAGCCGTGCCCCCAGATAACAATTATAATAAATTCTTGCTTAGAATATAATCCCAATTTGTAATTATCATTGTATATTTTTAATAGGTACCTAGATACATTTTACTAGATACAGCAAGAATATTTAAAGTTTAATTCAATTCTTATCGCTGTTTCCGTGCTGTATTATTTTATGATTAATCCACTGGATGACTAGATTTATAACATCGATAGTTTGTGTAGTCATGATAAGAAAAAAACAAATAAGTACCTAAATATTTTTTCGATTCGTATTTTTTCGATCATGCTACATTTCACAATTTGGGATAACTTTTAACCAGTGTTGTACTCATTAGATAATAAATACCTAATTTATCTACTATATTATTGTATGCCAATGTGATGGATCATAGTTGAACGAAAAAACATATTGTAACATCATAATGTAACCCATGTTCCACGATAAAAAAAAATTGATTCGATTTGATGGAAAAATGTTTGGCGAATGGAAGTGGCACAAAGCACAAATAGCACCTCTGGTTGTTTTTGTGAGCGGGAAAAGCTCCTTAAAGTTTATTATTGGATGTTCCGAGGAAGGTAGTTAGAGGATACATAGGGACTCAGGAATTGTAGCCATGCGGCAAGAGTTTGACAAACCGTGTAGATGGTGGTGCTGAGATTGGTCCCTAATACTGATACCGGCTACTATAACCGTATAATACGGAAGAGAGGAATTATTTTTTCAATTCTGTACCTATACCGATTACCGACTAAAGATCCCCGGCGGCTTGGCTTTCGTATCTTTTCAATACTTATTTTATAACAAACACAAGTTGCTTAAGTTTTTATCTTTATCAAAAGGCACAAGGTTTGCAAAGGGTTACCAAATAGTCTGGCACCAGAAATGTAAATAGGGGAGACCAGGAACGAAGTATCAATTTTCATTTTTTTAATTATTGTTTGTAAGATTTAATCAAATGTTATTAGATCACATCCTACTAATTACTACCCATGTTAAGTATTGGTCTTTCGGTAAAGTGTAAAAATGACTGAACTATGACAAAATATGTGAAGATAATAGTATCTGGCAAAAAATAATTGTCTAGAATAGCTGCATTCGTTTCATCATGCACTTCGTTTCATAACACATATTAAAAAGTACTTAGTACAAATCATCACTTAATTCATCTATAATGTTAATAGATATTATTGATATTAATAAAAAAAAATCGGGTTCGAATCCCGGGTTGGGCAAAGTGATATTGGATTTTTCTATTCATTATCAGCCCAGAGTCAGGAATTTGTGCCCGACGGAACATACAAGGCGAAATGTGGGTGCCCTGGCACCTCTGCCTACCCCTTCTGGGTAAAAGGCGTGAGTTTATGTATGTATGTATGTAATAAAAAAAAATGGATACCAATTACATGGATTCGGAAACGACAATTATAAAGAGCAGCACGAAGAAATCAATAAGCACAATACAAATTAATAACGCCTCAAAGACGCGTTATCCCGTGCACGGATTTCTGAAGGGCGACCTTCCTAAGTTGCCGAAGCGTAAAATCAGTCTATATTTGTATCTCTAAGCTCATTATGCTCAATCGACACCATCACGCGAGCGTCTATACAACAAGGTTGCTGAAATGCAATGCTATGCATAATGTTTGAAAAAAGTTTTTAATACTAGAGCTAGAAAAGCTACACATTTGGATAGCTACATTAGCGTTTCGGGAATCAATAGCTCTTGATTTTTTCCTACCATTCATGACCATGCGAAAAATTAAACTGTTGCGAGTTACGACAACACCTAACTTAAAATGGTACACTGACGCCCGAATACTGGAACGCCATTCAAATAATAAGTTGCTCTTAACAGCGCACGGCCCACTTAGCCAGTACATTTAATTGGGATTAACGTAGTTAAGCGCCATTTATATTTAAATTGCGTTCCAGTATTTGGGCGTGAATGTTTGCCCTATCGCGCCTTACCCTTGCATCGCCATTGGGTAGGATCGCAGGAATTAAGGCTACGTAAAGTAGGCTTATTATTTTTTATTTTATTACACTTTGTTGTACATCACAAAATGAAAGAAATACAACCAAAACTTAACCTTTTGTTTACAGTACAATTGGCGGTCTTATCGCTGCTTAAACAACCTTTGGATGGAGTTATTATTTTGGTAGAAAAAAAATATATATCTGTTAATCTACTGATTGTTGGCTATATTTACTTTAATGGATTTTTTTTATCACCCTTGTATCCAGCAAGTTGGACTGCGATAATTTGGTACCTGATCATTCCATCGTCGTTAACGATATTAATTTAAATTTGTATATCGGGTATCTCAAGACTGCTACCGAAAATGAAGCCGGGTGGTAGTTTTAGTGACTACAAACACAATGTAACTAAAAAATTCGCAAAGAAACGCGACAATTATTTTTTATGATTTTTTAAATATCGTCATTTTTGGGTGGTAAATCCATAGTTTTTGCTAAAATAATAATTTCAACTCTTTTATAACTTAGAGTATTTATAAATAAAAGGGTGTACACTATTATTTTAGGAAAAAAATGTATTTACCACCCAAATATGGCCATAGGACAAAAAATAACAAAAAAAAAATGACGCTTTTTTCGCAACTTTTTCTGTTGCATTGTGTCTGAAGTCACTTAAACTACCACCCAGCTTCGTTTTCGGTAGCAGTCTTGATATACCCTGTATATTCCATATTTTACTTTGTAACGTTGATATAATTATTTTTATAGATATCCATATACATGTATGTATATTGATATTATAAATGGCCGGAACCATATACTAAAGATTTATCTGACCGACTAATTTGAACTTATTGTACTCGTAATATAAAATATAAAATAGAAAGATTAGTAATTTAGCTGTACATGCACAGCACATGTGTAATTCTACATTCTATAGACTTAAGGTAATAAAATAAAACCATTTTTGTATTTAGTTTCTTTATTTAAGCAATAAAACATCCAACACATTTTACACTACAGCATTAAAATTACATTAATATCTATATAAATAAAATAAAACTATAGCGATTAACACCTTACAAAAAATGTACAAAATTTGTCAGGGATACATATGTAAATTAGCGAGAAAACATGAACACTTCATATAAACTGTGTACAGGATCTAACTCCGTAATATACATTCGACAGAAACCATTCTATAAGTTATCATTCCACTTCAGTTTCCAAAGCTGTAGCAACATCATGTAACACCGAAGCTAAGGCGTATTAGAATAACACATAATATACTTTGACTCTAATATTACATACATTTGTCTTTGGTTATATGAACACTAACACACAAGGGTGCCATCTGCTTGTTATCTTCCATTACTATATCTGCTATGCCTAAGCACGAATGCCTGTCGAAATAGTTTGAATGGAATGTCTAGTATAAAGTTGTATTATAAGGTATGAGTTGTTAAATATTACTAGCTTTTACAGAATAGAATACAAATCGAATCGAATAGTCGATGACATTACGAGTACGTTTACGATAGAGGTTTGTGCTAGTTACACTGTCTGATTTATTTATAAAATTTGAAATATCATAAAATGTTATCGATAATACTTTTGTATAACTTATACTTATCATTGTGAGAGTTATCTGCCCACACAGTCAGATTTAATTAAGGTTCAAAGTCGACTAAACAAAGGATTTAGAAATGAAACGCCACAATAATATTTTGAAAATGTTTTTTTTATTAACACTTACATTTTTACAGCATTCCTAGCCAACAGAGTAATACTATAAAATAAATCGGTGTAAAGAACTGTCGAACGCAAAACAATGTTAGATCTACAGTGTACGACAAACAAACCGCTCACAAGGATCAGATCATTACAATAATATCATCAACGACTATTGTCACTGAGATGTACATCGTTCTCATCAAACAAGCACAAAAGGTCATCCTAAAGAAACGAACCTCATTTAAATCTATAAACATTTCATATAATTTAGATTTTATTAGTCGCTATAATGTTATATTTTACTTTTGTAACCATTATTATAATGTTATATGTATTCGTTACGAAAAATTGAAAATGAATCGCTCCACTTGGTCCTGGTACAGTGCCGCGAGATGGCGTGGTGTGGCGCCGTGGTGTCTCGAGGTGACTCGAGGTGGCGTCTCGCCGGCGCGCCGGGCCGCCGCCCCGCCCGGCCGCGCGGTACTAGGCCCAAGTGGCGACAACACAACATGACTCTATCATAACTGTATAATTTTAAAAATTTCTAATTACGCATCCCTACGTTTTGTTATTATCTTTTAATTAAGAAATAAAATCTTACCATTTACCATGAGCAGACTATTTTAATAAAATTTGACGAAGTTCGCTATTAATCTGATTACGTTTAGAAAAGAAAAGCGTCGCGGCCGGAGCCGCGAGCGACCGACGGCAGTGCTGAGTGAACTTGCGGGCCCGCGGCGAGGCCCGCACCTCTAAGCGTTCGCGATTGTGTATGCTTTATTTAACTACGTTAAAATTGAGATTACTGCATCAAAATTTCAACTACCTACCTAACAGTAAGCGGTAGTACACTAAAACTCAGGCACTCCACATCGACCTCTCATACACCATGCACCCGTTCGAATCGTCAACTGAACTTTATTCACTCGAAAAATTCAACTTAAATCTAATTCTTAAATGATAATAATAGTGGCTTCTTAACTGTTAATTTTACAACAAATGCTTTCGTTGGCCGCCGGCGGGTCGGGCGCGGCTGCGGCGGGGGCGGCGCGTCCAGCGGCAGCCACACAGATTCAACAGATTCATAAAACAACTCAGCCGCTCGTCCCGTCGCGGGCGAGGTTCGCGTTTTGAACGATCTCAATATAAAAATAACACGATTCACAATTTCAAAATAATAATATGTGTATAATAATTTTTATATCATCACAAATATTAAACTTCATACTCCACTGTGCATATATACATACATAGTTCGTTAAATGAATAATATTGAAGAGCCGCTTCCTCTCGGTCTCGTTACGCAACAAACGAACATCGTAATAATACATAACACTCGACAGGTACATGCACAGGCGGCCCTGTGCGGAGCGATGCAGTAACAAGCGGTGAGAAGCGTACACGACAGCGATTACACATATACCGGAACGGCACCGCAACCTCTGTCAGTCTGATATAACAACACAAATGAACGTTATGTACGCAGTAACTAACTGATGCACGACGGTGTGGACAGTGGTCGGTGCTGCTTAGTAGTACGTCTCCTGCTCCAGCCAGCCGCCCGGGTTGCGGCGAAGGTAGAAGCGCCGGATCTCATCGTAGATGAAGATCGACAGCATGAACGGAATGGCGGGCAGCCACCACACGAACCTGCGGACACACATCAACGACATTACTATTCCTGAACCTTCCAACAACACAATACAAATGCTAATGGAAGTAGGACTCACTTGAGAGGGTACATCCTCAGACCCTTGTCCATGCCGGGCGTGTAGGACAAGAAGGCGGCGAGGGCAGTTTCGAACACGAGGCCGAAGTTGAGAGCCCAGTTACGCATGCCCTGGTGGATGATGGAATTGCGGCGAGTCTTGCAAATGATCAAGTCAGCCCACTGCACCACCACGATGGACACGAAGAAAGCGGTGTGGCACGTGAACTCCAGGGCTTTGCGGTCGCGGTACGTCTGGAATATTATAAGGTGTAAATTAACACAAGTGACGATGAGAGTATTATGAAACAAGAATACCTTTCACTTGGATGCTTGCTGTAACAACCATCAAAACCCACAACCCTCAATGAAATCACTATAACAGAGCATGATCATATAGAAATAACTGGTAAAGTTGTAGTACATACCCATTCCTGTCCGTACGAGTCAGTCAAATCGTTGATAGCCTTCGAGTCCCATTGCTTCCTGATGCCGAACAGCGTCATTGGCAAGAATCCATTCTCAGCCATGATCACGAAATACACGAAGAAACCGGCGGCGGCTTGGATCATGCCAATTTGTCCGTAAGCCATGGAAATCAACCTGCCAACCCGCACACACACATGTCAAGAGAATGCACTTGTATAGCACAGTGTCATAAGCGGCAAGACTTTCAGAAGCTGACTCTAAGTATTTCAATCATTTGTTCAATTATTTTAAAGTATTTTAATTAGTATCTTTATATTACAGTACTTATGCAAATTCTCTAATGTGGGATTCTATTTAGCAGTGGGCTTTGTGGGGTACAGAAGGTATTTGCTAAATATGACAAGATAGACATTGATGAAGGAAAAATTCAGTATTTTCTGCATTAAGCTCATGTATACCTGTGTCTACTATCTACTATGTCATATTTAGGTGGTTTTCTGGCATTGACATGAAATCTGTTGCTTTGATTGCATGTAAAACAATTGATTGCCAACGAGTCTTTAGCTTTAATAAAATAACAGCAAATGTTCACGTCATTGCATCAGTAAACCATCTAAGGTGATGTTAGATTAATTTCCGATTATCTTCATGCAACAGTTTGGAAAATATGGCAGAGTAAGCTGAAGCGAAAAGTAACGAAGAAAACGCAATATATACAGAGTTGGAAATAAAGGAGAATATAAATAATACAGCCCTACGCGTGAATGTCATGTGTCTGTGAGCCTCGTAAGCGCTACAGCGGAGTGGTCTCTGCGCTAGCTTCGTGCTTCACTATCATTTACATATATTTACATAAGAAAATAATAACTTTACATAAAATAATATATTACAACAATATGCTCCATGTCGCCTAAATCATTCCTTTAAAAAATAAAAATAGATTATATATTTTTTTCACCAACCAGTTTTATGTTACCTCTATGCACTACATGACTAACACGTCTATCACACAATTTAACCACTAGTGCGTTATCTATGACACTCTAAACAATCCTCTAATTCGTTCACTAAACGTGCATTTGTCTCGAAACAGCGGCGCATTTCTCAATTGAGTTCGCTAAGTTTGAAACATGGAAGAGTGAAGGTTACAGAGAAATAGACAAAGGACTAATTCCTCTAAATCTATTATATTATTGAGAATTCTAGAAAAAAATTATAAAAATCTAAAAGTCATATAAAATTTATAAAATCGAAAAGAAACTTTTCTATGTTCATATTTGATTGTATTTATCGTGAATGTATAGTAATTTGGTTCTGTATTCATAACATAGATCTATCACACGACTGCTCAACAAGCTGATCGTCGATCAGTGGCTTGTCGAACACTGCTAACATCGGCTCATTGTAATCACTCTTCCACATCCAATTCAATTGGCATTGTTGAACCACAAGTAGCCGCACCACTCAGATTTGTCAAATCTCACCAAAATACGCTGAGGTAATGCATTTATAAATAGTGGGCTAAACATTGTGTTAACACCCAAATGATAACTAGTAAGCGTCGCCAGGTGAGGTCTGCGCGGTGCGAGCCCAACCTTCTGTTGACGAGATTGTCGCGGTAAGGGTCCCGCGGCTGCCGCTTCATGATATCAGACTCGGGCGCCTCGTACGCCAATGATATAGCAGGCACCTTCGGTAACACCAAGCATTTAGACAAACCAGCACACGCGAGTCGACCGAGCGGCGCTCGCGTCGACCACACTTAACATATACATACAAATACACAGATACACCAATGTCGCCGCCGCGGCCCGCGCTACACATCGTACACCAACACAACTGGGTACCAATATACAGTACACACCGTGGGAAAACGCTATGTATTATACATACTTAAATATATCACTCATAATTTTGCTAATAAATGTTCAAATAGAAAAATTGGCGTGATGGAAACATTAAACTATTTTAGCTCTTTTATCGACCTTAAGAAGATAGTAATAAAATACAGTAAAATAACTACTCTAGTGACAGTAGGTACAAAATATAAGCCCTAGCAGCGTATTGTCAATCAATATTACGTAGTCATATAATATAAATATGTGTTACTGCCGCCTAGCGTAAGTTTATGATGGAGACCTAATTTGGTATTATGCTATACGATGTGGTGTCATGAAGCCAGTAGTGTGACGTGGTAAAGATAGAATGATCAAAAATGTCGACTGTGAAAAAAATAGTGTGTTATGGGTGTGCATGGAGAACATGAGAGGTAAGAACGCATGAGAAAGACAAAATACGATATAGAAATAAATAATATTAGAAGGCGTGTTAGTTAATAAATCGACAACATGACGGTACATGCACGAGAGACAATGACAGAGACGAAAATACACCGAACACTTACCTTGCGCAAGGCGACACATATACGAATAATAAACGACAGATAACAAAAAGTGTAAGTGTTAACATGAAACATTAAAACGACAAAGTGAACGTTGGAACAACGCGTTTGCGCTGGCGCCGCGCACGACACGGGTCTGTCGAGGCGAAACGCGTTGCTCCACTACGACACCAAGCTACATACGTTAGTACAAAGAAGGAAGGAGAGTCGTTAGTAGAAAAAATTTTTAAAAGACAACGCAAGGCAGAAAGTTAGGAGCGGTGCGTTGGTCGCCTTCAATATCCACACACAGAGCTATCGAGCGGTGTTCCTACGGGGCACCGTTCACACACTGCAGGCAACAACCAAACCTCAATATTGAAGACTATCGTACACGTGGTAGCAAGCAATTAGCGTATAGAATAATATCTTTGAACGAGTCGGATGTCACTCGTGATGTTTTACCTCTCGTTAACGAGTTTATCTGTGAAAGGGTTACGCGGCTGTCGCTTCATTATGTCAGATTCGGCCTCCTCGTAAGCCAGGGAAATGGCGGGCACCTACACAAACACTAGCCATGTGAGCGCGCGTCCGCGAACGTGCGCACGCACGCACGCGCATGCGCACGCACACGCACGCGCACGCACGGCCCCGCACACGCTCCGCGCAAGCGAGGTGCATCAGGTCACTCACACAACACTCAACACTTAGCAAGCGCTCGCGACCATACGCCACACTCCCACACTACAGCTCTACAGCGAGCGTGCCAGCACCCACCACTCACACGGAAGCCTCCGGCGTATGCTCGCGATCACTTGTCGCTTAATACTAATCAACAAAACATAATTAAACACAAATTTTAAATTATGAAATGACTTCGGTGATGGCTGGTACCGGATCTCGGTCACGATGTGAAACTTAACAAAATTAACCGAATGACTTGTGTGTGAATGACAATTTAACGTCACGACGATCGTATTCAATTGTTTGATGGTGAGGGGATGATATGACGATGACTGTGGGTACTCGGTGTGTTGTGTCTGTCTTAACTGTATTGATCGTAACCTGGGGCATGCGACCACCGTGATGGTATCCCGTACTGCGGTTCATCAAATGCACTCCACATTATTAGAACAAACAAAACACATTTGCCTTGTTACTCCGTTGTCGTTCTATTTCGGCGGGGACGTTGGTATTTACAAGTCATGACAGTAATTCGGTACATTTTGGATAGTTAGTCCGACGCAATTTTTTTTAGTAGAAACATGCATTCCACATTTTATTAAATTGTAACAAAAACATTTTTTTACATATTTCACATAACGGCGGCAACGTCAATTTGTAAAGCATATATAAATTTTAATTTCTTACTGTTGCAGTTATGTGAAATAGTAAAGGTTAGTTTGAACACCCGGATCGCGGCGTTATCGAGACAACATCAGCGTTATTAGCTTTTATCATTAGAATGACGGCAACACATTATGAAATACTCAATAAAGACCTCTCATTGACAAGTTTGTCGCAAAATGGGTTCCTAGGGGGGCGTTTCATTATGTCCGCCTCGGCCGCTTCGTATGCGAGCGCAATCGCTGGTACCTATTGTCAACAACTTATTGAATTATAAATATTTACGTGATCCTCATCGCCTCTGGAAGTTTAAGGAAAATAAGCAACTAATAGCAGTAACACATCTTTTAAATAGAAATAATTCCAATTATTGAGTTACTGCTAGTAGCTGTATAATCTATTAAGTACATCCTACATTATTCTTACTATTCTTAACATTTTGAATTTCTTATACTGCAAGATTAGGCGAAGGTTGTGAGTAAGCAAAATTGATAATATTATAAGTTACTATAAATTAAATAGCTTTTCTAATATGGTGTATTTATTGTAGGCTTGTCAATGTTATCACTTTGTAACCTGAACTGTTTAGTAATAGTGACTGAAAATTGAGTCCTCTTTTCATCTCTATTTCAATAGTAGACATCGAATCTACTGTTTGTATGTTTTGTAACAAAACATAATTTTATTTATTTACAACTTGTCTCTGTATATATTTCATTATTACCCTACCCCTCTTGCAGTATAAAAGAAGCTAAGATCATAATTATACAAACATAGAGTGAAACTTACCATGTCAGTTCCCAAATCGATGCAGAGGATGGTTACGGTACCGAGGGGCAGGGGAATGTCGCAAAGGATGAACGCGAGGAAGGGAGAGATCTCGGGAATGTTCGAGGTGAGGGTGTAGGCGATGGATTTCTTCAAGTTGTCGAAAATCAATCGGCCTTCCTCAACGCCAGTCACGATAGACGCGAAGTTATCGTCCAGCAGAATCATGTCGGCGGCCTAAAAGTATAGCGGTTTTTACCATACAACATTGAATGAATAAATATTGGGTGTTTGTGTTACTGAATTCATGTTTTCATTGTTTTGATAGGTAAAGTTAAATTTTGCTTATTTTGTGAAACCACATGAGTAGAATTGTTTATTAAACTAAAAACAATAATAGGAATCGCTAAATTTGATATGAACATGTCAGATCTGAATTCTAAAATGTTCAAAATGTTATTGTAATAATATTTATCGAAAAGTATTTCTATTTATTTTGTATCATGTATTTGCATCAACGGTAACCACGGATCCTGCGACAGTTGCACTAACCTGTTTGGATACGTCAGAGCCGGCAATGCCCATGGCAACACCGATGTCAGCCTTCTTGAGGGCGGGCGAGTCGTTGACACCGTCGCCGGTGACAGCCACGATGGCGCCGAGGCGCTGGCAACCTTCCACGATGATCAGCTTCTGTTGCGGGGACGTGCGCGCGAACACGATCTCAGTGTGGAACCTGGGCAGATTTGAAGAGTTGAAGCTCTGGGTTATAGGTTTAGGAGACTTAAAAATTCATTATACGTGTAGGAAAGGTGTTTGGATGTGGTAACATTAAGGTGCTGTCAGTAGGAGGTTTTTGTAATTTTGATTCTGTTTTAACTATATTGAAATTACGTACTTAAGAATTTCGTCGAGCTGGTCAGAGTTGAGTTCCCTGAGTTCAGTTCCGTGGACGACGGCGGCCTTGGCTTCGCGGGGGTTCACTTCGGATACAGGAATGTTCAGGCGGGCGGCAATGTCTTCAACAGTTTCGTTACCTTCAGAAATGATTCCTACAGATTTGGCAATAGCCTTGGCAGTGATAGGGTGATCACCAGTTACCATGATGACCTGGAAAACGCATGTTTGGTGAGTAGATGCTTCTACTGAAGACTGAATTTGGAATTGATCTTTATTTAGGTTACCTTAATTCCAGCAGATCGGCACTTAGCAACAGCGTCAGGTACGGCAGCACGGGGAGGATCAATCATACTCATGAGGCCGACGAAACGAAGGTTCTCCAGAGGGAAGTTGGGGTCGTCGGTGTTGAACTTGTAGCCGATGGGGTATTTGTCTGATGGCAGTTGCAAGTCGCAGAAACCGAGTACACGCTCACCAAGACCTCCCAATTCCAAGTAGGCGTTGTTGAAAGCTTCCTTCATTTCCTCATCCAGGACCTAGTAAAATATAACAATAAAGAAATTAGATGCCGACAAATAAAGATGTTTGAATTGAATATTTGTTTCATCTCACATACTTTTTCCTTTCCTCCGATGAAAATAGTGCTGCAGCGTTCAAGAATCCTTTCGGGGGCACCCTTCATGACAAGCAAGTGGCGAGGATCGCTAGGGTCATCGCTCTCATGGATGGACACCTGGTACTTATTGGTAGAATTGAAGGGAATCTCGCATACTTTCTTGTTACGTTTCCTGATCGACATGACATCTCCGAGCGCAAGTTCCATACATTTCAACAGAGCAGCTTCGGAAGCATCACCGGCAACTTCCTTCTTCAGAATAGGTACGCCTTCCTGACCACCTTTGAATTCAGCTCGGTTGCAAAGAGTAGCAATCTTAGCGAGGGCCTTGAATCCGGGGCTGGTGCGGTCTAATAAGAAGAGATAATGTGTATTGTATTGCAGCCGTTGGTAACAGAATGTCTAATTGAAGTTAAGGTAGCTATGTATCCCGAAGCATATTTGATGACATTTAAAGGGGCAATAGGACCTACCATACTGTACTCCAGATTGATCTTCAGTGGTATCAGCTTCGATGATCTGGTTATCGAACCACATGTGAGCGACAGTCATCCTGTTCTGGGTCAGGGTTCCGGTCTTGTCCGAGCAGATGGTCGACGTGGATCCCAGGGTCTCTACGGCTTCCAAATTCTTTACCAGGCAGTTCTTTGAGGCCATTCGCTTGGCAGTGAGAGTCAGACATACTGTGACAGTGGCCAGTAAACCTTCGGGTACGTTGGCTACGATAATACCTGTTCAAGATTATATTTCTTATGAATATACGAACTATTTATAATAAAATTTGTTTGTAAATAATACGTTGGTAATTCAACAAACCGATCAAGAAGATGACAGCGTCCAGCCAGTGGTAGCCGAGGATAAAGGCAATAAGGAAGAAGGTAACACCGAGGAACACGGCGACACCAGTAATCAAGTGGATGAAGTGGTGGATTTCCTTGGCGATGGGGGTTTCTCCAGTGTCCAAACCAGAAGCCAGACCAGCGATACGACCCATGACCTGATTGAGAAACCATTGTTACATATACTAATGCTACCATGTGTTTTAGAACGCGCAATTTCAAATCATATCTCGATAGAACAGCGTTTATTTTAAGCATGGGAAGGTTTTTTTCTATAATCACCGTATTGTCACCACAGCAGATAACGATTCCCTTAGCGGTGCCCTCAACAGCGTTGGTGGAGAAGAATGCCAAGTTCTTGGTTTCCAATGGGTTCTCGTTGGTGAACTCAGGGCCACGGGACTGGGGTTCTGATTCTCCGGTTAAACTGGAGTTGTCCACTTTGAATCCTCGGGATTCGATGATACGGATATCAGCTGGGATACGGTCGCCAAATTTAACCTGAAGGAAGATATGAAGATTGTATTTGTGTGTCCGTTATTATTACTATGGAGTATTGAAACAAACAGAGTTAATTGCATATCTCTGCGAACCTCGACAATGTCGCCAAGTACAAGATCTTCAGCGCGGAGCGTCAGTTTCTCGCCTTCGCGGATGACGGTGGCAAACTGGGGGACCATGTTTTTGAAGGATTCCATAATCTTGGACGACTTGCTTTCCTGATAGTATGAGAATATGCCCGTAACGATCACGACAGCTGCCAATACAATGCCAAGGTACAAGTTATCATCGGAGGGTTCTTCTACGGTACTCGCCTGGAATATACAAATATAGTTTTAGTATCGAAATGTTGAGAGTATTCATTCAGTGCTACAAAATAATTTTATTGCAATCTTCACGTACTCTTCGATATAAGATTCGCAGAAATTTAGGGATAATGCATGCGATAGACTATGCTCTGTCACTCACCTGGATTCCGTATGCAATAAAACAAAGAATAGCACCAATCCACAGTAATAACGCGAAACCGCCAAACAGATTTTTACAAAACTTCACCCATTCGGGTGTCTGTTTGGGTGGTGTGAGTGCGTTTGGACCGTCTCGTTCAAGATTCTCTTTCGCTTTTGCGTGACTAAGGCCCTGGAAATAATTAAAGCGTTGTATGAATTTGAACTGCTTATTCAATTTAAATTTACAGTAGTAGTGGGCGTTTTCCTTACATTTTCTGGGTGTGTTTGAAATCTTTGGTAAAGTTCCTCCGGTGTTACTTTGTGATAATCGATGTCCAACTCCTGTTTGAGATCTTCTAAATCTCCTGGTTTCCGTTTTTTCGCGGGAGGTTTCCGGCGGGTCTGCAACATCGCGTTGTCAAATTAACAGGTTATTTTGTGCAGTTGCTTGCAATACTCTAAAATACATCTATATTTAAATTAGTTTTTAATCTTAATACTATGAGCAAAATTAAAACATAAAGGATGCATTACAATGCTCTCAAAAATACATAGCATGCGGTGTGACGATGATTACAGATGCTTCGCGTTCCAACGAGCGCTGTCATCAACCCTCACTTTGGTGGTATGTATGAAAGATGGTAACGAAAATAAAAACCTTGTACTGCCCGTCAGCTGTTCTATTGTCGTCCTTAATGGGTCCGATGGTGGCGACGCGGTACGAGTCGGTACGGCCATGCTGTAAACACAACTAGGGGCTAGACACATTCTACAAGGCGGCCCTATGGGCCATGCGATGGATGATGGTGAACACAAGTTACGATTTCGCATGATGATCACTTCAAACATACAGATGAATACAATCATATGTGAACGGACCATGCAAAATCGAAACTTCAAAACAAAAACAGTAATCAAGAAACTTGACTTCATTATACAAGATGTTAAAACAAACAATTAATTTTCAAATGAAATCAAATGTCTTAATGTAAAAACAACAAAAATATTGATAGCACTTATCAGAAGAGGACAGAAAGCTATGCACAGCACTTTATAGTGCTAATGAGTATTGCGATATCTATTATTTGTATGTATAAAAGCGAGATAAACGGGCAAATGGGTTTTGATTCGCAAGCAGCGAACAAAGGGGAGCATGTAGCATAACCTTGTCGAACAAAAGTGCACAGAGATGGTAGGGACCAGCTCAATGGCATTCAATTGATCTGAACTAGATGCGCGTGCGAACCTCACGGCAAACGTAAGGACACCCCACAAACACACATCTCTGTGCATGACTGCTTCGGCAAATTGAACTAGCTCTAAATATCCCTATTACATTTACAACATTGCAGAATGGTAAAATGCCAATTACTAAGCGATTTCTTAGTAAATATTCAAATATAAATAAATAGCATTTGAGTTAAGGTTTCCGTTGTTTCTTATTGGTTCTAAATATAGTTTACTGTATATGAGTTCTAAATCTTTCTATGCAATTACATTTGACTTGTTTGTGTTATCTTATACAAAATTACAAAGAAACTAAGTAACATTATGATTGCTTAAGTGAGGTCCACGAGTAAAGTACCACGGAGATCAAAATAATATACAATTCCGTCGAATTTAGTTAAGGTATTAAAATAAGTTAAAATTCGGAATTTGAACCAACCAATCTTATAATAAATTTTATTTGATTCAAAAGTACTAGAATGTTCGTTTAAAACAAAGGATTGTAACAGATCAGTTTTACAGTGTGAATCGAGAAAATGAAAGCACTCAACTTACGAGCAATGCAGAAAGTCTTACCATTGTGTCGGAAGGTTACAGGAAACTTCTAAGGTAATAAACTTGGTGTTGTGTGCAAAAGGGGAGCAATATCGTCCTGTTCTAAATGCGTCCGCGTTGCCGCTGCCGTAAACAAGTCAACCGTCGCCGTCGCTAATTGACAAACGTTTTCATAGCAGGCCTCATTAAACCGCGCCCTGAATTCCCGTGAAGGTTATCGGGAATTACGGGCGCGGAGGGATACACTGGCACATTTACGCGAAAACCGATTTTTGGGGAAGCAGCCTTTTCAGCAAGGAGCTCGTACGCGAACTAAACACAAACTAACCCAACGGAGGCTACAGCTGGAATAATAATTGAATGATATGGAATAAGACCGATTTAAACTTGAAACTAAGAGAGAAGGCGTGCGGGAGAGGCGGACGTCGCAGCCATGATCCTCCAGTTACATAAGCGGCGCGCACATCGAGCATGCGCACTGCGGACTTAACCCCCATTCGCTACCCTCGACATAAATAGCTAAAAGACAAGGTTGCCTCCCCGGTCCCCGGCGACCGCATTTATAATCTTTATAAAGGTTAAACCGGAATATCTGATGGAAAATCGAAACGGGTCTCGGCGTGAATAAAACGGCCCGTCGCTGTGGGGACACTTAACCCACTTTAAAAAAAATCAAGGACGCATTTGGGCAGGGACGGTCAATTACAAAGGGCGAAATGGTAGGGTGCGATGAAAGGATTTACATTGGGAATTTTATACAAGTGGAGTTGGTACCTTTACTTGAAGTGCACAAAAATATTGTATATACAAAATGGGAGTTATGAATTTACTTCGGGCTTATTCAGTGCTTTAAGAGAGATGTATGATTGAACGATGAGACACTATAGTACAACATAGACGACACAAGTTATTTACATGTTTGTACAATGCCAATAAAACAATAGCTATTGATGCAGCTCAATCGAACGAATGCGAATGTCAACGAGTCGCGACCGAAGTTTCATTGAGTCACACCTATAACTGCTTTATGCCGAAAAAATGTGGTTACTATCGTAGTAGACGCGTCATTACTGAATGGGACATTTATTTATACAGCAATGTGACGCGGCCAACGGACTCTCCCGATGGCATACGATTCCGTGCCAAATCACTATTATTATCTGACATAGGCTTTCTAACCGCCTAGATGACATGTGCAGCTGTCGTAAATTGGAATCCAATTGTACACAACACCGTGAGTGATACAGCATGTCATAACAGTCGGAAAATTGATCAGTTGCCGACCGAGAAACGTTTATTTTATCGTTATACATCAACGAGATTTGTGATGGATATTTTTTCCGGTGAAATCTTTTAGAGAACCTTGAATTACATTTAAACGTATTGCGTGTTTTGGCAAGTATAAATTATTGACAATATTTAAATCAGCTGGATCATTTGAAATCTTTTAAAACGTTGGAATTTTAGTGTTTATGCACCAATATAAACGGGAAATGTTGAGTATATTTGAATGGAAACGCATTCATTAATTCAACTATTGGGCCTTAATAAATTGAGCCTACACTACTACTAGGTAGGTAGGTCAATCATTGAAGAGTGCAAAGTGAACATTAGCTAACAATAGATAAGTACGAAAGTTGAAAATAGTTTGG
This sequence comes from Hyles euphorbiae, assembly GCA_023078785.2. Taxonomy (NCBI): domain Eukaryota; kingdom Metazoa; phylum Arthropoda; class Insecta; order Lepidoptera; family Sphingidae; genus Hyles; species Hyles euphorbiae. Next base: position 6,227,705 of record CM041053.1, read on the forward strand.
ATAACCTTTGGGTGCTTTATCTGGACGACCACAATGTCAGTTACTTATTTTTAAACTAATAAGACACGATAAATTAGGAACCCGAGTGAATGAGATGATGTTCACTGGTTGGGACTGAAGAACAATTGAAGCACTGAACTGATGGATGTTGTCAAAGAGTACTAAGTTACGTAATGCACTATTTTTTAAAAGTTTTTTTCGAACACCACTAACACAAGTCCTTTAGCCACAGAAGAAAACCGGAGCGGACACGTTCCTCCACGATATCCGGGTACCGACTGAGCTGGAGGAAGCATGCATAGAACTCCAGACCGAGGGTATCGATCCAGGAATTTCCCAAAATTAGGTCGACGGCTTAATGACCATAAAAGTTAATTACATACAGAACCACAAAAATTAGGTCTTACTAATGCGTTATTGATTGGTGACGCAGTGCGGGGTAATATACTTAATCCAGTTCAGGTTAATTTCTATAGTGCCACCAATCACAGGTATGGAACAATGCACAATTATGTAACACGTGCTACTATACTCTTTTTAAACATCTGGGACCTATTCCAACTGGGTTTAAATTTACTTAAATTGACAGGGAGTCCTTGATGTTGTTGCAGTTCAGAGACTTCAAGGAAACTGAACCGCATTGGTGAAAATAATTGAATTTAATGAAGTACCAACTGGAATCGGAAAGAGAATAGAGAGAGCTAGATGACTAATGGCATTTGCGAAATGTTTTACACCAAAGTCTAGGTCTAATATCCTAATTGATGCGTGCTGTCGTCATAAAGGATAAAGGAAATACACCAATAGAACGCCGGTACTCTATGCGATTTAAATGACATAATGACAAAGCAATTTTCTAATAAACCTTCGGCGCTCTTATAGTCGTGTCCGAAGCACGGTCGACTCCCGCGACAACCTGTTACCTACTTCCTTCAGATCACCTAGCGAGGTCTCTTCACCTTCACACACACATGCGCGCTCACTCCCTCTAGTATTTGCAACTAGACACGAGTATGTTTCAGAATACACTGATGTGAGAGGAACGGAAACTATTGAATACGACTTTATACCACTGGATGAAACTTAAGTTAAAATTGATTGGATTGTTTAGAATACCGAGCACGATCCGCACAGGAGCTGCTCCCGGATGCGACTGAGCTGCAGAAGGGGTGTACCGAGGTACATCCAAAAAAATTGGCACAGATGACAATAAATTACCAAATTGGTGCCAAGCTCCACGAAGGCTCACTTGGTAACCCGACTTATATCTGGACACTCAAGCGCTTCCGCGCAGAAGGCAAGGGCCATTAAAAATATGAATTCCAACGGTTCAATTTAAATTTAGATGCCCGAACAATTTATCGATTTCCCGATACATAAAACCCGATTGAAATCTAGATTCAGACGATTTAAATTTTTTCAAGTTTATTTGATGAATGAAAAGAAAATCCCGTGATCCGCCTGAGTAATATCGAAATGAAATGCATTTGATTAGCTAATATGAAAATCGGATATGCATGAACCTCGATTGTGTTCCGCTGTGACAATGTGTGGTAAAATGGAACTACTCGCTATATATTGTGTTTTTTTGTAACTTGCAATCGACCGCAAAATTTTAAATGTATTTAAAGGTGTGGTTCCTTTTGGAGTTGGGATGAAAATGTCCGATATTGAGGAAGCGGTCCAGCGACACCAAAAGACTGGTGTCCTGCGCTTCACACAGATCGATACGGGCGAGTTACGCAACCTGCTCGGCGGCGTCTCCAATATATTGCTCCCTCTTTATTCTTTTCAATATTTTATCTACGTGCTATATCTACATTACGAATATAAATTAAATACTACACTATTACATTAATTTACACAAAATTTGTAAAAAAATATATAAGCGATCCCAAAGAAATTAAAGCAGTTTAAGTTTTCTTCACACGTGAAAGGAAATCGCAGCATCTACGTGCGCAAGATAAGAGCTTAGATTTTTAAAATACGAACAAAGGATCGGATCGTGCAAATAAATCTTTAGTGCAAAATTACTGAGTTAGGCATACGACATGTAACAAAAGCACCGTTCTCAAGCAGTTGGACACATCGATCGCCCGACCAATTTACCTTTCCGCACTCAACGTCTGTGACATGCACTTAACACCTTCACGAAAGCACTGTTTCGCTGGACGGTGCTCGCGACTACTAAGGCTAAGGCAAGCACTACTGCAAGCACTGCACTCACCTCGCCCATTTTCGCTAGTCTTTATGTAAAGGCGGATAAAAGTGAACAAGCCGCCTCTGGGGTCTCGCCTTTTTCCCTCAACGGAACGGGGTGGGTCGTAGTTAGTTCTGCAACAACGGGAACCTTATGGTATCCTCGACCGAACGAAAAACTTAAAAATTATGTGCGCTTCACGTTGTTTCCCGTCGCACGGCACTGGGGCTATGTCATCGTGGTACTAAACTAAAACCCGGTATGAGAGAGCCAGGCGCGGAGAGCGCGACGTTCGGTGGCCTGCTTCGGGCGGCGACTGACGGTGGGGCCGGCGCGTATTGAGCCGACGGCGCACTGACGTCACACTGCGTCACGACGCCAGCGCCGCCGCTCCAGCGTCGCGCGCACCCTACCGCGCATGCCGCGCCGCCCTTCACCCCCGCACACCCCGCACCCGCCACACCGCCGCGACCCGCCATCGCCCCGGCACCCGCCCCGCTCGTAACCTTCCACAACCGGTACGTTGACAGCCTCTCCTGATCGACAAGCTTTCCGCCGATGCACGGACACTGCCGACCTCTCCACGCCCGATACCCCCCATATAAACTTTATGATGCCCGATAAATTCTTTATGATTTCAGCTTTAATTTATTTCAAATAAAGCTGCGATCTGACACATCAAAGCTAACTAGCTATCCAGAATATCTTACGTATTGAGCTTATGTCTTGAGCGACTAGGTCGGTAGGTGGCGACCACTGGAAAACCTAAGCGACACGCCCTACGCTACTCTTCGTATTGAGAAAATGCTGTTGGAAAGTACAATGTTATAGATAACCGCAAATGTTTGATCACGCTATATGAGCCTGGTAGTATTCTTATATAGATACAGACACTACTTCATAGGTTTTCATTTAAACGATGCTAAACTCGTAAAGCTTTGCCTAAGTTTACGTTTTGGTGGCCAGTAATGCGCCTTGATGGTGAATTTATACGGGCCAGTTTTATTGCAGCAGCATTATAATAATGTCATAACCTCCGAATATACATAAATAAATTGGAGCCGTAAATGTTTTATGCGTAGCTGCATCTTCTTATCAAATGACTAGTACCGTCTGTTGAAAATTGAAAGGAGTATAGTCCAGCTTAAGGGAAAAACCCACGTACCAGCGAAAACGGTACTTCAGTCCGTTTACTCCAAGAATATTAAATGCGCCGTCTACATGGAGACAGAGCGCACACACAAGGCAGGGCGATGAATTTTTCATTGCACCGAGGAACAGACAGTGCATTTACATTTATATTTAGATAATCAATAAAGTTAATTGCCACCTGACTCTTTGCGGCATATTCGCTACAGCCGAGTACTAGTGCTCGATTGTGTATCTAGGACGAGGTGAATTATAAATGGGAAATGAAAGTCTATAACACATATTAAAAAATCATGAAAACTGACCTATACAGATTATGGCGCTAGCCTTTGTGAAAACATTTCGAGCTTTATAGTTTTATTTTAACACAAGATCAAAAGGATATTAAGTCTTAAAAAATTTAGTACTTTGTATAAGACGTTTAATCCGACTACGAATACGCTATGTCTGAAATAAATTATAAACATTGTTTCGATAAATCCTCTTTCTAAAAACGTTACTTAACACGCAAACGCTTATATTAATAATCGTAGAGGCCGTGACGTAACAAAGGGTTTTAATCCGGTTGATTACACAAAAACTAATCATAACTATGGTGCGAGCACATTGTAACTAGTTTAATGAGATCGCATAGAGTATGGAGGCAAGTACTCGCCGCGTTGTAATAACCTACCGTTGTTTCAAAGGGTTAAACAAAGCTATAAACGCTATACTTTTACATGTGTACATGTGAAACTAGTTTAATTAATCCGCGATTTTAATAACGCGGCCCAAAAGTGGTTCATCAAAGAACTGAAATGTTATTGACGCGTTATGAGTAACACAAACCAAACTTTAATGAAATTTCAGCTGTACGGTAAATTGCGAGCCTGTGCAACCTGGAACTAAAAGAGATGCGTGCCCGATGTAATATTACCTACGTATCAAGCTAGTGGATAATTAAAAGGCAGCAAGCGTTGGAGGACGCTCCACACTGCATGACCAGCAAAGAACGCCTCGCTTCTACTTGAACACGAAATAGCACATACATGCCACCTGAGATGAGGACGTCGTTAAGATCGAATGTTCTTTCAACAAAAACAAAAAAAATCCTTCCGTGCTCAATTCCACGCGCCTAGTAGAAACGTACATTGTATTTTAAATTATTTTAAAGTTGGAATTTTTAACGGTAGTAGTAAATGTAGTGAAGCAATGGTGGCTACATTTTATTCGCAATCTCGTGCAGTCTATGCCTCCACGGTACAATAAAACGCAAAGTTGCACACTTTTCAATTTCAGCATCCGTCGTGGCCTGGCTGTGCGCTTATTTTTCATTTTACCAGGTCTGGACTGGAACGGTTAAACAAAAGGATTTTTCTTCTCATTGTTTTCAGACGATCTGTGGTCGGGGGTTTCATGTGTTTTGCAAGATAATGTGCTCCGCTCATCCTATCGCATCGTTACTTACACATTGAATACAATGCATGACACATACCTACTGGGAAAGTGGACCTTAACTGACGTATATTAATAGTAATCTACTTTAATTGAAAGTAAGGAATCCTTAGTTGCATCAGGTATAAATAAAATGTAGTGTCGATATGCCGTACAGATAAAAGAGAATATTTCAGTAAATTGTATTAGCTGATGTCAAAATATTAAAACCTCGGTAATTACAAAAGGAGATAATTCAATGCGAGCATGATTGATATATTATGTAAAGGCATTTGTATCGGGAGAACGAGGCAGCGGACCATTCCTTCTCCGTGAAGGACCGCCTGATATGAAAATTCGTCGTGGTGCGGTTGGCGGGGTGGTGGCGCGGGCGGCGCGGGGAGTGGCGCGGGGCGCGGGGCCGGGCGGGCTGGTGTCGGCGAAGGGGTGCTTGGTTTGAGGGCGGAGGGTGCACGAGGCTCTATTTGGGTCACCCCGGGCGTCATTCCCCACGATCAATAGTGGAGTCGGCGCGCGCCGTCTACCATCTCGCTCGCCCGCCGCCGGTTACCTAACGCGTCTCGCACACACTTCCATGGGAATTAATTATTTTCCAAATCGCCTTATATGATCTCCTAGGACGAGACTGATCACTAGTATGAAAAGATTATTCCTATTAGTCGAATGCTACACATTGACAATCACAATAATGCGACCCAATTTCCTTTAATCGTGGCCGCCGGGCACCGCCTTTCCTTTATCCAGGATGCTCTTTATCTAGGAGGGACGTAGCCGGTTGCGTATTATATAACAGAGAATCTAGATCAGGTGAAAAATCAAGCGAACTTATTTTAGCAAAGTTCCTCAAGAGGTGCATCATGAATTTATTCAAGAGCCGTCGTCGAAGTTGAATGTATGATAAAATAAATGGCCGGTGAATGCCGGCGCCCAAACGATTCATAATTATAAAAGTACCGTGGAAGCTTATAATGAGGTGTTCCGAGTCGAGGAGCGAACTGAAATGGGCGCATAAATATTACAGAGGAGCAGACTCGATGAGGTGGCGAATGTTAACTAGTTGAAATATCCAAGAGACCGCCCAACTGACTCGCTCAATACATTATACATGATCAAACCTTAGTTTAAGTCAATTTTACACACAAAACCCTCTGTACAATGGTAGGAAAAAGACAAACTGAAAGCTGGAAACAAAATTCCGAGCATTTGCATTTTGACTGGATCGCTATTGGCAAAACTTTTTACATTAAGCTCTAATGATTGAAAATCTTTTTCCCGATGGATAAAATAATTTAATGACGTGCAATGCCCATACTACAAAAATAACATTACCTATTATTACTAATGTGAGACATATAATTTAACCATGAACATATTTCGCCAATTCTCATTTAGTTAGCTCGAGCGAGTTTCTCATTTCTATAATTATGTATGGGAGCATACTCCTGTCTAAATTTCATACAACGTATGTGAGAACACTAAATCATCTATTGTTAGGTAAAGCGCTTATACCGCAATCCGCGTATTTCAGAAATAGCCTAGCCTAGAAAGTGTTGCGTCGGATCATAAGGTAAACGTGGACTACGTGAAGTACACAACATTAGGTAACGTGTAGATTTACGCCGCCAACCAAATTCGTTGCCAAAATGTGTCGATCATAAAACTCCCAAAATTATTCTAAACCACTACAACATCTTAGACTGGTTCATGAAACGTCAAGGCCAACATACAAACTACAAATATGTCCAAAACCGCGAGTTCTGCGGATCGTAGCGACTTTATGCCCTGGCACAGTACAATAAAAAACTCCTAGTTGCGTAACAGCGTTGTTACCTGCAGATACAATACCACCTGGCCAGACCTACTTATATTGAAACACTAAATCACAGTTTATCTAAATAATCGATACTGAAAATACATTTATCGGAAATGACGTTTCATACTTTAAAGTGAACAATGTTTTATGATAAAAGGTTGTATTCCGTAAAATCGACCGGCTTTCAAATAGAGTGCTCGATTTAGTTTGTTCTTCGGTCCGTAAAGGCCATTACACACAATAATAAAAATAAACACGAAGATGTTTCAACCAGTTCTGCTTTTTGCTAAATGTGATGTTTGTTACATCAAATAAACTGAGCATGTAATTATTTGAACAGATACGCTCATTTGATTAGCTTATATCTGACATTATCCGCACGCTGAGAACTTTATTCTTTCAATAAACGAATACATCTTTCATATGCTCGGTTCATACTTTTTATTATAATAGATTTCTTTACAGATGAATCATATGAAATGAAAAATTACCAAAGAAATATATGTGATTTTGTCACGCCGCGACGTTTTTACGAACACATTGATTAATGATATCTACTAAAGACAACATTAACACAGGTTTTATCTTAAGTTTGAAATCCAGTCCAAAGGTCATAAGCGTAACACAATTACTAATGAGAAAATCCTTATCGCTATAAAGTTCTGTATTAGTTTATCAAGGTATAGGCTCTTATTTCTAAGGCTGGTCAAAGTGGTCAGGCACCGCTTCAAACCGCCTCAAAGAAGATACGGCCGTCCGTAATCGATACCACATACAATGGACTTGTGTAAATATAACATTTCTATATTACACGGCATGCACTGTAGATGTGTCGGCTAAATAAGGCAATTACATTCTCAAGGACATTCGTCATACATGGAGGTCTATCTTCCACCCTAATAAATCCATTAGCTTGCGGTCTCGTTACAGTTGCCATGTTACCGCAATTTGCTTTGGGATACCGTGGCGGCAATCTCGTCGCATGAAGGTTTAATTTCCTCGTTTAAAAGCCTCTATATTTCACGTGCGATGTTAAACTGTGGCAACGGGGATCTCGATTTGTTAACGCAATGAACTGGGGGATAATAGTTTTACCTCACCTCGGGCCGAGCCGAGACGAGGTCAAAGTGAATAAACTGTCGAGTCAATTTCCGATATTAGATTTGCCTACAGGCAGGAGCCGACGGTATTCCGGATGTGGATCTATTTTATCTTGGCGCTGTGCATTCGACCGACGCGTTTCTACCATAATTGCTTTCGTATACTCCATAATTCCACTATTTTCATAGATTCATAAGACGATGGAGCTCGTAAACAGCTAATAAATACCTATTTCATTGTAATTTTGACGCCTCTTTTTATATTCAATGATAAGTGGTCGAGTAAATTACTACGTGTAGGTGTATAATAATTCCTGTCGCCAACAGGAGTATCAGTAGAGTCGCGTGAGGCAACACATTTTTATTCTTAGAGAATAAATATTTTTTTATTACATGGACACGTGTGTCACGTGTGGTGAAGCATTCTACTTCCCAACTTTTACCTTAATTGTGGGGTACAAATTGAATATAGACGCCCGTGCTCAAGAAATATTCTCAGCGGAAGCTCGATAAAATCAAAGAATTTTCCCGTAATGACATTTACCGACGCTGTAGAGGCGGGGAATCGCGTTAAACTCCCATATCCTGAGACATTAGAAGTAAATCTAGAACAGTCTCGCGTAGGGAGCGGCGAGCGCTCAGCCTTCGCGAAGGACGTCACTTCACTTACCGGGATCTCACGAAACATTTCAGTCAATGAAATTATTATAGAGTAAACAGAATATGAGCAAGTATAAATATTTGGCGTCACGGCCGTTGCTACGGCGGCCGCTGTTGATTCACACACTTCTCGCGTACGAGCTGAAGGTGAAGACGAAGGAAGTTTATTGGAATATGCACGTACTAACAGATAATATTTATAGTTCTCTGTAACAGTCTAAAAATTACTCTCGAATCTAACTGGTAGCTTCCATGACTACGGAGCCGTTTCACTCATACATACGAATCTTCGCTTTATTTCACTCAATCGAATATATCGCTTTGAAACTCAACCGACTGTTATATGAAAATTCAACACAATAAACGTTTCTTGAAAGAACGAGTCATAATAGAGACTTGAATTATTTACTGCAGGAACAAAGAACCGAGATATTCAGATATCAAACGGCATTTGAAATTGCCGAGCTGTGTCGATCAATAAGGGTAATTTGAAACTTATTGCCAAAGGGGTAGCGGGACTGGCGGATTACTCACTCACTACTCACAACTAAACCCTTCACAAACAAGACAAAGGAAACTGCAGCATTACGTAACTCGCCGCGTTACTAAACCGGATTTCAAAAACTATATAGTTAAGTGAACTTTTTGTGCAAAGGGAGAAATCTGGATAAGTGCTTAATAATGAGAATTAGCTAAAGTGGTTTAAAATTGAAATAAAAAAGTGCTTTTGGAGGATACGATAAAAATCGCTGGTAAATAGAAGTGTGGCGTGGATAAGTGAATATTAGCTACGTATACGAATTTTGAGAATACAACTTATCATTATTGAGTACATCAACGAAATTCGTGCAAATTGAATGCCATACTACACATACTACTAATGTAGCGAAAAAATAAACCGATACTTGATTTTTTTTTATTTCTTAGAATCCGATCCGACGGCTTCTCACCAGCTTTAAAGGAAACTCATAAATTACAATAGCCATACGCTAAAACCTGAAAGGAATGTGAAACAAGCGCAAGGATATTTTAATTTTGAATATCAACCGTGAATAAGGCATTGTTAAGTGCATGCGAGAATTACTGTACTCCACATAATTCAATTATGAGACTGACAGCTTGACACGACTACGAAGATTACTTACATCGGAACATAATAATGTTGCTAAACATAGTTTTAATCCAATTACTAATTCACCTTTGTTTTTAAGTTAGAAAACAGCTACACCGTACACGTGCAAAAATATCGTATACTTAAAATATCTAATGAAGGTTTCCTTGCGACGTTCTTGAATTACTTTAATAGTATAACACCATGTTCTTCAATATTGCATCGTCTGTTATCTAAAGTGGTTGAATGAACGGAATCAATGACATCGCTGTGCGCCGGTGATGGATCATGTGTATGCACAGAAACTAAGGGGCGGATCGATTCCGGTCGACGGCGATACGAGCCGGCCCAGGCAGGAACGCACCGGTCGCCTCGCAGACTTCCGTCCACCACCCGCATACGCACATCGCACACGATACACTAGCATGTACACATCATTTTCGTGTGGGCGAATACGCAAATAAATCGTGATTTACTCAAATAAAATATGATGACTGACAATTTGTACTACATGCGTCAATATGAAACGGAAAATCTTATACGGTTTTCCTTGACCTGCGAAAGAATTTTCAGTTAGATATATTTTCAGTTGCCTGACTACGGTCGGCGGTCGGCCCTTGCAAATTACTTCATTAAGGGCACAAGGTTTTCTGAACGATGCCGTGGAAAAGTTCGGTGGTCTTTCCTCATTACACGGCGTGTAACACGAGAACTGTGGATAAATTGCGCGTGGGTGTGTCTCATGAATGAAAATTCGCGCACAATCCTGACATGACAATGGCCGTTGGGCCTGGAGCGCCGGATTATACGTGTTTATAATTCAAATCGGAATACTCTAATTTGGACTAATGCTAATTACACTCGCTCGATGTGGACACGAGCAGCGACCGCAATGCTCTCAGCACAGATTTCTCGTTGACGCAATTTTGACACAGTAGAGATAATGAAATTCAAATTTTAATTCAGTGAGTAGAGTGAGAATTTATTCCATCATGTATAGTTAGTAGGATTTTTAAGGGAGTGTCCCCATAATTTTGAGGTTGGAAAATTGCCGATAATAGTCTTTTCCTACATATCTTAATTTCAAAAGCAGTTCTTTATGATAAGAATCACTCACTACACGTGGTAAAATAATGTTCATGTGTCCATATTTACACTAGAATATTGTATATTTAAATTGTCCATGATATCTATTACTTACAACATGAATCACTTTAATTAAACAGTACCTAGTGTTTTATATGTACGCCGATGTATATTAAGCATAATGTGATACAGACCACGAATTTAGAAATTTATAACGATTGAATGATTAAACATGGCAACAAAAAATAGCACATATTTTTCACGCGTAATTCGCAACAAGATTGAAGACTACCGGGGCATCGAACAAAATTTATGCGTGTTGCTATTTTCAACACGTTCTCAGCGTACATTATTATTTCAATAAATGAAATGCGCTTGTATCAAAGAGCGGCGCAGTAAATCAAATGAGATTTATAAAAGCGCCACTGCTGCCTCGAAGAATTGCAGATTTAATTTCTCCCGTAGCTTTGCCGCATTCTCAGCGGCTTTTAAATGGGAATGTTTAGTTACGAAATCTTATTTTTTCTTTTATGAAAATGAAAAAGAAATGCGCGCAAATATGCTCTCATATAAATTGAGCAGTCGGCAGCGAGGAAATCAAGTTTACAAGTTTCACTTAAGTAATTATATACAGGGAAAAACAAAAAAATGGGAGTTTACATGTATGTATGTAAAATATAAGTACATAAAGTTACCTACGCCTATATTCCACTGAGAAAAAAAACTTAATTTTCTTTAAAAATGGATTGATAGATTTTTACTCTACACAATCCGAGCTTAAACATTGAGTATAGCAGTCAGTTACGCAATAATTGATCTGCCAGGTACGCAATAATATGAAAAACCTCAAAATTGACGCAAATTCAATAAAGCACAAAACGTTGAAAAATTGATGGTATTTACGCATGGACCTATGACGTATCTACTGTTTTTTTTTTGACCGACTTCAAAAGAGGAGGTAATCAATTCGACTGTTTTTTTTTTGTATGTTTGTTACGCGATTACGCCGGCAATTGTGAACCGATTGTGAAATATTTTTTTTGTCGGAAAGCATGATATACAGGGTTGGTCCCATATAAAATTGGTGAAGACCTGATGAATATCTTAGGATCTGCCGACCAGAACTCCTCAAAATTAAACGGTCCAGCATTAATTCTTTTTGCGTTAAATTAAGTGTAAGTATATTATTACAAAGGGTGGGTGAAAATGGGAAAAGGGTGGGGGTGGGGGGTAGAAAATAGGTACAATTGTTAATACTCAATATCTCCGGCAATTCTTAACCGACTTAAAAATAACTTTTTTGTCAAAGAGTATTATATGATAGGATAGACCAAAAAAAAATTGTGAAGACCTGATGAATATCTTTGGACCTGAAGGGCAGAACTCCTCAAAATTGAACAGTACAGCAATAATTCTTTTTACATTAGGTTCAGTATAAGTTTATTACTACAAGGGGGGGGGGGGGATGGAAAGTAGAAAGGGGCGTGGGAAGGGGGGGGGGGGGGTATATTTACAAATATAAATACTAAATATCTGCGACAATAAATAAATGATTTTAAATAACTTTTCTTCGGAACGAATTATACATAATGTTGGTCACATAAAATATGGTGATGATCTGATGAATAGGTACATATCTGGAGAGCAGACCTCCACAAAACTTTGCAGAAACGCAATGTTTTTTCGTCCATTAGGTTAAATATATGTGTTTTATTAAAAATAGGAAGTGAAGAAGATGTAGAGGTGAGGGGGTAACGAATGATTACCACGCATAAGTGTACTCAATATCTCTAGCAGGTTGAGCCGATTTTAGTATTTTCTTTATCATAAAAACGAAATGACAGTGTAGCTTCCTTAAAAATCATAAAATATTAATTTTCGTTTTTGAAATTATAAAGGATCACAATGGTTCATTTTTTATATACATTGATTCCAGTTTTCATTATATGATTACCTTTGGCATCATTACAATGCTTATGAAAACTAAAAAGTAATAAATAAAATAACTTAATTAAAAATTAAAAGACCGACTTCAATGTGGACTACAAAGTAATAAATAATATATATTTCATTGTGCTAGTACACATTGATTAATTTTCTTATTGACTAGACTAGCCTACAAATCTTAAATACGTAATATTTTGAAGGCGGGTCGCCAAGTGACGAACACGACGACCTACACTTAAATTTAATTTGCGTAAAACATCCTAGCGAAAAACACGCAATATTAATTTGTCTTAATCTATATAAACTCACGCCATTTTCCCAGAAGGGGTATGCAGAGATTCTCCTGGTAACCAGGACACCCACGTTACGCCTTGCGTGTTTTGTCCCTCAGTGTGATTGGGGACGAGAGTCTATATCGGGTGCAAATTCCAGTCCCTGTCCTGATAACTAATAGAAAAATCGCCCGTCCTTAATATATCAGCTCTTAATCAACATTGTTGAGCATCGGACTTATCTACAATCGAGGGAAACATACAAACTTAACAACCCTTCCCTTTCTTATACTTTCCTCACTATGATTCCTATCACTGTTAAAGTAATTGTATATAAATATGCAAGTGACTCCAATAAGTCAATGGTGTACCCTGGAGTTGAAATCCTTGACCACTGTATCTTTGATCGTATGCAATACATTAAAATTAGACCACACATATGACACATATTAATTCTATTAAAATTTCAACAAATATACACGTAGGATAAATATGTTAAATTAATTTGTTTCTAGTTTACATATGGACCTAACTGAGCGCCAACGATACATCTACAAGTAGGTAATATTCAACTGTGTTACATTACTTAAATTTGTTCTCGTTTGGCACTTGGCGACCCGCCTTCAAAATATTACGTATTTAAGATTTGTTGGCTAGTCTAGTCAATAAGAAAATTAATCAATGTGTACTAGCACAATGAAATATATATTATTTATTACTTTGTAGTGCACATTGAAGTCGGTCTTTTAATTTTTAATTAAGTTATTTTATTTTATAAACTTATTAATACTATAGCGGAAAGGACAATACAATAATATTTTTATTAATATTTTATTTGTTAAACATATTCAATTGAATAGCGTTGTAAATATACGCACAGAAACTGGGATACCGGCGTATATCTTATTACCCAGAAGTATAGGATATGGCTCCTGATACAAATATCGCAATATGTATAATTAATACTGATTAAACAATGTTTTGAAAATAACTGAGACCCAGAATCTTTAAAACGTCAGTATAAAGACTCCATTAGCGGCAGAAATCCGAATATTGAGTGACTTAAAACGTCATACTTAATACTTTAGCTAAAGAGAAGTCCTCTCAAAATGACTAGAAAGATCCAAACACGCGTTAAACTGAGAGGCGGTCCTTGACTTATTTGGAACAAGTGAATTTCCCAAGGACGACGAAGGTCATGCGATATCCACCAGAGGGTAACCGGCGGCCCTTATACAATATGGATGTCTACGTTTGCGGAGGCCATTAAAATGTTTTCCGAGGGTTGTAAAATAAAGTTATTTTGCTTAAAAACATTTAGAGCACGTTTTCTTCTTCAGTTTTAAATGTAGTTATAGTAGTACCTTGAATGTCTTATTCAAGGTACAAAAATATGGAAATAAATAACATGGTCGTCTTCGTGCTCTTTTAAATAATGTATCACTATCTACACGAGTACTTTCAATTAATTAAATTACTCTAATAAAATACCACAATGTGTCCCAAATTTCAACTTATCAACGTAAAAGCTTAATTAAATCAGAGCGGTACTTTCCGACGAATTTAATCAAATTACTACGCCTCCGTGACGAGACTATGAATTTCAAAACATTCAATTATTGTCACTTTTACAAATGTATTCATTCAGATAAGCCGATTTCGGTGGTTTTACATTTTATATCCAATTGCGCACATGAATAAAAAGTTTCGTATAATGACGCCCATAAATTCATCTAAAACACAGCGTTCATGCATAATTCAACATACGCAAAATTCCACAATGCTTGCTCAAAAGATCATAAATTACATATGCATGAAAACTCTGGCTGGTAAATAAAAAGCAATGCCTTTCCCGCTGCACACAGCAAAACTTAAATTGGTACAGACGGACAAAACGTTAGTCACAATCGCCAGAGTGGATAGCGAGCACGTTGCAGTTAAAGCTGGATTTAATATCGGCCTTTGAACCTCTCCATCACGGTAATCTGGCACAGGCGTAACTAGTGACTCAGAGGAAAAGGACTGTTTAGGTTTGTTAATTCAAATTAAACGACATTATCCTAGGCTTGTCAACTTGAGTACAAACAAAAAATCCTCTCACGTTACACATCCTGCGATTAATTTCTTTACGTGTGAATAAATTTTAGGAAATTATGTAACATCATCCTTCGTGACGAATTTTGCTGTGAGGGTTAATTTAAATTTCGTAATCTATATATATAAAAGAAAGTCGTGTTAGTTACACTACTTATAACTCAAGAATGGGTGAACTGATTTGGCTGAAAATTGGTAGGGAGGTAGCTTAGAACCAGGAGAAGGACATAGGATACTTTTTATCATGTTCCCGGTTTCCCGAGTTTCTATTAGCTTATTAACATTTTCTCATACAAAATGTTCATGGGTTTGTAACTGTCAAACATTTAATGTTCATCCCGTCGATACGGTAAACTCTTCCCTCAAATTAAAAAACGTATTTAAATAAAGGTTTCGAATCGACAACATATATCCACAATATTCGATTAATGGCGTATTTTAGATTTTAAAGATGTAAATTAATGACAGTAATGAAAAGCGATTGACATTTAAATTGGTTGTCAAATATTAATGCATGCGTTCAGAAATTTATTTTGTGTAAACTAAAGAGAATATATTATAAAGCTACATAAATATAGGACAATAAAATTAATAATATTCACACGCAAGAAGTTTTACTTCTTTTCAAGATAGAATGTCACTTGAAAATGAAAAATCATTATTAAAATAACAATTTCACATAATTATGGAGAATATTGCCTGAGTTTTCAAATTAGGCGTTGCCTGTGTCTTCCCCCAAATATAATTGTTACTACATGAATGATTAATCATATTGTGTGTGTGTAAAAATGTGCTAATAATGTATGTTTTGTGTGAGTGTGCGTGCGTGTGTGTGAGTAAAAAGTAATGGCGTACTATTTTTGGAAAAACAGCATAGTGGGGGTGAAATAAGGGATGGAATATTGTATGGATAATCAAAACTGCTAAAGTGTTAAATGTAAAAGATTTATAAGGCACACTACTTGGATATGGATAAATGGGATATAATAGAGTGAGAGGCACGGGAGAGGACTGAGATAGCTGACAGATTTGATAGGAAGAAATGTAAATGCACGCTATAAGACGGTATGGATAATGAAGAGAAAGGATGGGACGTATAGGTACGTATCGGTAGGTACCTATAGCTTTGAATTATTTACTCTTTATGTAAATAATCTATAGACTGGACGGAGGGGAGTCAGAACCAAAATTTGTGGCCGCCATTTTGAACTTTTTTTGGTATTGATCCGATTGGTCTCGAAATCAATATCTGAGACACATTTTGTTCGAATAACCTAAATTTGGAGTCAGAATCGAAATTTTGTAGTTTGAACTTTTTTGCTATTGATCTGATTGGTTCCAAAATTGATATCTGAGGAACCCTTCGTTTAAATAATCTGAATACACAGTTGGAATCGGAAAATTTTGGCAGCCATTTTAAAGTATTTAGTTATTGGTCGGATTGTTTTTTTTATTGAAATGAGTAGCTAGACGAGCATGCATGACTTCACTTCACGCTTTTTTTGGGTAGGCAGAGGTGCAACCAGGATCTACGTTTTGTCATGTATTCGTCCCAGTTTGTGATAGGAAGCCTATCGCCATATCGATCACAAATTCCTGTTTTTTTTTTGCACCGAATTGCACCATTTATAAATAAATAACACCCAACCATACCATCGTAACAAAGTTAAGAAATTCAAATTTGGTATTTTACTGAGACATCGGGATAATGCACTATTGGTATAGATGTAATACTAGAAATTTCAGGTGTTGAGTGGAGTGAAAGAAGATCTCCACCCAGGCGAAGCTGGGCCGGGCCGCTAGTTTATTATATAATTTGTAATTCAGTATTTTTTTCGGCAGGAACTAATATGATTTAGACAACGCTTGGATCATAGATGTCTTGCTTGACCATCATATTGGGAGGGGAGCGGGAAAGATTAAGGATGGGAAAAGGAAAGGGGTATTGGGTATTCGGCACTTAACGAAAAAAACACAACAGCAAAGCTGTCGCTCAACGTCCATCTCCTCTGAAACAGTGGTACCGCCCCGGACGAACTTGCCTATTTAAGCTGAGTTATGATTGATATCAGCGTAGCTCTACTTTGAACTACCTACATATCCTCATTACAAATGTTATACAGATTTCAGATGCTACTATTAAATATTACAAATATAACGGTTTCACGCAAGAAACAGATGTTACACACCAAACAACTTCATACACGAAAAATATTACAGCAATTATTTATTATTTTTATGCACGTCGGTAACTATTCTGCGCCTGATGAGAACTGCATTAGTAACCCGAGAATCAACTGGAGATCATTTCTTTTATGCGTTTGTGATTTTTATTTTCGATGATTACATTTTGATTTTTGACTGATCATCGTCAAATAAATGCTACTATCGGCCCGGCTTCGCGTGGGTGCAGATACTTTGGTTTTAAATATTTAACCTCAACGTTACTGACGCACTTTTAACTTCCCACCCCATTCTTTTGAGTTTAGAGTACTGATATTTTTCAATTCCTTGCACATCCCACGGTAACACTACATTTAGTTGGGATAAAAAAGAGCCTATGTGTTCATCCAGGATGTCAGGCTACTTTCATACCAAATTTCATCAAAATTAGTCCAGCGGTTTGAGCGTGAAGAGGTAACAAACACACAAACTTTCGCATTTATTATATTAGTAGCGTTAGCATTAAATCACATGGTTCTGCAAACACCCGCAAAAAAAAAACTACGAATTTTAAACATTATCATTAAACATTACGAAGGAAGCCTTGATTTCCTTCTTTTCTCTTTCAAAGAGATGTAAAGAGCTTCCAAATACCCCGCTTTGGTATCTGTACTGTAGTATAAATTAAAACTAATCAGCAAAACGGTTTGCAGAGAAAGCAATACGATTCAAAGGAGATTTTCTCTGAATTCATTACCCTCGCGGAGTGCAGTCGATACCAAACGAAACCAGTCTTAAAGCATCTCTAGTTTGCATTGGCTCTCTAAATTAATTTAACTTCGCTATGACTTAACATATATTTTATGAATAGTTTCTTTGTTGAGTAGAATAGACCTTAAAATCATGGTTCTAAATTGTTTAGTCAAAAATATTTGTGTTTAAGACTAGGAGTAGAACAATATACATATTAATTTAGCCACTTTTAAACATTCCATGATATTAAACAATTGTGTTGATCATGACAAGATATTTATATCAGTACGGAATAACAGTAAAACTCGATTTCGGTTGATTATACCGTAACTATATGTATAATAAATTAAATGTATATACGTCAGACACTTTAACACACGCCTGTCAGTATTGTCAAGTGCAAAAAATATTCATTTCTCGTTACAAGGTTCCAAATTAGAGAATCACCGGTGAAACTAATTTGTCTTTCAGACTTATACGAATAAATATGCAGTATTTATTATTAAAACCTCGTTAGTAGTCTTAACTCTTAATTCATAGTTTATAGTAACCCAGCTTAGTGTATCTGAACTAGCGATTCTTCGAATGCCTTTGATCATCCATATCTGTTTACTCACACGCCAAACAAGCAATATATTTTTAATACGCAAACCAGACTTACTATTTGAGATTGGTGGCCTTATAAATATTATACTAAATTGGTTACTGTTGTAAAAGTAGTGTTGGTTTGAGTATGAGTGGAAGGAGAAATCCACGATAGTATGACAAGGAAAATATCGCACAAGAAAATTGCAACATAGGTCCAGTGTTTCAATAAAATAATAATAATAACTTATGAACTTATATTAGTATCACAACAATAATAAAATAAAAACAGGGCGCAATTTAGTAATCATAGGTACCCTACGTATGATCCTGTTTATACAGCCGAAAGTTAAGACAAAAGTCATGCAAATTACGCACTTATCGTAAACCAACAATCGGAACTGGTTTTCATTCCAATGTAATAAAATTATTCTGTTAATGCGGAAACTCATTCAGAAAGCAAAGAAAAATCCTCGAATGTATGTTGGTTTGCTTAAGATAATATAAAATATCAATAAAAATATTTCGAATACAAAGAACAGAGCAGTGAGCATTAAGTGAATACAATGTTAAAAGTTAAAACCATTGGACTAACGTCAGAAAGCAATTACACAACACATTTTCATGTCATATTTTATGAGATCCATTTTAATAGAAACTACTGAAGTAATTAAGTTTATTACTGTAGCTAACAACTCTGTATGTACAAAATCAAAACAATATTGCACATCTTAGGAATTTTAATAAAGAATAGTATAGACTGAGAAGCAAGAGATTTAAAAATTAAAAAAATAATGCACGTAGTATATCATAGTTATATCAAAATATGTAAATAAGGAAACCAAGATGCGAATTTCTATTAGGAGCTGCCAGAAATTATAAAAAAGATTAATGAGTTATTCATCAGCATATTTACTTCAATCTGGCTCCGAAGGATCAAAAAGAAACTCAACATTTTAAAATTCCCAAACCTTTAGTTAAACATCCATAACGCGGCACAATACTACTGCAAACATACAATTTGGCGCGATGTTGAAGTAGGGGGATGAATACGTGTGTACACATGTCACACAAGACAAGAGAAGGAGGACGATTTATGCCACGTTGAGTGTGCATTTATGAGGTTGTCTCCAACACGACCAAAGGCAAACATAATTACGCTCACTATGTTGACGAAGCTGCGATTAAATGTGCTTTATACTGATAAAATTGTGTACAATCTCAAATTTTGTGCAGCGTCTGTGCTAAAAGTTGTTTTGCAGTATGTCCTAAGAAACCAAATTAACTTTTAAATTTGGCTTTTTATATCTACATCTCATTTAATAAGTTCAACATGGTATTAGAAATATTACATTGTAGCATGTCTTATTTCCCTAATGCATCCAGATGTGTGATGATATAAAGAATCTCATTTAAATTCCACTATTCCCTCACATCTTCACATTCAACTTTGTCTGGAGCAAATTGAATTTCTGTTTCCATCTCCTTGTATATGACATTTTCAGCGTGTATTCAATTTGATATTACTGCAATTGTACGAAGCCCGGGGCGGGCGGGTGTCAAGCCATGTCAAAGTGTCTCGACGGCCGGTCCTATACACACCAGACTGAGTGTCGTCTTCCTATATTCAATTAACTTGACATTCAATGCTTGGGAATTCCAGTTTCACGTACATATCTATCCCTATTGTCGTTAATGGTACTTAACTTCCATATATAGCTACATTCCTTCACGATCTTTGTTTTTTTTTTAGTAAAAAATCCGTATTTTTTCCATTCGGTCAGAATCAAACGCGGAACAAACTTTTAACTTCAAAATTTACTATAAAAGATATCCTATTCGGTTTCTTCAACAAAGTCTGCCTTTACAGAAAAGTTACGTAACTCGTCCAACTGTCTGGTGAGTCTGATACGTGACACAACCCAGTTAAATTTCCGCAAATCTTATCTGAGTTAGTTGAAGATGTTCCAAAGTAATGTAGAAGTAGGATAGTACGGGTACAATCAATGTACTCTTGCAGTGTACGAGTCTGCGAGCGACTCGCGTAGTTATGTAACATTCAGCAGTCCTGTCTAATCAATACGAGGACGGCGGCGGGCACTTCATGCTGTAGCCTGTTAAAACAGGGCCAATGTACGGGGAAAAGCTCGGCACTCGCTCGCCTCCGACGAGATATCTTGGCGCCCATCTTGGCACACGTTCCGGCGTATTTCATGCAGACATTATAAGCTCATCGGGAAAATGTGTACACTACAACGCTAAAATTCAATAAACCGTAATCGATTTTATTATGGACCTAGTTTCCAATAGCGCCATAGCAACTCCTCCTTACGTAATGTTCAAACATCCGTCCATGCGATCAATAATACGTAAGGTGAGCTTTCGTTCACCGCCAGCATATGAGGATAGCCTTTTTCCATGGATTGCGGCCAATATTAAAATATACTTAAGTTCCGCAATGCATTATGTGGAATGATAACGCCATACTGTAAACTTTTTATTGACTGAAATAAAAACTATTGCCAATGTACTTTGGCTCTAAAAAGTAGTACTATGAAAGATTTACGATATTATATAGCAATGTTGGAATAAAAAGTGTCATAGTGTAGTTTATTACGAGAATTGGCAATGCGTTTTGGCAGAACAATAATAAACTGTTTCGTATATTGAGGTTTATGACAGATATAATAAGTTAATAAATTGTTGTTATTTAACGACTTTGTTTTAAATTTCATAGTTATCATAAATCATTAGTCATATTATTTATTAAAATAGACCTTTGTTGACGTAATTAGGCAAATCAAATGAATCCAATTATTTATTGTTTAAGAATATAGTTACCTACAAATAACTTACAATTAGCATAATTATCTTTAATTCTCATATTGCCTTGGTGAATTACGTCTTATGTTTATGAATGTAAGAAATACTTTTATTTAGTAATGGAGTATCATACTGCAATCCTCCATACATTTTTAATAAGTAAAAACAGAAAATATATATTTTATTAGAGTTTAGTTGAACATGTCTAATGTTTGTATCTTAACGATATTCTAAAATTTGTTTATGACGATGAGAAAGAATGGTAGCATATCAAAGCCATGTCTTAAAATAGTCAAACAACAACTGCCTTATTATAGGCAAAAATAAATATATATAGGCAAAAATAACAAAGAAAAGTCGTAAATAACGTAAAGGTCGCAAAAAATATTCAGGAAAACAAAAGCGTGAATAAATAAGGGATGAAAGTAGCAGTTTTATTCCATTCCTCCTGGAGATTGAACACCGCGAGGTCGTACTACATATACTCGTGTTATTTGCCAATAAATTCATTTCCCTTATAGGCCACGGTCTGGGCTGTTTTAGCATAAACGACGTGAACTAAATTTTCAGGGCCACCATAATAATATATTTTTTTGTAGAACAAGCCAATCGTAGGAAGGAAAATAATTTACATAACGAACCTCATTTCATTTCCATATTGTGTTTTGTTCAGAAATTGTTTTGGCTGTGTGAACAGATGTATTCTTAAAGTAATTTAGAAGCCCCAGCTGCATTCAGCTTGAGTGATTATTTTGGGCATAACTCGTCATCCTAAACATAAGATTTTAAAACTCATTATGTATAGTAGTTAATTAATTAATCAAGATTAACTTTTCTATCCCAAGATGATTCGAATTTCGATAGTAAGTACTAATGATTTTTGCGCTGTCTTTCAACCACAGGAACTACTGAAGAAGAAAATCATATCTCGTATATTCTTTATGGTAACAGCTATTTTAAATCTATACGAATTTGCAACTGATCCTATTCTGCGCAATCGACTAATGCAATGAACCAAGACTGTGACGATGGACGAGTGGAACGTAACCGTGTCAACGTCATACGCACGATCTCGTGTCATATACAAAGTGAAACTTGAAGGACGTTAACAACCCGCAGCCCGGCAACACGAGAGCATTAGAGCGATGACGCGCGCCACCCCCGGCGAACACACGTCGTTACGTGCGCATATCAACCGTAATGGGAACGTCGACGGGGATATAAACAACGTGTTCAAATATAATTTTCCTTTTCCGATTGCCGATGTTGCGGCGCGATAGATAATCCACTGTTCTTCGCAGGCCCGGATCTAGGGGGGGGCAATTCGGGGTGCGTGCCCCGGGCGGCACGATCAGGGGGCGGCATATTGAATCTTCGGAGACAACTACAAAACTCATCAATAACGTAACACCACTTACACTTTTTTTTCGCCGTGCGCGAATTAGTGATTATGCGATAGAGGCGCGTGAAAAAGAGATGAAAACTTAATACTTGGAATGTATAATAATTTATCCATCTCAACAATTACGTTTAGTTTCTAATATCCAATTTGTGTTTAGTAGTTAGTTTTAGTTGATTAACCATCGAACGTCTTTTATGTGGTACAGGCAGTGGCGAATTTACTAGTAAGCTGAGTAGGCTGGAGCCTAGGGCGGCAAATTTAAAGGGGCGGCAAATCTGGGCCAACTTTAGGTCAGGCCAGGGTCCGCCTTCCGGCAAATTCTCCTCCATTTCGCCCGATCTTTGGCATCCTCAATAGTAAGGCCATTGACCCTCATATCTTCCTTGATGACATCGAGCCAGCGCTTCTTTGGTCTACCCCGCGGTTGAGGTCCGGGAATTGAGGCTCAGGCACACATTACCGACACACTCCTGCGGTTTCCTTAGGACGTGACCGTACCATCTCAAGCGGGATTCCTGGAGTTTATCAGCCACATCGCGGACACCAAGACTGCCACGGATGTGCTCGTTACGGATTTTATCCAAACGCGTAACGTTGCACATCCACCGCAGCATCTTCATCTCCGCGACGTGGACCTCCTGGACGTGCCGCTTGAGGGCAGGCCACGTCTCAGACCCATACAGGAGCACCGGCCGCACGATGCTTTTATAGGTGAGACCCTTGAGCCTCATCGGCATCCTGCGGTCGCAGAGTATGCCCGAGATCTCCCTCCACTTAGCCTCATGCAGTACGGACCCAAAGTACTTGAACTTGTCCGTCTTCACGGCCAGTTCGTTCCCTATCACGATGCTTTGGGGGTCCGTACTCCCGCAAGCCATGTACTCGGTCTTCGCCACATTTAACTTCAGACCACCGCTCTCAAGCGTTCCTTCCACCGGTTGACCTTGCGCTCCAAAAGTCGCCGGTCCTCCTCCACCAGTGCAATGTCATCGGCATGCATCCAACAACCAGGGCGCAGGGTCCTGGATGTGAGACGTAATGGCGTCGAGCACAACACTGAAGAGGAATGGACTCAGCGCCGAGCCTTGGTGCACACCCACATCAATCGGGAAAGGATTCGTATCGCCAACGGCGGTCCGAACGAAGGACTCGGATCGGAGGTACATGTCTCTGATAATGTCCACATAGGCTTTCGGTATCCCTTTCACCCTCATCGCCCACCAGATTGCCTGTCGCGGCACACAGTTGAAGGCCTTCAGCAGGTCCAAGAAAGCCATGTGCAGTGGCGTCTTCTTCGCTCTGTATGCCTCGCCAAGCATCCTGAGTGCAAATATCGGGTCGGTAGTACCACTGCCAGGACGGAAGCCGTATTGACACTCAGAGATAGTACTCTCTTGGCGGAGCCTGGGCTCGATGACGCGTTCGAAAAGCTTCATGGTATGACTCATGACCTTAATGCCACGATAATTACCGCATTCCTGAACACAACCTTTACCCTTGTACACGGGAGTTATCACACTCAACCGCCATGAGTCAGGCATGTTTTTGGTATTTCGGATGCGGTTAAATAACGCAGCAAGAAGCTCCACACCATGAAGCCCCAACGACTTCCACACCTCTATCGGAATATAGTCAGGCCCTACCGCTTTCCGGTTCTTCATGCGACGAAGACTATAGAGAACTTCCTCAGGTGCAACAGGTGCAACAAGACCTTGGTTCGGGGACAATTCGGGGTAGGACACTCCCAAGTAAATATCTATACTTGGATATTATAAAATATTCCAATAGTGATACATTATAAAAAAATCTTCCTTAAATGTGAAAAAAACACCTATTAACATTGATTATAGTCTTTAGAGTTCCTTGCTAAAAATATAGTTTTTTTCAAATTGGTTATTTATTGTTTTCACGCACCCCGTGGTCAAGGGGCGGCAAAATTCCTTCACGGTTTCCTTTGCCTGGTGTAAGAGTCGATTATTAGGGGTCATTGGGGTTGCTGGCAAACTCTAAGATGTGCGGCAGAACTCGTGGCTTCATAGCGGACGCCCACGGTTAGGGCGTCCGTTGCAGAGAAAATCTACGCCTACCTAAGTTGTGAGGAGCCATATTAGGAAGTGCGTCGGGTGGCACGGCGAGTCAACTAGGTGTTACTCGCTCATCCGCATCGCCTATTTTCCGTAATACATCCAACCTGGCTGCAAAATCTATGCGGTACGGAGAATAATTGTCCCCATGCGTCAGATTGGAAGGCTGGAGACCTCGACATGCACCTTATGATCTCCCCGTAGATATCGATTAAAAAAAAGGTATTGTATTCACTCTGTTTTTAGGAAATTGAGTTTGAATCGGACCTGGAAGTTTTGAGGCCTGACAAGGCTATCCTTATAATATCCGTCATAATATCTGTGCCGCTGTACGTATGTATAATGTATATAAATGTATGTGTATGATGTCCTACCACGAGGTCTATTTCAGTCTACTCTGCCCTATTAACCATAAGACGTTCTATGGAGTCGTTAATTCGTCGTGAGAAATTACCGAATATTCGAAGTATATGGGGCCGTACTATCTCGGAAAGACGCTACTTGATGCCGAGTTCTTGAAACGTTTGTGTGGAATTCGGACCTGATATTCCAAGCATTCCAACACCTCATCTCTAGGGAATCTACATTTTTCTTCTCCCGTAACGTCCATGTTTCAGCGGCATACAGAAATACGAGAAAGTGCTCGGACAAGCCTGATCTTTAGTAGCTTTTGTAGTAGTACGATTCCTCCATATTTTCCTGAGTTTCTCCATTGCCCCTCTAGCCATCGCCATACATCGTTTTATCTCAATGATACAACCACCATTGTTATTTTTAAACAGCCCAGGATAAATGTACAACTGAACCAGTCTTGGAGGAGCCCAGCGACAGTTTGTGATGTGTATTGAAATCCCCCAAGACCATTTCAGCCGACGGGAACTGCGTCCGCCCGTCATCCTAAACAGCCGCGTCGTCTCATCTTCCCCGTTGTGAGACCTGTAAAGGCACACGTCGATGCGGCTGAGGCAACCAAGATTCACGTGCAAACACAAAGCGGAGAAGGACCCTCCATGCAGCTTAAACGGTGACAGTAGATGTCCAACCGAATATACATACAAGCATACCCCGACTTTAGGCTTGAAGCTTTCTTCAAGCGAATAACCGGGCCACAGCAGGTAGGAATATTCGGCCGGACAACGAATCCGCGTCTCCATCAAGAAGAGCAAAGCAGACTAGGCCGTCTCGAAATGGTGGTGGACGGCATTAAGGTGGTTTGGAGTTCGCGGATGTTGGTGAACTCCATAGTGAACGCGATGGTGGGGTTATGCACCGCTGAAAGACCTGCTTTGTTGAATTGCGCTGTCATGAAGTTGAAAGGATAGGTTTGATGAAGAGGCATCGAGAAGCCAAAGTCCGGGCATTAAGTAGGCCGAATGGGCACCGGCATGAAAGGGTCGGCATGTCGCTAAATGTCGGCCACATCCGGTCACCAACTGGCACGACGTACCTGCCCAAGATTATGTCCGACATGGTGAGGCAGCCCCTCGTGGTGGTTAGCCACGATTGGGCTCTTGTACTGTACTGTCTCTTTGGCCGGCGGGTCAACACTCCTCCTTTTGAGAGCGATCAAAAATACGTACAAAATCACTATCAGATCACTATTACGGTCTTTACGCCCCGTGGACGGTGATCGCTACCCAGACGGACACTTAAGTCCTACCACCAAGAACTGTGTCACTCATTTGGCACTACCCAGGGGTTACGTGTAGGAAAACTAGAGTCAAAGCTTACAGACGTGTGTGACGTTAACCCTCAAAAGTGACGCTAATATAAAGCGTGTAAAAATGCTTAACATGGTGGTAAAATGACGTTCTTTCCCGATGTCCTGTGTTGAGTGGGCGTCTGGTTGCTAAAAATGATGATGATGATTAAGATAAAAATATAGGCAAGGGGGGGGGGGGGGCGGCATTTTTCAGTTTTTGCCCCGCCTCGAAAAAAACCTAGATCCGGCGCTGCGACGTACCCGCCCAAGATTATGTCCGACATGGTGAGGCAGCCCCTCGTGGTGGTTAGCCACGATTGGGCTCTTGTACTGTACTGTCTCTTTGGCCGGCGGGTCAACACTCCTCCTTTTGAGAGCGATCAAAAATACGTACAAAATCACTATCAGATCACTATTACGGTCTTTACGCCCCGTGGACGGTGATCGCTACCCAGACGGACACTTAAGTCCTACCACCAAGAACTGTGTCACTCATTTGGCACTACGCAGGGGTTACGTGTAGGAAAACTAGAGTCAAAGCTTACAGAAGTGTGTGACGTTAACCCTCAAAAGTGACGCTAATATAAAGCGTGTAAAAATGCTTAACATGGTGGTAAAATGACGTTCTTTCCCGATGTCCTGTGTTGAGTGGGCGTCTGGTTGCTAAAAATGATGATGATGATTAAGATAAAAATATAGGCAAGGGGGGGGCGGCATTTTTCAGTTTTTGCCCCGCCTCGAAAAAAACCTAGATCCGGCGCTGGTTCTTCGGTTCATACTTCTAATCTTTAGTTGAGTTTCTCTTTCCAAGCGAGAAGGAAACGAGTTAACGTAAAAATTGTCACGGAAAACATTAGCTGGACATCTCATAGTCACTTCAGGATTTAACCAGATTTGAGTTGAAACCATATTTATGATAATCGCAAGCGCCTTAATTGGTCTACCATCACATATGGAGCGGTAGCTATTATTTAAGGAATTTGCGCTGAAACACTTAATGGTACTTCTGACGCTATCATTTCCGAGCCAGAATTGCTTAATAAGGACCATTATCTACAGAAAGACAGGCATAAAAATATTAAGGATACGGTTATCGACTGCATTTCGTCTGGTAATAAACAGATTCTATATTCACTTATCGGGAACTCGAGTCTGCCAAGCGCGTAGCGTCTTCCCCTCAGGGCTAATGGCAGCCGTCATTTACATTTAAATTGTCAATTTCAACATTCGAAATGTCCTGATCGATATATTCGAAGCAGAAAAATATTTCTAAATATCAGAAGAGAGTCAAATTGTTAAGACGTCCTCGAAATTCACATCCCTGCGTACCCTTGTAATCTTATCAAGAAATATTCACCAACACATGCAGAACAATACTCTGGTGATTTTTTTTTCTGTAAAAGCATTTCATTTCTACATACGCTTTTTCTCATAAAATGTGTTAAGTCCTTAAGTAGTTTTAAAAATAAAAGCTCATGCAACAACGTGGTAACTACCTACTTAGCCTTAAAAACTGTTGAGCTAATAGTTATTACTACTCATACATTAAAGATCTTGTTTTTCTAAATTTTACTTAAGAACCCATTTCTAAAACGCAATGATTAATATTTTAGATCAAAATTTTGCCCGTGCTATCTGGTATCATTTGAATTGATCCATCTAATACCCTATATCAGTCTTGACGATGTCGTAAAGGAAAACGGTATCTTAGCATTATCACAGGTGCAGGTATGACGTCAGCCCTTTGCGGAAACCACTTGCATAATGGGACGATGCTATTTGAATAAAAAAGTCCCCACACGGTCACGCAATAACCGAGGGTAGTGTATCTATTAACACTTATAAGAGCAAAGTTCCTGAAATAGTAATTGAGTTTCGTGATGGTTGTTTAAGAATGGAGCTGGTTATTACATCCATCTACGTCGTGTTATTACGGACATCCCGGGAGAGAAATGTTTGATTAATAGAGAGCTTGCAGCCGATAGCGTTCAGTCTCCTGAGAGTTCTGTCTGAATCTCTTTCCATCATAGACGCTGTAGATAGTAAGCGTGTCGAACTGCTAGTCTTGAAACAAACTACAATGGTACTCGTAAGCCTAGATTTCATGGAAGAGTTAAGTATAATTCTTATAAAGAAATACGTACGTTTATATATTACAATAGGAACGATGTGACTTTGTGGGAATGTCACCTCTTATATTTGCGGTCTATGGTTCAATAGTCGGCATAAATCCTATTGTCTATGCCAATCAACGCCTCCGTTGCGCTGATTGGTTGATTCAATCTCTGACATCTGTCAAATTTGACGTGCGAACTGTCATCGGCGCTCGCTTAAATACGCGTGTAACGGCGCTCGTGCTCTTTTCTATAACCTAAAAGCCGCGTGCTACCACGCGTCTTTCCGAACCCGCTGGGGTGAGTGTTCTATTTGCTAACCGCTTTTAACTGCTTCAATCAATTCAATCAATTTCAATTCCGTTCTCCTCGAGGGCTCAACGCCAGAGGCATGGAGCAGGAGCGTGGTGGTACTGTTCTTCAAAAAAGGTGATAACACTTTGCTGAAGAATTACAGGCCCATCTCACTCCTGAGCCATGTCTATAAGTTGTTTTCGAGGGTCATCACAAATCGTCTCGAACGCAGGTTTGATGACTTCCAGCCTCCCGAACAAGCCGGTTTCCGAAAAGGCTTTAGTACCATAGACCACATACATACGCTTCGGCAAGTTATACAAAAAACCGAGGAATATAACTTGCCGCTTTGTTTAGCGTTTGTGGACTATGAGAAAGCCTTTGATTCGATCGAGACTTGGGCTGTGCTACAGTCTCTCCAGCGGTGCCATATCGACTATCGGTACATCGAAGTGTTGAAGTGTATATACAACAACGCCACCATGTCGGTCCGAGTACAAGATCAGAGTACGAAGGCTATTCCACTACAGAGAGGCGTGAGACAGGGAGATGTCATATCTCCGAAACTGTTCACTGCCGCGCTGGAAAATGCCTTCAAGCTCTTACAGTGGAAAGGATTCGGCATCAACATCAACGGCGAGTATATTACTCACCTTCGGTTTGCCGACGATATTGTAGTCTTGGCAGAATCGCTGGAAGACCTTAGCACTATGCTCGAAGACCTCAATCGAGTCTCCCAACAGGTGGGTCTTAAAATGAACATGGACAAAACGAAGATCATGTCGAATGTCCATGTTGTGCCCACCCCCATCGGTGTTGGGGGCTCGACTCTTGAAGTTGTTGACGAATATGTCTATTTAGGACAAGTGGTCCGGTTAGGCAGGTCCAACTTCGAGAGAGAGGTCAATCGTCGAATCCAACTCGGTTGGGCAGCGTTCGGGAAACTACGCGACGTCTTCTCGTCCAAAATACCTCAGTGCCTTAAATCGAAAGTCTTCGATAGTTGTGTGTTGCCAGTGATGACTTACGGCACCGAGACGTGGCCTCTCACTATGGGCCTTATTAGGAAGCTCAAAGTCACTCAACGAGCTATGGAGAAGGCTATGCTCGGGGTTTCCCTACGAGATCGAATCAGAAATGAGGAGATCCGTAGGAGAACTAAAATAACCGACATAGCCCACCGGATTAGCAAGTTGAAGTGGCAATGGGCAGGGCACATAGCGCGGAGATCTGATGACCGATGGGGTCGGAAAGTGCTCGAATGGAGGCCGCGTATCGGAAAGCGCAGCGTAGGACGTCCACCCACAAGATGGTCCGACGACCTGATAAAGGTCGCGGGACGTCGCTGGATGCAGGCTGCCTCCAACAGGTCTCTGTGGAAATCATTGGGGGAGGCCTATGTTCAGCAGTGGACTTCCTTTGGCTGATGGATGGATGGATGGATTTAACTGCTTGTTTGTCAGTGTATTCTGTCTGCCGGGCTTGTGAACTATCATGAATCGCTGGCACGGAATGCAAACCTAGTTTGCATTCCGATTTCTTGGACGCTGATTCCAGGTTCTTCGAGTTCTTCCTTCTTCGCCTTCTTCAAGTTCTTCCTTCTTCGCCTTCTTCGAGGTTTCACCTACTTCGCTTCGTCACCCGCACGGCACGGAGTGCTAACTCCGTGCACTGACATCGCTGCCCGCTTTGCTCCGCACCGCTTCCTGCCTGACTGTGCCCGAGCCTGCGCCGCGCCGCTGACCTGCGCACCGTATCCGGCCGTGGCAGCTGACTTCGCCGGCGAGCTGTCGCCAGGTTCCGCCACGTGCCGAAGACCCGGATCAATGTCCAGTGAAGGCCAGTGACTCCTGTTGCATACCACCAGCAACAGTGCCGGGTGTAAATAGTGATGCGAATTTATTAAAGCCCGAACCACGAAATTACCCTGAGTACTCATTTACATACCTACCCCTACCTGCGGGCGGCCTAACCCGCCGCAATGAATATTTCCGAGTTTTCCCTATGCATAAACAAGAAACATTTCCGGCGACCCGCAGATCTACTTAAAATACATCGATATTTTACTCCGCATTCGACTGAATTACAAAAGTTCTATTTTCAAAACTTACGTCCGATATAAGAAAAAGTTTGTGAAACATTCACAAATAAGCCCTCAATAGACTTACAAGACAAGAAACTTTATAAGTTCAACAAAGCAAAGTCGACATCGCGAAATTGCTAAATACCAAACATCCAATGCTTTTCCAATATAAGTGGTATAATATTTCCGAAGGATTATATCAATAGAGGGTCGAGCTGTGAGAGACCATTGTCTCCGCATACTAACCTTTTCATAAGTTCTAGAACGTCATTAATAAATAACTTGATAAGACATATTTCGCGTTGACGACGGCACTCCCTCGGCGAAATTAATCGGGAAAGTAAACTGGCCTTCGGTGGCTTAATTGGTTCCGCTCTATTCTGGGATGAGGTATTTTATTCCCGTCAACAAAGCCTTAATTGAAGTAAGCTTTTATGACGGCCGGAGTGATACGTTAAACAGCTTAGGTAGACTTTATTGCCATTTCAATAGCTATAGATGATTTTATGACAATGGGGTGCAATGAGAAAGCGATTGACTCGATAAAAGTAGTTGTTGTAGCATATGACTATGAACATTCGCCATGTTACACATATTATGTCTAAATCTATTAGTATCTACTTTTACTTCGTCATAATCATAAGTAATAAAATAATGAACAGTTAGTAATACACCTACCATTCTGCTACTCGGTAATATCCATGCGAAAGCGAGTGGGTAGATATTTAACACCAATCTGCATTGTAGACGAAGTACTCAAGTAAATTAAAAGCTTCTACGTTATTAATGGAACCTTCCATTTATCTTGTATGTACTACATTGGTATATTTTTTAATTGTATATACAATGAGCTAGCGGTTAGCCTGTGGACTTCCATTAGCAACATCATCAACTAATAACTGGCCATGACTATCTATAACACCAGTGATTTGGAAAGAGTATGAAATGTTACAATAATTATTAACACTCGTTATTTTCTTGACGTAAAAGGTGTTACTCGTAGTTACATCAAGTTGTTTTTTTTTTATTTATTTTACAGTTTAGTCAAACGAGCAAACAGGTGACTAGATGGCAAGAGATCACTGCCGTTAATTAACATCCACAACGCCCCGCTGGGATCATATGTTGCTTGCCAGTCAAATAAAAAAGGACAAGATATGAGACTGTGCTAGCGCCACGAAACACCCTGCCAATGCTGAGTCACGACTCACAACAGCATGGTTCTACCACGTCCACGGTACGGTCCTACGGTCCTACAGTCTGCGTAGAAGAGACAAGCCAATGGATCACCTGATATGGAGCAATAATCTGATATTATTGGTAGTAGGCTTCTGCAGGTCCAGTGTTGTTGTACATCACTAGATAGATGAAAACCGACTCGCTAAACTGGATGATAGAGCAAAAGAATTACTGAATCTAAATTATATCGAACACATTAATGGATTCCATAAATTTCATTTTTATTTACAAAAGTTGGCCACCGTGCGGTCGCTACATATTCATATTCATATGATGTATCAGTTCATCCACTGTCCATCATTATCATATAAAACGAAATAAGGCAGTGCTATTTCATTTCGAGGGACGAAATGCTATTTTAGTCAAATGCCACGTCTGCTTCACCTCTGACCTTTTCAAAGTAACGTGTCTAAATGAGAGAACAGTCGGTACATCCAGGTCTGGCTAGATGTATTTACTATCCGCATACACGGGAGATAGGAAGACGGAAATGAAGACTGTATTACATATAAAATTGTTTGCGACAATATATTATGTACTGAAATTAACGCTCCTTTCTGCCAAGATTACAATTGTATATTTAGGCTGATTCGAGTAGAATAATGTACGAGGGTCGCTATCCGAATATCCCACTACCAGTTAATATATTTGACATTAAAAATGTCGAGCCTTCCTTTACCTAACAAATAGCCTAGAAATTCCACTCAAGGATCGAATTTATAAAAAGCCCGAAATAGGCTAATGCACGTATGAAAAATAAAGCAATCATGCAAATGTATGACCCCAATACTGTTGGCAATTGTTGAAAATAGATTTAGAAATTGAATATAAAACTCCACTGCTAAACTGAGCGATCCATTTTACTAGGAAATTTTAGTAAAAAATGTCAAATGGTGTGCTTCCAAAAATATCCAATATGCAGTATATCACGAAAGAGGGGTCAAAGGTGAGCCGAGGCTAAAGCTGGACCGCTGTAGCTTGCATGGACTGCACTGCATACAATACTAGCTATGTTGCAGTATGAACATCGTAATATAAGATACTATTTTATCAACAGTTTTGTGTTGCGTAGTACATAGTTCTCCACTTCAACGGGCGAATTTCCATGGTAGGTATATGTAACCCACAAAAGTAACTCTTAACAAAAAACACCAACTAAAAAGAAAGTTATTTCGGAACGAATATTTCATTATTGCTGTATAAAAGTTTGATATCAGTTGCCAACAGATGTAACCGGACCGTACATTCCCATCAGAGATTTAATGTCAAGGGTTAGAGTACGAGCGCCATGAAAAAATATAACATACAATTTGGAACACGTTCAAAGTCCGCATTTATTTGTCAGGCTGAACGTTAGAACGCATAAACAGAAATCGGCAACATTTGGCGCCAGTGCACCTAAGTTATGAAACTGGTGTCGCGACCCCGCCAGATCGATGGCGACCCCTTTACCGACCAATGCACCAAGCCAACTGCCCGGGAAAGCCGCACCGTGTATCACTCACTTTATAAAAATAAGTCGGACGGGGGCATTACATCGATTTTCACTCGGTACTGCACTGTAAGCGATTTAAAGTTTAACACGGAACGCTTGCAAGTTTTGTGTATCTGGGCCGGTATTATGCTCCTTAAGGAATCAGAAGAGGATAGAATTGTTCTTCATAAACATTTTGAGGTGGTAAGTGCTTTTATAATTATGTTTGCTTATGACTTTCCAATCAGTCGCCTAACGTGTACCCGTCCGGAAATTATCCAATACCAGCCAAATCAATTTTTTTAAGCGGAAACTCAACCAATGAATAGTTTATCGTCAAATCAAACCTCAAATGTTGCAATTAATATTCTTTGAACGTTGACCATAGACAAAGAATGTTTTAAAAATACAAATTTAACATTTTCTGCTATCGATAAGAATCACTGCCAAACAAGAAAATACATCCACAACTAATCGTAATTTTGGTTTCAAAACCTTAGCAATACAGCCAATTTGTGAACGCGAAAACTACCTCATAGAATCATATTTTCTCAGCGAAATATCCTGAGGAAATAACGGTAAAACGTTGAAACATCCCGCCAATACTTTTATAGATGAAATTCGATATACATGCTTTTTCCGAAGGCTGTAATTTCACAGTTCTATTGGATTTTCTCAGTATAACTACGAGGTGTCGTCACTTGAAAATGGCGGCTATTGCATAGACTTCCTTCTCATTATTAATAAGCTCAAAAAATTAATTAGTGTATCTGGATTAAGCTCAATTAGATTTCTTTTTTTCCAAACAGTCAATTAGAAGTACAAAAGGATTAGACTACAACTACTCCGTTTAGGTATTTTTAGTAAAAATGTACTTTTATTATTATCACCTTAATAAGCAAAATAGACTTCCGCGTTATTATGTAAGGACAAATAGGGTAATGCACTTGATTGTATGAAATTAACATTTTATCGTTCCACAAAAGAAATGCAATCAGGCTTACAGCGCGATCTGAAATCATTAATTATACCGTTCTGACATGCAAATAACTCGTATTGCACTCATACAACAACCCATATGCGATTAGATTAAGAACTAAAATTAGTTTCCAAGTCACAAATGTACTGGGTAGTAGCAATTAAACTCCAATAAATAGTGATATTCACAAATAATTACAAACAAACGATTACATCAAAATCGATTTACGGCTAAGGGAAATGAACCGTTACAAATTCAATTAAAACCAGGTTTCATGTGTACCGGAAATGTTGCCCATAATGCCGTAATTGTAAATCAATACTTGTTTATCCGTCCGCAACTGGGGGAAACAAATCATTTCGTACCTACATATTGCAAACATACGTAGTAAGATTCCATGAAATATTATAACCCGCCATCTAGCGGAGATTGAACGAAAATCGACGTAATCAGGGCTGCCATCGTAACGGCATGAAAGGCTTTAGATGTAATCTCGGTAAATCAATAATTTACAAACTCGAACATCGTAAAACATGTTTGAGTGTAAAAATATCACACGTTTGGGCACTAGATTCCCAAAGTAGGTTAAGCTTGGGAAACGCCAGACAGATGGCAGGCTTACGTACAAACGATTTGGATTCGAAAAACGGATGAAATATTACGAAAGAGCTGTCGCATTAGAGTCTAGAATAGACTTTTTCATATGTTTCGCAGTGATTCTCTTATTTATGAATATTCTGCGTAGAAGTAAAATACAATTTGAATCGTGATAGCAATAAAGACCACTACTGCGCTTGGTTTCATTAAAATCCATAAACTTTACGCGAATGCGCGCGCAGTCTTGAAGCAGAAAAAAATAAATTCAATTTCAAACTGGTTTGCTCATAGCTATTATATTATAATATATTTATATATATTATATTATTTTTGTTTTCAGGGTTTTGTTATCCTTACTTACAGCCGCTGCCAATAAACAAACCCAATCCAAAATTTGCCGTTTTAGATTGACAGCTCAATCGTTTTTCTGATACTATATTGCCAATAATCAACCTCAGTAGTGAATAAACTATGGCAACATGACAGGAGACCAATCGAAAAGTAGAAAACAATTGAGAACAAAACAGATTGACTTCAATCTAATTTTTTCGATTGATTATTGGCATCGGCCGTAATTCGATTATTATTTTATATTTCTATATTCGAAAAGTATATTTCACTAAACGTCTGTAGATGTCGCTACATTGATGACACAGTTAAAATTACTTATCCTTATTTTGTTCCTAAACGATGATTCTGGAATCAACTATGTCTTTCAATTGTAAAAAAAATCCACACATCCTGTCAGACTGTCAGACTTATAGTTAGAAAATTATGTGGTTATTGGAAACATAAAGCTATAAAGACAGATTAACAACTGACGCGATTGATAAGTAGTATCCATCGCCCATTAACATAGTTTGTGTTAAGAAAGCAACCAAAACACCAACCCCCAAGAAGCACTAATACAGATTATCATTCTTTTAATAGATGGGCTATTCCTTGACAATTATTATAAAACCCATTAAAAGTTTATTAAAATACCAAGACCCGTGACCGGGGGAAATTCAGAAGCAGCGCTGTCAGAGCTGCACGTCTGCAAACCCTATTAGCGCATGTTACGATCCAATTTCCGGCATTTAAAATAAGGCCGACTGCACTGCACAGAGTTCAACATATTTTACAACTTATCTCGGCAAATCAGACGATATGAAATTAATTGGCAACTACTTACACAATACACGCAAGTGGAATAAGGACGCAACGAATTTAACATTTTCGAAATTGATTTTTGTATAGTTTCAGAGAATGTATCATTGATTCTTAATAGCATCAACAATAATTCAAAATACAAATTAAAATGAACAGTTTTTTTTTCATAGGTTCGGCAAACAACCACGCTGGTGATCATCTGATGATAAGTGATCACTACCGACCCATCATACATGGAAGGGACCGGGAAGGAAAAAGGAAGGAAGACGGAAGGGGTATTAGGCAACCGGCAAACTTACTCCTGAAACAAAACGCGTCAGCTAAGCTGTCGTTTCACGCCGATTTCCAATAAGACAGGGTTACCGCCCTGGACGAGCCTGCCCTTTCATGAGTCACAACAGCGTGGCTCTACCACTTTTGTTCTATTTTTGAAACCGAGTTTTTACTGCCTCTATTGGGCTTGTAATATTTAAAGAAAGACGCCTGAAGTACCACCCAAAGGAACACAAAAAGCGAAAGATAAGTTTTGTGAAACGTTTCGGATACACACAAAAATAGCTATAGTAGTATCACCGCTACGTTAGCAATTTTCTTTGCAAACCTTCGTGTCCTTCAGATATTTTTTGTCGAGCTTATCTAAGCCAGCAGACGGTAGTTATTGTGTCTCTCTAGGTTCAATACCTACGTGCCTAAAATGTCCAAGCCATGCAAGGGATAGATTACGCAACAGTCTATTTTATAAGAACTGCTTTTTATTTTGGTTTTATAATATCAGTGTGTCTCCGTTAACTGAAAAGTACTCAATTACATATTTAGTGAGCTTGCATTTTCAATGTATTATACAATAACCTTAATCAAATTATGTACCTATTAAAAACGATCTTTTTATTGTTTTCTGCTAATTTACATAAACGTTTTTCCAAGGGTGCGTGCGAATACTGATAATCGATTCCTTTCTTCCATCGTTCTAAAACCTTCTAAGAAAATCTTTAAACCAAGTTAAAATTTTCCTTGCCCTATTTTTGCCTTTAAACTCAATTTAGCAAAGAATATGTATCTCCAAGAAGTCGATGCAAGCGAAATTTTCTCCTAGCCAGCGTAAATTGAGAACTTTATAAGGATGACCTTCTAGCTTTAAAAAGATTTTAAATTCCACCGTCGTCGTTGAATATTCGCCCTAAGAGATCTTGTTCTAAAGTGGCGGTCATTATGTTTCCAGTAACGATGTTCGGCGGGCCGGGCCGACATAAATATTCACGCTTCACTGGCGAAACTCTCAAATGGACCTTGTTTCGGATCTTCCTTAGATTATGTACCAAATATTACAGTACATCAAATCAAAGCATATTTTGTTTCAATAGTATCTGATAACAGTTAAAGGTTTTCTCTGTTCACAGTATACAAAACTATTTACTTTTCTTTTTAACTCTCTTTGTAGTTCAAATTAAATGAAAAAATATACCTTTTATAAACAATCCAAAACAAACGGACATATCAAAACCATAAATTTTATAGTACATCATAAAAATATTTACTCAGTTGCAAGAATCGGAGCCACTTCTTTCCCGAACGTGCTTTTCTAGTTCTCTTGGCCCATATAATTCAATGAACATAAAACGAACGCAAATAAACACAGCAACCGTCATTGAAGAACTAGCATAAAATCTTTAGATGCGAACGTCTGGAATAACAGCATATTTAACAATAGCAGATGATTTAATTAACGACACAATCCGTCTACTGTTACGCCGGGCACTAACGAGGTGGCCGCTTCGACGGCGTAATTAAAATGCTTCAAAAGAAACTCTGCGTACAGCCGCTGACGTTTTAGACGCTGCTGAATAATATCCTCATTAGGACGTGGTTACACAACGTCTGCGAGAGCCACCCACGACACGCCAAGAATTATTAGGACATGCTCTCATTCCCGACATCCTGCGGGATGCTCGCCCATTTGCGTCAACGTGCAGAGCCTTAGCCTCGGGCCTGCGCGTAGACGATATGTCAGACGACTGCAAGTAAGATATATGACCAGCGTCACACTCGCCATCAAACACTTAAGGGTACCTAATATGTGTCGCGTAGCGTCTAGCTATACCGGTTAAAAGTGCACTCTTCTCAGATGCGGGAACGTGAGGTACTATAAATGGGTCGTGTCTTGACTCGTGGTATATACTATAGATTAGTTTCACTACAGCTCTGTGGTAAGGTGTTCACTAATGCGTAAGACTAGGTAGACACATTTTTAAGAAAATTGAATTGTTAAGGAAGTGGCTAATGCACGAGATTTTCCGCTATTTAGAAAAAAATCTTTTGATCGCGGTCAGGAAATGATAAAACGATGTGTGTAATAAATCTGAATGGGCAGTAGGCCCGTAATGATGCTGAAAAATGAAGAGCACAAGTAATTCAAGCGCAGTTATTCAGGCCATAATGCGAGTGGCACAATGTTGGTATGGGCGCGGAAGGCCGCCTGTACATGGGCTAGCAATGGCGTTCGCTTTGTACTCGCACAGTTAAATCATCCAATATTACGAGTACGTACTTCACGTTACGTTTGTAACGTACCATTTGAGTGGAGCGAGTGCGCTCGTGAATTACATTCAAGTGTAACGATGTGCACTGAATGATGTAATTCATATTTGGAGAAATCTGACTACTCGTGAACACGATGATATATAAAGTTTCCCGTGTCCTCGTCTATACGCACTCGGTAGTAAGGGAACAATAAACAGCTCCATACGGGCGTAATCGGTTTATCAAAGATCTCGGTAGACTTATTACTCCACCGGCGCGGAAGGTCTTGAAAATAATGTACGTGGAGTGATTTATCTGTAATAAATCCATCCTACATGCGTAGCCACTAGCCACTAGCCGGCGGAGTATTTTGCCTACGGATGTGTATGTAACCTTGGTCTGAGATGAGCCCGTCTTGGAGCGCGTGCTGTATGTCCTTTGACACAAATGCGGATGCGCTCAATTGGCGCGGCGACCGCCATCGAACCGCGCTAAACATCACGCAAGGCTGCATGGACACAATTTTGCAATGTTTCTACTTCATACTGCCATGAAAGGTTGTAGTCAGGAAGAGACTCAACTCTCAGAAGATAAGAGAAGTAATAAAAACAAATGAAATATGGACGAGTAACAGACTTTAGTTTTAAATATATGAATTTCAGTTATTATTTATAATTTAAAGTGCTAAATCGTATGTGGATAAATATTATATACTGTTTCTGCTATAAAAATACACTGCTCCGTAGACTAAAATGTGTCTATATTTTATTACCATTGAGCAAATAAAGAATTTCCCTCATTTTTTTTACAACTAACATATACCTAAATGCTTTCAATTACTGTTAACACGGAAATGGTACATAATGAGCAATTGTATCCACGTTTTCTATTGTTGTGGTCAGATCATATAACGTTACCGTTTGGGATAAATCCCGATTGTGTTACAGTATTCTTAAATTAATTTTATAATAGTATTTTAATCGAATATTTATTAAATGGGCTATCATTCCTGAACATTATTTTTCAATTACATTAATTATTAGGTGTACAAATAAGTTTTGAGGGTTTACAAAAGATGGCATAATTAGTACTATATCGCATCGGACTATCTTGAGACTTGCGTATTCATGTTGAAACGTAACCAGTTTCCTCTCATAGTACGTTTTATTTCATTGAATTGTAAACGACACGCATTTTTGTGGCTCAAACTATGTCAACTATTGTGCCAACTAAACAACAACACAACACAACAAACACGGGAAGCATTGCTTTTTTGCTTCAAATTGAAGAAAAGTGCAGCTGAAGAGCATCAACTGCTATGTGAAGCATATGGAGAGCATGCTCCATCAATAAAAACATGGGAGTATTGACTCCGGCGTTTTAAGTGGTCATTTTGACATCAGTGACAAAGAACGCGAAGGGAGGCCAGTAAAGTTCGAAGATCAAGATTCTGAAACTGGCTGAAAACTTGGGAGTAACTCAACAAACAATTTCTATTGATGCAATTGAGTCGAACATTAAAGCTTAAACGCCCCCAATATGCCAAAAGACATGACAATGTGATCTTCCAGCTAGACAAAGCTCGGCCACATGTTGCTAAAGTTGTCAAGGAAACTTTGGAGGTGCTGAACTGGGATGTCCTACCTCCGCCGCTGTATTCACCAGACATTGCTCCTTTGGACTACCACTTGTTTTGGTCAATTACTCATGCGCTGTCTGAGCAACACTTCACTTCTTAAGAAGATGTGAAAAATTGTCTCGATTCTTGGATCGCCTCAAAAGATGAGAAATTTTTGAAATGCGGTATCCGTATGCTGCTTGAAATATGGACAAAGGTAATAGAAAGCGATGGGCAATATTTTGAATTATATACATTATACCAGTTTTTCTCAATAAAAATTCAAAATTTTAAAAATATCCCTTAAAACTTATTTGTACACCTAATATTTGAAAATAAAATATTGCTGTATAGACCAGGGTGAGAAAGTACACGAATCGTGACAATTTCTTCCGTCCCGATTTTATCGGCATAAATCAAAACTGGCTAAGATCAGAATATAGAAATATGATTATGACGGAACATAGAAATGGAGTACAATTGTATTAATTTTCAAACTCGACATCTAACTCAACATTTGGTAAGTATTAGAGTTTTTCTGTAGACTATTTTATGTATAGAACAACTCGGTCGAATCACTCGGGGTGGTACCACTTTACATGAAACTGACGTGATGTAACAGATTTGCGTACTCGAAACTTTGTGGGGAGATATTCGAATTCACCAGGATGAGAGCAGCGCGGGGTAATCGAAAATCCGTCACGTTGGATCTCGCAAATATGACACATTTCGCGTTTAGTCCATGTTTTTTTTTATATTGTCTAGCAAACTAGCAAACAAATCACCATCACCAGATGGTAAGTGAACACTGCGCCCATGAACAGCCATAATAACTTGGCTTGGGTCATACATGTTGTGCCGGCCCATGAAATCGCGATGGGTGCGGGAAAGAAAAAGGATCGGAAGAAGAATTGGGCATCCGGCAATTTCAATAACCAAACGAATCGCGACAAGTAAGCTGTCACTTCACGACCATCACCTGTTCTCACAGTGGCCCGGACTAGCCTGCCCTGAATCATGACTGACAGAATAGCTCTACCACTATACAATGTATGGACCACTGGATTCGAATAGGATGGTATATTACCTTATATAGACTGATGAAAGGTAAACTTCACTTGCTAAGAATACTCTTATTACATTGCACTACAGTTTCAAATGAATTATAGTCACTTAGTTGTGTCATTATTACAATAAAAAAGGAATATATATTATGATTTAAAAATTAAATATTTTATTGGAATTTGTTTCCAGTATAGCAATAGGTTCAACTCTACCAAATCTTGAAAAGCTTCGCAGATACAGGCAGACTTTTGAATGCATGTGAATATTTTATTTAATGAATACTTTTCGCCTATTTCTTTTATTGTACTTATACATACATTTCAACCCCTTTAATAGGTTACATAATCAGAATCAGATTAGAAACTGGTATAGATATGGTTAAAGTCCCACCAGGACGGTACCACTGTCAGCAACTGTCTGTTATGAATTCTCAATTTTATGTGCTATTATGTGACATCTAACTAATCTTTTGTCCTAAGTATGAATTTCATTGGGAAATAAGAATCCTATAAGATTTTTAATCAAGTATTACACAATGGTCATAATAACAGGTGTAGCCAGGTTAAAAGAACTGTAAAAAATTCAAGAATTGCCAACTTATTGGCAATAATATTTTTCAAATACATTAATCTGGGTTTTGACAGACTACATGGCGTAGTTGGTTAGATGCTGGCTGAGCAGCGACGAGGCCACGGGTTCCATTCCCGCAACAAGAAAAATGTTTGTGAGGCCCACCAAGTGTGAGTGTGGGTTAATGAGACAGAAAAGTCTCTCAGTTTATGATACCCATTACACAAGACTTAATTGATCTTACTATGGGTCAGGACTATGTATGTGACTGTTGGATGTACAAATTTATATATTTTATGTTATTCTCTTGACAACTACAGATGTGTCTCTAATTCATCTGAGAAGTGTAAAACAGTCTTTAAAAATATTCTCATAA
Source organism: Hyles euphorbiae (assembly GCA_023078785.2). Lineage (NCBI taxonomy): Eukaryota > Metazoa > Arthropoda > Insecta > Lepidoptera > Sphingidae > Hyles > Hyles euphorbiae. The sequence goes on from CM041053.1 coordinate 6,270,161, forward strand.
TATGGTTCTCTCTTTCCAGTTGAGAAAATTATTCCTGTTGAGAAAATTATGTGGGCCTAGCCAAACATTGGCTTGAAAAAGGCACAGTTGGTTGGAAAAATATTATATATTATCTACTATTAAAACAATGTCAATATGGGAATTGATGGGGGATGAAGAAACCAATAGTATATTGAGCATTTTTTTCATAAAATATTAAACTGATTAGAACCATAGATAGAATTGAAATATTATGATAAAATGCAATCATTATGATAAATCACATTTGATGACCTTTAATTCGGCATAAAAATATATTACTATCCAAATATATTTTTTTTTACTCTTCATGTTCTGTTAAAGTTAACAGAGAGACATTTCATATCAACTAAATGAATGCTGTCTGTTATTTTTCATTATTTTATATCTCACATACTGTTTTGTAAAAAGGTATCATACATCATCACTACATACTATAAAACAAAGTCGCTTTCTCTGTCCCTATGTCCCTTTGTATGCTTAAATCTTTAAAATTATGCAACGGATTTTTATACGGTTTTTTTAATAGATAGAGTGATTATGAGCGGTCGTATCGCTTACCATCAGGCGAACGGCTTGCTTGTCACGCCATTTACTGCAATAAAAAAAAAAAAAAAAAAAAAAAAAAAAATTCAAGAGGAAGGTTTATGTGTATAATACGTGCATATTATTGTAGAGAAATCTATACGCACCCGGGCGAAGCTGGGCTGGGCTGCTAGTAATGTATTATTTTGTAAAATATTTTATTTGAAAATATGATTTCTAAAATGCTTTACCCTAAATACAGAAGGGAAAAGGATCATTTTTAGTTACCGTGGATGTACATGCATTATATCCCATTGTGTTCTTTGTACTATTTTTACTAAAGGTTGCTTAAATTTTCTTACTCGTACATAATCATTCCAAGAAATATGAACAGAGTATTGAAGTAAAAGGTTCTCGTCAAAAGATAAATGTAATAATGCTATGCAGAGAAAGCATTTCAAACAGAAATGTTTGGATAATGTCTAATCTCTGAAAAATCATTCAACAATAGGTAAGTACTTATATATTTAAACAAGATTTGGGTATTATTTAATCTTTAAAGTACTTTAATCTGTTGTAAGACTAAAATCATTATCGAAATGTAACTGTTGAGGTGAATAATTTTAAAAACTGGGCACTCTTTTCCTTCTTTCTTTCCTCAGCTTTTTGTAAAATATTTTAGGTAGGAAACATACCTTATGATATTCTATTAATATAGAGAAAAAAGGTGTGTCTGTATCAGAAAAATCAACATTCTTTTGTGGCTAATAACCAATCACATTAATATGTTTTTGTTTTCCCGGCGTTATATTATTCAAATAAGAATAAACAACCATTTTATTGAATTAAAAGTGTCTAAAAGTAAAGTAATAATTACATATAAATTACGTGTGAAAAATATATTTTCAATATCAATGCAATTCTAAATTCCATACATTATGTTTCTTTGAGAAACGTTAAGAAATAAGTAGTTTTTGAAACTGACTGCAGGGGCGTGGTCTTCTCTGGAAAAATTACCCGTGGTGCCTGCAGTATAAGTACCCAAATGCCGATGTAATATCAAAAGTAACATCTATTACGTAAAACAGAGACAAAATGAAATGAAATGATAATGTAATTCAAGAGAGTAACTCAAAAATAATACTCACATCCAGAGATTCCTTCGACGCCATCTTTCACACACAAACAATTTGACGTAAATTGACGTTTGTCGGAAAAATCGATAACAAGACGCAGTTGTTCGGATACGTTTACTAGTTAGCAATATGTTTTAATTATTTCATTTTTATTGAGATATTGTGAAAAATAATGTTTTATGTATTTGCATTAAATAATTGAGGAAATTATTTACAATAAAATACAAACTGCAGTCTCAAATTCATGAAACATGGATGAAATTGGTACGATTCATGAAAAGTTGGACTTAGATCCTTCGTATAATATTTAATTTATACAATTAATAAAGTTGATCTACCTGAAATATTGCACTATTCTTCACATGCTCCTAACAACTAACGAGTTAAATAATGCTTAACAAAGACATTGGGCACATGGCCAATATTTAACAACTTGCAGGCTCTGCATTATGATAACTAAATGTGATTGAAACAACTAAAATGGATTTTTCGTATTTCTATATACAGAATGTTTCAATACATACAGTAGGACATGATAAACCAGTAACGAGAGATAGACCAAACTAAAAGATCATTGCATAACGTCTTTGTAATAAATATTTATCAAAATCATTCATCACAATGCAACAAAGTGCTCGTCAAAGTAGATTTTTTAATACATATTTACTAGAATGGTTGTTTCTTGAAGGCACTTGACCTTCAAGTGGGGGACAGGAATATATTTTTATTTTCTTGCTGTTCAGTCATAGTTTGATCTATCACCCAATACTGGTTTATCGTATACTAGAGGTCCGGCCCAGCTTCGCCCGGGTACAAATAGATTTGTGTGGAATAATATGTAAGTATTATACATATAAACCTTCCTCTTGAATCACTCTATCCATTAAAAAAACCGCATCTAAATCCGTTGCGTAGTTTTAAAGATTTAAGTATACAAAGGGACATAGGGACATAGGGACAGAGAAAGCGACTTTGTTTTATACTATGTAGTGATTTCTGGGGCATTATGTACAGCTTAAAAATGCGTAAAGAACAGGCTAAGCATTCAGTACCTTAATATTACGATTTGCAGTGCGTTAATAAGGTGCGATAGCCATTTTCCAAAGCGCACGGCGTAAAACTTGTTTTTAAAGGGCGCGCTTTCGTTTGTATGTTAATCCGAGCATTTGACTTTGACAATGACAGTAATTTGACACATTTATTTAGAGCAATCAGCAATCAAAATCAAATCAACTCCGATCTCCGAAATTCCGATCGACTCTACAAGTCAATAATGAATTTTATGTTTTCATAATATAAAGGAAAAAGAACTATATAATAAATCACTATTGTGTGCAGTACTACATCGAAAAGGTACATAAATTGTTTATTTCATTACTTCAAGTTTTTCCAGCACCATTCGCACAGGCTGTCGTAAAAATCATTTCGGTTGATAAGCAATCGAATATCTGCTTTACAGTTTGCGCTAATTATGTTTACAGAGACGACTTGTTGATTACTGTTAGCTCTGCAGGTGGATTGTTAAGCAAGAATAATACTACAATCTTTGTTTCTCTTTTTTAGGCTCCAAAATGCGGATTCGGCGACTATCGGCTTTTTTTTGGACGACGTGTATCATAGCATTTATTTTTATTTTGTACGTGGTCACCGACCTAAGCTTCAAACTGCCTAGCATAAAACCGGCTATGGATATTGATGAGGTGAGTGTTATTGATAATAATTATAATAATCTCTTTGATGAAATGATATTATCATTTATTCCTTTAATAATTAATATGATTAAATACAATTTACAATTGCCGTAATATTTTTAGTGATTTAACTGATTAAGATTGAGAGAAAGTTATTTATCTTATTTCTTACTTACTTTTTTTACTGGTGGTAGGTCTCTTATATGTGAGAGGCCATCTGGGTAGGTACCACCGCAATGTCTATTTCTTCCGTGAAACAACATTGCTTAAATGCACTGTTGTGTTTCGGATTGAAGGACATTGTAGCCAGAGCAACTACTGGACATAATGAGACTTAACATCTTATGTCTCAGGATGGCGAGCGCAGTGGAATGTTGCTACTGTTTATGAGCCTTATCGCTTACCATCAGGTGAATGGCATGCTCGTCTCGCCATTCACTGCAATAAAAAAAAAAAAACAGTAACATAAGTGTTGTCTGGACATTTAAAATATTAACTTATTTAAAGAAAAGATCCAGTAATAATTACTGTACCATATTCAGTTACACTTAATTACTATTTATTCAGGTTAGAAAAATTGGCCCAAAGATTCAACTGGATTTGATCAATTTAAAATGTTTTGTAATGGCAAAATAATAGATAAAAGCTCAAAATGAAACTTGTATTTTTTCCAAAAGGTTAAAGTATGTGTATTTTGCAATTTCTTATTGTTTCTGGTACCTCTAATTACTAGAGTCATCATTTAAATTAAGTTTACTACTTGGTATAAGACCAGATTAAGTTCTCAGATCAATTTTAGGTTGCTGTTAGCTATACTTTAATAATAAATTAGTAAATAAAAATTAGATCAAGTATATTCAGATGACTATTTAATATAATTTTACTAATATATGGGAACTGTTAATTATATAATTGCAGAGTAAATGGTCATCATTTGAATCAAAATTACGTCACATTGAAAATGAGTTGAATCAGCACCATGCTGTGGTTGGGGAGATCAAATCAGCTATGGATCAGATAGCGGAGCAAGCTCAAGAGTTCCATCCTCCACAGAAGAGACCCAAGGACTTCCTCAAGGAGCCCAAGTTGAGAGAGTTCAAAGCAGTTGGTGACGAACCACCGAGAATGCACATAAAGTTGAATACATCAACATGCCCTATACAAAAACAAATAGCACCGAAAACAGATGTTCAGGTATTGTACATATATTTTTTATTTTAATTTATTTAACAAATAAACTTGAATTCAATAATATTTAATCATTACAAGAGAAATAAAGCTGTATCAACATAATAATATATGTGTTTCATACTAAAAGACACAATAATGTAATGTTAGTCTTTGTTGATATTATGATTATTGTTTTTAAGAGTAATTCCAAGAATTATTTACTTTATTGTTCTTAATAATTGATGTGTCTTATAAATCATCAAAATGTTAGGTATTTTATACACCACATCTCATTCTGAGAATATTTCCACCTATTTGACAGCCTTAGTGATTTCGATCCCCACATCGAAACAAAAGTTTCTGTGCACCACAAGACTTAAAAGTCTCTTATAGTTACTGATACCCACAACACAAGACTCAATCTTAGTGTGGGGACAAGACTGTGTATGTGACTGTTGCTGTATTTATTTATTTAGTTAATAATAATTATATACCAGAAATATGTCCTTCCAAGTCAATACTATCCGTACTCTTACCATTAGATACACACCAAAATGAAAATAGATAGTTTTAATATCAACAATTTTGTATTGTTACTGTCATAACATAATAATGATAAGATTGGTCTTTGCCTATTTTACATTGTGATCATAAGATTACAGCTATCTGTGATTAAACTAACATCAATGATGTCATATATAAGGTATTTCTACTTTTAATTATAATGTAACATTAGTATACTGGTAGTAGGTCACAAGTGGGGGCCACCTGAGTAGGTACCACCGCAATATCTATTTCTCCCGCCAAACAGCAGTTTAAATGCACTGTTGAATTCCGGTTTAAAGGACACTGTAGACAGAGTAACTACTCAACATGAGACTTAACATCTTAGTCTCCGGATAGCGAGTGCAGTGGAATCCAAAGCATTCTTTTGTAATTCATGGCGTTAGGTTTTACCTCTTTTTATGAGCGGTCGTATTGCCTACGATCAGGCAAATGTCGTGATCGTCTTGCCATTCAGCGCAATAAAATAATTAAATAATTATGCTAGGTATATATCTAATTTGCGCATTAAAAAATATATTGTGTTAATTTGTTTTATATTAAAGGCTTAAGATACCTTTAGGCTATTTCTTACCTACAACTTTCTATTTAAATAAATAAATACACCCAACAGTCACATACATAGTCCTGACCCCACACTAAGATCAACTAAGTCTTGGGTCGTGGGTATCGGGAACTACGAGAGACTTTTCGGTCTCATAAACACCCAGACCCGAGACAAATACTAGTGGGCCTCACAAATATTTGTCTCGGTGCGGGGATCGAACCCGCGGCGTCTAACCGACTGCGCCACGGAGACTGTCATTATCATTTAATTTTTCTCTACTAAATACATGGCCTTACTATACTATACATACTAAAAAATTAAAGGGAAAACCTATAACTTTTTAAACATTTTCATGAGGCAATGTTTTATGTATTGCATAGCTAAGCACTTTCAATTAGTTCGAGAAATATTTATAAAAACCGATGTGACGAAAACTTGTACCATCGTGTGTTTCCCATCAAAAAAATCTCAAATAAATTCAAGCCTAGTGGAAATACATTATTAATTCTGAAGATGGCCCATGTTTTTTCTGTATGACATGCCCATGTCATACATAAACCCATGGTAAGTGTAAGATTTATCAGGCGATACAAACATTTAATTTCGTCGGGATAGCCACTGCGAAAATCGGTCAATTATAAATATGGTTTTTATCAATATAAAAATATTGAATATGCATAAAAAATATTGAGTTTGTAAATCAGATCCAAGGTCACACGGCCACGGTTGACAAATTGGGGACAATGACACTGGATTTATAATGCAACTGATATCGTGATGGGCGTTTTTCTACGCACGGTTTGTTATTATCGTCATTATTACAATATGCGTCATGACAAGTATTCCATGTAGGCCCATGCTAAAGATTTTCATAATTCCCTACTGAAAGTACTGAAAAAAAAACTCATTTGTATCTTTTGTAGACAGACTTCGGAATGTTAAAATAACCGGTAGCTTAGTATTCCTATTGTTTCTCTTACTGCTTATCCACATATTCGTGGACTTTTGACGTTTATACATGTTGTCTTAAAGACTTAAGGTTCGGCATTCAATCTGATGCGAATTTGTTTTAAAGACGCTTCTGTGCCGTGCACATTGTGTTTTAAAGAGAAAATCTCACAATAATCCAACATCCTGATTCGAATCGAACCCAGGACACATTTCACAAAAGTTTGTAATGAATAGAAACATTCATATACATAGTCCTGACCACATATGTACTATATAGTGTATTACTATACTCAATGCTCCACACTAAGATCGAGTCTTGTGTCGTGGGTATCAGGAACTACGAAAGACTTTTCGGACTCACAAACACCCAGCCGAAACAAATACCTGTGGATCACACAAATACAGGGTATATCAAGACTGCTACCGAAAACGAAGCCGGGAAAATGTTGCAATAAAAAGCGATATTTGTTTTCTTGTTATTGTTTTCCTTTGGCTATATTTGGGTGGTAAATACATTTTTCGTAAAATAATAGTGTATACCCTTTTATTTATAAATACTCTAAGGTATAAAAGAGTTTCAATTATTATTAAAAAATTATATTTAAAAAATAATTGTCGCGTTTCTTTACGAAATTTTTGGTTGCATTGTGTTTGTAGTCACTAAAACTACCACATGGCTTCGTTTTCGGTAGCAGTCTTGATATACCCAGTATATGTCTCGGTGCGGGGATCGAACCCGAGTGATTGAGATGTGAGATGATATACCGTATACGTATTGGTTTTAGATGCTGTCGATGTACGAACGGATAATGTTCGACGACAAAGACGGCGGCGTGTGGAAGCAGGGCTGGAACATTGAGTACAAGGAAGATCAGTGGAACCAGAAGAATAAATTGAAAGTATTTATAGTGCCGCACTCGCATAACGATCCAGGTAATTTGATGACTTTTCTAATTAAACTAGTCGTTTCTCTCTTCCAGTTGTAGTAACAGCCGATCCGTAAGATCTGGGTGCGATTTCCAGGGCAGGTTTAAATTATATGCGAAAATACATATGTTATGCTTGAGAACTGGATATTCATTTGTTTGCTATTCTACGCAATTATCTCGGCTTAGTTGACGCTTATAACCCTTAAAGGGCTCAAGATTATTCGATACAACAAACTGAGTGGGCCGGCTAAGATAACATTTTTCTATTGCATTAAAAGAAAAATTAGTATTGAAGTGAAAAGTGCCGGCATGCACAACATTAAAATAACAAACACTTTAATGTCGTATTTACTAAACAACATTCCAGGGTGGATCAAAACATTCGAGAACTACTACAAGTCGCAGACAAAGGCTATATTCAATAACATGGTGGAGAAACTGAACGAGGGTGTAGGCAGGAAGTTCATATGGGCGGAGACTAGCTACCTGGCGCTCTGGTGGAACACTGACGCCTCCGATAAAGACAAGGCTACGTTCCAAAAGTGAGTATTGTTTGTCCTTCATGTGTATGTGTGACGTCGTGTGATGAAAATCATAGAGATTTTGAAGATTTCTATGGTATATTCCCATATGGGCTAGCGTCGTTAACTATTGCCCTCTTTATCAATCTCTTATGTCTCACGATGGCGAACGCAGTGAAAATCCAAGCATTGCTTTGTAATTCATGTTGTTGTTAGGTTTTGCTACTGTCCATGAGCGGTCGTATCGCTTACCATCAGGCGAATAGTATGTTTTCGGTAGAGACCTGCGACCTGCAGTAGAGATATACAAGCTGTATTAATATTATACTACAAATATCTGTAGATTACTAATATTTCGTTTGGTGAGCGAGAGTGCCAGATGCCAAATACCCGTTCCCTTTTTCCTTCCCGATACATTATCCAAGGGTTATGTTTGTTTATGGGCCGCAGTGATCACTTACCATCAGGTGACCTGTTTGCTCGTTTGCCGGTTATTTACCAATTATGACGAGATATAGTATTATTATAGATTATGTATGTTTATTTTTAAGTAAATCCATGTAGGTATGTTGTTTAATTTTATATATGTTATTGTATCCTTTATCTATCAAGCTAAATATTTTCATTACTTCCATGCATATATTAAATACAAGTGTTAAAATCGGTTGCCTGATTTCGCACCAGTTTTAATTATTTGTGTTTTCAATATCTTTGCATAATTAACTTTTTAAACAAAAAATATACATTTCAAATTAATTAACCTCAATATAACTATTAAAAATCCTTACCTTACCTTTGCCTTAAATGGTTTATGTCATATTTTATTTTTCCTCGATGACGTAGTTGTTCTTTGATATGATTACAACACGGTGACGAGGTCACGGGTTCAGATTTTTCTATTCATTATCAGTCCGGAGTAGGGAATTTGTGCCCGATACGGCAGTAGACTCGCCCGCTATCACATCGTAGTACAAAACATACAAGGCGAAATTTAGTTATCCTGGTTGCACCTCTGCCTACCCTTTCTGCAAAAAACTATGTCTATGTATGTATATTTAATTTTCAGATTAATAAATTCAGGTAAACTAGAGATAGTTACGGGTGGTTGGGTGATGAATGACGAGGCGAACTCGCACTGGCTGGCCGTGGTCCAGCAGCTGACCACAGGCCATCAGTGGTTGCTGGACAACCTGGGCGTCATACCCAAGAACGGTTGGGCCATCGACCCGTTCGGCCACTCTAGTGCACAGCCGTACCTACTCAAACTGGCCGGCTTCGAGAACTCACTCATACAGCGAGTACACTATAGAGTCAAGAAGGAACTGGCTCTGAATAGGCAGCTGGAGTTTAGATGGAGGCAGTTGTGGGGTACGTAATTTTGATTTAGTTATTTTTTAGCCTATACTGTCCCACTGCATATAGGTCTCCTTTTCGTTCTTCCAACCGTCTCTATCCATGGCTTTCATCCGCCATTTGTCATAAAAATGATCTAAGTCATCTTTCCACCTTCTGCGCGGCCTACCACGTGGTCTTTTCGTCTTTTGGGGAGTCCATTCGGTAGCAGTCATAGCCCACAGTTCGGGAGATATACGTACTTAACGAGCGTGGCAAGTGAAGACTACACAAACATTGCGTCCAAGAAAACCTCGACTTGTGTATGCTCCGCACTCAGCCTGGTAATATTTGTTACAGACAGCATCGGCAAGACCGACATGTTCACTCACATGATGCCGTTCTACTCGTACGACGTGCCACATTCGTGCGGACCAGACCCTAAGGTATTAATTTACCCCACACTTTTAACACCATTTTTTCCTCAATTTAGACACTTTTAGAACTTCAGTGATCTATATACTAGATTACAAGTAACGGCCTCAAAGCAGCAAGGAAAATAAGAACACAAATAAGCGTGTGATCTTATTTCATTTTAGTGTGGTCCAAAAACATAATAAATCTTAATTTATAGGAATAAGGTTTATTGTTACCTGATGTTGATTAAAGTTTAAGACTTTTTGCTACATCTCGTAGCTAGAAATTCAAATGTATGAATATAAGACCTCGCCTTTTGGTGTGTGATTTTATTTCGGACCCTATATCTAGTATTTGATCGAAGCTTTGTACTCGTTTATTTGAAGGGAGATGAAGTAATATACAGTATTGTTTTCTTTTAGATCTGCTGTCAGTTTGATTTCAAAAGATTGCCGGGCAACGGAATCACATGTCCATGGGGTGTGGCGCCACAGAAGATCACGCAGAAAAATGTAGAAGAAAGGTACCAAAATTTAAAAAGAGATCTTAATTAAGATACATCAAGCCTGAGCGAATTTTTACAATGACAATTATAATAACAATTTAAATATTTTAATATCGCAATGTACATTTTAAGTTCTTGATATCTCAAAGTAAAATAACTACAAAATACAACGTAAAGAATAACGTATTATACTGGACCGATGATTGCGAATAAAATATCTACACACTGCAGATGTACCAATGAGGACCACTGGCAACCACTAAAACGAGAAGGACGATAGCGTGAATGCGTAGAAAAGGCAAACAAAGAGAGATACGCGTGAATAAACGCCACTTGAAAATTATGTTGCAATGCTTAAGTCCTGCTTAAAGGTACCGACTAAGTGGGATGTGGGTAGTTAAGTGTAACTTACTATTTGAATAGCGTTTGAGTATTGAGGCGTTAAACACCTTCCTTTTATGTTAAAAACAATATGCTAAACGCAATTATTCTTGTAGTATAATATCACATTGATAATATAATTTCAGAGCTCTCCTTATACTGGACCAGTGGCGCAAGAAAGCTCAGCTCTACCGCAGTAACGTGGTGTTGTTCCCACTGGGAGACGACTTCAGGTACGACCGCGCCAACGAGTGGGACCATCAGTACCAGAACTATGAGATGATCATCGACTACATCAATAGTAATGACGCGTGGAATGCTGAGGTGAGGATTACTATTTCGGAGCACCCTGTATAGTCTTTATCGGAGTTAATTTAATTGGAGCATGCTGTATAGTAGAGAGTAGAGGTGTATGTGACCAATCGGTTTTGTGCAAAGCATATTTCGCTATTGCTTTTGAGTGTGGGAAAAACCTATGTGAATAAATAAATTACCACAACCAAAACATGATACTTAAATTGAATCAATTTTAAATTCTTAAATTCATACCATCCTATTATGTTTATCACTAACTTGAACCATTCTCAGACCAGCGGTGAATATTGCTCTTTATGTGAAGAGCATTCCATTTTAATGTTATAATCATCAATATTCTCATTTAACTCAGTCATAAATAAAATTTTTTTTTTCTTTCTTCTCAGGTACAATTCGGTACCCTCCAAGACTACTTCAAAGCGGTCCACTCTGAAATGAAGCTATCCAACTTCCCCGTGCTGTCGGGAGATTTCTTCACCTACGCCGACCGCAACCAGCACTACTGGAGCGGCTACTACACCTCTAGACCATTCTACAAGAACATGGATAGAGTGCTTCTGGCTTATGTGAGGTGAGGGTGCCATTCATTTACATTTGTTAAACGATTCTTGTACAATTTAAACTGTAGTGCTATTATTTTTCACTTAAAACCGAATGGTCCTTCGAGCCGGATATTGTAGAACATTTTGAATCTTACGTTTATATATCCCCGCACCGAGAGAAATGCTTGTGCGGCCCACAAATATTTGTTTCGGGTCTGGGTGTTCGTGAGACCGAAAAGTGTCTCCTAGTTCCTGATACCCACGACACAAGACTCGATCTTAGTGGGGTCAGGACTATGTGTGTGACTGTGAGGTGTTTTTTATTTATTAATATAATTATTATGAATAGCAATGAATCCCATTAGTAATGAGTGTGACCCCCAGGGCGGCGGAGTTGATCACGACGCAGTGCGCGTTGAGTGCGCAGGCGCCGCGCGCGGTGTCGCTGCAGCTGCGCGACCGCGTGGTGTCGGCGCGCCGCGCGCTCGCGCTGTTCCAGCACCACGACGGCATCACCGGCACCGCGCGGGACGACGTCAAGGACGACTACGCTAAGAAGTACGTATGTTTGTATTAACACTATTGCGTGCCATGTTCACCCGTATACCTACGATATAGTGCAAATATTTTAATATAGTATAAAATAATCGCGGATTGTCGCGCAGTCAGTGCTATACGCGCGGGTACAAGCGACCAACTATGAATCAATAATTACGGTGGCCCATGGCCCCCTCAATATACATATATTTTGTTCATTATGTTGAACATGGCTTGTGCTGAAAATAGGAGACGTAATATTTACATTAAAAAAATATATACATATTTTAAATATCCTCTAATTTGGATTGTAAATACATAGTTTTTGCTAAAATTGCACGCCAATCCACAAATTAAAAGCTTTGTTTTTAAAAAATTCCCAGAATGCTGACGGCAATCAAATACTCTCAGTCAGCTATCCAGCAAGCAGCATACTACCTCCTCAAACAGCCTCAAATGCTGGAGCAGACACAAGAAGACATTTACTTCAATGTGGACGACATCTGGCGGCGACACGACGAGATCCCTTCCAAGATCACCATGGCACTTGACCCCATATCTCCTTCTAGAAGACTAGTGCTGTATAATGCGCTGGCGTTCAAGAGAACAGAAATATTGACCGTTGTGGTCTCCACGCCTCATGTTGAGGTGAGCTTTTGGCTATAGTGGTTTTTGGAATAGTTGCTCGTATTCAAGTTGTATAGGAGTTATATCAAATGCCGCTTATAATTTTATTATTTACTTCATCATCATCCACAGCCTGTATTATTTAGTTAGAATAGTTTTTTCACTATTGATATTTTCGCTTTCTTACTTGAAGACTACTGCATATTGAACACAGGCCGCTGTCAAGAATTTATTTTTAGTAATTAACTCTACCATTTCTAATTTCGAAATTATTTAAATTTTGTAGATTATTTTAAATTTATAACGCAAGATTTTTAGCAAATAAGTTGTTAAATGTTTACTAAATATGCCGATGTCACTTTTTCTCATCCATAAATTAACCTAAACTGTCTTATTCTCAGGTGTTCGACCCAGAAGGCAACCCGATGATGGCTCAAATATCACCAGTGGTGGCCGGTGAGAAGAGACTCGGGCTGGCCTCAAACAAGTTCCTGTTGTCTTTCCCCATCACGGTGGAGCCACTGTCGCTTACCACTTACACTGTGTCGCTCAGAGATGTCACCAGCATTAATAAGTGAGTTAATCAAACTTTAGCTTATTCAGTAATCGGAATGGGGATTCAAGAGTGTACTAGAAATTATACATTATACTAGCCTTAAAGATCGCGCTACTGAGCATAAGCTGGTCCAAATATCTCTATTTTCGTATAGGACAATTTTCGTACTAGACTGGAAGTCTAACTGGAGTAAACTTATATGTGCGGCATATTTATCTACTTGACACATATATTTTACTGTTTCTAATTAGATTTAGCATAAATAATTTATTTGTTACATTGTCAACTAAAACTAAATTAAATATCAAATTTCTTCCCACAGATACACATCATATGCCCATGTGCGCGTATACAACGCTGACTACTGGACCCTGGACTTGCCCAAGATGTTCCCGGTGGAGCAGCCCACCGCCCGCCTGATGGAGGACATCACTCTTCAAGCGAGCAACAGCACCCGAGTCGTTGCCAACATGAACGGATTGATCAAGGCCATCGTCACCGCTGATGGCGTCACCGTGCCTGTGCATATGGACTTTGTGCAGTAAGTAGGGTCAAAAGATAGACAGCTTCCGTGGCGCAGTTGGTTAGACGCCGGTTGTGATGATTAAGTACACATTAGTCGTTGGCATTGTGTCTGTTCTGTCCGTCAATTCATGGTGAATTCATTTAGGTAACTACAATGGAGCGTTTGCACGTTGCCGCTACGACGCCGCTGGTTATCACCCCTCGCCTCCTAGTGTCTCAGCTCGCAAGTGCGGCCGTGCGACAAAAAACGCGTCGTGTCACATGGTATAGTGATCTGTATGTAGGATAACGCAGCGGCAACACTCCGCCGCTGCACTGCATCCTCACCAAATTCCAGTTTACACAATTGGCGATGAGAGATTATTGTTAGATTAGGAGTTAAATGCTATTTTAAGTCGGTAGTTTGAATAGTAGATATGTTAATATTTTGATCTCGTGTTTAGGTACGACACGTCCAAGGGCAAGGACAACAACAGCGGCGCGTACTTGTTCGTGCCGGCGGGCCCCGCGCGCACCGTCACCGCCGACGCCTTCCCCGAGCTCGTGGTGACGGAGGGCCTGTACCGCTCCACGCTGTACACTGCGCTCGCGGGCCCGCGCGCCGCCGACATCGTGCTCGCTGTACGTACTGTACTATACTATCAGTAGATACTAGTAGATACTAGTCCCCGAGCTCGTGGTGACGGAGGGCCTGTACCGCTCCACGCTGTACACTGCGCTCGCGGGCCCGCGCGCCGCCGACATCGTGCTCGCTGTACGTACTGTACTATACTATCAGTAGATACTAGTAGATACTAGTCCCCGAGCTCGTGGTGACGGAGGGCCCGTACCGCTCCACGCTGTACACTGCGCTCGCGGGCCCGCGCGCCGCCGACATCGTGCTCGCTGTACGTACTGTACTATACTATCAGTAGATACTAGTAGATACTAGTCCCCGAGCTCGTGGTGACGGAGGGCCTGTACCGCTCCACGCTGTACACTGCGCTCGCGGGCCCGCGCGCCGCCGACATCGTGCTCGCTGTACGTACTGTACTATACTATCAGTAGATACTAGTAGATACTAGTCCCCGAGCTCGTGGTGACGGAGGGCCTGTACCGCTCCACGCTGTACACTGCGCTCGCGGGCCCGCGCGCCGCCGACATCGTGCTCGCTGTACGTACTGTACTATACTATCAGTAGATACTAGTAGATACTAGTCCCCGAGCTCGTGGTGACGGAGGGCCTGTACCGCTCCACGCTGTACACTGCGCTCGCGGGCCCGCGCGCCGCCGACATCGTGCTCGCTGTACGTACTGTACTATACTATCAGTAGATACTAGTAGATACTAGTCCCCGAGCTCGTGGTGACGGAGGGCCTGTACCGCTCCACGCTGTACACTGCGCTCGCGGGCCCGCGCGCCGCCGACATCGTGCTCGCTGTACGTACTGTACTATACTATCAGTAGATACTAGTAGATACTAGTCCCCGAGCTCGTGGTGACGGAGGGCCTGTACCGCTCCACGCTGTACACTGCGCTCGCGGGCCCGCGCGCCGCCGACATCGTGCTCGCTGTACGTACTGTACTATACTATCAGTAGATACTAGTAGATACTAGTCCCCGAGCTCGTGGTGACGGAGGGCCTGTACCGCTCCACGCTGTACACTGCGCTCGCGGGCCCGCGCGCCGCCGACATCGTGCTCGCTGTACGTACTGTACTATACTATCAGTAGATACTAGTAGATACTAGTCCCCGAGCTCGTGGTGACGGAGGGCCTGTACCGCTCCACGCTGTACACTGCGCTCGCGGGCCCGCGCGCCGCCGACATCGTGCTCGCTGTACGTACTGTACTATACTATCAGTAGATACTAGTAGATACTAGTCCCCGAGCTCGTGGTGACGGAGGGCCTGTACCGCTCCACGCTGTACACTGCGCTCGCGGGCCCGCGCGCCGCCGACATCGTGCTCGCTGTACGTACTGTACTATACTATCAGTAGATACTAGTAGATACTAGTCCCCGAGCTCGTGGTGACGGAGGGCCTGTACCGCTCCACGCTGTACACTGCGCTCGCGGGCCCGCGCGCCGCCGACATCGTGCTCGCTGTACGTACTGTACTATACTATCAGTAGATACTAGTAGATACTAGTCCCCGAGCTCGTGGTGACGGAGGGCCTGTACCGCTCCACGCTGTACACTGCGCTCGCGGGCCCGCGCGCCGCCGACATCGTGCTCGCTGTACGTACTGTACTATACTATCAGTAGATACTAGTAGATATTTATTTATTTATTTATTTAAAAACTTTGTACACATTAATAGTACAGGCGGACTTAATGCCTAAGGGCATTTTCTACCAGCCAACCTTAAGGTAGTGCAGAGAGACGGAAGCAGGTGCATATTAATTTGTAACGAAATAAATGAGAAGAGAATAAATATATATAAAACATAAATAATAATATTTATACGAATATATATCAATTAAATTATTAATATTTACCAATATTATTATACATATACCTACGCATACATACACTAAATACCTTAAAAAATATATATGTATATATATATATATACATAAACAACTAAATAAATAAATACCTACATTAGTGGTGAGAATCTGCTACATCGGCGAGGAGTAATTGCCGAACCTTCATCTTGAAAGCCTGCCGTGTTGTGCACGACCTGATTTCGAGTGGGAGTGCATTCCAGAGAAGAATGGATTGGATAGTAAAGGAAGAGTGAAGGAAGTCAGAACTATGAGGAGGACATTTTAGAAGGAGATTGCTAGACGAGCGCAGATTTCTAGAGTGAGTATCACTGAGGTAAATGAATTCGGGAGACAGGTAAGAAGGAGGGGAAGGAGACTTTAGAATAGAAAAAAGGGTAGTGAGGGCACGCAACGAACGGCGCTGGCGGATGGGAAGCCATTTTAACTGCGATCGGTAGGAAGAGATATGGTCAAACTTGCGAAGATTAAAAACAAATCGAATGCAGTTATTTAGAAGACGGTCGAGTTTGTTGAGTAAATCTGCATTCAGATCAAAATAGCACACATCACCATAGTCGATTACCGGAAGGATTAAGGTTTGCACTAGCAAAGCCTTGGTTTTAAATGGTAGGAAATTCTTCAGGCGATACAGAGAACGAAGATTACCGATGACTCTCTGACTGACGGAAGTCACCTGGGGTCGCCAGCTCAGGGTAGCGTCGATGTGTAGTCCGATACTAGTAGATACTAGTCCCCGAGCTCGTGGTGACGGAGGGCCTGTACCGCTCCACGCTGTACACTGCGCTCGCGGGCCCGCGCGCCGCCGACATCGTGCTCGCTGTACGTACTGTACTATACTATCAGTAGATACTAGTAGATACTAGTCCCCGAGCTCGTGGTGACGGAGGGCCTGTACCGCTCCACGCTGTACACTGCGCTCGCGGGCCCGCGCGCCGCCGACATCGTGCTCGCTGTACGTACTGTACTATACTATCAGTAGATACTAGTAGATACTAGTCCCCGAGCTCGTGGTGACGGAGGGCCTGTACCGCTCCACGCTGTACACTGCGCTCGCGGGCCCGCGCGCCGCCGACATCGTGCCCGCTGTACGTACTGTACTATACTATCAGTAGATACTAGTAGATACTAGTCCCCGAGCTTGTGGTGGGTTCGAAAATGTTCAGCCTTGGAAAAAGAACGCAGGTCTCCGCTCATGTATAGGGGACGACGAGCTATCACTCTTGGCAGTTATTGTGACGATAGTCGGGTCGAACTTCGTGACAAACTATTATCTCTTTATGTGCTATTCAGCAAGACATATGGGTAGAAAGCTATAATTTGTTTTTTCGTTATTAAAAAGGGTTAGTCTAGAGACCGATGGAAAATTCCGTGTCATCTTGTCTCATTTCTGTGGGTTTTTTCATTTCGAAGAAATCAATTTATTCCTACATCAAGATGCCAAGTGTTTATACTCTTTTCCACCACCTTCCTCGATTTCCACATGAGATTTAATCTTTAGGTATAACTTGAGGAAAAACTTTCTGACATCTAGCTATCACGGAAATATAGTTGAAAATTTCTTATTATTGTGATTTCAGATCAGCGTGTACAACAATCCCTCCCTGCCGCAGAGTGAGGTTGAGATCAGTAATACGCTGCTGATAGACCCGCAGGTCGACGACCTAGAGCTCGCCATGAGGTTCTCCACCGGAGTCAAGAACGGAGACGTCTTCTATACAGACTTGAACGGAATGAGCGTGAGTAGATTTTATCACCCTCTTTAATGACTGAAAAACCAAAACTCAACAAACGGCAATCAATCAATTATTGATTTACTTGTGAAACGTAAGTATTACGTAGTAATCAATAATATTACTTAACAACATTAATAACATGAAATTAAGTACTCTATGCTCCGCATTAATCGGCATAAAAGTATGATTACAAACATATGTTTTTTTACAATTAAGTATTCAACAAGCTGCCTCCCCAAGGGTTTCTGTAGCGACTTGCATCCATCGACTTCGTACAATCTTAACTAGTTAGTTGGATCGTCTTGAAGATGGGACTGCTGGATATAATTTTTTCAAATTAATGCGTATCAACATTATATGTAGAATTGATTTAGCCTGATATTTCATTTTTGACATTGACATAAAGAAGGCCTTCCAATTACTTTAATAATTGTATTTGTATTGTAGATGATAAAACGTCGATATTTCGACAAGATTCCCTTGCAAGCCAACTTCTACCCGCTGCCTGCCGCAGCCTACATAGAAGACGACACGACTAGATTCACTCTGCTTACATCCACGCCGCTGGGCATGGCGGCCTTACAACCTGGACAGATT
The DNA here is from genome assembly GCA_023078785.2 of Hyles euphorbiae. Lineage (NCBI taxonomy): Eukaryota > Metazoa > Arthropoda > Insecta > Lepidoptera > Sphingidae > Hyles > Hyles euphorbiae. The sequence goes on from CM041053.1 coordinate 6,288,769, forward strand.
GAGGTAATTACATTCAATATATTATTTTAAAAGCAAATAATAAAATTGGTGGCAAATAAAGTATTATACAGGGTGGTATTGACACATGTTACTTAAATTAACCCACATGTTTCTCATCACTCCAGGTGACATTGTATATAATTTGAAAGCAATATGAGAAGATTTTTTTTCATAAATCGTGATTTTCGTTTTCACGATTTATGGACTTCCCATGTAGATAAGAGTATTTTTACCGCTTAGAAGAACTTCAGTTCGGTTAAGGAACTTATCTGAACCAAAAAAAACTCAGTATGTTTAGGGGTTGATAAAAAGCCTAGAAACCTAAAATCGTGATTTTTGACAAAACTATCAGGCAGTTTTTATTCAAATTTGGCACAATAGTACCTAGGGGGTTTAAGGTATATGTGATTCAAATTAAATACCATATGTCAATATCACTCTGTATCTGTATCAGCCCATATACGTCCCACTGCAGGGCACGGGCCTACTCTACAATCGTAAGTACGACTGAGAGTGGTTAGGCCAATTATGTCAAAAGAATAAGCACCGCTAAGCACCACTGTAAATAAGTGTAATCTTTGTAAATAGCATAACTAAAGGTCTAAGTTCCTTTGTCCTATAGTTATGCCACTATTCACTAGCTTCTTATTTATTTTGAGCATAATTTTCTTATCAAAACTGTTTAAATTTTTGTATTCATGGGATTTTCCGAATATATTAAGAAAGGAAAAATTGGTCAAAATAAGGCACTGATATCATTAATGATTTGATATATTTTCTTTCTCACTCTCTTTTCTCTGTAACTGTATTTTTTTGTTTACACTTTTTGTAGTTTATTTTAATGTTCGCCTCAGGTGATGCAAGACAGACGATTGAGTCGTGACGACAACAGGGGTTTGAATCAGGGCGTTTTAGACAACATAAGGACAAGACACGTGTTTAAGATCATCGTGGAGCCGGCTGTTAAAAACTGTCAGGTGAGATTTAATTGCTTTCAATTTTCCTGCTTTATATAAGGGTGCCTGACTTCAGGAATTTTATTTACTTACCATGGTAAATAATGTAGTAAATAATTACGGTATCACGATGATGTAAGACATAAATGAAACATCTTTCCAGTATGAAACGTGTAGGTTTTGCTGCGTGATTGTTGATCAGACTGAAACCAAGTCATGTGATGTCATAATTGCTAGAGATTTAATAATCCTTATCATACTTTCCTCTTCTGTGTTTCACTATTATAAATCAGCAACACATCTACCTTACCATACCGTAGGCGTTTAAGATGGGCGGAAATATACGATTGCTCTACATCAAAAATATTTTATTATATATTTTATACATACATACATAAACTCACGCCTTTTTCCCAGAAGGGGTAGGCAGAGTTGTCAGGGCATCCACGTTTTGCCTTATATGTTCCGTCCCACGATGTGATAGGTGGCGAGTCTATCACCATATCGGGCATAAATTCCTGACTCAAGGCTGATAATGAATAGAAAATACTAATATCATTGCCCAACTCAGGATTAGAATCGGAGACGTCAGCTTTATATTACCCTGGTACAACTACGCCACCAAGGCAATCGAAAGTGGATTATTTTATATTTTACACAAATATCTGTCGTTACAGAAGCCAGCAGGCGAGCATCTAAGCGGTCACCTGAGTCTAGGCGCGCACATCTCGCAGCAGCTGTTACTGCAGCCTGCCATCGTGCTGCAGTACACGGCGGCGGCGGGCAGCCCGCGCGCGCACTACTCGCCCGCGTGGCGCGGCGCCGCCGACCTCGTGCTCGCGTCCTGCCAGGCGCATGTTGCGGCTAAGGTATGTAGTGTATGCGCATGTGCACGTTGTAACCACGCACATGTATGTAAGTGTGCGTTGCAACTACGCACAGGTAACCACGCGCGCACACGCACGCGTACGTTGTAAACACGCACGCACATGTACGCGTGCGTTGGGACCACGCACGCATACCCACGCGTACATTACCCACACGTATACAGTACACACGTACGTGTTCGTTGCAATCACACACGCATACGTAAGTGCGTTGTTATTACACACGCATACGTACGTACATGCCAACATACGTGCATGTAAATATGTACAATTAACAATTCATATGTATGTTTAGTATCCGAAAGAGAAAAATAAAAAAATCTGATTGAATTGATAATTATTGTAAAAATGTTACGTGACTAATTTCCAATTGATAACCGACATTTACAATTTAAACAAGCTCTCCAACTTGTAAAAGAGACGTATAGAGATTTTTCATTTTTTGTCGTATGTTAATGACATGGCAAATCATATTACTTATTGCACCTGCTATCAATTTGCTGATGATACATGCCTGTTAATAGGCGAGCGAGACATTAAGGTAGCTCGTGAGAAACTGCAATTTGACTTTGATAGTATATCAAAATGGTGCCATGACAATGGTCTTGTACTAAATGCTACTAAAACCAAACTGCTGCATATAAGATCACCACATATAAAAAAATATTTTGATGAAAATATCATAGCCCACGATCACAAGTGCCTACATACCACCGGCTCTAATACCTGTAACTGTCCTTATATTGAACTAGTTTCCTCTTACAAATATCTTGGTCTTACGATAGATAACAGATTTAATTGGTGCCATCACGTTGATTACGTGTGTAACAAATTAAGACAATTTCTCGCACATATTTATATCATAAAAGACCGCATTCCGTTTAAGGTGAAGCTAATGCTGTTTAACTCACTAGCAGGATCATACGTTCAATACGGACTTAGTAGTTATGGACGAACTTATAAAACATATCTGGACAGCATATACAGACTGCAATTGAAAATACTAAAAAATATTGTCTCCCCAGCAGTTAAATTAAAGTACAAGGATAATGAAATTGAGTTGTTTAAACATTGCAACATCCTACCGGTACACCTACAATTTAAGCTTAATTTTGTCAAGGAACATTTTTTTAATACCAATATTCAAAACAAAATTACTCACCCTATATACACTCGTGCCGTGGCTCGAGAACGATTGTGTACTACAAAAGCAAACAACACGTACGGTGAAAGGACTGCGCGGTATTTAATTCCTCGGCTTATAAACGAGCTACCCTCTACATTAAAAGAAAATATTACAGAAAAAAACATTAAATCTAAATTAAAACTATACTTTATTCACCAAATAACACCAACTGGTACTTAATGTGTCTTCCACTTGTGCCCACTTACCCAGCTCTTGTCACCTACGTACTCGGATTATAAACCTGACAGGCGCTTGTACAAATGCCTTGCGTCGACTTGTTGTAGATAGTTAGCATTGTGACAAACCTTTGTGGTTTATAAATGCTAAAATACCTTCTGAATTATTTTACTTCATATTTTGTAATCATGATAAATAAATTAAAAAAAAATATATATATATGTAAAAAAATACTGAAATGACAATAAAGATATTATTACTAGACACTGTATACAAAACGCAGACACTATTTTTGCTCTGAATCTACTGGTTCCTTGATCCTTCTAGTTAATACCTGTGCGGTACGCAAAAGATTATGTCCACTCTAATATAGTACTCCAATAAAAATTGCATATTGTATTGTTTACAGAATAAGGACGGAGCTACAGTACGAGGCATTGGTTTGACTATGCAGCGTACACATTTTGACGAGTGCTACGGAAACAAGGAAATTTACAAATCTTATCCTGTGGGCGATGGGGTTGTAAGTATATGTTTTTCTTTATATTCAAACTAATTTATCATTTTGACTACCATTAAGAATTCTTATCCATTTTTTCAAAGTAGTCACTTTCCATACAGTATTTATTTATTTATTTTTATTTATTTATTTTAGAGTTACCAAAAGAAGATACATTATTCACTACAAATATATCTAACGAACAAATAATAAAAACAAAGTTAAATGTTCCTCCGTAAACAGGCAACTACAGCATACAATGAATGACTTACATATTCATAATGGTATTAAAAAAAAAACTTAAACCTATAGTAATGTTACAACAACAGAAATACTCGTAGATTATACAACCAGTAGAATACAGACAGCAAATAATTATCATTAAAAGTAGAAACAAAAAGTAAAAAGAATAAAAATAATAATAGAATATAATAGAAGATAATTTATCGAATCTCACTAAAATTGAGAAAGATTTATTGATTTGATTATTTCATATTTAAAGTTCCGCAACGTGGTTGCCTAAAAATCCTTAAATTGATTTCAAGTCCGTTAAAACTTATAACAAATAAATTATTATAAACGGACAAGTTTTGGCTTAAATGAAAAACTAAATTGTAACAGTGGATTGTTCTAGTGTAAATTTTGTGATACTACTGCACGGTTACAAAGCTGGGGTCTCGGGTTCGAATCCCCGAGTCGGGAAAAGTGATATTGAATTTTTCTATTCATTATCAGCCTGGAGGCGGGAATTTGTGCCCGATATGGCGATAAGCTCACCTCCTATCATATTGTGGGATGGAACAAACAAGGCGAAATGTGGGTGGTCCTGGTAGCACCAACTCTTCTAAAAAAAAGCGAATGTTTATGTATATATGTAAGTTACTTAATATTTTCTCATTTCCAGGTGCAAATATCAGACTTCCTAGAAGTACAGCGGGACCGAATGTTCGACAGTTCGTTAACATTCGTGAATATACACAACCCTATCCCGGACGGCGCTATCACGCTCTGTCCCATGGAGATCCGGTCAGTGTTCGTCAACCAAACGCTCAAGAACGGATGAATACGCACGTACGTACGTAACGTGTGGCAAGTGGACTGATTATATTAAGATTGCACTGATATGTTGGTGAAATGCGGTTAGTATTTATCTGAATGAGTGAAGGGCTAACATTGTTGAATATAATTTTGTCCTATGTTGCCGTCGGTCAAATATATACTAGATTATAAGTAACGGCCTTAAAAACGGCAAAAGAAATAAGCGTGTGCTCTTATTTTATTTTAGTATGGCCCAAAATATAATAAATCTTAATTTAAATGAATAAGGTTTATTGTTACTTGAAGTTGATTATCATTTGCAGGACATTTTGCTACATCTCGTAGTTCGAAATTCAAATGTATAAGTATTAGCAACATAGCACAATTTGGCGTGTGATTTTGTTCCGGACCCTGTATCTAGTATATATTTGATCGAAGTGTGTAGCAGCCTAATATTTATTTATACGAGTAAGTATATTAATTACCGCCCGCGCTGCAAGGCCTTGAATTTCAAAACTACTTTAGTGTTTAAAGCTATAGAAAGATTCCTTTCATAAAAATGTACTTCCAAGCCTGAATAGATATTTGGATAGACTGATGGCAATGGTGGACCGTCTCTGTTTTGCCAAAATGCTCTTTAGATATTCATAAAATATACATATATATATATATATATACTTGTTTTGAGTTTGAAAACGCACAAGTTTTTAAGAGTGTGGCATTCTTTCATAAAGTATTCATGATTTTTCGATATTATTAGGTAAGAGGATGTTAATGGTGCAGATTATTAATATTTCTATTGAATTTAAGTTGTTGTGCTTCATTTGGTAGCTGTATTCATTACTGTGGTTTTATTTTGTGTAAGAAACTTCTTAACTTGTTATGTAATCATAAAATTCAGCTTTTGTCGGTAGTCAATTATCAGGCAAGCAATTGAATCTTTAAATTATGCCTGTCGATCTCCAAAAAAATCGTCTTATTTTATTTTTCACAATATTAAATTGGTTTTTGTTTGTTTTATTGTTATTCGGATGGTTTTTTAAATGTATAATTTATTTATTCATTACATTAATTGTGTTATCAAGACAATTAATATAACAAATTAATAATATAATAATTGTGTTATTAATACAATTTAAGCAACAAAATATGGCAATGTTAAAAATTGATAATCTCGTAATCTTCATTTTCCAAATATTTGATACTTGTGATGTATATTGAAACCACCAGGTACTTAAGTTGATGTACCCCACTTATTTTTAAAAACTTACAAGGTTATTCATTGACAATCTTTCTATAAAGATACCAAAAACCACGCATTTTTCCTATGAAAAATGCGTGGTTTTTGGTATAAAACTATTTTATTATTAATTACTACACAGTACACAACACAGCATTGCTTAGCGGGGAAAAAGGGAGAAAAAGGAACGGAAGAAAAAGGAAAGGGAGAAAAATTGTAACTGGGGCTATCGCTTTACCACTCCTAAAGACAATTGATTTTTATACAAAGGAGTATGCCCATTCAAAGTATCAATAAAACATATTGTTCATCCCGATACCAATACATAAAATTCATTATAGCATTTGTTACGGTTTGTTCTTAAAAGTTTTCCTGTTTTATCCCTGACGACAGATTTTTATAAAATAAAGTAATTATCATCATAATTCACAAAGCCGAAGACAAAAAATATTTTTATTGGACTTCAAGTTCATTTCTCTCCAAAAACTCCGGGCCTGAGTCGCAATTATATTTATATTTATTGAAAATATATGTTTCCCCTTATATAAATAGTAGGTTTCATCGAGACACACACATCTTCAGATGTTACTAAATTTCATAGTAAAATGGGGATTGTCCTTTCATTGTTTAATGTATTCAAATCACGTTTAATTGATATTTGTATTTGAGGCACTGTAGCATTTATTTTAGTCGTGTACGCCCTACCATATCATTGTAGGTACATCAAATATATTCGTATATTATAAAAATAAGATGTTTTATGAAACAGAATATGGAATAATGCACTGTCTGTAAATATAATGCATAACTTGTAGAAAATATAAATATTTATCTAATGGAATCATTTAACGTGTATATAGGTTTGAATCCAAGTGTGTTTTTATTATAATAAAGAATGAATTAATTATAGGGTTAAACAATAGAGTAGTTTGTATATAATTTCATTCACAAGAGCTGATAACATTTAAATAAAACATTTCTGTAACAACTGCATTAAAATGAGCGAGCTTTATTCGGCAGATAACAATTCAAAATATTGTATGTATTAAGTTTTAAAATACTGTCTTAATATGTTTTTTTTTATTGCAGTGAATGGCGAGACGAGCATGCCGTTCGCCTGATGGTAAGCGATGCGACCGCTCATGAACAGTAGCAAACCAAACAACACCTTGAATTACAAAGGAATGCTTGGCATTCCACTGCGCTCGCCATCCTGAGACATAAGATGTTAAGTCTCAATATGTCCAGTAGTTACTCTGGCTACAATGTCCTTCAATCCGAAACACAACAGTGCATTTAAACTGCTGTTTGACGGGAGAAATAGACATTGCGGTGGTACCCACCCAGGCAGCCTCTCACATGTGAGAGACCTACCACCAGTAAAAAAATACAAACTTCACAATCGTAATTCTTTCCGCTTTTATTAATTTCTGAGATTCAGAAATAATAACGCTTAGGCATTATTCCAAAAAAATAATAATTAAAAACCAATCTTTGTGAATTTAACTACTTTGACTAAAGTGTGAATTAATATCGTATTATCCTCTGTCATAAAGATGTGTGCGTTTAATTTTTAGGTTTTATTTAATTTGTTTGTGTATAAAAAGACTATTGTTAGGTTTGCACAAGTAATTGATTTTACATTCAATTTAGTTTATAAAAGCCTTTTTGACATGTGAATACAGGGTGTTTACATAATCGTGTTATAAATTCTTTTTTGTTTATTACAAATAAATAAAAAATAATGTTTTAGGCAGTATTGATCAATGGGAATATACTGAGCGGCAAGCTGAAGTAACCTTTGGCATTCTTACTTTAAGATATTTTTGTTTGTTATGTAGTTAAAATTTATTTACATTTAAGTGTATATCCCACGAATATACATTCATTGTATCTTAATTTAAAAAAATACAGCAAAAAACATGTTTGTCCGCCATTGTTACCAAACTATGTACAGTAATACCCCGACTTACGCTACCTCGACTTACGCGAATTCGGAGTTACGCGATTTAATTTTCTCGTCTATTTTAACGTTTTTTGTTTATTTGTTTAGATTTTATGAAACCTTCTACATCAAAATAACTTCAGATTGTGTTTATACATTTTATTAATATAGTTTGTCATATTATCTAGAATTAAATTAAAATTTATTTCCTATATTATTGTTTTATATTTCCTAAATTATAGTCTCCGGTCCCAATTAAACATACTTTGTATGACTTTATAGGTATATGCAAAATTGTACCCCGACTTACGCGAATTCGACTTACGCGGATAGCGCTCGGTCCCACCTATCGCGTAAGTCCGGGGTATTACTGTATACGCAAATAATTTGCATATATTGTGGATTAATATTAATTTTTCCCTACATTAAAATAATTTTACCAAAATTATTATAATAGGTTATTATTTATTCTAATCAGTTCACAAAATATTTATTAACAATTTGTAAAATTGTGATTGTTTCGGTTGTGTTTCTAAAATCCTTAAGTTTTTGGTAAATGAAATGAAATCTTGCTGTGAATGTTTTTGAAAAAGTTTTGTAAATAAATGCGTTAATAATAAACATTTTATTTATCTAATTGCTCCTTTACTTGAATTGGAATTTTTAGCACCGTTTTGATTTAAGAATGCAATGAAACGGATACAAAAAGGATACGTTATCAAGATAATTCTCAAGTTCGTAATAATCATTCAAGAGACGACATTTTTTGTGGTAGTCCTGGGTTTCATTATTTATTTTTTTGCATATTTTTATCTGATGTTTTATACCAAAATTGAATTTAGGTGTTTCAGATTTTTTGTTATATAAATACTGGTGTTGTATAACCTTATAACAATCCTAATACTCTTGATATTATATATTTATCTCATACTTTCTTACAGGTTGCTTTTCTGAAGTTTCTGTTCTGGCGTGTGTGAATTTCATACACCAGCTATTATTTTTAATAATCCCTACAGCAATAAATACTTGTACATGCCAATCTTTGGTCACGATTTATAATCTCGTATTTTCAGTCGCAGTGTAAAATGACTGCTGTGACGAATATTCCCCTTATGCCTGGGGCCCTACTATATTCATCCGAAACGAAGTTCGAAACTTCGGATGATCGATGTTTATATACGATACGAATGTACCTACATATACTAATGGACGTTATTGAGTTATGGTCGCAACCATAGACTTATGGTTACGATGTACGTTATACAAATTCGAACTTTTCCAGAGTAGATACATTCGTATCGTAAAAACTCCGATCGTCCGAAGTTTCGAACTTCGTTTCGGATGAATATAGTAGGGCCCCTGAATACTGGAACGCAACTTAAATATAAGTTGCGCTCAACTACGTTAATCCCGCTTAAATGTACCGGCTAAGTGGGCCATGCGCTGTTAAGAGCAACTTATTATTTGAATGGCGTTCCAGTATTCGGGCGTTAGTCCTTTTCTAAAAAGTTTACTTAATAAAAAATGAAACAATGTTACAAACAGTTTCAATGTTTTTATTTAACATACCTTTCGTAATGGTTAACACTGTTATTGGTAAATGTAATACTAATTATAAACCCGCCTTAATGATACTGGCGTTAATTATAAGGTTAAGGGCACAAACACTTAAAAACCGGTGCGTTGAGCGTTAACGTATTTAGACAAGCTTTAAATTGCCAATAGTGGGCAGTTATTGCTCATGAACTTTTATAATTGAGATATTAAGCGCACTACATAATTTGTAACAACTGAAACTATTCACAACTTCATCGGTTTTTTAAATAAAAAAAACGTCACACCTATTTAACGTGTGCCCTAAGACCATAAATTTAGTCCACTATATGAGAAACATAAATATTTCACAAGACATCCGTTTTTTAAAAACATAACAGTTCACGAGACCTAATAAAAATAACCGCCTGACTTGATATATAACCATAATAAGAAACCCCAACATTTTATAAGTGTTCGTAAATAACATACCCGTTTTTAGCAGAGGTCTCAACGGTTTTACTACATGTGGTCGTATAGAAAAATTTACAATTATGTTTTCTTACATACTTCATTTTAGAAAGCAGAGAGAACTCTTACATCACATTGAAATATATTTGAAAAGCAACAGAGATAAGTTTGTATACTGCTTTGCTTTCTATTCTCCGTTTTTACAATACTTTCCAGAAATACAAAAGGTACTGAATACTTTTATGGCACTAACTATGCTACAAATATTATATACCGGTATATTATATTCCCCATGAAACTTGGGAAATAACAGGAACTCTCTGAAAGAGATTGCTAATACGAAAAATCAATACTTATTGGAAATACTAGAAAAAGCGAAATTATCGCTTGATTAGGGTGCAAAATTATCTATGGCGTACTTATCTTATTGGGTGCTGACTTCGATTAAGTGGAGAAGAATAGTTTCTTAAACTTATTAACAATACCATATATACACATAATAAAAAAACAATAATGGTTCGTAACATAATTATCAAACAAACACAATAATAACAATATTTTCGTCAATATTTTTGGAATGATCAATTGATTACTACAATTAACAACAATTAAACCGTCCCCACATAATTTTCCACGCAAAATTCACAACCAATGTGAAAACTTGTATTAAAACAATAAATACAATGACAAACATAACATCATTCTTATATTTACAAAAAACCGATAAAATTAACCACACCAACTTACATACTGTTAAAAGGGGTGAATAGGGATGAGTGTTTGATGCTAAACTAATTAATATAAGATATTGCATTAGTATTCCTGTTTTTTTCCAAACACCATAAAACATTTTAAAAAAGCATTTTTTGTCACTAAAATATTAATTATGAATTGGGCAAAAATAGGATATCCCATAACCACAGAACTGATGAAAATACCTTTTTACAAAACAGAAAAATTAAAATAATAATTTACAACATAAATTATACTAATTAGTTCTCCATTGCTCAGCTCTATACAAAATTCATAAACTACAAAAGGCATTTAAGTAATTTCAAATGCCCTACCTTAATCTTAAAATAATTACTACTCGCGTTAATTTGGCTTTTATATTTGAACATATCGATTTCACTATTGGATATCTATTGAAATAAAACTATTATTTACGGATTTTATCGGGAATTTAGTTTAATTTTTTACATTTTTGACTTCCCGACGTTTCGATTACTTTACAACTTTCGTAGAATCGTAACACAGACTAGATATTTAAAATTATTTTTTTAAATTAATAATAGGCTATTTGACTGTATAAAAAATATTGACTTATTTGTTTCCATCCGTGTACATAATTTAATTTTAAAACATATTTCATTATCATACATTAAAAATATTGTATATTTTGGCTAAAAAACACAATTATAATTTAATTTATTTTGAGTTCGCGCCACGTGATCGTAAACGATTTTGATTGGCTATGACGTCAAGCGTTTGTATGAACTACTCACATACAGGAAATGAATGGGATTGATAACGGCATAGATGCAAATTAAATATTAAAAATACCTTTAAAACGCGATATTTGACATTAATACCCGTTAATTAATAATATTATCATGTCCAATGTAATAAAATGTGAAGAAATAAATATAATTCTATTTTTTTTTGACAAAAACTCATTGAGGTATACAACTGGAGGGGATCTAGACCAAATAATTTGGAACAATTGCAAGGGTACATGTACCCTTACACTGACAGTCGGCTATGGCAGTTGTCATTTATGCTATTTATTCTAATTGCTTTAAAAATACCGTACTCCCAACTGAAGACATGTAAAAACCATTCCAGTTCACTTGAAAAAAATATAGAATTTAATTCCATACGTAAATTAACGATAATTTGAATAAAGTAGCAAAAATATTAATAAATTAGATTATGTACCAAAGCCGTTTTGACAAATGTCATATTTTAACAAAATTACAGAATAAGATTAATGTTACGGACAAATAGGTAAATATTGAAAATTTCGTTTATTTATTTTATTTAATATATTTATCAGATACATTGGATATTGTAAATATATTTTTTCACTATCCATATTTTTGACACAAAAGTATTTTTTAGTAGGATAACTCAATACGCTATTTGACTATTTTCTGAAAAACATACCACATTATGAAGTGGAGTCTATAGACCTTACAAATAAAGGTTATTTTTAATTACTATATCTATATCATTTAAAAATAAATTTACAAAATACACTGAATAATTACATTGTCAAAACGCTTTGTCTGGCAATGTGGCGTTCAGTTCGTAAACATCCATTCCAGAGATTCGTTCGCATGTCAACCAAATACAAATGACAAATAACGCGTTTTAAAGGTATTTTTAATATTTAATTTGCATCTATGCCGTTATCAATCCCATACATTTCCTGTACGTGAGTAGTTCATACTAATGCATGACGTCATAGCTAATCAAAATCGTTTACGATCACGTGGCGCGAACTCAAATTAAATGATTATTGTGGTTTTCAGACAAAATATACAATATTTTTAATGTATGATAATGAAATATGTTTAAAATTAAATTATTTACACGGATGGAAACAAATAAGTCAATATTTTTATACAGTGAAATAGCCTATTATAGGTTTTGTTGTTTTTAAAATCTATATAATAATGTAGCTTTATTAAAAATAAATGATTATATTGGGCTTTTATATTTCGTTTTACTTTATTCTGAAACATTAGGTAACAAATATATGAAGTGTCGTATCTGCAGCAATGCCGACTTGATCTATAATATAATCCGCTCCAGTTGTAATACCTCAATGCAAAAACTCATTCGGACGATTGACTGATTGATTGATCTATGGATGATTTAAGAATGAGCGATATATGCAAACGAATCTGTGGAACGGATGTTTACGAACTAAACGCCACATTGTCAGACAGAGCGTTTTGACAGTGTAATTTTTCAGTGTATTTTGTAAATTTATTTTCAAATGATATAGTAATTAAAAATAACCTTCATTTGTAAGGTCTATAGACCCCGCTTCATAATGTGGTATGGTTTTCAAAAATTAGTCAAATAGCCTATTGTAAAATAAGGGTAGTTGAATTGTAACAGTCACAGAGCGGACGTCTAATACCTCAGTCCGCCCCGTGACCACGAAAGCTGTAAAGTAATCGAAACGTCGGGAAGTCAAAAATGTAAAAAATTAAACTAAATTCGCGATAAAATCCGTAAATAATAGTTTTATTTCAATGTGTAACATTCGCGTAAATCTACGAAACTATTGGATATCTAGTCGGAATCTTCCATCAAATATATACTAGATACAGGACTCGGAACAAAATCAAACGCTAAAAGTGGGTAGATTGCTTAGGGGCCGTCCATTAATCATCAGGTGACAAAAATCACGAAATATTACAAGAGAAGAGAGGTCTAGTAAGATATCACGTGTATTTTTTTTCGACACATCATTTTGATTAAAATGCTACATAATATTATTACTACTGATATGCCAATCAAAATCAACTGCAACCTTTCTGTCTAGAAATTTTTATCATAGTCCTTAATTTCAGAATAAAAAGGAGATTATACTTTATACTATGTACTCGAAAAATTTTAATTTTTTTTATATGTACTAAAAATACACGTGATATTCGATGGGGGAGGGGGCGTATTCTTAAATCTCACCAAATATCACCAAAAGGGAGGGGGGGTTAAAAAAAGGCCAAATAAAACATCACGTGATTAATGGACGGCCCCTTGTACTTATTCATTTGAATTTCGAACTACGAGATGTAGCAAAAGTCTTAAATTATAATCAACTTTAGGTAACGATAAACATTAGGCCTTTAAATTAAGATTTATTATGTTTTTGGACCATACTAAAATCAAAAAGACCACACGCTTATTTGTGCTCTTATTTCTCTTGCCGTTTTTTGGGCCGTTATAATTTAGTGTATATTTGATCGAAGGTAGGAACCTATAAACGACATCAACTATATATACGTACATAGGGTACTTTACTTTTTCGATTGGCAAAAAACCATGTAAATTATTGATGTGGAAATTATTGACTAGAAGAATACAGGTAAACCTGTCACAGAAAACAGACTAACGCAAGAACATTGACCTTAGTCATTTGCGGCGCAAGACCATGCATGGGCGAGATAACAGGAAATTATTCACTTTTAATAAAATTCCTGTTTTATATTATAATTACCAAAATCTCTACCCGAGTTGACGAATTTTTGTCCCGAGGTTAAAAGATAGCGCCATTTACTTGAGCTTCATTCAGATCATGAACCTTTTTTTATTAACTAAATAGTCAAGATGCATATCGTTGTATTGTCATAACATTCATAGAAAACAACTATATTGTCCTCTATCGGTCATATGTATAACATACTTTTCATATAGATACATCCAAAAGTCACATACATAGACCTGACCCCACACTAAGATCGAGTCATGTGTCGTGGGTATCAGAAACTACGAGAGACTTTTCGGTCTCACAATCACCCAGACCCGAAAGATCAATTACTTACGTACATACATCCTTTTATTTTCATCAGAAGTAGCACAGACTATGTTATGATCTCATTCATAAATGCTAGACAAATAATTGGTTGCAACCACCATCACACAAAGTGTAATTTTTTACAAGAAATCGTTATTAAATCCACATTCAAATATGTGCTTGTCAACACAGAACGAAAATATTGATGCAGACTTGAACACATTGAATAAATTATACAAACAGACTAACTTTTTACATGTTAATATGATCATGACTATTTACTTTATCAGATAAATAAATAAACTGCACGAATCCAACATTCTAATAATCCTATGACGTAAAATTACAATCAAAATAATTTAGAAATTGATTCATATTTCCAATATACGCTGTTTGAGGTCTTTCCAATTCGTCGTATTATTGATTTGATATTTTACCAGGGCACTATAAGTTACACTAATATTATTTACAGTCGAGATAGTGGCCTGTCGTCCATCATAACGGTGTTACTCGTTCCAAACACTCTGAACCCTGGCATAACTGCGCTCACCACGTAATTGCATTTGTACATGATGTCTTTCACCAGTGTGTATGTTACAACTCCATTCCTAGAAATAATAAAAGATAAATATTTTAGGTACCGTTGTATATCCTTCACTATGACACACACAGAGTTATTTTAATTCAAGTGCACACATTTTAACAGGATATTTCGGCTGGGGCAATTTCGAGCAGATTAACTATCGACTGGTGTTAGATAAATTTTCATATTTTATTTAGGCACTCACTTATAGGTTCATTGCAGACGTTTGTTACGTAAAAGGAACAGTAATACGGAGGCATACAAATAATGTTATATTTAAGATTTTCTATGGCATTCCAAATCTGCCAACTCGCATTTGACCAGCTTTGTAGTTTATAGCTTACGGCCCTTAATCTAATCTAATTCTGTATTGTCGAGAGCCGGTGTTTAGCATAACATTACATATGATCTAGAATGTATGCATCAGGAATCTTAGCACCTAGGGGTGTGTTAGGTACAAAACTGAATATGGTAGGGTTGTCACGTACTTGTGTTTGTGCAGTGCGCCGTACGCGCTGAGTCCCTGCATGCAGTTGGCGATGAGCTCGAGGCTGAGGCAGTAGGGGTGGCAGCCCTGGGACAGCAGCCGCTGCTGCACCTGCCTCAACGCCTGCTTGTGCTCCAGCGTCTCGTACTAATGGACATATTATCACTTCAGATTTCATATGTAAAAAAATAATAGCTAAAAAAAACTAAAATACACGCTTTAATAAGATATACAACTAAAAAAGTAAAAATAATTGATACTAAATTTAAGATAAGAAAATGGAGTAAAATACATATATTTTATTGTTACAAAGCGTGGGGTGCAGGAGGATAAGTAATTGTTGTAAACACCCCACGCTTTGTAACAATAAAATATATGTATTTTACTCAATTTTCTTATCTTAAATTTAGTATCAATTATTTTTACTTTTTTAGTTGTATATCTTATTAAAGCGTGTATTTTAGTTTTTTTTAACTATTATTTAATTGGTTTGACTAAAAACGGCTGTATTTTCAATCAATAACGCCATCTGTTGGTCAGTAGTAACATTTGACACTTGAAGAATACAATGTTAACGCCATCTAGCGATGAATAGTGCAAACATGCATTATTGACGTGATCACGCCATCTATTAGTCAGTAGCAAATTATGTTCATCTATACGCCACCTAGTGGTCAGTAGCAATGGTCATCAATTATAAGAATAATTAATCCTGGCGAATCTAATCAGGATAATTATATATTTTAATCGAATTATTGTATTGTCATCGGTCTTTGACAGGTGTGCAAAATTTGAATGAAATCTGTCCGTTTAAAGTGGGTCAAAATCGCGCCCAAAGAAGTCGGTTACAAACAAACATACAAACATACAGGTGAAGCTAATAAAAAGCGTGTAAAAAGTTCAAAGCTCATAAAAAATTACTAATAAATAACAGAACCTATTAAAATAATTAATTCTTTCAATATCTACAAGCGTGAGTTAGTAGAGAGTTGAGTTGGAAGAGACAAAAGCTTACCCCAACATACCCTCCACAGGTTACCGAAAAAAGACCACCTTTCATTTCGATAAAAAGTATGTACCTTTTTCAATCTGTCCTGGATTCGTGTGGCACTTATGGCTTAACCTCTCAATCGATTCCTGAAGAGGCCCGAGCCATACAGCGAAGTGTATTTTGGTTATATTATTATGTTTATTTTACCTGATGCATAACATCGATGCATGCTTTAAGCGAGGTGAGCGCTGGCCACGCGACCCAACGCAGTAAGAACTGCAGCTTCTCACTGCCGCCCTCCGTGGAGAACACGTCGTCATGAAGATGGATTACCCGCGTCTGCAGGCAATAGTCGCGAGCGTCGTTGTAGTTCTGGAAAAGGAAAAAAAAAATTTTTTTTATTTAATCCTTTTTTTGCACCGCACAGACAAATAACAAAGAAACCACATAACAATAATAATAGTACAAGTGGCGGCCTTATCACACTAGGTATTTTTTACGGGCAACCATGGTATGGATATTTAAGTAGGAGAAAGAAAGGGCAGTCTAGGGCATAAATAAAATAATAATAGTCAAATGAAAATATGCATGTAATTGAGATTTACTGCAGGTTACGAGCCTACTCTACAATCGAGAATTCGATTGCGTGTGGTTAGGCCATATGGACCCCCACGATAGCCTGGGGGGGGTTAAAAGAACCATACGAACTTCAAATGTTAGGACGCCGTACCTAATACTTCACTAGATACTCCACAAAATGTTGGATTCCTCTATAATACATAAAATGATAAGTATAATAGAGAATAGTATTGATTTTTAAAAATAAAAATCTTATATCTTACTCAGGGCTTCGAACATCCGAACAGTCGAAGTTCCTATAGTTTTTATAGAGTAACCCCCCTAGTGCGGGTAAGAGATATATATCCAGTAATTTTGAGATATTACTAGATATTGTAATTAACAACAACCGGATAGCGCCAGGTAGAAGAAGAAGAAGAAGAGGATACTAGATATTGTAATTAACATATATTACGTATGCGAGAAAAAGTGCGTGCATAAATACATTATTTTTGTTCAAAAAAATTCATCGAATTTGAGTACTTACGAATCTTTCGACGCTGTCCGCGTAGTAGAATTCGTAGCGAAGTAATTTCCTCAGTATTTGGTACCAGGTGGCCAGCTCAGCTGCAATTCAGTCATAAACTACATACATATAATAATAGACTGTCTCGCCCTCACACCCGCCACTATAACTCCTGTGTAGCAGGATCAACAGTGGCACGCAATGTAATGACACCGAGCATTGAAGCTCGGCGAGTCTCCGGGAATGTCTAACTTGTCTTTAGCCCGCAATGAAATTAATCATGAAATAAGTAATAGGAGGAGTTGGAAATATTTTTGTCCACTTCCCTCCGTAGCAAAGTGGGTGACAAATCAACGGATTTGTCACCTTGGGACTTTTCACATATGATAATAATTCGAACATCATTAACTGCGCCACGGAGGCTGTCAAATACATGTACTCTACTGGTGGTAGGTCTCTCATATGTGAGAGGCCGCCTGAGTAGCTACCACTGCAATGTCTATTTCTCTCGCCAAACAGTAGTGTAAATGCACTGTTGTGTTCGGATTGACGGACATTATAGCCAGAGTAACTATTGGGCATATTGAGACTAAACATCTCATGTCTCAGGATAGCGACCGCAGTGGAATACCAAGCATTGCTTAGTATTTAAAGTGATGTTTGGATTTGCTTCTGTTCATGAGCGGTCGCATCGCTTACCATCAGGCGAACGGCATGATTGTCTCGCCATTCATTGCAATAAAAAATACATATTTAAGAATATACATATAACATACCCTCGGCTGTAGGTTTGTGCGCCACGACGAGGTAGACGATTGCCAATGGTATGAGGTAGTGCAGCACGGGGTTCACATACAGCTGCAGTTGGATCACGGGGAGGGCGTGCGACATCGACGATGCGTCGAACACGTGGCCTAAACACAATATTATACTCACATAGGCGCCCGAATACTGGAACGCAACTTAAATATTATGTTGCACTTAACTACGTAAATCCCACTTGCATGTACTGGCTAAGTGGGCCGTGCGCTGTTAAGAGCAACTTATTATTTGAATGGCGTTCGAGTATTCGGGCGTAACACTACAAAATATCTAATGGTTTAAGTAAGTATGTTAAGTACATGTCCTTTTTATAAGACCTTTTTTTTTAATTTACTTTGTTTATTGTAATACACGGTAATAATAACAACACTCTTGCGTCGTGGGTATGAGGAACTACGAGAGACTTTTCGGTCTCACAAACATGAAACACCCAACCCGAAAGAAATATTTGTGGGCCGCATAAACATTTCTCTCGGTGCGGGGATCGAACCCGCGGCCTCACAGGAGGCGTCTAACCAACTGCGCCACGGAGGCTGTAATAAAGAAGCACTTCTGAAATAAAGACGGACGATAGTATTAATGCTTGCATAAAAAGGGTTTTTCCCTGACCCATCTTTTTGGCGTGTGTGGAGTATTGACTATTGTGAGAAGAACTGCGAATAGCCTCTGACGTTAGATAATAGATAATAACAAATAACTCGTATGTTTGTTAAATAATTATTCAGATTATAATTTTATTTTATGTTTTGTGAATTTAGGTACTACAGCCAATAATATATTTTTATTACAGCATTGTTTATATTTGTTGATTTTTTGTCTCTCTCATTCACGCATTCACACTACTCTCTCGTGCTCGCTAACGTCCCGCGCGCCTGGTATACTCGCACAGGGTTACTCTATAAAAATGATACGAACTTCGAATATTCAGACGCCGTACGTAAAAACTTCACTAATGTGCCTGGATACTCCCAATAAATGTTGGATTCTTCTATCGTATGTGTGCAACCATACACTAATTTCGGAGAAAATGATATGTCTAATACAGATTAGTATTGATTTTTAGAAGTGGAAATCTTAACTCAGGATGTCGAACATTCGAAATTAGTATCGATTTTATAGAGTAACTCCTTGACTTGATACGTGATACCAGCTTCAGTATAATACTTAAACGAGTAGGAACAACCTAACGTTAAGACATGGTATATTTTTACAAATAAAATATATTTTATTTGGATCGGAAAACAAAAAAATCATGTATAATTAATTGCAAGGCCTCCTCAACTTCTCAGGTTAATTGACAATTATTGTAAACAGTTTAATTCGACAAAGAAATGACTTCTAATTATTCAATTCCATTATAGGTATTAAAACTTGTTCGGTCATCAAAAACAAAGCATCTTACAAATGACCAAAAAAAAAATTATTGGGCCCGGAGTCATTCGCCGCAAATAAACAAAAACTCGGAACACGCCCGATTGTTTTTATTTTATAATCGTTAAAAATAATTTCAAATTTTAATACAATAGGCTATTTGACTGTACAAAAAATATTGACTTATTTGTTTCCATCCGTGTAGATAATTTAATTTTAAAACATATTTCATTATCATACATTAAAAATAATGTATATTTTAAATAATGTTAAATATATATATTGTTAGAAGAATAGTGATAAAAGTATTACACACAACGTAGAGATGACAAACCTTCACCTTCTTTAAGGATGATGTCTGGCCGTAATGAATAAGAAAACTAAACTTGCCTAAATTTGTAATTCGGTAGAATGTTGGAGTATTGTTTTTCCCTTTGAAGCGATAAGAAGGATTCTGTCTTATTGTATACGCAAATTAAGATTTGTTAGAAATATCTAAATTGTACGAATAAATGGTTGTTGATTTTGAAAATGCAATTTCACTTCTGGTTTTTATAAAATCAGAAGTGGGATTCGATTTTCTACGTGACCTTATTCGCTTTGCATTCCTGATATACGACAGCTTTTCATGTCGCTTCACTAAAGGTTCTTCTCGTGTACGCGAGTGAAATTATTTTGTTTTCCTTGCCGTTGCGTGAATCGGGTGCAGCGAATGCGTTTGTTTGGTAATGTATACAACCGAAAAATGTAGGTGAGTATGTTCCAATTTTCGCTTACTACCAAATGGTTTTAAATATATCTGTGCATGATCTAAATAGCTTTGTGAGTTGAAATTTAATACTTCTCGTGATTTATATTGCTTTTAAGCTATTCAAGCTTACTTAACCATTTAATTGTTATTTGTTTCACTTACCGATTCTTAAAAATAAAGAAAATACCTAAGAAAAAGTAGAAGTCGGTCTAGGAGTCGCATTTCGCGTCCTAGCGACAGTTCTGCATACTAACATGATAGTGATTTTGGTGCTAGATGCCAAACATTGTTTTAGGTGAACTTAACAACAATATGATTCTCCTAATAATGTGCTAACTTAACAAATGTAAAAATTATAGATCGTTTGACTATACTGGAAGAGCAACGCCGCTCCTCATCGGCGCGGTCACGCAAGCCATGCAGCGATGCACTTGCGCTGCCGCCATTATGGCCGTGACCAGGGACTATGACTGTAGCTGAGTTTCGGGCGTCACCGATAGAAGATCGACGCTGTGCTGTATCGTCTTCGCCGGGGTGTCACGTTAGTGCTGTTACGGGCCGTAACACCAGTGCCACTGACCGTATCATTGATGCGATACATTTAATTAATATGACGGGTGAGATCTAACCAATCTTATTACATATCTGATTTTAATCCCAGCATCAACAATATAGATGATGATGATGATGAGATGTGAGGAAGTTGACTGTTCTAGAAGTTTAAACCGTTGGAATGATAACGTGTGTCTGTCTCATATCAGTAATTGTCTGCAAGGTGATGCAAGAATTTGGCTTAACGAATGGGTTACCAATGATCGGAGTTGGAGTAATTTTAAGAAGGAGTTTAAACCGTTGTGCCCTAGTACACCAGATGTTGCAAATATCTTATATGAGTACCAACTCTTAGAAATACCCGACGTACGCCGATTATGCCCGTAGGTATCTGTTAAGGCTATGCATAGTTAAAGGGTTGAGTGATTAGCTTATTTCAGTAATATGAGGTATTACGGATCAATAAGAACAAAGATATTGTGGTAGCAACCATACAGAGAATTCCTGTCGATATTCTTATACTCGTAGATAGCGGATCAAGTATATCCTTGATTTCTTCATCGTTGCTGAAACGTTTTATATATATGTGTACGGAAGCTAGCTTTTCGAGTTTTGAGAGGTGGTAATGAAATTGAGTCAACTTACTTTGTCACACTGCCTGTAGAGTTAAACGAGATTACTTTAGAAGTAGACTTGCATGACGTATTGCCAGAATTTATGACTACTCCCATTATTGTTGGTACTGATGTATTACTACGAGGGTGTTACATATGTATATTCGTACCTGCAATCGGCAATACCTTACTCACAAGTCTCGTTTTACACATGATGTTATGTGTACCATTGCGATAACGTGGATTCCGATGAATGCTGTTTTAACCGATCAAAACCTAACTAAGTTGTTCGATTAAATTAAGGAGTCTTCGAACTTTTTTATCTCTGGGACAGCGACGTCCACAGTTAAAACTGGTAGCATGCCAATTAAATTAAACAGCACTATACCTAATAATTATAGACCCTAAAGGCTTTCTAATCCAGAAATTTTAAGGGTTTGTGAAATTATTAAAGATCATCTTGAAATGAATATTATTCGAGAGTCTGAATCGGAATATGTGAACCCTATTCTATTGGCAAAAAAAAAGGGGTGCGACTGTATGTGTGTTGGTTATCGTAAGCTCAACGCAATTACAGTTAAAGATTGTTTCCTTTTACCGTTGATCGTATTAATCGATTAGCCAAACATAAGTTTTTCACTGGTCTTGCTTTGACTACGGTATTTCACCAGAATAAACATTTAAAGATGTCCTGTGTGTTAGCGAATACACTTAATGTTTACCAGAGTATAATATCAAAAACTCTTCGCTCGCACTTAGAGGTCTTGGTGTATATTGATGAAGTGTTAATAGCAACCAATACAATTTATGAGGGCCTATTGAGTCTCCGCAAGGTGCTCCAGACTGACTGATTTTGGTTTTTCTATTAATTTGAAGTAATGTTCTTTTTTGTCTACCAAAATAGAATACTTAGGATGGACTATCAGTCAGGGTCAGGTGTAGCCGAGCGAACTAAAAGTTCAAGCTTTAATTGAGGCTTCCATTCCAAAGACTGTTAAACGAGTTCGCCAATTTTTGAGTCTAGCGAGCTACTTTCACCGCTACATAGGATTTGCCACTAAGACTGCTAGACTGCTCCTACTACCAAATTTAAAAAAAAGGTGTACCTTTTGTGTGGGGTAGTGAACAAGAATAAGCACGGCAAGATATTATCTCGCGACTTACAAGCGGACCAATCTTAGCTATTTATGAACCCGTTTTGCCTATCAAAGTCCGTACGGACGCAAGTTCTGTTGGTTATAGTGCAATGCTTTATCAGGTTCGCGAAAAGGGGCATAAACGTATAGTTGTCTATTTTAGTAAACGAACTCAGGTTGCTGAGCCAAGGTAGCATTCTTACGAGCTTGAGACTTTGGTCGTTGTTAAAGCCTTGTAAAATTATAGCCATTATCTGGTTGGTGTTCATTTCATTGTTTGTAACTGATTGTAACACATTGAAAGCTATGCAACAAAAGGACTTGTTACCGCGTGTTACCAGATGGAGGATATATCTGCAAGATTTTAATTTTACTCTGGAGTAGCACAATGGTATCTCTATGTCGCATGCTGACTATTTGAACTGCAATCCGATTAATGTTTGCAAAGCAAGCAGTGAGCAAAACTGGGCTCAAATAGCACAAGCTGCTGATGAAGACACATCAGTTAATTCAAAAGTCAGCAGAAGGGCAATTAGACTCTGTCATTATATTCAAAAGAATAATCTCCTGCATTATAAGTACAGTCCATTAGGAGAAGACTCTAGACTTCTGTGCTTTGTGCCCTAGAGCTCCGCATCAACTTATACATTTATGGGAAAAACCTAGTGTTCCATTTTCGATAATACATGTAGATGCACTGCGACCTTTACCCCAGTCTAATAGTTATGGATATGTGTTAATTGTAACTGATGCGTTATCTAAATATTGACTCTTGTATCCTATTTTTGGTCGAGATGCTGTAGAACTTAAAAGATTTATACAAATTTTATTCCGTTGTTTGGTACTTCAGCATTTTTAAGTACAGACTTTACAAAGTTTGTAACAGATTTAGGCATTGACACACATGTAATCACCTCTGAAATGTATCACTGCAATGGGCAAGTTGAACGTTACTGCTGAATCTTAACATAGTTTGTATACAGTGCGATCACTGACAGAACGTGTGGTTGGATGTTATGTGGCGATTGCAGTTGGTTTTGAATATAACGAAGTAGAAAACTAAACCTTTGAATTTACTGGTGGACATCGAAGTGTCTACGCCACTCTTTTGATATGTTGTTCGAGACGTTGCGTCGTCTTGGAAAACTCCTATCTCAATTGTGAAGCGCTAAGAGAGATGTATAAGCAAAGGGTGTCTTGTCGCCTAGTGACGAATCAGCATCAAAAAGATCCAACTGTGAATGCTGACCGTAGACTGCTACACCTCCACGACAATTTGAAATTAATTCATGTGTTTTTGTCCTTAAACAGGCACAAGCTTCTGGCAAACTTGACTCGGGCATGTGCGGACCATATGGTGTGGTCAAGGCGTTTCCCGGTGGTCGCTATGAGCTGCAACTGCTGGCAGGCTCGTGTGGGAAGGCGACCCAGGCTGCGGCAGAGTTTGTGGTGCCATGTCGAGGGGAGTGGACTCCCGATACGTGTGCCGGTTTCTTCGAGGCTATACTTGTGTGGCACACAAGTGGTGTGGTTGACTTGTGTGGCAAGTTAACGTCGTGTTTTTACTACATAGTGAAAACACCTAATGGTATGCTAACTTTGTGCCTCTGCCATGTTGTTGAGCCGTATGGTACGCTAACTTTGTGCCTCTGCCATGTTGTTGAGCCGAATGGTACGCTAACTTGGTGCCTCTGCCATGTTATCGAGCTCTGGCTCAACTGGTTCACACACTTAATAGACAGCTTTGGTACACTAACATTGTGTCACTGCCATGTTGGTCAACTGTTATGATATGCGAACTTTGTGCCTATGTCATGTTGTGATCTGTAACAAAATGAGTCAACGACGCGCCACTATTTCTTACGATCGGAGATAGCTAACACTGTGCTTCCTCTCTGGTGTTTATAATTTTGCTCAATATATGACAACAACAATGTAACAACAATGGATCGACGTGTCTTCGGAAATAACTGGGGCCCTGATCCAACATGTTTATTTATTTTTTATGTTCTCAGGCGCAGACGATGATGCTATGTGGAGGCCACTGGAGGCCTGAGCAAACCGCCAAGAGCAACGAGGAAGTGCTTCAAGAAGCTTCTTCGGAGCCTGCATCTTCCTGTTTGGTGGTGTCCAAAAGCATGAGAGACGAAGGGAGCACGAGGACGTCCTCCAGTCAGGAGAGGCCGTGTTAGAAGAATAGTGATAAAAGTATTACACACAACGTAGAGATGACAAACCTTCACCTTCTTTAAGGATGATGTCTGGCCGTAATGAATAAGAAAACTAAACTTGCCTAAATTTGTAATTCGGTAGAATGTTGGAGTATTGTTTTTCCCTTTGAAGCGATAAGAAGGATTCTGTCTTATTGTATACGCAAATTAAGATTTGTTAGAAATATCTAAATTGTACGAATAAATGGTTGTTGATTTTGAAAATGCAATTTCACTTCTGGTTTTTATAAAAATATATATAATAAATAATGTTTTTTTGACAAAAACTCATTCGGACGATTGATTGATTGGTTGATCTATGGTTGATTTGAGAATGAGTGACATACAGCCTGACGCAACTTAGAAGAAAAAACATTTTGTATGGAGTCGGCATGGCAAATAATGGTGGATTATTGTCATCATGGACGTAGCATCAAATGGACTCGACGTTCGAGTTCCATTGTAAGGGACAAATATAAAGTAAAAAAATGCAGGGATACATTTACCCATAAATATTTTATATAAATAAATAAATAGACACAACATTCACATTCATAGTCCTGAACCATAATTAATTTAAATAAATCCCATATTTTTAAGTAAATTCCTTGCCAACTCATTTCTGCACAGGTTTTTGCATAATATGTCGAAATAATAAATCAAAATTAATTGTCGAAATTAATAAATTATGAACTGCTCTGAATTAAACCAAGCTGCGACTCTTGTATAATCACTGTATTATCGAACTCGGTCGTTATTGTTCTTTGTTTTACAGATGCAAGCAGTGGGTTAAATTTGTGTTAAAAGAACAAGAAGAAGAAGTGTTTATTGAAAATACTTTACTTCATAATTCATACTTTGAAATATGTTTTTTTTTATATATATATATATCATTGAATGGCGAGACGAGCATGCCGTTCGCCTGATGGTAAGCGATACGACCGCTCATGAACAGTAGCAAAACCAAACAACACCTTGAATTACAAAGCAATGCTTGGCATTCCACTGCGCTCGCCATCCTGAGACAAAAGATGTTAAGTCTCAATATGTCCAGTAGTTACTCTGGCTACAATGTCCTTTAATCCGAAACACAACAGTGCATTTAAACTGCTGTTTGACGGGAGAAATAGACATTGCGGTGGTACCCACCCAGGCAGCCTCTCACATATGAGAGACCTACCACCAGTAAATATGTATGTGGAAACTACTTTAAGAGGACATATTTTAATTGGAAACAAAATCGCCTTAAGAAATATGCAGTACCATTACAAAACTTAAAAGCTGATCCATTTCCTTTGTTCATTCATTCCACTTCTGTAAGAAAACGCTTTATTTCAATTACTGAAACAAAACTATTATTTACGGATATCGTGGATTCAGACTTCGGACCTCGGACTCCGTCCGCCCGAAACTTCGTTGGATTTAGTATTAATATTTTAAACGTGTTGATAGTTACTATTGTTATGTTTGTTTCCCAAAGACTAGAAAAAAAAAAAAGTAAAATTAAACATTTCATAAAGGTCGTTTTTATTTTGTTTCGGGTACTATTAAGCATAATATTGTATTAGGACTCTCCAATGTACAAATTTGTGGTTATAATATTGTGGAATTTAGTAATTCATAAAAAAATGTTTAAAAATAGGCTTCATTAGATTCCGTAAATTTTATCGATATCGATAAAATCAGGCGCATTGCACGCACGAGCAGACCAGCACTATTTGCTCCGTTAGTTTGGCACTTTTGACGTAATGACAGACGTTGCTGGCCTAATGTTTGTAACAGAATGCCATGTAAATGAATAAAAAAAATATGTATGGAGTCTCGTCTCGTAACGTAGTGTTTTAAATTCTCTTTGACATATGCGAACGAATCTGTGGAGCGGATGTTTACGAACTGGACGCCACATTGTTCGACAGAGCGTTTTGACAGTGTAATTATTCAGTGTATTTTGTAAATTTATTTTTAAATGATATAGATATAGTAATTAAAAATAACCTTTATTTGTGAGGTCTATAGACCCCACTTCATAATGTGGTATAGTTTCCAGAAACTAGTCAAATAGCCTATTCTTTGTGTCGCCATTGAGGGGTATTTGCCAATACTAGCCACGCTTGGCAGACGAGTTGGCGAGCGCAGGAGGAGACTCGCGCTTATGACGCTGCTGCCCATCATCATCATTGAGGTCATTTAATTACAAATCCTTACACACAGCGCATGTACCAAGCAGTAGAAACTAAAAGAGCGAGAGGGGAGATATTGTCAAAACGTAGGGGTGATAGAGACAGAGAGACACACAATTATCACTCTTTGTTCAACAAAATGTGTTGTCAATGTCCCCTTTAACATAATATTTTAATGAATAAGGTGTTTTTCTCACAATTATTATTTTGTAATTAATGTAATTAATTATAATTATACAGGGTATATCAAGACTGCTACCGAAAACGAAGCCGGGTGGTAGTTTTAGTGACTTCAGACACAATGCAACTATTATAAATTTTGTGCAAAAATTTATGACGATTTTTTTCTGTTATTAGGACGCAGTCGTTTTGTACAGATAATACCGGGTATATCAAGACTGCTACCGAAAACGAAGCCGGGTGGTAGTTTTAGTGACTACAAACACAATGCAACTGAAAATTTCGCAAAGAAATGGGGATATATTTTTTTTATTAATTTTTCAATATCGTATTAGGATGGTAAACACATAGTTTTTTCCTAAATAATAGTGTACACCCTTTTATTTTAAAAAACTCTATGGTACGCAAAGCTTTAAATTATTATTTTAGCAAAAACTATGGATTTACCACCCAAACTCGACGATATTTATAAATAAATAAATAAATATATCCGCATTTCTTTGCGAAATTTTCAGTTGCATTGTGTTTGTAGTCACTAAAACTACCACCCGGCTTCGTTTTCGGTATCAGTCTTGATATACCCGGTATTATTTGTACAAAACGACTGCGTCCTAAACATAATTATAAATATGCGTATAATTAAAACGTATCACTCATGAAAGATTTTTATCTTTAGTTGCAGGGGGCTTTCGAATATATTTGACAGTCCTCGTGATAAA
Source organism: Hyles euphorbiae (assembly GCA_023078785.2). Taxonomy (NCBI): domain Eukaryota; kingdom Metazoa; phylum Arthropoda; class Insecta; order Lepidoptera; family Sphingidae; genus Hyles; species Hyles euphorbiae. The sequence goes on from CM041053.1 coordinate 6,316,912, forward strand.
TAAAATTATCGGGTTTTTATCTGGTTGTTATGGCTAATAATTCTAATTTAAAATTATGATTAGATAAGTATGTCTTAGAAGCTGACGTGTCAATGTGTTTACTTAATTTTAAGAATAGAAATTTCCTTAATTTTTTTGTAAAGATCGCCAATCTGCTTTCGAACAATTCATAAAACAATTTTAATTCACCTTCTAAAGTCACTTGCGTTCGTTAGTTTATGCCTATATCCCTAAACAGGTGGGCAGTTATGCCAATTGCTAATAGCGTCAACCGCAGACCGTGATTATTGCGGTTCCAAGATACCTAATACTATACAGTGCTGGGTAGATCAAACTGTCTTCCTGGGTGATTAATGTACGAATTTCGAAAAGTTACCTTAAATAGATGTCCAATCAGAGAGTTGAATACAGGACCTCCCGACTCAAAAGCATTATTTCTGGCATCATAAGAATAAAGATCCAAAATCTATATCTAAACAATAAAATAATAAAGCTACCCAAAAACGTCCCATTACAGGGCACTGGTCTACTTTCATACCGAAAATTGGCAATTAAGCGTCTAGAAAACTAATCATATATTGGACCAACCTTTCATCTTAGACTTCATCTCGTCAGACACCTGCACTAGAGGCTCCGACAGCAACCTCAGCTTCCTGTTGTGGTCCAACCTCATGAGCTTGCGGTGCACCCTCAGTACCCTGTCAGTACTCTGCCTAAAGTCCTGCGTGTACACATTGGCCCCGCGCGTCAGCAACATGTCACACAACCAGTTCATCTCATGGAGCACCTCGTCAGCACCCATAGGGAAGCTGATGATGTAGCTCTGCATCAGCACCAGAGCTATTAGGTTAGATCCAGTGACGACTGTATTCCTCTGCTGCAAGGTGATGACGTGGTCGGCTACGTCCTGCACTTGTCTGAACTGGTGGGGCGTGAGCTGCTGCAGGTCAGTGGGCTTGAGAGCCTCGTCCGTGCGTGGCGCGTCCGTCTTCAAGTGCTCACTCACTGACAGCGGCTCGCCCAGTTTTATGTGTATGTTGCCAAAGTCGTCGTTTAAACTTCTGAGAGCCTTTAGAAAGCCCTGAAATAAACCAAAGAATTCTTTATTAAAGTACTGTTTTACAATATCTTTAGAATTTAATATTCTATTAGCAGCGGCAGGCCATCTAACATTGTGAATAATGCAGACGTTACGAGCAACTTAGAGTCGCTACAACTGCGGATTGATGTCGCCTCTCTAAGCGTGTTCTACTGTCTGTATCACTGTAGAGTTGTTCAATTTCAGCGTTTCCATTCCTAAACAGAACCACGCGTGCTAAATTGCGACGCCATAGCTTGATACTCCAAACCTTCTCGGCACGAACCAAAGATTCGCAAATTCTATTTTGTGCCGCACCGTCAAGCTGTGGTATTGTTTGCCATCACGCGTGTTCCCTCCTTTTTATAATCGTGGGTCCTTCCATCGTAGTGTGAAGAGGCATCTTAGCAGGCCGGTATAATTTTATCGTATGGCATTGGACTGCCGTCTGATGCCATTCGATACTCCGCCCTGACGGCATTTGCGCTTACCATCATGCGCAGTGTTGCAAAAGAAAACTTACTCAACAAAATTATACTGAATATAATTAATATTGACACAACAATATGACTACACTGAAACTTATGGAAAGTGCCCTACGGAATAAATGCAAGCAGCATACAGCCGATTACTTCTCGCCATTCCTCCCAAACAAAGTTTTACGCCAAGATGTATTTTAGTATGGATTTCAAGAAGAGGTGAATAGTTTAATGAGAAGGAAACGATTCATTAAAATGTCCTGTTGTTCCACTTTGGACTTATAATAGTATACGTAAAATACATATAATAGTATTCATGTGTGAGAGGCCACCTGGGTAGGTACCACCGCAATGTATATTTCTCCCGCCAAACGGCAGTGTATATGTACTGTTGTGCTCCGGTTTAAAGGTCATTGTAGCCAGAGTAACTTCTGGGCCTTTTGAGGATTAACATCTAATGTCTCAGGATGGCGAGCGCATTGGAATGCCAAGCATTGCTTTGTTATTAATTGTGTTGTTTAGTTTTGCCACTGTCCATGAGCGGTTGTATCGCTTACCACCACGCGATGGTATGCTCGTTTCGCCATTCAATAAAAAATATTTAATATATACGATAAATAAAGCATAGTTTAATATATAAATTGAAGTTAAGACTAGAGTCACTGGAGTATTTGTTGGCTTGGGCAATACTGCTTTAATGTTTAATGATTCGTATTCTTTAAAATATTGCGACATCAATCAGTGAAGTATTCGGCATACAATGTACCTATTTACCAACTGAATAACTTATACCAGACATATTTGGCTAAACAAGTCCTTCACACTACTACGATAATGAATATACCGGACATTAAGTCAATAATATTAGATAATAGACAATTCCATAATAATATACTTTTATCATACAATGATCAAAGTTGCAGCTTACGAGTATGACCTGTGATGTCTAAGATTCGATCCAGGTAGGGCGTTTCACATCATCAATTTTTGGTTATTCAAAGAGGATTTGCCAATTTTTTGTTCACAGAGCACCATACAAAAAATATTGGTTATTGGACTTCAAGTTAATTTCTTCAAAAACTCCGGGCCTGGGTCTCGATTAAGTTTATATTTATTGAAAATATTTTTTTTTTGCCAACACACAAAAGTAGGTTTGATCGAGGGACAACAAACTTCGCACCGATACTAAGTTTCATTAAAAATAGGCATTATCTTTTAACCTTTATGACTTTTTAAAGTATTATTTATCGATGGCTCCAATGAACACTCCTCTAACTTAATTTTTTTAAATTTTCGTTTTTCGCGTGAAATGCTTTACTATTTAGCAATGCATAGTGGGAGGGTTTTCAGATTTGCAGATTTGCATAACGCTAACTATAAGTACATAATATAGTAAGCGTTACGTAAATCTGAGAACTTTTTTGTTATGTATTGCTGAATAGTAAAGCATATTACGCGAAGAACGAAAATTTAAAAAAATTAAGTTATAGGAATGTTCATTGGAGCCATTGTTATGATTCTCTCGTGACGGTCAAAAGCAACCGGCCGGCCTGGCGTTGAACGAGTTAATAATCGCCAGTCATCAATTAACCCGTAACTGTGTAATTACTGCCAAATTTACGTAGTAATAATACATTACCCACTTCACATCGCGTGTTTATACAATACAATAATTATATAGTTTGGTTCGATTTCTTAACCTGTTGGTATTTCAAGGATTCGAGGTTTTGAAATTTTATAAAATTCACGATATATTTTTCCTTATTTGTCAGGCTCCGTGACATAGTAGGTAAAACGCGAAATTAATGTGAAACGAGAGTCCGCGATGAATAGCGAGAAGAGCATTCCTGGTGGTAAGCGATACGACTCCGCTAATGAACAGTATCAAAACCAAAAAACACCTTGAACTATAAGCATACCACTGTCCTTGCCACCCTGAGACATAAGATGTTAAGTCTCAATACGTCCAGTTAATCTAGCTACAATGTCCTTTAACACACAACAGTGCATTTACATTGCTGTTTGGTGGGAGAAATATACATTGTACATTAAATCAACTCAAATTATTAATTTACATGGTACATTAAAAAAGTATTAATTTTATTTTCATGTAATCCTTTTTATTTATTTTTTGTTAAATGTTATTCTTATTTTGTTTCTCTTCGTGTTTGCTATTTGTTCCTGTAATAAATAAATATTTCTTCCTTTTGTAACATTGACAGTGTAGCGCCAGCATTTGTATTGGGTGTGTCTACTCACCCCAGTCGACTCCTTGGGTTTGGGCACGCCGATATGCTCGTAGGCGAAGAGGCCGTGCTCCATGAGCCTGTCGTAACAGATGTTCACGGGCACGATGGTGACGTCAGGCACCTCCCGCGCGAAGAACGGCAGCAAAGCCATCGACAGCATACCTGCGACCACCACTTGTTATACCAGGCAGAATACTACATGGACATTGTAAAGACTAGGAAGAAATTCCGTGAACCATATAACCGTAAAAGACATACATTATTTGTTAGTGGAATGTGTCCGACTTCATGAAAGAGACAGGACCTTATGAAAACTTATGATCTGAACAGCTATGATGTAGGAGAATTTCATAATCTTTGAACTAATTCAGCCTCTGAGGCAGCTAAAGAGTTGTTTAAGATGATAAGTCTTCACAAATAGGCATACAAGTTAATTTTATGTATACAATTAAGCATAATTGAATATAGTCAGCCATTGTGTTCAATATACGATGGGGCTGGCATGTATGTATGTACTGTTGAAGTCAAAGCCTCAAATTAATAAAGGAAAAGAAAACTTCCGTGATTTCCGGCGTTTTTGCCAAACCTAATCACTGGAATCAAGTATACAACTTAGAGAACAGGTCCCATTTGTGTAATAATGATTTGATCCGTGGTGCTTTACAGGTGGCTCCTGCGACTGTAAAAGTCTTTTTGCGAGGTTATTTACATCTTTAGTTCATTGTTTTGTGACCCGCTTTGCACGGAAGGACGTAAACGATACTTTATTTCCAACTCCTCCTTTAATTAAACTTTCTGTTTGATTTAATTGCGGGTTAAAAACAGGTTAGACATTCCCGGACACTCCCGAACTTCAATGCTTTGACTCACTACAATGCGTGTGAGGGTGGGACAGTCCATATAAAAGGCGAAAATTATTTAGAAATAAATAAATAAATACACCCAATAGTCCCATACATAGTCCTGACCCCACAATAAGATCAATTAAGTCTTGTGTATATCGGAAACTAGAAGAGACTTTTCGGTCTCACAAATACCCAGACCCGAGATAAATATTTGTGGGCCTTACAAACATTAGTCTTGGTGCGAGGATCGAACCCGCGACTCCTTATCTCACAGTCGGCGTGGAACCAACTGCGCCACAAAGGGCATATTTGCATACATAAACTTCCGCACTTAGAATATTTAAAAAGGGATCACTGGTACTTTAAAAACATTGATAAATATGGTGATGCCTGCCCACCTTTTCTGCCTACCTACTGACTGATATTTGACAGGCTGTCCAATATGTATGAATTATTTGAAAATAACAATAAATCATATTAGTCCAGGGCTATTCGATTCCACTCAAATTCGTTTTAGACGAATGATATCTACATATTATACTTTGAATTTAAACCAATTTGTTGGTAAGTAATTAGCTATATTTTTACAAATATAGCCTTGCTACCAACATTACGACAAAACAAATTAATGTTTTTGGAAACGCTTATCTATTACAGTCATGTCAGACATGTCGAATATCTATGTTGTGCCCACCCCCATTGGAGTTGGGGGCTCGACTCTCGAAGTTGTAGACGAATATGTCTATTTAGGACAAGTGGTCCGGTTAGGCAGGTCCAACTTCGAGAGAGAGGTCAATCGTCGAATCCAACTCGGTTGGGCAGCGTTCGGGAAACTTCGCGACGTCTTCTCGTCCAAAATACCTCAATGCCTAAAATCGAAAGTCTTCGATAGTTGTGTGTTACCAGTGATGACATACGGCACCGAGACGTGGCCTCTCACTGTGGGCCTCATTAAAAGGCTCAGTCACTCAACGAGCCATGGAGAGGGCTATGCTCGGTGTTTCCATACGAGATCGAATCAGAAATGAGGAGATCCGTAGGAGAACCAAGGTTACCGACATAGCCCATAGGATTGGCAAGTTGAAGTGGCAGTGGGCCGGGCACATAGCTCGTAGAACCGATGGCCGTTGGGGCCGAAAGGTTCTCGAGTGGAGGCCACGTACAGGCAAGCGAAATGTTGGACGCCCGCCTACAAGGTGGACGGACGATCTGGCTAAGGTTGCAGGAAGTCGCTGGATGCAGGCCGCTTCCAACAGGTCATTGTGGAGATCCTTGGGGGAGGCCTATGTTCAGCAGTGGACTTCCTGTGGCTGATATGATGATGATTTATTACAGCGCTCCCTCTGTATAAAAAAATCTATGCTCTCGCCTGTAGTTATTGGATAGACATAATTCCAAGAATACCAGCTCCAAATAGACAGAAATGTAACGCGGGATTCGAGCCCCCGGTCATAGTCTCAACAGCCGTCTCCGACGTGTTATTAACTGGGCACATTGGTACTCTAGATTATACTCGTAACGTATTTATATTTCACGATTAAAATGCTTTAAAAAATATTAAACATTTTATCCATTTGTCATGCAAATTACCGCACTCGATTTAATTAGCCCACATATTTGGGTCGGGAAGCGAATGATGTCACAGTTCATGACAACTGGTAATTATAAAACGAGGAAATAATATTCACAGGTAATTTGCATTTAAAATTTCACACAAAAATACGAAAAGAATCAGTAATTTTTTTTATTTCATTTTATACAAAGATAATAATAGGCTATTTAACTGTATAAAAAATATTGACTTATTTGTTTCCATCCGTGTAGATAATTTAATTTTAAAACATATTTCATTATCATACATTAAAAATATTGTATATTTTAGCTAAAAACCACAATTATAATTTAATTTATTTTGAGTTCGCGCCACGTGATCGTAAACATTTTGATTGGCTATGACGTCATGCATTAGTATGAACTACTCACGTACAGGAAATGAATGGGATTGATAACGGCATAGATGCAAATTAAAAATACCTTTAAAACGCATTATTTGTCATTTATACCCGTGATTCCCGTGAATTAATAATATTATCATTTCCAATGTAATACAATGTGAAGAAAGAAAAATAATTCTAATTTTTTGACAAAAACTCATTCGGACGATTGATTGATTGATTGATCTATGGTTGATTTGAGAATGAGTGACATACAGCCTGACGCAACTTAGAAGAAAAACCATTTTGTATGGAGTCGGCATGGCAAATAATGGTGGATTATTGTCATAAATAAGTGTATTATCTATGGGTTATTACTATTGCATTCATTCGGCGCGCTTCTCTTTCTGATTACAGATGTCAACACTTGTCAGTTTTCACTCTTTGTTGTCAGCAATTTTGTTTGTAATATTTATTTTTGTACGAGTTTGTGTTAACCCATAAAATAATTATAAAAGAAGTGTGAAGTGCTTAATACAGTTCTTTGATAGATTTTCTTAAAATGTCACCAAAAAAACGGTTATAACATGTGAAATTTGTGGAGATCGTACTAGTAGAAAAAAAACAAGAAAATAGGAAGTTTATGGCTACATTTCCCTTGAATGAGGCTTGGTAAGCAAATTACATGATAATATTTACTGTTAGGTAGGGACACCAGGCTGTATTCAACCAAAATTTTAAAATTTTATGTTTACTATAAACTAGGGATGTTACATACTGTTTTTATCGATAACTTTAAAAACATAATTAATTTAAATAAATGCCATATTTTTAAGTTAATTCCTTGCCAACTCATTTCTGCACAGATTTTTGCATAATATGTCGAAATTATAAATCATTTATGAACTGCTCTGAATTAAACCAAGCTGCGACTCTTGTATAATCACTGTATTATCGAACTCGGTCGTTATTGTTCTTTGTTTTACAGATGCAAGCAGTGGGTTAAATTTGTGTTAAAAGAACAAGAAGAAGAAGTGTTTATTGAAAATACTTTACTTCATAATTCATACTTTGAAATATGTATGTAGATACTACTTTGAGAGGACATCTTTTAATTGAAAACAAAATCGCCTTAAGAAATCTGCAGTACCATTACAAAACTTAAAAGCTGATCCACTTCTTTTGTTCATTCATTCTACTTCTGTAAGAAATCGCTTTGTTTCAATTACTGAAACAAAACTATTATTTACGGATATCGCGTATTAATATTTTAAACGTGTTGATAGTTACTATTGTTATGTTTGTTTCCCAAAGACTAATAAAAAAAATATTAACGAAAAATAAACATTTCATAAAGGTCGTTTTTATTTTGTTTCGGGTACTATTAAGCATAATATTGTATTAGGACTCTCCAATGTACAAAGAACATCGGCGAAAATGGACCATGAACGGGACCAGTTATGAATGGTACATCAAAAATTTTTATAATTTATTAGAGTCAAAATGCATATTTCAATTTATTTTAAAAAACCCGGATAAAAAAGAAAAACTTTAAGTAATTTTAATAATATTGAACGCATATGAGTGCGTTCCATCAGTCATACTTTGTTTTAAAATAAGGTTTTAACTACAAAGTTGAAGGTAGTACTAAATTAAAAATAAAGTGTAGGTATTTTCTATGACACATGATTTTTCTTTGCGCTGTCGTTTTGCTTTCTTTTGATTTCCGACGACTACTGTTATTTCTCTGTTTATATTTGTGACTTGGCGGACGGATCACGGACTCCGATATACCCTTGTATTTCTGACCACTTTGTAAGATTAACCATTGTATAACGATAATGCTTTGTGATTTGGTTTAAAGTGTGAAGTATTACCATATTTCCAACATGAACTCGGAGCAACAGTGTGCTCCTCAACAATTTTTGCATTGTGTTCAATGCAATACCCGTCTTATTATACTCATTGCTGTAATCAGTGAGTGGGTCTATCCACTAATCGAAGTTTTTATTTAGCCATGAATCTACAAAGTATCAAGGTATTTACCATTTAGTCAATATGGTTTAGTATCCTGGAGTTCCCACAGGAAAAGTGTGTGTGTTTTGATGAAAAACAATGATGCAAAACTTCCAAATCAAGGAGAGACGGAATAACTAAGTATTGTTGTTAACTGTGTAGTAGGACGTCGCATAGTAGTATGTTGCTGTGCCCACGTCATGACTTTGATGTTGCTTCCCCTGCAGAGTTCTTAGATTCTATTGTAATAAGAGAAGATGAGAAATAATACATTTAAAAAATGTTTTCTGTGTTTTATTTTATTTTGTGTTTTATTTTTGTGACCACTGCTTATTATATTTCTATACAAACTTAAATGGGGATTTTTCAAGTGTGTGTGGATTGCCAAATACGAAATTATGAAGAATAACGAAAAATACTCAAAACAGTCACTAATAAATTGTGATAAAATTCTGCGAAATAATGATAGCAAAATACTACATTTTCTCTCATTACCTTAAGGTAACACAGGTATGGTGTACACCATATTCAATGGCTAATTGGTTTTATGACAAGGGAAATTATATAGCATAGTAATTACTAAGCCATCATTATGATTTAGTACACTTTTCTTCCATAACCATAAGACCACCCTACATTAGGTTTATTTGACAATGACAATGACATAATATAATGTGCTATATTTTATTAGTTTATTCGTAGCCTAAAAAAGTTACAAATATATGAAATATTCTAAAATCTCCGGCTTTGCAGAAATCTTTTTGTAACTGGACATCACTCCTCATGCACTATACAACACAATAAACTATATCCCAGCTGTGCACCATATATTTCTTTGTCAGGTCCCAAAATGTATGGACGTGACCGATGTTCTTTGTGGTTATAATGTGGAATTTAGTAATCCATAAAAAAATGTTTAAAAACAGGCTTCATTAGATTCCGTAAATTTTATCGATATCGATAAAATCAGGCGCATTGCACGCACGAGCAGACCAGCACTATTTGCTCCGTTAGTTTGGCACTTTTGACGTAATGACAGACGTTGCTGGCCTAATGTTTGTAACAGAATGCCATGTAAATGGATAAAAAAAATATGTATGGAGTCCCGTCTCTTAACGTAGTGTTTTAAATTCTCTTTGACATATGCGAACGAATCTGTGGAGCGGATGTTTACAAACTGGACGCCATATTATCCGACGGAGCGTTTTGACAGGTTAATTATTCAGTGTATTTTGTAAATTTATTTTTAAATGATATAGTAATTAAAAATAACCTTTATTTGTAAGGTCTATAGACCCCACTTCATAATGTGGTATAGTTTCCAGAAACTAGTCAAATAGCCTATTGTTTCAATTTGCAGAGATTAAAGCAACATTATTTTAAATTTCTTTACATAGTAGTACAACTCACTTCCATGTGGGTGCGACTTCGTTCACGAAAAAAATTCAAAACAATTATGTATTTAGATTCCAGCGCCACGCTCTGGCGAGAACGGGAAATTATCTTGTAATTAGTTTAAATCTAGTTGTTAAATGGCCGAAGTGCACTACTAAACAAAGAAATATGTTTTATATGTTGATATTATGAACTTTCTTGCTATTAAAATCAATTTCAACTTGATATTGGTTAAAATTACAAGAGGTTACGAGAGATACACATTAAGAAATATTGGAATAACAAATATGAAATTTCGCGCGTTTGCCTAGCGCGGCCTTTGATGGCGAAATCACGTCGGAAAATAAAAAAAGTAGAGTTGCGTATCTATCTCTGTATATAATTCTAATCTATGCTCAGTTCTACATAAAGTGATACCTGTTCCCCGAATGCGTAGCGTAAGCAGAGATAACTAATAGCTCCCAGATTATCGAAATTATTTATGTTCCATATTGTGATAGCAGCCAGGAATAACACCATGCCGGACGCAAATTTCAGTCCCAAGCCACGTCAGATATTGCCACCCAAAAAGCTCGCAAGGTATAATACTTAACCTGAGAATCTAATCTAAGACCACAGGTAACCTTGAACCAGAACCTTGCACAAGCATGGGATCGAATTCTACACTTAATTAAATCGGAACCCTAAAGACCAACTGAAAGACATCAAGATGACCTTATACTCAGTCCGCCCCGCGGTCATGAATCCTATAAAGTAATCGAAATGTCGGCAAGTTAAAAGATATAAAAATTAACATAGATAAATAATAATAAGCGATAAAATCCGTCAATAATAGTTTAGTTTCAATATTCATTCATATACTATACAGTAATACCCCGACTTACGCTACCTCGACTTACGCGAATTCGGAGTTACGCGATTTAATTTTCTCGTCTATTTTAACGTTTTTAAACCTTCTACATCAAAATAACTTCAGATTGTGTTTATACATTTTATTAATATAGTTTGTCATATTATCTAGAATTAAATTAAAATTTATTTCCTAAATTATTGTTTTATATTTCCTAAATTATAGTCTCCGGTCCCAATTAAACATACTTTGTATGACTTTATAGGTATATGCAAAATTGTACCCCGACTTACGCGAATTCGACTTACGCGGATAGCGCTCGGTCCCACCTATCGCGTAAGTCCGGGGTATTACTGTATTTATATACGACCTTAAACATCCCCATCCGCCTCCGCGGATATGAGCCTTTAAAAACCCGCATCCGCATTCGCATTCGCGGATGTGAAAAAATCGGCATCCGCAACATCCCTACTCGGCACCGTGAAAAAGGATTGTGCAGACCACAAATATTGTTTTGCGTATTGTGAAACCGCTGTCTCTCTTGTTCTTTTCTTTTTTTCAGTTTCTGATTCCCACGACCCAAGACGTATCTGACTGTTGAGGTATTATTTATTTATTGTTAGGTGTATCTATTTTTTTGACAGCCTTTATGTTGCAGTTAGGTAGACGACGGCTGTGGAATGTGAAGCTTTGGGTTCGATCCCCGCGCTTAGGCAAATATTTGTGTAATTCACGGACATTTGTTTCGAGTCTGGGTGTTTGTGAGACCGAAAAGTCTTTCGCAGTTCCTGATACGAAACAAGACCCGATTTAGTGTGGGATCAGGAATAAGTAACTGTGGAGTGTATTTATTAAATTATTTAGGTTATTAATTACTTTGATTTATATGATAACTAACTAGTCAATAACTAGTTTTTATTAAGTACCTAGTCCTAGACACAAAGTATATGTAAAGTGTGGTGTAGTTTATGTCACCACGAGCAAGTAATGGGCAAACAATACACTCATCGTTCTAATGGACAAACCAGTCATAAAACAAACAATAGGCAGTACAAATAGGTAAATAGTAAGCCAATGTAAATTTAATGTAACTAATTAATATTTGTATATTTACATACAGTACCTACTATGTCCATATAATTCTAATAAAATCTCTTTGTCATCAAAATAAATATGAACTCTAATAATACACTGATATCGGAGAATTTAAACTATTATCTTTATGTAACGGAACGGATATTACGTGTCATATTTTTGCAATATTTAGTAAAAGCCTGTTTTTTACAAAGGAAATGATTATATTAGACGAACCGGTCGCTCGGCGGACAGACAACTTCAAGGGTCATAAACAGAAAAGCCTACGAACACGACAAACTATTTTCACTCCCTTTCTTTATGGACATAGTGAGAAGAGCCAGTACTTTCTCTTAGTAAAAAGGGTATCGGCATATTTTAACCACAACCACGCTCCAGGACTTATCTTTATGCAAATTCCGAATTTCGAATGTTTTAGGCTCCAAACGTGCTCCGTATACGTATTATTTTGTTTCAATCCTTCGTCTTATTAAACGTTTTTGTGATAACAGACAAAACATAAGTTTAACAAAATTTCATTTCCATTGCGCGCCGACAGGTGCCGACATGGGCCGGCATTGTCGGCAACAACTGTACATTGCTGCCAATATGTCACCGTTTGTAAAATTCTGCTTTCATCATCTACGACTTAATTTAACATAATATTTCATTATAATCGATACTTGCAGTGTGTAATTAGTCTGAGGGCTTCAATAGATAGTGAGATGTAAAAACCATTGACCACGTTATGTCCGCCAAATTACGTGCTGATACGAATTAGCTTATGCGTCTCACCTGAAGTGATTGCCGCTTCCAGCCACAACACAACACAAGTAGCAGGACAAAAACAAACTAGGGATTATTGAGCCAATACTTAATTTGGGAGAGACACGTGTACCGTGAGATGTTTGGCAAGTCGGATGGTCCCTATACCCCGTGTTGGTATCCCGTTCACTCCTTACGCTTCCCGCATTGGGCAAATCCACCTGTGACGTATATGCGCGCGCACCACTCATCGCTACCATGAACCAACGTGATATAATACAACCCTAAATATCTATAAGTACTAAGATTGCTAGTGCATTCAACATCGTTCCACGTTTTAGGAGAATTTAAATTTCATGGAATTTCTTCTTATAACAATATTGCATAACGAATGGAACCCTTTTAGCTAAATTTATCTTGACGGCGTTACAGTCGGGTAATTAAGTTTTATACGTGACGTGCGAATGGAAAAAGTAGCCAATAGATTTCTACCACGTTGTAAAGTAATTCACGTTTTCGTAATGATAATTTTATAATGGCATGTTTGTAAACAAACTCAACAATTTGGATACAATATTTAATTATTAGGTACTTAATAATGTTTGCCGTTCCAATATGCCACACGTGTGTAGATAAAAAGGCGACTGTTTAGCAATACAAAATCCTGTGAGCGCCTCTTTACCACAAAAGATTCCCATATACGATATATAGATTCCTATATAGATTCCCCTACGATATACGATAAACAAGCTTAACACTGTAGGAGATTCACGCCCGAATACTGTTCTTAACTACGTTAATCCCGCTTAAATGTACTAGCTAAGTAGACCGTACGCTGTTATGAGCAATTTATTATTTGAATGGCGTTCCAGTATTCGGGCGTCTGGGAATCAAAGTCTCGCATTATGTCCCGCACATGAAGATTCTCGCGGACTCAAAGACTCAGACAAGAGGTCCAAATTATCTTCTTTTTGAAGTCGATTAAACATAGTTCGCAAGTGCTTCGCATGCTTACACTATTAAGTATTAACACACGTATCTCCTTCTATCGTGCAAAACGAGAATCCGTGTTAATATGGCTGACCATCGAGTCAAAGCTCGATGCAGCGATCACTCAGGGAATCAGCATTAAATAAGATGTGAAAGTATAAATAATAACTTACTAATGGACCGTACAAATATTTAAACCGGCATTAAATTAATAGCTTTATTTGTTACATTTCACAAACGTTGTGTACGTCTTTTATTGGCATACATTTCATATACATTTATTATTTTATATACTTTATCTTATACATGTGTAAAGCTACTGATATGTTTGCTGTTGATGTACCTATTTGAAAAAAATATATATCTAAAACTTACCATATTTGGGCGGCAAGCTCTTGTTGCTCCTACTCCTGGTGCCTTCGAGGAAGAACTCCACGGGGGCTCCGTACTTGGAGACCAGCGTGCGAACGTACTGCTTCAACGTGGCCGAGTACAGAGGGGCGCCGGCCAGCGTGCGCCTGATGTAGAAGGCGCCGGTCTCTCTCATACGACGCCCCAGCACAGCCATCGAGTAGAAATCTAACGTAATCTTTTAGTCATCAATCTAACTCCTCATGCATAACAACTTCCACTACGAGCTTAGTTATGTGTTGGAAAAATAAGTTAAAAAACAAACTAAAAAACGACTACCGAAAAATCATGCTCTAATAAACAATGTGAAATTATTCAATGTGTATCGTTTATTAAATCACAACTTTCAAGTACTTAATAGAGAAGAATCGAGAGAATATTCATGATGTCCTTTTGCTTCGCCATAGTTAGTTGAAGCTAATTGGAGTAAGGGTTAAGGTAATCTTTCTGTGATATATTACAAGGGTTAGATCACTGATAAGTACTGTCTGTAGTAAATTCTGAAAGAGGTATTGTTTTAAAATAACATAGATAACATTGTCTGTACAAAAGCGGCGCACAAACTGTACATACAGGTCTATTACTGACAGCTGATTTTGAAACATGTTGAGTAAAAAAGTAACTAAATATATAAATAAATAACACGCAAAAGTCACGTACATGGTCCTGACCCCACACTAAAACCGAGTCTTATGTCATGGGTATCAGGAACTACGAAAGACTTTTCGGTCTCACAAAAACCCAGACCTGGAAGAAATATTTGTGGGCCGCACAAACACTTCTCTCGGTGCGGGGATCGAACCCGCGGCCTCTCGTTTCACAGGCGGCCTCTAGCCACCTGCGTCATGGAAGCTGTCGAAATACATAATTATAAAAGAAGAGTTGCGAGCGATTATAGACTTGCGCATTGTAAGGACAAAGAACAACCTCCAGTGCAACCAAGGCAGCGCACTTAATCTATCTGGATTCTCACTAATGAAAAAATTCGTATGCGCTTGCACTACCCTTTTGCTAGAAGTTAGAGTAATCGAATATATCTTTTAGTGATAATTCTAAGAAAAACATACAATGATTGTCAACAATATGTACAAACAAACATTAAAGCCTTCATACAAATTAATATTGACACAATCTTAAGGTCATGCAACATTCTCATAGTGTTTATGTCTCAATGTTTATAAGGTGAAACAAACAATATGTAGATAGATTTGCCAATAGTATTACTTTTTTATGGTTCTGTACTAGAAACTGACTCCATATTTAAGCCTATAAAGTCGGAATGAATGCACTACTTTTAAATGGCTTGTTCTAAAAGAAACCATAAAAGATAGATGGCATATAAACAGCTGTTACATATTATTCACCAGCCATTTGTCTGGTAGTAATTAACCCATAGTGCAGAAATCCTGCTAACACTTGTAATTTTTTTATTATAAATACCCATATTTCCATATGTATTTATTTATTTGTAGGGATGGCAGAAAACTAATGTTATTTTTTGTATGATTCTCACCCATTCCAGCTGCAACAGCAGGCAGTTCAATATCAAAGTGATAGCATAGGTATGTCATCAAGCAGAAGTCAGCATAGCTGCGGTGTGTTGGAAGAAACAGTACTGGATTAGAACCCATCATTGATTTGAGCTAAAATTACAATGATTTTTATTATAATATTGCTGTTGATTTACCAAATACATTAAACATGTAGTTGATATAAATTTTAAGTACTATGTTTTAAGCCACCATACTAATATAATTCTGTTTCATACACTATTATTAAAATTAAAAGAAAATTCTGATTGACAGATTTTCTTATGTTCAATCATTAGACTGTCAATAATTCATTGTTGCAATATAATTAAATTTGAAATTTAATGGTATAGGTTCTTACCTTCAAAACCTCTGGTTCATTGACAAACATCTGTATTTTCATCATAAATGATATTTTAAGGAAGAAGATGCCCATCCACCGAATCACATGCATTTTCTTATCCAGCCCCATCTCTTCAAGGTAGGCTTTAACTTCCTTGTAAAGTTTATCTTTGCTTACACCAGTTCTTGCACTCTCCTGGTAACAATATTTAAACAACTATGTTGTGTCTCTTACTTTAGACAGCACTCAGTTTAATATGCAGAAGGTACACCAATAAATAGTTAATTTGTTTCATTTTTTTAAGCTTATTAGTGAAGTTGGTGTTTATTTATTTAAGCAAAGTGAAGATTTATTGCTTCTACTCTCTACATCATTTTCCGGGATAGAAGCATGACAATGTGTATACAGTGAATTGATATTTATTTATTTTTATATTATATTCATAAAACTTATAAAGCAAAATATTGTCTTCCTGTATGAAATTAAGTTAAGTTTAATTATACATACCGCTTCTATGATAGAATCCAGATATACTGACTTTGATACAATTTCCTTAAGATCCTGAGTAGAGTATTTTTTATCGAGTTTCATGGTCTCCTGAGGTTTCCAGCTGCGTGTCATGAAACTAAATATTCCCGACTCATTTCGCCGCGGCTCCAGAATGTCACAAAAACTTACAACCATACCCCCCATGGTTTACTACGTTTATTTTCTATTCAATACTAATTCATTTCTCACTAAGAGGTTATGATGCAATATAAATATGCTTTTATTCAGGCCTTTCACTGAGTCTTAAAGATAATATATTTCACACTGAATTATATTATAAGATTCTAAATTATTTTTTTATTCAAAATCTCCAAAATGAATTATAATACTGCAAGAGAACTTCCCTCATTCAAAGTAGCAAAATTACTATTTGACAAGTGTCACTTGACAATGACAGCTGGGGGCCGACAAGTGGTACCAGATGAAAAATTCTAAAGTACCGTGTCAGCAGGTAAAAATTCCCGTGTTTTCAGAAAGATTTGTTTTATTATAGCGTCAATGATTTTAGATGATTTCGAATGTTGGCAAGCTTTTGAAAGCATTGTTACTAGGAAACAACTCATCTTTGAGCTTTTGTTGATGTAATCTGTATCTGTATCAACCCATATACGTCCCACTGCAGGGCACGGGCCTCCTCCACAATCGACAGTGCGATTGAGAGTGGTTAGGCCATATAGTCCACCATGCTGGCCTAGTGCGGGTTGGCGGACTTACATACCATAGAAATTCTTAGGTATGCAGGTTTCCTCACGATGTTTTCCTTCACCGTTTTAGTGCGTGGTGATTGACTATCAATACACACATGACTCCGAAAAATCAGAGGTGTGCCCTGGGATTCTAACCCGCGACCACCGTGACCATGTGGGCAGACGCGTCTAGTCCGTTTACCAACAGGCCATCACGCGCTTAACTTAACCTTGTTGATGTAAGGTATTCAATAAATTCTTGCTTACTGCAGTCAGCCCAGTTTCAAATATTAGTCTCGTAATGATCACTAGATGCAGATGCCTCCAACAGGTCACTGTGGTAATCATTGGGGGAGGCCTATATTCAGGACTTCCTTTGGCTGATGGATGGATAGATGATGGAATTATCACAGTCACTTTCATCAGTGCCTATTATGATCTTATATAATAGACTAATTGAATAGTTTCTAGAAACAATCGCAAATTATTAATTAGGGTCCACAGACTACAGACCATAAGGTATAAAAAAATATTTTGTACCCATTAATATAAAGTTAGATTTCTAAATTTCTTGTAATGCGAAAGCCGAATAGTAAGACTAATGGATTATGAAGTCGCAGATTTTCGCGGACTTAACCCTAAGGCACATAGTAGGTTACATACATATACATATTTTGTAACTTCGAATTTTAGATTTTTACTCTCGAGGCTAAAGCCCGCATCTACTGCCTCGGAGTGTGCTTATTAACAATAATAAATATCGTTTACTCATGGGTGAATAAAACGCACATGTATAAGAGAAGGTCTTCTTATTGTTCTTGAAGCTATTATTAGTCAGTTTTCATAAATGAAGTCATATTTGTGTAATCCTCGACTCTTAATGGGACTGTCTCCTATTATTTGCAAAAAATAGTACCTATCAGCTTTTTATCAGCTTGAAAGGGACAGACATATATGTCAAATTAGAAATGTTTTCCCTTCTTGAAATATGTAAACAAATTTAAACCTAAATGATTTTGAATAAATTATATTTTACAATGTGTATAATTGGAATTTCAAAATATATAAGGTTCTAAATATATTGTAATATCACTACATAGTATAAAACAAAGTCGCTTTCTCTGTCCCTTTGTATGCTTAAATCTTTAAAACTACGCAACGGATTTTGATGCGGTTTTTTTAATAGATAGAGTGATTCAAGAGGAAGGTTTATATGTATAATACGTACATATTATTGTACAGAAATCTATTTGTACCCGGGCGAAGCTGGGCCGGGCCGCTCGTGTAAAATAAAACACACACATTCATATATCTAATTATGTAATGTGTCAATAGGCTTATAACTAAATTATGTAAAATAATTATAAAAATATTTTTGTCCATAGCTATGTAGGTACATGATGTCTCTTTGATAAGGCACAGGGGTTCATTAATATAAGTAAAAAAGTTTATTTAATCACATTTGTTGTATCACCATTGTAATAACTTTTCTCGTAGTCATCACCGTAATAAGTGCCGAATTTACGACACTGTTCCATATACGTGCGCCACTTGAGATCTTTACTTAAACAAATAGGATTTCCAATTATGATGATTTTTGCTTTCGCACGCGTCAATGCCACATTAAAACGCTGAAACAATATTGAAAATTATTTAAACACATTTATTTTCATAAAATAGTACATGTGTAATATGTAAAGGTCAATATACAACAATATTACAAACAAAGAACAATGTGAGCAGGATCGAAATCAATAAACGCGGTCGATACCGACTCGTACAGCACTAAGGCTAGGTTCAGATGAACGCGGTGCCTCGCGGAACTATCAACCGCGCGGTACAAGTTCTTACTAAACAGTAAATAAATTTGTCTGTATCAGTCCATATACGTCTCACTGCAGGGCACGGCCCTCCTCTACAATCGACAGTACGATTGATTGATTGATTGGTTAGGCCATATAGTCCACCACGCTAGCCTAGTGCGGGTTGGCGGACTCACATACCATAGATTTTTTTATAAATCACTATGGCATGCAGGTTTCTCACGATGTTTTCCTTCACCGTTATAGTGCGTGGTGATTGACTATCAGTATCAATACACACATGACTCCGAAGTCAGAGGTGTGCCCTGGAATTTGAACCCGCGACCACCGTGAACATGTTGGCAGATGCGCACTTACAACTTTAAATAAATAAGTAACTAATAATACCGTTCAATAACGCGGTAATGTGAACAATACAAATGGTTTATTTGCGGTCGTCTGTATCTAGCCTAAGACTACGAAAGCGCGGGCGATGAGCGGGTGTACGGAACGTCCCCTCCCCCACGCCTCACGTCATACCCCGATAGCCATCACTACCTATCGTATACTATAGTTATAATATCACTATCGAGGTTTGAACCTATTAGTATCAGGGTTAACATTGTTGTATTAAAATGCCATTACGTACATTTGTTGAAACAAATATTCAATCATTTTATGTAATATACATTTAATATTTTTAAATATATTTCAATAATAAATTACCTTATCATCTACAAGAAATCCTAGTTGGTATTTGAAATCGTGCTCAAGAAAATCAGTGTTGGCACGGACGGTCGATATGATAATGATTCTTTTCTCTTTGCCTTGGTATGCTTCTACTGTCCCGACTTCCACTGCGTCATAATTATTTTCCTCTAGCCATGTTTTTATTAGGGTGACCTGAGAAGCAATATATTTATTACATTGATTAAAAATGATACAAACAAACACACTCACTCCCTTTCCTATTTACAGAAATAAGGTAAATGTTATTTTATTAACTTATCTTTAACCCATAACGAAGTCAATCATAAAGTCAAATTCATAGGAGTTACTACTGGACAGATCGAGACTTAACATCTTATGTCTCAGGATGGCGAGCGCCCTGGAATGCCAATCATTGCTTTGCAATTCGTGGTTGGTTTTGCTAATGTTCATGAGCTGTCGTATCGCTTACCATCAGGCAAATGGCATGCTCGTCTCGCCATTCATTGATATATAAAAAAAAGTTTATAATAATTTTATCCACTTTCATCCGTAGCAAAGCGTGTCACTTAATATTATGAACTATCGAGGTAAATAACTGCGTATATATCCTTTTACAGCCAGAGAAGCGCCACAGATCCAATGTACTATTATTATAGTAAATGGGAACTATTATGTGATACGTGATTCCAGTAAAAGGTATGACAAAAACACTGGATACTGTCGAAATTCAACCAAGTCTCCACTAGGTTCTTGTAGTGTGACTTTGTACGATTGGATTCCGTTTGCTGGTGATTTAGTGTAACATGAGATGCAAATAAGGTCGGCGGAATATGGGTGGCACCAACCAACTAGTACCAACTCTGCCCGCTCCTTCAAGGCTACAGGGGTGGCCTTATATAAATGGCATCCCAAGATATTGCGAAGGTTACTCCTTATTCAGCTTCATCGACCACGCGTGATGGTCCGATTGGCAATATTATATTGTGGCGGGAATTTGAATAGAAAATATGAATGATAGATGGTATATACGTTCAGAATTAGTGAATAATTACCTGACTTATATACGGCGTCACCACACCTATATCTTCTAGATTTACTTGGTGGTTATGTAACAATAATAACACGTAATGTTGTACTATCTCCAACTCCTTGGTGTTAAAATAACTGGAACAATATTTTATGTTATTAACAGTCATTTATACAGTTGACAAAAAATCGCCTTTTCGATCCACGACACGCGTATGGAAATCTCATTTGAAGTATTAAATAAAGAACAAAAAGATAATAATAAAAGCTAACATAATTATTCTTCTTTTACGTCCGTATTATCTATACTATACAAAAGCTAGTACATTTATAAACAAAATTGCATAATAACTATACAGCTACCGATATATTGACATACCTTGGCGACGATTTTGTCTTTTGCTCCTTAGAATAAACTCCGTGGAAGATGATAGCACGGCTCCCGTTTCCACCATGCAGTATGTCAGATTTGCTCAACGGATCCGGTGTAGCTTTAGCCTGTAAAAGATTGCTTTTTTCATCCTGGCTCGGCAAGAGTGCTCGACTTTCAACAATGAAAATTGTATGTTGTATATTGATGCAAATTTCAATAGCGCGAAAACGATTTATTGCTTTACTACATGTTTTAAGCAGCCTGAAAATCGCATAGAAATGTAATACAAAAATGTCAAAAAATGTTGGAGCTGGACTAAATAAACCAGCTTTATAGTAAGTTAACTATGGTTATTTGGAGTTGGGACACACGATGCATAGAATAACAATTACTCGAGCCATAATAAATTCAAGTCTGTGATTGCAAGTTTACATTGTGGAGAACCTCGGAAGAGATGTGGTTTGGTTTAACTGTTGTTCATGCGCGGTCGTATTGCTTACCATCAGGTGAACGGCATATTCGTGGGGATGCATGGGCATAGCAATAAAAAAAAAATTACGTTGAAGTGTGGGCTTTTTGTAGCTGAATATATTATAGCTGGTTGAACCTACCTGAAGTTGTTTGTTGTAGAACAGCGCATTCGGTATGAGTAGAATGTCAGGGTGAGATCTGAAGTTTTTCTTCAACATCACATTGTATCTAGTGTCACCATCCTGGTACATCGGGAATTTAGTCTGAAGTCGCTCCATCAGCGACAGACCTGGACAGACGATATAGACTGAATTTAAATAAAAAATAAATATGTACATCAAACAGTCACATACATATTTCTGACCCCCACACTCTATACAGATCGAGTCTTGTGTCGGGAGTATCAGATACTACGAGTCTTTTTCTTTTGACAGCCCCCGTGGCGCAGGCGGTTAGACGCCGCCTGTGAAACGAGAGGCCGCGGGTTCGATCCCCGCACCGAGAGAAATGTTTGTGCGGCCCACAAATATTTCTTTCGGGTCTGGGTATTGATGATCCCGAAAAGTTCCTGATACCTACGACACAAGATTCGATCTTAGAGTGAGGTCAGAATTATGTATGAGACTGTTGGGTGTTATTTCTTTATTTTCGGAGTCACGAACACCTAGACTCGAAACAAATAATACCTGAGAATCATATAAACATTTGTCTCGGTGCGGGCATCGAACCCGCGGCCTCCCATTCACAGGCAACATCTAACCAACTGCGCCACGGGGCTCTCAACATCTTAAACCTGTTGTATTCTTAAAGCCTAACAAAATATTTATGTATACGTACCCAAGCCAATGTGTTTGGCGTTTTGCGACATTATAATCGGTCCCAACTGTTGGGGATCGCCGGCCAGCACTATAAATCCATTGACTAATAGTAATCCACAAATGGGTATCAAACTCATCGGCTCGCTAGCCTGAGCGGCCTCGTCTATAAACAGATGAGTTATGAACTTCCGCTCGTTTTCAGATTTTAGTCGTCTGAAAGTAAAGCAACATTTTATTTGATGATTTCATAAAATTTAAAGATATGGTGATTGAAAACCCAGTGCCCGTTATCGCCAGACTTTCGTAATTTTATAAAACCCTATATAAGCCTAATCTAAAAGCTATATAATATATAAAAGCTATATCTCTAATATAGGCATCATTATTGGTGGCTTTAGAATTTATCAGCTTCAATGTATCTGTCAAGGTGAAAGGAAACATCTTTTGATAATTAACTAAACAACATAAGTATATAAAATTCAGCTTTCATACTAAAACGGTGGTAAAATTTTACATTTTATTAAAGTTTACAGATATAATAATATATAATTTGGTAGTCAAAGTGCCAACCCGCACTAGGCCAGCGTGGTGGACTATATGGCCTAACCACTCTCAATCGTTCTCTTGATTGTAGAGGAGGCCCGTGCCCTGCAGTGGGACGTATATGGGCTGTTACAGAATTTGGTAGTCAGACACCTTTTATGGTTCTTTCATCTTGTCACACATACTAAAGCTGACAGCTCCCAAAGCAACTACGACCCCAACTTCGTACTTCGTAGTTGCTGATTATACCTATTTCAGAGGCATGCGCAGAATAACATACAGCTTGAAAAAAAAATTGGAATTATTTGTGCCATTTTTCAACTTTCAGCTTCAATAATATGACGAATATCTAACGCCCACGGGCTCTTGGGCTATTGTGAGAGGAATAGCTAACGAGGTTTTGTGGTTTCTATGTGTATAGACAATTTTCGAATATGTTATTCAACCGAACACGGAAAAACCTTTGAGGAAAACATTTATCTAAGAAATATAAAAATATTTTAGACTACTCTCTACCGAGATGGTATACTATATCACGTTATTATACTATCACTATTCTTCACAAATATTTTGTCCATTCGGCAGTTGTATGTATGGTTCGCTATTGACATGTCCTAGATCTCTACCAAACAAATGACTCATTTACTTAACCCACTTTGTTATTGTTATATCCAGCTGCTAAATTCATATCACATTCAAACGCTATCGCTATTTTGTGGGTTTTGAGATGTAATTCACTGTTCATAGCTATTTAGTTTTGAACTTGCTCCTCATGTATGTGGTTTTCCTTACCTTACCGATAAATGATAACTACCGTGTAACTACTATTCAAAGCAGCGTCAGAGCGCCCTGACACAATTTTTTCGAATATACATACAAAAACGTTTATCTGTATCAGCCCATATATGTCCCACTGCAGGGCACGGGCCTCCTCTACAATCGACGGTACGATTAAGAGTGGTTAGACCATATAGTCCACCACGCTGGCCTAGTGGAAAAACGTTAAAAACGTTTAACATGACCATTAATATAAAGCAGACACAATTCGAAAAATTTCTAAATACTTTAATCTATCTACGAATAACTTACCGAAAAGTGTTTCGACAATTCTTAAATGCAGCCATAAAAATAAAAATATAAAATTAAAAATCCATATTTTATGTAACTCATACATGCATAGCAATTCGGAAGAATTTATATATTTAACTAGATCAATAAACATTTGTGAAATGCTTCGATTAAATAGCACTAGATTATAAGTAACAGCCTTATAAGCGGAGAAATACGAGCACCAATAAGCGTGTGGTCTTAGTTGATTTTAATATAGTCCAAAAACAATAAATCTTAATTCAAAGCAATATGTAACCTGAAGTTGATTATAATTTTGCTACATCTCGTTGTTCGAAATTCAAATGTATAAGTATAAGATAAGCAACCTCGGCCACTTTTGGCGTGTGATTTTGTTCCGGACCCTGTATCTATTACATATAAATAAAATTGAAGTGTCTGTTTTAAAAGTGAAAATAAAAAAAAAAGTCCTACTACATATCGTTATATACACGATACCTGTGCCGAAAACGATCTTTAAATTTTTTTTGTCTGTCTGTCTGTCTGTTTGTTCTGGCTAATCTCTGAAATGGCTGGACCTATTTCGACGGGACTTTTTTTATCAGGTAGCTGATATAATAAGGAGTAACTTAGGCTACATTTATTTTAGAAAAATAAAGTAATGTTGCAATGCCGAAGTACTGTCCAGTACCGCGCGAAGCTCACGCGCATGCTATCACTGTGCCGTCACGTCGGGCGCCTCCCACCACTTCTCCCACCAACGAATGAATATCACAAAAAAAAAACTAAATAAACTAGTTAACTTTTTTGTTAAATTCCACGCGGACGAAGTCGCGGGCACAGCTAGTCTAATTTATATTTAATCGAAGGTTAAAATATGAGAATTAAATTGGGCCTAGGTACTTACTGTCCGAATACAGATGCGTGCGACAAGGTTGTGACGGTGATGCTGTACGACATAAATTCTCCGATGCTCACCTCTGTATAATTATCGGGACTCGTGCCGTTACAGTACGGCGCAACACTATCGGGCAACGTTTGCCTGTTTAAACATAAAAATTTGTACTTAAACAACATAGATCTGTACAATCTGTAATAAATCATCATTAAAATAATTAAAAAGAATTTTTTTTAGTACTGGTAAAATTAATCCTACAAACATCACATTATTTTTTCTGTAGGCCATAATACATAATTGCATCTCCACGTTGAAACAACCCCAAATTAAATATTAGTAAAAAAATATACTTACCAGGGTCTGAATCTGGAACAGGCGCGTAACAAAAACTTTTCTTTCATAAAATGTTTGCTGTATTTAATGAGACACGCTGCCAGGTGATCAGCGGCCATGTTCGACTCCGTGCACACCAGTATCCTATTGTTAGAGTTCTTCCGCACCAACTGAAA
Source organism: Hyles euphorbiae (assembly GCA_023078785.2). Taxonomy (NCBI): domain Eukaryota; kingdom Metazoa; phylum Arthropoda; class Insecta; order Lepidoptera; family Sphingidae; genus Hyles; species Hyles euphorbiae. The sequence continues at coordinate 6,342,324 of CM041053.1, forward strand.
TATCGCACGTTTACAATTATAGAGACAGCTTTTATGTATGGAAAATCAATATAACGGATATAAATAAATAAATAAAAAAATAGAGTTTTAAATCACTAGATTTCTGTTATAATAATTTCTTGGCGTACCTTCCACTTGGCTGCGCGACCCGAGGTAATCAAAGGATTAAGAATATTGAACAACTTCATATAAGTACTTACTTGTAATATCGCCTCGACAACAGTCACCGTTTTACCAGTGCCAGGAGGCCCGTGCACCAAGAACGGTGCTTTGCCGCTCGATTTGCTGACTATATTCTCCACAGCTGTCTTTTGTTCCGGATTGTCAGCGATCATACTATTGTAGAAACTAAAAAAAATATTCCAATTACATGATTTATACTCTGGCTGTATATACATAGCTATGTAGAGCTTAATCCCCTTATTTATGAGGATTTAACGCAGTTCTCAAATGCCGTTAATATGAGCTGACTATAAGCGTTATTCATAAACGTCAGAAATCACTAATTAGCTATTTAACAGGTCATTAAATTTAAAATGGCCGAGATCCTTGTTGAAGCAAGTTTTGAGCAAAAAATGGCGACATCTGTCAGATGGACTCACAGGACGTTTTATATAGTGAATGAAACGATTTTGTTTCTTGCAACTGCTAGCAACAAAGAAATTAACAAAGATAGAGAATTATGATAATATATTATGATGAGTATTAAAATTACAAAAATGTTAATAAATCTATGATATTGTTTCAACTTTCAATGCGCTTTAATTACTTAAATTAATTACTTGGCTCCAGAGCCTAATATTTAAGCGATTGCACAAACTAACTTTGTCAATACTTTTGCCTTTGAAAATGTCATCGCTATTTTGAGACGTATTTGACCTTGCTAATGTATGGGATTGATATTTTCAAGGTGAAAGATATTGGCAAAGTTAATTTGTGCTGCTGAACCTTAATAACTATTAGAGGTGTCCACGACTCTCAAGAAGCTGAACATTTTTATCAACACGTGTACGTGTACTTACTTTGAGATTGGGTGTATCTTCTTTTCTTGTTTACTTTTCTGGGGGAATGTTCGAGATTCCTGCTTTTCCTCCTTTATGTTGTGAATGGCCCGGTGCATGCGTTCTAACGGTACCCGGTTTAGAACGAAGCGAACATCAAAATTAGTACTTTGGTTGAAGTATTTTTTAAACCTGAAATACATGATATGATAAACTTACCGATATCTGTCCAGAAGTCTGTTAAATAATCCTGAGGATCAGCAGTGGAATGAAAAGATTAAAAAGACGAAAATCTTTTTTTTTTAATTGTCATGGATCGTAAATTAATTTGAGTAGATTAGGAGTTAAGGTACAAATGAAGGGAATTTATTTAATTATTCCATTACGGTATGAAAACCTTGTGAAAAAAAAACTAAATAACAAATTCAGTATCCGGGTCAGTACCCGGGATTCGAACTCGAGATTTCAGCGTTGTAAACGTAGCATAGTAGAATTGCGCCACCAAAATAGTTTCTCATAATTCAACTTTTGGAAAATTATGCATTTGTTTAACTTACTCTTTATTAATCCCATGAATGCTAACGACGGTTTCGGAAATATTATTGATCACAGCTTCGAACGTCACATGTGGAGCATTTTGCGGTATGAGGTACATGTGGTCACCTAAAAAATACGATTGCGTGATATTTTGTCGGCTTTATTTCAATGTTCATCAATTAAACCCATACCAATCATAAGTGACGGACGTTTTTCTGCTAAACCAGGAACTTTAAGTAGGTAACAGTCGTCGCCTTTTTTCAAAGTTATACCAGGTTTGTTGTAACGCTGTAAAGAACATCATATTTTTGTTATATTGATAAATTAACATTGTAATAGGGTTGTTTTCAAGATTTGTATATTTTTTGAGCAGCATGTATTGGTTCCTAAAAAGTGTAGCTTATAAAAACATCAAAATTGGATGTAAAATGACTGAGATATTAATATTTTTAATAGTTTGGTGAGCACACTCGTGTCTTTCGTACGCGTGCACTTTATGCGAGATGATATCACGCCGTTCATGTTGCACGTAATGTTGCATCATTTTCTATCATTCCTACCACCAATTTCTATAGATATGAAACTTGCATAATACTTAACGGATTATAAAAATTCTTTCTGAATATTATGCATAATATAATTTTTCGATAATTACATTATCAATCCAACGCCAACCCGCACTAGGCCAGCGTGGTGGACTATATGGCCTAACCACTCTCAATCGTACTCTCGATTGTAGAGTAGGCCCGTGCCCTGCAGTGGGACGTATATGGGCTGATGCAGATACACTATCAATGTCCGTTATTTTGTGGTTTTTTTTATACTTTTTTCGTGGCTTTATTAGTTGGTGGGCCGGAATTATAGAACTTTATGATTCCCGTAAAGTGATGCATAGATAACTAAATCACTTACCTTTAAGTTAATTCTTATAATGGTCTCGTCATACCACAGTAGAGTGTGAAAGAATCGAATGTAATTCTCTCTTGTGACGCCAGTGGATATTATGTCCCTGTAAAATTATAAATGACAATTCAGATTTTGTAACAATAAAAAAAAAATAACTATGCTATTGCTGCTGCTGCTATGAACTATAAATAGTGGTGATATGGACATACGATATACAAAATAAAAAAACGCAGCTTGTCAAACATGGCGATTTTAGTTTTCAAGACTGTTGATCAACTCCTTATAGATACTAGTCTTTCACTGCTCATCTAAATTCCCCAACGGAAACGATGTTCAGCTAAGCCGCAAAAATTCCGTAACTGTACGGAATGGCCAAAAATCTTGCAAACTAAAATGACGAATTTTTTTTTACAGCTTCGTCTAGGGTGATGAGAAAAATGTAGGCTAAATTAAATAATTTTCCATCAAAAACAAAACTTGTAAAAAAACAAGTCTCGCAACTCAGTTCTTCTACCGTAAAAAATTGCGAGATGTAATACCATGTCGGTTAATTAATTCATTAATAAAAAGTGAAGGTAAAACATAATAATGAGTGACCATATCAATATTATAAATCTTTTATAAATAAAATAGGTTGACTTGGCCATAATGAGTAACACTTTTAAAACAGCCTTAACGAAGTAGTACGTGGGAGAATCTGTACACAAGAAATTAAGACCAGTAATAGTACCCTCGGGATTTACGCCGTATAAAAATCGAGGCGTATATCGTCCTGGGATATTAAATAGGTTGATTATAGAACAAGCCGGGTGCGGTATACGTAAGCGTACTGGGCTGGAAGACTGGTGACACTGGCACACAAAATACTCCGGGGTACCGTTTTCAACTTTTATATCAGGAGCTGAAGACTTCATAATAATATAAAATGACTAATGTTATTTTTATTTTGTATTTAAATATGTATCTATGTATAAAAATGTAAAAAAATACTCATGAAATAAAGAGAAAAAATGAAATGACTGAATACTCTACAATTAGCCGCTTGGTTCTTCATTAGATGCGATACTTTTAACAGTGAAACTGCTAATTTATGTTTTGCGTCTAGACTCTATACCGGGTATATCAAGACTGCTACCGAAAACGAAGCCGGGTGGTAGTTTAAGCGATTTCAGACACAATATAACAGAAAAAGTTGCAAAAATAAGTGTCAATTTTTTTTGTGTTATTTTTTTCTTATGACCTTATTTGGGTGGTAAATACATTTTTTCCTAAAATAACAGTGTATATCCTTTTATTTGTACATACTCTAAGGTATAAAAGAGTTTAAATTATTATTTTAGCAAATACTATGGATTTACCACCCAAAAATGGCGATATTTAAAAAATCATAAAAAATAATTGTCGCGTTTCTATGCGAAATTTTTTGTTGCATTGTGTTTCTAGCTACTAAAACTACCACCCGGCTTCGTTTTCGGTAGCAGTCTTGAGATACCCGGTATATTTTACATTAAACAATGGGATTTAATGGTCATTGTGGTAGGCCTCACATAAGTGAAAAGCAATGTAGGTAGTACTATCGCAATGTCTCTTTGTCCCACCAAATAGCAGTGTATATGCACTTTTGTGTTCCGGATTACAGGACTTTCTAGCCAGAGTAATTACTGGACATAATGAGACTTTACACCTTACGTCTCAGGATAGCTAGCGCAATGAAATGCCAAACATTGCTTGGTTATTCATTGTGTTGTTTGGTTTTCCTATAGTCCATGAGCGGTCGTATCGCTTATCATCAAGTGAATGGCATTCTCGTCTCGCATAAAAAAATATATTTGTGGAATCAATACGTACTGTATGTCAGCTATAAGCATTTTTGTTTCTGGTGAAGTTTTTCCATTAATTTTGATATTATCAGCAAAAATTTGTTTGTAGTTTTTAGGTATTGTAAACACTCCATATGAAGACCTGAAAAAAACTTGTTAATTATTTATGTTTCCTACAATCATTGTGTATGGATTAAACAGTAAATAAAATGAGTAGTCCTAGTCAGACTTAATCGCAAACATAGAGAGAGCAGACAGAAATTAACAGTCAGACTTTAGGTAGGTACCTAACGGCCGATGCCAATAATTATCAATCGAAAAAATTAGATTGAAGTCAATCTGGATTGTTTTCTACTTTTCGATTTGTCATTTACTATGTTGCGATAGTTTTTTCGCTACTGAGATTGATTATTGGCAATATAGTATCAGAAAAAAGATTGAGCTGTCACTCTCAATTAACGGCAAATTTTGGATTGGGATTGTTTATTGGCAGCGGCTGTATATCGTGTTGACTCAGAAACTTGTATTTAAAGCACCAAACATCTGTAGATTTATGAATGGTAGAGCCACATGCGTTCCCTAAACAAATGGTCTTTATAAATATAAGTACATATAATATACTGGGTATCTCAAGACTGCTACCGAAAACGAAGCCGGGTGGTAGTTTTAGTGACTACAAACCACCACTACAAACACAATGCAACTAAAACTTTCGCAAAGAAACGGGGCAATTATTTTTTATGATTTTTTAAATATCGTCGTTTTTGAGTGGTAAATCCATAGTTTTTGCTAAAATAATAATTTAAACTCTTTTATACCTTAGATTATTTATAAATAAAAGGGTATACACTATTATTTTAGGGAAAAATGTATTTACCACCCAAATATGATCATAGGAAAAAAAAATTGTCGCTTTTTTTTTGCAACTTTTTCTGTTGCATTGTAGGTATCTGAAGTCGCTTAAACTACCACCCGGCTTCGTTTTCGGTAGCAGTCTTGATATACCCTGTATGTATACACTATACATGTATAGGCAGACAGGCGGTCGACAGACAACGAATGTTTCCATTTTTTCTTACGATTGCTATAAGTCAGACGAGTTCACAGGGATTCGAACCAGGGACCATCGCAGCACGGGTCCAGGGGGATTACTGTATGCAACGATATGAATTTCGAATGTTCGCATGTTAAGTTGTTATGTTAGATATAAGTTTGTTAGCACCGAGTCACTACAAACTTCTACATATTAGTATGTACACCATATGTTAATTAAGATAAGAAATATCCGTGTATGGATCACGCTTTTCAGACATCGCTCTTGTTATATCGTCTTTGATACATTATCAAATGATGACTCAGAAAACTGCTACATCATAATTATTTATATATAAATGAATACAACAGAAGGCATTTATGTTTATCTTCAACTAGGTTTTGTTAGCGGCTTCGATCCCATTAATATAGGTATTGTTAATCATTATTTTTATTCTTTGACACTGAAAGCGACGATACAAAAATAAAACTTATTTTTTGTCCTTGGGAAACATTACCCAGTCTATTCTGAATGAAAAATTCTACAGTATCTTTTAAATGATTAAATACATCCAACAGTCACATACACAGTTTGATCGAACATTAAGAGCGTATACACCTTGCGCGCAAAGTCAACTATAGGTATTTCTTCGTTAATTTCACGCACACATAAGCGACCAAAGCTGTGTGCGTAGAGCTGCCGCGTCGGCTCGCTATACAATCGGCTCAAACAACTTTGATCCGTGCGCTTCAAATATTCAATTGAAATGTAACTGTAATATAATATCATAAAAATATTTTATTTGCATTATAAGTAGACAAATATTACTGTGCAAGCAAAGAATAATACAAATTTTGGATACTAATCATATTTTCGTTATTATTACATTGTTAAGTTGCATTCAAATCAGTGTTCAATCAGTAGACACTACGGACGTTTTATTAATCATTTCGTGTTCGAACACATAAATAGTGTTAGGGGCCTTACAACTCCTTACAATTACGAAATATATTTAATTTTATATTACAACACATAACATAATTTAGCCTCGGAATAACATCCTATTATATTACCTGAAACATAATTTATACTCACTACAAAATCATTGTAGGTAATAAAAATAATTAAATATTTTACTACCAAAGTACTAAGATGTGGTAATCGCAGTCCGCGCGTGGCTATTTTTACTACGCACGGCAAAAATCGACTGCAGCTAGGCCAGAGCGACGAGCGATACGTCCTCCCTCTAGAAGGCCTTGCGGCGGTCTGATTTGAGCCACGTCGGACAGCGTGTTTTATAGTGGTTTTTAAAATATTTGTAGAAAACATGAAAACTAATTTTGTTGAAATATAAAAATGGTAATTTATTGAGAAGATGTTGTTCTATTATAATATGCAATTGTCATAAAAAATATGTACGATAAGTTGGTGAAAAAAAATATGTTCTTGACGAGAGTTTCTGAATAATTTCGCATTGTTTAAATTTTTATTTTTCAGGAACTAAACACAAAAAGATTATTTTTCTCAGCAAAATCCCTCCATAAGGGTCTTATTAGTCTGATAATATTTTTATTTTCATCTTATATTTAGTGGTTAAGGATATCTTAAGCTTCTAAATTGCCATTTAAAGCCTAAATAACGAAACTTGTGTTCAGTAATCCGTATAGTACTCACAAATTATCCATCAATCTATAATGTTTTCCACCAAAATCCCTAGATGACAACCTTTTCTAAAATTAGTAATAATTATTTTTCCTTTAAATTGTTTATTGGTGGCTATTAACTCATTTGAAAAGTCCTGTTTTTAAGCCAAAAAGCGCGTGCAGGGTATAAACGCTCTTAAGATCAAGTATTGTGTTAGGGTGTATCAGAAACTACGATATCATAAATATTCAGAAGCATATTCCAGAAGCGAACTGCGAAACAAATATCTGTGGATCACATATATGTACATTTGTTTGATGCGGCAATAGAAAAACTGGCCTCTCGTTTCTCAACGTTTCATCGCGACAAGGATTTGTCATATATGTAGTTTACTATAGGCGTGAAAGTATAATAATCAAACCCCCATTCGCATTTAGGATGACGAACTTTTTACGCTGACATTTGGTTTATAGACATCAAAAAGTTTTCTTTAAATATCACTGGAATTTTTCGACTTTTTCCTTTACTTATGATTTTTTTATTTGGATAATTTTAAATCAATGAGGTGCCTTGGTAGCGCACTCGTGCCACGGTATGATTACAAACGACGAAGGCTGATGTCTAGTCTCTTCCCTGGGTGCTTCCGCCGTGGCGACAAGAGGCATCTTAGCGGGCCGGCATGATTGTATCGAATGGTATGAGACGGCACTTGCACTTACCACCTGGTGCAATGCAGTCACAATGCCGAGCCAGCATAAAAATAATAATAAAAAAAAAACACGCACAACGGCACATTGTACAATATTGGATTTTTCTATTCATTATCAGCCCGGAGTGGGGAATTTTCCCAGATAAGCGATAGACTGGCGTCCTATTACAACGTGGGATTGAAACACACAAGGCGAAACGTATGTGTCCTAGTCCCAAAGGCAAAGGGCCTATCACTTCTGGGAAAAACGCGCTATGTGTAGTGTTGTAAAAAAGCTCGAGTCGGCGCTTAAACGCTCGAGTCGACGCTCAAGCAGATTGCTCGTGCTCGAGTCGGGACTCGACTGAAGCGCTCGACGCTCGAGCAGTGGCTTGAGCGCTCGGCTCGAGCTTGAGAGCGCGCTTAGTTTACATAGTTAGAGAAACTGTAAAAAAGATCTGTATCTGTATCAGCCCATATACGTCCCACTGCAAGGCACGGGCCTACTCTACAATCGAGAGTTCGATTGAGAGTGTTTAGGCCATATAGTCCACCCAAGAAGCTTATACCCAAATGGAGATTGCATTCCGTATATAAAAGTGAAGCACAAAAATTTGACCTCGAATGACGTTGCGACTGATTGCTATCCTTTTCTTTCGAGTGACAATGAATGAAAATGACTTTTTGTTCATTCATTGTCACTCGAAAGAAAAGGATAGCAATCAGTCGCAACGTCATTCGAGGTCAAATTTTTGTGCTTCACTTTTATATACGGAATGCAATCTCCATTTGGGTATAAGCTTCTTGAGTCCACCACACTAGCCTAGTGCGGGTTGGCGGACTTACATACCATAGAATTTTTTATAAATCGCTATGGTATGCAGGTTTCCTCATGATGTTTTCCTTCACCGTTTTAGTGCATGGTGATTGACTATCAATACACACATGACTCCGAAAAGTCAGAGGTGTGCCCTGGGATTCGAACCCGCGACCACCGTAAAAAAGATAGTATAATTGAAATAAGACAATTTCAATTTTATTTTTAACGATATTTATATTATAATAGTAGAAAAATACTCATTTATTATTAGTATACAATATGCCATATGATCTACGCCATAAGGCCCAAATTACATTACAAGTGTGGTTTAGCTTTTTGTTTGTTTTTGGTTTTTGTGTTTTACTGGTGGTAAGTCTCTAATATGTGAGAGGCTGTCTTGGTGGGTACCACCGCAATGTCTATTTCTCCCGTCAAACAGCAGTTTAAATGCACTGTTGTGATTCGGATTGAAGGACATTGTAGTCAGAGTAACTACTGGACATATTGAGACTTAACATCTTGTGTCTCAGGATGGCGAGCGCAGTGGAATGCCAAGCATTGCTTTGTAAATCAAGGTGTTGTTTGGTTTTGCTACTGTTCATGAGCGGTCGCATCGCTTACCATCAGGCGAACGGCGTGCTCATCTCGCCATTCAATGCAATAAAAAAAAATAGCTGAAGTTTCTGTACAATTCCTGACTACCTACTGATTTTTCTTAGCAACTAAGTTAAATTAAATACCTACCTAAAATCATCACACACCTTTGCAACACTATATTTTTTTTAACCATGAGAAAAGTCACATACTGGCCTGTATATTTTCGTTACTAAGTCTGTTCCTTCTTTTAGTTATGACTAGCTGTGCCCGCGACTTCGTCCGCGTGAAGTTTAACAAAAAAGTTAATTAGGTCTTTTAGTTATTTTTTAAAAAAATGAAATTTTCTACAACAAATGTAGCCTAAGTTACTCCTTATTATATCAGCTACCTGACAAAAAAAGTCCCGTCAAAATCGGTCCAGCCATTTCAGAGATTAGCCGGAACAAACAGACAGACAGACAGACGGACAGACAGGCAGACAAAAAAATCTAAGGTCATTTTCGTTATAGGTATCGTGTATACAACGATGTGTACTTGGATATTTTTATTTATTTTCACTTTACAAACAGACACTTCAATTTTATTTATATGTATAGATGTATAGATAAGGCCAGCTTATACGACCAAAGTCAAAAGATAAGTAATACTCACCGTACCTACCGCCCCCCACAACTCCTAACATTTTTATTAATCACAATTTTTTCATCTATCCGTATTTAAAAACTACAACGCTTGAACGCTCGAGCGCATAACTCGAGCATGAAAGTCTAAACTCTCAACGCTCGCAAGCCTTAAACGCTCAAGCGTTTAACGCTCGAGTCTAAAACGCTCCAAAGCGTCGACTCAGCGCTCGACGCTCGACTCTCAGCGCTCATTTTTACAACACTAGCTATGTGTGTTTTTCACAATGTTGTTTTTACGTTTTTAAATCATTAAGAAGGCTAGAGGCATACATTATTTGCAAGTGTTGAACTATCTAAAGTTAGTAGCAGTTTTTAAAATGCGTTGAATTAGAAACTTGTTTTTTAAGCACCAAATGATAGCAATTAGCAAAGTTACTAGCGTGATTGTAATAACAATTTTATTTATAAGTATACCCATATATTGCTACCAGAAATGATATTGATTCGTTTTATTCTGAAAAAAGGACTGTATGAAAATAACTTATTGTTTTAATTTACTGCTTCTTGTATTTGCCAACAACCTAGATAGATTAACAAAACTTTCCTGAACTCAACCAAAGAGACCGAAATTATTATAATTATAAGGCAAGCCGTTGTGTCTACTGTCTATAACCCAATGATCTAGGTAATTTAATGATATTTAGGATAAAAACTTCTGATGCAACACCTTATATTATGTAGTCATTAGAATGAGAGTGAACACAATGATACAATTACAGTGAGGAATTGGGGTAATATTGACTAATTTAAAATATCTTGTAAAATACTACTTTAATAAGAATATGTTGATGACAATAATATCAATCTCATTTATATAAATATAACTTTCATAACTAATCTAAACTAATTTTTAAAGATATTTTAAGCCTTCCGCCCCCTACTACTTAAGTAGCGTAATAGTCTGGTTGGACGCCTCAATCATAGAAAATATTGTCTGTATGATATATTGAAATATAAACTATTTTCTAAATTATATAACATATAGTGGTAAATGTGGGTGCATACAGTGTGGGAAGGCCTGTTGCCAACTCATTCACAGTCATTGAGGGTTAAAATCCCAGTGCATAGCTGTGACTTGTCATAGATAAAAGAGAGACAAGTACCATGCACTATAACAATAGCTTGTGAAGGAAAACAGAGGGGCATCTTAGCGGGTCAACATGATTGTCTCAAATGGTGTGAGACCACCGTCTGATATTCTTGATTGCAAGGAGGTCCGTGCCCCCCAGTGGAATTTATATAGACACATATACAGTGGGAAATACACTTACAACTCATGCTTTAACTTATTTTTAAACTGGAATAATATTTTAAATAACTTACGTAGAAATACAACATTTGTAGTACAGTGGCTCCATTGTCTTTAAGGCACTTTTCTTTAATTCATTCACAATGTATCCTCATAAGTATCTGAAATAAGAATGTAGTATTCTGAATGAGTGCTTTTAATTATTTTTTATAGGATCAGGCGCGAATGTGTTTTTTCCCAAGGCACCATAAGAGAAGCCAGTGAAGTCATTCATTAAAAAAAAAATTTAACAATTGTATGATGGTGTACATGCATAATTATATGTAAGTATATCCAGATTTAACAACCTATAGGATAATAGTGACAACTTATGAAAGTTGATAATTTTATTTGGATGGCTTTGGATTTTCTACCACATAATTCGAGTCATTTTGTTGTGCCATTGAAACATATCTGCCAGGTGCCTATCAGAAAATTGGAATGAGACAGGTAAATTTACTCATGCCCTTACTTACTCAAGTGCATATTATATTACTTAGGGTCAGGACTCAGGACATCTTATTTTATTCCGATATCGACTTCACGCAGCGCTCTCACTCACGAGGGATGATAAAACAAATTGAATTGAATTGAATAGTGTCCAATTTTAATAAAAAAATGTTTTCATATCAAACGTGAAAACACAATTGTTGTTTTTTAATACTTACGTAAAGTTCGCAACTTGTAAGAACTTTTACTTCACGATAAAATGTTTTGGCACTAAAGTTTTGTCACGGAGTCTAGTCAATAAATACCACGAGAACACTACCAGTTGCTACAAGTATAAACAAACAATTGAAACAGACACAACAAAAACACGAATATAATTCCTTCGAAAATGAATCACAATTGACTAAATTACGGGAAATGGAAATCCCCTCCTGTTTTAATTCAGTTTGCCAGTAATTTGAAATTTCTTATTTCAATTTAATGTATACAATGTTGCCACTTAATGTTTAACTATCATTATGATTTTATAATATTTAATTTATTTATAGGTACCTGCCACTCACTGACATAACCGCCATTGGTTGTTTAATCAATGTATATATTTATCCTACATTATTAAAAAATAGTGAAAAATGCTGAAAACATTAAAAAGTGACGCTAGGAAAGTTAGACTCCAGGTATTAAATTTTACGAAGGAAGAAAAGCGTCTTTAGACACTAAAAATACCCTTACAAAAATTGTATCAACGCGTAGCTGGCGCCAAAGGCTGGTGTTGTCAGCTTTTTAAAATATATTCCACGTAAACAGAATTTTGTACGTACTAGCAGAATAGGTGTCTGTAAGTACATACCATAAAGTAAAATTTATCGTTACGTGCGTGGTGGCCTATTGGTAAATGGATCTGACGATCTGACGCGACTGCCAACATGTTAACGGTGGTCGCGGGCTCGAATCCCAGGGCACAAATCTGACTTTTCGGAGTCATGTGTGTCTTGATAGTCAATAAACATGCACTAAAATGGTGGAGGAAAATATAGTGACGAAACCAGCATACCATAGCGATTTATAAGAATATCTATGGTATGTAAGTCCACCAACCCGCATTAGGCCAGCATGGTGGACTATATGGCCTGTGATATGGCCTAGCCATCCTCAATCGTACTCTCGATTGCAGAAGAGGATACATATACACTTGTTTAAGGATATGGGGAGCGATTTGTTACAAATCTTGTGAAAGAAAAATAATATGCAAATGACACTGGTCCACTCATTTTCCTGACACTGCCTGACACTATTGATCAGATTGAAAAATATTACTTCACCCACTTTATTGCTATATCTATTTTTAATGGCAACACCAAATTCGACACAGCGAGAGCAGCAAGTGGTCTATTCCAAACTTGACATTGGCATATTGTTTTCAACAATTGCCATTAAAAAAAAAAAAAAAAAAGAAAAAAGTGGTCTATTCATCCTATTCATTGTCTGTGAACCGTGAACGAGAGTTTGAGCGAGCGATCAGCGACCCTCAAAGGCGACCCTCTTACTATTATGATCATAAATAAATTTTATAAAATCTAAATAATGGTTCACTTACATCAGTAATTCGCGCAGGAATTACCTCTTCAATGAATTAAAATAATTCACAAGGTATGTACTTATGCTACATATTTGTGATAATAAGCAGTGCAATGCTGTTTGCGATGTGTATCAACCTAGTGGTCTATTCTTTGGTATCAACTATCAATCATATAGGTTCACTATGGTTGTATGTTCTTACTGATTATGTAGTTGTGTGATTACTGATTAGTGCAGTGCGTACATAGGTTGTGGTATAGGTACACAATGTCGTAGTAGAGTGTTCTATTGTTATTGTTTTTAGGAAAAAATGGCTTTTAATCAGCCTAATGACAAACATTTCTGCAAATACTGCGGCTGGATAGACAAGGATTACGATGAAAACTCGATGGGCTTGCACGAAGCCACTTCCAAACATAACTGTAACAGGATCCTGTACCAGTACAAGCTTTACAAGTAAGTCGAAAATTCTTTTGTCTTTATTTCATAATGAATCTATTTCAAGCTGCATTATTTAAAACTATTCTTCTTTTTAAAAGCAGTTTAAATTGACATATACTTATTTGTTTCTGTATTTAAACCTTTTCCGATCGGAAATTATTGATTTTTCGTTTGTTGCGCGCTTCTATTACAGGACAACAATCTTCATTAAATCGAATGATATAATTAATTGTAATTGAAGTTAAACAACTAGATTTATTTTCAGTTTTGATAGTATTAGATAAAGGGCATACATAGTTCAGTGTATTATTGAATGGAAGTAAATATAACTTATTTGGGTTTATTAAGATTTATTTCAACTTACTGTGGACTTGTGGCTGCAAAAATTAGTCACACAAGATGATAACACTATTTGTAAACCATTAATAAAATACATAAACTATTTCTGTCCTTTTGAAAATAACATACTTAAGGGGTTAGGGGTAGTCAGAATTTTCAAAAATCGATTATTTTTTTTTTTGCATTTTCTTAAAGTATAATATTTTAAAAATATTGTGTGAAAATTTTAAGTGAATCCTACAAATTCTGTTCGAGTTATTTAACAATGACCAAAGGACGCTCGGGCGCTGAAGCAAGAGGAGAGCTTGATACCTATTCTCAGGATTATTCTCCCTTACCTTCTGATGTTTTAAAAGCTATCAAGCCTATATACGAAGATCTTAGTAATGAAAATTTACTTTCAAGATGTGTAGGTGGATTCAATCAGAATAATAATGAAAGCTTTAACCAACTAGTATGGAAAATATGCCCAAAAACGGTAAATACAAGTTATACTATCGTACAAATAGCTGCATACGTTGCTATGTGTATATTTAATGAGGGTATAAATTCATTATTAGTCTGGATGAATACACTAGTACTTAATTGTGGGCCTAATTCTCATCGGTATGCAGAAAGAATGGATGCTGCACGTATCAAAGTAGCAGATAAGCGCGCTAATGATAACACCCGAGAAGGTCGATTGCAACGTAGGCACCAGCAAATCTATATTTTGGAAGCTGCTATGACGGCTGAAGAGCTATTATATGGTCCAGGAATAGATGACTCAGTGTAAGTTATTAAATAATTCTTATAATTCGACATAAATCCATAGCAAAACTTTAAATGCGTTTTTCTCAAAACTATGTTTTCTGAACTGGTGATCACTGTAAGTTAAAAACTGCTCGGTAGATTTCAATAAAATTTCTTGTACTTTTGAAATACATTAAAAACTCGTGCCTGATCGAAGGATTTCTTTTTTTTTCCAAAATTTCGATTTTTTTTAACAATAAACTGTCGGTTTTTTTCTCGAAAATTTGAAAAAAAATTCCTGAGGCCGCCATTTTATTAATTTCGAAAAATAAAAAAAAAGCTTCGATCAGGCACAAGATTATCTATTAATAAAACTAATTTTTCTTGTCCGATTGATTTTAGATGAATCTCCAAGGACTTATGATGATCACCGCAAAGGACTTCGGGAGGAAAGGGCTCTACAAAAACAGCGATAACTTTTTGAATTATTAATTATTTTTTTTTTAATTTTCGTGAAGTCAAATCGAAACGTGTTCTAATAAAGATATGTTTTTATTTTTGTCAAATAAAGTAATTAACTACAAAAAAAAAATTATTGAAAATCATCATTTTTTCAGGCCTCTGAGTACCCCTAACCCCTTAATGCTTCTCCAGTAAAATAAAATGAAATATGATTTTATACATCTGCTGTGAAACATCTAATCTAGTTAGAATCCTATTGGAATATTGTATGGAGGAAACTCTAAGTCATAAACTGATATATTTATTGTTGTATCTTGCAGAAAAAAATATTATGTTGAATTATTTATCTATAATCTTGCCCATGGAACAATACGGAAATAAAAAACAATGCAAGGAAATAAGATCAACAGAATTTTATTTACATACTTTAAATAGGTATTTAACTTGTGGTAGGTGTCTCATATATGGGCTATTTCTCCTGCCAAATGCCAGTTTAAATACACTGGTGTGTTCCGATTTAAGAACATTGTAGCCAGAGTAACTACTGGACATATTGAGACTTAAAATGTTGTCTCAGGATGGTGAGTGTAGTGAAATACTGAGCATTTTTTTGTATTTCATAGTGTTGTCTAGTTTTTCTACAGTTCATGAGCAGAAGAATCACTAACCATCAGGCGTATGGCATGCTGGACTTGCCTTTCGTTGCTATAAAAAAATACTAATACAATTACTAACAATACTAAAATTTTTATTGCTTAATAAATTCTCTTACATTGAAGCTTACATAAATGCTTGCTTATACTTACAATATTATTAAAAATTTGTTATTGCTGCTAAGATAACCATGGTTCCCACATTAAGCTCTATGCTTGTTTGTTGTTTAAAAGGGAAACTTCCTCTCCAAATGAGTAGGTTTTTTCATCCCACTTTGTGATAGGGGATGAGTGTATCGCCATATCAGGGGCCTTCCTGTATTCCTGACTTTGGTCTGATAATGAATAGAAAAGTCCAAATAACATTGCCCGTCCCAGGATTCAGACCCAAAACCACTACTTTGTAATCATACCCTAGTACAACTCCGCCACTGAGGCAGACTTTTTAGATCAATGTGATATAGAAACACATCAACTGTCTCAACTGGTTGTACATATTATTATAGCTAATTTTAAAGCTAGCTAGATCATATGTAGGCCTATCGATAACACATATCAGTGACAAGAGAACCTTTTTCATATTAGTCTTTCTAATAAAAAATAGACAACAATGAACCCAATGTATTTACCTAAATTAAAAGACTTACATCAAATGAAATAAAATGCTCCCTAAATGGTTGTGTGTAAAGTTGGTTTACGGTCGATAATTTTACGCGATATCGTCATAAGGAAACATTGATGAAACATTGCATACTTTTATGAATTGAATTGAAATTGAATTATTCTGTTTCTCTTTTACTCGGATACAGTGGCTGTGGACTCGAAGAGATAGATGCTCTAACGAAAGATAGAAGAATTCCGTGGATGCGATCGTACCTCTCTACCGCTTGATCCGCGCTCTCGTTTGCACACTGGGCTCTAAGCACAACAATTTCATT
Source organism: Hyles euphorbiae (assembly GCA_023078785.2). NCBI lineage: Eukaryota > Metazoa > Arthropoda > Insecta > Lepidoptera > Sphingidae > Hyles > Hyles euphorbiae. Next base: position 6,358,934 of record CM041053.1, read on the forward strand.
CATTTCAATGAAATTGTTGTGCTTAGTGGAATTGAAAAAGTCTATTGCACACCAGTTATCAAAAAAAGTTCTTAGCTGTTTTCTAACAAATAGCCTTCTTATTGTAGTTGCTTAGGATCCTGAGAAACGAGACGTGCCAAGTTAGTTTAGCAGTAAGTAAAAGATATTATGTATCTGCATCTGCACATATTTGTTTTGGGTCTCGACCTGTGTCTGTACGTTATGGGATTAAAAAGTCTCTCGGCTTCTGATTTCCGTGTTCTTTTTATTACAATAATTGGCGAGACGACCATGTCGTTCGCCTGATGGTAAGCGATACCACTGTTCATGGACAACAACAATTACAGAGCAATGACTGGCATTCCACTGCGCTCGTCATCCTGAGGCATAAGATGTTAAGTCTCAATATTTCCAGTATTTGTGCTGGTTATAATTTCCTTCAAATCGGAACACCACAGGGCATTTGCACTGCTGTTTGGCGGAAGAAGTAGATATTGCTGTGATACCTATCCAGGCGGCCTCCCACATATGAGAGACCTGCCACCAGGTTTCTGGTATTGTTTTTATGTGTATCATGTTCCTTCAGATCCGAGCTAAGCAAAAATCGAGATGGCATCAACATATTCGCCACAGCTGTGTCGGCGCAATCAAACCTTATTGAGGAGAAAACAGCTCACGTCAACATTATTGTGCACGTTGGTATCCACAACTATGTATTCTAATGCGTGTATGAACATAGCTAAAATGATATTGTTTTGTAGATTTCAATCAATATAAAATAGCTTGATAAGCTAAACTATTAATCATCGTCGGTCTTGGCTGTAATATTGCTATTATTTGAAACTAACGCCCAAATACTGGAACGCTACTTAAAAATAAGTTGCACTTAACTACGTTAATCCCGATTAAATGTACTGGCTAAATGGGACGAGCGCTGTTAAGAGCAACTTATTATTTGAATGGCGTTCCAGTATTCGGGCGTAAGTGTAGTACATAGTTATAAAATTGAATGTTTAATAATTTTATGTTTTTCATTTTATTGCTTTAGGTTAAGCCAAAAGAATCTTGCAAATTTAATTTTCACATAAGCAATGAAACTAAATCTGAAGATTTATTGGTCCTCGGGATTCAGCTGGCCCACCCACAACCGCACTTTATGATGAACAAACATCCATATAATTTCAATGAGGAGCCGAGATTCTTGCCTAGGAGTGAGTGTTTACAGTTATTTAAGTTAATCTTAACAATAAACTGAAAATAGATGTTTCTATTGAAATAAGTTAATGAGCGCTCAATTGAAAAAATTACGCTACGATAATGTTGTTTCCTAACTTTTGAAACTTTTTGCCTGATCTTCTCGCGGAGGATGGTGGCTATAAAATAATTTTAATTACAGAGTCATCGATAAAGGAGGAAATATGTGTGACATTTAAAGCGGAAGATATTGGACAGTACGAGATGCCTATAATGTTCACATTCCATGCAAGAAGCGTCAAGAGGGACATCATATTTATAAGAGAAATGGTGAGATATCATACAGTAAACTAGCTATTGAAATTAGTAGTAAAAATCTTAAAGCAATAAATCTATATAATACAGCATTAGCCAATAACAGTATGTTAATTTCAACTTACAATAACATGGTAACGAAATAAAAAAATCATATTTGTTATCTATCCTACAAATATGCAGAACGGAAGCAGCCATGAAGCAATATGCCGTCTTTCCGTGTGTAAATAATAAATAAATAAGTTCTAACACTATTCATCCAATACAATATTTTAAATAAATTGTTACAAGAGATTAACTCATATTTGTTGCAATAATACACGCTTTATAAAGTACAACGTCGTGATTCGTGGTTTACATAGAACACAGAGAGTGATATGTGACATAGTATATAGGCTATAGCCAATATAGGTAGAATATAAGTCAAAGTATACAGCCGAATGACATAATCACTCGAAATTTGAAACTATTCTCGAAATACAGCCGCGTCTAGCATTATCTAACATTTACGCGCGGAAGTATGTGAACTTAACAATCGGGTAAAAATTTCATATTCTTTTACGAGTTTGTTTTAACCTCGGGAACAACTAAGATATTTAAAAATGGAATACCTTATTCTAGGGGAATGGGTAGAAATAAGTCGTCGGATATATGCCACACACTGGCACTCGAAGCGTCGGATGATCATCTACAGACGACCATGCTAAGTTTACAGGAAGTCACTGGATTTGCGCAGCCAGCTCCTCTAAAGATTTTCACAGCAGGTCGCTGTGAAAATCCTTAGAGGAGGCCTATGTTCATCAGTGGACTTCCCGTGGCTATAGACAGATAGTTACATGGTATATTTTAAATTCTCGTTACAAATGATGAATGAAGTTTACCCTGCAGTACACAATTTTCAGGCCGATCTGCTGGTAAGGCTCGCTTGTATGGCTAGATTTCGAAAGCTTATAAAATTATTAAAAAACATTCAGCAATTTTGTACGATGCACAATAATTAGACATAAATAAATTAATACACCCAACCCAAAACAAATAGTATCTCTGGATCACACAAATATTTGTCTCAGTGCGGGTATCGAAGCCGCTTCCTCTCGTTTCACAGCTGGCGTCCAACCAACTGTACCACGGATGCTGTCAAACCATTCATGTTCCTGTCAAACGTACCATTTTATTTTTACATATTATAAGAAATATGTCAATAAGATTATAAGTATTTGTATACAGGTGGTGTTGGTAGAAGAGTGTCCGACCAAACACGTGTACGTCAAGCATCCGTACACGGACGAGCCACTACATCCAGCCGAGAACTACCTACCCGCCGTTGTAGAAAAGTTAGTAACCACCTGGCCACACTCTATCAAACGCTATCGGCGGCAATATAACCGGCACAACGGGTAACACTACTAACTATGCAGCCGTCCGCGTGAAAATAACCTAACTTCCATTTTACCTTTAACGTGTTAATAAGTCATTTAAAAAAATAGTATATTTTCTGGTGGTAGTTCTTTCTTATGAGAAAGACCGCCTGGTTAGGTACCACTGCAATGTCTATTTCTCCCGCCAAACAGCATTGTAAATGCACTGCTGTGTTCCGGTTTGAAAGACTATAGCCAGAGTAACTGTTGGACATATCGAGACAATATCTTATATCTCAAGATGGCGACCGCAATGGATTGCCAAGCATTGACTTATAATTCACGGTGTTTGGTTTTGCTACTGTCCATGAGCGCTCGTATCGCTTACCATCAGGCGAAAGGCATGCTCGTCTCGCTATACAATGCAACTAAAAAAAATATTAAAGATAGTAGAAAGCTTTTCATAGTGATTATTAATCCACGGAAACGTGTCGTCTTTCAGGTTCAGCTTTTGTCTATCTAGTTTGATACGAAGGGCATAAATGAGTGGCCCAGATTTGAACTGCTATGTATATATAATTATGCATGTATTCTGCATCATTTGTAATTTTACTTTTAAAGAAAACATTGTTTTCTATTACAAATCGTTAATTAATACAATAGATATAAAAGGGAGTTATTATAGTTCTCTTTTGTTTTTCAAGTACGGACACTATGAATAATTATCTATAAAAACAATAGGAAATATGTTATTAAATCAGGGCTTGTGACTTACTAAGATTTATAAATAAGCGTCGTCCATTAACCCTCTGACAATTCATATGTACTCTGCTGAGCTCATAAAACTTTGCGAATGTTATATTAATAAAAAAAGGATAAAAATGCAGCTTGGGGCATTTTTGCGGAGACGGGTAGATGTTGTGTTTGGTAGAAATGAAAATCCTAATTTTCATGATAATTTTGGATTCTAATATGTCATAAATATTGGGATTTTCATACTAAACTGCTTTGCATAAGTGTATATGCTCCGCTGAACTTCAGAACATGTATAAGTTTTGTTATATAAATATTTAATAGTTTGTAGTGGCGGTCATTTTTGAATTTTGTTTTATTGTTGTTGGTCTTTTTTTTAACACGGTTGAGTCATTATAGCTTTTCCTGCATGCACATAATTTCGTAACCATATAAATTGCACAAAATGCAATGCGTCATTTTCTTTAAAATCTGTTTTTTTTTTCTCTACTTCTTAAATCATTTCACGACTTTACTTAGGACATTAATTAAATTCATAATTTTTTCCATTTTATAAAGTGGGCGAAATGCGATGCCTTTCATTTTGGTGCTTCTAAAACAAATAGAATGCTTTGTTTTCGCTTAATCCTTTAATAAAATTATGTAAAAGTCGCCAGTTGCAAAGTAAATGTTTGCGTTTTACACGTCTTAATGTTATATTATTAAAGCAATGCATAATCTAAACTATTTCGCAGCCGAACAGAGACACTGAAAACGCGAAAGTACTGTAAATATTTGTGTAAAATGGAACTTAACTATTATTCGATTTATTATATTTGAATGTAATGTTCGTTTATAGGCATCAGGAGGTGTTTAAAATTCCAAAAGTACTGAAATATCTCCTGCCGAGGGGTTTGGGTGACGACGCTTTGGACTCCCTTCCTCGCAATATCGACGAGAATATCAAGAAAGACATGGCTCAAATACTTTCAAACACTAGGTAATATGTTTTTTATATTTAAAAAAAAAAATTGGTGTGGTATACGCCTAGTGTTATTTATCGTCATTTTTTGTAAATATGATATGACGTATATATTTTTGACCGACTTCAAAAGAGGAGGTAATCAATTCGACTGAATTTTTTTTTTTTTTGTATGTTTGTTACGCGATTACGCCGGCAATTGTGAACCGATTTTAAAAATTTCTTTTTTGTCGGAAAGCATGATATACAGGGTTGGTCCCATATAAAATTGGTGAAGACCTGATGAATATCTTAGGATCTGCTGACCAGAACTCCTCAAAATTAAACGATCCAGCATTAATTCTTTTTGCGTAAGATTAAGTATAAGTATATTATTACAAAGGGTGGGTGAAAATTGGTAAAGGGTGGGGGTGGGGGGGTGAGGGGGTAGAAAATGGGTAAAAATGTTAATACTCAATATCTCCGGCAGTTCTTAACCGACTTAAAAATATTTTTTTGCCAAAGAGTATTATATGATAAGTTGGACCAAAAAAAGTACCTATTGTGAAGACCTGATGAATATCTTTAGACCTGAAGGGCAGAACTCCTCAAAATTGAACAGTACGGAAATAATTCTTTTTACATTAGGTTCAGTATAAGTTAATTACTACAAGGGGGGGGGGGGTGGAAAGGGGAAAGTAGAAAGGGGCGTGGGAAGGGGGGGGATATATACCAATATAAACACTAAATATCTGCGACAGTAAAAAATGATTTTAAATAACTTCTTCGGCACGAATTATACATAATGTTGGTCATATAAAATATGGTGACAATCTGATGAATAGGTACATATCTGGAGAGCAGACCTCCACAAAACTTTGCAGAAACGTAATGATTTTTCGTCTATTAGGTTAAGTATATGTTTTGAGGTGAGGGGATAACGAATGATTACCACGCATAAGTGTACTCAATATCTCCAGCAGGTTGAACCGATTTTAGTATTTTCTTTATCATAAAAACGAAATAAAAAATAAAAACGAACAGTGTAGCTTCCTTAAAAATCATAAAATATTAATTTTCGTTTTTGAATTTTCGTTCATTTTTTATACATATACATTGAATCCAGTTTTCATTATATGATTACCTTTGGCATCATTATAATGCTTATGAAAACTAAAAAGTAATAAATAAAATAATTTAATTAAAAATTAAAAGACCGACTTCAATGTGCACTACAAACTAATAAATAATACATATTTCATCGTGCTAGTACACATTGATTAATTTTCTTATTGACTAGACTAGCCAACAAATCTTAAATCCTTACTAATATTATAAAGGTGAAAGTTTGTATGTATGTATGGATGTTTGTTACTCTTTCATGAAAAAACGGCTCAACAGATTTTGATGAAATTTGGTATAGTGATAGCTGACACCCTGGATTAACACATAGGCTACTTTTTATCCCGAAAAATGTAGTGTTCCCGTGGGATGAGTCAGGAAACCAAATATACATATTTTCTACTCTTTCAAATTCAAATTGTTGGCACGGGATGTCCTCTCCTACGGAAGGGAAATATAGTCGACGGCACGCGGGAAATATAGTTAGTAGACACGCGAAATAATATGTTCTTGATGTGGATTGGACTCAAAAACTATCTGCACCCGGGCGAAGCCGGGCCCGACAGCTAGTACGTAATATTTTGAAGGCGGGTCGCCAAGTGACGAACACGACGACCTAAACTTAAATTTAATTTGTGTAAAACATCCTAGCGAAAATCATGCAATTTTACTTACGCCATTTTCCCAGAAGGGGTATGCAGAGATTCTCCTGGTATCAACCAGGACACCCACGTTACGCCTTGCGTGTTTTGTCCCTCGGTGTGATTGGGGGCGAAATATAGACTCTGACTATAGAGTCATAATATCGGGTGCAAATTCTAGTCCCTGTCCTGATAACTAATAGAAAAATCGCCCGTCCTTAATATAACAGCTCTTAACCAACATTGTGGAGCATCGGACTTATCTACAATCGAGGGAAACATACAAACTTAACAATCCTTCCCTTTCTTATACTTTCCTCACTATGATTCCTATTACTGTTAAAGTGATTGTATATAAATATGCAAGTGACTCCAATAAGTCTATGGTGTACCCTGGAGTTGAAACCCTTGACCACTGTATCTTTGATCGTATGCAATACATTAAAATTAGATCACACATAATATGACACATATTAATTCTATTAAAATTTCAACAAATGTACACGTAGGATCAATATGTTTAATTAATTTGTTTTACATAATATGGACCTTACTGAGCGCCAACGATACATCTACAAGTAGGTAATATTCAACTGTGCTACATTACTTAAATTTGTTCTCGTTTGGCACTTGGCGACCCGCCTTCAAAATATTACGTATTTAAGATTTGTTGGCTAGTCTAGTCAATAAGAAAATTAATCAATGTGTACTAGCACGATGAAATATGTATTATTTATTACTTTGTAGTGCACATTGAAGTCGGTCTTTTAATTTTTAATTAAATTATTTTATTTGGTAATAATTTCGAATATAATCTCGTTCTTTAATGAAATTACTGCCGCAGTGCCATTAATCTATGCACTATTTTGTACTTGTTGTTTGTTACTATGTTGCTTGGAGTGGAATAAACTTATTTATGTATATTTTTTATATTTTATAAAGAAAGATATAAATAATGTTTTTTTTAATATTAGGATGTTTTTATATGTAAGTGTAACGTTTTATTTTTGATAGGTCCGTCTTCGAGGAAGGAATGACGATAAATAACTACATGAACTATTTCCACCACCTGCTCTGGTGGGAGGAAGTCATTGCTAAGATTAACATCAAGGTAATTTATTATATGCTATTTATTATATTAATTATAAGCTAATGTGCAAACTGCATAAAATGTTCTTTGTACTTAAAGTAGCTATTGATGGTTCATTAGCATGTCTCACTACATTATGTTTCTCGAACTTGGCCAGGTGGGTTACTCTGGAAAAACGATACGAATCTTAAATGTTCGGGCATCGCATCGCATCGTAAAACTTCACTAATGTGCCTAGATACTCCACAAAATGTCGGAATTTTTTATCGTATGTCGCAACCATAGACTAAGTCCGTAGAAAATGATTGGTATAGTCTATTAAATATATTTATTATTATAAATACTATTCTCTAGAATAATATTGATTTAAAAAAAATGGAAATATTATATCTTACTCCGGACGTTGAACATCCGAATATTCGAAGTTCGTATCGTTTTTATAGAGTAACCCCCCACTAATGGAATAAGCATTAGTAATATGTATCCACTATCCAACAATATACATAGGTACAATGGAACATTATATCCGATATTTTGGCCAATTCATATCCATGTCTAAAATTAAAAACTGTCCGAATTAAAGACTGGAGTCGGTCGCATAATGCAGTAAACTTTATATTGGTTATCATTTATAACACCACAATAACTTCAGTGTGTTATGTAGTGGGTTCAGAAACAACGAAAGATGTTTTCGCCCTGGCCCGAAACAAAGAGTTATTATGCCTAATCTAATGTAATGTAATTATTAATTAAATTCGTAGAAATACAACATGCATGGAGTCACTATATTAAAAAGAGACAATGTGTATTTGTTGGAAGTCCCCGGGTTAGCCGAAAAACGTCCATCTCTGATACGCGGTGAGTCATTTAACATCATATTTTTATGAACTATACTTATAGTAATTTAATTTAAAAATATAAAAGGTATATCAACACTGCGACTGAAAACGAATTCGGATGGTAGTTTGAATGACACAAGACAAATAAAATTCAGCAAAAAAAAAACGCGTCATTTTTTTGTGATATTTTAAACATTATCGTGTTTGGGTGTTAAATCCATAGTTTGTGCTATAATAATAATTTAAACCCATTGCGTACCATAGTATCTTGAAAAATAAAATGGTGTACATTATATTTTAGGAAACACTATCTAAATGCAAAAATACAAAATAATTTCTCACCCTTTTTGCAAAAATTTTAGTTGCATAATTGTCTGAAGTCACTAAAACTAACATCTGACTTCGTTTTCAGTCGCAGTCTGGTCTGAAGCTGTGTTTGCGACCTAATAGTATGTCAGCGAGTATGTTATTAATATGCAATTGTTTCTACTTAGGTGATAAAGTCTGCCTACAACCCCACGAGAACCTGAAAATATTATTTGAATGTGTGATCAGAAATATTGACGACACATACGTGCATCTCTTACACATGGACCATATGTAAGTATATAGGAGTGTTTCTGTTATTTGCTTTTATAAGTGTGTATAATGCGACGAAGAAGAAAAGACTTTCTAAAACCCTACTGTCCCGGTGGTTATTTTCACATTTATTAAAAGCACACAGGAGGCATTTTGACACGTCCGCGCGTTGGCTATGGTTGGACCATACTAAAATAAAATAAAACCACATGCTTATGTGCTCTTATTTCTCTTGCCGTTTTTTAGGCCGTTACTTATAATGTGAAATAGCATATTGATGAAAACTTGTGGAGTGAAAGAGGATGTAGTGACAAGAATTGATAAAGGATGTTACGATACTTTGGCCATGTAGAGAGAATGGATAGAAAGAGAATAACGAAGCAAATTGACAAGACGAGTGTGGATGGAAGAGTCGGTAGGGGTCGACCTTACTGAACATACACAATCCAAATCGGTGATACCCTTAACAAGGGTCAGGTCAAAAGCACTCTGAACCGACGAGAATGCATGAAAAGGTTGATGAAAGTGGATGAAGTGAAAGTTTAACTGGTGGTAGGTCTCTCATATGTGAGAGGCTGCCTGGGTGGGTACCACCGCAATGTCTATTTCTCCCGTCAAACAGCAGTTTAAATGCACTGTTGTGTTTCGGATTGAAGGATATTGTAGCCAGAGTAACTACTGGACATATTGAGACTTAACATCTTATGTCTCAGGATGGTGAGCGCAATGGAATGCCAAGTATTGCTTTGTAATTCAAGGTGTTGTTTGGTTTTGCTAATAGTTTTGCTACTGTTCATGAGCGGTCGCATCGCTTACCACCAGGCGAACGGTATGCTCGTCTCGCCATTCACTGTAATAAAGAAAAAAAAAGTAATATGTCAGGATTGAGCTAAGTGGCGTTCTATAGTCTGCCTACCCCTATGGGATGCAGGTTTGACGATTATGTATTACTTATAATGCTACAGACATAAAGCTCAAGTTCGCTTGCAGGTTCGAAGGCTACTACCGTCCGGATGCTCGTTTCGACGTGCGGTTCATAGTGTCGCGCATCCCCATCGAGCGCTGCCACGACGGCGTGTACCACGTGTTCGAGTCGCACCAGCAGACGCGCGTGTTCCCGGAGCCAGTCAAGTGTGCCATACCGGTCAGGCCCATCACGAAGTATGCTTCGCTTCTTACTATATTTTGCTATACCATCTGTACATTACAAGGCCATATGACTTCGGAGAAATGGGGTATTGATAGTCGATCACCACGCATTATAACGATAGAAAACGTCGTGAAAAAACCTTGTAGGAATTTCTATGGTATGTCCGTCAACCCGCTCTAGATCAGCGTGAGGAACTATCTCCAGAGTCCTCTTATTCGTAATGTTGATTTTAGAGGAGGTCTGTGACTTGCAGTAGGATGTATATGGGCTGATACAGCTACAGATATTTGTAAGATAAAAAATGTATTATGGAGACATCACACCTGCCACTGCAGCTTCAGTAACGTTACATGTACTATAGATAGGGCAATAAATACAAATAATAGGTAAATTCATAAATACATAATAATGTGACGTACCACCCCTAATTACGAATAATATGATATTGCCTAATGTCAAAATTAAAGTAGATATTTCGTTACCAATACCATAGTTAAATTAATAAAATCAACCATTTCATCTATGCCATATTTTGCCTTATAAAGTAGATTCCAAGGATTAGCACGTTTTCAAACATTTATACCTGCTATTTAATCATTAGCACATGGCAAAGTATTTTGCCAAAGCTTGTTGCTTTGAAAAAGGCATATGATAATGTAGTTGACTGGCTACATCATTCAATGAAAGCTTTTGTACATTTAAGCGTAGCAATAAAACTCCTTATTACTATAAGTATTTTATAGCAAGCAATTTGTAAAACTGTTAACGCTTATGCTATATTAAATTAGTTGCATAAAAAGAAAAATATACCATATTACGTCACATAGAGACAAGGAGATTTGTAGCGCTACAAAATTTACAAACTATTAGATTAGAAACTGTTGTACCACACTTTATCACGAAGTCTATCATTATCATCTGAAGCCACAGCAATTCCACTGGTGGACATAGAACTTCCTCTAGTATTTAAATAACAACACGTCAGACGTATGTCCAGCAACTACTCTGCCTACAATGTTCTTTAAACCGGAACACATAAATAAGGTTACACTGCTGTTGTGTGGCGGGAGATGTAGACATTGCGGTGGTACATACAACAACATAAGTCGGTACACAGTCACGAGATTTGGAATTGTCTTATCATCCAAAATAATAATTATTTTAAATATCGTAAGGCACTTCTTGGCATGGACGACTTTACTTGGTTATATTTTCCGAATACAGAGTAGTACGTACAAATTATATTAATTCATAAAAAGGTTATCAAAAAATGTGAACTGTTCAGCGACTTATGTTGCTGACTGCACCTACCCAGGTGGCTTCTCATATAGACCTACCAACAGTCAAATGTGGAAGTATTAAGGCCTAGTACCTTAGCATATACTCGAGGGTTTGTTCCAGGTTCTACAACCCTCACATCAGTCAGAACAGGCAGCAGAAGTCAGCGGTGGAGCACATAGTGGCGGGCACGTCGGGCCTCGCGCCCTACATCGTGTTCGGACCGCCCGGCACCGGCAAGACCATGACCATTGTAGAGGCTATTATACAGGTTTGTGTAGTAGGGTTGCTGATTTTATATCAAACATGAGTAATACATGAGCAGTGATGTAGTAAATTTTTATTATGATATGATGTTATAGAGACAATCTAGATGTGAGGTCTGCAAGGTCCGCAACTGCGGTGCGGTCGTATCGCTTATCATCAGGCGGACGGCATGCTAGTTCCGCCATTCATTGCAATAAAAATAACAACAGAATGCAACATACAGAAAAAAGAAGTAAAAAGTATGTACCAATGGCGATCTTATTGCTTAAAGCGATGCCTTTCAGACATCCATGGAATGGATTTGAAAGGAGAAAGATTTTCTACGTCACTACTCATGGGCGTTGGCAACTCCAGCTCATATTCTAACCTTTATTACTTGTATAAATTACAGATTCACAAATGAGCTTTGTATTGTTGCGAGAGCATATTGATACTACACTGTACATTGATTGGCTTATATATTCACACATTTTTCTGTATTTTCATCTTCACGCCTGACCAGGCAAACACATTGGTGAAGGAATACCCGGTTGCTGGGCTATAAACTTCAGTTGTAATCTGGGGGGCTACTACGAAAAATATTTTCTATGCAACCTGTCAACATTTTTGAGTTGTTCAACAGTTGATATGAGAGAAAGCGAATGCACTAGAAGTAAATTTTAACATGCGAGATATATCAAAAATAGTTTTTCGTGGTAGCCCTCCTGCTTAGTAACAAACACATTTTTTAGTATTAAGGTGAAGTGACGTGAACAGCTTACTTTGATGAGACACCGACAAGAATGTCTGGAAAAATATTTCAATGTCATTTTGGAAGTAGTAAAGCTATGGTGTTGTCAGTCATGACACAGCATGAATGTGCAGGCTTGCTCGTTGCGGTACCATTGTCTCACATGAGATTGCCGTGAAGTGACAGCTTTGGTGTCGCGTTCCGTTCGGTGAGTGAGATTGCTGATTACCCAATATCCCTTACCTCATCTCAAACTTTTTCGTTTCCGCTCCCCTCCCGATTTGGGCCGGCAACACAACTATGATCCAAGCGTTATGGATGTTCATGGGCGGCAGTGATCACTTATCATCTCGTGAAATGTTTGCTCGTTTATCGGAACTATGCAATAAAAAATAATTGATTTTATGCGATGGGGCAATCACTAGGCCATAATCGCAATTCTCTTGGCTCCTTAGTATTCGCCAATTTCTACAAGATTTTTGAAATAGAAAATTTAACAGCGGCGTTTGGTCCCACGACTCACAGCTCAAACATACTAATATATCATCATTATCAGCAGCCCATCATATAGCACGCCATATTTTCACACTCGATCTTCAGCCCATCATCTCCAACCGCTACCAGCCATTATTCGAATATCTTCGCTCCACCTGGTTGGAGGGAGTCCAACACTACGCTTGCCAAGGCGTGGTCTCCACTCGAGAACACGTCTACCCCAACTTTTGTCGGTTCTCCGACAAATTTAACCAGGCCACTGCCATTTCTATTTGCTGATCCGTTGGGCTATGTCGATTACCGTGGTTCTCTCTCGGATAACATCATTTCTTATAACTATAATAATACATAACTTGACTTAATTATTCTCACTCATAGGTGATAGCGTTGCAAAAAATATCGATATAAAATACTTGGAACGTGATCTACATCTACATCACTAGAAAATTGCCATCGACCTGTCGCATACTATACATACTTATATACAAGTGACTTAACAACTTGTATAAAGTAGAAAAATATTGTAAAACGCATTATTTCAGTCTTGTCGGTGCCTCATCATCCTTCTCAATGCATTGCTAATGCATATAATTAAACATCAGAGCTGATGTCTCGTCCCAACGCTAACATGTGTACTGAAGCTCTTAATATTTTCAGCTTGTTGTGCGCAATGCTAAAAACCGCGTGCTTGTCTGCACCGATTCCAACATGGCCGCTGACCATATAGCCCTGGCCCTGTACAAGTATAACAGTGTGTTGAATATTAAAAACTTCATCCTCCGCGCCAATTCACAGATGCGTGAATGGTAAGGAATTTTGCCATTTTGTTGTCTATAACGCCATTAGCATTAAATCGCCTTACTAAAAATAGTTATACGGCTTGGTTACTCGCAGAACTAACAGTTCCTTCAACAAATCCTTTTGTAAAATAGCAAGAATAAAGGTACATGGGTTTTAGACTAAGAGCCCGTGGCCGCCAAACCTTCGTTATTTTATAAAAGCTGAAAGTTTGTCGGCGCATGCCTCTGACATAAGCATCACACGATCAGCTGTTATGAAGTTCCGATCGTGGTTGCTTTGGAAGTTATGAGCTTTAATGTTTCTGGCAAGATGAAAGAACCATCAAAAGTGTCTGAATACTAAGGAAATATTTTTTTATAGTAGCTTTAACAACATATATAAAATTCAGCTTTTATACTATAACGCTGACAAAATTACATTATGTTAAAGTATGAAAATAGCGTAATATTTAATAACATGTAATTTTGCCGAAGTTATAGTATTAAAACCGAATTTTATATATGTTATTAAGGCAACTACAAACAAATATTTCCTTGGTATTCAGACACCTTTGATGGTTCTTTCATCTTGACAGAAACGTTAAAGCTCATAACTTCCAAAGCAACCCCAATCGGAACTTCATAATAGCTGATCGTGTGATGCTTATGTCAGAGGCATGCGCAGACAAACTTTCAGCTTTTATAAAATAACGAAGGTCTGGCGGCCACGGGCTCTTGGTTTATTTATTTATTTTACCCACCTGATGTATGTATACGTGTTTATCAACTTTAAATTTATTATATAATAAATTGATTTTATAGTGATTGCCCCATTTTATAGTGGCCTAGTGATTGCCCCATCGCATAAAATCAATTTAATATAAATGAAATTATAATTTTACTTAAGATAGTTCGTTTAAAACGTTGAAACGAATATAATCTATATTTCAATTAAAAGTTTATTTATTTTCAGTAATCATAAATTAATATTTTATATTGCATTCGGAATAAAATAAATGTAAATAGCTTATTATTTTCCTTCCTTTATTAGGATGTTGTCGATAATCTTCATTTAACATTTTCTATATCATTCCGGTAAAATGATAAATGTAAAATAACACCAAAATTAACGCTTGCTTTACACTAAGGCTTAGCTTGAAGCTTTTGATAACATGATTTAAATAATGATGCAGTGGGTGCGTTTGTATGCGTGTTACTATCATACCTTGTGCATACGTAAAAAAATCGACTACACAGGTTTATTTTTCAAAGACTACACATTTTATTAGATCATTTTAAAATACCCTAATCAAGACATGTTTAAGAATGTTATGTTATATATATTTTAGGGTCTATAGTATCTGCCCTACCCCTACGGGATACGTATGTATGTATTTTAGGGTCTATTCAATAATGCCATTGAAATATATTCTTTATATCAAGTGAATAAAGCTTGTTATTGATCGCAGGAGTGTAATGCCGAGCGAGCTCGCCCCGGTATCGAACGGTACGAGCTACGAAACGTTTGTGCCGCTGAGCAACCACCGCGTCAGTACCTACCGCATCGTAGTCACTACACTGCTGCACTCCGCTAAATACATACTGTGAGTATATATCAATATATTATGTACTTAGATAGTGGGCATAAATAGGAAGATAATCCGTAAGTACTAGTATCTAACTAGAATATTGTATGACTATTTGTACTTGGTTGGTGGGCAATAGTAGGGGCTACAAAAACGATGTTCGATATATCGACTCTTTTTTTCGTCCGTGACTTCGTTTTTATTATTTTATCGATGAATATTGTCAAAGCGTTTTTATTTTTGGGACTTCGGTATGAGGGAAAACGTAGATACTAGGAGTAGGCTTTAACATGAGGTATTGCACGATATATTAAATATCGTTTTTGGTAGTGGCTCCCTTATTTTTTGTGATAGCTGTAATATACTTGTATAGTGCACTTACTAACAATTATTGTCGAACTATAATAATATATTAAACATAAAATTCATTTTAACATGACTAATACATTTAAAACTCGAAATTTTATGGCAGTCTATTCATAACAAATATATTTATGTACGTATTTGAACAATATTAATATACCTAACCCTTCATTATATGTATGGATGTATGTTTCTAGCACTAAAGCACAGACGGATGAATTAAAGGGACAGATGGGGATTAAGGGCCCGCCTAGGGTAATGCCCTACCAACCCATGTGTAACAGGTAATTTATTAACTTTGCATGTCGTTGCTGTTTGTTTTGATTTGCTAGGTTCCTGGGTTTTTATATTTTGTTTAGCTATTCCCTATGATTACGTATGGCTTCATAATTTTTTTCTATGTATATAATTCAATATCCATCAATCCATGATGGTTTTTTGTATGATTCTGAGTTCACAAATGCCATTAAGATAAAACATTTCCGTCAAAACACTACTAAAGCAGCTTGTAACATAGGATGAATGTTAGTATTTTAATTAAATGAGTGGGAGTGTAGTGGGGAACCTTACCATCCCTTTCACAAGCGCTCACTGTAATAAAACATTTTTAAAACAAACGATGGCTTTGTCACTTTATGTAAATACTTCCATCAGTTTTCTTCATAGCGTTATCTCGGCGGATGCCAGTACTTTTTTACTTAATCTTCGCCATTGCGGTTGATCTTTGGCCTCCTCGGTTGTAAGACCATTGGCTTTAATATTTCATTATCCGATATCTGGCACTTTTGGCTGAGCAATATTGAGGCCAAGACATAAGTTACAAGCATAGTCCTGAGTCAAAAAATTTAGTCTCGTATTCAATGTGGTTTTTTTTATCTCTATTTTTTTAGGTTGCTTTATTTTTGTTTATAATTTTGCATATTTATTTGTTTCTTACGTTATATACTTTTACATCAAATTGCAGCTTTATACCATTTATGAAAGCATTTATTTATAAGTTTAGATTGAATATACCTGTGTCTTCAGTTATGGGAGTCGCAGTTTGGATGATACAGATTTCTATTATAGATTAATTTTGTGCAAATAATAATAATAATAACTTTTAGATTTCTAAGAGTTTTGTATTTCCGAAAAATTTCTATAATAACTTGTTTTTTTTATGGATTGTTGGGTAAAGTGATTGATTTGTTAGGTGTAGCATGAGGTTTCGAAAAGTGTGTGGGAGTGGCGGATTCGATGTTTTTTCATATTAAAATTATGATACGAGATGGTTATCCATCCACAATCTCAAGTAGCTTGTTATCCGATAAATTGGATTATACGAGGCTGCTCTGCAAAATGTTCCTCAGAAGTTATGTAACATGTGTGCATGTGTGCAGGCGCACGGACGACAAGAGCAAGAAGCTGGTGGTGAGTCACCTGTTCATCGACGAGGCGGCGCAGGCGTCGGAGCCGGCCGCGCTGATCCCCATCAGCGGGCTGCTGCAGCGCGCCGGACAGCTCGTGCTCGCCGGAGACCCGCAGCAGCTCGGGCCCGTCTGCATGGCGCGCGACGCAGCACGACGCGGGCTCGGTAAGCACGCACGCACACACGCACGCACGCATATACGCACGCGGGCACGCATGTATACACGCACGCACGTTCCCACGCACCCACGCACGTACCCACGCACCCACGCACCCACACACCCATACACGCACGCGGGCACGTAGTCCTGACCCAACACTAACAACGTGTCTTGTATCGTGGGTCTCAAAGGATATAATTAAAAGGGACTTCGGTCTCACAAACACTCAGACTCCGACAAAAATACTTGGCTCATATAAACATTTGTTTCGCGGCCCCTCATTTCACAGCTGGCGTCTAGGCATCTGTGCCACGGAAGCTTTCCATTTAAACCATTTATTTCTTCCACACACACAATACCACAAAATAACAATACAAGTAAGTTAAGACTAAGATAACAGGCCCATTCTGGTATTTGTTGTAATATGCGTGGAGAATGGATACCAGCTCAGTATACGCTGTTTTACAACAGCACTGATTTTCAGCTGGCTCCAAAGCCATCATAGTACAACAATTCTACTATACGTGGGCTCGAAGACTATAAAGCAACAAAAAGAAAAGAGAAAAAAAAAGTCAGCTGGCTTATGTTTGTACGTAGAGGTGGTGGAAGGTCATTCCATATTTTAGAAGCTGCTTATTTAAAACAACCCTTGTATCCAGTCGTCTTATGTCGAGGTATTCGTAAATCGTTAGCTTCTCTACTGCGTGTGTTTCTATTGTGAACATTTGTCATCCATTCCATTTTTCTAAAAAGGTATGCAGGTGTTTTCCTTAATGCGACTTTATGTACCAGACACGTTAAATGTAATTTTCTACGAGCTTCCATTTTTAAAACGTTCTTATCGTTGAGATACGGTGTAATGTGAGCTCTTCTCGGTACATCGTAGCAAAAACGAGCACATGCGTTTTGTACGCGCTGGATTGCTTTTTTAGTACTGCTTTGGAGTCGGGGTCCATATACTGTATCACAATAATTGAACTGCGAAAGAACCACCTTTCGAACACTATCCTGTGAAGTAGCCACTAGAGTGAAACTTGCTGAAGTTGATTCATTTGCGTAAATTTTAAATACATATACCGGAGTTGCTACGAGTGTTTACTCAGTGTTAACTGGCAGAAGCTAACTTTTGCAAGCTTTGTTTATAATGTATTTCAAAGTGGGCATTATATAAATTTTTATGTTGATCTGGGAATACGGGAATAGGTATCGCTACCGCCTATCATACGCCTTTCCCTGTTGAGAGCGCTTATATTAAGGTCATCGCTCTTACAACACAATATTAATTCCTCTTAGAGATTACGTTGCCATCTAGGTGCATACCCCTCCCATGTTAAAATGATTTCATTGATTTTGATTGAATCAGCCATTGACCTCTGCGCATTTGCGACATAAATAAGTTCTCCCTGTAGATAAGAATATTGTCATTTCACTTCACCTACATCCTTGAAGAAACGGTGTAAGGTTACATTATGTTACTAAAACATGATATTGTTACAGGCACATCCCTAATGGAGCGTCTGTACATGACGTACCCGGAGCTGTACGACGAGAACTCCAACTACATCACGACGCTCGTCAACAACTTCAGATCGCATCCAGACATACTCAACATTCCCAACCAGCTGTTCTATCGCGGTGAACTTCAGGTGACTGACAAACTTATTATAGTTGTTTGGGTGACCGTATTGGTTGATAAGCTAAATCAGTAACATCCGAAACAAGATTCGGGTCAAGAGTACTCTCAACCAGTAAGAAAGGATGAAGAGGTTGATGAAAGTGAATCGAGCGACAGTAACGTGTCATGATGCAAACAAACGTGACCTCAAATGTTTTGATGTGAATTTTATACCGTAGTAGATATTGGCAATTCACTCGCACAAATGTGCACATGTTGTCAATAAAACCGAAACGTACTTCGTGAAATGGAATCACAAATTAAATATAGCATATGCATACAAAAGAATATTCTCTTTATCGGGATGTTTTTGCAGGCGCTGGCTCCTAAAGACGAGCTGAGTAACGTGAGCATCCTGGGCACGCCGGGAGGCGACAAGGCCATCGTGTTCCACGCGCTGCAGTCCAGGGAACAGAGGATGGGCAAAGCGCCCAGGTATGTTCTATACTGGGTGGTATCGCTTATCGTCACGAAAAAAATTGTGCATGGCAAGTACATGATTTAGAACACTTTGGCATACTTATTTTAATTTTTTTATGTTTTTGTTTATGTAGTGTAAAATTAATTTACCACTGCTAGTTACTAATTTAGAATAAGTTATTCATAAAACAACGTTGTTTAGAGAAAGATGACATAAATGAAAAAAATCTTCATAAATACACATTATTGTTACCCTACTTTATACAATATGAATTCGAGTAGAAACTTCTAAATCTAAGTAATAAAATCCATTGATCGCGCCGCCCTCACCGCCGCGCCGCCGCAAGCGCAAGTACAAAGCGTGCCGTCGCGCCGCGCCGCCCGCTCCCGCGCCGCCGACACCAAACAGGGATCTTGCCACTTCCTCAGTCGTGCGAAATTCGGTACCGAGTGACGTACGAAATTATTTTGGTTATTGGTTAGTTTCTTGCGGTCAAAATGAGTGATTACACGAACAGTGAGTATGTGACAATAATGACATGCTATGTTCGATCCAATGAAAACTTGGGTCATGCAAGAAGGATGTATGCAGATCCAGAACATCTGCAGTCTTTGCGTAGGAATGGTATCATGAATGATGAATCCACGAGTTCCCAGCACAAGAACTATTTTAACGACTTATCCGAGGCTACTTGATCATGGTAAGTTCAGACTTCCTAATCATGCAAGAATCCGTGACCTTCGACAGCGAAGTTGTCTATTCTCGTCATTATTAAAACGTTTAAATAAAAACATATGCAGCTTTTTCTAAGATAGTAGGTACGTTATGAAAATAATAATGTAAATCTTAACAACTTACCAACAACTACATTTACTTAAATGATCCTAACACACTAAAATTCTAAATAAATCAAAATGTCATATGGTAATATTTAGAGTAATAATACCGATAAATAGGCGCAAAGTAAGTTCAAGGTCGCTGCGCGACAGTCAGCTGTTGTGTGGCGTGACTCATACACTCGCGCGCCTGAGTATTGACATGTCGTTGCACTTTTAAGTGTAGGGTGATTTAGTTACTATGTGTTTTGGAGATATCTTGTACTGATGTTGTTTATGGGGTAGTTTGTAGTTTTTAATGATAAATCTCGTATATAACGTTAATTTCACAAACACAATACACTATTAAATTTTCCGGACGATAAGCGATTCCACCCAGTATATGGTACTCTATAACTTCGATCTACTTACTAGCAGGTGCAGTGCAGCATTGGCGAGGTAGAATAATAATACAAATGGCATAGAAAATCATTTGAATGGATTCAACTTAAGTCTATGTTGGTTTGTTGGTGTTGAACAAATAATAGATCACTTCTAGCTTCGGCCATTACAATTTTCTGAGCAGAGTGTGTTGTTGTTTTGTATTAAAAGTGTAATTTGGAACCGAAAAGTATTCAACAACATCCAACGATTATGTAACGGTGCGCAACCAATCAGTTGGTAATAAGTATATTCACTTATTTGCAGTTACTTCAACGAGAAAGAGTTGGAGATGCTCAAACGCTACGTGCGAGCGTTGATCGACGTGCACAAGGTCGAGGAGCGAGACATTGGTATCATCGCGCCGTACATCAGACAGGTGGGTTTTATAACTGTCACATAAAAAATGGTTCGAGTCAAATACTTGTCGTTTTAGTACCTTAACGTTCTGAATTGAAATAAGAGGACAGAGAGATGTTGATCCAAAGTTATACATAGCATACGTTTATTAAGTATAGTAACATATTGACTCCAAATCCGAGGTCAAAAATGGCTGTAACAGCCCCTAAACGTCCCACTGCAGGACACGGGCCTCCTCTACAATCGAGAGTACGATTGAGAGTGGTTAAGTCATATAGTCCACCACGCTGGCCTAGTGCGGATTGGCGAACTTTACATACCATAGAAATATCATCATAACCAAAACAAAATGCCATATTATTTTTCCAATTTAACATTTGTGTTTACGGTGAATGCACTATATGTTATGGCTTTTGACTATTTAAAAAAGACCCGGATGTACACGACCTAAATTTGAAATTAACCATGACACTTGTACCATGTCGGGTTTTACACTATATGACATGTGTAAAATTGTTTGCAGGTGTACAAGATGAAGGCGTGGCTGAAGGAGATGCAGTACAGCAGCATCGACGTGGGCACGGTGGAGGCGTTCCAGGGCAAGGAGAAGCGCGTCGTGCTCGTGTCCACCGTGCGCGCCAACTGCAAGCTGCTCGACTACGACGCCACCTACAGCCTCGGGTTCCTCGTCGACGACAAGGTATACTATGTACATATATAGATAATGTATCACTTGAATATAGATTACACATTTATTGCTTCAAAACAATCTCTCTTGAATAACAAAACATGAATTAAGTCTTAAACTATTTTTTAATGGCCGGTGTCCGATATTAATATTTTCGGTCGGCTAGAGAAGTGGCTTTACTGATTAGCGTCACGAATTTGAATTCTGACTAGATACTATATGGTATAAGCAGCGCATATTTATATGTGCTTGTAAATGTAATCCCAATTAAGGTATAAGTATAGCAGAAACCTGTAAAAAACTGTTTTTATATTCCCAGCGTTTCAACGTAGCCATAACCCGCGCCAAGGCCAAGCTAGTAATCATCGGGAACTACAGCTGCCTCAATCGGGACTTAAAGTGGCGCATCTACATGGGCCAGTGTCGCAAGCTGGGCACGTACCTGGGCGGCGAGAACCAGCAGCTGGAGCGCACCGCGGCGCTGCTGCAGGACGTGGCGCGCACGCGGTTCGACCGCTGCCGCCTGTCCGACGCGCTGCACCAACACGCCGACAAGAGAACCAATAATAAGAAGAATAAGAAGGTGCATTTTGACGTTTAAGGTAACTGCGTTTGTTCAACTCGATTTAGATTCAATTTCCAACGCACGCATCCGTTCAACTTTCAGCGTACGCTTCCATTCAACTTTCAACGTACGCATCCGTTCAACTTCCAGCGGACGCATACGTTCAACTATCAGCGGACGCATCCGTTCAACTTAAAAAATAAAAAAAAGAAATCGTCAAGTGTGTTTATATCATTGATATTCTTGCACATACAAGCGAGTCAGTGCTGTTTCTGCCGCCTTCAAAGCTGTTTGCGAACGTTGTCGCATAATAAATTTACTTAAAATTTTTCATCGCTAACTGAATTGAGTTGGATATATGTAGTTTCTTAACCATATTAATGATTTAAAAAAAAAACTACACTGCATTTATCATCTCGCGTAGTGTAGCCCAAGTAGCAAATTAGAGATGATGATTGTGAATTAACCAGAAGTGCGTAAATTTGACGACGTATTTAAATACGTCGTCGACCGTTACGTTCTTAAGAACGTAACGGTCGACGAATCTCAAGATCAGATATTAATATGTACATGCAACACGGCGTGTAAATTGCGACGGGCTTGCATTTATGCGGTGGTCGTAATAATGACAGATAATGTTCTACCACCAGCCCACACTAATAGCCCGTCGAACCTTATCTTCCCCTCCTCCTCTCCCCCCTTAACCCATTCCCCCTTCTCCCCCCCTCCCCATCCCCTTTTCCTCCTCTAAACCGTCCATTTTCCCTCCCTCCCATTCCATAATCCCTCCTTTCCCCGTCCATTTTCTAAACTGGGTGACGTTTTAATGGGCAATAAGGCACCGGTCACCGAAATATCTAAAATTGTAATGTGGGTCTACTGCCCCCACTATTGCCGAGCCCATGCCATTAATACCAAATGACAGGCACAAGTGTCAATAGATGTTAGATATATGTGCTTTTACGTGTTCTACATCAATTAGCGAGTAATAACAAGGGGCGTAACACACGCCAATTAGATATTATCCTATTGGGTAAGTTTCTATCGACTAGTTATTTTAAACGAAATATTCTTTCAAATACATTCGAATAGGAAAACGTCCTTTTACACACTATATTTTATTAATTGGTGACGATTTTTTATTAGAAATATACTATTTTTATTGCCGTATTGAAGAGATACGAAAGCTTTAATTTTTAGGCAAGTAATTATATTTTTAAGACTTTAATTTGAGAACCTGTTGCGTCTAAAAGTACTTTATTGATTATTGATTTTAAGTTGATACACGTACTTTTATACGACATATCGAAGTGTATAATATCATGTTGATCTACATTTTACAAGAAAAAAAACATATATTTTGTTACGATAGTCATTGCTTTTGAAATGATATTTATATTTAGTCCCTTTACTACCTGTCTATTATCCAAATAGAGTGAAACTAATATATTTTAATACTTTACAAGTGAACATACTATGGGACTGGTGACTATGCCGTCTTTCTATACAAAGTACAATGTTTATAAAATACCTCATGTAGCCTTGCAGTTACCCAAAACGATAATATCTACACAATAGAATACAGAGCGACATATCAACTTTATATGAAGCGTTTTTCCAGTATTTCTTATCTTTATATTGTGGATGCGCGTTTTCTCCACCTAGTACAAGTTTTATGTCATTCACAAGCTTTAAATTAAAGTTTTATTTAGTCGAAACTATTTGCGCAATTAATTCATAATTAAATAATAGCATTGAAATGAATATACACAACTGAAGAAAACATTGTTCTTGAATATTAAAACCTTTTATTGTAACAAGAGCAAGATATTCCAAATTAAACTAACTTTGAATATAAAATGATCCATATATGGAAACAGACTTATTAAGAGACTTAAGTGTCACTTAATAATATCGAATTAATAAATCAATATTCTATTTCATTTATCTTTGTTCTCATTATGGCTTAAAAAAGACAATCCTTATAGATTCACAAACTGGGTTATGTTATTAGGCCATATTGACACATATTAAGTTGATAATTCTAACTTTAGTATTTATTTATGCAATCTTTTAGTTGGTGAGAACGCGCTAAAAACTAGTTTTAAAATATTTATAGTTGATAAGATTTACTACGTGACTTCTATGTCGTTCTAACACGATCTCAAGTAGAAAATAATTTTAATGAGCTTAATATACGGCCTATGTACTTGGTCTTAAACTTTAATACTTTGACCGTAGAAGATAAGCTGAGTTTCTAAAACTATCTGTCATCTAATTATTTTCTTCATTCTATTACTTCGTACGTAATCTTTTCTCTATGTTTTATATTAATATAGCCATATTTTTCATGTTATCTTCAAAAGTCGTCTTACCCTAACGCCTTTGTTCAACCTACTGTCCTATTATTGGTTAATTTTTCCAAAAACTAAATCATAATTTACATCGGCTTTTTCAATTGTTGTCGCATAATGAAATTTTATTGTAGGGTAGATGTGATATAAACGTCTAGTCAAACTAGATTTTTCAAGTCAATGTGACTGATATTATAAAGGAGCTGAGGTATGAGATACACTCAGCCCCATTTTAATTGGCAAACGTTATGTAATCAAGTATTATATGACAATATACATACAATCACTTATTAGTGATTTAAAAATTTGTGCATTTATGCACTTGAAATGAGGTAGGATTATTGCAAATACTTGGTTATTGTGGTATACAATGTCCGCTAAACTGGTACGCGTGGTTGCAAACAAATAAAGAAAATGACATCAAAGTCATGATCATTATAATTACAGTATACTCAAATAGGAATAATATAGGATATAGAATAACATCTTTCAGGCATAACAATGGAGTAGGATAAATAAATAGATAAATGTTTGAAACACAGGAATATTTGGATCAGCTATGAACATTATATAGATAAGAATAATTAGTTAATCTGTAAATTATCGAAAATGCGAGTTGAAAAAATATATATTTTATACCAAATAAACATCAATATTGGCATTACTGATTGTTGCCAATTACGACGGTTTTTGTAATATTCAGATTAACTAGTTCACTAACTTCAAGACTGTCCCGACTAAGATACTTGTCCTCTCTTTCAATATCACCAACTAATACACTTGTCTTATTGTCGAGCTAATGGATTTGAAAGATTTTTGTAATCGATCAACTATTTGACATCAATTCTTGTAGAAAATAGTCGCGTAATATACAACAATATTTCAAACATTAAAACTGTTACCTGAACGCATTGATTTAAAATCTAATGACAGACTCTTTAGTACATTTGGAGTTTCAAAAAGATGACGATTAATATAAAATCAACTTAACATTCTGTCATAATACAACTATGTGTTTTCAAAATCATTCGAGCGTCGACTAATTTCACTAATGCTCCACTAGAGATATACTGGAGCGCGCGCACCACTTACGTCAGTACACTACACGCGCCTGTGCCTGTATTTATGTCAATGCCTAAACGGTACATATTTACTGGGAATACAACACAAATTCTGGGAATCAAACCTATACATACCCCATGCATGACGGTAGTAGACCAATGGCTTGACCCGTTATAACACATTGTAATGACTAATATATCAAAATAATTCATCATATCTTTTACAGTCTGATGAGTTCCAATTCTGTTTGCTTCTTGTCGAAATATAAAACGACAAATGTTATTTTTACAATATTACCAGTCAGTGTTTCACTAATTTCAACTAACCTAACTAACTCACTAATCTACACTAACACGCTGAAGTTAATTCGTAATATTGTAAACATTACATTTAATATAAACTTCTTTGATTTATTTTAGTAGAATAGGTATTGGTATATTGCAACTTTATTGGAACTCATTCAGTCTGTTTGTATTTTGCAAACTAAAATAACAACAAAAAATAGGATACATAAAGAACAGTATTGCATGATCCAAGATTAAAATTGATCGATCCAAGTATGTAGTTGTATTTTTAATCAAAATCATGATCGTAACTCCTTTCATTATCTTTCGCTATTCCTCATAGTTTTGGATTTGATCATGCAAACCAACTTGAAAAATTCACTCTGTATATTGAAGTCATTAATCTTAATTCTTAACCTCGAACTTAACATATTACTCATTGGTCTGATAGCATTACGCATGGGGTTGAATTCCTAATCATCTGTTTTGGTTCCTACTACAAAAAGTATTTTAATAACCCTCATTAGATATTTTGTGCAAGAGTTAATGTCAAATGTACAACAATGTGCCCAAATAGTTAATATCACGAGTTGAATCTTACCAAAATCCGTTTTAAAGTGTTGTTACCTTGTCTGAGAGATGTTATTCTAGTACTTATTCAAACCAGGAAGGGGCCTTGACACATTCGAACAAAGGTTCACTGTTTTACTATTAAAAGCAAATCTAAAACTAATAATAACTTTTCTTGAACGAAAGTATTCGGCACATTAGTGTATGCCGCCTATCAAAGTTTCACTTCAACATTTTGTCAAGCATCCCCATATGCATGCGAATACGCTACTTCTATTATATAGCTAAACAAACCTACCTATTTCACACGAGGTTTGGAATTATAGCACTTTTTACTCTACACCTATTTGGTATTCTGTAATTATTTTGAAAATGGTTACAGTCGCTAAAAACATCTTTATTTGTTTGAGTCGTCCGTACCATGCTCTTTCTAGGATAACAATAACCTCCTAATTGCAATTATTCACTACATGGCCGTAATAAAATACGGCTTAAAATTAATATTTTATAATATTTACTCTTCCTATTACGCTAAAAAAATATACCAATTTTATATAATATATTCTTATTGGAAATAAGGTAAAAATAAAAATTATAAAACTTTGAGACTAATTCATTAGCGCAATAATTGAGGGAGCCGATGTAAATGTAAGAAAACTTTTACTTTCTGCAGTCAAAGTATCAAAGACTATTTAAAAATATAAGTAGATATAATCATCATTATTATTATCACTGTTGTAGGCATGAAGTACTTGATGTTGTACTATTTCAGATATATGTGTTGTGTGTAGTATAGTATAAGGTTGAAACATTTATATCCGTATTGATCAAAATGAACGCATGCTAAAGCGGACAACACGAACAAAATACGTACGCAAGTACGGGC
The DNA here is from genome assembly GCA_023078785.2 of Hyles euphorbiae. Taxonomy (NCBI): domain Eukaryota; kingdom Metazoa; phylum Arthropoda; class Insecta; order Lepidoptera; family Sphingidae; genus Hyles; species Hyles euphorbiae. The sequence continues at coordinate 6,386,102 of CM041053.1, forward strand.
GCGATTCGTGGAGATGTAGCATGCGTGAGGCACAATACGCGTGGGAATAACAGAGATACTAAAGAAATTGTGAACTGCAATCCATAATTTCATTTACAAAATATTTTTACTAGTGTTGTCCGTTTTAGTATAACGTCTCAATTGACAAAAGATTTTGCGCGAAACTTTTAAAATTTTCCGATATAGTCACGTCTGTTGACGTAATTTTTCTAATATTATGAATGTTAACTGTTAGCTGTAAGGTAACATTTAGATTTCGGACGCCTCTTGTTATTACTCATTTGTTTCTCGTTAGAATTAGGTTAGTAGAGACATTTTGGAACGCCTTTTTTGACAGTTCTTTCATCTCATAAAGGCGTGCTCTAAGCATTTATAGTTACTACCAACATAAGACTGCGGTCCAAAGAATAGACCAATAACTGCGGTCTTAACGTACCGCCATGATAGTTTCTATTGATTTAAATGCCCAAATAGGGTTCTAATAGGTCCAGAGCTTTTAATGATAATTAAATTATATTTTTAGAATGTATTATTAAAAATATATTATGTTTTTTTTAAATTATTTATCCCTTAATTTGTTTGATTGATAAGGGAAGATTTTGACACGAGCTCAAAGAGGCTTTTATAAATATTTACTGAAATCAGCGAGGAACAATGTTTACTATAGAATTTATTTACATCAATACCTATTGTAATGTAAAAGGTTTTTTTAAATATTAGTACTGACAATTGACTTGAATTTAGTTTGACAAGTACCAAATGGAGGGTCAACTACAATAATGATGAAAGTCCGAAAATATTAAAATCTGGTTTAGTTAATTTATATGCAAATAATCCACAGTGACAGGTTCCTAGGCGATATAAATGATACGAAAAAGTTCTATTCATTTTAGTATTAAACCTGGAATCCTTATTTATGATTTACACCCTATCTCTATGTATTGTACTCGTATATGTATTTTTGTATATTTTCACTGTTTATTTTAAACCCAATTATCGCAAAACTAAAAACAGAAGACATTCATCGTTATTGCAGTGTACCCTTCGAACACAATGAGTGTCAAAAGAGGCATTTTGTTCTGCCTCTACTTTTGTAGTTTGTAAGATTTATTAATACCTAAGACTTAGATATCTGTGGACATGCTTTTGTGAAAAGTAGTTTAGATCATTCTATTGTCTTAGAAATAACTATCTTTGAAATGTTACCTATGCTATTGCGTTTCTTGCATACATTTTTATATTATTTTGAGTTTGTCATATGAACGAGCTTTTTACTTTATAATTATAAAGATTACGTACATTGAAGTCGTAAAATTTAAGATGCAGGGTGTTTAATTTAAACTGTGATGTTTTTAGAATCTTATACTTAGGCTTGGATGTCTTTTGGACTTTTTACGAATATTAATGCGACTCGTCGTTCTATCTCATACACGAGTATATATTAAATCTCGAAATTATTTTCACTTTTTGAGACTATATTTGTATTGTATTGAGGTGCTTAAGAAATAAACAACCTACCACGATTTTTTTTATTTTAAAGTAAGTTTTTTTAAAAGCGTAATCGTATGAGTAAAAATTAAGTGTTGAAGGTATTTCGTTATTTTTTTTTTATTTTATCAAGTTATGAATGTAAAATTTTGGTGATGTTTTTGTTCATAAGTATTTTATATTTTTGACATTTTTCATAAGCACCTCAAATGGTGCTTACGTAAATTGAAACTATTTTGCTAGCGTAAAATGACTGCATTTATTTGTTTCAGCGGTGATATTATTTTTATATAATTTTTCTTTTATTATGCTCGTGAAGCAATTTGTTTAAACTAAGCCATTTCGAATGTATTAGTATTGTACCATGATCTAATAAATAAATAACTGCATAACGGAAGTTTCATTTATGAAAATGCATAACAAAACCATTGATGTACTGAATAAAGCTCATAATGATATCTTGCAATTTAAAGTATAGTTTTTGTACTTTGGTGATAATATAATTAATATTATCTTAAAAGACGTGTTAAATTGAGAGCGTGTGTGGTAAATGCAATGGTTAAATGTGTATTATTGGTGAATTCGGAGGAATTATTTTTAACCCAAAGCTTGAGATTTTCGTCAATTATTTTAAATAGTGAGGTTCAATCCTGTTATGACAACCCACTGATTTTAAAAGTTAAAAAATCATGTTTTAAACCTAAAGTTAATCCTTCGTTCGGCGTTCATCTGAGTTTATTAATAAGGATTTCAAAGTTAAAAGTGCTCTAAAATGTTGTAGGTAATGTTAAAATAATATCTTAATGTTAAAATATATTTAAATAGTTTAAAATTAAATTACAGCAAAGCCTGTTTCACTGTATAGGAAAAGTATGGCAAATAAATTATTACTTGCAAAGTTTAAAACAACATTTTTTTCAACAATTGGGTGAAAGAAAATAAAATCATTTCTAGTTATAACAAAACAATATATTATTTAAATATATATTATAATATGAGATCAATAAGGAATGTTTTGTTACAAATAAGGTACACAGTTTTGACTAGAATACATCGAGATCCATATAAATAATACTTTCAGGTTTACACATTCGGTTCTTGTCCTTTGTTAGTTTTTAATTCCTGATGGTTTCGAGGAAGTGGTTCAGGCCGCGGGTCTTGACTCCAGCGCGCTGCAGCTGGTAGCGATGGTGAGGGTTGAGGAGGAACTGCTGGTTGCTGTCGGGAACGAACTCCAGACCCTGGCAGACGCCCATCAGCTTGTTGCAGTAGTACCCCGCGCCGCATTTTTGCCCGTAGATGTCTACTTCCATTTTCTCAGTGCATTGCTCTTCGGCACCCTAGAAAATTGGTACAATTTAAGGAATTTATTTAACACTGCAACTACCTTTGCCATTACGGAACGACTAATTTTGTTTGTTATGGGGAATGATAATTTCAAATACAAAGTTAGGGTAATACTCTTGATCATCATCAATATCGGTCGTTATATTAGATTCTATATTAGGGGTGTTTTTACATAGTTCTATGGAACAATAATAGGTTTTGCCTGCCCTCAATAAGGTAGTTTATTAAATACCCTGCCATTTCTATGTATTTTATAAAATATATAATACTATAAAATGATAAAAACAATTAGCATACCCTGAAGCAGTCTCGTCGGTTGCCGCACACCTCGTTGATGTAGGTTCCGAGCTCGCACCGCTTGTACCGCTTGTTGTCCTTGATGATATTGCAGTCTTCGTTGCTAGGCAACCAGTGCCCGGAGTCCACACACACAGGGCATTCAACTATTTCCCTGCAGTGTGTAATAGCATTTAGTTAAGTACTTTAGATTGATTGTGACTTTGTATTACTATAGTTCCATGGAGATGTTATCTCAAACATTAATATCACGCGTTTTTCCAGAAGGGATGGGTAAAGATGCCCCCAGGTCCCAGGACACTTACGTTTTGCCCTGTGTGTTGCCCATCTCACGATATGATTGGGAGTCTTCGCCATATCGGGTACAAAGTCCTGACTACGGGCTGATAAATAATAGCAAAATCTAATATAACTGTCCGACTCGGGATTCGAACCCGAGACCTCAGCGTTGTTATCTTACCATAGTACATCTTGCTTTAAACAAACGTGCTTTAAACGCTAATCAATAATATATTTTTTGGTACGGGATATGGACCATAAAATTTATAAGGCTGGGGTTGCATGAATGTGGAAGCTTACACGTTGCCGTCGTACAAGCGTTCCTCCTTCTCGATGGCGTTGCGTGTGTCGTAGACGCGGTAGTGCGCGAAGCAACCGCCGGCAACCACCAACATCAGGTACATCAGGGAATGCATGGCGGAGGTTCTGGAAATCATTACATAAGATCCATCTTTATAATTAAAATGTAACAATTGTGTTTTACTTATAGCATCACGTTGAGGACATCTGTTAAGATGTTATAATTGTTTAAATGAATGAATAAATCTTGGTGATTGCTGTATACCATTATAATTAAGATTTTTATAAGTATTATATTCTTTAGCCTACATAAAGTATTTTGCTATTTTTTTAAATTGTCGGTAGAGAAAGGGTCATGGGTTATTTGCAATACTAGGGGCACGGTTAAGGTGCTACCGTGTCGTGAAAACTCTCTTTAAATATTTTATTAAAGAAATAAAAGACATCGCATTCAGGTAACACCGAAGCTGAGAGTTAATTTCAGGATAATATTGTTGAAATATAGTAATATATGGCGAAAATATCTTCAGGACGTTATGGAAATCTTTGGCACAAGCATAGGTCTTAGATGGCTTAACATTGGTCCAACATAAGACCCCATTTACATGGAGAGAATTTTTAGCGCCGCGAGGATCGTACGCCATTATCGCATGACATATAAGTCCTACATAGAGAGCACGATATTCTAGCAAATGTTTACACGTTGCGACTTTTTTATATCCTTACGATAGTCGGATCTTCGAGGCGAGAGATTGTCTCCGTATGAATGAGGTATTAGACTTCTTGTGACTAAAATAGTAATACCTTAATCATTAAATATAGATATGTATTTAATAATTGTATACCCAAGTACGTTATAAAATACAAGTCGCCATTATGTCGAACTGCGGTTGGTACTGGGCGGCAATAAAACTCTAATAACCACTTGGGATACTCATAAATCAGCCTACAGGCCTAAACCCCTCTCAACTATAGAAGAGGTCGGTGTACATTGGGACGTGTTTGGACTGGTAGATATAACACAAATAAGCTTTGATATTTTATCCTAAAAGTACTTTATACGAAAGTCCGCTTGATCGACACATGGTGGGTACTCGTGAGATACACATTATTGGTAGGTAGCCATAGATATCAAGGTATCGATATAAGTAGCTATAACCAGAAGCTTTGAAACTCAGAACGCTTAACGTAGACATTTTGTGTGTTGCTTACAAGGAAATGCAGAACATAAATTAAAAGGTAAAGATATTTTTAATTGAAAAATGTTAAACTTTTTAAAGAATATTTTCTTCTCTGGTATGAATTATGAACGTTTTTTAAACAATCTCGCTCCTCATGTTTTTAATAGGTTTTGCTATATAGGTAAATTATTTCAAACACGAGTATTATTTGTAGTTGAAAGATACTTTTTATTACTGGGGCAAGGCAAAGGAAAGATTGACAAAATTTCAAATTACATGATATTATGTAGACGTCATACAGAGAGAAATTGGCTCACACACTAAACGACTAAACATTCTTTAATGTAAACAATATAATAAAATATTCCAAGAAGTTTGAATAATATCTATGTGTCACCGCAACGGGACAATTTACTCCCTTGAATTTTAATCATTTTCTAATTATAGAGGTAAGGTATGTCCGAAACCTCCTACGGATACGTCGCTCAAGCTATGAATAGACTTCTAGTTGTTGACCTAGATTCATTTAGATCTGGTTTTAATGCAGTAGTTAGGACTTGGGAGTGTGGGAAAATCGATATTGGTCTATCAACAGTTTCTAGGTATAACTTGGATGTTGCCTGTTAGCCTAACATATAGGTACGTAGCTATTTTGTATATGTAAAAAGTTCGTGCTGGTCTGTTGATAACGAAACAGACGCTATCTGTTAAGACGGTGGTCGTAGGTTCGAATCAAGTTATCATTGGGCGATTATGATAAAGTACAGTATTTTGTATAAGTAAGTATATAAACATTATGAAGTATACCAACTTTAACCAAATGATTCAAAAAAATATGATAGCATTGTAGATATTATGTTAAGAATATCCTTATACTAGCTGTCGGGCCCGGCTTCGCCCGGGTGCAGATAGTTTTTGAGTCCAATCCACATCAAGAACATATTATTTCGCGTGTCTACTAACTATATTTCCCGCGTGCCGTCGACTATATTTCCCTTCCGTAGGAGAGGACATCCCGTGCCAACAATTTGAATTTGAAAGAGTAGAAAATATGTATATTTGGTTTCCTGACTCATCCCACGGGAACACTACATTTTTCGGGATAAAAAGTAGCCTATGTGTTAATCCAGGGTGTCAGCTATCACTATACCAAATTTCATCAAAATCTGTTGAGCCGTTTTTTCATGAAAGAGTAACAAACATCCATACATACATACATACATACAAACTTTCACCTTTATAATATTAGTAAGGATGTATCTACTTTTCGCAGTGACGTCAATATTCAAACAACAAAATGTATGGCATTTACGCACGTTCAACTATTTTGTTTTAAATATCCCCAAAATTACTTTAAACGTGTGTCAGGGTTTATTTAAACATGATAATATGATAATTTCATATCGTGACCGGACGCACGTACGCCCTAGCTTTCTTTCAATATCGCGTGATTATAGGAAGAAACTAATTTGTAACGTATTAATTTTGATGTTTCATTTACAGCCGCTGCCAATAAACAATCCCAATCCAAAATTTGCCTTTTGAGATTGACAGCTCAATCTTTTTTCTGATACTATATTGCCAATAATCAATCTTAGTAGTGAAAAAACTATGGCAACATGGTAAATGACAAATCGAAAAGTAGAAAACAATCCAGATTGACTTCAATCTAATTTTTTCGATTGATTATTGACATCGGCAGTTAGTCATTGTTGCTAATATTAATTGTGACATAGATTAGTCCAAAATGCCGCCCGCCTTAGATTTACAAGGTCAATGGTACGCGAAACGTAAGAACATTTACTGATTTTCATTGACGATTTCAAAGACAATAGTTTAAGCCATTATGAACTTTATCATTCTTGAAATTAAATACATAATCTATTGCTTGTGTTATAACGATAAACTAGTTAACGTGAAAGATGAATGTATAAAATCCATATTTTGCGGTTATTAGACGGTCCATATTTAAGATCAGTAAACCGGTCTTTATAAAACGTCATTTAGATTCGCGGCAGTTACATATGCCTACGGGCCTCCATATAGATTTAAATAAACTCGTCATCGAATCGAAATTGAACTTTGTATTGTTTTTAATCACCCAATAGCATCTATAATATTTATTATTTATGTTTCCGTCAGAAAAGTCAGTGACATGTAATTTAATTATAAAAATAAATTGTCACTCGAGTGACGCTATATGGCAATCATTGATTCTAGCAACCCGGTAACCGTTTGAATACCATTACGCATTTCATTTATACATAAGGTTTGTTTACGTAAGAAAAGCGGCAATGTACGACGAAAGATCATGTACAGCGCAAAAGTTTTCAGTAAATCGTTTTGGGCAGAGGAAGCGCGCGCGCCGCCCGCCTTCGCGTCCGCCCGGCGTTCGCTAAATGCGCATTCGTGTAACAGAATTCGAACTGCACAGAGGTGTTCGGTATAAATTTACAATTTACTGTACTGAACAACAAATTAAATATTTATTATAGTGTTCAATAATAGTGATTATTTGATTATACTTCACTTAGACAATGGGCATGATCTCAAGAGTCCGGGGGAGAATTAGAAGTGATTCGTTCTCGAAGATTCACACAATCAAATCGGAAGATAAAATCGCCAACATTGGTACGTATGAGTGTTTGTTTATGAAACTAGTTTGTATTCAAAACTATATATTATAACATTTACTGTATTTCGAAGTCGTATTTAGTATAATATTATGGAAAATATTTTCTTTGCGTTCTGTGATAAATCGGGGTTCGTTTTGTTTGTTTTTCTTTTATTCACCCCGTGAGTCATTTGTTTGTGTATACACGTGTTTTGCGAACATGTGTAACAAATTTGCTTGCGCATTATGCCCAAGCTACAACGCTCATCATCTTCAACTTGTAAATACAAATTAGTAAACAAAATGCCATTAGCAATATTTATATCCAAAGATTCGCAAATCTCCGTTTATTCTATCAAGATTAAAATGAAATTGCTTCTCATAGCCCCCTATGTTAATATTTACTTATTTAATGGTGAAAAACATGGATGTTCGTTTTCCTTTTACAAGTATATTGGTCTGTGTACTGGGCCGAATTTGGCGGTATGGAGGCCCTGGGGCTACAATGTTGTGGAGGACCCTGATTATTTTCCAAATCAAAGATTTTTTTCTGGTAAATGGAATTTAATTTTTCTCTGGTCTTTAAATGGAATCTTGAATCAAAGCTTACGATGTTTCACATGTTTGAAGTTAATATAAATTAATATACAAGAACAATGTTTGTACAAGTATGGTTGGTAAAAATGCGAAAAAAGACTTGACATAAAAGTTATATCTATTGGGGGCCTTTTCCGTAGCGGTAGACCCGCCTTCCCTTCGCTAAATCAGCTCCTGTCTGTGTAATTGACGTCCGATGAAAGTGAAAATAAACAGTATCATAAAAACAGTAGTAAAATTCAAAAATGAAGCCATTTCCATCCGAGTATAATTTTTAATTTCCACTTCCTGCGGAACGATTTACGATTATAATCTGGGTTTGTGATACGAAAAGGAAACATTTTTGTGAAATATGTTCTTTCTTTTTCATGAATTCTTACAGCTACCAGTACCTACAGTGTTGCTTAGTTTTTACGACTCGGCAATGAAAGCGTCTGTCTTCAAGTTATAAATTGCTGTTGCCACGGTTTTGCAAACGTAAGAATTGGGTCAGCATGAGTAAAATTCCGCTTGACGAATGCACTGAATACAAGTGCCTTTATGACATACAACACTTTAAAACGGCAGAGTCTGTTTCAAAATAATAAACGCACATGCAACTGTAAATAAACAATGGAAAAAGCGTCTGTTATATTCGAATATTTAGGTCGCGATGACTTTGATATGAAAAGTTGTTTGCATCGGTGACACTAATTTTAAATCGTTCCAACACGCTGATTTTGTACGATAAAGATTGAAGTTACAAATATGAAATAAATACAAGGTTGTTTCAGTAGGTCAGACATCGGTTATTGAGCTTTCTGCATTCTATGCCGCAAAGACAAATTGTTGCGGTACATTTTCGCGCGCTATTTATGTGAAGTCTTTGAAATAGGATATCTGTTCTATAGCATAAATCTACGGTGAATTTTGACTGAATGCCATCATCAATAATTTTCGAGTCGATGCCCTGCGTATCCTTCCAATAACACGATAAGTAAAATATGCGAAAAAAGTATTTCATTACAATCACGTTATTTCCATTTGGCGCGAACACATGATGTATTTCGGGAACGTTATTAATAATTGTTTGCAGTGCACTGACACTGCATGTTGCATTAAATTTATTATTTTAGCCGCTAACTGCGCTTTTTATGACGCGCACTGGATTGGTTTCAATATTAGTCATTTATCCAACTCGTGTGTGCTAAATATTGAATCTGATTTAATGGACGAAATAACATTACAAATAAATCAGAAAAGTGTGAAAAATTGTGTTTGAAAAGATTCAATACAGTTCTAATTGGGTAAATCACTGTCAATAAGAATATTTTGGTTAAGAAATCAAGAGACTTTACAAACATTAGGAACTTTAAAGTTGCTTCTAAATGATGAAAGGGGCTACTAATTAAATTCGTTCTTAATAAACCCCAGTTTGATATTCCAGTATGGCTGCTATCACTGGTATTTCTGCTGCCGTACTGGGCGCCGCGAGGGTTGCTGGTGGCGCTGGGCGGCGCGTGGCTCATGGCCGCATACACCTGCCTCGTGGTGCCCGTGCTCATCTCCGCCAACTACCGGTATCCCGCCCGGTGGTACCCCGCGGTCGCCAAGATGGCAAGAAGTGAGTAACTTCTCTTTACTATCTAGGTCCGACGAAGATATGTGATGATAAGTGATTGCCATAGCTTATAATCACCTATAACAAGATTATAATCGCGTTGCTGGCCTCTTAAGTTGGGAACTACGGTGTGGCTCTACCTATATTAAATTGACTATTTAGATATTTAATTATTAATTTTAAAGCATATAAAATATGTACATTAGCTACAACTGGTATTTCGTCGGTTGGCTTCAATAAATTCCTCGTGAAACTTTAGTATATGATCTACATTTTTTTTTTTGTTTTATTCACCATTTTCCAGCGGAAAAGCTTTACGTTGCTCATGTTACCTAGCATGAAACCAGTATTGTTTATGGGTGTTGTATTATTTGCGAAAATTGCATGTTATTTGTCTTCCCATACATATCAAATATCTAATCGGTTTACATTAGGCCTAGTTCAAAGTGTCAACAATGTCTCTACGTTGTCGCGTGTATATCAGCACAAACATTGGGGTGTGCCAATCTCCTGACCTATGCTCCGCCCACGCGCTTACTGTTTCGTTCGCCATTACCACGTGAAGAAGGATTTAAAGATCTTAAAGTGATATAAACATAGTTTTATACCGTCACCACTGGTTTATTTTACATTTCAAAACAATAGAGTTAAATATAGAAAAATATAATACACGAATTAACATGACTCTTAAAAACATCACAACTGGATTGGAAGCATAATTCTTCATAAAAAATAATGACTTGTTCATTTAGAAAATACAGCATATCAAAATTTTTGTTTTTACATATGTCTATCAAAAAGAATGTAAATCAAAGATCCAAAGGAATCCGGAAGACTTTCTAATCCTTATAATAACGTCAAGGAGCCGCGACGATGTTTATACACCGCGTGTGGGATAAACATGGATATTTATGAAAAGTCGGGTCATTGTCGAGACGAAACTGAATGGGCCGGCGGAAACTGGCCTTCCGCCAGGCGACGTGCGTCATACGCTTTTACTTTATGCCCGTCAACACTACACGGATGTAGTATACGACTACACGCCTCCCAGAAACCGTGAACAATCCAGAAGGGCGATGGCAACGTTCTCGATCAGAACACATTCCAAATCGGACGAGAAAATATATATTTTTATCGATATGATTGGCGTGATTTGTAACACTGTTTATTCAGTCAGGAATGGAAAATAATTACGTAAAACGTTTAAGAGCTATTTGGTTTGGAGGTTTAGTTTTCTTTTTTCAAAACTGGTGATTTGACAGTAACAACAAAACTTGGTATATTTATAAATTATGTTCCTATTTTATTATTATTTATTTATTATATTATAAGAAAATACACTATATTACTATACATAGAGATTATGTATGTAATCACATGTTCGTGTGGAAAGTTGCAAGAAAAATTTAGAATATCATGAACATGCGTTTTTGGCTGCATTAGACGTATATACAAAAGAAAGCAAAATAAACATGAGAATATAAATGCGAAGTGTTTGTTGGAACTAACAACAGCGTACGCGCAAACTTCGTATTTTTAGTTTTCAGTAAATATTTTTGTTGTTCGACAGGAAACTTTTCATAAACAAATTGGCACTCTAAAATTGAAATGAAATGGTAAAAGGAAACAATAATTTAGTAAATTTGGAAAGCTTGGCTTAAACTGTTTCTAATAAGTAAACGAAATCAATCGATTCGGAATCTCGGGATATTTCGTACTCTTACAAATAAATGCCTAGATTATTTACCTTAATCGTGAAAAACAGCGGAAGAATATGTAACTCAAAATCACAATTGTATCCATCGCTTATTCAATGAAAGCTACAAACCGTTAAAATAATAAGAGCTCTATTTCAAACTCCGTTGGTTTCAAATGTTATAGAGGTTCTACTATTATCAATAACTCTATTTTTATCACACCATTAGTCTAATTTATTTTTATTAAATCATTCAAAGTGAAAACATATTTCCAAAACAGTTGCCTATGAAAAACCAAAAGACAACAAGACGAAGAGACCAAAAGTTTGGAAACCTCTAAGCTTAAGGCCTCATAAAGAAACGAAAATGTACCATATAATTGAATAAGGCTTCTATCTCATTACAATCACTTAAAGTGTGGATAATTATTAGGACCTTGAATAAGTTATCGCTGTTTCTTCAAAGATGACAATAGCAGTACCCCGTATGTGAAATTTTGAATGGCAATACACATGCAAGGCAGCAGTATAACTAAGCCTAAATTTCAGTTTAGGATAGTTCATTTTAGTGTAGCCAATTTTTTTTTCTTTGTTCTGAAAATATCTACTTTTGTGGCAAATAAAGTGTATTTGCGGGGAATAGTATTGCACTACTTCATTCAAAAGAAATCTGCGGCTGAAGTTCATAGAATTCTTGTGGAGACAATGCTTTGTCGGATACGATGTGCAGAGACTGGTTTCAACGCTTCAAAAATAATGATTTTGAACTTCAGGATAAAGAAGGTTCTGGCGCACCGAAAAAAAATGAAGATGGAAAATTAGAGGAATTACTCGATCAAGACCGATGTCAGACGCTTGCAGAACTTGGAAAAAGATTACACGTAAATGAGTCAACTGTTTCAAAATGTTTAAATGTTTTAGGAATGATCATGAGGCAAGGACATTGGGTACAGAATGAATTGAAGCCGAGGGACGTCGAACAGCGTTTTCTCACGTGTGAACTACTGCTTCAACGGCAGAAAAGAAAAGGTTTTTTTTTAACCGTATGGTGACTGGTGATGACAAGTGGATACACTACGATAATCCAAAGCATACATAATCGTCGGGTAAGCCCATGTGCATCAACATCGTGTGCAAACCCAAATATTCATGGTTCGAAGCTTCTTCTCTGTATTTGGTGGGATCAGCAAGGTGTAATTTTTTACGAGCTGCTTAAACCGAATGAGATTATCACGAGGGATCGCTGTCGACTTCAATTGATGCGTTTAAGTCAAGCCCTAAAAGAAAAACGACCGCTATTCGAGCAGAGACACGACAAAGTGATTTTGCTACATGACAATGCTTGGCCTCATGTTGCAAAACCAGTGAAAACCTACCTGGAAATACTTCAATGGGAAGTTCTACCCCACCCGCTGTATTCACCTCACATAGACCATTTTGATTTTGACCTATTCCGTTCGATGGCACTTGGCCTAGCTGACCAGCGCTTTCATTCTCATGAAGAAGGTAAAAAATTGATAGATTTTTGGATAGCCTCAAAAGACATGTCTTTTTTCCGATGCGGAATTCATACACGCCAGAAATATGGGAGAAAGTGGTTGCTAGTGATGGACAATAGTTTGAATGAAATGTTTTTGTTCCTTGAATTTTTAACAAAAAAAAATGTTTTGTAAAAAAACAGCGAGAACTTATTCAAGTTCCTAATATAAAACGAAAGATGAAAGTAAAGACTGGAATATTTGTCGATGATTCTTTTAAAATTCTTATATGTATGTATGAATCCAATGCTGTACTCACCAAAAGAGTTGATTGAGTAGATGTTGTTACTGAAGGAGGGCTGATGTGCTCTGGCTTTCCTCGCCCCATGGTGGCTCTTTTATACCAACAGCCTTCGAAGCTGGGCATGGAGTACATCGTCCTGCCACGGAAAAATGCAAGATGTTGCCATGAAACATTTAATAAATAATCAAGCTATTTAGTGGTATTTTGGACAAAGCTATTAAAAATTGGAAAAAGAATATTTTATTTCTTGTTCTCGATTTAGAAAATCAGGCAAGGTATTTTGTGTGGTTTTCCTTGCAGGCTACAATTAATTAAACGAATAAGTAATTCGTTTCTGACAGCGAAAGAGTGTTTGGGATCTGTACCGCCATGCACCCTTTAAAATTATACATGAAAAACAAAAGCATAACTAGAGAAAATATGAGGCAATCTTTTAGACACCACTTTTCGGTAGAGGAAATAACATTAGCGTCTTTTGATATTAGGTTATACGCCCAAAAATAAAACAATTTTCTTCCTGGTCTCGTTTTGCATGTATCGTCCATTTCGTAAGAAAGCTGAGCTTGTCTAAAAAATTAAAGAATATCGTTTAATTATTGAAGAAACAATATGTAAATGAGAGGAAAATGTTGAGGCTGATGGCTGGAAACTGGACGTGGTCAACGCAATGTGACAGGTGACCGGCGCCGTCCGCCCACTGACCATTAGGAAAGACTTCATTATTTTAACAATTTTTACTTTATAATATTTTTTTAATTGTATTTGAGTAATTTTTCTCAATCGTACTGTCGATTGTAGAGTAGGCCCGTGCCCTGCAGTGGGACGTATATGGGCTGATACATACAATTTTTCGGGGATGTGTAATAATTTTATTTATAAAATCGGTAAATTATACCTATGAAGATTATACAAAAAAAAAACAGTTTAAACTATCGAGCCCAATTTAGTTCCAGTTGTTTTTTTCCTTATCGTTATTAATAAAAACACAGTGTATTTATAATTTTGTAATAAAATCTATTTTACTATGATAATTTTGTACGAACTTTTCTGAATTATAAGAAACTAAGAAAATTCAATTGAAATTAAATAGGTACCCATCGTCGTTCCAAAATATTAGGAAACTTTACCGCGTAGCTAAGAAAGTGGTAAAGCCGCGCTGTTGTCAGTCATGACTCAGCAATGGGCAGGCTCGTCCGGGGGGTTTCATTTTCTAACAGGAGATCGTCATGAACCGACAGCTTTGCTGTTGCGTTTTGTTCGGTGAGTGAGATTGCCTGATGTCCAGTACGCCTTTCCTTTTCTCTGATGGGCGGCTACATAGCCATGTCTCATGGTCAGCCGTGATAATTTATCATCAGTACTCAGGTGGCTTGCTTGCCGGACATATGTTATTAAAAAAGGCACAATTAAATTAGTTTCATAAAATTATCATAAATGTAAAATGATTAGAGTAGAATATATCTTTTTTACTTCATATATCATGTATGTACATGGTTCCATACAGACGAATCTTATAATAATGCTTAATTATACACGTTATGTAAATAATGTGTGTATTGATAGTCAATCAGCACGCACTAAAACGGCGAAAGAAAACATCCTGAGGAAATCTGCATACCATAGCGATTTAATAAAAAAATATATGGTATGTAAGTCCTCCAATCCGCACTAGGCCAGCGTGGTGGACTATATGGCCTAACCACTCTCAATCGTACTGTCCATTGTAGAGGAGGCCCGTGCCCTGCATTGGGACGTATATGGGCTGATACAGAGATACACGTTAATCTTAAAGATTTGGTACTCTCCGTTACACCACGTTTACATCTAATCAATGTTGAAACTATTACATACAAACTTTACATATAAACATTTGTTTTTTTTTTTATTATGCTTAAATCAGCAATATAAACGCGCTTCACATAGTCGTATTTCATTTTTAACAATTCGTTTCTTTTTTTGTTTTCAGAAGCTGCAAGGAGGTTGCAGGCGCCGTTTGCATTCATATTAGGCATTCTCAAAACGGCGTATGCGCCTTTGGAAAGATCGGAGAAACTGTTTTTACAAATGAATAATCTTTCGACTATGATAAGTCAGGTAAAATAAACAAATATGTATTTTTATATTAACGATACACGTCTAAAAGTCTTTATTTCTCAAATTATGCTTTTTTACAATAATTCGAAAAATATATAACTTCTTTTGAAAATAATATTATTTTTTCCAATTAATTAAAATTAGTAATATATTTGTAATGCACTGTCGGTTTATTTAATGTGTGAATTGATTTGTTCCAGTTGCTGATGTTCACAGCATGCGACCGGCTGTTCGTGTCGCAGGGTCGACTCACGTCCCTATATTCCCTAATGTTCTATAACGTGATTACGTATTGCGTCAGCTACGTTAGAGAAATATGCACCAAAGAAGACTGGTCTCCGTACGTGAACGTTACACGACATTCCCGCGTCAAACACCTCGCTATGTCCGCCACCAAGATTGTACTCGAGTGGACTAAAGCCGTCACATTTATTGTTACTATCACATTCGTTCTCCTCACCCTCGGCTTGGAGCAAGGCTTAGAACATTACCGACCTACAGCATTGTACACTGCTATCACAGGAACATACTATCTCCTGTCAGAAAGAACTTTCCTAGAGTTGTGGCCCATGGCCCTTTCAGCGTTAAAATTGGAAAGACTGGAGGGTATGGAGGCATTGTATTGTGGTGTTTGGTCAAGAGGAGTCACCACAGCATTGGCGGTTCCTTTAGTGCCAGCTCTAGCGTGGTACGAACGCTGGAGGTTGTCTGTTTTAGTTTTGTATATTTGCGTGTTTGTCCACGGGAAGTATCGTCTTGGTGAGGCGTTGCAGAAAATAAGGGAAGCGCGTGGTTCACTGGCGAGGTTCAGGCGGGCTACGGCGGAAGAGTTGGCAACTCTTGAAGATGTGTGTGCAGTATGTCTAGGCACGATGAAGTCTGCCAGGGTGACTCCATGCGCTCACTTCTTCCACGCTGACTGCCTCAGACGGTGCCTCGCCGCTTCCGACCGATGTCCCATATGTGTCAGGCCGTATGTGTTTTGCTGACCGATAGCTCTTGGATACTCGGATAAGACTGCTTAGCGCTTGTAAGAATCATTTCAATATATTCGACTGAACGCTGAAATGATTTCGATGTGATGAACGTGTTTCATGATTTATGTAAGGAAACGATAACCTTATTTTTTATGACTGTACTGTGTTTATCTAGGCTGTTATATTTATATGTAATAAATATTTTTATATAACAAATAGCAAGTGTCTATCGTCTCATAAATAATTCTTTATGGATTAACTGTGTAATTAGACCTATTAGTGGTTAACGCAAAAAATATATAATTAAAAAAATACGACGCAAGTATTAAGTAATGTTTACTATATTAAGCTCGTTGCAAGGTGTTAATATGTACCTTTTATATTCGAATATTTAAATTACCCACATGTTCTTTGGGTCCAAGTGTGGCAACAATTGTTTTATAAAATAAATGTACAACTCAAGGTTGTAATTTGTATGTGTTTCATTTTATTTTAGTAACAAAACAATATACATTAATCACTCTCGGCAAAGACTTAATCCTTTATTTATTTGAGTTTTTATTATTATAAATATCCTAAATACGATTGACTGATTGGTAATTTGAATGGTAATGACCGCACCTCACTCCCGAAAACATCTAAGGAAAACAATGAATCAATATTGAAAATTCTTAAAACGAATTGCTGGTATAGACTCTTGGCAAAGCTAAATATAAGATGTAGATGTAGATCTGGAGACGTAATGCGTAACACGTAGTTGTGCGGCATCAAAAATCATTGTTAGCGCAATTCTTATGAAACTAGTCACATACTACCTAGGGCTTTTTAATGTAATCATACGTGTCATTGTTATTTATTCTTGTCCACATGACAAACATAGAAAACAAGTCTCGCAAAGCTTTGAGAAGATGTTCGAGTGGCTGCGTTACCATGACATCATGCGGTTACGTCACGTAAACAAGATCGCCGCAGCCTCGGCCGCGCAGAGGCAGGACTTATCTAAATATACCCATCCTTTTCCCACACAATATATCATATACGTGTTTTCACACCATCTCGTTCTCGCTCGGCTTGTCGTCTCACAACGAAAAAGGCTTATCTACCAATGAATTCTATTCGAGTCGGTCAACGCGGCATGCGTGGTAGCGAATTCGTGCAAAAGGGAGCTATAACGATTTTTCATGTGCATATTTTAATGAAAAAAATATTTTTATCAATGAAAATGTGAATTGTTTGTTTAGTGATAACGATTGGTGTTATCCCTGCACTCGGATATTTTTAAAGAGAGGTAGGACATCGTTTTATTTATTTTGAAACCTTATGTATCTGATAATTTAATAAGATAACTGAGTTTGCGTAAAAATAAATAACTCGTAGCACTTATTGATAACAAAATGCAAGTTTATCACATCCACTGGAGTGTAGTGGAAACATTTTTTCGTAAATATTGTTCGCAACCCGACAGGTAAATGATGCATAAATTATTGTGATTGTACAAGCGTATATTTTCCTGGTAAAAATAAACTTTTGTAAGTTATAAAACTATGTTTATAGACCTCACGTAATGTCAACTAGTCGTCTAATACTTATTTATTTACCCAATATTTAGAAATTACAAATAAAATACGTATAATACTAACATTTTGTGGGAAATACAAAGTTTTTTTGATGAATCTTTTCAGATTTTACTATTTTTTTTAAATAATCCGTAAAATACAGAACTATTTAAACAATGAAACCGTTATTTATATGATAACACAAACATAATACTAAGAAAATTAGAAGTCAGATTTTTATTACATTGCCTTTTTTATGCTGGTATAGGCAATTTATGTTTTTGTTTTAAAAACAATGTGATCATTGATAAGTAATATTTTCGTTGTATGCATGTTAAGTATAACATTGAACGATATACCATGTCCAATAAAAAGAGGCTTTCTAAAGAAGTACTACGATATATTACTCGAAAAATTAAGATAATACTAAGCATGATATACTACTCCTATCTACTACTAACAATGTCTATAAAATTTAATTTTCATTGAGAAATATATCGTAAAATAAAAAAAGGGTAACAATGTAATATAAATCTAAAACGTCCCTTATGACTTTCTGTCCTTGAGTTATAAAATTTATGGATTATGCGTAATAGGCAACTTCTTCACTGGGGTGTTGGTTTGATTGCTATTCGGGAGTTAATGCTAATATTGTAATCCTACAATTTACTGGACAATAAAGTGTCCTTGTTGATGACCTTCGACATTCACAGTTATAGAGAGTAGGTACAACAAATTCTTATTACTGGTTTACGACCGCCTTGATGGCGCTGTTGTACTACTGTATGATTGCAAAGCTGAGGTCTCGAGTTTGAATCTCGGCTCGGGCAAAATGATTTTAGATTTTTCTATTCAATATCAGCTCGGAGCAAGGAGTTTGAGCCCGATATGGCTATAGCCTTGCCTCCTTTTGCATGATGGGATGGAACACTCAGTGTTATGTGGGTGTCCTGGTAACATCGTTGCATACCCTTCAAGGAAGGTTTACGATGTATGATAAATCCTATGTACACCATACATATGTATAGCTAAAGTAAAAATATATAACATAGAAAGTCCCATTGAATAGATGTAGATTACTACCGGGTTCTTGATTTACCCGGTTGAGTTTGGGTGGTAAATCCATAGTTTTTGCTAAAATAATAATTTAAAGCCTTGTTTACCATAGGTTTTTTTAAAAATAAACGTGTGTACAATATTTTTAAAGAAAACCCTATGTATTTACTACCCTAGGGCCCTACTATATTCATCGAACGAACGAACGAAGGGCCCTACTATATTCAACGAAACGAAGTTCGAAACTTCGGATGATCAAAGTTTATATACGATACGAATGTACATAGAACCTACATAGAACTTATGGTCGTTATTGATTTATGGTCGTAACCATAGACTTATAGTTACGGTGTACGTTATATATATACATTCGTATCGTATAAAAAACTTCGTTTGTCCGAAGTTTCGAACTTCGTTCGTTCGTTCGTTCGTTCGTTCGTTCGTTCGGATGAATATACCTACTATATATATACCCCTAATTCGAAGATAGAAAAAAAATACAAAACCAATTCGTCATCATTTTTTGCACAAAATTTAGTTGCATTCTGTCTCAAGTCACTAAAACTATCACCTAGCTTCGTTTTCGGTAGCACCCTTGATATACCCTGTATAAAAAAGTACTAATGAATGAATGAATGTGCAAATACTTTGCACTAAATTAGCAGAATTATCAAACTATTATGAATTGGTTCTGCGACATTGACATATTATCACCTACAAATATATGCTATAGTTATTTATATCAGTCAGAACTGTGGAGACAAGTTAATGATTATGGAAATAATCATTGAGACAAGTCGATTTGGGCGCCAAACATAGCCTTTAATGTTTGTCCCAATTGAAATGCATCAAGCAATTAAAGAAAGAATGTTAAAAAACATTTCGCTGCTTTAAAACTAAAGTGCCATAAATCAAAATTTAGTTTTGTTCAGGAGGCCAGATTGAAAATTTTTATTTAGTTTTTTTGAATTTTTGGTCAAAATGCCAAAAGGGCGTATGTGTAAATAAGTCATTTATAAGTCGATTTTGACTAGTGTCTTTGTGCAATATGAAAATAAAGGTGATTTTAGCCCCATTTTTTGAATAAAAGTAATTTTGGACAATTTTGTTTTGTGGCCCTTTCGTTTTTAAGTAGCGATTTATTGGGCGGGTATCTGAGTCATGGTTTCCATATCTTATCTATTTAAACGCTAGACACGTGTGTTGTCCATTATCTGCGAGCGCGCGATCAGATGCACGCAGTTAATAACAATGAAACCGCGCCAATAAACGAGCCCACGTCAGCTGCCAATCACACTATAAAAAACTCAACCATAAGTGCTCAGTAAAATGCACATTTCGCATACATGCTTTTAACGTGCGTGTATTTCTATATCGGAGGCTATCTCATTTGCACGCCCAGTACTGGAATTCCTGTGTGCCAGGATCATCGGCTGTATCCATAAAATGATTTCGGAGATTGAAGCTTGGTCAATTTTCTGTTGATTTAAAAATAGAATCATATATGTAATAATTTCCGTGCTTTTATTTTATTGGAGTCATTTTTCCGAAGGCAACTAGTAGTATAATCAAACATGTTATAATATTATAACAAGGCGAGTATAGTAGAGCATTCATCCCAGTCCTTTATCCCAAACTCTTCAACATAAGAAAAGACAGACGGACATATCGTATTTATTTTATTTCGATCGCAGGACAAATTGAACGCTTTAAGACACAAACAAACAAAATGAAAACACAAACAAACATTTTCGGCTATTATCCACCTCTGACCCAACAGGGTGTCGGAAACCTAGAGTTTATTGACCTATAATCTAGTTTAAAGCCTCCCATGAGAGTATCAAATGGCCACAACCTAAATAAGAATTGTAACATTATTGTAACTCGTGTTAATTATTATGATGTGTATAGAGTATCCAATATTATATGTGAACTTTATTTAATAAATTCAATTATTATCAAGAACATAGTTTCCTGTTTGATAAAACAATGTTAAAATTATTTCAAACTGGTATTACCTATATGGAATCTGTGTACATAGCCTAGGTTATAGGTGTATGACTCATTACTACCTACGGGAAGATTAAAATATCTACCCATTCCTGTAGGATAATAGGTACGAATATACAGCATAGCAATTATATACAATGAAGCATTGATGTTCAATTTTAGGCCGAAACGCGATTTCTAATTTACGATGGCATAGCCCATGTTGCTATTTATTCCACTAGGTAAGGGATAGAAATCCTTGTACAAAGTTGAAAGTGCTCTTTTATACTGATATGTTTTTATTTCCGCCTGATTAAAGAGACAGCACAGTGCACTATTGACACTCATTCTCCGGCGACTGTGTGCCGCCAATCGAAATGCCAAATCGTTCAATTATTTCTCCACGTTCACGTAAAAGGGTGGCCAGTGTTGGGATATGTAATAATTTAAACACTTATTTCTGTAGATATCGTATATTTCTTCCCTTTTTACACACTTTCCAATCAATTTTCCTTATTTTAACGCAGTTAGTATTTCTTGAGATGTTCACTCTTTGAATGTTCACACTTGAATGCCGAGACAAATCAAACTCTCCCTTATATAAAGGCATTTGGAGGTAAAAAAGTAAATAAACTTAAACATTAACCATGTTCCAGGTATTTGTAAAATAATAAATGCAAAACCTCATTTTTAAAAATATGTACCTAGCTTAATATAATTCATATAAACTGAGAAAAGTAAATAAATCAGGAAATATATTTATTAAAATGCAGAAGGCTATCAATAACATTAAAAGTAATTTTACCTACATTATTTTATTAAAACTAACAAATAATACTACTAACATAGGATGACCCTAACAGCTCGGCCATCCTGTACTTCGCGAGTCCCATCGCGAAAAGAAATAATAACAAAAATAACTAATAAGAATATAATAATAAATAAATTTTTAAAGACACAAAATGCGTTAATTTGATTTCCTTTAACAAATCTTCTTAATCTGTCTTATTTATATAATCAGCCCTCCACATCCAATGACATACAGCAATTAAATTAGGGTTATGTGGAGTTGTTACTAACATAATTATCGTGATCAGCTTCACTTACATTGTCATTAGGTTCTTTATCAATATCAGAACTACTGTCAAAATCTTGATTAAAGTTCAGCCAGGGTTGAATTTTGTCCAATGCTACGGTTCCCTCATAACGGCGCCCACCTTTACGTGACAAAGGGGTGTCTTCGACCACAAATCTATCATGTTCGAGCACTTTTATTATACGATAGGGGCCTTGGTATTTGACTACTAATTTTTGTGACTGCCCATCATGTGGAACCTGTCTTTCGATCCTGACTAAATCACCTTCTTTATAACGTCTACCTTCCTTTCTGTTTCTATTATATCGTTCTGCGTCTTTTTGTTGCTGTATTTCCATACGTTTAGCTGCTTCTTCTCTAATTATATTTAAATTATCTGATGCTATTGGGTGTAATGTATCATTTATTACGGGATTGAGTATACCTTGACTACCATGATTGATGTTAAAACCGAACAAAAGTTGAGAAGGGGTTTTGCGTGTAGTTTTATGTATAGTCGTATTTAAACCTATCTGTATATCATGAACATTCTCGTCCCAATTTCTGTCATCTTTTCCATGATTAGACGCCGCTAATGCTTCTGTTATGGTTCTATTGAATCTCTCTACTTGACCATTAGCCCTAGGTGTGGCAACCGCGTTTAGTATGTGCTTTATTCCGTATTTAACAGCGAAGTCTTTAAACGTCTTGCTAGTAAAGCATGAACCTCGATCAGTAATAAGGCGAGTTGGTACCCCGAAGAAACTAATATGATTTTTTAGAATTTTAATGGTTGTTAGTGATTTTGTGTTTTTAACTGGAGTAATATTTATGAATTTAGTGAAACTATCGATTATGACAAGTAGGTAACAATTTCCAACCTTACTTCTTATAAATGGCCCTAAATGGTCTGCGTGGACTGTATGAAATGGTATATTAATTTTTTCTATTGGATGCAAATTACCTTCGCGTTTTCCTCCTGAATTCTTATGGTGGGCACATTCTAAACAAGCAGAGACATATTTCTTTATAAAGCGCCTCATTCGGCTGAACCAATAATTCTTTCGGACACGTTCTAGAGTTTTTTCATAACCGCAATGACCCACATCATCATGATTCCTTTTGACTATTTGCCAACGCACCCCTCTTGGGACGACCCATCTTATCTCGTCACCTATGATGCGATAAACTCTCCCGTTTTTTATCTTATATTGATTGTGCACTTCTACTACATGTGACATTGCTTTATCTTCTAAAATATTTTTGATTCGAGCTATTTCTTCGTCCGCGGATTGGACTGTAGTGATCCAATCATGTTCTGATTCTATTGCCAATATATCTAGAATACGCGACTCTTCCTCATGTACGTTTACTGGGTTACGGCTTAGTGCATCAACGTGCAACATTTTAATACCCGGTCTATATTCAATTTTACAATCGTATTCTTGTAACTGAATCCACCACCTAGCAATTCGCGGAACCAAATCCCTTTTGGTCATTGTTGTTCGTAGAGCATTGCAGTCGGTTTGAATCGTAAATGATATACCAATGAGGTACACTCGAAATCTATTTAGTGACGCTATTACGGCAAGGGTTTCTAGTTCCACTGAGTGGTATTTTTGTTCCTCGGGGGTCGTTTTGCGACTAAAATAGGAAACTGGTTGAAATACGCCGTTATTGTTACGTTGGAGTAAAATACCAGCTAAACCGATTTTGCTAGCGTCAGTGTGTAGTTGAGTTTCTGCATTAGGGTTGTATAAGGCTAAAAGAGGACGCTTGGAAAGTAAATCTTTAATTAGGGAAAATGCTTCTTCCTGGGGTTTATGCCATGCCCAATTATTATTCTTTTTTAATAGATCAGACAATGGGGCTGTTATTATTGAGTAATCTTTTATAAACCTTCTAAAAAAACCAGACAATCCCAGAAATTGACGTAGTTCATGTTGACTCTGTGGTCTTCGGAATTTTGATACTGCATCAGTTTTTAGTGACCCGGGTCTAATACCGTTCGAACTAACCTCGAAACCAAGAAAATCTATCTTATCAAAGAAAAATTTACATTTACTTAACTTTAGCGTAAGGCCACCCCTTCTCAATAAACTTAGTACTTCTCCGAGACGGTTCAGACCTTCATCGAAAGTTTTACATGGTATCAGTATGTCGTCCATATAAACTAGGGCATATTTGATTTTAGCTTCCGACAAAATATTATTCATTGTCCTTTGGAATACGGAAGGCGCGTTAACGAGGCCAAATGGCATACGGTTGTATTCATATTGACCGTCAGGGGTGACAAACGCGGTTTTGGAGCGTGAACTCTCAGCTATTGGTATCTGATAGTAACCCGACGCCAAATCTAGTGAAATGAACATGTTATTACCGGCCAGTAAATCTAATTGATCTTCAATACGTGGAATCGGATAGTGATCTCTTCTAGTTTTGCGATTTAGGGCCCTGTAGTCTACACATAATCTTTTTTCTCCTGTTTTCTTTTGTACTAAAACTATTGGACTGGCATAGGGAGAGCACGATTCGCGAATAATACCACTATCAAGCATATCTTGAATCATATTGCGTACTAGACACCTTTCTGAATATGGAATACGATATGGCCTGTAGACTACTGGGTCTGAATCCTCTAAGTCGATGGTCATTTCGGCCGCATTGGTAAATCCAAGATCTTCAAGACTATTAGAGAAACAATCTTTGTACTCGGTCAAAAGTTTTTGAAGAGCTAGACGATTATCTTTTGTTAGCGCTGGGTTACTGTTCACTGAATCGTTTATTTCGGTTAAGCTTTTTGTGACACTAAAAATATTCAAAGTTAAAGGTATATATATAGATCTTGCCAATAACGAATTTTTTTCAATAATAATGTCCTTATTAGATACATTATATATAAGGAGAGCACATCGATTATTTACTATATTATATTCCCCGGGTAGAAGAAAATATTCTTGACCTAATGGCCCCCTGACAGATCCATTAACAAATACTTTACCATTTAATAAAGAGTGACAAATTACCGGTACAGCGCGCAAATGGTTAATAGGAATTGATAACGTATCACTTGAAAGAAGATGTATCCTTTGGTCAGACTGAACGGTTTGAAAAATTATTTTATCTGGAGTTTTCGTGATGATTATGTTCGGATTCTCCGTGAATGAATGGCCTAGCAACACTGGATATTTTAAAACGTAATCCTCAACTATATAAATATCTATATCGTTTTTAATGTTTTGAACTTCTACAGTTGCAGTTAATAAACCTAAAGGTTTAACAACGTTGGCACCTATACCTCTTAAGATAGGTAGAGGTAAATTTTTTCGAAAAGCTACGTTCAGTAATTTTGCGTCACTTGACCTAATCAGTGTGACCTGGCTTCCTAAGTCAACGTGGCATTTAAATATAATATCATTAATTTTAACATCTATTATATATTTATTGTTTGCTTTATCTTCCATACTGAGTTCAGAAACTTGCTTTTCCGTTTTATCAGAGATATTATTAACTGGTTTAGATATTTGGGAAGTGGTTCTATTCGCAAAACAATCAACAGTTTTATGTCCTAATTTATAACAATTGGTACATTTGAGTACGGGTTTATCACATTTATAGCTTGGATGACCCATCAGTTTGCAATTAAAACATCTTATATTTGGATTGCCGTTTGAAGAATTTAAATGGTTAGATCTTTGATTTATGGGAGTAATTGATCTATTGATTCTGTTTCTCCTAAAGCCGTCATTAGCATCCCTATTAGATCTTACATTAACTGACCTAAAATATTTTAGTACTTGCTCTGGTTCCGAAAATTGTGCTGCCTGAGCTCCTACTCTAATCGCGCGATCATCAATGCCATGAAGTAGGCAGTCTACCGCTTTCCTACCCTCTATTTTACACCGGTTTAGCATATTGATTTTCGCATAATAATAGTGCTCTAGGGATTCACCGTAGTGGACTCGTTTATTCAACATTTCCATGAGAAGTTCAGCATAGTCTTCGCGGCAAGGAAAAGACTCAATAAGCTTACTTTTCCATTCTGACCATGAGTATAATAACGTTGGGAGACCTTGATACCATGACTTGGCAACTCCACATAGTTTTGGAAGAGAATAATGTATTAATTCCTTTTCATCCCACCCGTATATTAGCGCACATTCCTCAACTTTATCAATCCAAGTAAGTATGGATTGTTCCTTGGTCATGGGATCAAACTCCGGGAGCACATTATTGTTAAAAGGTAATTTAGTTTTTTCTGAACTTCTCACGTCCTTAATAATAGATAGTACTTTGTCCAGCATGGCATTTACATTTTGCTTAGACCTTTTGCTACGTTTAGGTTTTGAATGTGTCTGAATGGACATACCTGATGATTCTGACGAACTACTTGGATGTCTTCGCCAGTATTGTACGCGCCTCTTAAATTGTTCACTTATTTTCCTTTGCTTTGCAGGTTCTCTGTAGCTGCAGTCACTTGACGAGTTTACAGATGTCCTTCGTCCTTGGCGCTTTTTCCTTTGTATCCTATCCCGATCCCGATTTAAATTTTTTGACGTACCTGGCTGTTGATTATCGCTCATGTAATGCATGACCAACCCTTTTTCCTGGGCATGTTCATCCTCTATACCCTGGTCACTGTTATTCGCCCGCCCTATTCCTTGGGCGCTTTCTTCTACCTGCCCTGGACCTTGGGCACTATCATTCATCCGCCCTATTCCTTGGGCACTGTCACTCCTCCGCCCTATTCCTTGGGCCATATTATTCCTCTGCCCTATACCTTGGGCAATATTAGTCGTCTGCCCTATACCTTGGGCACTATTAGTCCTCTGCCCTATACCTTGGGCACTATTATTCCTCTGCCCTATACCTTGGGCACTATTAGTCCTCTGCCCTATACCTTGGGCACTATTATTCCTCTGCCCTATACCTTGGGCGCTATTAGTCCTCTGCCCTATACCTTGGGCACTATTATTCCTTCGCCCTATACCTTGGGCACTATCAGTCGTTGGACTGTCACTATGTATATAATCCTCATCAGACCTATGACCTCGGGCCTGGTAATGAGCCATTTCCTAGAACTCAAAAAAAAATAATGCTTAGGCCCGTAAATAATAATTATTCCATTATACAAGAAATAGTCTTACTGAACAAAAAAAACTATTTTACAATCGGAGGTGTAGCTTAAGTACCTACGTACCTATTTATAACCTTGCATGACCATAAATTTATTGAAATGAAATGAAAATAATTTATTGAATCCATTAAAATGTTCAACATCATTTAGATTCAGGCATTTTTTTATTATTTTTTTTTTGTCTACCACCCTGTACACACACATTTCACGTTTATTTAATTTTATTCTATTCCCAAGCCTTGTTATTGTCTAAATATTCCGAAATTTTATAATATGCCTTATTGTATAGATTTTTGCTTGATTATTCAAAGTAAACTCGATTTGAACAAGCGTATCTGAAGTGAGCTTTAAATTACGTATTTGATTTGTATAATTGATATGTAATGCGATTTGCATTTATAGCAAGGAGAAAGAGCGAAAAAAAAAAAAAAAAGTAATTTTTTTTAATAATTATATTTCATGTCAGGTTAGAATATTTGGATGTAAAAAAATATATTTAAAAACTCATTCAATTTTTATTTTATTTATTTATTAAATTTATACATTTAATAATACTAAAACAACAAACTTACTTGTTTGCAGGCGTGAAAGGAAGTTTTGTGTATCCTCTTTCGATCCCGCTTCTGAACTGTTGGGATATGTAATAATTTAAACACTTATTTCTGTAGATATCGTATATTTCTTCCCTTTTTACACACTTTCCAATCAATTTTCCTTATTTTAACGCAGTTAGTATTTCTTGAGATGTTCACTCTTTGAATGTTCACACTTGAATGCCGAGACAAATCAAACTCTCCCTTATATAAAGGCATTTGGAGGTAAAAAAGTAAATAAACTTAAACATTAACCATGTTCCAGGTATTTGTAAAATAATAAATGCAAAACCTCATTTTTAAAAATATGTACCTAGCTTAATATAATTCATATAAACTGAGAAAAGTAAATAAATCAGGAAATATATTTATTAAAATGCAGAAGGCTATCAATAACATTAAAAGTAATTTTACCTACATTATTTTATTAAAACTAACAAATAATACTACTAACATAGGATGACCCTAACACCAGGATTAGCAGGTATAAGAATGAAGGAAAACACGAGCTCGATCCACACACATTCATAACTCCACCAGACCTATAGTGCGCTGGATAAAGTAATCTTTGCTAAATTGATTCTGTAAGTTCTGACAAAAAGTACATTTACAATGCCTGTAATATAAGGAGTAAAGGTTTCTTGGGCTTAAAAACCGTCAGTGTGAAAAAAAGTTATCTAAAAACATTTATTATCGATAATTTTTGCGAACAACTGCCACTTCGTCCCTTAAACACATTGCTGAAATCAAAACAAGTAGTCCGTTAATGTCTGTAATGAAGTTACGCCTGATTAAAGGAAACCACAGATGCTAGTGGCGCTATTAAAAACCCGTGTTTAATTGAGCGCTTGCGTCAGTACATAACGAGATTAAAGACTAAAGACGCTTTGCGTTGGTACAGTTAATTTGTGTTAATGGGAATCAAAGTCGTTGCAAAATTCACACACAGTTCGCACGGCTGGAGGTCGGGTTACGTTGCAATTCTCGTAAAATACCTGCCACATAATACTTTATACTAGGTAGTTCCCAATACGGCGACAAACTTGAGGAATAATGGAAAACCGGGGGTTGACAGGCCCTTAACCTTAGAAAATAAAGAGATATCGTCTACCGATGAAATTTGGCTAAAAATATTCTCAATATGTCCAGTAGTTATTCTGGCTATAATATCCTTCAAACCGGAACACAACAGTGCGTTTACACTGCTGTTGAGCAGGAGAAATATACATTGCTGTGGTCCATACCCAAGTTACCTCTCACATTTGAAAGACCCACCACCTTTCTTTATTTCGGTTCTTGACTACACATAATACATGCACTGCCGAAGCAAGTACTTGACTACATGAAATAAATTTAGAAAATGAGCAATGTTACAGAATAAAATCGTAATATGACCCCCTTTTTCTAAGCCCCAAATCCGTCATTAGTCCGACAGATTAGGTCGGGTAGCGTTATTATACAAACCGATTGTTATTATTAATTATATAACGTTAATAATAATATGTAGGTAAATGGTATGATTTTAAAATCTTAGTAGCATATCATTAAAACCTTTTTCGTGACATTGTTGATTGAGGATTGTGTAGGTTTCTTTGCAATACAAAACTAAAAAGGAAAGAAATAAATTGCGAGATTTCCCAAATTTTATGCAAACGTAAATAAGCTCATGTCTTTTCCAGAAGGGATAGGCAGTAGTGCTACACGGACAGCCACGTTTCTTTTTGGGTGTTCCGTTATAGGTCGTGATCCTATTGCCATAGATAACAGGCACAAATTCCTGACTGGGCTGGTTATAAATAGCAAAATCCAAAAGCACTGCCTGACCCGAGATTCGAACCAGAAACCTCAGTGTTTTAATCGTACCATGGTACAATTACGCTACTGAGGTAGTTACAGTAAACTACGAATTTCCACAAATTGAACTGTAAAATATATTTGGATACATACATACATACTAAGAAGTCGTAATCATATGTTTAATAAAGAAGAGAAGAATTTTTGTTCCCTTGTCAATTATCTACCTATAGTATTTTTCGCTCATTGGGCAAAAACATAAGTTTAGCAAAATAACATTGCAGCTGCGAGTAGTTTTCTATATGTTCTGTTTCAATTTTTCCCGATGATTATTGGGTACCCATATTTTTATTTTTATATTTTGTAAATAGTTTTGCTTAACATATATTAACTGTAATTTTAACACCATATTTGTTAGGTTTCTAATTAATATGTATGAGATAATGGGATATATTAATTCCCGAGAGAGATTAAAATTACTTACTATTTCAATTATGTACACCAAAGTCGTATGTTAAAAAGTAATTAAAAGGTTAATGGGCAACCAAAACAATTTATAGGGTTATTTAATTAAATTAATTTAAAATGAAATACTATAATATGCAATACAGTAATAATATAAGCCTGTAATATAGGCCCCTACTGTGCCGCAAAACGGACTACGAAGTGTAAATAGGTAGAGTGGGCCGAGTGCGGCATGGCGCAGGAGCGGTTCTGGCGAGGATATGGCGTTTTGCCTCAGGTTTCCTGAACCAATCCAATGCACTGAAGAGGACACCGTGAGGTTTTTGGTTGGTAGGGTACGCCGGTGTAGGAATTTGGTAGGGTCTCAACGGTTGCCCAGATGGTAACATCTTCCCCGGGTGGCTCAACGTTGAGTAGTAAGACCGGTTAAACCAACATCACCGCTCCACATCTCCCTCAGGCAGCGGTAGCGATAAATCGTCTATGAAAAAAAGCCTTTACTATGACTAATATAGGCATAGATTTTTATAAACCGTGCTGCGTATAAAACGTAAGTATTTTACTTTTTTTCGGGGATGCATATCTATTCTATCTGAACTACATTGCACTGACCAGTCTGTTTTCAATATGCCACTTTGTTACTACCAATTAGTTCGTTCCATCTGGCGTTAACACAGTCCACATTCAGCGTTTTTTTCGATTGACCCGTTGTTGAGACTGAGGAGTATGAAAAAATTGACTAATATTTGATTAGATGCGATTATGACATCACTTCTCGATTACCCGTCGCTCTGTTCTGGTACTGTTTACTTGTGCAATTTGCCATAGAGTGTTTTGAAACAGCGGACGATTGTGATGCATCCCACGCAGTAATTGTCGATAGCGAATGTATATTTTTACAATTCTTGTCGCGTAACCACGTATAACTTAGTGTGAGGATAGTGTTTCGAAAATATTTACGTACATCACTGAACAAGTTGGCAATTTAAATATTTTAGGAAACATACCTAGAATAATATAGGTACCTATTCAATCATATCGTAATTTCTATGGTATGTAGGTCCACTAACCCGCATTAGGCGAGCGTGGTGGACTATATGGCCTAACCACTCTCAATCGTACTCTCGATTGTAGAGGAGGCCCGTGCCCTGTAGTGGGACGTATATGGGCTGATAAAGAAGAAGAAAGAAGATTCAATCGTAAGCAAAGTGTCTGTACAACTTTTTTTCTCAGTCGTTAACAATCTTGGCAGAGTGGTCTTGATCACCTTCTCAGGTGGCGGCTCGTTTTGAAATCCGTCGCCATTCCTCTCTCACTGGCGCTTTCCTTGTGCACTCATGCAGACCGTTAAGTGCAGCTTTTATTTGATCGGTCCAACATATTGGCGCTCTACCACGTGGTCTAGTCCCATCGTAGAGAAATAAAGGAAACACTTTTACGGGTCTGATTTTCGTGGCTTTCGTGATCTTTTCCTTAGCCCATATTTCCTTCAGCTTGTCCATGGCTGATCTTGAAACATTCATGCGCCGTTTGATCTCATCAACGCATCCTCTATGGTTTGTTATCAGTGCATCAGGTAGATGTACGAATAAACGACATCAAAATTCGCAGTTCTAGTTACCTCTGGCGAATTATTATTAGCTCGATCGAAAGTCATAATCTTCGTCTTACTGTGGTTTATTTTAAGACCAAATTCAAGACTGATTTCTTTTAATCTGCTTAGATTTTTACAACTTACATCAAACCATCAAACTTACAGCAATGTAGAAGCACTGTTGGGTTTCGGATTGAAGAACATTGTAGCTAGAGCAACTACTGGACATATTGAGACTTAACATCTTATGTCTCAGGATGGCGAGCGCAGTGGAACGCCAAGCATTGGTTTGTGATTCGAGGTGTTGTTTGGTTCTGCTACTGTTTATGAGCTGTCGTATCGCTTACCATCAGGTGAACGGCATGCTCGTTTCGCCATTCAGTGGAATAAAAATAAAAAAATTGGGTTAACTCCATGAAAATATTGGATTATGTTGCAATGGAATTTAATAATGATAGTAACCTCAACTCTCGTGCATAATCGTAACCATAGATCCGTTTTTACAATGTACATAGGATCCTTAATTAAAAGCATAAAAGCAATCAAACAATGAGCAGTGACTACGCAAAAAAATTACATAGGTATTCCAAAGAGGTTGACCTCGGGGCGAGTATTGAACCAAGACGACAATAACTTTAGAGAGACAATAACTAGGAGTTAGCGTACTGCGCCATTGCGTCGCAACTAACACCATTCTTATCTACATACATACCCACCTACTATAAGTAAAGACATCGTTAACTTACGAAACGTCAGATAACACTCTTTAAATGCACGGAGTTCAACAGAGGACTGGAGCATGATATTTTTCTATCTATGTCGGTCTACATTTTCTTACAAACGACTCCTACTTACAGCCATATTGTGTAGTAACAGTGTGATCTTTGCTTGGGGTTTGAGCGGCCAGGTCGGCCAGTTCGATTTCAGTTCTCAGAAAATAGCGATAAAACGATTTTGTTGGCACCTTTCGGTTGGACTGTGAAATAATTGCCACTATTTGCACCCCTTATCTTTAAATGCCAGCAACATTATCAAATTGACGGAAATAAATTCATAACCTATAGTTTAATGTTGCTTATTACCAGTAACCATCATAAACCATGAATCATTATCACCTTCTGTATTGCAAAAAATGATACATTTTTTGCGGTCGCTAATTCTAAGCTAAGCTGAACTACGAGTACATACGTTTAACTGTGGTAGTGTTTAGGTCTATTCTTGTTGTGGCTATTTTAAGGAATTTTATAGGTGACCGACCAGCCGTAAACTGTGATGTGTGTCCTTGTGAAAATTTCAATACTGTGTTTCAATCAGAAATTACGTAGATAGTTTTGTTCTATAACATTATCTCAGTTAAGGGCCAGTAAATAAATAATTAATCCTTTATGTATGGTGAAATTATGAACCATAACTTAGTAAATAACATTTGCTTTTTTTCCTTTTAAGCGAGGCGTTACTACATAATATAACATTATCAATATTTATAAGCTACTTAGTCTTGTATTATCTTTTGAAATGTATTCCGCATAAACTTAGGTTAACGAATGAACTTCTATAAATATGCAGTTTAGCCGAGTTGAGCACATACAAACATATTTTAACAGGGCTTCTCGCAAATATTAAACTTAAATAAACCAACGCAATTTTATTACGTTTAGTGTAAACAAAAAACATTTTTAACTATTCAATTAGCAGCTCCGCACACTGGATAGTAGGCTAAAATACATACTATGCGTTTCAAATAAGAATAGGAACGTCAATGACCTTTAGTTGTCAAATATCACACGAAAAGTATGGTTAGCAACAAAAAAAATATTTACGCATCAATTATATTTTTTTTCACATAGTCAAATTCCTGAACATAAATTAACTAAAAAAATTGAAACAATTACAAAATGTTATATGGTCACATAAACAAGAATGTTTAGTCATAAATAGCTTCAAAAAGTATAATTTTTCAACTTTTTATTTACTTCATGTGTAATTATTCGCCAGAAAGTAACTATAACACGACATTATTCATTCATTAATTTTTTTACGAATTGTTAAATATTAAAAATATTATTTTTATTCAACAAAAATATTATTTTAAGAAATCTTGTTTTGCTCACCCTACCTAAATTGTGCGATTTGACAGCTACTACGAACCAATATGGCGCCGGGTCAGTCCTATTCTTAGTTGAACCGCATAGTACACCGATGTCCCAGTTTCGTGAATTTATTTCATGAGCTCAGTCCGCAAGGAATACAAAGCTGACGCGTAGTTTATTGTTGCTCAGGGACAACGAAATATTCAGGAAATTAAATACTTTCGACTTGGGCGGAACTAGCGATCGATCACAATTAATTTCTTAATGGAAGAATAACGTGACCTAAAATTCAGTTGTTATGAATAATTTATGAGAAATCAATCGGTGACCTCATCGAGCCGAAACTATTTGTTTTCTGTAACTATTGACATGAAACTGAAAAAATTACGTGAAAGGTATACATAGGTACTACCTGGTAAGAGACCTGTTGAGTGATAAAATTCTTTGGTTTAATATGTAGATACATATATAAAGGAAATGTATGCAGTTGCTGCAGCAAACATTCCCAGCAATAAAATATAAAGAGTAATGATATTATGTAAATTCTGCCACGAATATATGTTAATATTTATGCATAAAATTAAAAACATTAAATATTCCATTTTTGGAACAATGTCGTATCTACTGTTCACTGTGAAGATAACATCAAATGTTGAAGGTCTCGACAATGGCAATGTTATTGAGACAATAATTGTTAATTTGACTTGGCCATAGAGACCTACACTTTTTTATGTCATTAATGTTACTTACATATAAAATACAGTTTATTAGACCTTATAAATAAACGAATAGTTGATATAATTTCATTGTAATTATAATTGAGACTAAGCTCGCTTTCATTTCTCCCACATCTTTCACAAATCTCCAACAAATGGGGGTTAGTACATAGGACTGCATCCCATGCTGGATGTTATTGGAGGTTTCTTGAAACCTTCACTCCTCTGCCTCTCTCAGTCATCACATTTTGACAGCAGTAAACACCCCTACTGTATCGGCTGCGTAGTTGTACTAGAGTACGGTTACGAAGCTCTCTCTCGAAGTCTCAGATTCGAATCTCGGGTTGGGCAAACTCATACTGGGTTTTTCAATTCATTATCAGCCCAAAATCAGGAATTTGTGCCCGATATGGCGATAGGCTCGCCACCTATCACATTGCGGGACGGAACATACAAGGCGAAATGTGGCACCTCTGCGAACCCCTTCTGCGAAAAAGGCGTGGGTTTATGTATGTATGTATGTAAACACCCGTAACACCTAGTAATCAAAACGCGTTGATTGTTGAGGAGTGATAGTTTATTAAGCCTCTACTAATTAAACAAAACACAATACTCAGGTGTTATTTGTTTTATGTGTCTATCCTTCTAGATCGAACCTGTTTATTCTTATTTGGCTTAATACCTGTGGTGTTCCAGGACAGCTGAGACAATGGAATAAAACAATGACGATCCTACTTTACGACTACTGTGAGTTGGAGGAGAGGACAAACCGACGTCTCAAGGTTTGGAAAGGTGAGAAATTGATCAACTTCACGCAACGTAGCTGAAGGAACTTATTTATTATGTTCTATGATGTTATCAGAAATTACTTTACACATTTCGCATCACCATAGGTAGGTTTCTATTTTATTATGTTGTTAACTTTCATAATTTCAAAGAATTCTAAATTAATCAGCTAAATATATCATAAATCTTGTCACACATATATGTTTCAGTGGACTAAAATTTAATCTAGATCTTTATCCACTTTCCGTTTTTTGTGGGATTTACAACCAGTCAGTTTAAGCATTGCAACCATATCAAAATAAGATCATTAACCAGCACGATAAGCTTTGCATGATATATTGCATTGCATTTGTATCGCGAAAATTATTTAAATTTGTATATCACCGCGAAATAGTTTAGCTTCATCGAGAATATTTTTATTAGTAATGCAAACATCTTATTAGAACCTGTTCTAAACCGTTATGTTTTTGCGTCTCTACCTAATTAGGCACCTATTATTTGTATATCGAAATGAACTCGTTATTATTAAAACTTACAAAAGGGATAGAAGGATATTAATTGAGTGTATTTAATTAACTTCATAATATGCACTTGTCAGGACTCAGGACAGGAAGGTCATTATCGTACTTCAACGTTTATCAGTAATGTGTCATTGTAACCTCGGGCGTTTGCTAAAACCACTCCTTTTAGAGGCCAGACGGTTAAGCGTCATTTGGCATTGGGCCCGAAGGCACGACCCGAGTCTCAAACGACATCTTGTTGATTGAATAATAAAACTTCCGAAATGCCTGTTTAACCATGGTGTTTTACGATGAAACCTTGTATTCATAACACATGACGCATTCTATTCTTGGTTATTTATAGAAAAGTATTCCAAGCAAGTTTCCCTGGAGTGTTTAATCATACTGTGTACCTGATAGTCGATAAAACTTGTGTTGTGAATGCATCTAATATCGAGTAAATGAGTGATGAAGTCCATATTATTTATACTCTGCTTGAAAAGTAAGACATGCTGATATGGTTTCTGGATTTTCACAAACATTACACGTTAACTGATTGATAAATTTAAAAAGCTACATACCTACATACATTTTCGACTGATTTATGTTAAATAAATAAATACCAGAGGAAAAGGGGATATGCAATGGAAAGGCAATGTTATTTTAAATAAATAAATTGGTATATCGAAAATTATAATGATCTATGTTTTTCAGTTTGGCATCTGCTATTATTCGTTTTCGCCGCAATATTTGGAATCGCCAACTATGTATTTCTACAGAATGCTATGGAATTGGTTGACGACAACTGCATACTTTTCCCAAGGGAACTGGAGTTTCGAATGGTTGATTTGACAGGATATCAGGCAAATGAGGTAAACGAGACCGCATTTAGCGCAGGAAATGCAACAATTACGACTGAAAGTGCTCAAGCTAGTGACGCCGTCCCTTCCAATTCTATTGAAAATGCCAATGCCAAAACGGTTACAAAAAGAGATACAACACCACGAAATGGTGAAACACATGCACCCGAAGTTGCAACTGTTTACGTTAACACCACTGGTAAGTTTGGACTTCCTTTTTCTTTTTTTGAAAAGCAAACATATAATACAGTGAACGGTCGATTAAATGAAACTCCCAAATATAATTTTAGTTAAAGATTACTATATTACTGAAAATTACCCGCGTTTGAAACTCAGTGACCAGAAATTCCAGAAAATTTTTATTTTCAAAAACTGTTACAATAGATTTAGTAATACTATATTAGAATTGCTATATCTACTATTTTTGTCGATGCATGTAACTATTTATTGTAAGTAAATAGTGTCACTACATTAGCGCTGATAAATTCAATTTGCATATTTCATGTCACTGTTTGATTTATTAATATGTAAAATTCATAAATGAATGTTAATTGCTGTAGGAGGAGAGGAAAGTTTCTGGACGATGCTACAATACACATATCTGTTACTTTCGTAATAAGAAGAGCACACAAAAACAGTTTGTTGTTAGCTGATGTTTATGTGTGAATTGTGAATAAAAGTAACTTCTTTCCGATGTGATAACAAATACAATACTTATTTGTTTATTTGAAAAGATTAGTTATGTGTGGACCCCTTAGAACAACAGCAACATAGACAAAGGCAATGAACATGTCCTACATGGAGTTGTTTTAATTTAGCGGACTCCTTTTTGTTTTAATGTGTATGCGTGTCTTAAATACTTGTAAAATCATCCGAAACTATTTTATGTGTTCATTTTTGTGTTGGTATTAACGTGAGATAACAAATAATAATCCTACATAATATATTTTTTTTACGTAAGATATATTGCTATTGCTTTTTGAATTATACCTAGTTGAAATGTGAACAGGTAATAAAACCCATCACCTAATGCTGGACACAACGAGGTCGCTTTTTGAAGAGAACACTAACTGTCAGTTTGCGGAGTACATGCCCATCTTGTCCACAATATTCGCTGCCGTGTGGATCACCTTGTTCACAATGTGTCCTGGTGGAGGCCATGCTAGGACTGGGTAAGTACAAATTAAGCTCATAAGCTTTTGGAAACATCAAGGCTCTTTTTATCACCATGAAATTGAAGACTATCAATCACAGAAATTATTACGTAGGCGTCATTCTCTGCTTTACAGTTTATATTGACTGTAATCTTGAGAGTGGAGTGTGGAGATTTTAGCCTCAATCCTTCTTGTAATGTCTTCGTATTTAATTTTATAAGGGCGTCTTTCAAAGTATGGTTGAGTAACATTTGGCACGGATACGCTTTAAAACATGAGTCCCTCGTGACAAAATCTCGTGACGATGTGTAAAGAATTCGGCCAACACATTAATTCGTCGGTTTTTAAATAGAAGTAAACTTATTGAAGGGAAATATATCTGTCACGAGATCCATTTCCTGTGTATTCGACATAGAAATAGCGACTAACGCTAAACGCATACACGATGTTTCGCTCACGACCAGTGACGAATTAAGCCAGCTTGGGGCTCCTAGCCCAATGTAGCGCCGCGTCGCGCCGGGTCCTTGCTTTCCTGACAAGTAGAAAAAGGCTCTAACCTTCGACTATGTTTAAATAAATGAAACAATTGAATAAAGTACTTAAGCTGAACTTCCTTATATTTAGTCTCTTTTTTCCCACAGACTTCCTCAACCGTGGCGGATACTGGCGCCCGCTCTACTGTTTTCGCTAGTAATGGTCGGCCTGACGGGACACAGCTTCACCACAACAAACCGAGGACTCCACGCATTCTGCGAACAATTCTTCGAGCTTACTAATAGTACAACGTTAGTCAACAATCCTTTATTTTTTTATTTCATTACGCTATCCGACGTACCTACGTACCTCTTAACGTAACTTCCCAAAGGAATACTTTATATCTCCTTAACGAAAATTGTCATTGCTCTGTATTTTTGTAGACGCCATAAAACATGTTATTCTTATTCATTTTATCATAATGTTCTGATAAAGAACTTACCAGTACCTATTATAATTTTAAATTCCCTTGTGATGAAAATCATCTTGAAACATGTGTTCAATTTCATCCCACAGCTGCTCATCTGCTAATGCGTACTTAGAGCGTGGATGGAACGCCACGTGGGGCATCGGTGGTCGTATAGCAGCCACGCGAGCCGCCAGCGCGGCAGTGTGGGCCAGCTGGGCCTGCGCGGCCGCGCTGCTCCTCGCCCGGTGTCTGGCGGCACCCGACTTCCAAGTCAAACGCGTTGGAGTATACGTCACTTACGATCCGCAGAAGGTAAGGGAGATGATTTTTTATTGTGTGCCAGTTTAAAAAGTTTTTTCCATAATACTTTATTGCTTCATTGTGGCTAAAAATACTATTTATTTATCTTCTCATAAGTCGTTTGGATGGCCTCATCTGTAGAAGGCGAATTTTTACATCCACTTTTACTACTTGTGAGATTCATTTCAAATCTATGATTATAATTCAAATAAAAAAAAACATATAGTTCTCGGGGGCTTATGATCTTTACTGCGCAAGTTCATACATTTGAATGAGGATAAACTTTTTACAAATTGTATAGGTACCTACTTTCACGCTATCTACTTTTGCAAACAACAGTGTTGCGCAACAGTTTATTTGCTTGATAGCGACTGATAACCTATATTTTATTGCATTGTTTTATATGATTAAAAATATTTAATATTCAGGCACCCAAAATACAAGCATTGTGCTTAGTTTGGGGCCACAGACTCTTAAATTAGTTATAGTGCTAAGTTACATTTGATAATTGTCCTGATTAGCTATTAAGGCAAAATATTGTAACGCAGTTTAAAATAAATTTTATTATTATTTTTATTATTATTTGTTTACAGAAAATTACGCCGTACCTCAAAAAGTCGCCGAGGAACAGAAAACGTTCAAATGCCAGTTCGCCAACGAAGAGGGACAATCTGTCGGTAAAATCTGAGCCCACAATTACTACGGAGTTGGTGACTGTATCAGTGGAACAAGGTCAAGACTCAGTTCCCACATCATTGATGGCCACCCCAGTGAAGAGTCAACGTAATTCGGATCTTATTGAGATGACGTATAATCCGCAAGAACGTATAAAAGAAGAGGAGTGATAAACATTTTAAAATTTAACAAGTGTCCTCTTCGTAAACATAGCTTCCGAATCATGAATTCGTGTGACTCTATTTTGTCATCGCTATATTCAAGCGTCTAGCAATTGCTTGCTAAATGCAAATCAACTTTGCAATTCAGAGATATGGAATAGGCTTAGCATTAAAATCAAAGCTCCAAATATTTAATGTGTCAATGTTGCAACAATGCTACAATTTATATTTGTGGGTTCTGTGAAAGGACACCTACTGGCTACAATTATTATTAGTAATAAAAAAAATGTGCTGACTTGCTGCAAGCTCAAATATATAATGAGGATTATCTCAAACACATCTTTCTCAATGTTTATTATACCTACTTAAATACTTAAGTATAGTGATTTTACTGTTACAATATAATTTATAATGCTTGATTGGTGTATAAGATCGGATTTATATTAAATATTGTTAAATCGACATTATTTTTTATTTTTAGTAAACTAATAAAGAACAATTCGATGTTATTAACATTCATTGGCTTTTATTTATCGTAATAACTATTCACTAAAAAGTAGGCTCAACTTATTTAATTTAGAAAGAAAAGTGTATGTGTATCCTTTTCCAGACAGAAAGTTCCCGAATTGGATCAAAAATACAACGGGACTTATAATTGTGCTGGAGGTATTCAAACAGTAAAAAACAACAAAGCTTGCGAATACGTGAGGTTTTCACTTTTGAAATAAATAATTTTAAAAGTGTATCTGGAATTCACACACAGAAGAAGACTAAGGCAGAAGAGAAACTTTAGTAAAGTAGCTTATGAGATGAGAAAAAGAGTACTTAGGGTAATTTAAAGGTTTATTTTTTTTTTTTAATATTCTAACCAAACTCAAAAAATTGCTTCTATATGGTCACAGAATTGATTCCATAATATTCTTACTGAGTAGTATAATGCAATTGCGGGTAGATATACTGGTGGTAGGTCTCTTTATGTGAGAGACAATCTGAGTAGCTACTACCCATGTAGTACCACGTGTCTATTTCTCCCGTCAAACAGCACTGCAAATGCATGTGTTTGGGTTTGAAAGATATTGTAGCCAGCATAACTACTGGACATAAATGAGACTTAACGGCATATGTCTCAAGATGGCGAGCGCAGTGGCATGCCGAGCATTTTTTTTGTATTTCAAAGTGCTGTTTGATTTTGCTACTGTACATGAGCAGTCGTATCGCTGACCATGAAGTGAATGGCATGCTCGTCTCGCTATTAACAGTAATAAAAAAATATACGTACATAAGTTATATACAGGGACAGTTATATAGCATGACTGTTACCCAAGACACTGTATAATTGTGGTGGTTTTTTTTCATTGCAATGAATGGCGTGATAGACATGCCGACTGTCGTTAATCTGATGGTAAGCGATAGGACCACTCATGAACAGTACCTAAAGCAAACAACACTTTCTACTGCGCTCGCCATCCTGAGACTTAAGATGTTAAGTCTCATTCAGTAGTTACTCTGGCTACAATATCCTTCAAACCGAAACACAACAGTGCATTTACACTGCTGTTATTTCGATATTACAACTATGCTAAAGAAGTATCACTTAAAATATAATCTTGACCCCGCACTAACCCATAAGTCTTCAAGGGTCACGGATGGTCAAGGTATAAAAAAAACATACAGTCGAATTGAGAAACTCCTTTTTTTTGAAGTCGATTAAAAATGGTATAAAACCACAGCAAGTGAATGGCACGCTGGTATCGCCATTAATAGCTATAAAAAAATAACGCATATGTTTCCGCAGGTTAAGTTTAAATAGGAATAAGAAAAGCCGAAAATACCATGATTTAATTATGTCAATATATTTAATGCATATTTAATGGCATACAGGCATTGTTGGTCTTCGTTTGGTGTCTTTGCCTTATTTTTTTAAATGGCAATTATTGAGTGATATGCCAATGTCAAGTTTCAGCTGTCAAGAAGCTTATACCCAAATGGAGATTGTATTCCGTATATAAAAGTGAAGCACAAAAATTTTACCTTAAATGACGTCGCTGTTATCTTCTATCCTTTTCTATCGAGTGACAATGAATGAACA
The DNA here is from genome assembly GCA_023078785.2 of Hyles euphorbiae. Lineage (NCBI taxonomy): Eukaryota > Metazoa > Arthropoda > Insecta > Lepidoptera > Sphingidae > Hyles > Hyles euphorbiae. The sequence goes on from CM041053.1 coordinate 6,427,887, forward strand.
TAATGTCATTTTCATTCATTGTCACTCTAAAGAAAAGGATAGAAGATAACAGCGACGTCATTCAAGGTCAAATTTTTGTGCTTCAGTGTTTTATACGGAATGCAATCTCCATTTGGGTATAAGCTTCTTGTTCAGCTGTTGTAAATTTGACAGATAACGACTGTCAATAAAAATTTAGCTGTAATATGCGTTTCAAATAAGAATAGGAACGTCAATGACCTTTAGTTGTCAAATATCACACGAAAAGTATGGTTAGCAACAAAAAAATATTTACGCATCAATTATATATTTTTTTCACATAATCAAATTCTTGAACATAAATTAACTAAATAAATTGAAACAATTACAAAATGTTATATGGGCACATAAACAATAATGTTTAGTCATAAATAGCTTAAAAATGTATATTTTTTGAATTTGTTATTTACTTCATATGCGCCAGAGAGTAACTATAACACGACATTATTCATTCATAATTTTTTTTACGAATTATTAAATATTAAAAATATTATTTTTATTCAACAAAAATATTATTTTAAGGAATCTTGTTTTGCTCACCCTACCTAAATTGTGCGATTTGACAGCTACTACTTTCTAATTGGTCTGTGGCTACTACGAACCAATATGACGCAGGGTCAGTCCTATTCTTACTTGAACCGCATAGTACCGATTGTTTATACAGAACGAAATAAAATTGTGATGTGTATAAATTATCCTATTAATTAGCTAGATTCGAGGAAATTTTAATAATGATATATCAGGTAAAAAGATTTTTATTCAAGCATCGTTTTATTAATCAATTTCTGCGGTATGTACACAGTGAACAGCCATCAGCGAAGACTCTTTTTCCTTTAAAAAATCGCGCATTACTTAAAATTACTGGTGAAGATGCAGGAGTATTTTTACAAGGTCTCATTACTAACGACATGCGACATTTCGAGGAAGGTGCCAAGTCAATGTACACTATGTTTTTAAATAATAAAGGTAGAGTATTGTATGATACCTTGATTCATAAATGGGACCGAGAAGATTCCTTTGTAATTGAGTGCGATAAAAGCATCATAACCTCTCTACAAAAACATCTCAAATTGTACAAATTGAAACGACATATTGATATTGTAGACCAGAGCAATGAATTAAAAGTGCATGTTTTGATCTCAAACCTTCCTGATGAATCTATCGAATTAGAAAAAGATATAAAATTATACAAAGATCCTCGACTCACAGACCTGGGGTGTAGAGTTATAACAGCAGCACCAGTTCCTGATGCTAAAATAGCTGAAATTATTGGTCAAGATGTAGTACTCAAAGAAAATGAAGATGAATACAAATATCTCAGATATAAGTTAGGAGTTGGTGAAGGAGCTGATGATTTAGCTCCTGGTACAACTTTCCCTTTAGAAGTAAATTGTGATTACCTGCATGGTGTGAGTTTCCACAAAGGCTGCTACATTGGACAAGAATTGACAGCTCGAGTGCATCATACTGGTGTTGTGAGGAAAAGAATTATGCCTCTCAAATTTACTGATGCAGTTAGTGGAGGATTAGAGAAAGATTCTATGATATCAGCACCTGACAACCCAAAATCTAACTTAGGAAAGCTAAAGGGATATGTACATGATTATGGGCTAGGTTTAGTTAGGATAAAAGAAGCAATGGAAGCAAAAGCACTGACTATTGGAAAATACACAGTAGAAGTGATAAAGCCTAATTGGTGGCCTATTGAAGCTCCCAAAGATAAACAGCCTTTAGCAAAGGCAGAATAAAATATTGTGTAGGTATTGAATTTGTATGTAACAATTGTTTTTCAATAATTATGAGAAAAATGTTAACCTGCATATTTGTCATTAATATCAGTATTATTACCACAGTGAAATTCTCGGTTTAGTTAAATTTTGATGAATTCTACCTCCCTATGTGTTGATGGAATTATGATGATGTTAGATATACTATAAAAACATTGTTTATTTTTTATAATAAATTCTATACCACATTTTACCTGGACTAAATGGTTGTTTATTCCCTTAAATTTTTTACAGTGAACAATGGAGGAAACAAAATCAGAAGTGGAACAAAAACCAAAGGAAGTAATAAAAGAAAAAGAGGAGCCTGTACATATAATTTATGATTTTAAATGTTCATCTTGCAGCCTAGACGAAAAAGCTCATTATAAAGGCACAAAGCCGCCATTTTCACGCAATCTCGTGCTTAAGTACCCAAGCTATGTGATGAAGGATCCTTTTAGTCCGCAGGGCAAAGGCGAGATACTAGTCCTTGGTGGAGACTGTTCCGAGTGTGACAGACCAGTGTGCATCAGCAAAGATTGTAGTTTATTTTACAAGAAAATGTATTGTTTGGACTGTGTACAAAAATGTATTGAAATGTTTCCTGTAGAAATTAAATTAAAAATAGCACAAATAAAGAAGAAAACTTAATTTTGTTTAATTTTCTGAACATTTATCTTAATTAAATTTTCACTGGGGAGATAGTAAATAAAAATTCGGCATTATAAAATACTGTTTACTTTGGCTTTCCAGTCCGATTTACAGTATTTTCAATTAATTTTTTCACAAATTATATTCAATAACACAGTTTTATCCGAGCGAAACTCTAGTTTCTGTAACTTAAATGTAATTATAATACACAAGTAAAATATATTTATTACAAGCCATACACTGAAAGGGCACGCGCGACGCCACGCGGCGGCGCGCGGCTGCACTCCGCCACACTTCATAAAAAACTTATATCTTAAAATTAACAAAAGGATAATTACAGCACAATTATATTAAAATGTAGGTATATATTAATAAGCTCTAAATCAGGACAAAATTAAATACAATTTTTGTCTCACAAACCCAGTCACTCCATACTGATAGCACCACATTATGTCCATAACCCTTTTACAAAATCCAGTGACTGACTTCAACACACAACAAAACTTATCAAATTTAAAACAAAAGTCAAATGTTTATTTAATAACAATTACACGAATTATGTAGAAATCATTACGACATTGAAACGTCCCCTTAGTGATTAAATTCGTAGTAAGTTTAATATTATTGCTTTTTCATTGTGAAATTCCACATGCTATTATTGAAAACTACGTAGTGGCATGCGTGTCGAAATAGAATATTCGAGAAATATTACAATTAGAGTCTATTGTGTGAATCACGAACAACATTTAAAAGTTTACATCGACAACATATCCTATATCCACGTGTTTGTGATGGATGGCGTGACGCTGTGGGGTGCCCCGAGCCCGACTCGCTACAAACATACAAAATGGACAGGATCGGACAATCACCAAGTGAATTCTCATTATATACAGTTCTTCTAATAAATTTCCACATGCACACTTACACTTGTCGTATTTTATAATTACGATATCACCTAACAACTTGGGCAGTGAATTTACTTAGCATCGACAGTTCGAGCGTCCGGCCAAACGTCGAAATTCAATAGAAATGTGTTTCTATTATGCTACACCGATGAACAATTATGCAAAGGAGTTTCACTAAGGTCGAAAGAGGGAAGAAGCAGATAGATTGTAATGTATCTAACGTTCATACTGGCCTAATATTTAAGGTTCGCAAATCAAAGTACGCGCCTTGGACGGGTGATACCTTCGAATTCTTTTAACATTTCACTATGTTCAGACTTTTCCATAAGCAGGGTGGAGAAATACAATTTTAAACCATTCACCTATGTAATCATATTCTCACATAAAAATTATAAAAACTCTCACAGCCTAAACGTAATTTTGAAAGTTCATAATAAAAAAACACATTCAACAACAGAATTTAAAATTTAGCGACAGTCTTACACGTACCTATAATATAGCTATATCACTAAAGAAATGCCTAAGGTGAGTTAAAAGCGGCGCTTCCTCCACATAAAACAAATACGACGAATTATTGATAGCCTTCACTATCTAATAGCATAGTTGCCAAATACACAATTATGATTTTCTTAAAGATATTTTCCTCGCACGACAATATATTGTACATGTTTAGTCGCCGTCGAGACACCACAAATATACATTCTTAATTTCAAAAATCAATTGTATCATTTTCTAAAGCGACCCAACATTTTTATACTTATTAAAAATAAATTAGTTATTAATTTCATAACTAGCATGTCAACATTTTCAAGGAAAATGAAAACACTTTCAAAGAAAATGTTACAAAAAATATATTTGAAATTTTAACAAAATCTGTGTATCAAAATATAGAACAAATTCAAGGATAAACAAAGCAACCATTTATAAGAAACCAAAATATCCCAACACAGAGTTATTGCAGTTATCAGGGATGTTATGGATGTGAAATTTCAGATCAAAATGTGATTTTAAGAACAATGTTACAAGAGATTCAGTTAGATATCGGATAGTTTCAGTTATACATATGAACTTTTTTGTTAACAGGGCATTTGCCTTGAATTCAATCTTGTCAAAACAGTAATAAACTAATTTCTAAGTTTTAGTATTTTAAAACAAATAGAATGAGACCCATGTAGACATATTACCATCTCATTCCCACATGCATTGAAAAATTAAGAATAATTTCGTAACTAGTTTTATTTTGCATCCCTATTCATTTACTCCCACTGCGAGAATTAAAACGTTTGTAACTTGTTTAATTCTACATTCATTTTTTATTGTTAGCTAGATGTTGAATGCCTTTTGATAAATGCAATAAAAAAATGGTCAAATCAAAGTCAAATACCCTATTGTAAAAGGAAAATACATATACATTAGACGTAAAACCCATAAGAGTAATAACGTGTTATGGCCTCATTTAAACTCTAATGGGCAGACCCCTATATTAAAATGTATGTGATACCTTGGGTCGCGTTAACAGCGTTCCATAACATCCCTGGTAATGAATAAAAATTGCTGCGTTTCCATATTACATGGAAAAGGTCTGACGTAAGAACGATTCATAAATTAGTATCCTTGAGGAATATACTAAAGCGGACATAACGAACGTGTACGCACGTGTTAGCCACACAACTACTGAAGCGAGAGAAAAGAGTGACAGAGAGAGCAACAGTAGTTTTTTGCCATCTCCGCTCTAGTATCTCAATGATAATAACATTTATCCTTCCCGAGTTTTTATGACGCCACAAATCAAATATGTTTTTTATTTTACTTAAAAACGAGCTACCTAGGTTTCTGACTCAGTCTAGGGCCAGTTGATTAAGGTTCGCTATTATGCCATTTCTGAACCTTTCGAAACAGTAGTAAAATATTGAGACAATCAAAAAATGGTTTTCCATTGAATGAATGTCATGTCGTAGACAGATTGTAAAATACATTAAAAAGCTTTCATTTTTATAATTACTTGAGATCGGACGCATATTAATTTATGTATTTGTACTGGCTATAGATTACAACCCGCCGACCCGCACTCGACCAGCGTGGTGGACTATGTGGCCTAACCCTTCACAGTCGTACTTTCGGTTGTAGAGACTCGTGCCCTGCAGTGGGACTTATATGGGCTGATACAGATGTAATGTAACACATGATGGTAGGCATTTATATGTATACTCGGAAATCGAATCCGAGATCAAAAATGTAAACAAACAAATGTCATTGTAAAAGTGACATTTCAGGGTTATGAAACATTTTCTCAAAAATATATTGGGTATAATTTGATTACTGTTTGCGAGTACTATGTTTTATATATTTATATTTATTTTTGAATTTTGAACATTTTGAATGTTTTATTATGCCTGTCGACGTGACCCTAGACTTGGGCCCAAACAAATTCTAATGGGTTTAACTCACAGTGATTTTCAAAGATCATAGTGCGTTCGGCTAGGAACACGAGCGCCCGAATCTTAGGAACAAAATAGAACAAAAACTTAACAGAAAACGTGAAACCAGCATCACGGCGACGTAACTTTATCACATGATGCACATTCATTAAGTTAAGCAACTAAATGAAATAAAGGGAGGTGTCGCGGGCGTCAAAGCGACGTATTTGTAGTTAAGGAGACGAAATTTAAAAAAAGTTTTATTTCAGTGGCCTAAGATTACGAATTTCTGCATGATACCTGTAGCATAAAATATTTTCGTACCATTTTTTTCACATACTTAAAAAAGAAGTTGAAATTGTAGTTTATGTAAATATTATACCAAATAATTTTTATTTGGCTTTGTTTTATACTTATTTAACGAATGAGAATAATTCCAACCTGTTTTTTTAACGGTTGTGAACAAACTACCATGACAAATTATTTTATTGTAGTGGTAACACTTTAGTTTACATTTTTGATCTCGGATTCCATTTCCAAGTATAGATTATGAATCTACAAGAGATCACAATCATTAGAATTATTTTAGAAGGTTTTAGTAAAATGGATTGGACAAGATTAGTTTCTTATAAATTTTAACACATCCACGACGGAAATAAATTAAACTATATACGCTTAATGGTTAGGTACCTACTCGTTTTTATTATCACGACCACATTTCATTATTTAAAGTTTAGGAACTTTAACGAAATGACGTTGCGTGGTCTGACGTTTATTGTCTACAGTAATAGTGGATATGGATGTGTTAAAGGTCTTTAAATTTTAAATTAATATATAAATTAAATAGATAACATAAAAAATACATCAAAAAATGCAAATATGTGCCCGGTCTCAGTAAACAATTGTCTACAATCGGTCTAGGACACTATGTGCAATATTTTACTCATTTATTTCATGTGCAATTCGTCCGCGGTGTGAATACAGTCCGCATTATTACATATTTATTAAAACATTGACTGCGGCGCCAAACGAAAGTACTGTCCATCCCAGAAGCTCATATTAAGTAGGTAAATAATGAAATACTGTGTGTGATAACAATACATGCGTTGCCCGTAAAAACACATTATGTGTGTGCGCCGCAGTCAAAGTGTTAATATTTATTTATTTATTTTTTTCACTATTTTTTTGCGTTTAGTTTTCGCTTTAATTTATGGACTGTAAACTCAGCGCTGACAAAACATATAATACAAAGAAAATATTTGAGTGCAGACTACTACGTAGTCCAAGAACTAATATAGCGAAATTGAGAACACTAGTGATGTATATTGGAATGTACACATGTCGATGACAAGGGACCAGTACAATCTACATGAAACATACAAACGTCAGTTGAGCGAGAAACTTACGCTAAATGACCGTGTTTAGTTGTGGGTGATGGTGCGAGTGCACACACTATGACGTAGGCACATCGTGATCACACACTTGTGTGTGTAATCAAAATACTTCCTATAGACAAAATTGCTTCACATTTGGACAATTACCGAGAAATCATGAAGACCAATATGTATCCGGCCACCGGGAGCATTCATAAGATATATGAATAGTGCGGAATAGAGCATTATATTTAAAATTACACAGGACATGCGTACTAAAAAACTGTATGAAAAATATGCAACCATTATTTACGAATAAAAATCTGCTTTAAATAACCGTCTCAATAACTCTGCAGTCTACATACAATTAAATCATTTATGTCACTAAAAGTATTGTGATATCGATACATTAAAACATCAGCCGGATCGAGGTCAATGTAAAAAATAAAATTACGATTACGAGAATACCGACAAGTATGCGACATCGACGATATCGTCGCGCGGGGTACACTATATATTTCAAAACATTTACATGGCTCACGCGACGGAGTAAAACAATACTGTACGTCCATACGACAGCAGCACTCGGCAGGAGCGGGCGGGCGTGGCGGCCGCGCGGCGGCTCGCCCTACCCGTCGGCCGCGTGGTGCTGCGCCGTGGCCAGCAGCGCCTGCAGCGCGTGCGCCAGGTGCGTGCGGTAGTCCGCGCGCGGCGCCGCCTCCTCCGCCACCTCCTCGTCCGCCGACGCCGCCGCCTCCTCGGCCGCCTCCTCCGCCTCGCTGCCCTCCGGCGTGTGGCACCGGCTCACCTCCGCGACGCACGATACCGACTCGGATCCTTCCGGCTCGGAGTTCTCCTCCTCTGTACACACCGATGCACGTTCAAATTGAGAATATAATCTAGCAGAGTGAACACGTCGAGTGACGTAGTTAGTAAGAGAGCATGTGTATATTACCGGAGGCGTTGTGCAGCCTCTGCTGCGCGGCGTGTGCGGCGCGGACGGCGAGGCGCGCGGCGGCGGGGGACAGGCGCGCGCGCGCCGCCACCAGCGCCAGCGCGCGCGCGCCGCCCAGCAGCGAGCGCAGCGGGGAGCGCGCCGCCGCGCCGCACACCTCCTCCGCCAGCGCCTCCGCCGCGCCCGCCGCGCCGCCCGCGCACCCCGCGCCGCCCCCGCCCACCACGCCGCCGCCCATCTGCGAACGAGACGCCTCGTGTTCACTACCGACCTCTTTGTTAACCACACGTGCACTCTTCGCAACGACACGCACTTTAGGATAGTAATGCTGCATGAACTCGTAAATCGCAGGATCCTCCAGGGACTCCCGCTCGTCCAGTAGAATCGCGTCCATGTACTCGGTGACTACGGTGCATTCCAACAGCATCTCTTCGAGCTTCGAGTCCGCCTGGGAAAGAAAAATTAAATTAAAATTAATATACATGCATGACAATTTGAATGTTCTGCATTTTACAATATATCAATGAAATATTAGTATAAAAATAGGCACCGGTGAGTTGGCCACGTCTCGCCAGAAGGCCGCGAAATAGTTGAACCGCAGCGGCACCGCCTCGAGCGCGCACAGTGCCGACAACAGCACCAGCTGCTCCGACATGCAGCGCTGACTGCGCGCCACGCGGCAACACGTGTCTGCAGGGGGCAGCCCAATATATTATCATTATTTTCATTCAATAAAACAGATGAGATTACAAATTGGAACTAGAACTGGTCGGTAACGGACCGATAAACTTGTGATAGGGTCGGTATGCGGAGGCGAGCGGCTGCGGCGGGTGCGAGTGGTGCGCGTGGTGCGGCGCGTGCGGGCGCGAGCCGCATACGTGCGCGCGCGAGCGAGGCGACGTGCGCGGCCCCGGCGGCGCCGCCCCCGCGCCCGCGCCCCGCGCACCCGCCGCCAGCGGCACCAGCGCGCCCAGCGCCGCGCTTCCGCCGATCAGCACTAGTTCACGCAGCACGCCTGCAAACACGACACGTTAGCAAGTGATGAAACTATATGACCGCGTGAATATGTGTAGTGGTGCGTGTAGTACCGTATGCGGCGTCGCGCAGGTGGTTGAATCGGTGGTGCAGGTTGAGCATGGCGAGCAGGCGGCGCGCGCACTCCGGCCAGTCCTTGCAGGCGAGCAGCAGCGCGCGCGCCTCCTTGGCGTCGCGGCGCGTGCGCAGCGTGCGGCACAGCGCGCGCGCCCAGCGCAGCGCCGACGCCAGCTCCGAGCGCACCGCGCCGCCGCCGCCCGCGCCGCCCTCCACGTACACCGCGTGCAGGCTGTGCAGCGCCTGCACAAACACGCGCGTCACTACTGCTGCTCCACAATCAACCGCTCTAATCACTCGTTATCGACTCACCTCGAAAGTCATCTGCAGCCCTCCGTTGTATACGACGTACAGCCGGTCGTCTTCGTTTTCTACCAATGTGCAGAAAGCGGATATGAGTGTGGTCCAACACGTCCTTCCGTTTAATCCTGCGCGAATATTGAGTGAAACAGATGTAAATGTTTAGATATAACTATGTTCGTCCCGTGCTTGCGACGCGCGTGTCCGACGAATTTTATAATTCCCTGCGGGCATTAACAGACTTGACCTAAACCAGATCCGCGAGGTCGTATCTAAACATTCAAAATGTTGAACGTGAATTATAATTGACAATTTAAATTGACATCAACACGGATTCGCACAAGCGTGACTAATCGGTGCTGATGTTAAGTTGAAGGCTTTCGGTAGAGTGTGTGTGCGTGGCGTACCCTGCAGGTATGCGGAGAGCGTACTGCGCCTGAAGGCGGCGGCTTCCTTGCCGTCGGGCGTGTCTCCGCCGCTGGTGGTGCCGTTGGCGTTGCAGCTGCTGTTGGTGGTGACGGCGCCGGTGGCGGAGCCCGAGCCGCTGCTGGCGTTGCTGTTCCCGCTGCCGTTGCCGTTGCCGCTATTACTGCCGCCCACGCCACGCGTCGCCAAAACTCGAGCCAGTCTGGTTTTACAACCATTTTCATTTTTTTATTTACTTCTCAAATTAAACCATCATAATTATATGAAACTCTATAAACAATGCAGGTAAAATGCGTTTTATGTAAAACACACTTGTGTAGGAAACAGTAATTTTGAGTGTCAACAGTGTCGGTATAGTTGTACCTGAGCAGTTCCTCAGCGGCGGCGGGGTAGAGATGCGCGTGCGGCGCGATGTTGCGGAAGGCCCAGTGCACGTTCTGGTGCTGCGCGAGCGAGCGCGCGAACGAGGCGGAGCGGCGGCAGCACAGCCGCAGCAGCGCGTAGTACGGCGGCAGCATGGCGCGGTTGTACGCCACCACCTCGCCGTCCTCGTGGTCCGCGCTGCATGCATACACAAATACGAGATTACTTCAAACTACACATCTCCGACAATATTATGGTATTCATAAGTTATATCGGAAATGAGATATTTTAATATTCTAAATGAAATAATCAAGGAAATCAAGAGTGTGATCTATCGCACTCTCACTCACTCACTCAAAAGACAAACAGAATGAGTTAGGATCATTACGCTCGCAGTCTTATCTTTACGATTACAGCATAGTTTTACAATCTATGTATACATCGTTTTTACTCTTTCTTCTATTTTGCCTATCAGCTACACAAAATTGTATTTGTCGATTTTTTTTCTTTTCTTATTCTTACTTTCTCTATTAGTAATATTGTCATTAACAATCTCAGTAGTTTCTAGTGTCTTTTACTTAATTTGATGCATGTGTATACCTGTTATTGGCTTGTATATTTGTAAAATCCTATTTTTTCTGTTACTTTTTTGGAAATTTGGTAAGTAAGCTATACATACCATAAAAATTAAAAATATGAAACCTGCAGATTATTTGAACTTTAATACTTGCGAAAACATGCAATATGTTAATAACCTATTCTTAGATCATAAGTTTTATTAGTAATTTTTTTAACGCTTCATTTTCCAAATAAAAATAAAATAAAATAAATTAACTCACAGTATATAATTGAAGGCGATGTGTTTAATGAGCCTCGGGTTGGCGAGCGCGAGCTGTATGTTCTCCGGGCAGTCGACGGAGACCACGTGCCAGAACGTGAGCAGCGCCTGCTTGTTGGGGTGCACCGCCACAGAAGGCTCCGATATCGCCGGGTGGTACAGGTCCCATAGGTCGTTGAAGTATTGACCAAACTGCCAACAGAATAAATTGAGATGTAGGTGGTCTCGAATGTTCTATTTTATCATTGTTATGATGATGATGTATTGGATTCTTAAACTTAGTGAAGGAACAATTGAGTAGATCGATATTATTGTCTCGTGTGGCGAGATATTTTTTAACCGTTTATCGATAGAATATTGGTACGGTAGTGATGTCAGGTGCAAAAGTCCCTTTGTTGAGCGATTATGTTTATATCTTTTATTTTTTAATTCTGACATTTTATAAAAATACTGGCATTAAAATACCTTTTACAGCATAAACCTTGTGAACACACACTATCGATAAAGTTCAATTTCCAATTATACAAAATGATTATTGGAAATCTACTTGTATTAGCAATTTAACACAATATAATAGTAGTGTTACGTGTAGTAATATCCTCACCATCAACTTCTCGACCCTGCTGACGACGCAGTACGACATGACTCCGAAGTATGCGGTGAGCTTCATGGTTCCGTGCACTGCAATATCTGTGTACTTGCGAGCCGCCTTTAGTTTTCCCAGCAACATCGTATACACCTGGTGGGAATTATCGATATTAGCTTGGACAGTACAATCATCAGCACCAAACACTTCATTGCTGTAGTCTATAAGTCCGAAGGAATGACATATGGGGAATTTCGTCTCTAAAGTTGAGCCGTGGTGGTGGGATAATCACTGAACACTAAACACAGCATTACACTATCAATTTACATTCAACAAGTTGTTTTGCGCCATTATTTCATTTTTTTTAGATTTCATGTTTTTGTATACTTTAAGACGTTAACTGCGGACTTGTTACGTATGAAAAAAAAAACGCCAGGTTTGTGTTAGCCGCAGTGAAGGTATATGAACAAACCTAAAAGTCATATATAATACATAATCATTATTCCACATTAAGATCGAGTTGTATGTATTGGGAATTAAGAACTTCGAGGGACTTCAGTCTCACAAAAACCCAGACCCGAAACAAATGCCAGTGCACACAAACATTTATATCGCAGCGGGAATCACATCTGCGGCATTTCGTTCCAAAGCCGGCATCTAACCAACTGTGCTACGATGTGCTTGTCTAAAGGTATTAATGAATATAAATTATGAATTAGGTAGGTAATTATGTGACAAGCCGAAGACAGGGTGATATGGCGCATTTTGGAGGGTACCTATGTCCAGTGTGGACACCAGTATAGGCTGATGATGATGATGATGATGGGTTGTACCTGGTGCAGCGTGTGGTGCGCGGTGTCGGGCAGCTTGGCGAGGTGGTGCGGCGTGGCGGGGTGCGGGCGCGCGCGTGCGTACCCGGCGCGGAAGTGCTGGCTCGGCACCAGCGCCACCAGCAGCAGCGCCGCCGCCGCACGCACCCGCGCCGCGCCCGCCGCCAGCAGCTGGCTCTCCACCCAGCGCTCCGCCGTGCGCAGCGCCCACGCGTGCGCTGACTTGTTGCGCGGCACCTGCACGCGCACAACAACACTCCTTTAATCTTTTTACAAGAGCGAGCAAGCAAAAGAGAGAGAGAGAGAGAAAGAAAGCTCCCTGAGCCTTCCTTCCGATACCTGGAAGAACATTAGCATACCGAGGTCTCCGACCTTCCAGCCTGGAGCGCGTGGACATGATCCGCATCGCATAAATATTGCAGCCAAGCTGGTTCCCTACCGACATTTAAGAAGATCTGTTGCCAGCATACGGACTAAAAGCCTCTTGATGGCCATCGCGCGCATTACGGACGGAAGGCGATGTATACGTAGACGGGCGAGCAGCGCTCAATGTACTCGTCGTGCCAGACTGTCCGATACACTGCCAAACATGGCCCCGCACAACTTAGGACGGCGCTGAAACCCCCAATTTTCCTACTTCGCAAGCCCATGATGAGATGAGCAATCGCAACAGATACATTGCCGCACATTCTGCCGCCCATCTCAAAATTACTCCTAACACGAGCAACCAGCTCCCGCTGTTTGCCCAGCGACTCCGATGACCCCTATTAGTCGCCTCTTATGACAGGCAGAGGATACAGCGCTGTAATTTTGACACTCTTGTTGAACACCGGGCAGGAGTCCGTTTTCAAATCTGTAGAACATTCGAGAATAAAGTGTCAAGTAATATAGTGCGTAGTCCAGTAGAGTACCTGCAGCGCGAGCCACTCGAGCGCGGCGTGCGGACACACGTCGGCCACGTCCCACAGGCGCGCCAGCACCAGCTGCGTGAAGCACGGCAGCCCGCCAGACGCACCGCCGCCGCCGCCGCTGCCCTCCACCAACAGCGTCAGCAACTTAAAAAAAGGACTGCAGCTCTGCAACGATACATACAAATATTAATACATATACACATAAATACACGTCTTTTTTCAAGAGGATCCACATAATACTATGAAATATAAAAGTAATGGAAACAACTTAAGCCTCTTAGGGATCTACACGAATATTAATTAGATATATACAACACTAGCGGCCCGGCCCGGCTTCACCCGGGGTCAGGTACTTTTTGAGTCCAATCTTCATCAATAACATATTTTTTCGCGTACACTATTTTGCGTATAGAGATAAACTGCTATGTGTATAGACTTATCTTAAGAGCTTTTTAATTGCCTACATGACAAATACATTTCATTGCACTGCTTTTGCTTTTTCCTTCCTGTCCCGTTATATTCCTTTTTGTAAGGTATCAATTTAAATATTTATCAAGTTTTTAAAATATAAATAATCTCACCCACCTCAGAGTGCTTGGCGATCGCCTGGAAGATCATGTTGACGATCTTCTGCGCGAGCGGCTCGTTCCAGCGACACAGCGCGAAGATCAGCGAGCGCGTCTGCTGCAGGTTCAGGCAGTCGCGGGTCTGCTGGTAGATGAAAGGAAACCCCTGCGCACAAAAATATATATTTGTAGCAAATCATACAAATGTGTGAAGTGTGGCCTGTTGCTAAACGGACCATATGCGGCTGCCAACATGTTCACGGTGGTCGCGGGTTCGAATCCCAGCGCACAGCTATGACTTCTGACTTTTGACACACTAAAACGGTGAAGGAAAATCGTGAGGAAACCTGCATATCATAGCGAATTACAATAATTTTTATGGTATGCAAAGTCCGCCAAACCGCATCAGGCCAGCGTGGTGGACTATATGGCCTAACCTGTCTCAATAGACTTTTTGACTATAGAGGAGTCCCGTGCCCTGTAGTGGGACGTGTATATACCTTGGCGTGCAGCAGCGCGCGCGCGTCCGGGTCGTGCAGCGCGAGGTGTCCGGCGGCGTCGCGCGAGCGCTCCACGAGCCCCGCCACGAGCGCCACCATCTTGTCGAGCGCGCCGGGCCGCAGCTTGTCGCCGCCGCCCTCGCCGCTGCCGCCGCCCGCGCACGCCGCGCCGCCAGCGCCAGCCGCGCCAGCAGCGCCCTCCTCGCCCCCGCACTCCGACTGACGCGCACACAACACATATTATACATACATCAACTCGCGCCTTTCTCCCAGAAGGTGTAAGCAAAGTAGTTTTGAAAAGAGCAACGCTCGAGTTTCTTAATCGTTCTTATTTAGTGCAAACCGCTTGCCGAACCGGGTACAACAAAAAATTACTGACTAAATGATGTTGAACATTTTAATGGATTCAATAAATGCCATTGTGGTTGACTATATGGCATTACTATTCTCAATCGTACTCTCGATTGTAGAGGAGGCCCGTGCCTTGCAGTGGGACGTATATCGGCTGATATAGTTCAGTTCAGTACAATGCTAATAAAACATTGTAAAAATATTTTTTTTTTCCAAAACATCAAAGTTGTCATTAATACTATGGCTTGTGTTCGTTTTCACGCGCGTTTCCCAAACACCCTGTATAAATGATATAGTACGTACTCCGGATCCGCTCTGCCCGAGGTAGAAATTGACCATGGTGGATATGGCGTTGATACGCAGCATGAACTTGCCCTCCTCCTCGCCCATCTTGCTGAACTCGTACAGTAGACTGAAGTACTCTGTCAGGTGACGCAGATGCGACCGAGCGCCGCTCTCCATCTGCGCACACGATGAATATTATAATAAAAAGAATACTAATCTTTAAATGGTGAACGTAATAATATTTATGGTAAACTGAATAAGAAACTGTAAAGTTTCAGATACCCGCATGGATTCACAATCACAATCTGTTAGTAACAATAAAAAAAATGCAATATCGATATGAACCAAACGGTTCTCAAATTCTTTTTGGTGCCGCACCGTCAGGCTGTGGAATTGTTTGCCGTCTCACGTGTTCCCTCCTTCCTATAATCCTGGGTCCTTCCGCCGTAGTGCGAAGAGGCATCTTAGCAGGCCGGCATAATTGTATCTATTGGCATGGGACTGCCGTCCGATGCTAATGGATACTCTGCCTGGGCGACATTTGCGCTCACCATCAGGCGCAATGCGGCCACTATGCCTTGTTCTATCGTAACCAATGATCATATATTTTTATATAATTTTTTTTATTGCTTTCTGGTGTACTTTGTACGGAAACTGCAAAGTAATAAAATAATGCTTACCAATGACAACAACATTCTTATAAACCTAGTAACACAACTCGCCTCCCCCAACTTGCTATTATCTTCGCCTTCCTCCATACCCTGCAGGTATAAGGCACAATGACTAGATCTGAAACAAACCAATATAGAACTTATTCACATGTACATAAGGATGAATGTTGTGTATGTATTGTTTGTTATATTACCTCAACCTCTGTATAACGTGCATACAGAGCCTTTGAAACATTTGCCGAACCATCTGATTCGGACATTTTATTAATACCTGCAACGAAAAAACACAGATTAATAATGGAAATTAATAATTTAAGCTAAAATAATATAATTTAATTGAGTAATCATTTTTAATGACTTTTTTATCGATACATATTGGAAGAGGGGGACTCTGATCAAACCATACATTTTGTAGGACAAATATTTTTTCAAAAAAATTATAGAATTATCGTCAGATTTAACAATAAACCCCAGTTAGTAATACATTTTTTAGAATCATCAAATCGACATATTTTATCCTTGCTACCTACTACATAGCTACCACAATCGAGAATTTTCGCACAGGAAATTGTTGGGCATCGAAACGCAGCTATTCACGGAAAATGAGCTTAATAGTAATCAAGTGCAAAAATGGGCCGTGTATCCCAGACTATTTTGGTTGCAACTATAATAAATAAAAAATAATATTAGAGAAACTGAAAGGCGTTTTCCGTTAGGTTTAATTGTGACTTACTTGCATAGGCCACCACGTATCATCAGCCATGTGGCCCAGAAACCACTCGGACGCCGCCGCCGACGCGTTGAACTGCTTCGTTACCAACTCCACCCAAGATACCATTGTAGGCTACAAAAAATATTAATTGATAGATGTAAAAACTTTTTTTTTCAATAGAAGCGACAAACGAGCCTATAGGTCACCTGATGGTGAGTGTTTACTGCCGCTCATGAACATTCACAATACTTGGATCATAGATAGTTGCCGGCCCATAAAATTGAGAGGAGAACGGGAAGGAAAAATTATGAGAAGAGGAAAGGGATATTGATATCCGACATCATTATTTATCAAGTTGTTGTTGCATTTACTTCTATTATAAAAAAATTACGTCCTCATTCATACAGCTTATAAACCTATTTTATTTATTTTATGTTTCATCTTCTTTGCTCAAAGTGAATTAAAAAGTCGTTCGTAGTGGACAAAATAGTAATTAGGTAACAAAGGTTAATAAACGAACTATGAATATAGCCGATAGATAAAAATGTTATACCTTCTCCTTGGCGTGTATGAAGGTCTCGATGAAGAACGAGGTGGACAGGCGGGCTGCGATCTCGGTTATTTCCGGACGCAACGTGAGGAGAGACTGCGGCACTGAACTGCACATCTGACCCATGAACCTGTTAATTTCACAATTTATAAAAAATCTGCAATCTAGGATCAGAAACAATGGTTTATCATAATGATCACCCTCAGCAATAAGGAGACCAGTTTTAGTCTGCTACAGCAACAAATAAAGTCCAATGTGGAAAGTAGGTCCTTTTTAAAATTATTCGCAGAAAACAGATCACCTGATTGTAAGTGATCATGATAAACGTCCACAACACTTGGATCATAGATTTGTTGCCGTTCCACCAAATGTGGAGGGGAACAAGAAGGAAAAACAATGTGAAGAGTTAATAGGTATAGGGTTTCCGGTCTCCTGTCAAGGATTTCCACAACTTCTTCAATATCGCAACTTCGTACAACTTTCTTTATATCATCCGTCTTACATATCTCTAGCAATTTCCTGCATCCTTCTTTATGTCATCCGTCCTATATATCCACAATTGACTCACGTAAAGTACGCGTGCTGGAATATGTTCTTGTCGTGCAAGAACTGCATGTTGTCGTCCCATATCCACTTGAGCAGGTCCGGCGGGAGGGTGATGGCGGGCGCGGCGTCACTACTGCGCCGCTCCACTGACGACGTGGGGCTGCTCTCTTCCGCTGTCGACGACTGTAGGGAAACAAAACATCATCACATAGCAGGCAAATCTCCTACGTGAGAGTAGATCTCACCAGTTAAAAAATCTAATTTCGAACTAAATCTTGTATTTTCATCAGGCGAACGAATTCTGGACTTTTATGTAGTAGTGCAAGCATAAAACAGCATTGAAATAGGTTATAGCGACACTATTCTTTTCAATGATTTAAATAACATGCAAATCTAATAATGTGATGATAGTTTTTGATAGGTATTAATTTACAAAATAAATAAGCATGAGTTGAATACTCCCCTCCATTCACCCTGGACGCCCGCTAATCAGTTTCCTAGTCCTTGACTCACTGAAAGGGTTGGTTGTTCGAATATGAGTTCTACGCTCCATACAAATAAAGTAGATATCTGACCTGCGCCTCCTCCTGCTGGCCGCTGTCGGAGTCCCGCTGCGCGCGCGGCGGGCTGAGCTCGTAGAACAGCATGTACGCGCTGTTCGTCTTCTCGAACGAGAAATCCATGAACTTGTCCGTCACCGAGTCGTAGGTTTTACTCTGTATAAGAAGCAATATTTAAGAATATAATGGGGTCGTAAGATTATTAATTTAAGTAAGCGGATAGCTGACATTGTGGTAACAAAAAACAGAAATTATTAGAATCAAAATAACGTAAACAAAGAGCTATAAATAATGAAATTATTAACACAATAATTTTAATTTGCATTATGAATTTTAAACCCGTTTAAAACATTTCTCGTTATTGCGTTTGAGGCAGTTAAACAAATACATTTATTTTCTTGTGATGAATATACAAGAAGATATTTTGCATATAATATTTAGAAAATTCACATTTCTGTGTATACACCACTGATGAAACCACCACTATTTTCCACGTCACATATACCTCAATAAGCTAGTATTACTCACGGTCATCTCCCCGCCGAAGCACTCAGCGGCGATGTGCGCGGGGTCGAAGGGCTTGACCTCAGCGTCGTTGAACAGCAGCCAGCGGTCGTGATGCTCGTGCTCGCGGTCGCGGATGAACGAGTAGTAGTGCCCGCCGTCCGCCGTGCCAGTGTGCACCGTCACGCCTATCAACTCGTACCTGAGAAATTACATTCAAATTCACTTTGTTTTTCAAACGTGACTGCCTGGTGTTAAATACGCCTTCCGTCTTCTATCCTTGTTATTTCTTGTTCCCTCCCGATTCAGCCGGCAACACATCCATGAGCCAAGCGTTATGGATGTTGGTGGGCATCAGTAATCAATTACCATCAGGTGACCTGTTTGCTCGATTGCCGGACATAGACAATAAAAAAAATAGCTTACTAGGATTACATTCAAATATGAATGCGTCCACATGCACAAAGGTTCACATTTAAAGAGATCACAGGGTTTATAATATTTTTTTGTTTTAACAATCTTCAAATTATATTTTATTTTATTCAAAAGCTTATTGAAAAATATTAGTTTAAAAATTGGTATACTTACTCGTAATGCTCTTCTGACTCTGCATTGTCCTCGCTCTCCGTACTGGGACTGCTCTCGCCGTCTTTCTTCGTCTCCGACATTTTTCTTTTCTCCTCTGCAAAATGATAGCCGTTAAACTTCGGATACTCGTAAATAGTATAAAATCGTAACATCAACATTCACACACGCAACATCAATTTTCGATACAAATCGAAGAAAACTATTTCCCAATAATTCTAATAGATAATTCTAAGACCTGCCATTATTATTTTTATCGAATCATAAAAACCAGTATCGAGATATGAAGTCCATCATACGCAGACCATATTCGACCAACAGGCCACGAAGGGCTGACATTATATTGGGTGAAGACATCTCTTCAAATTCAAATGTAATAAAACAATCTCCAGAACAAAATTAATGCGTATAAAGTTACAAACTGACCTTGATACTGCGCGGGCATGAGATGTTTCTCGACGTAGCCGGACATGTCGAGCCGCATGGGGAACGAGAAATGCGTGTTCACCTTCTCCTTGAGCATGGTCAGCATGTTAAACGTGTACCGCATCGTGTTGAAGCATAATATACGCGGGAGCTTCTTGAAACACGCCCTGTAATACGGGAATATAATTAAAATATTTACTTGTGTAAACGAGTACATAAACAGTTAATACTGTTAATAATAGTTCAAAGATGTGATTGTGATGTTATTGAGCCAATGAGGGAATTTGTTTTAATTCCTATGAGTCAGATATCTCTTTATATTTTAATGAATCGTTATATCAACTTGAAGTTCAGTAGCTAAATTATTATGTTTCCTTAACGCAAAACTCATGGTATAATATTAGCGCCATGTATTGCAAGAAACTATCAAATAAATTTTCTTTGAAAAGGGCAACTTAGAAGTACCTATAACATATGCATGTAAAGATATGTGAAAGCAAAACAGACAAAAGAAGTAGTTATTAGAATCGTTGCTGACGGGAATCAGCAATCTCTGCCTATCCAATAGGTTAAAACTTCAGTATTTATGTAAGGATTTCAAAATATAATGCGCAAAGGTATATCCTCATTATCACAGGTCGCTCTTAGTTATAATAACAAACATTCGAATATATGTGAGACCGAAAAGTCTTTCGTAGTTCCTGATACCCACGACACAAGACTCGATCTTAGTGTGGGGTCAGGACTATGTATGACTGTTGGGTGTTATTTATTCATTTATTAATTATTATTATTAATTATCTCATACCTTTTCTCAGCGCGTACTTTGGCGGAGCACTGCGAGCAGGTGTAGCAGTTGTCTCCCTCGAGCGTGTCCTTGACGGTGACCTCGTCGAGGCTCTGGTGCAGGTTGCGCATGTCCGCCACCTGGCACCGCACCGTGTAGAACTCCTCCAGCGTGCGAGATACGTGCGGACAGTCCTACGAACAAGTATAGACAACATAGTATTGATTACAATTCGATTTTTTTAACGATATTGTATCCATAATCATTATAAGTAAAACCTCTACCTGTCGATACTTTTGATAGGAATCTTTTTATACCCTATTAGAGTAAGATCCCAGGCCCCCCAGACGTTACTTATTTTCTCATAAAAAATATAAATGGGATAAAGTAGTGTTAGTACTTACTTTGAGTGTGTGCATACCTGCTAGCTTGTGTCGACGGCCAATTCATAGGTACCAGGTGCTAAAGGTAGATAAATACAGTACTGATTTTTCTTAAATTCTCAGTGCTGATTTTTACATATGTTTTAGATAATTTTGTTAAAAATTAATAATAATTATTGCCAGACACTTTCCATCGGCGCTTATCCTTAACAGACGCTTTAAAGCTTCAAAAAAAATAACATATTTTTACTTATAATCTCACTCTTGATTTTTATATATGATACTTAGGGAACTATTTGAACACCCCTGGTCAGCAGCCAGACCAATTGGAGGGGTCAAACATCCCCACAGACACACATAAAGTGTCGCTATGTGTATGAGCGTGAGGTCATTATTTGTACGCTTGAGTGTGAGAGAGATATCTATTTATCGATATCTTTCTTACTTAAAAATGCAGAGTACCAGATAGCATTTATGAAACTCGGCTATATTCAGTGACTTAGAACTAGAGCAAAATGTGTTTAACACTATACAAAAATTTGTTTGTGAACTGTACAACGTGGCCGGAATAATTGACGTAGATGCTGCCCGACTCCAACTCTTCATCAACACTTATATGGTTTGTGACGTAAATGAAGAGTTCAATCGCAAAAATGTGAAAAACTTTGATGCAAGTAACTTACCACCATGCAAAAGTGAGCTTTTACAGCAGTTTGGACGAGCTAATTACATCACTAGTCTCTGGAAGAAAATTAGTATTTTTAGTCCTGACAATAATGGGTGGACGTTGGAAGACAATAAATATATATCTTAAAATTACACAAAGCTATACATGTCTTTCTTCTTTCGGATTATTTGTAGTTTGAACATTTTGCAATTCAGCGTGATCTTTACTGTCATCATCGTCTAAGTTTGATAAGTCATCATCAACCCAATGTTGGCATTGACTATCTTCATTATCATCCTTATTACTTTCATTTTCTGTTACAAAAATAACATAATTAAGAATCAAAGAGTTACATGGTTATATCAATTATTCAAAGTTAAAGTATAATACCTGATGCTTCTTGAAGCGATTCACTGACAAAGCTCGGCAATTGGTCCCCATCGAACCAGTTAAAATGATATTTATTGTCTTCCAACGTCCCATTATTGTCAGAACTAAAAATACTAATTTTCTTCATATATTACTGGTGGTAGGTCTCTCATATGTGAGAGGCTGCCTGGGTGGGTACCACCGCAATGTTTATTTCTCTCGTCAAACAGCAGTTTAAATGCACTGTTGTGTTTCGGATTGAAGGATATTGTAGCCAGAGGAACTACTGGACATATTGAGACTTTACATCTTATGTCTCAGGATGGCGAGCGCAGTGGAATGCCAAGCAATGCTTTGTAATTCAAGGTGTTGTTTGGTTCTACTACTGTTCATGAGCGGTCGTATCGCTTACCATCAGGCGAACGGCATTCTCGTCTCGCCATTCAAAGCAATAAAAAAAAATGGGCATTCTTCCAGAGACTAGTGATGTAATTAGCTCGTCCAAACTGCTGTAAAAGCTCACTTTTGCATGGTGGTAAGTTACTTGCATCAAAGTTTTTTACATTTTTGCGATTGAACTCTTCATTCGCTCATACACATAGCGACACTTTATGTGTGTCTGGGGGGATGTTTGACCCCTCCAATTGGTCTGGCTGCTGACCAGGGGTGTTCAAATAGTTCCCTAAGTATCATATATAAAAATCAAGAGTGAGATTATAAGTAAAAATATGTTATTTTTTTTGAAGCTTTAAAGCGTCTGTTAAGGATAAGCGCCGATGGAAAGTGTCTGGCAATAATTATTATTAATTTTTAACAAAATTATCTAAAACATATGTAAAAATCAGCACTGAGAATTTAAGAAAAATCAGTACTGTATTTATCTACCTTTAGCACCTGGTACCTATGAATTGGCCGTCGACACAAGCTAGCAGGTATGCACACACTCAAAGTACGTACTAACACTACTTTATCCCATTTAGAATTTTTATGAGAAAATAAGTAACGTCTGGGGGCCCTGGGATCTTGGACCATATATTTTAATTTTCCTAAACAGATATTCAAAAATGTTCAATAATAGACTTCCACTGGCTCAGCAATAGGAGAGAGGTAGAACTCACCAGAGACACGACGTTGTTGCTGAGCACTCCGCAGAACAGCGTCTTGACTAGTTTCTTGAGCTCGGGCGTCATCTCCTCCAGCTTGGAGACCAGGTCGATGAAGAACTCGGCCATGTCCTTTTGCTCGCCGGTGTTCAGCGGCTGGTGGTCCATCTGGTACACCTTGCAGAAGCTGCGCGGATTGTAGGCTTTGCGCTCACTCTCCTAAAAATAAAAAAATATGTTTAAAAAATGCACCGGTGTCCTTAAAAATATGTTATTGCAAGTAATCACTTGATTAGCTTTAATTTATCATTATTTTAATATGTAATATAGTTGACACGAAAAAAAAATTTGAAACGTTAATTTAAGGGATTCAAAAAAGTTTTCACTTCGTTTTTTATTTTGCAAAAACTTTTTTTTTGTTTTGTTTGTGTTTGTATACCAATCGGATTAGTTAATAAAATATAACAATAAATCACCATGAGGTAAGCGAACATGCGCTGCATCTCATTGAGCGTGGGCGCGTGCCTGCTGTGGCGCGGGTCGGCTCGCAGCACGGCGGCGCGCGCCTGCGGCATCATGTACAGGTGCTGCATGCACGACGCCATGTAGCACGTGGCGCCCAGGTTCGTGAGCCCCGCGAACCCGCACTCCGACCGAGACTCCTCCGCCGGCCAGTAGTCCCACGGGTACGAGCACATCGGACCTGCTGGACATCCACAACGCACTTGTATTTTGCACGCCATGGACTCTTTTTTAATACTTAATCCAATACAGTGTGTAATTACATAAGAATACAATTCCTCAGACAATAAGTCCACCTCTATACTTTATACATAAAGTGTTAATAAATATATAATACTAGCTGACCCGGCCACGCTTCGCTTTGCCTCGGTTATCATAGGATTCGTATTATATTCAATTATTTAGCATAATAGCTTAACAACTTGTATGACTACACTTGACGTAGCTATCCTACTGTCCTGCTAAATCCCGTCTTAACCCGTCTGTTCAGTCACTTCTCGATCCGTCCCGTCCTTTCTCTTCATTATCCATTCCGTCTTATACCTTGCATTAACACTTTGTCCTATCAAATCTGCCAACTATCCCAGTTCTCTCCCGTATCTCCCACTCTATTATATCCCGTCTCTCCATATTCAAATAGTGCGCCTTATGAATTTTTGACATTAAAAACTTTAGTGATTCTGATTATCTATCACTCAGAGACAATCTGTCTATCTGTATCAGCCCATATACGTCCAGTACAGTACGATTGAGAGTGGTTAGGCCATATAGTCCACCACATGCTCACCTTCTGTGAGATCATCATCTCGCAGAAGGAGAGCGCGGAGCGGGATCGGGAGCAGAACGATCCCGCCCGCCGCCGCCAACCGAGAAGGAGGCGCCGGGTAAACGACAATGGCTGACCCGGCGCCCCGCCCAGTGGTCAAGGGGCGTCAGAATTCCACCACAGTATCCCCTGCCTGTCGTAAAAGGCGACTAATAGTGGTCATCGGGGTCGCTAAGCACACAGCGGGGGCTGTGCGCTCATGTCAGGAGTGGCTCCGAGATGGGCGGCAGAACGTGTGGCCTCGTATCTGTCGCGGACGCGCATCTCACCATGGGCGTCTGAAGTAGGGAAAGTGGGGGCATCTGCGCCCCTCCAAGCTGGGAGGAGCCATATTTGGCATTGCGTCGAGTGGCACGGCGAGTTAAATGGGCGCCATTCGCCTGTCCACATCGCCTGTCATCCATTAAGCGCGTGACGGCCACCGAGAGGTTTTAGTCGGTATGCCGGCAAAAGATCTTCTTAGATCTCGGTAGGGACCCAGCCTGGATACAACATCTACGCAGTGCGGACCACTGTCCCCGCGTCCCAGGCTGGAAGGCCGGAGACCCCTGACCCCGGAGACATGCCCCTTCCGATCCACCCCCGAGTATCGGAAGGAAGGCTAAAGGAGCTTTACTCTCGTTAAAAATATATATATATATATATATATATAGTCCACCACGCTGGCTTAGTGCGGGTTGGCGGACTTACATACCATAGATTTTTTTATAAATCGCTATTGTATGCAGGTTTCCTCACGATGTTTTCCTTCACCGTTTTAGTGCGTGGTGAATGACTATCAATACACACATGACTCCGAAAAGTCAGAGGTGTGCCCTGGGATTCGAACCCGCGACCACCGTGAACATCTTGGCAGTCGCGTCTAGTCCGTTTACCAACAGGCCACCACGCACTTACACGCACAGAGACAATAAAATACATTAATTTCTATCAGCTGACCCGGCCACGCTTCGCTTTGCCTTGTTTATTATAGGATTCATATTATATTCAATTGTTTAGCATAATAACTTAACAGCTTGTATGCCTACACTTGACGTAGCTATCCTACTGTCCTTCTAAATCCCGTCTTAACCTGTCTGTTCAGTCACTTCTCGATCCGTCCCGTCCTTTCTCTTCATTATCAATTCCGTCTTAAACCGTGCATTTCTATACTTCGTCCTATCAAATCTGCCAGCTATCCCAATTCTCTCCCTTACCTCCCAATCTATTAAATCCCGTCTCTCCATATCCAAATAGTGTGCCTTATGAATTTTTGACATTAATAACTTTAGTGATTCTGATTATCCATGCAATATTCCATCCCTTATTTCACACCCACAATGCTGCTTTTCCAAAAATATTGCAAGCAATATTTATGTTAAATATAACCTATCTCACTCAGAGACGATATATTACATTAATTTCTATCAGTGAATAATAGCGAAGGAAAGGCTACTGTAAAAAATCTGGATAAAAGTGACATTCGATTTTGAAAAGAAGTAAATATAACTTTTTACTTGTGCAAATTATTTATTTAATTATCTCTATTTATGCAGCTTGATATATTCTCCTTAGTTCACACAAAATACATTTCTGAACGCATTATTTGACAACCAATTTAAATGTCAATCCGTTTAATTAATGTCATTAATTTACATCTTTATAATCTAAAATACGCCTTTAATCGAATATTGTGGATATATGTTGTCGATTCGAAACCTTTATTTAAATACGTTTTTTAATTTGAGGGAAGAGTTTACCGTATCGACGGGATGAACATTAAATGTTTGACAGTTACAAACCCATGAACATTTTGTATGAGAAAATGTTAATAAGCTAATAGAAACTCGGAAAACCGGGAACATGATAAAAAGTATCCTATGTCCTTCTCCTGGTTCTAAGCTACCTCCCTACCAATTTTCAGCCAAATCAGTTCACCCATTCTTGAGTTATAAGTAGTGTAACTAACACGACTTTCTTTTATATATATAGATATGGATGGAATAATATATGGATGGGACGTATATGGGCTGATACAGAAATAAATAATACGAAAGTAAATTGGAAAAATCACAGATGTGTGGTCATCAACGGTGGTAGTCAACAACCAACTAAGTAAACCCTCATCAATATTTAATGCAGGCTGCATCACCAAAACAAAGAACTATCTATCGACGCCACGTGTTTTATATAAGTAAATAAAACCAACGGAGTGTGATAACCACACACATAATTCCAAGTAACCGGGTGAAATTATTTACCAGGTTTGTGGTGCTCCATGAGTTTGTGATGCAGCACCATGTAGTTGTCGGGCGCGCCCTTCACCAGCTCCACGAGCAGGTCGTACGCGGCCGCGCGGGACTTCTGCGACTTGCACTTGGGCAGGTTGCGGTTGTCCGGGTTGGGAACGTCGAATAGGAACCCGAACACCTGCAAGTACATAGCATCTAGAATTTTACACTATGTTTTATCTAAGAAAATAAATATGTACTAACGTGATGTCACTATTGAATATTTTTTCGACATTGTAAATAATACAAAAAGGATTAACGGCAACGTCTCATCGGCATAATTTATTGTGCCAGCCTACTCGAAAATGTATGTGCAGTAGAGTAAGTGGAAATGTTGTATAATATGAAAGGTCACTATGAAGAATTTTATACCAAGTTTCCATGCAATGGAATAAGAATAACCCACCATCATAAAATAATCTATAAAAAAATTCAAGTTACAGATATAACATTGACGTACCATCTCCAAAGTCCTGGTGCCCTGTTCAGACATCTTAAACCTGAGCGGGTGTTTCAACAAGTGCGTCAACAGGCTCAGCTGGCCGTAGAGACCGTCGTCAGGAGTGCAAGGCTCCGTTCTCTTCTCGATAATCTCACGCTTCTCTAGAGACAGACGGATCTGTTCGCACAGCTCGTTAAGGTCCGGCGCCCCGCTGTCTTCCGATGTGGCGCCCTCTGTGGAGAAAATATAATTAATATTGTTTCTCTTGACCTTAAATAGCATCTGCAATCGATTACATATTGCCTCATCATTCAATTCAGTCATCGCTCTATAGATGCAAGTATCAAGATTAAA
Source organism: Hyles euphorbiae (assembly GCA_023078785.2). Classification (NCBI taxonomy): domain Eukaryota; kingdom Metazoa; phylum Arthropoda; class Insecta; order Lepidoptera; family Sphingidae; genus Hyles; species Hyles euphorbiae. The sequence goes on from CM041053.1 coordinate 6,455,297, forward strand.
TAAATAGAATATAACGTTATCATACCCTTGAAAAACTCTTCTGGTAGGCCGTCAATAAGTCTACAAACTAGCCAGAAGTAATCTCGGCACGCCGGCCCGTACGGCTCTTTCCCTTCTTCCGCGTGATGGTGAATGACCTAAAAACAAATCGTATTAAAACCAAATAAACTTCTATCTTTGGCACTCAAGTATAAAATTACATGTATAGCTTGGCAACAAAAGAGTACGATGTGGTGACAATAAGCATTAAAGGAAAAAATTGTGGCAACACTATTAAAAATTTCATAGTGTTTGTTAAATCATTTTATACGTACGTATTTCAATACATTTTCGTTCAGTTTTTGTTTGTTTTGTAATTCGAAATAAACATTCGAATAGTATTGGGTCGCCCTCTTTAAAAACACTCTTTTTTGCAAAGCACATAGCATGTTATTTTATTTTATGCTTTTTTTATACATTGCAACATGATACAGCCTGATAAATTTAATTTTTTATACCTGCAAGGCTACAATAGTGCTAGTTGAAATGACAATAATATAAATTCCAATTAGATGAAGTACTGATTGGAGGCTCGTTCAACAAACAATACTCTAATGATAACTAGTGTGTGTAGTACATCACCTCCTGGTGGTGGTGATGGTGGTGGTGGTGGTGCGGCGCGGGCGCGTGCGGGCGCATGTCGGCGGCGCGCGGCAGGTGCTCCAGCAGCAGCTGCAGCAGCGGCGCCAGCACGCACACCTCGCCGCCCGCGCACAGCCGGTACAGCGCGCTGCCCGCCTCGCGACGCACCTGCACGCACAACACTCACGTACTTACTGCTGGTAGGACCGCAATGCCGCCAAACACCAATTTAAATGCATAGGTACTAGTACTGGTGGAAGGTCTCTCATATGTGAAAGGCCCCCTGGGTAGGTACCACCGTAATGCCTATTTCTCCCAACAAAAACCAGTGTAAATGCACTGTTGTGTTTCGGATTGAAGGACATTGTAGCCGGAGTAACTACTGGACATATTGAGACTTAACATCTTATGTCTCACGATGGCGAGCGCAGTGGCATGTCAAGCAATGTATTTGTGACTAGCGGCCCGGTACGTGCTTCGCTACGTATAAAGTGAAATAAAATAAACAAATCGGAACATCAAATTCATTTATTTAATCAAAAAAATATTTTATTTAAAATCGAAATCAATTGCTAGCTATTTACAACACACTTAATCCAAAACATTTGGATAAACAATATTTTTTGTTTTTCCATTTTGAGCATAAATAAACAAACGGCTGGGGGTACCGACTCTGGAACAGGCAACATATAACTGGCCATGTGAAAAACAATGTTCCTCCAAATTCACACCACAAACGTGAAGTGTTTGACCTTGGGCCTTGTTGATGGACATCGCAAATGATAAACGCACAGGATATTGTAAACGTTTGAACTCAAAAGGCATATCAGTTGGAATCATAGGTATACGCGGTATCAAAACAACTTCTCCTTTTGATTTACCAGTTAAGATCGTAGCTTCAATCAAATTTGGCAATAACTTTTTCACTGCCAATCTGGTTCCGTTACACAGTTTTGGTGGATTAATATTTCGCAATAATATAATCGAAGAACCAACTTTCAGATTCAAGCAATGCGGTGGCATACCAGCCGGCTCCAATGAATTTAAAAATTCAATTGGATAATTCATTGCCTCATCTTGATTCATAACACTGTCAATTGATTTATATTTCGTGACTACGCCTGGCAGTTTCGCTTGAATTTGAATATTAATTGCATTGACATGAATGTTTTTCGGTGCTAAAATGGCGCGTTCTGTCAACCAATCATGATTTCTGTAATTCTGAACAATATTCGGAAAAACACATTCAATCAATTCATCTATCGATTGCGCAATTGTACAAAAATTGTTCGGTACAGCGATCAATCCGTTGGTTCTGTCGATTTGTATTTTGCCGTCACCAATTTCTAACAATTGTTTTGAGAACTCATGGGCAGCTGGATCATTTTGTAGGTGAACACGCATATTAATGTTTAGTGTCAATTTTTGTAGATATCTCCAAAGAACTGATGACTTCAAGCAGGCATTTATTTCATCAGCAGGAGTTGATCGAGGAATGACAGGCAATGTTTGACGAAAATCCCCTGAAAGTAATATCAAAGCACCACCAAAAAGCTGTTGATTACCACGTAAATCTTGCATTGTTCGATTGAATGCTTCTAGTGATTTTTTATTCGCCATTGTACACTCATCCCATAAAATAATTGACGTTAATCGCAGAACTTTTGCCATAGCAGAATTTCTCGATATATTGCAAGTTGGAGTTTCAATCACCTGTACATTCAATGGCAATTTTAATGCAGAGTGTGCGGTCCGACCACCTTCTAATAATGTAGCAGCAATTCCCGAAGATGCAAGTGCTAGTGCAATTTTCTGATCTGATCGAATAGTCGCTAAAATCAATGATATAACGAACGTTTTACCTGTGCCACCAGGTGCATCCAAAAAATATAATCCACCTGCATTATTGGAAACGGCTTGCATGATTGTATCATATACATGTTTTTGCTGAATATTTAATTTGGTTATATTCGATTGTACAAATAAACGCAAATCATTACAGTTGAATTCCTGCTCACGTTGCAATTCACGATCAAACAAATCATGCATGGGACGATTTGGTGCGGTCATACCCAATTGTACTAATGCTTTATTTGCAATCGTTAGACATATATCTTCAATTATTATCAAAGCTTCGTTGCACATTTCCAAGGTAATCAACAAATCAGGATTTCTTGCATGATGACGCATACGAATTAAAATATCTTCAAAAAAAAAAAAAAAAAAAATTAAAAAAAAAAAAAAATTAATTTTTATTATTTTTATTTTTATTTTTTTATTAAAAAAAAAATTAGAAAAAAAAAAAAACAAATTCCCAAGAAGCTGTCGCATATGATGCCATGTGAAATCATATACGGCAACTTAGAAAAGTACACATAAATTCAGGACTCACCGTTTGTATGAATGCACTGCAAATGCAATTATGTGAAAAGAAATTTATCGCTGATAATATGCTTTAATCAAACCACGTCCAAAATGAACTGAATGACATAACAACGTGCTTGTCCTGTCAACAAAACTTCAAAAAAGTTTCTGTGAAAAAAGTTTCTATTGAATTCATTTATGACAAAAAATGTGACAAATGAGGAACCGCTCGACTAAAATAATAAACACAAAGAAATTTATCGCTGATAATATGCTTTAATCGAACCACGTCCAAAATGAACTGACGGCATGAATGACATAACAACGTGCTTGTCCTGTCAACAAAACTTCAAAAAAGTTTCTGTGAAAAAAGTTTCTATTGAATTCATTTATTACAAAAAATGTGACAAATGAGGAACCGCTCGACCGATTTTATGCAAACTTCACATAAACCATCTACTAAATATGCCGACCAAATCCTAAGCATTTGGTTTGGATAGGTGAGCCCGTTCTTGAGTTATGGAATTACAACGAAAAGTGGCATTGATTTTTATATATATAGATTCAAAGTATTGTTTGGTTTTGCCACTGTTTATAAACGGTCGTAAAACTTACCATCAGGCAAACGGCATGTTCATCTCGCCATTCATTGCTATAAAAAAACACAGTCCTGGTCCCACACTAACTTCCAAACCAATCCACTACACTATTCGATCTTTCGAGCGAAAAAATACTTGTAGCTCAAATAAACATTTATATCGATGCAGAGATCAAACTCACAACGTTTTATTTCACAGCCAGCATGTTAAGAATTGCGTCAAGAAGGCTATTAGCAGGATAAGAACATTCTCGATTATTATCTGCTTTGGCTTGAACACACATCGCGAACAAAATTCTTGCGTAATATGCCTATACTAATCAGGACCGTGGGAGTGCAATAGAACGAGAAGAAAAATAATGTGACTGCATAAGAGTGACAGAGAGAGAAATAGCGTTACATGTTTCGCACATTTTTATGAATAATTGTAGTATACATTTTCGCCGTGATATCTTCACCAGTATATTAAGTACTTTCACTACACTAGCAGTTATAATATCGATAAATATAGATAACTAACGGCAGGATCGTTGTCATCGAGCAGAAGCCTCGGCGCGGCTCGACGCAGTGCCCAGGCGAGTGCGGCCGCGTCGCCGCCGCCGCGCGCCCACCACACGCACATGCGCATCGCGTGCTGCACCACCTGATAACATCATATTACCCATCAATACAACATTACATCGAAACGAACTTCACCACAAGGAATATGTCAACGAGGACTCTGTTCTACACTTATTCAAAATTAAATTTTATTTTTAATTTTAAATCGACCTCTGGATTGTAGAAGAGTTTGATATTTATTTAAATTTATACTCGTAATTTTTTTGTGCGCAGCATCCCCGGGAATTCCTTATGTTACAGTTTAGCAACTAACTATAAATAATGATCGTAATGGTGTTTGAATTTAATGTTACGAATTATAAACATAATAAAATACATACCTGTGCTCTTCCCCAAAATCCAGTCTTGTACGTAGCGGGTTCTTTGAGCGTAGCAGCCTCGCACAATATCGATATTAATCTTTCTGTGGTCTCCTCCGCGTTCATTAGTGAGAGCAATGCCTAAAAGTATCATAATATATTGGTGTAAAATAAAGCATAAAGATAAAGAGAAAACACCTAATAAATCCTATGTTTCAAGTTTTAAAAGCCTTTAAATTATTTTGCACTGGTGGTTCAGATATCAAAGGGCAATCTATTCGATAGTTAACCGATCATACGCAATAAAATATAACTAAAGCATGGAAAAAATATGCTCAATTTGACAACTCATTCTGTTCTTAATAACATCGCTCTTAAAAGTGAAGAAAAAGTCCATTACAAATCAAATAACATTAATTATTTCCATACCGGGTGTAACTTGGGAGTTTGCGCGGGATCGGATGTGGGCAGCGTGCCGATCCGACACAGTAGCTGCAGCAGCAACGCGAGGCAGTCCTGCCGCCACTCGCTGTCGTCGCTCTTCTGTAGTACACCTGAACATAGCAGCAGATTTGTTTTATTCCGTAGAAATTCGCAAATATTCTAACAATGAATCAATTTGCTTCTAAATTAAACTTTTTTGTTGAGATAAAGTTATTTTTTTAATGATTTCTATATCTTGTGTGTCGAAATATAAATGATAACTTTTTATTCATACAAATTTAATATCATCACTAATCTTATTAAAATAGCAAAGCATAAAACCATTTAAAGGCAGTAACATCATATAATCAATTGGAAACTCGGAACTTGAGACATAAATAAAGCTTGTACAATGATAATGTATATTAAACAACTCACCCGACATCATAATATCATACAACAGTCTCAATCCACCCTTCTTTATAAACAAATCATTCCACGTTTCCACACATGCTTTCTCCTCTTCAGTTTTCTCAGTAGTCGTTGTTTCCTTCACACTAGGTCCATTATTGTTTGAGCTCAGTTTATCAATTATATGAAGTGAATACATGAGTTTTTGTGGACTAGTCGGGTCTAGCAGCTCCGGCAATTTGCTCTCTATGGGGTTCTGGAAGGCTTCCAATAGTGTAGGATTGAGTGGGACTGCTTGTAGTATATCCCACACTCGTCGGGAAAGAAGTTGTGCTTTTGTATGCGCCACTAATTCCTGCAATTTAATCAATATATCTTATAGTTTGCTACTTTTAACTAGAATTTCGACTATCGCACGAAATGCATTATTTTTGTATAATTGTTAGTCCTACAAGCATTATAAAAAAATACCTCAATTTGAGTTCAATTTAAATCATTTGATTTACTTTACTCCACAATTTTAAAAGGCCTTATTCATAATAAATTTAAACTTTATTTAGTTATCGAATGTTTTGTGTCTTTCGAACGACTATTGAATTCAATTTGGGCAAAGAAGACAAAACATTACATCACTAAAATAGGTTTATAAACTGTCTATGAATTAATATTTAAATCTAAAGTCTTATAACCCCGGATATCGAAGCGTCAGGTGTTACTACTCGATTAAAAGGCCTTATCAAAAATACACTTAGATATAAAACCACTTACCCCATTAGGCCCCGGTTCCTTCATCTGGCCCAGCGCCTGCATGAGTGTGAACAAGTGATGGAAGTACGTCGGGTCGAGCAGCAGCAGAGTGGGGAGACGCGCCCGCGACGGCGCCGGCTGCGCGGACGGCCACTCCGCCCACGCGCCGCGACCGCCCACGCCCACCGACACGAACACTAACTGAGAAAGTATTACACGCATTCAATTATATAGGTAAATATTTTGGGCTGGGCTTTTTAAATCTGTTATAACATAAAATGCTTAAGACAAACGACAAACGAAGTTGTTCTTATTTATAATTTACAAAAAACATTGGATCAACAGAAACACGATATACACTAAAGTCTCTTGTATTTGTCATTATTTATGAAGTAAGACCCAGAACACTTCACCAATAATTGTGATGTATAATCATTTCCACAAATATGACTTTAATGGCTGATATAAATGTGAAAGTATAAAGGACCTGATTGTCTTTAAACCCCATGTCATATAGTGTTCTTTCGTCATAGTCAACAGTAAGCTCTTGTCCTTGTGTGATCATGCGCAGAGGACCATCTGTTGACAACGCTGTCACACCTTCTTCGCCTTGTATCTGTAAGAAACAATAATATTTTGGAATTTATAAAATGAAGAGCCAAAAGTATTACCTAAATCTATTAGTAATTAAGTTTCTATAAAAAATATCTATAAAATAGATCACAGTATCTATAAACTTATTCTCGTTCGTTCGTGTTCAAAAGCTGAGATCGTTGGGAGAAGGAAAAGGTGTTGAAACTGAAAGTAACTAAATAATAATTTTACATTGTAGGGTGAAATAGATAGCATAGATATAGATCGAAATATAGATAGAAATATATCATGTTAGTGTGCGCACCTGCGTCTCCCACCAGACGTGCACGTGCGCGCGCAGATGCGCCACGTAGTCGTGGTGGTGCAGCGCCAGCAGCGCGCGCGGGCCCGCGCCGGCCGGCTGCAGCGTGACGCGCACGGCGCCCGCGCCGCCGCCGCCGCCCTGCCACGCGCCCGACTCCGCCAGCGCCCAGCGACGCAGGTGGTACGCGTACCTGCACACACATGCACGGGATACTGACACTACTAGTACTAATGGCTTGTTATATTTACGAGAATGTTACACATTCAAATAAAACTGTTGTTTACGTATTTAATTTTTTCGTATTTTTTGTTTCCATTACATTACAGCTTTCGTGGTTACAGGCCGGACTGACGTGTTCCGTAATAATAGTTTTATTATAACTAGTACTTTTACATCAGTTTTGGTTCATATTCGAGATGTTAAAACTATAACGCGCGCCGGTATAATACACTTAATTTTATTATTTAACATTCGCCTATACATAAAGATTTGCTAATACGTTTAAAGTCATGATAATATATCGTTGGTGCTTTAACTAAACTATGTTATTTAAAGTCAACCAAATGATGAGTGCATATATTACGAATATCGACAAATATAATCGATAAACTATCGTAAAGTAATACAGTCTATGGACTACACTACGTAGTTCGTATATCCAAGATATGCAATAAATACTCATTTACTTTCCAATTCAACAGATCAATAATTGGTACAAATATTTTAAAATCTTAATAAACTCACCCTAATCACCATACGCTATTTTATTATCACAGCCCTCTTAAACGAAAATCACTTACCTTCGTTTAAAAGTATCCAAATGTGTCTTCAGCAACAACAGCGCCCTCTGTATGCACTGCAAAGCTGCCTCTTCAGTCATGTGCTCGTATATGTTCTGCTTGTCCACTTTCTTCTCCTCCTTCTCCTCTGAAGTCTTAGAGGGAGAGCCTCCTTCCGCATCCTGTTTCTTGGTGATGAGCCGTTCAGCCGCCGATGATAAGTGGAACATACACTTGGCCACGAAATCGTCTTCTTGTTGTAGCTGCTGCCCCATGTAGTAGCTGTTCAGGTACTGGATAGCTCCCATTGATACATCTGTATAAAAATAGTGAAGGGGATTGTTGTAAAGATAATATCTGATATCTGGAAGTTACTATAGCAAGCAGATGTTTTACTGCTTGGACGATTAAAAAACAATGAAACCATTATTTTTTTTGTTTAAATGTAATGCTTGAATTCATTTGACTCTGAGGTCAAAATAAAATTTATTACTTCATGTCATAACATACTTATTAATATAAACTAGTGGTCGCCTAGTGATCGAAATTCGACCAAATCAAGAAGAGAAAAAGTTTTTACCTGTATGATGATGTTGTTATTCTGATAATTCGTGCACATTTTTTGTACCTGAATGTTGTTATTGCAGATTGCTGCTACAGAACTTTCTTTATACATATAATGATAGTCCATGTACATTTAAATGTATTTCACGTAGTATTCGTCAAATAAATCTTTTCTGTTTGATATTCAACAAAACCACAGTAAATTTTTTTTTCTGATTGACATTCAACTACATATGTCTTTAATAAAGCAAAGAAACAATTTGACCAAAGAGTATGTATACGTGTACAAATACTTGTGTATGCGTGTGTCAAATTCATGCTGGTTTATTTATTGATTTAATGTTCTTTTTATGCATTATTATTAAAATCTTGTTTTATATTACATTTAATATTAGGCTTAATATTAATATTATTGCCTCATTTAAAATTAATATTCTCTTTTAATATTAATATTATTACCTCATTAGGCAAATAAAACCTTTTTTTTGATATGTCTATGTCAGAAGAACAAAATGAAAAAGAAAAGAAACAATTTGACACCAGAGTATGTATACTTGTGTATGGATGTGTGTGTGAAATGCATGGCAGTGTGTGTAATGTTTTATTTTTTGATTTAATGTACTTTATAAGCATTATTATTGAAAAATATTAGCATTCTCCACTTCTCCTACACATAAACTATAAGTGTGCCAAATTTTATGCTCCTGCGTCCGCGCAATTTTCGTAAAAAGGGATCCAAAGTTTTTGCATCACGTATTAATATATAGATTACTGTAAAAACATTATCAAGCATTACAACATTTCGTTTCGATAACAACAAATGCAATGTATGTTATACAAAATCATCATTCATCAATATACTCCACTTCCCTGTAATTTCCCTACGTTTCACTATGCCAAACAAAAATCTATATATAAATACAGACCAGTATTGTTAGCCCGGAGCGCGATCTTCCACAGATGGTCCATGGCGAGCGTGTGCGGGTGCGAGGAGTCGCGCGAGTCGCCCGTGCCCAGCGCCATGCGCGCCAGGTTGCACAGCTGCTGGTATAGGCTCAGCCCCATTATGCTTATCGTCTGTTGAACGAAAATAGTCTCTATAGCTGATATGATAAGGTACAAAACGCTATATCGAATTGACAGTAAAAAGTCTTTGATATATAAATATTACACGCTGAAAACTTGTTGTTTCTTTTATTTCACTGTACAGGAACGAAGTTACATATTATCTTATTTTTTGTATAATTGAATAACAGATGCATGTACCTAAAACATTGTGTTAGATATTTTTAAGGTCTATTCAAAAAAACCTCGTATGTACAGGATTTTAATATTATGTTATGTATTCCTTTTAATATTCTGGTCATTTTACACAGATCCTATATAATGCTGACTCTCTCGCTCTCTCTCTCCTTAGTCACAGAAACAATACCTTCTAAACATAGTCGTCCATTGAGGATTTCCATAGATACCTGCCTAATAGGCCTGATATTTCATGTATATGTTATGGGCCAAGTGATTAATTTAGCATTATTCATAATGCCCGGGCAATATGAATAATGCCCAATAAGAGCGGGCAATGTGATTATAATCAATCGATTTATCACATTGCCCGGGCATTATGAATAATGCCAAGTGTCTATTGGGCAGAGTGATGTAAAGCCAATCAAAATGAACCAAAGTGGTAGAATGTAGAATAGGGCAGCACGATGGGGTGGGTTGAGAGGAGTGGAGGTGGAGGGGGAGTATCGCACCTCCCCTGGTACCACTCCCATGAAAAGGTGACGCACCATTCCTGAGAAATATCTATTATAGCAACCTAACTCTTAAAACACTTGTTGTCAATACAAATTAGCTTCTGCATCGTCTCCAGCGCTACGGGAAGTTCAGCCCCTTCGCCCTTGCGTAACAAAAGATAGGCACCCATGCCTATCCTTCGTTACAGCGGGCGGGGGCTGCTCTCCCTCCGCGCCTCCGGCTTTTTATATACACTCTAGGGTCGGAAGCCAAAAGACTACGTGAAGTCGGGGTGTTCCGAGTCGGTTTTGGGACACAGTCGACCTAACTGATCCATAAAGTGGGTACACTAATTTTCTTCTGAAGATAATATTTCGGACGTTAAAAAACAACTAAACATAAGCAGATCAATTCAACCTTTCTAATTTATGGGTCTATCGCAGATGCGACAATGCGGCAGTGCACCACGTAAAAAATCACCTATTAATCACACTGCCCGATCATCATGTAGCCATATTCATAATGCCCGGGCAATGTGATAAATAGGTGAGTTTAGATTGTAATTAATCACTTGGCCCGATACGGCTCTGCTATATTCATACTGCCCGGGCATTATGAATACTGCTCGCATTAATCACTTGGCCCATAACATATACACTCGTACATCTGAAGCAGTATTTATCATAAAGCTATAAGTATATTTGAAGTGGCGCCAGGTCGACTGACCTCAGGGTCCAGCGTGGGCATCTTCTCTACGTAGAGGAACCGCAGCGCGTCTAGTCCGAGCGCGTGCTGGTCGGGCGACTTGGTGTGCGACAGCAGCCACGAGTACAGGCAGTCCGCACACTCACTCGTGCCGCGCACCACCAGGCACTGCCACAGCTCCTCCACCTGCTCCACTGTTAGCCTGCGAATACATTCAGTGGATTTTAATGTAGAGCCTTTGTATTATGCACGTATTAAGCTCATTGTCGCTAAGAGTGTTTTATAAGAGTAAAGCAAATATATTAAATTCTGGAAATCTTTTCAAAAGTAAATTAGTAGCAACAATGTACTTGTGATGACGATTTTTTGACACGGAATACTCTACCAATAAGCGCGTAAATTATGAATAGTATTTTTTGAACCAATGTAGAATTATTTTGTATACTGTCATTATGATAACCCAATGCTTTTCAAGAAATTAATTTAATCATTGCTGTAACGTTAATCGTTGAAGCTACAGTACGAATCGATCTACACTAAGTCATATTATATTTTTCATCAGCTGAATATCTCGTTAATTAGTTTATTAGTTGTGTACAGTTTCGTATATCAAAGTATGTGTATACGTCAATTTATGCACACTATATTTACTTCAGTGAACAAATTTTATGAAACTAGTGTGTAATATCAATCGTTGCTCAAAATACGCGCCGCGTATTAGAACAAATCTGCTAACTAGCATAACGTGTTAATCAAGAATAAATCTTTGAAACTTCAACTGGAGTCTAATTCTGCTGCACTTCGACTACAATTAACTACCATACATCCACTGCTCCAACGAGCTATTATGTCACTGTACAATGCTAGTATGAGAATATACATTGAAGAGCAGTTACCGGAAGTGCTGCGGCGATCCGACTGGCGAGAAGATGGCGGTGAGAAAGTGCAGCCGCACAGTGAGCTCGGTGATGTGCGCGTAGTGCGCGGCGTCGGCGGCGGCGCGCGGCTGCTGCGTGTAGTGGCGCAGGTCCTCCAGGAACAGGCGCATCATGCCGCGCTCGCGCTCCGCCCACATCACCACCTGCGCACACGCACGCACGCACGTATACATACTGTTATACCTGATATTCTAATAAATAAATAACTCTTTATTGGAATATCAGGTGTGAGAGGCCGCCTGGGTAGGTACCCATGTCTGTATGTTTAAATGCACTATTGTGTTTCGGATTGAAGGAGTGGAATGCCAAGAATTGCTTTGTAATTCACGGCGTTGTTTGGTTTTGCTCCTGTTAATGAGTGGTCGTATCGCTTACCATCAAGCGAACGGCATGCTCGTCTCGCCATTCAGAGCAAAAAAAATACACCCTTGTCATTCGTTTAAAATTTAAATTAAGATTTATTATGGTTTGGACCATACTTAAATCAAATAAGAGCACATACTCATTTGTGCTCTTACGTCTCTTGCCATTTTTAGGCCATTACTTATTTGTATATTTGATCGAAGACTAATACTTAAGGGCTCCTAGTACCCTTTACCTTGATGACGAGCATTCATCTTACCTGGTGCATATCCATGCCCCGAAGCTGTTGGAACGATGAGAACAACTTCGGCAGTAACCGCAGCGACACCGCAACAGATCTGTTTAAAATGAACAAATATGTAATTAATACTTATCATTAATAAATAATTACAATAAAATATAATTTTATATTATCATACCTGTGATTGGCAAGATTGTCGAGACAGCCTTCGATGAATTTAATCCTAATGAACTTGTCTGTGCTAAAACACAACAATGCGCATAAAGCCTTCTCAGCCTCCAGAGCCAATCCTTCGCCGAGCTGCTCCTGTACAATGTAACATTATTATCAGTTTTCATGCACACATAATATATAACATACTCATATACATTAATGTTTTGAACGTGATGTATCTTTAAATACAGACTTACTAAGCGAGATATTTTAAACAATAACTTACTTTAAGAAGTTCTTTAGAAGTCTTATTAATCGTGCCAATGATACATTAGAAATGGGAAGAAAAATACACAAATTGAGTTTAAATCTACTTGTTGTGTCTGTTAACCTTAGAGTATTTATAATATAGACTATGAAGGGAGCGCTGTCATATATTCGGGTCTCGAAAAACATATATATTTTCATGTTCCTAATGTTTGTAGCGCTCCTATATTAGCGAAAATTTAGCAATGAATTGCTATAAATTCCTTTGATAACCGAAATTATATGTAGCTATTATCCTTTAAAAACTAGTTTGGGTGGCATTAAATAGCGCTCCCTTCATATTATAGATACTCTAAGCTGTAAACATGGAATGTAGTATTCAGTATTTAAAAGTAATTAAAGTACGTACAATGGCGCCGTCCTGCAGCAGGTCCCATAGCAGCGTGTTGCCTGGACGGCACACGTCGTCGGCGCAGAAGGGCGTGGCGGGCGGGGCCTGCGGTGCGGGGGACGCGGGGGAGGCGGAGCCGCGGGGCACGCGCGCGGTTGGCCCCGCCCCCACCGCCGGACCCACACCCGCCACGCTCGCTAGTGCGTGCGCAGTCTGGTACTCGGACAGACACTGCGCCTGTTCACCACACACACTATTGATTATTTTTTTCTTAAACTAAAAGCATATTCACCTTCTTAATCGAGACTTCTAGTTATATTTTCATTTATTTAACATGCTTAATACAAATAATATTTGTTAGTAGATAACGTTGGAAACCACTAAGGCTTGTATTTATACTATCAGAGTTGACAACGGTGTTACAACTTATAACTAGACAGTTATACTGTAGTGTTATTAGGAGTTTGAGATTAATGCATTCACATTACCCAATTACTCAGTTGTTTACTGCAATTTCTTAAGATATTTCCCAAATGAAACTAATTAGTCGTAAAAAATATTAGGTTACTTGATGGAATACTTTCAAAAGCCAGATACCAACTGGAAATGTTTACACCTGTTAACTTCATACCACACTTTGTATACCTAAGAAACTAATATTCAAAAGACACGACATTAAATTGTCCAATGCTACTACAAATAGTAATAGCAGTATCATAGCAGACTAATAGCAGCCTAATAGCAATAGTTACTAGTGCTGCTATAATACAATGCAGTTGAATAGCAACCTGTTGCGCGAGTCTCGCGAGTTCCTCCTCGCAGGCGGAGTCGTCCTCGTCGAGGTCGGCCATGTGCGGGTGCGAGTGCGGCGACAGCGCGGACGACGCGCTGCCCTCCTCCTCCTCGCCGCCGCGACGCTTGTAGCTCTCCATCAGGCGAAGCTCCATCAGCCGCCTGTATTGAGAATTACATACATACAATACACGCCTTTTTCCTAGAAGACAAGCAGAGGTGCCAGGCCTTCTACATTTTGCCTTGAATGTTTATTTATTTATTTATTTATTTAATTCTTTTTTGCACTGTACATAAATACTATGAAGATATTATACAATAAGAATAATAGTACAAGTGGCGGCCTTATCACACTAGGTAATCTAATGTTCTGTTCCAGGACGTGATAGGGGCGAGAAGAAAAGAACAAACAAAAGAAAAAACAGCGGAGCTAGTGCGGCGTTGGGAAAGCTGGCCATTTGACAACAGTGTAGTAAGTGTAGTGCAACCCCACTATTCGCCACTTGACTCGCTACACTGTTCATCCAGAGTATTGGCACTTAATCTCTGTATTTATTAATTAAAAACCTTTAAACGTCATTTATACAGACATAGGGCGAGAATCGTATGCCATTATTGTATGACATAACCGCCATAGATTCATCATCACATGTTCTGATAAATAATAAGACGGCGCAACTTTTTATATCCTTACGATAAACACATCTTCGAGGAGAGCAACTCTCCCCGTCTTAATGAGGGTTTAATCACCAGCATTACCATTCGAATCCTTAGAACTATTATCTAAACATCAATGCACAAAGTAAAATAATAAAAACACTGCAACCATAACAAGATAAAATAAATATTTCAGCGTAGAAACTAACCTGGCATCAACATTGTCGCACAACAACTGGCAGTGTGCAGTGTCGCTACCAGAGGATTCCTCTTCCACCTCCGACACTGACTCCGCCAGGTCTGCAGTCTTCAGCTGAGCCGCTACTAGCCAACATTTGCATATATTTCATCAACAAAGAACTCACAGCTTCTATGATTATTATAGTCATAAAATAAGAAGCTATTTTTTTAAAAGTGATTCGTAATTAACAATTAAAAGGCCTAATTAATTATAAAGCCACATCTTACATGTACATTTTTATTTAGACTTGTGCAAAATGTGGTAGTCAATTAAAAAATAAACAAAGAGCATGGACTGCAGCATAAATGAGAATTATTCAATGAGTAACAACACCAAAGTGAAGTTGTCCATAATATGTCCAGTACTTTTTCTAAAAATAGTTAGTTGCCAGCAGCTCTTTGTCTATATAAAACTTCGATCAAATATATACTAGATATAGGGTTCGGAACATAATCACACAGAAAAACATTTGAATTTGGAACTACAAGATGTAGCAAAAAGTCTAAAATTATAATCAACTTCAAGTAACAATAAACCTTACTCCTTTAAATTAAGATTTATAATGTTTTAGACCATACTAAAATCAAATAACACCATAATCTTATTTATGCTCATATTTCTCCTGCCTTTTTAGGTCGTTACTTACAATCTAGTGTATATTTGACCGAATATCTAAAACTAAATAATACAATTTAACGAAATAATAATGTAAGTATTGTATTTGAGTTGTATGGACCATGCACTCACGGAAATGCCTGGGTTTGGCCGGCTTGTGTCGCTTCTTGTAGAGCTTCTTCTTGCGCGGCCGCAGCAGCTCCTCCGCGCCGCTGCTGGCGCTGCCGCTGCTGCCCGCGCGCTTGTTGCGTCTGGGACGACAACACACGACTTAGCAATATTTCTGTTCTGTACTGTATCAGCCCATATACGTCCCGTGCAGGGCACGGGCCTCCTCTACAATCGACAGTACGATTGAGAGTGGTTAGGCCATATGGTCCACCACGCTGGCCTAGTGCGGGTTGGCGGACTTACAAACCATAGAATTTTTTATAAATCGCTATATTAGCAATATTTAGCTTGCCAAAAAACACTTTGTTTTTAATGAGGATGCTAAGATTAAATTTAATATTAATATGCAACCCGATATACGGTATATACGGTATACGATAACAGAAAATGTTTAGACACTTGTTATTTTTTATTTATTGTTGTTATTAAATAAACAAAAATCGTACGAAAATGCGTATAAATATCTACGTATAAAATTATTCAACGAACACTAAGACATTTATAATAGTGTGTTTTTTATTGTCATGAATGGCGAGACGAGCATGCCGTTCACCTGATGGTAAACTATACGATCACTCATGAACAGCAACAAAACCAAACAACAACATGAATTACAAAGCAATGCTTGGTTTTCCAGTGCGCTCGCCATCCTGGGACATAGTATGTTAAATCATTGTCGCGACTGTTTATAAGTTTTTAGCACATTGACAGAGTTAAAATAAAATATGAACATAACAATTATTTAAAAGAAAAACATATGAACTAAACAAAGTCTGTAGTTGCGATTAACCGCAAAACAGAATTGGTAATTTTAAATTTCAATGGGAACGGAAATCACATACATTTTATAGAAGGCCCTATGGCCTTCTATAAAAACCTATCCTCCTATGAAAACCGCAACAAACATTCACTACAATACTTCAATTAAACATAACACTGCTTATAAAACAATTTATGATGTAGAATTCCGATAATAGATATTCAAATATATATACAAATAGATCTCGAGCTTCAAACTGCTTATAAAAAAAAATGTGCAACAATTCGTACTCACTTTTGGCATGATTTGAGAGTAGGACATTCCTTCTTCGTTAACTCTTCGCCTTCACGCAACCATTCTTGTTCAGCTGTAAGAAAATATTACTTATTTACTATACAGAGATTATCCAGATTGGGACCAAAAACGAAGCTAGATAGAAGCTAGACCTAGCTAAAACTAATGTTTAAAATTAACTTTTTAAACTAGTCTCTAAAACTAACGTTTGAAGTCTCTAAAAGGTTAGTTTTACTTCAAAAACAATGCTACTAAAAAAGCTGCAAAAGAAGTCGTATTTGTTTGTAGTCGGGATATACCCTGTAAACCATAAACACACAATATCAATAAGTCCTTTACAGTCCATCATTTTCAAAGGAATCAATTCAAGGCAATAAGGTTTAAGGAATTATATCAACTAGTGGTCGCCTAGTGATCGAAATTCGACCAAATCAAGAAGAGAAAAAGTTTTTACCTGTATGATGATGTTGTTATTCTGATAATTCGTGCACATTTTTTGTACCTGAATGTTGTTATTGCAGATTGCTGCTACAGAACTTTCTTTATACATAATATAATTAATGATAGCGCTCAGTATTTCGTAGTATACGTCAAATAAATCTTTTCTGTTTGATATTCAACAAAACCACAGTAAACATTTTTTTCTGATTGACATTCAACTACATATTATGTCTATAATAAAGCAAAGAAACAATTTGACCAAAGAGTATATATACGTGTACAAATATTTGTGTATGCGTGTGTCAAATGCATGCTGGTTTATTTATTGATTTAATGTACTTTTTATGCATTATTATTAAAATCTTGTTTTATATTACATTTAATATTAGGCTTAATATTAATATTATTGCCCCATTTAAAATTAATATTCTTTTTTAATATTAATATTATTACCTCATTAGGCAAATAAAACCTTTTTTTTATATGTCTATGTCAGAAGAACAAAATGAAAAAGAAAAGAAACAATTTGACACCAGAGTATGTATACTTGTGTATGGATGTGTGTGTGAAATGCATGGCAGTGTGTGTAATGTTTTATTTTTTGATTTAATGTACTTTTTAAGCATTATTATTGAAAAATATTAGCATTCTCCACTTCTCCTACACATAAACTATAAGTGTGCCAAATTTTATGCTCCTGCGTCCGCGCAATTTTCGTAAAAAGGGATCCAAAGTTTTTGCATCACGTATTAATATATAGATAAGATATTAAATATTTCTCAATATGTTTTGACTCTTACCAGTAAGTTCCCGTTGATGTTTGCTTTGTTTCCGCGGAGTGGGTCCCGCCTCCTCACCAGATGTACTTAGCTCCTCGCACTGAAGTACAGGAGACAACATTTCAATTCAAAAACGGTATACAAAAATATGTCATAGAACTTTGGTTCTCAGAATTTTTCATTTAAGTATCCATAAAGGAAAATTACATTTCGATTATATGTCATTACCTCTTAATATTTTCACCAAAATATAGTTTTTTACAGCATCAATCTTTTATATTACTAATATTGTCTTATTAAAAATATCATTGACTTCATAAATATCATCTGTAGTTTTTATTATAATATAAAAAAAATATATATATATTTTGTTTTTATTGATTCTTATAAACTTGCTTCAAAACGCTTAGAAGTTATTGGCAGCTTCTTGACGATTTTTAATTTCTTTAGAGAAACAATTATAATATTTATTTGAAAAAAGGCTCTTAATTAATTGGTTAACTTTATTACCGTTTTATACTTATTTTTTATTTTTGTAATTTAATATATTTCTATAAGTGTGTCATGATTCGATCCAGTGCTTAATTGACATGTCATGACGTTCAGTCAATAAAGTATAGTATAATAGTTACCGGGTCGTCATCGGAGTTGGTCTGGTCCATGCTGACGCTGGCCTCGGAGGAGGAGCGGTGCGGCGGCTTGCAGGCGGGCGGCGGCGCGCGCGGCTCCTCGCCCGGGGACCCGCCGCCGCCGCACCCGCCGCGCGACCACATCGCGCGCGTCAGCGCAGACGCCAGGTACAGGCTCTACACACACAACACATTCATACAGCTGTATCTGTATCAACCCATATACATCCTACAGGGCCGGGCCTCCAACACAATCGAGAATACGATTGATTTAGACGATATAATCCACCACTGGCATTTTACTGGTGGTAGCTCTCTCATATGTGAGTGGCTGCCTGGGTGCGTACCACCGCAATCTCTATTTCTATATTTACAGCATTGTAAATACACTGTTGTGTTTCGGTTAGAAGGACATTGCAGCCAGAGAAACTACTGGACATATTGAGAATTAACATCTTGTATCTCAGGATGGCGAATTTAGGCCTACCATCAGGCGAATGCCAGACTTGTCTCGCTGGTCATTTAAAAAAAGCTTTATGAATATACAACAGACATAACGAAGAATTCAATGCATGAGAAACTATAAAAACATGGGTTCAAATATAACAGACATCACAAAGTTATAGATCTAAAATATATAATTATAGAAGTTGAAGCAAATATACTCACAGTAAAAGTAAAAACATTAAAGTAATATATCCAAATTTAAGTCCAATTTAAATTACATTTAAACAACGGATGAAAATATTGAAATCAGATTTCTCTTGTAAATAAATAAAAATGCAAAATATCATGTCAGATTGGGAGAAAGTTGATGAATGCATATTCAACTTTGTTACATTTAACTTAATTAGGATCATATACAAATGTTAAAAGCATTTTTAGAAAATCCTAAATTTATGTCCAATGGAATACATAAATTACTAATTAGATGAATCACTAAGTAAAGTTTTAGGATGTCTGTAAGTAATATTTATTTATAAGTTATAAGTTCTTCACAGCTGACAAAACAATCACAATTCCTTTATACTAAACAATACGCCAATTACGAAGCACTTATTATACAATATCAGTTTGCAAAGAGCGCGTGGTGGCCTGTTGGTAAACGGACTAGACGCGGCTGCCAACATGTTCACGGTGGTCGCGGGTTCAAATCCCAGGGCACACCTCTGACTTTTCGGAGTCATGTGTGTATTGACAGTCAATCACCACGCACTAAAACGGTGAAGGAAAACATCGTGAGGAAACCTGCATACCATAGCGATTTACAAGAATTTCTATGGTATATAAGTCCGCCAACCCGCATTAGGCCAGCGTGGTGGACTATATGGCCTAACCACTCTCAATCGTACTTTCGATTGTAGAGTAGGCCCGTGCCCTGCAGTGGGACGTATATGGGCTGATACGATGACGATGAAAGAGTAGACAATTATAGTTTAAGTGTGTGTGTGTGGTGTGTGAGTGTGTGTGTATATATGTTTGTGCGGCCCACAAATGTTTCTTTCGGGTCTGGGTGTTTGTGAGGCCGAAAAGTCTCTCGTAGTTCCTGATACCCACGACACAAGACTCGATCTTAGTGTGGGTTCAGGACTATGTATGTGTCTGTTGGGTGTTATTTATTTATTATTTATATAAATATGTACATGCATAAGCAATAAAACGGATGTTTAAGAACCTGTTCGGTGTGTTCCCTGGGCGGCAGTGCGCACAGCAGGCTGTAGAGGTGCTGACAGGGCTTGGGCGCCAGCGCGCGGATGAAGCCGGGCAGCAGGTCGTACACCTGCCGGCCGCAGTGCTTCAGCTGCGCCGCCGCCCACACCAGCTCCACGTGCTCCGGCGTCACGCGACCCTCCACCGCAAGGAACTTCAGGATCATGTGCGCTTGCTTTATCACCTGGACAATTCAACAGACATCTTAAACTACAATCTCGTTGAGACACATCGCAATCTCGTTGAGATCATTTAAAAAAAAATGTATTTCTACTCATATTCGTAATTAGTCTTCCTATTTTTTTTTAAATGTGTTTGCAACCAGCTATGTCCTGATAGAAATCTGAATTTTCAAAATGTCACCCCACCTCAACCCTTGATTAAAACAAATCGCAAGCACTCATCAATAAATGAATGAATTTTCACTGATTTAAATAAATAGCTGAAGCAACAAATAGCTGAAAAATACCCAGTACTGACTTTAAATGCAAGAACTATTTTCAATACCATTACACACTTGGATTGCATTGTTAAAAATCTTTTTCCTTTATGAACTGTTTGGTACAATTACTTAATCATAATACTAGTAGATCACATAAGACCCAGTAAAATTTGAACAACATCACAAACCTCAACATGCAAATTGGGTCCAAACAGGTGCTCGATAATATTATTGTTAGTTAGCCAAGTAGCCAATTGTTGTCCCGCCAGTTCTGCGTCAGCTGCCGGTTCGCCCGCGCACAGCTCGTTGTGTGCGCCTATGTGCGCGTTGATCTGCGCCACACCCGCCAGTCGCATCGTCAGAGTGCTGCTGTTGAAGTACTTGAACGCCAGAGCAAGCCCATCACCGTCAAACGATAGAGGAGCGTCCAATGGCTCTTTTGCTGCACCCCACATGAAATCTAGTGATCATAATCATAATCAAAAAGTTTAGTAAGGAGGTTCTTTAGTCTTTGCAAATGTAAATCAGTGTTCCCTAAAAATCTAAGGCATCATTTCACATGAGACCATATTCAAACCTATACCATCAGTCTTGGACTCAAATGGACTTCATGAATGAGGCTATGGCAAAGTATGGCATTAACAGCATGCATCAATTAATAATTGTTCACTAAACAAATAAAATTTAAGTAACTTGACTTACCCGCCATTGATTTAACTGCTGGTACTCTTAAATCCTTATCTTCTAAGCTGCACATGTATTTTAATATCTTACTCCTTAAGGGCATAAATAGCTGAGCCACAGCTCTAAAGTTTAACCATAATTTGAGATTCCCAACAGCTGACACAATAGCATGGGCCATCGACAAAGGTAGTGTAGTTGGTGAAGCAGCCTCAAAAAGCGTAGTCATGGTGCAAATCCCACCCAGCTTACAGAACAAACTGACATTGCGAAGCAAGTATGCAGGTATCTCAGTATCATGTAGATCACAGTATGAACTCAAATTTGATATTTCCTGTGCCGTGAGATCATCTAATCGGCTTAAGGCTGAATGTTTACAAGCCAAGTACAGGGGAAAGTTCAAAAGAAATATTTTGGACACTACATGCATGAGTTTTTCTTTCTGCAGCATGGGCCATGCTTCAGAGTCGTCCGTAGATGGTTTTTCAGTAACTGGTGGCTCCTTTGGCAACTCAGTTTCTGATTGTGGAGAATTTTCTGCCTCTGAAGTGTCCTTGCTCACCTCTTCACTCTTAGGTGTGGTGGCATCATCCAATTTCGGTTTTTCACTTTCATTGTCAGGTGGTGGTGTTTGCGCTGCCTCAATGACATCATCATTAAGTAGTTTGAGCTGGCACACGGATAAACATAGTATGCTTTGCACAACTAAGTAGAACCTCTCAAAGTTCTTTACATCTCTGTAGCAGCACATACATTGCCTAAAAAGATTAATTATATTATTGAATGTATTACAATCTAACCAAATCAACAAATTCTTATGAAAAATTAAGATAGAATTTAGTTTTTATATTCGCTTGTATTGGACATCCAAAATCAACAAAGCACTACATCTTGTAAATATGTAAGCATTAGTAAACTCTTTATTAGGAGGTATTACATAAATTGCCTTGTGCGATAAGACCACCAATTGTACTTTTTTTTCTAGTTTGAATTGTTTACTTTTGTTTTATTTATGGTGTACAATAAAGCTTATATAAATAAATATAAATAAATAAATAAATATTACAGATACTCTTTTGTTTTTCGGACCCATCACCATAACTAAATAACACCCAACAGTCACATACATAGTCCTGACCCCACACTAAGATCGAGTCTTGTGTCGTGGGTATCAGGAACTACGAGAGACTTTTCGGTCTCCCAAACACCCAGACCCGGAAGAAATATTTGTGGGCCGCACAAACATTTCTCTCGGTGCGGGGATCGAACCCGCAGCCTCTCGTTTCACAGGCGGCGTCTAACCAACTGCACCACGGAGGCTGTACGAATGTATTCACAATATTTTCTGTATATTTTACAGTATCTGTATAATATGCCTAGGGTTTTGTAATAAAGCCAACAGAAGTTGAAGCAATCCAACTCATAACTAAAAGAAAACATTTAACAGGTAACCCTAATTTCAAAGGAAAAATGTTGTCAGAGTTAAGTTTTCTTAAATTGATTACATGTAAGCATGGATTCATCAAGAATCCTTAAACATTTTTCTTACACACAATAAGTATGTTATTTAGTGTGAAAAAGAGATTCTATAAATTAATAAAATATTTAAACACAATAAGTTCATAAATCATTAAATCTCATTTGTTATATAAAATGTAGTATTTTCAAATAATTATGTGAAATTCAAAGAGTCTTATATCTATATATGTTTTGGATATTTCTACTTAGTATCCACATCTAAAGCTTACATAAAGTTGATGATCATTAAAGTATAAAGGAAGTAGTAAATAAATTTGTTTTAACCACACATTTTACTATGTATAAAAATATTTGTTTTATATTCATATCATTTCATTTAAACACTTGTAAAAGATCAGATTGTAATGTAGCAAAAATATTATTTATTCTCCTTATCATGTGTATAGGTTGTGAAACTTTATATTTAAGACAACAAATCTATAGAAATCATGCTTTTCATACATATAAACAATGGAATAAATAGTGTTCTAATATTTAGTGCACTTGTAAAATATATTATTTCGCTAAAACAATGTCAAACGAAACTAGATTGCAACCATTGTTACCTGATGTTAGTGGCAAGTTTAATAGGTTACAATTTAAACAGAGAACAGGATGTAAATAGAAAATATAGAAGAGTACTAGGCGGTTTACCTTTGAGGCCACGATATTGTGTAGTTTAGAACGGTTTCCAGCTCAGATTGGCTTATTGTTGGATACTGGGACGCATCGTCTGTAAGCCTCGCTTCACCTAAAAATCAAAAGGCTGCATCAATTTCCCCCCGCATGAAATCACATTAGACTACTAGGATTACATTATTACGGATATTTATCATCTTTCATACACAAATAAACAACGAAACAAGCAATTGGGCCACAAAATTTCGAAACAATGTAACTTACAATTTAATAAAAGCTGTGAAAACTCCGAACAAACATCACACATTATTGATGTTTTGTGTCGAAATAAAACTAAGTATTACTGCAATAACATCGCAGGTCTAGTTTCATGTAAAATATTGATCATTATTGATATTTTTCGTATCAGAAAACGAACACTGCCGTAAAATGTCACAGAATCCATTCCACCATTGTTGACGATTGTTGTCAAAATAACGTTTCGTTAGCAGGCGTTTTTTGTCACGGTATTATGTCAATGACACTATCAATGCTTAGGCTTAAATTATTATCTTAAAAGAGATAAATCATGCTTATTCGCTAAATTAATTTTGCAATATTTATTAATGTGTAAGAATTTAACATAAATAATAATTTACTAGTTTTGGTACAGGCACTCAGGTATATTTCGTCATCGCACAACCAGTTAATATTTATTTTCGTTGTTTTGATAGTTTACTAAGTTTATAAATAATTTAAATATTTTATACAATAGGAAAAATTACCCCTCTGATAAATCATGAACTTTAGAATTCGGATATTTTATTTTTTATTATATATTTAGCACAACACTAGCCAACAGGCAGCTGTCAATAGGCTCAAATTCAAATGTCAAAAAATAAAAGACATCTGTTGATGGAACGAGATATATTATTATGGGTTGATTTTTAGTAAATATTAAAATGGTCCAGTTACTGTATATAATCGCCAGTTTGCACGTATTATTGTGTCCATTCACAAAAGTGGAGGAGAGTTTTAATATACAAGCCTTTCATGATATATTGTATCACAGACATAACCTCTCACAGGTACCGATAAATTCTAATTTTGGATTCATAAGTTGCGTTCTATAGCGTAGTTTGATAAATACATTCGTGTTCCAGTACGACCACAATGAGTTCCCGGGAGTGGTGCCGCGCACCTTCATCGGACCACTGGTTATTTCGCTGTTGTCAGCGCCGATAGTAGGACTGTTGCATATGGTAGAAATCAATAAATTCTGGACGCAGTACGTGGGTTAGTAAATAGTATGTCGAAACAGCTGAAATTACATGAGCATTATTATTATTTTTTAATTGTTAATTTTATAATTACAATATTTTACCACCATCAATATCAGTTGAGCTGACATATATTATTGGTGTACCATCTGAGTTCGACGATTCTGTTCAATATTTTAATTTTTCATACAATGCAAATGATAATTTATTATTTTTGAAAATATTACAGTAAGGCTCACCCTAGCACTAACAGTAATTGGAGCATGGAGTCGTTTAAAGAATGCTCTTCAGAAGCAGTTTGGCAATACCTTTGCTTGGTGGTACACACTTATAACGGTTACACAGTACCACTTTATGTTTTACATGAGCCGACCCTTGCCAAACATTATGGTTTTACCCCTGGGTAAGTTTAAATTGATATTTTAAACTAATTGACTCTATGTAGAAATACTAGATTCAGGAGGAAATCTATTGAAAAAATAACTGGCCTTATGTTATAATTATTTTGAAATACATTCTATTATACCTATGACTTGGTGTGATTCTGAATTTGTATGTTATATATTGAAGAGGCTCAAGAACAAAACTTTATATGAAATCTTAGTACATACATATTTATCTAACTTTTGACTACTATGTATTTAATATTCAGTAAAATAGATTTAACACTACTAAATAGTTGTTTTCATAATAAAAAGGAATAATTTTAACTTTTCATATAACTTTGTCCATGGGCACACTAGTAACCCTGAGAAGTCTGGTTTTATACTGAAACAACTCGCTGCTTTAACCTTTCGTATGCCGGACCCGCGCCGCATCAAAAATGCCCCAACTGCCGCGTTATTTTAAGCGCGCGTGTCTGTGTGTCTAGTGTTTTTCATGACATACTTTTATTATTAAAATACATACCTACGTGTTCATTTAAATATATCGAATAGATAGATGTGGATACTTAATTTTAGTAAATACTTCAAATCTTTATAGCCTTTTTATTATTTTGTACAGATGTTTTTTTTTCAAGGTACCTGAATATTATGTTTTTTGAAAGAAATATATGAAATAAAATTCATTTTTAGAAGTTTCAAGCTTTTATTACGTTTAATATTGAAGTATAATATATATTCCTTACGATATGCTAAAATAATTTATTCGCCAAATAACACAATAAAAACTCAGAGCAAAGTACGCGGTACAGGTACGAACAAGTTGAATTTTCATTTTATTTTATTTCATAATTTTGATATTGAGTGAATTGTTTCAACGGCTGTTATAGATTTGTTCTATACTTCATTCACTCTTTCAGGCACTTTCACAATATTATAGAGCTTTACTTTAATGTATTATGGAGTACTTTCGAGTACAGTTAAAATCGCGCAGATCTACGTCCCGGCATACGAAGCTTTCAAAAATTGGCGCGCATACCTGCGTTCCGGCATACGAAAGGTTAATTTGATAACGACATATCTCAAAAATTAACTTTTTTCAGAAGAGCAGTTTAAATAAAACAAAATAATTAATTATTTATATATTTTATTTTAATAATGACAACTCTTTGAAAGTTGCTTAAATCAATGTATAATCTATCAACAATATGAGTTTTATTCACATAGTATTTTAGATTAATTGGTGTTTAATGGTAACATTATCATAAAAATACACATTTCGTTATGTGCCACTATCAAATTAAAACAGCAGAACTGTTTATACATTAAAATGTATTTTCCTTTTAATTTTCATATACATATGCACAAAAAAATCATTGTTTAATGTTATAATGATCAATCTTATTAAATAGAGATCTTGACCCATTTTTGGAGTTGCTTTTTTATAGATAGACCCTATAAACACGAAAAATATAATTTTACGAAAAAACTACGATGACTATCAATGTAGTCATATAATTAAAGTTCAAAGTCACTCAACATGCTCAAGAAAGAGCACACTCAAAGTTTCGAGTTTGCCTAAAGGGGAAAAAAATCGGAACAAAAGGATCTGTCAGAGAATCAAGGTAACGCACATAGTTGATATTGAAGAATGCAATTTAAAATGTTTTTGTTTAATTTATGATGAATTAGGTTCTCCAAATAATATATTATTATCTTTTAAAATACTGTCTTTGATGTGTACAAAATAACTTTACGCAAATTCTTAACATGAGTCAACATCCCTATTTTTACTTTTATAGAAATATATTTGCAATAATGAATATGCTACCAGCTATGTTGTGTGTTACCAGTGATGACATACGGCACTGAGACGTGGCCTCTCACTGTGGGCCTCATTAAAAGGCTCAAAGTCACTCAACAAGCCATGGAGAGGGCTATGCTCGGTGTTTCCCTACGAGATTGAATCAAAAATGAAGAGATCCGTAGGAGAACGAAGGTTACCGACATAGCCCATAGGATTGGCAAGTTG
Organism: Hyles euphorbiae; assembly: GCA_023078785.2. Taxonomy (NCBI): domain Eukaryota; kingdom Metazoa; phylum Arthropoda; class Insecta; order Lepidoptera; family Sphingidae; genus Hyles; species Hyles euphorbiae. The sequence continues at coordinate 6,482,460 of CM041053.1, forward strand.
AAGTGGCAGTGGGCCGGGCACATAGCTCGTAGAACCGAAGGCCGTTGGGGCCGAAAGGTTCTTGAGTGTAGGCCACTTACAGGCAAGCGAAATGTCGGACGCCCGCCTACAAGGTGGACGGACGATCCGGCTAAAGTTGCAGGAAGTCGCTGGATGCAGGCCGCTTCCAACAGGTTATTGTGGAGATCCTTGGGGGAGGCCTATATTCAGCAGTGGACTTCCTGTGGCTGATATGATGATGATGAGGATGATGAATGAATATGCATAGAAATTGTGGGATAAAAGCAAATAGAAATGACAGAAAACATACAGTTAATTACTTTTTCTTTATTTCAGTACTGTTAGCATATGAGGGATGGCTTTTAGGAAAACATAAACAGTACATTATTTCAGCTGGTGCAGCTATTGTTATATTTAGGTCTGAGCTTGCCATGCTGTTTGGTTTGTTTCTGATAATAGACCTTGCTCTTCAGAAACTGGACATTAAAACGTAAGTTTCCATACATCGAAAATATGTAAATTATAAGTAATTTATTTATATAAAGTGATATTTATTTTCTCTTACAGATTATTAAAAATTGTCATCCCCGCTGGAATAGGTTTAGTGGCTTTAACAGTCATAATAGATTCAATATTTTGGGGAAGATTGCTGTGGCCTGAAGCAGAAGTGTTTTGGTACAATACTATAATGAACAAAAGTTCCAATTGGGGTGTATCCTTTTAAAAAAATTAAATTAATTAATGAGACGACCGATCTACACAAACAATAATAAATAAATATATAATAATATAATAATAATATATGATGATAATAATATAGCAACATTTGAAAGACAAGTCATAAAATATTTTATAGAAATTGACCAAAATCAAGCCCACTGAGTTTGTCTCACTGGATCTACTCAGAATTGGGTCGGACCGCGTAGTTCCAGTGGTAATATAAGTCCACTGATTTTGTTTCGCCGGGTCTTCTCAGGCAGGGCCGCTTTGAATCCGGTGGTAACATTATATCGCTGCGCGTCGTTTTAGTAATACTCATTGCACAATATGGATTAACGTAAATAATTTATTGCCTAGAACAGCATTTTATATATGTATCAACCCATATACGTCCCACTGCAGGGCACGGGCCTCCTCTACAATCGAGAGTACGATTGAGAGTGGTTAGGCCATATAGTCCACCACGCTGGCCTAGTGCGGGTTGGCGGACTTACATACCATAGAAATTCTTATAAATCGCTATGGTATGTAGGTTTCCTCACGATGTTTTCCTTCACCGTTTTTAGTGCGTGGTGATTGACTATCAATACACGCATGACTCCGAAAAGTCAGAGGTGTGCCCTGGGATTCGAACCCGCGACCACCGTGAACATTTTGGCAGACGCGTCTGGTCCGTATACCAACAGGCCACCACGCACTTTTTTTATTAACAGCATTTTACTTACTATAAATAGTTATAAATAATTAATAAATAAGATCACTACCAAAAAAGAAAACTAAATCAATTTAATTTATTTAACAATATAGTAATCAATTATTTTTTAAATATAGAATAAGTACTATGTAGTTGAACTTGTTATAAGAGCTATTTAATTTCCTATATGATCAATAAACCAATTTCATTTCAAAACAACTGTTATAGAATTTTTTTACTTCAAATAGAATTTTGATGGCAATCTAGGTAATAGGTATTGCCTTATTTTCATTGCCACACTGAAAACTTGAATGCTATTAGCAAAAGTTACACATTGTAGCATTTTCAGCATTAGTTATTTATAAAATCCTTAACTCCAAAGCAGACGTCACCATTTCTCTGGTATTTCTACTCAGCACTGCCGCGCGGCTTGGGACCCAGCATAGTCCTCATCCCGGTCGGCTTGTATCTGGATCGGCGCTTCGTTCAGTTCGCCATGCCAGCCTTTGTTTATATTTTACTTTATTCATTTCTACCACACAAAGAACTGAGATTTATTATTTACGTGTTTCCTTTGCTCAATATGGCGTCCGCCGCTGCTTGCTCATACATGTAAGTATTAAAAAAATGTTTTGATTTTCCGCGCCACGTCATTAATCTGGCCGTACTATGTAGCCTGTAAGATCTAAAGTTTTATTCCTACGAAAGGCTCATCTCGCTGACATTAGAAAGGCGATGGATCTGGAAATCATAAAAGTAGCAGTAAAAAAAACATCTGGAAAAGGATTTTCTTCTAATAGCTAATAATAATAGCTAATAAAATTGTGGTATAATATTAACTATTTTTGTTTCAGTTACATAAGGCGAACGAAAACACCAATATACGAGTTGTTGTTTTGGGGAGCTATTGTTATTATTGTTTGTAATGTTATAATGTCCCTAGCATTTATGTTGGTTGCAATGACCAATTATCCAGGCGGTGTGGCGATTACCAGGTACATCTCTTTCCCCTGCAATATAATAATAATTAATTATTATCCATGTATGGATACAGGCATTAACAAAATGTTTCTATTTTCAGATTCCACAAGCTATTGAAAAACGAACCATTTGTTCACGTGCATATTAGCAACCTGGCTGCTCAAACTGGTGTTACAAGATTTACCCAAATTCATGACAATTGGATATACAGTAAAAACGAATCTTTAGAGGTAGAACAACTTCAAGAATACACTCACCTTCTCATGGAAGCAAAGAGCAAATATTCCCCAAATCTCAAGGCGTTCACACATACGCATTTGATTCTGGATAGTATCGAGTCCTTTTCACAAGTTGCAGTGAACTATAAGCTGATGCCTCCTGTCAGAATTAAAACAAAGCCGGCAATATTTATTCTGGAGCGAAAAGACTTCCGAGAATATCCTCTTGGACATAAAACTGAAGGCGTCGAGTTTAGTGACCACCAGCCCAAAAACCAACAAGATATTGAAGAGGTTGAAATTGATAAAAGCGAGCACAAAGAAGATATAACAGAAAATTATGCTGATTATGACGAAACAGATAAACCTTATTTAAAAGAATCCGAAATTGCTGTCGATGTGGAACTGGAACCGAAAATGATAGATGATATCATAAAACTGAGCAAAGAGGATACATTAGACGTCGACGTTACGCTTCCCGAAGAAATTCTTGTCGCTGTGGAGCCTGTTGTTGAAGAGATCAAGGAGAAACTTTCAAAATTAAAGCCAAAGAAATCTACAGACCCTCCAAAGGACGAACCTGTCGTGCAGGAGGCAGCAGATATAGCACCTAAAATTAAAACTAAGAAAATACAGATTCCTGCCGCGGAAGAATCTATCAATGAGGATGTCGAGGATGACGAGACAACAATTAAGATAAATAAAGCGAAAAAGTCTTTGGATGAATTGAAACTGTTGAGACAAGAGAGAAAGAGAAAAGCGATAAGCAAAATTAAAACCGAAACCCGCAAAGAAGTAGTAGCGTCAGCGAAAGAAAAGTTAAGAGAATTAATGAAAAGACATAAGCACATTGCTGATGAGCTGTCTGAAAATAACATATCAACCATAGAAGTGGAAGCAGAAAAAGATGGAAGAGGTGACATACCTGAAATGGATTTACTAGTTGCAATAGAAAAAGTAGATACTGTGCAGCCATCAAATGAAGAGAAAGCAGGCGATGACAAAGTGGTAGTCATTGAAACTGAAGTAAATGAAGGAAACACCAACGAAAATATAGACTCTATAGTAGAAGAAGTCATAGTAAGACTTATTGATAGAAAAATATATGATGACAAAACCAAACCAGAAGATATTAAAACTGAGGACAGGCAAGTAATACAAAAAATTGTTGAAGAAATATTGGCAGAGAGAATGAATTATTCTAACGCAGACAATAAGTGATTATTAATAATGTTTAACTTATTAATGTGATCTCGATGTTGTTGCCTTGTTAGAAATGTGGGTGCCAAACCATTATCTAAATAATACAAATGTGCTTTAAGATTTAAACATTTTTGAATTTATATTATATCTTTGAACATATCTTTGTAAAGTGCTCCTAGAATTAAGTGCAACTTAAAATCACAAACTTTGTTGTTGTGTTGTTTATTAGCATTACTTGTAAGGCATTTTAATTGTAATGTTTGGAAAGCATTTAAACTATTGACCAAATAAAAAAAATACTACTAAATTTTTTAATCCATCCAGGTTATTTTCTAGTCAGAGTAAGTTACATAAATCTTAGTGTAAATTATTAATGTAAAATATACAAATAGCAAAATGTGCTGTATTATTTGATTGCATTTCTGTTTTCAAGCCAAGGTGTTATTTAATGTAGTGTGTCTATACTTAATGTTCTAATTTGGATAATTTATTTACAACAAATAAATAAAAATACCATTTACTTCTGTGTTTTATTTTGACATTTAGATATAGTACCAATATAATAACATTTTTACACGAGCGCTGTATCTCTAATCAGTCTAGTAAGGCATAGTACAAAATAATTTGCTAAAATACAGGTACAACTAAAGACGAACGCGGGAAGCGATGCATAAAAATATATATGCACATATATATTTCTATTCTATAAAATCAAGTATCGAGATCTCAATTTTCTGTAGTGTATTTTGGGCAAATCTTGTATGTAACTATTTCATCATATACCTTTCTTATTATAATACAAAATAGATTTTTGCTAATTTGACCTATTAGTAGATTGTTAACTCCCATTCGATTTTCATCATGTGACTCGACGTAAAATCATTGTAAATACATATCGGATATAATATAAGTAAACATATTGTTGAACAGTTTTAAAAACTATTTTAGTTATCCAATGTTTTGTCCTTTTGAAAATACTACTGAATTCGGTTTAAGTAAAGAAGACAAAACATTCGGTATTTAAAATTGGTTTTAAAAATGTATGAATAAGGTCTTAAAGTAACAAGTATACAACAATGTGTGCTTCCCGCTCTTGGCGTGAGTCGTTAAGTACATTTAATAATAAACATTATAAGCTAACATCGTCAATAAAGAACTTTAGCTTTTTATTAAAAAGACACTTCTATTTTCAAAATATTGTCTGAACATATCAAAGCGATAGTTATATCAAATATTGTCGAATAATTGTTTTATACAGTGGAACTCAACCATTCATAATATGGAGAAGAATGTTCAATATAAATCTCGTAATCAGTAAAGTTTTATTTACCTATAATAATTTTGTGTTATTCAAAAGGAAATCACAATAAAAAAAGAAATTACTTATAGAACTAGGTAGGTACATTTACTAGATGAGTTACATCAATTTATTGGGCGTAGATATTCATTAGGTAATAAACATGCATACAAATCTGTATTAGTAAAAACTAGCACATCGCCTACGCGAGAGACGGTCCGTTTGCGTGCCGATGTGCGTCAAACACGGATATATTTAGCTAACACAACTAAAAACAAGAACTGACCAATGGTTGAGTACTTGAGACATTCGAGCATTAATGCTAGTTATACTGACTAGAAAAAATATACTTTGAACTTTAAATGGCAGACTAATTACAACAAACTGTTCGTTTTAAAATACGATACACAACCAAAATATATTTTTCTCACTTATGCGAAATAGCTTCCACTGGCCAGCTTTTTAACAGGAACATATTTACGCTAACGAATTGAACTATAAACATTATGTGTACAAGCAAGGCCTGATCAAATAATAAAACTTCTATTTTATCCATAAAATAGAATGCAAAACTTTTGAACAAAAATTTAAATATGAATATTATACCTACTATACTTATGATAACAATGGATATTTTTATGAATAATAATTAATAAGCAATATTTTGCAAGAAATCTTTGTTTGGACAGAATCTGAGGTATTATCAACAATATGTGGCATTTTTGAGTTTAACTATCCTGGGATAACTGTTATGTTTGTGACAAGATAAATTATATGACTCTTTTAATCAGACCTTACTTTATCTTACTTCGATACATCCCATACACTTAAAAGTTAATGATTTAACACAAGTTACGTTCTAATAAAGGAATGTAACAGTGTATACCTACTTTTAACAAATATTTGATTTAATAGATATGTCTTATGAAGAAAATATTAATACCTCGAACTAGCCAGTTTAAGCGTGTGAATGTTTGAATATGTGTATGAACACTAATAAGCTTAGTTCCGACTGATTAATATCTCAATATCATTCCTTTCATATTTCTTTAAAATATATTATCGTCAATTAATATTGTGTGGAAAAAGATAAGAGAAATACAGTATCGTTTTCAGTAGTCTGCAAACATTATCACTATTATTAAATGTGCTTTTGTATAAATTATATGAAATTAAGACATTAATCATTCACTTATACCTTCATATTGATTGCGTCCCATAATACCTTGACATTCACGCGCCCTCACCGGAGCCTCATACGTCGAGCAGTATCTTCCAGTCGAAGCGTCCGGAGCTGGAGTTGATGGAGGGTGGGCAGGGAGGACACACCACCTCCCACGGCTTGTCCCGCATGGCAGCGAGCGCGCAGTACGGCACCTTCAGCAGGTTCTTGTTGATGTGGTACGAAGTGTGGTTGAACTTGTCGTCGCCTAGCCTCTGGAGAGCCAGAACCATCTGGTCTAGGGTCGCTGCGTGCCCGACGAACATAACGTTGCCGCCTGTGGGAGTCAAATAAGACAATAACAATGCTATCAGTTTAATTACTACTTAATTTTATTTTTACCTAACACTTACAGTTAATTTTTATTTCAACAGTGCAGAACTTTATTTAGCTTTTTGTTATTTAAACATGTGTGATTATATTACTGTTGGTATTCTAAAAAATTACGTAAGTAATAAAATACATATTAGTCATTAAATATTAATTACATACTACATTATTTTTATGATATTTACTAAGTTATGTAAGTTCACCAAACCTTATTAAGCCAGCATGGTGACCAAGGGCCTATGGCCTCACAATTAAACTTTCCATTGTACAGGACACTTGTATCGTTAGTGATTAGTAAGTTAATTTTATTTTTCATATGAACATCTGAGTAATAAATTGGGCTGAAATATGTTATATCAAAATTCTGGTGTAGATACATATTATATGCTATATTGAGAAGCTATTGTATGCAAGTGGATATTAGTTTCGATTCTTTCTTCAAATATTTAGTAAGAATGAGAACACGAACCTTCCGCATCGGTTTCCTTGACGACTGTCTGCATGACTTTCTCGCCTCTCTCGTAGAAATCATCTAGCGTCTCCGGCGTGGTGGTATCCAGCTCAAACATCGGCTTGTAACTGAAAATATTATCACAAATATTTTACTGCATTAGAGAGTCATTAAGATTTACCCGCTTTATAAAGACAGAAAAATTATCTACATGTTAAATCATCCCAGTATTTTACTAAAACAAATATTTGTGGGTGTCAGGAACGTTGTGTGGAGGTTGAACGCCCGATCTCTCATTTCTAATCTCTAACTGGCCCACATAGGTTTCCAAATCTTTGTCGGGTCATCCAAAAATGTAAGACTAAGAATTTTTATATTCCATTAATCCATCTCCTGTGTGACGGATATGACATACTTTCGTGTTATCACGCATTTGGATTTTTTTTTATACGTCGCAATTTCAGATAATTAGACAGTTTCGGTGGTGTATTGTACGTACTCAACGTCTACGTTATATCCGGCGTTGTGCAGTTCCTGCGGGGTCATGAAGGTGCCCATGCCCTTCGCCATGTGCCACATCTTGTACTCGAACAGACCCGGCTCCACCTTCACCTTCACTGACGGATCCGCTTTCATTCCTGACAATAGTATACATTACATTTATCATTCATGCGATAGTGGTATTAGTTTTTTTTGCGATGAATGGCGAGATAAGACCGATCATGGATAATGAACAGTAGCAAAAAAAACAACACAAAAAAATGACATTTTATTACACTCGCCATCCTGAGACAAGTGTTAAGTCTCAATATGTCCAATCGTTACTTAATCGCGTGATGTCGCTGGATGTAGGCTGCCTCCATCAAGTCACTGTAGAAATCATTGGAGGAGGGATGTTCAGCAGTTGACTTCCTTTGGCTGATGGATAGAAGGATGATGAAGTACGAGGCGGTAGTTACCCTTAAGGAATGCGTCTGCGGTCTGCACGCAGCGCAGCGCGGCGGACGCGTACACGTGGCGCACGCGCACGCCGGCCAGCGCCAGCCCCTCGCCCACCAGCTGCGCCTGCAGCTCGCCCACGCGCGTCAGCGGCGTGTCCTTCGCGTACGCGTCCGCGCCGCCCACCCTACACCACACGCACACATTACACTGATCATTATTTATTTATCTATACACTTTATAGCACACAAAAAAAAAATACTTTAAGCTTACGACTTATTACACATATTCTACACTACAACAGGCTGATTGTGTATGGGTGAACCCATCACGCATCTCGCTTTAATTTATCAGATAAATAATTTCATCACTTTCATTCTGCCAATCGCAGTTTTATAGTAAATCTATGGTATCACCACACCTTATCACCACGATGAAGAAATATACTAAGTACCTTCCACTAAATCTTTTTGTGCTACATAAGTGTTTCTACCTAAAATACGCTACCAAATCGTCAGCTATAATAAAATGATATAAAGATATAAATGATGCTTACCTGTCGCCTAACGTCAGCGGTAGATTCAGATCTTTCCTGATGTATTTGCCTTTATCATCGAAGCAGTAGTTCACCCAGGGCCCGTACGTGAGGTCGACCCGTTCGCCGTGCCTCATGGCGAATATCCAGCGACGCTCCCTGCCATTAGCGATAGGCGCTTTTTTCTGAAACAATAATTTATAATGATAATTGCTAATCCTAGATTGCAAAATGGATGAAGTTATTCGTAAACTTTTTTTTTCTAAAGTAATGTCGGTATAAAGAATGTTGAAAATAAATAGATGCGGATTCAAAGAACATCATTTAAAAAAAGTTTCTTCTACGGTAGAGTTGTTGAACAGGTTTTAAAAAAATCGCTTATACCGACACTATTTTCCACCTTCTGTTTTTGAAATATTCGTTTATCCATCAGACTTAAAAACTAGGTTCACCAAACGCTGCATGTAGAACAATACAGTAAACGATTGACCGCTTCAGCAGTTTTAATTTTGACATTAGTCATAGTGTTGAAATATGCATATATTGGTAATTTGTCACAGCAATTGCCTCTGCTTTCCTCTCTGACTGCCTCGGTGGCGTAGTTGTACTAAGGTACGGTTACAAAGCTGAGGTCTCGGGTTCGAATCCCGGGTTGGGCAAAGTGATATTGGATTTTTCTATTCAATATCAGCCCAGAGTCAGGAATTTGTGCCCGATATGGCGATAGGCTTGCCACCTATCACATTGTGGGACGGAACATAAAAGGCGAAATGTGGGTGTCCTGGCACCTCTGCCTACCCCTTCTGGGATATAGGTGTGAGTTTATGTATGTTATGCAATTGCCTCTGCTCAAAGCAGAATTGTTCTTTGTATTTTATAGCCACTCCACCATTAGTAATGATGAAACAATGCATAGTTTATCGTAGCGCCCACGATATGAGTAACTTCATTGATTAAGTAAATACACCGTAAAAATATACATAGATCCGAATTCCGAACCCACACTAAGAAGTATTGTTTCGTATAACAGACTAGCCTGTTTGGATGCGCCAACAGATTCAATTTTTTATATTTCAACGATAGGAGAGCCGAGTATGCCATTTGCCGATGGTGAGCGAGCTGTCGGTTATGGACAGTTGCAAAACCAATGCTAGGCATTCCACTGCACTCGACATCCTGAGACATAGATGTAAAGTTTCATTATGTCCAGTAGTTACTCTGGCTACATGTCCTTCAACCCGGACAACAGTGCATTTAAGCTGCTGTTTGAAGGGAGGAACAGTCATTGCGGTGGTACATCCCAGGCGGCTTCTCACATTAGAGAGACCTAACACCGGTGAGGGTAGCACTTCGCTAGCAGAAATATTAGTCACAGTGCTTAGATCGAACCCCCACCCTGTTTCAAAGCCACCAGGTTAAACAACTATACCACAGAGGCTGTCAAACTGCGTCTAATATAAATAAACATTGGATATATTTATTTACATATTTATGTAATCCCAGCAGCAACAGATAACAGAGAAAGCTGTTGTTATCTTAATTCAATAAATATTATACAATTCGGATATTTCTGTTACACTTTGGACTGGAACACTGTTGATTTATGATCAATATTTATTTTATTGATTTTTATTTCTTAGCGACACTTCGAGTAACGCTTAGAGGTATGTACTCTGAACCGATGGGATCCTAATTTTTATTATTTACCCTCAATCCGAATAAGGGACTACATTGAACCGCTGGATTTGCTTAAAGAGATTGTTTAAAAGAGATGTAAGAACGCAGGTTAGTAGAATTCCATAGTGCGTATCAACGCCTACAATATAATATGTATGTATTTTATGCATGGAAATTTTACCAAACTACATAGAGTGGGCATTAATAGCAATCATAAATTGCAAGTGAATTTGATAATTACTTTTCACCAGTTTTATAAATAAGGTAAATATCGCGATTTGCGATTGTGATTCACAAAGCCGATCGGCTAATATTTTTATTAATGTCGATCTCGTGTAGAGACACGAGACTGTTTTTTTTTACAAACTCATTTAATGAAGATACTGAACAGTCAATTTTGTTGACTTGTTATAATATATGGTCAGATTATTTTTGTTTATAAATTCTGTCGGGGCATTTGGCAATAGCAGAAGTATAGCGCATGCTAAGGCTTCAAAAAAAACAAAGTGGTGATGTTAATTTAAAATAGCAATAATTTCTACTACTTATACTACATATAACGGTACTTACACATGCCTCCTTGCCCTCGGGAACCACCTCATTGTTCCAATCTATAGGAATACCTGCGAAGGCGAAGAACATACAGATTAAAAATAGCAACGGTAAGAGCGTTCTTTCAGGTGAAAGGATGTAAATGTATATGGCCCTATCATCATTAGCTAATTTATAGACACATATCGTGTGGCATATTAACTTGTGACTAATAATAGAAATAGCTCCAGAGTTATCGAACTCGTGCTCTGAATATTTGTGCGTAAATTAGACCAAGTAAATATGCAACATTGGCAAGTTGATAATATAGAGTAAGTGTATTACTGATTCAACATTTTTTTATATTTTTTCTATGCACGTGTGTTTTAATATGTCATTGTTGATACATATTTGAATTCCCGTTTATAACCGTTGCATACAATATAACTTAAAAACCTGTTTAATTTATTTGGGTTTGGGTTTTTTTAGTAATCGAGAATATCAAGACTGCGACCGACAGTGAAGGCAGGTGGTATTTTTAGTGACTTCACACAGACAATGCAGCAAAAATGTTCACATAAAATAACGACGATATTTTTTTTCCAATTTTTTACCTGTTCTCTTATTTGTGTAGTCAATACATAGTTTCCCTAAAATAATAATGTACTTTTATTTTTAAATACGTAATGGTACGCAAGATATTAAAATTTAAATTATTAGTTAATAAAAAACGACGTATTTATCATCCAAACAGGATGCCACCTAAAACATTGCAGAACAGTCGTCTCTTTTTTTTTGGCGCATTTAATTGCATTGCGACTGTTGTTACTAAAACTACCAGCACCTGGTTTCGTTTTTCTTCGCAACTTCCATATAATCTGTATTATCTTCAAGTAATCAATTAAGTTGCGCATCACTTAGCCGCTATTTAAGTCCAATAAATACTAAATAAAAGTAAGTGCGTGGTGGCCTGTTGGTAAACGGACTAGACGCGACTGCCAACATGTTCACGGTGGTCGCGGGTTCGAATCCCAGGGCACACCTCTGACTTTTCGGAGTCATGTGTGTATTGATAGTCAATCACCACGCACTAAAACGGTGAAGGAAAACATCGTGAGGAAACCTGCATACCATAGCGATTCATAAGAATTTCTATGGTATGTAAGTCCGCCAACCCGCACTAGGCCAGCGTGGTGGACTATATGGCCTAACCACTCTCAATCGTACTCTCGATTGTAGAGTAGGCCCGTGCCCTGCAGTGGGACGTATATGGGCTGATACAGAAATACTAAATATTCTTCAATCACCTAAAGTAGAAGCTTTTGCTACTCGTATATGTAGGATAAACATGAAAACACATCATCATCATCATCATCCACAGCCTGTAGGTCCCACTGCTGGTTATTCGCAAGGGATTAATATTTAAATTATTGTTTTAGCAAGAACTATATATTTATCATCCAAACAGGATGCTACTTTAAAAAAATGCAAAACAGTCGTCCATTTTATTGCAAATTTAATTGCATTGCGACTGTTTTTACTAAAACCTGGTAGTTTTGACCTGGCTTCGTTTTTATATATATAAAAAAAAAACGAATTGCTGTACTCACCCTGCGTGACAGTGAGAATGCTTTCATTCTTATCCAGCTGCACAGCCTCCCAGTACTTGTCCCACTCCTTATAAGTCTCCTCAGACTTGTCGTAGCCCAACTTCTCGGCGTCCTCGTGCGGGAAGCTGTTCGCCATCTCGCCGTCCGTGTTGGAGTCCGACTCCGACTTGCAATCCGAGCCTGATATCCCCACAAACAAACACACAAATATATACAGCGTCCACTTTATCATCTTGGACTTCGGTGCGCAGTCGTTGCTCCACGCTCAGATATCGAAATCAACAAAACGTACAGTTCGATTACTCTTTATAAATATTGTCCGTGTCATTAGCGTGAGGGCACACAATAGTATATACGACGTGAAAATCTACATGGATTTAACGGATATTTGTTCGAATATAGAGACTTTTTTTTTTGTTACACAATAAAACTGGTAGTAATAACTTGTATATTTGAATCTGCCCCGAGTTGAGCCTGTTTATAACCGCATTGATGTGTGTGTGTGATCTCTTACCATCGTATGTATCTTGTTTGCTTGATTGCCGGACCCAGAGGCGGACCGTGAAATTTTTGGGCTCTATGCTAATACGACTCAAAGGCCCACTAATTATTATTCAACTAATATTTATTACATCACAAAACTGTTTTGCAGAGTGATCTAGGTTTACTTTACAGGAAAAAACTGGACAATAAAACGCGTTATTTTTATTTCAATAAAATTTACCCAGTCCTAATGATTTAGCGCTTTTTTATAATTTCGTTTAAATTAACATATTAAAAAAAGTTAGGCATGGGCCTTTTGTATCCACGGTCCTGGGCTGCCAAGCCCAAAAAGCCGTTAGGTAGATCCGGCCACCGCCGGAACTGTTTTATAAATATATATATATGTATCTGAACTGCATTGCACTTACAATTAGTTCCCTTTGGCAGTATAAAAATCGACTTAAGTACGTTTTTATACGGCAGTACTACTTTCTAGCCGATGTGAGTCCTTTACTATGTTCTCAATATTGGTTACAAAGTGGCTCACCTTACTTAGGCATGTTATTGGTGACACATGAAAACGAATTTAAAGTACTCTGTTTGAGGAATTCGATAAAATATTAGTTTAAAGATAATATCAATTTACATTTGTGCATAGTGCATACCGAGCCTAAAGTAAATATTATTAAACGTTGATATTAAATAATGATGATCCAGGAAATGCGTAACTCGGCAAAATCACGTACCTTTTTGTAATAATTGTCTATACAAATATTTTCACACTTTTTCTGCTGATTCCGTTAAAGCACGTTTTTAGTAATACATTTTTTTGCCAAATATTTATAAATGTTGTATTTTTTTTGTACACCAATAAATCTTAGCAATAAAATAATTTGAATTACAACTTATTCATATTTGTAAAATAATACATATTATTTGTTTAATATGATTTTTTGGTGTTGTTGGCGAGGGAAATTGCGATGGTACCTACCTAGATGACATCTGTCACATATATGGGAGACCTACCACCAGTGCTTTACAGAAAATAAAATTATAGCATTATAGTATTAGCATACGGAATTTACAGAATTTACAGAACATTTACAGAATTTAGTGTTTTGTCAACGTAGGTTGTTTATTTAATACATGATACATAATGTTATTCACATGCAAAAGTTTCTAATCTCCAAAGGTAACTGTGAACAACATTTTCAAAAAACCGATTCAGTTTTTTTTGTAAAAATTACTATTTGGTTTCGAGATTTTAGCTCAATGAAGTCCCCAAACAGAATTGAAGTTCAGCTGAGCGATAAAGGTATTCGTAACTGTACGGGGTGATTAAAAATAATGAAAACCAAAAATCGCGCTTTTCGCTAACAAAACCAGAAGGAGTTAATCCTACTTTTTGCACGATTTTCTTTGAAGAGACGACAGAGTATGGATCCAATAGATTATCATATGCCTCTTTCACCCTGTATAACATTTCCTACATTAATATTGTATAATCATATTTACTTATTTATACTTTTTATACTGGAAGTCCACTGCTGAAAATATGCCTCACCCAGAAACTAATAAAATAGTTATAATTACAACGAAACGATCAAACTCAAAAATAATCGCACTAATATTCGATTTAGCTGTTTTTAGCGTGTTTGAAATTGTTTTATTCAAATAACTTTCTGGTAATCTGCGTATACAATCCGGCAAAATCAGCATGACAGTTGATACGTATTTCTTACGTCATAAATTTAACTATGACCTGATAATGCGGTATTGTACATTTTCTAAGCAATCACTAATTGCAGTTTTTTCCACACTCAACTAGACAGTTTTAATAATAGAAAGTGCTCATAGTCTATGAGTCATAGAGGTAACATTTTACAAATAAACTTCACGGCAACAATGTGACGACATCAATTACAGTGAGTAAAAAAAGTACGAGCATAGCGAAAAATTGACATAGACAATAAACAAACATAGAAAAAATACTATCGCGTTATTCATAAACCGTTTTAAAACCTATTTTAGTAATCGAATGTATATCTTTATATCATTTTATATAGAATGTATTACACCTCTCTATGCAACAACAACTAATTACTAAAAATATTATAACGCATCGTAAAGTATTTTTTAACGGAACAAGAATGTGACAACTCTACTTAGTACTTCGTTACCAAAATTGTATTGTATCGGCCCAAATACGGATCCACTACAGGGCACGGGCCTCCTCTACAATCGAGATGGTGATAGTCCACCACGCTGCACTACTGCGGGTTGGCGGACAATACACATAGTCCATAGAAATTCTTACAAATCGGTATAGTATACAGGTTTCCTCAAGATGTTTTACTTCCCTATTATATAGTAATTATCCCTATTTATATAGTAATTAGCATTACAAACATGTTTTAGAGAAAATAGGAACAACTAAATTGTCACGTTTCAAGGAAAAAGAGAACATAATGGCGTCATTAATCTACTTATCAGTTGATCAATCAGCCCCTGATAAAGTACTCGTATCACGGTGAAATTACCAAAGAAATTTATGTATAAGCATCAGATAAAATCTATATTTCGAATATTTATAGGACAGACAGTATGTACCAACTTTACGTTCAATCTCAACGGAATTTAACGTATTGCCGCGTTCCAATCAGACCTGTATGTCAAGACTCAACAATCGCAAGTTTTCTAAATGTATGTATGTATATTATTTTGTATTTATTTTAAAACGAGACTATAAACTTTATCCATCTATAAGCTTTAAGGTATCCGGCCAGGTCATTCACCGAACGAAATGCAACAACAAAGCTGTCAGTTCACGCTCGGTTTTCTGTGAATCAGTGATTCAGTGGTCCCTTTTGTACTGTAGTATACAGTATACATTTTTCAAGTGGGCATGGATGGGTAAATAAAATCGGAAATGAGTTACGAGTCCGGTTTGATAAAATAAAACTGCATACTTAGAATTTTTATAACTCATTATGCCAGCAAGAAATCGAAACAGGTGATTTAAAAAAAACACAATATACAGCATGTTTTTTTTTTCACAGTGAAATCGAATGGTGTCATTATACAGTGTATAGTGTAATTATACAGCGTGTACTGTCATTATACAGTGTACAATGAAACCATTCGATAATATTGCTAATAAGGATCAAATTCTGGGGAGTAATGATAAAAAATGAAAGTTTATTATCTTGATTTCAAACTATAAAATAATTCTAATTAACAGGATAAAAACATATACCTAATGAAATATACTATATCCGAATATCTATTCTAATATCCGTCATCACCGTAATTCGATGTCATTTTGATTGTTATGACTAAAGTTGGCTAGTAACATCCTTTGTATATTTTTATAAATAAACGTTATTAGGACCTACCAAAATATAATAGAAAAATATAAAATCAAGATAAAACTTAAAAAAATAAACCATAAATGTTGCAAACATGCCACATGTATAAGATAATGATTTCCTTTTTTTTTAGATAACCAATAACATGGGGCGGTGAAATTATAATCTAATGGATGCAAACAACATTATCAATGTGTGCAAATAAAACGTTCCATGAATAACGTAAGTATAATCCTGATAAACAATTCAACTTTAATCAGCAATACACAATAAGGCCAGGTGTGGTGAATTGCAATATTTCACAAACGTTAAGTAATACTTAATTGATGCAATACATTATGTATTATCCGGTGACCGACATATCAAGGCCACAAAATTGCGGTATGGATTATATCTCGACCACCCGTGGCCTTCAGAAAGACGCATCTAAAATTGTTTATCTACTTTTTCTGACTGTGAGTGTACGTGATTTTTTTATGAGACAGAATAAAGAGACTAACAAGTCGTTGGCCTGATGGTAAGCGTGACGCCTGCCTATGAATAGGAGCAACTATTAAGTAGTGATTTGTGCACGTCATCCCAGAACTTGTTAAGTTTCATAATTTTCATCACTTACTCAAACGTCTTTAGAAATGGATCACAAGTTATAATTGTGCTAACACAGTAAACTCTGCTGTTTGGCTGTAGAAACACTAGATGCACAGATCACTTCCAATAGATACCGCATTACGATAGTTTTGTTTTGAACCGAAAACGCCAACGAAGGGAACTGCGCGGGGGGTGGGCGGATTGCAGCGCGGTCACTTGGACATCACTGGAGAGATGAGGCACAAGTCGATAAATAAAAAAATGTATCGATAGTTCGATTTGCCAGTAAGTTCATGTGTTATGATCGCTTCTATAACTTGATTACCAACTTGTTAAATGTTTGATATTATTTTTTCACCGGCCTGATCTGATAAATTATACCAACCGGCAACAGCTAACTACGAATAAAATAGGATTAAGATTTATACTTTAGTATGTAACGGTTTTATTTCTATTATTCACCGTGTATTTTTGTATACCATAATGGTGAAATACCCAAATTAAGTGTTAATATATATTATTATTATTATATTAAGACCAGATCAAAATATGAAATAGTAAATAACTAAACCTCATACCCTAAAGGGCTACAATAACTTATTCCGTTTCTTGAATTCTGACGGCGGCTGTATTAAATGTAATATCGACAAGTGACGATGAAACTCACTTGACGAACTATGAATGTTTTTGAGACGATATATACAACGTATGTTAAAATTAGTGCAATAGCTTGTGCTACTAATTCTCAATAAACTTAGTAGACTAAAACTTATGATAAATACCCTCCCATTATATTTGAAAACATATACAACTAGAGGAAAAAAAAGGAAATTTAATTACGCCAAAGATAATAATAAATAAAAAATATTGTAAAATTACCTAGTTAACAAATTTAACTATTTCAAATTACATAAAATAACGTAATTATGGTAAATTGCGTTTATTTAAATCAATATATATTTTGTGACATTTTCATTTAATAAAATTAATTTACATTATTGTTTTACAATATCGATATTTCTGGGAATTATATTATAAACATGCGTCAAACACTAGAAGAACGCGTGATTTCGCCAAAAAAAGATGGCTTATTACGGTTATTGCTATGCGAAAAAGAGACGGCTGATTCTCTATCCGAACTCGACTGTTTGACATTGATACTTTAACCAGTATAAATTGAGCTCGCTCGGAACCAAATTAATTTAAAGAATATTAGTTATCGATGAAAACTTATTGCGTTTTTTTAGGTACTTTATTTTTTTGAGGTTTTGCACACCATTTTATTGAACAAATCATTTTTAACTGTAATATTATGTTCCCAAAATGTAATTTTCGCCAACCTGCGACGACATGTGCGGGTCCACTACTTGGACGACACTGATGACGCGACATTTGGCATCGGTTTATATATTTCTGATACCTTATATGTGTGGCGCGCAACCGCTGCCTTGCATTAGGTATCTATTGGGAGCATAGATTTAGTATAAAACATAGATCGGCAATGTGAAAGAGATAGAATAATTTAACTCATATGTTAAAGCGAGATGCATGATGCGACCATACGTTTACACAGAAGTAGCCTGCAGTGACCCAGAGTCAAAATATGTCAAAATAAGCGAGCAACAAAATTCGCTTATTTTCATAATTTATTTAATTTTACAGTACTTGGTTATATTTATTAAACGTAGTTTATTATAGTGCATTGTGCAGTGCCAAAGTGTGGTTCATACAGGCGTAAAAATCCGAAATAATTAAAGTTTTCACAGGTACCGGCCACTTTTGTACAATACTTTTTTTCGACGATATTATAGAATTAAATGGAAATCCGTGTATACATATCGGTAGAAAAGAATATAGTATTTCATTAAATAAATACGCTGAAAGCATCCATTGCGTATAAAAAATAATATCAAATACGTGAATTTACAATAATTTCAACCAAAAGTTGCTAGGGATTGACTGACAGGTTCGATCAATAAAACGTTGTCGATGAAATAGTCGATGACAACACATGTTTCCCTACATTTTTATGGAGCTATAGTATGTTGTGATAGTGTGCATTCTTCTGCTTCTTCTACCTGGCGTTATCCCGGCCATATTTCCCCGGCCATTATTATAGTATTCATTCTGCAATATTACTTATTACTTTATTTTTTCTCATTTTTTTATATTTGTGGAATAATTATTATAACACTTCATGTGTGTGATTTATGAATTAAGAACCTGTTTCAATCGCTGCCAAGAGGCTGTCAATTTATAATAGTAAAACAAGAACATATATGCACAGTATCATCGTCCAAACCTTGAAGCAACATTATTCATTTATCATAACATTAGGTATAGGCTTAAAATTTATAATTCTCATACGAAAAACATTAGTTTAGGTGACGAGATCGAGAAAACCTTTATGGTTTATTAAACTGTCTCTTTCTTCAGCCACAGGAATGTGACTAATGAACATAGGCCTTCCACAAGAATGTCTACATCAGTTTGTTGTAAGCTGCCTGCATCCAACGACTTCCTACAAGCTCCGGCCGAGCAGGCGTCAAACACTTCCCAATGTGTTACAAGTCAATTAATTGACTTAAATAAGCATATTTTTTTAACTCTGGTATAAATATACTTACGCGAATGTCACTTATTGAAAAAAACTAATAATCATGGATTTTGTTGCAGACTGAGTCCACCCTGTGACTACGAAAGCTGTAAAGTAATCGAAACTTCGCGACGGGAAATTAAAAATTAAAAAAATAAACCTAAAACTTTGTAAATTATAGTTTTATTTTATAAAAGAGTTTTTTGTTCTCAGTTTAATTAGGTGTATGTACTATGTACACACATGTTACATCACAATGAAAAAAATAATTTTGTTCAGGTAAACATAAAGACCCATACAAAACATCTCAAACAAAATGTTTTCAAATAATATGACAATTTGTCTTTATTTATTTGTTTGTTTATCAAACTGTATTGAAATAAACACATCAATAAGTTTTTGTTAATATATAATAAGATGTCGCATATATCCATAACATTTTATTTCACAACTACAGGCCGACAGCTATATCGATATCGATATGATAGTATCGAAAGTGCATGGTACACCACTATATGTCAAGCACACATGTAAACTTCACGCACACAATCGTAAATCAGTTTTGGTCGCGCTCAAAATGACACATTGCCGATCTATGTTTTATACTACATCTATGATTGGGAGTGATCTGTGACTAGATGCTACGGGACAAATTCCAGCACCATAATATAAAATACAAATGATAATAATAAATACAAACTATCAATTACAGATGTACAATAGAATAAAGTTATCTAATAATCTTTTATGGATGGCTAAAATATGTCTATATTTATCGCAAAAAAAAACTAGGTACTTACAATTGTTATTTCCCAAGGAGATAGCTCTGTGTAGCGTCCAAGCGTCAGACTCGGCTGTTCGTTGAGTATACACAGCCGGTAGGTATCCGCTAACGCCTAAAAATACGATAAGTACTAATAGTAATAATTAAACACGCTTCCACTAACCGACATAGGGTGTAGAGTCTTTCACACACGCAAAGCTCTTCTATATGCGGTCAATGTCAATGTTAAGTTTGTTACGATGTCTGCGGGCGTGTGTATGAGTGTGTGTGTGACTATCGTTTTAGTAAGTTGGCATACTGTACATTTTTTATGCCGTGGCCTTCAACCGCATTGAATCTAAACACTGATAAAAGATTGTTCGTTTTGTGAGCCATAAAGAGTTCGGTAAATAAAGATCGTGTACTCTTTCAAAGCTATTGTAGAGGCGGTAATTTTGTCACGTGTATTGATGTACGCGAAAAAGGAAGTTTACGCTATGGCTTATGCACGACGACGAAGTTCATAATAAAACACGTCATAGAAAGGAAACAATAAAGAAAAACTACTTGGTAACTATAGTCTTCGGTTGCATATGCCATTTTTATCTTCTAAAATCGAACCGTTTATCATATTCTTGCGGCATCCAAAAACAAATATTACAAAAGTACCTAAACTTTGTTTGATTGAAATCACCAACATTACAATTATGATAGAAAAATACTCACCCGTTTAATTATTCAAATCAAAAAATCTAACTTAATTGTTTACAGTAAAGTTAAGTCGGAAAATATAAACCTATTTTAGAATGTTAAGTTAGCTATGATAAACAAAATGAAATAGACAAATAACACAGGTCATCACGGGATAACTAGAAAAGGTAACAACTTGCACGATTGACTGCCACTAACAAATGAAGCCGCTTATATTAAACCAGGAGGTTTTATCTACAGATAGCAAATGTGTTAATCAGCATTGCCCTTGCACTGTGAAAAAAAAAAAAATTTGCCCAAAAATCATGGTGGTAACATTTTTAGTTTCAAATGTTCAGGGCAGCGGCGATTTCATGGTATTTAGGGATCACAAATATCTAGGCATGTTATAGTTTTTTTTTGTATAAGGAGCGCTTAGTGTTCAGTATTATGAGATGCTATTGAACCTTCTTCCTGTGATACGCGTACAGGACAGTTTCACAAATTTACAGCTTTGGACTTCTCTTTGTGTTTCAAAAACCCGTGCGAACAAAAACAAGCGAAGTGCTGTAACCCTTTTTGAAAAAAGTAGTGACCACTAGCCTTTCAACTACTTTTGTATGTTTGAAAGTTGTAAAATCAAATTATTTGACGGTTTCTATGGCTTACAATTTGTTTTTGTCTGTGACTAAGGATATTGTATATTTTTACAAAGTGATAACGCATGCTCTATGTCTAACTATGCCTGCTTTTTCAAAACTAAAATATATACACAGGGTAAACCCGAAACTCGACAAACTTGCCAGGGTCAGTGAGACGAGCTTTCCATTGTCGTGCAAGGGAAATTAAATTCCAATTTCAAAGAATAGTCACCATACATATCTCAAGAACAATGGACTTGTGACTTACAGTAGTCACAAAGGGCGTGATAACATGCTTATTTATAGCATTTTGATACTAACTATAGACACGGGTAATACTATTACATTCATTAGATTGCGAGCAAAGTTGACTTCGTGTCAATACAGACACCCTTTAGAATATTTTGAAATATTTCACCGATTTATTAATTGAAATGACGAGATTGAGATGGACGAATGCACCCTGGCATCGAAAGGGATGAAGGCAGGTAGAAAGAAAAAACCAGCTGAGCAGGTTTTTTGCTCAGATGACTATAAACAACTTCGGGAATGCCTGCACGTGCATGAATACCAATTCACGATTTAGTTGCAGTTGATGCAAAAACTTTTTTCATTAGCAATTCTTTTTATGAATAAGAAAATATTCAAAAAAGATAACAGTTCAAAACATGGTTGTAATAATTATAATAGAAATCTTAATATTTTCGTCAGTTTTTTTTTAAATATGAACATATCATATTTTGTAAATTGGCAACTGAGGATAGCCAGATAAGAAAACACAAGGTCAAACAACAACATTAATTTATAAAAATATTTTATAACTGTTCGGTATAGGTATATTACGTGAAACTGACTATCTCTTGGCACACGAGCGAATTACTAGAACAAGATTCAAAAACATCGACGCAAGACTCTGTTACATAAATACACGGTGGACTGCTCTGCTACCCATCTCTATCTCACGTTAATGTAAAGCCGACGAAATATCATATGATGCATGACAATGTAAATTATGTTTAGAATTTTACAACCTGTTTCATAGCTAAACTTTCAATGAATTTTCCGTGAAGACATTAGCTGAAGCTCGAACAGTATTGCTCCAGGAAATCAAACCCTAAACCCTACAGTCGATATACCACATAGCTTGCCACTTGACTAAAGTAACGATAATATACAGGGTATATCAAGACTGCTACCGAAAACGAAGCTGGGTGGTAGTTTTAGTGACTTCAGACACAATGCAACTAAATTTTGTGCAAAAATTTGTGACAATGTTTTTTTGTAATTTTTTTTTCTATCGTCGTATTAGGATGGTAAACATAGTTTTTTTCTTAAATAATAGTGTACACCTTTCTATTTTTAAAGACGCTATAGTACGCAAGGCTTTTAATTATTATTTTAGCATAAACTATGGAATAACCACCAAAACTCGACGACATTTTAAAATAATAAAAAAAATTGTCGCGTTTCTTTACGAAATTTTCAGTTGCATTGTGTTTGTAGTCACTAAAACTACCATCCGGCTTCGTTTTCGGTACCAATCTTGATATACCCGGTATAAATATACTAATTACATAATTGCATTTCTTATCAAAAGTGAAATGCTAATGGAAGTGCGAGCCAAGCTCGACTATTCTTTACGTACCGGCAGCGGGCAGCTAGCGAAACACACAAACAAATAAATAACACTGACCTCCCAACTTCAAGTTCAGCAGTCGTAACCACTTTACAACTTTAGTCATTGTTGGATAATCACCAGTACTTCTGATAAGATAAGTCTTGCTAACTCTTAACCAAAATATCTATGGACTATGTATTGTTTAGAAATAAATCACATTTTTTCACCACTGTTTGCATTTTAAACCAAAAAAATAAAGATAATACAATAGTGGAGTACTGTATTTGTCGTTTGCAATAATATCGCGCGTGTTGCACAGAACAGCTGACTGCAACGACACTCGTTTCGCTAGCGGCTAGTTATCAAGAGGGCGCTATATAATACAATTAAAGTCAAGTTCACACACCTCACGGCGGTCTCAACAACAGCTGTATATTTGTGTTTTATGCTCAATCATGTAAAGTAAGTTAACCTGACTCGATGACAGTTGTTTTTCAGTACAATACAGTGAATAATGTACCGATCTTTTTAATATCATTAACATCGGCGTAGTGATATTTTATTTGTGTAGCGATACAAAGGTTTACATCAGCTGGCATATCATACAAAAAAAATGAAAACCTTTTTTGCACGTGTTATATCCATATGTTACAGCAAAAAACGTTGTTAACAAACTAATTTGCTCTCAGTCACACCAGTATGGTATTAAATCATCTATTTTATATTGATAAATTATTATTTATCAAAAAAAAAAAAACAATAGGTTCTAACCTGTGAGCCAAGACGTGCCAAGCACCCAGCCGTCTAGCGAACTGTCGATTTCTTTCTCCTCGATGTAAATATAATCGCCAAGAACTAATTCAAGTTCGTCGCTTGCTTTCGGTGTGTAGCCTTGCGTGACTTTATGTACCTGAACAAAACGAATACAATGAAAACAACTTGGAAGGTTAAGGACGAGTCTCAACCGAATGTTTTTGAAAAAAATATGCAGCAACAGCGACGGACTGTGAGCGTCTGCGCCGAATATAAAGTCCGTTAGTTTAAAACCCTTGGGTGCTTTTGTTTGATGTCTGACTAAGGGTGGGGGATGTTTTGTGTCTCTATGTATACAAACTGATTTGCTTTCTAAATATTCTTTCTTATTTATACTTTTCCGAAAAAAAATCTGTTAATTTACTTGAATTAATCGAAGTTGTTGCAATTTGCATTATTTAATGACATGTACATAAAGGTCCTTTGCTAATGTTGATTAGAAAACGG
This sequence comes from Hyles euphorbiae, assembly GCA_023078785.2. Classification (NCBI taxonomy): domain Eukaryota; kingdom Metazoa; phylum Arthropoda; class Insecta; order Lepidoptera; family Sphingidae; genus Hyles; species Hyles euphorbiae. The sequence continues at coordinate 6,506,875 of CM041053.1, forward strand.
CGAGCTTGAAATGGATGTGGGCTGGGTGGCCACATGTGTTGCATACTTAAAGTATTGGGGCGGAAACAACTGCATAAAGGACCGCACATAACTAGAGACGTCGTTGTATATAATATGTACCCAGGAAAGATGGCTGGACGAGTTAAGCGATATTGAATGAACTCGCCGCAATAATTTTCTTTCAATAGGAAACAGTGAATAACACAGCAGTTGTAGGCAAAACATTGATTTATGATTAAAACGCATTCATTTAGACATACTTCCATAGTGTGAATAAGTTTTAGCATTTAAAATCCATTAGAGCATGGTAAAAAAATGTATGATTTCGAAAAAAAATAACACCATACTGAAAGTACCGGTTATGATTACCATATAATACGATTGAAAAAAAATTATAGAGTTGATTCTTGTTAAAAAATAAAAATATATTCTGCACTGCCCCTTAATTGAATTAAAATATAGTTGTGGTAAATTTATTACGAAATCAATTTACTAATTGATAATAAATTGTACACAGTAAGTTTTCTCCAACAACACGAATAACAACACGGTTGTTTATTGATAATTATTAAGACGGCTGTGAAAATCCCGCCATACGACTATACATTCATAACTTCATCGAAATTTAAATGCTAATTTTGTTTTGATCATGATGTGAATGACTTTCTTTTTTACTAAAAATTCTGACATAATACAAGCAAGTATATAAGCAAGTTCAAAATATAGGAACGTCTAATTTCTGAAACGCTCTACTAGACACGAACTGGAGCGCCGCTCCACTTAAGTCGGTACACTTTACGCGCTCCCGCCCTGTCCATATATTTATGCCAACGTAATTAATTAATTTTCATATAGAAATTCATGTAATATAATACTTGTCTTGTCTAGGCCAGCGTGGTGGACTATATGGCCTAACCACTCTCAATCGTACTGTCGATTGTAGAGGAGGCCCGTGCCCTGCAGTGGGACGAATATGGGCTGATACAAAATACTTGTCTTGTTATACGACACAAAACACTTCTTACCTGATGATTTGCAAAGCGAGGATCTCTTGAATATAACCGCAATTCCCAATTCGATTGATCCACTGGTTGCATATCTTCCACAAGGCTCTTCAGGTTTTCATATGCCGTCACATCGAAATGGTAAGCCAGTGTTATATGCAGTGATTTAACGTGAGCCTCCAGATTTATTGCTGCCGAATTGAACAAATAATTTGATTTATCAATTTTCCGAAAACATTTTTTAAATATACCTAAATTCATGTTTTAATTTAGGATAATTAAACAATAATTGCGCAAAAACTTTTTACTATTAGACTTGGCAAAATATTTGTATAAATCAAAATTTCATTATTATTATTGCATTAAAAAGGGCTCGCGACCCTAGCTTTCCGAGCCACAAATAACATTAGACAAAGTATATTCCTAATCTAGTATTATTCCAATAAACCAATATATGAAGGCCATATTCTTCCTTACTCAGTCGCTTTTTCCATGCTTCTATTACTGAACCGTGTCTGCTAAGCTGACAGATGCATCGCTAAGAGAAAGGATTGTAGTAGGGTGCCGTTTTGTCGTGAGTGAGTAAGGTCTAACATTATCATCCTAGCATGTGGAGCTCCACTAGGCTGAATCGTTAATTTTCCTCTTCTACTAGTGCCCATACCCGGGGTATGCCTACCCCCATCACACTCAATTGTACTCTCGATTGTAGAGGAGGCTGGTGCCATGCAGTGGGATACAGACTAGTGAAAACGCTTTATTATGTAACATAATTGTATTAAAATGACAGAAACACATCCCGTTCTATATCCTATTTTAATGAAAAGTAGGTTTTGTTGAGCTGTGTTACATTCAATGAGAGGAGGATTGGAAACTAAAATACATGAAGTGTTTTGAATAATCTTCGAAGAGGAAGATAATAAATATCAGTAGGGTGAAAATCCAGCAAACTGCTGTGAAAATCTAATGGAACTTTAGTTCTGCCGTGAATTTGGGAAGATTAATCATGATGCCAAATACGAATAATATTGTGTTATAATGAAGAAGATATAACATTTATAAATAGTTTATATTCAGGATACGTTTACAAATTATGAGAACAGAAGTGAATGCAGAAATAGCATTAGAATGTCTCTACAAATCGCTACTGGTTATCAATAGAAAATAATAAGGCAATGGGGGTGAGAGCGTTAGGATTTATTCCTATGCAGTATTTTGTTTAATAGCGTGCGAGTTTTCGTGGTGATACTATTTTGGTTTAAAACTAAATCAAGGAAAGAATAGACGGGATTATTAAAGTCCAAGAAATGAAGATCTTTTAAATAATTTTGAATAAAATGAAGATATTTTAAATAAAGAGTCTTGCTGTTGTCAGTCATGACTCGGCAAGAATAGGCACGCTATTCCGGGGCGGTACCACTGCCTCACAGGAGATCGACGTGGAGTCGGTAAGTGAGATTGTTAGATGTCCAGTACCCTTTTCCTCTTCCCACCCTTTTCCCTTCCCTCTCCCAATTTTATGGACCAGCAACAAATCCAGGGTCGTGGTTGTTCTTGCGCGACAATGATCACTTACAATCAATTTTTTGGATCTATGCAATAAAAAAAAACTAGAAGATTGGAGTTCGACAGTATGGACTGCGCATGGGATACAGACGTAACTATTATGTAAATAATTTACTGACGTTTCAATAAAATATAAATAAGTGCGATGATTCAAAATTAAAATATCTGGTAGGCATAGTATAGTATGTTGTGATTTTCACATAAAGGTAATCAAGAAGTTCTTTGATAAGATTGTCAAGTCATATAAAAACACCGGAAAGCATAAACCACAGAATACTAACAGAAGTCAAGCTTGTGTACCTACTTCACTTTTGTTGCCACACTCACACTACGCTCGGCGTTCGCGCAAGGGTTGTTAACTCTGGCTTATGCGAAAACACGTATCGTGTTAATAGTACTCGTATCGTTTGATTTAATTTTTAAATCAATTATATAAAACACAATAATACAATAAATAGATTTTAATTTTATTTGTGAACTCGCTGAGAATGTGTATGTCATTATTCTAAGTTTTATTTTTATTGTTTTTGTATTATATATGTTTTTTTTAAATGAAATTTATATTCAATTATTATAATCTGGTGTTTTATATACAAGTGTAATAACTTTTATTCATTTGCTCCATCTTTGCACAAAACATCTCACTATTTGCGTGCCCGAAGCGGGTGACACTCGCGCTCGCAGTGGTCTCGACTGGTTTGAAATATCGTGTCGGTGAACGCTGTCTATGTGTGCGTTGATTTAGCGCGCTTTGTATGAAGCTTGACTTCTGTTAGTTTAGTATTCTGTGGCATAAACAAACAATAATTACCTTATAAAAAGCTCATGGTGCATGCTCTAGGCGCTAAGTATCTTCTATGTCGTAAGCCCAATATAGCTGATAAGGAAACAAGAGGCGTAATAAAAAGATCCAACTACTGTGAATATATATAGAAAAATCATATCATCATAGTGTTAATAGAACAAAACAAAAATAATAAAGTCAGCAATAATAGGGTATTTGATGAATGTAAAATATAATAAGATTTTTGATATATAAATGTAATTGCATATTGCTAATTTTTTTTTCTATTTACGTAATTGCATGACTGAAAACATCTCGATGCGAATGGAAATCCAATTTCGAGTTTCGCGATGGTAAATAAATTTACATTGCATTAAAAAATGGTATTATTAATAAAAAATATTTTTTGTTTAGTCATATCAATCAAATACCCTGTAAAGCATAACATTTGAGCAAGCAATGTAATTCTTATTCTATGAAGTATTCATTTGAAAGTGCAATCAAAACCAGTATAAAGATATTATTGATCTAAATCTGAATAGTGAAAATAGTATGAAATTAATGTTGACTGTGAGCAATATTGTTTTTCTTTCAGTATATGCTTAATTATGTCGTTTTTCTGCTATATTTTATTAATTTAAATGATTTGATTTGCCAGTGCATCGGAATTCTGTATTACTAAATATGAACTCTCTTTAAAATGGAATGATCAAGACAATCTTCAAAATAGTACATCTGACAAATGAGTGTTACTTTAACATGCATTCCACCTTGGTCGAGCAATAACCAATGATCTGTGATTGATTGGTGTTGCATACAATAATATTTGAAACTATAACATGCAAAATCTTTGAGTGTATGTTTGTGTAAAATACTGGTATTGAATGTACTAAAAATTAAGAAGATAGCCAGAGATTCAGAAGAGGTATTCTTACATTTTATAGGTTTCTCTTGTGACATGGTACACCAAGGAAAACATGTCCCCAACGCATCCAAATGTTCATAAGTATCCACCATAACACCCACTGCATCAAAATACAAGGCAACTGCTGTATATTGTATATAATGTCAAAAGGTGTGCTTAAAGACCAAATAAGTCCAAGTTTTTGATTACGAAAATAATCTAATTTGTAAATCTGCATAGTTATTTTTCATAAATAACCAAACAGTGCCCAGTATGCAATGTGTTTCAATAAAATATACCAGAAGTTTTGTTCTAATTCACTCTTGTGTCTCTAAACACACTTTTTGACAGTATTAGACTTTTAATAGAAAGAAATACCATAATTTTAGTAATTGTAAAATAATACTCCCAAATTACATGCTTTATTTACAGTGAATATCTTCTGAAAAAATTGCACAGCAAGATACATTTATAATTTCTTTATTAATATAAGTAAATATGAATTAACCCAATTCCTCTAAAAATATTTAGTTAAGAAAAATATTAAATAAATAAATGAAATTGAGAATAATAATCAAACCAGTTCTATGGCCACAATACATATTTAAACATATTTTTTTTTGTATATTTTCAAGTTGATTACTATAACTGGCGCCAGTATTAAATATTTATTATTTGAAATGTAGGATTAGTAATTAAAGTTTCAACTCACACACAGAAGAAACCTGTTTCACATACTGCACAGCTATTCTCTTCAAGTAATCACCGTGTCGATCAGACACAAACAGGCCCATGAAGTTATGAGACACATAGGGCTCCAGCTTCAGTGGGCAATTGGGTGGGTCTCCGACATTCTCTACTACATGTTTTACTGCTTTCGCTAACTGCAATGATGTCTCATCTGGTGCCTAAAATAAGTATATAATTACAAATTTAATGGAAATATCGAAAACTACACATTGCATGATTAGTACCAGCGGTATAATATTTATTAGTTAATAGAGGCCCGGCCTGGCTATCCCCAAGTGCAGATACACTTTTTTAAAAATATCTATCACCTAGGTTCATCAGGGAGGATAATGTAAGATTCTATTGGTGAACAATTTTTTTAAATGGTCCATAAGTTATTGAGTGTATTCAATGCAAACAAACAATCAAAATCTTTCCTCTTTATAATATTGGTTAAGAATATAATATGCTTAAATTACCAAGTGTTTATTTACTGATTTTCTGGAGTCTTTAGAGTGAACCAGTTGAAAGATTATATGAGCATAAAAAATATGTAACATAATATATTGCGAGCTAAAGAAGATATTAAGACAATACCTTAAAAAACGAAACCAAAGTTATGTGTGGCGGAAAGTTATGAGCCCCATTCCATCCACATTTTGATTTAGATTTGTCCCAAAAGTCCAGAAGTTGGGCAAGTAGAGCTCCTGTTGGACTTGCATAGAAGATATATTCTCTAGGCTCATCAGAGTCAATGAATACATCATTAACGTGGGTTAAAAGCCAATCAGAAGCTAATTGGACACTTCGATTGCCGGTTGCTGCTAGTGCTTTCAAACTATGAAAAACAAAAAATATATATGTAACTCTTATACATATGTATTCAAAAGTAACTGAACAATGATTTCATACAAATTCAATCCAACATGCAAAATATTTTAGATTTTAAACAAATAGTAAGATTTCTTTTATACGAAAAATATTGGAATACTTACGCCCGATGTCTAGGAAAACCCATTTGTAACAGGATTTGAAGCGGAGACGCATCTTGTTTCGCCTTACTAGACGAAGAAACCTTCCGTGGTGGTAAATTTGCCATGTGGATAGGAATATTAGTCAGTTTATTAAAAATTTGTCTTAAAAGAAATCGCATAAATTGTTTCAATGTTTCTTGAATTGAATTACAAGATATGCAGTTGCCAGTTGGTAAACAAGGTACCATTGATAATCGATGTCTGGAAGTGATAAAAATTAAAAACACTGGCGCGGTGTCGATAAAAAGCTGTGACTTAACTTGTGCATCAGATTATGTATGTAAAATAAAATATGTTTTATTTTAAAAAAAGTGTATTTACCGCCTGTATGAATTCATTGTAAAATTTATATAACAATATGTTTTTAACAATATTTTATTCTAGACATAATCGTAAATGCGAGTGTTTTTTTTTATGGATAATGTTTTTCATTCTCATCTCTAAAGGGTTTTAATCTGTGACTCATTCGTTCATTTTCATTCAAATAGCATGGATGTAATATAAAAACAGGATTGCGCACGAAGAAAATGGTGTCATCCTGAAATAAGACATGTGCATGTAGCATAAGGTTTAATTTACTATGGTAAATGACATGGAGGAAGGCCGAAACCAAATGAGACAGTATGAGAGGTTTCTATCCCTTTTTATTTGCTAGCGTGACCATAATAAAACCCGCCTTAGAACTTTTTTGATCGACAATTCAAAGTTCAGATGAATTATTGAATAACTTTTAATCTGCTTGAATATTAAAAGCAGTTCTTTTTTCGTTAAAATTTTATTATTAAAGTAATGTTTAATTTATACAAATTAATTTGCATCTACTACATACTATGTTTTAAGTGAAAATAAACACGTTAAAAGTTTTTCTAATACAATTGATCATGAATTAAGTATAATTAAAAAATATTTATTTCTTGCGATAGTTTTTATTTACTGAGTGATGTAAAATTTCGGCACGGACGTATTATACTAACTGCTATATTTTCATGCCTAAGCCACTGAACCAATTTTGATAGAATTTGATACAGAGATAAATTAGACCTTGGGTAAGGCCAAAAGGTTCCCGCTTGTTATGTAGACAACGCTTGAAGGGGTTGAACAAGGGGATACGCAGTACGCATGGAAAAATCTAAACTGTTGAAGTTACAGATGTCAAACTTTTTTACTTATTTTGTAACAAAAATAACTGCACACTTCGTTTTCTTAAAGTTAAACCATAAAGGGGTTATAATAAGGGTTGAAAGGTAGTGAAAATAATGGCGTGAATAATATTAGAAAAATAGCATTATGGGATTTCATTTCATTTCTTTATTGATCCGGTGGTCTAAAAATTGATATCTGAACGGGTGGTTCACACATTTACACGAAAAATTGTAACTTAGAGTCAGAATTGATAATTATCGCCGCAATTTTGAACTTTATTGTTAATTATTCGATTAAAATAGGGATATTCGTTAGGGATGAGATAGACGGTACGTTGATTTTAGTTATTACAAGAGTTGGTATGAATAATAACATGTATCTGGTACGAAGTAGGCCAGGGAAGCTCCTATCTAGTGGTCATTGCGGGGTATGCGATCTCGGCCCCCTGAGCTACTGCTATTACTACCAACTTTCCCCTTCGTGGCTGTAGTATCCATCTCTACATTCCATACTTTCCTATCCAATAACATCTTCTAGCCGCAAACTTTCCCCGGTTGAAGACGGACAGCAGCGTCAACAACGCGAGTACCCTCCTGCGCTCTCGAATCCGTCTGCCAAGCGTGGTGAGTATTGGCATAAAAAATAAAAAAGCCTAATAGTTGCTAAAACCAGGATCAGGACTCCAGTCCCCGGCAGCCCCGCTATTCCTGGTTATGGTAGCGGCCACGGTAATGGCGGGACAGATGGTGGTAAGAATCTCTGTGTTGACCCCGGCTACCACACCCTGACGAATGGCACTGATAATACACAACATACGCACTTTGTGAACAGACGAGAAGATTGTTAACTGTATTTTGCTGTTAATAAAGGCTTATTATTATTATTTTCATTTTTCATTTCACCTATAAAAAGTATACGTATAAAACTATGATTTTGAACTTTTTTGCTAGGTCTTAATGGTGGACCATATTTTGGTGGTCAAATATTTTTTAAACGGTTAGACAATATCACGTTTGTTACCTCAAAAACAAAATGCTTCATTCGACGTATTACAACTGAAATATTTACCATATTAGCCAATTTGATTAAAATTCCTGTATTTCCCAAAACATATGGTCACCCTATAGGAACGGGACACAACCCTACCGTCCTACACCTCTCGCTCGGCTCGTTTTTCCGATGACAGTGCGCAGTCCTGTTTATATACTACGTCCATGTCAAATAGTTTATTTGCCTGTGGCAGTCTGTGGTCTCTGTTATTGAAGAATTGCAAAGAATTGTGTGAAGAATTGTCAATGTAATTTTGAACATTTTTTGTGTTGTGGTTTTACTACGATAGAACAACTAATAAAAGAATTGGTGAAATACTAAAGTAGAAGTTAGCCCAAAATGCATCTAAGATATTATTTAAATGAAAATGGAGACAGACAATATACTTTGTCCGTAAGTATTTTGTTTACACTCTAACCTCAATTGCCCATGTGGTACTTTGTTTTGTTTTCTTAGAAATTGTATCTGATAATATTTTTCAGACCGTTGATCCATCCGGTAAACCTACCTTATCGGCACATCCAGGTAAAGATTACTATCTTATATTATTAAAATATATAGTGCACTCATTTCGAAAATCTCGGGAAAATGTTTTATTGTTTTATGTCTTTGCTATTTGTATCTTAAATCCTCTGTGTGAAATTTCTTTCAAATATAATCTAGAGTTACTTTATATTTTCGTTGTAGCCTAAGTCTTACGCATAAAGGATTTGGTTCAATAATAACTAGAAATTGATTGCTGCGCTAGACATTAGACATTAGCAGACAGATCAGACAGTATCACCCATGTAAATAATACTGCAAGATGTGATAACTGTACACCAATACTCCTAAAAATATGTAAATTTTTAGTCAAACCCCTTCCTCAATTATCAAATTATGAGTATGAATTCATTTGAACACAAGAACACTGTGGTTCCATTTCAGAATAAAGAAGTTTTATGCAACCTAATGGTTAAATATATTATTTTTAGACTTGCATTATAATATGTTATCTCTTGTCCAGCTCGTTTTTCTCCTGAAGACAAATATTCAAGGCAGAGAATAACAATCAAGAAGAGATTTGGATTATTGATCACCCAACAACCTGAACCTATTTCATAATAACTTGTAGATGTAATAAATGTAATTTAAGTACCTTTTGAGTTTTATTTGTATTCATCACTTTGTATGCCTTGTATTTATACCTAATGAACTTATGTTACAAAATCATATCTAGAAGTAGAAATGAATACTTTCCACTTTTTAATATTCCCTAAATTATTATACGTATAAAACAATTGCATATTTTTTTGGAAATTATTGAGATGCATCATCTCAGTTAAACCTGCTGAATATATAAATAAATAAATACATAAAATAATGTAATTATAATCAGGCCGGTTTAACTCGGGCATAAAAAGTAACCCAATTTTCTATCTCGCTTTCTCATATGTCGTTTTCGCCCCATCTCTTTCACTTTTATGAATGTGTGCGTGTGCCGGCGTCACAGAACAATGAGGTCCACGGCGTGCGCCGTGGCCGCCATATTGCCGCCATATTTTTCAACAGTCGATTGTTGTTTAGTTTGGATTTGCTTATTTTATTTTAATTGCATGTTATTTCATCTGTTTTGTAATCAGTAACGTAAATATTTAACAGTACAAACGTGATATAGTTTTGTTTGTGTAAATCGTATCTAAAAACTTGTGATTTACGTGATAATTATTAATTTTAGTTATGTGTTTTGTTCCCGAGTGCACAAACGAAAAAAAACATAGAAATATCTGTGCAGTCTTCACAAACAAAATATACAAACACTTTAATAAGTGAACAGCTATGTTGGCGGAGCAAGAAATACCATATTATTGAAAAACATAAATCTAACCTCATCTGACTTATTGAAGGTAAATATAATAATTTGTTATTCCGCTGTGACCCTATTTCTAGTTTAATCTGCTACAAGAATATAAGAAATAACAATGAGTTGAAATAAATACCTATTAAAATACAGATTTATTAGATCTCTGAACATGTGATAAGGTTAACTTTTTGTTAGTGTCTAGAGTGATGGATTAAGTAGCCTTACTCCTCTCATTCGTACTCTCGACTGTAGAGGAGGCTCATGTTCTGCAGTGGAAAGTATATGAGTCGACCCAGTACAGTACAGTGCAAAATTAAAGCTATTGTCAGTAAAGGTATTTCCGAGTTCATAACATATTAATTGATAGTTATTCAAAGTTTTATGATTACATGTATTTAAAGTCAGGAAAGCAGTCAACTTCAACAGATTGTGCCCTTATAATAATTATTTATTAATTAATTGTTTTATAATTTCTAGGCTAGACTCGAGTCAAATTTCCAAGCAATTCGCAGCCAAATGGGTTCATCGTTGGAAGTACAAAGAAAGTCTACTGTGTCTGCAGGATCATTACACTGTAGGTTTATATGTTAATATTGGTGAAGATTAAATCACAACAGAAGTAATTATGTATGTCCATTAATAATCTGTTTATAATATTTATACTTCTTGATATAATAATTAAAATTCTCATAAAAATGCATTTGCTAAAGATTTTTGTTATATTTTCAAATCCAGTGCAATGCAGTAGTTTATTAAAGTATATATGACAGACCTACATTGTGCATACTATAATAGTAATAGCATTAACATTCTTTAAAATGACTATACTCCAAACATATTTTTTTACTATTCCTTTAATATATTATAATAATGAATCAAAAAAGTTTTAGTATTTAGCTGTCATGCATTTAATGTGTTCCATGATTTGACTAATTATTATTTGTTAATTGATAGCTTATTTTAATTATGTATGTCTTGTTTTTACTTTTCAATTCCTCCAAAAGTAAGCCAAATCGTTTTCTTTGTTGTTTACTTTATATTAATTTTGTCTTGGATAAAATTTACAAACAAAGCAATCTTGTGCTGTTTCATGGTATTGTAAAATATATTTTGCAATAATTAGTTTTTCCATTTAAATTTTTATTTGTCAATGTATATTTCAATTCTGTAGTCATGTTCTTAGATTTGTTTTATTGGTCCTAAAATAAAGAAAATTTATATTTACAAATTGGAAATGCTTAAATGAATCTGAAGATGTATAAAAAACTATTGTAGGTATAATATTCATTAAGATAAGAATGTTAAAATAAAATCAAATAAATCAAAGAATATATTGTTGAGTAAAGGTGTCGAATTATAACTTGGTTTTATTTGTTATTTTCATTTTAAATCCAGATATTTAAACATTTAAGCATGAAACCCAAATAAAAAACCGGTAAATTTTCGGTAGTAACAATCGGATTGCTGAAAATTTAACGTACATCCCTAAATATTTCAAAATCGGTAATTTCGGTAAAGTACCGATTTCCAGCTCTGGTGCGAAACGCATCTAAATATATATACGTATAACTTGCGAAAGAGATGGCTCAAATACGATGAACAAAATTCTTAAATACTATTGGTCAGTGACAAAATTATCAATGAAAAGAAAGAAAGATCCGATGAAGATTGAATGAATTATATATGTAGAAAAGAATGTTTGGTTTCGTTGTGTGAGTTTTCATAACGTGTTAAAAAATTTGTATGGAGTTGGCCGTCTGTATTTTTAGTCGTCTGTGATTATAATATAATGCATAGCTGTAGTAGTCTGTGCTAGGCTGTATAGCTCAGATCTTTGCCTTTACTGCAGGATAAATAGAAAAAAAAATGAACTATGAAATGTCAATAATTTCTTCAAATTTCAAAGTTTTTGTGACTTGTGTAATGTGTTCATGTTGAACTTTAGGAATAAATAAAAAATTTATGCGAATTAAATTACTAAAATAGCTCTATGCTGGAAAGTGGAAACGTATTTGTGAATATAAGCAAAAACTGTCATGTCTTATAAAAAGGGAGATTTAAAAGTATATTGGAACAAAATATGTTACGCTTATCCAATACTCAACGACAACACCTTCAGCGATTGCACAAATGCCGAATACGATGAAGTACAGCAAATAATTGTAGGCCTCGGTGTTCAGGTAAAGATACGCGACTTGGTGTTGATACACATCGAGAAATACATGCGGCAGCATGTCGCTCCTAAGTTTTGGTCGAAATTCATCAAAGTCAACGAAGATGTTCGTGGTTTTCAACTGTTTAAGTCGGCAGTTAACGATCTTTATGAAGCGGTTTCAACGTTTTCGGCAATGTTACGGCGATTGACTATGTTAAATAATAGTTGTAATGACAACAGGCCTATATACGGTGAAAAAGACGTCACGCAAGGATTCAAACAACTTGTTCGAGCAACTCTGCTCTCTCAATTACCTTTAGATTTTCAAGTTATTATTAACCATTTCTATAAAATATCATTCAATGTGTTTGACAATGAATATGAAAATTCTGATATGAGTGAAGACATTATGTGCTCAGGGTGTGGGAATGAATATGCAGATTGCAACTGCGCCTACATCGTGAAAGTATTTCATGAAACCAACAGAAAATTGGTGGATTTGCAGCTGCTGGAAAGATTAACTGGTCAAGTCTTAACCAATTTTATACAATTGAGAATTGAATCTCACATACAAAAGTTGTGCACTGGCACTTTTGATGTATCACATATTGGATTTTTGGAGAATTGGCTAGACACCACAGTTATGTCTTGGCTGACTAGAATATACTGTGGAGGTTCATCTAAGCCCCCACCAGATGACAAAAACATACAGAATGCAATATCAAAATTCAAACAAAAATTACGCTACTTCTTATACCACAGTTACACAAAGTTAAGAATTGATCAGCTCTTCAACATAATTATTGAATACCCTGACTCTCAACCGGCTGTGGATGATATAAAGTTGTGCTTGGATAAAACAGATCTGAGGTCGACATTGTGCAAGAAACTGCAAAATGCTTTAGAAACAAGGTTGTTACATTCTGGTGTCAATACTCCGGATATATTGACAGCATATATTTCTACTATTAGGGCCTTGAGGCACTTAGATCCTTCTGGTGTTATACTAGAGACTGTCACAAAACCTGTTCGCAATTATTTAAGGAATAGGGAAGACACTGTAAGGAGTGTTGTAAGTAGCCTTACAGAGGAAGGTGCAGGCAGTGAGTTGGCTGAAGAGTTAGCCAAATACACTGGAGAACCAGAAAGTGAGGCAGATAATGATGAAGCCTGGGATGAATGGAACCCCGACCCAGTTGATGCTGATCCTAAGGTTGACCCTAAGGATAGGAGAACAAGTGATATTATATCAATGCTAGTGAATGTTTATGGCAGTAAAGAATTATTTGTGAATGAATATAGAACTCTACTGGCAGACAGGTTGTTAGCTCAAAGTGTCATTAACACGGAGAAAGAAATAAGATACTTGGAATTATTGAAATTGAGGTTTGGGGAGTCACAGCTGCATTTCTGTGAAGTGATGTTAAAGGACATCTCAGATTCAAAGAGGATAAATGCACTCATTCATCAGGACAGGAACATAGAGGTGCTTAACAAAGAGTTTGTATCCAATGCAATGATCTTATCAGCACAGTTTTGGCCTCCATTTAAAGATGAAAATTTAGAATTGCCAGAAGAAATTAAAAAGCATCTAGAAGCATACACCAAATCATATGAAGCCCTGAAAGGTAACAGGACTTTAAGTTGGAAGCCACACCTTGGCAATGTGAATATAGAAATTGAGATTGGAGAGAAAAAGTTAGATTTGACTGTATCTCCATTTAATGCTACTTTGATCATGCATTTCCAAAATAAGCCTCAGTGGACTATTGATGAGCTGCACCAAGTAATGAAAGTTCCTGTTACTGTATTGAGAAGAAAGATAACATACTGGCAGACAATGGGCCTGATTATGGAGAAAGGGACTGACTTTTTTGTTTTGGTAGATGAGACAGATAACAAGGCGAATGTGTCTGCCAACCAGGTTCAAGAGATGATCTGTGAAGATGAGGAGACAGAGAGTGTGATGGCTTCAGCTCATGACCAGAGAGAAGGTGAGCTCCAGGTGTTTTGGTCTTACATAGTAGGCATGTTGACCAATTTGGACTCATTGCCTTTGGACCGCATACACCAGATGTTGAAGATGTTTGCATCACAAGTACCTGGTACAGAGTGCAGTCTTCAAGAACTCAGACACTTTTTAGATACCAAAGTTAGAACTCATCAGCTGGTGCTGCAAGGAGGCTTGTATAAATTGCCTAAAACCATTGGTTTGAGGTAAAACTGTAGAAATAAATCTCATTTCAACTAGAATTTTGTTTTAATTTTACATGTACAGTAATATCTAAATGCATGACTAATAAACTAATAAAAAAATGCGTGGTGGCCTGTAAAAAGTGCGTGGTGGCCTGTTGGTAAACAGACCAGACGCGGCTGCCAACATGTTCACGGTGGTCACGGGTTCGAATCCCAGGGCACACTTCTGACTTTTCGGAGTCATTTATGTATTGATAGTCAATCACCACGCACTAAAACGGTGAAGGAAAACATCGTGAGGAAACCTGCATACCATAGCAATTTATAAAAAATTCTATGGTGTGTAAGTCCGTCAACCCGCACTAGGCCAGCATGGTGGACAATATGGCCTATCCACTCCAATCGTAATCTCGGTTGTGGAGTAGGCCCGTGCCCTGCAGTGGGACGTATATGGGCTGATATAGAATATCTAAATAAAAAATAGAAAACAAATAATTTGTTTATCATTTTCTTATTCTTCTTGAAATTTAGCATTAATTTTTCATTTCTGTTATAGTATAGGATCCCGCCATACATCGACCTTCACCGAGATGTTTATTTGATGAAACCTATTTTATATGCAATTTAATATGTCAATAAATATATTGTATATGGGTTGCCTTGCAAATTTCAGTCCAGAATACGATTAATTAATTATTAAAAAAAAATATTTTTTACACATTTCACCTGTTTGATTATTAAACAAATTCTATACCAATCGAAAGTATGAAACCCATAGAATATGTAAACGTTAGGTTGCCTATTTTTTTCCGGTCACAACCCTCATGTTGCCAGGTAACACAGAACACAGCATATACGAGTCTATCGCTGTCCTTTTCATTCTCAAGAATAAATAGCATGCGCACCCTCTTTCTTTATGAGCGGACTTCGAACAGCTGCTATGCTGTGTCACTCGGAGCAATATTTCACTTTTCTAAATTCGACAACCGCAATTCGGGACTGATTTTTCGCAGGCAACCCTATACCACCGTGTTCATAATAAAATGATCTTTATTTTCATTTAATTTCCATTCAATAATCAGACCGGCGCAAAATGCTAGTAGCGATTTACCTGTTTATACCTGGCAACCTGAGGGTTGTGACCGGAAAAAAATAGGCAACCTAACGTTTACATATTCTATGGGTTTCATACTTTCGATTGGTATAGAATTTGTTTAATAATCAAACAGGTGAAATGTGTAAAAAATTTTTTTTTATTTTAATAATTAATTAATCGTATTCTGGACTGAAATTTGCAAGGCAACCCATATACAATATATTTATTGACATATTAAATTGCATATAAAATAGGTTTCATCAAATAAACATCTCGGTGAAGGTCGATGTATGGCGGGATCTTAGACTATTAGACATGCTTGTGGTATTAGGATTCAAATGAAAACAAAACAAAAGTTTAACAAAACTTTATTTTCACCTTGTTTTAAATATAAAATTTGGTTACAATACATCATGTCTGTGGTTAATAACTAACCATATGCTTAAGTGACAATATTGAATCTGTTTCGTTAACAAATACATACATTTTAATAAATTAGCTGAAATAAAATTATAAGTAATACCACCACATTTTTACTAACATATGAATAACAATTTAATACTTAGTGATTTCAATACATATCTTGTGTCAGTCTTAATATCTATAAAAATACTGTTTAAAATTAAAAAATGGAAATAAGCATTTGTTACTAATATAATAATAAAATCAATGATACCTATTACATACTGAGAAACAATACAGATTCTTCAAAAAATATTTTGAATGGAATGCATCAGATGATGTCAGTATACCATTGCAGGTAACATAAATGCAATCATTTATAAATTTTATAATCTCGGAAAGTAGGTTCAATAAAAAAATCAATATACGAAAATACTTTGTGGAATGTGGATTTTTCAATCAAGTGCCAATAAAAACTTTCATTTAAAGGGAAAGCCAGGAATATAAATCAAGATATACTGTTATGAAAAATAAAATATAATGGAAATTTGTAAAACTGTAACAGGCAGAATTTACTAAAAAAACAAACAATGAAGTGTGACTTATTGGTTTTAAAATTACCTAATTTTTAAGGCCTAACATACGACAAGCCGACATGGTCGCTGATTCTTGTGCTTTCCATATTTACATGATTTAATATTTAGCTGCAAAATAATTCATAATTATTCGAGATTTTTATTAACTATTTTCTATCACAAACATTAGCTTGTTAAAAATTTCAGAAATGCTAGTTAAACAAAAATATATTTTCTATATTATGAGTAGGCCTTATTGTAAGATGACATTAATAAAAAATGAAAAACATCAATAAAAATGAGAGCACAAAAATATGCCTGTAGGTAATGGTTCATTTGGGGCCATAGACTGTAGTTGTTTATCAATAGTATAAAAAAACTTAGGCCCTACTGTAGGCCGGAGGGAATACATCTGAAACGACCATATCGAACTATCGCCACGATATTTCACCTCATTATTGTTAAGTTATATAATTAAATTAAGAGAAAAATATGTTATATTATAAATCTCATATGCAAATAAATAATAATATAAACAAACCTACAACAGTTAAAGCTCTACTAGTTTACATATGTACAGAAAACATTAATGCAATGTTCGATGTTTGCTCACACACATTCTATTTTCAATAACTATTTGTCAACCCGCACAAAGTAATTTCCATTTAGCAACCATATGATAATTTACCGCTTTAACTCAATAGTTTGTTGAGGTTTCATTGTCTTAACTTAGCAAACACAAACATTGCGTTTTAAATGCAAAATACTACAGATATTTAAAAAGCTTACAAAATATTTAAGTACATCAAAATTTCATTAAGTCCTCAGTGGTACTATAATCTCTCAATGGACGAATCAAAGTCATCGAAGTACCCCAACTCGCACGTTATCGACATTTACGTTCCTATAGATCGCGATAAAACATGTCAATAGACATCAATATCGAGCATAAGGAACTCTGACGTCCTGATGTGAATAACGCAATGATTTCTGCATAGTGCTTAAACATCACAGTCAGGCATTTATCTTTTTAAAAAATGTATCTAGTTTGTCGCCAATTTTATTTAAATATTCTTAATATCAGATTCACTAGAAAAGCACCCGCCGTATTAGAATCGCTTTAAACTTTTTTTATTAAAAATCTTTTCTTTCTATAACTAATTAATATGGTTTTTTAGTTTGTTTTACATTACGACGATGTAATTGGCACCAGAATTAAGTACATTTTCGAATCAATTTATCGGTAGTAGGAGTCAACAGACGTGGGTAAGTTCAAACAGGGTACAATAAACATGATAAATATATCGATAACTGATGCCAACCAGAACACAGCACTTTTTGTCACCAAGTAGCTTATATTCATCATTCACACCGTACACTTAGCGATCCAATTAAATAATGTTTCTTAATTCTTTATTCATGTGAAAAATCATCAGTCAGCTTTTTGTTATTTGATATTACTGCGGGATAAATATGATGAAACAGGTCAAACTAAGGTTTTTTGAGCCTCCGTCTAATTTGTAGCACGGTAGCTTTATTGAAAATAAAAAAAAATAAAACAAAGAGACTGTCGAGAAATTAAAAAAATCCAAAAAATAGCCTCGAACAAGTTTAGATAAATTTCGACGATCGCGTCTTGGATCGGGATGCATCACACACAATTCGCACGAGTTAATTGATAAGCGGGTTTAAATCCAGAAAGGTTTTCATCTAGACATATGTGCGTGTGCGTCGTTCACCGGTTGCGTCGCAGCGAGGGCATGGGCGCGGGCGCGGCGGCGGGGTCGTTCGGCAGCGGCGCGGTGTGCGGCGCGGCGGGCAGGAGCGGCGCGTGCGGGCCGCGCTTGAAGGGCCCGAGGCGCTTGACGGGTCGCGGCGACACCGCGTGCGCCTCGCCCGCGCCGCCCCACGCGCTCGCGCCCGCGTCCAGCAGCGCCGCCGCCAGCCGCCCGCTGCCGCTCTCTGACACACAAACGCTAATTGCTCACACTATGCGTCTACATTGTTTATTAACACACTACTTTCTACAAATGTGTGAGTCTGTGTCCGTCACCTTTAAATAAGTCACATATCATTAAATGAAAGCATTTTTGTTAGATATTATAACTTAAGTAATAATTTCACATACTCACTTTTAGCGGTGAAATGAACACTAATATTAGTCTACTTCGTGCGAATCCTAATGGTGCAGAAATGTGTTCGGTGCGAGTTAGCGATGTCAAGTTAGATAGGAAGCTCGTGAGAGAGAGAGACTAATGCGAGTGCATGTGGTGGTGTTGCTGACCGGCGGCGGGCGGCGCGGCTGGCGGCGCGGCGGGCACGGGTTCGCGGATGCGCTCCACGAAGGTCTCGAAGGTGGTGGGCAGCGTGTGGTGGTGCACGAGCGCGTCCATGCTGCGCGCGCGCTCGCTGTACGCGTGCTGGTACAGCGGCATGGTGGCGCGCACGGCCCGCCCGCCAGCGAACGCAGCGCCACGCACCAGCGCCGCGCAGCAACTCACGTGGATGATGCACTCCTCCCACAATGGACCGAACACCGCCACCTAAACACATATAATGTTACAACACTTGGACACCTTTTAATTATTTTATTTAATAATCATAAATTCCGTGCTATTAATAATCTATATTAACAGTTGGCAAACTGCAGCTTATCAGCAGCGTGCTTTTGCAGTCCATAAACGTACCACTGCAGGGCGCAAATCACTGCTACAATCGAGAGTAGGATTAAGAGGGTTTAATCCACCACGCTAGCCTAGTGCAGGTTGATGGATTATTACACCATATAATTTTTGTTGTGTTGGTTCCCTCAAAATGTTTTCCTTCACCTTCATCGTATGTGACGATTGACTACCAATGAACACATGACTCAGGAGAGCCATAGGTGTGCCCTGGGACTAGAGCCCGCGACCACCGTGAACATATTGGCAGCTGCATCAGAGGCCCTACTATATTCATCCGAAACGAAGTTCGAAACTTCGGACGATCGCCGTTTTTTATACGATACGAATGTACCTACATATACTTATGGTCTTTATTGACTTATGGTCGTAACCATAGACTTATAGTTACGATGTACGTTATACAAATACGAACTTTTACAGAGTAGATACATTCGTATCGTAGAAAAAACCTCGATCGTCCGAAGTTTCGAACTTCGTTTCGGATGAATATAGTAGGGCCCCTGGGCCGTTACCAACAGGCCACCACGCTTTTCGTACAATGATTCGTTTCCAAAAATAATTTTCAGAAAAAAGGATATTTTATCGATAACCAATGTATGATTTTACCAACTCCAAATAAGTTTTTTTTTCGTGATTTAACTATAAATATGAATAGTGATGATGGCCCTCACGTCTGGTTTCCTGGACACTGTGCACCGCAGCAGGCCGCCGGGCAGCGGGTACAGCACTATGAGCACGTCGCAGAACTGCGTGGGCAGCGTGTCGCGCTTGTACGGCCGCCAGTGCTCGCTCCACACCACGTGCACTTCGTCGTTGCCCAGGTGCCGCGTCTGACACAATTACATTAATATACGTGGCGAAGTCACAGGCGGTTCTTACCAGCATATATTAGAAATTGATTTATGAGCGGCCAAAATTATTTGGTGCTAAATGACCACCACAGTCCATCAACACCAGCAATGCTTCTGGATCACAAATACGATGTTCGTTTACGAGGGTTTTAGCGTAAGTAGACGAAAAAGTATTTTTGAACATCAAACAATTAGAAGGGTAATCGCAAAACAATTTCGCCCTAAGGTCGAAATACGGGCACAGAAGGATCCCACTGACCATTGACACTAAAGTTATTTTTGATCTTACCTTGTTGAGTATAGCGTCTGGCGAGTCGGCGGGCATGCGCGTGGCGACGTGGAACAGCGCCTCGAGCGTGAGCGTGGCCAGGTAGGGCGCCGACACGCCGCCGCCGCCGCCGCCGCGCAGCCCGCCAGCGAAGCCCACGTGACTCTCCAACTCCACCTGTGGATGTGCAGCGGGCATAATATATACATATACATATTATATACGGCCACAACCATATCAACACATCTTGAATTTCGAGGATTTTTTTCAGTAGTCTTTAATAATGACATTATTTGAAATTTTGCGTGATGTTATTTTCTCACAAAATGCCACCAGATATGGAATTTTCTCAGAATAAGTATGTGGACCAAGGAGTCGTGAAATGCTCGCCGCAAAACGGCCAGCGAATTTTGTACATAATAATGACATACGTCAGTATTTTGATTATTCTTGTAAAATATTTTGTCATGTTTATTGTAAAGTCCCATTGCTGTTAATTTGTAAATATTATATGTTGTACATACATGTGGTTTTTCATTTCGCCACAAGTACACCATTTTTTGAAAATTTACGTGATACAAAAAAATATGTTTTTGCCTCACATAAATGTAACAAAATATGATTTCGTTTCCAAAAATCCATTATGTTGTCAATATAGTATGTTTTTTAATTAAAGATCGTACCTCCCACGCCAGCGCAGCCAGGAATGATTCGTAGGCAGGGCTTCCGCAGCGGTTTGATAAGATTTCGTTCCTCGTCTCCTGTCCCTTTCCCACATATATGACCGCCACTTTATGCGTTTCGCGACATCTGAAACAGAGTGCTACCTTTTAGAATTCGTTTTGGAGAAGTCAAAAACCACTGGTAGTAGGTCTCTCAAATGGGATAGGTCGCCTGGGTAGGTACCACCACTATGTCTTTTTCTCCCACTAAACAGCAGGGTAAATGTACTATTGTGCTTCGGATTGAAGGACATTGTAGCCAGAGTAACTACTGGACAAATTGAGACACCATGTTTTGTCCCAGGATGGCAAGCGCAGTGGAATGCCAAGCTTTGCTATGTAAGTCAAGGTGTTGTTTGGTTTAGCTAATGTTCATGAGCGGTCGTATCTCTTACCATCGGGTGAACGGCACGCTAGTCGCATCATTAGTTGCAATACAAAAAAAATGCTAAATAAAAATTATTTTGGTCCTTCGAGCCGGATCGATATCAATTATTACATTTTTATTTACAGCTGACGGTAGGATATATTAGATCATCGTGCCAGGTACTGCGGATAAAGCGTGAAGTCGCATGGGTTGTATGAGCACCATCTATGGTAGTACGCGTGTACCTCTGCGCGTCGAGGTTCCTGAGTTCCCTGAGCAGTCGGTCAGTGCGGCGCAGCAGGTGCGCATGCGTGCGGCGCGCGGGCGCCAGCGTGCCCAGCTGCGCCAGCAGCAGCCGGCACTGCGAGAACGGACTCGACGCCGCCGGCGCGGACCACTCCTGCGTCTCCACCTCCTCCTCACTGGGTTAACGTATGAAACGTTTAAAAACTGTTCTATTTAAACATTTGTATTGTGTTCTGTGTTAGTATTTAGCTACGAGTCTTGTATCTTAAGAGCGTTTATACCCTGCACGCGCTTTTTGGCTTAAAAACAGGACTTTTCAAATGAGTTAATAGTCACCAATAAACAATTTAAAGGAAAAATAATTATTACTAATTTTAGAAAAGGTTGTCATCTAGGGATTTTAGTGGAAAACATCATAGATTGATGGATAATTTGTGAGTACTATACTGATTACTGAACACAAGTTTCGTTATTAAGGCTTTAAATGGCAATTTAGAAGCTTAAGATATCCTTAACCACTAAATATAATATGAAAATAAAAATATTATCAGACTAATAAGACCCTTATTGAGGGATTTTGCTGAGAAAAATAATCTTTTTGTGTTTAGTTCCTGAAAAATAAAAATTTAAACAATGCGAAATTATTTAGAAACTCTCGTCAAAAACATATTTTTTTTCACCAACTTATCGTACATATTTTTTTATAACAATTGCATATTATAATAGAAGAACATCTTATCAATAAACTACCATTTTTATATTTCAACAAAATTAGTTTTCATGTTTTCTACAAATATTTTAAAAACCACTATAAAACACGCTGTCCGACGTGGATCAAATCAGACCGCCGCAAGGCCTTCTAGAGGGAGGACGTATCGCTCGTCGCTCCGGCCTGGCTGCAGTCGATTATGCCGCGCGTAGTAAAAATAGCCACGCGCGGAATGCGATTACCACATCTTAGTACCTTGGTAGTAAAATATTTAATTATTTTTATTGCCTACAATGATTTTGTAGTGAGTATATATTATGTTTCAGGTAATATAATGGGACGTAATTCCGAGGCTAAATTATGTTATGTATTGTAATATAAAATTAAATATATTTCGGAATTGTAAGGGGTTGTAAGGCCCCTAACACTATTTATGTGTTCGAACACGAAATGATTAATAAAACGTCCGTAGTGTCTACTCATTGAACACTGATTTGAATGCAACTTAACAATGTAATAATAACGAAAATATGATTAGTATCCAAAATTTGTATTATTCTTTGCTTGCACAGTAATATTTGTCTACTTATAATGCAAATAAAAAAAATTTATGATATTATATTACAGTTACATTTCAATTGAATATTTGAAGCGCACGGATCAAAGTTGTTTGAGCCGATTGTATAGCGAGCCGACGCGGCAGCTCTACGCACACAGCTTTGGTCGCTTATGTGTGCGTGAAATTAACGAAGAAATACCTATAGTTGACTTTGCGCGCAAGGTGTATACGCTCTTAATGATAAGATCAAAATGTGCCGTAGTTAACTTACTACCTTCCTTTTTTTCCTATCGTCATAAATAAATAATGAATAAATGTGTAATGTGTACGTGCGTATGTGTATACGTGTGTAAGTATATACATGTGTACGTGAGTACGTGTATACGTATGTACGTGCGTATACCTGTCCCGCTGCGCGAGATACAGTCGCTCGTGGTTGCGGTGCGCCACCAGCGCGGCGAGCAGCTCGTCCTCGGCGCCGGGCGGCAGCGGCGACGCGCCCGGCGAGTCCAGCCGCCGCCCGCACGTCACCTCGGGCGACGTGTGCCCGATGTACGCCAGCACCTACACACACATGCATTAATTAGTAATAAGGTCACGGGTTGGATCTTCATACCGAGACAATTATTCGTGTGATCCACTGGTATTTCGAGTCTGGGTGTTTGTGAGACCGAAAAGTCTCTCGTAGTTCATGGTATCTACGACACAAGACTCGATGTTAGTGTGGGGTGAGGACTATTTATGTGACTGTTGGGTGTATTTATATATTTAATTGTTATAAAACATCTGACGTTACAATAGGTTCACTCCTCTCAAAAAGTAACTCAAAGTCTCGCCAACCATGTCATACCGACTAACTATGCCACCATTGGATTGTAGTTAGAAACCTAGTCCAGCAATAATATCTGCACAATCTGGATGAAACTGCGCATGTATCGGGCTGGAAGATCGGAGATCCTGATATACTCCTTTCGACCTCTTACAAGGCCCTGAAAGGAGTATTTTAGACAGTTTCCTCGCAAAAAAATAATACAAAGAACTATAGAAGAAAGAACGATAGATGGGAAGATATTGTTCAGTGAACTGAAATCCTTACTAATATTATAAAGGTGAAAGTTTGTATGTATGTATGTATGGATGTTTGTTACTCTTTCATGAAAAAACGGCTCAACAGATTTTGATGAAATTTGGTATAGTGATAGCTGACACCCTGGATTAACACATAGGCTACTTTTTATCCCGAAAAATGTAGTGTTCCCGTGGGATGAGTCAGGAAACCAAATCCTTACTAATATTATAAAGGTGAAAGTTTGTATGTATGTATGTATGGATGTTTGTTACTCTTTCATGAAAAAACGGCTCAACAGATTTTGATGAAATTTGGTACAGTGATAGCTGACACCCTGGATTAACACATAGGCTACTTTTTATCCCGAAAAATGTAGTGTTCCCGTGGGATGAGTCAGGAAACCAAATATACATATTTTCTACTCTTTCAAATTCAAATTGTTGGCACGGGATGTCCTCTCCTACGGAAGGGAAATATAGTCGACGGCACGCGGGAAATATAGTTAGTAGACACGCGAAATAATATGTTCTTGATGTGGATTGGACTCAAAAACTATCTGCACCCGGGCGAAGCCGGGCCGGGCCGCTAGTTAATTAATAAAGATAACTTTAGCGTAGATAAGGCAGTGAATTGGCTTTACTTACATGGTCCAATTGATGTTTGTCTGGCGGGGAGTTTTTATAATCCGGCAATAAGTCTGGAGGCAGAGGCGGTGGTAGAGACGATAACGTGTCGTCCCGTGGACTGTCAGTACTGCAAAATTCATAATTCATCAGTTACTATACTTGCATATACTTATGGAATAGCGTTTAATTTTGATTTTTTATTAAAGCAATGACAAGTGAATTTACTTTGCCAGAACAACAAACTGCATCTGGTAATGAAAACAGGACCAGATTAAGTATGAATAGGTGGCAGACGATAAGCAGCTCGCCCTATTCAACACAAATATGTCTGCTTGCTTAATTGCTCTTTCTCACCTACATAAAGAACTTGTGGACCAGAGTTCTTCAATGTCTCGCCATACATCGCAATAAAAAAACTCAACATTTTATAGATGTTTGTTTACAAGTATACCTGTCTGGTAACGGTAGTGGTTCTAGCGGTTCAAGCGCGCCCACAGTAGGATCGTAGTACAGAGCGGACGCGTCCCAACACGCCTTGCCGGCGATGTCGCGCAGCAACACGCGCACCTGACGATCCGATGTTGATAGACCTGCGTGCATACAAATTATATTATAATGAGGATAAATGAATATACCCAACAGTCGCGTAAATAACCCTGACCTCATATAAAGATCGGTCTTGTGTCGTGGGTATCAAAAACTATGAGAGACTTTTCTATCTCAAAAACACCCAGACCCGAAACAAATATTTGTGGATCACACAAATATGTGCCTCTTTTGTCTCTGTTGATAAATAAAGTTCGTAAATATTATGTTGTTGATCAGATGGTTTGCACTTAGCATAGTAGGTGGTTGATGGGGTTTTACCAACAATTTTAGATTTTGTAAGGGAAACCCTGATGCTTAGAAGTGTATTTTTCACAATTATTATTGTTTTACTTAGTTAGTGCAATAAAAGTTAGGTGCCACGACAATAGTAGATTTGGATTAAACAAGCTACAAGACCATATTTATCATTCATTCATCATGAGCTCAGAGAGAGATCTTTCCCTCTCTCTCTCTCCCTTAGGTCAGCCCTGACCAGCAATGCACATGACATGCAATTGTAGAAAGTAAGTTATATGCGTATACGT
The DNA here is from genome assembly GCA_023078785.2 of Hyles euphorbiae. NCBI lineage: Eukaryota > Metazoa > Arthropoda > Insecta > Lepidoptera > Sphingidae > Hyles > Hyles euphorbiae. Next base: position 6,532,590 of record CM041053.1, read on the forward strand.
GCACGTATTCGTACGTCCGTGTGTACGTACCAGGCGTGGTAGCAGCGGGCAGACCAAGCGCGGGCAGCTCTACTAGCGACGCGAGTGTGGAGTCGCTGAAGCGCATGAGCTGCACGTGCGGCGCGCTCAGCACACCCGCGCCCACCTCGCGCCCCGCCTCCCCCGCACCCCCTGTACCCCCTGCACCACCCCCGCCCGCCGGCGAGTCGTGCTGCTCGCATACTAGGCATGACAGTTGACAGCCGCTCCACAGCGGCCAGTGACCCAGGAACAACACCAGCTGCGTGCAGATCTACAATAGACAAAAAATGATTAACTTAGCATCTTATGATGCTCTATTTAAGCAGTTTTTAGACTCGGCGTCTATATAATATGCAGGCATCAATCAAGCAATGTACAATGGAACCCATTTTTTATATATTATTATACAAAGGAAGGATCCTTTTGGTCTATTTCGCAGAATCGTTCGTCATATAATGTAACATAGCCTAATGTCTACACTTTTCACCTTAATGAGGAGAGTCAGTATTCTGATGTTATTTAGCACTTAGAGAGAGCTAAACCAATAAGATATCGATATCTACGATTGCAATAAAATTAATTAAAATTACGAACTCATTAGCAATTTTACAAAACTAGCAGGATTGAAAATTACAACATGAAACTATTGTTAATGCTCACATGAAATATTTACTAATGTTAAATATGTATTGGTGACAAATATACAAGGTTTCTAACTGCCACTGTATGTTAATTGTTTGAATACACAAAAAACCGTATGAATGACAATTTCCATAAAAGAAAACAAGGAAAACATAGACGATGAACAGTTAAGTGTAAATTATATGCAAAGGTATTTATGCCATTCCTTCCTGAATCTTGAGTAAATTGAGGCCAATATATAAATAAGCTATCGTGGTTATCTTTTCACAGACGTTTAGATTTCACCAGATTTGATCTATAAAGAGTGTGTCTATTGTTATCGATAAAATCCAACTCTACACATAGAATGTTAACATTTGCACGGAGGGAAGAAGGCAATAATATATTTCCAAATCCTCCTATTAATTTATCTTTATAAGTTATACATTCCCGGAGACTCGCCGAGCTTCTATGCTCGGTGTCATCACAATGCATGCCACTGTTGATACTGGCTTACAGGAGTAACAGCGTGAGTGTGAGGGCGGGACTGTTTTCAGAATGTTAAGATTGTATTCAAATGATATCAAAACCTAAGTATCGTAATTCTATAGAATTTTATTAACCATTACATTTATTAACAAGACAAAATTGTTTGTAAATTACCGTTTGAGCCCATAGTTTCACATCGATAGTAGACGCCGGGGAGGTCTTAGGTCCAAGATTATCCAACTGGATGTTCGGATCAAAGTCCTCATCGACTGGTAGAGACAGGCCTTCGATATCAGCGCCGTTGGTGCCTTTCATCACCGCATGTAAAACCTGGAAACACGCACAACTAAAGGTCACAGTTCAAGATTGTTAATACCGCTAACAAGATCGACGGGCGCGCGTGCAACAGAATAAACAACGCCTTATGTAACAACAAGCCGAATTTCGGTTTAGTAGGACGCATGGTCTCTCTTTTCATTAGCACCATATTACGCCGACGCACTGTGCAGTGTTGTCACCAATTAGTGTTTGCATTTATAACGGCCGCACGCGCCGACAACAGCACACTCAACAGCTGACTTCAGCACAGTAGTAACCTACCAACAAACCCACGCAAAACCATCATGCAGAAAATCGTGAGTACTACACCAAATATATTACAAAAAACAATTTAGTATTTTTCTAAATCACAAAAAAAATAGAAAAAAATATTGATATTGAATTCTACAGTACAATTTGATATTGGTAATGTGTCGCAGGTACTCATCGCCCTCGCCATGGTGGCCGTCGCCGCAGCCGCGCCCCAGCATCCCGAGCACCCAGTCTACATCCTCAAGCAGGACTCAGACGTCAACCCTGAAGGCTACAACTTCGAGTGAGTACCAATCTATTACACTATTAAAACTTTCTACTAGACCAAATTAAAATACTAATCAGTTCGATATGCTCTCAACACCATATTTTCTAAAGGAGTCTTCATCCTTGGCTCCGCACCTTTCCCAAGAAGTTAACCTCTACAACCAATAATAAATCTAAATCAATCCTCTTTCTCCAGTTTCGAGACGAGCGACGGTACCGCCAGGCAGGAGAAGGGTACCCTGAAGGACTTCGGTGAGAACCACAAGGCGATCGAGGTGAACGGCAGCTACAAATACGTCGGCACCGACGGACTCGTGTACACCGTCACGTTCGTGGCCAACGAGCACGGATTCCAGCCCGTCGAGCATGTGGAACACCAAGCCGCACCCCAGCACTAACTTGGCCGAGATATTTGTCCAAAACTTGGAACAAATATAGTCTTGAGCCAAGCATAACATCTCTGCATTGATGCTCAAAAGTGTAGGTTTTACTACACAGAGTGATATATTTTTACCTTTCTAAATTTTGTACAATATGTATTTTTTTAAATATATTTTCAAACATATTTTTTGTTATCATTCTATATTCTATATTTTAAGAGTGTTCGAAAAGAATAACGATTTTACCTTATAGTGTGATATATTTCCTATAAATATATTGATTGCAAATTATGTTTTCAAAGTAGCTTAAAAGGAAAAAAATAACATTTGATAAAGAAAACCAATATTTCCATTATTGTCAAAGTAAGGTGATTCACAATTAATCACGATAAATTAGTGCCAAGGATAAGCAAATATTTAAGGAATCACTCGATTTTTTTATCAGTGATCTGTAATTGTGTTTACAGAAAAAATATTTGTCTGCTCTCTCAAGATCATGATCCGTTCTAAGCTTAAATGTACTTTCAAAACAATGGCGCATTTTTATTATTCAATTTCAACTCAATAAAACTGAATATAAGGAATAACTATTTTAACAACCAGTCACTTTAGCTAAAACATTTATTTATCTTTATCAATATTATGGATACCCCACAGAAAATTTGTCATTCAATATTTATCGACACCAAGAGTGCTACAAATATGCAGAATAAAGACAAAACCTCCTTTTCAAACATTCGAACTCACCTTAAATATCATCAACAATAGTGTCTGTTCGCCATCTTTCTCCTCCATCAAGTAAGTAGGTCCACATCGTACAGCGAACTCGGCGAGGCAAAGCAGCAGAGAACCTGCCAGAGGCTTCACCGAATCGCGGTTGCTGTTCGGTGATATTTGCACCAGGCACGCGCATATCCACTTTATTATTTTACCTGGGGGAACAAATATAGATAAAATAATATATATCTATCGATACAACGGGAGAGGTGTGTGAATATTTGGTATGTTACTAGTCATAATCATGCTGTGATTTCACATCGATAGTAACTTGATAATATCGAGTGCTGAACTTTCATCAATAACCAGAAAGTAAATGTTGCGGTTGAATTTATTTTAGGGTTTTATTGAAACTCGACATCTGATTACAGTATAAGCCATTATACGAGGCATTCTCACATATATTTATTTGTAGGATACGCCTTAATCTCGATTATATGATGTTAATATTTTAACACAAGTGGCTATTTAATATAAAATGATTGTAACACGACACTCGTAGATTACAATATTTATTAAACTAGAACGGAATGAATATGCTTTCTAATCAAGATACACGTACCAGCGAGTCCAGGGTACATTTCTATTATGCGGTCTGTGTAGTCGGCCAACACCAGTATGCAGTCGCTTACTACCTTGGCTAAGTTTTTATTCTTCATCTGAAAATCATACATCATGTAAAGCATCTCTCTAAATATCGATAAAATAAAACGAAATAAGGACTTAACTTATCGACATGTGCATAATTTACGTAATTGAATTGAGACATATTCCTTTAAAATATTTAATATATCGAAAACCTTTGTTTCGGCAGTTATTAGTTCAATCAAACGCTAACGATAGTAACGTTCATTGAAAAACGACATTGAATAAAAAGCGTAGTCGATTCTTTTGGAATACTAAACAGCTTATAACTCTCAAAAAAATCAATTAAAAAAGGAAACAGCTAAAGACATTGGAGAACATCATATTTGCTATATCAATTAATACAATATCAAAAATACATTGATGTGTGCATTTATTGATAGGGAATGATGCTTACATTATTCCATGAAATATTGCATAAGGATTGCCATATATTATTTCATATTTAAGGAATTAAACTATACACTTAAAGAAGTAAAAGAGGTTTCAAGTGAAAGGAGAATGTATGAACTTTTATTTACAATTATAGAAGAGAAAGCGATCAACACTTTTTTCTAAGAAGAACATGTAACGGTAACCTTTCACTAAATCATGCGAAAGGACATTCAAATATGTCGAATTCGTCATTGAAAGTATAGGCAGTTTGCAGAAGCCTTTCAGATGTGAATCATCTGTTTACAGATTTAACAATAGATACGGAGGATAATATTTTTAGACGTGAAGTAAAGAAATATACACTATGTCGTGTGAACTGTGTCCACAACTCGATGATATTTAAAAAAATACGTATTTCGAAACAAGGCAAGTTTGAAGTAGTTTAGTTGATTTTTGAAATAGTACGAAAACACCAAAATATTATTTTTTAATGTTATGTATAACAATGTTTTCGCTTAGAAATACTTTATTTTATTATGAAGAAGTAATAAATTCGTATATCATTCATGTTCAAAACAGCAATTTTTATTTAGAGATCGCGTCTCATTTTCTGTCATTGTGTAGTGTAGTTGCTAGCATAGCCATTGACCAGTTGCCACTAACAAAATAAACCTAATAAAATGTGTAATATTGAATGAGTAGTCGTTAGCAGAGCGGATGCGAATATCATACCACTAATAAAATTAAAATATAAAATTGCGTAATATTGAACGATGACGGCCGGGAGGTATTGTATATTGTGTTGTGTATTGCATACCATAAGCATCTGCAGCAGACACAGCAGGTAGTGCGGCAGTCGCGGCGCGTGCGCGCGCGTGGCCAGCACGTGCGCCAGGTGCGCCGCCAGTGCGCATGCGCCCGCAGCACGCGCGCACGCCGCGCCCTCGCGCCGGCACACGCGCACCACGATGTTCAGCACGTGCTCCTGTACCACATACCATTTATATAGGCTGGTTTTAGAGACACGCTGAGCGTCAGCGCAGATAGTTGAAATGTATAAACTTCTAAGGAGCGTTTAAAACAACGCGTTGTTGCCAGCGCTAACTCCTGACCATAAGCTATGCGCTGAGCTGTCAGCGTCGACAGTCGGCGTGCGGTCAGCCTGACTCTAAAATCAGCCATACATATCGATGGCTTAATTATAAGACATCGTAACTCCATTGAACCTAATTTTACAAGAGGACAAAAAAACTATACACTGTAATTTTTAAAACGAAATATTAAACGTTTTTTTTTTCAAATTACTATAGCAATTTGACTGTTAATGCTCATTTTCAATAAAATAATCCAATCAATTATTTGATCTACAGTAATTTACGCCAGATGGCAATAAAACATGATTCTGTAATAAAAAATGGAGTTACGAACTTTGAAAATAAACCATCGATATGACAGAGTCAATAAAAACGCAAGCTGTTTTTACGAAAAAACCCACAAAGTTTGCCATTTTCGCACTTATGGTCTCATAGAGGAGACGATACGAACATTTTTTTTTCTCAAAACTAACGCTATCCTATCACTAATCTGTATGATTCACTAGTGTTTGTTTTAAAGTAGAATCTTTTTTAGGCCGTTATTAGAGACTCGTAGTTTCTGATACTGACAATACAAAATTTGTTTCTTAGTGTTGTACATCCATGATGTAGTTTTAAAACATTTTACTCTTGTAGAAAACATCTGATTTATGAAGTCTTGCAACACTCCACTCTCAATCATACTGTCGATTGTGTCGGAGGCCCGTGCCCTGCAGTGGGACGTATATGGATACAGATGAAGTGTTCCAAACCTTAAGGTCAGGACAAGAGACGGTATTGTACTGAAAATATTATGATGTGTGAAGTGTTCCAAACCTTAAGATCAGGACAAGACACGGTGTTGTATTGATGTGGATAAGGTTGCAGCATCGGCGCGTTCATGAGCTCGTCCGGCAACGACAGCAGCGAGCCCAAGAATGTCACGGCGGCTGTGCGAGGACACTGCGGGACAAACGAACATTATAGAGTACGCTCATCACCTTTATTATGATAGACATCAGTTAAATTTCATAATCATTACTAAAAAAAATATCAGTAGGTAAATTAATTTTGTATTCTTAGGGCCTTATTAATAAATAGTTTATAAATCAATTTAATAATTGTAGAATGTGTTTTTCTTTTTGAACGACTTTTGAATTCAGTTTGGGCGAAGAAAGCAACATAGATTTTAATAACTAAAATAGGTATTAAAAGTTAAAACCGTCTACTATAAAGACCGTAACCACAATCCTGTTTATCAACCTATGAAGAAACAATTTTAACAAAACGAAAGCTTATTTATATTTCTTTTAATATACCTAAAATTTAAACGTATTTCTACGTATTATTTATTGTACTAATAATACTTACCGATGGTCCCATATCCGATGAGTTAAGTACAACAGTTGAGGCGTGAACGAAATCCAGCAACAATAGAGAGTATCCATCGAGAGCGAGCGACAAGTATCTTGGCGCTGCGTACTCCACTAGGACGTCAACCACGGACCGATCTTCACCGGTTAGACCTTGTAAAGAATTATACAATTGGTATATTCGCAGCGTCAATAGCGGTGTTGGTAAAAAGCCGGTTGTAAAGAGAGAGGCAGACATATACATATTTCTGATCCGCAAGTAATTATTTTGTAAAGCCGAGAGGTCTATCGTTAATAGCACAAGACTTGTATCTATGTTTAGGGTATGTATGTATGTGACTGCTGAATGTTATTTCTTTATGACATCATTGTTATTTAATTACATTTCATATAATAAAAAAAAAAAACTTATTTCGCAATATTATGGAATTCTCGATACCAAGGACTGATATTTTAGGATTAAAGTACCAGAAATCACTCAAACATTTAAAAAACTCAAGCAACTATTTCGAAGCAGAACTCTTCGACATATACATACCATGATGAAGTGCTCTTTGGTAGAGGTGGAGATGCGCCAAGTGCAGCCGGTTGTTGCAGGAGGACGGCGCGCCCGGGCCTTGCGCCTGCGTCGACTCGCATAGCAATCGCAGCGCCAGTAGCTTTCCAGCCCTGTCAAACAACATTTCATACATTTACGGCCTTATATATAGACAGTTTTTAAACCTATTTTATTTATATGGACTTTTGAATTCAGTTTGAGCGGAGAAGACAAAATATTCGATACCTAAAATAGGTTTTAAAACTGCCTATAAATATTCATATATATAAGGTCGTTAGTTTATAGACAGGAGCAACACACTAAGTATTTTTGGAAAACTCATTTAGTATTATTTTGTTTCTTTTTTTTCTTTAACCTATATCATCCCACTGCTGGGCAAAGGTCTCCCTCTCTCTCTCCACAGTACACGCTCTAAAGAGATTTCAGGCCACTAGGGCTTGAAAGCATCCAGGTCGTCTCGCCAGCGTTTCTTAGGTCTATCTCGGCAGTTTTGTCTGTGCCCGTGATTTATTTAATTATTCACAATTTTTGTAATTGCTGCAGCATATTATTATCTATAGGTAATGCTATTTGTACTATTTGTTGCGTGGATCATATTACGAAAGATAAAAACGTGTGAGTGTTAAAGTTAACCGTGTTTTATCTAGCACTGTTTAGTAACAATTATTTGTGCTTTGGTAGTGATAGGCTCAACTTGACATTTTATATTTTACAAATAACAACCCACTTTTATATTTTTCTCCTAATGCCCACGACTCGGTGGTACGGTTTGGCGAACCATGTTTTATCACGAAACGATCTAGCAATTGAAAATTTACATAAAATTAAGATGGCCCGGACTGAACTTATGTCGGTTCGCCTATTACAATCATCATCTTCAGCCACAAGAGCATTAGGCATTGAGGAATGCCTTTCGATGCCACGGCATAAATTAAAACATTGGAATTGATGTTGTATTCCCGTAAAAATAGGATTGAAAATGCTTTGATTAAAAATTAAATCGTTTAAAATTATTGTAAAGCGCCGTCCCAGTCTGCGCTGGCCCTTATAGGTATACTCGATGTTTTGAAGAATAAGACCAACCTGTGCGAGGGCGGCAGCGCCTCGGCTTCGAGACACCAGCCCGCCACCAAGTTGAACGGCACGTGGATCTCAGTGTTGCCATTTAGAGTCTGGTTCGCGCTTATCTACAACAATTACATTATTGTTAGACATGAAAAAAAAAACATTACACAAACTACTAATAAAATACACTAATCTGGAGACATTATTTTCGGTTTTGAGCCTTGGCTATAAGGAAAAGGTAAGAAAGATAATAATTAACGATGTGGCATATCATCATAATCAATAATGAAGCAAAGAATATACGAAAATATTATTTTTGTCTGATACGTTCATAGCACGGTTACCATGTAACCTGCATTGCAGACGATAGGAACCCTCATGCGCGGAATGCTCTCCAAGCACATCTCGCGTATTAATGTTTTTGTTGACATTTTTCCACGTGCGACTTGTATGGTTCTAACATAATAAGGTACCGCAGTAAATCGACGCGCCGTATCGAGATTTATCAACGATAAAATTCCACGAAATCATGACTCATTTCATTTCGTGTATTTTGCATAAACAAATAAAAATATTGTCTTCCATTTATTACATATAACTATGAACATGAATTATGAATGAAATTGGTGTCTATTAGGAATGTAAAACCGATTCACTTAATATAAAAAATATTAAAATAAAGAAGATGCCAACACGTTTCCTGATACATTGAAATAGCACCACCACACACAACTACAACAATTTGTTTGTAGCACCTCATTTGATTCTTCATCGTGTTTAGATTCTGTTGTTAACACTCGATAATCCATAAAAGAACATGAAACCTGACGACTGATTGCGAAAATTATATATTTAATTTTGAAACACATTAATACAATCACCCATAAAACCACGCGAGTGTTCAATGTCACTACATTATTGCAGACTACCCACACTGTGATTGACAAATGATTTTATTCCAAAACAATAAACACCTCTTTCTTTTGACGTCTTTTGAGAATCCTTCTTTTTCCTGCTCTTCTTTCGCATTGGCAATCCTTAAATACTTTCGAATTAGACAACAGTTCGCACAATTTTAACAACACCATTCATGGGACGCGCGCGCTCTCAGAGCAAATCGACTTTTGTAATTTCGATGAACAAAACCCTATTTATAAACAAAATAAAATTATCAGCGAGATGAATACTGGTAATTTTTTCTCTTTAACCATCTGCCAAACATTGACCGATATCGACTGATAAGTAACTCAGGCGTGCTATTATTTGTGATAACCATTAACAGATGGCCGATGTACTCGTACGATTCTGTTACGCAAGTAAACTTATACACATGGGCGTAGCCAGCCATGGGCTCAGGGTGGGGCAGAAATCTTAAATAATATTTAAGTAGCAAACTATACCCGTTTACTCACCCCGGTTATTTTTTTTCATACACCCTATAGCACTATGTATCTATTGGGTATATCAAGTGTGCTACGGAAACCGAAGCCGTGTGGCAATTTAAGTGACTTCAGACTCAATGCAACTAAAAATTTTATTTTTAAAGGCGCTATGGTATGCAAGGATTTATTATTTTAGTAACCAGCTAAAAAGGGCGATATTCAAAAAATCACAAAAAAATCGCGTTTTTGCGAACATTTTATTTGTAATGTATTTATAGTGTAGTCAGGGATGCTCCTATCTGGTAATGGGTATTATTGCTATTTCAAATTAACATCACGACCTTTAAATTTTTGAAGCATGCTCTATATTTCTACTTTTGCTAATTGCCCCCACAGAATTTGTAAACAAAAAAACTTACCATATATTATAACCATTTTCCACATCTAAAATAACACATAAAATTAACTGTTCAGTTACTTCTTTCAATGAGTTTGATTTCGAACGCAAAGTTGGGCATGAGAAGCATAGAGAAAGTAATCACTACGTTCCAATGAGAAGCAATGCAGAGTTGAAAGTGGGTCAATTTGGACATGTCAGTCATGACATGAGACGTTGGTCATGTCAGGTCAGAAGCTGGCCGACTTTCTGGAGAAAGAGGGACTCTTTGCGATGATCTCTTTTTTCCAGAAGCTGCCTCATAGGAAATGGACCTAGCTGAGCCCTGACGGTTCTAAGAGAATCGAGTTACATCTTGATGACGCATAGACGGATGTTCAGTGAGGTGAGTGATCAACAGGGTGAAAACCGGCAGTGATCACCGAATGGTTAGGGGCACATTGAATTCAAATGACCAATTAGAAAGGCATCGCTTGATGAAGTCTACGCTCCGTCCTACTCGGCCAATATCCAAATCCCCGAAAGCTTTCAACTTGAACTAGCAAATCGCTTTGATTAAGTGAAAACCTAGCTGTAGACGTGCTAAACAGCGGTTTTGTACAGTGTACAGTAGTATTCAGCAAAGGGACTTAAGTAACTTATGCCTCGCCGTAGATATACACCAGAAAAACTTTCGATTTATACTCTTGACCTCATCGCCGAACGTAGATCTATGACGCTGCTGTTTCCGTTGAAGCCGAAGCATACCAGCTGCTCAATAGACTACTAATACTACTACTACTGAATATTATGGGAGATCGAGAGGTTCTACGGACAGCTTTTCACCTCGCTTTCCGAACCTACTGTTAGTTTGGCCGAATACCCGAGAGCTGAGTTGATCCGACACTACAGCGATGATATACCGGACATCAGCCTGTGTGAGATTAAGATGGTAGTAGTATTGATTCACAGGATCCAGCTCAAGATTTCTTTAAGATTTGTTCGAGATTTCGCCAAGATTTGTTCAAGCAAGTCAAAACTGAATGACACGAAACTAAAAAAAAAAAAAAAAAAAAAAAAAAAAAAAAAAAAAAAAGTTTGGTGTCAAATTGGGGGTTTTCGGGGTCGTCCGATCCATCTGTGCTATCCATTTTCTTCTAACTGTAACCGTTGCCTTTTTAGCTATTTTATTTCACCAGGTCCACTACCCCTAATTAATTAGCTAATGTTTTTAAGGTGATTACCTTAAATATCTCCTCGACTGCGCTCTTAATGACGGTCACTTAATGAATCATCACTCGATGCTAATCACCCTATTCCTCATCAATAACAACACGTTGTTTCAATAGTTCATGTTTTATTCATTCAAAAAATTGATTTAAACATCATATGCAATATCATATCATTTTTAAACGTATCCATATTAAAATTATTTAAAAAATCACTTAATGACTTCCCGTTAAACTTATACAATATGTACAATATACAGTACTCTCCACAGACTGAAGTCCAATCATTTTGTATTCTGCTACTACTACATTTCCATTGTTTTGAATTCCTATTCAAGAACATTCTGTGATAACCAGTAGGAGAACGTCCATAAGAATCAAAATATTCTCCAACACCGCAACTATCTATGTGTATACCTATCCAGTGAGATCCTGGCTTTGTGTCCGGGTCCAAATTGCTTATAACATACATAGGAACTTGAACATTCATTGGTAATTTGTTTGCAGCGTATACATTATACTGTAGACTTGGATGAATTTTTCCTAAACATTGTTGAATTTCATTGGTATTCATTGTTGCATTTAAGTTCCATATGACTGAATACTTCGTAGGATTACAGGTGAGTGAAAAGATCAAGATATGATACATATATTTAAGAGTGAAATAAGGTGCAAATAAAACGGTGAGTATATTGTTACAGTAAGTTTTATTTTGATCATAAACTTAGTACTAAGTAATACAGAATTCATTATTCTAGTCTTAGCTGCTATAGTCAACAGTAACATTACGATTTTTATCTATTTCGATAACGTTATCAAACTCAGCATATACAACACAGTTTATTGTTTGAGTAAGAGTGGATTCAAAACGAACTTCTAATCTTACGCTACCATGCTTTATAAGATTCCAATGACTCGATGAATTGCATTTCATCGAAACACCAAGTTATTTGAGCAAAATCTATATTGCATACTTCACTCTTGTATTTAATAAAATTTGTTACAAACTGAGATTTTCCACATCCACTAGGTCCTGCAATTATTGCAGTAAAAGGGTGGATAAAATGATACATGTTGTCAACGTGTGACATATGCGAAGTTCAACAATAAAATAAACAGCATTCATATTAACCACAACTTTATTTGTTTCTCTTCAATCAGGACATATAATCAAATATAACTTATTCTTAAATTTAACTTACAAACTAAATAACACGAAATTTGTATGTACAATTATTTTTTTAATTTAGTATTAATAGTTCAGTGAATTATTATTAACTAAATTGAATTATAGTAACCAACGGATAATGAAGATATTATAATTAATTCTTAAATTTAACTTACAAACTAAATAACACAATATGTATGTACAATTTTATTTTCTTAAATTTAGGTTTTTATTTACAACACTACATTTAATACAAAATATGAAGATTATTGGAGATACTCTAAACATAATAGTAAAAAAAAAAAAAAAAAAAAAAAAAAAAAAAAAAAAACACATTACAATTGATATTTTATCTTAGTTTATAGTGACCCCATGCTAAAGTATCTACAAGATTTGGTAAAATGTGACGCTTAGTATCATTATAAGACAAAGAAGTTTTGTTAATTTGTTGAGTAAATATTGTATGTTTGATAGATTTAAATCTATACATACTATGATATTGAACATTTTTATTAAAAAGACATGATTTATAATTATCTAAATTTAATCGTTTCGTTACACTTTTATTTACTCCCTTAGCTTTTGTTACTATTTTGTTGCCTACCTTGAATGCATACATTTTTGATCGAAGACCAACAAATTCTTCTAAAATTTGTCCATTATTTTCATCTTTGAAAAATCCTAACTTTTTTTTATTTATTCTAGGAAAACTGAAAATATTATCAGGTGGGTAATCGGAAGTATCAAACCGTGCACCTAAATCAGGTTTGATGTTTTCATAAAAATTATTTGTGAATATTTGATAAATGAAACTATCAGTATCAGTGTACAATAGTTTAGTTTTATCACTAAATTTTTTTAGCATGTAATCATAATGAAATTCATACATTAAAGTCTTAGAAATATCTAAAATGCAAAATCCCAGATAGATAGGCTTATTGTATAAAATTTTTGTTTTCCGTAATTGAATTGCAACTAAATTTTCAGAAAATATTGAAAGGCTATGAAATTCTGGTTTCGCGATCAAATCTTGTGCTCCCAGAGATTTACCTCGATTTTCCCAATGCGTTCGCAGTTTTACAATGTATCTTTATCAACTTCATACCTAGTTTGAGACATTGTTTTAAATTTCTGTAATGAATTTTATATTTGTATTTATTATTAAGATTAGAAATTAATTTTGAATCTTTACAATTATTGATACAAATGTTTTCTGGACAAAGAGGTAAATCTGAATGTATGTCATGAAGTTCATCAGGATACTCTAAATCTACTTCTAAGATAAAACCATTTTCTGATGTATCAGATACATCAAAACTACTTGTAGGATCTATCCATTCAAATCCTCCTTCGGGAAGGTATTGGGACATAGCCCATCCGTATAAATTATTAGCATCAAAATAAACAAGATATGATTTAGCTGTGTTGACATCATAATTGTTTAAATATTCATTATTGGCTTTGGCATAACGATTACTACATTGAGATACACCACCACGAATACCAGCCCTTATGAAAGCAATTTTATCAAAATCTGTCAATAATTCTAATTTTATTTTGGTGTACTTTAACATAGCATCCCAACTTAAGCCTGGGGCAGTATAATAGTGGGCGGGATCAAGATTATAAGTAGCAATACAAAGATCTCTAAAATTTTCAAATATATCTGTTAATAGCAAGACATCGGTTTTTAAATATAAATTGGAATAATCAAGCATATTTGAACATTTAAAGTGATTCCAAACATCCTTTGCATGATTGTAATCGTCATCAGATACATTTGAATTTGTTAATGTGTTGTAAAATTGTTGTTGGTTGGGTAAAGATGTTACTTTTAAACTATCAAAAGAGGTCATAAACTCATAGGGAAAAACACCTTTTTTTCTGAGACGCATAAAGTCTTCATTGATAGGAAATTTGTGTTTTAGAGTATGAAATTGATCATCTTTTAGATTTTTAGCTAATTGATCAAGACTACATGGTAAAAATTTTAATGAATCTATAAACCTTAAATTTATTCTTTGATTATTTACATACAAAGTTTTTGAAAACGAAATATACCTTTCTTTGTTTTGAGGAATTATATCTACTTGACCATCAACAAAATTGAGTGCATGAACAATAAAATGTGAATCATAATGACTTAAATTATGAAGAATTACTGGTATAAAATTTGGTGCTCTAAACTTTTTTGCACATATTTCATGTGCAACACCTCTAAAATTACCTGTGTACCAGTCAAAGTCTAAACATTTTCCTTCTTTCAAATCAGTCTCACAAATATGACAACATTTACAATTGCTTACAATTTGTTGATCTTCTACAGTCAATGGTTTGGGAGGGCTTTGAAAATTATTTTTGCTACAAATAGATTTCAAGTCATTGTAAATTCTATTCATAAACACTTGTGCACATTCGGACCCACAATAAGACTCAAACTTTGACAAATTGTCATTATATGAACACTTTATGTAATACCCAAAACTATACGGTTCGTGTTTTTGAACGTTATTTGTATATGATTTGAATGGATTATTGGAACATGAATTAACAGGACTTAAAAATGCTTCAAAATCTGCATATATAACAAAAGGTACTTTTAATTTTCGTTCAAAATGATCGAACATTACCTTATCATTAGATGTTGACTGACCAAACCAATTTTTAAATGTTTTATCACTAGTTGGTAATTCAGTAGTAACATGAGAGCAGTCATATTGTTGGTGGTTTGACAATCTTTCAATAGTTGGAAAATACAATAGACATCCATCACAAATATGAACGGCATGATTTTGGTTTGAGAGTTGCTTGCTAACTAAACGAGATAAATTTTTGATAAAGCAATAATGACTATTTGTACCATTACTCAAATGCAACAAGTTTATATGACTACTCCTACGGCTTTTAGTAAAATAAATAGGCCCAATAATACTGTGCTTTTTAGTATTTTTATTCCATTCTAAACCAAATACATTTATACTAATTTTGTTTAATTTTTCCACTTTTGGAATGTCAGTTAATTTAACAGGGAATGATACACCATTGAAATTCAATTTATCAGAATGCATAGTGTATGAAGATACGCGACCAGCATTTTTACTAACTGGATAAAGAGCGGAGAGTAAAGCCCATTTGAAACATAAATAATTGAAAAATATAGTATTTTTAAAGTTAATTTCATATTACATGCTGAATTCATTCAACAAAGTAAAGATGATACAGTGAATTCATTTGATTTTCAAACTAGCAATTTTATCATATGTCGTGGGGATGATTTAAATATATTTTTTACGTCTTTATGTGATACTTTGGTAAATAAAATAAGTAGCTTTGAGAAAAAAGATAGTGGATGGAGTCTAAAACACATAAAAAGCATAGATTTGAATGTGAATAAAGAACATCGGCGAAAATGGACCATGAACGGGACCAGTTATGAATGGTACATCAGAAATTTTCATAATTTATTAGAGTCAAAATGCATATTTCAATTTATTTAAAAAAACCCGGATAAAAAAGAAAAACTTTAAGTGTTTTTAATAATATTGAACGCATATGAGTGCGTTCCATCAATCATACTTTGTTTTAAAATAAGGTTTTAACTACAACGTTGAAGGTAGTAGTACTAAATTTAAAAAAAGTGTAGGTATTTTCTATGACACATGACTTTTCTTTGCGCTGTCATTTTGCTTTCTTGTGATTTCCGATTTACGACTACTGTTAATTCTCTGTTTATATTTGTGATTTGGCTTTAATCACGGACTCCGATATACCCTTGTATTTCTGACCACTTTGTAAGATTGAGCATTGTATAACGATAACGCTTTGTGATTTCGTTTAAAGTGTGAAGTATTACCATATTTCCAACATGAACTCGGAACAACAGTGCGCTCCTCAACAATTTGTGCATTGTGTTCAATGCAATACCCGTCTTATTATACTCATTTCTGTAATCAGTGGGTCTATCAACTAATCGAAGTTTTTTTTAGCCATGAATCTACAAGGTATCCTATTTACCATTTAGTCAATATGGTTTAATATCCTGGAGTTCCCACAGGAAAAGTGTGTGTGTTTTGATGAAAAACAATGATGCCAAACTTCCAAATCAAGGAGAGACGGAATAACTAAGTATTGTAATTGTGTAGTAGGACGTCGCACAGTACTGTTGCTGTGCCCACGTCATGACTTTGATGTTGCTGCCCCTGCAGAGTTCTTAGATTCTATTGTAAAAAGAGAAGAATGAGAATGAGAAATAATACATTTATAAAATATTTTCTGTTTTATTTTTGTGACCACTGCTTATTATATTCCTATACATACATATAGGGGGATTTTTCAAGTGTGTGTGGATGGCCAAATACGAAACTATGAAGAATAGCGAAAAATACTCAAAACAGTCTAATAAATTCTGATAAAATTCTGCGAAATAATGACAGCAAAATACTACATTTTCTCTCATTACCTTAAGGTAACACAGGTATGGTGTACACCATATTCAACGGCTAATTAGTTTTATGACAAGGGAAATTATAGACCATAGTAATTACTAAGCCATCATTATGATTTAGTACACTTTTCTTCCTAGGTACCTGATAACCATAAGACCACCCTACATTAGGTATATTTGACAATGACAATGACATTATAATGTGCTATTTTTTATGAATAATTCTAAAATCTCCGGCTTTGCAGAAATCTTTTTGTAACTGGACATCACTCCTCATGCACTATACAACACAATAAACTATATCCCAGCTGTGTACAATATATTTCTTTGTCAGGTCCCAAAATGTATGGACGTGACCGATGTTCTTTAATCCTCTTCGTGGTACTTCATATATTGATTTACCCAGAGATATTAGTGCAAAAAAAGCCGTTATTAATGTTCAAAACACAGATTATTTATGTTTCAAATGGGCTTTACTCTCCGCTCTTTATCCAGTTAGTAAAAATGCTGGTCGCGTATCTTCATACACTATGCATTCTGATAAATTGAATTTCAATGGTGTATCATTCCCTGTTAAATTAACTGACATTCCAAAAGTGGAAAAATTAAACAAAATTAGTATAAATGTATTTGGTTTAGAATGGAATAAAAATACTAAAAAGCACAGTATTATTGGGCCTATTTATTTTACTAAAAGCCGTAGGAGTAGTCATATAAACTTGTTGCATTTGAGTAATGGTACAAATAGTCATTATTGCTTTATCAAAAATTTATCTCGTTTAGTTAGCAAGCAACTCTCAAACCAAAATCATGCCGTTCATATTTGTGATGGATGTCTATTGTATTTTCCAACTATTGAAAGATTGTCAAACCACCAACAATATGACTGCTCTCATGTTACTACTGAATTACCAACTAGTGATAAAACATTTAAAAATTGGTTTGGTCAGTCAACATCTAATGATAAGGTAATGTTCGATCATTTTGAACGAAAATTAAAAGTACCTTTTGTTATATATGCAGATTTTGAAGCATTTTTAAGTCCTGTTAATTCATGTTCCAATAATCCATTCAAATCATATACAAATAACGTTCAAAAACACGAACCGTATAGTTTTGGGTATTACATAAAGTGTTCATATAATGACAATTTGTCAAAGTTTGAGTCTTATTGTGGGTCCGAATGTGCACAAGTGTTTATGAATAGAATTTACAATGACTTGAAATCTATTTGTAGCAAAAATAATTTTCAAAGCCCTCCCAAACCATTGACTGTAGAAGATCAACAAATTGTAAGCAATTGTAAATGTTGTCATATTTGTGAGACTGATTTGAAAGAAGGAAAATGTTTAGACTTTGACTGGTACACAGGTAATTTTAGAGGTGTTGCACATGAAATATGTGCAAAAAAGTTTAGAGCACCAAATTTTATACCAGTAATTCTTCATAATTTAAGTCATTATGATTCACATTTTATTGTTCATGCACTCAATTTTGTTGATGGTCAAGTAGATATAATTCCTCAAAACAAAGAAAGGTATATTTCGTTTTCAAAAACTTTGTATGTAAATAATCAAAGAATAAATTTAAGGTTTATAGATTCATTAAAATTTTTACCATGTAGTCTTGATCAATTAGCTAAAAATCTAAAAGATGATCAATTTCATACTCTAAAACACAAATTTCCTATCAATGAAGACTTTATGCGTCTCAGAAAAAAAGGTGTTTTTCCCTATGAGTTTATGACCTCTTTTGATAGTTTAAAAGTAACATCTTTACCCAACCAACAACAATTTTACAACACATTAACAAATTCAAATGTATCTGATGACGATTACAATCATGCAAAGGATGTTTGGAATCACTTTAAATGTTCAAATATGCTTGATTATTCCAATTTATATTTAAAAACCGATGTCTTGCTATTAACAGATATATTTGAAAATTTTAGAGATCTTTGTATTGCTACTTATAATCTTGATCCCGCCCACTATTATACTGCCCCAGGCTTAAGTTGGGATGCTATGTTAAAGTACACCAAAATAAAATTAGAATTATTGACAGATTTTGATAAAATTGCTTTCATAAGGGCTGGTATTCGTGGTGGTGTATCTCAATGTAGTAATCGTTATGCCAAAGCCAATAATGAATATTTAAACAATTATGATGTCAACACAGCTAAATCATATCTTGTTTATTTTGATGCTAATAATTTATACGGATGGGCTATGTCCCAATACCTTCCCGAAGGAGGATTTGAATGGATAGATCCTACAAGTAGTTTTGATGTATCTGATACATCAGAAAATGGTTTTATCTTAGAAGTAGATTTAGAGTATCCTGATGAACTTCATGACATACATTCAGATTTACCTCTTTGTCCAGAAAACATTTGTATCAATAATTGTAAAGATTCAAAATTAATTTCTAATCTTAATAATAAATACAAATATAAAATTCATTACAGAAATTTAAAACAATGTCTCAAACTAGGTATGAAGTTGATAAAGATACATTGTAAAACTGCGAACGCATTGGGAAAATCGAGGTAAATCTCTGGGAGCACAAGATTTGATCGCGAAACCAGAATTTCATAGCCTTTCAATATTTTCTGAAAATTTAGTTGCAATTCAATTACGGAAAACAAAAATTTTATACAATAAGCCTATCTATCTGGGATTTTGCATTTTAGATATTTCTAAGACTTTAATGTATGAATTTCATTATGATTACATGCTAAAAAAATTTAGTGATAAAACTAAACTATTGTACACTGATACTGATAGTTTCATTTATCAAATATTCACAAATAATTTTTATGAAAACATCAAACCTGATTTAGGTGCACGGTTTGATACTTCCGATTACCCACCTGATAATATTTTCAGTTTTCCTAGAATAAATAAAAAAAAGTTAGGATTTTTCAAAGATGAAAATAATGGACAAATTTTAGAAGAATTTGTTGGTCTTCGATCAAAAATGTATGCATTCAAGGTAGGCAACAAAATAGTAACAAAAGCTAAGGGAGTAAATAAAAGTGTAACGAAACGATTAAATTTAGATAATTATAAATCATGTCTTTTTAATAAAAATGTTCAATATCATAGTATGTATAGATTTAAATCTATCAAACATACAATATTTACTCAACAAATTAACAAAACTTCTTTGTCTTATAATGATACTAAGCGTCACATTTTACCAAATCTTGTAGATACTTTAGCATGGGGTCACTATAAACTAAGATAAAATATCAATTGTAATGTGTTTTTTTTTTTTTTTTTTTTTTTTTTTTTTTTTTTTTTACTATTATGTTTAGAGTATCTCCAATAATCTTCATATTTTGTATTAAATGTAGTGTTGTAAATAAAAACCTAAATTTAAGAAAATAAAATTGTACATACATATTGTGTTATTTAGTTTGTAAGTTAAATTTAAGAATTAATTATAATATCTTCATTATCCGTTGGTTACTATAATTCAATTTAGTTAATAATAATTCACTGAACTATTAATACTAAATTAAAAAAATAATTGTACATACAAATTTCGTGTTATTTAGTTTGTAAGTTAAATTTAAGAATAAGTTATATTTGATTATATGTCCTGATTGAAGAGAAACAAATAAAGTTGTGGTTAATATGAATGCTGTTTATTTTATTGTTGAACTTCGCATATGTCACACGTTGACAACATGTATCATTTTATCCACCCTTTTACTGCAATAATTGCAGGACCTAGTGGATGTGGAAAATCTCAGTTTGTAACAAATTTTATTAAATACAAGAGTGAAGTATGCAATATAGATTTTGCTCAAATAACTTGGTGTTTCGATGAAATGCAATTCATCGAGTCATTGGAATCTTATAAAGCATGGTAGCGTAAGATTAGAAGTTCGTTTTGAATCCACTCTTACTCAAACAATAAACTGTGTTGTATATGCTGAGTTTGATAACGTTATCGAAATAGATAAAAATCGTAATGTTACTGTTGACTATAGCAGCTAAGACTAGAATAATGAATTCTGTATTACTTAGTACTAAGTTTATGATCAAAATAAAACTTACTGTAACAATATACTCACCGTTTTATTTGCACCTTATTTCACTCTTAAATATATGTATCATATCTTGATCTTTTCACTCACCTGTAATCCTACGAAGTATTCAGTCATATGGAACTTAAATGCAACAATGAATACCAATGAAATTCAACAATGTTTAGGAAAAATTCATCCAAGTCTACAGTATAATGTATACGCTGCAAACAAATTACCAATGAATGTTCAAGTTCCTATGTATGTTATAAGCAATTTGGACCCGGACACAAAGCCAGGATCTCACTGGATAGGTATACACATAGATAGTTGCGGTGTTGGAGAATATTTTGATTCTTATGGACGTTCTCCTACTGGTTATCACAGAATGTTCTTGAATAGGAATTCAAAACAATGGAAATGTAGTAGTAGCAGAATACAAAATGATTGGACTTCAGTCTGTGGAGAGTACTGTATATTGTACATATTGTATAAGTTTAACGGGAAGTCATTAAGTGATTTTTTAAATAATTTTAATATGGATACGTTTAAAAATGATATGATATTGCATATGATGTTTAAATCAATTTTTTGAATGAATAAAACATGAACTATTGAAACAACGTGTTGTTATTGATGAGGAATAGGGTGATTAGCATCGAGTGATGATTCATTAAGTGACCGTCATTAAGAGCGCAGTCGAGGAGATATTTAAGGTAATCACCTTAAAAACATTAGCTAATTAATTAGGGGTAGTGGACCTGGTGAAATAAAATAGCTAAAAAGGCAACGGTTACAGTTAGAAGAAAATGGATAGCACAGATGGATCGGACGACCCCGAAAACCCCCAATTTGACACCAAATGTCATTCAGTTTTGACTTGCTTGAACAAATCTTGGCGAAATCTCGAACAAATCTTAAAGAAATCTTGAGCTGGATCCTGTGAATCAATACTACTGATGGTTCTGAAGCAACTTAAGAACAACAAGGTGCCGGGTGAAGACAGAATCACTTCAGAGCTTCTGAAAGCGGGTTTGAACGCCGATACTGAAAGTCCTTTAGTTCCGTTCTCCTCGAGAGTGTAACGCCAGAGGCATGGAGCAGGAGCGTGGTGGTACTGATCTTCAAAAAAGGTGATAACACATTGCTGAAGAACTACAGGCCCATCTCGTTTCTGAGCCATGTCTATAAGTTGTTTTCGAGGGTCATCAGAAATCGTCTCGAACGCAGGTTTGATGACTTCCAGCCTCCCGAACAAGCCGGTTTCCGAAAAGGCTTTAGTACCATAGACCTCATCCAACGAATTTTCTTCTTCTTGCTTCGGAAAGTTATACAAAAACCGAGGAATATAAGTTGCCACTTTGTTTAGCGTTTGTGGACTATGAGAAAGCCTTTGACGCGATCGACACCTGGGCTTTGCTAAGGTCTTACCAGCAGTCCTAAATCGACTATCGGTACATCCAAGTGTTGAAGTGTATATACAATAACGCCACCATGTCGGTCCGAGTACAAGATCAGAGCATGAAGGATATTCCACTACAGCGACGCTTGAAACAGGAAACTGGAAAACGCCTTCAAGTTTTTGCAGTGGAAAGGATTTGGCATCAACATCAACGGCGAGTATATCACTCACCTTCAATTTGCCGACGATATTGTAGTTTTGGCAGAATCGCTGGAAAACTTAGCACTATGCTAGAAGACCTAATTCAAGGCTCCCAACAGGTGGGACTTAAAATATTTTTTTGTCCAAATATAAAATAAGCATGGACAAAACAAAGATCATGTCGAATGTCCATGTTATGCCCACCCCCATCGGAGTTGGGGGCTCGACTCTTGAATTTGTAGACGAATATGTCTATTTAGGATAATTGGTCCGGTTAGGCAGGTCCAACTTCGAGAGATAGGTCAATCGTCGAATCCAACTCGATTGGGCAGCGTTCGGAAAACTACGCGACGTCTTCTCGTCCAAAACACCTCAGTGCCCTAAATTAAAAGTCTCCGATAGTTGTGTGTCGCCAGTGAAGAAATACGGCACCGAGACGTGGCCTCTCACTATGGGCCTTATTAGGAAGCACAAAGTCACTCAACGAGCTATGGAGAGGGCTATGCTCGAGGTTTCCCTGCGACAACGAATCAGAAATGAGGAGATCCGTAGGAGAACTAAAGTAAACTACATAGCCCAACGGATTAGTAAGTTGAAGTAGCAAATGGGCGGGGCACATAGCGTGGAGAACTGATGGTCGATGGGGCCAAAAAGTTCTCGAAACGAGGTCACGTAGCGGAAAGCACAGCGTAGGACGTCCACCTGCATGGTGGTCAGAAGACTTGGTAAAGGTCGCGAGACGTCGCTGGATGCAGGCTGCTTACAACAGGTCACTTTGGAAATCATTGAGGGAGGCCTATGTTCAGCAGTGGACTTCCTTTGGCTGCTGGATGATGGATGATGTGTTTATAGTCACTAAAACTAGTACCCGGCTTCGTTTTCGGTCGCAGTCTTGATATATCCTGTTATGTATAATTCGAATTTACCAAAACATTTTCTTATTGCTAACCTTCATCAACCAAGAAATCATCCATTAAAAAAATGTGTCTCAAACTTCAGCCGTTTGGGCTCTGGGAGTATGCCAATTTGTTAATCAGTCAATTTAGAGATTTATATCTATCTAAAGATAGTACTTTACTTAGGTATTTTATTTTTTTAGGGTTGGTTAGGTACCTTAGAGGCCGGAGCCAGGGTGGGGCAAGTGCCCCACCCTGCCCCACCGTGGCTACGCCCATGCTTATACATACACTGGTTCGATCACATTAAATAGTAAATACGCACTATTTCAATTTGTGTAGGTGGTCGCTGTACTTCGGTAAATGAACCTGTATTTGCTCAACTAAGTACATTGTCATAACAAACGTGCATGCGTAATTTTCACGTGTACAGTCAGCAACATAAGTCGCTACACAGTCACGAGATTTGGAATTGTTTTATCATCCAAAATAATAATTAATTTTCAATATCGTATGGCACTTTTCGGCACAGATGACCTTACTTGGTTATATTTTACGACTACAGAGTAGTACGTACAAATTTTAACTCATAAAAAGTTTATCAAAAAATGTGAAGTGTTCAGCGACTTATGTTGCTGACTGTACATCTCGCTATTAAAAGTATATGTTTAGCGCTGATGTTAGAATGAGTAATGTACGGAGTTTCCATTCGTCTGAGATAAACACGTCAATATTCAATTCGTTAAGACTGCAAACTATTATTTTTTAAGTACATGTTTTATTTTTTGCGTAGGTTTTATTTAACTACTTAGTGACTATAGTGTTTTTAATACATTCAAAGGATGAATAATACAAAACAATCCTATCATTAAGGTGACCTATAAGACTGTGAGAAACTAAGGATTTTATAAATCAATCGTTAATTTAATATATTTAAAATAATATGATTTATACTCGATTCACTGTGTTGCAGGTTCTATTTGATCTGCATTTAGATACGCGCTAACGATTTGTAGGCGAAATGAATATGTCAGGGTTACAATAACTGCATATTTTTGTCAAATAAACTTTACCAATGTCAGCATACATCATGGAGGCTGCTATTTTATTATTTTAATCATCTATTTCACTACATAGTATAAAACAAAGCCGCTTTCTCTGTCCCTATGTCCCTTTGTATGCTTATATCTTTAAAACTACGATTTTTATGCGGATCGAGATAGAGTTATTCAAGAGGAAAGTTTATATGTACTAGTGGTCGCCCGGTGGTCGAAATTCGACCAAATCAAGAAGAGAAAAAGTTTTTACCTGTATGATGATGGTGTAAGGTGTTATTCTGATAATTCGTGCACATTTAAATGTACGTATCTCTCATAATCACTTATTTATCCTGAAGTATATGCAATTACTGAAATCGTAAACTACGATAATTGCTTAGGTTCAAAGCAATTATCGTAGTTTACGATTGCAATAGCAATTTTTTTTTGTACCTGAATGTTATTGCAGATTACTGTATCAGCCCATATACGTCCCACTGCAGGGCACGGGCCTCCTCTACAATCGAGAGTACGATTGAGAGTGGTTAGGCCATATAGTCCACCACGCTGGCCTAGTGCGGGTTGGCGGACTTACATACCATAGAAATTTTTTATAAATCGCTATGGTATGCAGGTTTCCTCACGATGTTTTCCTTCACCGTTTTAGTGCGTGGTGATTGACTATCAATACACACATGACTCCGAAAAGTCAGAGGTGTGCCCTGGGATTTGAACCCGCGACCACCGTGAACATGTTGGCAGTCGCGTCTAGTCCGTTTACCAACAGGCCACCACGCACTTATTTTGCAGATTGCTGCTACAGAACTTTTTTTATGCATATAATGATAGTCCGTGTACATTTAAATGTATCTTACTGCTACACAATTTGTATAAGCGCTCAGTATTTCACGTAGTATTCGTGAAATAAAACTTTTCTGTTTGATATTCAACTATGTCTATAATAAACGAAAGAAACAATTTGACCAAAGAGTATGTATACCTGTACAAATACTTGTGTATGCGTGTGTCAAATTCATGCTGGTTTGTGTAATGTTTTATTTATTGATTTAATGTACTTTTTATGCATTATTATTAAAATCTTTTTTTTATATTAAATGAAGCAAATAAAACCTTTTTTTATATGTCTATGTCAGTACTCTATGGCTATGGACAAAATGAAAAACAAAAGAAACAATTTGACACCAGAGTATGTATGCGTGTACAAATACTTGTGTATTTATTTGTGTGTGAAATGCATGGCAGTGTGTGTAATGTTTTATTTATTGATTTAATGTACTTTATAAGCATTATTATTGAAAAATATTAGCGTTCTGCACTTCTCCTACGCATAAACTATGAGTGTGCCAAATTTTATGCTCCTGCGTCCGCGCAATTTTCGTAAAAAGGGGTCCAAAGTTTTTGCATCACGTATTAATATATAGATGATACGTACATATTATTGTACAGAAATCTATTTGTACCCGGGCGAAGCTGGGCCGGGCCGCTAGTAAGTTATAAATACCATAATATGTACTTTAACGAATACCTTTTGGATTAAATTAATCTGTATTGAATATAATAATAATAATAATAATAATAATAATATCCTTTATTGCACACACACATATTTTATGGGATAGTACATATTACACTTACAGTTAAAGACAAAATATTGTAGGTACAAAGGGCGGTCTTATCGCTTTAAGCGATCTCTTCCAGACAACCTTGTGATGGATAGAAATGCAATAATTAATAATAGTGGCGGTAGTGCAAAATATACAATGATTATAGTAATAATTACATACACATACATACATATAACATATACTATATACTATAAGAT
Source organism: Hyles euphorbiae (assembly GCA_023078785.2). Classification (NCBI taxonomy): domain Eukaryota; kingdom Metazoa; phylum Arthropoda; class Insecta; order Lepidoptera; family Sphingidae; genus Hyles; species Hyles euphorbiae. The sequence continues at coordinate 6,558,840 of CM041053.1, forward strand.
ATCAACATATAAAAGACAAATACTATATTTGTTAAATTGGTACATACAATTATTAATGATATTTAATATGAACAAAAAAATACACATTCTAATAATTCAAGTAATGCTTTTTTAAGCTATTTTTAAACTGAGCTAGCGATTTTGATAGTCTGAGACTGACTGGCAAACCGTTCCAAAGTCTGACAGCTTGGACAGTAAATGAGTAGTCATAGAAGGAAGAAGAATGGATAGGGGTTTTAAGGAGATAGGTATTAGAAGAACGTAAGGAACGAGGATTGGAAAGATGCAAAAAATTAAAACGTTCTTTGAGATAAGACGGAGCAGAGGGATCAAAAAGGATTTTATAGAGAAGGGATAGAATGTGAGTATTTCGGCGAAGGCGGATAGGTAACCACCCGAGTTTTTTGCGAAATTCGGAGATGTGGTCATATTTTCGTAAACCAAATATGAACCGTATGCAGTAGTTCTGAAGGCGCTCGAGTTTGTTTAATTGGTCTTCAGTTAAATCGATATAGCAGGCATCCGCATAATCTAACAAAGATAATAACAGAGACTGTGCAAGATTAATTTTAGTGGCAATTGGCAGAAAGTTAGTCAGTCGCCTAAGCGAAGAAATCGATGCAAAAATCTTTCGACTTACCTGCGAAACGTGGGGTCCCCAGCACAGTTGCCTATCCAAGAGAACACCCAGGTTCTTCACAGTGTCATTAAATGAGACATTAACGCCATCGAAAATGACTTGCGGGAGATGGAACCAGTCAATTTTAGAAATCATACGGGAGCTCCCAATAATAATTGTTTGCGTCTTTAAGGGATTAACGTGTAGCCCGTATGATTTACTCCAGTCTAATATGCGTTGTAGGTCACGATTAGTAGCTTCAATCGCAGCGTGTAGTGTTTGTATCGGAGCTTGTGTATAAATTTGAAGATCATCTGCATATAGATGGTAGGGAGAGGTTAGTTTATGGGATATCGAGTTTATGAAAATAGAAAATAAGAGAGGAGATAAAACGCCGCCCTGCGGAACTCCAGCAGTTAAGTCAGCAGTTAAGCAGTTAAGTGAATATTTTTGTTAAATAAAAAAAAGGTATATTTTGATATTTAGTTATGAATTGTAGATTATTATTATTTCATTTACGCCTTAGACTACCATTTCTATCTTCTGTTCATATAGCCATCCCATGCTGGCCTGTAAGAAATTTACTTAGTGTGATAAGGCCGCCACTTGTAAGTAGGTACTATTATTTTTATTGTGTAATATCTTCATGGCGCATTTGGACAGTTTGCCTTCAGCGAGTTCTTGAGTACTTCTGACCAGGGACCGAAACCCGTTCTACATTAGGGTACCGGTATCAACCAATTTAGGTTACCTTTAAGATTTCGATAACCGCTATGACACATTATAAAGGTTATCCTTATATACTACTGTGTCCAAAAAATAAGGTGACTTTTGAATTTAACCTGCGCGCGTCGAATGATTTGGAGAATTATAATTTTTTTTAGTTTGGTAGTACTGTCAGTGACATCCATGTCAAATTACATGTCAAAATATTCATTAGTGTTTGAGATATGCGTCATTTTGTGAGCTGCTAAAAGTGAGTTTTTCGTTTTTTACGCTGTCGAAATTTGTTGAGCAAAGAATTTGCATGAAATTTTGTTTGCGGAGTCAATTTTCTGCTGCGGATACGTTAAGAATGGTGCAGAAAGCCTTTCGTGATGAGGCTATGTCTAAAAAAAAATGTTTACAAGTGGTATAGTGAGTTCAAGCCAGCTGTGAACGTGTCCAAGACGAAGAGCATACTGGGCGACCATCAACCTCAACCGACGAAGCTCACGTCCAACAAATCAAAGATTTGTTGTTGAAAAACCGTCGATTAACGATTAGAGACCTTGCTGATGAAGTTGGCATATCGAAAGGCTCGGTCAATACCATTTTAAAGGATGTTTGGGCCTCAAGCGCGTCACATCTCGACTGGTACCGAAAACCACGATAATGCACCGTCCCATACTGCACTAGTAATTCGTGATAATTTCGCCAAAAACTCAAACCATATGTTCCGCAACCCCTGTATTCATCTGATCTAGTGCCGTGCGACTTCTGCCTGTTCAGCAGGCTCAAAAGACCGCTCCGGGGACACCATTTTGATATGATAGAGGAGATTTAAGCCGCAGCGAAGACTGGACTGAAGGCCATCCCGGAAAGTGGCTACAATCAGTGTTTCGAATGTTGGAAAATCCGTTGGCATAAGTGCATTGCATCGGGAGAGGATTGCTTTGAAGGGGATTAAATTGATTTGGAAGAATAAATAAAGAATTATCAAAATAAATACAATGTCACCTTATTTTTTGGACACAGTATGTACGGTAATTAATACCGGTAATCTAAAAAGATCATGAATGCAAAAGAAAACGCGTTGTTGTTGCAAAACAAATAAATATCATACTTGTCGTGTTGTTTACATAATATCGCTGGAATCGGTTCATTTTTCTTTTGGGGTATAATTTTGTTGAAAAAAAAAAAATGATACGAGTAAAGGTAAGTGTGTGGTGTAGTGCCATAACGGTTAGTAAAGACACATGGCGGTATAACCACACAAAGGTACTGCCCACGCTTTGACTTGTGACAAACGGCGCGTGAAGCATAAAGGTAGGTAACCCTTATTTCGGTTACCGGTATGATACCGGTTAAATTCTAGGAATCTAATAAAATAGGCTTATAGGGGGGGGGGGGGGTACCTTTAAAAACATCGGTATTTTTTTTCAGTTGATACCAAAAAGTACCGGTATACCGGTACCGGTTTCGGTCCCTGCTTCTGACATATAGCTCGGAAGAAGGATGATAATTTTGAGAAGATCGTCATCACCGATAAGATCGAAGGGAAGAGACCACGAGGCTGGAACCCGTTACGATGGTCCAATCAAATCCGCGCCGCTCTCGACACCAGGATACAGAAGCCTTACACACCGCAAACTGCTTTTTGATGCCAAATCGCATGCAATGTCTTGGTCCAGATGGCGCAACATCGTTAAAGGAAAAATTGCTCTTGGTGGGGGTTACGACCCTCAGCAATGAGGAAAACGACTCAAGGAGGAGGACATTGTAAAAAAGGATTAAATAAATAAATATCTTAGAGTATCTATAATATAGAAGGAGCGTTGGTACTACAAAAATGTATATAAAAATGGTGGTGTCGGGCCACGTTTTTCTGCCCTATTATTGACTGATATTTGACAGGTTATACAACATACATGAATTACATAGAAAAGAAAAGTAAAAATAAATAGTTTAGGGCTATTTAATTCCACTTAGACTCGTTTTAAAAGGATACTAGATAAATATAATTCCGTTTCTCAAAGGAATTTATTGCTAAATAATTAATTCAATTTTTACTAATATTAGACGCGCTTTCAACACGTACAAGAAAATATCTACGTTTTTCAAGACGCGAATGTATGAAAGCGCTCCTTCTATTATAAATACTCTAAGATTGATTAAAAAGAATAAATAAGTAGTGTGTGTTACCTTGAGCAGCGTGTCGTTAAGGTGCAGCAGGTATGTGTAGGCGTGCAGGTGGTGCGCCGGGTCGCGCAGTCGGTTGGGGTCTCCGAGCGCGGCCAGCATGCGGCGCCACAGCACGGCCGCCACGTCGGGCAGCCAGCCGCGCGCGCGCCCGCCCAGCGCCACGCCCACGCCCAGGCCCTCGCCCTCCGACCACTCGCCTGCACGCACACACATAACATACATAAACTCACGCCTTTCCCAGAAGGGGTAGGCAGAGGTGCTTAAATACCCACATTTCGCCTTTTATGTTTCGTCCCATAATGTGATAGGTGGCGAGCCTATCGCCATATCGGGCACAAATTCCTGGTTCCACTTATCTTCACTTCAATGAAAACGTAGGCTAAAAGTAAGTTACAACGATTTGCGTGTACAAGACTTTAATATCAATACTTACATAGAATATATTTCAGCCAATCATATGCAAACGTCTTTATCAACTTTAGGAAGTTAATTTTAAATTTAGTGACTAACTACTTGACGGTATGAAATTATTTCGTAACATCGAAACAACATAAACCTCATTCGCTGGTTTTAAAAAAATCATTTGAAACGGGTTATATCTGAAAATTATATTTCTCAGTATTCCTTACCGACATTTCCTCCATCCGAAGCCAAATCTATCTGCAGGGGAGAATCTTTTATTGAACTGCTTTCAATACCGCTAGAAGGCGCCGGTGACGGAGATCGGGAACCTACATAAAAAAAAAAACGTTATTGTATAGGGCACCGAAGCAATAGACAAATTAGTCATGGATACTTTAATTACTAGATACATACCGCTGGCCGAATCTCGTTCCTCATTTTGTGAAGAATTCCTTAACGAGTCTAGCGAATACCACCGCCTCAGCTTTCCATTATCTTGTTCTTTGGTTTCGTCTAGAGGACAAAGGAAAAAAACAATTATTCAATATTCTCAATAAGCTTAACTCGTTTCTCTAATATTATAGTAATGTTTTATTAAATATATTACGATTAAAACATTAAGTTTTTTTTTATAATGGCCCGGCATAGTGGCGGCATTGCATCTGATGGTAAGTGCTAATGCCGCCCAGGCAGAGTATCCATTGGCCGGCCTGCTAAGGTGCCTCTTCAAATAAATATTTTATACTGAAGTTTTCAGTGTGGAACTTAGATATCATGTAATCAACACTAATTAAAGGATCATGATGTTTTATTCGGCACAACTTACAAGTTCTATATCAAAAAATACATGTAACTAAAGTAAAGACAATGTAAAAAAAAATACATTTATATTAATGCTTTATATACAAAGAAAAAGAAGAAGATACAAAGTATACAGGCGAACTTAATGCCTGAGGAATTTCCTCCCAGTCAACCTTGGGGTGGTGTAGAAATCAAGGTAGAAATAAATAAATAAACATTACAAAAAAAAATACTTGATCTAGAAAATATATTTTACTGCTTATATTAAATTCGATAATATTCCGAACGAGTATCGATAGTTTGGTGTACACTAGTATTGTGTTTAGTGTAGTGTGGTGTAGTGACGTTACCTGCGTGTTGCTTGTGCAGATGCGGGTCGCTGCGGCAGCGCGGCAGGTGCGCGAGGCGCCGCGCCGCCTCCTTGCGCTGCGAACACTCGTGCGCAGCCTTCGGAGACTTGCCTGTCATCATACACACATCGTCAACATCATCATCATCATCACCGCTGTCATCATTACTATTATTTGTTTCGAGACTGGGTGTTTTTAAGATTTGAAAGTGTCGTAGTTTCCGATACTCACGAGTCTCGACACAAGATTTGGTGTTAGTGAGGGGTCAGGACTATTAAATTATGTGATTGTTACTGTATATTTTTATTTATCTCCTTACACGTCCAGCGCCCACCGGGTGCTTTTTTTAAATATGCCATATATAAACTAACATTAAGACTGTTATTACTATTAATCTATATTAATATTAATCTATTTCAATTTAAAATAATATTAAGTTGACATTCGGGACGTTATAGTGGGTACATGTACGCTCGACGAGCATGTTTTATCCTATTTCTATCTACAAACATGCTCGATCCTGCGTCTATACGTTAAAACTTGCTAGAAGAACATACTTGTTGTGCTTTAAAACTTTACGAGAGAATCTTGTTCGAATCGAATATTTTGGTTGGTTTCGAACATTTGTGTTTTGCATGGTACACACGTTCGTACTTCTTCGATCACGAGCATGTTTATCGAGCATGTACGTACGTGTGTACCCAATGTTAAGCTGAAATCAAATAATCGTACGTACATACGCGGCTAATTGGCCAATCAGGACAATGGAACATATAGGGCCATGACTAAAGCGTACGACGGATAATGTGCACACAACAGAATCAATTATTCAGATTGGTCTAAGACACGTTTCTCTAGTATTTATGGCCGCTTATTTACTCTATGCGTGAGACGGTATACTATATTTTGATTTCAGCTTTAGAGTGGCTATGTATGCGCATTGAGATATTATAATAGAGGGGACACTGCAAACAAAATTTTTCTAACAAAATGAAGGGTGCATTCTATTTCTGTTTCTGTCACGCTTACGATGTAACATATCTTCCCTCTCGCTTCAATGTGTACCCTTGTGCACACACCACACGCAGAGATTTTGTTCCCGATGTCCGCTCTAGTATAATACCTGAATGTGTATGCGTAGTAGTGTACACTTGTAGGTAGTGTATACTGTGTGTGTATGTGTGTGTGTGTGCGTGTGACCTGGCGTCCTGGCGGCGGCGGCGGCGTGGTGCAGCGCGGGCGGGCGCGGCGGGTGCGCGGGGGGCGCGGGGCCGGGCCGCCTGCCGCCGCGCGCGCGCCCCTCCCCCGCGCCCACACTACTCGCAGTCTCCGACAGGTCCAACGAGTACACGTGACGCGCCAGCACGCGAGTCAGCGTCTCCATCGTTTTCTACAACGGATCGATGTTAAATTTAAATTTTAAATATTTCATCGAACTAGGATTTTGCAAGGGATGGAGTATCAAAATTAAATCGGTAAAGAAATGTTATACATTATATAGATTTAGTCGCTTTGTTTTCACTACCACCCAGTTCATAACGTTGTTATCAAGAGATTCTAGAATTATTATTTTTTTCAAAAAAGTTTACAATACAGTGATTATACAGGAATCGCAGCTTAGTTGAATTCAAACAAAGAATAATTATTATATCTTGAAATAATACACATATATATGCTGATATAAGAGAATTAGAACCAAATATTTTAAACACAGTTAGGTTTAATTCATTATTAAATAATATACCTACCATAGAAATAGATTATTATGACTTCTCCCAACTAATATTTTGGGATATTATGGATGCCAGTAAAAGCACCTTTGCCTAGCCATTCGAAAATAAAAAAGGCAATACTATATATACTGGGTATCTCAAGACTGCTACCGAAAACGAAGCCGGGTGGTAGATTTAGTGACAACAAACACAATGTAACTAAAAATTTCGCAAAGAAACGCGACAATTATTTTTTATGATTTTTTAAATATCGTCATTTTTGTGTGGTAAATCCATAGTTTTTGCTAAAATAATAATTTAAACTCTTTTATACCTTAGAGTATTTATAAATAAAAGGATATACACTATTACTTTAGGAAAAAATGTATTTACCACCCAAATATGGCCATAGGAAAAAAATAACAAAAAAATTAGTCGCTTTCTTTGCAACTTTTTCTGTTGCATTGTGTCTGAAGTCACTTAAACTACCACCCGGCTTCATTTTCGGTAACAGTCTTGATATACCCTGTATATATATAACTAAATAAATAATGATCTGCACTTACCGCCCACTCTTTAATTAAGTCTTCCCAATGCGTCAACCTCATCAGTAGCTCCATAAAGTTCTGCCACAGTTCGGGCTTCACGGCCACGTTCAGATTAGCTTTTATCCACGTCACTATTAATGTTTGGAATAAGGCTGGCGCTAAAAATCCACCTGAAACAATTTTTCTTTATTTATTTGTAAACTCAACAGCTTATACAAAAAATACAGTTTTAAACACTTTAAACTAATCTATATATTATGTCATTACTAAACGGTTTTGATCGGTATCTAAACACAAATTAGCAAATACACCAATCAATACAAAAATGTTGATCGAGATAGCGATTAGAATCGTTTATTTATTTCCTTTTTTGAAATATTTATTAATATTACAAAGGAAAAGTGAGAACAAAGTTTTAAGGGAAATCTATTATGGTCTGCGGAATATAGTGTATGACAGTTATTGGATATATTGTAGGATATTAATATCTTGAAGAAAAGTCAGTTTTAAATTAAATCACTTGTTTAGAATATCAATACATACCCAGAGATTCTTGTTTTCGTTTTGGCGGTACTTTTGTGAGCACCAAAGATGTTATTTGTAACAGCACCAACAATAATTGCTCCCTGTAAAAAACGAAAAACATTGTAATATATAGGTGAATTAAATCTAAATATGTGTCATGTTGAAGTACTCATACATCAAATGTGAACTTTAAAAATCAACAGAGGTATATTCTTAACATTTCAATCGCTATATAAACATCATCTGCTCTCAGTTACATAGTATAACATTTTTTTTGAGCCGCATAATGTTTGGTATACTATTATTATTATTTTATAACCTTTGCAGGCAGACTTGCATTCTGCTCGGCTGATGGTATGCTAAAGATATGGTTGCCTGTAAGAGATTGCTCATAGCGATAAGACCGCCAATTGTTCACTTACTTTGTCTTTGTCACTACATACATTCGTACATTTGTTTGTACTTTATTATATGGTGTTATAAGGTCTCTCTGTTATATTTCTTTGTACTTTATTGCGTAGAGTTCAATAAAGTATTGTGTTGTTGTATCTGTGATCGGTCACAGCCGCTCATGGACCTTCGCAGTGCCAAAGATCCATCACATCAAGGTCGCTGTTAATGCTTTTCTAACCCAGAAAAATGCATGACTCTTGAGGTATAAAGCCTAATCCTAGTAATGGTAGGAATATAAGAGTTTACTACAATAAAACCAGTGTATACTTACCAAGAGTTAGCGTCCATGGCTACGTGCATGACCATGTATCTGTATATGTTGAGCACGCGCTTGCACGTGTCGGTCTGTTCCTCGAGCAGTTGTTGTTGGCTGAGCGCGCCAGGCGGCGCCACCGGCGACGGCGACGCCAAGAACACGTTCGCCGCTTGCGTCATGAAGATTTGCAGCACGTTCTGTGAGTAAAAAAGAATATTTAGTCGAATTTAGAACCTCCTTTTTTGAAGTCGGTAAATAAAATAGTAGTTGGACTTAGATATATTAGGACTTTTTATACATGATGTGGAGTTCAAGGGACTGATGTACACGCAATAGGTTTTGTTTACAGGTTCGTAATACTCGTAAGTGTAAAAAAGACACTAATAAAATACTTTGCTAATCAAGAGATAAAACTTTAAAAATATTTTTGTTGTAAGTCTCAATATGTTAAGTGATCACTTGGATTCCGTTTAACTTATTTAATTTTTTCCGCTATTGTGGGACCTAATGACCTTCATATGCGATCACAATTCTACACATTGAGCATCAATGTGGTGGACTATCAACCCACCTCTCATCTCATGATCTCTCAAATGATCTTTGGATTATGAAAGGCCTCTGTGCCTTGCATAATGCATTGCGAGGTATATAATAGGGTTATATTATATCTACTTGAACGTCCACCTGTGAAAAGCCAAATGTAAATTTTTAAAATATACCCGATTTCTATTAATATGAAGGTTGTCACCATTGAGATAATATACTAGAGGGGACACTGCAAACAAAATGTAACAAAATGAAGGATACCTTCTATTTCTGTTTCTGTCACGCCTACGAAATAACATTATCTTCCCTCTCGCTTCACTATCCCGTGTGCACGCACCATACGCAGAGATTTTGTTCGCGATGTTCGCTCTAGTATACAGAGGTTATGTATAAAGGTCGGGTACCTGCATGCCGGCGCGCACCATAACGTTGTCCCTGCCGAGCGCGCCGAGGTATGAGTCGTTGCGCAGGCGCCGCGGCGGCGCGCCCGCCTCGCCGCCCGCCGCCAGCTGCTGCTCGTACGTATTCTCCACCAGAAACGGCGGGATCTCAGACACCTATACGGTACACAACCAATCATATTTACATTACTTGTGTAATCAATAGATATCAGCCCATATACGTCCCACTGAAGGGCTTCCTCTGCAATCGAGAGTGGTTATGCCGTATAGCCCACCACGCTGACCTAATGCGGGTTGGCATTTAGATAGATAGATAGATAACACTTTATTGTTCACCACATATTACATACAAGTAAACAGTTTACATTTTTTGAAATAGTGTAACAACTGGCGGTCTTATCGCTATTAGCGATCTCTTCCAGACAACCAAAAGGATTATGGATTTAGGATGGATTACATAACTTATCGACAATTATTTTTTTTGTACTGAAGTTATACTATAGTTCGCTACACACCAAAGCTGCTGTCCCGGCGATATAGGCCGCCGCCACAACCCGGCACTTGTAAGAAAATAATTATAAAATAAAATAATTAAGTCAACAACGGGTGCGGGCGTACTTTCGCTTTGCTCAGTTGTCCGGCGACACTCAACGTCATAAAAATGTTATCAACATGTGCCGGCGAGTCGGCGGCTTCGGTGTGTAGTGCGTTTTAGACATTCTAAAATACAATTTTATGTGAGTGGTGAAATTCACGCATGACATGTTCTTCGTCAAAAATGCCAAACATACTTGCACCATTTTTTAAGCTGTACACAGTAAGTCTAGATTATTAAATGCTAAGTTGGTAATAAAAGGTACAAATATGAATTAAAGGACAAAGCCTTTGTTTTACTGTAAGAGCGAAAAACGATCAAAAAGGAAATCTGGATATTTAGTAGTTAGTAAGAAAGTGTCTCACGTTCATCTGTATCCAGTCCTTGTATAGCGCGATGACTCGCCTGATGGCGGCGGCGTGCGAGAATGGCAGCAGGAAGGCCTGGCGCAGCACCTCCAGCGTGAAGTCCACGTGCTCGCGCGACCAGCAGCACAGCACGTCGCGCACCACCTGCTCGCAGCTCAGCTCCTCCAGCGCCACAGAGCCTGGGTATACATTGAAAATGAAAATATTTATTGAATCCATAAAATGTCATACATTATTTAGATTCAGTCACTTTTTTACCCCTACCACCCGGTTCACAAGGCTGTTTTCGCCAAACAAGAACGGACAAGTAACTCTAGCGTTGCTCTTTTCAAAATAAGTTTACAATTATAAACATTAGTAACCATCAACCATTATACTATAACCCTCCATCTTTAAAAACGGGCTCAACATTACTGATTGTTTGAACACACTTTCCAACAAATTAAAAACCATCTTACAAATTCTATAGTACATAATATGAAGTAGTAATGGGAATTATTGCTATTTCAAATTAACATCGCCACCTTGTTATTTTTGTAGCCTTAGCATGGTCTATATCTCTGCTATTGCTAATTGTCCCCCACAGACTATAAACAAAATTACTGACCATATATTATATTTTTTTTTCACATTTAGATACAAAATTGACTGTTCAGTTCCTTCTTTAAATGCGTTCGTAAAAAATACTCACTCCTTCACAAATTCAACATCGGTTTTGTGGATAACAATCGTAAATCGCAAAATTTTGCTTATTTATATAACTTGTGAAATGGTATTATCGACTTCACTTGCTATTGCTATTTATTCCAACACTAATATGAAATGATCAGTTATCAAACTTAGAATCTCTTGGATTCATATATCAAATTAGAAAATCAAGTTCTCCATAAAAAATAAAATATGAAAGTTGAAGAAATACGAAGTTGGGCTAAAAGGGGTATTTTATTAGCTTATGGGAAAATATGTACATTTAAGTTTACATCCCAAAATGTTTCTACTGAGCGAGATAAATATGCACAAATTCTTTAACGCACCTGATTCTAAGCTGGGATGAGGAGTATTAGACGCTGAGTCATGAGATGAAGCACGGCTGGAGTCAGACGGATGGCCCACGGTGAAGGAAGTCTCTTCCTCGTGGTGTAATGACGTGGCAGGGGTCGGAGTGCTCGAGTGTGGCAGGTGGGAGCCGATGCTGGTCATGGATGAGGGCTGGCCTCCGTCACTACCCTGCTTCTTCATGAAGTGCGCGTAGCTCGCTACCCACTTGATGAGTGTCACGCGGCATAAGACATAGTCGTCTTCCAGTATATTGTGTTGGACCGGTAGCTCTGCGAAACATGAAAGTTTTAAATGTAGACATTAAAAAAACCTTAATTTAAATAGACTAATGATTGATTATACTCACCAAGATTTGGCTTGTATAAAGAATTCTTATGGTTAAACTGTGGACAGATTATCGGCAGATAGTATTGCTTGAACTTCTCCAGTAAAAATGCAAAGCATCTCATCGCTTTAGCATGCGACCGGTCCCTCCAGTGTATCTTCGTAATTGAGGAAGCCATACCCTCAAGGAGAATCTCGAAGAAATATTTGGTTTCATTGTCAACAGCTTTTTCATTAGCGCTAGGCGGTAGTAGGGGTTGGATCTCCACACTTTGTACAGGATTCAAGGCATTGGTATCGTGGAATATTGAAGCGGATACATTAGCCAACTTCCCCATGATGCCAGTGGGTGTTTGTTCGACAACAACTTTCTTTGCGTTGTCGACAGCCGTGTTGAAGTTGGGGTGTTGCATGATGTCCTCCATGCTGAAGTCTGCGGAGTCGTGCGGGTTGGCGGTGATGTCGAAGGTCTTGGGCTTGGGTGGGGAGCCGCGCGGCGGGACGCCGGGCTCCGGCATGCCCGGCACCAGCACCGCGAACATCTTGTGCACTTCCGGAGGGGCATTGTCGCCCAGGGCTTGGTACCATAGCAGAAAGTACCTAAAATATTTTAAATTGGATAAGTGAAGGTATGCGTCATTTAAAGGGAATTATCACGATAATATCCTAATAAAATTCAGCTATCAAAATATTTACCTTACAGCTTCTGCTCTCAATTTTTGTGAATTGCTACTGTGTAGTAGTTTTGAAAATATCCTCGTCAAAGAGTGTAACTGCCATCTCTTCCCTATCAGTTCTGGCAAGAGGCATAATACTTTCTCCAAGAGCGACAAAGCTCCTTCTAACTCTTCTCTGCCAGCCTTATGGACTAAAATACATAAACAATTATTATAATGCGATCCACACAAATCGAATAGTTGCGTCAAGCCCATGAATACTGTTTAGTATGGTCATTAAAAAACTATAAACTTTGTAATTTTCGACAATGTTAATTTAGCTCATGACTGGTTAAGACATGAGTCACCCTTTGTTAAAAATGATGTCAACATATCCTCTGTCGTGGTATGGGTGTAAACCTGTTAAAATCGTGATTATGCATATGATTATGGTATCAAAGCGCAATTTACAATACGGTGCTCGACTGTACGGATGGCATCACATGCAGGATGAATGAAACACAATTTTGAACATAATGAAAATGAACCAAAATACTTCACGGTCACAAATAGGTACTTGAAACTCAGTGCACATTAAATGACCATATAGATATACATAACACTTCATGTAGATACTTCTATTTCCTACATTGTATAGCAACAACTGTTCTTGACAACATATAAATTGCCAATTACTATTCAATACATGTAGTTTTGACATATATTAGCTTACAAATCCTGCTGCTATACTTGTGTAATTTACTAAAAGCGAAATACAGCTTCGAAATATTTTCTCTTTTATTTTAACTGTTACTTAACAATATACTTTTACAGTTACAATTAACCTTTATGTTTTCCTCGGTTAGTAATAAAAGCAACCATTTATTCTATTTTTTATCAACAATAGAAAAGCCACCTGATGTACCCATATACCTGTGTTACAAGATAAGCAAATGATATTATCCTGAGATAAGAGTATGTATATCTAATGCAACTCCATGTGAATATGGCGAATGTAATGCTTAGTATTGCTTGGTTATGTAATACTTAAAAGTATAGATCTGACTTATTAACAAATCAATCAATAAGGTAATTATTGTATCTTTAATAATTTGTAGCTTACTTGCAGGAGGAAATTTAAAACAAAAAGCCAATAGTGCCATTGTAAGTGCTGTGGTGAAATTGCATTTTGTGTTTAATTATGCCAATCATATTAGTATTTTGGTGTGAGAAATAAAATATTGTGTCTATGTAATGATTCATTGTAAAAAATATCAACATTTTAAGTACTACTTAACCAGCAACATTTACTGTATGTACATTATACAAAAGACAAGACATTTTATTTACTGATGCACTTCAATACATCCAACACTCACCGAGATGAAACGGAAGTTCTGTACCGCAAAAAGAGAAAAAAAGAAATATTTATATAAATTCACTAATCAAATAAAAGTAATATTTGCGTTACGTAACATTGATATATTACAATAATAACATTTATAATAATGCAAACAAACAAAAGAAAAAAACTTTACCTCTTTGACGGAGATTATTCTCAGCCTGTATGAAGTTATCATACAGTATAAAGTAAACATGACTGAAGTTATTTTCAAAATATGTTTTGGCTTCATCAGAGTCAAAGTGTTCTGAAAATAAAAGAAACTTATATTACAAAAACATCCAATATGAAAAAAAAACTATGTTTTTGAAAGTAATCACAAAACTACAACTGCATTCCAAAGTTGCCATTTGGGTGTAGGGTCCTCTTACATCATATTTTTTTACAGAGCAGTAATAAATTAATCGCTTTATTCATAGACTGTTTCTAAGCCTAATTAAGCTATTGAATGTTTTGTCTTCATTGCTTAAACTGTACTCAAAAGTTATCCAAAAAATATTTGATAACCAAAATAGGGAACACTGTCTATGAATAAGGCCGTAAAGGTATGCATAGAACAATTTGTTTGTGCTGACTGTAAATTATGCTGACATATTAAAAATCTGTGGAATGTGTAGTAGATTGCTGAGGTGCCCTGCTGACTATAAACTAGCCTTTACAAACAAAGGCATATTCATGAGGTGACCCATTCTTATTAATGGCTCTATATGAAATGATATTAAACTTGTATGCTAAGTGTGGTTTGACACTGTAACTGCACCACAACAAAAATTATCGTCCAATGTGGCTGGGGCAAATTATAAATGGAAGTAACAAGCCACACATGTGAATGTCCAGAACAAAAGTAAAGTGTGTTCACTACAGTGAATGTGTTAAAGGATTTTATTTATTGTGTACTCATTTTCCAGCTTTACATAATGTTCTTTTTTATAATTGCATTAGTATGCAGGTGTAGGCTTCTATGTATAAAGACCTATGCAGAGATTATACTTAGTGCTAATTGAGTTTAAAACTCACTTTTTTCATTACCACAGTATTTAAAAAGGATTTGTTGAGTCAGATATTGAATATGCAATAAATTCAATAACATTTA
This sequence comes from Hyles euphorbiae, assembly GCA_023078785.2. Taxonomy (NCBI): domain Eukaryota; kingdom Metazoa; phylum Arthropoda; class Insecta; order Lepidoptera; family Sphingidae; genus Hyles; species Hyles euphorbiae. The sequence goes on from CM041053.1 coordinate 6,573,854, forward strand.
ATCAAACAGCCTGAATTTCTACTTTTTATAATTAAAATATTTAATAACAAATATGTGTTATATCCAGCTTGTTATTAAAATAAAATGCAATCATGAAAATGTTAATTACATCCAATAGATAGATAGAAAGGATAGGTGGAATCTAAGGATAACAAGATATTATAACTCTTTAAAGACTATAGAGGCCAAAGGGATCACAAGAGGAAAAAGTACATGTCACACACTTACGGCCGGGTGCAATACTCTGTCTGTCTTTTACTACCCGTTAAAATCGCTAACTCTAGTATGAGTTCTGTCATTTTTCGGTTTCAATAATCGTAGACAGATGAATAAACATATCTATGATTTGTATCTATCAATGGGAGGGCTCTCGCTAACCATAGTTAGGAAATTCCATACAAATTAAAATATACGCGTTTCGATAACGATTCGAACTACTGTAGTTATTCGTGTTTAACTAGCTGTCAACGTTTTCTAATATCGCTGCAATATGGTGGATAATACGTCGATTAACCCAGATATGTGGTATTTTTATGGAAAAAATCAGCAAAATAAAGTGACATTAATATATTCAGTGATGAAAGTGATAACGAAATGTTTAAAGCTGGTGTATTTGACGCCGATTATAATTTATGAGATCAAAAAAACTATGTGAATATTCTAGTTCAGAATTTATTTACAGATTTACTTTTTAGATGAAATAATACATCAGCTATTATGTTTATTTCTACATTTAAACCCAGCCCGCAAGGAACCTTCCTCCTGGTAAGCATACATATCAAATATTTCATTAAGTTTTATAAGTGTATTGAATTATTCCAAAATCATATATTCTATAATAAATGTAACAGCTCGGGAACAATAATGTGTCACTGTTCCATTAATTGCTGCTATCATTGTGGTTTTACGTACTGGGGAGAATGCATGTTCAGTAGGTAACTATTTTTGGGTATCAAAAGCTACAGTCAGCCGAATCATTACTGATGTGCCTCGGGCTATAACTGAGCTATATTAGCAGTATGTAAAAATATTAGACCACACACAGCATGGGTTTCATAAAATTGCAGTTTTCCCAAGAACCTTTGGTGCAATTCATTGCACATATTATATTCCCATAGAGCCACCTGGTTAGTAATGACTACCTTTAGATATATTAGGATTAATCAATAATTATGTATTAATATTGTCTATGATATTAACATAAATCTTGGTATTATGTATCAGTTATCTGATCACAATGTATTAATCTTAATATTTTTATTTTTAGATTCAAATATAGGAGAAGAATTTAGGAAAATAAAGGCATTATTGTTCAAGAAATGTGTATTGCACGGTTACTTTTCATGAATGTATTGGAATGCTAGCCTGGGGCTCATTACACTACTATATTTAACAACTCTGCTAAAAGGTATTTATCTCATACTTTATATTTTGAAAGAATTCAAATTCAAATATTGTGGTACATAGGTGAAAATGGTGTTACATTCAATTGTTTTGTGCAGCTATGACCCGCCATATTGGCATACAATAATTTAAGATACAACAAATATGACAATTAAGTTGGAAGAATGGTTAAGAGAATATATTAAGATTAATACACATTTTTGTAAGTAGTTTCCTAATAATTCCCTAGTTTCAAAAGGGTACAGCCTGATGGAAATCATCAAAACATATTTTCACTTTAAATCTTTTATTTTTTGTAAATAACATATTTATTTTCAGTACAATGTGAAGAAGTTATATAATAAAATAGTAATAGATATCTAATTGGAGATACTACTACTTTATTAACAACACTGCTCAATGTCTGCCATAGAGTATTGCAACAATGCGGCTCATATAAAGTTATTATAATTAATATTTTGCTCTTCCATCTTTTACATCTTTCTTTCATCTTTATTTCAGGTCTTATGATGTTTGGAAAAGAAGATTTCCACACCATTCACTGAAAAAAAGTCTTTTGGGATTGCACACAACTTTAAACATAATGAGTGCCACAGCGGTGTCAGATAATATTTGAAGAATGAAAAGCATTGCTGATGTGGAACATGAAATTGACATACCAAACACTGCTAGACTAGACATAAATATTAATTACTTATTTGAAATTAAAATAAAGTTTCAGAACTTTGTCAATAATAAAGATTAAAGATTTTTCACAAATTATCTTTGATATTTTATTTACCCATAATACAATCTGCGGAAAAGGGGGTTCTTACATTTTATTTGTAAATACCATTGACTTATATTCTACCATTCTAACATTGATATCGATGGTAAATACATTTTTATGTGATATGTAAAATGTGTAACAGTTGTTTTCTCCATAACTATTCATTACAATTTCGAAAACTTCTAGCATAGTAAGATCACCTGAATAAATTATTATTCTTAATTTGATTTATATTGTTTTAATTATTATAATATTCCTCAGTATTTATTTGTAGATAAGCACTGAAATGATTTCAGGTCTTTAAAGTCATATTGATTACAAAACTAAAGTAATGCAACCACGCAATGTTTTATTTTCACACTTTTCTTCGTATTTATAAATATTATGGTCTCTGATTCAATTTAAATTTGTAACTCTATCGCAGAAATAGGGCCGTAAAATTCATTTTTGAATTCATTCTTGTTGGTAAACATTGATAATTGTAAACTTCTTTTTTACATTTGACATATTATAAATCAGTCATACGATGCGTTTTGTTGTTCTATGTAAGCTTTGTATGAATTTTTAATTTGCCTTTATTTGTCACAATACTTACATTATTAATATATTTTAACGTTTTATTCTTCTAATTATACATTCAAGATGATTTATGATAATTCCAAAATAAAGTTAATAATTAACCTAATAAATATTGAACTCAATTAAAAGTGCATATATTAAACGTTTGAGAGGAACGGTTCTTACCAGAGATATATGCAATATCTACGTTCATCGTTGATAACCTAGTTTAGTTTTTGTTATCGAAACATCGGTTAAACCACAGTTAAACAAAGATAGAAGACACGTATTATCGGGGATAATTTTTACCGCTTAACTGTCAATATATTATTGCACCCGGCCGTTAGTCTACAAAGATACAATTTTCAAAAATAGTCACAACATTTTTAAATTCAATCTATGACAAAACTATGTGTGCAACCCAATAAATGCACATACAGATAATGCTACTAAATCAATCTAATACAAATTGAAATAACACAAATTTGTTTAATAATGTTGTTATCGGAAACTATTATATTTTAGTCATCAACAATAGTAATAAATGAGTTGAATGTGTGTAACAATGTGTCCTTTTAATGTAATGTAACCAGAAAATTGATATTTAGCTGATATTTAAATAAACTTAAGTTTTCAAATGTCTGCACATGCTCAGGTTAGAGCTGAATCAGCAGAAACATGAATATATTCAAACTAGAACACCATTTTATAAATTATATTATTGGATTACTATATGTAACTTATTATGTTTTCATTAAATGATTGAATTTACAGGCATGAAGAAAACAGTATTAAGAACTTAAGCATCTAAATTGCTTTAAATGTGACTTGACAATCAGCAACTTCAATAGACCACACTATGACTAAGAACATATTAGGGCTAAAATTGCACTTATCTTAGGATGTGATCGTGTAGGTGGATGTACCGTTACAATTTAATCCTAAAATTGATATATATGGCAGCTCAGTAATACAATAAACAGTTGTAAGCCGCACCAACAACTACAGGTACAGTTATTCCTGACTAATTAGCATGTACGGAATTTAGCGCTTTTTAATGCTCTAACGTACGATAAATGGGTTTATTTTTATTTTGTGACCATCTTTGGGCTTCTACCAGTGAATACAACTTGTAATAACTTACCTAAAACGATTTTCAAATGTTTAAGTCGAGTCGCAGAATCCTTCTTCGAGTCTTGTATTTTAACTGTCGATTTCTTGACATCCTGATGTGATTTCTTAGTGAACATCGCGATGGAGAATTTATACTGTCATTACGTAAATTTTTTTCATTCTAAGAATGAAAAATACGCCGATTTCACATTGTTTTCTTCAAATTTTCACTCCCATTTTGACATTTCACTTACATAAAAATCACGGTTGACGTAAACACTGTTATGTTAATTCGTTTCACGGAAGAACTTATTATAACGGTCACAAAAGTAAACTTATTTGTTTCATAGGGATAACTTTGACCCATTATTTACTTGCTTTTATATAATTTATGTTTCGGTTTTAATACTAGAAGAATAAAAAAACAGTAGAATTAGTAGTATTTGATCTGATCCAATTTATATAATTATGAGTTCGAAATACATGTAATTTATGATTTATGACGGGTTCAAAGTTTCTGAAACTAAAGTTCCCTCATAAATCTATTTTTTTGTAAGTATTTTGAGATTTTATAAGATAGATTTTCTAATGTACTGTTTAAACAAAATATAACTTCAATAAAATAACATGAAGAAAATTATTCATGTCTTACAATATTATATACTAGCGGCTCGGCCCAGCTTCGCCCGGGTGCATATAGATTTCCCTACAATAATATGCACGTATTAAACACATAAACCTTCCTTTTGAACCACTCTATCTTTTATAAAAACCGCATCAAAATCCGTTGCGTAGTTTTAAAGATTTAAGTATACAAAGGGACATAGGCACAGAGAAAGCGACTTTGTTTTATATTATGTAGTGATAACCTTTATGAATTTTTGTATTCGGAAAAGTGTCTAAAATTTCACCGTTGATTAATTTAAAAAAAAGCTTTCTTTACAGTTAATGAAATTAGTTTGTGTTCAAGTATTTCTGTATCTGTATCTGTATCTGTATCTGTATCTGTATCAGCCCATATACGTCCCACTGCAGGGCACGGGCCTACTCTACAATCGAGAATACGATTGAGAGTGGTTAGGCCATATAGTCCACCACGCTGGCCTAGTGCGGGTTGGCGGACTTACATACCATAGAAATTCTTATGAATCGCTATGGTATGCAGGTTTCCTCACGATGTTTTCCTTCACCGTTTTAGTGCGTGGTGATTGATTATCAATACACACATGACTCCGAAAAGTCAGAGGTGTGCCCTGGGATTCGAACCCGCGACCACCGTGAACATGTGGGCAGCCGCGTCTAGTCCGTTTACCAACAGGCCACCACGCACTTAGTATTTCACATGGACGTAATGTATTTTCAGTGTTTTAACTATAAAACGTTTCAGGAGGTTTACAACATTGACATAAATATATGGACAGGGCGGAAAGCGCGTACAATGTTCCCACCTTAGAGTATTTATATATAGAGGGAGCGCTGGTACTTCAAAAACGTAGATAAAAATGGTGGTGCCGGGCCACCTTTTTCTGCCCTCCTATTGGCTAATATTTGAACAGGTTGTGCAACATACATAAATTATTTGAAAAAAAATATTAAAAATAAGTAGGTTAGGCCTATTTAATTCCACTCAAACTCATTTAAAAAGGATAATAGCTAAATATAATTTCGGCTATCAAAGGAATTTATAGCAATATATTGCTAAATAATTAATTCAATTTTTACTAATGTAGGAGCGCTACCAACATTACGAACAAGAAAATATCTACGTTTTTCAAAACGCGAATGTATGACAGCGCTCCCTCTATATATAATATTAGGAATCAGAAGTGGAGATTAATAAAAAATATAACTCCCGTCACGCGAGGTGACTCACAAACTTATTTATTTGCACAATCAAATCACTTACAACGTAATACCTTAAAATTTAACAATAATCAGTAAAAACAAGGAACAAAACTAATGTTAATAGATCGTTTTTAACTAACCAATAACTATAACGCAATTTTAACACTAATGAAGAATGTTAACTAATTTTGATTATTAGCACTCCATATTCTCTGGCAAAAATAAAAAATACTAGTGAAAGAATTACTTCGATATGTCAATTAGTTTCCGATTTAGAAGTAAAACAAGTTGTAACCGTACGACCCGGGCTGCCGGTTACGGTGTGACGTCATAGTACAACACGCTCACTGGCTCACTCAGTCCGCTCGTGGTCGCGCGCCCGTGCCATTGAATTTATACCCACAGAGTACTATAATATTACGTTTATACCTAAAGACTTTTAACAATGTCCAATCCAAATACCTATTAGAAAATCATGTGTTGTGCCTAAATGCACAAACACAACTACCAATTCGCCAGAAAAGTTGTTTTTTATAGTTCCAAAGGACGTTAAAATGCGAAATTAACCGTATATACATCACCTACTCTTTTTACTTGAATATAACCAATAGTATCATCGCCATAGCTGTCTCTTGCCGATCTGAAATAAGTTTCAAATAAAAATAAATGTCCTTACGTATTTTATTAGTAGAAAAAAACAAATAACTAAAAAAGGTTTAGTACATCTGTTCAAACATCTATATTTGCAATAAAAATGAGATTAAAATGGCCTTACGTATTTTGTAAGTAAAAAAATACAAATAAAAAAGGTTTAGTACATCTGTAACGTTCAACCCACTACACCTACATAAGTACCTATCCTACTTCCTACTAATATTATAAATGCGAAAGTTTGTGAGTGTGTGTGTTTGTTATCTTTCACAAAAACAACTACTGAAAGGATCTGGACGAAGTCTGGAATAACACATAGGCTACTTTTAATACTGGGAAAATGTACAGCTTCTGAGGGAAACTGGGGCGAAGCTGCTGGCGGAAGCTAGTTTGCAATAAATCAATATAGGTATGTATGTATTCATTTAAATTTACTAAGAAGAGCGTTACCTACCTATGTATATTATACATACGTGCCTACCAATAGCTACAAAACTATAATAGGTACATACATATTTGTTGTCTTTAACTTACAAATTTAATGGTAGGTAGTTAGTTCTACTATTTGAGTTGCATTCTTCCATTACGACATTAGTTGGGTATTTTGTTTTGATAAAACAATTTAGAACAGATAAACTATTAAGCATAAGTAGTAGCACGGAAATTTTACTTACCGTTGCATTTTAAACGGTTTTATTTAGCTCACCCCGTTTGTTTGGGTCAAATTTAGTAATTGAAATTTAACCCTCTTCCCGTTAACCGATTGATCTGAAATTTGGTATACGTCTTTGATTCTGGTGACAATACAATTATCTATATTCAATATTATTGTGAATCCAAGATGGCCGCCGCTACAAGATGGCGGACAACTTAGATTTTTTTCCATCCCATCAATATGGGTATCAAATGAAAGGGCTTGTCAAGTAAAATTCAGTGCACTATACAAAATCAAAATCAAAGATGGCCACTGCTACAAAATGGCGGATAATGTATTTTTCAATCCCATCAATATGGGTATCAAAATAAAGGGCTTGGTAAATATAATACAGTATACTATACAAAATTACAATATGAATCTCCCACCCAAGTCAAGTACTCAACGAATTGAATAGAATGAGAAATAAAAACTAAAAACGTAAAAATAAAAATCTAAAAAAATATATTTTAAGTTAAACGGTTTTATATTGCAGATAAATGTACTAAAAGCTAAAAAATAATTTTAAAACATATACATTGATTAAACTAAAATAAAATCGTGGGGCACGTCCACTTTAAATGAATTTTAACCACTTTAAATATTTAACTTAAAATATATTTTTTTACTTTTTTATTATTCCTCGCATTTCGGCGGCAACGAAATCACTATTTGTTGATAAATAATGCGCAACCATTAATCCATCTATTTAAGGTAGATTATCCGATTGCCCTTTTTCGAATCCTTCATCCATTTTATTAATCGAATAATATTTACTATTATTAAACTATTAACTTAATACGCGAACGAAAACCAACAACAAAACACTGCGCAAGCTATTACAACTACTATAATCGCTGGCGATTTGATACGAAGCGAGTCGTGGCCCGTGCGGCGCGTTGTACAATGACGTCACAAGCGATCTCGTGACTGTAGCGGGACTCGATATTTTTCAAAACTTTGAATACCTATAAATTCAAAACTACTAGGTATTTTTGACTACAACAAAAACTAGTGTGTTTGTATACATAAAGGCTTTACTGAGACAACATTTCAAGCGATTTGGCATACCTAGTAACATTGTCCATTGAAATTCAACTCACAAATCAAATACGAATCTATGGTACTTGAGCGATGTTGCCTCCTCGAACGACAGCCGACAAAATGGCCTAAGAACGGTGTGTATAACGGAAACGGAAGGTATTCATCTTCTGTCTTCTAACAATAAATACTCTAAGGTTCCCACGTAAGTGGCGCTTGCGCTCCAGTGCATGTCTAGTGGAGCAAGAGTGGAACGTTACTGAAATTAGTCGCCATCGCTCACAACGATTTTCAAAAAGCTTTATTTTTTATTTCATTTACGCAGAAAGTTTAATAAAAATGAAGATACTATTAATTAATACTGTTTAGACCAAGAAGCTTATACCTGCGAGATTGCATTCCGTATATAAAAGTGAAGCACAAAAATTTGACCTTGAATGACGTCGCTGTTGCCTGCTATCCTTTCCTTTAGAGTAACAATGAATGAACTTCATTTGAACTTAATTCATTGTCACTCTAAAGAAAAGGATAGCAGGCAATAGCGACGTCATTCAAGGTCAAATTTTTGTGCTTCACTTTTATATAGGGAATGCAATCTCTATTTGGGTATAAGCTTCTTGGTTTAGACGAAATCTGTTATATTACATAACTCAATTTGATATATTTTAGCGCGATATTTACGGTCATATCTAACTCCAAATCAACTGAAGGACCTATCCTTAGTTTTCAAATCAATAGTTTATAAGATAATTACTTGGTTACCTACAGGATCTAACAGAATGACCTCATCCAAAAATATTAAATAATATACATACTTACTTATACTAGAGAGGCTCACCACTCTCAATCGTAATCTCGGCTGTTGAAGAGACTTTTGCCATGTACATTAATGCAAAAATATGTTACGAACGTTAAAAAAATTATATAGCGCTAAAAAGCTGAGAAGTAGATAGTGCCGTAGCGCGTCACTTAGTTCGTCTTGTTATTGATTTGCATGATTTTTCTTTTACTGCACTGTCCAAAATACGACCAGTATTATTTATTACGTGAAACGATATTATTTATTACGTGTACTTGTACCATAGTCTAAATATTCAGTTGCGATTATAATCGTTTAACATCAATTTATTGATAACTAGCTGTCGGGCCCGGCTTCGCCCGGGTGCAGATAGTTTTTGAGTCCAATCCACATCAAGAACATATTATTTCGCGTGTCTACTAACTATATTTCCCGCGTGCCGTCGACTATATTTCCCTTCCGTAGGAGAGGACATCCCGTGCCAACAATTTGAATTTGAAAGAGTAGAAAATATGTATATTTGGTTTCCTGACTCATCCCACGGGAACACTACATTTTTCGGGATAAAAAGTAGCCTATGTGTTAATCCAGGGTGTCAGCTATCACTATACCAAATTTCATCAAAATCTGTTGAGCCGTTTTTTTTTTTTTTTTTTTTTTTTTTTTATTGCAGTGAATGGCGAGACGAGCATGCCGTTCGCCTGATGGTAAGCGATACGACCGCTCATAAACAGTAGCAACATTTCACTGCGCTCGCCATCCTGAGACATAAGATGTTAAGTCTCAATATGTCCAGTAGTTGCTCTGGCTACAATGTCCTTCAATCCGAAACACAACAGTGCATTTAAGCAGTGTTGTTTCACGGGAGAAATAGACATTGCGGTGGTACCTACCCAGATGGCCTCTCACATATGAGAGACCTACCACCAGTTCGTTTTTTCATGAAAGAGTAACAAACATCCATACACACATACATACAAACTTTCACCTTTATAATATTAGTAAGGATCGCCCTATGATCAATTTGCATAATAACACCTACGAGATCCGGCTGAATAATCCGTCCGCACCAGTCTACTATTGACTAGTCAAATTAATTCGTAGAGTTTTACGCTTTATTTCGAACCTTGAGGTATTATCCTCAATGATTACGCCACATATTTTTGAAACGAGATAGGAGTCTTAAAAAATTAAACTTTTGTGGTCCTGTGCCGGTTTTCTCTACTAAAGTGAATTACGAGACGACCGTCTCTTTATGATTTAAGCGGTAGGTAATTATTATTTTTCACCCACCCGATGATAAGTGGTCACCGCTGCTTATGAACACTGGCAGGGATCAAGCACAACCAAGTCGCTCCCTACTGTAAGCGGTCATAGCGCTCCGAAAGCACCGGAGCTTTCACGTGGATGGTAAAAAAGAGTGCTGGATGCGTAGAGTTCGAGACCGATACGCTACATACATAAGCTCACGCCTTTTTCCCAGAAGGGGGAGACAGAGGTGCCAGTTCACTCACATTTCACCGTGTATGTTGCCGTCACAAGACCTGTGGGTCGGCGTTATCAAAGTGATTTACTGCTTGTGTAACAAGGTAAATCCCTCATTGACAATGATTCATCGAAGGCGGGTTTGTACACAAACGCGTAATTTGTAAATAAATAATGTTCTTAGTACAGTACATTATTTATTTAATTATTTTGTAAGTTCATTGTAGTCATCAAATACTTAGAATGCGTATTAGGTAATTACTACACCTATTATTATATTGGTAAATGTACGGTAACAATAAATTGCGTGACTGTAAGTGGTAGAACCTTGTGGTCCGATAAAGCAGTAAAATAAATCGGCTCTATCGTTTGGCTCTACCACTTGCTCTAAGAAAAACAACGAGAAATTAATAGATATGTTGTTATATTTCATACTGTTATTGAGATGGTCGGAGATCTCAAACCTTGTGGTAGAAACTAAAGTACCTACTCGTAGTCGCCCGTAGCGTTGATGGTCGCTAATAACACACGCAAGTTACGAATTCTCTCTTTCGCTCTGTCTCTCTCTCTCTTCAGCCTAAATATCAAAAAAATGCTAAGAGAAACAACCATGTTTGGCCGTTATATACTCTATTAGATTGCAATGCTCTTGCCCCTTATCATCACGTACATTAGAGTCACTTTGTCATACAAAAGGACACTGTCGCCAAAGTAAATATTGGACATAATGAGATTTAACATCTTAGTTCTTGGGATGGTGTGCGCAATAGATTGCCAAGCATTGCTTTGTAATTCATGATGGTGTTTGGTTTTGCTACTGTCGTAAGCGATTGCATCGCTTATCATCACGCGTACGGCGAGCAATTAAAAAAAAAACATTTTTTAAGGAATGTATTGTAGTTTTGTATTTTCTGCATGTATTTTACTTTACATCCAAGTCTATTCGTGGTAAAATCTGGCGATAGTCCAAGATTTGTGCATGGAAAACGTTGCGTTCGTTACTTCGATACCAATTATAATAATAATATTTTGTACCTACAGTGTCAATGACCCTCTAACTTGCTCTTGTGGCATTGAATTAAAATTCTATGTATCTAGATATTATTAATGTGTTGTCGATTATATGCCGATACAACTTTTTGTCAAGTTACTAGTTCACTCTTAATTTTTTTTTAATTTTTATATTAGAAAACGGCGAGACCCGCATGTCATTCGCCTGGTCGTAAGCGATACGACCGCTCATTGACAGCAAAACCAAACAACACCATGAATTTCGAAGTAATGCTTGGCATTCCACTGCTCTCGCCATCGTTTGGCTACAATGACCTTCAAAACGGAACATAACCAGACCTACCATCATTAAATTATACAATAACGAAGATGATATATACAATTGAGATACGTTGGTACAATTATTAAATAACCGACTAAGGCTTATAATGTCTTTTTGTGGACCCCAAGAATGTTTTGAACTAGGCCTTAGAAGCTTGTGACGTCAATTGAAATACCCAAAGCGTGCACATTAAAATACCCACTTTGATTAATTTGAAAAAAGAGTAGTGGTTTGGGCATCCCGGGACGATAATAATACCCTTAAAAGGAGGAAATAACACAAAAATTCAATACCTGTAACAAGATGGACCACGCGAGAGCCTATAGCATTATCAAAAATTATATAATATATTCTGATCGATTAGAGTTAGAACCTTACATGTAGACATGTGATGAGGACAGGACAGGTGTTAATATTTAAAGTATTCCAAAACTAAAATTCATTAATCGTAATTAATGACTGAATTAGCTAGGTACTACTTCGACTTGTCTGTTTTTTGGGGTATAGCTAAAATATGATGCATATTGTCTGTGGTTTGATTTAATGTCCCTATGTTGGATGAAGGATCAACCTCGTAACTTATGATAAATAAAATAGCTTTCATTTCATTTCATAAGGCATTCGCAATATATTTAGAAGAATAAAAATTAAAGGTACCAGTATGACACGCGAGCCTTTATTTTTTCACATTTCTTTTCTGAACACCTTAGTTATACCTGTGGTAATCCTGTGGAGTATACAATGTATATAATGTAGGAGGAACGCTGGTACTTCAAAAACGTAAATATAAATGGCTATGCTGGGCCACCTTTTTCTTCCCTCCTATGGCCTGATATTTGACTGGTTGTCCAACATGCACGAATTACTTGGGAAATAGAATAAAAATAAATAGTTTGGAGCTTTTAATTCATTATAAGTACACTAAGCATAACACAATGTTAATTTGTTTAACTTTTACACATTTTAAAATAAGAATCTTAAATAAATTTAGATACATTTTCTTGCGATACGTAATTTTGATTGGGATAATTCATTATTTACCCAGAATAGTACTTAGTATGAGTAATACAGAGTAATTTAATAATTAATTTGGAACCACATTGTTAGCTGATTGTTTCTTATCCAGGCAAAACACACATGCTGTAGTATCAATTACATAATCATTAACTTAATTCAGTCGGAAAATCCTAATAATATTTGTCATCATCATTTGTAAATTTTAATGTTATCACATATTTTTGTACAGACAGATTAGTAGCTCTTGTTCTGGACCTGAACCAGCCGATATACGTTCCACTGCTGTACCTCTACAATCTTGATTACGCTTTGTACATATTATTTTTAACATAAACAACAAACAAACATAATCTATATGAAGAAGTATTCCAGTAATTAAAAGAGATGACAACGTGTTATCGAGACAATGAAATAAAATATATCTTAAGAGTGGTAAATTAAAATTAACGCAATGTTTACGAGGCGTAGTCCTTGTAGTTCGGTGGTTGAACATGTGGCCGTTTTTTGTTATAAAAACTTGTTTTGGTCGGTACGCGTGATCACAGCACGAGTGACACGATTCACCGCAGCATCTCAATCTGTGTGCAAGATTCAGTGGAGCTACACGTCTCCACGCTCGTTAGTGGGCAAAATACGATTTAATTGCCGGTCGTTCTAGTCAATTTTACATATTTTATCTGCGAACGCGTGGTGTGTGTAAACCATAGAATATAGAAATTCATTGGGAAGTGTAAACAATATTTTTCGAAGAAGTTGTACAACATAATATAACAATGTGTTTTATGTTAAAAGTTTTTGCCACATTTCTGCTACTCAGCAATTTGTCGACTGCAAAAAATAGCACAAAAGACGTGATTGGATTTCCAGAATCGGAGGAAAATCCGGACTTAAAAAATAAAGATGTGAGTAGCTGCGCCTCGTTACTTTAATATATTTACTACTTATAAGATCATAATATTATGCTACGCATTCGGGGTCATCTTGTGACTAATTAATTGAATGTAAACATAATAAACAGTAAATATTAAATTATTTAAACTTCCTCGTGACTATGTTCAGATGTATGTAAGCGAAAAATTAGCAATGTCTTTTAATGAATTTAAAGTATGGAGGGCTTTTAACTTGTCTGTACCTATACATGTCAATTTGAGTGTTTAAAATTTAATTTGAATTCTTGCTATGTCTGGTTTTTGAAATAAACAAATTTTATCAGTTCCTTACACTTAAATGAGGTACGAGCAACTATCAAATTGTCTATAAATAATTGGTATTTGGTATACCTAAAGTATTCAGTAGTTATATATTATTCATTGGAATGTACCGTATAAAAGTAGTTGATTCGCTTACATCGTAGAATATTCTGTTCATGTTTTTTGCTTTATTCATAAGTTTAAACACGAATCGTATATTATTTAATAAAATTTTACAAAAGAAACGATTTTTTGTTATTTTTTATTATGAAACACAAGATCAAATCATTCTATTGACCTTCACAAAACACAAATTAAATAAGAAAATAAACATCCTAAAGACCAATTACTGTTATGAACAACAATACGAAAAAATAAAATTTTCAGAATCGCCAACCTGTGTATATTCCAGCAATGTGCCCGACGAACGAATTGTACTACCCTGGTGATCAAAAAGATGACTGGATATGCGATTGCAGACCAGGTACGTTTCAACTTTCCATTACTTTAAATAATTATGTATTAGCTAAATAAACCACTAGACGAGCCTCATTGAAATAGGTCGTTTTGTGCTGATATATTTTGATAACATAAGTTCCTAGGCTCGAAAGAGGCGTTAATAATAATAAATACACTCAACAGTCACATACATAGTGCTGACCCCATATTAAGATCAATTAAGTCCTGTGTCTCTCGAGTCTTTTCGGTTTCACGAACACTGAGACCCCGAGTCAAATACTTCTGGGCCTTACACACATTTGTCTCGGCGCGGCGGGGAATCGACCCCGCAGCCTCTCCTTTCACAGCCAGCGTCTAACCAACTACGCCACAGAGGCTCTCTAATGATTACAATACATAGGTATATTAAACGAATATCTATGTGTTTATAATGATGATGATAATCACTTATTTTAGACGTTTTAAAAGATATTTGCACTGTACAGAAACCTGTTTGAGGCGAATAATTAAAACTATGTGTCATCATCATATAAGTCAATGTGTGTCATAGACTCGTAAGATTCCGGGGAATTTTGTACCCGTCGAATTTCCTACATTTGAATATTCGTAATCAATTTGTCATCTCGAATGAGTTTCGCACAATTCTTTTATCTATATTTTATGGCTTCGTTTTAAAGAGCTTTTAGTGCGCTCAATTAAAAAACAGACTTATGTTTTCATTTTGCCCCTGTATTTCACTAATCAGCAAGTATAATATGCAAACAAAAATGTTGTCAATTTAGTGTTATTTGAAATGTTACTGTAAAATCTATACTTACCTTCACCTTTAATTTGTTTCCAGCTCACCTATATCTTCCATCATCAGACGCGTGCTGGCCAGCGTTCCGACAGGGCCCATGCGCGGTAGGCCAGTATTTAGTCCTCCCACGTGACTCAGTCATACCCGTGTGCGAGAAGAACCCGTGTGGAGTCGACTCTCAAGTGATGTGGAATGGCAAGTGTCAAGTGCTGGGGTCTTCGGGGCCCTGCAGCCACTTGTTCCCCATCCCAGCCGCGCTGGGGGTCAATGCGACCAGTTTGGTTGTCAGCTGCGTGCGGCTCTCGTTTGACAACAGAATCGCAAGCCGTATCGTCAATGCGATTTGTCCGCCTGGCTGCAAAAGGAGCATCAGCGGCAGATGTGATCCGTCTATTTAATAATAAATGCGTTTTTATTTTAAATCTTGTTTTTGTCACTTAATTCTACGTTTAGTATTTACGAGACAAAAAAATTACATGTAATGTCCTGCTTTATTAATTTAGTTCAATGCAAAATGCTGACAAAATAAAAATAAACAAACTCCTGAATAATTTATTCCTTAAAGAATAAGCAGAATTAGATAAAGTAGCACCTAAAGATTAATTATCGAATTGAATTCCATTCGAAGATGTAAAGGTAAGCGTCTCTACCACTATACTCGAGAGGACTCCGACACCTGGAGCTGTACCATCTAAATAGTCATAAAACTCAAGATCTGGGAATTGAATCTTAAACCTCGCATCACAACCTCCTTTTTGCCACTGTATTAATGAGGCGAAAGCGACAGCCAAACATTATTATTAAGTAAAAATATTACAAAGAACAAAACACAAACAGAATAGAATTCTAAACATATAAATGTAGAATCAAGCGTCCAAAATTTCCACGGCTTAATATGATCGATATTGAACTGTCGTTCATCAAATGGAATCAGTCAGTTGACTAACCACCCTTGCACAATGTGGCACCGCGCCAGCCATGGTAACGTGACGCGTCCTGTCGGTTACCATGGTGACGGCTGCGGCCCACGCAGGCCCTGTCATCAGCTGTTTATTTACCAATTATTGTAATGGACATCGTGGTGTCTCCTCGCACTTGCCTCGTGCTTCATTATCGACGTTTCTGCTTACAGATGTGCTTAGGGTTAGGGTATCACCGGCCCTCTGTGTTATTATCAAGCACGTTGTCTGAAAGGTTAAGGTTGATCGTTCATGAAAATAGTGAAGTGCACTGTGTACTCTTAAAATATTTCAATCGGTAAGTATTATAATATTAAGTTTCGTAAATTTTCAATATAATTTTCTTTTTTCCAAATTAATATTTTAAAACCTGTTGCCTTTTAAAATTATCTTTTTGTAAGACACGTGTGGTTAAATATAATCTATGTATTTATAAATTAGATTCAATTTGGGTCTTACACACGTACACTTACGCAATACGTATGTATTTTCCTTAAATAGTTAGATACAATCATAAACATGTAAATTTACTACAAACAATAACATTTGAATATCAAATTTATAAAAACAGACATTGCTACTGACTGTGTACTACCTAGACATCAATTTGAGGTACTTTTTGTAATAAAAATTATATTGGTAGATACCGATTATTACAATTACTATCAAACATTACCTCTATGTCATAGGCTGTTGAGCACCTTGAGAGTTGGGTATATTAAAAATACGCTGTAACTTTTAAAATTTCAGATAGCATAAAAAGCAAAAAAAAAACCCATTTTTGATATTACATAATTTATGAAAGTTTATATATACGCGTATGATTAACAGTAAGGCATAATTTTACTTCTGACGAGACCGGGCTTCCCCAAGATGTTTTCCTTAAGTCTATTCGTCTTTCAATTTACCATTTAAACATTTTTTAATCTTTGACTATAATGTTTTTTTCTAATAATAGGTTATTAATGCATCGTGCTAGGTATTTCTCGCGGCATTATCCGTGTATTGTAGGATTTAATGCTTCGATCAAGTGGCTACATTGTGTCAGCCCATATACGTCCCACTGCAGGGCACGGGCCTACTCTACAATCGAGAGCACGATTGAGAGTGGTTAGGCCATATAGTCCACCACGCTGGCCTAGTGCGGGTTGGCGGACTTACATACCATATAAATTTTTATAAATCGCTATGGTATGCAGGTTTCCTCACGATGTTTTCCTTCACCGTTTTAGTGCGTGGTGATTGACTATCAATACACACATGACTCCGAAAAGTCAGAGGTGTGCCCTGGGATTCGAACCCGCGACCACCGTGAACATGTTGGCAGCCGCGTCTAGTCCGTTTACCAACAGGCCACCACGGGATTCATCCATTGCATGGGATATTCAATGCTCAATGCAGTATTGAATGGCCAGACATAAAATTCTTGCATTCGTTGATTTGAATAAGAAATAAAGAAAATTTCACAAGTGAAATAAAGAATTTGAATAAAGACTTTTTCTAAAGAATGCCACGGCAATGGTAAAGTATCACAAGTCAAATTTAACGAGACCTTTTGTGGGTGACGTCACGTAAGATTTCGAAATACTTAATGTACTTAACTGCTACAAACGCAGACTACGTAAATTGCATTTCAGATCTACAAACTAAGCATTTGTGAGGCACTACAAATCCCCTCGCATAGAAACCTGTATTCGTCCACTACAGCAGGCCTTTTCAAGATTACGTCATTAAGGGTTAATGAAGAAAGTTTTCCCTTATTATTGGCTGTAAATCGTAACTTCGAAGGTTGTCGGAACTTCGGAACTTCAGAGGAAATGAGCGAAGGATGTCCAAATCGGTAGCATCTAGTTTAACTTGCATCGGAATTCTAATAATGTGTTTCGCTGATAGAATCGTCAACTTTGACAAAACAGAGTTTTATCAGATTATTTTCTACGTTTGAACCGAAAAAAATAATTACATCATGTTAGGATTTCAACAATACAAGAAGCACTTGTAACCGGTAAACGTACTTGAGAGGTTAAATTATTTTGAAATGTTTACTACCCAGACTCTCAGCTCTACGTAGATATTATATACAGTAAAACCTACACACGCAGATTCTCTCTACTCTGGAGTCATAGGTCGAGGAGGCGGTAATAAAATCTGCAATATCCCTACAACTCAGTCTTGCAAAGTAAATTTTACATGAAACGTGATGCGACACTTTCCTTTGTTCTTTCATGTTCTTTTATTACAGGCGGTATATTTACATCTGACATCCGTCTATACACCCTAGCGAGGGTCGGCTTTGCTGGCCACTCAGTTAATTTGCATATAATTGTGAGCGCGTCGGGCGTGCGTCTATCGCGATTGATCGCTGACCCACATTGGACCGCTGGCCGGCACCCGCCAGCCACGGATGACGTAGCACCGCAAACTTTGATTACTCGAACACCATGCACGACCTTCGCCGATTTATAACGGGGCTCTGTTGACCGACATCTTGGCTATGTTCGAATTGAATTTTTTGTACGCTAACTTACGTAAAACATACTAAACAATATAAATCAATTCAAGATAAATACTACATGTATTTATAAATGTAGATTACCTAGTGGAGCTCGCTTCTTGGCAAGTGTAGTGTAGGGTACCCTCTAGCTAGGTGGTGTGACGATATGTGAAAGGTCGCTGGCAGATGCTGGATGCAAAAACCCGAAGATAGGGTGAAATGGCGCAATTTTAAGGAGGCCTACGTCCAATAGTGGACAGCAAATGGCTGATCACGATGATGATGAAACTTACCTGGATAACCCCAGGTGGGTTGACCAAAGATGCTACCGTTAGCACTCTCAGTTCGTCCAGCTTTTAATTACAAGATGCAATACGTCAATAATAATAGAGTAGTTTATCGTCCCAACTAAGTCAAATTCCACTTCCGGTAATGTATAAGATTTCCAAACAGACACATGTTTATGAAGTAGACACTCCGAACTGGCAGTTGAACTAACGACGTATCTGCTTATTGCGGTACGTGAAACTAGTTGAATGGGTGAGAAAATTGTATGTAGGTACTCGTACATTGTGTAAAACTAAGTATATAAAATAATTGAATTCTAAAGAGATGTCATAATACTTTATTTACCATTCTAGTCCAAATCAAACACTTCATTAGCACCACTAAGTCAATAGGCGAGATGTAGTTTGTATTCCACACAATAATGTTCGGTCTCTTTACCGGAACGCAGAAGTCATACTTGGACGCCAATAAATTATCAGCAGAAACTCCGATTGACGCAATGAGGAAACAAAAATCTCTGAAAACGGTAAATATAGTACACCCGAGTTAAGGACCGTAGGGCTCATCGATGGGCACGTCAAGCAATCGCTTATGTGAATTTCTTGGAAGACATGTCTGTGTTTGGATATTCCCAGAAGGTTTGACGTCACGATGATTGCAAGATCTTACAATAAATATCGCTGCATAATGCATGTCTTCCACTTCCGCTGTGTTTTGTTACTGAGGTTTCCTTACCATTTCACATATTTATACATATAGTTTCCGGATCTATATCCAAATTGAACGAAGCCGTCTGAAGTAAAAGACGCCTATTTTCGTCCGAGGATATTATTCTATTTGAACCAGCACTTATTATCTGGTCAATTCATTGTCACTTAGTTGTGCCAGCATAAAACAATTCTATAACATAAGTGAGTAAGGTATTTTAATTGGTTTGTTAGAAGCAGTTCCCCTCGCATTATCCACTTGACGCATCAAAATGTTCAGTTTACGTACGGAGGGAAGCAAACATCGCGAGGATGGAACCAGGTCGTTTCACACGGACGACCTGCTTCACAACTAAATTTCTTTACTATGACCTATTTATATTTTATTTACAAGTATATTTTCTATACTATATTTATTGAAGTCTTAAATTATTCAGAAATTCCCATTTAAAACCCAAGTACAATGTTTTGCAATGTTCAATTTAGACGTTTAACTGCAAAAGTAACAATATAAGATATATTGATATATAACATAGAAATTCGAAAAAATTAGATAGTTTATCAAAAATGGAGATTTATTAATTTTATTTTTAACACTTTATACAAATTGCATAGATATAGGTAGACTTAATGCCTCAAGTATTCTCTACCAGTCGAACCTACTATTTGCTTGAATATGCTTTATAGTTGTCATTCCGTTCAGAAGCATCATGTGGGCTAGAAAAAGCAGAAATAAGTATTTGATTTATTATTATTCTTATTTGATTATGGGCCGGCGTAGTCATAAACTAACTAAGGTCCTTATAAATTTAGAAATTAAATAAAGTATTTGACTTGTGTGCTAAACCAGGGTTGATAAACCAATTGTATTTATGAAAGTGTATTCTACGTATATTGCATTGAATGAGATGTGAGTGAGCACGTGATAGGGTCTGATAACCTATGTCGGGGCATTACTACGTATAATGTAGTTAATTACTGGAGATTAACATGTTTGATTTTATGAATTACCGAGTAAAATACCCACTCGTATGAGCAAGGTGTGATGGGTTTATCGTTTGTGTATAGACAAATAAAGAAAGTATATGTTGTTAATGTTTAATTGGTACGAGAGGTGCTAATAATAGTGTTTCAATACGTTCATAAAGCAAATGAAATCTAGGGACACGGTAGAGCCCCCATCCCAAGCTCTTACACTCGTTTTGGTTTAGCTATCTCATTAGATTCATGGTCTAGAGTCTAAACTCTAGTCATATACTGACATAATGACATAATAAATCAACTTTTAGTTTTTCTAACTTTAATTATTTCAAATAATGTCGTTTACCCTTTGCTATATAAAATTTTTGCACTACTATTATATTCCTATTATACACACTTTAATATTACAACTATTACTCTTATCAATATTCTACGATAAGTTTGTGAAGAAGCGTAAAATGGAAAATCTTCCTTTACGCCATTGAGATAATATAATACCTCAATGCTCTACGCCTTTATATTCACAAGTGAGGTATGATTTTTATTTTTATGCACGTGCAGCCTTTTACCTGACATAAACGTCTTTGGAAAAATGTTTTCGTATTAAAAGATTGAAAATATGATAAGTTATCTGTATATATGTTATGGGCCAAGTGATTAATCGGGCATTATTCATCATGCAATCATCCCGGGCAATATGAATAATGCCCAATAAGAGCGGGCAATATGATTATAACCAATCAATTTATCACATTGCCCGGGCACTATGAATAATGCCAAGTGCCTATTGGGCAGAGTGATGTAAAATGAATCAAAATCAAAACGATGAGCCGAAGTAGTAGAATTTAGAATAGGGCAGCACGAGGGGGTGGGTTGGGAGGAGTGGAGGGAGTGTCGCAACTCCCCTGATACTACTCCCATGAAAAGGTAACGCACCATTCCTGAAAAATAACTATTATAGCAACCTAACCCTTAAAACACTTGTTGTCAATACAAATTAGCTTCTGCATCGTCTCCGGCGCTACGGGAAGTTCAGCCCCTTCGCTCTTGCGTAACAAAAGATAGGCACCCATGCTCATCTCCGCAGCTATCCTATCCTTCGTTACAGCGGGCGGGGGCTGCTCTCCCTCCGCGCCTCCGGCTTTTTATATACACTCTAGGGTCGGTAGCCAAAAGACTACGTGAAGTCGGGGTGTTCCGAGTCGGTTTTGGGGCACAGTCGACCTAACTGATCCATAAAGTGGGTACACTAATTTTCTTCTGAAGATAATGTTTCGGACGTTAAAAAGCAACTAAACATAAGCAGATCAATTCAACCTTTCTAATTCATGGGTCCATCGCAGATGCGAAAATGCGGCAGCGCACCACGTAAAAAATCACTTATTAATCACACTGCCCGATCATCATGTAGCCATATTCATAACGCCCTGGCAATGTGATAAATAGGTGAGTTTAGATTGTAATTAATCACTTGGCCTGATATGGCTCGGCAATATTCATACTGCCCGGGCATTGTGAATACTGCCTGCATTAATCACTTGGCCCATAACATATAGACTGACTTAATGGATTATTTTAAACCCAAAATGCAGGGGTCATTCCAGGTTTTATAATTTGCTGAAAAACGTAAAGTTTCAAGTTTTAATGTGTGTCACCTATCGATTCTGTCTAGACCTTTGCGTGTTCAATGTTTCTTTTAGCTATGTAATTAAGTCTCCCTTAAATACCGTAATATAAAACTAACTTAATTCGCAGTCCCAAAGTTAATGTGGCGTAAGATCTAAAATATTTATTGGCCCTTTCGTGGTTATTGAGGCCAGTGGGTCAGCACAGGTAGATCTAAGGAAAACTACAGCGGAACACGAGAGATTCTAAGTGGGCCTTTTAAGGGTTGCGTGACTACTTTATTATAAAGTGTACGTAAAGAAATATAATGCGTGAAAAATTCTGTAGCGATTTCAACTTACACAGAAAAGCATACGGTTCATCAAATTTGCTTGTAATTACGTTAATAAATGTCGCTTGATATAAACTTTGAGACTTGATGAAATTAGGATGTGACCGCAATAAGCCCTGATATACTTCTATGGCTATAAGACTGCTGACCCAACTGGGTTAAGTTTACTGCTTTTCACCTATACAGGTAAATAAAAAGTAGGGTTCCTGGCCATTTTTTAGTACCTGCTTCACTATATAACTAAGGTATTAATTATATAGGTCCGCCCCGTAACCACGAATATACATATATTGACGTACAAGGTATCTCAAGACTGCTACCGAAAACGAAGCCGGGTGGTAGTTTAAGCGACTTCAGACACAATGCAACAAAAAAAGTTGCAAAAAAAAGCGACAAATTTTTTTTGGTTATTTTTTTTCTTATGACCATATTTGGGTGGTAATTACATTTTTTCCTAAAATAATAGTGTATACCCATTTATTTATAAATAATCTAAGGTATAAAAAAGTTTAAATTATTATTTTAGCAAAAGCTATGGATTTACCACCCAAAAATGACGATATTTAAAAAATAATGTCGCATTTCTTTGCGAAATTTTTAGTTGCATTGTGTTTGTAGGCACTAAATCTACCACCCGGCTTCGTTTTCGGTAGCAGTCTTGATATACCCGGTATATATTGACTGTGGGTGAATACGTGCCCGCTAGCCTAACACTGAACACTGGTACATTATACATTATCCTCTTGCGAGCCACGTATTTTGGAGTTAAATTGCGTCTATTTTGGTGGAGGAGGTCAACTTAATGTGACATTAGATTCTCTATCATTATTTTTGTTTGTGTTGCCTATTGCATGACTATGATTTTACATGCTTTCGTAAAGATAATCATAAGCAGCCTTTTTCATATACAGATTCAAAAAAATATTTTTGTTATCGAATAATATGTCTTCTCCGCTCAAACAGAATTCAAAGTCTTTCAAAAAGGACAAAACATTTCCTAACTCAGACCGGTTTTAAAACTGTCTATGAATAAGGCAGTTGGTCTTTAATAGTTAAAGTTTGGACAGATGCGAACCATGGTATGAGCCATGAGGTCGATATCAGCACACGTAGCGGTGATCCTAGGGATCCAATCAAATGGTGCATAGAGAAGGATGATACACTATAAGCATTAATTCAACAGCATGGCATAAATCAAGTATATGGACAAATACACATGTTGAATACTTTTAGTTTTGCAATACCGGTAAATTGAGAGTAATGTTCTCAAACTCATATTTAATTAGCCGTTGTTTGCACATTTTGACGTAAGCACGAGTTTTTGCGGTTATGTAATTATCATTTTCCTGTTTATTTAGAAATACATTACGCCAGCATTGACACTAAAATACAAATGACTTATTTTAGATATAGTTATTATTTACATAGACTTAAATAAATAACATTTTATCGTTATTTTGGTATACTTCTAAGAAGATGAAACTGCTTTGTTAATTGTAGGACTAATTTTGTTTATCAATGTCCAAAAAGCGGCCAACGACGCCTCATATCTGTCGTATCGGTATGTTAAAAATTACTAGAAATGGTTGTATGTAATTTTTCTTTTAACTATGTATTTCTATTAATTCAGGCAAGTGACTAGAATAAATCTTATAGTAAGCGCTGTGCAATAGAGCACAGAGATCCATAAGCTCGGTTCAGCATCCTGTCACAATTTTGTAGGCCTAGTCGAATTTGGATATCAGAATCTTTAACTCAGGCTTATTTGATTTTAATTTATTAGGATTCTCAATGAAGAATTATCATTAGAAGTTCAATATTTTACTGCTGCTTTTTAAAATACTTGTGACACTAGTTTTCCTTTAGTATAAATATGACAGTTATACAAGCAAGTCATAACGGCAAGTGATCACCCTACGACACCTGGCAAACATAAACAGCATAATGAAATTTGTACAATTGAATGGGAAAGAAGGTAAACATAATAGTGGCGCAGTTGGTTAGACGCCGGCTATGAAAGGTGAGGCCGCGGGTTCGATCCTCGCACCGGAACAAATATTTATGATCCACGGGTCTTTGTTTCGGGTCAGGGTATTTGTGACCGAAAAGCTGTTAATATATTTGGAATATGTGATCTTTTTGTTTACTTTTTTTCATGTCATGCATCGGTGCCACTTTTTAACAGAACTTTTACAGGGAACTGTGTATCTAGTGTATATTTGATCGAAGCCGAAAAGTCTCCCGTATGTCCTGATACCCACGAGGCAAGACTCGATGATCGATCTTGGTGTGTGTTCAGGAATATCTATGTGACTGTTGGATTTAAATATTTATTATTATAAGCCAAGAGACAGCATTCGATTTTCACGATGATGTGCGGGTTAAATAAAGCATGTGAATATCAACTAGCGCGGTTTGCACTAGGCTAACGTGGTGGATTAAGGCCTAACTGCATTTAGTCTTACTCTTAGGATTTCTGTATTCAGCGAGACCAACTATGAGCTGATATATCACATTTTCACAGACGAAACTTAAATGGGCAAACCAGGGGTTTTCAGTTATACAAAAATTACATACACAGTAGTTCAATCACAAAAATCAGAGAACAATGATGTCATTAACATACATTATACGGTTGTATTTACAATATATTGTATATTTCCACACTCAATCTGTCTTTAAAGCAAAACAGCAAAATTCGTACGTATTATATAATAATACGTATATATTTAACATGGCCGTGACATAAATTCTATGCTGCCGTAGGTTCTTGAAGTAAATTTCTCAGATGTTTTTAGAAGTAGACGTAAATATAAATCACAGCTTTCTCTCACTCGTCCATATCAATATTACCGATATATTCTTATAATATTTAACGTTTTTCTTCTTATTGATATTTAAAGTGACAAAACTTGTGATAGAAAAGACATAAACGATCGCATCTAACTTTTCAAAATGAATAATGATTATCGCGACCTTTACGGTAGCTGCTTAGGACTCTGCTCTAATTGTTTCATCAGGCTCCACTTAAAGTACTTACAGATTGTATTATTTTCTGCCAGTCCAATCCCGTCACATGCTGTCATATCTAAGACCTGACCACATTGTTTTCCCGCTAACAGCTATATAGCCGTGTTTGAAGAATTGACGCTCCCGTGACAGGAATTAGTTTTTGTTTACTAACAAGGGTGTTCTCCATAGAATCAAGCATCGTCATTCATGCGTAACAATTCTACAACCACCCCACTTTCAAATCTTATCAACATTCTCTGTAATATATATTTTTTAATATCTGTCAATAATAACTATTTTCAACGCATAGATAAAATAGAAATTCTGCATTTTAAGTTACTGCATAATATAATTACTTAGGTAATTTCATGTGTCACAACTGGATACAGAACTCTTGTACGAATGATTCGTGGCTTCACTCCACAACATTTACTTTGCCATACGGTTTGACGGAGTGCTCATACATTACAAAGTTCTTGTAGACCACAGACATTTTCAAATGTTTATGCAGAAAAATAAAGAAAATACTCGGTCGCTATAATTTCGCTACAGAAACTGTAATTATTGTGATTAACACTACAAACTCTATGTAGTTTTATTTAATGCAACACAATTCACTTACAAATGGTTAGTTGCGTGCGAAAGTTAACGTTGCCGGTAATTTGTAGCATGTAAGCCATATTTAAGTGCTCTATAGTGAGGATAGTTCGGTTCAAAGTTGAAAAATTGCAATTAATGTGGTGTTTTTCGCGAAACTTTAGCAGTGTCTAGGTCATAGAACCGGGCCATCATAGTTTGCTTTAGTCAGTCGTTATTGTTTTGCGTAGTGCAACGTAATCTCTCGTGGAAAGTTTTTATGCTGAATTTACTTGGTATTAGTGATAGTTATTTTTTTATTGGTGCCTGTACAGTGGTAATCTGTTCAAATTCCAGGGTACATCTCGTGACTTTTCGGAGTCCATCATCACTATAACGGTGAAGGAAAACATCGTCAGGAAACCTGTATATTATAACATTTGTAACAATTTCTGTGGTATCTATGTAAAGTCGACCAACTCCAGCCAACGTTGTGGACTATATGACCTAACATCTCTCAATCGTACTCGATTGTAGAAGAGGCTTGTGCCCTGCAGTGAGACGTATATGGGCTGATACAGTACAGTACATAAGTTTTTTACGTTGACGGTGAAGTAATAAAGAGCTAAGTTGGTGCTTAAAAATGTAATGCCAAGTAAAGGACCAAAACGCGATGTATAAATATTTTTATTTTTTTTAATAACTACTAACGATAAATCAAATCCACGAGCTGTGGTCCGATAATGTCCGAAGTGTGCCGAGCTTACGTCACTGAGCGATTCAATAAAGCCAAACTAATTCTACTAATTTACGTTCAGTTAAATTTAATGTAGGTAGGTACATATTTATTGTGACCATTTCAAAATGATCTACAAAAACAAAACAATTTTTCTTACCAATGTAGAGCTGGAGAATCTTTGATCACGGGATATTCGCAGATAAAAGGTATATTTATTTCATGGCGGTTTAATGCCACGTTTGATACTATAACCAAAACCAACACAACTCTATATCTAATGACAAATTATTCTATTTTCGTAAGTTTGAAGGACATACAACTACTTACGGAGTGTTGATAACATCTCGCTTGGTTTGTTGTGACTGCTCACCATAACTCATTTTGATAGCCAAAGTGGTTGAGAAATTACAATTTGAAACAAATCATATTAAATATCGAGACGGTCGTATTACTAAATGTTGCAATGTGACGGAATCAAATTTCCTATCACAAAGAAAATTTATGATTTCGGGTATTAATAAAAGTATACCTACGCATGGTGTGACCCCAATGCTGTCAATGTGTCAATAGCTCTGAAACGAATACGATTAATGACGGTCCAAGTCGCTGGAATATATATGAGAGGGTGACCTGTTAGGGTCGGTAATAGATTAGGAGTCGGGCGGGCGTTGCGTGGCAGCCGCCCAACGCCGCGCCGCCTTTGTCCGAGCGGGCAGCGGCGGCCGGCGCTCTCGGCCAGTCTGAGGCACGCGCCCTCCGCGCCCGCTCGCCCCTCGAGAGCGTCGCCAACTCGCCACCTCACTCATGGAAAGCGCCGATTAACCCTCTCTGTTATGGAAAAGCGCGCGACGAGCAGCAGGGGCGAACCCATCCCCAGCATCTTAAAGAAGCCCAAAAGCCGGCATAAGGGCGACCTGCTCGACAAAAGCTCCAAGATCAAGCGCGAGAAGGTGGAAGGCTCGAAGCGAGACGAGAATGTGAGCGCGCCGCTGCGGCACGGCTGCACGCCGCTCATGTACGCCTGCCAGCAGGCCGACTACAAGGCCGTCGTCGACATTCTCAACAAGGATGTGAGTCTACGTCAGTCATCAGCCATCATCATTCAAACACGTCAGCATTGCAATGTTGTATCGAAAGCACACGGCTTTATGTAACGTGTACGCCTTTATTTATATCGACATTCCAACTGATATATTGCAATAAGGATCATAGTGGCATGTAACCGTTGTAACGGTTGAAGGATTGTGTAAAAAAGCAAAACATCAGCAGGGAAGTTCAACACGCGATGTTGCGTTGGTCAAACTAAAACACACAGCTCACTCGTGCATGTATAGCTTTCGCGTCATTCAGTTGTTTGCATCGACGTTTTCACTGTTAATGTGAATTGCAAAATATATTCTAGTTTATACAATATTCCACAAACTCATTAAATTAATTGGTTTTCGTTTCGTTAAAATTGAAATCCCTTATAAAATGAAGTCGGTGAAAATCGTTTACAAGCACGACTGTAACTTAAATTCGTATGACGTAAACAAAGCCGAATTGAACAGCTTTCAAGGGAATGCACGTGAGCGCGCGGGTAGTCGAAGCAGGGGGTAACAGCTAATCAATAGGTGTGGAATCGACTTCTACTACAAGGGAAATTTCTCACATGCACGAACAAACAAACACTTGTCGCAGCGACATAAAGTCCACACTCGGCTGATTGTGTCATTTGGTAAGGGGAACCCACGTTGTTACCATCATTAATAAGTAAATTTCTCTTTCATAATTTATTCATTCACCCACGTTTGTAGAGTAATATAACACGATGTGAAATTTTAATGCGTAGACGTATTGTTATCGTCAGGAAAAGGTCATTATTTTCGCATTTTGGCGATAATTATATTTAACTGATTGGTTTAGTGACATAAATGTATACAACGGTACAGAAGTAGCATTCTGTAGATTATGTGTTAATAAACTGCTCATCCTTTTGAAGTGAAGTTGATGATTTGTCTCTAATTTCTGTGTAGCCGTCATCAGTGCGTGTGCGCGATCGTGGGCTACGCTGCGCGCTGCACTACTGCGCGTCGAGCGGCGCGGGCGCGAGCCAGGCAGCGCGCGCGGCCTGCGCGGACCGCGTGCTGATGGCTGCGCCGGCGCTGGCTGACGCGCGTGACGCCGACGGGCTAACCCCACTGCACCTAGCCGTCGTGCACGGGAATGTGCCTCTCGTGCAGACTCTCCTCGCAGCTGGCGCCGACGTCAACGCGAGGGATGACGAGCATCACACTGTAGTGCACTGGGCGACAGGTAGGCATCATAATAGGATTAGATAGAAACTAATAGGGACTGCAGTATAAGAAAAAAAGTCGGGTTAATAAGAACTAAAAGCATTTTATATAGTCTGAGCTTTACAAGTGTCATTAATACTGTATGAAATATTCCACTCAATAAACCACAAATACTTACATTATCTATGTGAACATCACTTAAAAGTGGCGGAGCCATACAGGCTCTCACGCCGCGCCGCGCGGCATAGATAAAGCCGTGCCCCTAGCTGTTAGAGTGGAGTGAATCGTTATCTAACCGGTGTCACTCAGCGGCGTGCGGCCTTCGTAGTTATCACCGCATCAGGCCGCGGCTGCGGCTGACGGTGGGCTTGCACGCGACCAATTAGTTACTCCACGAGCGACGCCTTCTACTCCACCAATCTCTGTATCAATTGTAATCTAAGAATTCTACTCACATACCCGATTCTACTATAAACTAGATGGATTACTTGCTTGCGTTTTTTTCACTAAATAAAGATAACGACCACTAGTTTATCAAATCGTTATTTGTTCACTAGTGACGATGGATGTCTTGAAACATGTGGTACATCCGAAACCCTAATACGTTTAAAAAGTCATGGGACCACTGTAAGAAGGATGGTAGGTATATAATCATTAGCATGAAGTAATACACGGTTGTGGAAAAGCTTCTCTACAGATAGAGTTATCTCTATTGAGGTCATTTCTCGGCCTCTCATCTACTCAGACCAGACCCACATATTAGGTACCTGATTTTCACATTGATTCCAACAGTTCGGATTCAAACCGGGCGTGGCACGCTCTATCGGATAA
The DNA here is from genome assembly GCA_023078785.2 of Hyles euphorbiae. NCBI lineage: Eukaryota > Metazoa > Arthropoda > Insecta > Lepidoptera > Sphingidae > Hyles > Hyles euphorbiae. Next base: position 6,603,831 of record CM041053.1, read on the forward strand.
ATTTTAATATGACCTACAAGTTTGGGAGCTACGTACGGGTACATGGAATACACGCTAACTTAATATGTAAATGTTCTTATATATTTCTAATATAGGTAAAATAGCACTGTCAGCAAAACATTTCGCACTTTATGAATGCCTTTATAATGAAATGAATTATTTTGACAATGATTGCTTGTTTTAACCATGCTAAGGAGTACTGGATTATTCAAATTCTTGCCGACATGCAACATGCATATAGGCACCTCCTATTCACAATTTATCGTGTGCATAATATGCGGCAGTTCAAACTCGCATGTAATATTTCGAGGTCATCAAGTTTTCCGTTCGTTTGATCAGCTAAGACGGATTTCCGCTTTCCGGCTGCACATTCGACTTGTCGTTTATTCACGTTCGATAATATCAAGCTGGACAAAAGCAAACATTGCATTGTTTTATTTTGTTAATTGCCACTGACCTATTTTGTTATGGTATTAATCAGTAATCACAGTATACCATCGCACTACTTCGTAATGAATTTTAACACAACAATCTCTACACTTTTACCGCTACATGTAAGTTTGTTTTATTTTAGAATGTATGATTACTTTTAGTGATCGTGACTTTTTCTAATTACTAAGCATATTTGGTTGTAGATCAGAGTTGTGGCTCTAGAAATAATTATTACAAAGACAAAAGGTAAAACTGACGCTTAAACTTTCACGTTTGCTTTTTTTAAATTGTCGCACTGAAGAAATGAGAATCAAAGGCGTCAATGCTGCTGAATTGTTGAAAGCAGACGTATAATATAAAATTATGCTTATAGCAATGCAAAAATTACATAGTGATTGCACACTCTGTTCCTCTCACACGTTCTGTTCCAAACCATATTTTGAGCTACCACGAAGCAAGAACTTTTTGTTGGGTGTTATTATTAAATATAAAATAGCCTAGATAAAATCTCTTTCGCGCAATGTTTTGTTACATCATTAATTCTTTGTTTTACCAAATACTGTTAATGTTAATTTTCGTTAGAATTTTCAGTGGTAACCCGTATGTAGTTAGCATAATGAATAATGGCTAACACGAACTGATTAATAACAGCTGGTAAGCCACAAGAGGTTATGTTACGAATTTACCTATTACCATAATAAAATTACTTAGTAATTAAATATGAAAATAAAAGTTGACATTAATTTATTTGCTTACACAATTACTTTCACGTTCATTGTACCTGAATAGCAAAACAAAGTCTAATGAAAGTTTTTCTTTACGCCACGGCGCAATGAGATAAGCCGGGTATGAACTGCGAGTCGGGTTTTGAAACTAATGTTTTTTTATTATACTTGGTAATTATTTCGGTTCAAGTTCGATTCAAGTTAAGACTTGAGAATAAAAAGATTTTCATAATTTCCAAGATTCCGATACTTAGGTACTACTCAGGACTAGTAAAGTACTGAAAACTGTAAAGTCAAGACCATAGTCAGGAATATGTAGTAACTGTCGGGTATATTTATTTATGTACTGATCAAACAACTATGCAAAGTAGCTAGGTATAGGTAAACAAAAATATATTATTAAATACACATATAACATAAACTACCATCATCAACATAACAAAAGCTGCGCAAACGGAACTTGTATATAATAATAAATATTTGCGATTGCCAGATACGGCAGTTCCAAATGCCGCAGTAGCAGTAATGATAATGCGGGGTGGTAGTGGCCGCAAGTCCGTGTTTTAGGGTGGTGGGGTCGTGTCCGGTCGTTATTGAGCGGGGAGCAAGGTCGGGCCCTTGAACTCTCGGTCCACTCCACATGTACTGTATATACATAAATACCTAGATATCTAGCAAACCGGCTGGAAAGGTCACGTCACGTCGTCACCCTGATAGCTTTATGTTTTATGCAGGACATGTCAATCGGCTTGTGTTTTTTTCAATTTCCTTATCGGAAAGGCACCAATCGGTTTGAGTTCTAGGAATAAGATAGGTTAATCACGGACTTATTCATAGAAAAATTTGATACCTATTTTAGCTTTTTTGTTAGCATTTTAGTTTTGTCCCTATCGAACGACTTTTGCATTCTGTTAAAGGGAAGAAGACAAAATATTCTATTACTAAAATATACTTTTAACAAATAAATATACCTAACGAGCACATACATAGTTCAGACCCCACACTAAATTCGAGTCTTGTGTTGTGGGTATAAGAAACTATGAGACTTTTCGGTCTAACAAACACCCACCCCCGAATCAAATACCTGTGGATCATACAAATATTTCTCTCGGTACAAGAATCGAACCCGCGGCCTCTCGTTTCACAGCCGGGGTCTAACCAACTGCGCCGCCGACCCTTTCAGGTTTATAAACTGTTTGTGAATAAGGCCTTTGGTGGCTTATTCCTATCATACATCCTATCATAATGACTAAATTAATTAATAATAATAAAATAGGTGTTTAATATCTGCGACATATTTATCTTTTATTGAGACATAGATACAATATATGTATGTATAGTTTTATTGTTCTTAAAATATTTGTTCAGTAACTAAGCAGTCAATTAAATGGAGTAGTTTCTAAGATATTAAATAACATAGTGGATTATTAGCACTGACTTTTGAAGATAAAATATTATGCGTTCTTTCAAAATTATAGAGTTATATTTACAAAAAGGAGCCTCGTTGACCACAAAGTACGTTACACTTATAATCAAAAATAACATTTTTATAATGATAGTGTGCGGAGAAGTGGGCGCGCTCCGAGCAGTATTAGCGGCGGGCGCGGATGCAGCGACCCCTGACCAACACGGCGGATATCCACTGCACTACGCTGCACAAATGTGTGGTGCGCCGGCTGCTACAGACCACCAGGCAAGGATATTTTACTTGACGTTTTGAAAAATAAAGGTGTCAAGACCCTCTCTCGGTGCCCTGAAGGAGGCTGAAAGGCAGTGGCGTAACAATAGGGTGGCATTGTGCGCCAAATGCCACGGGCCCCCGACCTTAGGGGCCCCCGGCGCGGCGGCCCGGGCTCTTAAGCCCGAGAGGCCGTAAGCAGAGAAAGAACCTAACTGATTTTTAACCATTGAAAAAAAACCGTAAATCTAAGAAACCATTAATTTATTACCAACAAAATTAATAATCAAAAACCATTTTCTTAATTTTAAAGATAAAGATTAAATTAAAAAAAAATGAAACGTCAATATTAGGTCTTCTCGGGGGCCCCATCACCATTGCTGCGTTTGGACTCCGGCCACGTAGTAAAGATATTACGACGATTACATGGTCTCGTTGTGAAGCTGTTTTTATAGCCTGTAGACATAGTACATACGAGTATACAGCTCGCCTGATGGTCAGCGTTGACCACCGCTCATGGACCTTTGCAGATCCAGGAATCCATCAAAATAAAATCGCTTCCTACCGTAAGCAGAGCACTCTCTTAAAACCTCGCTAAAAGAAGTATAGGTTATAGCGCTCAGGGAATACCGAAGCATAGAGTTCATTCCAGAGCTTGCACGTGCGTGCTAAAAAAGAACACTAGAAACGTACTTTCCGGGAACGTCTAGTTTCCAGGTATTAAGAATGAACTCTACTGCGGTCACGGGAAGTGTGATGGGAGAACAGCGACCCTGGCACCACATTCCTCAGAGCACTTTTCGTGGAACAATCGGTAGATTACACAGAGACACCCAAAGTCTCATCGCAAGCCTAATGGCTCCAATTTTTCCGTGAGATCGGGGTTATCGACGATTCGAAGAGCTCAGCGCCCTAAGGAGTCAAGTGGGTCAAACAAGGTATTTTGGGGTTCTACCCAGAAGTGAGAGCAGTACCTACTTCACGAGATTGTCATAATTGAGATTGTCGCATTTATAGAGCAATAACCGATGATCTGACGGCAGGTACCGCTTGGCTCTGTTGAGAATCCCTAAGTATTTGCTGATCAATTTAGCCTTGTCTTCCAAGTGACACCTAAACTGCACTTTGCTCAACATTTCGGTTCCAGGAATATTCTCGGATGCGTATTTATTACTCGCTCCAAGACCTTGTACAGTAAGCATGTGACAGCAATCGGCCTGTGATTCAATGGATCCGAGTGGTCACTCTTTTTGGGGATTGGATGAACATGGGTGATATTCCATGAACCCGGGCCTGGGTTGTTTTAATAGAAAAGACGATATAGGCGCATGAGTCTCGGGGTCGTTTCAGGGGCGGACGTCCTAAGAACTACTGCAGGGATACAAGCCGACCCAGTCAACAATTAGCATTAGTCATGATCTGCTCAAAGGACGCCTCTATCTTATAGTTAGAGGGCCTAAGAATTCCAGCACGGTCTCCCATGCAAGTCTTAGGAGGCTACCTAAAGGGGCCGTGGGGGTAACTGTTGTGCGGCTTACTCTTACTAACTGTGATTCCGAGATAATAAATAAATAAATAAATACACCCAACAGTCACACACATAGTCCTCATTAAGATCAATTAAGTCTTGTGTCGTGGGTATCAGGAACTACGAGAGACTTTTCGGTCTCACAAACACCCAGACCTGGAAGAAATATTTGTGGGCCGCACAAACATTTCTCTCGGTGTGGGGATCGAACCCGCGGCCTCTCGTTTCACGGGCGGCGTCTAACCGCCTGCGCCACGGAGGCTGGCCTGAGATGGACGACAGAGCACGTGGTCTCGCGTTTGTTGTAGACGCCCACAACATCTTAAAGGGGCGTCTATATCTAGACGTAAGTGGAGAGCAACTTCGCTCCCCACTGAGAGAGACCTGCGTCCTGGCTTAAAACCGGGTGATAATTGGGAAGGAATCGGGGCCCCCTTTTTATGTTATATAAAACAAAGGGGGCCCCATCCGATGATTTTGCCACGGGCCCCAGATGGTGTAGTTACGCCACTGCTGAAAGGGATATGTTAGTGTCACTGGTTTTGTAGCCTGGCACGCTATAGATAGTGCAGTGGAGCCGGGCAAGGAATATAAGCATATTATTACAAAATATTTCATTACTACACAACCAAACAAAGAAAACGAGAAGATTAGAACAACTGTTCTGTGATTAGAACTCACCGATGTTCTTTTCAATAAAAATATTTGTCAACAGAGTAGAGGCGCTTCTTTGGAAGTGTTAAGGGCTTTAGTCAAAGAAGGTGGAGCACGAGTGGATGTGAGGGATGCCGACGGACGAACTCCGTTGCTATGGGCAGCTTCAGCTGGTTCTGCAGCCGCTGTGCTAGCACTGCATCAAGCAGGGGCCAAAGTTGATGATTCAGATCGGTGAGAAATTCAGCAATTTTTATTTCCTCTGGATTTTATTCCGTATAAATTATAAATAAGTATTTTACTTCTATACAGCGATGGCCTAACAGCACTACACTGCGCAGCAGCGCGCGGTCACACTGAAGCTCTAGAAACACTTGTTGGTCTATGTGGGGCGCGAGTTGATGTCGCTGATTCCCACGGATGTACGCCACTTCATTACGCAGCTGCGTTAGGACATGCTGATGCTACTGTTGCATTGCTGCAACATGGCGCTGACGCTCATAGACAAGACAGAAGAGGACGCAGCCCAGCACATACGGCGGCTGCTAAGGGGCAAATAGAAACTGTTCGAATACTTGGTAAGTGGCCGACAATAAATAGGCCACATCTGTCATGAAGAGTTATTAACTTTAATACATGTTTTAGGTGCAAGAGGGGCCAATCTTTGGTTAAGAAATTCTAAAGGTGACCTACCCTTACATGAAGCTGTAGCGTCAGGACGACGAGAGTTAGTCAAGTGGCTCTTAGATGGGAGACCATCTCAAGTAAACGCAACCAATCATGAAGGACGTACTCCGCTTCATGTCGCTGCAGCTACCGATAATGCTGATCTCTGTCGTTTACTACTTGACCGAGGTGCAGAAGTTAATCCAGTGGCGAGGTCGTCCAAAAATGAAATGTTAACGCCTTTAGATTCAGCAATTAGCCGGGGCCATCGTACTGTTGCTAAATATTTACAAATGCATGGAGGTCTACCGGCGTCAAAATTGACAAACACGCAAATAGTCATCGACGGCGCTCCGATCACGTCTTTACCAACACGAAAAGTAACGAGTACAAAAATCGACGTCCATGATAGAATCAGGATTGAAAAAAGAGAGGTAGTAGAACTTTCTAGTCCTGTACATGATAGACCACGTCTAAGAGAAAAAAAATACAGTGATTCAAGTAGCAAATCGTCATCTGATGAAAGACGTGTTTCTAGAAAAAGATCGGATCATAAATTAGCGGATAAACATTATGAGCGAAGAAAAAGACTAATGCAAACACAAAAGAGTTTTAGCGATGGATACGATACCGAATTAGATGATAATAACAAACATGATTACCACGAAAGAAGATACAAAAGGTCTAAAAAGAATCGGTCAAAAAGTGAACCTTCGCGACGATACAAAAGTAGTGCTAAACATCGCCACAGACATTACCGATCAGATTCAGAAAGTTCCACAGATTCAGAAAGTTATTCGGAAAAGAAAAAAAGCAAAAGGCATCGAAAAAGAAGTAAAAGAAAGACGAGTTCACTTTCTGAAAGTAGCAGTTCCGAATCTACAGAAAGGCGAAGTACAAAACGCAAGGGAAAAAAAACTTCAATCCATATAGAAAATGATGAAGAAAAACAAAGAATAAATATAGTTAAATACAAAAGCACAGACAACTCACAAAGTATTGAAAAAAATGATGATCTAAATCCGGACACAGTTGTTAATGATATTAAATTAGAAGCTGCAAAAGAAGGAATTGACGTAGAAAAAAATAAAATGCTTAGTGAAACAGAAACAGACACTGTTTCTGTTAAAACCAACATGGTTGTAACCGAAGCACAAATTCATATGGAACGTGAGTCTAGTCAACATGGTAGCTCTGAAATAACAGTCACTGTAGATGCTTCCAACAATGTATCAATAGAAACTGCCAATATGAATGTTATTCAAACAAGTATTGAAGGAGACAAAGAATCAGAAAATGTAAAAAGTGATGAACATGATGAGGCCGTAGATTCTAAAACAGAAAACAATGTCTCGGAACTGCAACCAGAAACGTCTAATAATTTGGAAGAAGCAGCCAAAACACCTGAATTACAAAAACAACAGTCTGGCGAAGGTTTGACATCTAGTGAAAATATTCAAGAAAATAAGTTACAAGTGGAGTCAGGTGTCAAAAATGGCAAAATTGAGGATACTACGGTAGAAAAACCTGAAGAGTCCGATAAAAAAGAAATATCCGAAGGCAACAAAGAATCTGGAGAAAGTAAATCGTCAGAAAGTAATTTAAGAAGCAATGGAACTTCCCCAGATCCCAACACTGGATTAACACGTAAGAAATCGTTTCAAGTTCTTTCCGGTCCAGATGACGTAAATATTCAAAGTAAAGAGGCGTCAGGAGATCTAAAGACTAGTTTAGATGCATCTAGTATTGAGAAATCTGAATCTGAAGAGAAAAAGACCTCGCCAGTAGTATCTTTTGCTAATACACAAGAGATTTTTGGAAGCAAAGATTCAAGTAATGATTCAGCCCACTTAATGGGTGAGGAAGTAGATCATGGAGTTGGTGCGGAAGAGGTTATAGAAAAGGGTCAGAATGATGTTAAGAGCGATAATATTGAACAAGATAGGAGCCTTGAAGAAAAACGGAACGAATATGCGTCTGCTACTGGAAGTAGTACAGACAATTTACAGAATGATGATAAAGGACTTGTTTCTGTTCTTGATAGCGATTTACCAGATAGTGAAAGAGCAGTACAAAAAATCATCATGGAAAATATATCAGAGGAATATGATGTCAACTTGCCGCTATCGCATCCGTCGCCCAAACACTCAAGACAAACATCTAAAGATAGTCAAGAAAGCATAAGTAGAAAAAATAGTATTTATGAAACAGAAAGCTATAAAGTATTAAGTGATGTAGTGACTGGAGAGGTTACATCTAGTATTTTAAAAAAACCTCCAAAATTAGAAGAAGCATATGTTGGTGATAAAGCTTCTAAAGAGAGTATATATGGAAGGGTTCCTAGTATAAGTGATAACGAATTATACAATCAAGCAGAAGCTAATGGTCGTAGGAAAAGATTTCGAAAAAAAGGACGTACAAAAAGTCGAACTACAATTAGATCAAAAAGTGAAAACTCTGAAAGAGGTTACGAGTCTAGTGGGTTAATGGACTCGGGATTTGAGCCCAGTCCAAGGGCACTACAGCGACGTATAACTAGTCCTCGTTTAGCCGCGTATTATCGCCAAAGGAACGCTAGTGGTAGGTATTCAGGAAAGTCTGATAGTAGGATTCCGGTGCGGAAACCTGGAGATAAATATGCTGTTGATATGAAATCTGTCACTCAACGCATTCAAACCAACATGAGGAGGTGAGTATAAGCTAATAATGGCCTATAAACCTGTTTAAATATATGACTTTCAACTATATATTTTTTTAGGTATTATTGTGAGCGAAAAATTTTCCAACATCTATTGGAGTTAAAACGGTTGCAAATACGAACAAGCAAAGCAAATGAGGCTGTCCTAGTGAAAAGGGCTATCGATGAGTACAACAAGTCCAGTCTAGCCACCGTTGGTTTGGGCCCCTACAATAGCCCCGATTACACTTTCAGTAGTTTTGAGAAGTTCCTTTATGAAAGTTTGAGGAAATTGCAAAAGAGCGGCAAAAAGCATCTAGACAATTTGCCGGAAAAACCTATAGATTTTGATTACGGAGAGAGTGAGCTTTATAAATTGAGTGCTATACCGGACAACCCGTGTCTGTGCACAAGCAAAACTCACAGATGTTTTCATGCCATCCACGCTTACACCGGCATTCCCTGTGCTGCATATTGTAAGTGCAATCAATATTAGTTACAATACAAGTAGGATAGGTATATTATGCTTTTTGATTTTATAAATGTAATAGTTTGCGGCAACAAAATGTCAACATCCAATATTAACTTCACTAGCAAAAGTTTGCACAATTGCATGATGTAAATTATTGTTTCTTATTTCTTTAATTTCATTTGTTTCTTTCAATTTCAGTGCCTTATAAATGGGACCACCATACAATGCCGAAGCCAGCGACAGCAGGGCCAAGTGTGAAATCAAAAGGGTTCCTCCCTAAGATCACTGCGAAGCCTCCCACTGGGACTGGTAAAGCGCACGTTACCCTGGAAGTGTCTCATGGCACTGAAAAACAGCTAATAGCGCTACCAGCCGAAAAACTAGACAAGAATAAAAGATACTACGTCACTTTCACTGTGAAAGGATCTGAACCTCCTTCGGATAACGATAACTCTTCGCCCAGCGCGTCCAAGGCGAAAAGTGGCTGATACTAAAACAGTATACTACGAAACACTGCCCCAAGTAGTGTTAATGCAAAATTATATATTTTTATTGACTGAAGACATCTGATATTCGAAAAAGTATTTTTTTAATTTAATAGAGATGTATGCAATATTATGTTATGGTAATGACTAAATTGTAGTCTTCCTGTTCTGTATCGAGAAATATGCACAGCTGTACAAAGGTGTATTGTTCCGTCCGTTGTTGACTGCACTAAATATTTTGTTAAAGATCTCAGTGTAGCTATTTTTGAATAAAAAATATGAATGGAGAACTTTAATATCATTTCTATCCCATAATAAAACAATGGGACTATTATTAGATATTTTATTTACTAATAAACATATTTAAAAATAAATAAGAAATTAACAAAAAACTTTAAATATAACTACACAAATAGACTAGAATAAGAAAGGAAATGACATGCTCTTCCCCTGAAGCTTATACTCCAAGCAACAAAGCAACGCCGGCCAGAGTCCAACGCGTTGGCTTGTCCTTCGTCTTCAGGTTAAAGGTCCACACGAATGTGGGACCTCGCATGCTGTAAGGAAAATATGAAGAGTAAATCATACTGAGATAATTCTGGTTGCACATGTTTAACAATTACACTCCTATGGTCCACCATTTGAGGAAAATACTACAATTTACAATAACAAGTGGTTTTGGTTAGCATCTAAATTAGGCAAAAACAATCAGTACGCCCAACAGTCATACTTACAGTACTGCCGGCAAAGTTACATTAACAAATAAAATAAATACGTAATTTAAATAGCCCAGCAGTGACACAATATAGGTTCGAAAAAAAATAATATTCCCAAGCACACCTCAATCACTACATAGTATAAAACAAAGTCGCTTTCTCTGTCTCTATGTCCCTTTGTTGCTTAAATCTTTAAAACTACGCAACGGATTTTGATGCGGTTTTTTTAATAGATAGAGTGAATCAAGAGAACGGTTTATATGTATAATACGTACATATTATTGTACAGAAATCTATTTGTACCCGAGCGAAGCTGGGCCGGGCCGCTAGTAAATAATATATATCTTATCAATTACCATCGACTTTACGTAGAAGGTAAACATAGTCAGGAAACCTGAATATTGATATGCGATTTTCAAGAATTGTGAACAAACCCCTCTCAATCGACCTCTCAATAGTTGAAGAAGCACGAGCCCGGCTCAGACGAATATGAATTGTTATTATTGTGTTACCGGATCTTGTAGACTGGACACTCGTAGACATTACGCGTGTCCTGCTTGTCCTGCGTGACGGCCTTGACGTAGATGACTGGCATGATGGGGAAGAGTTCCATCATGCGCGACTCCACGATGCCGCCGGTGCCCGTGTCCCAGCGCGCGCCCTCCATGTACAGACCGTGGATGTTCGCGCCCTCGCGGGGTGGGGCACTGCGAGGACCATGATGTAGGTTGAAATATACAATTATTCAGAGAGCAAGAGATAAAAATAGTAATAAATCAAACAGTTACAATATGGTTTACATGGTTCTAGCCCCCACACTAACATATAAATCTTTTGTCGTGGTTATCAAAAACTACGACAACCTTTCCAGTCTCAAACACTCAAACCCGATATAAATACTTATGGGGATCGAACCTGTTTTTTTTTTCACAGCCGGCATCCAACCAAATCCGCCACGGAAGCTGTTTAACACCCGAAATTTTTACTACGTTAGAATCACTCACTTAAAGTCTCCTCTGTTCTTCTTAGTAACATCACAGTTAAGGCACATCTTGTCCAGAGGCCATTCGTTCTTTCGCGCAGTTTGCTGCATGATGGCAGTGAGGAAGGATTGCGGGTTAAAGAACCCTGCCAGCCACACCGCCGGTGGAAGCTGTAAAAGATAGTCTACGTTATGTTATGCCTTTTATATCGAAGTAGATATTACGAGTACAAAAAAGGGTAATGAGTAATTACTGTATAATTATGATTATCTTGTACATTTATCAGAATATTCTGACATGAGAGAATCATCTAGCCATCAGTTCATACCTCCTTTTTCTTGACAAAACAATATTTGATATTGTTAGTCCAGCACAAACAGTGCTAGGCTAGATACTAAATTAGTCTAAAACGGATTGTTCGTACCACATCACCCCACAAAATAAGTTATACAATTCCCAACAAAAATCTCATTGAATGTTTAATAAATGACTCACATTAAAGTCACCAGACCAATTCTCCAGCTCGACAAGACGCAGACATAGATCGGAGAACCACGCCGCGAGACCCAGTAGACTGGGGTACGCCAGCTTGGTCCACGAGTCGGGCACTTTGTCCATGAACAGAGACTCCATCAGCTTCTCCATGTCACTGCTGATGGTCAACTCGCCCTGGAATAAATTAATGATGTTGGTCCCGTAATTAATATTTATAACGTGATAATATATAAATAATACCGCATAAATGTCGTGGTTAGATCGTGAGATTGCTGAATGCCCAATGCTCCTTCTCTCTTCCAATCCTTTAGGCCCTGCGCAGACGACAGACTATCCGTGACGCACTTTTTAGTCTGTGAAAATAGAACCTATGCAATTATACGCAGTAACGCACACGACGCGCAAAAAGTCCGGCGCACAAAAAATCCGTGTAATTCGGGCAGACCGCACCGCGCCGCGGCGCGCCGCTCCGCACAAAAAGTGTGTGAAAAAAATTGAACGTTTGCTTCAACACGCGCTAACGCAGACGGCGCACTCTTTAGTCGGCAATCTGCATTTGCTAGGGGTGGGTGGACGTAACGCACGCGATCTATTATCATGGCGCCAGAGGTCGATGTAACTATGTTAATTCAAGAAATACAAAACAGACCAGCAATTTATGATACTTCTAAGGCAGAATATCATGATATAAAAATAATCATGATTAATTAACCTAACCAAAATCATGATAAAATAAATAGCAACTCATCAAATGTAGGAACAGACATTTTATAAAATTTGAAAAAAATTGCCGGATGTTGTTTCAGAATTGAATGTTTAGTATGGAACTGTCACTTCAGTAATCTTTCCGAAAGTATAGGATGTACCCAAAATTCTCTATTTCTTCTTCTTTTTCTGTACTTCATGTACAAAATAATACTTCGCGATCTCTGCACGATTTCCATAGCGTCTACGTCCCTACAGCTCTGCCGACAAAATGATCGAAGATGTGCGTCGTGTGCGTTGAGTCTGTGAAAAATCCGCGACCGACTTTTTGCGCGCCATGCAGACTTTTTGTGCGCCGCAGACTCGATCGCACAAAAAGTGTGCCGTCTGCGCAGGGCCTTATCCTTACCACTCCCTTCGCGATTTGATGGGCCAGCAACACATCCATGATCAAAGCGTTATAAAAATTGCGCGTTCATGGGCGGCAGTAATCACTCACACATACTGACGTATAAAGTATCCACTCGCTATATAGCTTTTGGAAATAGAAATTCATGTAACAGACAATTCAAATGCAGGTTCTGAGGGACTACAATACCTTAAGACCAAGCTCACACTCCTTCAATGACCTTCGTATTTCTCCCATGAGCCGATTCATCCGTTCACATTCCTGCAAGGCTACGATGGTGTACGGAGTCAACTCCTCCACCTTGCCCATCAACTCAGTAAGGTTGAACGGCTCCGGTACTCTATCCAGGATATCTTCTAGCATGTATCGGACCTTGAAGAAATTGGATTATGTTATGTACGGTTATTGAATTAGGAGGATTATTTTTCCGACCCAAATATCGACCAATAGAATTGCACCATTCGACGTCACGTGGTACAACCTACATGGTATTATACTGATAATTTTTTGAAAATTTTCTCTGGTAGTTGCTATATATAAAAAACAAAACATGATCCAGTCAAATTAACCACACGTCAAACTGACAGGTTGAATTCAATTGTGAAAATTGGAGATTTTGCATGAAAATGAGTTTGAAATTAAAATTTGGGACGGAAAAATAATCCCCCGAATACCACACGAGCTTCAAAATTATCTGGCATTTCCCTCAAGGTTCTCTGCAAACAAATAAAGTCGTCAAGTTTTGACTCCTTCATTTGTTTGCAACGAACCTATCGGGAAATACCCGATAATTTTGAAGCTCTTGTGGTATTATAAGTGAATATTTGTCTATGCGGTGGTAATATTGTCTGAACAACATACTATTTCTTCCTTAGTAGCACCACCGCCCGCTTGTGCTCCAGAATCTCTGGGCTGCATTTCGAACACCACCTAAGCCGAGAAGAAGATTAGTACATTTTGTTTGTAAAATGAGTCTCTATTTTCCCAACACTTCTGCTTTCAAAAAAGTTTCATTCTATTCTAATATACCTGGAATCAATTAGTTACCTTGAACAATCTCTCAGATACCGTAGTCAAGTAACCGATTTCGGCATTAGGATGAAGTCCGTATAAGTAAGGAGTTTCATCTGGTAAGAAATCGTCGATATACTGATGGTAGCCGACGTAGTCAGAATTAGGTGGTGATATGAATCCTTGCGCCAATTGCAACTCGCCGTCCACCTGGACACAAAGCGTGTTGGTAAAGTACAGAGCGATTATGTTCCTACTGGTGACCTCCATTTGATATCATTTTTCAACTTCTCCTATATTTTGTGCCTTTTTAATTTATTAACAAATAAAATAGATTTCACGACTAGGCAAGTTGGGGTGCTTGATGCCAAAATATCAATGAAAGTTTTAGATTATAATATCTAACCTAAGTGATACTCAACCGTCACGTAAATAACGTGAACTTATGATCCAGCCCATGAGTACATACCATTGCAGGATACAGGAATCTTCTACATTCTAGAGTTCGATTGAGGAGGATTAGGCCAAAGTCCACTACGCAATTCTAGGGCGTATTGAGGGACAAGAGAACTTTAATAAAATGTAATTCCAAATACCTCAACTCGCAAAAATTTAAACAACAGTAACTATATTAAACAACAAGATCCTAATTTACAAACCAACTCCGGCTGCATATATTCCAGTAAGAAGGTCCTGCAGAGCCTTCTATCCCAGTCGTCGGTGATGTGGCCTCCGTACATGATCTCGCCGAACAGGTAGCGCAAGTCCTCCCAGGGGACGCGCGGGTTCGCCTCCAGGTAGTTGTACAGAACGTACACGCAAATCGTCAGATCGCCGAAATTGAAAGGATATACTCTGAGAAAAGGCAATGTTAGGAACTTAGAATTAGTTAAGTGCTAAGTAGGTATTATTACCTATGTACATAGGTAGGTAGTACTAGGTTACTTGGTTTAGCAAATTAACGTAAACGAGTTTATTACCTTAGATGTTACAAACCAATGAAAAATTTATGTATTCAGTATTAATGGTTTACTATACTCGTAAAATTAAAGTATTTTAAATAAGTGTTATGGAAATGTTGAATAGGTAAATTGACGTCATAAAGAAAGCTTAGGAAAGTTTTCGGACATTGCCTAAAATTCTACTTTTAAGGGTCCTTATAATTAGTGTATTAACTCTCGATTAGTTAATGAATTAATAAAATTAAAATAGATTTACGTCACCATACATAAGCCCAGACAATATTGTAATGCATACTGCATAGGTAGTAAGCAGAAACCTATATTTCATAGAGTGACGACATTATGCATTTCACCTGTTCCATCCTTGAGGGCCGAACTTGCGCCGCTCGGCAACCACAGCATGGAAATAACAGAGCGCGAACAATATCGCTTTAAATTCCGCCTCCTTGCTGCACATCTCCAGAGTCTCCTGACTGAAGTTATCCAGACTCTACAAGCAACGATTTAGTTTGTCGTGGTCGTTAGGTGAAGGAAGTCAACTGTTGAACATACGAGTATAGACATAGGTCTCCCTAAAATATTTTCACGGCGACCTTGTAGGCTGTGGAAAGTAGTACATTATCTACTGTTACGTCATGGAACGGGAAAGCTAATAGAGTCGACGACGGTCACATAGAGTTTAAATTTAAATCAGATGGTTGTTGATGTGGATTGCACTCAAAAACTATCTGCACCCTAGCGAAGCCGGATCCGACTAGGATGAGTAGGAATATAAATAAATACAAAGTTGAGATCACTGTGTAAGCAATACAATATATTTAAGTACTTATCTCCTGAAATTCCAGTACGTTCTTCGAATACAATGACGTGGTTCCGCCATATAATAAAGTTATTGTCCTCATTGTGATTGTTCAAGTAATTAACATTGCAAACATGAAAATGTTTCATAAAAGTAAGTGAAGGTCTATGGAAGACACAAAATAAATCACCTTATGCAAATTGGCCCACATGCCGATCGGCGGCTCGTTGGTTATCTTGATGGCCGACTCCAGAATACCTTGTGGTATGATGTGGTATGCGGGATCACCGGCCGGCTCGGCGCTCAAGAACAATCTATATCGGAAAAAAATAATTCATTCACGTAAACATTATTTCTTTGTCATGAATTTTAGCTAGTGTGTTTATTTTTGTATTGGCCCCGATAACAATCACTATAATATAATGGAAATCCCCTAATATTTACGCATTCTAGCAAAGTGGCTTTTTAGATCAGCCTGTATACATTCTGTTTTAAGCAAATTGGCGTGGCAACGTGGTGGTGGTGGTAGTCGTTTTACAGCACCGGAATAAAAAATGTACATTAGATCTCAGGTGTTAACTTGCCAGTGTAGACTTCGGTAACTACTGACTTGACTGAGATGGTGTATTTTTCCTTCCTATAAAAGCCAATATAACGTTTTTTGTAGTTGCAAGTATGTATTTCGTTGAAATCTCGTCAATCGTGCCAGCTTACCACTTGGAGGCTAGTCCCCCTACTCAGTAATATGACATCAATTTTTGACTACACATACCTATTCAGATAATTTATTCGAATGCAAATAGGGAAAGAACGAATGTGTTGTTTTTTAATATCGTAACAAGTTGTAATTATTATTATATTTTACCTATATTCAGGCAGTGGATTCTCAAACGTCTCTTCCATTTTCTTCTCAAGCGTGGCCAGCCACTTGGCGACCAAGTGTATGTTCTGCAAGATGACCCAGTCGCCGTTGACGGAGGCGATGCCCATGGCTTCCTCCGCAACTACTTCCTGGCCCTGACCCAATGATACGATGTGGAAGTTCTTCTTGTCGGTCGAGAAGCCCAGCTTGCGCCCTAGTTTTTCTAGATCCTGATATATTGATGATAAATGATAGAACAATAACGTAAACTCGTCACAATCAAAACGTAAGTTGATCATGTTTCAAGTTCAGGTCATTTATGGCCTGATACCATTACCATCAAATGCAGTAGTCTGATATAATTGTATTGACCGTTCAGAGATGATGTAACGAGACCAATAACAGTACAGTTATCACGCATAAAACCCATCATAGCCACTTTGTCGGGTCTAAAAAGTATCTCAATCAGAGACACAAAGTCTGTAATTCTATTGATCAATCTAGACTGCATAGTAATAAAGTAATCTAAAATTATTGTTTATTTCATTAATCTTATGATTGAACCCGTGGGTTAACCCAAGAACAATAACCCGTAAGATATCAACTTAAATTTCTAGGTACGGCATTGCGTTTTTGTTTGTTAATCATGTTTTCCTCAATTTGTACTGTATTCTGGAAAAGTTGACATCAGACAATAGGTATGACTTTACGTCCTCAAGCCATGTCCATACTGTCATAAAAAACTATATAATACTGGAACCTTACTTTTGATATAATATGTTAATAGTGACAAAACCAAAGGAAGCTTTCGATTCATCTGTTTCTAGCAATAAAATCTAAGCAATACTGCGGTACAAATTTTCAATGACAATTAGTATGGGAAAGATAAAATCAGAAATAGAACCATACGAATTTGGTTCGGAAAAATTATAGACCTGTCTAGGCTGTTTGATTCTGCTAAATAGACTGTGTACATTAATGGACAGAACAATTAAAAGTGCAAACACGACATATTCCTTCACGATATTGGCTGGCACTGCCGTGGGCCCAATTAATATAAGGCTAGGAGCTGCATGCAATCGTATGATTAGCGCATTTCAAATGTTATTAACCTGCTACGTAAAATGCGATATTAATTAAACTCATATCAAAATGGATCATTAATATTGTTTTTATTTGTATATTTCTTATTAGAATAGCTGCACGTAAGCTGTCAACTATAAGGTCTTTGTTATTCATTTTATGTACTATTCACTGCTTAATAAAGGTTCGTTTGCAACGTATGTAGTGAAATCGTTGACGAATTCAATATAGGTAACTATGTTTTAGTATCGTTATTTATATTTAAAGTATGCCGGTATCGGAATAATTTTGCTGCCACATCTTTGTTAGTGAGTGAATTTGCTGAAAGTTTATCATTATTTATTTTTACCCTCTTTCAATCTATTAAGTCTATAAAGACACTGAGGACAACCAAGAAGTAGCTCCCAATACCCAAATAGATTTTTTCTAATTCGAAACAATACAATCATACTTTACAAATAGCTACAAATATCTTACCTTCAGAGGATCTACACCAGGCGACAATATGAAGAACATAGCAGTAGTGGCGTTGCTCTCCTGATATGACTTCTCCAGCGGAGGAGTTCGTGCTTCAACGTACTTCGTTCCCAGATTTTCTTCACAAAATGCGCTAAATGATATTCGCAATTTTATTATTTTCTCTTACACGTAAATAATGACTAGAACAAATATATGAGATATAATTTTTAAAGCGTTTTGTATTTAGACTTCTCATTTCCATATATCTTTGTACGCATCACATATCGCACCCCCGGTGCAACAATGTCACTTTTGCAAAAATGCAACTTTTCAGGAAAAACATTTGAAACTTTAACATCGTATAAAAATATGATATTTCAAGACATAGACAAGTTGAATAGCTTCTATCACAATACCAACTTTAATTTACCATCAAAAAAATTATGACCACGTAATATTCTAAAAAATATAAGATTATTTTTTTATACCTTCCAGCCTTGCAATTTTTGCATAAGTGACATATGTCTTTGCTAGTTGTATTATAAATGGATTTGTTTTTAAACTTTTTTCAATACAACCAAACTAGATCTTAGAAGGCATTGGCGCTAAAGGTCGGAACCTACTTGGAAGCATAGGACATTCGGTCGGGCCGTAACGCTCTCATTATGCAAAGCCTTTGCAGTGAAGTCTTGTTCTTCCACTCTCCCGGCAACTTGTCTCTCTCAGGCGCTTCGCCATCTGAATACTTTTGCCACCTGTTGATAATAATATGTAATAAGTGATTTTTAGTCTCGAAAACCTTAATGTAGACCCGTGATTTTATGGAAAGAGAAAAAAAAACGAAAATATGTACATGTCAAAAATTATGAAAGCAACTAAAAATAACTAAAGTGCATCGGTTATGTACCTAATTTACACGTTACATAATTTTATTATTTATAAAAGTGACAATTCAATTATGTATCGTCACCCCAAAGTTAATGTGCGCTGCATCGGAGTTCCATTGCTGGGTTCGAATCCGATATCACGAACCGGCGCTAGATGGCGCAACCGGGCGTCGCATAGACAACTTTTCGACAACCGAAAAACCACCGACCAATAGGGAGGTTCTAGTGTGACCAACGAGCAGGTCACAAAACCGTTGCCTTGGAAAAAACCCAGCACTCGTTTTTGAATCGTGGAAGTACTTGGTTAAAAAACTCCGCTGTTGCGCAACCTCGTAACCAAAACCTATACCCGATATATTCCCATTTAACGTGTTCCCTCGAGAGTATTGCTGCTGGAGTTGCCTGGTCTGCGAGAGCTGGTGAAGCCGGAAGCCTCGGTAAGTGGTAGACGATAAGCACTCAGTTTTGGAATTAACCGTTTTTTCTGCAGCGCACATTACTGTCGAAATCCTGTTGGGGACCTCCCCCTCGGCAGCTGAAAAGCTCAGCTGAACACCGTGTCCAGCCTCCTTGCTGGTACATGTTTTGGTGCCGAAACCCGGGAACATATGAATTAATCGTTTAAAGTAATCCTTTATGTCCTAATTACCCTAATCAGTTTCGCATTTCTCGTATACGGTCCAGTGTGTTTTATTGAATACCTATTGAGTTTTTAAATATCATTTCTATTTGTCCATTTTGCTATTAGTTGTTAAAAAATAAAAAATACAAAATTCCGTTACGCGAGTGGTACACATAGCCAATCAGCTGATAATTCAAATAACGACCAGTGCGTAACGTTAATTCTATAGCAACACACTTCTCAATTTACTATCGGTGTCTGCTGTGTTTTTAAACGTTTAACGTTGCTATCTGATTCATTATCGCGCGTCAGCTGATTACCTCCATAATCTGACCTCTCCATCGGGTTTTGAATTTCGTTACCAACAGTTATCATGAGTTATTCAAAACGAAAACTAAGTATCGCAAAGAAATCCCGTTCTAAGGATACGTGGGAATATACAACCGAAAATTTACCATCTTTGCGTAGAAAGCGTACACTAGCATATAACCGCTTGACCAAGACCCACGAAATCGCCGCCCTTACCCTTAACGATCCTTCCCAAATCGAATTATTTTTATCTTACCATCAGGAGGTAAAAAAAATCGCGGCTACCTTCGAAGAAGCACATTTAATTATTCTGGATTTGGCCGACGATCCGGAGGAAGACGAACTCATGTGCAAACGTTTCGACGAAATGTATAATGAGATTATTCGAATTCACCGATCAATCACAAAACCCGTCTCACATGCACCCGAATCTTCCCTTGACTACACAAATTCACACTGTGTTAACTCACACGTAAAGTTACCTAAGATAACGCTCCCGTCCTTCTCCGGCAATATAAAGGAATGGCCTAAATTCATTTCTACGTATGATAACCTAATTCATAATACACGTATGAGTGACACCGATAAGTTTAACTATTTAATGTCAACATTACAAGGCGACGCGTTAGCACTCATCCGCACATTCCCGGCCACAGGTGATCACTATTCCGATGCATATAATAAATTGGTTACAAGATACGAAAACAAACGAGACCTCGCATTCACTTGTTGGCGCGATATATTAAACGCAAGCTTCATGTTAAAGAACCCACACGATTTCCGCCGTTCCCTTGATATGTTTGACGAAAATTTAACCATTTTGAGACGTTTAAACCTACCGGTAGACCAATGGGATTTCGTATTGTCATATCACATTTTGTCAAAGATAGACCCAAAACTACGTCGAGAGTTCGAAGAAAGACAGTCTACCATTAAGCTGCCGAGTTACACGGATTTGCAATCGTTTCTATATTTAAAGTGTGAAGCTTTAATTAGAGATACACATTTCACTGAATCCGGACCATCAACTAGCACTTCCACATGGAATAGGGAACAACACATAAAGTCGAATCTAGACTTCCGAGCCAACAAACCGAAAATGGGTCATGCCTTAGTAGCTGCGCAGGACTGCACTCATGAGGCGGCGGTAAGCGGAACGTACATCGCGCCCCACTCGACGCAACTGACTCCGCCTACAACTAGCAAACCGGTTATCAAATGCGCCTATTGTTCAGACGGACATTCAATAACAAGTTGTAAATCATTTTTGCAAAACACTGTAGATGAACGAATTAATATAGCGCGTAATAATAAGTGGTGCTTTAATTGCTTAAGGGCATCACATACAATCAGAGACTGTAAATCAATGTTCTCGTGCCAGAGATGTAAACATAGACATCACACACTTTTACATCAAGACTTAGCAACGTCGCCCGAGTCGACAGCGCATACTACACTAATTACGCGACACGACTTAGCTTGTACTAGCCCTACTGTGCTGCTCGCCACGGCTATAGTATACGTGTGGGATGCTTTCGGGCGCTCGTTAGCTTTCCGCGCCGTTTTTGACACTGGCAGTCAAAACAATTTTATAACTCAACAAGCTGCCGATCGACTTTGTTTCTCATCTCGACCGGCACTAGTCAATGTTACTGGCTTAGGAGGTGCCGAAGCATCAATTAATGGTGTAGTGCGATGTAAGTTGGGGACGTCTTCTAAAACCTTATTCGACTTAGATATGTTAGTCATCCCCAGGATATGCAGCGACCAACCCATAGCAAAATTGAGCACACACGGTTGGTCGAATATTAAATCTTTGCAATTGGCCGACCCTGGTTTCGATATTCCCGGTCCCATCGACATTCTGTTAGGTGCAGACATATTTGCGGAATCTTTATTGAATGAAAAGATCAGGGGTCAAGGATCTCAACCTCCCGCACTGAGATCTGTGTTCGGTTGGCTTTTACTGGGGAAGACGTCCATAGTCCATAGTTCCTTACTCGGGATTAACGCAACTACGGATAGTGGGCAGTTGGCCAGTGTAGTTCAAAGATTTTGGGATATAGACAACGTTCCACAGGCGTCCACTTTTACGCCCCAAGAGCAGCTTTGTGAATACAAATACGCATCGGAGCATACCCGGGACCCGACGGGTCGCTATATCGTGACTCTGCCATTCAAGGACAAGTCGGTTCCTGTGTTTTACGGATCACGTGACATTGCCTTGCGGAGATTCTTCGCAATCGAACGACGCTTGTCTCGGGACTTACAATTACGAACGCAATACGTGGACTTCATGAATGACTACTTGGACAGCGGCCATATGTCATTGGTACCAAGCACAAAATTGGGAAACGGACGATATTACATCCCACATCACGGTGTTCTAAGACCAGAAAGTACAACCACGAAATTACGAGTAGTGTTTGATGCCTCGGCAAAAGATTACAACGGCAAGAGCTTAAACGATACTCTACTAACGGGTCCTAAACTACACAATGATATTTTTTCGATTCTTTTGCGTTTTCGGGAGAACAAGGTTGTTTTTATGGCGGATGTACGGCAAATGTATAGGCAAGTTCTAGTTACCGAGACTCAGCGGGACTTTCAGCGTGTTTTGTGGAGATCAAGTCCGACAGAACCTATTAAAGAGTACAATTTAAACACTGTCACCTACGGAACATCCGCAGCACCGTTTTTAGCTTGTCGTACGTTGCAACAGCTGGCGTATGATGAAGGTGACGCGTTTCCAATCGCAAAGCAAATTTTACTGTCCGACATTTATGTAGATGACGTAGTAACCGGGTGTAATTCGGTCTCGGAAGCCCATGAAGCCAAAGCACAAGTCATCAATCTCTTTTCTAAGGGGCATTTCTTTCTACGCAAATGGGCTAGTAACGTCCCAGATCTGCTTGACGACATTCCGGATCAACATAAGTTACTAAAAGATACGGTGAACTTTGACGAAACGCAGGATACAACGTTAAAGGTGCTTGGTTTACGATGGGAACCATTGCGCGACGCATTCGTTTTTGACGTAACACCCCTGCAACAGCCTTGCACTAAACGCAATATCTTAAGCGAATTGGCTAGGATTTTCGATCCACTGGGATTTCTTTCGCCTCTCACCATTCAAGCCAAATGTCTAATCCAAAAATTATGGATAGTCGGTACTCCGTGGGATGAGACCCCCCCACAGGATGTTATCGAGCACTGGGCCCAATATTTAGAACAATTGCCTCAACTTAAGCGCATTGAAATCCCACGTTGCGTCCACTTTAGAGCGAATCCGACATTCGAACTTCACGGCTTTTGTGACGCATCGGAACGGGCCTATGGAGCTGTAATTTACGTGCGTGTGGCCAATGCATCGGGTTCAGCTCGTACATTTCTACACTGCGCAAAGGCTCGCGTCGCTCCCATTAAGAAAATTTCGTTGCCTCGTCTCGAGTTGTGTGCGGCGGTCCTTCTCATTCAGTTACTGGCAAGTGTCAAATCGGTGTTTAGACCTCCCTTACAAGGATTATACTTATGGTCAGATTCTATGATTGTTTTATCTTGGTTACGATCGCACTCTTCACGTTGGGTCACGTTTGTGGCGAATCGAGTAAGCCTAATTCAGGACAGCGTACCGACCGAATCATGGCGGCATGTACCGACAAACGACAACCCCGCCGACATCTGTTCACGGGGACTTATGCCAGTTAAACTCCTCGACAATAGATTATGGTGGGCGAGCCCCAGCTGGTTATCGCAAGCGCCCGAAACTTGGCCACCTAATCTAGTGGAACCAAAAACGCAGGAGGAAGATATTATCCAATCAGAACAACGACCCCAATCTGCGTTAGTGACGGAGACGATGACGGAGCCTCTTGGGTGGATCGATGCCCTATTTTTAAAGTTTTCTTCCTTAGATAAAATTATAAATATTATTGGGTATGTGCGTAGGTTCATGAACAATACGCGTCAAGCATCCTCCCGCTTTGAGCGCATTACGTTGACGGACGGTGAACGACATGAGGCTTTATACGTCGCGGTAAGGTTTTATCAAGAGAAATTCTTTCATAATGACATAGACAAGCTAAAAAATCATCAAGCATTAGCCAAATGGTTGCGGAAACTCACCCCATTTATGGATAGCAAAGGTATCCTCAGGGTGGGCGGTAGAATATCTCGGAGTGGTTTAGAACATGACCACAAGCATCCCGCGTTGTTACCTACTCGGTGCCCGCTCACTACTTACTACATTACGTGGGTGCATCGCAAACACTGTCACACCGGTATTAACACTACACATTACCTAATATTACAGCAATTTTGGATCGTAGCGGCGAAACGCGTTATCCGTCAACAATTATCCCAATGTGTACGTTGCTTTAAAACGCGTCCGCAACCGCTTCAACCCGTTATGAGTGATCTGCCATCATATCGAGTGAACCAAGTCAAGGCATTTTCGGTAGTCGGGGTTGATTTTGGCGGTCCCTTCCGGATTAAGCTGGGAAAACATCGTGGTGCCAAGTTGGATAAGGCTTATCTGTGTCTATTTGTGTGCCTGACTACAAAAGCAGTCCATCTCGAAGTAGCTTCTAACTTATCCACCGACGCCTTCGTAGCTGCGTTGAGGAGATTTGTGGCGCGTAGGGGGAGATGTTCTATCATCCATGCAGACTGTGGTACTAATTTTGTAGGTGCAAAAACTCAATTGTGTAGGTTGATGGACCTAGCCGCACAGACAGAACGCATCGAGTTTAAATTCAACCCACCCTCGGCGCCACACTTCGGCGGGGTGTGGGAAATCCAAATAAAGGCCGCAAAAAGTCATATGCATCGCATTGTAGGAGATCAGGTTCTAACATTTGAGGAGCGTAGCACACTTTTCACCCAAATTGAAGCAGTCCTCAATTCGCGACCATTGTGCCCCATTAGTTCCGATCCAAACGATTTAAATGTTCTGACACCGGGTCATTTCTTAACACTAGAACCCTTAACCAGCGTACCAGAACATGATTTTACAGCTACCAATCTAAACCGTTTGAACCGTTGGCAACTTCTACAAGCCTTTCAACAGCATTTCTGGATACGATGGCGGAACGAATATCTCCACTCCTTAACGCAAAGAGCAAAATGGACAAAAGACAGTAAACCATTGCCTTTAAATTCTATTGTAATCATCAAGGATGACAATCGAACACCATTACAATGGTCTGTAGGTCGGGTAGTCAATGTGCATCCTGGTCCGGATGGAGTTATAAGATGCGCATCGGTACGGATAGCGAACCATCATATCATCACTCGCCCACTGGTGAAGCTTTGTCCTCTACCCATCAGTGCAGAACAAGCTTCACCAGTCGTTAACTGTTAAAGATTTCAACGCGAAACATCATTCAGTCTATCATCAACCCTTTATATTTTCTCTCTTTATTTTTCCTATATTTTTATTTTTCTATTTTTTTTATTTTTTATTGTAAGTAAAATACCTTCATATTTTGGTGGGCGGTATGTATCGTCACCCCAAAGTTAATGTGCGCTGCATCGGAGTTCCATTGCTGGGTTCGAATCCGATATCACGAACCGGCGCTAGATGGCGCAACCGGGCGTCGCATAGACAACTTTTCGACAACCGAAAAACCACCGACCAATAGGGAGGTTCTAGTGTGACCAACGAGCAGGTCACAAAACCGTTGCCTTGGAAAAAACCCAGCACTCGTTTTTGAATCGTGGAAGTACTTGGTTAAAAAACTCCGCTGTTGCGCAACCTCGTAACCAAAACCTATACCCGATATATTCCCATTTAACGTGTTCCCTCGAGAGTATTGCTGCTGGAGTTGCCTGGTCTGCGAGAGCTGGTGAAGCCGGAAGCCTCGGTAAGTGGTAGACGATAAGCACTCAGTTTTGGAATTAACCGTTTTTTCTGCAGCGCACATTACTGTCGAAATCCTGTTGGGGACCTCCCCCTCGGCAGCTGAAAAGCTCAGCTGAACACCGTGTCCAGCCTCCTTGCTGGTACAATTAATTTAAAGAAGATGAAATATCAAACAAATATGCATACATGTATGTATCATTCATACACTTACGCCTTTTTCTTACAAGGTTTAGGTAGAGGTGTTACTGAAACATCCACATTCCACCGCGTATGTTCAGTGCCAAGGTTTTGCTTTCATACCGTAGTACAACTGCACCACCGAGACAGTCAAATAAATATGAAGTGCATTAAATCAATTGATTGAAAATATTATAGAAAACGTACATGATGAGGTGACGTCTAAGGTGAGGTCATATTAATATGATAAACACAAATACACTACAGTATGGATCTAGAATAAAATTTAAATCAAGGCAGAAGTAACGATAACGAATATTTAAACAAACTAATAGACACACTCTTATTCAATCGCACGCGACATCCTCCCGTAATACATGGGCAGGTTGTAATACTACATTTTCAAATGAGATTAAAACGTGAACCTCTTAGAGGCCCCTTCAATATCCTTGTCAAGGTTTTCGAAGGCGTCCATCTTAGAGAGCGCTATAATGCCGCCGAATGAGTTGTTGGAGAGCCACGGGTACGGAGACACCTCGGGCGCCACCGCATACTTCAGAAGGAAGTCCAACTCCCGTGGCTCTAACTTGCCATCCGCTTGCAATATCTAAAATGTATTTCCTTGATACATCTACAATGTCTATTTCTCCTGCCCAAAAGCAGTGTAAATGCTCTGTTGTGTTGTGGCTTAAAGGACGTTGTAGCCAGAGTAAATTGTGAGATCCAACATCTTATGTCTCTGAATGCCAAGTATTGATATGCTATTCATGGTGCTTTAAATTTTGCTACCGTCCATGAGCGGTCATATCACTAGTCATAAGGTGAATGGCATGCTCGCCATCAAAACAACGAACTGAGTTATGGATGTTAATACTACTTTTTTGTTTATTTCTAGGCTAGTACTTTACGGTAGAACTCAGATGTTCCAAAATTAAAATATATAACTTCACGAATATATTCTGTAACGGCAATTTGTTACAGTTCTTGTATATCAATTTTAGATCATTACCTACCTGCTAAGTGATTAAGCTAAGCGTATACCTGCAAAGTAACCAAAAACAGGAACACCAGTTTATCCCTCTCAAACAATCCTCTGCTCGTGTAAACAAATACTGAGAAAGTGATGCTGTCAAGCAAATTCCTGACTCTTCCCTCTAAATCATCAGCTGGGTCCGCGCGAGCCAACGCGTCCTTGAACACCACGCTGTACGCCTTCAGAGAGAACTGGTACATCGGATTGATCTTGTAAAGATCGTTCAAGATGAAGTAGAGGAGAGATGCTCGAGCGGCTGCGCGTCTGTTGGACACATCAGAACCAAAATCGAACTAAATGGTAACTAAAAGATTAGCTTTCAACGAAGACGAAATATATTCAGTAGTTGAGACGTAGAATTTTGTAGACTATGGGATGTAAATTAATTCTTGTGTGAAATACAAGTATAATCACTACAATTTTATGTTTCCAAAGAACAATAAGATAGGTGTCGAGAAGTATTGATAGATTTGTACTCAGAATATAATGTTAACACCGATAAGGCCCAATATTATATACATTACCTGTATCTTTCACGAGCTTCATCAATTTTAACAGCAGTGACCTTGCCTTCCTCAACTTTTATTTCAATATCAGCAGCGGTTTTCTTAGTGGTCTCTAAGTTGATGACCAGCGCAGAATCACTCAAAATGTCAGGACCGGCTGTAGCTAATCTCTTCAGCAAGTCATCTTCTAGCGTCTTGAGTGTGATCTTGAAATCGTTCTGTTGTTTTGTTAGTCCTGCTCGTAAGCTTTCCAAGTCTGGTCGTTCGGCTTTTACTACTTCACCTAACAACTGTTCTTCTAGACTGAAATTCAAACACGTATTACAAGAATAGTTATTAGGTAGGCACTTTATACGTGCCTGTCACCATACAGCCGTTTTATAAACAATGACGAGCATTAAAAGATTTTAACCAATTACGTCTGAGTAAGAAGAAATTTTTTGATTGATTTGAAATTTTTCTAATGTAACTAACTATTTTTAGGTGATATGATGAGAAATATATAAGACAGCAATAGTACCCGTCTCGTGTTACGGTGAAGTTGATGAGCGTGCACTGAGCCTGCATCTCAGGCTGGTAATGTGGATTCGCTAACTTAGTCTGGATTACAAGGCGGAAATTCGGATGGTAATCTATTTCTCTGTCTCCGATCTGGAAAAGTGTATTAGTCATTCACAACCAATAAAAAAAAAACATACAATCACACCATCATTCATCATTGTAGCACTGAATATTTCAACGGAGAAATAATAATGTTTCATTGACATTTAATTTATCGTTGGCTAATACGAACATAGAACAAACAGACGAACCGATAGGCGACTGTATTTAAGAGTTCCGTTTTTCTCATTTTAGAGCGGCGCCCTAACCAATAAGTATTGTCCATCTTATCTGTTTTCATTATCTCCTAAAATACCTTGAGCACTTTTCCCTTGCGTATAAGCACTCGTCCAAGCAGGTTGTCCAGTACAGCATCAACGGTTTCTCCGATGTTCTCCAGCAGAACTACGTCGCCGTTGGTGACAGCACGCTCGATGCGGTCCAGGTAGTTCCGCTGCGTCAGACGAATCGTCACCAGGGCATCGCCGAACTTCGACTTTATCCACTTGATGCCCTGCCTAGTAAGAAAAGACAGCTAATAGCAAAATGTAGACATTTCTGCCTTTCCAATACGTGTCCTGTAAATCTTTGTTTTTATAGTGAAGTTATAAGCGAAGCGACATATAAAGTGACGCTTTGAAACAAAAAAAAAAGAATTTTCCAAATCGGTTCAGGTGTCTTCGAATAATCGATGAACATACACAAAAAATGGAATGCGACGAAATGGGAACCTCCTCAATTTTTTTGAAGTCGGTTAAAAATATGCATAATATCAATGCAGAATGAAACTTACAGCTGCGGATCGATCATGAGCGGCCATCGCGCAGAATTGGTTAATATTGTGGCGTTTTCCGTGCTCATTGAGTCTGTGGGTAAGCCCTCGTTGTTCCAACACGCCACTTGCGCGTCGTCAGTCAACATCGATAGCGGTTCTAGGCCTTCGGTCGTGTCGATTTTAGGCTGCAAGACCATTGAGTAAGTACTTAAAATATTCTCGCAGCTTTTATGGAAATACTACTGTGTCCAAAAAATAAGGTGACTTTTGAATTTAACCTGCGCGCATCGAATGATTTGGAGAATTATAATTTTTTTTAGTTTGGTAGTACTGTCAGTGACATCCATGTCAAATTACATGTCAAAATATTCATTAGTGTTTGAGATACGCGTCATTTTGTGAGCTGCTAAAAGTGAGTTTTTCGTTTTTTACGATGTCGAAATTTGTTGAGTAAAGAATTTGCATGAAATTTTGTTTGCGGAGTCAATTTTCTGCTGCGGATACGTTAAGAATGGTGCAGAAAGCCTTTCGTGATGAGGCTATGTCTAAAAAAAATGTTTACAAGTGGTATAGTGAGTTCAAGCCAGCCGTGAACGTGTCCAAGACGAAGAGCATACTGGGCGACCATCAACCTCAACCGACGAAGCTCACGTCCAACAAATCAAAGATTTATTGTTGAAAAACCGTCGATTAACGATTAGAGACCTTGCTGATGAGGTTGGCATATCGAAAGGCTCGGTCAATACCATTTTAAAGGATGTTTGGGCCTCAAGCGCGTCACATCTCGACTGGTACCGAAAACCACGATAATGCACCGTCCCATACTGCACTAGTAATTCGTGATAATTTCGCCAAAAACTCAACCCATATGTTCCGCAACCCCTGTATTCATCTGATCTAGTGCCGTGCGACTTCTGCCTGTTCAGCAGGCTCAAAAGACCGCTCCGGGGACACCATTTTGATATGATAGAGGAGATTCAAGCCGCAGCGAAGACGGGACTGAAGGCCATCCCGGAAAGTGGCTACAATCAGTGTTTCGAATGTTGGAAAATCCGTTGGCATAAGTGCATTGCATCGGGAGAGGATTACTTTGAAGGGGATTAAATTGATTTGGAAGAATAAATAAAGAATTATCAAAATAAATACAATGTCACCTTATTTTTTGGACACAGTATTATATATTCTGTGGCTGTTTATTGACATAATAAAAAATATCCATACCAAAATAAACAGAATCCTAATAAGTTTTGATTATAAAAGTTATTACTTAATAACATATATGGGCGATAAGACCGCCAACTGTACTCTTTATTTTTATTTGTTAAATATTGTAATATTTTGTTCTTTTGTGTGCAGTAAAGAATAAATAAATAAATATTATGAGGGTCTCTACTACTCTACATAAGGGTTAGGAAAAAAATACCCTGAAACTTCGCGAATGCCACCGAGATTAAAGCCGGAAACATACTACTGAAACTCCATGCGACTACACCCGAATCGACACGTGTTGAATTAAATCAAATCGTAGTATTTTCTAAAACCAGAACCCACGCGAACACGCGATGTTACGTTGTGTGGCGCTTCAGAAGCACGTTTCCGGCCTAATTGTTAGTGGATGAAGAGTTATCAAGATTTAGCACTATTCGCAGTATACCTCTCGATACAGATGTAAATAAGAGCTAGCTAAATGATGTAGGTAGTCTCACATCTGTCTTGAGCAGTGTGGGTATCCAGTCGTCGTACATAAGCTGCTGCCGGTAGCGGCGCATGAAGCACCCCACGTAAGATACGAACGCCGTGATCAATAACACGTCACCGGGCAACATCACTCCAGACTCTTTCAAATTCACTACCGTCGCTGACCATCTAGAAGCAAACGGAATCAATAATCCTTTCAATAGAACTTAATGTGGATGTACACTTCACATCGACAATGTACAGAAGTATTGAGACGTTATTAACACGCAACTAGAATGAGCAACCGTATTCCTAAATCTTCCCATGAATACACATATGTTATGAATGGAATAAATTAATAATATTTAAACGAGACAGGACTTCAACATCTCAACTGAAGATATCAAACAATTCAGGCGGTAGTATAACTTTTCCAGTAAAGGTTTATGATTATACTAAGATACGGTAATATAACTATACCTGATTTTCTCTGAAGCTAAACCGTTCACCAGTCTATTAGCCAAATCAATAGTAGCATTCGTAGCGTCGGCCTCCGCCTGGCACTTCATCTTCTCATTGACGGCTTCTTGGAAAGCTTTCATCAAACCAGCCAGCTTCTCCTCTAGTTCCTGTTTACATAAGTTATACCTAGTTTGGTATTTTCCTATTACAACCTAAGATTTCACTGCAAATTGTTGCACCTGCTATTCATTAACAATCCAAACATCATAAGGCTATCTGCATGTCTGGCAGTTCTCCATAATAATTTCGAGAGTGTGAGGTCAGGCCAGTAGCCTAAAAGACTAGCTCTCAAAATGGTTAATACCATAAAACAATAAGCCAAATATTCGACATGGCTGATAATGTTACCACTTTTACGTTTTCTAATCAAAGTATAAAAAGTGTTGTGAACAAAATAACAAGTGGATAAAGACCATGATCTGATCAGTAAGGTAGGACAGTTTATCCCTGGCGGCTTGCAGCTCAGCGTTGGCCTGATTGAGAGCGCGCCGCTTGGGCTCCACCACCACGTACACGTCGTTGAACTTGCAGATGTTGATCACCCACGCGCACAGCCCGGCCGCCGCCGCAGACTTCGACATTATGAATTCCGCGTTGAACTCCGGGTTCTTGATGTACGGTTGCACTGCCTGGTGTACAAATGGGTGATCCTATTGGTATCAGTGCTACGGTTATATATGTTCCAGGTCATTCGTAAACACTACTGAATGTAACGGCTAACTGTTCGGAAACTAAATTTCAAAAGTAAGTATCTAATATTTTCGCGATTATAATGATTATACCAACGTCTATAACGTAAAGAATACAAACAATAAATTACCTTGATTACATCAGGGTGTATATTTTCTTTGTCGTAATACACCAAATCGTATAAGAATTGATCGACTTTCGCCATCATTAGCTGAAACCGAAGTTAGGTGTTTTTATTATACTGTTTTTTTTTTTTCCAATTGCCATACTTGTGCAATATTCGCAATTTTAGGTTTTTTCTAACCTTGCAAGCCTTCCAAGATCTGTCTTTAGGTATCTTTCCCTTCTTGGCGAAGAGCACGAGCACTGCGGCCGTGACGGTGACCACCGCGTCCGGCGGCGAGCCGAAGGCCTTCAGTTCAGTCAGATTGTTCTTATTTAGCGTATTCAAGGCTTCCTGTGCGGCGAGCAGCGCTGGCTCTGCCTTCGCTAAGTCATCCGCGCAGATCTTAGCCTTTATTGTCACGTCCTCCTCAATCACCTTTACTTTCTTCTCCTCCTCGGCGGCTGTCAGGATTTTAATCAGTAAACCGAAACTACCACTTCATCGTATTATTATATCTGTGGCTTACACTTGCGAGACTTTCTTTTTATTCACTTAATAGTAACAAATAACAACTAAATTACCAAAAGCTTTTTCCTTGGATACTTTTTCGCTCTCGGCGCCGACAACTTCAATCAATGCTTCAGCCGCTCTATTTTTCTCTTTCAGTATAATTTCTTGCTCTGCTAGTGTTACCTGATGATATTGATATAACAATGAAATCAAATGTAGGTTTTTAATGATATGTGCATACGCAACAACAATGATAGATGATGGGTTAATAATAAAAAGGAGCTAATGTAGTCTTCTTATCTTATCTTATCTTATCAGCCCATATACGTCCCACTGCAGGGCACGGGCCTACTCTACAATCGACAGTACGATTGAGAGTGGTTAGACCATATAGTCCACCACCCATCGCGGCAGTGCGTCCTGTCCTAGACCAGTGGCTGGGCAGGCGCCACGGTGAGATGACGTTCCGCCTGACACAGGTTTTGTCGGGGCATGGCTGTTTCGGCAGATACCTGTGGCGGGTGGCAAGAAGGGAAGAGTCCGCCGTGTGTCACCATTGTGACAACTGCCCGGAAGACACAGCCCAGCACACTCTCTCGGAGTGTTCAGCTTGGGAAGAGGAGCGCGCAGCTCTCCGAGCAGCCATCGGAGAGGACCTCTCACTCTCAGCCGTGATTCCTTCCATGGTTGAGAGTAGGAGGTCATGGCAGGCCATGCTTACCTTCTGTGAGATCATCATCTCACAGAAGGAGAGCGCGGGGCGGGATCGTGAGCGGAACGATCCCACCCGCCGCCGCCAACCGAGAAGGAGGCGCCGGGTGAATGACAATGGCTGACCCGGCGCCCCGCCCAGTGGTCAAGGGGCGCCAGAATTCCACCACGGTATCCCCTGCCTGTCGTAAGAGGCGACTAAAAGGGGTCATCGGGGTCGCTAAGCACACAGCGGGGGCTGTGTGCTCACGTCGGGAGTGACCCCGAGATGGGCGGCAGAACGTGTGGCCTCGTGTCTGTCGCGGACGCCCATCTCACCATGGGCGTCCGAAGTAGGGAAAGAGGGGGCATCTGCGCCCTCCCAACATGTGAGGAGCCATATTTGGCAGTGCGCCGGGTGACACGGCGAGTTAAATGGGCGCCATTCGCCTGTCCACATCGCCTGTCACCCATAACGCGCGTGATGGCCACCGAGAGGTTTTAGTCGGTATGCCGGCAAAAGATCTTTTTAGATCTCGGTAGGGACCCAGCCTGATAACAGGCTGGAAGGCCGGAGACCCCGACACGCCCCTTCCGATCTCCCCCGAGTGTCGGAAGGAAGGCTAAAGGAGCTTTACTCTCGTTAAAAAAAAAAAAAAAAAAATATAGTCCACCACGCTGGCCTAGTGCGGGTTGGCGGACTTACATACCATAGAAATTTTTATAAATCGCTATGGTATGCAGGTTTCCTCACGATGTTTTCCTTCACCGTTTTAGTGCGTGGTGATTGACTATCAATACACACATGACTCCGAAAAGTCAGAGGTGTGCCCTGGGATTCGAACCCGCGACCACCGTGAATATGTTGGCAGCCGCGTCTAGTCCGTTTACCAACAGGCCACCACGTACTTCGAAAGTAGTATTTTAAAAAAATACAGGTATATTATATACTACAGGCACTTTTATTAAATTCTTCCTTAACCTAGATTAACAGACATAAATTGACTTAGTCATATATATTTGCTTAGGCTAGGTAACAAGCGTATTGAGTTACTGCTGATGCTTAAACTAGGATAGTCCTGTACTATAAGCACCAGCTACCATCCATATGTCGCAAGGCCTAGTTGAAATGGGTGGTAACAGGTATTTTAGATTTGTAACATTTTAGAGTAATTTAAAGTAGTTATAATTAAAGACTAGGAATTCTACAGTTAATTAAACAAAACAAGGAAATAATACTAAGGTAATACAGATAATTGCCATTTGGGACACCACATTTAAGGCACATAAAATGCATGCACGCATGTTTTTCTGTGTGTGTGTCAGTAGTCTTATTTATGTGTGCGTGCATACATAATATGTGCGCATATGGGTGATGGTGTGTGAGTGTGTGTTTGTGTTATATGTATGTGTGTGTGCGTGTGTGTGCGTGTCTGTTTGTGTGTGTGTGTGTGCGTTCGTGTATATGTTAAGCTAGAGGATGTAGGAGATATTCTGTTTCTTCGTAACATTGGTGAAGAAGCCATGCACTGACTGTTTTCTTTAAATTATATTTAGCAGAGTATATATTAATATTCAGAATTCTATGTAATCTATTGTAGAGAAAAGGACCAAGGAAGCAAAAAAATCTGTGACTAAAGGATGTATTAAACGAAGTAGATTTTGCAATCAGTAAGTTACGGCGATTAGTTTTGTTGGTGCTAGATGGAGTTGTTACAGAATGTTGTAAAAGAATAGTATTTAGGATAAAAAGTTGACGGACAGTGAGCACTTGACAACATTCATAAAGATCTTTGGTGGGAAATAATAACGGTTTAAATGTGCTCACTTTTAGTAAGGCTCTTTGGGCACGTTCGATTATTATTAGGTGGTTTTTGGCAGCTCCACCCCAAGAAGTAATGCAATAGGTAAGTAAAGATTGACATAACGCCTGGTAAACTATTTTAAGAGTGGAGGCATCACCGACGTGTCGTAAATGTTTGAATACAAACATAAGTTTTCGTATTCTGCCTGATAGTAGTTTAATGTGGGGTCTGAATGAAAGATTGTTATCTATGAGTACTCCTAGGTATTTTATTTGTGTAGTTCTTTCTATGATGGAGTTTTTGCATTGGAATGAATTAGGGTCAGAGGAGTTCACAGTAATATTAAATCTGTTAGGGTCGGGCAGTTGTATGTTGCGAATGGTAAATATAATGTGTTTAGTTTTGTCTATATTTAATGTAAGTAAGTTTTGCGCTAGCCATGTGTATACTTTATCAAAACCAAGTTGAGCGGATTTGTAAACCTCATCCCATGTGCTGCCTGAGAAGTATAAGACCGTGTCGTCGGCGAAGGACAAGAGGTTTCCATCCGTCAAGTTGATTTGGCATAATTCGTTAATATAGACTAAGAAAAGACTAGGACCCAGAATACTACCCTGTGGTACGCCATAACTAATTGGGAGATCATCACTAACATGTCCATCAAGAGTAACACACTGCGATCGACCAGTCAAATAACTCTTAAATAATTTCAATTGGTCTCCTCTGACACCTAAATACTCCAGTTTATTCAGTAGTATGGGGATCGATACCGTGTCAAAAGCTTTTGCAAGGTCAAGAAAAATAGCGAGACATTTTTTTCCTGAATCTAAGTTTTTCACTAGATAATCAGTGAAATTATGCACAGCCTGCCCAGTAGATTTATTTTTCCTAAAACCGAATTGCTGGCTACTTAGTAAATTGTTACTTTCTAGATAACCAACAAGACGATTGTTGATTATACGTTCAAGTATTTTGGACATTACTGGTAGCACGGATATTGGACGATAATTGTTAACACGGTCTCGATCCCCATTTTTATAAATTGGATGTATGAGCCCTTTTTTGAAGGCTGATGGAAATACTCCCACTGATAGTGATAAATTACATATGTGCGTTATTGGGGGGACTAGTATATGTTTGAATGATTTTAAAAACATGGTGGATATACCCTCCCAACCTACTGCACTATCGTTTTTAAGGGATGTTAGAATACGTTCAACCTCATGTTCGTCAGTTGGAAGGAAAACAAGAGAATTTGAGAATTGTGCAGGTGTAGGACAATTTGGAAAGACTTGAGTGGGCTGCGCCTTTTGTATGTTTTCTGCTAGTCTTCTGCCAATATTAACAAAAAAGTGATTTATTGTATTAACGGATTCCTTAGGTGTTTCCTTATTTTTGAGAAGATCACGCGGGCTAGATTTACTTTTTTTAAGATATGCGATATCTTTAATTGCTTGCCACAACTTTTTATTATTCGATCCGGCTGCATTAAGTCTGTTTTTATCATATTCACTTTTCATTTTTTTCAGAATAGTATTGCAGAAATTACGGTATCGCTTATAGGATATACGCAGCATTTCATTTTTGGGGTCCTTTCTTAATTGTTTATGCAAGTTGTCTCTATGTCTTATGCATCGTAATAACCCTGGTGTGATCCACGGTTTAATTATTCTCTGGCGCCGAGCTAAGTATTTTACACTGGTGTTTTGTTCTATTAGACTACGTAGGATACTATATAATTTATTTGTGGCTAAATCTGGGTCTGCTTCACTGTATATTGAGGAAAAATCTACATTGATCATATTTTTGTGAAGATTGTCATAGTCTATTTGTGTACGTAATTTTACGGGAGCTCTGGGCTTTTTTATTTTAAGTGATAAAAATGCTGCATAGTGATCCGTAACTGTAGAGGTAATTATAAGTGTATTTGCTGGATTTTGGGACTTAATAATAATGTGGTCTAGGCATGTAGCATTATGTGTAGGCAGAGTGTGTGATGGAAGAAAGCCGTTTGCAGCTAGCATATTAAGATAGTCCTCTGCACGTGGGTCTTTGTTATCTGGGTGAATATCAATATTTATATCTCCTATTATGATGACCGTTTTAAATACTGATAGACTCTGGAGTGTATTACTGATGGTTTGCATAAAATTATCCACGTTATTAAATGCATGCGGACGATATATCCCTAACACAGCTATATCCACTCCTATTTTGATGAGAAGACAACTTGCGTCTATAATGTCCGGTTCAGAGACGGATACACCTTGGAGGTTAGTATTGATATATGCAACAACTCCATCGTTTTGATTGACTGGATTTGTTGAAGTGAAAAATTCATAGTCATCTAGGGGTGGTATTTGTGGGTTTTGTTTGAGTCTACACTCCGTGAGTATAATTAGATCGCAATGCAGTTTTATTCGTTGTAACAGTAGAGTGAAATCAGTTATATTTGCCGAAATACTACGGATATTTTGCGTGATTATATTAAAATTAGAAGAGTGGATTGGTACAAAGTCAATACATTTATCTGGTTCGCAAGTTGTAGACGTGGAAAGCGACGTGGAGTCCATGTCATTCAGCAACTCGTTTATAATATTGAATTTTGTATTTTAAAATTGGTGTGTTCTATGGTACGACATTTTGGTAAGTAATATAATATGTAATTACAATCGCAATCGCACTAATTTGTTGATCACGTACCTTCAGTACAGCGACATCGGCGGCACACGAAGCCAGCTTCTCCAAGCCATTTTCCAACCTTACAATCATCATCTTCAGATTTGAGGTCTTTTCGTTCAACAGTTTCGTGTATAACGCTATCTGCTCTAAGAAGGTTTTGGGCGTGGTGTAATTGTACCGGCGCTCGTTTTGGAAGTACACCGCGGACATCTGGTTCACGCTCTGATGCACGTGGGACATGAAGTTTGACACGGGCTCCACTAGATGCGGCTGAAAACAAATACTCATTGTGGTTGTATCCTAATTTTTCTTCTATTCAGGCCTCTTTTACATTAGACGATAGGTCTTCATATAGGTGGGAGAAATTTCATTTCTCCTTTTGTACATTTTGAAATACATTCTTGGGCTTCGATGTCAGTCCAAAACTAAGTTAAAATAGATAATAAATAATCAGTCTTGGCTTAGAAACTGTCCACTAACGTTAGGCTATTAACAAATT
This sequence comes from Hyles euphorbiae, assembly GCA_023078785.2. NCBI lineage: Eukaryota > Metazoa > Arthropoda > Insecta > Lepidoptera > Sphingidae > Hyles > Hyles euphorbiae. The sequence goes on from CM041053.1 coordinate 6,641,585, forward strand.
TGAATAGTTTCGATTACCGGTAGAGACTCGACTTCAGCGATGAATCTCTTGGAGACGGAGCGCAGGGCCTCGCGCGGCCACTCGTGGAACCAGTTGATGGCCGTGCAGTTCACTATCGAGGGGAACTTGCGAGCCCTCACGCGCAGTGTGGCACCCACGGGTGAAAAGCAAAGAACAACCTTACGATACAAATAATAAGAACACTTAATAAATTACGCAATTGAGATACGGTATTGTTCTTTTTTTATAGTTTTGGTATAATTTGCAACCTTATCTAATATGCAATAAAGAATTGTATAAATATTTGTCAGTTATTTTTACTGTTATTTCAAATAATAATTAGTAAATATCTCGCCCTCATACCTCCTACAGCAAATTCAGAGGCCTGATATGAAATAATCACATTCCGCATGTCAAATGTAGAACACATTGTTATAATGACGTACCTTCAGCATTGACCTAACACGGTTGATAAAGAATCTCCAACAATTCTCGCGAGTGTCAGGAAGGCCGGAAGCTTTAGTCTGCAGAAAATATATCACATAATGAAGAAAATTGCCATTTAGTCGAAACAAATTGCGATTTTATCAATTATAATCTTGATGATACTTTCAAAGAAAGCCAAAGGCGTATGCTTATGTAATTGAGTATATTTTTCCATGAATAAATACTCTTTCTATTTATTTACTACTTTTAATCACAGTTTATTTAAATCTACTCCTTTGCCACTAGGTTACCTATATTTTTAACCGGCTTCAAAAATAGGTGTTTCTCAATTCACCTGTTTTTTTTTCTATATGCATTACCTCTCCTCTAACACCGTTGATGATGTTTTCTATCTCGTCATCGGCCAGCAGCTCCGGTATCTCACCGGAAGCGAGCAGGTCGTTGATCAGCACCAGGAACCGCTCCTCGGCCACTTGGGCGTCAGTCATTAGGAACACGTTGCCCAGGTTCTTCAAACCGGCCTTGATGTACAATGCCGCTAAAACAAGCTTGGAAATTAGCGATAGCTGAACAAAACTTTTGAATAAGGTAATTATAAATTATTAACAGATTAACAGATCAAATTAAAAATTAAATTGAGTCTAGAAAACCTTTTTTACAATGAGAATATTTCGCTGTACCCCAATTGTAAATATCAGTATACAAATTACACTTAACAGATGAACTACCTAAGTCAACCTTCAAATCGTTGATGCTGTACCCCTTTCGCAGTTGCAGCTGGAACACTTCCAGTGATGAAATAAAGGCGGATAATCTAGACAGCGACTGTTTGCCAGAACCTCCTACTCCGACTAACAGCGCATTGCCTCTTGGTGCCTCGAGAATACGGTTGATCCTGGAACAGATAACTTCTTATAGAACACTAATTAGACGATATATTTTATGACCTATTGAAATCTTTTAGCTTATTTCATGTTGTTCTTAGCACTACATAAAACTTGTGAGGAAATATTTACCCTTGAAATACAATTGGATCAATCTTTAATCTAACTCCTACCTGCATATGTGGTACATGGCATCGTCGAAGAGTACCAGGTTCATGCTGGCGACAAGATCATTGTATCCCGCCAGCGACTCATCCAACAGTTTTTTGATGTGCGGCCAGTCTTTAATTGGGAAATACTTGGGGTCACCCACACCTTCCGCGAAGTGACAATAAATCAGTGGCTTTTCAAATACTGTATTTTCATCGAATTCCTGCAATTACGATTTTAGTATATTTATTTTATTTCCAAAATTGACATTCCAAATTTCAATTCCAAACAAAAACATGCATTTGAACCCACCTCACAGTTCTTCTTGATAACTTCAGTGATGAGTTTCATAAAGGACTCGTTGTCTGCAGCGTCGACGAGCTTGTCGGAGTACACGCGCGTGGCCTCGTGCATCCACAGCCTGATTAGCTCCGAGTGAGTCTTGATCGCGTCACCAGTGGTGAACAGCATTCCCTGATATCACATTCATGATATACCAAAATATGAATTAAGCTCTGCACGTTTTGTTTTTGATTCCATCTGTCCGGCAAATGAGCAAACAGGTCACCTGATGGTAAATGCTCACTACCGCCCATGAATATACAAAACGTTTGAATCATGCATGTGTTTCCGGCCCATTAAATCGCGAGGGGAGCAAGATGGAAAAAGGATAGGAATGAGAAAAGGGTATTGAGCAACCGGCAATCTCACTTACCGAAGGATAATATAATAGATGATCTCCCGTGAGACAGTGGTACTACCCCGGACGAGGCTACCCAATTTATTTTCACACTGAACGAAGATATCTCACCTGGAAAATGTTAGATAAATCCCTCAAGTTGAAGATGTAGTGGAACTTAATGGCTGTGGGCAGGAACATGGAGGCGAGTCTGTTGTGCAAGGCGAGGGCTGCGTTCACGAGCGGCTCCACGTACCGCTGTACCACCACGAGGAACTTATTCAGCGGGTTGTTCAAGTGCTGAGACAGGATCTGCTTGTAGATATGGAAGCAGGCGTCCAACCCGGGGAAACTAAAAAGTTAGTATAGTAAAGATCAGAATCTATGGAAACGCATTTAACGTATTTAAATTTTAGGGGTTATAAATATATGAGAGATGAAATCTTGGCCAATAAAACTTCTGAAAAGTTTAAATACTCGTGTAGCAAACGAAAGTTTTCAATGATAAATGTGAAATGAAAAATACAATATGTTAAAAGAAAAGAATTTCTTGAAGAAGAAAAACATACCTGACAGCAAATGTGCAGAAATGTCTCTGAAGACGAGGATCTATAGTGAAGGATCCGGCAGTCGGATTCATGCACGCAACGAACATGCAATTCGAAATATCTTTCAAACTCAGCTTCTGTCGGTCATACCTGAAATATAAGTTATGTGAATAAACATAACATTCTATCTATTTAAAATATATTTTGCTAAGATCATACCAATGTTTGTAATCCATAAACTGCCTGATCATAGTGTGCGGCTGCACGGTGCCGTATGTGTCTACTTCAGGCATGTTCAAATCGTCCACGAAGTAAATCATGAACTTGCTGCCTGGTGGACCGAAATTACGTCCCGACTTCTTCTCTAACGGCTTTTCTAGGACTTTTTGCATCATTTCTGTTAAAATGAATTGTGTATAATACACAACATATTTTACATATTTGATTAAGAAGGTGGATTTGCATAACCAATAATAGTTTCTGAATCGATTTTGCTTATTAATCAATATGAATTTCTTATAAATCCAGATGAACATCGTTTCTCTAACTCACCAGAAGTAGTATAGAAGTTAAATGGCACGTTAGTTATAGCGTAAGAGTCAGGTAAAGAGTTGAGTTTAGCTTGCACACTGACAGTTTTGCCGCTACCAGCGCTTCCAACCAGCATCACCGGCTTTTGTTTAGCGATCAACAGGTCTATGAAGAACCTGATTCGTGTAGTCTCAGAAGTTGAAACTAAACAAGACTGGAAGAAATAAAATCAGTAATAAAATATACAGTGATTCGATATTGCAGTTACAATCGTTATTTATCCAGAACGTCGTATGGTCAATAGCAAGAATATGACGCGGTTAATACATGTAAGGAAATATTTATTTTAACCAACCTGAAGTGGTAAATCTGGATCAAGCTCAAAGTTTTCAACTTTTTCTGACCAAGGCAGCATTTTCTTCGTTTCTGGATCTATAAAGAAACTGAATACGTTTCCGGTGGAGGGAAACTTGATCTGTTTAAATTCATTGCAGAACCATTTGCTGAACTCGTTGCGCCAGTCGACTAGCTGATCTTGGAAGAGACCCGAGCCGAAACCCCACACTACGGCGAATACGAAGTATATTTCGTACCTTTAAAAATAATATCTCATGTCACTTAAGAAACTAATATTAATGTAATCTAATATTTCCTTGTGATGATAATTCTCCTTACTCTATGAACTATTCGTAAATTAATAATAGGAAATCAATTATTTAGAACAATTTGTGGATGGCAGCGTGTTATTATAGGAGAAAAGTTTAATAATGTTATTTATACAATCAATTAGAATTCATAAAAACCAAATCACTAATAATTCAAGTCGATGACACTAACCATTCTTTAGGACAATCACTGGGCAACAAGGACTTGTTGAGGAAACATTCGAGCAGGTAGCACGTCAGCTGGATCTGCTGCAGCTCCGTGAGCGGCGTGATGCGCTTGTACTTCTTGCACGACTCCAGCAGTGATGGGATGTACTTGTCGAACATCACCGTCAACATCGCCTTCTCTGACTCGTCGTCTCGCGTCGTGTCTATCCATGACGCTACAAACCTGGAAATTGTGGTCTTCCATGTCATTTAAGTCAGTTTTATTGCTTAAATTTTGTATGGCAAAGTTATTTTGATTCAAATAATTAAATATTACTGAGTACTAATTAAATCAAATGTATGGCAAAGTTATTTTGATTCAAATAATTAAATATTACTGAGTACTAATTAAATCAAATGTAGGACACAATAGTAAAAACCTAAAAGCTGTCGATGAAATACTAATACCTACAAGGTTTCCTATTTAAATTATAGTTATTAATATTGTAACTACTAACATCTGTTGTGTAAACACTTACGGATTCCAGCCTAAATCTTGTGGATTAATATATAGAATACCGGCTCTTGATACGGTAGCAGGCGTAGCGGTTCGCAAATTAGATATTTCGAACAACAATCTCATCGATTTTGTGAGGGCGATTCGTTCGTTACTGGCTAACGTCAGTACCTAAAAAAACAACAAATCCAATATAATTATCGGGATTATACATTGACAGTGCTTTTCCTGTACGAATATTTTACGGAATAAATATACTTCTACTTAATTAACAAACTTCTATCAAATACATAATCAATACAAACCTTGTTGTCATCCATCAAAGTGTTCAAACTCTCAATCCACATGGGATCAATGTCTCCATCGAGCACAATCCACTTCGGTCCATCTCCAGGCATATTAGCCATGTCTCTCATGATCGTCGAAAATAGCCCATCCTTCCACTCTCTAGTCGCTGGGTTAATAATACCGAACAACTCATCGTTAGTGACCGCCTTCGGGTCCAAATCATTGTAGAAAGGTTTCAATTTCAGCATAGCATAAGTCTTGTAGAGACACTGCCACACCATTGATTTACCGGTGCCGGCGAATCCAATGATAAACACTGAATGCCTCACAGCGAACAATTCTACTAATTGTACCATCTGTTGCGAATAGAAAGTTTGTAATTAAAGTATGACGTTACTTCTAAGTAGTCTAAATTTTACTTGCTAGTTTATATTATTTAAATATATTTCATAGTTACTATATTAAGTGGAAAATGAAGGGATTCATTTCTATAAAACATTTATTACAGCTAATGCTTCCTCTACACGTCAACAGATGCATCTTCGGATGGGTGTTACGATCGTCAAGTGGAACGCACGATAAGATAGAGTACATGAATACTTCCTACCTTCAAAATGAATCCAGCCTCGGGTTGGAGCTTCATAGATAATGCTCCATCGACTAAATTCTTTTCGAAATCCAAATCTCTTTTCCTAGGCACGTCTAGCGCGGGGAACAGATCACCAATGAGACCCATGAATACTGGAGTGTCGTCGGTTACGATTTTAGGTATGTTGAAATCCCGCAATGCTCTCATAAGTACTTGATCTTCTGGTCTCAAGCGGTCACCCCTCTACAAATTGCAACATTTTAATTAGTCAAACTCAGATTTAAATGCATTACATAATGATGCTAAACAACTGTAATCGAAAGCATGGATAAGTTGAACAAACTGTATATCTCCAAGATAATAAAATTCAATTTCAAAACAGTACTTGAAAAATATAATACAATATTGAAATCAGGTTTCAACTAATTACCTTCAAAGAGCCGGCAACGACTAACACAGACTTAATAGCCCTCAATCCCCAATCGTAATGGTCTTGTTTGGAGAGCAACTCTCGACACAGCGTGTACAGGGTAATGAACTTGCGCGCCAACAGGCGAGCCTCTTGGAAACCCTCTGCCACCAACATGATCTCGCAAATCAACTCGAAATCTGGTACTACCATGGCACAAGGTCTGAAAATATCACCCGAGAATAACAGGTCGAAATCATATATGTAAAACTATACCTTGAGGACGACATTAGGGAAATATTTAACAACAGAGTAACAAAGGGAAGAGATGTTAGTATAAGAGAGGTACCAAGAAAGAGAATGCCACTATATATATACCTGAACAGAGCTTTTAAATTCTCGGGCAACTCAGTCCTCCCGGCGTATCCTGGATTCATCGTGATGAACATACCAACTGTAGAGATGATGGTAATGTATTCGCCCATGAAGTCGAACTTCTTCTTCTTGCCTTTGATTGCATCTAGAAGACTCTTCACTTGTACCGACACCACAGACAGTACTTCTACTGAAATCCTGTTGAATTCATCGAAGCAACCCCATGCGCCGGTCTGAGCCAAACCTTTGGAAACAAACCTAATGTTAAACATTGTACTAAGCTGCACCTAATGAAATACCTGCATATATCATTAATTCTGGACAGTGTCTTTGTTTACAAGTGAATAAGAATAGTAATACAGATTTTATTCTACCTATCGAGGTATATATGTAGGCCATCGGGCCTAGTGCAAATTAGAAACGTATTTTTGCGGAGTCAACTTCAAAAAAAGAGCTTTGATTTAAGTGACTTTACCTTTGTAAATACTTCCGCAACTTTTGTAGTCCATTTGTTCGGAGCAATTGAACACGTAAACCATAATACCGAGCGCTCTGCCCAAGTCTTTGGTGGTTTCCGTCTTGCCAGTACCAGCGGGTCCGGCCGGGGCACCACCCATCACCAAATGAAGACTCTACAAGGAGGCGACAAGAGTGCTTTGTTTAGCATTTTATGTTATCGTTAGAATCAGATCCAATATTATATTCCATTTTTCGATAAGAAGGATTTCTTGTCGGCCATCGGGTTTCTCCACATTATTTTAAAAGGTACCTATTACGTTTGTGCTGATTTCCTTGATTAATAAATAAATTGATAAAAGCAAGAAATTAAAATAAGTAATAATAAGTATAGGAAATATATTGTAAATAGAGATTAAGTTCTATGTGTATTGACTTGTCATAAGAGCTCCTTAATTGCCTACGTGATCAATAAATACATTTCATTTCAATTCATTTCATTTCTTGTTTGATATCAAAATTATAATAATAGGAACTTTAAGTAGATAGGATCATGCATTTTATTGTGATATGCAAATCAAATACACAGTAGTTGATTAGAATCTACATTGTTGTGTACATGTTATTATAATGATTTCTAAGGCAAAATAGAACAATTCCACGGCGCATACCTGAGTCAATGTGATGTAACAACGATCAGTCAAAGGCGTAATGACAAGTCGAGGCGTATTTCCCAAGTATTCATAATCGTAAAGGAACTGCGCATCGCAAATATTGGCGTAACAATTGTTCAAATTATTGTCCCAACGATGCCTGAAAATTTAATTATAATGATTTCACTCAGGAAATACACTACTTAACATAGGCCGCTCCTAAGAATTTCCACAATGACCTGCAAAAAGTTGTCTGCATCTATGGACATCTTGCAACCTTTGAATAGATGGTATTGATATTTAGTTTTATGTTTAGGAATTCTCTGATTGTTGACAGAAGCAAGCACATACAATTTTAAAATAGTAAAACAAATGATCGTCTATTTAATGAATTGCATAAATAATAAAGACCTACCGCAGCTGACTCTGCCACTGGAATGCGTTGGAAGTCTCCACTTTAGCCACAATGAGCTTGGCGACCACATCTCTTGAATGTACATCAATTGTACAGATTGTCATAATCTTCTGTCTATCGCCGACCGTTAAGTCTCCGAGCAACAGTACGATCAAAGCATTCAGCTGGGCAATTTGTTTCTTCTGATAATCTTTTAGAGCACCCTCATAGCCTAGAAAAATATTAGGGAATTAACTGGTGCGTTTATACATTCTGTATCAGCCCATATACGTCCCACTGCAGGGCACGGGCCTCCTCTATAATCGAGAGTACGATTGAGAGTGGTTAGGCCATATAGTCCACCACGCTGGCCTAGTGCGGGTTAGCAGACTTACATAACATAGAAATTTTATAAATCGCTATGGTATGCAGGTTTCCTCACGATGTTTTCCTTCACCGTTTTAGTGCGTGGTGATTGACTATCAATATACACATGACTCCGAAAAGTCAGAGGTGTGCCCTGGGATTCGAACCCGCGACCACCGTGACATGTTGGCAGTCGCGTCTAGTCCGTTTACCAACAGGCCACCACGCACTTCAATTATATACATTAGAATATGTAAACTATTGGAGACCTCAAGATCAAAAATTGCTTAGGCAAGTAAACGTGTGCCTATAAATCAAAACATTTATAGAAAACATTCAGCACTCAGACAAAATTATAAGATTTACAGTCAGTTCAACTATGACGTACTTTTACATTGTTATGCAACAATACATGTAACAAATTCAAGCTTAAAAAAGATTTCTAAATATCAAAACACCTTGTCCAAGGCACAAACATACAAATTTATTCCTAGCGTAGGAATACGTCAAAAGTACTAAGTCATACCAGACAAAATTTTTAGATAGACTGTAGATCTAACCTTCCTCTAACTTCTCAAACGCCTGGTTGGTCTCAGTAGTCCACCAGATCTGAGTGCCGACGAGTGCGGGCTGCGCGGGCCAGTCGAACACCCACTCGTCTCGAGACTTCTCCTCATAGGATTTCACGCTGTGCTCGAATATATCTCGCAGGGTGTAGCGCATGCAGTCTGTCACGCGGTTAAGCCAAAGCTCTACCTGCAACCAGATCCTAGGGTCTAATTGGACTGGGGATATTATCACAGTAGCTAGTTGTTGATAAATTCTAAAGCTCTTTAGCAGGCCACAGAAGAAGATATATGTTTTGTATGTATACAGGGTATATCAAGACTGCTACCGAAAACGAAGCCGGGTGGTAGTTCAAGCGACTTCAGACACGATGCAATAGAAAATGTTGCAAAAAAAGGGAATTTTTTTTTTCTTATTTTTTTCCTATGGTCGTATTTGGGTGGTAAATACATTTTTTCCTAAAATAATAGTGTATATCCTTTTATTTATAAATACTCTAAAGTATAAAAGAGTTTGAATTATTATTTTAGCAAAAACTATGGATTTACCACCGAAAAATGATGATATTTAAAAAATCATTAAAAATAATTGTCGCGTTTCTTTGCGACATTTTTAGTTGCATTGTGTTTGTAGTCACTAAAACTACCACCCGGTTTCGTTTTCGGTAGCAGTCTTGATATACACAGTATATAAATAGATAAAATGACTTCAGTTGTATTGTGATATTCTGAAGTCATTTTTGACTGAATATCGGATTGATATTTCATATAGTCGCATAAATAATTTTACCTTCCCGGAACAATCACAGCAAGGTGCCTTGAAAGGCACATGTTCTTCGTTCTCCTTGGAGATCATCTCAAAAGCATGTTTGCTGCCAGACTTGGGGAACACCAACTTGGCCAAGTTATCGTACAACTTCGTAAGGTGGCGGCACACAGCCGGCGGATTGTTGCCGTTTGACAAAATGTCTGCGGATATAATAAATTTCAATATTCAAAGCAATATCAAAAACGTCAATATTCCTTTTTGGAAGGTTACGTTTAGATAATTCGTCGTTCGGTGTTGATAAATAAAAGTACTTTACCCAGCAAATCGGCGGAAGATACAAAGTAGAAGCGAGGGTAGGCCAATCTCTTCGTCTCCAGATAATCGTTGAGCGCTTTCTCGCACAAATTCAATGCCCTCATCAGTTCTTCCAGCTTGTCTAACAAACCCGGTTTGTTTGTAGATTGCACTACATTCGGAGTGGCCGCAATATCTCTTAGCAACTCCTATAAATGATGAGGTCAAACGTTAAAAAGGGATTATTTCAAATTTGCCTAAATATACTATGAGGATAAAACTATTATCAGATGTTCTGTACCTTGAATGTCTTATCAATAACATCGAATCTTTTAGAATCTTCTGGCAATTGTGCTCTTATATCATCAGAACCGACGAAAATGCTTTCTAAGTACTGCCATTTGCGTTGCACTTCGAACCATATTGCTATTACTGCATCAGCGGTGCCGAGCTTCTTCTGCCATATTGTAACTTCGGTCTCATAGAATCCGATGAATTTGGACGACATCATATTTTGTACTTGATTCTAGTAGGAAACAGACTTAAATGTATTTCATGTTTTCAACAAAATAATATACATGAAACTTAGTGCTCATACAAACCTGGTTATCTTCTAAGGTTTCGACTAACTCTTCGCTTGCTTTAGGTAGTTTAACGCCAGTTCTATCATGCGTTGTGTAATCAAACTCCATTATAGCCCAAGTAACTTCCAATTCCCTGAAATATTGAGTCGTTAATTACCCAAGTTTTGACAAATACATTACAAAAGGAATCTTGTCTTACTTTAGGGTCTTCTCCATCGCCGCTTCTTTAACAGACTTGTCAACAATCGTTTTCACTTCCTCTTCATACTTGTGCAGATTCAATGCTAACAAGTCAGCTAGAGTTGTGTCGTCAGTAATATTAAATTTGACCTAAAATATATAGTTAATAAAAAATCTATGAAATATCGAAAATCTCGTGTGTCATATTTTGAAATTTAAAAAGAAATCTTACCTTAAATACATTATTTACAGCTATTTACACTACTATAACATGAATTCTACAATATGAACTCTGATAATATCAAAGAACCATCGGCGAATTTTGATTGTGTCGAGTTTCTTTGAATTTGTTTCAATTCAAAACCATATTTCTTCATTTCTTCGAGAGAGTAAGATTTATTCATCTTAAACAATTTGTTACTGGAGCCAATCTCTTGGGCTTTTGATCTTCTAAAGTCTTGCAATTGCAAATAATTGCTATAATCTTTGTGAACCTTGTTGTTGCATCCGTTTTCATTGAGAGTTTCTATGCAACCAGGTAAGTCTTCTAATGATTTAAAATCTTCTAAAATCTCTTCACATGATATTGAATTTAATCTACGTGATCCTACTGAATGCACGTAATGCGAGTTGATGGTCATGAGATTTAAATGAACGGATTTCTAAATGGAACAACATCAAAAAATGAAATAATTACGTATGTGTATTTACAAAGAACACGCAATCCCATGATCTTCTTACCTTTGTAGCCATCATTAATTCAATCCAATGTCTGTCCTTAATTGCCGGGTTTTGTAGATCCGTAACCGCCTTCAATGAAGTCATCAAGTTCTTTATTGTACCTTCTATGACCGCGTATGGCTCCCTTCAAAATTAATAAATATACAACAATACACGGATAAAATAAGACCTTTTTCGTATATCGGTAGGAATATAAATCAATATATTTACCAAACTCTCATATCTTTGTCAAGTTGTCGCATATCTTTGGTGAACCTCTTGCATTCTTGATCCATTCCATCCGCATCTATTTTCTTCCATGGAGACTTCTTCCAGAATTCTATGGTACCCATCACGAGGTAATAGTAATCCCACAATTGCTATAGAAAAAAACGGATATGCTATCACTTTAGACAACGTGTTTTTTTTTCTTTTTTCCTATAAATATAGTATGAAGCAAGTATGCTCACTAAATAAAACATCACAATCTCAAAACATTTATAAAATTCAATGTACCTTGATGAGCTTCAATTCACGTCGACACTGTTTAAGATTCTTCTCATCCGGCGGTTGTATATCAAACAATGAGCAAGACTTTTTCAGTGCGTCTACTATATCTTCGAAACCAAGTAGCTCCAGGTTGACTTTATCAATTTGATTGTAGGGCTCTTTGCAAGCCTCCAAGAACATCTAGAATCGTTTATGACTGAATAAGGATGTGAGCGAAATATGAAATCCAAATAAGAAGCACGACATATATTTTTGGTGGTACCATATTGGTATCTAACCAAAACATAACCAGAGCCAAGAGGTAAGGACTCACAAAAGTGACTCGTTTACAGAGATTAACAAATGAACATAGAGTTTAGAGAGATATTTTAGGACTAACTACATTTCATATCCTATTTTAATTTTAAGGCTTAATTTCTGATACACTGCTTAGACCTATGTATATGGATTAATGTCCTACCTCTTTTAATTTAAATTGTTCTCTGTACATAGTGAGACGGAGGTTTATAAGAGCAACTCGTTTAGCGATAAGAGCCGCCTGTGCAGCTTGCAACGGCGCCACATTGTTCTTCATCACTGTCGCCAACTTACACAGATTACGCCAGCGCTCGGGTAATACGTCCAGCTAAACGATAAGAATATTTATATTTGATATACAAATAATTCTCGTCGATCAATAAATCGCAAAGAATTTGTAATTTGCAATAATCAAAGAAAAGTAAAACGTGCTGAAAGTGTGTCAATTATAAAAGACAGAACAAAGCTTTCTCTAAAAGCAAGTGCAGAAATAGTAGTCAATAAAAAAATCAAGCAACCACCTCTAAAATCATACCAAAGTATATACCGAATATTGATGGTGGGTTGATGGCTGCAATAATCCGAATGTGAGCAATACCAAAATTACGTGGGTTATTAACTAAAATTTAAAATATATACTATGATCATAGTACCGCAAAATTTTTGAGCTCTCAGATCCTGATTACGATCTCTAATTCGAGTAGCAATTTAGTTTCTATTGAAACAATACAACAATCCACAAAATTATAATATTATGCTGTCTATCTTCAACATCTATTCACTCTACAACAAGAACCACACCACACACTAGGTACCACACCAACTTCATAGTTCACCTTGTTTTTTAGGAAAACACGTATGTCTTGTCTGATTATAGACTGTAACTGATCAAATATGAAATTAACATCGTTGACATATAAATATAACATTACCTGTTCGTAAGTCTCCTCTGGGAAATCAACGCCGTACTCTTTAAGCACATCGATAATGTCTCTGAGCGGATCGAACATTAGCTCTGTGCCTGCGTCTACCTTCGCCTTCACTTCATTCAAAACTCGCATCACTTGCAGCAAGCCTTCGTAGTCATCCTCTCCCAGTTCTACATTCAGCTCCTTGGAGGCATACGCTATGAACGCTTCGAGATCGTCCAAGCTGTTTATGTATTGAGGAAAAACAAAGATAACAGAAACCATGTGAGAACTTATGATTGATGGTACGGAGACCAAGCAACTTTAAACATTTTTAATTATAGCTACCAAAAATTATTATGGATTACGATAATAAAGCCGTACCTGGTTTGCACATGATCCTTCAAATTCTGTTTATACAAATGGCTCCACTTACAAATGATGTTCATTATAGCGTGGTTGAGTCGCCTGAGATCAAGTTTCAACCACCCATTGCAAAGGTAATCTCCAGGAAGCGCTGCCACTTCATCGTACATAGCGTTGAATTTATCAATCTGTTACAAAACGAAGATACTACTACTAACCCATAATACTCATATTATGAAAGTTGGTATAATATATCAATGTTGAATTAACTTGAAACAATATCAATTGGATTGCTCTCTCACCTCTTTCTGGTACTGTTCCAACTTAGGCTTGGCTTCCGGCGGGTCGCAGCCATACTCATATTTATACTTATCAAACTCCTCCGGAGGAATAACACGACCGTACTTCAGAAAACCAGCCAACACTTCCTGCCTGTCTTCCATCCACAGCGGCGTATACTTCTCATATTTCTAATATTAATAAAAGGTTTTTATTAGTGTTCGGTTCTATTTATTTTTAGACATTAATAAAATACATACCGATGCGTAAGACACAACATCATTTATGCTGTTTTCAATTCTCTTCAGAATCTCGTGGTATAAATCAATCATAGCATCCTCCCTAACGATGTCATCTGAATAGAATTATTCATTAGGAATACAATACGACTTGAGCCATTCCTTATGTACATAGTGACAACCAAATATTACCTTCGTAAGAAGCTATAGGTACTATGGGGTCTATTCTAGAGAACAGAGTTGCTTGCAGGAACATATCTTTCATCATTTCCTTCATAGTATCATACAAACCGCCGGTTTCATCCATATCCAAAGACGGAGCGAAAAATATATCTAGAAGGAAACACTTGTCATTCTATCACACAAGATAAAACTAAATGAAAAAAATAATTGAGGATTCATTTAAATAAATTAATAGTCTTAACCCTATCAATCGAACTCTCGATTGCTTAAGAGTTTTCGGGTTAGCAGTGGGCGACTATGGGCTGATACAATATAACTGCATAAATTAAAACCGAATTGAAATTTAAAAAAAATATTTACTTTATTAAGTCTATAAATACATGATATCGACTGCATAATTATAAAATATTTTTACTATCATACCTGGGTCGCGTAATTCCGCTTTGATTTCCATAAACGCCACTCTTGGGCCTTTCTCCAAATCAGTTTGCTTTTCGAACAAGTCCAAACTGGCTTGGATTGCTTTCATTACTTGTTTCGACACCTAAAAAGTAAAAAGTATTGTACTCATTATAAAATTAATAATTACTCTTTAATAAGTTTTTTTTAACACTGAATAAAACAATTTTACATCGCAAGTGTGGCAAATAAGTCAACTGTGTGATATTTACGAGTGAATCGACGTAGCGGACATAAGCTGGCCATCGAGCAGCTCTGAATGCCTCTACTTCCATTTCTAATTTCTCGGCTTCTATGTCAGCAAGCTCTTCGGGATCATCGATTACCTCTTCTTCTTCGGCTGGCGACTCTACTTCTTCACCTGTTGTATAATTTAGTTATAATAATTAACATTATACCGTCACGGAATAGTACCCCACGGCTACGGTTTACTGGAATTTCTAGGAATAATATTGTCCAAAAAATACAAATTGCTCTCAATAGTAAAGTTTTCCATTCCATTCCATACGAACCAGCATCTCTGCGCGCCTGTCTCTCTGCCCTCTCGGCCTCTTTGGCTTCCCTCTTCAGCCTGCGCACTTCACGTCTTTCAAATTTGATTTGGGCCGCCTCTGCTTTGAGTCTTTGTTTTTCCTCTCTAACTAGTCGTTTTTCCTCACGTCGTTGCAATATGGCAGCCCATTTGGCTGCACGCGCCGCTTTCTCGTCATCATCTAGAGTCGACTCATCTACTTCCTCTAATGTTTCTTCTTCTTCCTCAGCCTGCAATATCATACATACATAATTTTTGAACTACAATATATGTATAGTTTAAAAAATATAATATTATTTAATTAACTATATTAAAAATTGCGTGTTAGCCTGTTTGTAAACGGATAAAACGCTGCTGCCAATATGTTCACATTGACCACCTCCGACTTTTCGGAGTCATTTGTGAATAGATAGTCAATGACTATGCACCATAACGGTAAAGAAATATCGAGAGGAAACCTGCATACCACGGCAACTGTGTTTCAGCGTGGTGGTGGACTATATAACCTAAACCACTCTCAATCGTACTCGCGATCGTAGAGGAAGTCCATACCCTGAGGTAGAATGTATGTATATGGACTGATATAGTACTGTACAGTAAAAAGGAAAAATGGTTTTCTAAGAGGCAATGCCTTGACAGGCGTAGTTAATATATGTAAATGTTTTCTGCTTTTTACCGCTAAAGTTAGTTATTAATTAATAGCCTTGGGTATTTGAGGATATCGACGACATTCATTTTACATAATATACATACCTCTTCATCGTCTTTAATGTTGAAAAACAGCTTGTAATTGATTTTCAATATGTCAACGAATTCTTCGTGACTTTCTATTATAAGATTACGCCTGCGAAAATAATATAACAATTACAGAAAAACAATAACAACATAACCATAGCTTGGAAGGAAAACGTTAACTCAACGATTACTATCGACTCTATTTGTACATGCTTTGTGCGAAGCTTTACCTCTTCAAAAATCTTGGATGTCGTTCTGCAACAGCCAACAATTCCATTTTGTCCGGATTCTCCTTTCGGTTGTGCAGTGGCTTGTCCCCCCAGTGGGCCATGTTCGTGAGGCCGCGCTTCACATTATTCTGAGCTGTCAACACTCGCTCTTGGAGCGTATTGATAGCGGCGTACACTTCCGCTATCCAATCCGCGACTATCAACATATTTTCTATGTTATTATTTTTTATAATGAAGCTTACTTTAGCAAAATAGACGAATACAGTGACAAAACTTTGAGGCTGAAGTTTATGACACTAACCTTGACTACAAGATCAAATTAGAATAAAAAATAAACTGTAAATATTGATAGAAAGACTACACAGTCATGGAATAATGTCGCATGAGTGCAATGTAATAGATTATACAATTAGCAAATGAAAGGACCTAATGCATTTCTTGAAATTCTATGTATAAAATATATAAAAAGTACTAACAATCATCATTCCACGTGAGTTCTTCGACGCCACGTCCAAGGAGTTCATCAATGGCATAGATCTCCTTCTCGATAAGGGCCACTTCTGTCTCGTGGCTACCTTCGCGAATAGCGTTGTACCAAGCTATGGCACGGTTCAGACGATTCATGTCATACTACAAAACAATTTAGCTGTTTGTTAACTAGTTTAGTCAATTCTACTTCTGGTTCAGTTGATGCTATATATTTAGGTATATTCATTTAAATGAATGACATTGCCACATTGCAAACTTGGGAGGCGCCAAAACAAGTAAATTACTGCGACGTACAATTGTAACCAAATATAGGCCTTACTTTAAAATACAGCAATAAGAAAATTAACACAGAAACGTCGAAAGTCACTTATTTCAATTATTGTAATACAATACCTGTAATTTTTCATTTCTACCATACAGCTCTTGTCCTTCAGCAGGTATGCCTTGCTTGTCGAGATACTTCATGTATCGTATTTCACGTAACAACATCACCAGCTGTTCAAAATACATACAAATACCATTTATCTTATGTCACATTTCAAAGAATGTTGAAAACTTTTTTTTATTGTAAATATACAGTGAACGAACAACGACTCTTCCAATAGAAAATGACAGCCTTTGCTTGTCAACATCGACTAGTAACAAACTGGAAATAGGGAAGGAATATTCACGTGAACGGGAAAGGTAGGCCCTCCTAAATTCCTTACCTCAGGACTGAAGTTGTTCCTGACAAACGGCGGGTCTCTGAAGATGAGGTTCTTGGCGAGGTGCACCTTACAGGTGGGCGGCACGGTGGTGCACCACTGCTTGAACTGCTTGTCTTCAAGCGAGTTCAGGTAGGCCAGCATCTCGTTGTGCTTCTGTTTCATGTACAGTGCGTTTTCCACTTCTATTATGCTGCAATCATCAATCGGAATTTACATCAATGTGGGCAATATGCGGATTAGCTGAATTCAAAGAAAAAACAGCATCCTCATGAGATGTATTAATCTACCTAATTAAGTCTCCTAGCAAACTATTATTTCATTCGATTCCTAAGAACAATATTGTTAATTTTTTCAACTTAATATTGTGATCCAATTTGCTGTGTTATAAAATCATAAGTAATCCTTTGTATACCTAATATGTTTTTGGAACACACTTGGTACCAAGGCTAATGCTGAAAAGTTATTAAAAATGAGGGCAACTTTGAGTAGCCTATTCCTATTCTTGTAAATTAGTATGCACTTACGGATCTTCAAACATGATAAAATCTTCCATGGGGATTTGAATTCTTCGGCGCAATTTGTTTATCCACCAGAGCATACCTCCAACGGGAGGTAAATATGGATCCACCATCGGCCGCTCAGGACCTTTTGTCAACTTCTACAAGATCAAATCATAACCTTAGAATCAATAACATCTTTTACAGCATTATAGTGACGTCGACAGTAATGTATTATAAAGCACAATTATTTGATTGATTCAATTTTTTTCCAGATATATGTCCTGATTTCATCTATATAACCATCATAGCTTCTATTGAAATCTGTTTTAATTAGATTTAACACATAACGTAGCAATATAACAAACAAAAATTGAATAAAGGAATCTAGTAACTACTAACGGCCGATGCCAATAATCAATCGAAAAAATTAGATTGAAGTCAATCTGTTTTGTTGTCAATTGTTTTCTACTTTTCGATTGGTCTCCTGTCATGTTGCCATAGTTTATTCACTACTGAGGTTGATTATTGGCAATATAGTATCAGAAAAACGATTGAGCTGTCAATCTAAAACGGCAAATTTTGGATTTGGTTTTGGTTTGGTTTGTTTATTGGCAGCGGCTGTATGTGAATAAAGTAAAGCCACAAAATAAAACAATAGCTCTTTACTGTGTTAACAACTGATACATGTGCATATTATGATTGCTTACCGACAATTCCTCGTCGAATATCTCTTTGACCGCATCTAAATTGCTGTGCATGAAGTCTAGCAGCTTTGTTAACTTGGGTTTTAACTCGCTCTTTATTATTGGCCGATGGAACAGATCTCCGATTATTTGGAAAAACTGTAAAAAAATCGATTCTCATTCCTAGGCATAGAATTTTTTTATGGTATAAGTCCGGCTAATAAGTCAGGTGATGACAATTGATCACTGCCGTCCACAACGCTTGAATCATAAATATTTCGACAGCCCGTCGAATCGAGAGGGGAGCAGGGAGGAAAACGGATGGGAAGAATTAAAGGGTATTGGGCATCCGGCAATCTCACTCCCCGAACGACACACGACCGCATAGCTATCACTTCAGGTCGATTTCTTGTGAGACAGTTGTACCGCCACGGATGAGCCTGCCTATTCATACTGAGTCATGACACCGTGGCTTTACCACTCCCAAAGATTAAATTATCAGCATCTTATATTGAGGATGTACCTTGAAGAAATGTTCTAAGTTGTGGCACTCGTCTAAACCTTGAGAGAACAGTGACGCCAGTCGTCTGTCCACGTCTTCTAGCACTCCCATGTGTTTGTTATAATCTGGAAGGAAGATGTTGGACTCTGGATCCGCCGGGTCGTAAGTTATATTTCCTAGATTTTGATATTTGAAGGAATACTCTTCTAATATCTGTGAAAGAAACAAAACAATTGATTAAAAAGTACTTAAATAATTTCCTTAAATTAAAACAATTCGTAAAAATAAGTAAATAGTACTAAGTTTTGAAGGCATCTAATCACTATAATTTATCAATCTATAGGAAATGGTTTTAAAATATATTTTGGTCTAAACATACTTAAATCTATTTCTCGTCTTCCTCAAGAAACCCAAGTATATTAACTAAAAAATAAGAATAGATAAAACAAATTAAGTTTAAATATCAGCCACGTTACCTTCATACATTCCATGCTCAATATCTTTCCGCGTAGACCACAGAACTCAACTTTCTCCAGCTTCATGATCTCAACGGTAGCTTCTAGAATGTTCTCAATCATTCTGAGCCGCTTCATGTAAATGTTGAACCTCATGAAGACGCGGTCGAAGTCGAACGACCAGCGCACCGGCATCACCCCAGGTGGGAAGAACGTGTGCACCTTGTCGCGGTTCATCTCATACGTCTCTCTATGGAGATATAAATACTTTAATAATAAAACTACACGAAATTAGTTGCGTGACTGGATTTTATACTAAAACCCTTATTTTGTTCTACGTTTATCAATTTATTTCCTTTATTCGAGAATACATAGTTAATTTAGATGACATCCATGGCAAACTTAAAACAAATATTTGTGTGCACTGCAGGTATTTGTTTCATGTCTGTGTGTTTACATACATACATATGTCGGGGTGTTCTTATGTAAGGCTCATATACTAAATAATTGTAAATCGGCCGTCAGTAATATACGGGTAGTTGTAGAAGTAATTTTATTAAAGGAAACCCGATTGTGGTTCTATTTCACTACCCACAGTCAAAGTAAGGGTGGGAGCATGACAGTTTGCAATATAAAGCGCGTCCGGACCGTAGACGAGGCATATTCGAGATCCAGCAGTCGGCAGTGACACAGTGACAAACGCGTGTTTACTAAAGTGTGTGTGTAAAGTAACAAGCTGTCGCAGATATTTGGATAAATCGTTAATCCGTTAATTATAACGTGTGGTGATAATTATAATTAAATAATTAACACATTGAATTTTATTACCGTCATCCTACACATACATAAACTCACGCCTTTTTCCCAGAAGGGGTAAGCAGAGGTGCCAGGACACCCACATTTCGCCTTGTATGTTCCGTCCCACAATGTGATAGGTGGCGAGCCTATCGCCATATCAAGCACAAATTCCTGACTCTGGGCTGATAATGAATAGAAAAATCCAATATCACTTTGCCCAACCCGGGATTCGAACCCGAAACCTCAACTTTGTAACCGTACCTTAGTACAACTACGCCACCGAGGCAGTCGAGGCATCGAGGCATGTCTGTGTGTTTGTAAGACCGAAAAGTCTCTCGTAGTTCCTGATACCCACGACACAAGACTCGGATCTTGGTGTGGTGTCCAAACTATATATGTATATTTATAGGTGTATATTTGTGTATATTTATAGTAATAGGTGTATTTATTTATATATTTCAAACCTAGTGCTTCGAATCAACAACATTGTACAGAACAAAAACTACAACTAATTTAGCAGTTGTAATCGGAAACAAGACAATAAAACACTTACATGAAATGAGTGAGAATAGCTATGGCCTTCCTTATTTTGACGAGCTGTTCATCAGCATCGCCTTGGAATATCGACGACGGGTCCACGGAGTTGGTGCATTGCTGGATCACCAGGTTGCACACCTCACGTAATAGAGCTGCCGTCAAATTCATTACAGTTAATATCCTTCTTTACAGTAACGGTTTTAAGCAGCCATGTCTATTGTACCTATTATAGCATTTATAAACTCATGCTACAAATATCCTTGTACCAGTAGTCGATAATTTCTTTCAAATTCGAAATTCTATCGCTCCATAAATAGTTAGTAGTACAAACATACCTCGCAAACAATAAAATCTTTGATAGAATTAGTCTAAAGTATCCAATCATATGCTATACTTACGTATAAGCTTCTCGACATTGCAATAATATCTAGAGTTCCCCCACAGCAGGCCGATGCAGTGGAACATCGGTCGAATGAGGTGCTTCGCATCGGCGAAGTCGGTTCCCTCAAAAGTTTCAAAATGTATCACCAACGGCTTTTGATAAACATAGATGTCTCGACATTCCACGATGGCTGAAATTAGTTTAAAATATATATCGTGATCAGTATCTATACATTTTGTAATCGATCGTTGTCTGTATATGAAAAAATAATATGGGGGTACTATAATAACGTAATACGAGTAGAACCCAAAACAAGAATTTTGAAATTTTTGACTGGTTTGCGTGTACGGTTCTGCGCGATTAACTCGAAAAGGAAAAAATAACGAAAACGGATATTTGATGTGGCTGACATCCTGTATTAACATTTAGGCTACTTTTTATCCCGAAAAATGTAGTGTGTTCTTGGGATGAGGAAGAAAAATCCGATATATTTGTTCCTTTTTTAATTTTCAAAAGGATACTATGGTATTGAATGAGAAAGAGACAGGAAGGAGCGCAATATAACAAAAAATCACAAATAAATAATAAAATCATTTCTGGTCTCAGGTTTTTCTTCTTTTGATGGGAGAAATGGGGGTAAATTAAGAATTAGGGTTCCATCTATCCATTTATAAGTATATATGTAAAACATATTTTAAAGAATAGTTAAACATACAGCCGAAGTTGCGGGCAAAAGCTAGACACATGCCAGTAGTAAATACTATTATGAGTATACTTCTAGAAATAAGAATTCCCAATACCAAGCTATTGAGGCTTATCGATTTCCACCCATCGAACAGCCATGAGAAACTCACCGGCAACAACATTAGTGAGCATGGACTTGAAGCAGCTGAGGTAGACGCTGCGCGTGGCCTCCAGGTAGTGCGCCATGCGCTTGACGCGAGGGTCGCGCAGCTGCGAGTAGATGCCCTCCAGGTTGCGCAGCCGCTGAGTGTAGAACTCCACGTCGCACACAGGCATCGGGAACTTGGTGCGTTTGAATGCTATTGTAAAAAAACCATCGAACTTCTTGTAAGTCAAGAAAGAAAGAAAAATGCTTTTATTATCGCGCAAATCAGCCGCATACAAAATATTATAATTATATAATAATGCAACAATACAATAAAGTAACAAAAAGAGTATAAATATAAAAACAAGAAGGAAAAAAACGATTAGGTAAGTATGTTGCGCAGCTCACTCGCGACAACAGGTCAACATCTCAGCATGGTGCTGTGTGATAACAGAAGCAATCACACAGCGCTGGTTTTCAGATGTTACCTTGGGCGACGCGACGTACAAAAGCTAAGCTAGCCCAGCAACAATTACAGTAATAACAAAGATTTTGTAAACAGGAAGAAATAAATAGTGTAGGTAATAAGTAGTAATTAAATATGACAAGTCCAAATTTCAAAACATCATGCACCAGCAATAATAAATAAAAAAGAAAAAATCCATATGTAGGTGTTAAACTAAAGAACAAATTGATTATTGGAAACAATAACAACCTATATAAGAATCCTCCTTCAACAAGTCGTGCACTTGCTGCGCCCATTTTATAATAGCGCCTTCTATATTAGTCTTCAAATTTAAATCCACGTCCTCTCCGTCACTGCAATATAAATACCACTGTTACTACCTAGAATTATATGTATGTGCATCAAACAATTTACGTTGCATTGCTTAGCACAAGTCTGCTCTACAATTACGACTTGGCAATATTTGGTGAACTTCACATAACTGAAATTCTTCTGGCCAACGATCAATATTGAATATTAAAACAAACAGGCGCGAAGGTTTCGCCGTCCGCTATGTTCCCTCTATAGACTAAATCAAGGATTATAAGTTAAATAAATCAGCGAAAATATCTATACCGAAATAGACTACAATTCAAATTCTAATCAGTGTAATACAATTGAAATACCTTTCTTTCAATCTCGCCTCCGCGTGATAGATATTCTCGACGCCAGCCGGCATCGGCAACATCACCTGACTCGCCATTTCACCTTTTAGCTGCAATTTTGATGAGAAAATAAAGGCTTTTTATTCACATTTCCCTCTTTCCTTTCAAGAAGTCTAACCAGAACAATCAATCGTTTTGGGGAACATATCAAAGAATTTAGCACAAATACATTAGTAAGTTCAAAGATCTTTTGAAAGAAACACAAAAGTAACGTAATCGTCATATTATGTATTTCAATTTCATTAACAACGTAGACATTATGTACAATATTAATATATCAGCACATAATATACTCCCTTCAACTTGGTTTCTTCGGCAATCTAGAACACTATTTTATAATAGTATCTTATTATTATATAGATTAAGAAGGTTTAGAGCGTAATCCACCACGCTATGAAGCGCTTATTGTAACCAAATGGAAATATAAAAATTATCTAATTCAAAAATGACGGGCCTACTAACCTGAGTCATCAAATTCCTCAAATCATTGACGTGCCTCTTCATATCATTCTGCACTATCTTGGGCCACCCCCTCTGGTTCTCGGGGTTGCACAGCAGCGGCCCGATCACCTCGTCCGCCAGTACACTCATGTCCATCAGCACATTACCGGACATCTCGCCGATGGTGAGAATCTTTAGAAGGAATGTTAACTTTGCAAAAATAATATTTAAAACGAAACCATAAATACATGATAGAAATGTGAAAGTCGTAAACTCTATTTTTTTTTTCATTTTATACAGGCCCATCGTCTGTACTAAGACATTCGTATCCGCCCGAAGAGACCCTATCACACTGACATAATGATGAAAGACCCATGCATGTAATAAACCCGTCATAATTGCATTGACTCTTACCAGTAGCCTTGCATTAACACAACACTTACCATGAGATGTAATGTCAATACACAAAAAAACATGATGGAGTAGAAGTAAAAAATACTTATCATAGTGACGATTTCTTAAATATTACTTACCGAGGTGAAGTTTGCTTGAGTTATTTTTTCATCTGCATTTCTGAGAAAATATATCATTTTTCCTCTACTGATTGGCGGGAAAGAAGTGGAGCATGTGAGCATACCCGCCGTATTCATTCGAAACACGAGAATATCATACTTAGGTATGTCAAAAAATCTGAATAAAATGTGCTGAAAATAATAAAAACGAGAACAAGATAAAATGGGCATCGATTGTACATAAGACCTCGATAACCTAGTAACGGTCTGTAATCTGTTTTATCGGTGCAATAATAATTGTATCCGATATAGTATTAGCACGAGTTTAAAATTATTGTCAAGTACCAAAGAAAGATGATGGACACAATAAGATTTCAAAATCAAGCAACATGATTCCGTTACACTACTTATAAGAAACATCGTGTAATCGTTAAGAAAATCACTAGATTCATATCTGACATACATAGTTCTCACTGCTGAATACGGCCCTGCATTACAAATTTAAGGGAGTATTTTTCTAAATCCACCATGCAAGCGGTTTTATTTTACGTTTCGGTGAATTTCGCATACCTCTGCAATTATAATGAAGATATCGGAATATTTTGCGGCAATATCTCGCGAACCTAACTACAAAGTGTCCTGTGAACCTCTCGCATACACAAAGCCGTAGAATATTAAACTTATATATTATCGTCTTCTTACAGCCTCCGTGGCGCAGTTGGTTAGGCAGTGAGACATGAGACCGTGGGTTTGATTCCCGCTTCGAGACAAAATTGGCCTACAAGTATTTGTTTCGAATCTGGGTGTTAGTGAGAACAAAAAGACGTGTGGGGTTTGGACTGTAATATGTGTGGCTGTTGAGCTTACTTATTTAAGGCTTAAACCAGTGATTCTCAACCTTTTTTTTGTTGCGGCACATATTTAACGATTTCAAAATTTGGCGGCACACAAAGAGCGCCTTGAAACATACTCCTATTGCTATGCACGCCGCTTGATCACAATTTGGCACTAAGAAAACACGCGTTGCAAAGCAAATAATAAAATAATTAACTTTCTTGTGGATTTAAATACATATTCATGTTAAAAATATTTTTCTTTTTAAATGATATAATTTAATGATATTAACATTATTATATATTTGCAAAATTTGGCGGCACACTTTTGAAATTTGGCGGCACACAAAAGTGCCGCGGCACAGTGGTTGAGAATCACTGGCTTAAACAATTGCACTTACTCTCTCATCACTGGATATAAACTTGGCCCACTTATCGACCTTCTGTTTGAGCGATCGGAGTAAGTACTCGCTCATTATTTCCAACCGAGTGTCTACATCTTCTTTCTAAACAATATGAGTTATTTTGAAACTTAATTAACAATATTTTAATGCAATTATGTAGATACCATAATTTCTAAATTAATATCAAAATTGTTATAAAAACAAAACGACTAAACTCACATCTCCCATTGTGATACGTTACTTATCTCCTTCTTAAATCATATATTTCATGAAAATTATCTTTATGTTCTCATCTTAGATGTAATTGTTTAGATAAACATTGAAATCTATATTTATGACAAGTTACAAATACTATTGGATTTCCATGGAAACTCCAAAAGCCGATAAACAAATTTGAATTTAGAGCCAAATTACATAGATTGCCAGTGTGTTTAAATATTTGGGTTACAATTTACACACGTAACATGTGAAATATTAACTACTTTGCTTGCGTGCTTATTAACTACACAATAAATATAAATATCTAAATAAAATGCAATCTTGTCGCAAACCTCGTAATTGGCGAGAAAACAGGAAATAATTTACTAAATAATTATAATTAATTTAATTTATTTAAAAAGTTAAAACTTCGTACCATAGAGTATAGACTATATTGTACCACAGAAAACGAAATTCGAACGAGGGAACGAATGGGAACGAATGAAACAAATTCAAAACACGGTTTGACGTTTTATGTTGTCAAATGTCATGTTTTCGCGCCAATTCTATAACCGCTTGGTGCTTCATTTTAGGCACAATTTTAGGATTAAAACTTTGTTGTACTCATTACGAAAACCTTTTGAATAGAAATAAACTCTTATACATAACATAATGGAAGGATTTGACGATCCTGGAGTATTTTTCTCCGATAATTTTGGAGTAGAGGAAAATGAATCACAAGATCAAATTAACCTACAAGCTGTGAAGAAAAAGTTCAAAGAATTCATCCGCCAGTTTCATACTGGAAATTTCAACTATAAATACAGGTATTAACTTACATTAATTAGCTTTAACGACTTCAAACAATCCACAGTTTTCATTTATTTACTAATTTAATGCATTTTAGAGATGCGTTAAAAAGAAACTACAACTTGGGCAATTATTGGGTGGAAATTAACATTGAAGATTTATCCAGTTTCGATGAAATATTAGCTGAAAAGCTTTATAAAAAACCAACAGAGCATTTACCCATTTTAGAGGAAGCTGCTAAAGAGGTATGAAAATGATAAGATTCTTAAACTTTTGCATCCTGTGTGTATAATATATTTATAGATATACACAGTTTCTTATCTTTATAGATATTATTATATGGCTTATTGTACTACCATTTCAGTTTAAAAATTAAAAACTTACTAGTTTTCTCATTGAAGTGTTTTCTCATGTGATGTTTGTTATTTTTATAGTACCTCTATGAATAAACATTGACATACTTACAATTTTAATTTTCATTATAGTTAGCAGATGAATTGACTGCTCCTAGACCAGAGGGTGAAGAGAAAGTTGAAGATATACAAGTCCTGCTCTCTTCTGATGCCAATCCAGCTAGCTTGAGAGAACTTAAAGTAAGTTGGAACATAATATCCCACCTGTATTTTACAATGTTCGTGTTTTTAAGTTACCTCTGTCTAACTAGTACTTCTGTATCAGCCTACACTACAATCGTAAGTACGATTGAGAGTGGTTAGGCCATATAGTCCACCACGCTGGCCTAGTGCGGGTTGGTGGACTTACATACCATAGAAATTTTTGTAAATCGCTATGGTATGCAGGTTTCCTCACGATGTTTTCCTTCACCGTTTTTAGTGCGTGGTGATTGACTATCAATACACACATGACTCCGAAAAGTCAGAAGTGTGCCCTGGGATTCGAACCCGGGACCACCGTGAACATGTTGGTAGTCGTGTCTAGTCCGTTTACCAACAGGCCACCATGCACTTACTGGCCCATAATTAAGTTGAACTCTAAATGTGCTTGTATAAATAAATAATGCATAAATTAGGTGTACTTGTATATAATATATAAGTACTGAGTAAGAGCCAAGAATAAATAATAAAAAGCCAGCAGCTTACAATGTATATCTTTTTATAAATGTACACCATTTTACTCTTATTAATCCCATACTTATATTAATTTTCAGTCAGAAACAGTATCCAGATTAGTAAAAATCCCTGGCATTGTGATTTCCGCATCTGGGATAAAGGCTAAAGCTACAAAAATATCCATTCAGTGTCGATCATGTCGCAATGTGATCCCAAATCTCCCAGTTAAGCCTGGCCTTGAGGGCTATGTTATGCCTAGAAAATGTAACACGTAAGTACTTGATTATTACTGTATGTTTTTTTTTAATTAAATATCGTCATCTACTTCTGTTGGAAATGCTATGAAACCGACTATAAAATATTTATAGTAGTTATCTTAAAATGTGACTTTCTTTTTTTTCTAGTGAACAAGCTGGCAGACCAAAATGTCCATTGGACCCATACTTCATAATTCCAGATAAATGTAAATGTATTGATTACCAGGTGAATATTGTCTTTTAATTACTTACACATTCACTTATTTACATATTACAAGTAATTAAATAGCCATCTCCCAATGATTATAATTAACCACTATAGTCTTTATAGTTCTGAAACGAAAGCCTCATCCTAGTAAGAGACAAGACAACTGGTTGAAAACAAACTTTCTGTATAGAATATAGATTATTGGGAATACCTTTATTGAGATACAAATGCACTGTAGCTTATAATATTTGTTACTTAAGTATCATATACTCTACATGCTATGAAACAAGACAGCCTGTTTCTTAGAACGTTATTATACATATCATTTTTATTTTAATTTGTTTCAGGTGTTGAAGCTCCAAGAGGCACCAGAGAGCATTCCGCAGGGCGAACTCCCGCGACACTTAACGGTGTACTGCGATCGCGTGCTGTGCGAGAGAGTGGCGCCTGGTGCACGAGTTACTGTACTCGGCATATATTCCATTAAAAAGATCGCTAAAATGGGCGTAAGTAGTATAATTTATTGTTTTGAAGAAAGATGTATACTCTCACTAAGTAAATGTCAATTCAATTGATGTTGACCAATGTTGACTCAATGTTCTTAAATAAAAAAACATGATTTTGTTTAAACAGATGTGAAAATCAATTCTATCGCAATGGAGCATGCAAAAGCCCTAAGTAAAGGAGACTATGCCGATGGGTACCATCAGGCTGAATAGCGCCAGATAAAACCGAATGAACATATTTTCTACAATTTTATTAGACCACCATAGTACAGTCAACGAAGCATTTTTTCCTGCATAATTTGCCAGGAGTTTTTTCTTTTCATGAAGAGGTGGCATATGACCCCACTAAGTTAAAAACCCAAAATACTTACAAAAATGGCGTCCGCTAGAGCCGCCATTTTGGAAAACGCATTTGAAGCCATATCTCCGGAACCGTCCACTTTAGGCCCATCATGCTAAGGACCTTTTTTGTAGATAATTAAATTTCTAATCTTTTTTGTTCAATAATTTTTTTTGTACCATTTACCGTTCGCGATTTACAAGGTTATTAATATTCGTTTCTTGCCTTTTTGCCCATATTGCCCATATCTCTGTTAATAATTGTTTAAACAAAAAATTGTTAATAACTAAACTTTTAAATCAATAAATTCTTAACAACTTTTCACCCATACTTTTTTTCTCTAAAATCAATATATTAGAAGTTATCGCGCGTTGAATGGTTTACTGCCGAATCAAGGTCAATGGAAACGAAGGATGCATAGCGTAATTATGAAATCCAATGATTTCTCCATGATTATCACGTAATTAATTAAATACTGATGGCATAAGGGAACAAAGCAATGAGGAAATAGTAAATTTTGTTAAAAATCCATGTAAAATTTATTGTAAAAAAGGTATAAAATGAAAATTAATAACATTGTAAATCGCGAACGGTTAATGGTACAAAAAAAAAATATTGAACAAAAAAGATGGGAAATTTAATTATCTACAAGAAAGGTCCTTAGCATGATGGGCCTAAAGTGGACGGTTCCGGAGATATGGCTTCAAACGCGTTTTCCAAAATGGCGGCTCTAGCGGACGCCATTTTTGTAAGTATTTCGGGTTTTTAACTTAGTGGGGTCATATGCCACCTCTTCATGAAAAGAAAAAACTCCTGGCAAATTATGCATTGCGGACAAGAGTAACCCGTTGCTTCATTGCCTGTACTACCAATCATTATTTTACTACAACAATTTCATACATCAATATACTATGAAATTATTACAGCGTGAAAATCGCGACAAAGGTTCAGTAGGCGTGAGAGCATCGTACCTACGTGCAGTGGGGCTCACGGCCGAAGAGGGCGTGACGGGAGGACTCCGCCCTTTCACAGCAGAGGAGGAGGAACAGTTCAGAAGGCTGGCTGCCTCTCCCGATATATACGAGAGGATTTCTAAATCGATCGCGCCCAGTGTGTTCGGCGCTGTCGATATGAAGAAAGCTATAGCAGCTCTTTTGTTTGGCGGTAAGGTTGACTTATTTCTATTGAATGTTAAATGTACAATTTTATGTATGAACATAATACGAATATGTGAAATGACAGACCAATCATATTTTCTTTTATTACTATGTCTGTCCCTGCATTTCCAAACATATGAAAGGCACTTGAGATATTTGAGTTGCTGTAATAACTTATTTACCCTCACATGAGCCTCTTGCGTATTTTGCAGCATTTGTAATGACATCCTAGAATCTTGGATTTCCTAGGACCTAGTCAATTGAGTTTTTCATTAAACATCAAACTATTAGAGATGTTTAATTTGCACATCCATTTTATCTTTCGTTACAGGATCTCGTAAAAGATTGCCAGATGGTCTCACCCGTCGTGGTGATATTAATATTTTGCTTCTCGGCGACCCCGGTACAGCCAAATCTCAATTATTAAAGTTTGTAGAGAAAGTAGCGCCGATTGGTGTGTACACGTCTGGTAAAGGATCCAGTGCAGCTGGTCTCACTGCATCCGTGATCAGAGATCCGGGAAGCGTAAGTTGTTTATAACTTTTAATCTTTACTTAATTTCACAGCTTCCGTGGCGCAGTTGTTAGACGCCGGCTATGAAACTTGAAAATAAATATATTTTCGAGTTTCATAGCCGGCGTCTATTTTAGTGCATAATAATGCACTGTAATAAATAATATTTACTTCGATGCCCAGATCTGACTTATATGTAAGATTTTCTCCTATGAATTTCATGGCACGTCGCAAATCGACCATATCATTTCGCAATAGACAGAAGCTTAGTTCACTGGTGACACCTCAGCCACATGCACCTGCTTTGTGTATTAATATCATAAATCTATTATAAAACTATAATACTAAATCGTTAAGTTCGTAAACCTGTTAAAAAAATATATTGTACTTTCAGAGAAATTTCGTAATGGAAGGCGGAGCTATGGTATTGGCGGACGGAGGCGTGGTGTGTATCGACGAATTCGACAAGATGCGAGAAGACGACCGCGTCGCTATCCACGAGGCTATGGAACAACAAACTATCTCTATTGCTAAAGTAACTATACTATTTTATCTGTTATTCTTTTGATAAACATGTTACATGAATTATTAAATCATGCTCTAAGTCATGGTGGCTCCCTCTAATGAATGTTTTTTTCCAGGCTGGAATAACAACAACTTTAAATTCTCGTTGCTCAGTGTTGGCTGCGGCAAACTCAGTGTTCGGCAGATGGGACGACACCAAAGCAGATGACAACATTGATTTCATGCCCACAATCCTTTCCAGATTTGACATGATATTTATAGTGAAAGACGAACATGATCAAAATAGGGATATCGTAAGTTGCATATCTATTTAGTATTTAAAACAAAAATAATTCTATTAATTATTTTATATCCCTGTAAATTCTCAATAAGATTATCAAATGACGCTCACTATTCATCGTATGCGCTGATGGCGAGATCTGGCTTTTCTTTTCTTTTCTTTGGCATAATAGAATATGGCTCGGTGTTTCAAACGTAAGTTTCATTTACACATATGAAAACTTGTACCGGTTTATGAGTGGATCTTAAGAAAGAAAGAAAGAATATTTAGTTCACCAATTTCACCTTTTGATTTGATGGGCGGACAACATATCCGTGATCAAAGTTTATTAGCGGCAGTGGTCACTTACCATAAGGTGATCTGTTTGTTCGCTTGCCGGAATATAAAAAAAATACGCTTATGTTAATATATTACAGGCGTTATTATTTTCTGTGCTGATACCCAGTCAGCAGCGAGACGTATTAGGTGATGAAAAAAATGACGCTACAACAATTTTTGTACACGTTTCAGACTCTAGCGAAGCACATAATGTCGGTGCACATGGGCGGCACGAGCGTGGAGCGCGCGGCGGCGGCGGGCGAGCTGCCGCTGGCGCTGCTGCGGCGCTACAGCGCGTACTGCCGCGCGCGCTGCGGGCCGCGCCTCGCCGCCGCCGCCGCGCAGCGCCTGCAGGCGCGCTACGTGCTCATGCGCACCGGCGCCGACCAGCACGAGCGACACGCTGACAAGAGACTCTCCATACCTATCACTGTCAGGTACATACCACACACTCGACCATTATTATACTTACAATACTCAAAAAACAATTTACTGGTAGTAGGTCTCTCATGGAAGAAGCCACCTAGGTACGTACTCGTACCACCGTAATGATTATTTCTCCCGCCAAAGAGCAATGTCAATCCACTGTTGTGTTTCAAAGTGGAAGGACATTGTAGCCAGAGTACCTACTGGACATATTGAGACTTAACATCTTATGTCTCAGGATGCCGAGCGCTGTAAAATGTTGCTACTGTTTATGAGCAGACGTATAGCTTTCCATCAGGCGAACGGCAGGCTCGTCTCGCCATTGATTGCAATAAAAAAAATACTCACTCGTCCATTATTATACTTACAATACTTATAAAACACGCCAAGGAAAACCCGGAAGGTTCTAAAACTACTCAAAATAGTCGTTTAAGAAGGATCGAAGCGGTTTATCCCCGCGCAGCGGATACGGCCCCGTAGAATGAAGCTAATATGAAAAGACAAAAACACATTTCACGAAACGATATATGCCCGCACCATCTGTATGTCCATTCTGCGGGATCGCAACCGCGGCGGTCGTAAGTGTAAACTGCGACGTGAGAATCCTCTCTTTATTCGACATAGTATACCAATAATTTATCTCTATTTTTATTGGAACGAAGTTCCTTATTTTTTACTTTATAACCTAAACCTTTGCGATACAAGACATAACGCAATATATTTAACAATGATACACCATTGGCACTGTAGCAAACGAGTGTAAGATCAAGAAGTATTAAACGTTCTGAATTCAGTTACTGGCACGAGCGATTCTCCTTTTGCGATTTATTTATTATAAAGGAAGGTAAACACATGTGTATGCAATTTTTTCAGCATCAGGCATAACTCTACTTTGTTTAACAATATAGGAGTCTTCAACACAAAGAAACATATGTAGTTGCTTTTAATTTTTTTTAATATTCCACATGAAATTTTAAACACCTGATTTTTTTAGTCTTATATTACGCGTTCATAATATGCATTAGAGTAACTTAATTTTATATATTGCTGCTAACCATTGTATTAATTACTTTCTAGACAATTGGAAGCTGTGGTTAGAATATCGGAAGCGCTTGCCAAAATGCAACTGCAACCATTCGCGTCTGAAGCTCACGTCACAGAAGCATTACGATTATTCCAAGTGTCCACTTTAGACGCCGCCATGACTGGCAGTTTGGCAGGTAAATAAATTTAAAAAAATGTATATCAGTTGTTGCTCACTTAATGGTAAAACTATAAAAATGTATTTTGATTCCTAGGTGCCGAAGGTTTTACTACGGAAGAAGACCACGAGATGCTTTCTCGTATTGAGAAGCAACTAAAGCGTAGGTTCGCAGTTGGTTCTCAAGTATCTGAACAAACTATCATTCAAGACTTTTTACGACAAAAATACCCAGAGAGAGCGATCCTTAAGGTGATCCATACAATGATCAGAAGAGGGGAATTACAGCATCGCTTGCAAAGAAAAATGTTGTACCGACTCTCGTAATATTAGAATAAGAAATGATTCTCGTTTATAACTTTTATAATAAAACCACACATTTCATAGAATTACTCTTGAAATTTTATTTCGTTTTCCATTAAGCATAATAACACAGACAATGTCAGTTTCACTGACTGAAGGTAGTTGAAGCAACATAATACTTAAAAGTGTGTCGAATTGGGCAAAACCAAAATTATAGAGGTAGTGAATGACTAGAATGTGGAAATCGTGGTTTCCAAACTTTAATTTGCAACTGTAGCATCGACTTCATGTAACTGGAATGGATACTCTGGGTGCTTCTCTACGCCTTTCCAAAACAAAAAGTTGAAAATGCGACCTCTCTCCCCTCTGTCTAGTTTCTTAAGGCGATTTACTTCTGCTGGTGTTAACTCAAAATCGTATATTTCGAAATTCTCCTGAAAATTGATAAACATGTATAACACTTTCAGAGTAATGTAAAGTTAAAAGCGCGGTTACCTACCTTTAACCTATGTTCACTGGAACTTTTGGGTATTACGACAACCTTCTGATTGACTAAGAAATGCAGCAGCACTTGAGCTGTTGTCTTTCCATGATTTTCAGCTATCTCTTTCACATCTGGGTGGCCTAGCAAATCCGGAAAAGCATCAGGGCTGAAATATAGGTGTTTCGACAGAATTGTGACTTTTATTAAATAAAATGTCTAATTTATTTTACACACCTATAATTATATTTGTTGACAAAATGATCTTTAGCTCCCGGACTACCAAGAGGAGCATACGCAGTTACCACTATGTTGTTTTCAGCGCAAAATTTGCGAAGATCTAATTGTTGGAAATAGGCGTGGAGTTCCACTTGCAGCACCTGTGGCTTCAGCGTTGCCGATTTCATAATCTTCAATATTTGTTTCTCATTAAAATTGGACAAACCGAGGTTTCGAATGAGTCCGGCCTTCTGACACTCTTCCATTTTCTTTGAAAAGAAAACATATGTTTACCATCAACTTTAAACGATAATGAAAATATTCTAAATAATTCTTGAAAAACACATTTATTTACCTTCCATGTTGTTATATGATTAGTTTCCATATCTAAGTCGTATTCGCCGTTGTGTTTTATACGAGGAGTAAGAGTCTCTGGGTCACAATGGAAGCCAAAAGGCACATGTATTAGATACAAGTCTACATAGTCCAGTTGTAAACGACTCAACTGCAGATCAAGAAATTTTCTCACGTCTGACGCACGATTTCCTACATGAGGGAGCTGTAAACAAAGAACAAAAAATTAACCGCTGTATTCAGAAAACAAAAAAAAAAGTTGGGCTGAAGATCGAGCCCAGTGGCGTGCCATAGGAGAGGCCTATGTCCAGGAGTGGACGCGAATAGGCAGATGATGATGATGCTTCAGAAAACAAAGAATTGGCAGCATTGACAAATTCTTATATATTTTTAAGGCTTATCAATACTTTTTAAAATAAAGGTTTGGATATTAATTTTACATAGGAATCGGCTTCCCTTAGAAATTCTTTAGAAAATTTCAAGAATAATTATAGCAAAAGACAGCACATATTACACTAAATTACTCCCACTCACCTTAGTCGTAATAAATAAGTCACTTCTTGTACCCTTTCCGTCATCAATCCATTTTTTAATAGCATTACCAATAGCCTCTTCATTGTTATAATTGAATGCCGTATCTATGAGTCTATAGCCTAATTCGAGAGCTTTATAAACCCCGGTTTCAATTACTTCTGGTGAAGCCTACAAATAAGAATAAATTAGATAACATGTACAAAAAAAATGGTTATTGAGTTGTTTAAATATGTACGTACCTGCCATGTTCCAAGTCCTAATGTCGGCATTACATCTTCTGTTTGTGATAGCTTCACGTATCTCATATTTTTTATATTAAAGTGATAACTGCGACGAACTGAAACTCTTAAAATGCTTTGAAAAGCGAATCCTAATTGTGTTACAAAGCTCATATATTTCAGCTGAACAAAATCATACAGATGTTATAAAATTGGCAAGAAGCCAGAATTGATACGGTTTTATACCTAAGTTTTTCTATAGAGATAAAGATAAAAATTAAAATTATAGCACGATATGCAGCGCCACTTTCGACAGTTATTTTTTTCTGATACAAGTTATTGATTTTTCGTGACGTAACTTTATTTTTAAATTTCGCGGTTAATAACCATAGTGCAAAGGTAATTTGAAAAAGATATCAGTTTTGTAAGAATCATATATCTATAAAATAAAAGCATATATTATTATAATAGGAAAACTTAATAATATTTAACTCGTTTATGTAATAACTGATAGAAGATTGGTATTTCTCATGATCACTTTTTCATAGTTCTGGAAAATGAGAAAAAAAATTAATGTTAGTTTTGACAATTACCGACCAAATTGAATAAGATGGCATAAAAAACTAAAATATAAAATCCTACTTATTGAATTATACGTATTATATATATAAGTTTAATTTGATAATAAGTAATTTTAATTTGATTAACTTAACTTCATTTTTCAACTATTTCAAATTATCATACAGAAATTCGAGTACTAAATATTTCAGGACTCTGATTATTTTTATGACTATTGCATGTTAAGAGCGTTTATACCCTGCACGCGCTTTTTGGCTTAAAAACAGGACTTTTCAAATGAGTTAATAGCCACCAATAAACAATTTAAAGGAAAAATAATTATAAGTAATTTTAGAAAAGGTTGTCATCTAGGGATTTTGGTGGAAAACGTTATAGATTGATGGATAATTTGTGAGTACTATAAGGATTACTGAACACAAGTTTCGCTATTTAGGCTTTTAATGGCAATTTAGAATCTTAAGATATCCGAAACCACTAAATATAAGATGAAAATAAAAATATTATCAGACTAATAAGACCTTTATGGAGGGATTTTGCCGAGAAAAATAATCTTTTTGTGTTTAGTTCCTGAAAAATAAAAATTTAAACAATGCGAAATTATTCAGAAACTCTCGTCAAGAACATTTTTTTTTTTCACCAACTTATCGTATATAATTTTTTATAGCAATTGCATATTATAATAGAAGAACATCTTATCAATAAATTACCATTTTTATATTTCAACAAAATTAGTTTTCATGTTTTCTACAAATATTTTAAAAACCACTATAAAACACGCTGTCCGACGTGGATCAAATCAGACCGCCGCAAGGCCTTCTAGAGGGAGGACGTATCGCTCGTCGCTCCGGCCTAGCTGCAGTCGATTTTTGCCGTGCGTAGTAAAAATAGCCACGCGCGGACTGCGATTACCACATCTTAGTACTTTGGTAGTAAAATATTCAATTATTTTTATTACCTACAATGATTTTGTAGTGAGTATAAATTATGTTTCAGGTAATTTAATGGAATGTAATTCCGAGGCTAAATTATGTTATGTATTGTAATATAAAATTAAATATATTTCGTAATTGTAAGGGGTTGTAAGGCCCCTAACACTATTTATGTGTTCGAACACGAAATGATTAATAAAACGTCCGTAGTGTCTACTGATTGAACACTGATTTGAATGCAACTTAACAATGTAATAATAACGAAAATATGATTAGTATCTAAATTTGTATTATTCTTTGCTTGCACAGTAATATTTGTCTACTTATAATGCAAATAAAATATTTTTATGATATTATATTACAGTTACATTTCAATTGAATATTTGAAGCGCACGGATCAAAGTTGTTTGAGCCGATTGTATAGCGAGCCGACGCGGCAGCTCTACGCACACAGCTTTGGTCGCTTATGTATGCGTAAAATTAACGAAGAAATACCTATAGTTGACTTTGCGCGCAAGGTGTATACGCTCTTAAGAAAATTTGGTACCTACTGAAATGGTATAGATCTACGGTAGGTGTGACGGTAGGTATGCCGTTTAATGAGAAATATTAAAAAATAAAGAATTACGTTTATGATGTAACAGATGTGGCTGTACAGATGCTAGAATCTTTGCCCACGCCCCATATATTACTAAAATATTAAAATATAAACAAAGACCATAGACGTAGACGGAGAAACTAATAGACGGAGTCACATGTTCTATCCCTTTTCCACAAAACGAAAGAGATTTATACATAACATTCATGTAAGAAAGAGATGCAAGCTTTTGTAACCTGTCCTTATCGGCGTAACCGCTTGACTCCAGGAAATTTGACGTTTTGGAGGCAAATATTTACATTATTTGGGGTGGCCAGCAGTCCAAAGGTTGATATTCCCTAAAACAAACTATATTAATAGATTTAAATTACATATTAAAAAACAAACTTCAATAATTATCTTTTATTTTTTAAAGTTTTTCCTTATATGTTTTGAACTGTATATGGATGCACAATAGATATTATTTTTGAAATAAAACTATTTACGAATTTTATCGCGGATTTGGTTTAAGTTTTGCTTTTTTTAACTTCTCCCCGCGACGTTTCGATTACTTTACAACTTTCGTGGTCACGGGGCGGACTAGATGTTGTTTTGTTATTAGCTTTTATTACAATCGTTTTTATTTTCAGAACTAAATATTTACTTAAATTATGTTTATGTTATACAGTGTTTTTATTAGTTCTGGGTGATGGCTGACGACCCAGGTATGTAAGTGCATTGTAGTTCCCCTCAAAGTTAAAATATCGATATTTTAGCAATTATATTTTTTTAAAGAACGGTCAAAGTTTCCCGATACCTTAGGAAAAACGTGTCAACCTGGCCACACTCCCACAAATATCGCTATCTCATACTAGGTTACACGGTGGCTACCCCTGTGACCATAGATGACCATAGACGGCTATCGATTGACGGATGACAGGTAAATCAGCCATCACTATTTTGGCTGCTTTATTTCCCGCCGTAAACAAAGTGATCGAACAATATATTGTTTTTAGAATTATATTTTCTTCTAAAATGGGTGTAAGAAGCATTTTTATTTGTTGACAATCTGATACTCGATATTTATCTTTTATTATGTTTAATAAATATGGAAACTATTTCAGAAAAAAACAGTCGCAACAGTAAATAAAAACAAAGAAAAGCGGCAAGCTAGAAAATTAGAACAGCGTCGGATAGCAGATGGCATGTCCGTAGTGAATTCAGCAAATAAACTGAAAGATCTAGCGGCGCATTGTAAAGAACTGCTGGTATACCGGAATCTCGATATAGAAGTTGATATGTACATACAGAGAGTCACTGAACTGGATAAAGATGTTCTGCAGTGGGCTATAGACCTCACTGAGCAAAATATGAAGTCTTTGTAAGTCCCTAATGATAACTAATATGAACATTGCATTAATGTGACTTTAATGCATCTAATTTTCTTTTAAAACTAACTATAAAGTGAAATAAAAATGCCAAACCTTTTTTGTGTGATTTTGTACTATCTGCAATAGAAGTTAACGTTTATCATTACAAAAACATATAGTTTATCACTTTTAATCATACATACATACATAAACTCACGCCTTGTTCCCAGAAGGGGTAGGCAGAGGTGCCAGGGCACCCACATTTCGCCTTGTATGTTCCATCCCACAATGTGATAGGTGGCGAGCCTATCGCCATATCGGGCACAAATTCCTGACTTTGGGCTGATACTGAATAGAAAAATCCAATATCACTTTGCCCAACCCGGGATTCGAACCCGAGACCTCAGCTTTGTAACCGTACCGTAGTACAACTACGCCACCGAGGCAGTCTGAATCAATTCTTAATTTATTAGGTGTAAGATAAGACTTCAGTTAAAATTATTAAAATATTGTAAAGTTTTTTAGTAAATTATTCACTTATACTTGTCCCATGTACAGATCTTTTAATTTATCCCATTTAGGAAAAGTTAGACAACTTTTTATTATGTAAATATGTGTACCTGCTGCCCATAACAAAATAGATTAAAATTCTGCACAACAATGATCACTGCTAGTAAAAGAATTTACATTTAAATTGTATTGAAGTGCAGAAATATGTCTCCTGGAATTTCACCAAAAGTGGAAAAAAAGACTATTATTGAATTGAGATTACACTGAGAAATGGATATGTAATTCTGTACACACACAGAGACATAGGAAATAGTCCACCACACTGGTATTGTGCAGGTTGGCAGACTTTCACATACTGTAATACTTGAGGTATTTTACACTTTACACTACCTGAACCTGAAATTGGAGTTACACTATTTTACTTGCACATTGGCTTTTCCATTCTATCCTGCCAGTGTTTGGTTTACGAAAAGTTTGAACATGTTCTATGTTGATTTTCCTATGTACCCAGTACATATTGTTGATTTCTATTTAATATCATCCAAAAGAGTAATGAATCATTTCAACCTAAAAAGAAATGAAAAACTCTTTCTTTGGAGTTACAAAGTTGAATCCTGAGTTACGCGAATTAAACTTACACTGCTATTGGTTACACCTAACGCATAAGTCCAGAGTATTACTGTACTTTTATAGAAAACTTCAGAATTTTTGCTTCAGTAGATATAAAAAGCTGACGAGTTTGTTTATGTGATTGCGCCATTGGTAGGAGCTGTAAATTTATTTTGTATACATAGTTAGTTATGAATGTAGTTGTATATACAGGAAGGCTATATAAGGCACTATATAACATCATGCTATAATTAACACCTTGAACTGATGAAAAATTTTGCATAAGTTCACCGAGGCGAATCTAGATTGGGCCATTAGTTGTAAATAGACTTTAAATTAGTTTTTAAAATTAAAAGTTGACAATATCTATATTTTTCAATTATAGGCAACTATCTCAATGTAATACCCCCCTCCGTAAAATTGTACCCCTGTTGAACCAGTCTTGATTGTGAAGGTAAAACCTTTCCACCTTGGTAACACCATGCAGCTTCGTAAAAATGTTTAAAAAAATTGTTGTA
This sequence comes from Hyles euphorbiae, assembly GCA_023078785.2. Lineage (NCBI taxonomy): Eukaryota > Metazoa > Arthropoda > Insecta > Lepidoptera > Sphingidae > Hyles > Hyles euphorbiae. Next base: position 6,681,786 of record CM041053.1, read on the forward strand.
AGTTTTTCAATTGACCAAATTGCTATACAATGTGTGCCTTCACCATTAAAATGCGCAATATTTATCGCCTTGTGTGTTTCGAGTTATGATGTTATAAGGGGCGAGCCTACCGGCATACAAGGGGGGTTACTCTATAAAAACGATACAACTTCGAATGTTCGGATATTCGACGTCCAGAGTAAGATATTAGATATCCACTTCTAAAAATCAATACTATTCATCATTATAATTATCTCCGAACTTAGTCTTTGGCTGCGACGTACGATAGAAGAATCCAACTTTTTATCCTAGTAGGCACACTAGTGAAGTTTTACGTACGGCGTCCGAACATTCAAAGTTCGTATAGTTTTTATAAAGTAAACCCGCAGGCACAAATTCCTTACTCCGGGCTGATAATAAATAGAAAAATCCAATGGCACTGCCCGACCATTCAAACCAGAGGCTTCAGCCAAGCAATCAATCGGTAAAACTTTATAAGATTTGGTAAAATGTATTTATCCCCTGATGTATATTATTGTAGGTACGAGACGTGCGCTTGGGGCTGGAACCGAGAGCGCAAAGTAGAAGAAATGACAGAAGACTCCGCCTGGTACCTCATTGCTAAGCAGAAAAACGGATCACCCCTAGCATTTTCACATTTCCGATTTGATATGGATTTCGGCGAGCCTGTATTGTACTGGTATGTATTTTTTTAGATTTAACTTAATTCTACATACATAATAATTAGTTAGTATATAAATTACAATTATGTTTGCTCGCATAAATAGTATCAAACTGATATGTTCATAGTTATGTAAATAAAAATATATAATTTTTAGTAAAAACTCATCAGTTTTTCATAAGGATATTTGAAACACTTCAACCCGCACTAGGCCAGCGTGGTGGACTATATAGCCTAACCACTCTCAATCGTATTCTCGATTGTAGAGTAGGCCCGTGCCCTGCAGTGGGACGTATATGGGCTGATACATACATATAGAATCAATTGCCACAAAACATCACTAAAAAGCTTACAATATACTTTTTAAGTATTAATATCGCAGATTCAATAGAATAGCACTTATAAAAAAATCATGTTTGTATTGATAATAATCGAAGTGTTGCGACCTGTGTTGCTGGGGTCAAGTCTGATATAATAAGTTATCAAGTTGCGTATTTCTCGAAGGCCCTATGTTATTGATTCCTCTTTTACATTTAAATAACCCCATTTTCCTCATTACGCACAATCAAAGGCGATATAGACAAGTAAGTTATATTTTTATTTTATAAATATCTTACGCAATATTATTTACATCTAAGTATAATATTATAATACATTATTTTATTGTAGTACCGTTTACATAAGTTACATATTTTTTCAGCGCAGACGTCGGTTCTTTTATATTCGAGAGAATTTTTAGCTAATCATCACGCGCGTTATTTTCGTGCGAACTTTTTAATTTGCTATTGGTTATTTAGTAGGCGTCACTGTAACGTTCCCTGCTTGTAGTTAATTTCCATTTCCAATCTAAACATAAGCCAATAAGACTTATATTTTATTGCCTTTTGCGGTGGCTTTAGTCAGCTGTAGGTTGCTCGTGTTCGCGCGTACAATAATGGTAACTTATAAAACGGTTAATCTACACTTGCATACGAGGTCAGTTAGTTTTCACTTTGTACTTCCACAGTAAGCATAGAAAGAAATTAATATTTCTTTTAAACAGTCTTTTTTCGAACATGAGTTTTTCTTTCGGCCACCACTTGATGCATCGCGTGCACAGACAACGGAACAATATGTGCAGTATGTAGACTATCATCAGTGTGATGACTACGCTGATGGCTATCACGTCTAGAAGGAGGTACTGCGGTAGAGACAGGTCGAGCGCCGGTGACCTCAAGTGCATTGCGCCTTTATGTCTTAATACATATTCGATCCAATACACGCCGGCGTCTAAAGGCCTCATAGGCCTGTCCAGGAAGATACTTCTTAGTTTTAAAGAGTTTTCTTTGTACCTGAAATGATTACAATAATTCTATATCACAATTAGAATCAAAATATTGTTATTTTATGAAGTTTTATAACAATCCATCAAATTGTTAACACAAACATTTCAATTTCTCCGGTCCCTGGAGCATCACTACTGAGCATATAGCCTTATATTGTAAGGGGAAAAACTAATTTTAAATAAATAATTACACCCAACAGTCATATATGTACATAGTCCTAAGTCCATACTAAGATCGAGTCTTGTGTCGTGGGTATCGGGAACTTCAAGAGTCTTTTCGGTCTCAAAGACAACCACACTCGAAACAAATACATGTGGATCACACAAATATTTGTCTCGGTGCGGGAATTGAACACACAACCCCACGTTTCACAGCCGGCGACTAATCAACTGTGAGAGTTTTAAAAAATATAGCTCACTTTTGATTTCCAAGTAGGTCGTGCAGAGCATTTCTCCATGTCTGTTTATCCGCTTCCTTGAGTTTGACAATTTGCGCCACACCTCTGTCGGCCATGGCGCGCGCGTTCAGGGCTTGGTCGGCATACAGCGGCACCATCAGCATGGGCACGCCGCACGCCACCGCCTCTTGAGTTCCTAGCAGACCTCCGTGAGATATGAACAGCTTCACGTTGGGATGACCTGCAAAACAGATATCATATTTATTAACAATTATGTCAGATAAGGGTATAATTACTTAATCCATGGCCATGGCATACAAAATTGGAAGCAGTAGAGAGCCACGCTGCTATCATACATACATAATAATAAACAAAATTTCATCAAATTTTTACATTGAACGTTATTCTTGGGAGCCGTCGGCATAATTGAATTTTCTCCGCGAAAGATTTACATTAAAATGTAACACTCCATTACATTGTAGTAATTACCAAGTTGCATAACGAGAATTGTAGTATTTCAAGGTACTATAATATAGTAAACACTCACACAATGTGGCGTACTGCGGGATCCAGTCCATTGTATACATGTTATCTGGAACGGTGAGATTTCTCGCCAGCATATCCCGGTTCATTTTGACGAACACCGTCTGAGGCAGTTCCGATATGACTTCAAATATTCGCGATAGTGTTTCGCTGGCTATAGTCTCAATTCTTGACATTGAACCAAAACTCCAGTAGATAACGCCGTCTGTTGATGCGTTGAGCAATTTTTTCATTTCCTGATTATAGAAATAATGATAAAAAGCTTTATAAATAGAATGTATATTATTGTAATCAAAAATTATTCTTTGGAATACGTAAGTTGCAAATTTACGATGTGTATTTTGTTCATGACATCATAAAAATTACTATTATTCTTAGCAAATTAAGTCGTATGAATATCAAGTTAACTTCTAGGCATACGGGTTTTACTAGCATTTCCTCAAAATGACGACACTCATATCCCTCTTTTTAAGGCTCTATTGAATAATAAAATTCTATTACATTATGCGAGAAAATAAGAACCATAGTTCCACGTTCACCACGTCCAACTAATGCGTCTCAGCTGGATAATGCATTTGATCCAATTTGGCATATTGCGGCAAATATAATAATTTGATTCTCCACATTCATTGATTCTAGACCTTATAATGTTAGTGATATAAATTTTAAACATTTTATTGTACTGTCACAGTTCTATAAACGAATGTAGTTATATCTTGTTGCTTAGCAACTAACGCTGTTTCTAGATTCATCTTAATCATTAACAAAAGAACAATGATCAATGACGTGCAATTTGGTGATAATAATCTGATTAATTTGACATTATCTGTGTCCGTTGGGTCTTAGGTCGGACAGATAGTGAAATTCCCAACTGATACGTACATAATATGGGTTAACTGCTTATTTACTCTCTCACCATTGTGATTTAACAAGTTTTTATCAATTTGTCAGTAACAAATCACACATTTTAGTATCGTATCTGCTTGAATGATACAATATCATTGATTTATTTGTTGTTTATAAGCCTGTTTAATGCCCCTATCCCACTGGCGTTTTGGAGCGTTGGCGTTTCCCCAACGTCTAGCAGTATATGTTCAACCTGTACTTTGTTTTAAAATATGTCATACGAGAATATGTAGTATTTCGTCGAAGTAGCAATGTCAACAGTAGTGTTTCCCGTCGTAATTCCCATAGACCACAGAGACGTCAAGGTCGCGTCAGTCACGTCAAGGCTGTATTCACACTGCGCAGACGTTGAAGAAACGTTAGAGAAACGACAACGCTCGTAAAAGGCCAGTGGGATCAGGGCTTAAGATATTATTTCATTGTAAACCGCGTTTTATGAGGTTCGTTCCTTCATTTAATTATTTTCACATGAGTACGCCGGCAACTTATTTGTCTTATCAATGTATTTGTAATATCTTACCCGTGGCAAAGTTTGGGTGTCGTCCAAATGCAGGCCTCCAACTTCAACTAAAGCAGGAACCAACGGCCGTACTTCATTTATACTAAAATGACTATTTGATAAAACTAAACTGTATTCCTTGGCAAGAGTTTCCAACTTTGGTCCAGGCCCGAATAGGCGGTCTGCTATAACCTGGAAGACATCATTTATTTACATCTTTGTTCAATAATAAATTAATAAAGGTCCACAAAATCAAATTTTTCAGATTATATATAATTGGTTTGAACAGTATACTATATGTCAAAGTAATATTACATTTATTTGTTGTCTTTATAAAGATGCCTCATCCGTCCTATGGGAGAGTGTATGCAAATAGCAATTCAGTTTGTGAGTTATTCGCAATAAAAAAAAAACATGTGTAGCTTGCCCGACTGGCTCGCAGTTATTCCATATGGGTGCAAATTGTCAGATTGTGGGTTGCAATAGTGCGTACCCTTTCGGGGAGTAGCTTGTTTATGGTCATTTCGCTATATCCTTCATGAGTGACAACGACATGTGCTACTAACCTGCGATGGAATTTGTGACTTGTACACATAAAGCATCTTCGCTATGATCACAGCCATAGTGTTGGCAAACCTTTCCCACAGATTCATGTGTTGTCCGTAGCCCACCATGTAAGAGGGCACATACGCCGTCCCTTCAGGGTTTCCCAACTGTTCGTTAACCCAAGGCAAAGGAACACTCGATAGGAATCCAACCACGGGTGCGTTAAACTTCCTTCCGGCAGGTAGAAAACAATCACTGCCAAAAACTTCCACAATAACCAAGTCAAAACTCGCAGTGGAATTGAATAAGTTCTTGACAGCAGGCAGTTGTGAGACGACGTCGCAAGCGTGAACGCATTCCTTCATGATCTGCTCCAAGTTTCTGACGAAGTCTGGTTTGAGCGTCTGCTGTTGTCTTGTTAGATTGTTGGTGATCTCTGGTATCGTTCCTGCAACGCTTATTTGCTCGACGTTTGGTGGTGGGTTTTTCTGGAATAATAGAAACATCGTCTTTAGTATCTCAATCATCACCATATAGGTATTTCCCCCTTTCCTCTTCAAATAATTTCAATTCGTTCTTTTAATCATGCATACAGTACTTGATTTATTTTTTTATGGCGGATAGATATTTTTTTTTAATAAAACCTGCGTAGTTTATATTGGAGTAGATCTATCATTAAAACGCCCTTCGCTTAACATGTAAACATGTAGAACAACAAATTTATGATAGGCGTTAATTATCACAATTACAATATCTATACGCATACGTAGTTATTTTTTAAATAAAAATAAATAAATTTTATTTATATTTTTATTTTTTAAATAAAAATAAATAAATATTATTTGTAAAATATAATTATTTGTGGCTTGCTTTTACAATAAAGAAAAAAAATTGTAGGAATACCTGCTTAGTGCTTACTTGTGAGTTGTGCGCAAGAATTACGAAGAGAGGACTACTAACTATTTTAGGCAAGCTAATAGGTCAAATTGTTAATTTCGTCGAATTCATATAGGTAGCCAGTTGCAAAATTATATCTAAGCCATACCTACTATAACGTCCCTAAAAGTGATTTTAAAGGACGAAGAAAGAGCATCAGAAGTTGATATGAATAAGTTGAGAGGCATTGTTTACATTGAACATAATTAATTATCCTGGTTGTAATCTATGAAATGGCAGGCGTAACTAGAGCAAGCGAGCATCGAGACTGTCTGGCAGGCGAGTAACATCCGCGCACCGATCGATTCAGCTTTGTTTACATTGTTTAGTCGTAGTGATAATTTCTAATGAAGAAAAGGTGAAGGGCCAAGAGCCACACCGCGACGCACGGTCTTCATTTTTAATTGATTAATGTAAATGCAATGCTAATTACGTAATAATGTGAATGAGGAAAACCTTGCAAAAAAAAAACAGCTATAGCTTTGTCAAAAGTTGTTAGGCGCATAAATTTTGTACATGGATTTTGATTGTAAATAAGCTACTAAGTATAAGTAGTTTTCAATATGCTATTGTCCCACCAGACCTCATAACCTTTAACGTGTTGTTCGATATTTCTGTTATTGACAATGTATGGTGATGCGATTCTTTAACGAAAACCTTTAAAGGAATAAATGAATAATACTGTATACTACAATGTAATAATACACTGTAATAGTAAAACAATGTAGAAACTAGATATAATTGGAATAATATAATATGCATGCAGATGCATCATGCATGCGTATCTTTGAGCGCGGCTTGTGCATTGTAGTTTCTTTGATTATTCGGCTGATTGTCAATCATAATAACGAAGGTGTAGGTTAGTTGGGTATTATGAAAACATTCAGATAACACTAATGAATGAATTATGTCAACGACTCCCCTTGACCCTTGACTATTATTTATTTGATGCAAGTTCAAAGACGTGTAATCTGAATTCAGACCCGTTTATTTTTGCCTACAAATGCATTTTAAATATGAAACCAATGATTTCAAAGTATATTGAAATTGTGATAATTATTATGTTGTATTTAACACTAGTAACCAAAGTTCATAAAAATGCAAACTGGTTGCATAGCTACCACTGTATACGATGTTGAAAAACCTTCTCAAGGAATAACGCAAGTGAGTCGTTTTTCGGGTTCAGTCTGTGTAGGTACCTATATCTAGATTCTAGCAGACCGGCTCGCCTTATGCTGTGAGGGGTTTTAACAATCCCACCACCGTAACCTCCGTCTGTTGTAAGAGGTGACCATTAGGGCCTCTAAAGGCCACGGGCACGCACCAGGGGCTGTCGTTGTGTATATTATACTGTTTCCATTCGTTTATTTTATTTTTGACACATCGAGTACTGAATCAAATAGTGATGGCCTGATGCGTTATCGAATCAATTTTTTATAACAAACGATTTTATTTTTGAACAAGTTTTATCGATTTAATACATATTTTATTTTTTGCTCCATGCATTGTTTTATAAAACTTCAGGGATATTTAAGTTACTTGATTTAATAATTATATTAAAATAAACCATTTACTCATGTTAAGTTAATATTCTTATCACTTCCGTCGGCAATAGTAATGTTGTTAAAAACAAATTGTGAAACGGCAACACTGGGCAGACAGGTGACGCGCGCCGCCATTTTGTGGTCACTCACAACGAGACACCCGCGCCCGTGCTAGTGTTTTCCGTTCGCTGAATTTTAATTCACATTTTTCATACGTCGAGTTGAGTATTTATATTCCTCCGTATTGTTTTACCCGTGAATTCCTACATTTGGTTGAATTGAGAACATCGTACCTGCCTTCATCACTTTCAAAATGCCTAAAGGAAAGGTGCTTAAAGGACAAACAAGGGAGTTTGTGTTGCGACTTCATGAGTACTTTGAAAGGGAAAGCCGTAATGGTGGACCTCTTATACCAGTGACTCAAATCAGAGACCGTGTTTCAGCAGCATTAGGTATTACTGCTCCAACAGTTTCAAAAATAATTAAAGAAGGCTACGGCAGTAGTGGCATGGAACAAAACAAGCCATCTACACCTAAGAAAAAACGTCAGCCCTTTAAAGTGACAGCAATTGACAGTTTTGATGGTGATGCTATTCGTCGTCATATATACGATTATTACCAAAGAAAAAAAAGAAAGTTATGGTATTTGAAAGGGAAGAGAATATGACAAAATGCGATATTATGATAGGTAATGAGCAAGTAGAACAAGTGAATGAAGTCGTATATTTGGGCTGTGTTTTCACAAGTGATGGAAAGCATGATAGCGATATTGAAAGAAGAGTGAATGCGGGAAATCGAGTGAATGGTGCGCTACACTCCTTTATGAATAGTCGGAAGGTCTCCAAAAAGGCACGACTGGCTGTCCATGGAGGAGTGTTAATTCCAACGCTTATGTATGGTAGTGAAAGTTGGGTATGGCAAAAGAAGCATGAAAGTAAAATTAGGGCAGTAGAGATGAGATTGTTAAGGGGAATGTGTGGTGTAAGCTTGTGCGACAGAGTGCGAAATAGCGTGGTGATGGAAACTTGTGGAGTGAAAGAGGATGTAGTGACGAGAATTGAGAAAGGAATGTTACGATGGTTTGGTCATGTAGAGAGGATGGATGAAAGGAGAATTACGAAACAAATACATAATGCGAGTGTGGATGGAAGAGTCGGTAGGGGTCGACCTCACCGAACTTACACCATCCAAATCGGTGATACCCTCAACAAGGGTCAGGTTAAAAGTACCCTGAACCGACGGGAATGCATGAAGACGTTGATGAAAGTGGATGAAGCGAAAGTAGTATGTCAGGATCGAGCAAAGTGGCGGTCTATAGTCTCTGCCTACCCCTATGGGATACAGGCGTGATGATTATGTATGTATGTACCAAAGAAAAGAGATTCCTACTTTACATAACCTAGTACAATCTCTGAAAACTAGTGGCTTGTTCCGTGGTCAAAAGTCTTCTTTGGCGAAGGTATTGAATAGGATTGGATTCCAATACAAAAAATGTGACAAAAGAAAAATATTGATGGAACGCAATGATGTTGCTTTGTATCGATGCGAATTTTTAAGACAAGCTAAAAAAATAGAAGACTGGTCGAATGTTGTTTTCACCGATGAAACTTGGCTCAATGCGAATCACACGGTATCAAAAACTTGGACTGACAACACTGCTAGCTCCTCGACCGCAGTGCCAATGGGAAAAGGTGAAAGAATTATAATTTGTCATGCAGGAACCGCAAAAGGATTTGTGCAAGATGCTATGTTAGCTTTTAAATCAAAGAAAACAGGGGATTACCACGAAGAAATGAATTCCGAAGTATATGAAAAATGGTTTCGGGAAATGTTATTGTCACTCGAACAGCCATCAACAATATTTATAGATAATGCGTCCTATCACTCTCGGCAAATTAACAAAATGCCAACGCAAGCCAGTAAAAAAAAATGAAATAATAAACTGGCTCCGTAACAATGGCGAGGAGGTGGACGAGTCCCTATTAAAAGTAGAGTTACTTAAAATATTAAAAATGAGGAAGCAGCCTAAACGATACGTTATAGATGAAATGGCTGCAGAACATGGGCACACCGTCCTTAGAATTCCTCCATATCATTGCCAGTATAATGCCATAGAGCTAATATGGGCGCAAGTGAAAGGATATGCTGCGAGAATAAATACAACTCCTCCTTTCACCGCAAACAAAATGCTGGAGTTGCTTAAAAATGCGTGTGAAAATGTGACGCCTCATAACTGGGCGAGTGTCGTAGATAAGACGAAGAAAGAAATAATGTCTGATTGGGATCGCGATGTCGCATTTGACAACTTACCCATGCACTCATTAATAATTAGTGTTACTGGGGATACGAGTGACGACGACGCCGATTCCGACGAAACAGACGATTGTTTATAAATAAAAATATTAACAAATTACCTTTTAGTTGTTTTAATTATTTAATCCTTAAAGTACTATGAATTCCAACATGGTTTAACTGTTTATTACAAGTAGGTACTAAACATTTATTTTCGTTGTAATCATTGTAATTATTTTAAATTAAACTCTTATTAAAAGTCACTTCAATACGTATACCTTTATTCATATTAATTAATTTGCAGCAAATACATTCGATCCTAATATTGGGTACTATATTACGTTTAACTGTTTTCATTAGCATTTTAATGTAATTTTATTTCAAATGATTCCGATTGATTGATTCTATTCAAAATCGTTTTTGTTATCTGTGGTCATTCGTTACGAATGGCACAACTCTAAGTGGGCGTTACCCGTCAAGAAAGTATCTACTTTTATTTCAAAATATTGTTCTACTGTAATGTCGTACTTTATAGGCGTGAACTGTCAAAAATAAAATAAACGAATGGAAACAGTATACTACAGTGTAATCCGGATATTTTTGGCTGACCGGTGGGTCAACCCTCTGTTGCCATTCAAAGTAAAGAGTAGTGTTGAGTAGGACATGATTTGAAAAAGAGTTTGTAAGAGTAGCCTCATTTTTGTACTGAGCCAGTACAATGTCCCACTTCAATTGAAGTGAGGCGTACTGACGCTTATTTGTGGATCATAACTTTGCCTCACGGCTCACGCCAATGAAATGACATTACAGACCAAGTAGTACACCAAATATGAAGTAGTACACATTATAAAGTTGAGCCGCTCTTACATTTTGACGTCATGTACGGGACAAATGTACTGCCTCTTGTATGTCCTACTCAACACTAGTAAAGAGTCCCCCTCCAATAGGGTACTGGCTGTAAAAAAGGAAGTACATATTAACATATTGAGCTGTACCATCGGGGAGTTGCGATTTGCGTCACAATTTAGTCTTCCAGGGTCTACAATTGAAAAATTTGTATGCGCGGAGTCTTTGTAGTCTAGATGGTGCATTAAAAGTTAGTGTTTTCGTAACTATTTCGGGACAATCAATGTCTCAACAGTCACATACGTAGTCCTGACCCCATACTAAGATTGAGTCTTGTGTCGTGGGTACCAGGAACTACGAGAGACTTTTCAGTCTAACAAACACCCAGACCCGAAACAAATACATGTGGTTTACACAAATATTTATTTCGGTGCGGAGATCGAACCCGCGGCCTCTCGTTTCACAGCCGGCTTCTAACCAACTGCGCCACGGAGGCTGTCAAGGTATAAGGTCTAATAATTTCCGCCTATCAGTAACATGATATTAAAATATGATCCTGTCCTGATAGATTAAAATGAAAAGATAGTTGCAGCTAAAAAAATGATAGTCGTCAAAATGAAATGTGTTTATTGTATATTTTCGATATCTATATTTTTATTTTCACCTATGATCTTTCCGGTGAATTGTAGGAGACTGGACCTTAGCACAATATTTTCACTTATATCAATGTGACATATTTATCAATTGAATATAAATCTTGTTTATTCTATAGTATAAATATGCATGAGAAACAGAGGTGTTCAGAAGTACGATAGTGCTTACTGCTTACGTATTGTTGTCATTATGGATAACTGTAACTTGGAGATCCGCTTTGTAGCACGTGCTAAGATAGTAATATATTGCTAAAAGGGCGTGAACTTAGCCCTATAGATTAACTTTTTTGACGTTCTTAAGTATGAAAGAATATAAAGAAATGTATGCCCAAAAAACCTCATAATACACACTTTACAACTTAAGGTATAGAAACACACATACAATGTTTTTCGAGTACTTGTTAGTCCCATTGATAATGCTCCTTGGCTATTATATTTTTTACGCCTAGCAGATAACTGACTACATTATTTTATAACTCTATAACTAACATTATATCCCAAAAAGTTTATCCCCTGCATTAACCGCGTGACCACGAGACAGTATTAAAAATTGTGTCATGCCAAAAAATTCTTGTCAATCAGCTACAATTGCCTAGCTATTTGTGGTAACTATTGCAATGAAAAAGTGTGTTTTTAATGAAATCATGTACTAACTAAAAGAGTTATTATATTTGAGAGTTTATTTAACTTATGAAGTTTCTCACAAACACAAATATTACTTGAACGAATTTAATTTTAATTTAATGTATGGAAAAAACGTACATATAGCCTAATCCAGTATATATATTTTTAAATCCTTTTAATGATAGACATTGCACAACATTTTGAAACCAAAATTCAATGGCGCAAAAGCTGAAACGATAGTATCCAGTCCCATATGAAAAATATCTCAGATCGTTCCGCTTGCAGAAAGAAACATGTAACAAATGTATGCAGGCATATAAATTATCATATTCATTTATTTATGTTCGTTGTTTAAAAATGAACTTCAGCTAAGGCATCAGCCTTAGCCAGCCAGGCAGCTTCGATATAGAAAGTAGTCCTATCCGTATAAACCGCAAGTATAGAGGTTTCATCTAACGAATCACACACAGGCTTTCCCATTTGGAATATTTGATAAAAAAATCATTTTTGATACATATGTATAATATCTCATACAATTACTGAATTTTAAACCAAATTCTAGACTTATGAGGTGTTTTCGTTATTTATGTATTCATGCTGTGTTATAAATACGTGTTTGAAATAATATAGAAATGAAATAGGCATTGTTACAAAAACAAAAGAATTAACAATATATTTTCACTACATAGTCATAGTGACTGAAATCTGAGAAACTTAATACACACGTTTTATACTTAGAGCTAATTAGTAAATATATGTTTTCCACTGACCGTCGGTTTAACATTCCGCATGAATATACACTATTAATTAATTACAAACAGATGAATTACAAATGACTATAAATTGTCACTTAATCGGCATGTGCGCACCGCGCCAATTTTGCAACTTTGTCATATAATTTACTTTTGAATGATTCATCGGTTATCTTGATCTGACTTGTAATAAATTGGCAATAACTCAATCTCTCAGAAAATTATGTATATGGTTTTGGTAGCGCTTTCGACTAGTCTGATACATACGCTAATTACTAAATCTCCTCGACAAAATATGCACCAAATGTACGCCATGGCTCATTGGAGAAACAGAAGATAAACACAAATGTCGCTAAATTAAACCTATTCTTATTTCATACGTTTTTTGGCTTTTCTGTTGCCCACCTTAGTTTTCACCCACCACTAAGATTAATGGATGCAAATTTATTTCTGAGATTTAAATATTTGTAGTTATGATCCTTAGCAATGATTTAAGTATTTTTTACAAAATACCTGAATACTTTTTCAGGACGTTGGTAGTCTATAAATGCTGCTAATCTTTAAATTATTATTTAAAAAAAAACGCATTCATCTTACTGGATAATTTTCAATAGCATTTATTTGAGAATTTTCTATTCTATTACGAAATGTCTTTCAAAATAATTACTTTATATTTTTTTTAGTCCCGGTCCTACTAGAATAGTTCCATAATACATTGAAAAATACTTACATTTTATTTTTTAAATTTCATATTTAAAATTAAATTCCATGAAAATCTCATGTGCGTATTGATAACTTACCATGGGGAAATGCGAAACAATGGTGAGTTGGTGTTGCCTGTTGGCAAGGGCTTGCAGCAGCCGACCGTACATGGCGTAGTGGCTCTTAGTGTTGGTGGGCAGCAGCGCCAGGATGCGCGCGGGAGGCGCCGCGCCCGCCGCGCCCGCCGCCGCTACACTCGCCGCGGACAGCACCAGCCACAACAGCCGCATCTCTCTGCTTCTCGATGCCGTTTGCGCAGCTCTCTCGCGTCTAGCTGCCGTGCACCCCTTGCACTGATAACCGGTGACGTCACCTGCCCTCGTGTCACATAGCAAAGTGCGGCCCGACGCATGCCGCCCGCCTGAGTAGAGAGTACCAACCACTTTCTTCACTCACTATCATAGAGACCCTGACAATAAGTTCAGTTTCACACGAGTACTACCGTCTACGTCTCGCGATGTTTCCGCTACGAAACATGTTGTTTTTATTAGCCGCGAAGATTTTGTGGGCGTACCGCCCTTCGCTCTACTCTTGTGCATTTATTACGAATTATATTGAAGATGTGCAACATAAGGATACGTTATCCTGAGATATTTCGTTGAAATCACGTGTGTTTGAGTACCTCAATTGACTGATAAAAAGGCCTATTCACGCTTATATTACATATCGAAATTGTCGATGACTGAATGCAGTGGAAAAGTTGGTAGCACGTGGGGATTCGTTAAAAGTAAGTTATTAATTCTACCGATAATTATTGTAATGCGCATCCATCTTATTTTTATTTATCAGTGAACTGTAAACGGATGTTATGTAAAACAAAATCATCACCAAATAATTAATAATTTATTCTAGTCGTAATTTTAAGAAAACTTTACGAAAATATGAAGAAGGTAATGTTTATTAAAACTGAGTAAGTATCAGTCAGTAAATTTTAGTTTCCACTATTTACTTTTTTTTTATAAGTAATCGGTAACGATCTCATGGGCGTAGTCAAGGTGGGGCAGAGTGGGGCGTTTGCCCCACCCTGACTTTGACCTGTAAGGTACCTAACCAACTTAAAAAAAATCTAGGTATAGTATTCGAATTATAAATTCAGATACAGGGTGTTATAGGGTGCAATCTTTTTATAGGAAAAAAAAAATACCGGGGTCAGACCGTGGGTACAGTTTGTTAATTACATATGATTTTAGACTGCTACCCCACCCTGATCCCACGGCTGGCTGGCTACGATCATGAACGATCTAGAGCAAATCCAGAATTATTCAGAATTCTTAAGTGTTCATAAAAGGAGGTATAATCCTAAAATATGTTATGCCTAGTCTGCTCAAAAATTAACAACCTCTAAATTAGTTTTCTACATAAGTACAATATTTTAATCAACCGATATTATATATTTAAATTTCAAGTATGATTATCTTCAGAACTCTTTTTATTAATTGTATTACGTATATCCAAACATGTGTACAATATAAATATAGCGTTTACAAATTTTTATTACATCTGATAATTTTTGTCTGGGGAGGAAGACAAAATATTTTGGTTTTACGCCGATCGACTTGACTTGAATCAATTTTAGCCTATCTCCGACATGATTATAGTAAACAAATCGATTAAAGTTTTCTTAATGATTATTAATGAATGATCTGCTATATTTTAAATTAACATCTTAATATAAATATATATTTAAAATTCGCACGAGATTTCCCAAGCTCATTTACCAACTAGCTTTTGCCCGCAACGTTGTCGGCGTTATTAACTGTACTTACAATATGTTTTATGCCTTAAAAATCGATACACACTCCTCTAAAAAGATGACGTCGCCATTTGCCCCTAAAAGTGAGAAAATTGTAAATCTCAGAATTATTATTATTCTCTCTTACTATTACCCCAATTTTTATTTGTTATCATCCCGTTGGCCAAATTATAAGCCCAATAATTACATTATCAACAAAAAAAAGCCTGCCCTTAGCTCTACCTAAACTATGAAAATCAAAAACCTTACAATTGGTTGTTACTTATTTATAATAAGTAGATCATACTATGGAACATAATATGTTCCTACCTCTAAAATGTCGAATCCCGGAACCGGAACACACAATTTTACTTATGAGAACCCATTTATGTTCTAAATTTAATTTTTTTTGTTGATGTTTTAAATATCCAATATTCCAAAACAAACGGTCGTTCCTCAAAATTTAAGGATATTTATTTTTTTATGTAGAATCCTAATTTGGTTAAAAAAAAAAATAAAGTAGCCTAAGCTACTCCCGCAAAAATTAGCTATCTTTCAGTGAAAGTATTCTCTATTATTTTTATCATATTCTCCGAACTTACTCTATGGTTGCGACGTACGATGGAGGATTCCAACATTTTGTGGAGTATCCCGGCAAATTAGTGAAATTTTACGTACGGCGTGCGAACATTCGAAGTATCGTTTCATAAAGTTACTCCCCTAGTTAGACTTCTCATATTAAATATTCGAATCAAAATCAGCTTAGGCCAAAAATAAGAGCTATTTTTAGAGAAATTGTTGTTAATGTGTACCTACAAAATTAACGATAATACCTTATTAAAAATGCGTACTAGTGAATATGTCCATTTGCAAATACCTAATGATATGAGCTATTTGGTATATATTTTTATGTATGCAGAAGGTACGAATTGCTGAAAACAAGAAAGTACCAGAATATTCTAGATTTGTTATCAATTAGTGCAATATGCCTTCTCCCACCGCGTGGCAACTATAGATTACACTTTCTAAAGAATTTACTTAAATTGCGTTTCAATAATTAAGATGCCAGTCTCCAATTAAATTTTATCAGCTCATTAACCCCTTCCATAAATGCATCATAGTAATACGTATGCAGTCACATTGTATTGACCCGCGCGAATGTCAATGAGTGAAGATTTCGTTCTAAGATAATGCGAAGCGATCATTCGACTGTATAGTGATACTTGTAAAAATAGACGTGAATTAATCACTAATTGAATGTACTCGGGGTCCGGATTGACACGTCAAATGTCCATGACCTACGGTTCTCTGGATGCTTCTGTGAGTCTGAGTATTTTCAGTTATTTAGATCAAGTGTGGAGTTAACCATATAATAGACTTGATATCACTTTCCATCACTGACCGAATGCTGGTTATCGAATACGTCACTACTGATTAGACAGTCATTTTATTTCAGTTAGAGTCCTTTTTATTTGATTATCTCGATCTAGGTAAAAACAAACTTATATTAAAGACAGGCAACTCCTATCAGCTAGGACCAATAGAGACCAACTCAAAGAATTGACACCGAGCTGCGGAGCTCGGCGAGTCTCTTACGGACACTAGGTTGTCTTTATCGAAATTAATCAGAAATATATAAATAGGAGAAGTTGGAAATGCGTATAGTATGCTACATGAGATGTTAATAACATCCATATTATATACAAGTACAATTAGATCATTATTATTTTTGCTTTGCAGTTGTATGTTTATTTTTTACTTTATAGTGTTTTTTTTTATTATTTTAAAGTCGGTTTTTATTTTTCTGTTGCTGGTAATTATTTCGGATAACGAGCAAGGAACCCATCCATCATAATTATTATACATACAAACATAAACCCACGCCATTTTTCCAGAAGTAGGCTGAGTTGCTAAATGCCAGGACACCCACGTTTCAGCTTATGTGTTCCGTCCCACGATGTGATAAGAGACGAGGCTATCGCCATAATATTTGGTATAAGTTCCTGACTACGGGCTGATTATGAATAGAAAAATCCAACATCACTGCCCGACCCGGGATTCGAACCAGAGACCTCAGCGTTGTATTCGTACCGTATTACAACTATACAACCAACGCAGCCTTTAAACAGCATTTGAAAAGTCTTTTGAATTGCGAAATGCGAATATTAGTAGATTTCGTTTACCCCAATTCAAAATCAATGTGGCAACTGAACTCTTGAGGTCGGTTCTACTATGAGATTGCATGAGAACAATCTGGCGGAAAAGGAATTGAGACACAAACTTATATACATATTATACTTTGAAATGATTGTTGATATATCCGTCAACGTGCAATTGATTACAAGGAGATGAACTCGCAATCCACATATCAATTGTAGGTAATTTGCAGTAATCGCGGATTTTATATGTTATCATTTTCCGGAGTATAATGATTATGATTGCCTCGGTGGCGCAGTTGTACTGCGATACATTACGAAACTGAGGAATTTTAACTCAGGTTCAAATCTCAGGTTGGCCAGAGGGATTTTCCCATTAATTACCAGCTCAAAGTCAGGAATTTGTGGCCGAAATGGCGATAAGCTCATCCCGTATCTGATTGTGAGAACACACAAGGCAAACCGACGATGTTCCGGTAGCAACTCTGCCTATCCCTTAAGGGAAAAAGGCGTTAGTTTATGTTTGTATCTATGATGATGATAATGATGATTATTATTATTGATTGATGAGTTGCTTGATGATTTGAAAATATAATATTGATTTAATTGTACTTGTACATGTTGAGGTGGTCACACAAGGAATACAATATATAAAACAATAATGTTCGTTCCAATACAAGCTGCTGCGGTTCAAAGCGATTATTGAATATTTATAAGTATATTAATTTTACCACTCTCTCTTGCTCAAACCCTTTTTTATCTTTCCCATTGTAACTTTACTTTTATTCCGAACCTAATGCAAAAACAACAATTGGAATCCTACTCAAATTTGAGGAGTTCTAACCACCTGGTCCGAAGATATTCATTAGATCTTTACAATTTTTTATGGGAACAGATATCACGCACCTACGGAGTTCCACTTTGCAGATCCGAAGATATTCATCAGATCTTTACCATTTTTTTCTGGGAACAAATGTCAATACTTTCAATCAAATAAATAATAACCAAAATCGGGTCATCCAGTACAAAGTTATGAGGTAATAAAAAATAAAAAAAATAATTAAAAAATATACAGTCGAATTGAGAATCCCCTATTCCTAAATTCCCCTGTATATTTTTTGAAGTCGGTTAAAAGAGAATAAAAATAACAGCAAGTGAAAATATGTGATGTTTGTGGCAGCTACGAGGTGCAGGTGATGGGCGAGGGTCGGCGGCGCGGGCTGGGGCTGCGCGTGCTCACGGTGCTGGAGCGACTGGCGCAGGCCACGCGCATGCGCTGCGTCAGGCTCACAGTGCTCACGCACAACCCCGCCGCCACTGCCTTCTTCAAAGCATGCGGGTGATGATACTCTCATTTATAAACAAATAATACACACACACACACACACACACACACACATATATATACACATATGTTCTACTTAGAAATAAAGAAAATAGTTTTTATTGCCAAGAATATACATGGCCCCACACATACAGCACAAACACATTCAAAACAGAATAGTAATACTATAAAAAATCAAACTGAACTGGTGGTAGGTCTCTCCTATGTGAAAGGCCGCCTGGTTAGGTATCACCGCAATGTCTGTTTCTCTCGCCAAATAGCAGTGTGAATGTATTATCGTGTTTTGGATTGTAGGACATTATATTAGACATATTATCTTCAATAATTCGCAAACTTAGCCTCTTCGGGTAAACCAGGAAAATAGTGAGGTTAGAAAAAGTTTGCAGATATCTGGATCAGCCCATATACGTCCCACTGCAGGGCACGGGCCTACTCTACAATCGAGAGTACGATTGAGAGTGGTTAGGCCATATAGTCCACCACGCTGGCCTAGTGCGGGTTGGCGGACTTACATACCATATAAATTCTTATGAATCGCTATGGTATGCAGGTTTCCTCACGATGTTTTCCTTCACCGTTTTAGTGCGTGGTGATTGACTATCAATACACACATGACTCCGAAAAGTCAGAGGTGTGCCCTGGGATTTGAACCCGCGACCACCGTGAACATGTTGGCAGCCGCGTCTGATCCGTTTACCAACAGGCCACCACGCACTTGCAGATATCACTAGTTCAAAAATACGCGCGTGGTTTTTATGTGTGTTCTTGTTACCATCATATAACAAAACACTCGTATATGTTGTACCATAAAGATAAGAGTAACAAAACACACCCCTCGTAGTGAGACATTTCGTAAAATATTTATAAAGCTCTTTTTAAATTTGTCAATGCGTGTGTACTTAAATATATATTACTTATTTACATTACATGCCAACTAGGCTTATCGCGTATTTAAAACAGTCCCTCGTTCATTACACTTAAAACATACACAACCCATAAAAAAGTTGTTTTTTTTTTATTAGATACGACACAGATGAAACTAGTCCACCAAAGGAAGAGGCAGCTCACTATGAGATCCTGAGCAAGGCGATTGAAGACGAAGCAAAAGCAGCCCCCGCAGACACGGCGAGTGCTCGTGTGCAGTCAGTTATCGTGGCCAACACGCAGTCGTGACATTAGTGAAACCTAGTGCTCGTGTCCAATCCTAGCCGAATGTAGCCATTGTCCACGATAAACTTTGTAGGGAAGATCTTACACTTATTTTTTGTAATATTTCTAACCCTATATATACGTGCGATGTGCTCTGCAATTTTAAACCCTCTGATTCTTTACACAAAGTATATTTCTCTTTATATAGCATTTTTTCTATCATTTCCAAATGCGGTGTGTAGTAATAATGTAGAACAGTACTGTAATGAAAAAAAAAACAAAAATGGAAAATAGATGTTACAATATACTCAATGCTAAATGTCATACCAAAACATAATAAAAAAATTCTTAAGAATTTTAAGATTTCTTATTCATACATTTTAATGATTCTTTGTAGTAAATTATGACTCTAAAGATTATGAAAGATAATTCCACTATTTATTTTTTTAATGTTCATAGCAGCAATAAATAAAGTAGCGAATAAAGTCTGTATTTTTATTGTTCCAACCAATTCAACTATTTCTACGAAGGATCGGCAACTTGCGGCTCGCGAGCCACATGCGGCTCTTTGGATGTGAAGCTGCTGCTCTTTAAGTCCATACGCCAACATTATTCAGTATCAGTAAAGAGGCGTAAATGTAAAATGACCCCTAAAACATTATACACTATAGCTTCCAATGAATAAATTAACATTTATCTAAATAAATAGTACGTATGGCTACTTAATGTAACGAAACTTGCAGTGGACTAATAAAAAATCCTATAATCATGAACTCGTAACGTGACTTACCTACGTCATATCGTGTTGTTATTATAGTCCGTGGCGTAATTCGTTGAGAGCGGGTTGTGATACGTGGTGTCGCATGCTCAATCCCCGCACCGAGACTATCCATGGACCCAAAAGTATCTATTGTGGGTCTGAACTCTGCACCCCTTATTCATAAGAACATAACGCAATTTTCAAATACCGGTATTAAGAGCTGACTCTAAAACGTTATTCATCATCATTCTGGTGGTAGGTCTCTCATATGTGAGAGGCCATCTGGGTAGGTACCACCGCAATGTCTATTTCTCCCGTGAAACAACACTGCTTAAATGCACTGTTGTGTTTCGGATTGAAGGACATTGTAGCCAGAGCAACTACTGGACATATTGAGACTTAACATCTTATGTCTCAGGATGGCGAGCGCAGTGGAATGTTGCTACTGTTCATGAGCGGTCGTATCGCTTACCATCAGGCGAACAGCTTGCTCGTCTCGCCATTCAATTCAATAAAAAAAAAAAAAAAATTCATAAACGTCAAAATCACTAATCAGCTATTTAACAGCTTATTAACTTTAAAATGGCCGAGATCCGGTCATTATTTTGATTACTTTGCTTGCTTTTGATTCATGGCGGATGTACTCTCAAGTGAATTAAATCACTTTTTTTGTGAAGTAGCAACATTAGATAAAATAAAAAGACCATTATGAATAGCAATCCTTAATGAACGTTTTATCAAAGTCCAAATAAGATTCAAACGTTACGATAATGTTTATTACATTAATATTTATTTGGAACAAAACAAGAAAAGCTCCTTTTGTATAGATTTCTAATACTTTTGTTTTTTTTAAGCATTAGATAACGCGCCAGAAATCGATTATTGCCCTAGACTTCGTTAAATAAACCCAACGTGATTGTCGTCATCTGCTGCTTTTCCCGTCTCATCGCTTTATATCCCGACCTGTCTCGTCCCATTCTGTCCTAAGTTTCAAGGCATGTAATCCTATTATGTCCTGTCTCGTTTCATCCCTTTGCGATCAAAAAAATTACTACTACTTTGATTCCCTTACTCATCTCACGGGAACACTACATTTTTCGGGATAAAAAGCCTATGTGTTAATCCAGGTTCTCAGCTACCTTCATACCTTTAATCGAAGTCCTTTAAATCGTTTCTGATATTAGCGTGCACGAACGGAGACATAAATTCTATCAATCATTGTTATGGGTTCTAAGTTAGTACAGTCCCCTCATAAGAGTTTTTCTATCTAGCGTACGTAGGTAGTTAGGTAGGAATAGATAATTGCGAAGTCCATATGACATGTAGTAAAAAGCGCTTGTTTATTGTTTGTGCAATATTTTATTTACGATTTCTATGAATTGTTGATTACTACCAAGCGCGAGTGCCACTTATCAAAAACATGTAATGGAACGCGCGGTGGGTCGATACATAGGTACTTGCACTTTATCGATACTCTCATAACTGTCTCATTAAATAATCTTAAGCCGTAATCACTGAGAGGTCAGGGTGCAGGTACTTGGCGGCGATAGATTTTAAAATCGTAAGCATGTGTCAATTTAATAGAGCAAGAGCCCGTGGCTGCCAGACTTTCGTCATTTTATAAAAGCTGAAAGTTTGTCTACGCATACCTCAAACATAGGCTTCATACGATTATGAAGTTCCGATCGTGGTCGCTTTGAAAGTTACCAGCTTTAATGTGCCTGGCAAGATAAATGAACCATTAAGTGTCTGACTACTACAAAATTCAGCCTTTATATACTGTAAAGTTTCTAGATATCGTTATAATATGAAATTGGCAAACAGTGCGGCTAAAGTAAAGCAACTATGGTGTATGAGAGCAAATCGTGCAATCTATCTTGTGCCTTACAGAAGAAGATAAGAATTAAGAAAAATACATCATTTATTATAATTATCGCAAAAACGCAAAAAATATAACTATCAAGGCCAGCAATTTACTCCCATATTGGAAGAGCCGAAATCCCGTTGAGTTCTGAAAAATAAATCTTAATCCTGCAACATTGATATTTACCCGTTATCGCGATGATATTAAACATTATCCCAGATTAAAATGATGATAAACATTAAGATGTAGGGTGGTACAAGTTTACAATCCTCGATCCCCATACCATACAGTGCAAACGAATCATACAAGCCCGAGAACCGGTCGGTGAATAGGGTGACAAACACCCCTTGACGTAGCTACCGCCCCTTTGTGAAAGGGATATGTTTTCTTCTTGTACGTATTTGAACCCATAAGGTGACTACTGACTGTAGAATAATCAGATAAATATTGATTACTGTGTAATAGTTCCTTCTTGTCCTACTAGCCGCACGTGTGACATGACTAGATTTGTGATATCAAACTATATCATCAAAACTATTTCCAGTCGTTGAATTCCTTTAGTATTAGTAATAATGGTTATCGAAAAATCATTTATTTGCACAAAATATAGGTACAGTTATAAGGTGTTAAATATATAAACAGCGAATACAGGTGGTTTCCCAAGTATGTATGTAGGTTAATTACGGTTGAATTTTAAAAATCAATTGGATTTTTCATGTTTAAGTTGCATCTTTAACAATCAACAGAATTATATTATTAATTTTCGATAAACAACCTACTAAAAATATGTAAATTAAAATAAAAAAATACACCTCAGTTGCAAAGAAAGTTCCTTATCTCGTTTCGAATATTATAGAATGTTCAGGCGTTAAATACGTCTTATAAATAAAACTTTAAGTACATCTTTCATATCCTTTTATTACTATACATATGTTAATTTACACAATTATCACAGTGAAATATAAATTTATTAATTATTAATCTATGTTCTAATTTATTCTAATGACTCAATATCTAATGGAGTTTCGGGTCTTTCTTCTTCGCTCGATACAGAATGATTCATGGATGAGAAGGAGCAAGACATTTGTACAGTTTCACTTTCATTATCAAATGAAATGAGTTTAACAGACGGTGTATTCGATGCTACTTCGTTCTTCTGATGTGAAATCCAAGGCATATGTGAATTTATCATGTTTATGTGAGGTGGAGTCGTAGGAGGTAGAGTCACAGCAAGTTGTGGAGAGATATTAGAGTACTTTTCTCTCCTTTCCCGGGCTCGACGATTTTGGAACCAAATTTTAATCTGAAAATGAAACGCTTTATACATAACGTGACCATACGTCCTGCTTTAGGCGGGACAGTCCCGCTTTCAGGAAGTCTGTCTCGGTGTCCCCAGCAAGGCCGACATAGTCCCACTCTAGCAAACAGAGTAAACGATGATTTAAAATGTATTTCTCGCTGGTAATGCTTTACCGAACTACTACTGAAAACCGTGGGGTCCTATTAGTTTTTTCTCACATTATCAAAATATGGACAAGTGATAAAACACAGGGGAGTGTCGCATTAATGAAAGATATTTTGATTTATTTGAGTTTCACACATTTAAAAACTAAACCCGATGGTTTTGAAACAATTTGTTCAGCCAACAAATACAAAAATACGATTTTGATTATTATTTTATGTTATTCAATCTTTTATGATAAAAACTTGTAAAACACTTAAAACTTTATTATTATTATTATTTAATTCCACTGATGTCCCGCTCTGCCACAAAAAATAAATGGTCACGTTATTTATACATAACATTCGAAAATGGTTGGTAGCGGTTGGAGACGATAGGCTGAAGATCAAGCCCGGTGGCATGCCATAGGAGAGGCTTATGACCAGCAGTGGACGCGGATGGAATGATGGTGATTACGATACATCAAATTTAATTTAATATCTGAATAAAATCAATTAGAAAAAAATATCTACGTAGGTACCCTTACCTACGTATTACTTATAAAGATAGAGATAGCTAGGTAAAGCTAATATGGACCAGCTGTACATTACTATGGGGAAATCTTGCCAGTTTTCTTCGGAAGGAGCTTTTATCCAATGCTGAAATAAATAGATCTAATAATAGCGGAAACTCACTCGATCGTCGCGCAATTGCAATGCGGCTGCCAGGGCCCGCAGCGCCGGCGGAGCTAGGTACGGGGCGCGCGCGTACGCCGCCTCTAGTGCCGCTGCCTGCGCCGCCGTGAACGGCACCCGCGCGTGCCGCCCAGACCGACGAGACTTGCAGGTGCTGGGCGCTGAACCTGTTGAAATCGTATATGTGGCTTTATGACTATCATACCCACCATTGCAACGCTTGTCTGTCAGGATCAACGGTGACAATCAAAAAATAAAAAATGAGTGATATTGGACTTTTCTATTCATTATCAGACCGGAGTCAGGAACCTACGGAGTCACATCGTGGGACGGAATCACAAGGCGAAAAAAGGGTGTCCGGGTTGCTATCAGGGGAACCACAGTCTACACTTTCTGGGAAAAAGGCGTAAGTTTATGTATGTATGTTTGAGTAAGAAAGCTCGACAAGTCTCTTTGGGACAATAACTTTAAGCCCTAACCAAATTAACCAACTGAGGAAACAAAATATGGATTAAACAATATAGTAGCCGATCTCCCAATTAGTAAAAATATTACACTTTCAGAAAACTATCTAGATGGTCGAAGATTCGGTGGACGAAATACCGTCTGTATCAGCCCATATATAGGCCCACTGTAGGGCACGGACCTCTTCTACAATTCGAATACGATTAATGATTTAGGCCATGTAGTCCGCCATGATTTATGGATTAGGCCATATAGTCCGCCAAGCTGGCCTAGTGCAGTTTGGCGGACTTTATATACCATAGAAATTCTTACAACATCGCTGTGGTATGCAGGTTTCCTCACCATGTTTTCCTTCAACGTTATTGTGCGTGGTGTTTGACTATCAATACACACATGACTCCGAAAAGTCAAAGCTGTGCCCGGGGATTTGAACCCGCGACCAACGTGAGCATGTTGGCAGCCGCGTCTGGTCGGTTTACCAACAGGCCACCACGCAAGTAAATACCCTCGTTTTATAAAAATGTAAGTCAGGCATGCAGAGCTCTCGATTCATATTACATCTATCGATGTGGAACTTATTCACATAAGATGCTCATTTGGTATAGAGATGTAAGCTCTACTACATGTGTGATACTAGTGGCATTTTTGTCACGCTCTACCACTTTCTAGCTACTTGCATGAAATGATAAACATAACAAAACTGGGTGAACTGTCTGGCCTATATGTCACTGTGTAATTAAAACTAAATACCGCTATCCATTGGAGGATTTACTTGCACTTTTTAATGGAAGTAACGCACTTTTACGTTCGGCAGTACACTGTATAATACTAACGTGGTACACGAGGCGGCCTATACCGGGTACAACACAACCAACTCGGCGTGTCGTTTCTGCTCTCCCGGCTACTTCCCGAATCATCACTCAAAATCCTCTCGATACTAAAATCAGAACGCAAACAACTAGAAGTAGACTGCACTGGGGACGAATCCATATTTACTCTGACCACTAAACAAACATGAATAAGCGCAACTCCTATCATACCACCCTTAAAATTACCCCAAATAATGGGAGGAGCCAGGGAGCCCCGCCCTTAGAGATGAAGTTGTTATCAGTAACCGCAATCAATGGGGGACACGCACCAATGATCCCGAAAGTGTTTTGACGTAAACTCATTCATACGAGACCCAGCATGAATGGGAAATAGATACTGTTCGCACAATAGAATGTTATTACTTTAAGGGTATGTGGGAAAATTAATTTGTAATGTATTATGTTACAAAAGTTAATGAGTTGCAACGTGATACTGCATAGGTATAGATCGCAAATTGAAATTTCATAACAATCTGTAGATGAACCAATGTGTGCCTGTTTTTATTCGTATACCTATTGTAATTGGATTGACTTACACAACCCTTAAATGACGTACATAAATATAAGTAGGTATAAAACCTTTTATTGTAAAATTGTACATACCTAGTACTTAGGTATATTTTTTCTAGTAACGGTCGGGGCTGATAAAGTAACTTCATAACAAATAAAAGCAATCTACAATCGGAATTATTTTGTTGTCAACGATCCCACTATCGATACTATATCAGATAATTACCTACTTTTCCTCGCAGGAAATTAAACGTGCAAAGAATTATTTGCCAATACACAAGTTATGTTGACAGATTTGTATTGTTGATTACTACAATAGGTTGTTTAGGACCGCATTATAATATAGTTAAACGTTGCGACATAAAAGGGATCCGCGGTGAGTGCCCACAGTAACCACTCGCGACAAACAACAACCTTAACAAAAGCAATTACAGATGTACCGCAATATCGGTTGCAGATGTTTACATCCCGAAGCCAATTATCTGGCCAATGTATTTCGGTTATTTCTATTCGTTTTGTTGATTGGACCAAGATAAGAAAATCTGAAAAAAGTTTGGTATTGTTGCAAAAAAATTATATTAATAATTTTGAAGTCCCAATAATATACAAAATGATGTCTTTGATTGCTAGGATCGAAATCTGTAGACTGAAATTTAAAATCGAACTTCGTTGAATATCACACACACAGGGTAGCAATTAACATGCAGGCCACTGGTATCTACAAAATATTGACAATATAGTGTAAATACTAAATATGGTAAAATTCAATAACATCTCATTATATGTAAGAAAATTGAGTACAATACTTTTAATGGATGCAAATATTGATATACAAACATATGTATGAGCCATTAATTATGGCCTTAACTCTTCAGAAAGGTAGATAAAGTGAACGTCAGCAAACCTACTGTTTTTGCACCTACTGAGTAATTATGGGTAGTAGAGATTTATTTATAAATACTTTATTGCACTCACAAAAGAATCAAATACAATTGAAAATCACATACATAAAAAGTACCGTAGTTGGCGTTCTTATAAGGCAATGTCTTACAGACATCTATTAGATAGATTTGAGAAAACGAATAAACAGATTTACAGAGATTAATACCTAAATAACATTTGTTGGTAATATTATGGTAATATTTAAATAATTAAGTCAACTGAAATTTATGATTACTTTTTCTTCATATATGTCCGTCCTGTCATCGTGATAATGATAATGATGCCGGTATTTTGAGTGCAGCCGGAATGCTAGTTAGAAGGCCGTTTTATCTTAATTAAACTTTGCAATGTAGTAGTTGTTAAAGGGTTGTCCTTACGATTAAAAAGTGGATAGAATACCTAGTTATATTTATCCGTATACTTAATATTATTTACAACTAAACTTTGCCGGGGGCGTTGTTATAACTCATCTCGATATTATTAAGTAGAATTAAAAAAATAATTTGATATAATGTAGGAAACTTTGAGCCGCAGCTCTACAATTAGGGGAGAGAATATATTTTATTTACTGCCATGCTCCCTGGTGAGTTGTCATCGTAACACCTATCTAAGAACATGCACCAATCAAACCCAAACCCGTCACTGAAAACCGCATCAAAATCGGACTGGCAGTTTTGTAAATAAATAGCAGCATTGATTTTCACCAACGTCCTCTCATCTCAAGGCTTCTTTGTACCGCCACGTCGTGATTAAAGTGGAAGTGGCAGACAATAACTTAAATACTATCCTTTAATATGAATAGAGGAATGTGTAAGCTTTAATGTTTTGATAAACGACAGATTAAAGATATTTGCCGGTTATGTATAATTTATACTTATTTAACGTGTTGATACCGCCGCGCCGCAACACTTTCCAATCCAAACAAGAAAATAATTGCGGCATATTTATCATCATGTTTATTTAAGAAAGTGTTCAATAGTTAAAAACTTCCTGTTTTTTTTTTGTTTAATACTAGGTACACACTGTCTCATTAAATATCTTTATGGATCGAGTTTGATTTTAATGTAACGGTTCATCACAGACTGTGCTACTTCGCCTTAAACCGGTACTTTAGTTGTTGCATGAAGCGGAAAGCCAAGGTTGTCGTGTGTACCAAACTGCCGCGCGAACGCCTCCAGGCACCATTGTGTTTAGCGCGCTGCACAGATAACACCGCATACATATAAAAATCAACTAGAAAAAGATATACAATTGGTGTATTAGTGATTTTATAATTGAACAATGTCGATCTCGCAATACATAGAGCTGGAAGGAGGCGATCGCATGCCACGAATCGGATTCGGAACTTGGCAAGTGAGTTTGTTACCTACTTAGTGCGTCGATTTATGTTAAAATGTATCTTTATCTTACCGGCTCATTACTATACGTTTTTTACTACTGTTTAAATGTAAACCAAGATAAAGATAAACAAATCATTGTATCAGTTCACGTGTGCACTCACAAAAATTGATTAATTACAGTTTTACGCTATCTATTTATTGACACAAATGTGCTGACGGTGAATAATTAAACTCTATCCCTAATTATTATTATCTGCGCTTTTTAATACGGTCTACCTATTTCTCGAAGAAGAATGTGAAGTGGCAAGAAGCGATAAGGTCGCCAATAATTGTTACCACGCCTTAAGTTTTCATTCTAATAATGTGGTTTACAATGTAGTATGTAAATAAATAAATAAAGCATTAGGTACGTAGGACGTCTGTGATGATGATTATTTACTACAAGTACTTATCAAGTTTAATTCTTCTATGTGACCTTAACCCACACATATACAGGGTCGGTGCAACATAGTTCTCTTGCAATATGCAGGATAATCTATGGCGATTTTCTGTTTTTTACTTGATATAATTGCTTTTAAGCAAATAAATGAATCTACATCTATACATTGATCTATACATATAATTTATTTTACCTTTAAAATCGTCACGGAGAATCCTCAGAATCAGTAGGCAGATTTACACGTGATGTTTTCCTTAGCCATTACAATGTTCCTCATTGTTTAGATTCAAATTAGACCATCTTTCCGTTTTTATAATACCTTATTGGAGAAACAATATAATTGAATAAATTAGATTTAAGACCTATGAACATTAAGCACCTCAAACAATGTCACTTACCTACAAAAAAATAATTAAATATGCAATGAATTAGCGGTCACATTATTTCTTTCAACATAAAGTTCAATTAAATAGTCGTGAGAGTTTAATCCATTCTCTCACGGTCAAATTACGGTAAAATAAATTGAATATAAACTGCACTTCCGTCATAAAAAAGTTAATTGAATCTTTTATAACACATTTTAATTTCTAAAGAGAATAAACCTTGAATAAACGCTAGTAATAAGTAATTATCTCATTTTTGTTATTTTATTGGCTTAGTGGGTAGTAAGGTCAGGGTGGCAAATTCCGGCATAGTTTTTTAAAACCTCATATTTGTTTCTGTATCAGCCCATATACGTCCCACTGCAGGGCACGGGCCTCCTCTACAATCGAGAGTACGATTGAGAGTGGTTAGGCCATATAGTCCACCACGCTGGCCTAGATACCATATTTGTTTGCTCACAAATTATCAAGTTTTAATTTTTTTGGCATTGTTATTTTATTATATGATAAACAGAGTATTAAACTTTTAAATGCATTTAGCATATGTACTTTAGCTATCCAAAGAAATAAAACAAAAATATTTTAGTGGAAAATGGATACTATACGGATTTTCTCTGCAAAATCGGGAAAATCCGTCATCATCAATATTTCATAGAGATTATTATTTGTTTTAAGAATAAACGTAATGTTATTTTTCATTGGTGGAAGAGGATCATTTATTAGGTTCAGGATCTTAAATATCTAGTCGTGTTCAACTACTGGACATATTGAGACTTAACATTTTATGTCTCAGGATGGCGAGCGCAGTGGAATGTTGCTACTGTTTATGAGCGGTCGTATCGCTTACCATCAGGCGAACGGCTTGCTCGTCTCGTCATTCATTGCAACAAAAAAAAGGCTTAGGATAGAATAAAGATACCAATTAAAAAAATCATGATTCGGACGTTGTCAATGTTCAAAAAGTTGACGAAAACTTTTGGTCCTTTTTTTTTATAAATCTTACATTTTTTAAAATCAAATCAACGGAACAAATAAAATGTATAAAAAAACGTAAGAATCAGTCTCTTTTTTTTTAATAATAAAAACTTTTATTTGGCACAAAATTACAAAGGTTACATTTTTAATGCATAGGGTGACAATCATGTTAGTGCTTACACAAATTATAACAGCTGCAGTTGAGCCTGTATCTTGAAGACCAGTATATTATGCCTATTGATATAAAATCACTAAACTCAAACGGTACTTTCCTGTCAAATATAAATAATAGTATGGAAATAAATAGAGAATGAACAAAGTATATCTATACGTCGCTTGTAATTAGATTAGGTTTCTTTTAGGTAACTGAAATAATAATGGGTTGAGTTGTAGTTATCGGGGTTTCTATAATCACTACACAGTATAAAACAAAGTCGCTTTCTCTGTCTCTATGTCCCTATGTCCCTTTGTATGCTTAAATCTTTAAAACTACGCAACGTATTTTGATGCGATTTTTTGATAGATAGAGTGATTCAAGAGGAAGGTTTATATGTATAATGCGTACATATTATTGTACAGAAATCTATTTGTTCCCTGGCGAAGCTGGGCTATAGCTCACTTATATAGCTAGCTTATATAATACAACTGAACTTTCAAAGCCTGTTTTAGCCTATTCTGTAACAACTTATTTACTCCCTAAATTGAATTTGAAGCAAAAAGCGATGGTATTCTAATATGCCAACTCTCAGAGCTGTAATTTCAATGTACTTAATTTAATTGGAAATAGACGATTACGCCCAATAGACGGAATTTGCCACCCTGACCTTATACCGGAAAAAAGAAATAGAGGTTTGGAGTTTGAATCTAAGGCAGACAACTTTAGTTTTCTTATTTTTCGCATTGCAAAGAAACCTGTATTTCCTTACATTCACAAAAAAATGGTAAGCAGCAATGAGCAAGTAGGTACCATGTGAAACTCCAGCCTATACTAGACAACCATTATAAAGGCCTAACTTAATTTGACGATAAGACCTAAACCCACGTTAATTACAATAGTTTGATCACAAATACGCACACATACCCATTTTGGTACACGAATACATACATACATACATACATACATAAACTCACGCCTTGTTCCCAGAAGGGGTAGGCAGAGGTGCCAGGGCACCCACATTTCGCCTTGTATGTTCCGTCCCACAATGTGATAGGTGGCGAGCCTATCGCCATATCGGGCACAAATTCCTGACTCTGGGCTGATACTGAATAGAAAAATCCAATATCACTTTGCCCAACCCGGGATTCGAACCCGAGACCTCTGCTTTGTAACCGTACCGTAGTACAACAACGCCACCGAGGCAGTCGAATACACGATCTAATAAGTATCTACCTAATTATTAGCACTTACTAATTTTGATATTTTTGTATTGTTTTCTTCTTTTTATGATGATAATGCTTATTAAATTGTTATAAACAATTGCTATTTACAATTTGAATTACTTGTGCCTAGGCCGCATGTTAAATATTTATTTGGACATCAGAGACCAGAGTACAATCGAAACACTTTTATAAAATTAATATAGTTATTCGATTTATTTTAATTGTATGTCTGTAATGTTATGGCGCAAATATATTATTTCTACTTATATACTTCTAGAAGAGACCGGTGCTGAGCACTGGGGCGTATGTATGTCCATTAAGTATCAGTTATTTTACTTGAAGTCCTCAATTTTCACATAGTTAATATATAATACGTATTGATATATTTTTTATAGCAATGAATGGCGAGCATGTCATTCGCCTGATGGTAAGCGACACAACAACAACACAACAGCTCACTGCTCAGGGACAGTAACAACACCATGAATTCGCTCGCCTTCCTGAGGCATTAGATGTTAAGTCTCATTATGTCCAGTAGTTATTCTGGCTCTAGCTATTTATTTAAATCACATTTTGAATATAGCACGAATAGCTTGTTATTGTTACCCAAAGTAGGTACGAATGGGACTTGCCGGCCATTATTTTCTGTAATCTTAGCAGTTACCAAGAATGAAGGATTCTTGGTACATCATTGTTTGTTAAGATTGCGTCAATTTCATCAACAATGAGTTTAATTTTATCTTCTGCGTATTTATTTTCCTTTCCTTGAGCAATACCACTCTTTGTTAAAAAAAAAACATAAGGAATACTTACTTGACATTATGGTTAAAAGGAAGAATTTAGCGATAAACGAAGTTGTGATTTAAACAAAAATAGAAGCAGAAAATGTTAGATGAAACAAACAAAAATAATATACAGCCTTAAACTATTCTGTATCAGCCCATCTGTGCAGCCCATATATGTACGTCCCACTACAGGGCACGGGTCTCCTCTACAATCGACAGCGCGATTGAGAACATGAGAAAGATTAGACCATATAGACCACCACGCTGGCCTAATGCAGGTTGGTGGACTATTACATATAAAAATATGCGTCAAATTATATTTAGGTGTTCTTATTTAAAACAAAATTAAAACGTGCACTAATTATATTTGTATTAAAATATCATAATTAATTCACAACAGTCAAGTGGTGGAGCTTATTTATGGATTCTTTCCTTGCGTCTATTTGGTCTCAACAGTTTTATTTTTCTCAACAACATTGTCGGCTTTGTTTGGTTTTTTCTTTTTGCGTCTGGTATAGCACTTGAAATACTTTTTAAATATGTTCCACTTGGATTTGTGAAGGATTGTTGAAGAATCGACAATAGAGAAGGGTTTCTCGATATATTCCATAGAATTGGAGTTACAGGAACATTGATCACTACAATCCAAACTGTTTTCGTTGTCGAAGTCGCCGCTGGAACGAGACAAGGCTCTAGATGTGGAAGCTCGGCAAGCTGTAGTGTCCAGACACCACCTTTCCTTGGACGGTTGAATATCGTTGCATGTTTTCGCTGATTTGAATGACATTGTTCAACAAGATCTATCCATAAATATGAAATCAATCATCTTATAACGTAATAAAGATATGCAAGGGCCAGATATTGGAAAATATTGATGTTGATGTTTTCGAATTCCTTGATCTTGGCATTTGCGTCAAAGTAAATAGAAAGAAATAATAAACTAATAAACCAATGGATATTCGTTTAGTGGCAGTTCAAATATAATCGAACATTAGCACCTTAATTAAAAAACCGTATAAAAACACAAAATATTGAATGATTTATTGTCATCATGACATTGTTTGCATCGACAATGACATTTGATCATCCATAAAGGTCATATAAAGGTACATAATATACGAAAAGTACCTGTTATAACATCATATTTTCGGAATGTTAAGTGATGACATTCAAGATATACATGTCTCTCTTGTATGGACGATGGAGTAAACTATGAGTAATGGTCGTAGGCCGATTCATAATTCGTGAAGCTTATTTTCCATATTTGAAATGCGCCGGCCATCACTAAGCAATAAATAGGCAAGAGATTTTTGAGAGGTCGCCTGAGCAGGTACATACCATCGAAATGTTGTGTTTCGGATTGAAGGACATTGTAGCCAGAGTAACTACTGGACATATTGAGACTTAACACCTTGTGCCTCAAGATGGCCAGCGCAGTGGAAAGCCAAGCATTGCGTTGTAATTCAAGGCGTTGTTTGGTTTTGCTACTGTTCATGTGCGGTCGTATCGCTTACCATCAGGCGAACGGCATGCTCGTCTCGCCATTCATTACAATAAAAAAAGGAAACATAACAGTTAATTAAAGAGCTAATATGTATGTAAATATTTACTATTTTATTTACTGGACATATTGACACTTAACATCTTACGTCTCAGGATGGCGAACGCAGTGGAATACAAAGAATTGCATTGTATTTGTAATGTTGTTTGGTTTTGTTACCGTGCATGAGCGATCGCATCGCTTACCATCAGGCGAATTTCATGCTCGTCTCGCCATTCTTTCCAATGAAGAATTTATACTGAAACTAATCTTTCGCTGTAGGCATCAAGTGAAGTGCTACAGAAGGCCGTGGCAGCAGCTTTGGATGCAGGATATCGACATTTTGATACGGCGCGTGCCTACGAGAACGAGGCAGCATTAGGTGAAGCCCTGAACAAATGGATTGGAGGAGATGCTTCCAAGAGGAAGGAGTTGTTTGTTGTCACCAAACTGCCGCCGGGAGGTCAGTGGTTTACGGAATTACATTAACTTTTTGTACTCGTATAAAGCTCTAAATTAAACACTTGCCAACTAAGTACTTACTTCCTGCAACTTTATCAATACGAACATAATTTACTTTGCATTAATTTTATCCGCATTAAAATCTGATCCTGCCGTCCTTCATAGTAAAATCACAAAATGTGGTACCTAATAAAAATTTGACGTCTAGAACAAATAGGAAAAGGTTTAGACACCATGATATAGGCTCCTTTTTGTTTCTCATACAGGAATGCACCCGCACTTGGTTCCGGAGTATTTCGACGCCTCGTTAAAAGATTTAGGTCTAGATTACGTGGACTTGTATCTAATGCATGTTCCCTTCGCGTTCCAACATGTTCCTGGCGACCTTCATCCTGCTAACCCTGATGGCACAATGAAGGTCGACCTCACCACCGACCTCATCGAAGTATGGAAGGTACAGTGAACGCGTTTTCGAATAAATAACTACATCCACAAATTCAAGCCGTACAACTCACGTATTATAGTTTTTTCGATAGGATTTCCTATATAAATATTCAGTACCTAACTACCTAGCTAGCGGCATTTCCTAGAATTTCTTGTGCAACATTGTTTATAAATAATTCTTGTAGAAATAATACATTCTATATTTTATGGTGCTCATTACATACTTGTTTGTTGTTGCTATCTGTATAATAAGCGTATGACATTGACAATTTTCAAAAAGTCAGATTTGTCGTAAAGTAATTTTCGTTTTATTAGATTTTTTTTAAATATGTAAATTATACGTGTTGCTCACATAATCAATATTATTTAAACACATTCTACAACGGAGTTATATTACCCAATTTTAAAGATGGTTGTGACATACACGGACGAACAAACGAAAGAAAAACAACAGCGAGTAAAGGAAATTAATATGAACGCTGTATACCGCACTAGCGCTGTTTACCAAACATGCAGTTTGCAGGTTCCTACGTTGAAATCGTTAAAGAACCAAACAAAAAAGATCGCCAGCATAGACGATACCAAGAAAATTAAACTGAACGATTTGTGTTCATGGTCGAAAGTTTATAAATCACCCATTAGAAAATACAGTGAGGATAAAATAATGATTGACCAAACAAATCAACTTGCTGAACATACCGTACCTAACGAATGTGGACAAAACGAGGAAGTTAAAAATGATCCGGTAAAAGCAATTCAAACAGTGGATACTTCTGTTTCTTGTTTGCATAAAAGCGTACAGCCTTCTAATACAAAAATAATGTGGCGTAGAATGTTCGTCACACCTAAATTGTTCTGCCCCTGTTGTACTGGAGGAGGCGATGACCGCATGGAGGCTTACGGTAGTGAAATCAAAGCGGACTCATACGAGAGCGTCGATTTGCAATACAAACACAACATACCACTAGCAATGCAAAATCTGGATCCATCCCTCATGAGCATCATATGTATGCATAGAAGTATTAAATCAAAAAAGGCTACAAAATTATACGGGAAAATAGCAAGCATTATACTACGAAATACTTACAAAAATGCAGCGATTCTCTTAAAACCATTTAAACTCACGTAAAATATTTTTTTGTCACAAGCAATTAAGATATCCATACAAAGTTGATACAGTTGAATAATTAATTCTTATTCCAATTATATTTTATCGCTCTCAAGTTTCTTTGTGCTGAAATATTTCATTTCCATATATATAATTATAAGTGTAAATTGCACAATACACCATTTATGAACTTTATTATTTAACAATAATTGTCATTTAATGAAATGCCTACTGTGTTTTACATCAGCCAAACAGTTGGTATTATAGCAAAAAATTAAGAACAAAAACTATGACATAATTTATGACAGAAAAAATCATTTTGAAAGATTAATTGGTAACCACTTAGGTAACCACCAAAAATTATTTCGAGTGAATAATCCTGTATACTTACTCCACGTTGAAATGGTAATTTTATTCAAAGAAACGATGTGTTCATGAAATTACCTACGGAAAAATATTAATAAGTACCGCACCGGATGTCGATATTGTCGTTTGGATAAAATGAATCTAATTGAAATTAAATAATTATGAATTGGAAATACAATGGGATCATCACAAGTAACTACTTCATCGTACGGTGGCTGCCGAGGATGCCGCTCCCGCAAGTGCAAGCGGCATCGGGGAATGCGAGACTGTGAATACTTCTGGAAATACATATTTTGCTGTGGATGGTGCTTTGATAAAATAATGCATAAAAATAAACGCGAACGTCGACCCGACAAAATCACAAGAAAGCATGAACACGTGGAGTACCAAAAGAAACTTACCAAACGAACAAAACACAAAGAAGCACCTCGTGGCTTGAATAAAAATCAACCTGGTGTGTACTACTGCACGGTAACCAACTTTGCTGCAACATGGTCCAACAACCAAAGGCAATGGTCATATAAACCACCTTTACATGCAACAGATCACACTAAGAACTCTGAATCCAATCCAGTATCTACTCAAGAAGTACTGGGAACTGAAAGCAGTAATGTATTAGATGAATCACATTTTACTTATCGCAATCCAAACATTATACGCATGTCAGCGCCAAATACTCGTACATTCGGACAGACTTATATTGCCCCTTTAAAACATACTCCTCTATACAAGATGAAAAAAACAAAAAACTTACTAGGAAATATATTTTTTTCTTGTTTAAGGAGAAAACAAATAAGAGGAGCGATGCAGAGAAATGTACGACATAATCAGAAAGCTTTCCCGACTCACGGTGCACGCACAACTACACAAAAGAATATTACTGAAATATTACACGGTAACGAATCATCCGTTATGATAAGCAACGACTTTTCCTGTCAGCACAGCGTCAACTCTAATCAAAGCCTAGAAATCATATCCCACGTGCTCACTCGGTCCGTGTCCCGGCTCTCCTCACTAGAGAGCATACTTAGTCTGAAATGGCGACGACGATTCAGAAGAAGTACCAAACCACCAAGCACTCTACAAGTCATGATGTACACATTAGTAAGGAAAATGAAAAATAAAAAAATGAAAAGTCATATGACACACAGGAAGCACAACGTTATAGTCCTTCACTTGCCGAAACAGTTCAGTAACTCGTCCACACTAGATGCTATGTCCATTGCACGCAACAGCACGAAATCGGTCATAAGACTTGAAAAGCCTTTAGTCATAAGAGACTCATCCATCGAAACCTCAAGTCTCAAATCTGTTACTAAACATCTTAATAAAATATGCAGACCCGGTGAAGTACTTGTCAAAAAAGACTAAACAAGTAAGGTTTGAGTACAATGATAAGTTAAGAAACAAAGCTGACGAGTTTTAAATATATTTTCTTTTACAGAGCATATTGAAACTAAAGAAAACCGGCCGTGTTCGTCACGTCGGAGTATCTAATGTCAACGAAGAGCAGTTAAAAAGGCTGACCGCTGTTGAAAAGCCAGCATGTTTGCAAATAGAGGTCCACGCACTCTGCCAACAAGAAACAATGCTTGCGGCGTCCAAAAAGCTTGGCATTCCTGTTGTAGCGTACTCGCCACTCGGATCCAAAGCACTAGCTGACTCCCTTTCAGCAAAAACTGGGTAAATGCCTCAACAACTTTAAAGTGTTTTAAATTCTGCTGAATAAAATAATAATCAAGTGACAATTGCAGCCGCGAATATCCGGATCTCCTTACATTGCCTGTGGTGCAACGCATAGCACAATCACACGGACGTACACCTGGACAGATTTTGCTTCGCTACACTATACAACGAGGAATTGCAGTCATTCCTAAGAGCACTAATCCAGAACGCATAAAACAGGTAAATTTTCTTATAAATAGCCATGTTAATGGTACATGTAAGGTTGCGCCTGCCTATAAACAGGAGGCAAAACAACCCAGAACTTATTATTATTAAATACTGAATTGCTCTCACAATAAGCAGATGTAAGGTGTAGGACTGATATTCCTACTACCAAACGGGAATACAAAGGTGATTACTCACTGATGCTTGGCGGCCAATTAGGCAAATATACTTACAAACGTCCACTTGCAAAGGAGGGGTACACCAGCGTAAAAACTAAACAAAAAAAAAATAATTGCTATTTGCAATATTAGTTTTTTAAAGCGGTATTATTATTTATTAAACGTGTAGTATATTTGCTTTATTCAAGAGAAATCTATTTACATTTTACTTAGTGTATCTTATAAATTAAAATGTCAATGGTAATAATTGGAACATTGCCAATTGAACTCTAAGACCATAATTTGTTTCAGAATATATCATTATGGGACTTTGAGCTAAACTCCAACGAGATGAAAGATCTGGCCGCCGTCGATCGTGGTGAAAATGGACGTATTTGTGACTTCTCATTCTTTCGAGGTGTTGAAAAACACCCAGAATTCCCATTTAAAAAGTAAATAATAAAGCCAAATAAATTCCTAATTTTTTCAATATGAAAAAAAATTTATAATCTGTAAAGTAAATAAAATTTATAATACATTTTAGATTTTCATTGAAATGGTGAAAGATCGTGAGGAAACCTGCTTACCAAAGCGCTTTATATGAATTTCTATTGTAGGTAATTGTAAAGTCTGCCAACCCGCACTAGGCTAGCGTGGTGGACTATACGGCCTAACCGTCCGACAATTCGGTTAATGAAACTACAGTAACAAATAAATGAAACATCATTAGGTATTAGGTATGGTAGGTATCACTGTAAACATTTTATTATTTTATATATTTCTTCTACGTATCTGTAATAATTGGAAAAAAATACGTTTTAACATTAATTTAAATCCATAAATTGACGTTATATTTCAATGACGATCACATTTACGCCTTTGAAACTCGCAACTACTCTATGAACATACACAATCCATGGAATAAGTAGTTAAGGTCAAGTTATCCGACCGCGACAGGAATAGGAAATCATCATCATCTCAGACTCGCGCTGAAGACGCTGCTGCCCATCATCAACCAGAGAAAAGAGATAGGGTCTGTGGGTAGAGGAAATAATGGGAAAAAATAAATGAGAAAAAGTGGATACTGCAGTCATGGAAGGGATGATTGGTAGTGACTGCAGTAGCTCGGAGGCCGAAGTTGTGTACTCGTAGCACCTATTCTAGGACAGGCCATGACCACTAGATAAGAGCATCCCTGACCATTTTGCAAGTCTTCCATGCAAGTATGACGTCATATTTGCGTAAATATTGCTCTTTTTTCTATTTATTGCATGGAAGTTTCACTTGAATAAAAGTTAAAACGTTCGAAATTGAATAGATAATTAGGGGTGGAAGACGAAATCATGTAATATACTTTTGCGCATTAAATTTGAGCGTCACTGGAATAAAAATATGCAAATTCAAACTACCCACATTACACAAGTTGAAGCTCGTAGGGAGGTTTGTTCAAATTACATGATATTTGCACCTTGAATATTAACTTGCTTAATGGAATCGGTTCTAAGTTCGATTTTCTAGTGGGGCAATGATATTTGTTTGAATGAATTTTCGATTAGTGAATTTTCATTTCATATGCTTATATAATTATTTCAGAGTATAGCGTAATGACATTCAAATTATTTGGTGCGTAAAGATAAATGGTTTTTCTCACGTGTTTCATTTCAAAATTTGTTAAAATAAAACAAAAACGTCTCCCCTTAAATACATTAATTATGCTTGTAGATTCATGCGCATTTTAGAATTAAATTAGTTATGCCATTCCAATGTTTCGTTCAGTGTCGAACCATGCGTGTATAGTGTAGTATCGCAGAGTCTATTTTTTAGTAAATATTAAATAAAAATTGACCGCAATGTCGGTCATTTTGAAAGGAGCTGTGAAATTGTATTATTACCTCAATGATGAAATAGCTGGTAAGTTTTTTTATCCAATATTAATAAAACAAAGACATTTTTTACAGCCTCCGTGGCGCAGTCGGTTAGACGCCGGTTGTGAAACAAGAGACCGCGGGTTCGATCCCCGCACCGAAACAAATATTTGTGTGGACCGCAGGTCTTTGTTCGGGTCTGGGTGTTTGTGAAACCGAAAAGTCTCTTGCAGCTCCTGATACCCACGACACAAAACTCAATCTTAGTTTGGGGTCAGGACTATGTATGTGACTGTTGGGTGTTAGCTTATTATATCCACTAGATACCGACGAGTACATACTTAATTATAACTAGAGGTGTTTTATTTTTCATTGAAACCCATTAACTAATTCAGTTATATCAACACTCATCAATCGATCTACACACATGTTTAAATAAAGTTATCAAAATATATGGTATTTTTAATGATGATAATCAATTAATAAGCTTAACTTTATCTTAACAAGACCCTAGGACGCAAGATTGGTTTCTCATGAAGTCGCCATGGACGGGATTGGCTATATTAGCAGTCTATCTGATGGCGGTCTTCCGCTGGCTGCCCAACTTTATGAACAAACGACCTGCGTACGAACTGCGGATGGTCATAGCAATTTATAACATACTACAGATTATTGGATGTGCTTACGTATTGTACCAAGTAAGTGGTTTGTCTTTATATGAACAAAAGTTTTTACTTCACAACATAGTAACTGCAAAGTTTAGATGTACCGAAAAGTGGTTGGAAAATCAGGGCCATAAAAATAACCTGTTATTTTCCATGAATGATGAAGGTGAACCTGCTTAACTAACTACCTGTGAGTTACCCACAAGACTTGGCCTAACCATTCCCTTTAGAAGAAAAGACACTTAGGGGGTTAATCTGTTCTACGTTTCACTGTACGAATATGCCTAAATACTTTACAAAATGCTGGAACCCTTTATGAGTGAATGATAAGTTTCATAGAGAATAGAGTAGATTTTTAGAAGTGGAAATCTTTTATCTTAGCCCGGCCCCACGCATCAGGAATAGCCACAGGAATAGCTATCTGGAATATTCATGTTATTTATTCAGAAAGCCCGGAATATCATACAATTTCAATAAACCACGCACATTCAGATTTTACAGATTATGAATTTCTTAGATTGATCTGTAAAAATGATACTGATAAGCGTTCTGAATTCCGGATCGGAGTAAATATAGTAGCTATCTGAATAGCTATTCCGGATGTGTGAAGCCGGGCTTATTTGTGGACGTTGAACGTCTGAACTGTATACGGAGAAACTAAGTCCAAATATTCGCATTAAACCTTAAATATTGTGATATGGCCCGTTATTTATGAATTATGAAACATCTGCTAGATACATTTCCATTTCATGATAAAGACGAAAGTTCTAATATTTTTCACTTTTCTTTTTTAAGTGCTTAATACCTATGTAATGAAATTATTTTTCAACAGAGCATGGTATTGGGATGGCTGAATCATTACAAACTGGTTTGCCAACCTGCAGACGAGGGGCCATACAGTGTGGACTATGCCTGGAAAGTTTGCTATGGATATTTTATGCTGAAATTAATAGATCTAATGGATACGGTAAATATAGCATTTGTATAACTTATCATAGTTTTATAATCATTTGCAGATAAACAATAAGTAGGTAGTAACTAGTAAGTGCGCTATAGATTCAGGTGGCCTAATGGTAAGTAATAATTATGAAGATGCAAAGATGGACTTAAAGAGTTTTAACCACTCTCTCCAACGTTATTTGCGGATTAGTAATGCGTTATCTACCAGTCATCTATACATAGCCAATCGTTGTCTGTTCGAACATGGAATATGAATATAAAAATACTAATGGGGGACTATATAAACGTAATAAAACCCAACACATAGATTTTTTTTTATTTTTATCTGTTTGTCTGTGCGGTTCTG
This sequence comes from Hyles euphorbiae, assembly GCA_023078785.2. Lineage (NCBI taxonomy): Eukaryota > Metazoa > Arthropoda > Insecta > Lepidoptera > Sphingidae > Hyles > Hyles euphorbiae. The sequence goes on from CM041053.1 coordinate 6,724,106, forward strand.
AGCGATGAACTCAGAAACATCTTAATTGACTTCGTAAAAATTTTGGTGTGGAGGTAGCTGACATCCTGGATTAATACTGAGGCTACTTTTTATCCCGAAAAATGTAATGTTCCCGCAGGATGAGGAAGGAATTCAGATATATTTTTTACTTTTTTATACTCAAGATGAATTGGTACAGGTTCCCCAGAACAAATTTCATAATTGATTACTAACAAGTTGATTTTTCGTGAGTAGCTTCCTTTCGACTAGACGCCCAACTTTTTCCTTACAGTAACTTTAGGAAATGGTAGCTTAGTAGGGTAGCAAGGATAAAACATGTCGATTTGACGAATTTTTAAAATTTATAAGTAACCGAATTTTTCTTTGTTAATTATCGAGATAATTATCTAAATAACTTGAAAAACTATTTGTCCTACAAAATATAAGGTTTTATCACAACAGTCCCCCCTCTCCAACATGTATCATAAACAAGGTCATGGAAAATAATTACTAACCAGCTGATTTTTTTTTTATGGGTTAACTAATATTTGTATAGTTTACTACCCACAATGTCCTACAAATTGTGTGGTATGTCATCTTGGTCCTACGCTCAAAAGATGTAGTACTAATACATAATGTAAAAATAATTACTATCAAGCTGAATTTTCGAGAATAGCTTCATCTCAATGAGACGCCCAAGTAATTCTTGTACGAAAATTCTCGATTGTGGTTTATAATTAAGATAATAGGGATGAAATATGTTGACTTGACGAATTAAAAAAAAATATTACTAACCGATTATTTTTTTGTTAATTATCGAGGTAATAATCTAATTAGCGTAAAAAAATATTTGTCCTACAAAATATAAGGTTTTATCACAACAGTCCCCCCTCTCCAACATGTATGATAAATCAGGTCATGAAAAATAATTACTAACCAGCTGATTTTTTTTTTATTGTTTAGCTAACATTTGCGTAGTTTACCACCCACACTGTCCTACAAATTGCGTGGTACGTTATTCCAGTCCTCCAGTTACAAAGTTGAAATTCATGAAATTAAAAAAAATATTTTGTATATTTTGCTATTGTAGCTAAGGCACACTGCTTTCCTTGCTCACAAACGCATCCGCACAGCATGGTTTACTGTGGACCACAGACGACTAAAAATACAGACAGCCAACACACAGTTACATTGTTTTTGTAGTCACTTAAACTACCATCCGGCTTCGTATTCAGTAGCACCCTTGATATACCCGGTATATATTTAGATGCGTTTCGCACCGGAGCTGGAAATAGGTATTTTACCGAAATAACTATTTTGTCGACCTTTTAGAACTTGTCTTAAGTGACAAACACTAAGCATGGATTCATGCACTAATAAGGAGAGGTGAAGCGCGCGGGGCGGGGTAACTTTGGGGCACCGAGGTATTGGTGCATAGGTTGTGCAAACAAAACATTGCGCGTCGTTTTAACCACAGAATACTAAACTAACAGAAGTCAAGCTTCATACAAAGCGCGCTTAATCAACGCCCACATAGACAGCGTTCACCGACATGATATTCCAAACCAGTCGAGACCACTGCGAGAGCGAGTTTCAACTTTTGCGCGAACGCCGAGCGTAGTATGGCAACAAAAGTGAAGTACATACACAAGGTTGACTTCTGTTAGTATTCTGTGGTTTTAACTAGACGTAATTATTGGTCGCTATAAGCAGTTGGTCGCTTAAACCGGGGTCGCACTAAACGGTGATATTTTCTCAGTACCATACTATGAAACCTAACTTGAGTAAACATTATCGTCGTTAAAACCGATTAGTTATTATAAGCGAAGTCGTTGTATACGAGTACTAGTGTAAGTATAAATGAATATTTCATTTTATTTTGTATACTCAAAAATTACAAATTTTGTAGGACTAATATAACATACCTTTATTTTTGTAGGACATTGTTTTATTTGGATGAAAAATTAACCTATCACGTGATATATTTGTCCTACAGTTACTAATAAAAAAAAAAGTCTTGCGGTATTGACAACTTTTGAGCGTAGGACCAAGATGACATACCACACAATTTGTAGGACATTGTGGGTAGTAAACTATACAAATATTAGTTAACCAATAAAAAAAAAATCAGCTGGTTAGTAATTATTTTCCATGACCTTCTTTATGATACATGTTGGAGAGGGGGGACTGTTGTGATAAAACCTTATATTTTGTAGGACAAATAGTTTTTCAAGTTATTTAGATAATTATCTCGATAATTAACAAAGAAAAATTCGGTTACTTATAAATTTTAAAAATTCGTCAAATCGACATGTTTTATCCTTGCTACCCTACTAAGCTACCATTTCCTAAAGTTACTGTAAGGAAAAAGTTGGGCGTCTAGTCGAAAGGAAGCTACTCACGAAAAATCAACTTGTTAGTAATCAATTATGAAATTTGTTCTGGGGAACCTGTACTAAATATGATGGGACTAGATTAAATGTCTTAAGTGAGAATGAACGGGGACGGAAAATTACAAATAAATAATATTAACGTCATTCTTAGTTTTTCTCCTATTGAGGGGAGAAATGAGGGTGAAATAGGGTTTAAGGATGTATCTACCGATAACTAAGTTTATAAAACATATTGTAAAGTACAATTAATTACGAAGATGAAATTGCGAACAAAAGCTAAGTCTAATAATGAAGATAAATGTTGAGCGAAAACCTGCGACAGCTCCTATTTTGTGCGACAAAACAAACCAAATCATGTAAAATTAAACCATATCCGCGATAAAATCTGAAAACATTAATTTTATCAACATCGGTTTGAAAACGTGTCATTTTATTGTAACAAGTATAATTAACTCGATATGTGGTAGGTTCTGCTCTTCAGATGAACCTTTGCTAGAGGTATTGCCTGGTCTTTTGCATTCTGGACTACAAAACTTACTTTGATATAATTCCGACAAAGTATTATATAATTAATTACGAATTCTCTCTTCCTCATCCGCCAAAAGGTGAAAAAAGGCAAACATAATTAAAATTTAAATCAAATGTTGTGCTTTGTCATTATACCTACGTAAAGTGACAATGACTTGAATATTTAGATTATGTGCATGTTAAGTAACATGTCATTGAAGTTCAATGGTAAGTGTGATCGACTTGCCAAAATGCTTTTGTTTATGACAAAAGTTCGAAATGAGTGGGCAGCTATCTGATAGCATGTGGTTACTTTCATAATGGGATCACGGATGTATTGCCGGACCATCAAATCAGATGGGGAGCAGCAAGGAAAAAGGATGGGAAGAAAACCTGTGATACAGTGGTAATACCCCAGACGAGCCTGTCCCTTCATGCTGAGTAATGACAGATAACAACGTGACACTATTAGTTACAGCGACCCCAAGACTATCATAACATGACGTAATTGCTTTTATGGATCTTTGATTTTTATGTGTCGGTGCCGACTGCCCATTGCCTCGATGGCACAGTTATACTAAGATAGTGGCGGGGGGTTAGATTAAAGGATATCTGGTCGATTTACTTAATTACTTATGATTTTATGTTAACGATCACATGATCGCTACATTATTTCTCTCTCTCTCTCTCTCTCTCTCTTTCTCTCTTCAGCCACAGGAAGTCCACTGCTGAACACAGACGTCCCACAAAGATATCCACATCGACTTATTGCAAGTGGCCTGCATCCAGCGACTTCATGCAACCTTAGCCAGGTCGTTCGAGCACCTTGCAGGCGGGCGTCCTACACTGCGAATAATTTATTTAGTTATTATAATATTTTAAAATAAAATTTGTATTGCAGGTATTTTTCAGTTTAAGAAAAAAACAAAATCAAATATCATTCCTACACGTGTACCATCATGTTGGTATGGTCGCAGTCTCTTGGGGTATAGTGAAATGGTTGCCAGGTAATTTAATAAGATGTTTCGTAATGTCCGCCGTTTACAAAATGCATACAATTTTTGCACTGTTTATATTTTTTATTTAACGTTAGCGACGCAACAGGTGATACATGTCAGTATGTAAGTCATACATTTTTGTTTTACATAAAGAGGATATGCGCCACTCGGTCAATTAAACGGTAATTAGTAAGCTGTTCTAAAATGGAGGGCGCAGGTTCGATCCCCGTTCCCAGATAAATGTTTGTGTAGGTAGTCAAAGAGGATTTCTTTCAGGTTATTTGTGAGACCGAAAAGTATATCTTAGTTTATGATACTCACTACGCAAACCGAACATTTATTTAATTAAAGTGTTAAGTGTTAGGCTAATTTTAGAGTCGCGCTGACCGTCAGCGCTGACAGCTCAGCGCGTAGTTTACGGTCGGAGGTCAGCTCTGACAACTACGCGTTGTTCTAAAACGCTCCTTAGAAGCTCATACATTTCAACTCTCAGCGCTGACGGTCAGCACGCGGTCAGCGTGACTCTAAAATCAGCCTTAGTATTCCCCACTTCTTATTCTGGAAATATGTTACAGGTGGACACGGCACATTCCTCGTGACGATAAACTCGTTTGTGCACATAGTGATGTACATGTACTATCTCCTCACCATATGGGATGAATCCTACAAGAAATCCATCTGGTGGAAGAAACATGTCACACAGATTCAAATTGTAAGTAAAGAAAGAAGTAGAAAGAATATCTAATTGTATAATAGTGTTCTGTGTTGTCATTTTCTTAGATCAGCCGTGATTTGAGATGAAAGACTGGCTTGTAGATAGTTCAATGTATTCAGTTAAAATTAAGTATATGAAATACCTTAAAAGGGGTCGTCATTGGACTAGTGCCATAATGGCGGTGAATCACCTCTTGCCCCAAGATTCAAGGTGAAAAGCAGGACGTGTAACTACTACCCTGTGGTAAATGAGCGTTTAAAATTCCACCACGATATCCCCTGCATGTCGTAGAAAGATTTGAGTGTCTTTACTCTTTAGGATCACTGGATACACTTGGAGGACACCCTCACCGATGTTATCTCGCAGCGAACGCCTGAACAAGGCTAATGATGGCCTTTGATGGCGCGTACGCGCTTCCTCTTACTTAGACGGGCGAGACTGTAAGTCTGCGAACCGCATAGGGTGGCTGTAGAATAGTACTAGGCGAGTCTCTCTAGCAGGGATCAAAGTCACCCAGATATGCCATCCAAGAGTTTTGGTCGGTATACCGGAGTAGAGTTTTAGTGTTAGAGTACCAAATTGCCATTACCAGCTATTTAGCTTGAGGTTCGGTGACACCAACAAACCCAGGGCTTGCGGGAATAACTCACTCATAAGTAATAATTATATTTTTAAAACGAAAAGCAAATATTTTATTGTTCTAGTATGTTCGATACTATTCAATAGATATTTCAATACTATCGAGATAATCCGCAGTCAAAAACTATTTGCGGCTTCCAAAGTACTGACTGAAGCCGCTGTGTTCGTACTACTCAAATAAGTAAAAAATCTGATTGCACAGCAACTTTATTATGTATTAAATATTAAAGATCTTATAACTTTTCAGCTGCAGTTCACAATGTTGATGGTGCACTTCATAGTTCTGGCCGTGGCAAAGGACTGCGGATATCCTCGACAACCCGCCTACCTGCTCATACCACAAAACTTATTTATGGTCATACTGTTCTCGGACTTCTACTACAGATCCTACATCAAGACCGACAAGAAAGGAAAAAATTAATATATCAAGGAATAAACAAAAATAAAATACTTATTTCATATTCAGTTCTATGTTTAATTTCTACATAAATATCACATTTTGCGTTACACCAACTACGTGAACAACAGTGCCTTAAAATCTTAAACATCCAACGAGATACAAATCACGTTAATCCTTATTTGATACCTATATTGTAAAACTGACCAAAGATGTTTAGACATCCCAATGAACATGGAAAAACCACAGTGAATGTTATACATCACTTAAATCGTTCAGTAAAGCTTTAAATTATTACTAAAACATACTTCAAATGGATTATTCCATAATACCGTAAGATAATTGAGAAATATTGAAATGGACTCGCCATTACGCTATGAACACTGCATAATATTGCAATTATACAATAATAATATGATATCCAATACCAATTTCTCTTAAGCTACAAAATAGAATATTACTTTGTTTATAAAATATATATATCAGTTCTTATCAAGGCAAAGTAAATCTAAAAAATATATTGCTTTAATACTTTTAATACCTCCTGAACACGGATGGTACTGGATAATTTAACAAGGTCGTTTAAAAAGTAGTATAAATAATATAGTAAATAAATTCACAATACACTGAACACAGTCTTATGAAGTACAAGACTAGCTCAGACGAGCAAAAAGGTTTTGTTTCACGAGGTCGATGACGTTGCTCTCGCTGAAAGCGTCGATCACGGCTTTCGTTAGACAAAGCGTGGTAGTGGCGCCATCTACTTCGTCATCTTGCAGAGCTCTGTCCATATTCACGTATTCCCTGAGATTCTGCTTTAGTAAATTGATGAGGTCCTCAGTGGTGATAGAGGGGGCCATTTCGAGGTTATTTGCTTGATTTTCGAGTAGAGTTTTGAGGTCGTACTCCTCTGCGACGGAGGGCACGGGGTCCTCCTCGCAAGTCCGCTGCCGTTTGGCGCGCCGCAGCTTGCGCCTCGCGTCTAAATACGCGTTGGCAACCGTTTCCAACTGCAAGAATAGCACTGCCAACGGCGTGTCCGATAAATCGTCCTGAACAAACAATTACGTGCTCTTAATTAGAATTCTTAAATTAATTGCCAATGTGGTACAGTGGGATGTTTTATATATGTGAGGTTCTGAATCCGAGGTCGAAAGTTGTATCTTCTGTTCATTCTAAATAATAGACGTTTAAATTAATAAATATTAGGGTTCAGGTGTAAATAATTGACACAACGATAAACTTGCCCCTGTTTCCTGACCGAGCACAAAAAAAAAACAGTTGCGAAGTCTAGAAGCACTCGTCTAAAATGTGCCTGCCCGAATAGGACTTTTTTTTTCGAAACCACACGGAATTTATATCCTTGATAGCGACAGTGTATAAGATGCTATTTGGGTAACAAAAGGCCAGCGGTACGCTCCCCGTACGGAAGCAAATATTTTTATTTTTCTCATACATTTGAAACGCCAGTTGAAAAACAAAAAAAAAATATCCAATACCCACTACACTATATTTATATCTCAGAGTAAGAAAAATATGTGTCACTTTTTGGGTGTGTTTATCAATAAAATTTTACGATTAATTTAATACCTAAATTTAATCTACCTGCATTGAAACGCTCACTGATGATCTAATGATGACGCAAGCCTAATTTCCCGTGACTTCCGACGACTTAATAAACATAGCCGCTATAGCACGTAACAAAACCAGACACCGCGGCTATTCCATATTAGAAATGACGTAACCGACTCTCCTAGGTTGGTTTGTGGAAATGTGTCATGACATGTCTAGACAATTATTAGTACAATATACAATTTCTATAAAATTTACTCACCTCGTTAGGGTTAACTATTAACTTTGCAGTTTCCTGTGGCAGGTCCTTGCATATTTGAGCAACTAGAATCTTGATTAGAGCTTCTGATACCTGAGCCGAGCCATCTTTATCCTGCAATAACAAGGAAAACCGCTTATAGAACACAAATAATATCAATAACATACCACTTTATTTCTGCACCGTAATTATCGTCATAATAGCTTATGAATAGTTATGGCAAAATATTTCCTTAAATTACATATGACAAAGTAACCAAGCTTTAACCAACCGCAATATAAGAACTTAGATATCAATATATTTGTTTAGCAATAAATGTTTACTAGAGTGTTTCCACTTGTTACGCTTTTCGTGGGGACAGTCTCAATGTCAATAAATTGTATTACGTCCCGAAGAAGCGTTATTATGTTTCCGCTTTTTGATAAATCACGCGAAGTTTTGTCAATTTTTGTGGCCTTCCAGGGATTGGAAGAAAAAGCCATAGATAAGTTTTGCATAATTGAATAGTAACTTTATTATATTTATTTATCATCACTTTGTTTATCCTAATTCGCTTATCCATAAAGCTGCAACCTTGATGTTTAAAAAAATGAGCACAATCCCGTCCATCTCTAAATCTAGACAATTAATACCGCGGCAAAAATCCTTGAAACAACGGAAGGAACAAATCTGTTACATTTTATATTGTTCTACTATTATTCATCCACATTCATCATCAAGTATAACACAATTAATTGCTCGTAAAGGATGTGCTCCGTGAACAATAACGATGAACATCACACAGATCACGCGACTAGGGTAGCCACTATTCTGATAAATAAAATCGGGACAAATGGTGGGAGACACGTTTCCCAAGACCGAACATTATTTCATTCAACCATCGATTCGGGTCATATCAAAAGTGAGTGGAGAAATAGCGCCCGGGACAGTGTCAGAAATGATACAGTCCCAGGAAAGTCGAAACAAGCGGTCACTCTGTCTGCAGCTACTTACATGTGGCAGCCATATGTTGAGGGATATATTCAAAGGGTCCAAGTTTTGTACGTAATGCCACCACCCGCGCGGCACTAAGAGTGCGTCACCAGCTGAAAGCTCTACCATTCTCGCTCCTGTTATACCTGCAATAAACGCGAGACAACTAAACATAACATTATAGCTCATTAGCATATTTGTTACAAAGACGGTAAATTCCCAGACTATTATTTTACAGAATGGTTGTTATATTCATATTTTTAAAAACAATGTCCGTAATAAATCTTCATAATGTATTTATTGTTGCGGTCTTCGATCAAATATACACTAGATACAACATGAGCGCTTAGAAAATGGCACCAAAAAAGAGTGCTTTAAGCACTCTTTCGCCTTCAGTCACGTACCGACCGTTGCTTCTAAAACGTCGCAGAACTTTAGACAATATTATGTGAATAGCTACTTTAAGCTCCAGGAATAAGGTGGAATTTGTGTTAATATATTTGGAATATGTGATCTTTTTGTTTACTTTTTTTCATGTCATACATCGGTGCCACTTTTTAACAGAACTTTTACAGGGAACTGTGTATCTAGTGTATATTTGATCGAAGGTTGCGGTATTACATCAGTAAGCACCAACAATATTACATATCTGGCCTTGTTTTTGTGTACACCTGCATGTTAGAAACTGAGCATTTGCATATCAATGTATGATGACACGTCATATGATGTAATTTAACCCTTAACTGGTATTGTGGGGGCCGCACCCGCTCTCATAGTATATTTGGTTCTAGCAAGCAATTTTTAACTAAATACTTGAATAAATGCTTATAAACGATGGATAACTGGCTCGTTTTATATCATTAACTAGATTTTGATTTAAAAAAAAATTGTGAATGGCACAACATGTTTCAAAATAGTATCAACTTGTTGGTCATTTTTTTTAACGCTGCAAATATCATTTAGCATACAGTAACACTTTTTATTGTTATAATTATCAACTAGAGACTCACCACTAAAGAGATCAATATTATTGGGACAGTAAAAGTTCAATTCGCTATAGACACTGGATTCTTCATATGGCACTCTAGTTGGCTTCATGCCACCGGTTTCTGGTGGAAACAGTATCCAGCGTTTTCTGAAAAATAATAAATATAGATTTTACCCAGCTTAGCTTTAGCTAAGTCTAATAAGTACATAATTATATTAAAACAATCACAGTGGCCTTATCAACTCTACTAACAGAATTGGTCTATGTGCATTGCTTTCCTGATAAAATTAATTATCTCTTAAAATTTATGGTAGTAACAGTGAAGGTAAATATTACAAGCATCACCTCATTTCCAAAAGTTTTGTGAACACATTTCCAAAGCATGGAGTTTACATCAACTTGCACTACACCATTATAAAAGATTAACACTTAAACATCTCTTTATTAAAATGCTGGCTTAATGATGATGAAATTTATATGGGCTTATAATATATAGACACAAATAGTATAAATATTCACACTATATAGTGGCTCATCATTGCATATACCATAGTCTAAAATACAAACATCTTGGCAGGCTAATATCAGGCAGAATTATCAGTGTGAGAATCTATCCTCCACACCTCTGCTATTCATCTCACCCTATAAGCATTCAAAAAATATACTTATTACAGTACTGTTAATATACTATGTACATAATAGTACATGTTTCCTTTTCCATCCTTATAATCTTAGGTCCTTCCACCGTAGAGTGAATAGGCCTCTTAGTGGACCAGCATGATTGTATTGTATTTTCATCTGATTCCATTTGATACTCTATCTGGACAGCATTTGCACTTACCACCAAGAGCATTATAGTCACTGTGCCATGCCAGAATATAAAAAAATACAATTTTGACAATATAAAACAATTATAATCTCACTTTCCATAGAGCTGTGCAACAATATTCACACCATAAGTATCCTGGTGTGCAGGAGTGTGTGCTCCCTTACTGCCTACCCACAGTGTGGTGTCTGTCGCACCCTTGTTAGGATACCCAAACTGCTTCCATGATATGTCCTAAAAATAAAATGTTTGTTGTAAAACCTACAAGGACAGATATGTTGGATACAATCAAGGTTCTAACAACAATGTAACAAAGACAGGGCAAAAAAAAACAGAGGAAGCCTTTGCTCAGCATTGGTACAAAATACAGGCTATAAAAAAATGGTGTCAGTAAGCTGACATGTGTGACATAACTTCTGTTGTTGTTGGCAGCAAGCTATCTACAGAGGCACAAAGTTATCTGACCCGGTGAGAGAGTCGCTGTAATCGAATTTGGTGTTGCCATTAAAAATAGATATAGCAATAAAGTGGGTAAAGTAAGATTTTTCAATCCGATCAATAGTGTCGGGAAAATGAGTGGACCAGTTTCATATGCATGTTTTTTCCTTCACAAGATTTCTAACCAATCGCTCCCCCTTAAAGAAGTCAAAACCCGTAAAAAGTTATCTTTTTAAATATGTAAGTATCTGTATCTGTATCAGCCCATACACGTCCTACACGTCCCACTGGAGGGTACGGGCCTCCTCTGTAATCGAGAGTACGATTGAGGGTAGTTAGGCCATATCACAGGCTATATAGTCCGCCGCGCTGGCCTAATGCGGGTTGGTGGACTTACACAGGTACCATAGAAATTCTTATAAATCGCTTTGGTATGCAGGTTTCCTCACGATGTTTTCCTTCACCGTTTTTGTGTGTGTTTATTGACTATCAATACACGCATGACTCCGAAAAGTCAGAGGGGTACTCTGAGATTCGAACCCGCAGCCACCGTGAAATGTGGTTGTGGTCATTGGTGGTCCATTTACCAACAGGCCACCACGCACGTAACGATGAATTTTAGTTTAGGATATGAACTAACATCTATTGTACTAGTACGTACAAAGTTCTGTTTTCGTGGAATTTATTTTGAAAAGCTGACAACACAAACTTGTGGCAACAGCTACACGATGATACAATTTTTCGAAGGGTATTATTGGTATCTGAAGCCGATTTTCTTCCTACGTAAAATTTAATACCTGAAGTTTAACATTCCTAGCATCACTTTTTAAAGTTTTCGGCAATTTTCACTAGTTTTAAATAATGCAGGAAAAATTAATACATTGAGTAAACAACTAATGGCCGATATGACAGCGACTGGCAGATAGACTGACATTCTAAATGACGTATTTGTTTCCACTTTTGGCCACCGGGCCAGGTATCTTTGTGGATCTATAATTCATTGTACAAAAGGTACATTTAAAGGAATGATGATTGACACATGACTATTTGATTTGATGTAAGAATTACTTTCTGTTGATATATGACCCACATGTGCAGATTGCAATTCCACAGTTATACAATCTAATTACAGTTGTAATCCCAATGTTAATGTAAAGGAAACTGTACACCAATAAGAAGTGACAATAATACATATTGTGTTACAATTCGCTTTGTGTGAAGAATCGACCTAAAGGTAATGCATAATTGTACACCTAGAAATCTTTAAAAACATATTGGTGTACTCTTATATGCGAAAATACTCTCAGACAGTAAAATATTCTTAATCAAGACATTCTAATATAATTTAAAAAGAATAGATATTTTTGAATTGTTTCTAAGCAATCCAAATATATCAAAAACGAGTTAAAATCTTGAACGCCTTAATAACTTACCATATAATAAGTCAAAGTCAAATCAAAAACATATACTATTCATACAAAAAAATTAATATTCACCTTGTATAATTCGTGTTCTCCAGTAAACCACTGGTGGACATACTTGTAGTCGAAATACATCCATTCATCACTGGTCGGCAAACTGTCTACAAAACTTTTGAATGTCATGCTCTTCACCTTGCATCTTCTCTCCCAGCAAGGCTCGTCAGATATAAAATCTCGTTTCATACAACGAAAAGGTATTTCCTTCTCTCCGAATACTGAACACCATTTTTCAACATTCCACTGGCATATTGACCAGTTATCAACAAATCCGCGAAATACTAACGGTGCGCTAGCTTTCGCTATTACGCTGCGAACAACTTCCTCATTTAAAACCGACATTTAAAATATTCACTTAATCACTATTATATAAAATTAAAAGATTTAATTTCAATCTGTGAATCCAAGTGCATTTATCTATGCAGTTCGGTGAAGTTCGCTGAAGTTCGCGAAGCAAATGAAAAATATTTTTGTTTTGACGTTTGCTTTTTTTGTGTTGTGTATTGTTGCTATTTATAGCTATATCAATAACTGCTAAAAGTTAATAACAGTTACTGCTAAAGTTAATAATTTTATGAATTCAAGGCATTGTTTGGTTTTGATACTGTCAATAAGCGCCTCTATCGTTTACCATCAGACAAACGGCATGCTCGTCTCGCCATTCATTGCAATAAAAAAAAACAACACATTATCAGTATTTTTATTCGATATGTAAACATAGTCCTCAATGCTCACATCCATAATAAGCCATTAAAATGTTGAAAATACAATAAATCGAGTATTTTCTTTTCATATATATATTTTAATTGTCGCGTTTTTTTTTTGCATACTTTCTAGGTGCATTGAGTTTCTAGTAATTAAATGATCACTGCACCGGCTACGTTTTCGATAGCAATCTTGATATACCCTGTATATCAAAAATAGCTGCGGAGTTAAAATAAAATTACAGAAAGTTATGAAAATATTAATTGCATTCTAAACGATGTTTCTACTAAATATTTTTCTTGAAGTGGAATATTATTAGAATATTTTAATTCAAGCAATATAATTAATTTTATTACCACTTTGTCACTGTGATAGATATTGACTGTATTTTTTTTTTATTGATTGTTAACGCAGCCCCCACAATATCAGTTATGTTAAATTACATCTTATGTGTCATCATACATTGATATGCATAAGGTAAGTTTCTAACAAGCAGGTGTACACAAAAACAAAGACAGATAATATTTTTAGAGCTTACTCATGTAATACCGCAACAATAACTAAAATATAAAGATATATTACAGTCATTGTTTTTAAAAAATAAATATAAAAACCATTCGGTAAAATAAAAATATGCATCCACAGCACAAATCATTTGCGTTCTATTCTCATGGCAAACATATTTTTAAAATAATTACATAAATATACAGGGTATATCAAGACTGCTACCGAAACTCTTCTTATTTAGTTCTCACTTAATCAAACAACTTTCATTTATTATGAGCCGGTTTTATTTAAATAATTATTAGATTCCAAAAATCTTATACGAAAGATGCAAGATTGTAAAATAAAAACCGTATAGTTTCATTTTCATTCGTCTTTATTTCAGTAACACCTTATTCAGATCTTACTTCTAAATACTCCTCCTGTACATCTTCTGATGAAGATAAACGATTAATACTAAACCGTTCCTTATCTAAAATCTCTCGAAACTCTTGTAAATCGGTATTTAATGCAATACTGTTTAGTATAAAAAAATATATCAAAGACTATGCGATAAAACACATGCACATATCTAACACTAACCAAAAAAATAAAGTATCAAAACTATTACCTCCGACTTATTTTTTAAAATTTAATTAAATGCGGCCAAATTATTCACGGATCTGGCGATAAACCTTATAAACAATGTGTCGCCCTTGTGATCGTAGAACTAATTTGTATATTCTCACTAAGGAAGTATAGAAATCATATAATATTCACATCGAATGAGATAACTCAAGTTTTGAATCAGCTGTTGACCGACGGTATAGCCACATAAAAAAACATTATGTTTGTTTTTAATTTTATGCCATGAGATTCTGGTACGCCTATATCTACAAAATTAGAAAGATAAGTATTATAATTAAAAAATAATTAGAGTTATTAAATGTGGGTACTGCTATATTTTTTAATTTTGGACCGCTGTATAAATAAAAATGAAAAGTGCCGACCGTCGAAAACGTTACTCTTATAACTTTACTCTTCTTCACAAATCACAGCTCTTCTTAGTTTGTGCTCAATAACATAGAAAGTGGAGGTTGGTTGGTTGTTTATTTCTTAGTAGTATTACACGAAATTGTATAAAACTATCCTACTAGTTTACGGCTTTGCGAATCATAATCACAAAATACATAACTTGTAAATTTTATTATCTAATTCATTTGCTATTTCTTATTACTATTGCTATTTATTCAACACTAGTGCTAAGTCTGTGGTTATTTGGTAAACTTGGTTGCCAACAGTTGCCAACATAATCCTTTGAAGTTTGACATAATCTGTGGTTGCAATTGCATTTTGGTTGCATTTTCATGTTTTGATTTTATATACAACAAAAGCGGAATATTTATTATACTTTATGACTGATACGGATAACAAATACTTGCCAAAAGATAAGATAAGGTGAGTAAATGTTTCTAAAATGTCGGATACACAAGTAATATCTACATTCTTTTCAAATAATGCGTCCGAAAGCGATTCACAAGATATAAGTGATGATTTTCTACATTTAGTTGATGAGTTAAATAATCAATTAGATGGATTCAGCTTTCCACCTAGTGTTCATTGTGTATATAATCCCACAATGTACGCGAGACACACATTCGAGATGTACGTCCGAAAATACTGTAGTAAAAAGAAACTAATTATGTATGTTGGCATGAATCCTGGACCCTGGGGAATGTCGCAGACTGGAGTAAGAATTGAATATTATTGGCAGTATCCACATATACCTAAATAACTGCATGAATATGTATTAATTAATTATCTAATTATTTATTTTAATGGAGTCTTTTTTAAGTTTGATTGAACTAGAATAAATAGCAACACTCATTATTGCTTTTGTTATGTGTACAGTGCACTATGTAGCTGTTTTGGAATTATTAGATTTATATTTTATTTATATAATATATTTAAATTAAAATAGTTAGATAAAATTAGTATGTTTATATGTGAAAAGCAATATTATATTTTGTAGTAGAATGCAGGTTGTCCCATAGTAAAGCTACACACTACAGCTACAGGGAAGTACCTTGAATATTATAGATAGACAATTTTACTGATTGAAGACATCCTTTTAAATTTGAAAATAAAAAGGTTTAACTGCATTTAAGGTTTTGAATAATTGCAAGTTTGAAGCCCTTCATTGATATAAATTATAATTTTATTATGCACATTAAATAGATATACTGGGGACACCCTGTATATTAACAGACTTATTTATATAAATTTTATAAATCTATAAAGTTACAATAATTTTTACTGTATCATATCCCCTCATATTTCAGGTTCCTTTTGGTGAAATATCATCAATAAGAGATTGGCTGGGCATACAGGGACCTGTTGGGAAACCACCCAAGGAAATTAAGTCACGACCTGTTAAAGGATTTGAATGCACTAGAAAGGAGGTGATTTTGTTATTTTAAAACTGTTTCTACAGTACTTAAACAAATAAGTTGATATGTAAAAAACACATTACATACCTATATTACAATGTAATACATTTTAAATCAAACACCAAATTGTAATAAGAACCTGATCATGTAGGTGTTGTAACACAATAAGGCTAGGTTCAAATGACCGCGAGGAACCATCAACCATGCAGTACAAAATTTAACTAGACAATTTGTATTGTTAACATAATCGCGCGTTACAGTGGCGTGCGAATGTGAATGGTACACACTGTTTAGTTAGATCTTGTACCGCGCGGCACCTCGCGGTCATCTGAACCTAGCCTAAGTGCCTGGAAAAATAAACAAAATTGATGTAATTTCGTTCATAGAAAATTTACTTCTGATCAGAAAACTCTAAACACCTTGCATGTTTATGTTTTGTAAGGATTATCGGATAAATGTGTATAAATTTAATTTTAATTTAAAACATCAACATTAGGATTTTAAAAAACTTATAAACAGCATTTGACATAATTATATTCCTAAACTAGCAGCCCGGCCCAGCTTCGCCTGGGTGAAGATATTTTTTCACTCCACTCCACAACTAAAGGAAGCCTTTGTGATATTGATTCGTTGGTAGGAGAAGTGGTGGGAGGTGACGGCCCAGTGGTGGCATGCGTGTGAGCTGCGCGCAGTACTAGACAGTACTTGGGCATTGCAACATTACTTTTTTTTACAATAAAATAATTTTTCTAAAATAAATGTAGCCAAAATTACTCCTTATTATATCAGCTTATTTATTACTCCTTATTATATTATTTTACTGGTGGTAGGTCTCTCATATGTGACAGGCCATCTGGGTAGGTACCACCGCAATGTCTATTTCTCCCGTGAAACAACACTGCGTAAATGCACTGTTGTGTTTCGGATTGAAGGACATTGTAGCCAGAGTAACTACTGGACATATTGAGACCTAACATCTTATGTCTCAGGATGGCGAGCGCAGTGGAACGTTCCTACTGTTTATGAGCGGTCGTATCGCTTGCTCGTCTCGCCATTCATTGCAATAAAAAAAAAAGCTATCTGACAATAAAAGTTCCGTCAAAATAGGTCCACCCATTTCAGAAATTAGCCGAAACAAACAGACCGACAGACAAAAAAAATCTAAGGTCATTTTCTTTATAGGTATCATGTATATAATAACATCTAGATGGACATTTTTTTTTTCACTTTACAGACACTTCAATTTTATTTATTGTGTATAGATATACTCATTTTTCTGATAATCTTTATAAAACATAAACTTCTTAGGTGATTCGATTTTTCTGATGAGATTTTTATTATCCTATTTCAGCTAAAAAAATATATTGTAATACTCATGTAAAGAACAATATTTTTGGTTCATGGTAGATATTCAATCAAAGCTTCAATTAAGATATCATTATTTTTTTGAAATCTGTGCCTAATTATACTCTTATAAATATTACAGGAAAGTGGTAAAAGATTTTGGGGATTCTTCAAAAACCTGTGCGGAACACCAGAAAAGTTTTTTGAAACCAGCTTTGTATACAACTATTTGCCCCAGCAGTGGATGAAGGACAATGGTACCAACCTCACGCCAGAAATTTTGAAAGTATGTGCATCTTAATTTTAGTACCAATAATTGTATCCAACAATATCAAAGTACGATCCCAAACATATAGAATGGGATTAGAAATAGTGGCTCATAATGCCTATATAGTCAACCTGCTCTGTGCTAGTAGTAAAACTGGCCAAGTACGAGTCGGACTTGGGAGTTCCATACAAACTTGTTGGTATGAGTACACTTGAGTAAAAGTTCACCCATCATGACAATCGACTGATAGTTACTGTATATTTATTTTTTATAATTAAGGTACATTGCGGTTTACGATTTATGACGTATTAAAAAAACGACTTAATAGTTATACATGGTATAGTAGTATAGTATTCAAACCAATTTTCGGTGGAAATTTCTATTTTAGAAGTTACAGGGGGAGGAGGGGGTCGCACACATTTTATCACTTTGGAAGCGTCTCTCGTGCTAATAAGTTTAGGAAAAAAATATATATTAGAAACCTCAATATAATTTTTGAAGTCCTATCCATAGGTACCCCACACGTATGGGTTTAATGGAATTTTTTAACACTTGAAATGTTCACAGAATATTTAATTTTATAATATTTAAATATTTAATTTACCTTTCGGAATAAATATCCTGTAAAAAAAATCCAAGTCTCGCAGCTCAGGTTTTCTACCGCAAAAAGTTGTGAGATGCATGTAATACCAAGTCGATTAATTTATTTAGTCCTTATGGGACCTTCTATATAAAGTTATTACGTTAGTTATTACCATATCAATATTAAAAATTCTTTACGTTTTAAATAAATAGATCGACTTGGCCAGCAGCATTATGTACAAATTGTACGATACATTATGTTTTCATGCGATGTTGAGTCCTACTTTTTTCCTTTTCGGTACTTCTTACTTCTAGGTATCAATTTATCACAAATATAGCGGATTTGATTATTAATGTTCTTTCTTTCATTGTAATTGATATTTTGGAGCTATTTCGTCTATTTATTTGCAAGTTTTTCTTCGTCATGTTTTTCTAGAGGAATGTTGCACAGTTTCACGGGCTGAATACACCATTTCCCTCTCTATATCCCCTCCGTTATGCAGTGGCGTAACTACACCATCTGGGGTCCGTGGCAAAATCATCGGATGCCCCCCCCCCCCCCTTTTTTGTATGGAGAGGAAAACTGTTAAGCTTATTTTCCGGTACCCCGGAGAAGACCGAAAGGAATATATTAGTGCCACTGACCTGCCAGTAAATTGCGGCCGAGGCGGGTCCCTAACAAAAATCTACGCTAGCATACCGAATAAAACCCTGACCTCCACATTTCGGGCGGTACTGTACATCTACTAGTCGAGTGGGTCGGAATGTGTCCCTGCAGTGGTTCTTAAGATGTCCGCCCCTGAGACAACCCCCGTACTCACGCGTCTTTTCTACTGACTCTGAAAGTATTTCGCCAGCTTTCTGGATGACCGCAGCATAAAAATCGTATTGGACGGCGTTTGCATCGAGACCAAGACCATTCATTCTGGTGTTCCGTAAGGCTCGGTGCTTTCGCCGACCCTGTTTATCCTGCATATCAATGACATGTTATCTATCACCAGCTGGTATTGTTATGCAGATGCTAGTGCAAGTGAGGCATGATACATCTGACTACAGAATCTCTATCGGAGGTCCGTTGAACATAGCACAATTTAACCCCACGAAGATATAAGTTTGCTCGCCACAAAGATATAAGCAAGAAGACCCCTTTTGTCATGGAGACACTCTCTCTATGCATCCGAGAGCATTCATTGACCCGAATTATTGATAAAATTGCAGTTTAGGTTTCATTTGGAAGACAAGGACAAATTGGCCAGCAAAAAGTTAAGGATTCTCAACAGACCCAAACGGTATTTTTCGTCGGATCATCGGTTATTCCTCTATAAATGCGACAATCCGGCACGACTTGGAGTTCTGCTCTCATCTCTGGGTAGAAGTCCCAAAATATCAGCTCGACCCACTTGACTCATTACACCGCCGAGCTCTTCAAATCATCGATAATCCCGATCTCACGGAGAATGTGGAGCCGTTGGGATTGCAGTGAGACTTTGGGTCTCTCTGTGTATTCTATCAATTGTCTCACGGAAAGTGATCTGAGGAAGATGGTGCCACTATCGCTATTCTCCCATCACACTTCCCGTCACCGCAGTAGAATTCATTCTTACTACCTGGAAACTATCCCTTCCCGGAAAGTACGTTTCCAGTGTTATTTTCTACCACGCACGTGCAAGCTCTGGAATTAACTCCCTGCTTCCTTAAACTAGGCTTTAAGAAAGTGCTCTCCTTACGGTAGGAAGCGATTTCATTTTGCTGGATCCCTGAATCTGCAAAAGTCTATGAGCGGCAGTGACCGCTGACCGTGAGGTGGGCTCCACAACGAGACCAATTAGTCGTCGTCGTAATAACTTTACTACGTGGCCGGAGCCCAAACGCAATGGTGATGGGGCCCCCTCAGAAGCCTAATATTGAAGTTTCGTTCTTTGATTTAAAAATCAAATCCGCACTATAATCTGTACATAATAGTTAAAAAGAAGTTAGTAAAATTCGCGTAAATATAAAAAACCTTTATTATTATTTTTATGTATCAAAAATAAACCTTGGTTTAATGGAAACTAAGAAAATAGTTTTTGATTACCAATGTTGTTGGTAGTAAATTGGCTAGGTTCTTCTCTTCTTACGGCCTCTCGAGCCTGAGGGGCGGGGCCGCCGGGGGCCCCTAAGGTCGGGGGCCCGTGGCATTTTGCCCACTATGCCATCCTATTGTTACGCCACTGCTGTTATGCCTCATATATATAGATATCTATCTACAACTATTATTCCATTATATACGGGTACAATGATTCATTAACTGCAAATGTAACTTTGTAATCCTATACATTTATATGGGATTACAAAGTTATTCACGCAGTTGGTCTATCTAGAAAACTAGACACAAATTATGAAATGTTTAAATTTTCCCTTACTTTAGACACTAAACACTAATTATATTCTAAATTTGAAGGTTCTATGTCTGCTAGAAGTGCCTTAGACTTTTCATGATCGGTCAGTCAGTGAGTGACAAAATTAAGAAAGTTTGACTAGTTACAATTCTTAAACTACTAGTTCAAATTGAATGAAATTTTAACTATACCGTGTTTACACAATGCCTGCTTAGTAACTGAAAATTCAGGCTTCATGCTTTAGCCACAACGAAGTTATAGGGGGTTGAAAATGGTCTGAATTGCTTCGAGAAAAGGATGTTACGGCCTATAGCTCGACTTGGAGGGGGCTCGGCCGCGCCCCCAGATAATGAAATAAAAAAAAATGGTTGCCTGTAAAGTCGGTTTTACGGGCTAAGATTTTACGTGACAACGTCTTTTTCTCGGTAGAATATTTATTGATATGAATATAATTAAATTGCACAATAGGAACAAGGAATTGAATGAAAATAAGAATTGCACAAATTTTAACTATAGAAATATATTTTGTTTACTAAAACACTATACCATTTCCATTCGTTTATTTTATTTTTGACACATCGAGTACTGAATCAAATAGTGATGGCCTGATGCGTTATCGAATCAATTTTTTATAACAAACGATTTTATTTTTGAACAAGTTTTAATCGATTTAATACATATTTTATTTTTTGCTCCATGCATTGTTTTATAAAACTTCAGGGATATTTAAGTTACTTGATTTAATAATTATATTAAAATAAACCATTTACTCATGTTAAGTTAATATTCTTATCACTTCCGTCGGCAATAGTAATGTTGTTAAAAACAAATTGTGAAACGGCAACACTGGGCAGACAGGTGACGCGCGCCGCCATTTTGTGGTCACTCACAACGAGACGCCCGCGCCCGTGCTAGTGTTTTCCGTTCGCTGAATTTTAATTCACATTTTTCATACGTCGAGTTGAGTATTTATATTCCTCCGTATTGTTTTACCCGTGAATTCCTACATTTGGTTGAATTGAGAACATCGTACCTGCCTTCATCACTTTCAAAATGCCTAAAGGAAAGGTGCTTAAAGGACAAACAAGGGAGTTTGTGTTGCGACTTCATGAGTACTTTGAAAGGGAAAGCCGTAATGGTGGACCTCTTATACCAGTGACTCAAATCAGAGACCGTGTTTCAGCAGCATTAGGTATTACTGCTCCAACAGTTTCAAAAATAATTAAAGAAGGCTACGGCAGTAGTGGCATGGAACAAAACAAGCCATCTACACCTAAGAAAAAACGTCAGCCCTTTAAAGTGACAGCAATTGACAGTTTTGATGGTGATGCTATTCGTCGTCATATATACGATTATTACCAAAGAAAAGAGATTCCTACTTTACATAACCTAGTACAATCTCTGAAAACTAGTGGCTTGTTCCGTGGTCAAAAGTCTTCTTTGGCGAAGGTATTGAATAGGATTGGATTCCAATACAAAAAATGTGACAAAAGAAAAATATTGATGGAACGCAATGATGTTGCTTTGTATCGATGCGAATTTTTAAGACAAGCTAAAAAAATAGAAGACTGGTCGAATGTTGTTTTCACCGCGAAACTTGGCTCAATGCGAATCACACGGTATCAAAAACTTGGACTGACAACACTGCTAGCTCCTCGACCGCAGTGCCAATGGGAAAAGGTGAAAGAATTATAATTTGTCATGCAGGAACCGCAAAAGGATTTGGGCAAGATGCTATGTTAGCTTTTAAATCAAAGAAAACAGGGGATTACCACGAAGAAATGAATTCCGAAGTATATGAAAAATGGTTTCGGGAAATGTTATTGTCACTCGAACAGCCATCAACAATATTTATAGATAATGCGTCCTATCACTCTCGGCAAATTAACAAAATGCCAACGCAAGCCAGTAAAAAAAATGAAATAATAAACTGGCTCCGTAACAATGGCGAGGAGGTGGACGAGTCCCTATTAAAAGTAGAGTTACTTAAAATATTAAAAATGAGGAAGCAGCCTAAACGATACGTTATAGATGAAATGGCTGCAGAACATGGGCACACCGTCCTTAGAATTCCTCCATATCATTGCCAGTATAATGCCATAGAGCTAATATGGGCGCAAGTGAAAGGATATGCTGCGAGAATAAATACAACTCCTCCTTTCACCGCAAACAAAATGCTGGAGTTGCTTAAAAATGCGTGTGAAAATGTGACGCCTCATAACTGGGCGAGTGTCGTAGATAAGACGAAGAAAGAAATAATGTCTGATTGGGATCGCGATGTCGCATTTGACAACTTACCCATGCACTCATTAATAATTAGTGTTACTGGGGATACGAGTGACGACGACGCCGATTCCGACGAAACAGACGATTGTTTATAAATAAAAATATTAACAAATTACCTTTTAGTTGTTTTAATTATTTAATCCTTAAAGTACTATGAATTCCAACATGGTTTAACTGTTTATTACAAGTAGGTACTAAACATTTATTTTCGTTGTAATCATTGTAATTATTTTAAATTAAACTCTTATTAAAAGTCACTTCAATACGTATACCTTTATTCATATTAATTAATTTGCAGCAAATACATTCGATCCTAATATTGGGTACTATATTACGTTTAACTGTTTTCATTAGCATTTTAATGTAATTTTATTTCAAATGATTCCGATTGATTGATTCTATTCAAAATCGTTTTTGTTATCTGTGGTCATTCGTTACGAATGGCACAACTCTAAGTGGGCGTTACCCGTCAAGAAAGTATCTACTTTTATTTCAAAATATTGTTCTACTGTAATGTCGTACTTTATAGGCGTGAACTGTCAAAAATAAAATAAACGAATGGAAATAGTATATCAACATTTATCAATAGTATGACATAACCTATAAACTCAGTTTCTCAACTTTTGTGTCAATCTAACAATTAATCAATCAATCTTAGTTTACGATAATGAAATATCAGTGTACAATTATTTACCTTTATTGTTGTAGTTGTTGTAAATGATAAATGACGAATCTAAGCACTCCATATTTTCACTACAGACACAGCTGACGATACTTTAACCACACGTGTGAACTTGTATTGTGACGCTTTCTTGTTTTTCCAACGCCAAGAACGTTCGAGAAAGACAAAGACAGAGACACAAGCATGCGCCGATTCAATGCGCCTAATTCTCTAGTGCTGCGCGCGCGGCAGACCGATCATAGTTGAGTGGGAGAGAGACGCAAGGCATTCGGCGGGCCTCTCTCTCGTTCGGTGACTCATCGTAACGTTACCGGGCGTTACACTTTTTCATAAGTGACTCCCAGCCGCAACCTAATTTAAGACGTTGTCACGTCAATAAAGTAAATATTAAAGGCCCCTTTTCCATAGAAGAAACGATTTTTTAAGCAATTTTTAACACAATCTTAATAAACATGAACAAAGGTGATTTTTAAGGTTTCTTTATACTTTTTTATTTTTGTAGAGTTTTGAATTCGCTAGTACATTACTCGCCTATATCTTTGCTAGTTTACTCAGCGTTCGCGTGGAAAGCTCCCAGTTGGCGAGAGAGCTCTCTTCAAAATCTACTGGGTATCTCAAGACTGCTACCGAAAACGAAGCCGGGTGGTAGTTTAATTAGATTATTTATAAATAAAAGGGTATACACTATTATTTTAGGAAAAAATGTATTTACCACCCAAATATGGCCATTGAAAAAAAATAACAAAAAAAATGTCGTTTTTTTTGCAACTTTTTCTGTTGCATTGTGTCTAAAGTCGCTTAAACTACCACCCGGCTTCATTTTCGGTAGCAGTCTTGATATACCCTGTATAACCTTCCTCAAGAATCACTCTTTATATTGTTGAAAATCGTATAAAAATCCGTTTGGTAGTCACTCTGGGCCCATTTTAGTACCCTAATCGGCCTTTGATTGCACCCTACGAAATACGCTAGTACCCGTGGTTTTTTGTTTACTTAATCGGCGAGTGAGAGTATAGCTAGTGATAGTGTGTGTACGGGAAGTCAATACAAGTACCGCCATTTTCAATCCCATTCTATATTCGTATGAGTAGCACCAATAGAGTAGTCTACTAGTATTATGTTTTCAGTGATTTAAGTCTTCTTACTTTTCCCTTGTCAACATATTGTATTTTAAATGATAAACAATTTATCTGCTCCTGTTACAGGCAAATGAAGCACAACAACTTTACAGCATTTGTGATCCGATTTTTAATAGAATTGTTGAGCTCTATGAAGTAAAAATAATTGTTGCTATTGGAAGATTCTGTGAAACAAGAGCTCAGAAATGTGTTGAAAAATATATGTCACAAAATTCAGTCCAGGTAATCAATGTTTTCATTTTCCTAATTTTGTCTACAGTGCATTCAGAGTTTGGTCTTATGGGCCAATCCTCATGACCTGTGGTGACCTAATCAATTACAGTTTTTTTTTGACTAGTGATTTGACGGTATTTTACTTACAGTTAAAGATTTGTAAAACAACTATAATAGTATGATTGCTACTATTGCCGACTTACAACGAATTATACCTATACAAAGGATTAATGTACTCTGCTCAGAGACGAAAATTAGAAGCTGCAGTTTGGAAACCGACTGGTTATCATACAAGATTCGAACCCGCGGATTAGAACTTGCTTTCTAGATACTACTAACCAAGCTATCTTATGTAAATCCATTAATCCAGATCGATTAATTAAGTTAACACAAATGCAATAATGTTATCAAATCTAACAAATCAATCATATTAACTTTGTCGTGAAACTTCGTTAGGGACAGTGAGTTGATTATTTTGCACATCGTGGAATGTAGCTCCGGCCCCAGCGTGTTCAAACCTGCTCCGCCCTTGAGTAGGTACCAGTCTGACAAAAATAATATCTTTGTAGTTTATTTCGATTTTCCTAGTATGTACTGGGAATTAATAAATATACCTACATTTACTTAAGTTCCCGTAGCTCATGGGACTGTTCGAAGTTATGTGTGACCACGCACCACGCACTATACCTAACGTTTAAGGCAAACATCATGAGGAATCTAACATCTAATAATTATGTAAGAATTTCTATGGTATTAGATTACATTTCTATGGTATAGAAATTGTTAGAAATCTCTAGAATAAAGTTTACCAACCGCACTATGCCAGTGTGGTGGTTGCAGTGATCGAACCTATAGAAGAAGCCAGTAAACTACTTCTCGACTTAGTGCTGCAGTGATCTTAGTATCTACAATTAGACAACTTCTTGGTCATTCTGGTCATAGCGAGATCTCAAAGCTGTAAGAGGAAACGGTATGCACTAACAGGTATTTACCTGAATATAGACGGTAGAACATATTTCATGAGGCATCATCCATTCGCAGTTATAACATTTTCTCATTCACAGTGTGTATGGTCCGTAATGTAATGCAACGGCGCGGCATTCGTTTGGAATCAGTCCCGAGCTAAATCGGTCAGGCAAACAGCTGACGGAAAAATACTTAAACAATCTATTTGTTCCATGATTAATAGCATTCAAAGCTATTTAGACACATACATACATACATAAAAGCCTTTTTACCCAGAAGAGGTGCCAGGACACCCTCATTTCGCGTTGTATGTTCCGTCCCACGATGTGATAGGTTTTTTTTTCCAACAATCACACATACGCCCAAATACTGGAACGCAACTTAAATATAAATGGCGCTTAACTACGTTAATCCCGATTCAATGTACTGGCTAAGTGGGCCGTGCGCTGTTAAGAGCAACTTATTATTTGAATGGCGTTCCAGTATTCGGGCGATAGTCGTTACCCCACACTAAGATCGAGTCTTGTGTCGTGGGTATCAGGAACTTTTTGGTCTCACAAACACCCAGACCCGAAACAAATACCTGTGGTTCACACAAATATTTGTTTTGGTGCGGGGATCGAACCCGCGGTCTCTCGTTTCGCAGCCGGCGTCTAACTAACGGCACCACGGAAGCTGTCTGCCTATCGGGATATGACGATAGGTGGCGAGCCTATCGCCATATCGCGCACAAATTCCTGACTCTGGGCTGATAATGAATAGTAAAATCTAATATCACTTTTCCCAACCCGGGATTCGAACGCGACACCTCAGCTTTGTAACCATACCCTAGTACAACTACGCCACCGAGGCAATCTATTTAGATAACATCGTGTAAATGTTTCAAGGACACGTAGAAGGATATTATTGCTTATTTAATTGTAAGAACCACTTTTAATTCACATTTCTATTTTACAGATTGTATATATGCCCCATCCTAGCCCAAGATCTGGAAGCGAAAAAAAGTGGTATGAACAAGCCCACGAATGTTTAAAAAGGAATAATCTTTTGCAATATTATCAAAGAGATACCTCCACAGCTAATTAGTTTTAAGGACAACCTACATACATAGATAAGGGCTAAGTAATTATTAATAATAATGATTGATTTTATGAGAAGAGCCCTTGAACTGGCAACAGAATCATTATCTGCCCAAGAAGTTCCTGTGGGGTGTGTTTTTGTAGTGAATGAAAATATAGTAGCTGAATCTAGAAATAGCGTTAATGCCACTCGCAATCCTACTAGACATGCCGAAATAAATTGTATAGACACTGTTGTGGAATACTGTAAATTAAATAATATTGACCACAGAACATACTTCAAGCAAATAAGTGTCTATGTTACTGTTGAGCCTTGCATAATGTGTGCAGCCGCCCTCAGCAACTTGAATGTAAAGGAAGTTACATATGGTTGCGCCAATGACAGATTTGGTGGTAAAACTGTACTAGATATCAGTAAAATTTATGAATATAACTACATATTGAATGGAAATTTGTTAGCCGATGAGGCCATGGCTCTTCTCAAACAATTTTATAAGGGTGTCAACCCTAATGCTCCAGAATCAAAAGTGAAGAAGGAGAAAACATAGACTTATAATTTTGTAATTGTTACAAACAATATGTTTTTAGTTGGTTTTCTGTTATTAATATATTCTATTTGTGAAAAACCTTTTATATATTTTTGTATAAATAAACCATTGTGGTTATTCTAATATTTGTTTATTGATTACATTCATCAATTATCTTTAGTTAATATTATATGGGTGTGCATCATTTTTAAGGTAAAAGAAAGCTATTGTATAACTTTGTGTTTTTAATGGAGCAGCGGAAATATTTTTTATTATTACAATCTCTGTTAATATTAAACTTACGACTAATTACAATCCCTATGCTACCAAGTACTTGACACAATTTGGTTTCAAACATAGGAAACTGAAAAGCAAACATTCATAACAAGGTCAACAATAACTATAAAATATATGTATAATATTCAAAATGGCTAATAATACAACACATTTTTTTTCTTAAATCTAATTCATATAACTAACTGGCATTTCATCACACTGCATCAACATAAAAGTGAGATCTGTCACAAATTAAAAACATGCATAAACAATCTCTATTGATTAAAAATATCCACATGGATATCACAGAAAATTTCCACTAACCCTAACTATGAGATCTCACATTTACATTTCTACAGGGATATAGAGAGAATGGAGTTTGTACAGATGCAAAAAAATATTTCCAGCAAGTAACTAAATGCATTAGAATCAATATATTCCCACCACAATAGAAGTATGAGATGCATAAACATAAGTGCCTTACAATACTGTTCATTTATTTACACACTATCAAACTATCATCTTACATAGAATGTGCAATTAAATTAAATCATTTGGATTGTGAAAACCATTGACCAAATGGTTTTGATTTTCCAATTCCTCAGTCTCCACAATTTGGCCATTGGCCTGAACATGGTTCTCATCCGGACAGTCTTCGAGCTCCGCAATGGGTTCATCCACAGCACTTGCACTCCGGCTGGAACTGCTGTCACTATCTGATGAAGAAGAACTATCACTTTCAGAGTCCGCACTCGACGAGTCCTGTTGTCTCTGACGTAAATGATCGTTTTCCAGTCTCAATTTCTCATTTGACAAAGTAAGTTCCCGAATCTGCTCATCCTGTTCTTTCATCCGCTGCAACATATCGCTGAACGATGCGTCATCCACGCCACTCGAACCAATAGATGTTCCTGATGAATCTCTGTCTGCGGCACCGCCGTCCCTCACGCTAACTAACATTTCTTTGTCATCAATTGATGAGTCCTTATCTTCATCCCCAGTTTTAATTTTCGATCGTTCTGTTCTTTTAACGAGATTCTCATACTTAGCTTCGAGCAGCAGATATTCCTGTATCAACTCATTTTTGGACATATTAGACAGACGTTCACTTTGGGCATCTTCATAGACACTTGAAAATTCTTTTGTTAAGTATTCCTCTTCATCTTCAGGTAAAGAGAAGAAATAATTGTCCTCAGAGTCCACACTAAAACTCGATTCGCGCGTTCGCGCGGAAGGTGTTTGTAAAATCTGAAAGGTATTTTCAGGTTCAGGTTTATGTATTTCCATAAGAAACTGGTTGTTATTGAAAGGAGCGTGTGTTTTCGATAAAACAATTTTCCGGTACCGGTTGAGTCTTTTGGTCTTGTCATTCCGCCGATCTTGCCACGGTGCTTTCACAAAAGGTTTCATTATTTTCCGTTTAGATTTCCCGCGTCTCCTTTTCTTTTTTACTGTTCCGTCAAGTACCGACTGTTTCTGTTTTTCGACGACTGATGGCGCCTCAGTCAGAGATGGCCGCGTCGAGTCGCCATCTTTTATTGTCACTGAATTATTTCCATCCATTTGCGGAACAAAAGTTACGAACTAAAATGGTGATATTATTTAGCAATTATATCACAATTACACGTCAATTACCGATGTCACAGTGCCTTAAATTAACTCCAACAATATGTTTAGCTGTCCACGAAGCACCACCGTACAGACACAATCCGCCATTTTTATGTATTTATTTATTGTTGTAGTTTTTTCAACAAGTTACATTAGTGTTACCCAATATAAATTCACTATTACATGACTATTACACAACCTGTTTTTTTTACATAAGTCAGGATCTGAAACTAATTTAATTATTAACTACTACAAAATAAAATATAAAAGCAACTTTTAAATCGCTTTCTGCTTCAAATTCAATTTAGGGAGTAAATAAGTTGTTACCATTGACTTATATTCTACCGATAGACGAGGCGCGTCATAGAAACCATTGGTCCCGTATTTGTCAAAAGCTCAGTAGCGACATCTACTACGTTTACTTGAATACTACAAATTATGACCAAAGATTATTACACAGACAAGACAGTTCATGTCAATAATAGCTATTCCTAAGATACGGCCTTAGTATAAATACCGTCATAGCAATAATATATTTGTAATGTTTTTTTTTATTTACGTGAATAATTCATGTAAATGATGTAAATACATAGAATTAAATACTCGTACAAGTGTACAAGTCTGTCAAGGAGTCAATCAATGTACAATCAGTCTGACATTTATCATAATAACATTTATGAATTTTAACAAGCTGACAAACTTTTTTCAAGACTAATAGATAAAAGGAATGGTACACCAGAAGTTTACAAAAATGACTACCGCATACGCAATAATTATAGAAAAGTATTATAGAGATCTCCTTTTTTCGTAACCGACGCGTAAGAATATAAAACAATTTTAAATGATATAAGTCTTCAATAACAATGGGTTCGAATAGTCCATTAAGTAATTCATATTAAGAAATGGGGTCTAAATACTATCCACTGTTTCAAAACATACATACAACACACATATTTTGAGTTATTAATTAACAACATATGATTAGAATAAAATACTGAAATCAATTTGCAACTACATCCTACCAACATATTTGTATTTGTAATGTATTCGAACAGTTTATGCCTATTTGGTCCTCTGATATGAATGTCCCTTGAATAATCTACATCTTATATAGTTCGTCTCTCTCACTCGACGGGCAATTTTTATGCGCGGAAATGAGATATACGATTAAGGAGCTCACCTTGTATTTTAACGAGCTCTAAAATACATTTATTCCATTAATAAATAAAAGATCTGTATTATCGGCATTATTCTACAAATATTATATCACTTATGTTGTATTCTTTAATTATATTGTAACTTCAGAAAATTTCGCTGTCGGTTTGACGGGGAAAAGTCAAAATAAATTACTTATAAATATAAACAAAGAGACGTACTATTGCGCGGCCGCCACGCGGCAGACTGATTCGTGTGCGGTGCATTGCACCGCACTTGGGTGGGACACGTTTTTTTACAAAGAATGTCTTATCTAGTGTAACATTGATATCGATGGTTGTTACAGAATAGGGTAAAAGGCTTTGGAAGTTCAGTTGTATTTTATAAGTGAAAAGCGAGTGTCACCCTCCCACGTTTATCCTAAGTGAAAAAAAAAAATAGTGAAAAAAATACACAGTCAACCATAGATTTAGTATAAAACATAGATCGGCAATGTGAAAGAGATAGAATAATTTAACTCATATGTTAAAGCGAGATGCATGATGCGACCATACGTTTACACAGAAGTAGCCTGCAGTGACCCAGAGTAGAAATATGTCAAACTAAGCGAGCAACAAAAATCGCTTTTTTTCATAATTTATTTAATTTTACAGTACCTGGTTATATTTATTAAACGTAGTTTATTATAGTGCATTGTGCAGTGCCAAGGTGTGGTTCATGCAGGCGTAAAAATCCGCAATAATTAAAGTTTTCACAGGTACCGGCCACTTTTGTACAATACTATTTTGTGACGATATTATAGAATTAAATGGAAATCCGTGTATACATATCGGTAGAAAAGAATATAGTATTTCATTATATAAATACGCTGAAAGCATCCATTGCGTATAAAAAATAATATCAAATACGTGAATTTACAATAATTTCAACCAAAAGTTGCTAGGGATTGACTGACAGGTTCGTTCAATAAAAGGTTGTCGATAAAATAGTCGATGACAACCCATGTTTCCTTACATTTTTATAGAGCTATAGTATGTTGTGATAGTGTGCATTCTTCTTCTTCTTCTACCTGGCGTTATCTCGGCCATATTAGACCGGCCATTATTATAGTAATAAATAAATAAATAAACAAATAACACCCAACAGTCACATACATAGTCCTGACCCCACATTAAGATCGAGTCTTGTGTCGTGGGTATCAGGAACTACGAGAGACTTTTCGGTCTCACAAAC
The DNA here is from genome assembly GCA_023078785.2 of Hyles euphorbiae. Lineage (NCBI taxonomy): Eukaryota > Metazoa > Arthropoda > Insecta > Lepidoptera > Sphingidae > Hyles > Hyles euphorbiae. Next base: position 6,755,641 of record CM041053.1, read on the forward strand.
ACCCAGACCCGAGAGAAATATTTGTGGGCCGCACAAACATTTCTCTCGGTGCGGGGATCGAACCCGCGGCCTCTCGTTTCACAGGCGGCGTCTAACCGCCTGCGCCACGGAGGCTGTCAAAGTAATGTAGTATTCATTCTACAATATTAGTTATTACTTTACTTTTTCTCATTTTTTATATTTGTGGAATAATTATTATAACACTTCATGTGTGTGATTTATGAATTAAGAACCTGTTTCAATCTCTGCCAAGAGGCTGTCAATTTATAATAGTAAAACAAGAACATATTCGATATTATTATAAAATATGCGATACTTCTATGCACAATATCATCGTCCAAACCTTGAAGCAACATTATTCATTTATCATAACATTAGGTATAGGTTTCTAATTTATAATTCTCATAGGAAAAACATTAGTTTAGGTGACGTGATCGAGAAAAGCTTCATAGTTTATTAAACTGTCTCTTTCTTCAGCCACAGGAATGCGACTAATGAACATAGGCCTTCCACAAGAATGTCTACATCAGTTTGTTGTAAGCTGCCTGCATCCAACTACTTCCTACAAGCTCCTCCGTACACCTCCAACACGGCCTAGCAGGCGTCCAACGCTTCCCAATGTGTTAGAAGTCAATTAATTGACTTAAATAAGCATATTTTTTTAACTCTAGTATACATATAGTAAAAATGTGTTTCTTAGACTTACGCGAATGTTACTCATTGAAAAAAAACTAATTATCACGGATTTTGTTACAGACTGAGTCCACCCTGTGACTACGAAAGCTGTAAAGTAATCGAAACTTCGCGACGGGAAATTAAAAATGAAAAAAATAAACCGAAAACGCTAAAACTTTGTAAATTATAGTTTTATTTTATAAAAGTGTTTTTTGTTCTCAGTTTAATTAGGTGTATGTACTATGTATACATCACAATGAAAAAAATAATTTTGTTCAGGTGAACATAAAGACCCATACAAAACATCTCAAATAAAATGTTTTCAAATAATATGACAATTTATCTTTATTTATTTGTGTGTTTATCAATCTGTATTGAAATAAACACATCAATAAGTTTCTGTTAATATATAATAAAATGTTGCATATATCCATAACACTTTATTTCACAACTACAGGCCGACAGCTATATCGATATCGATATGATAGTATCGAAAGTGCATGGTACACCACTATATGTCAAGCACACATGTAAACTTCACGCACACAATCGTAAATCAGTTTTGGTCGCGCTCAAAATGACACATTGCCGATCTATGTTCTATACTACATCTATGCAGTCAACAGTGTTATGAGACTGTTATATGAAGTTCATTGTGCCTTTAAGTAATTTTCATTTTACGCTGAAAAACGCAGTAAAAAGCACAAATATTCGAAGCAATACATTTGTACTAGGGGTGAGGCGTATTTATCGTAACAGTTCAAAAGAACAGGTAGAAGCAAATCACAGATAACAGTTGTTCTCACTGTTAACATAAATCTGTTCCACAGGCCTAATCTGTTCTTAAAAATATAACAGTTGTTATTAACAAAACTGTTCTCATCACCCGTCTCTTTTAAATGTACACACGAATGTCACTTGTTAAAACGAGACACACCTAGTATTTATGCGAAAAAAAGCAGTTGGCAGTCATGTACGAACAAATCGTCTTTAAAAAATACTTCTTGAATTAGGTCGTGTTACTTGTTATAACGTTCCGTCTCCCTCACACCATCTGAATAGGCCTTTGCTAGAACGAGAAGCACCTAGTATTTTATTTGACAAATACAATATGCAGCGCTAGAAGAAATCATACATACAAAATGATATAAAAATAACAGGCTGTTATTTAAGAACAGTTATTAGGAACTGTGATTTGGAAGGAACAGTAACAGGAGGAACAGATATTGAGTTTGACCTGTTATAACACAACTCTAATTTGTACCCTAAAAATTACTATACTCCATCGGTTTAAGTCAATGATTATAGAATAGAGAGGATAAAGCCATAGAGTTAGTATTACTGGAGTGCTAACTTCGTTTGAAATGAAAACTAAAAATATACCTTATATCTGTGAGTTAAAGTTTATTTTTCAATATCAATAGATGTAAGGAAAAGCCGGTCTCGAAAGAGAATGTCATTTCGGTCATTTCAGTGGTGGTGTCCCTCTCGCACATAGTACAAATAAAAAACAGTGTTGCCAACTTAGTCGATTTTCCACAAAATCTGGTGATATGGATCCGTGTCTTAGTTGTCAAAAATGCGATTTTCTAGTAGGTTGAAAATTGTTGAAAATTACCGAAAATATTAAAATCAATCCACTTTTGATTCCGAAACATAATTGTTATTTTTTAGTTTAAAAGGATTTCATTTGTACAACTTTGTGTACCTAGGAACTTGTACAAGTTAATAGCATATCGGATTTGAAATGAAAACAATACATAACAAAAATGTAAATATAAAAGTAACTTGTTTCTTAATTGGCGAAATATGTTCCATTTACTGATTACATTAAAAAAATGTGCATTGAATATATGCCTAGAGAAACGAGATACTTTGTAAGTTCTTGCGACATAAACGAAGTTCCTCTATCTGAGTGTATGTAGGCTGGTGTCCCGAATATGAAAAAAACTTCATTAAGGCATTTGATGACAGTGCTTGCAGTCATATCTTTACAGGCAAAGGCGAAAGGAAAGCGACTGAATTCATCAATTATGGACAATATATATTTGTTCTGCGTTTTAGATGGTAATGGTCCTTTGAAATCAATGTTAAGTCTTTCAAAGCATGCTGTCGCTTTAATAAGTTGTCCATTTGACTGCGCGAATCTCGGTTTGATTTCAGAGCATACTCGACAATTAGCTGTCATTTGACGGATGTCGTTAATTGAATACGGAAGATTCTTTGATCGTACCCAGTGATTCATTCGTATTATTCCTGGGTGACATAAATTTTCATGCAAATGTTTAAGATTGCTTATGTCCATATGTGCGCACACTCGAGACAAAGCGTCGGCAGCTTTGTTCTCCTTGCCCGGACGATAAATTATATCATACCTATAACAGGATAATTCTAATCTCCAACGCTCAATTTTTTCATTTTTTATTTTACTTGAGTGTTTGCTAAACATGAAAGACACCGATTTTTGGTCTGTTATAAGTAAAAAATGTCGTGATCTAAGATAATGGCGCCATTTACGAAGAGATTCAACAATAGCAGCAGCTTCCTTTTCAATCGAAGACTGTCGTCTTTCTGAGTCAGTTAAAGTGCGAGAAAAAAATGCAACTGGTTGGCCTTTTTGTGTTAAAGTAGCCGCTAGCGCGTTTTCAGACGCATCTGTTTCTACAACAAATGTAGCACTCTCGTCAATGGCGAATAAAGTTGCCTTAGCTATATCTTTTTTTAGTCCATTAAATATAGTTATAGCTTCATCTAAAAGCGGAAAAGTATTTATAGAAAGAAGTGGCTTAATTCTTTCTGAAAAGTTTTGTATCCATCTTGAATAATGAGCGAAAAGTCCTAATGCTCGTTTTAATGCTGCGGCATTTTCAGGTGCCGGTAGATTCAACAATGGCTTTAATCGACTTTCATCTGGTTTGATCTTGTTATTTTGTATCGTGTAGCCCAGAAGGCTTATAGTAACTTGATTATATACACATTTTTGCTCGTTCAATGTAAGATTATAGTTACTTACTGCTTCCAAAAATTTTGATAAATTATCATCGTGCTCTTGTTTCGTCTTCCCGCAAACAGTAACGTCGTCAAGATAAATGAATACTCCCTTCAGATTCCCTTGTTCTACAATATAATTCATAGTGCGCTGGAATGCTGCCACACCATTTGTTACTCCAAATGGAATCCTAGTAAATTGGTACAATTTACCATTTGCTTCAAATGCTGTATAAAGTTTTTCTTTCTTTACTATAGGTACTTGATGATAAGCGCTTTTTAAATCGATTTGGCTAAAATAATTGAATTTAGCCACTTCCGAAACAATAGTTTCGATTTTAGGAAGTGGAAAAGCGTCAAGTTCTGTGAATTTGTTTATTGTTTGCGAATAATCTATTACTAGTCTCTTTTTATGATGCAGGTGGAGGCCATCATAAAAAGAAACACTCTTGTAATAACTAAAATCAACGTACCGTCTATCTCATCCCTAACGAATATCCCTATTTTAATCGAATCATTAACAATAAAGTTCAAAATTGCGGCGATAATTATCAATTCTGACTCTAAATTTCAAGTTTTCGTGTAAATGTGTGAACCACCCGTTCAGATATCAATTTTTAGACCACCGGATCAATAAAGAAATGAAATGAAATCCCATAATGCTATTTTTCTAATATTATTCACGCCATTATTTTCACTACCTTTCAACCCTTACTATAACCCCTTTATGGTTTAACTTTAAGAAAACGAAGTGTGCAGTTATTTTTGTTACAAAATAAGTAAAAAAGTTTGACATCTGTAACTTCAACAGTTTAGATTTTTCCATGCGTACTGCGTATCCCCTTGTTCAACCCCTTCAAGCATTGTCTACATAACAAGCGGGAACCTTTTGCCCTTACCCAAGGTCTAATTTATCTCTGTATCAAATTCTATCAAAATTGGTTCAGTGGCTTAGGCGTGAAAATATAGCAGTTAGTATAATACGTCCGTGCCAAAATTTTACATCACTCAGTAAATAAAAACCATCGCAAGAAATAAATATTTTTTAATCATACTTAATTCATGATCAATTGTATTAGAAAAACTTTTAAAGTGTTTATTTTCACTTAAAACATAGTATGTAGTAAATGCAAATTAATGTGTATAAATTAAACATTACTTTAATAATAAAATTTTTACGAAAAAAGAACTGCTTTTAATATTCAAGCAGATTAAAAGTTATTCAATAATTCATCTGAACTTTGAATTGTCGATCAAAAAAGTTCTAAGGCGGGTTTTATTATGGTCACACTAGCAAATAAAAAGGGATAGAAGCCTCTCATACTGTCTCATTTGGTTTCGGCCTTCCTCCATGTCATTTACCATAGTAAATTAAACCTTATGCTACATGCACATGTCTTATTTCAGGATGACACCATTTTCTTCGTGCGCAATCCTGTTTTTATATTACATCCATGGTTCATACTCTATTATTGTACTCTATAATCTATTTACTTTATACTTCATGTACTTTGTCATGTACCTAATGTTTTTAGTGGAATAAAACCATATTTCTCTGTGGTATTATTTCTGTCATTTATGTATCATATAGTTAGTATATTTTCAGATGTTATTCTAAAGAATGGAAATAAAAAATAGTATCTAATGGTTCTAGTTAAACTAGTGATGATGATGATAATGATGTTGATAATAATGAACACGATTTAGGTTGTACACCATTATATTGAAATACATAATTTAAAATTTCTTGTTTGATTTTACACTAATGGCCGTATTTCTTACGTTCATACGGCCGTTTCACCGAATAAAAGTAGGCACGAGCCGAAATCGCCACTGTGGGACGGCTGTTATTCTAGTATTAGTAATAACTTATTTTTAAAGTAATAATAATAAATAAATAAAAAAATAAACAACTGTTTTTTAAAATCCATACATTAATCACGCAATTATCGATAACAAGATAGAAAAATAATAATCGAATAGATTCATTAACGTTTATACACTACTCTCATCCCTACTGCAATCTGTCACAACAGCCATAGAGGTCACAACTCACAATTATCATCGTATACCCCTTAGCCTGTCGTAAGCGCCGCCTACTGACCTTGATTCAAAAATAGCCCCTATTTCAATGACGTTAGGTTGCTTTTTTGCTTGAAATCCGATGAGCCGTATTAATATAGACCCTATTTCAATGATATTAGGTTGCTTATTGCTTGAAACCGGAAGGAACCGTCTTCAGGTTCCGACGGTTGAGGGGATACTACGTCGTATACACAATCGTATATTTTACAGTGTTTTACAGGGTATAGCAAAACTTGAGCAAAACAATAGGGCAATATGGTTTCTATTGCTTTAATTGTGAATTGTACCCACCTAATTTATTTGCGATAAATTACTATAAAATTACTTATTATATATTATTTTCCATATAATTCACCATCACAGACTGAAGAGTGAAGATCCGACTATTTGTGACATTATCAGAAATCAGCATTAACTCTTAATTCGCTTGAAATATATATTTAATAACGATGGCTGATGATATTTTATTTGAATTATTGCATTCAGAAATAATAAATTATTCTTTAGACCAATCGAAGGATAATAATGAAAAAAAGGTAAGTCCAATACTTTTTTCTTGCATTTTAAAGTGGTAGTGATAATCCTTTTGTTACACCAATAATTCATCTCCATGTCTTTACATTATTTTTCTTCTCAAATGTAGAGAATAGCATAATCAGCAAGTGCCATTCCCAATTATTCAATGTAGTCACTTTCAATAGAAATTAAATTGCATTTGTTTTTAATACCATCCATTTTTAACTCTTTCTTTACTAGTAAGTAACTCTTATTGTGTTAATCCATAAAAACATGTATAACTTATTTACAGGATGTAGATTTATCGGTTGTGGAATACATTGGGTTTGCAGCAGGATACAAAATAATGGAGAGGCTGACAAGAGAATGGCCTCGGTTTAAGGATGAACTTGACACTATGAAGTTCATATGCACTGATTTCTGGACATGTATATATAAGAAACAGATAGACAACTTGCGCACAAATCACCAGGGGGTCTATGTGTTGCAAGATAATGCTTTCAGATTTCTGACAAACTTCTCTAATGGCCACCAGTATCTGGAGTATGCACCAAGAGTAAGTTCTGCTTTTAGTTTTTAGTCAAAACTTCAAATTTCAATACATAATAGAATACATTGATGAATCAATCAATTTAATTTAACTATACGGGTTGTGTCCATTTATGGCTCATTGTGATCTATTACCATGAAGTTGAGTCCTTGCATGTTTACATTTTGCAACAAATCAAACCTACATAATTTCTTCAATATTGTAGCAATATGACTAATTACAGCTATTTTGCAGAATAAATAAGGTTATATTTTTTGGATATTGTTTTTTTTTTTTTACTGGTGGTAGGTCTCTCATATGTTAGAGGCCATCTGGGTAGGTACCACCGCAATGTATATTTCTCCCGTGAAACAACACTGCGTAAATGCACTGTTGTGTTTCGGATTGAAGGACATTGTAGCCAGAGTAACTACTGGATATATTGAAACTTAACATCTTATGTCTCAAGATGGCGAGCGCAGTGGAATGTTGCTACTGTTTATGAGCGGTCATATCGCTAACAATCAGACGAATGGCTTGCTCGTCTCATCAATCATTGCAATAAAAAAAAAAAGTTTATGTTTTTTGGATATTTGTTTGATTGAAGTTAACTATTATATGTATATGTATTTTTTCCAGTATGTGGCCTACACCTGTGGCCTGATTCGAGGTGGATTAGCAAATCTCTGCATTAACAGTATAGTAACAGCTGAAGTCCAAGCAATGCCATCTTGTAAATTTCATATTCATGTTCAGCGTTCCTAAATGTAAGGGATAGTTGTATATGTGGATCATCAATAAAGTTTATTAAGTGTTTTCTGTGTTTAAATAGAAATCATTTATATATTTTTATGTGATTGTATCAGCCCTGTATAATTTTAGTTATATCATGTGATTGTCAGGGAATTCCCCAGTCTGCCAGTGTTATCATTAGGTACACCATACACATAACATTGTATAGAGTATAAATAGAATCGACAGTCTCTGTGACGCAGGCGGTTAGACGCCGCTTATGAAACGAGAGGCCGCGGGTTCGATCTCCGCATCGAGAGAAATGTTTGTGCGGCCCACAAATATTTCTTTCGGGTCTGGGTGTTTGTGAGGCCGAAAAGTCTCTCGTAGTTCCAAATACCCACGACAAAAGACTCGATCTTAGTGTGGGGTCAAGACTATGTATGTGACTGTTGGGTGTTATTTATTTATTTATATTTAGAATGATTGGCCTTAGCTTTGTTTGTCTACCAAACAAATGACAATAACGTCCATGGACCCTTGAGAAATAATTATTATTAGACCATTTATCCTATAGTATTTATAAGGATATGTATTATGAGTACTTTAAACATTTATTTACTAAAGATAGTCCAGTCGTTTATATGAAAAAAAAACAACAAAAAACTCCTATATATCCTTTCACATTTATTTGAATAGCTGCTAATTTATTGACCAGTAAAATTCTTGAAAAAGTAGCGTTACGACTGATAGTTTGCGTGATGAGTGATATTTCATCCATATTAAAGCAGATGTATGTAATAAGAGTACATATATGCTATATCTGACCTCTGACCACGCTATTTTTATTCGCCTTGTTGAATGAATTTTTGTTTTTACTCATCACAATGTATACCAACACAGTATTTATATCGATTGAATATTCAAGTGCGCCAAAGTAACGCACTCCGATCGGCAAACACTCCTTGATACTAGTTGCATAGTTCCCAGTACTCTGTGATAGTTCCTATAGGTACAGCAAAGGCCGTTGTTCAAAAGGTTACTATAGCCATCAACAGAAATATGGGCGTTTTTTAAACCAATATAGCTATGCAATGCAATGTATCATCCCGTAAACGCCAACTGTTGAAAACGTGGCTCTACTCTAGAAAATAATTCCATTGGGAGGGCTTGAGCCATAGTCTACCGCGCTGGTCTCTTCTGGGTTGGCGGACTTCACATACCATAGTAAATCTTTTATTTTATTATTTACTAGCTGTGCCCGCGACTTCGTCCGCGTGGAATTTAACAAAAACATTATTTTTCTAAAATAAATGTAGCCTAAGTTACTCCTTATTATATCAGCTACCTGACAATAAAAGTCCCGTCAAAATCGGTCCAACCATTTCAGAGATTAGCCGGAACAAACAGACAGACAGACAAAAAAAATCTGAGGTCATTTTCGTTATAGGTATCGTGTATATAACGATATGTAGTTGGACATTTTTTTTTATTTTCACTTTACAAACAGACACTTCTATTTTATTTATATGTATAGATTATTTTATTTATTACACAACAAGAACTTAGGTCTAATTGCATACATATATACCCTACAAAACCACCTAGGTGGTAGATGACTGTAGGTGGTAGAGCCTCTAATAAATCATTTAACTAGACATTAATATGATAAGAGTGGATGAAAGACGCGGGACAGGGATAGATGGAAAAGGGACGAGACGGGACGGGAACGGGAAAGGCGTTGTGGTTTGACAATATTATTTTAACTTTAAAACTAAAAATTATCTAAAGTTTGTAGGTAGTACTTAGGCAACTTATTTTTATAATTAAATTTGTTCACTATGATTTCCGTTATCGTTAAAGTAAATTAGGTAAGTACTTACATTACTAATATTTAGGTACGTATTTTTTTATTGCATTGGTCCTACAATCGAGTTAGCAGATCACCTGATGGTAAGTGGTCACTACCACCCATTAACATCCGCAACGTTTAAAAAAGTCACTCAAAAGTCACGTATATAGTCCTGACCCCACACTAAGATCGAGTCTCGTATTGTGAGTCTTAGAAATTAAGAGACTTTTCGATCTCACAAACAGCCAAACCAGTAAGAAATATTTGTGGGCCACATAAAGATTTCTCTCGGTGCCGGGATCGAACCCGCGGCCTCTCGTTTCACAGGCGGCGTCTAACCAGTAGTAGCGGATAGGAAAAACGGTGGGAAGAGAAAAGGAGTATAGGGTGTTTTATTATTTGTTCCGAAATCATTTCTAAAGCATTCAGCTGATTTGTTTTCTATGTTGGACATTCAGTCATTAAGGCCACAGACACCTTTTTAAGCCCATCCATTGATGGTTGGAGCAGCGCAAATATGGGCGTCGTCGTTATTGACTGCCAATGGCTTTATGGGCGAAGGCCACTACGCGCACTAATGTTTTATGAATCTTTTTTTACTCATGAAAAATTAGTTGGGTTTAATAAAATCCCATTATAGGTACATTTAACTTGATACATAGGAAGACTTTGTCACAATTCTGTTCAAGTATTACATCAGTTAGTACGTTTAAATAAGTATTATATTAATCGCATAACGCATTACATCCTGGTATATGTTCGTGATACGATGCATACCCTAATGGATTTCAATTGTTAATATGTTATGTAGGGCGTAACCTTGCCTATACCGTCCACAAGTAAATAGGCAAAAACCTCCATAGTTTTCTGGAGCGTCTCGTCTTTTATTGAACAAATGTGCTTACGTAAGTAGGTACCTACTTACCGACTTACTCAATATTTTTTTTAAAGTAGTTAGGTACATGTTAAGATGACAAAAGTTCGATTTCAAAATTAAATTTTTTGAGAAGCTACCAACAGCCAGTGTTGGGAATGCCCTGTGATGTATTCAACCATGGGTCCTGGGTGTCGTGACCAGAAGCAGTAGACAGGAAAGAATAATTTTCTTATTAATTAAGTAAGTTCATGGTTGTTGACTTACATCAGAAGCTCCAGGTGTGTTGTTATAATATATAACTAAAACGTGGCAAATAAAAGTCCAATATAGTCGGGTCCATTAGAATAAATATTGTTTTAATACAGAAAACTTTAAATTAAGATTACAATTTACAGACAATCTTTGGTAATATGCGACATAAATACATCTAAAAATGTTTATCATAACATATTTTTCTACAGTAATTATATTTTACACATATAAGCTTAATGTTAAGTTTAGCTTTGGCGTGCATCAGTCCTTATTTTAAATATTTCTTTATTCTTAACTGCGCACAAAAAAGTAAAAACACATAATGATATTATAAATTAACAAAAATATACAGAGTGCGGTCTTATCGCTCTATAGCCTAGGCGATTTCTTACTTAGATAAATATTTGGATGGATTTAAGAAAAAAAAAAATAGTGTACTTAATATTAATTACACAGTCCTTAGTTTGGTAGGGGGCAATCGCATGACTGACTATAGACTCTACACCTACCACAAATTCCAATCAAGTTTATAAGAATTTAACAAATCCAAAAACTGTCATAAATTGGAGTGGATGTAAAATATTTTCATTATCATCCACTATTTACGAGCGCCATATCGGTGCGGGCGACAAGGCGACGGCGAGGCGAGACAATTTCAGCCAAAGTCTATAGGCCAAATTACTCACTCATAAATACGATAAATACGGAGGATACACGTGTTTAGAAGCGGGACCTCCAAAGTCCTTAAATCTAGACTCTAACGGTCCTATTCATAGACAATTTAAACCTGTTTTAGTTGTCGAATGTTTGACCCCTTTAGTACCACTTTTGAATTTAGTTTGAGCGTAGAATCCAAAACATTCGATGACTATAATCGGTTTGAAAACTGTTTGATTAAAGCCGTAAGAGTCCTAGATTGTTCATAATAATAAACACTAAATACCATCATTGCTGACAAATAAAAATAAATAAATAGGTAAACAAACTCCAAAAATATACATAAATATTTTATGGTGTATATTCATTGATCAATAAATGTAGGTAGGTATTACATATTTATGTCTAGAGTGGGTATCAGACTTACTTTAAAATATGAAATAATCTAACGAAAGTGTTTGCAAATGAATTGTGAAATGATTTTTTAATTCCTTCTATTAAATAAAAATTATAATAATGTAGTCGATATGATTTTATATATTAGATAGGTACATCAAATGATCTTAATAATACAGATAATAAGATTATATTTTAGCATAGCCGTCCATTAATGGTCGTATACTACACGATTAATATGTGAAAGAAACATTTTATTCTGCTTACATAATGTTATACCTTCAATTTAGCTCCTCTATGTCTTGAGTCTTGCGCTGATCGGCGATCAAAAATATTTCTTCCATCTGTTTTTTCTGTTCTCCTGTAAGAACATTTGTTAAAGCATTGTATAAAACAGGTTCCGTAGCAGACAGCGTAGTCAGGGTATTCTTAAATACCATATATTCATCAACTGAACCGATTTTCGCTTCAAGTGGTGTAGTGTAACACTTCATGTCGGGATCCTCTGAATCATCGGAGTCGTCGTCACTGTATACGTCCATCTTTGCGGTTCTATCCACATTAGGCGGAGCGCCAGTCTTAGTAAATATACGGAACAAAGTTTTAAGGTACTCATCATTGACGTTGTTGGTATCGTCTTCATCACTGGAAAGTACTTTCACATCTTCCTCTTTTTCATACTCGTCCTTGCAATCTTCCACAAAAAATGTTTCGTCGTCACCAACCCCTTCGGGGACTCGCTTTACTCCACTGAATAACATTAGAGACGAAGGTAGCAGCTTATGAATAAAGTCCTCTAGATTAACCACTTGGGGTCCTACTTCCAAAAGTGTGCAGATTCCTAGTATGGAAAGTTTTCTGTTCTGACGGCCCACGACGCGGGTAGTATCATCCAGCCATTGCTTGATAAAGTCATGTGTGAGTGACACGTTAGGGGTAGACTCCTGTAGCTTGTCCAGAATCGAGAACAATATGTATGGGTTGCAGTACAGAATTGCAATTAGAACCTGCAATAGAAGGACTCGGAGCCTACAAATCGTATCCTTTCTTGTAAGTCTATTTATTACAAGCTCTACGAAGGAGAAAAGACAATTGTCGATATTTCCAGAGCATTGCAGCACCATAACCTCAAGTAATTTTGTTGCATATATTTCTGACTCACTCTCAGTGTTGGAGGTCAGGACAGCTTTAATCATATTGAATGTGGCCAGAATATGATTCTCGTTTGAGACGAATCCGGGTGTATCCACTGTCACAAAATGGAACAACACTGGCACCATATCCATGAAGTAATCGAAACCATCCTTTTTAAAGACCGTGTACAACAGCTCAAACAATTTCCACACATCTTCCGAAATACTTTTTATTGTAAGATTGCACAGCAAAGTCATAGCATCTTCATAGTACTCAGTTATATTATGGTGTAATATGAGCCCAACAACGTTTAGCACCGGCTTTTCCAGATGCGCCATAATTTCAGGATTTTCTTCCACTACGTTTAGCACTGTCTCGATGGTTGCAAGTAGGCTCGTTGCTGTGATGGCTTTTTTATCAGTGACCACGTCGGACTCGATAACCATCTTAATGAACGTAGTAGCAAGGTGGTCGATTATATCGAATGCCATGGGGATTAACTGTTCCGTAAAGATAGGTACAAATTTCTGCAGCACATGGGCGATATCATCGTTCTCAGTCTCGCGGATTACTTTTAAAAGCTCAGAGGTCACCTCTATCACTTGTGGCTGCAAAAATTGATGCACCTTATTCTGGGATTTAAGAAGCATTTTCAGAGTTATAGCTGCTTCAACCCTCACAGGCATGTCTGCATCTCTGAGTAAAGCGTTGACTGTCATTTGCGCCACTTCAATTAGCAATGGCTCACTCCTAAAGTGAATGTTGGAGTAGCAATATAACACCCAACAAGCCCTGGCTCTTATGTATCCGAAAGGACTACGGAACTCAGGGAAAACCAGCTGACTGAGAAGAGTATCCATTTCTTCTTTGTGGAATTTCTTTCTCATGAGAATATTGCTTAGCGTTCCAAGTATATGCAGAGCTCCTTCACGTTGATTTGGCTGGAAATCGCTGTTCTGGTTGGTCATAACTTGCACGCACAGTTGAACTGACTGTTCAAGCATTCCCTTGCGCTTCTCACAAGTTGAAATGAGAAGCATTTGTGCAGACGTCACTGGCGATTTGAGATCTCTTAATATATCAAATTTCATTCGAATGTACTCGTGTGGATCATTATCCCAGAGTTCTTGATCAGTCTCAGAGTAAGACATTAAGGGGAACAGCACGTCCTGTATGATTGCAAACATATGCGGCTTCAATATCTTCCATGAATAAGCATAGTTAACGCACTGATCAATGTAGTTGAGGGTACGCTGCAGTACCCGCGGCGACACGTATATTCTATTCCTGTATTGATCAAGCACGCCTAACAGCACTTCAAGGATGCCACTTGTAAACGTGGTGAGATACCACTCGGCGAACTCCACTTTCTCCTTGCGCATATTTGACGGGCTGCCGTATTTTTTAAAGAGTCTGTAAAGTGTGTGCGCAGCCCATTTTTTGCACTTCCACCATGGTAATTCAAGGCGGTCGTCCATTTCTACTTGCAGCGTATGCTCGGGCACTGGCCGCTTCATCACAAGACGAAGAACTTCCATCCACTTGATAAAATTTTCGCGACTTATCAAATCTAAAGGCAAATGATATTTTATTAAGCCGTAAAAACATTTTAGTATTTGCTTCTGGATAAGCACAGACTCAACCGAGTGGTCATTTTGTAAGTTCACAATAAGATTATGCATCATAGGTAAAAGCACATTCATTGCTTCAATTAGGGGCGCACTTTTATTGGCTAAATAGTTATAGTTTTTGATTAATTGGTATAAACAAAGGAGCGCTCCCATGCAGTAGTTGACGTCGGAGCTTTGAAGGTAGATATATATTTTATCCACAATCTGTGTCCAGAACTCTGGGAAGTCGTATTTTATTATGGTTTTGAGACACACGCAGAGTTGGACCCTAATGATATCTGGTGCCTGGATAACATCATCTACTAACATATTTCTTAACATAGCACGGTCTCGCTCATTAATACTGAAGTGAGTTGGTTCGCCTTCTTCTGGCTGCTTCTCTTGCCAACATGATGTAATAAAATTCTTTAGGTAAATAACCCCAGCTTGACGAATTGGTATTTCAATATCATTTCGCATGACCATTTCGAGCAAACATGGTGAAAAGCCAGTAATCGTCTGGACATTAGATAACAAATCCTCTGCTTGCTGCCTTGTATTAGGATTAATTGTATCGCTAAAAATATCTGATAATTGCCTTTTATCCATTTTTGAATTTTTTAATTGATATTTAATTTGGAGCAAAATCAATTATTGGGTGTAGCAAAACATAACGTTATATTTCAAATATTAAAATTGCCGCATTGAAAAGATTAAAAAGAACAGACGGCACTGGTAATAAGTTTTATAGTCTATGCTTCAAACTTTGACGCAAACATTTACGATTAGCGTTGGCGCTCTTTTGCTTCCTTTCCTTTCATTCGCTCCTAGAGTTGTGTTATAACAGGTGAAACTCAATATCTGTTCCTCCTGTTACTGTTCCTTCCAAATCACAGTTCCTAATAACTGTTCTTAAATAACAGCCTGTTATTTTTATATCATTTTGTATGTATGATTTCTTCTAGCGCTGCATATTGTATTTGTCAAATAAAATACTAGGTGCTTCTCGTTCTAGCAAAGGCCTATTCAGATGGTGTGAGGGAGACGGAACGTTATAACAAGTAACACGACCTAATTCAAGAAGTATTTTTTAAAGACGATTTGTTCGTACATGACTGCCAACTGCTTTTTTTCGCATAAATACTAGGTGTGTCTCGTTTTAACAAGTGACATTCGTGTGTACATTTAAAAGAGACGGGTGATGAGAACAGTTTTGTTAATACCAACTGTTATATTTTTAAGAACAGATTAGGCCTGAGGAACAGTTATTTGTTAACAGTGAGAACAACTGTTATCTGTGATTTGCTTCTACCTGTTCTTTTGAACTGTTACGATAAATACGCATCACCCCTATTCGCTCCTTCAATTTACAGAAAATGGCTTCCGAAGAGTTGGTGACTGAGCAATTTCAATTTTTAGGTATAGATGTGCAAAAAGAAGTTTTAACAAAATGTGAGTACTCCATTGATAAACCGGCATAAGAAATTGCTGAAATGTCGGCGGCCACCGGCTTACATGCAACTTGTGGATAAAACTTTGTTGTAGGTAACAAAACTAATGTTCAAGGTTGTTTAATTTTTCACTTCTTTTGCAAAGGCGCAAGTTTGTGCGCGGAATACGATGTGGATGCGGAATCTTTCACTGAACAATGGATGGCATTCAGTTTAAATCACTTGAATGGTGCCTCACCGAACTTAGAGAACTTGGATTTGTTTGCAAGAAAGGAATTTTCCAAACGATCATCAAGCCGATGTAACGCGTCCGCCAAAGACACCGCACGAGCAGTTACCGGCGCAAGCTTAACTGTCTACGGAACGCCCAGTTCCAAACAGTATCCTTTTGATTTGCCTGTCCACGTGTTCTTTTTGTTTGTACAACATTTAAGCGCTAGTTAGATGCGCGTTCGCGACTTAACACAACATTTTTAATGTGGGTGACGTACTGAAAAGCCACAGTGCGGTACAGGGTTTTCGCGGAGTACGTTTCTCTATCGATCACAACTCCTGTTAAATGTCAGTAATAGTCCTTAATGCGCAGGTCAGACAACGATGTGCTATCCAATTATATGGCTGTAACACCCAAGGTACGTTTTGTTTTCGTTTATTATTTTAAAGGTTATGATATATGTTCTCAATTTTAATTCAGAATTAATTTAATTTTATATTGTCTGTTGCTTGAAAAGTCTATTACAATTAATTTTGGTCTATGTTGTTGTTCTTCTTTAGTTTCTCTAACTTTTTAAACTTATCTTACCTAACTAGTAAAGTTTGTAATACCAATTTGAATAATATGTAAGGTTATAATTTTAAATTATTTTGTTTACAAGGGGGTTAGTGTTTTGATTGATTTTTTTTTCAATCTACTTTTCTAGAATAACCTTAACAGTAAGATAGCAAGTATATTACTGAAATTGCCGCAATCATATATTTTTAATACAGAATTTTTAATAGACCAATTATGAAAATTGGTAAACTTGGAATAGTCACAGTTGTTTGTTAATCCTGCACAAATAATATTGTTAGGAACAGTGAAGATTGGGATCATTGCTACTTTGCATTTGATGGGTATAGGTCTAGTAACACAGTATAGAAGCCATCCTGTGACTAGATCTACACTCATTGACTGCTAGTAGAACATACAACTGGAAGACTGTGAAGAAAATCAAACACATATTGATTCCAAACTCCCTTTAATGGTGATCTCAAGCAAGGTGTGGAACATTTATATTTATAAAATGTAGGAGAATTTAGATCTCGGAAATGTTATGGATATCAATTACGTAGTAATAATGTTCTTACACATATTAATATCAATTAATGTTATCATTTCATGCATTAGTTGCAGTGACATTAATATTGTGAATTTTCTTTTTTTATTATAAAATCATATCACACTGCTCTAATGCAAGTTGGTGGAATTTACATACCATAGCAATTCATATAAATCTCTATGGTATGCAGGTTTCCTAACAATGTTTTCTTCCCACAACCATGTTACCATCATTCACTGCGAACACGTTAGCAGCCGCATGTGGTCTGTTTACCAATATGCCAGACATGGTAGACACAGACTATATGTATGACATTTAGTTATTAAGAAATATTAAATGCAAGCAAGGAAAAAAAAGACCAAGTATCAAATCAAACCTTTTGGCTTCAATTTACACTATTCAAAATCACTTATTACAGTATAGGCAATAAATATTAATGCTTTTAAATAAAGTGTAACATAAGTGCATTGCCCTCTGCAAAACATTCTTGGTGAAATTTCATATAGGGCCGTCCATTTATCACATAAGGTTTGAAAGGGGGGAGGGGTTTGACAAAAATCAAAAAGGGGGGGCTGACTAGTAAGATATGTGTATTTTTTGTCGGTACATTATAATTTTGATTAAAATGCAACTTAATATGTTTTTTGTATGATAGTACGATTCGTTTATTATTACTTGTATGCCAATGAAAAACAACTGCAACCTTTATGTCTAGACATTTTTATCATGGTCCCATATTTCAGAATGAAATAATATACTTTGTACTGAAAAAATTTAAGATTCTTTGTAGGTACTGAAAATACACGTGATGTTGGATGGGTGGAGTGGGGGAGGGGGGGGTGTAGTCTTAAAAGTCACCAAGTATCACTACAGGGGAGGGGGGGTTGAAAAATACTAAATAAAAGATCACATGATTAATGGACGGCCCCTATGTGAAATAAACAGAATATTAAGAGCAGTTATGCCTATTTGTAATATGGACAAGAGTGGCATATTACGATTAATAAAAAATGCTAGGGGAGACTTGTTTTATTAATGTCTTGTGTTGAGTGTTGATTATGCAATGATGTGATACATACATACAGATACTAAATTGCAGTGTTACAAGCATGTATTACAATTGGATTTAGAGCTATTATAATAATGTGGGCTATCATTATGAAGTATGTTTTTTATAATTTGTCATCAAGTCAATAGTAAAAGTAACTTTGCTTAACATAAAAAGCTTCAATGGTGTCTATCTACTTGGTCATAAATTTAGTCCATAACATATTTTGTTAAGTATCTTGATATTAGAGCAAAATTGCCCATTTTGTTATTGTTTTCGATACAGCAAATTATATAATATATAATTTCTATTATATAATATATTATTTATTCTGTATATTATACAGAATATGCAACATACACACTGCATTGCCAATCTTTGGCAATCCATGCACAATGTCAAACTGTTGCCTACCTTACAGTGTTATATGAGAATATGCTAATAGGTAATTATTGTTGATAGTGAGGTATCATCTAAATTTTTACTATGATAAAAAAATACTGTGGTGAAACGCTGATAGCTGATGTATAAAGAATTCTTTTGAATTTACTAACGGCTTGATTGGATTTTTTGGGACTAAGACTAAACTTTGTCATTTTGTAGAGAACAGAGAACACAACTATGTGTACTTAAATAAATAATCATAATCTTGGTTTATTTTATTATCTATATATTTATTAAAATATCATAGGACCTAATTCCTCGCAGTTTTGCAAGAGGTTAATGCCATAAACAGTTTAGTTATCTAATGTTTGTCTTTGTTGATCAAGCTGAATTTAAAAATCATTTGAATGGGACAAAACATTTGATAACCTAAGTAGATTAATAAACTAATAAGGCCAATAATGTTGTTTTATTTCGTAATATGCAAAATGGAACAGGAATCCACACAGTTGGACTGCCTTCAGTAACAAACTTGATGATTTTTGTGGGCGAGTTTGCTTCTGGTTCATGTTGCAATAACCATGACTAGATCCATACTCGTCTGCAGCCATCAACTTTATCTACAGTGCTTTGTTTCCATACTGTGTGTAGATTAATGTTAACTATTAATATGTACTTTTACATGTTGCGTTTTGTACATGGACATCTATGATAACAATGTATACATCTGGTTTCAGTTCTGAATAATCATCAAACTGTAAAATGAATTAATCATTTTTCTATACAATTGTGTTTGTGCCAAATAAAATTTTATATATTTAGTAAAAAAAATGTTAAAAACGAAAGTTATAATTGTACAATTAGCATTTAGTTAAATGTATTTATAAGAAATAAAATCTGCTGAATAGTAACGTAACTGGTAAAATGTTTGAGTATGTGTTACGATACCAAGACATTTTTTAAATTTATGTTCATGCATTCATTTATTATAATACCCTACATCTTATAGTCATAATAATGTCTTACTGCCTTTATTCCACACTTATTTATTTTCTATAAAACTAACTTACGCCCGAATACTGGAACGCCATTCAAATAATAAGTTGCTCTTAACAGCGCGCGGCCTACTTAGCCTGTAAATTTAATCGGGATTAACGCAGTTAAGCGCCGAACCACTAAACCATATATAGAGAGTTCAAATCCAAGCATACCATACTGAATTCGAAGTCATCTGTTAGTTTTGGTTAACTCTTTTTACAAGCTGAATTAAGCCATTATGGTGGCCTATCCCTGTAAGGTTTCATATCAGGCAGACAGCCAGATCGTTTAGTAGCGCTGTTCCACCGGCATTTCGAAGCGTGGGGATAAGTGCAGGCAGAATTAGGGTTACTTGATTTAATTTCATGGCATGTCTAATGCGAATCAGATAGTTTTAAATCGAAAAGTACAACTAAGTGGTTTTGTACAAATTCAATGTAAACACATTTTTATGTCGGTCTGTATAATTGGATCGAGTGGCGAAAGATTATGAAAAAGATTAATTTTATTAAAATGAGATTATAATAAACCTCTTATCTCGATTACAGTGCAATTGCAATCCGTTGCAGTGTAAGTTTTTGATGTTAAAATACAAAAATAATACAGAGATCGACAATAAATACTAAGATTTAATTATTATAGTATAGTTTCAGAGTATCGTAACAATAAAATGACGCTTATTGTATGTAGTATTTTATTGGAATTGAACCAAACTGAATGAATTGATATATACATAACAAGAGTCATGCACGCACAAGGGCGGATCCAGGGGGGAGATCATGGGGGTCATGACCCCCCCTGGGCTGGCTCCAGATTGACAAAATTTATTAATTATCTTGTTGATAAAATTTATAAGCACATTTAATTCTTTGTATGTCGATAAATAAAGTAAAAAAGTGTGTGTTTTAACAAATCACCTGTAACAAACTTTAAAAAGTCATTATTACGAATTGGAGTATTGAAATCGGACCCAGTGTTCTGACATGACCTATATGACCCCCAGGCGTAAAATCTGATATGAAATATAATGTGACCCCCCTGGCGTAAAAGCTGGATCCGCCCTTGCGCATTCAGTAAAGATTAAGATCAATTAAGACCCTACATTCATATCAATGACGTCTTGCGTCGTAGATATTAGAAACTACGAAGAACTTTTGCGTCACAAACATCCAGATACAAAAAAATACTTATGGATATCATAAACCTTGGTGTTGGTGCTTGGTTTGTATCTGCGGCCTCTCGTTTCGTAGTCGGCATTTAACGAGCATTTGCGACAAGGAAGTTGTTATACAAAAATAGCGGAAGGCTTTTTAGGCTTTTATTACACAACTTAATTGAAATCGGTATAAGATAATAACACATCTATCTACTTTTACTTTGGAAATTGGCAAAAAGTCATTAAAATTAACTTGCGGAAATGCTAAAATTAATCTGAATATACACGGCCCAAATGTTATGATTGGTCATATTTCATTCCCGATTTGTGGACAATTTCAGAGGGTGAAAATAGAACCAGACTCGGGTGGAGCTCAACAAAATGATTTACGACCAGCCACGTACTCCCCCACCGTGTAAGTGTTAATAAAATGTGTGTCGTTACTCCGAACACAAGAACTCATTTACAGTATAAAGAATAATTTATTCAAACTCCATAAATTTACCAACTGATCTCAAAAATATGAGGATACTCGAAGTCTATTACCAATATCGAAATATGGGTTTTACGTGGGTAAAGCGTTTTTGAGACATTGCGACCTATTATAATATTATTTTTTAAGACGAGGTATAATCTGTATAATACACTTACTAATATCTAGCTTTCTTACATGTTTGTTCAGCGTAATGGTTTTATAATAATTAAAGCTTTCATGGAATTCAGTTAAGTAATTTTTATTATTTGATTGCTTAATAATAACATTGAACGGATTGCAGGGGTTCTACTAAGTATTCGTCTCGCACGAATATGGGCACTGTGGTACATTCCTATGGCGATGAAAATATGTTAGAAGTAGTCGCCAAACCAAACACTCCCACCGATGTATATGATCTTAAAATTTCCCAAGTTCCTAATGAAGATGGGGAAATATATACCAAAGGCCGGTAAGTACAATCTATTAGATATTCAGTTTAAAATGAAATGTCTATGGAGTAAGTATCCGGTACTACCAGCTTTAGAACAAAACTATTCACTAGTAAGGCAATGGGTTGTCCTTTTTTTGGGACCGGATGGTTTAAATATTCTTTCATATCCTGTTTAAATAAATTAAAGTGGGGATTGTCATATCACTATGCGAATAAACCATTAATACGGATCTAAAAAATCATATGTAATACAATATCTGTTACAGATTCAAAAATACATTAATATGATTTCTCGATACCTTTCACAATTACTCGCTATGATTTATTGTTTTATGGTATCGCGGTTTCTTTGGTTTTCGTAATAGTAATTGTCAATTTGTATTCGTAGGTTTGGGTTCGCACTTCTACACGAGACTGCAGCTATTCTTGGCAATCACATGCGTTATATATCGCAGCATATTATGAAAAAATCCGGCATAACAGAAAGCACTTCTGTAAGACACAAAACACAGGTACGGTCATAGCCTCGGTATTTCTATTTTTATATCTTCGTCTTTATTAAGATATGGTCAATAGATTACTGAACCTAGCAATTATAATTATCAAATACCTTTTAAGTTACGTATTGTGCAGACAATGACGTTATAGTTATATGGAGTACACGAAAGTTCCCATTACATAGAGCAAGGTAAATATTAGTAAGGTTGGAGGCCCTTACTTAAATTCATCTTTGTAATACTAATTTTTGGTCATTAATTCCATTTTTTTGGAAATAATGATTTGTTCATTAAGGTAAAAAAATAAATAGGGAACTGCTCTTTTCATTGTAAGTATTTTTTAAGATCACATTTCAAAGTTATAAGATGTATTGTTTTAGACAGAAGTCGCAGTCGCTGGGAGAATAGAATGTGACGCCGACGCTAGACTGAACGTGAAGTCAGTTGTACTGCAAGGGACATGGGCAGAATCTCTATACCAAGCTGTGCCGGTGGATATCGACAAGTATGAATAAGTAAACTGAAATTGTGTATTATTTAGTATTCTAATAAGTTAAATATAAATTCCAGCACGACTGTTAACGATTTTGTTGTAAAAGTTCAGCCAAAATTTTTCCGATATCATCTAAAAATCCGCGGAATGTGATTTTAGATCCATTGGCAAGGAATAGTCAAATATAAATTGTATATAATTAAACTTCAAGTAAGACTTTAATGGTTTCTATATATATTTTTTGGCCCTCTTGTATCTGTATGGTTCCTTTGTTGCAGTCTCAAACAGTATTCTTTATTTCCTGGCCAAGTAGTAGTGATGAAAGGTATAAATCCACGCGGCGACAAATTCATCGCGAACGAAGTTCTGTGCGATGCCTCCCAACCAATACCAGACCACAGAGCTGACATGATGAACACTCTAACAGGTATTTTGTGATTTTTTTATCAGTGGTTGTCCAGCGTTCCAAATTCAGTCAATTTATTGTAAAATAATGAGCAAATGGATTAAAAGCTCAACAATTGAAAATAGTGGTCACAATTTCTTTTTTATTGCAATGAATGGCTAGACGATCATCCCATTCGCATTCTTCTGATGGTAAGCGACTCGACCGCTAGCACAAGCAAAACCAAACAACACCATGAATTACACAGCAATTTTTGGCATTCAACAGCACTTGTCATCCTAAGACAAGATGTATAAGTCTCAATATGTCTAGTGATTATTCGTAACTTTTGTATCTAACTAGGTAATAGAATTAACGGAGCATAGTCACTTGATGATTTGGGAGTAATGAAATTAATTACTAAAAAGTTTTAAATGGGGGCGACATGTCCAATAAATGCTCTCCTCAATATCCGCTATAGTATACAAGCTCAATAAAGGAATGTATGCCATGAAATGTTCGATATATGTATATCTTATCGAGACCTTCCCTAAAACCAGGACCTAGCACGGCCCTATAAATACGAACGCTTACCGAGACTAGTTTTTTTTTTACTCTGTGCTGTGACTCTGTGCGTGGCGTTCGGACGTGGCGGTTATTGCTGTGACTTTAATTATAATTTAATTATTTAAAATTAATTATACGTTTGTAGCTTGATGTTATTTTTCTTTTAAAATAAAAATCATTTTCCCTTCTGATCGATAAGATCAGAAGTGGGATAGACCACGTGTCTTTAGAGTTTTGGCCGACATTTTTAGTTGTTTTCGTGTATTTCTTTATTACTAACATGTCAGACCGTCAGTCGAGAAACAAAAGACGTGATAGTTCTCGCCAACGCCGTCGTGACCGATCAAATTCGCGAGATAAACATCGTTCTAGGAGTCGTTTAAATACATCGCCACGTGATAGGCGTCGTACTCGTGACCGTTCCGTTGATTTAGAGGTTAGGACACCCAGGCGACGTGAAAGCCAGCAACTTGATTCCCATAACCGTAGTACGTTAGATCTTATTCTTGCGAGGTTAACGGCAATTGAGGGCACCTTGCCATCTACGTCTGGTAGTATCACACCGTCGCATCCGAGCACCGAACGCCACGTGCAGTTATCTGGGCATACATCTGCACCCATCGCCATCGACACTGGTAAAGTAAGTGTGCCTGAGACCGTCCGAACTGCGCCATGCAATCCGTTGGCCGAGGGAAGCGCCGCCGCTCGACAGGAGGACGCAACGGACAGGATTGTTGGAGCTTTGACGGCGTTATCGAGAGTAAGGTCTCAAAATTATTATATTTCACCCTTTGACCCGAATGTGCAAGATTTTGACGTATGGAGTGCTGAAGTTGATCGTGCTAAAGAGCTAAATAGCTGGGATGATCGGGAGTGCATCGGGCGTATAGGTGGTAGTTTGCGCGGTGACGCTAAATCGTGGTTAAATGATTGGGTAACAAATGACCGCTCTTGGAGCAATTTCAAAGCTGAATTTAAATCTTTATGCCCGCGTAACATTGACGTAGCTACAATATTATTTGATGTAATGAATACCGACTCGAGTAAATTCACGACATACGCGGAATACGCTCGTAAGTCACTTTTACGTCTAAATATTGTCACGGGCTTGTCAGAAGAGTTAAAGGTTGCTATTGTCACACGCGGCATTACCGATATCCATGTTAAGGCTGCAACAACGAATGCTAAACCCTCGTCTAGACAGTTAGTTGAATTTTTATCTGCTTTCACTAAAGCCCACGCTCCCTCAAACTCCAACAATTTTGCTCGTTCCGTTAAAGTAAGCGCGCACCAGTCGCAGAAACGCGAGTTTAATAACAAAGACAATATTAGATGCCGTAACTGTGGTAAAATTGGACATCTGAAACACCAATGTTATCGTAAAACTTATAACAGATCGACACCGTACCAATCGAGTTCTACTACATCTAAACCGATACCTTCCGTCGCGATTGATAATAAAGTTAAACAGTGCTCTTTTTGTAAACGTACCGGGCATACCGCGGAATCTTGTTTTCAAAAGCAGCGGTCGGTAGCTCACGGTAGGACCGGAGTAAGTGAAGTAAATTTTTGCTCCGAGCCGATTCCGAACGAACCAACGTGATTCCGGCGGTAGTTCAAAAAGTACCAGTTGACGTGTTGATTGATAGTGGCTCTGATATCTCCTTGATTTCTGAAACGGTTCTCAAACACTTTGAATTAAATAGAAAACCATGTTATCGAGTAATGCGAGGTATAGGAAGTCAAGAGATCCGATCTACTTCTTTCGTGGCGACTATTATTCAACTGCCAGAGATTTCAGTGGCTGCAGAGTTATATGTAGTTCCGGCCGAATGTATCAGCGCTCCTATCTTGATTGGGACAGATATTTTAAATCGCAAAGGATTGACTTATATTAGAACCAATGTTGGACAACGTCTAATTAGGTCTGATGTTCCACTAGTAGAACACGTCTCCTCAGATTGGGATGTCAGAACACCTCTACTAGGCGAAAAGAAACAACAATTACTCGAGTTGATCAGGGAATTTTCAGATTCATTTGTTAGTGGAACAGCAACTACCACAGTGAATACGGGTAGCATGGAGATTAAATTAAATTCCAATGCACCTATAAATCAAAGACCATATAGACTTTCCGTTGACGAAAAAAATAGGGTTCGCGATATTGTTAACGATTTGCTTTCTAAGGGTATAATTCGAGAATCACAATCGGAATACGCAAGCCCTATTATTCTGGTTAAGAAAAAGGATGGTAGTGATAGGATGTGTGTGGATTACCGCGCGCTCAATTCTGTTACCGTAAAAGAGAGATTCCCTTTGCCGCGAATCGACGACCATATAGATAAACTCGGTAAGTACACATTCTTCACGAGCCTTGACATGGCTACTGGCTTTCACCAAGTGCCTTTAAAAGATGACGCTTCCATAAGCAAAACGGCTTTTGTCACCCCCGATGGGCATTTTGAATATCTGAAAATGCCCTATGGACTTGCCAATGCTCCTATTGTATATCAGCGGATTATATCCAAAACGCTGAAGCCCTTCATAGACGCGGGTAAGGTTTTGACATAATATATTGATGACGTTCTGATTCCGTCCAATACAGTTGCCGAAGGTCTCGATACCTTGCGTGAGGTTTTACAGGTACTGACTTCTGCGGGATTTTCAGTCAATTTAAAGAAATGCACCTTTTTAGCCACTGAAGTCGAGTACTTGGGTAGACTGATTGGACATGGTCAGGTTCGGCCGAGCCCCGGCAAGGTTGAAGCACTTATTAAATCACCGAAGCCAACAAGTGTCAAAGAGGTTCGTCAGTTTCTTGGCCTTGCGGGATATTTTAGACGATACATTGCGGGATATTCCTCCAAAACTGCATGTATTGCTAAACTACTCCGAAAAGGTATTCCGTTTAAGTGGGGCGCCGAACAGGACACTTCTCGCGACTATATCATACATTGTTTGACGAATGAACCAGTTTTAGCGATTTTTGACCCAGAGTTGCCTACAGAATTGCACACCGACGCCAGTGCTGTGGGACTTGGTGCAATTTTGCTGCAGGAGCATGCCGGTAAGAGAAAGAGAGTTGTTGGTTACTTCAGTAAATCTACTCAGGGTGCCGAGTCGAGGTATCACAGTTACGAATTAGAAACTTTGGCGGTGGTTCGAGCGTTACAGCATTTTCGTCATTATTTAATAGGCATTAACTTCAAAATTGTTACCGACTGTAATTCGCTCAAACTCACCCAAAGAAAAAAGGATTTGGTGCCTCGGGTCGCGCGCTGGTGGATTTACTTACAGGATTTTCAATTTACACTTGAGTACAGAAAGGGTGTCCTTATGCAACATGCAGACTACTTGAGCCGGCATCCTCCTGTTGCTGTGTCTCATATTCGCAACCCTAATAACTGGGCAAAGATCGCTCAAACTGCTGATGAGGAGACAC
This sequence comes from Hyles euphorbiae, assembly GCA_023078785.2. NCBI lineage: Eukaryota > Metazoa > Arthropoda > Insecta > Lepidoptera > Sphingidae > Hyles > Hyles euphorbiae. The sequence continues at coordinate 6,782,650 of CM041053.1, forward strand.
AGGATTTGATGAGTAAGTTAAGGGACGGATTACTTGATGCCTCTAGGTACGAGATAAAAAATGACTTGTTGTATTATAAACATAACGCCACTGGTTCTGACACGCGTCTTTTATGTTTCGTGCCCAAAGGTCATAGGCTTAGCTTGCTAAGATTATTTCATGACGAGCATAGTCACATAGGCGTGGATAGGACTACTGATTTGATATTACGAAACTTTTGGTTTCCAGGTTTACGCCAATTTGTTAGAAAATATATTGGTCATTGTCTTGTGTGCTTATCACACAAGAAGATACCTTCGGGTCCTTCATTGCCAATAGAATCTTGGACTAAGCCTGAGATTCCGTTCTTAGTTATACATACTGATGTACTGGGGCCTCTCCCTGAATCTAATGGATACAAATACATTCAAATCGTTATAGATGCGTTTTCAAAATATTGTTTACTATATCCAATGTATAGGCAGGATTCTCACGAATTAATACGAGTGTTTTGTAACGTTTTATCATTGTTTGGTACTCCAACTACTATTGTTTGTGATCGCGCGAGAATGTTCGAAAGCGCTATGTTTAGAACTTGGGTTGGAGAGTTAGGTTCATCGATACATTTTATAACACCGGGAATGCATCGCGAGAATGGACAAGCGGAACGTTACTGCAGAACTGTTCTCAATTTACTCCGCGTCGAGGTCGGCAGCAAGGGCCCTCAGTGGTCTGACGTGCTGTGGAAAGTGCAACTCACTCTAAATATCACCAGGCAAGCGACCACGCAGACCTCACCGCTTCAGTTGCTCGTTGGTATAGAGGCAGCCACCCCAGTAATCAGATCTTTGGTGCGCGACGTTGCGCTTAACGATTCTTATACTAATCGTGAAACTCAACTAGTCCTTAGTCGACGGAGAGCATCTGAGTTACTTGCGTCTAATCAACGACGTCAAGACAGACGTGTTAACGAACGTCGACAGCAGCCCAAGACGTTTGCCGTTGGCGACTTCGTGTTTATCAACAAGTCGGCGCAGTCGACGGGCAAACTCGACTCCGGGATGCGTGGGCCTTACAAGGTCTTGCGTGTGCTCCCACATCACCGCTACGAACTGGAACTTCTCGCTGGGTCTTATGGCAAAAAGACTCAGGCGGCTGCTCAACACATGGTGCTGTGGCGCGGCGAGTGGACCCCGGACACATGCAGCGCCTTCTTTGATACTGGTAAATGTGGTTGAGATGGACACTTTGGTGTTAAACTTCCCACACTTATTGTATGGTTGAGGTGGACACTTGGTGTTAAACTTCCCATTATTTTAACAGTATGGTTGAGGTGGACTCTGCAGGGTTTTTATCTTCCCATACTGTGTAGATGTTGTGTTGAAAATATTCATAACCTGTATCAATGAATATTGACAACAAACATGCTACCTTGCTAGCCCGTAAAGGGCTAGTCATTTAAAAGATATCGTACTTGTGCCTTAAATTGCGCGGTTGAGACATTCGTACGGTATTGACTTCATTTTTATATTAACAAGTGTTGCAGTTGGCGAAAAGCCGGCAGTTCGACATCTGCAAATACTTTTAAGATCATTAGATTCACTAACCTTACTTAAAAGCTTTCAAATAGTTTTACTGTTTCTCCTCTAAATTTTATTTTTGGGTCCTTGACGCCGCTGTTTGAGTGCACGCTTACATCGGCGATTAAGGATTTCAGACCTAGAGTTCTATTTTCAATTTTACCGAGTTTTGAAAGCTTTAGAACAAAAACTAAGTACTAGCTGCTTCAAATGTATTTTATTATTCGCAGAAGGAGCTCACTCAGATGCCAACGCTGATGTAACTGGGAGAGACATGCCTCTAACAGATGATGAAGCGGTCGAGGACGTCCCGCCGTCAGGAACGGCCGTCTTATCGAGACCTTCCCTAAAACCAGGACCTAGCACGGCCCTATAAATACGAACGCTTACCGAGACTAGTTTTTTTTTTACTCTGTGCTGTGACTCTGTGCGTGGCGTTCGGACGTGGCGGTTATTGCTGTGACTTTAATTATAATTTAATTATTTAAAATTAATTATACGTTTGTAGCTTGATGTTATTTTTCTTTTAAAATAAAAATCATTTTCCCTTCTGATCGATAAGATATATGATAATGTCCATACAATGATTTTGATTGTATTATTAAAATTACGTTTTTTAGGCAACCTCTCGATGGTAATATCTTCGGGGCCGTACACCACATCAGATAACATGAACTATGAGCCGCTGAAAGACTTGCTGACGTACATAAACTCGCACAGACCGCATCTAGTTATAATGACCGGCCCGTTTATGGACTGCGAACATTCCATGATCAAAGACAGCACGATAGCAGAGACATACAGTGCATTTTTTGACAAAATTATGGATAGTTTATCTGAATTAAGCAATACAAGGTAAATTTTGTTGTGTTAGTTATTTTTTTTTTTTCAAATACATTTAGTTTGTAAGTATGATTATTCTTAGGGCAATACATCGTAATAAAACTATCATCTAAATGATTTTCTATTCCAAAAATAAATATCAACCGTGCGAATGGTAGAAAGACATGTAAAAGGAATCGTGGAAATATCTTGTTTTTTTTCCAGTCCAAACACCAAAATATACATAGTATCAAGTTCAAAAGACGCTTGTCAAGTGGACATATATCCGACACCACCGTACTCCAGTGGACGGAAACACGCAAATATTCACTTTGTGTCGGATCCATGCACGTTGAATGTAAACGGCGTGGTCATCGGAGTGACGAGCTGCGATGTGCTCATGCAGATCAGTCAAGAGGAAATATCAGCGTGAGTTTTTGATACAGCTTAAATTGAACCTGATTATAAAACGTACATTGAGTTGGTTTAAAATAAACTACATTTTTGAGGCCAGTAAAAATCAGTATAACAAGTCATTAATATTCAACAAATAAAGTTTCTAAATGTTTGTGTCGGTCATCAAAAACTTGTCATGGACCACATGCGCTTTGTAGTTCGTCCTTTGGGCACGGCTATGGGCTTGTTTTAGAGATAAAATTTTACATACATACATAAACACACGCCTTTTTCCCAGAAGGGGTAGGCAGAGGCACCAGGATACGCAAATTTCGCCTTGTATGTTCCGTCCCACGATGTGATTGATAGGTGGATATAAAAAATCCAGTATCACGTTGCCCAACCCGGGATTCGAACCCGATACCCTAGTACAACTATGTCACCAAGGCAGGCATCAAGATAAAATTTTAGATCCTATTAATAATTTTGATCATGATACATTTTGACGTGTTTATAACAGTTAAAATCATTACCATTACAGAGGCATACCGGGCGACAAGTTCACCCGGTTGTCGCGGCACGTGTTGTCGCAGCAGACGTACTGCCCGGTGTGGCCGGCGGCGCTGCCCACCGACTCGCGGTTGTGGGCGGCGCATGCGCAGCTGCCCTGCACGCCGCACCTGCTCTTACTACCCTCCAACTTCAGATATTTTGTCAAGGTCAGATACTAAATATTCTTTTTAGATTTACACCCTTATTTCTAGATAGTTTTAAACCTAAATTAGTTATCGAATACTTATGCTTTTCGAACGACTTTTGGCTTCAGTTTGGACGAAGAACACAAAAAGTTAGATAACTAAAATAGGTTTAAAAACTGTTTATGAGTAAGGCCGTTCGGCATTAGATGGATTTCAGTATAATAGGCATATGAATTTGTGTTATTGCTTAAAAAGACTGGACAATGTCTACTGGGTTGGTTAAGATCTTATCTATGGGAAAAGAAGAACGAAATGTACAAAAGATTTCGTTCGACGCATTTCTAATTTTTAATTATGTTTTCAATTATGGTGATCAGTATAGTGATTACTGTAATAACTAATTATAATTGAAACTTAAATATACAACGTTGATGCGACCGATGGGCGTTTTTTTAAACTGCATATACCAGATACCATTTTGAAGCTCTGTACTAAAAATCAATTAAATAGGAGCAGTAGTTTAGCCATAAATGAATATTTAAGTTTTTGCCCCATTTGAACACGATGTAACTTTTCTAACAGCTGATTACGCCTAATGCATGGTCATTCACCTTAAAACGATAGATCGTACTAAAATCTGCGCGTTGTTGCCACTCTTACACAAGTCACACAATAATAAGTACACGACAATAACACGCGCCGCGCGCGACGTTTCCAATTAGTTATCTATTCGTATCTACAGGTCAATGAAATTTATTTATACAGGATGGTTGCGTTTTACTCTAATTTGGAAGCTATTTAGTTTGTTTGAAACAAACAAAATCTCATTTTTGGTATTATTAATTTTTGTGCCGTGCCGAATTAATACTAAGGACGTATAGTATACATAGTGTAATTTAATGCCCATCGGTCGCATCAACGTTGTATATATAAATAAATATTTGGCTTATTTGTTTTTATGTTTGTTGCAGAATGTGGACGGGTGTGTAGTTATAAATCCAGAGCATTTGACTAAAGGCACAGGCGGGGGCACTTTTGCCCGCGTCCTTATTTCCGGCGGAAATGAACAAGACTTGAATATCGCAGCACAAATTGTACGCATTTAAGACAAATTATAATTAATAAGTTATTATTACCAACAGTTATTTTATTTCCTCATCTTTATAAATTTAGTTAGACACTTTCCTTTAAACCCCTTATTATAGCTTTTCTTCACTTAATAGATTTTTTTGTAAAATACTTTACCAGTTCATTTTAAGCTGGTAATCAAAAACAATACACAAAACTTCATATTTTTTTATTTATATTATTGATTATATAAATGATATTATGTATTTGGATTGTAAAAGAATATAAAATAAAAGAGCAACACTTGATTTTATCATGCAACATAGATAGGATCGTTGAGGGATACTATTCCCCCGGGACCACTGCGTAGGGACATCTGTATGCCCATGCGCGGAGTATTACCCGCCGATCTGCGGATCACTGGGTCCTCGATTTGCCTATAACTAGAAAAAAAGGACAATTATTAGATGGAATCTTAAATATTTATTAAGATTTCATAAAATAAAAAGACATACGTTTTCAATGTTGTTAACGGCTCAGCTTTTGAATTACGAACACCAGTTTCCGGATCGATTGTTGTCAATATACATCTGGAATGTACATATAAGTATGTTGATTAATTCATTGATTATTTTAAGTGCTCGGCAGTTGCACACGGCAATAATTTATTACGATGACGTGCAGCCACTTATTGTATGCGACACCCCTAATAACAGTTCATAATTATTGTGTAACATTTGATTAGGGCGATTTTAGTAAGTTAGAGACTTGAGGTTCCCACCGACAAAGCATGCAGTTTTGTGGGGCTATGGAACTGTATGTGTATATGTAAAAATTTAAAGGCATAATAATTAATTTAAAAAAATCGGTAACAACGCACCTTGTGCAGGGTTTGATAATTTCGAACACGTTATCTCCAATCTTGACATATTTCCAATTGTCCTCGTCATAGGGCTTAGCGCCAGTAAGCACGAAGTTGGGTCTGAAGTTCCTCGTAGTGATTTGGACATCTGTCAATCTTGTGTTTAAATCATCTACGGATGCCAAGTTTATCAAATTGAATGGCACTTCGTCTGGTAAAGCACCCTGCAAAAATAACATTATTTAGTATCCAATAATGTAAATACATAAACTCACGCCTTTCCCCAGAAGGGGTAGGCAGAGTTGTAACCCACGTTTCGCCTTCGCCGGGCACGAATTCTTGACTCCGGGCTGATAATAGAAAAACAAATCACTGCTAGTACCCGGGATTCAAACCCGAGACCCTAGCTTTCCAATCATACCGTATTTAGAACTGCGCCACCAAGGTCGTAATCCTTACTAATATTATAAAGGTGAAAGTTTGTATGTATGTATGTATGTATGGATGTTTGTTACTCTTTCATGAAAAAACGGCTCAACAGATTTTGATGAAATTTGGTATAGTGATAGCTGACACCCTGGATTAACACATAGGCTACTTTTTATCCCGAAAAATGTAGTGTTCCCGTGGGATGAGTCAGGAAACCAAATATACATATTTTCTACTCTTTCAAATTCAAATTGTTGGCACGGGATGTCCTCTCCTACGGAAGGGAAATATAGTCGACGGCACGCGGGAAATATAGTTAGTAGACACGCGAAATAATATGTTCTTGATGTGGATTGGACTCAAAAACTATCTGCACCCGGGCGAAGCCGGGCCCGACCGCTAGTAGTCCATATAGGTATAGATCAGTGATTCTCAACCACTGTGCCGCGGCACTTTTGTGTGCCGCCAAATTTCAAAAGTGTGCCGCCAAATTTTGCAAATATATAATAATGTTAATATTATTAAATTATATCATTTAAAAAGAAAAATATTTTTAACATGAATATATATTTAAATCCACATAAAAGTTAATTATTTTATTATTTGCTTTGCAACGCGTTTTTTCTTAGTGCCAAATTATGATGAAGCGGCGTGCATAGCAATAGGAATATGTCTCAAGTCGGCGCACACTTGCCACTTCTGCGTACAAAACGTGTTGTTTTAGTGATAGTTGGGATTCATAAGGTGTTGCATAGTAGTTACTGCACCTTTTCTTTACGATATGAGAATAGCATTGTCATTTTTACGACCAAATATAAATCAAATTATCAAAAAAAAATCAAGCTCAAATTTCGCATTAAAAATATTTTTATTATTAGCTTGTAATTAATCCCTTAATAAACGTTTAGTTATTATTGTAGTATATATTAGTTTATTTCGTATATTTAAATATTTTGGCATAAACTATTTATGCAGTGTGTTGTAGTAAGTAAATAACTTTTATCTTTTTCTTTGTGTGCCGCCAAATTTTGAAATCGTTAAATGTGTGCCGCCAAATTTTGAAATCATTAAATATGTGCCGCAACAAAAAAAAGGTTGAGAATCACTGGTATAGATTATACCGAAAACGAAGCCAGTTGGTAGTTTTAGTGACTTCAGACACAGTGCAAATAAAAAAATCGCAAATAAACGAATATTTTTATATATTATCGTGTTTGGGTGGTAAACCGATAGTTTTGGATACAATTTTGAATCTATCTTTTACGTACATTAATGTCTTTAAAAATAAAAGATTATACATGATTATTTTAGGCACAACGATTTATTTACCACTTAAATATGACGAAAAAATAATCCAAAGAAATACGTCGCGTTTTTTTTTTTGCAAAATTTTTAGTTGCATTGTCATTAAAACTTCTACACGGTTTTGTTTTCGGTAGGAGCCTTGACATACCCTGCATATTTTGATGTTCGTATTTGGAAAAACATAGTTCTTACTCACAGTATCGTTCTTAGTGAACTTGAAGAATTTATTTGTAGTATTACGAAGTGGTCGGCTAGCTTGTGAAGCGTAGTACACTAACCGATAATTGCCAGTAGATCTGTCCAGAAGTCTGAAAATGTTATTTTAAGAACTGTTGATAAGTTAGCCCATAAACTTCGTACTGGAGCAGATCATTAACATTTTGAAGTGTACATGATTAGATTATTTTATTGCTTCTGTTATTATTATGTTCTGTATGAAATAATGCGATTGTGTATAAAAATAAGTACATATAAGCAATAATTAACTCTACATACATTTAAGAAAATTACGTCATTAATAATTTCGTTACTTACGAAACTATACATATGTAAATTTAATTTTTATATTCTTATTAGTAAACAAGAATGAAATAACATAATTTCTGTTATCTGATAATGCACATATACCTACTAGTCATGTTTATACATTAAGTGACATTGAGACTTCTCTGATAATATAGGTGACTGTAATGTAACCAAACACATAGGTAATGCACCCACAGTTGGGATTACTGCACTTACTGGAAGTCTTAAATTTTTCAAACGATATTAATATGCAATCTTCAGCACTATCTTACGATCTATTTTATAAACAAACCAATCAAGATAAGCTAAGGGCTTGTCGATAAATCTTTGACCCGATTAGCCAATTTTCGAAATTGACCCTTAGAGATTAAGAGTTTTTATTCATTTCGGCCGTTATAGAGATAAGATTTGATAAAGATGACATACCTCGAGAACCATTCGCTTGCCTCTCCACCACAATCATAAACAGGTACCGGAACGCTCCAAACATGAGCGGTTTTGGGCTTTTGCAATGCTATCACCTGAAAGTAAGAATATGTACGTAGGCACAATTATTCCAATATTTGTTTTTACAAAGACATGCTTTGCTCAGAGTATTTTATGCGTGCCAATCATTAGATTGATAAGACAAGAGAGGACTTTTAAAGTAACTGGTTCAGCATTAAATAATTGTTTAATATGAACAACTTAGTGGCCACGTACAGTAAGAGACATTATATAGAAAAAAATACACTCAGATTACGGCCCTGACGCAAAAGTACGTTCCTACGCAAACATAATAGGTACTTATGATATATCTAAAGAAGAATTACGTTACGAATCTACCTGTGCATGCAGTTATCGCGAATGTTATATTTTGTAACTAATTCTTTCAGTAGTTATTATGTACTCTGACTAAATCTGATTCCGTGCGTGTAGTAGATCATATCGCTATACATTAAAGACAAAAAACATTATATACTTAAGCAATAATTGAATGAGCAAAACGCCCGAATACTGGAACGCCATTCAAATAATAAGTTGCTTTTAACAGCGCACGGCCCACTTAGCCAGTACATTTAAGCGGGATTAACGCAGTTAAGCGCAACTTATATTTAAGTCGCGTTACATTATTTGGGCGAATTAGATAGAAATTGTTCGAGGTAAATAACTCCTAGGAAATTACATACCTCTGCTAAATTCACGTGAAGATCTTCCATGTCCGCATGTTTTAGCGTAAGTACAGAATTCCTGATCGTAGGATGTACAGTCAGCAGGTCTGGGTATCCTCTTGCGGTTATAAAATTATTTTTTTCATCCACTACCATAAGAACTCTGCAAAAGAATCGGATTTTTGAATAATTAGGGTCTTCAAAGATTAAATCTGTATTAAATTAGTGATTCAACGGTATTCAAATTAAAATTAGGTATTCTTATGATATCAGGGAACATAATAAAGTCTTTTTTTTGCTATACTCTAGGGATCAAAACTAAACAGCTAAGAGTTAATATTGACTTAAGAAAATAAGGTTTATTTAAACAGGTCGTAGGTTATCTATCGCTTGCCTACAGTAGTTTAACGAGTTGGTTGGACCCAAATAATCTATCTAAAATGAGCTGAACCTAGAATGCTGCGAATTGCGAGTTGTGTGAGTTTCAATGACGGACCTTCCATCATCATATACTGGCGGATAAGATTAAGCTACCGCCAGTATAAATGATACTACCATCCATCCATATTTCGCTCCCACCAATGAACAAATAATAAAAATAGTGCATAAATATAAATTTTTATTTACCGGTCCCTTAGCCATTCGTCTCGCAAGCCTAGAATAGAACACTCTGCTTTGTCGAGTTTTATGGGGCCGCATGACTTGATCGGGTACACGTAAATATCTTGAAGAGTGCCGACTTGAGTCCACTCAGTTGGAAGTTTCTGCTTATTCTTTTCTTGGTATACTTTGTAAGCGTAATAGGCACCGCCGAGGACACCGACGGTTGCTGCCACTGCAGTTGTATAGGATACTGAAATTATTAGTTAATGTAGGTAAAGTAAATTGTATTCTCTAATAGTATTAAATAAAAAAATCAACAATATTATCACAAGAAATAGTCTGCCTATAACTAATTCCTAACATTCAACAAGATCATTTAAGTTATATATAGCATTTTGTTAACATTGTGGTATTTGTATAACACAATTGACTTCGAAAAGGTCAATTAATCATATTTCTTTCCATAAATTATTAACACTTTATTAACATTACAACATACTAAAGCTGCGCAGTATTTTAATATTTGTGATATTCCATTAATTCATGCTTTTTTATGTGAAATGGTGATGATGATGCCATAAGAAGTATTCTTTCTTACCCTGAGATGACATAATTTTCCAAAAAGTAAATAATTAAACGGAACAGAGTCGACAGTGCAAAGCAATATCTCAGACGAGTGTTTCCGAAGAACTACCTACCAATAACACTACCAATGTATAAAACTGGGAGAATCCTCTCTAATCTTTATCACACGCTTGTATTGGCAAATGAATGTGATGTATAGCCATTAGAGAGTTTATAGAAGGAGTTAATTTGCATAATAATAAAGTACAATTTTGAACATTAATTTAAAATAAAATATTTTATTGGAGCTATAATATTTTTGTTACTTTTTTTAATTAGAAATGTTTGTGTTATCTATGAGAAATAAAACGTCAGCCAAGCCGACTGATAAAAGTGATAAATGTCAAACTTGTCACCGTGAAACGTGTCGTGTTCTTGTCGATGTTGTGAGAATTATTGTATTTTCATTAGTCTTAAAATGTGTAACTTATATTAAAATATATACAGTTCTTCTTTATATCGAATGATTTTAGTCATTGAAAATTCATATAAAAATTCGAAATGGTTCTGCTAAGTAATGATGAAGTATGTGAACAACTATTAGTTTTCGTTTCTTTAGTATTATTGAATGTTAATGGAGTCATTTCTTTCAGTTTTTGGCAGAACTCACCAAACTGTTCCAAAAAGCACGACCCGCCGGTTCTGTAACTATGACAATGAAACGATGTAAGTGAATTGTTGTCTGAAAGAATATGTAAAATTAGTTTTTGAGAGTCACGCTAATTCTGCTAATATATCCACTTCCAGATGATGGACGGAATAAACCTCTGCCGCGGGACGGTACTCCAGCAGTAAAGAATCCAGAATACAAGTGTTTAATAAGGGCACAATCTAGTAGTAAGAAAATATCAACAGTCATAGAGCAAAGAGATGTGGAGCATTTCAGCACTGCCTACTCTAACCTATTAAAGACAAGCATTAACGGGTTAAAACGTTTGAAAAAGCAGAAGAAAAAGGCCATGGCAACGCAATAGTGTTTAACAAAAAGTGGCAATGTGTCAAGAGACTGATTAAAATATGCGCAACAGTGTTTGTGAACAGAATGTGGCATGTTTGCAATACCACCGTGTCCTGCTAGCTGTAAGACAAGGTCCATTGAACTTTGCTCTTCTCTCGTGAGTGAGATGGAAGAGTTGGAGTCTTGCTTGCCATTTCTAGTGGCAGCGCAGTAAGCTCATTGACCATTTGTCCTATGCATTTCAAATTTATAACGTTTTGTTTACAGTTCTGCAAATAAATTTATTAAAAGAAGCAGATGGTATCATTTAGTATAATAAGCTTCCTAAAGAAGTACTTTTGTCATAAAAAAAGTGCTGTTAGTGCTGACCATGTCTAACTTTCATGTGTTTTAAAACAATATTTAAGTATTTCTTATGAATAAAAACTGCAATAGAAAATTTTAATAGTTATAATTACATGATAACAACTTGAATATCACATCATTATGAGACCAATATCATTTGGATAATACAAATCAAAGATTCTCAATCTTAATAACATAGCGAGCAATATAAAAATAGAATTTTAATGTAATTTTACAACAAAATATAAAATGATAATACATTTTGTGCTCTCCAATACATTAAAATAATACTGGCTATTTATGTACAGTGGATCGTTACAAGGAACAGACATTAACATGTTGACTGCAGGGCAAACAATATTGGTTTAAGAGTACAACACAACTATTTTCATCTCCTGTTATGTACCTAGACCATTTTCTTAAGTTGCACAGAGACATAGTTCATTGCTTGTCCTACAGTCTACATGTTAATAGGTATTAATAATTGTCATTTACATTGATTATCACAAGAAGAAGAAGAAGAAGAATATTATATTATTTCATAGAAATTTGTTAACATAATCCTTAATTTATCACTGACCTGTGTACAAGGCATGTTCTGCCTCAATACTTGCCAGAGACTGGACTAATTCATCACAACAGTTTTATACAAAATTTAGCACCACAAATCTTAATTTCAACAATATATATTACTTGGAAGAATACAATTTCTAAAAATCTAATTTTGCCTATTGCATTATAGATAAAAATAAATAGCGCATTAAACAGTAACTTCTCAAATTATAAATAAATTGAGTATAGGCTCTGGGTAAACACAGCCACTTACTGAGACTAATTTACTTATAGTCACACAACACAGATTGTGCATCCCATTAGACTGCTAAAATAAAAAGACTCATGAGTGTGAAGGAGACAAAAAGCACATGCAATTAGTATACCTGTGGTATTGGCCACACAAATGCTTTGGTCTCACTCTGGGGAGAATATTTTTTTGGTATATTCAATCAAATATTTAATATTAAGGCCAATTCGCATTTGAGCGGCAGTGTGCAGTGTCGTTTGGCGTTACAATAATACTTATGAGGCAACTAAGTGGCAAATGCGATATGCTGCTTATAAAATGAAACAAATATTATTTTGAAACTGTGCTGTACTTTTCAGCGCCGATCAAATGCAATGTGACTTATAATGAAAGCGGCTGAAAGAAAGCAATTAATATTGGCAAGACACAAAATATATTTTGAATATAGGATTCCGGATTCCTTTCTGTGTTCTTTAAATTCACTATAAATGATAATAATAATTTAAGTTTTTTAAATTGCATTCCCCCTGGCTATACTTAAATATATCGATAAATAATAATAATTGATCAAATAAAAATACAATTTCAATTGAATAAATGTTGACTATAAAACATTTTTGGATGTGAGCCTTTTGAGACAGGCATTTCTGACTTGGTCGTTTCCGAGTCGTTCCGCTTCTTGCAGCACTCTTCGCAGATCGTTGGTCCTGTCGTTTCTTGCCGCTAGTATATAGGCGCTGCTTACATTTCGGCAAACTAGATAGCAAGATATCTGAGGACAAAGATTCAGTTTTTAGAAATAAAAATAAAAATGCCCAAAATAGGCAATACATGGAGGTTCCTCACTCCATTCATGAGAAACCTTTCAAATTACTGAACTAAAAACTTTAAATAAATATAAGTCTGGTATCGTGGGTATCAGGGACAAGATACTTCGGTCTCACAAATACTTGTCGACGAAAACTGTCTCGGCGCGGGGATCGAACCCACGGCCTCTGGTTTTAAAGCCGGCATCTACCCAACTACGTCACGGAGGAATTCAGATTCGTTTTTCTTCTCTTACTTCCAGTTTGATTTTTATGAACTGTAAATATGGTTTTTGTTAAGGCTATTTTTAATTATTTTTTAATTCGTCTAATAACAAATATTTGTCGCATGTAATAAGAAAACAATGATACCTTTATAGTGACACTGTTGATGTCATTAATGAGTATTTCTGCTTGTTCGTCGTGCAGCTGACCGCGTGACTCGCATCTCTTCACCACCGCGCCAACTCCCGACTCCAACACTTGGTCGCTCATCAGACTACGAAATAAACAAAAACAAAAATAAATTTTGGGTGATGATTTTTGGTTTTTAGATTTACGCGAAAAAGTCACATACATAGTTCTGACCCCACACCAAGATTGAGTCTTGTATCGTGGATATCAAGAGCAACGAGAGTTTTCAGTCTCACAAACACCCAGACCCGAAAGAAATATATGTGAGCCACACAAATATTTCTCTCGGTGCGGAGATCGAACCTGCGATCTCTCGTTTCACAGGCGGTGTCTAACCGACAACGCCATAGAGGCTTTCAAACACAAAAAAAAATATTTTGTAATAAAATTAACCCCTGGCTTGTCGTAAGCGCCATATTGTGTCCTTGAATTAAAATAGCCCCTATTTCAATAACGTTAGGTTGCTTTATTGCTTGAAGTCCGACGAGCCTGAGCGCTGTTCGTTTGACGGTTGAGGGGTTAAAGATATCGCAGGTCATAAATGTCTGCATCTGTCGGTATCAACTCGTATTTGTATGTACCTACATCTCACTGCAGGGAACTCTCTCTACAATCGAGAATACGATTGAGAGTGGTTAGGCCATATAGCCCCACCACGCTGGCCACTACTAGTGCGGGTTGGCGGACTTTACATCACATAGATATTCTTACATTGCTATGGTGCCAAAGTCTTGGAAAAACGGTAATAAATAAACAGAGCGGTAATAGGAATACATGGTACAAACTAAAAAGTAATTTTAATTAATACGTTTCATTCTTACCTAGCCGCGGTTTCTTTGGAGGCGCGAATGCACTTGGCCAGAGTTTTCACTTCCATGAATCGATCAGCTTGAACTAAATATTTCGCCACATGGATGTATATGTTCATCGAATCTAACTTGTGTTCAGTTATTATTCTGTAAAAAAAAAACACGTCATATATATTTTTTTAAAAGCTCTTATTAAGACTGCAAAAAAATAGGGCAAAAGGAGTTTTATTTGGGATGAAACAAAATAGGCATTTATAAAATTAAAAGCTACAGAGGACCATTATAATTTCTGTTATTCAACTTCATATAATAGATAGGATTGAATAAACAAGATCTTTGTAAAATTCAATAGTCGTTATTAGTGAAGAAACTAGAAAAGAACGCATCAATAAAATCCTATCTACCAGATGAAAACATCAAAAATTAGTCTGAGTTAATAGGAATTTTAATGACAAAAGAAATGCTAATGTAGGTCTAATGATCTGAAAGGCCGGTAATACAATCATCAATGTTTAGAGTCTTTAAGGGCGCCAGCAATACTTTCAAACAGCTGTTCTATTTTCAAACTCCTAATCCCTACTAATATTATAAATGTGAATGTAAGTTTGTTAGTTACGCTTTCACGCGAAAACTACTTAACCGATAATCATGAAACTTTGTACACATATGCTTGGAGGTATTAGAAGTAACATAGGATACATTTTATGAAAAAAAAACTTTTTTTTACGAAAGAAAAAATATTTAGTCGAAATTGAACATTTTGCCCGCCATTTTGAAAAGTGTATCTGAACCCGGGCGGAGCAGGGCCGGATCGCTAGTGTAACCATAATATTATTAAATTCTTACTTAAAAGCCAGCTCAAAGCCAGCCTCGACACTGGGTCCCGTGGCCAGCACAACAGCCACCAGCCTGATCTTGTCCGTATTGGATCCGAACAGGGTCAAGGGCCTGGTGTCACCGCTCTCGGACTCCTTGCGCGTGTTCTGCACGGGTATGACGTCAGCGAGCACCTTCTCGTTGAGCCGGCCACTCGCCTCGCACTCCGCCAGGTACTTAGCTAGCTCCATTTGACGCGATATGGTCGTCATTAGATTGTCTATGGTCGCTTTGTCTAGGTTGAAGTGGAAAGATTTCGTGTCGCTGGTTCCTGAAAGATAATACTTTTTAGTGGATGGTCAAGTTATAACTTAACTGTTAAATTAGAGTACTTTTTAAGTAAATTTCACTGCCGTATAAAAATGGGTTAATGAAGAGAAATCATAAAAAAAAATTGCTACTTGTTCTGATGCACGCGGAAAGGAAATATAAACCGCTATTTAATCGAGAAGGAAAAATACTGACATTAAAGTTATTATATTAGAGTGGAATAAATAAAATCTGGACAGAGTGCATATACCAATCGAGACCGCGAGACATAAGAAGAGATTTTTCTGATAATCCTTACAAAATATAAACTTGCAAGGCGTTTTGATTTTTATAATGAGAAGTGCAGTTAGATAGAAGAAGAAACAGAAATAGCGCTAGGTGCGCCGCTGTTATTACAAACATAAATTCTTAAGGGGCTGTCCATTAATCACGTGATATTTCATTTGGCAATTTTTCAAAAAAATACACGGTATATCTATATTAGACCCCTCCTCTCTTGTGATATTTCGTGATTTTTGTCAAACCCCCCATTCAAACCTCACGTGATTAATGGACGGCCCCTAATGTAACGTAGTACTGAGTTTTGAATACAGACGCGTGTGCGCCGGCACCAGATGCGCTAGATGCGCGCGCGCGGCGGCGAGGTGGTGTTGTCTCGCTCGCAGCGTCGCGAAGGGCGCGGCGGCGGGCGCGGGCCGCGAGTACAGCAGCGCGCACGACGCGGACGCGCGCGCCTGCTGCCCGGACGCCACCTGCACCGCGTACAGCGCCTCCACGCGCCGGCTAGCCTCCAGCGTGCGGCATATGTGCATTATGTACTCCTGGATCAACGCGTACATTTTATTTATTTATTTATACCGGGTATATCAAGACTGCTACCGAAAACGAAGTCGGGTGGTAGTTTTAGTGACTACAAACACAATGCAACTAAAAATTTCGCAAATAAACACGACATTAATTTTTAATGATTTTTTAAATATCATCATTTTTGGGTGGTAAATCCATATTTTTTGCTAAAATAATAATTTAAACTGTTTTATACCTTAGAGTATTTATAAATAAAAGGGTATACACTATTATTTTAAGAAAAGAATGTATTTACCACCCAAATAAGGCCATACGAAAAAATTAATAAAAAAAATGTCGCTTTTTTTTTGCAAAATTTTCCTTTGCATTGTGTCTGAAGTCGTTTAAACAACCACCCGGCTTCGTTTTCGGTAGCAGTCTTGATATACCCTGTAAATGGTTTATTGCACCACAAAAAAAATACAAAATACTTAAAAAACTAGACATGGTTACAATAGGCAACTTTATTCATACATTGTTATCAACTAATCCGGTCCGGCTTCACCTGGCGCAAATATTTTTTTTAACTCCAGTCCACTTTAGAAGTACAGGAATACCATTCAAAGGAATGGGGGGACAAAATTGGGACGCAGGAACTATTTCGCATGACAACTATTATAAATATTTAAACTCAACATTACTACCGTACTTCGAACTTCCCATCCCGTGAAAGAGTGAGTGCCCTATACATTTCAATTCCGTTCAAATTCCACAGGAACACTACCGCCCGAATACCGGAACGCAACTTAAATGTAAGTTGCGCTTAACTACGTTAATCTCGCTTAAATGTACCTGCTAAGTGGGCACTGTTACTGTACCTTAATATCTGAATGGCGTCCCAGTATTCGGGCGAACATTTTGTTGAGATGAAAAGTAGCCTATGTTTTGAATCTAGGGTGTCAGCTATCTAAATACTTTCAATAAAATTGGTCCAGTGGTTTATAGCGTGAAGAAGTAACACACACAGGGCAATTACTCGTATAATATTAGTAGGATGAATCTTTAAGACATTTGTTTATTTAAAATCGTGCGGCTTCGCTCTAAGTGGGACGTGGGTAGTTAAGTGCAACTTAATATTTAAACGGCATTTGATTATTCGGGCGTTAGTGTCTTTCGATACAGTCTACTGGGTTCGTTTAAATAAGTTTAATATTAACTCACCGACCACATATCAAGCGTGTTGTCCATATCGCTCATCGCCTTCATCAGTTCATTGACCTTATCTTTCTTCAAGCAGTCCATGTACACAGACTCTGTGAACGTCTCCTTATCCACCATAGTATCGTAACAATACCTCAGCACTTCTGACAGATCGCTGTGCTTCATGTAAAACGCTATGTTCGCCACTTGGGATCCGTAGTTGCTTAGGTAGTAAACACACTCTTTGTAGAAGAACGGGTCAAGTCTTTTGAGGGAGTAGTCTACCTTCTGTTCCACATGGTTGTTGTTTCTACGAAGAAGACCCTGGGCTAAGCTCTTTTTAGGCTGGACCGTGGCGGTTTGGAAATCACTGTAGTCGCCCACTTTGATCTTTTTCACGCTCGCTAATGTGTGCATTATGTTCAAAGCTGGCTCTGTTAGTTGTATCTTCTTTCTGCTTGTGTTCATAGTTGCTAGTTTTTCGTTGGTCGTCTAGAAATATAGAAAAATGTACAGATTGTTTAAATAATTTAAAAATATTATATTCGAATTTGATAAGTACTGATTAGTATTTTTGCATGTTCGAAATATTATTGTATATAATTGATCTTCTGCATTATTTGATTTATTTGCTTTTTATTTTATAATGTAATGATTTACGTAATAACCATACAACAAAGAGGTATGTGTAAGAAAATTGTAGCTAAATTAGACTCTTAGAGGATGGACAATAAGAATTAATTATTAAAAAATGAAAGAAAAACAATACTAAAATACCTTCAAAGTCTCAGCCTTATGCAGAAGCTGCTGGTTCACAGGATAATTCATGTCCTCGAGCATGCTTATAATCTCATTCAACAGTGGCGGGTTACTGCGCGGCCGTCCATCCGACTGTACACTCGACATCGAACCGGACTGCTCAGAGTACCTCATACTCTGCAGCCTTCGGTTCACAAAGTGTGACTCGGAGGCCTCCTTTCCATATTCGCAGTCTTCAGGAACGTCAGGGCATACATTCATGGTGTTTTTGAAGCATAACGCGAATTTCTCCCGGGCTTGCTTGAAGCAGCCGGCTTTCAGACAGGCTTTGCCCCACGCAGCCAGCACGCTGTTGCGCGGCAAGCCCGATTTCGTTGCTATCTCTAATGCTAGTTCCCATTTCTCAGCTTCTAATAGTGATCTTACTATTTGGCCTGTTGAACACGGAAATATAATCAATTATTTTCATAAGAGAACAATCATCTACTTATAACTTCAAAATATATAAAATGAAATGATATGAAAATATTGCTGACGTTACGGTGCTTCAATTGTTCAATAGGCGGATACAGATTGACTTACGAATGAAATATTAAGTTCACATAGTTTTAAGATTAAATAGTAGTTACATAGTTACTTTTTTATATTTTATGCATAAATAGTTGTATTATATTTAGGCTTCAAGTGCTATTTTGAATATAAACGCACTCATGAGTAAATAAGGTGTGTTGAGTGCATTGAGGTATTATACTAGAGCGGACATCGGGAGCAAAATCTCTGCGTATGGTGGCGTGAACACGGGTACACATTGAAGCGAGAGAGAAGATATGTTACTTCGTAGGCGTGACAGTGACAGAACGCCCTTCATTTTGTTTGCAGTGTCCCCTCTAGTATATCTCAATGGGTGCGATATATAAGTGTGTGTACTGACTGGGATGCGCTCCCTGGTGCGGTATGAGATGGTGCGCCTGGTGCTTGACGAGCGTGGCCATCGCGTCCGCGTGCGCCAGGCAGCGAGCCGCGTGCGCCGCGCCAGTCTCCGCCACCATCTGACGACCGCTGCCGGGGCGAAGATAATACTCTAAATGCCTTGTATATTGCAGTAACATAATGCACCCCCGGGGTAACACTATCACGTATGCAAAAATTGCAAAGGTTGGAATGTTAAAAATAATCTTATTTTATATACAATATTATGTAGTCATATTTTTTTATAGTCAGTCAAATTGATATTTTAATAAAAGCTTCCCATCTCGTCTATGTCTTGGAATATCATATTTTTCGACGATGTCAAAGTTATCGGTAAAAAACATTGTTGATCGTGATACTGATACTGCTTAAAATTAATTATAGCATTTTTTATGGTTTGTTCTTATACGTTTTACTGTTTTCACCGGACGACAGATTTTTATATAATAATGTAATTATCATCACATTTTACATTTTGTTCATAGAGCCGAAAAAGACGAAAAAATATTTTTTATAGGACTTCAAGGTAATTTCTCCAAGAACTTCAGGCCTGGGTCGCAATTACGGTTATATTTTATGAAAATAT
This sequence comes from Hyles euphorbiae, assembly GCA_023078785.2. Lineage (NCBI taxonomy): Eukaryota > Metazoa > Arthropoda > Insecta > Lepidoptera > Sphingidae > Hyles > Hyles euphorbiae. The sequence continues at coordinate 6,802,272 of CM041053.1, forward strand.
TTTTTTCCCTACGCAAAAAAGTATATACTAAGTTTCATCCTCCTAATCCCGAATTCTAATTTTAATATTTTGATAAGTCTAGTAAACTTACCCGTTCTCTTGCGGCGTTCTTGAATAAAGCTCTGCAGCAGCGAGCAGCAATGAACGTCGCGCTCGCACCAACAATCGAGCATCACCGCCGTTAGAGAGCTCCCGTGCTACTTCATCGCTCCGGTCCAGTAGGAATCTAGTAAAACAAATACAATTCAAATGTATTATTATCAAGCACCATCTAAATACATAAATCACAATAAATACTATATATCACAAACGCAGGAAAAATTTGAAACGAGTAATTTTTAAAGGAATTCAAAATATGATGATAAAACTCTATGCGATATTACATACACACAACTACAGAAGTCTTACCTCGGATAATCCAAATTGATGCAATGCATCTTCATAATAGACAAGCAGAGTGTAACATTAGGCGTGAATTCATAACTAAACTCCGCTCTGACCGCCTCATTCCTCTTGGCATTGGTAGAGAGACACCAGTCCATGCAGGTGACCCCACTGCCGGCCGAGTCGGAGGCACTGCTCGACATGAAGTTCTGGTAGTCGGGGTTGTGCTTTCTGTTCATTGTTTGAGTGTAGCAATCGTCGCAGACGCGGAACTTCACGCCGCTCGGGTAAGTCGGCACCTACAATGTGGTAAATAGATTGAAACTATTTCAGATTGGTTGTTATGAAAATTATTGTAAGAAAACTGTTTGTAACTGTGTCTTGTAACTTTAACATTTGAAAAGATAATAAAAATAGGAAATTCTTTAACTTTGTGAGATATTTGGTTTATTTAATTACAAGAACTTTCAATTCACAGTATTAATTGCAAAAGATTCACTCGCAACATTATGATTAAGTATCAACCATTGAGTTACATAATGTATCCTACTAAATATTAATCCAATGCAATGGTCTCTTAAAAACACCTTTAATCTACTAATCTCCTGCGAATTTTAAACACTTACGTGCATTCTATTTCTGGAGCAAGCATGGCACACCAATCTCCCGCAGCGTCTGCAATGATGGCGGCGGATAATCATGGAGAATATCGAGGTGCGACACATCATACACCTATCGGTCGAATAGTCTTCCGTCCACTGTTCTTTCGGAGGCACCTGCTCTGGCATCACAAACGGCTTGTTGGCTGCCTCAATGTTTATTGAATCAAGTGATTGCAGCAGCGAGTCGTCAGATAGCTTTTGCGGCGGGGGACAAACGTTCCTAGGATTTTTCATGTCTAGCGCTTTCTCTGCGTAGAATCGAAGCAAAGCGTCCACCGCATTACGCGATATCACTACAGACTCAATCGCTTTGATATTGTAATAAAGATTGTCGCCAGTCGGATCTTTCTTCAAATTTGGTATTATCTTATTGATTATATTTGACAGCAAATCCAATTTGGCATTCATTAAAAACTGTTCAATCATTAGGAGAGGATGTTCTATCAAATCCCAGAACAAATGACGCCAATTAGGATCTATTTCAAGCATTATCTGAAGTCCCACTTTAATGTTTTCAAATGATTTCCAATCGAAAGAATGTTCTGATATGAAATCAACACAGACTTGGAGTATTTCAACGTTTTTTACTTTGGACATTTCATCTTGTATTAGATCTAAGGCTTGTGTTGTAGGGAGCCTCAACAGTAGCTCCTTTACTAAGGAAGGAGTAGCTTGGTTTGTATATTCAAATAGCTGCCGTAATAGATTCATTACTATTAAATTTTTCATATTCTCAGATACTTCGTGCACATCGGCCCACTCTAAGCACAATTTAAACTGAAAATTCACAATATCACAGTATATTTTTATCACGAAATATTATTCATTAAAATTGTATCAATTAAATTTCTTACCTGCTGACTATCTATTAGTAACTCAATGATACTTTCTGGATTTTCAATAGATTTTTCATAGACGGCGTACCAGTGATTTAGTCCCATTATACATGATATCTAAAATACATCAAATTGCATAAAATATGTATTAAGATGATGCGGTTTAAAAAATACATAATTTAACAGACTTACTTGGTCATAGAGCGGGATTTTAACCATCCAGTCGGAACATCTTTCATAGAGCCCTTCTTCCATACCTTCCTGGTTTAATAAAAACCGCAAGTAATCTAACACTTCCAAGGCGCCGTCTGCAGGCCAAAAGCTAAGATTGTTCAGTATCAGATCCACTTTCAACTCTGCACATTTCAGATACTGGCAATATTTCCAATTCTGAGGTATCTTTGGATTTGTAGCCAATTTAAACAAAATCAAATCTCTCAAATTGCTGAGATTAGCGCTGCACGTGAGCTGTCTTTCTGATAATGAGTCAATAATTGTTAGACATTTCAGAATCTTTCCCGAGTCTAATAATTCAGGCATGAACAAAAACAACTTGTCAAGATCTACGGTTGTATGCAAGGATGCTAAATATTTGTTATTGCCGAACAAAGTCTTGGTGGAGTTGAATCGATCTAATTCCATATAATTATTTAGGCACTTTGTTCTCGCGTCCATGCTTTGCTGCAAATTGCTTTCGTTGGGGGAAATATGAATTTTCTTAATAATATGTGCCAACACCCAATTATGTAAAACAACATAGGTAAGGCATTGAGGGTCTGGAGACCGAGGCAATGGTGCAAAGTTTGTAACTGGATCCAAAAATAAATTCTCTTCAGGATTCTTAAAATCATACACGACATGCAGCAAATTATTAAAATTTACTTCATTGGCTTCTTTGAATGGATCCGATAAAGTAATCGATGGACAAAAGTTTAAAATAAGTTTTGGTATCAGGTTTACGTTTAATTTCTTGCATATCGGTTCCAAATAGGTAACAGGTATTTCTTTATTGTTAATCATATTGCCAAATATATCATGCAGTTGTCTCTCTAACACTGAGAAGTAGGGCGCATCTGTACTGGAATCAGTGGAGCGATTATCTTCTTGCTCTAATTGCGACACTGTCTTACAGTACATGTAGCACATTCTCAGGTAGGGAATCCTTGCTTTCCTGCTTCCGTGACGGGACACTTCCGCAATGTTACACAAATCTTTATCTGAAGCTGCTACGACGTTCATGTACGTCTGATGGTACTTTTGCAGTAAATTTGAATCAAGGTCAGTAGATGCATTCGGATTCACAACCTCGATCAAGTCATCACACGACTGCTTCAGCTCTTTTGCAAGTTGGTTTAATTTGCAAAACTCCTTGTGCTTGATAGGAATACGACAATCAGTAATAAGCCCACAGATGTTGTCGATGAAGTCGAAAGATTTTTCAGTGTTGCCTAAAATTTCAAAAGTTACACTAGCGATATCTTCGACAAAACGAATGTAGTTAGTCTTCTTCACCGCGGCAATATCTGTACAACTTCTTACTTCAGCAAGTTTTCTTTCAACCACGTTTATGAGCCCATAAGTAATTTCTCTATTAAGGCCACTACTCAATAATATATCCACAGCATTTATGAATGGAGCGTTTTGGTGGCTGTATAGTTGTAAATGTGGATGTCGAGCGCCTAATTCCATAATGTCAAAGGAGTTCGGAGCTCTATTTGATGCTAAGAACCCTTCTACAAGTCCCATGACTTCCGTAGACACTACTGACAGAGCGGATAATTCTTTGGTAAGATAGCGAGTATCATCTCTATAATAAATTATGTTTTTGATTTTGGCAACAAGGTTTCGTAAGTGTTCTGTGAAAGTAACTTCTGTAGCGATTTCTGAATCCGCTAAATCAAACATCTGAAAGACGATACATAAATTTTTTTAAATAAATTATACCTAAAACAGGTTCAGTTAGGTAACTAAGGAGGCGTTAATTTGATTATAAAAATATAAAATAATCCAGACATCTGTCATACCATTCATATAATGTCATATGGTACTGTAGTCCAAAATCGGAATAATTAAAATAAATTAAAAATTGAATGTTAATATACTTATTATTCATAGTATGGTTGTATTAAAATAAATAATATCTAAAACATTTATGGCGCAAAACCATTGTGCAGTGCTTTGAAAAAATACAAGAATCTAACAGGAAGAAAGGAGCTATCACTCCAAAGTGATTCTAATACTAAACTCGGCAATTTCTGAAATGAATCTTCGCAATAAAGAGTCGATATACAATTATAATGACCTGCTTAATGAATATTTTATGCAAACTGATGATGAAACGAAGCTCAATATAAAATATAATGAGAATAATGAAGGTCAAAATATGTATACTAATTACTAAATAATCATAATCAGTTAGATATAAATATAGGCATTAAGTTTTTATTAAACCTGATTGTAGGAAAACAGGATTCATAACAACGAAACGAGATGTTTTAGTTCGACTTTGGGATGTATTCAAAATATGGTTTCTGGTATATCTCATTATTGCCATTCCATTATGGTGCACCAGAGGTAAGATATCAGAATATCTTTTCGAACTTTCAAAGGAAATACGGAAGTTAATGAAAGATAACTTAAAGAGTACGGCATACGATCATGAGATCTAACCCAACATTAGGATATACATAAGTATTGGGTATCGTCAGGTCAAAGATACAAAGCATTTCCATGTCACGTCTGCTCAAAATAAAAAGTATCACGCACGCATGATGAGATACTCATTTAGGTTAAAGCAGTCAATAATCAATATTTATAAGCCCGTTTTATTTTTCTCATTTAAGACGGTTTTAGGAAATTCAAAATACATTTTTTATTCCAGGTTGGTGTTGCTGCTGTTTTATTTGCAAATTTTGTAAACCTCTAAAAACTATAGAAGAGGCAAAGAAATATTTATTTTCCTATCCGCCTGGAATATTCGTTATAAATGGGAAAACCCTTCAATACGATCCAACGGAAAGGGAAAAAGAGTGTTACGAAGAATTTGAACATTTTATTCGAACTTTGTGATTTAAAATTAGTCCTTTTGATTCCCTTTATCATTTAGGTAAATTGTGAGCCGGCCATAATGAATTTAAGTAGATCTGCATTCGCAGCGTAAAAATCAGTGTCAACTTAAACTCGTGTTTATGCATGTTGCAAAATTTATTATTTGCTTTAAGATTCTATAATCAATAGAGTAGATCTTACTGGTGATGGTAAGTTAGATATAAAAGATTATAGTCCATGCATTCTATGAAATCTATAGCTTGTTCTGAAATACTACAATAAATTAAACTATGATCATTTATTGAAGTATTATATTGTCTTACCTCTAATATTTGATTGGCTTTAGGAAAATCGTTGTGGTAGAGAGCTAAAGCCACTAGGCAAGTAGGTTTAGCCAGCATAATCGATATGAAGTTGATACCGCTTCCGTTAGGAGACATGTATGCTAAAAAATGAAAACAAGGTTAAATAAATAACTATAAAATGTATGGAACTATTTATGAAGGTAAAGGTCAAAATATTAGAATCTGGGTTAACAGTGGGTTTCAACCATTCGTTTATTGACGGATAGTACGTTGGAAGCATAATCATACTTACATTCATCGTTGGCAGAAATCGTCGAAGCAAGCATGACTTGATTCATGTCATGTTTGGGACTTGTATGCCGTCTTCTAGTCTTAGGTTTCTTCCTCAGGTACTTGAAATCCTGTTCGCGTGTTTCGTCGTCACTGCTCTCGTCCACTTCTACGTAATCCAAACATAACTTTAAACGCAATGGGCTCGTATCGGGAGAGAGAGTCGACACCAATTGCAACTTCCAAATCGAGTGATTTACCACTTTCATCAAGTGCTTGAATCTTACGTTCAAGCTATGGTCTATTTCGTTAACATTGACACGTTCTTCCAATTTTTCCAAACACAATTTCAAAGTGTTCAAAACTATCTGCGTTGTAAAGGCATTGCACAAAAACCCGGCATTCATACTATTGTTGCTTACGTTTCTAGTCTGTTTCTTAGAATAGAAATAGGAACATTCCGAATGAGCTCCACACGACGCTTCCTGATTGTACTCCGCATAGCAAGAAAAGTATTCGTATCTCAGAAACAGACATGAAAATATATTCTCTATTACTTCGATACAAAACTGAAAGGGCTGTATTGAAAGTACAATCCGCTTCACCTCATCCAATGAAGTCGTTGTATCATCCGCACTCTCTGCAGTATCTGACGAATTCATTATAGTGTCTATTACTTTAGTTATTGCACAATAACTATTATAAGTGGATATATCCCAACTAACACCACCATCTTCTCTCTTATTACCATCCTTTTTGTTATTCAAAGCATTCAGTTCATTTATAAAATCGTTATTAGTATTTAAAAGCCTCGATACTTTATATCTATCAATCTTCGAAAGCTTACACACTTGCGATATCACAGCTAGGGCACTCTGTGCTAGTACTTGACTGAATATAGATGTGGTCATAATTTTACAATTGTTTTCCAAGCAAAATTTTATTATTGTCAACTCCCTTTTCACTTCCGTAATATAGAATTGTAACTGGTCATCTGTTGTTGTGTATGTTTCGAGGATAGAAAATATATTTGTCAATTGATGTACTAGTGATGGCAAATCAAAAGTTTCTGGGCTGTTCGTCAAATCTATAAGTACCATAATAAGAATTTGTTTGGTAAAATTGTTTATTTTGAAAGTAACATTCTTTAGATCGTGAAGTTGGTGTTTGTACACTTGAGCGGCCTTTAGCAGCCAGTGCGTTTTGTCCTGATAACATAATTCGAGCATATACTCAGGTGTTAATTTAAATTCTTTATGTGGTTCATTTTTGTGCATCAATTCTGCAGCTACATTCAACAGCTCAGGTTTATTATGTGGAACCAAAGTCAACAGTATTTGTTTCCTATACTGCCTGAAGTTGTCTTCAGAGAGATGTTTGAGTACTTGATTAACAAATAAGGGCACATAATTATCTTCCCATCTCAATAAAGATATTAATGTTATTAGTTTTTCTGCAGAGTTCACATCAGATATTTCATCTTTCAATACTTCTAAACAAAGAGCTTGAATTTTGTTCAAGTTATGTTTATTTTCAGATGCATTTTCTTTTATGTATGTGAGAATAGCTGCTGTTGTAACTGGATTGTCTTTTAAATTAACTTTTAAAAATTCAAAAACTTGGTCAGAGAAGTTTTGGCATTGTTTCGATTCTTCTAAGTCATAGTGAAATTGTAGTATTTCCTGGAAGTAAATAGATAAATGGTTTTGTACAGCTTATTTTTAACTATTATAATTGCAACTTTATTAGTAAAACATACCTCAAATATATTCTTATTGAGATGATCAAGTAGCTGCAAAATGTATTTAAGTTCTTCCTCCTTCATTTTAAGAGCTTCTTACCTGCCGGTAAAAAAGAAATAGTACATACGAATTATTTAGAACCGCTGCAAATCTAGACCTGCACACCTATTAATGTTTGTATAAGTCTCATAGTTGGGTCTGTTCCAGTTGATTCTGGTACATTATGTGATCTGTTCGAATTACATGAGTGGTCACTGGTCAATGTTATGCCTCCTACACACTATGCCGATGACAAAGCCGGCGTGTTTGTGCCGCGGGCGTACTTTCGGTCTAGTCTTACCGCCGGCATTTGCCAGAGTATCAATTAAGTTGTGAAAGCCTTGTAGAATGCTAGTTATTATTGTATTTAACAACCTGCTGGCTCCCCTTGCAGCCCGCCGGACATCCTGGCGGCTCAAACGCCCGCTGCCTTACCCGCCGGCCGAACCGCTGTTATACTTGCCGGGTGGGCCGACAGCACAGTGTGTAGGAGGCATAGTGTAACAAATATTTTATTTTTATTTTTGAGGTAATTCAACTATAAATTTATAGTAATGCCAAATAGATATAGCTATTTGGACATTTTTTAAGGTCCAAAGTTAGTTTTATTACAATCACAATAGTATCTCTAACTATAGATACTCTGTGTATTTGTATCACCCCATATACGTCCCACTGCAGGGCACAGGGCCCCTCTAAAACCGAGTATACTTGAGAGGAGTTAGGTCTATATGTTAAGTAAGTACTTACATATATTTACATAACATGACAATTAATAATCTCAGGTCACAATGTCACAATAGACATACATTAAAAAACCACCTATTTTAGAATTACAATGTACTTTTCAAAATGTTCACACAAATAACAATTTTCATAAAACAATTGACAACAGAAGCAAGTACAATGGTTCACAAAGCAGATAAACAAACTAATATATGTTTACCTTATAACGTAAATATAATTATGTCAGCTTATCAACAATCACCCTTATGGGTCACATGTCACTGACATGTTGAATTCAAACATGCTGTTTCTAACTGAGTAGTTCCTACTCAAAACATGCTTGATGCTACATTGTTGTTTATTAGTAGTTAATATCCATTTTAAAATAAAATATTTTCCTGATGTTTGCACAATATAAATTAGTAAATAGATTTATTAAAAATTTTGTCAAATATATATTTTAGTTATTTAAATTTTAGTCAAATATATATTTTAGGTATGGTAACAGCATAGAATTCTGGTGCAAGCCCCAATAAGTTATACTAACTGTATGCAACCAATCAATTTAACATGCCAATTAGAGTGGAAATTGATATAAAAAGTTCATTAATTAATGGGCATTTGTAATTTGGATGACTTCTACAAGACCCCGCCTTAAACCCCAGCGATTGAGGGGAGTTGAAACCTCAAACGGTTCAAACTGTTGTCCAGTACCATAAATTTGGCCTACAATCTTAATTAATGTTGTTGAATAGGTATATGACAAACATAGGTACATTACAATGAATATCCTGGAAATAAACAACATGAGTTCTTTGTGACAAAACATACATACATAAACTCACGCCCATATCCTAGAAGGGGTAGGCAGAGGTGCCAGGACACCCACATTTCTATCGCCATATCAGGCACAAATTCCTGACTCTGGGCTGATAATGAATAGAAAAATCCAATATCACTTTTTCCAACCCAGGATTCAAACCCGAGACCTCAGCTTTGTAACCGTACCTTAGTACAACTACACCATCGAGGCAGTTGTGACAAAACAATTTTTTTTATATACCTATTTGATTTGCAAACAGACACCTAGAGAAGTCAAACAGCTGGCTATACAACACCCAGGTCACATGCTTCTTAAACTATTTACATAATTGTTGGTTTCAAAGTTATAGTATGCCACAACCATTTGTAAGTATAGGTAAATCTTAATAAACACATAAACATATTCTTCATAAAGATTCATCTTAATATGGATGAAGGCTAATAAAGTCGACAGCTTATGAGTGAATAACAAAATTTTACTTTTATTCAATTGCTAAAATTAACTTTGTTTAATGCATATTACTTTTATTTTGTTAGAAATATTAAATAGGCCTATAACTGCAAAACAAAAAACAAAGCAATATAAACATATTTCTTATAATTTGTTTTTGCATGATGTATCAATATTACTTAAATTATTTTTAAATGAATTTTGTTCTTTTAATGTAACATTTAAGAAAAATATGTATGATGACTATATTAAGCAACAATCTAACCTGTGTATCGTATTTAAAACTAGATTATTGAAATACAGTGATTACAAATAACAAATTACAGTGAAAAAATCTATTGTTGAATTTAAAACCACATTTCTCACTAGGAAAAGTACATAATATGACCGAGATTAGTAAACAAGTGAGATTTTATATCAACAAATATTACAGTATACCCTCGCAATTCGCATTGATCCTTGTAACATAATAAACAGCATTTATAGTTCAATACAGTTAACAAAGCAAGTGTCCCATTGGAGTCATTTATCAATATATTTCACTAAAATAAACGAATTGTACAACAATACTTACAATCATTTGAAAAAGGCACGGTTCCTGTGCAGTCACTGCGTAAATTATTATAAAATTGTTTATTTTTGTTTAATTAATGAACATAAATGACAGTTGACACTTATGAGTTTATTGGTGATAGTGTTGTGGTTGACAATGACAAGTTTAACATATCGATATTGACACAGGGTCATTGACCTGCACTGATTTATAGCTTTGGCCTATTCTTTACCTTTGCAAATGATACGATTTCTCTGACGCTGTTCTATTTTTTAATCAAAATCGCATGAAATCGAACATGATATTCAGTACTCAGTTTCTTCCTCTTTACTTAACCTAAATATCAGATCACAGTATAAAACTAAAAAAATAGTATACTCACTTGGTAACGCTTATAAATACGATTTATATTGGAAAAATAATTCATAGGTGAATTATTTTTCATCCAGGATCATGCAGAAGGTACTATTATATTTTACCACAAAACTGCCATTTATTATTTGTGTCCATATTAAAGTCCTTCAACTTAAAATAGCATAAATAGATGAATATAATACCTAGCCAATATGTAATTACATCTTTAAATGAAACGCATTTTATACGAACTCTAAAAAAGCTGCAAAGCGTCTATCTTCAGCGTTAAGAAATATATTATAAAGGAATTGAAGATATTTATCGTTCCCAAGATATCGATAGTTCAAACTCAGAGTTCAAATCCCTAAATCTTAAAAACATTGACATTTGGTTGTTTTTTTTTATTTATCCTGAAGAAAAGGCAAAGGTGTAAGCCATACAGCCTAGTCTACTTTGACATTTATAATGAATTAATACTAAATATTTCTACTTTTATAATTAAATAAAACACCCAACAATCACATTCACACTCCTAACACCACACTGAGATCGAGTTTTGTTTTCTAGATATCAGGAACTAGGAGAGAAATAAAAGCATCATTTTTTGAATTAAAATATTACATACATACATACATAAACTCACGCCGTTTTCCCAGAAGGGGTAGGCAGAGGTGCCAGGGCACCCACATTTCGCCTTGTATGTTCCGTCCCACGATGTGATAGGTGGCGAGCCTATCGCCATATCGGGCACAAATTCCTGACTCTGGACTGATAATGAATAGAAAAATCCAATATCACTGCCCAACCCGGGATTCGAACCCGAGACCTCAGCTTTGTAACCGTACCGTAGTACAACTACGCCACCGAGGCAGTGAATTAAAATATTGTCATTTCTTATTTATTTTCTACGTGCAACGAAGCGATTCAACATATGTATATGCTGTCTCTGTTTAACAAGTGCAAAAAGTAATTTATCTATCTCTCTTTCCGATATGCATACATTTATTTAGTAACTTAAATTGTGCTATGTTTTAACGCAAAAATACAATAATTTTAAATTGGATTACTTTATAAACTTAGAATCAATGGTTTTATAAGCAAACAGAAGCACGGGAAAAGTTACAGCACACACTAGAAATGGAAGTGTTAACGAGGTACAACTTTCTCAAACATGTTTCTAAATTTTGTTGCCGACCCGGCGTTTTACAAAATTTGAACGCATTGAACCGACAATATGCTATATGTATTGGAAACAAACGACAAGTGTTTAGAAACCATTTAAAAATTTCATCCATAGCCTGTGCCTATTCCTCTGACAAGAACAAACATTTTATAACCTTTGAAAAGAAAGCAGAAGCTTTAAAAGATGCTTTTGAGCAGAAAAAGGAGAGGTTAAAAGACACTGAGCATAAAATCAGGCTAAAAGGTGAGGAAATTGTCAGAGATATAAAGCATCAGAAGGAAGTAACAGGACAGAAACTTAGGGTGAAGAAGGAATTTATTATCAAAGATATACTAGAGACAAAGGCTAAAGTTAAGGAAAGGATTGAAGAAGTAGTTGAGGTACACAATGACTATATTCATTATAGTCCATTACTTTAATCAAAACGTATAATCTAGTCATATTTCATTTAAATTATAAATAAGTTGAAGTGTGTTTAATTCAATGATACATTTTTAAATATAATTTTACAATAATATAACCAAAGGTGTCCATCTGTGCATTTCTCTGCATGCTAAACTTTTTGCATTAATCATGTAACCTGAATCATTTTTAAAGTTTTCTCTGCAAATTATTATATTTTCTTTACATTTAAAACTTTTATAATATTTGAAATGCATAACTTTAACAAAAATGTTTTCCAATTTCAGAAAGAAAATGCATTCACTATACCTAATTTCTTATGTGTAACAAGGATAGTAATGTCTCCGTATTTGGGCTATGTAATACTGCAAGATAATTATAATTTAGCCTTGGGTCTTTTGGTGTTTGCTGGTGTTACTGATTTGGTAAGTCAAATTAATTATTACTCCATGTTCACCCAAGTGCTGTGCCTATTGGTAAAAGTCAACTCTCTTTTAGTAATAATAGTAACTATGCAGTATGCCTTTGTACATGACAATGGTCAAATGTATATTGATGCATTTTTTTAATATAAATTATTTTATTCTGTTCTGCATTATAATTTTAGTGTCATTCTAAATAAAATACACGCTTTAATAAGATATACAACTAAAAAAGTAAAAATAATTGATACTAAATTTAAGATAAGAAAATGGAGTAAAATACATATATTTTATTGTTACAAAGCGTGGGGTGTTTACAACAATTACTTATCCTCCTGCACCCCTGCTTTCTTATCTTAAATTTAGTATCAATTATTTTTACTTTTTTAGTTGTATATCTTATTAAAGCGTGTATTTTAGTTTTTTTTAACTATTATTTAATTGTTTTGACTAAAAACATCCATCTACGGCTGTATTTCCAATCAATAACGCCATCTGTTGGTCAGTAGTAACATTTGACACTTGAAGAATACAATGTTAACGCCATCTAGCGATGAATAGTGCAAACATGCATTATTGACGTAATCACGCCATCTATTAGTCAGTAGCAAATTATGTTCATCTATACGCCACCTAGTGGTCAGTAGCAATGGTCATCAATTATAAGAATAATTAATCCTGGCGAATCTAATCAGGATAATTATATATTTTAATCGAATTATTGTATTGTCATCGGTCTTTGACAGGTGTGCAAAATTTGAATGAAATCTGTCCGTTTAAAGTGGGTCAAAATCGCGCCCAAAGAAGTCGGTTACAAACAAACATACAAACATACAGGTGAAGCTAATAAAAAGCGTGTAATAATATTATATAAAAATAATTCATCATGAAGGCTTAATAAATAAAAGAATGACAATTTCAATACCTAAGACTATACTCCATAAGTAACGTGACCATACGTCCCGCTTTGGGCGGGACTGTCCCGCTTTCATGAAGACTGTCCCGGTGCCCCCAGCAAGTCAGAATTAGTCCCGCTTTTGCAAACAAATTAAGCGAGAATTTAAAATGTATTTCCCGCTCGAATACTTTACCGAACTAATGCTAAAAACCGTAGGGTCGAATTATTCCAGCACTTTCGTAAATATAGTCTTGATTTATAAAACTCATTTAAAAAACTTTTCACAATTATTGAGTACGTTATGTATCTGCCTGGAAGTAACATACCTATCGAAAGGGATTTTTCTCACATTAACAAAATATGGACAAAACACATTTGAGTGCCGCAGTAATCAAAGCTATTTTGATTACGGAAATTGAGATTTTCAGAAAATTCAGAGTTTCACACTTATCTATATAAAAATTTGTAAAAACTTTATTATTATTTCGTTCCATAGATGTCCCGCTCTGGCACAAAAAATAAATGGTCACGTTATCCATAAGCCATATCTAGTACTTATTGCTTACTCAACCATCTACCTGGATATTCTACAAACTGAAAATAAACAAATCTTACCCTAATATTTCCAAGCCCGGATTAACAGTCACAAGTCTTGTTTTATACCTAATGTTTATTTTTGTAATAGTTGCAAACTATTTTGTTACAGTTGGATGGATGGATAGCAAGAAATTGGAAAGGGCAGTCCACAAAAATGGGCTCATTTCTGGATCCGTTGGCTGATAAAGTTTTAGTAGCAACATTATTTATAACATTGACATGGCAGAACTTGATTCCTCTCTCTCTCACTCTGTTGATCGTCAGCCGAGATGTCGCCTTAGTTATTTCCGCTTTTGTCATTAGGTACATGAGCTTGCCTCCTCCCGTAAGTATATGACACTCTAATTCTTTTAAATTAATAAATACAACATATCCAGTAGTCACGAGCGGTGATCCAAAAGTAATGATAATGGGATATTTCTAGAGCACATAAAAATATGTAAAAAGAAATGATTTTTCTCCCTCATATACCCAGCCAGCAGTTTGGTATAAAATTTCGGGTACATTCATTTCAATACAAATAATCAGAAACAAAACATCAAAATGGAGACAAACCAAATCAGACCTGTCATCAAGTAACTCTGTTTAAAAAAAATGTCTACCAAAAACATACACAGCAACCTACTGGAAACATTGGGGGACTTTGCTTCTCCATATTCTACAGTTGTGCGCTGCGCTATGGAGTTCAAACTGGGTAGAAAATCCACTGATGAACATCGTGAGGAGCGCTCACCCACGTTCCTCGCTGGAGAAAACATCAAAAATGTCGAAGATGTCGTATTAGCAAAACGAAGAGTGACCATAAGGCATGTAGCTGACGTCACAGGGATCTCATATGGCAGTGTTCAAAGAATCTTTGCGAACGAACTGCATATGAAAAAAAACTGCGCATTCGGTGCCGAGAATGTTAACTGACGAACAAAAGAAAAAATGAGTCGACATTTCGATGACGAATCTCTTAAAGTTCCAGACGGATTTTTTTGTCTCATTCCGTGACCATGGATGAGATCACGATCCACCATTTTGATCCAGAAACCAAACAATAGGCAATTACTTGTAAAGAGCCTCTTCCTCGACGCCGAAGTATTCAAGGTGTCAAGTTTGGTAGGAACGGTTATGACGTCCGTTATTGGGACGCTCAGGCTTATCAAAGTGGAAAAAGTCTCTATTACGGTCTCTAACTACGCAGACCAAATAACAAGATTGCGGGCGGCCATAAAAGAAAAAAGACTAGCAAGAAACGGGATTCGAATTGAACATCCACCCTATTCGCCAGACCTGGCGCCCAGTGACTTACCTCTTTCCTCGGCTCATGGAACACCTCCGAGGCAAGAAATTTGACGACGATAGCGAGATGATGACTGCTGTAGATGCGTTTTTGAATAGTCAAGACAAATATATTTTTACAAAGGGTATTATGGGTTTATATAAAAGATTAACTAAATGTATTTACTTGCTGGGGGAGTGTGTAGAGAAAAACGTTTTTATTTTAGTTAAAATATCCTATTTCATATTGATTATCATTATTTTTGGATCACCCCTCGAATGTGGTCATTACAAAGATATAATTATTTGTTGAAAATGAGTGACTTTTTAGTCTCATAAACATCCACCCCAAAATAAATACTTGTGGAATGCATAAAAAAATCTTTGTTGCGAGAATCAAACCCGCAGCAACTCAGTTCAGTTCAGTTCTTGTTATTTTGGCTTTTGCGGTGTTGCCATACCCCAATTCTGCCAATGTCATGTGTTAAATACCAGCCGAAACAGAATTATAGAGGCACAAAGTTATATGACCCGGTGGGAGAGTCGCTGTAATCGAATTTGGTGTTGCCATTAAAAATAGATATAGCAATAAAGTGGGTAAAGTAAGATTTTTCAATCCGATCAATAGTGTCGGGAAAATGAGTGGACCAGTTTCATATGCATGTTTTTTTCCTTCACAAGATTTCTAACCAATCGCTCCCCCTTAAAGAAGTCAAAACCCTTAAAAAGTTATCTGTATCAGCCCATACACGTTCCACTGGAGGGTACGGGCCTCCTCTGTAATCGAGAGTACGATTGAGGGTAGTTAGGCCATATCACAGGCTATATAGTCCGCGGCGCTGGCCTAATGCGGGTTGGTGGACTTACACAGGTACCATAGAAATTCTTATAAATCGCTTTGATATGCAGGTTTCCTCACGATGTTTTCCTTCAGTGTTTTTGTGTGTGTTTATTGACTATCAATACACGCATGACTCCGAAAAGTCAAAGGGGTACTCTGAGATTCGAACCCGCAGCCACCGTGAAATGTGGTTGTGGTCATTGGTGGTCCATTTACCAACAGGCCACCACGCACGTAACGATGAATTTTAGTTTAGGATATGAACTAACATCTATTGTACTAGTACGTACAAAGTTATGTTTTCGTGGAATTTATTTTGAAAAGCTGACAACACAAACTTGTGGCAACAGCTACACGATGATACAATTTTTCGAAGGGTATTATTGGTATCTGAAGCCGATTTTCTTCCTACGTAAAATTTAATACCTGAAGTTTAACATTCCTAGCATCACTTTTTAAAGTTTTCGGCAATTTTCACTAGTTTTAAATAATGCAGGAAAAATAAATACATTGAGTAAACAACTAATGGCCGATATGACAGCGACTGGCAGATAGACTGACATTCTAAGGCTCAATTGCACAAACTAACTTTGCCAATACCTTTGCCCTTGAAACTGTCAATTCCATACATTCGCAAGGTCAAATACATCTCAAATGTATGGCGATGACATTTTCATAGGCAAAGGTATTGGCAAAGTTACTTGGTGCAACTGAGCCTAAATGACGTATTTGTTTCCACTTTTGGCCACCGGGCCAGGTATCTTTGTGGCTCTATACCAGTTTTTCGCTAGAAAAATGACATAATATAAATAAGACAAAGTATATAGATAATTAATAAAATAGCAATATTAGTACTAAATGTTAAAAACAGATAAAAATTACGAAAAATGAGATAAAATCTATTCATAGATATTAAATAAAATAAAATAAATGAAATTTACAATTTAATATTATTAACCCTTATACATTTACACAAGAGGTGTATAAATGGGGAAAAGGTGAGACTAAGTAGGATTTTCATGTTAGTGGGTCGAGGGATTTGGGGAGGAAGAATGTCATATAGGGAAAGAATTAAATTGGGACAGTTGAAAAAAATGTGGTCAAGATTACCCTCGTCCAGACCGCATTCACATAGGGAATGATCCCGGACCCTGATTTTAGCCAGGTGAACAGGCGTGCAACAATGGTTAAGACGAATTCTGCAGACTGTAGACGAAATAGATTTGTCAATTGTTTGAAACACTGAAAACCAAGATTTTGATGGAACTTTTGGTTGGATGCTACCGTAAAATTGTCCCTTTCTGTTTCTCGTGATCTGCCACTCTTTATTCCAAGCGTCCATCATAGAATTTTTCATGTTAGAGCAGATATCAAGAGGATTAATTTTAAAATGATCTAAATTACCAATGTTAATGGCCTGTTTGGCACAGAAATCTGCTGTTTCATTCCCTGTTATACCGGAGTGACCGGGTATCCAGGCTAGAACAACATTTATATTGAGTTGTTGACATATAAACATAGCCTCTTTAATTTTCAGGATGACAGGGTATCTGGATTTTGATTTAAACGGATTGGAAGTTATGGATTGTAAGCAGCTTTTGGAGTCTGTTAAAATTATAGAATTCGTTAATTTATGGGAAGTTACAAATTTAATCGCTTCTAGAATAGCAATGGCCTCTCCAGAAAAGATTGTGGTAATGGAGGGGCATTTATAACTTAAAATAATTTTGGAACTAGGGATCCAAACTGCAGATCCTACAATACCATCATTCGAAAGTTTAGAAGCGTCGGTAAAAAGTGATATCCAACCTGGAAATTCTGAGGATAACTTGTCTTTTACTATTTTGTCTGCTCCAACTGAATATTTCTGAACGTCAAAGTCCAAAAATACCTTTGGAGAATAAGTTAAAACATTGTAGGGTAGGGAAAAAATAAAATTAGAGGGGAATTGTAAGATTGGGTCTGGAAGGCGAGAGAATTTAATGAAGCCGCAGCAACTCTCTGCACGGTCGGCGTGTTATCAACTGCGCCACGGGGGCTTTCAACTGTCAAGTCTGTTATAACATAATTTAAAAAACCATAATAATTGATCATCATTTTTCCCTTAAAATACGTAAAACGATGTGCTGATCTTAGGGATGTGATGTGAGGGTTTATTGGGATAACAATATGAATATTAATTCTTACAGGCGTCTAATATTTATTATTATCATTATATTGGCTAATTGTGGGTATACCCACTGTCGAACTGGAACTCCTAAATAATTGAGAGTTTGATAGAAGCTTTAGCCAACAACTAAAATATTGCCCTAAATCCTAATGTGTGTTAGTACTTCATATGTACATCATTTAAATTATTGTAAATAAGTATCTATAATGTGCGGGTTTCGGCACATTGTTTTCCTCCAATGTTAAAGTTTGAAGTAACTACTAGCGACTAACACACATGGCTTCGAATAGTTGGTGGACTCAGGCTTCTCAGATTCGAAATCGCGGCCACTTCGGGAGATCGCTTATTGTTCTTTGTCTACAGACGTACAGACCACCACGCACAAGTGAAGTATGCGTAGTGATGATAAAAAGCTGATTAATCGTAATCAATGAAATGCAAACATTATTCTCCATGCATTTACGATTAGCATATGAATTGATAATCGTCACACATTGTTGTTATCATGCGCGTTACTGATTTCATTGTTCGCAGAGGACGCTGAGCAGGTATTTCGACGTGACGCACGCAACAGCACAACTAGCACCCACTTTTATAAGCAAAGTTAATACTGCAGTACAGCTATTATTGGTCAGTGTCGTCATTCGTCTATTTAAGTCTCGTTAGGAGGAAATCATAACAAAAATGTTAGCTCTATAGCATAGTATTAGAGATATGTAGATTTTCCATTCTATTCATAAAAATCCGTGAATTTATTTCCTCTTAACCGTATATGTTCATAGCTTCCTTATGCTACAAATAAATTATCATTAGAGTATAATTACTACGTTTTTCCTTCATAGCTTTATTTTATTTTCCAGGTTGGCACCACGCTTGCTTCGCCAGTGTTTGGTTACGTAGATCACCCAGCGCTCCAAGCGTTGTGTGGCATCACTGCAGTATCCACTGTAGTTTCGGCAGTCAGTTACCTAGTTAGTAAGGACACTTACAAATTTTTAAAGAAACGATCTTGAGTTGTTCCTCTTTTATAGAACAAATATATATTTATTTATGTGTATATTTTTACACTAGTCTTCCAAATAATTTAGTAAAATGACTAGGTATAGTATACCAAGTTTGTAAAAAATGTAAATAAAATGGTGTGATATGCAATATGTTTCTTTTTTGTCCTGCTCAACAACATTTTGCCACGTAAGAAATTGAATATTTAAATGTTATTAAATTGTTTATAGAAACAAATAGAAACATTGACAGTCTCCATCCCACATTCGGAGTCCAACCATACGCAGTTGGTTAGGCCCCATGTTCCACAGGCGACTTCTAACAAACTGCGTATGGTTAGATGCCGCCTGTGGAACGTGGGGCCGCGGGTTCCAACCCCGCAGCTAGTGATGTGAGATCCACAGAGACAACTACACAAAATTCGATATTATTATGAGGTCAAGGACTATTTATGCGACTTTTGGATGTATTAATTTGAAATAGAAGGATTATTTGGGGTCAAAATAAACACACTGTAAGTACAAATGGAAACAATTTATTTTTGATTTATTCCCATGAATAAATTGCAGGTTTGAATACAAAACATAAAATTATAAAAAAATACGTGGTATTACTAGATTATACTTAATCTACCCAAAATGAAATCAGCCGTCTGTTTCCACTATGGAATAATAAGATAATCTTTAAATGGATATCACGTTGCTGAATTTATCGAAAATTAAAAGCCATAATATGAATAGTCACCGTCGACAATTTTATTCTGGAAAACTGAGACAAAACTCATAAAAAAACTATAAAAATAATGAACTGTGGAATGTTGGAATTTGATGTGTTAGTGTTTTAGTAGGATTTATTCCACAAACTGAAAAATAATGGTCGAAAAATATCACTGTACTAAATTGGTACTGGATCCCATTACAGTAACATCATTTTATGAATTCCGATTTATCGACTGAACGGACCTGGATGGTGAAGAGTAAATTTCAAAAGGCACATACATACATTGAAGTCTCTATCCATGTTTCCATATTAAATCTTAGACCAATTAATACCACCTGTCCATTTTTCATCAGAGACAAAACCAACTACATTTTTGGTATGTACTTTGTTTCTCTTCTTAGATAAGATTTTCATTTTATAAAAGTCTGAACTTATTGTTTTCTTTTTATTTTATATAAACCTACTTACTATTTAAGCCTTTTTCTGTATTTTAAGTTACAGCCAAAACTATTGCTAATGCTTGCAATGTGTGATATAAAACCGAACATATTCATATTATTTTGTAGAGCTAATCAAACAAGACTTTATATGCAAAAAAGAAAAGCCGTAAATTAAACAAAAGACTAGAGGAAAATCGTTTTCGGACCACATTGACCAATTAAGTTTTTTATTGACCATTTAATAATACTACTTATTTGGACTTTAGATAGAGTATTATAAATTATATTTTAAGCTGTTACATAGCTTTATAATACCTAGTATGTGTTAAATTATATTAAAAAGAATTTCATTAAATATGGCAGCTAATTATTTGTTAGAAATAACTACAGTGGAGTGTCCACAATAAATAACAAAAGGCGACCATAGCATTTGAGACAACAGCTAAGGGCTGGCAGTCCCTCTATATGAAGATTTATAACCCCCAAACATATATTCAAACTAAGGACCATCTATGCTGACATTGTCTTTGGATGAGAAATAAAACTAATAATGAGTAATGAAATTTGATGAAACATTAAATTTACTGGCAAAAAGCATGGTCCAATGCCTTCAGGCAGATAATTTCCTTATTGGAGCATTAAAGCATACATATTTACAAAACACAATTTCATAAATGGTCAGGCACCAAATAAAATTCAAATACTGAATTACATTAATTTCAATCCTCAAACTGATAACAGTCAATATATTGTAAAAAATAAGAAAAATTAAGTCTTAAAATTATAATAATTGTACAAAATTATAAATCGACACAAGATGATTGCACAAAATATTAAAAAATAATGCACATTATTCTTTATAAAAATAATATAGTTTTTTAGTAATGGTAACAGTACTAATGCTTGTGTTACAGCAAGTTCATAATGCTCTGTGTGTAACTGTCATATTACACTTAAATATATTAAATCTGCATACAAGTACAAAATGCATGTTAGTCGAAAGGAAAACTGTATGAGTATAGATGATAGTACTTTAACCGACCTTGTTGATTAGCTCATCACAGATGGCTGTCAGTTCCTCATTGTCCTTAATTTTCTGTGCCAAAGATTCCTGCAATGAGGAAGCATGCACCTCACTCTTCTTAAGCATGGCATTAAGTTTTAGAATTTCAGCCTGATGTGCTTTTTTCACTGCATCTAATTCAGCATTTGCTTTGTTAAGTTGCTGCATAGCATGTTGTCTTAGAGTCTCATATCTTGCCTCCAGTTTCTGTATAGCGTCATTGTTTTCTTCAACAGTTCGCTTAAGTGTTTCCTCATTGCCTTTGTAACCTTGTATAATTACTTTACACCTTTCATATTTTGTATGAACATCATTAAAGGCATGCTCCATGGAGGCAAGATGAGCTGCTGCCTCATCACGCTCCCTAATAAGAGTAGACTTCTCTTCATTCCATCTTTTTGACTCCGCCTCTCGCTCACCAATAAGGGAAGAAATGGTACGTTCATATTCTTCCATCACTACACTCATTTGTTTGTTATTTCTCACTTTTTCAGCCACACGTTGGGAAAGTGCCTTTTCCTTTTCTGCATATTCATCATTTTGATCAGTCAATTTCTTTATTTTAGCCTCACATTCCTCTAATCTCTCTCTTAATTCATGGTTAAGATCTCTTAAATTCTGAGCCTCTTCTTCTTGAGCAGTTAATAGCTCCTTTACTGCTCTTAATTGTTCCACAGTGTGAGGGTCCATGTCTGATGTTCGCGTGATGACTGGAGGTGGCGGAGGGATGTTAGCACCAAGACTGAGGAGTCGATCAATAGTTGCTATAGCTGGGGAGACGGTACTTGCTTTCACTGGAGTGACCTTAGTGGCTGCAGCCTGACTCCTGTTGACGGCAGGTGTGACCACTTGCGTGGGTTTCTCAGTAGGACCACTTATGCTTGGTTGCACAGATAATTGTTGCATTGAGTTCACAATGTTCTGCTCTGTACCAGACATGGTACTGCACACAGTTTACACTGATTCTAAATTCAACAGCTTTTGGATGGATAGTGTTCACATGGTCTGTTCTGCAAATAATGAAAAAGCTAACATTAAATTAACCGTTCAACATTTCACTGCGGAAATAACGTCAAAGAATGTATGTGTAATGTGTAAGACAGAATCAATTATACATAAGAAATTAATGTTCACAGAGGGTGTATTATGACTGGTACGAACACGGACGTCCATAAATTCATTACGGTTCATGAAATAGTTATGTGGTGTACAAGCACATCCCACGCAAAGAACAAAATATGAAGAATAATGGAATAACTGCGTTGGTTGATAGAGTCACCTACCGCAATGTCCTCGAACCACACGCACTTAATTGCAGACAACGCACTCAGGCAGCACTTAATATGGTATCAAAATTAATAGTAGAGATTAGGTCCTCACTTAAAATTAATAAACATTTGGTATGCTATAGCAAAAAAATACAACGACGATGATCGCGATGATGACATCAGTCAATTTTGAACAATTTTGGAGCAGAGAATGCAAGCAATGCAATGATTTACTGGTTGACTTTAGTATAGACAGAAATAGCTAATTAAATCCATCTTTAGTGTGAAAAGGACGGCTTACACTTCATGTATTTCCTCCTAATTGAATCGTAGACCTTCTGTTTGACATTCCGATTTATAAATAGAGACCCTAAAATAGTAGAAAGTCGATGTTAGAAATAATCTACTAAAATAGACTACTAGAATAATTTCGTCCGAAAACTTAAGGAACATTAATTAAATAATAGAGAGTTTTTCCTTAAATAAAAACTTACCTATTATTTCTTGATCAATATCCGGAATCCATCTTGAGTCAAGCACCAGTCTTTCCTGCCTTGTGTCAGCGTATTTCCGGTTCCCTCTCCGTTTTACCCCCCATATCATCCCCACTGTGGTATAGCGCACGTGCCAAGTGGAGCTCTGATTTTTAATCATTATGGAACTCATGATGCACCAGGTAGCCCAGCCCTTACCTGGATTCCGGATATTGATCAAGAAATAATAGGTAAGTTTTTATTTATTAAGGAAAAACTCTCTATTATTTGCTTAGTATTAATATCCGGAATCCATCTTGAGTGATGTGTTTGTTATCACCTGGTGCGCTATAGACGCTATAATGTGTACATATAAATATGATTAACGAATATTTGAATAAGCAATGAACAAAATAGAGGCTACAAATTGAAGCCTCATTTCGCGGGTTCGAAATATTTGAAAAATGATTTCAAATAGTTTTATGTACCCGAATCTA
Organism: Hyles euphorbiae; assembly: GCA_023078785.2. Classification (NCBI taxonomy): domain Eukaryota; kingdom Metazoa; phylum Arthropoda; class Insecta; order Lepidoptera; family Sphingidae; genus Hyles; species Hyles euphorbiae. The sequence continues at coordinate 6,825,706 of CM041053.1, forward strand.
AACTAATTGATTTGGTAATAGTTTTAAAATACATGAATCGTTTTTAAAACTTTGTGTTAGAATTCGGTCAATGAGAAATTCTCCACCGAGTTCCCTGTGGATATTGCGGATCTAATAGATGCTGGAGTTGCAGTAATACCTGCCGATCTTAAATAAATAAAATTATTTAAGTATTCACAATCCTACAAACAAGGCTGATATCATCCAAGGTTTTACTCAATTTGCTCCAGAGCAAAGTCCAGGTGAATGTCATAAGCCGTCTAATAAATTGTTTATGTAAGACGGCATTTGTTTTCGAACAAAATGCTGGTCACAATAATGGATTCTGAGCTTGAGGCAAGTGGGTTCATGCTCTCATACCTCAGAGTACGCGATATAGGTCTGGAATCTTGTATAAAGAATCCTGTGCTCGGCGTTGAGCACCTGCTTGCTAAAACACTTGGTTCTGAAATTGAACGATTGGAGTGATCAAAATATGTTTCTCGAATCAGATATCGGAGCACTCTGCACGTGTGCACGTGGCTTGGCCAAGAACACTACAATGCTCGGCCGTTATGCCACTGGTTAAAAATCGCGCTATAACCTCTAGGTTCGCGAACCTACTAGTTCACTGAAATGTACCTGTGTACCACATGGACTGTTTATGTGTTGGACGCAAAAGGGTTTATTTCTTGTGTGAGTCACATTTGAAAAATTGAATAAGTTGCCGTGCTGCAGGTTAGTACCTATTCACAACATTTTTGGGGCAAAGTAAAGCGTTCCCTTCTGTATTGAATCTAACGTTAAAATAATGTGCCGTTAGATCTATTGTATATCCCCTTGATCCAGAATGTGGAGAAGTTGTCGGGTTTGATTCGGCAGTTTGTTTTTGTACCGCCGTCACTGTTTAAGTAGAATACACTAATCCGATTGTCTGTTGGAAACAGCTTCTGAGCAGATTGTGTTGATGTTGTACTACTCTTATTTCTGCAAAAAAAAAACAAACCTGTCATTTCGTTCAAGTTAAGCCTAAGCTGCCAAGCTGTGCTCCCCAACCCGCATTAGGCCAGCGTGGTGGACTATATGGCCCAACCACCCTCAATCGTACTCTCGGTTGTACAGTAGGCCCGCGCCCCGCAGTGGGACGTATATGGGCTGATACAGAAATAAGCGACAGGGCTTTTATGAATCGGCGTGGTTTTCCAATGGCTACCACCATTTCCTCTCGAGCGAATTGGTCGCGGTATGCTCTTCTGAGGATACGGAATTTTGATCGATAAATGTCGGCTGATGGTTTGCAGTGTACGACAGTAAAATCGACCACTTAGAATATTGCCAAGTTGAATCCCCTTTTTTTGGTTTTGGTTTTGTTAGAGGGACCACTTGCGTTTCGTGAACTGTTGCTAAAGCGCCTTGCATTTGGCATTTCCATTTCCTCTCGAGCGAATTGATCGCGGTATGCTCTTTTGAGGATACGGAATTTTGATCGATAAATGTCGGCTGATGGTTTGCAGTGTACGACAGTAAAATCGACCACTTAGAATATTGCCAAGCTGTATCCCCTCTTTTTTGGTTTTGGTTTTTGTTAGAGGGACCACTTGTTGTGGTGAACGCTATGTGAATGATACTGTTTGGGAGACCACTTACGTTCTGTGACCTGTTGCTGAAGCGCCTTGCGTAGCGTTTGGCACTTCGGCTCCGACAGGGATTTTGCGTAGCGTATCCCATATGCCTAAAATTCTAGAGGCATTGTGCCGGAGCCAGCAGAGACTTTTGAAGGTTGACTATCGAGCTCAACAATTTTGTCAGCTCTTGCTGAAGCGCCTTGCGTAGCGTTTGGCACTTCGGCTCTGACAAGGATTTTACGTGACGTTATGCCGGAAAACACGAGGCATATAGTGTCGGAGCCAGCACAGACTTTTGAAGTTTGATTGGCTAGCGGAATACCTGCAACTATTTTGTGGTGAACGCTATGTGTACGATACTGTTTGAGATACCACTTACTTTCTGTGAGCTGTTGCTGAAGTGCCTTGCCGTTTGGCACTTCGGCTCCGACAGGGATTTTACGTATCGTATCCCGAGTTATGCCGAGAAAACTCAAGACATATTGTCGTAGCCAGCACAGACTATTGAAGTTTGATTGGCTAGCTGAATACCTGCAACAATTTTGTGGTGAACGCTATGTGTACGATACTGTTTGAGATACCACTTACTTTCTGTGAGCTGTTGCGGAAGTGCCTTGCCATTTGGCACTTCGGCTCCGACAGGGATTTTGCGTAGCGTATCCCGAGCTATGCCGAGAAAACTCAAGACATATTATCGTAGCCAGCACAGGCTGTTGAGGGTTGACTGTCCAGTCCCATAACTGCAACACTTAAGTGGTAAATACTATGTAAATGATACTGTTTTAGGAACCACTAGCTTTTCGTGATATGTTGCTAAAGTGCCTTTTAATAAAACGACATGCTAGACCACTTGACTTGGAATGAAAAGTGACAGACCAAGACAGATTTATTTTCATAAATCTTACATCATTCGCAATAGGTGTACAAAGAGTTCATATTACTTTTATATAAACTAACACCCCCACTATATAAAAGTAACAAATAACACAATATGACTAACATGAGGAATAAAATAAATTTAACTTTTAACTACACCAAGTATTTTCATAAATTTATAATGCTTTACCCCACATAAACCTTTAGTCAATAAGTCAGCAGTTTTTGCAGTTGGCAAATACTTTGTTTCAATTACATCATTTCTAATTACCTCTCTTATGAAATGATATCGAACATCAATGTGTTTGGTTCGTTTATGCGAATGATGATCATTTGCCAGCTTCAATACGCTCTGACTATCACAATACAACACAATCTTAGTAGAAAAACCTACTATTTCTAATTCAAGATTATTTAAGTAAATGGCTTCATCGCAACTAACCGCGCACGATATCTCACTTTATTTTCACTATTGTATTTCTTTTTTAGCACCCACTTACTTTGCACGACACTAGCATTATCTGGAGCATCTACAACTTCCCATACTTTGTTGTCATCAAAAGACTGCATTTCTTCTGCCATGGCCTGCAACCACTGTTGTTTCTCAGGACCATTGATCGCCTCTGCATATGTGATATCCTCATCACCCAGATAGGGATTGGTGCTACACATGTATCCATACCTGTCGGGTTTTTTCCTCTGTCGTTTCGATTTTGTTTCAACAATTGGCACTATAGGTAAATCGCTTGTTTCCAATTGCTGTAGATCTTCCTGTGGAGGCTGCTCTCCACTCTCTGCAGGCTGCATATCCTCATCTCGCGCATCCTTATCTTCCACATCAAGATATTCTGATCCATCAGAGCTGGATTGTTCTGAGACTTGATATTTAACAACAGATTCCTCGGATAACTCCCCCACTGAATCTGTGTTCTCTATACAGACAGTGACTGTGTCTTTCTTGTTTTCTAGTATTATCACATCTCTACTAGTAGTTACTAAGTTTCTTGCAGGATCATACACTCTATATCCTTTGCTTCCATCTGCATAACCAACTAGAATGCATTCTTGGGCTTTCTTGTCCCACTTTCGTCTTTTTTCTTTGGCTATGTGTACCATTACTGTACTCCCAAAAACTCTCAGATGACTTATATCTGGCTTGATACCATGCCATAGTTCATAAGGTGTTTTTCCTTGCAATACTGACGAACCAGTGCGATTATGCAAATACACTGCTGTATTTGTAGCCTCAGCCCAAAATTTCTTGCTTAACTGTGCATCAAAAAGCATGCACCTAGCTTTCTCAACTAAGGTTCGGTTCATTCGTTCACATAATCCATTCTGCTCAGGTGTGTATGGGCATGTTGTTTGATGTATAATACCCATTTTCTTTAAATAATCACTAAACTCAGCATTGCAAAATTCTTTTCCATTGTCAGTTCTGATAATTCTTATCTTTTTACGTGCCTGAGTTTCAACCAATGCTTTGTATTCTTTGAAACTTTTCAAGGCATCACTTTTATTTCTAAGAAAATAAATATTTGTCATTCTGCTATAATCATCTACAAATAAAATGAAGTATTTAGAACCACCAATAGAATTACACTCCATAGGACCACAGATATCTGTGTGAATAATATTCAACATCTCTGTGCTTCTCCTAGCAACGTGAGTAAAAGGTAATCGAACCTGCTTCCCTTCACAACACACGGTACAGGAAGACTTAGTAATGTTAACTTTCTCTTTTAATGAAAGTCCGTCAACTGCATTTTGCATTTTATTCAGACACTCACTGTTTACATGTCCTAATCTACGATGCCAAAGCTCACCTGATATTATTGCTGCTGCAGACATATTTTCTTGGAGTTGTAACTTGTAAACTCCATTTTCTAATAATGCATAAGCAACCATTGTACCATTTCGACTATATATTTCACAGGCGTTTGTAGTAAATACAACATTATTGCCTTTGTTAATCAATTGACTCACTGATAGTAAGTTAGTCGTCAATTCAGGCACACAAAACACATCTTTTATGTCTACATCATAACTGCAATCATTAGCTAAGGTAGTAATCTTTACATCGCCCGAACATACAATAGGCACTTTTGTTTTGTCGGCTACTATAATAGTCTGACCTTTCTTTTCATATGAAATATTCGTAAGCCATTGTTTATTTGGCGTCAGATGCACACTGGCTCCAGAATCGATGTACCAATCTTGCTTACTAAAATTCCCGCTTAGGAAAACTACATTGAACGCATGTGGTTGATTACGTTCTTTTCCTTTGGTATTTGACACTTCAGCCGTACATTGCGACTTATAATGCCCTATTTGATGACATCGATAACATTTAATTTCTTTCTTCGACTTTGTTGACAATGACATTCCATTCTGGCGGCCATTATTATTTTTGAAATTTATAAACTTCCTTGGAGCCGATGACTGCTGCCAGCCTTTACAACCACTGGCAAATGCACTATTCGATTCATCATTTATTCCAGTTCCTGTTTCCATGTCAAGGAGCTTACTCTTTATGACGTCAGTTGTAATCTGAATACCCGAATGCTCGATAGCCATTATCATGGGAGCATATTTTTCTGGTAGTCCCGCGAGCAACAATGAACCAATCCACTCGTCGCTTAATTGGAAACCTGTATTACACAACTTTTGTCCTGTCTCAACCATTTGTGTCACATATTCTGTCATGGAACCACAATTTTCTAGTCTTATTGAAATTAAATTTCGAAGTAAGCTTATTCTCCTTGCAAACCCTGAATCGTCAAACAAAGCTCTCAGTTTCTCCCATAATTCTTTGGTTGTAGAAACATCTCTAATGTGCACATACAACGAAGAGTCAATCGTGAGAATCAGCTTCGCTTTTGTTTTTGCATCATCTTCGGCTAACAATCTTACACCTTCCTCTGGTTTGATGCATTTCATCATACCTTCTAGGACTAAGAAGTTTTCCGCTGCAAAAGCCCATTCGCAATAATTTTCTCTGCCTTTTAATTTTGGCACATTGACAATATAATTCGCCATTGTTATGTATTCTGCACAATACTGAAGTCGGTACCTAGGCTAGCTCTCTAATTACTCTACTGCGATTTATCTATTCAACGTTTATCTAAATTTACTTTTGAATAATCGCGAGATAATTTGCTAAAACCCTAAAGGCCATAACTGGGCCCGTAACCTAATAAAACGACATGCTAGACCACTTGACTTGGAATGAAAAGTGACAGACCAAGACAGATTTATTTTCATAAATCTTACATCATTCGCAATAGGTGTACAAAGAGTTCATATTACTTTTATATAAACTAACACCTTTCATAGCGTGTGGCACTTCGTCTCCGACGGGGATTTGCGTAGCGTTTTGTATCCCCTGTTATGCAGAGAACACTTAAGAACTGAAATCGTTTCTTTGAGAATGCTATGTCGTCGTGCATTTGCTTTTTCAGCTTGTTTGCTAGAAGAAAATCGTCGAGATAGACCCCGCACCGATAGTGCGATTACTCAGAAATTCCTCCAATCAGTTAGCCATCGAGGCGAATGTTCTTAGTACCGACCATAGACCGATAAACAGGTAGGTTTGGAGCAACTGATCCTACTTCGGATCTGGTTGATAATTTAACCTCAGGAATATGTGAAATTGTTAGGCTAAAGTCTCATAAAATTAGGCCTGGCTCAACCCCACGTTTACCATCCATTCCAATTTTTGAACAAACACTCAAAAATGGCTGAATAATTGGTACGGGTTAGTCATGACAATGGATTCAGCTGTCGCAGGATGATAATTTGGGGAATATTTTGGTACGGTATGAGCACCAAATAAATAAAGTGGAAGGTAGCTGGGACTTTGTTCCGCGTGTTTTATTAGGCCAGATAACAACATAGTTTATATGTGTGCGGTCATTTCAAGAGTTATTTGTTTTGTAGCATTGCAAAACTCTCGTCGCGTGATATATTAATGGCGGTGTTCGGAGAAATATATTTGTATGTCGTTAAAAAGTATACAAATTTTGTTTTGGTACACTCCAAATATAGTGAATTAGTTATAAGCCATCGCCGTGAAATAACAGTCATGGCGTTTTTTATTCGATGTAAGTACGCAACTTTGCATGCTTATAGGTTTGTCACGATAGACTTACCTTTGCGATTTGGTCGCCGATGTGACCCTTGCTTTTCGTGGTGGTTTCTTCGGTTTGCAATTGAATGTTTTTGGTATTGATAAGAAACATTCAATTAAGAATGAATATGACAACTGAATTTAAGAGTGTGCAGATAATTTACCCACACCCTCCATTTTTTTTTTTTAAATAACTGCAATGCATTGTTATCAAATAGGTATTCCGAACTGGGGGAATTTTACCCACCACATATTGAAGCAAAACATAAAATGTGAATTAGTAGTCGTAAATGTATAAAATCAGTTCGTCATCAACACAATTTATACCAGCTCATCAGAAACTTTTCTGTATGCGGAATCATGGGAAATAAGAATTTCACTTTGTCCACAAGGAAATATAAATATGAACGGGGGTATAGATACTCCAAAAACGCTTTTACCAGTCGTTTATTTCGAGCTCTATAAAACTAGAGCTATGAGAATTTTTAATTCTTGTATGTACTAACCTCGGACACAATATTAAATTTGATATTGTTGTCCACATTACATATTAGGTATGTCGGATTTCTGCACTTGTCAAATCCGTATATTTATAATCACATTGTTATTCAAAAGGATGCGCCAAGAAGGCCACTTGCAGCAAAATGAATTGTGAATAACTTACAGATTATTCAGTTCTCGCTGAGTACTTAAATCCATGTCCGTTGATAAATCAGCATCTGAACTCAACGAAGAATTTACTCGTCGTCGTCGTAGGTTCGATTTAAACTTACCCACTTCATCTGTTGCTTCTCCATAATAACCGGAGAGGGATTTCACAATCACAATTATGAAACTAAATACAACACTTCAATATTTATAGTGAATATTGCAAGATTTACTTGTGCTGACTACTTCGCGGCGTGAAAAACGACGCTATAATGATTAAAAATCAGAGCTCCACCTGGCACGTGCGCTATACCACAGTGGGGATGATATGGGGGGTAAAACGGAGAGGGAACCGGAAATACGCTGACACAAGGCAGGAAAGACTGGTGCTTGACTCAAGATGGATTCCGGATATTGATACTAAGCAAATAATAAATATTAGCAAATATTTGCATAAGCAAATATTTGTACTTTATTACCTCTTATTAGTACTTCTTAGTCTGTGCCTCTCATCAATAAAATTCTTCGAGAAAATGCGAGATTACGGAGATACATAAGTTTATTGATCAGTAATTAGGTCCAGCTTTAAAAAAAAAGTGATCAAGATTGTGCAATAGAAATTTAGTTTAGTTATTGTATTATGATTAATAAATTCATTTAAAATCATAAAATTTGAAATAATACAAGCTGTAATAGTAATTTTCAACGCACTTCAAAAAAGAAGAAGATTCCAATTTCGTGGGAATCTTTTGTAATTTATGTAACTTCGGCAAGTTGCTGTGGTTTGTGGGCACGGAATGGGATGGTTTAGGTTCGATTTTCTTCTTGAAACCCAAATGTATATAAAATACGAAAATATGTGCCTATATTGTTCTCGGTTTTCGGTGGAGATTTTGAATGTCAACTGAACTCAATAATTTGGTATTCGGCTCAAATGTACAAACTATAAGAGCTCCGAAGATACAATATTTAGACAAACCTATGATTTGTTTTGATGAGTTCGAATGGATCGAGGTTTTTAACATCAGACAAATACTTATTAGTTGCAGTAGTACCTAGTTCGTATTCCAAATAAATTAGGCATATTCGTTTTAAATCGTAAGTTAAAATAATGATTTAATTATGGAATATGAAACGTAAATAAAACAATATTTTAACTCCCTAACATTTTATTCTGATGAAAATTTAAACACCAACTATAAATTTATCCGTTTTATACATTTCGTAGGCAAATTCTTCGTCATGCGTTGGATCAAATTCTAAGCCTGAAACAAATACATAAAATCTTATTTAAAATCTTATTATTTGAATAAATTCATTATTTACGAATAATACTGTAACTACGCAAAGGAAACATATTGACAAGGTGAACATGAACGCACGAGAAGGCCACGGCCAAAAATGGAAATTTGCACGCAGGGTCAAGTCTTTAATACAAGTGTAATTTTAGGCACCAAACAAATACATAGTCCTGACCCCACACTAAGATCGAGTCTTGTGTCGTGGGTATCAGGAACTACGAGAGACTTTTCGGTCTCACAAACACCCAGACCCGGAAGAAATATTTGTGGGCCGCACAAACATTTCTCTCGGTGCGGGGATCGAACTCGCGGCCTCTCGTTTCACAGGCGGCGTCTAACCAACTGCGCTACGGAGGCTGTCATTATATACACATTAAATAAATATACATTAAAAACGGGGTGGATACATACAATATTGATTTTATATTTGCTAAATGTTTGCCCGTAGGTACTTCAAAGTGTCTTGTCTTTGTTTGATGCGTCTCATGTAGTTTACGAATTCGTCCCCTTTATTTTATATTTCAATAATAGAATGTTTCCTAATTAAAGCAGCATGATAAAGGAATTTCTACAGGAGATGTAAGAGAGAAGTACGAACGTATTCTGAGTGAAAATTTCGAAGGTTTGGATGAGGTTTATGAGGTAGAAGAAGTATGGAATAAGTTTAAAAATGTATTTGTTAATGGCGCAATTGAAACATGTGGACTGAGTAAAAGGAAAAAGTATAAAGAGATGAAGAATGTTTGGTGGGACAAGGATGTGCAAAAAGTAGTAAGTGAAAAGAAGAAAGCGTGGAGAGATTGGTTAGCTATTAGAGCTGATCAAAGAATGCTAAAGGCAAGTGAAGAAGATGTATACAAGGCAAAATTGGAATATAAGAAGATAAAAGATGTAGTAAAAATAGTAGTAAAAAAGAAGAAGCATGAGGAAAAAGATATGTTTGACGAAAGATTGAATGAGAATTTTCAGAAAAATATCAAATTTTTCTGGAAAGCAATCAAAAGTGTCCGGGGTAAGTTAAGTACCACGGAGCTTAGTACTGTAAGGGATAAGCATGGACTACTAGTGAATGGAGAAGAATGTGTGCTGAAAAGATGGAAGGAATACTTTGAAGGGTTGTTTGAAAAAGAGGAAACACAGCAGTGTACAGTGACGGATGAAAGTGAACAAAATGAAGATAAGATTGATGTGATGGAAGTGGTGAAAGCGTTGAAAAGTATGAAAATGGGTAAGGCTGCTGGGTATGACAGAGTAACAGTCGAAATGCTGAAGGCAGGACAGGGTGTTATGGTATTTGAAAGGGAAGAGAATATGACAAAATGCGATATTATGATAGGTAATGAGCAAGTAGAACAAGTGAATGAATTCGTATATTTGGGCTGTGTTTTCACAAGTGATGGAAAGCATGATAGCGATATTGAAAGGAGAGTGAATGCGGGAAATCGAGTGAATGGTGCGCTACACTCCTTTATGAATAGTCGGAAGGTCTCCAAAAAGGCACGACTGGCTGTCCATGGAGGAGTGTTAATTCCAACGCTTATGTATGGTATTGGGATTGGGCAGGTCACGTCACGCGAATGCACCCAAAGAGGTGGGCAAAGATTGCTACTCAATGGGTGCCTAAGGGCAAGAGGCCACGCGGCAGGCCTCGGAAAAGGTGGCGCGACGACCTCGACCAATTTGACAGCACTTGGGTGGCATCAGCAACTCATAGGGATAAGTGGAAGGAGTTGAGGGAGACCTTTGCCCAGCAGTGGGACAGAATAGGTTAAAAAAAAAAATGTATGGTAGTGAAAGTTGGGTATGGCAAAAGAAGCATGAAAGTAAAATTAGGGCAGTAGAGATGAGATCGTTAAGGGGAATGTGTGGTGTAAGTTTGTGTGACAGAGTGCGAAATAGCGTGGTGATGGAAACTTGTGGAGTGAAAGAGGATGTAGTGACGAGAATTGAGAAAGGAATGTTACGATGGTTTGGTCATGTAGAGAGGATGGATGAAAGGAGAATTACGAAACAAATACATAATGCGAGTGTGGATGGAAGAGTCGGAAGGGGTCGACCTCACCGAACATACACCATCCAAATCGGTGATACCCTCAACAAGGGTCAGGTTAAAAGTACCCTGAACCGACGAGAATGCATGAAGACGTTGATGAAAGTGGATGAAGCGAAACTAGTATGCCAGGATCGAGCAAAGTGGCGGTCTATAGTCTCTGCCTACCCCTATGGGATACAGGCGTGACGATTATGTATGTATGTATGTATGTATTTATGTATGTATGTATTTCTTTGAAATTTAAACATAAGCAACTGCAAGAAATTAAACGAACATATTTTTGTAAGAAGCTTACAAAAAAAAAAACATGTTAGAACTAAGTTTTAGACCACATTCTAGTAGTATTTGATAGGTACCTACTTAAAAATAAAATCTCATCAAAAACATCCTGTAAAAAAAATCCAAGTCTCGCAGCTCAGGTTTTCTACCGCAAAAAGTTGTCAGATGCATGTAATACCAAGTCGATTAATTTATTTAGTCCTTAAGGGACCTTCTATATAAAGTTATTACGTTAGTTATTACCATATCAATCTTAAAAATTCTTTACGATTTAAATAAATGGATCGACTTGGCCATCGCATGAAAACATAATGTATCGTACAATTTATACATAATGCTGCTGGCCAAGTCGATCTATTTATTTAAATCGTAAAGATTTTTTAAGATTGATATGGTAATAACTAACGTAATAACTTTATAAAGAAGGTCCCTTAAGGACTAAATAAATTAATCGACTTGGTATTACATGCATCTGACAACTTTTTGCGGTAGAAAACCTGAGCTGCGAGACTTGGATTTTTTTTACAGGATGTTTTTGATGAGATCTCACGTCTTTTTGTAGAGTCCTACTTTTTTCCTTTTCGGTACTTCTTACTTCTAGAATATCACTAACGATTTTTCTTAAGACCTCTGTCTTATGGATTTTTCTTATTTTTGTAGGCATCAATTTATCACAAATATAGCGGATTTGATGATTAATGTTCTTTCTTTCATTGTAATTGATATTTTCGAGCTATTTAGTCTATTTATTTGCAAGGGCATGTGACATGCTGAATACACTATTTCCTTCTCTATATCCCCTCCTGTTATGCCTCATATATATAGATATCTATCTACAACTATTATTCCATTATATACGGGTACAATGATTCATTAACTGCAAATGTAACTTTGTAATCCTATACATTTATATGGGATTACAAAGTTATCCGCACCGCCGCTCATGCCCGTCAAGGTTAAAATAGTAATACAAATTGCCCTTAGTGCGACCGAAATGGCCATATTTAACGGATTTCTAATGCATCCAAACGCGCCACGTCATGTCAACTACTAGTTGACAGTTGGTCTATCTAGAAAACTAGACACAAATTTTGAAATGTTTGAATTTTCCCTTACTTTAGACACTAAACACTAATTATATTCTAAATTTGAAGGTTCTATGTCTGCTAGAAGTGCCTTAGACTTTTGATGATCGGTCAGTCAGTCAGTGAGTGACAAAATTACGAAAGTTTGACTAGTTACAATTATTAAACTACTGGTTCAAATTGAATGAAATTTTAAATATACCGTGTTTACACAATGCCTGCTTAGTAACTGAAAATTCAGGCTTCATGCTTTAGCCACAACGAAGTTATAGGGGGTTGAAAATGGTCTGAATTGCTTCGAGAAAAGTATGTTACGGCCTATAGCTCGACTTGGACGGGGGCTCGGCCGCGCCCCCAGATAAATGGTGTTTTTAGTGAAATATTTGCTTTTTAAATATTTCGTAAATTAAATCCAGCCCGCGATCTTTATTTACCTCGTTTTACGTACGTACGTGAGTTCTAGTCTAGTCTAGATTTCTAGTCTAGGCACTGCCTAGTACGCAGTCATGAAAATAAGTTAACTGACCTATCAGCACTTCAACTGTTGGGTGTATTTAAAAAAAATACTTTAAATTTTGTGTATTATGTATGTGGCATACTTTGCATTAGGTATTACTTTTTTTAAATATATGTACCCTATCTATTAATTAACTAATTATTCTGATAGCAGTTTTTATATGCGGCGTACATACGGTTTTCTAGAGGATTAGGAACTCAACTAACGTTGCAACAGTAAGTAGAACTGAAAATAATATAAAATCAATAATTCATCGAATCAACTTACCCACGTATTCGATTTCTAGATTAAATCTACCTTCAATTTTATCTCCACATGATATTCCAAAATGTGTTACCCTATCGAAGCGAATCCTTGTTTGTTTGTCCTGCAATCGTCCTTTTGAACCAAGTACAAACTTTGAAAACGGAATCTGAAATTGAATTTTAATATTACGATATTATAGAATATTTCATTAAGGAATTTGCTGAATTTAAAGGACGGTTTTATGAAAAGAGATATATTATAAGTTTTATAAGTGATTGCAAATAATGGTATTTTAAGATTATATTTTGATGAATTCACACGTCTTATAATTTTGCGCTTCATTACAAATTTCTTTCACATATTCAACTACATTAAGGACTCAATTTCGGCAACAATCCTATAATTTGAAGAAAGCAAGACATCTCATTGGTATTAAGAGGTCCTATTTCACACCCATTTTACAGGCAATATTTTGCTTCTATGTAGTCTACTGTTACCCATTAATACCAATATAATAAAATTAAATATTTTGTAATTAAATTGTACCTTAGCTATTTGCCAATAAGGCCCTCCTCTTGTGTATAGGACATAATGGTAGATATCGTTCCACGTAATGTCATAGTAACCTTCACAAGATATATTCAACAAATACGATCTGCCGTCGCCTCGTACTTTTAATACTAACGTATTATAAATATGCCAGTCGTATGTCGTCGCTCTTTTAAAAGATTTCTGAAAATAACATTTACTTTTGTCAGTTTTTTTGGGTTTGATCGTTACTAACAAGAAGCTGCAAATATCCTTGAACAAAGCCTATGTATTTTCAATTATTACATAAGTTTTTATGTGAGCGACATTTAATGAAAAAAATTACATACAGTCAACAACTATACGGTACAAGCTTTGTATTTTAGGTAGGTATAAGAAACTAAAAGAGACTTTGGATATATATTCTGATAAAGAGCTCGACCCCAAACGTGTACTTATAGATCTTATGAACATTTGTGCGGAAATCGAACCCACAGCCTCTCGTTACGCAGCCCACATCATAGCCATTTGCGCCTCAGGAAGGTTCAATAAAATTGTAAATACACATATCTATTGACTACGAAGAGTCAGTAGTACCTTTGAGGTGTGTATTGGACTGGAACCTCTGAGGTGTTTCTCAGACCAGTTCTTTACCAACTAAGACATCGCTTATTTTTCATATATGTGAGAATAATTATTGTATTGCATATTAAATAAAGTCTAACTTACCCGAATAATTTTTGAGCGTATTGCGCAATAACCAGCCTTTTTGATGCGTCCATCTTTGGGTACTCTCATGTCCAAATAGCCACTGAACAGGCCTCGGCCCGCAGGACTCATTTCAAAGCTACAAGTACTGAATCCCTCGTTGTGATCACTGTCGCATGTTGCTACAAATTTATTTAGAACTTTCGGATCGTTGAAACACCATACCACATCGGTTTCGCCTGTAACAGAGTTTGATAAATATATAAAAAAATATAGAAGATGGCATATTAATTTTATCATTCCGTACGATTCGTATTAGCTAATAGTTAATTGTTGCAACATTGCTATAGTATTTAGTTTAGGCGTTTGTTTGATTTAAGCTGGTTAGTTAATTGCATTATTATTTTTGGAAAATATTCCGTGGATAAATATAATTAGTAATAAATAAGTTTAAAGAACTCGTGCAATGTATAACCGCGTATCTTCGAGGTATAATTCGAGCCCAAGGCCGAACAGTTAACAGTAAAACAAACAAATTGACAAAAAACAGAAATGTTTTATCTATTTATATCAGCCCATATACATCCCACTGCAGGGCACGGGCCTCTTCTACAATCGAGAGTGCGATTGAGAGTGGATAGACCCTATAGTCCACCACGCTGACCTAGTGCGGGTTGATGGACTTTACACACCATAGAAACTCAAATTACAAATCGCCATGGTATGCAGATTCTCCATCACCGTTACAGCTCGTGGTGATTGACTATCAATACACATAGTCAACCCGCACTAGGCCAGCGTGGTGGATTATATGGCCTAACCACTCTCAATCATACTTTCGATTGTAGAGTAGGCCCGTGCCCTGCAGTGGGACGTATATACAATACAAAAATACACATAGTCATGATTCCGAAGTCAGTGGTGTGTCCTGGGATATGATCCCGCGACCACTGTGAACATGTTGGCAGCCGCGTCTGGTCCGCTTACCAACAGGCCACCAAGCAATACGTAAATGTTCAATCTCAAATAAAAATAAGACTTAAAGGGAATTTTGTGAATAAAAAAATGATATAATTTATTACTAAATAATGTATTTTATTAAAACAAAGAATAATGTCTACAAGTTACAAATTAATGTCTAAAATGAAGACAAACATTCACAATAATGGTCACATTACAGTTAAGACAATAACACAATTATATTTAATTTAATTTAATTGTAAGGCACATAATCACCAAACATTACAATACTATTAGTTGTTTACTAAGTATATTGTTTTTATGACATTAAAACCAATTATATAATTTGTCATTTACTAATTAACATTTGTCACAAAGTTCAGTAATTTACAAATGCCAATAACAACAACTGACTATATACCCATAAATCCTTTCATACAAATTCTTCAAAGAAATAGTTTAGAATTTGAATGTTAATGTAAAAAATAATGAACTAGTCAAATAAATTGTTAAATACCAAATACACCACAATAATAAATGTTAAGTATGTATAAAAAGCTACATCACAGCAAGAGCAGTTGAGATTCATCACAATAATTTACATAGAGATTGGACGCAAACATTGAATGTGAGAAATGTATGTTTGAAAAGCACCAAATTGCAATATCTTGGATATAATACTAATATGCAGCATTTAGCGAACTTCATTAATGAGCTGATCACATATTCTTGTCAGTTCTTCATTGTCCCTAGTTTTTTGGGCCAAAGATTCTTGTAATGAAGCAATATTAATTTCATGTTTCTTTATGATTGCATTCAGTTTTGTAATCTCCGCATTATGATTCTTTTTGACATTCTCCAGAGTCTCATTAGCTTTAGTGAGACTATCTGAAGTTACCTGCTTCAGATTGTTGTACAAGCTTTCATATTTTTTAACTGCACCTTCATATTCAGTTATCTTCTGCTCATACACTTTCTCTCTATCTTTGAACTCTAAAATAACACTCTTGCATTTTTCATATTTAGCTAAGAGGTCATTGAAAGAGCTCTCCATGCTACAAAGATGGTTCAATGCCTGATCCCTTTCATTAGTTAATTTGTCCACAGTTTCCTGTGTAATGATTTTATCTCTTTGTTGTTCCCCAATTAATGAAGATATAGTTTTCTCATATTCCTCCATGACTATACACATTTGTTTGTTACTTATGATTTTGTCATTGACTTGCTGAAGTAATTTATTTTCCTTCTCTAAGAAGTGTTCTTTCTCTTCAGTAAGTTTCTTGACTTTAGCTTCCAATTCTTCAACTGTTCTTGAGTGATTGTGTTCTATTTCTTGTAACATTGACTTTAATTCTCTGTTATCTTGTCTCAATTGAAAGACTTCTTGATCCTGTTTTTGAAGTATGACCCTTAATGACTGCAGACGATCTACTTGCTGCGAGTTGTAATTGAACACTCTTGGACTCCTGGGAGCTGCTGTGGGTGGAGTATTGCCTGAGATACTGATGAGTCTATCTGTAGTAACTTGTGGTGTAAGTATCGCTGATACGCTGCGAACTAGGGCTGGTGTAGCTCTCCCCTGACTTATGCTTGATTTCGAAGCATCACTGTTCACCACTGGAGGTACTACTTGTGTTGGTTTTTCCCTGCTAAGCATTGTAGGCATAGAGCCCGTGGATAAAGAGTGTTTAGGCGACACAGTATGACTGTCAATGTAGATTGAAGCTGCACTGCCTGTCTCGTAGCCGACGTCACACTCTGTCGAGTCTGATTCAGTTTCATTGTGCACTGACTCAGACTGTAATAGATTTTGCCTAGCATATAGTGGGTCGAACTTCACAAATAAACTTTCCTTCCCACGGTCAATGTTATTGTGGTTTCTATTCGACTCAGCACATTTTACAAGATAGTCTAAACTAGTCGAATCAATGAACATGTTGTCGTCATACAAAGGGAGATCTTGCATGGTCACATCGCATATACTGCCCAAATCAGCACCTGTTAATAGGTCGCTCGTTTCGTTTGAATGATCCGAAATATCCTTTTTTGGCGACATTGCCATTAGATCGCCAACAGGAGACACTGGCGTGATGAAATGATCATCTTTAGTATCAGAGCCACTTCTCGCAGAGAGCATACTTTGTTTACTGACGTCACTACCACCCTCACTTCCACCTTTTAAAAGACTACTAAACTTGTTATAAATTTTCTTCAAGCTACTCGTTTCTTCGCTTACGAGTGAATCCAGCGCCGCGATATTAAACATCCGTTTCTAGCTTTTGTAGTTGTAAATATTATTATTTAGTCAAAAGCGACTACTAGTGCAGCTGCTTTATTTACGCGACGAGCGTGTAATTCACCAGCTGAATGCAAAAAATCGCTAGAAATCCCTAAAATGCAACGGATATTTTTGATTTAAAATTTGACAGAAAACTACCATAAACAATTGTAGAGCCAAATTGTAAACGAGTCACAGTGCACAGACATAAGAATCACAAGTCAGATGAAGATTGAATGAACGAATTTATGGCGTTATTATAAATATGTTGTTGACTAAAATAAGTCATTTTAACTTAAAATTAAAATTGTATACATAATTGTATATAATGAATTGGCTTTAAATTAATTAATAGCTATATACCTAATTGGTAAAATTAAAGCTTATTGATAAGCATAGACAGGGTGGACTTTATTTAAACGTCTTTAAAAGTAATTCAGACTTGGGTGACAGCATACATGCCCAATTATGAGTAAGATCCAGGGTAAAATCTCAGGTTGGGCAGGTAGTTTACAGTGCCCGTTTATATTATTAAACATGCCCATCAATAAAATCAATAAACATCTCAATGCTTACTGCCATTGATTTTCACTTTCATTTTGTAAAAGCAAATATTGCTTTTATACATATAATATAAATTGTAACATTTTAGATAAGGTGTAAGGCTATGTTTCTGTATTTTGTTTATTTTGACTTCTGAAATAATGATTAATGAGTGCTTTTTGTGCTTATATACATAAAATAATAGGTATTTTTTCCCAGGAGGGGTGGACCGGGACGCCCAAACGTCGCCTTGTATATTCCATCCCACAAAGTGGTAGGGAGCGAGCCTATTACCATATGCCACAAAATCTTCACTCTGGGTTAATAATGAATTTATAAAACCTAATATGACTTTGATTGATTTGGGGTTTGAATCTAAGCCCATAGCTTTGCAATGACATAGTAGTACAACTGACTAACTGAAGCAGTCTTGCAGTGTATTCTAAACTAAACAATTGTAGTGACTACAAAAAGAATATTTAAGCTTAAAAAGCATATCATAAAAATTTAAAGTTTTTGGCATGAAATGAGTGAAAGATTACCTCATTCCTACAGCCTAGAGTTAAAAATCTAAGGATGATACCTATACGCAAGTGTCCAGGCAGATCATAGCCCACTACTGAAAATTCAAGGATTTTTTTAAAAGAAGCATCGCTGATATGGAGTTAATAATTAAATAAACAAGTTATTTACCTGGTCTGGCAACAAGAACTGGATCTGTTTCAAATAACTCTTTCATTTCCTGTCCAAATAGTTTCAGCTCCGTTTTAAGTTCTTTAAATCCATTCTTCAGATGCTGCCAGTTGGACATCTTTATTTCGGTGTTGTAGCCGCCTTTTCTGTGTCTCTCCCAGAACAACCATCTCTGTGTATTTACAATAACTGAGCAGGGATTATTAAAAGTATAGTGTGTATTTATGTTCTTACATAAAACCGAGTATTTACGACAGCTCTTAACATAACTGGTAACTGAGGTAGTTCTAAACAGGGCCATGGTATAGGTATAGGTTTATCTCACTGGAAACATACCAATTTTTATATGTACTATTAGTAAAATTATTTATTGATAATTTCATAACATAACCTATACTTTTTAAAGTGACAATTGACAAACAAGTGAACGAATGACAATAATCAGCTGATTGGAGATGGTATTTCATTCGAAATTATATCGATGAAAAATCGATATCTTTTATAATTTAATAATAATAACTGAACTCACAGACCATAAGAAAACTGAACTACATTATTATCTTAGGTTAATTATTTTTGGTAATAAATATGGAATTTATATACTTATGGTAATTAATTCATTAATATCATGATGACGATGCATTGTCAAAATATGCTTATATAGTTAAATATTCACTTATAATACCACAAGAGCTTCAAAATTATCGGGTATTTCCCGATAGGTTCGTTGCAAACAAATGAAGGAGTCAAAACTTGACGACTTTATTTGTTTGCAGGGAACCTTGAGGGAAATGCCAGATAATTTTGAAGCTCGTGTGGTATTCGGGGGATTATTTTTCCGTCCCAAATTTTAATTTCAAACTCATTTTCATGCAAAATCTCCAATTTTCACAATTGAATTCAACCTGTCAGTTTGACGTGTGGTTAATTTGACTGGATCATGTTTTGTTTTTTATATATAGCAACTACCAGAGAAAATTTTCAAAAAATTATCAGTTTAAGAGCGTATACACCTTGCGCGCAAAGTCAACTATAGGTATTTCTTCGTTAATTTCACGCACACATAAGCTGTGTGCGTAGAGCTGCCGCGCCGGCTCGCTATACAATCGGCTCAAACAACTTTGATCCGTGCGCTTCAAATATTCAATTGAAATGTAACTGTAATATAATATCATAAAAATATTTTATTTGCATTATAAGTAGACAAATATTACTGTGCAAGCAAAGAATAATACAAATTTTGGATACTAATCATATTTTCGTTATTATTACATTGTTAAGTTGCATTCAAATCAGTGTTCAATCAGTAGACACTACAGACGTTTTATTAATCATTTCGTGTTCGAACACATAAATAGTGTTAGGGGCCTTACAACCCCTACAATTACGAAATATATTTAATTTTATATTACAATACATAACATAATTTAGCCTCGGAATTACATGCCATTATATTACCTGAAACATTATTTATACTCACTACAAAATCATTGTAGGTAATAAAAATAATTAAATATTTTACTACCAAAGTACTAAGATGTGGTAATCGCATTCCGCGCGTGTCTATTTTTACTACGCGCGGCATAATCGACTGCAGCCAGGGGCCCTACTATATTCAACGAAACGAAGTTCGAAACTTCGGATGATCGAAGTTTATATACGATACGAATGTACCTACATATACTTATGGTCGTTATTGACTTATGGTCGTAACCATAGACTTATAGTTACGATGTACGTTACATAAATACGAACTTCTACAGAGTAGATACATTCATATTGTATATAAATTTTCATCGTCCGAAGTTTCGAACTTCGTTTCGGATTTATATAGTAGGGCCCCAGGCCGGAGCGACGAGCGATACGCCCTCCCTCTAGAAGGCCTTGCGGCGGTCTGATTTGATCCACGTCGGACAGCGTGTTTTATAGTGGTTTTTAAAATATTTGTAAAAAACATGAAAACTAATTTTGTTGAAATGTTTATTTTTTTTTTTTTTTGTTTTTGTTTTTATTTTAAAAATGGTAATTTATTGATAAGATGTTCTTCTATTATAATATGCAATTGCTATAAAAAATTATGTACGATAAGTTGGTGAAAAAAAATATGTTCTTGACGAGAATTTCTGAATAATTTCGCATTGTTTAAATTTTTATTTTTCAGGAACTAAACACAAAAAGATTATTTTTCTTAGCAAAATCCCTCCATAAGGGTCTTATTAGTCTGATAATATTTTTATTTTCATCTTATATTTAGTGGTTTCGGATATCTTAAGCTTCTAAATTACCATTTAAAGCCTAAATAATGAAACTTGTGTTCAGTAATCCGTATAGTACTCACAAATTATCCATTAATCTATAATGTTTTCCACCAAAATCCCTAGATGACAACATTTTCTAAAATAAGTAATAATTATTTTTCCTTTAAATTGTTTATTGGTGGCTATTAACTCATTTGAAAAGTCCTGTTTTTAAGCCAAAAAGCGCGTGCAGGGTATAAACGCTCTTAATACCATGTAGGTTATACCACGTGACGTCGAATGGTGCAATTCTATTGGTCGATATTTGGGTCGGAAAAATAATCAGTGTCATCAGATTATTTTTTCAATGAATATTAATAATTTAGATAATTTAAATGTTATGTAGGTATTACGAAAACTTTTCTAATTATAATTAAATTCGCAATCTTACATGATTTAAGCGATGACCAATGTGATTTCTTGGTGTCTTTCAGTTTGGATTTGTGACACTAAGGAAAATAATGACAAACAAAATAATAGTCAATCCATACACGATGCAACTGCACCTAAAGTTATTATGTTGTTAATTTATTGACGCTTAAATCTGAGTACGTCCCTGTTAACTGATTGATTTATTAAACAAAAAATATCCTTTTTTGAAATTAGAGAAGGATAAATTATACAGCTAAGAGTTCATGACCTTACCCATGTGTAAACAACGGTTAAAGCGATGTCTAAGAAAGTTTTGATGCTGTTAAAAATGGTTTTCGTGGTATATTTCGTTAACCGTTCAATTAACGACGAAACGAAAAAATACGTATGTGTTTAAATCTTGTTCTTCATCCATTCCAACTGGTTTTATGCGAAAAAGTGGTGATTAAACTGAAAACTTCAAAACGGATAGGTATTTTCCAAATATTATTTTTTTATTACGATATTAATATTATGCCCTTGTACCCAACTGAGCAAGTGCGCCATTTTTTTGCGCTCCCTGTATAATATAAAATAAAAAGCGTTTAGTTAATATTTAGCGGTCCGGACCGTGCAGATACACTTTTCCAAATGGTGGCGGCCAAAATGTTCAATTCCGACTATTAATTTTGAATATCGGAGCAAAGGGATCCCCCAAACATCGATTTTGTGGTCTAACTGGACAACGAAACCCCTGGACCGTCGGACGAACCGCGCTCCGGTTCGTCGGACTTCAAGCAATAAAGCAACCTAACGTCATTGAAATAGGGGCTATTTTAATTCAAGGCCACAATATGGCGCTTACGACAAGCCAGGGGTGCATGATGATATACAGCTATGATATACAGCCTATGTGAGCCTATAACATTCCTCGATAAATGATACAACACAAAAATATTTTTTTCAATTCGAACTAGTAGTACGTAACAAACAAACTCTTCAGTTGCTCTTCAGCTTTATATCTTAGTATAGATGTCGTGTCATTCTGTATACTACATAATAGACAAGTTTATACTGTATGTTACATAAAGAACAATTCATAAAAATGATTTAATAAATAGATTATCGATGTCGAATTGTTTATCGTTTGTCTTCGTTTTAATAATGCAGTTTGACAGTTGTTACTTCTCAAATGTCAACTCGCGAATTGCGATTTGCGTCGCGGGCTTTGGTCGCGGTTTCCTATATATTATTATACTCTTTGGGTCGCGGGTTGCTTGAGACTTGCGAGTTGCGAGTGGTTGCGAGTAATAAATAGTGATCTTGCGAGTCGCGGTTTGCAAGTTCAACCAGCGGAAGGTCATTACTTTCACCAACTTCAATTTACAACATTCCACGATAATAGAGCCACGTAGATATACATCAGCTCCACACGGCAAAATAATTGTACACCTTTATAAACACTTTAAAGCGAAAGATGATAGTTTAATTGTTTATTTTTCACATATTTGTAAGGTTTTACTGGTCGAAAATGGGCATGGAGAATTGTAATGGTGTGGTAAGTACAATTTACTAAATTTATATTTAAAGCCCGCCTAATATTTAGCTATTAATAATAAACGGCATATAAAATGTGCCGTAATACATAAAAACATTATTTTACTTTTAATTAATTTCAAATAAAATCCATCCCAACAATTTGTAAACAATGAAAAATTCAGAATTTATTTTTTTAAGTTAATCAACCCTATTTTAACTTGCGGTTATGTATTTAGTTTTCTGAAGGTCGAAAGTTGCTAAACATTTTTTGAAAGTACCGACACTTCAAAATTATTACGAAAATGAGTTGATTAATTGGTGTAGATTAGATACTACAACATGGCTCTAACAAGTCTTTTGAATTGTTGATAACACAATCAGATTCCAGTTAAGCACTTAATTTTAATTAAAATCTCATTAACTAATAATATTCAGAGCTAAAAATTTGTTAACTTATTAAATAGGAAAATGGGTGTTTGTACATCTCTGTTTTGTTTAAATGCTCCAATAGTGTCTGTTATAGAAAATGATGTGAGTATCCAAATATGTTGTAACATTTTATCTATTTACTATGTGGAATTTTGCATGCCACTCACACAAATCATTTTATTTGTTTTATATTATAATCAGCAAAAAGAGTTAAGTTGTAACAAAGATCATGTTAAAATGTGGTTCTACCCTCACAAATAACAAAGTTTGATGCTTTTGTTGTATGTTTGGTTATGTTGAAATATGAAATGTTACATTTTTGCAGTGTAAACAAGTTCTAACATTGCTACATTATTAATCAAATATCTTTTTTGTCAACTTTGAAGTTAAACATTTCATTATAGCAAAAATCCTAATGTCCCATTTTTATTATTCATTCTTGGCTGTGATGATATTAGTAATACATCTAACTAGCTAATGGGCTGTATTAGCAAAACATGATATATGTGAGAGATATTTCTGACACACACTCATTAGATGTTTAAAAATAGACCTAATGACAAAATTTACTCCTACATACCTGGATAGATTTAATTTTACTTTATATATTGTTTTAGGATGGCAAGCCATCAGAATATCTCTATCCACCTGAATTATTACAACGGCTGGATTTTAGCAAAAGTCCAGCAACATTTAAGCCTAAGATCAGTGCAGCCCAGCCTGGTGAGGACTGGATGGTAGTGAGGCCTCTACAACGGTCAGATTATGATAAGGGCTTCCTGCAACTACTTGGTCAGCTGACTAGTGTAGGCAATGTTACACGGAAACAGTTTGATGGTAAGTTTTAAATATTGTATTATCTTAAGGTCTTATGTTGTAAAGTTAATTGTGTGCTCCTCTTGTAACTGACATAATTTGTATAATAATTAATCTATTATATGTTGATTTTTTTGTTGGTTTTAATATGTTTTTTTTCAAGATATTTTTGTAGTTTTCCAAACATGTAGTGCGTAAAAAGAAGTGTTTGTATAAATATTTCTATAAATAGTAAATCCATCCTAACTTGAATGAAACTGGTTATTTATATATTCAATGCATATTTTTTAAATAATATAATAAGTCTTAAAATATGTATAGTTTATAGTCATTAATATTTTGAAAATATGACAGTGAGTGGGGGTCTGCTGTTTACAGACCATGCCTAGACAATGGTTGCGAGCACATGTCTAACTTTTCAGCATCTTAAGTGTATTGAAATTTAATTACCAGTATTGGAATCCTCTAGTGTGTACTTTAACAATAAAGGAAAATATTATCTTGGACCATACATAACATAAGTGTCGCCATTAAGGGGGTATTTGCCAATACTCGCCACGCTTGGCAGGCGGGTTGGCGAGCGCAGTAGGGGACTGGCGTTAATGACGCTGCTGCCCGCCATTAACCGGGGAAAGGAAATAGGATTTGTGGGTAAAGGATGTTATAGGAAAGGAGAGTGTGGCCTGAGGGAGTGGATACTGCAGTCACGGACGGGAAGTTAAGGTGACTGCAGTAGCTCGGGGGCCGAGGTCGCGTACTCGTAGCACCTATACTAGGGCAGGCCATAACCACTAGATAGGAGCATCCCTGACCACGGCATGGTATGGCATAGGCATGGAGCAGGAGCGTGGTGGTACTGTTCTTCAAAAAAGGTGATAACACTTTGCTGAAGAATTACAGGCCCATCTCGCTCCTGAGCCATGTCTATAAGTTGTTTTCGAGGGTCATCACAAATCGTCTCGAACGCAGGTTTGATGACTTCCAGCCTCCCGAACAAGCCGGTTTCCGAAAAGGCTTTAGTACCATAGACCATATCCATACGCTTCGGCAAGTTATACAAAAAACCGAGGAATATAACTTGCCGCTTTGTTTAGCGTTTGTGGACTATGAGAAAGCCTTTGATTCGATCGAGACTTGGGCTGTGCTACAGTCTCTCCAGCGGTGCCATATCGACTATCGGTACATCGAAGTGTTGAAGTGTATATACAACAACGCCACCATGTCGGTCCGAGTACAAGATCAGAGTACGAAGGCTATTCCACTACAGAGAGGCGTGAGACAGGGAGATGTCATATCTCCGAAACTGTTCACTGCCGCGCTGGAAAATGCCTTCAAGCTCTTGCAGTGGAAAGGATTCGGCATCAACATCAACGGCGAGTATATCACTCACCTTCGGTTTGCCGACGATATTGTAGTCTTGGCAGAATCGCTGGAAGACCTTAGCACTATGCTCGAAGACCTCAATCGAGTCTCCCAACAGGTGGGTCTTAAAATGAACATGGACAAAACGAAGATCATGTCGAATGTCCATGTTGTGCCCACCCCCATCGGTGTTGGGGGCTCGACTCTTGAAGTTGTTGACGAATATGTCTATTTAGGACAAGTGGTCCGGTTAGGCAGGTCCAACTTCGAGAGAGAGGTCAAACGTCGAATCCAACTCGGTTGGGCAGCGTTCGGGAAACTACGCGACGTCTTCTCGTCCAAAATACCTCAGTGCCTTAAATCGAAAGTCTTCGATAGTTGTGTGTTGCCAGCAGTACCGTCTTTACACTAAGGGCACACGGGGCCCGTGCCCAGGGCCCCCATCCTCAGGGGGGCCCCGAAGAAGAGCCAGTGTAAAAAAAAAGACAAACCGCATCCTCACACATTTATTCACACGTTTCACGACTCCTATCACCTATGTACGTATATTTACAAAACTGTAAGAAGTAATAATCATCTATTTCAGTAGATTAGTGATAATATAACTCCACATCCTAAAAAAGATCCTCCAAACTAAAAGTGAAATGTTATAAATGTGTTCTGTCACAGAAATAGTAATTATATTATATAGGTAGTATGTTTGCATCATAAAAACATTTGTATAACACCAAGGTAAGAGGCCCCCGGTCCAAGGGGCCCCGAGCTTGAAAGGCCTCAGGCCTGAAGGGGTCCTCGGCCCGAGATGGCGTAAGCAGAGAAGGAATGTAACATTGATTTATAAAATTAGTAAGATACAATCAACAATTCGCTGGATTGTTTACCAATTCTTGGATAATTATTCATAGAGTTTGGAGACTGTCCCGCCCTCACACCCGCCACTGCAACTCCTGTAAGCCAGGATCAACAGTGGCACGCAATGTAATGACACCGAGCATTGAAGCTCGGCGAGTCTCCGGGAATGTCTAACTTGTCTTTAACCCACAACGAAATTAATCAGAAAGTTAAATTAATAGGAGGAGTTGGAAATAAATAATGTCCACTTCCCTCCGTGCAATGCGGGTGACAAAACATTGAACTAAAGAGGTAAATAACCTCACAAAGAGACTTTTACAGCCGGAGAAGCCAGCTGTAAAGCACCACGGAATTCATTATTACATATAAATGGGACCTATTGTGTGAGCTGTTATACTTGATTCCAGTAATAGGTATGGCAAAAACGCACGCACGGAATTTCGTCCTAGTCTCCACTAGGTCCATATAGTATACGACTCCGGATGATATCTGCATACTATCAAACATGATTTTACGCTCATTTTGCTACACTCCCAAAGTATATGATGCGCGGACTGTTCATATTCGCGATTAGGTGTTGAACATGGGCATGCAGGCGAATCAACGAGCTTAAAAGAGTACAATTTAGACTTAAAGTTACCATGGCCCGTAAGGAACTGTGATACGCAATAATCGACATCTAGCCAAGTCTTTGTCAAACGATCACGCACGCAAGGAAAATATTGGTATAAATGACGTCCCTTCAAAGATACCTCCCAATCCCATCTATTTTGCCATTCATCTAATAGTTCGCTATATACCACTGAAGGCGGTTTAAATAATCTGTCAACTTTTATAATTTCACGTGGAGTTAAAAATCTTCTATCCATATTCTCCCTAGTAGAGTAATACATGGCGGCGCGACGTTGCACCTCCAGATCGACTGGAAGTACACCCGCCAGGACAGGCAATGCTTCGGTACTAACAGTTCTATATGCCTTACACAAGAATATCAACGCCAAACGTTGGCTCTGGAGCAGTTTTCTTCGCACAGCACCGATAGTAGCCCTATCAGCCCATACGGGGGATCCATAACATATACACCCTAAAATATAGAGTTTATAAAAAAAAAATATAGTAAGGGAGGGCCCCATCTGATGATTTTGCCACGGGCCTTAGATAGTATAGAGTTACCTACGCTACTGGCAGACATTAATTACACTTTAAAAAACAGTTCGACATGAAATAATCGAAATAATTCCTAAGATACTACTTACTATTTTTTACGTCTATAAAGCATGGTTTCTGTAAACCAGATGTACTGCTTCACAATCGTTTAATCCATGTTTCCATATTTTCTCAATTACCACGTTCTTGGGTTTGCTGTGGTTTGAAAGTGGAAAATCTTTATTCTTTAAATATTCAATGTTGAGATTATATGCTGTTGTATGATGTTTCAAAAGTATGATCTATGGAGTTCGATCAAATGTAAACTAGATTTCCAATTATCAGTTCAAAAATAGTCAGTAAGACAAGTAAATAACATAAGGAGATATCTTTATGGATAAGTTAACGTCAATAACTATTTATTTTTACACTCGGACCCAACTGGCTCCGCCTGTGTGCAGATCCTTTTTTAATGGTAAATCCAGTCCAAATTAGCAACATATTATGTATATCAAAACTTTTGACAGCCTCCGTGGCGCAGTCGGTTAGACGTTACGACGCCTGTGAAACGAGAGGCCGCAGATTTGATCCCCGCACCGAGAGAAATGTTTGTGCGGCCCACAAATATTATAATAAATAAATAACACCCAACAGTCACATACATAGACTCGAAAGAAATATTTGTGGGCCGCACAAATATTTCTTTCGAGTCTGGGTGTTTGTGACACCGAAAAGTCTCTCGTAGTTTCTGATACCCACGACACAAGACTCGATCCTGTTACATCCTTTCCTGTCCCGTCTCATTAATTCCGGATAATGCAAAATAATCTTTTAATAGATCTAAAATACCTAAATAGGCCAACAATTTTTTGAGGTCGGTGCCAGCTAGACTATTATTAAGCTTTATAACATCATGCTACGAACTATGCGAGTAGAACCGTGGGGTTCCGCTGATCTCAAACTTTAAGGCCAGTACCGACCTCAAAAATGGTTGGCCCATTTAGGTATTTTAGATCTATTAACAGATTAATTTTATTTCTCTCTTTTTATTACCATTTTGAAGACGGTTTAATTCTTTTAAATTATTTTTTATTTCTTATTTTTTTGATTTCTGTTGTAGTAGGTAGTCGAAACTTATTACCCTTACCTTTGACAGCCTCCGTGGCGCAGGTAGGTTAGACGCCGCCTGTGAAACGAGAGGCCACGGGTTCGATCCCCGCACCGAGAGAAATATTTGTGCGGTCCACTAATATTTTTTCCGGGTCTGGGTGTTTGTGAGACCGAAAAGTCTCTCATAGTTCCTGATACCCACGACACAAGACTCGATCTTAGTGTGAGGTCAGGACTATGTATGTGACTGTTGGGTGTATTTATTTATTTATTTTTATTGACCTATCTAGGTTAGGACGCTGAGACAAAATAGTCAACATGTATGCACGTCGCGAACTTGAAAAATTTGGAGACTCCTGCTTTATCTCAAAAACTAAGTAACCGATTTTGATGAAACTTATACAACTCCTAAGTTGGACTATAACTAATCGAAAGCAAAAATAATTTTTTGAAATCCGACTTTTACTTTTTGAGATATGCGTGGACAAACATGCATACATTTTTTAATATGAAATTCGTGTTCAGGCGCTGGTATAGACTAACATATCCAAAAACTATGCAACTCTGACAAAATTACATACATACACATCAAATATAATTAATCTTCTATTTTTAAGTCGATTAAACACGAAATTATTTTGATAAGGATTAATACCATATAAATTAAAAAAAAAAACAATCGGAAATAATATATCGTTTTAGAAAAAAAACTTTTTAACAATTTTAGTGGTTATCAGTACTAACTAATAAAAACATTTTAGTGAGCCTGTGTAATGAGCTAACCTAGATAGATCTAGAGACATCATACACAGTTTCTTACATTACATCCCTTTCAGAGGGACAATTCCGACAAGATTGATACATAACTTCGATATGAAATGATCATAGTAGATAAATGTTAGATTATTTTTTTTCTTTATTTTTTAAAAGGGCCCCAAATTCTTGTGTGCCCAGGGCCCCATCATAGGCAAAGACGGCCCTGGTTGCCAGTGATGACTTACGGCACCGAGACGTGGCCTCTCACTATGGGCCTTATTAGGAAGCTCAAAGTCACTCAACGAGCTATGGAGAGGGCTATGCTCGGGGTTTCCCTACGAGATCGAATCAGAAATGAGGAGATCCGTAGGAGAACTAAAATAACCGACATAGCCCACCGGATTAGCAAGTTGAAGTGGCAATGGGCCGGGCACATAGCGCGGAGATCTGATGACCGATGGGGTCGGAAAGTACTCGAATGGAGGCCGCGTACCGGAAAGCGCAGCGTAGGACGTCCACCAACAAGATGGTCCGACGACCTGGTAAAGGTCGCGGGACGTCGCTGGACACAGGCTGCCTCCAACAGGTCTCTGTGGAAATCATTGGGGGAGGCCTATGTTCAGCAGTGGACTTCCTTTGGCTGATGGATGGATGATGGATGATACATAACATAGAGATTTTGCAAGAACTTCTATGGCATGTGTAGTCCATTAACCCATAGTACAATATTTTAGTGGATTATAAGTTATATCAATAGAGCTCTTAGTTGTAGTCTGTAGAGAGCCATGCTTAGAAGTGTTTTATTATGAGTTGAGACAGACTACAATAAACTATGTTATTATGAGCAACTCTATCTTATGCTTAATGCACATAACACAATGTATAGCAAGATGTTCATTAGCAAACTGCAACTTGCAAGTAGTAGTTGCAAAAATTGTTACATCATTTGTTTGCAACAGGTTGCTGTATTTCGTAACTGAGTATAAGATGTTCAATATAATATGTAATTTGGAATTTGTAGAATTACTTAAGATGTTTAGAAACATTGTTAATCTTCATCCCTTGAAATAAATAATTAAATACACATATGTCTATACATAGTACAACATATGTTCAAGTGCTATTTTATGCTCCTATTCTGTTATGTCCCCACCATAGAATATCCAAGTAGACCAATGCATTGTAACATTATTTCAAGGTGAATTATTTCATCTGATGTCATTTGTTCAATCAAAACAAACAGTAACATTGTCAGATTGCATTTCAATACATCACATTGAGGTCACTCACTCTTGCCAAGGTGTGAATTGTCCAATAAAATAAAGCATACCTATTAGCATTACCGGTACATTTTGTAGCTGTACTATAAGAATTGATTGAAGTTTAATAAATTTAATTCTGGGCCAATTTTATAATAATAAGGGTTATACCTAGAGATCAAGGTCTAGAGGGAGATGTAGACACCACCCTGGGAGAGGTGCACTTGCACTTTCTATCTGCAATCCAATTGCATGTAATAAAATAAGAACTTCTGCCTTCTTTCATTTCTGGTAATTTCTCCTATCATTACTCTAACGCGGCTACTAATTTACATATTATGAAGTATAAGTAAACCAACTTAATCTAATATGGGGTTAAAAGCTCTATAAAGACTTTCTGGAATGCCGCAACTTCGTGAAGGCCATGTCCAGCAGGGGACAACAGTATAGGCTGATGACGATGATGAAATGACTTGAGAATGGTCACCAAACCTCATGGCAGCTTTCGTGGTACAGCTAGACGCCGGTTGTGAAACAAGAGACTGATCGTTCGAAATATTTATGCGGCCCATAAGCATGACTGGCAAGTGCGATCGAAACGTCTCTCATAGTTTCCAATCATTCAGAGCAAAACACGAGATTTAATTGACCATATTACGGGATCAGGTCCCGAGACTATGTAGGTATGTGATTTGAGTGTTTTCATTTATTAGTATGTATACCGTGATTCGTGAACGAATGAGCCAGCTCTTTCAAATATTGTAAAAATTATTTTGTAGATACATGGTAAATATAGGTCATAATTATGTAGCTTAACACGGAACTACATAATTTCCGTGATATATATTAGATTAAAAACTGGAAACCATCGGCGTGTATTTGGATTGTCCATAGAACGTTTCATGTGCCTACTTAGCAATCAATGCTCGAAAAAACTGGTTGACATCGTGGAATGCTTAACGTAGTGGCATTCAGTGTCGACTGGCGACCTTGGTGAAACCGGTGCACTACTATAATGACCTTTGTAGTGTTCCTGATCTTTGTTGGGTGTGTCTACGATATTAATTAGCTATAAATAATTTCTATTAAGTATGTTAATACAAAAATCTAATTTATATAAAGATTATTAGTGTATTAGCTTTTCAGTATGAGTAATAACTAATAGTTAATCTATAATTATTTCTGTTCACCTATGTATCATTGCATATATTCGCTTCTGAAATACCCACATTCGACAAAGATATTTGTAAATCACCACTCTCTATAACGCAGCTAAACATCGTCACGGAGTCTGTAATAACTTAATGAGTTGATGCCACCAGAAAAACAATCCCATTCCTAATACTATTAGGATTAATATCAATCGGAATGCATAATATACTTCAAACATGAATTAAAAAAAAATATAAATAGCTAATAAATCACCTGCTTCATCATCATCATCAACAACTTACAGAAGTTCACAATCCACTGTTGGATATTAGCCTCTTAAAGTAATAGACATACATAAACTCACGCTTATTTCCCAGAAGGGATGTAGAGGCTATCAGGGCACCCACTTTTCGCTTGTGTGTTCCGTACCACGATGTGATAGGGGGCGAGCCTATCACCATATCGGACACAAATTCCTGATGGCTGATAGTGAACAGTGAAATCCAATATCACTTTGCCCGACATGGGATTCGAGCCTGACACCTCAGCGTTATAACCGTACCAAGTTAAGTAATTATAAATTATTTATTTTCAGACCGTTTCACAAAGATGAAGCAATCAGGTGGTTACTACGTCACCGTTATCGAAGACTCCCGGATATCGAAACTTATTGGCGCCGCCACACTCACTGTAGAACAAAAGTTCATACACAACTGTTCATTGGTATGTGTTTTGTTTTATTGCAATAAATGGCGAGACGAGCATGCCGTTCACCTGATGCTATGGCATATAATATGAGCGATACGAACACGGAACACTTTCAAAACCAAACAACACCTTGAATGACAAAGCATGCTTCGCATTCCACTGCGTTCATGTGTATATTGTAATGTAACTAAATAACATATCTGTTTATTAGTTCAACTTATAATTTGAAATTTAATTTTCTTTCAGCGTGGTCGACTAGAAGATGTTGTAGTTAATGACACGTATAGGGGAAAGCAGTTAGGAAAATTGTAAGTAAAACTGATTTTATGTATATCTTTATAAAATAACTTAGAATTAACATAGCTATGGATCCGTTAGAGGACAAGCAGAGGTGTCGCCCATGTCTAGATTTTATTAGGGGTGAACCTGTGGTTTTATCCTGCATCAATGCAATTTCCAATTTTAAAAAAATGGTTACATGAAATGCAGTGTCCGACCCGGGAATGGAATCAAGGGCCATACGGTTTATATATTTTAACAATGCTTTGACAGGATCGTGGTGACAGTATCGTTGCTGGCTCAAGAATTGGGATGCTACAAGATGTCTCTGGATTGCAAGGATAAACTTATCAAATTCTACGAAACACTTGGATACAAGATGGAACCAGGCAACTCCAACGCTATGAATATGAGGTTAGTAAGTATGTTGTAGTAAGTATGCAGGGCACACCTCTGACTTTTCGGAGTCATGTGTGTATTGATAAGTCAATCACCACGCACTAAAACGGTGAAGGAAAACATCGTGAGGAAACCTGCATACCATAGCGATTTACAAAAATTTCTATGGTATGTAAGTCCGCCAACCCGCACAAGGCCAGCGTGGTGGACTATATGGCCTAACCACTCTCAATCGTACAGTCGATTGTAGAGGAGGCCCGTGCCCTGCAGTGGGACGAATATGGGCTGATACAGAAGTATGTTCTAATTTCAAGACCACAATGGATTATTCAGAACTTTAATTTGTTAGTAAAACTACGCGTAATGTATAGTTATTTCTATCGTATGTAAAGTCCGCCAATCCGCACTAGGCCGTGGTGGACTATATTGCCTAACCACTCTCAATCGTATTCTCGATTGTGAAGGAGGCCCGTGCCCTGCAGTGGGTCGGATATGGGCTTATACAGTACAGTAGGCATAATGTCCCACCACTGATAATATTGTTTAAAATAAATAATCATATTTTACAAAACCAGCAAAAAAACATTATCTTCTGTGCCTAAATGACCGGAAATACTGAGTAATTAGTTTGGAGATAAATTAAGTTTGCTTTTTTAGTACAAAATACAGTATTTTGTAGGTTTTTTTTTTTTTTTTTTTTATATCTTTATTTATTTATATTTAGGACCTTAGTCACTTTGTGACTATGCCGGCCCCATACAGACACACATTATCCTTACCTACTGACTTAATCTACCTTATTAATTAAAATACAATTTATAGCTTCATAGAGAGTCCTGGCAGCATCGCACATAGGTGCCGCCAGGATGCCCTGAAATACTCCCATATCCATAGGATTAAGCATATACCTATTCCTTATAAGATTTCTCATAGACTCACTCCGTGCACATTCAACTAGGAGGTGGTAAACATCTTCTATTACACCACAGCATGAGCAACATGGTGAGTCCGACTTCCTCATCAGATGCATAAATTTATTGAGAGGCATGTGACCGGAGCGAAGTCTATGCGCAATCACTATCAGATCCCTTTTTAACGAGCTATTAGAACACCAAGGCACTCGTGGAGGCTCCTGCTGTATAGTACTGTACCAGATTCCTTTTTGTCTAGATCTTGTTAAATAATCCATCTTCCATTTCTCGTAAATCTTGTATCGATATGTTGACAAAACTTCTGTACTTTCCGGTAAGATATAAATTTCGGGTCCTATTGAGACAGCTGCTTTGGCTAACTCATCTACTACCTCATTACCTCGAAGTCCCACGTGGGATGGGATCCACTGCAATCTCAGAGACACACCCTTGTTTATAAATGCTAATGTTTTTCTTAATATGGCATAAGCTATCGACGTACCTCTACAATTAGAAGCACATCGAGCTATATGCAGTAAGGAACTTCGACTATCCGTGAATATAACAACTTCCTTTATATTTAATGTGGTAACATAAGATAGTGCCTCCGAGATGGCGTGCAGCTCCACTGACATGATACAATTTTTATCCGATACTATTTGAAATATTTCCTTCACATTGCGACTGGGGTCATAAAAAGCTGCACCAGTCCCAGTACCCATTTTTGACCCATCAGTATAAATTTTATGCCAATTTTTATACTTAGTATTTATCATATGTAATGTATTATATTTAAGTATACTACCATCATATTGAGATTTAGCTTGCTTAACTCCGTCTATTTTAGTACTAATAAATTCTGTGTTTATGTCTGACATCCAAGTATCTAGCTTAAACATATGAAGGGGCTTGCTCGCACTAATATGTTCTATTTTGGTATCATTATATATTCTTACAAGTAGAGGTATCCTCCTATTTCGCCAATAATTTGATTGACATAACACAGAAAGTTCTTTTAATGCGTCTACGATGGGATTGTTGTACATGGACTGAGCTTTAAGGCAGTATTTAACCGCAAGATACTGGCGCCTAATATATAATGGGTGGACGCATAACTCACACTCCATGACGTGCACGGGAGTGCTTCTTATAAACCCACCCACAATGCGTAACGCAGTATTTTGCATCCTATCGAGTTTTGCGAGATGTGTTTTTGCTGCCGTGTCATAAAGGAAACTGCCAAAGTCAACCCTGCTGCGAATCAACGCTATATAAAGTCGACGAAGGTGTTTAGGATGCATACCCCATGATGTGCCAGCTAGTGTTTTTAAAATGTTTAACATTTTACTGACTTTCTCATTTATTTCATTTATATGCCTGCGCCAAAGGAGAGATTTATCAAGCCATATACCTAAATATTTGACACATTCTACAGGTCTTATGTCAAACTTGTCGATAGTTAGTTTAATTAGGTCATTTTTCCTTCCGGTTTTGAATACACAGCACTGAGTCTTAGTAGGTGAAATTTCTAGACCCAATTGTCCAAATTCATGAACCATTGAATTTAGACCGTTTTGAATAAGTGAGACACTTTCATTTAAACTTCTGTTTTGCGTATAGAGGATGTAGTCATCTGCGTATTGTAACACATGGATGTTTTGGAAGATTGAACCTAGTTTATGCGTCATTACGTTAAATAATAGCGGAGAAATGGGATCACCTTGAGATAGACCTCGTCCAGTCCATCTCATAATAACTTCATCTTCCGTATCATCAGAAATTTTTAAGCATCTTCTACTAAGAAATTCCCACAAATATCTACATACCATAGTCCCTAAACCTAATTTATCCAGTATGGTTACCAATTTATCTATGAGCACGTTGTTATAAGCAGCTTGTATGTCCAAAAAAACAGCTAACGTGGAAATGTTTTTAGAAAACCCTATTTGAATTTGCGAAACTAGGCGCACTAGACAATCAACACACGATTGGCATTTCCTAAAACCACTTATATTATGGGGTAATATTCCATTAGACTCGACAAACCACTCTATTCGCTTACTTAGCATTGTATGAAAGATTTTACAAACGCACGATATTAAAGAAATTGGTCTATACGTAAGAGTTGCATTACTATTATTATTTTTAGGAATTGGGACAACCTTAATAGTACGCCACTGATTTGGTATTTCCGCATGTTTAAAAATCAAATTAAAAATTTTAAGTAACACTATTTTACCATTAGGAGGAAGATTGTATATCATAGAGTATGTAATCTGATCTTCCCCTGATGCTGTATCCTTCTTTTTAAGGCAATTATGTAACTCTTGAATGGAGAATTCCCTGTCTAAATTAATGTTTGTTGAATTAAAAATAGGAGTTCGAACTTGCACAGTATCTGGGGCTAAGCTACATAAAAGTTCCTCTTTTAAAACTTTCGGAACAGTTACTCGATTACCCTTCAGGCCTTTTATCCACCGCATACGACGCCACATATCTGACGACGTTACAGTTTCATCTATTGTACTACAAAAGTCTCGCCAGCTGCTAAATTTTGCTTGTCTTATCAACCTTTGCGCTTTGGAAACCTCTTCATTTAACTTATCTAAATTATTGGGCGTAGGATTACGTCGGAAATTTTTTAACGCTAATCGACGTGAAGCAACAGCTTGTGATAATATTGGTGTCCAGTAAGGCTTTGATTCAAACTTTTGTGTGGGGTCTAAACAATTTCTTATATATGGTATACTATCATCAGCGGCATTATTAAGATTGTCAATAAATTTATTGTAACTATCTTGTATGTTTTCTTCATTCACAATTAGGGTTTCCAAATTTTCTTTTAATATATTTTGATACATTTTCCAATTGGCTAATTTAAAATTTCGACGTTTAATAAATCTACGAATATTATTATATTGCATGGAAACTTTAATAATAAGGTGATCACTACCCAAGTTCTCTCGTGTGACCTTCCATTCACAGTGTATAGCTATATCTGGCGTGACAAAAGTAATATCAGGTGCTGTCTTTTGTATCCTGCCATTAACAAACTTAACTCTAGTAGGTTCCCCGGTATTTAAACTAACGTAATTATATTCTAGAGATGCCTCGAGTACGTGTTTACCTCTAGTGTCATCTTTACACGACCAGGATAAGTTATGTGCATTAAAATCTCCTGCCACTATAGTTTTAGCTGTAAATTTTGAAAATATATCCTCCCAGTCGCATTGTGAAGTACTAATAGAAGATGGACAATATACAGATGCTATATATTCTAAGTATTTACAATTAAAAATCTTAACACATACTACCTCAATCGCGGTGTTTGTAACAATTATATTGTAACTATGAGCTTTAATCGATTTATGCGTTATTATTGCCACGCCTCCATACGAATCGAATCGATCCTTTCTAAAAATATTATACTTATTGAATCGAAGAATACTGTCTTCTTTAAGCCACGTTTCACTTATTAAACAAATACCTATCTTTTCTTGCATTAGTAAAGCCTCGAACTCGTATTTTTTTGGCACCAAACTCTGTGCATTCCATTGCACAATATCAAGAAACTGTGGAACGTAACCCACAGTGCCTGATGCTATTGAGCTTCGGTTATTGATGATACTGTACCTATCCATTACGGAAGATGTCAATAACTTTAGTAAATACTTCTCCGCTGCTCATAGTCTTAATAATAAATGAAAATATCTCTTCTACTACAAATTGCAACCCTATACGAACTTTCTCTTCGAAGTTTTCTTTCGAGCAAATTATTTCCTTAGCTTTTCTTATAATTCTATTTAGATAACTCTGTCCACACCTAGCATTATCCTGCTGTTCTTCTCTTTCGGCCGTCCATTCATTAGTAAATGAACCATCTGTCTTTCCTTTACTTTTCCTACTTCTGCTTGTCTTCTTCTTCGTTCCTAGCGCATGTTTCTTCCCTGTATTTTCTTCACTACTGTCCTCTTTTAATTCATTATCACTAGCTTCTGAACCTATCATATTACTGCATTCTTCGTTTTCTTGATTGCATACATCTGACTGTGTAACTTTTCCACCAATGCTTTGACTGTACGACTTCCTTGGCCATGTAGAATCAGGACCTTTTGATGAATTACCAAGTTCAAATGATTTATCATAAACTGTCTTTGTATGACTTGCTTTGTATGAATTATACTTTAAAAGAGCTGTCTTGTAAGTACAATTGTCTTTACTCATGAAATTCCTTATTTCTTTCTCTTTTAAATACACTGGACAAGATTTATCAAACGCCATGTGTCCTCCATTACAATTAAGGCATTTGTATCTGGTTGCATCGCAATTTGCATGGCCTTTACCACATTTGGGGCATAATATTTTCCTTACTGGACAAGTCCGGGCTAAGTGGCCGAATCGCCAGCACGCAGAGCATTGACTCACTGGGAATGTGAATGGTTCTATCTTGAACCTGCATCCGTATCCATATATATATTCCGGCAGCTTAGCCCCCTTAAATGCAAAACGCACTGTCTCACTCATTACCCAGTCGCCACGCTCCGATGATCTTTTTAGCCTCTTTACAGCAACAATGTCGTATATACACTTAAACGTCTTCAACAATTCTTCTTCTTTAATATCCATCTCCAAATGTCTCACTACGCCATATGTTATTCCCACTTCAGTAGTTAGATTACAACGATAGCCTGATTCCGAAAACTTTTTGTTGTTTAATAATACGTCAGCATCCTCTCTATTTTCAAATAAAATATGCACCTTATACGGACTTTTATATTTGATCTGTTTAATATTCTTAATATTTTCGGTTTTCAATAACTTCGCAAGTCCTATTTGTTTAGGTAAAAGTTCGAAGGAAGACAGACAAACTTCAATACCGCTTAAATGGTTGGATCCGCTGTCAAATTCAGTGTTTTTTAACAAAGTCTGTTTATTCTTGGCTAATCGTGTCGATTTATATTGGACTAAACTAAATCCTTCCTCATCAATTTCTTTTCCACTGCTTTCCGATAAATCAATCCTCTTTCTCTTCGATTGTCGGGTAGCTTTGACTATCGGCGAGCTAAGTCGTCCCGGCTCGGAGTAAACATCATCTAAGTTTTCACAATCCGCATCATCACTCACATCCATACTCTGCTCAACATGTAAGTTCTCGAAAGAATTTCTTGTGGACGCCGGTCGAGAGCCGACCGCGTCCATTTTAGTGAAAACACACACTATTCTCACGAATAATTACAATATTACGCAATATAGATAAGAATTAATAATTGCACGTGCACTCAATATCACGCGCCGCGCGCAACTTGTATTTTGTAGGTGTTTTTTAAATATTCTTCGCCGCCCATTCGATTGACGTAACATATATTGCCATTAAAAAAAAAAACTATTAAAGTATATGTGCATATGTAAATAGCACATTTCGAACGAATATACAGGTGAATATTAAATATTTTACTATAAACATTATTTGTCCCTTGGTTTCAGATTCGACGATCCATCCTGACAATTAGCCGCTGGGACATCCGACCTGCGCTCCAAACTGTAAGTAAACACGAACGGCCAAGCAGTTCAAGCACCATACCGGCTTCTGACGAACACGAATATTGTCATCATTATGCACAGAATCTACTGTTCCTATTCTTGTAGTATTTCAATTTAGATCGTAATTATTTTTATGAAAAAAAGTATTAAAACGAATCTGGATATATTTTAAAAAAAAACCATCATAGAATCTCTTTTCAACCGTATATATCGTCCTCAGACATAAAATTTAAAAAATGTCCCAAAAATATATTTATTGGTCGATAGAGTTGTTTTGGCGGTATGAACATACAGTCATTTATTTTTACGCACAGTTTATCTTTTGTCTATTATTCCTCAAACATGTGTAGTATTTGTTCCAATTTCAAAAATAACCTTTGTTCACGGTTTTATAATAAATGTGCTAAAATCTTGTTTATTTAGTTGTTGTGTTTTTTGTTCTGCTTGGTTGTTTATGTGATTACGGTTGCAGGGTCAATTGTTCTATCCAGCAAATGTAGAAATCACTATGTGACTTCTATAGTTGCTGGGGTGTCCAATTGATTTTGGGTGTCCTAGCACAAAATTTTTTGGTTAATGCGGCACAGTACGCTCTGAAATAATAACACCTGTTTTAATATGTATTACTGATGAAAAAGTATAGTGGGAGTCTATTTTTTGTTTTTAACTCAATAGAAACTGGTTTTTCGTATTTCAATAGATTTTTCAAAGTTAATGGTTGGTTATTTTATATTAAAAAAGGTGTTATTATGCCATACCACATGTAAGCGATTATTTGTATTTTAAGTGTCAATATAATTTGTTATTACATGCTCTGTGACTAACGAACTAAAATCGCTTTGTTTTTCCTTTTTAGTAGTTAGTGTATCATCACAATGTTTAATGTTGCTGTAAGTTATAATTACAAGTATAAATAAATATGTTCATACCAACATAAAAAGAAATAATGAAATTGTCATGATAACATATTTTTATTGTATTTGTAATTCATGGTAACATTATAAAAGTACTTAATAAATTATATCGCTTTTTGAATATATACATAGCTTTTTTAATAAAAAGTGAAATATATTTTGTAACTAACATTGATCATATTAAAACCATTCATGCTTTGATAACTTTGTTTTATTTAGAAATAGTTACCTGTACAATATGTGCATCAATCTGGAGGTGCCTTTTATGCAGAAAGTATGGGTCATCGTTTTATTTCGAGAGACCTTAGTATGTTTCATCTGTAATAGACTAGATACAATAGGTACATAAGTTCATCAACAGGGGCTAAAAAATTAAAAACAAAGTATATTTTTTTAACTTTTATTTACAGAAGTGTAAATGTTAGCAGATAGAATAAGAATCTCGTCACACCAATTCATTATAATATCGATCAATTCGTACATTTTTAATAGCAAACATTGACACATAGCTGGGTCGTCATCTCTGAAAACAATTTCACCACACTGCAGCTGGACATTGAATAAAACCTTTTTAGTTAACCAGACGTGAATTTAAAGCTCTGGATTTGGAATAAATTATATCTAGTAAACGTTAATAGAAAGTCCTTTTAGTTCCACATCAAATCTAGCCATATTGAAATTCACACCTGGATAACCTTTTTATAATCTGTTCCTTACATAGATGTTGCCATAGCCAAAAAATATAATTAATTTTGGAAACAGGGATCTACTCTGATATTTCAAAGCCCATCCTATTTAAATTTCTAATATCGATAATTTAAATTATTTAAAATATATCGTTGACTTTATATATTATTTACCGGATTATTTATATTTTTAGGTATTTTTTCTAGTTATAGGTTGGGCTGTAAGGCGCATGATGGTATAAATGCAATGAGTTCTAAGATATATTTCACATAGCATGGGATGGGTACAAATATCAGTCTCATGAAAAATACAACATTAACATAATTATTGCAAGGTTCACATGTTGTAGCAATTATGGCAGAGAGCAGAATTGAATCATATTACAAACAAGTCACGGTTGATTTTTCTATGACGATAAATGTTTGCCCCATGCTATGTGAAACATCTACAGGTAAAAGCCAAAATTATTCAGCCAATTTTGTGGACATCTACACAATTTATATTTCAGACACAATTATACACACTCATAGACAAATAGCCGTATCACAAAGACCAATTAAAATTACAAATATCGAGCACCCGACAAGCTTTTCAAACAATAATATTTTGTCACACACCGAAGAGAGAAGAATGGCTGGTATAGTCGGCAAATTATTTGAATTATGTAGACATTAATTTCGCAGGATATAATTATTGGTTGAAACCCTTTAATATGCGACACATTTTAAAGTAAATTTTGAGGTTGAAAATCAATGTTTGAAGCAAAAATAAGTATTCTGTTCTTACTTCACATAACGCTGAATCCCAAGTATCTTGCCGACTATACCACAAAGTTTCTGAGGCAAAGTATTAAGATATAAAATAAAGTAATCCTTTTAACGCGCACTCTTTGCTTGGAATAAATAATTCTTTCCGCAATTTAATGTTTCTTGTATTATCTTTGCGCACCTAAACACCAATTAATTAGGTGAAAATTTTTTATGACAAAAATTTGAATTCGCCTGATAGTAAGCGATGCGACCGCTCATGGACAGTAGGAAAACCAAGCAACGCCATGAGTTACAAATGCTTGGCGTTCCACTGCGTTCATCATCCTGAGACAAATATATTAAGTCTCATTATAAAGGGTTAAATTAAGCTGCTTTGTTGGCTCTAAAACATATAGATATTGCATATGCTAGATAAACCATGTCTTAAATTACCCAGACCTTTTTGTTAAGGGTGTACGCGTAGGATTACTATCATACATAGCCGACAGAAATCAGAATATCAAAAACACAGTGGCTCAGTCTGGTAGTCACGATATATACATAATAAATATTATACGTATATAATAATTGTAAAATCGTCTTTCCAAACCTGACATTTAGTTCACTTGTACTTGAAATTATGTAAAGAAATCTCGTATGATGCAATGATTTATTTAATATCAATAATTTTAATGTGATGTGAAATAAGTAAACATAAAACTTAATAAACTATAGTAATTATGATTTGTATTGACTCGGTAAATTTTGGCCTGTATTTTGTTACGTAAGTATATCATAAATCCCAAATTCTATTTTAATAGCCACAACAGTTTTTTGTTAGCTTTAATAAAAGCCTTATTTGAAATAAATATAAATTCTTTAACATGAAAAAAAATATAAAAGAAAAAAATATTAAACAAGATTTTTTTTTCTCATAACCAATTTTTCTCGCGCGTGACACTAGTTTTTAGAAGATGTATATGTCTAAATTGGTCATTAATAAAAAAGAAAAAGATAAGTGTATTTTCTGTAACAAAATTTCAAGTACAAAAATCGAGCGTATCCAACATCCACAATTCAAAATACATGAAATTGACACCCTCATATTCCGACAACACATTCAATAACCGACATAAGGGAAAAGAGTCCCATAACTTCCAATCTACACTCTTAATCACTAAGGGGAATTCATAACAATTACAAATCGTCATTCACGTCTCTTAGTTCAAAAATTACAATCTTAAGTGTCAGAGGAATCTGTAAAGGAATTCGTAAGCTTGATAAAGAGTTATAGAATCAGGAGTATCTATTTAGAAATAATCTATGGCAATGTAAGCCTTAAAGAAAAGGATTTCGATATCAATGACGTCATAAACGTTTGTACGCTCAGTCTGCAAGCTTTAGAATAATATAAAAATTACCATCCATTAAAAATTGAAGCCATAGCCAATCTGTCTTACGAAAAATCTTTGAAAATATCCTTATGCCTTAGTGGCGTCTAATCTCACTTGAGCGCTTCCATTTGGTGCATGTCAAATTACAATATTTGTTCCCTAATTACACGATTTGCCAAATAGGACATTGATTATGATTTTTTAATATTTTTATGATGGAATGTGAGATAGAATGTCACCTACCATAGATATTTTTCCTAAAGAATATAATTTTAAATTCGAAATAAATATAAACTTTTTACGGTTATCACATGCAAATAAAAAGTTATTTTGTTCACAAGAAATAATCCATTAACATTCTCAGCATTCCGGTCATCTTTATACATGGCCAAATTTATATAATGTTATATCAGGCGGTGTATCGAATATGTTACAAAAAGTATAGTTAGTTACACATTCATCTCGCATTCAACATTCCGTCCGCTGCATATCAATGTCCTTTTGGATACAAGATATGCCAAACTAAACAATTCACGTAAACGCGATGCTATAATCAGAATTAATGTGTGTCTATTTCTATTGTATATACATTTGAGATATGTCGTTAATAAAATCTATATGTATCGTAAAATTAATATGTGCTAATTGTATGAAATAAAAAATATAGACGTACTAGTTCATGCGCGACCCTCCTTCGACATCGTTTGACTTTTTAGGGATAGTAAAGACTTTGGCCAAGGTGAATATTGAAAAAGTATATAGTAGGATAGTTGACTTAATATTGCTAATAAAAAAATATCGAAAATATAAAACTAAGAGAAATCATAATTAACCACATTATGCCTCTATATTTCTGCACTCAAATGAAGAATTACGCTACCCACAAAATTCTTTCAACCAATGGGTCGCGCATAAAGTTGTAAGTCTATAATACCAATTTCAAATACCGCGGATAATTAATTTGACAAAATGAAAATCACTACGCTGATACTCTTTACAGTAACTCCTTTGTATATCAGTCGATTCCATTTTACAATGAAATTAATTCAATGTCATAAGATTCACTTGTTAGGCAACACAAGGGTTTAAATGCAATTCTCAGCTGTCACAAGTCGAAATAAACAGCCTCTTGAGAAAATATGACATGTATTCGTCAACAATAGTGATGCAAAAAGCTAACAGCGATTGCGGATTCTGCAACAAGAGTTGTAATTTAGAAGCAAATCCGATTAGAGGGCAGATTTTTTCAAAAATGGTATATCTGTAAAGGAAAACGTGGCTTTACACAAACTACTAAAAAATTCAAGACGTAACCGAAAGGACAAAATCTTGTTTTTTCACAATTTTATAAGCTGCGCATTTTTCTGGACGCGACTGCTGTTAGCCGATTGCTACAGGGGTAATAAATCAGTTTACCGCGTGGGTTTCGTTAGAATGGCGGCTGTGGCGCGGCGGCTATCTTGGTGCCGAGCTTCATGGGGCCCTGTCCTCGCGCGGAGCGGCGCGCTTCCATCTCCCTCTGTCGTTGCAGCTTTCTCTCCTCTCTCTTTCTTCGCATCTCGTCCATTTTTGAAGCGTTGTTTTCTGTGAAGGAAGTTTTATGAAAATTATCTGGGTGTGTAATATAGGATAAGAAATCACTTTTATGTAAATGATGGGTTTTTAGG
This sequence comes from Hyles euphorbiae, assembly GCA_023078785.2. Lineage (NCBI taxonomy): Eukaryota > Metazoa > Arthropoda > Insecta > Lepidoptera > Sphingidae > Hyles > Hyles euphorbiae. The sequence continues at coordinate 6,870,472 of CM041053.1, forward strand.
TCGTTGATCATGTAAAGAAGCTGTGAAGGTTATACTCTATTTATCTGAGTGAGTAATAAATAATTTTAATCAGTGATAGCAAAAAAATGTATAGGCGAAATCATAAATGACACACAAGAACGACAGAGAAAGAGAGTGAGAGTCGGAGTGTCGCATCGAGAGTGAGTGAGCAAAGAGAGAGAGAGATATGTACACGCACCATCGACGTTCTCCTCAATGGGTTCGAACTCGCCGTCCTCCCAGCCGCCGAGCGAGTCGTTGCTGTTCTGATGCGTGGCGTGCGCGACGTGTGCGGGGGGCGCGGGGGGAGCGGCGGCGCGGTCGGTACGCGGCCCGCGCACGTACGTCGCGTTGGCGTTGTTGAGGCCCGCCGCCCCCGCCGCCCCCGCCCCGCCCAGACCCATGTCCGGCCACGCTGAGTTGTTCCATGTCTCGGATGGACTGGCTAGCTCTGCTTCCGCCGTCTGGATATATTTGAAAATGTTGTAGGGTTATGTTGCGGAGATATTTTAATTTATTTATTTTCTATGTGGAAGATAGTAAAGATTTTTATTGAAATTCAAAATAATATGTTTAGATATAAACTGACATTGTTTTTCAATTAGCAAGTCATGCATGGATCTTGAGATTTTTAGTGACACCAGAACAACGATATTATCATGAAAATCTGTATTTAATTCTTAATAAAAAAAATTATATCTACAATAAATCTTCATAATATACTAGAATGTCGGACGCCCGCCTACAAGGTGGACGGACGACCTGGCTAAGTTTGCAGGGAGTCACTGGATGCAGGCCGCTTACAACAAGTCGATGTGGAGATCCTTGGGGGAGGCCTATATTCAGCAGTGGACTTCCTGTGGCTAAGATGATGATTATGATACTAGAATGCTAGTTGTCAGTAAGCCAGTAGTACTAGGACAGCATGGCGCGTATAGTTACCGGTTGTTCCTGCAGCGTGCCCCACTCGTCGTTGTCCCAGTCGTCCTCGCAGAGCGCGGCCAGCGTGGGCGCCGCGTGCACGCTGCTGCTGCAGCTGCCCGGGGACTTCACGCTCCCGCACGTGCCTGCACGCATACACATATATATAATTTATATATTTATTATTTATACGGCATTTAACAAGACTGTTACCGAAAAAGAAGCCTGGTGGTAGATTTTGTGACTTCAGAAACAAAGCAACTAAAAACTTTGAAAAATATAAATAATTAAATACATAATTATGTCGCCTTTCTTTGCGAAATATTTTGTTGCATTGTTTTTGTGGTCACCAAAAACACCATCCGGCTTCGTTTTTGGTAGCAGTCTTCATATAACTTTTATATAATATCTGATATATTTAATTGTGCGCTGAATGAATTCATAAGGATGGCAACACGGATATTATTTTATAAATAAAAGAAAAACTTGTCTTTAACAAAATTCAAATGATAGAATAACATTCTTATGGTTGTACCAACTTAATATACATGTTACCACAAATGGGGATCATTATTAATTTGACCATCTCATGCAATATTCTCATATTAATCTCATGGCGAATACCGTTTTAACTTATTTGGTTCAATCGTATAATTTACGTGTACAAATTACATTATGGTTCTCTCACTGGCACGTAAAAATTACATCAACAAAAGTTATTATGTAGTAAAATACTTTATTATTAAATAATAATTTGAATTGTAATTTCTATCATTCATCCTTTCATGTTGGTTTCATTTTGTGTTTGCTTGAATTACTGTATTGGCTGGCAACTTATAATGTAACCAGTGGTATTGCCAGGTTTTGCATAGATGCAAATATTTCACTCTTTTTGTAATAATTAACACTGGGTTTAAAAAGAAATGTTTTCCTTATTCATAAGTGTTATACTATAATTTCAGTATGTTACGTTACTTTAAGAATATGACTATGTTTTAATTTATAGAATTCTACAGAAAAAAATAAACTATTTTTCATAGAACTTTATCAAGAAAGCCCTATCATAAAATACCTGCATTAAATGATGCTTTGATTTCACAAATCAGTTATCAATATTTATCAGTGTTAATCTACCAATTAGTAAACTCCTAGATTATATTTCAGTAACGCCGCTATCTTTGCAGATTGCCATCGTGACGCTGTGATCATCAACACTTCAACAAACGCATCACTTTAATATAAGGTGTTTAAATATTATATTGCAGTTTTATTCAATTATCCTTCTCCGTTATTTAATCACAAATACATCCAACAAGATATTCTTGGATTCTTATATAACAGAAACTACTAGAGATGACTACTGGGCATATTAAGACTTAACATCCTATGTCTCACGATGGCGAGCGCAGTGGAATATCAAGCACTGCTTTGTATTTAAAGATGTTAGGTTTTGCTACTGAGCTGTCGTATCGCTTACGATCAGTAGCAAGCTATTGTGGTCTCATAATGCTCAGATATGGGACAGTTTTATAATCGGCTAATTAACTGTGTCTAAAAGCTACGCCATTTTGAAGTCAATATTTTAGGCGATAAAGATCTGTTGTGCCAAAGTATCTAAATTACATACGAACGTCTAGTAGAAGAAGAAAAATTGTTACCTCCACTGGAATCTATTTCTCCCCACGCCGCCATGTCCCAGTGCTCGGGGTCGTAGTCTGACGCGGACTCGCTGCGCTCTAGTGACGTCATCGATGTCACCGATGACGTCGTCGTCGACAAACTGCTCGATGATGGTTGCTCTGAATTTCAAAAATATGTGTTTGGTTTACTACTAAATTACCTATGCAGTAATGGGGTACTTGTTTTTGTTTGGTCATGGAAATTCATAGAAATGAACACTTGTAATCTTATAAAACTAGTTTATCGCCTTTGATACAACTAAACTGACTGCCTCGGTGGCGTAGTTGTACTAAGGTACGGTTACAAAGCTGAGGTCTCGGGTTCGAATCCCGGGTTGGGCAAAGTGATATTGGATTTTTCTATTCATTATCAGCCCAGAGTCAGGATTTGTGCCTGATATGGCGATAGGCTCGCCACCTATCACATTGTGGGACGGAACATACAAGGCGAAATGTGGGTGTCCTGGCACCTCTGCCTACCCCTTCTGGGAAAAAGGCGTGAGTTTATGTATGTATGTATGTATGTATGATACAACTAAAATGTATAAAAAAAAAATGAAATCACCAATACCAACACGCATAAAAGAGCTTCATCCATTTCGAGCTGTTAGAGAAATTATATAATATGTGTTTATTAGTCAGTATGCTGAGGTAGGTATTGCTTGGGACCCAGCTCGGCCACAATATCCGCGTTTGCACCGGGCTGGATAATGTGTGTTATTAGTCAGTATGCTGGCGTGGGTATTGTTAGGGACCCAGCTCGGCCACAATATCGGCGTTTGTACCGGGCTGGAAGGCCAGAGACACTGACACACCCCTTTCAGCCTCCCCCGGGGTATCTAAAGGGGAGCTTAATAGGTTTTGCTCTTGAACAAAAAAAACGTTAATATACAGGGTGCGTTTTTAAAGTGGGCGTGGATGGCCAAATCTGAAACTATGAGGAATAGCAAAAAATGCTAAAACGACTTACGAGCCTGATTATGATGAAAACTAAAACTGCATACTTAGATTACTGATTAATCCAATACATATACAGCATGTCCTTTTTTTACAAAATAATTGTGTTCGATTCCTAGCTAGGCATATTGATTTATCAAAATTCTAAGTACCTATGCAGTTTTAGTTTTCATCAAAATCGGGTTCGTAAATCTTTTTTTCGCTATTCCTCATAGTTTCGGATTTGGCCAACCTCGCTCACTTGAAAAACTCATTTGTGTAAAGCTTCGCCATCCCTGACCTACGGGTTTTGTCCACTCACCGAGTGATCCCGGCTTGGAGAGCGCCGACTTGTTGGGATGCTGCACGCGCGCGGTGTCGGAGTGCGAGCGGTAGAACTTGGCCGTGACCGCCGTCACCGCCCAGCCCGCCCACGTCGCCGCCGCGTTGCTCAGAGACGGAGTCGCAGTATTCACGTCCGCTTCTGTACCACAATAATATTAATTTGTAAAATAGTCTTTGATTTTTTTGTAGGTATATAATTCTGTAGCGAAAGTAAAGAGTAAGACAAAGATAAAATAATAATACAGCAATGTCCAATTTAAAAAAATATAATTATATACTAACATGACAAAATAAAGCATCTACATGCGATTATTTTTATGTATTTATTGATAATTGAGCCTGAAACGCGATTAATAAACTTCATAATAATATTGCAGTAGTCCATTATCCGAACAATAAGTGACGGATAATATAACAATAACTACAGATCATACAACATATTTACGCAAACGAATATATACATACACACCATATATTAAACCTATACTATCATATATGCATATTTAGAATTTCGATATTATTAAAATATTAGAATTTTATCCTGCTCGAAGGACCAAAGCTATTTTATTAAGAAAATATAAAACAGGCATTACAATCCACTTACCCATCCCTTCTTTTAAGCTTGGATCTTCTGACACTTTCTCTAATTTTCCTAGGAAGCCCCTGATAGTTCTGAATGCAGCGTCGCGAACCTGTGCACATAAATTTACATTCAAATTGGAAAAATATTTATTAGCTTTGTGATCCATTTTTCCTTGACTCATTACTCTAATTCATGAGTCATCAAACAAGCCCCCCATTTTTGTCTTAGTAATTCTTATTAATATTATAATTAAAAGAAATCAATTGTATATCCACCAAGTTATCTCTGATCAAAAACCACAAACACAAAATAAATGTTTAGGGCTATTGAATTCAACTCAAAATCGTTTGAGAAGAAGGACAATAACTGAATTTACTTTCGGTCAATACCAGAATTTATAGCAACCTGTTGTTAAATAATTAGTTAAATTTTCGCTTATATAGGGTAGGTGTGCTACCAACATTACGATCAGGAAAATATCTACGTTTTTGAAGACACAAATGTATGATAGCGCTCCCTCTATATTATAAATACTCTACCATAATCTCTCTTTCATCATCTTCAAGTAAACCGTTGATCCGTTACTTTTTGATTAACGTAATTGCCGAGTAAAAGTGCCAAGTATCTGTTGATTTCACAGGTGAAAACAAAGTACGTGCTGATAAGTGAATGACATAATACATTGAACGAATCATTCGTTCAATATTACGTCAAATATGTATCGGAAATAAAACCATGGGGTTAATTATTTTGAACCAGACCGATTCGTGTATTCGTTTATTAATTAATTATTGCTATCACGACACGTCATAATTAAGGGATTAATTATTTATCCGAATACCTGCGACAACTTGTTACTTTTATAGTAAACACGCGTACGTAAATGTTTCACTGCCGACTGCTGGATGTTGAATGCCTTGCCTACAATCCGGAGGCGCTTTATATTGCAAACTGTCATACCCCCACTCTTACTCTGACTGTGGGTAGTGAAATAGAATCACAACCGGGTGTTCTTTAATAAAATGACTTCTATAATTACTCGTAGTTTGTTAAAGGCTTGTTTACCATTGTTTTACAATACTTTTGTTTAACATTTTGACTTTAAATAAAATCGCCCCCGGCCTGCCTCTATTTGAAGTGTCAATGGATATTATTTAAAAAAATAGGGTGTTGACATTTAACCTTATTTTACCATTGAGATAATATACTAGAGGGGACACTGCAAACAAAATGTTTGTAACAAAATGAAGGGTACATTTTATTCCTGTCCCTGTCACGCCTATGAAGTAACATAATCTTCACTCTAGCTTCGAGTTTCGAGTGTGCACGCACAATACGCAGAGATTTTGTTCCCGATGTCCGCTCTAGTATAATACCTCAATGTTTTAATCATTACGTAAAAACACCAATTGACAGACAATGCGGCCAGTAAGGTAGTGATTAGTGTAATCATACGATTAATATTAGTTGAATGTTGAAATTGATATGTGATATTGCAGGTCACTTTAATTGATGACTAGCATACTTGTCGCTTCACTTGAGCGTTCTGAGGCCCTAAGGGTAAACAAATTGATCATCTCATACCTGTTTCTCAGTTCAGCAGGAGGGGGCATACTTGAGGGTTGTAACCGAACTCCTAAGGTATTGATCACCTCATACCTGTTTCTCCGGGTCAGCAGTGAGGGGGCAGAGTGCCGGTAGCACCCTGTTGGCCACCTCAGCCAGCAGGAAGTACTGCTGCGTGGCTGCCAGCGCCAGCACGCCGGCCTGCCGCGCGGGCGGGAACGCGTCGCGGGTGGCGCGCACGAACGCTGATACTAGGACCTTCTGACGTATCTGCGGGTGCAGGTGCTGAGCTATCTTGCCCAGGCACACTGTTGTGTTCGTTCTGGAATGAAGTGGGTTTGTTTAAGGTATTTATGCAGGGTATATAGATTGAGGTCGAAAACGAAGACACGTGGTGGTTATAGCGGCTTCAGAAACAATGCAATTTAAAAAATGGACAAATAAAGTGACGGACATTTTTGTTTGGGTGGTAAATACATAGTTTCCATAAACATCCTTTTATTTTTAAAGACGCTATGGTACGCGAAAGTTTTAATTATATTTAGCGAAAACTATGAATTTACTACATATACTCGTATGTAGGTACATGAAAATATTTAAACAGTTTCAAAAAAAATAAGTTGCTTTTCATTGAGAATTTTTAGTTGCATTGTATTTGCAGTCACTAAAACTATTATATGCTACTGTTTATGAGTGATCGTATGGCTTAGCATCAGGCGAACGGCATGCTCGTCTCGCTATTCAGTGAAAAAACCCTATTTTTTGTTCGTTGGTTGTTCCTTCGTTTTCTGTCGGAGTCTGGATTATCCCTGTATATATTAATTTAGAATACAAAGTAAAAATAAATGTAAATAAAGTTAAATAATTTCAAGCCACAATTTCATGCACTAATAAAGTTGGTTCACGGTCGACGCAGACGTTCCCAATTAGTTAAATTGGTTATTAATCTGGCGCCATTGTGGGGTCGTTGACTGCAAATTGGGACAACAATGTGTGTCGCGGGAGAGAGCGGAAGTTCATTATTTCATCATACGATATCATACGCATTATCAATTTTAAAATTCTTCAAAAGTTTATAACAACATTTTATTTTTATGTGTAAATGTTATTTATTAATCAAATATCCTCGGCCGGCTTGGGCCTTGGCTATCCGACTTAATTTTGCAGGGCCATATCGGGTTATCGAATTAGTCAGCTTTACAGGGTGCAGAAAAAAGTGAGGACAAGTGGCTGAGATTTTATGGAGGCTAACCCTCATTAATTGATTAAAAATGATCTCTTAGTTTTTTTTTTAAATATGTTGTATTGGCGTATGGAATTCAAGAGCCGCAGCTTCACATCCAAAAGCATGTGGCTCGTGAGCCGCAGTTAGCCGACCCCTAGTCTATAGACATGTCGGATTACAGGGCTTTACTATACTTAAATCTCAATAGAAATATCGATTACTAGCTGTCGGGCCCGGCTTCGCCCGGGTGCAGATAGTTTTTGAGTCCAATCCACATCAAGAACATATTATTTCGCGTGTCTACTAACTATATTTCCCGCGTGCCGTCGACTATATTTCCCTTCCGTAGGAGAGGACATCCCGTGCCAACAATTTGAATTTGAAAGAGTAGAAAATATGTATATTTGGTTTCCTGACTCATCCCACGGGAACACTACATTTTTCGGGATAAAAAGTAGCCTATGTGTTAATCCAGGGTGTCAGCTATCACTATACCAAATTTCATCAAAATCTGTTGAGCCGTTTTTTCATGAAAGAGTAACAAACATCCATACATACATACAAACTTTCACCTTTATAATATTAGTAAGGATTAAGGAGGCCTGTGCCCTATAGTGGGACGTCTATTATTATTATATAACTCATTTACTATATATTTTCTTTTACACCTTAGACTGCCCTTTCTATTTCCTGTTAGTATATCCATCCCATGGTTGCCTGTAAGAGATTACCTAGTGTGATAAGGCCGCCACTTGTACTATTATTCTTATTGTATAACATCTTCATAGTATTTCTGTACAGTGCAAAAAAGAATTAAATAAATAAATACATATTTTCAATAATCAAGCAATGTCTCCACTCAAACGATAAGCGGAATGTTGTCACTACGGATGTATTGTTTTTTTATAAGAACATTAAAATCACAAATAAATTATAACGTCATTCGAGGTTTTAGGTTATTCCCCTTTCGAGAGGAGAAATGGGATTCTATCGATTTTTAAGTATATAAAACGAATTATCTAGTACAGTTAATCACGCATACGAAGTTGCCGGCAAAAGCTACTAAGACCATAAATCTGGTTTATCTCTAATCGTCTTATTTATAAGTAATCACAGCCTTTATATTACTTTATATTCTGATGACTTGTAGGGGTCATGGATTATTTCTACTGCTTAGTTTTATAAAATTATACTTATAAGTCACTCACCTGATACCACCCTGGTCGTCTTTAGACTGCAACCTGGCGAAATGCTTCAATACCTCCACATTGAGATTGTTGTAGTTGAGTTTCGAAGCTAGATGGATTATCGACTTGACCGTCTGCTCACGTATTATCGGGTTTGTGTCTAGGAACCCGTGGACTACTTGAGGGAATATTTGGTCGTTTACCTGAAAAATAATTCATCATCTTCATCATCATCATCATCAGCCTATTCGCGTCCACTGCTGGACATAGGCCTCTCCTATGGCACGTCACTGGGCTCGATCTTTAGCCCATTGTCTCCAAACACTATCTACGTCTTTCGGATATCGTCTCTCCAACTCGTTTTAATTTACAAATGTGGCTCTAAAATTATTTTAATTAGTAGAAAGGGATTTATGCTCTAGTTATCGAAAAATTATATTGCATAATAACAGTTTTTCGCGTGGCATCGTATCCAGATTTACTGGTATTATACTAAGTCTATGGTTTCCTTAACTTTCGTGTGTAGCATGCAAAGCATACGTTAACATGTATTCCTTATGTTAGCTGGTGTTTGCATGTTCATATCTATCCCGACGCTGGATATTTTATATGTGATGAAGGACTCGCATTGTAAGCCATAATATTTCTTCATCAGTATTCTGTAATATATTAGCTATTATTTTTTTATAACATAATTTCGGCAACCGAGCAAATAATTCACCTGATGGTAAGTGATCACTACCGCCCATAAACATCCATAACGCTTGGATCATAGAAGTGTTGGCTGTCCAGCAAATCAGGAAAAAGGCCCTACTTTAAGGAAAACGGAAAGGCAGAGGTATAGGGCTTCCGGCAGTCTCATTCACCGAACGAAACGCGACAGCAAAGTTGCTTTACGTCAATCTACTGAGAGAAAATTTTTAAAAGTGTGAGTCACTACTTACGGTGTTATTTTGCAGATGTACAATAAATTGGTCGAGTTGCTGCAGAAGGCGTGAACGCGTAGTTCTGTCGTTGGATGCGAAAAGTTTCACCACACACGGCACTATCTGCTTCTGATACTCCTCTTCACTTAATAACTTACCTAACTGTGAACAACACATTAATGCATTAGAAAATATACAAAATATACAAAATATATTGTGTGTATTAGACGGACGACCTGGCTAGAGTTGCAGGAAGTCGCTGGATGCAGGTCGCTTCCAACAAGTCGATGAGGAGATTTTTGGGGGAGGCCTATGTTGAGCAGTGGACTTCCTGTGGCTGAAATAATGATGATGATGATTGATAGTCAATCACCACGCACTAAAACGTTGAAGGAAAACACCGTGAAGAAAACTGCATGCCATAGTGATTTGTATGACTTTCTTTACAGTCAAGCCGCACTAGGTCAGCGTGGTGGACTATATGACCTAACCACTCTCAATCGTACTCTCGATTGTAGAGGAGGCCCGTGCTCTATAGTGGGACGTATATGAGATGATAAAGATATAAAATATATTAAAATGTTTTAGACCTTAATTAGGAATATTTAGAAATGTATGTGGGTCATACGAGTATTAACGATTGCGGAGATTGGAGTAAATCTCTCGCTCGGGAACCAAACTTCGTCTTACTATAGCAATTGAAATAAATTGATTCGACCTAAATATTTATCAAAAACGGACGATTAATTATACAGCTTTTTGTAGCGCAGGTCATAAGTTGACTGTAAAACGAACGACTGTTGATTCGATATTCGCAAACAAGTTTATAGGTATAGAATAAATACATTATTTGAACCTAGAAATACCTAGCTTTATTCCCATAATATTTTACCGATACCTTAGGCCCAAATGCGCAAACTAACATTGCCAAAACATCAACTTTGAAAATGTCAATCCCATACATTAACCATGTCAAATAGGTCTTAAACATATGGCTTTGACATAGTTAAAGTTATAGGCAAAATTAGTTTGTGCAACTGAGCCTTACACTGCTATAATAATAAAATGGGAATAATAACAATTAAATCAACCACGAACGTACCTTAAACATAGGTGCGAGTACAGCAGATCCGGCATCTCCATAATGAAAAGCCGTGAGCAACTGCGGCAGTATCTTGTGCACGCACACCGCCTCGGGGAAGTTGTCCAAGAATGAGCTGAGTGTTGAGAAGAACTTGCCCTTCTCCGCCTTGTCCTTTATCTGGATCTCTTCCAGGAACAACATCGTGTCTATCAGATCGTTCTTGAAGTAACCGCCCATTTTGCGACATCTGTGTCAATATAATATGCATGTATATTCGAGAAGTATTGTAATTAGAAAATTTTTATTAAATATATACGTAATTAAGAATATTTTTTAATTTCCTAAGGTTGTTTAAATTTTATTACAAATTATTCAAAAATTACTGAGAACAGTGTATCATTATTTTATCAATGTTGAAGAACTTGGCTTATTATTTCACATAAGAAAACTGCTAGACTAAGAAAATAGACAGTATTGAGGCATTACATTTTGCATATATGTACATATAATAATGTTTAAAACTATACAGAGTGCAGTGAGCTATAGGTTTCGACATAAACACATAAACTATTTGATAACAAAGTTAAGAATAACTTTATCTTAAGATATTGAGGTTAAAAATAAAGATGGTTAATATACCTTGTAATAATATCAGCAGGGTTGGGTCTAGAGGCGGGATTAGCGCTGACTAGTTCACAGTACAGTGTGCACAGCTGCTTTGGTATATTGTCAACTGTTTTTAGTGCTGGCTGGTTCTTCAAAGGGCCGTTGAAAGCTTCCCAAATGAGGCAGCCAAGGCCCCACATATCTGAGGAACTGTTGAAAATATAAGCCCATTATTTTTTAACCCAATTAGAACAAGTTAGATTTTTTACAGTTGTTTTGCCTACATCAATTTCATAATGAACATTTAAAAAATAATCATGAACAAAATTCACCAACAGTAATGGAGCTACTAAACAATATTTTAAATTATGAGGCCATATTATGATAGTATTGGTCAATCTAGAATGTATTGAATTGTACCCTAAACCTGATTTTATTGGCAGTTGAGGAGTAGTGTGGGCAAATGGCAACTTTTATATTTCAATTATTCTTTTTGATCATATAATTCAAGCTATGAATAAGTAGAGGGAATATAAAAAATAGTCATTATTACCATAATATTACATATAAATATTATGTATTTGTTATTAAGACTAAATTGTTACTAAACATGCACTTGTATGTCATATTTTAGTACAGTAAAAGCTCCTTATTCGCGCTTCCTTCATTCGCGTTTTCACTATTCGCGGATTAAAAAATTGTGACCCAATTCCTATATTCGCGGCTAGGAATTTCTTTATTCGCGGATCTAATCGGTACATATTACATGCATATTAGTAAAAATTCCAATATGTATCCAACCAAAAATCCTTTGTAAACGGGCCGATAAATGGACGAATAAAAAAGTAAAATAGACCTTTTATTACAACAATCTATGGAAATTCAAACTTTGGCTGCTAAAATAGCTGAAATTGCGAATGGAATAGGACGAGATGGGTTCGAACAGATAGAATCAAGTGACATTCAAGAATTGCTTGAATCGCAAGATGAAGATTTGACTGAAACCGACTTGGAGGAAATGTTAAATGCACAGCCCATTGAAGAAGAGGCTTCAACAAACACTGGAAATGTGACATTTAATCTGAATAATCTTAGAGAAGGTTTAAGAATGGCAAATGAGCTTTGAGATTTCTTTATGAAAATTGATCCGTCTATAGAACGAGGTCTTATTTTTAAGAAGCAAATTGTTAATACCACTGCTGAATATCAGTTTGAACTGAAAGAGCTTTTAAAAACTGCCACACAAGAAAAAAATACAAAATTCTGTAAACCGTTGCCTATGCCTGAAGATAATAATCAATAAGTATGGTCAAAAACTTCAATTAAATTGTTTTTTTTTATGTTTTTTTTTTATTGTCACCAAGGAACGTATCCCCTATAATCCCATACAAAATACCATTCCATATTCACGGTTTCTGTATTCGCGGCATATTTACGGAACCTATACCCCGCGAATAAAGAGCTTTTACTGTATATGATTATGATAATGGACTTCTTAGTAATGTTATGACTATCAAAATCGTGACATGAAGCATGAATCACAAAGATAAGTCTAACAAAGTCATGATAATAAGGAATTCCAAGTTATTATTTCATGATATTTTTTATGGTAATAAGTAGTTTTATAGTTTAAATACCAAACACTTCAATAAATAAAGTGGTAATTTACTTTGAAAGTTTACATAAAGAAATCTACATAATAATAGAAGTGATGCCATTTATTATTTTATATTGTGGATGTTTATAACTGTGTAATATTTTTTTTTATTGCAATGAATGGCGAGACGAGCAAGCCGTTCGCCTGATGGTAAGCGATACAACTGCTCATAAGCAGTGGAATGTTGCTACATTCCACTGCGCTCGCCATCCTGAGACATAAGATGTTAAGTCTCAATATGTCCAGTAGTTACTCTGGCTACAATGTCCTTCAATCCGAAACACAACAGTGCATTTATGCAGTGTTGTTTCACGGTAGAAATAGACATTGTGGTGGTACCTACCCAGATGGCCTCTCACATATGAGAGACCTACCACCAGGATATAATTATGTATAGAGAGTGTTCAAATTTTACCACATCTTTTATCATAAAAATGAATGTATTAATTACATAAATAAAAAGGTAATTAATGTTTGTATTTTACTGTTTTCAGCTGTCACAAGCAAGTTTTAAATTTTCCAAACATGTAATATGGTAAAATGGTATTTTTGTTTATCAAAACTTTACTTACCATTTTGTTACAGTTTTAAGTTTAGCAGGATCTTTTTTCTCTGGCGGATCATAGATTTCAAGTGATGGTAATATTTTAAGTGGTATAGGATTTGAAGTGTCTTGTGTCTGGTTAGTTAAAAATTCAAATCCACCTAGTTTCCATTCACCGGCTTGTGTGACAAATACTGAGTATAGACAAACATTGTTATGTCTCATGTTACCATCATTGGTTAAAAATGATAATGCTCTCTGAAAGAAAAAATAAATATATCAAATGTGTTTTAAAAACAAGTTTCAGTTATGTTCATGTTAAACGGATTACGACATAATATGTGGGTGTTTTATATAGTTTGTTTTTTTTTAAATGTATTTTTCTAGTTGGAAAGTAACATAGGTATATAGTCAAATCTATCTAAAATTTATGGGTTAGCTTCTTGGTTATCTTATCTTTGTTAATATACATGTGAGTTTATGAAAAATCAAAAGGTATGCTTTTAAACATAATGAATAACCTTTAAACTTAATAAAATTCACTTGTACATCTTTAATTAAACTATATGTATATGATACTATGGGCCCTACTATATAAATCCGAAACGAAGTTCGAAACTTCGTGACGTTTTTCGTTTCGAAACCTACTCTATAACACGAAGTTCGAATCTTCGGATCGAAGAAAGAATTATTCCAATTTATCGGCAATACGAACATTTGCAGAGTAGGTACATACGTATCGTCACAAACTTCGTTCGTCCGAAGTTTCAAACTTCGTTTCGGATGAATATTGTAAATAAAAATGTAAATGTTCGGATTGCCGATATATGCGAATCATTCATTCTTCGATCCGAAGTTTCGAATTTCGTGTTACAGAGTAGGTTTCGAAACGAAAAACGTCACGAAGATTCGAACTTCGGATTTATATAGTAGGGCCCTATGTTAGTATAGAAGTCTTCTTCTGAGCTATGTATAGGGCTACACTTACTATTTCCACTACGTCCATTATTAATTCATGTTCTTGATAATTCATATCTATAATTAATTAGATTAAATAAAGAAAGATTTTTAGTTAGTAGCTTGTTATTCCATATGTATTGCATCATATATATTTCATCGTGAGAGAACTTTTTGTCAGGTTCTTCTATAATGAATTCAAGTTTTAATAAAATATACATAACAGAAGTTTATATTATTTTGATATTCTGTGTTTTTCAATGTCCTATCAAGTAAGTTTATTTGTTAGTATACAAATAGATGTATTGAAGTCTGGCTGTTTGTTGTGTGAGGTGTTATTTGACACTAGATATAATCTTACTATATGTAGGGGTTTTTATAATTTTATACCAAATTCAGCTACCTAATGCTGGTTAATTTATTTCTTATGAGTATGTTTCAACTAATTTTTTTTATTGTAAAAAAAATAATTCAAAAATGGATTCTTACAGTGATTTGGAATATTCCCCATGCTAGAAACAAGTCTTTTTGTTGTCCTTCGAGTTTCGCTTCTTCTATGTGAGTGGATAAAGGCTGTACATACTCAGTAGCTACATATAAAAATTTTTCAGTTTCACAGCTATCTAAATAATGTAAAAGGCTAGGATGTCTCATAGTCTTAAGTTTTTTCAGGGAGGCCTTCGCTATGTCGAAAAGAGTCTCCGAACTCTTTTGGACGTCAAATAAAAATATTGACACTTCATCTTGTGTTCCTCGTTTTTTGCCTTTGTGTAGCGTCCATACACTTCTATCTTCTAGTCCTGGCACAGGATCCCCCACTTCGTAGGGAAAATCCTTTGTAGGATCCCGTGAGAAAAACGACCACATAATGCACTTCACTCAATAATTTATTTACAACTTGCACACATAATCCGTTATAAAACGCACTCCCACTACGGTATAAAATATCATGCTATAGGAAATATTTACTTAAAACCTGAAATTATCATGTTAACAAGGTTTATGCGTTGAATTTATACAAAATAATAAGAAATAGGCTTTTTATACACAGATTGGTGACAAGACAACATTTGACAGATAAAATTAATGAATGAGTCAATCACAGAGTCATTGAACTAGTTGACAGCTGACAACACGTAGGAATGAATGAGCAAAGACCGAATGAAAAAATAAACTGTCGCGATTCGAAAAACTATTACCTTAAAGTCGATTTCTTACGTTCCATATTCACATACATACTGTTTTTAAGCATATTAATTGTCAAATTATTGTTTTTCTTTTATCATAAATTAGGTTAGAAAATACTGTCACTAGCCGTATTTTTACTTTTAATATAATTTTGTATAAAAAATTTGATTGTTACACAAATAGGAAGATATCCAATCAAGCGCAACCATGTCTAAGTCAGTTGCTCGGTTGAAATCTATGAAAAAAGTGGCGGATAAAATTGACCACTCTTCTAAGTTGAGAACTAATATTCCTGCTGGAATGGCTGCTGCTGGTCCACCTTTGGGTCCAATGCTTGGCCAGGTAACCAAAACAAGTGCTTCACTATTTTATTACAAGACCGATTAAGCAACCTAGAAAATTCTGTACATTTCAGCGCAACATTAATATTGCAGCATTCTGTAAGGATTTTAATGAGAAGACGGCTAACATAAAGCAAGGAGTCCCATTACCGACGCGAGTTAAAGTAAATTCCGATCGTTCTTACCAACTTACCATTCACCAACCTCCAGCGTCATATTTCTTGAAGCAGGCAGCTGGTGTTAGCCGAGGAGCTATGGAACCTGGTTTGTATATAAATCCTAACGCAATACAATTTATCTAATAACATGAATTTATGATAAAGATGTTGGTAAGCAACAGAAACTGCTGTTATGATGTAAGTAGTCAGTATTAAATACATACATATTACATACCTTTTAATATGTGAACAAAACACATTGAAGATTTAGTTTTAACATAGGCTATATAATTAAGATAAACAATTAAATATTTGCCACTGTAAAGTCCAAAGAATAGAGCTGTTCTAATGAAATATTTTAATAATTACTTTTTTTTTAATATCTTCTCTGTTTACTGATTTTAATCCTGATAACATTTAATTTACAGTTAGAGAAACATGCGGAAAAATAACACTGAAACACTTGTATGAAATAGCAAAGATTAAACAACAGGACCCACCATTAGAATGGAAATCACTAGAAGAAATATGCAACATGCTGCTAGCAACTGCAAGAACATGTGGTATTGAAGTAGTTAAAGAACTGGATGCAAAGGTGAACTTCATTTCAAGTTTATCTTATTCTGATTAAGTAGAACAAAGAAGAATATTACTGTGACGCATTAAAAAAAAGATTGAAATAAAACTGGATAACAAGATATTTCTTAGTCTTAGCTTCTTTTATTATGTAGACTTCTTTCTTCAGTATATAGCAACACTTGTGCTTGTATCATATATAATATTATATATTAGTCATATCAGACCACTCGGATTTACATGATAGTTTAACACCCAAGAACATCATTTATAATTGATGGTTAGAGAGATAAAGACATTTTTTAAATAATTTAAATGTGAATACATTAACCTCAAACTCCTAATAAGTTATTAAAATTATTGGAATTAGCTATAAAACTAAGATTTTTATGCTTTTAAAATAACTTTAATATTAATAAAAAACTAATGTACTTGATTTTAAAATATGTTTCAGGAATATGGAGAATTCCTTCAGGAAAGGAAAAAGATTATAGAGGAACAGAAGAAAATGTTACAAGAAAAACGAGAAGCCAAAATGTTGAGGACAGCATAGTGCTTCATACAAATTAATATAGTCAAATTATTTATAGGATAGTTGTTGAATAATATAATGTTATCAATTTTATGTGTTTTACTGTCCATATAATAATGCAGGCTTTATTTAAACACACATTCAATATACCAGCAAACAGCATTAAACAAGCAATAACTAGCAGTTAATTTATAGTTTATTCTTCTATGTTATGTACTTGATAAATATATTGACAGCCTCCGTGGCGCAGGCGGTTAGACGCCGCCTGTGAAACGAGAGGCCGCGGGTTCGATCCCCGCACCAAGAGAAATGTTTGTGCGGCCCACAAATATTTCTCTCGGGTCTGGGTGTTTGTGAGACCGAAAAGTCTCTCGTAGTTCCTGATACCCACGACACAAGACTCGATCTTAGTGTGGGGTCAGGACTATGTATGTGACTGTTGGGCGTTATTTATTTATTTCTATGTTATAAAAATCCAAACGTAGGCAAGATTCTTAATTGGCCACCAAAAAAAAAACAAGAAAAAGTACATAAGATTCATTTAATAAATTCCATTCTAATATTTCATGCATAATACTTATCCCAGTGAGAAGTGTTATAGGTATTGCTGACGCACGGAGCAAGATGTCTACATTTACACGAGAAAATAAAATTAGGCTTGCGTCATCTCATTCGCTAAACCGTATCCCACCCTATATTCAAAACTATTACAAGCAAATATTTTGCTAGTATGTATTTTATACAGGTTACATCAAGACTGCTACCGAAAACGAAGCTGGGTGGTAGTTTTAGTGACTTCAGACACAATGCAACTAAATTTTGTGCAAAAAAATGTGACGAATTTGTTTTGTTATTTTTTTTCTATCGTCGTATTAGGATAGTAATTACATAGTTTTTTCTTAAATAATAGTGTACACCCTTTTATTTTTAAAGTCGCTATAGTATGCAAGACTTATTATTATCATTTTAGGAAAATCTATGGATTTACCACCTAAACTCGACGATATTTAAAAAATAATAAAAAAAAATTTGTCGCGTTTCTTAGCGAAATTTTTAGTTGCATTGTGTTTGTAGTCACTGAAACTACCACCCGGATTTGTTTTCGGTAGCACTCTTGATATACCCGGTATAGTATTTTTATTTAAAAAGGGATTAAGTGGGTTTGAAAATAAAACACTAGATTCTCTATCTAAATACCATTTATTTTGAGAAGTGTTGTCCCATTTGTTTTATCTATGTAGCATGAAGCAAGATTGATTTTCTAAGTTATTAATAACTATAAGAAATTATAATCACAAATATGAGATAGTTTAGGGTCAATGTTACCTGTCATTTCGTCACAGTCATAATTACCTTGCAGTTTGCAGTGGAGTTGCTTAATCAACAGCCATCGTCGATATAGAATTTCTTTGAAATAAATATAGGAATTATTTTTATCTAAATCTATACAACCATAGCCTTAACGAACTAACGCCTATATTAAATATCCCAGTAACTAACAACTATTCTATCCCAGTAATTTACATTAAATGAGATTTAAGCATACTATGGTAATCTCTTCTATTACGAGTACATTATCACATACAAGACAGTCTCATCGGAAGATGATATAAAGTACAAAAAAAATAACTTATGTTTTTGTACAAAAATATAAATAGAAACACTCTCCTTAGAGTAATTGAGTTAGAATTTACAGTACAAGCTTATTAATATACAAACTCGAGATTAGTAAACATTAAAAAATATAATAATAACATTTGACAACTGAGGTACCATTACAGGACTTTCAAGGTAACTTGTCGAAGTAACTACGTCACGCACATGAACCAATATTAACAAAACATAACATTATGTACATTTGTACTGCAAATAATAGTTTTGTACTTTCTAATACTGTTCATAAACTACAGGAGGATATGAATATGTCAAATAAAGTTATTCTGAATGCAAATTAAAGCTGAAGCACAAATCATCAGCAAACATTAGCTGTGTGCGAGCGTCTTAGCTTAGGTGAGTTTGGCAACACTTCTGGCAACTCTGTGACTTTGTCTATAGTAAAATCTGGCAAATCTGAAGTCTCTTCATCTTTCTGCAACGGGATCCACACCGTGCCTCCCAGCTCCGCTTCTTTGCCACCCTGGAAGAAAACAAACAATGGATATGTTGGTAACGCTTTACTTGTAGCATGTGAAATTCATTTGAAAGATTTCTTCTTTTGAAGCATTTCCATACCATATACAATTAGAGTAAGAAACAGCTATCGTGCGTATAAAGGCAATACGCACGATAAGTAATTGTCTGTGAAATTTCACATGTGAAATCTGCAAGTCATTTCATGAAAGTGCTACATTCATAGTATCGGTAAAAAAATTGTTAATTCTAATACTGATACTGGTGCGTGGTGGCCTGTTGGTAAACGGACTAGACGCGACTGCCCACATATTCACGGTGGTCGCGGGTTCGAGCACACCTCTGGCTTTTCGAAGCCATGTGTGTATGGTATGTAAGTCCGCCAACCCGCACTAGGCCAGCGTGGTGGACTATATGGCCTAACCACTCTCAATCGTATTCGCGATTGTAGAGTAGGCCCGTGCCCTGCAGTGGGACGTATATGGGCTGATACAGATACAGAATACTGATACTGCTTAAAATTCTTTATGCATTTTTTATGTTGGACTTCAAGTCAATTTCTCCAAGAACTCCGGGCCTGGAGGCCTGACCAAAACTATTTATTGAAATATTATAATTTTCCCTGTACAAAGAAGTAGGTTTTATCGAGGCATAAAAATCTTCGCACCGATACTACATTTCATATTAAATGGGCATTCTTCTTTATGTAATAATTTACAACCACGTGCATGATTTAAAGCAGTATTTGGCGTAATTTCTATTTTAGAAAGTAAACTCAACAGTACTTCATTTTTTATAACTGCCTACACCTTGAAGCGTCTCAAAAGATGCAACATTCAAGCGACCGCGAAACAAGGTCAGTGTGCGCATTCAACAAAAATAAACAAAACAATTAGTGCATTTCATATTTCACTGCCATCTTTTGATTTATAATCAAGAGACTAAGAGTCGTACATTTTGGTCTTTGTTCTTCAGTACAAGCTTTGAATCATATCTATCAGGATCTATTTACATTTCATCTAATAAGTATAATTTCTTTGTATTAACATAATATCTTCGTACCAAAGAATTTTTTTTTTTTTTTTTTTTTCAATCTTTATTTGGAAGGGGTTTAGTCACAGAGTGATTATGGCACCCCTATAAGTGCAAGACAACATAATTACAACATTATACACATTACAACATTATACAATCAAAACACATAAATTACAAGTTAAAAAAGTACAATTTTACCAGCACCTTGGCTTCCTCAGAAAGAGGGGTTGCCAAAATGCTGTTACACATTCCTATATTACAACTATCTAAAATTCTTGAGTAACGTCTTAACGCCTCATTCCGGACACATTCAGACAACACGTGATAGACATCTTCTACAGTATCACATTCCGGACAATTTGGTGTATTGGAAATTCCTATCAAGTACTTAAATTTATTTGTCGGAATATGCCCAGAGCGAAGCCTCATTAGAGATACTACATCTTTTCTTTTCATCTGCTGTCCTTCAAACCACGGGTAACGAGGAGGCAAACTTTGGATAGTTTTGTACCATATCCCTTTGGTACGTGAACGTTCGTCGAAGTATTCATGCCACATATGTTTGCAATTATTTTTAACTTCACCTAATATTTCACTGTGTATTTGTAAACAACTATAAGGAATACCGTCACTAATCGCTTGTTTCGCCGAACGGTCTGCGACCTCGTTACCGATAATACCAACATGAGACGGTATCCATTGAAAGATTACCTTCTTATTTAATGTGCGAAACTGACAAATGGAACTCAGGATATTATATGCTATCGGGATCCCTCGAATCCTCGAAGGTAACCGAGCTAAATGTAGAAGAGCGCTTTTGGAGTCAGATAAAATTACTATTTTTTTACTAGCCAAAGATGCACCGTATGATAACGCTTCAGATATCGCAATTAGTTCGCAATGCATTATGGAAATATCGGCACTAATTTTAAACTGAATACGAATATCTGCCTGTGGGTCGTAAAAAGCGACTCCACAACCGTCTTCATCCTTTGACCCATCTGTAAACAACTTACAAAAGAAATTATATTTTTTATCAAGGTAATCCATACAAGTTTTACGCAATCTAGCAACATTCATAGTTTTTTTGCAAATGTTTTGGCCATCAATCTTAGTTTCTATGATATCAGATAAATCAAAATAGCTTATCCAGTGGCTCAAAGAATATGTCGGTAGAATCGCTTGAGACTGAATTGGGTGATTACAATATCTTCTGTGTATATCTACTAATAATGGTGGCTTTTTAGTCCTCCAGTAAGGAGATTGGCATAACTGATTTAGATCATTTACAACATTAACTGTATTATTATTATTATTAAATCTAGACTTGAGATAAAACTTAGAGGCCAGGTACCTTCTACGAATAGCCAGTGGTTGAAGGCACAACTCACTCTCCATAACGTGGATAGGAGTGCTTTTTATAAACCCACCTACGATTCTTATGGCCTGGTTTTGCACCTTATCTATTTTATACAAATGACTTTTTATACTATTATCATACAAATGACAACAGTAATCGAATCTACTTCAGATAATAGAAATATAAAGGCGTCTGAGATGTATTGGATGGATGCCCCATTTCGAGCTGGCAAGGATTTTAAAAACATTGAGAAATTTGAGTGTTTTTTCCCGTAATTCATTTATATGTCGCCCCCATTTTAACCTTCTATCTAACCATACTCCGAGGTACTTAACGCTTTCTACTTGTTGGATAACATGATCATCGCTATTAATTATTATGTTATGTCTATTATTGTCCCTAGGATTACCTCTGGTAAATACACAAATTTTAGTTTTATTGTAAGCGATATCCAAACCCATTCCTCCTATCATGTTTTGAAAGGAACATAAAGCCTCTCGAATCATATTTCTGGCCTCAACGAAATTTCTGTTACTTGTATAAATTACGAAATCATCCGCGTATTGGGAAATAAAAACGTTTCTGATGTTCTTACATATATCTATCGTAGCAATATTAAATAACAGAGGGGAGAGTGGATCTCCTTGTGGAATGCCCATCCCCGTAGTTCGTGTCATAATCCGTCCATCACCTAACTCTATTGATAATTGTCGACAATTCAGAAATGCCCATAAGTATTTACAGATCAACGATCCCGCCCCATGATGTTCTAGAGTGCTAAGTAGACTTGTTATACTGACTTTGTTGTATGCGCTATCGATATCAATAAAACATGCCATAGTCGGTAATCCTTTTGTATAACTGCTTTGGATTCGCGACACTAGTCTTACTAAATTATCCACGCAAGATTGTGACCTCCTGAAACCTACCATCTCGTCCGAAAACTTAACGTTCTTCTCAAAATACCATTCTAGTCGGCGGTTAATGATAGTATGTAAAATTTTACAAAGGCATGATAGCAACGCAATAGGTCTATAGCTTGATGGTGCTCCGTTGTTAGCGCCAGATTTTGGTATAGGAACTACTTTAATATATCTCCATTGACTTGGTACAAAACTTGATACTAAAATTCTATTGTATAGTTGTACTAAAATATTTTTTGCGCTGTCAGGTAAGTTTCTAACCATCGAGTAAGATATATTATCAATCCCTGGAGCGGAATCAGATTGTCTTATAGCATTTATAAGTTCGTGTGTCGACACTGGCAATGATAGATGCGAATTAGCTGTAGTAAACACGGGAGTTGTTGGAGCAACATAATCAGGAGCCAGACTACAAAGTAATGTCTCTGCTTGTTCACGCGAAAGATACTCAATCGTCGATTTATATCCCTTAAGCCACTTCATCTTGGACCACATTTCCCTAGAAGATGTTACGTTATCAATGCTGTCACAGAAACTTTGCCATGATTCGCGTTTTGCAATGCGAATAATTTTCTGAGCAATGCTAATTTTATTACGTAATGTCTCTAAATTATTTGGAGTAGGATTCCTTCTGAATTCGGCAAGAGCTTTGCGTCGATAGGCTACCGCCTTCGATATTTCTTGACTCCAGTAAGGTTTTGGAGTAAATTTATGTTGATTTAAGGGATTTTCACACATTTTAATTAAGGGAATAGATTTATCAGCCGCTTTATTTATAAGTTGAATAAAATCATCATACGCAGACTGTTGATCTTCTAAAAGTACAAAGCTCTTTGCCTCTTCTTCAATAAATGTTCTATATTTCGACCAATCAGCTTTCTTAATATTACGTTTTATTCTATAATTGTTTAATTTTTGGACATTAGTTTTAATCTTAATTATAAGATGGTCGCTTCCTAAATTCTCATTCAAAACACTCCATTGAAATTGTAAGGCAATATCAATAGAGGCTAAAGTCAAATCGGGAGAAGATCTTTGAACAACTCCGTTTACTAACTTAATCCTGGTATGCGACCCATCATTCAATAGAACAAAGTTATTTCCGATTAATGAGTCAAAAATTTGATCGCCCCTTGCATCTGTCTTCGTGGACCAATTCGAGTGGTGTCCATTTAAATCTCCAGAAATCAGTGTTTTTTTATTAGCTATGGTAAATATTTCGTCCCAGTCACTTTGAACGGTCCGAACTGTAGGTGGACAATATAATGAAATAATATTTTCTAAGTGTTTGCAATTCATGATCTTAACCTGAACTATTTCTATTCTTGTGTTTGACAACTGAACATAGCATTGTTGCGATTTTATAGATCTGTGGATCAGTATAGCCACACCTCCATACCCATCATCGCGATCAGATCTATACGTTTTGTATCCGTTTATTCGAAAGAAACTATTTGGTGCAAACCAGGTTTCACTAATTATAGCTATATGTATCCGTTCTTGGTTTAACAGGGCTTCAAACTCTATTTTCTTGGGTATCATACTTTGAGCATTCCATTGTAGAACACTTATTGGGATTGTGGAGTGGTTGTAATCCATAATTGTTTGATGAAGTTACAGAAAGGCCAGTCACTCATATACTGCAATACAAATGATACTAATCCCTCTAATATAATACTGAAACAACTTTTGAGCTTATCTTCCCATGAACTGTTGTTCGATTCACAAATCTTCGTTTTCAGCTTTTTTAGTAATATTTGCCATGAAATACTTTGCCCGATTTGGGATCTAAAATCTTGATTCGATGTTTCCTCACTTTTGTTATCATCTTCGTTTAAATCAGATATATATGCGTAAGTCTCATCTTTTTTTTCCTGTATAATTCTTCTTCTTTCTTTCCTTTTCGCTGTTATTGACTTTTTCTTTTGGTTTTCCTGATTTTCTTTAGTCACATGAGCAAATGTTGGCATTTTGCTAATTCCAGCTTCCGGTTCTATCAAAATACTGTCATCCCTAGCAGGAGTTGGACTTTTGCAACAGTCTAGCGGCAAATTCTGGGACATTTTCGATGGTGTCGGGGATGGTGGTACATACAATGTTAGGGCTCTCTTATAGGAACAATTAAATTCTGCCATCAAATCTCGTATCTTCTTTTCCTTTACATATAATGGACAAATTTTAGCCATTGCCATATGATTACCATGACAGTTGTTGCACTTGAAGACCATGGTTTCGCAGTTGGCATGACTGCGAGAACATTTTGGGCAAATTATTTTCGTTGATGGACACATTCTTAGAGTATGGCCATATCGCCAACAACGGGAACATTGGGTGACTGGAAAGGTGTAAGTGCTTACAATTACTCTGGTATCATAAATGTATACATGCTTTGGCAATGATGACCCTCTGAAACATATTCTCACAGACTCGCTCATCTCCCAGTGGCCATCAATAGTGTTTCTCCGCTTTAACCTTTTTACTTTTAAAATTTCAGTATCACTCAATAGTCCTTCCATAATTTCTTCCTCACTTAATTCTAAATCTACATCTTTAATGACACCATAAGATTGATTTATTTCCAACGTTTTTTGACATTTGTAACCATTCTCGTTAAATATCTTAGACTGTAATAATTTTTCAGCACCATCTTCGTTGGAAAATTGAATTAATACTTTGTACGCGTTAATATATTTAACTCGAATTACACCCTGTATATTTTCAGATTTTAACAATTTTGCCAGCCCAAATTGTTTTGGTAATTTATCTGTACATGTTATGCACACCTCGATGTTATCCTCCGGTATTCTCGTCATCTCACTTTCTGTTCTTGCTCGCCCAAATCTCTTTGCTTTACGTGCTACTGTAGTCCAAATTTCTTCCGAATTTTTCTCTCGACTTCTTTTATTAGGTCTCTCTCGATCCATGTCCGTTTTGTCTTTATTTTCAGTCATCTCACTCTCGCTGTATTCAGTGATCATATCATCGGTCTCCATACTAATCTCGGAATGCACTAAATGATCGTTCTCGTCACTATTCATTCCTAAGTAGGTAGGCGACGACAACATAACATTTTAAATAAACGCACGATCGAGCGAAGCGATAAGGAAAAACCCGTTCGATATTAAACAATAATATCGACGCGTCTCACGATAACAAGCGCCCGCGCGCGACTGTACCAAAGAATTCAAATTCAAATATTTTATTGATATATAAACAAGTTTACAGATAATGTATGTGTACGTTAATAACTGCATTAGTTCGGGAGAACTGTGTCGCACTCATTATCGCCCACCTCCAGGAGGGGAGACGATCGTATCCCAACTCTTACAGTGGCAAAATTATTCAAAACTTTAACTAAATAAACTACTA
Organism: Hyles euphorbiae; assembly: GCA_023078785.2. Lineage (NCBI taxonomy): Eukaryota > Metazoa > Arthropoda > Insecta > Lepidoptera > Sphingidae > Hyles > Hyles euphorbiae. The sequence continues at coordinate 6,896,300 of CM041053.1, forward strand.
CTAATATTATTTAAAACTGGACGGAAATGATTATCTTATTTTTTGCCTATTATTATTATTTTGTTTCTTGAATTTCCATTCGAAAAAAGAATATATTTCGCATATATAAAATGCGAGTCTAAGAGGTTCTGACCTTGATGTCTGTCTCCAGCTTGTCTCCCACCATGATGCAGTTGCGCGGCTCAACGTTGAGCAGCTTGCACGCCTCAAGGAATATGTGCTGGTCGGGCTTTTCCCAGGGCAGGTCCCCGGACACCAGCACGCAGTCGAAATATTTGCGCAGGTCGAGCCGTTCAATCTTCTGCCATTGGGCACGAGACGGCCCGTTCGTGATCAGACCGAGAAGGTAATCCTCCCTGTCCACATTCATTCACCAGCCTTTGGTTATTTAATGAGCTCATTTATGCTGAAACTCAGCACACTATACATACAGATTAAGCCAAATAGTCTTGCACGAGACTATAAATCCTCTTATTAGAATTAGCAAACGTACTGTCTTGGCAGTGCCGTGTGTAGAATTCCGAGTAAACAACTCAAAGTAATTTACAAATCATTAATTTTCAAACGAAAATATGGATGTCGTGCAAGAGAATTTACGACCTCTTATTATATTACATTTCATATACAATTTATATTGAAATACAAATTGCATTTGAACACAATATAAAACTCAGTAGCACCTTGCTGAAAAATTCTCGCATGAAAATAACCCTTATGATATAAAATGATGAACATTTTCAGCAGAGAGCTAATTGTTAATAATTATAATGAAACTATGGAGATATTTTAATGTTAACAAATTTTGATCACACACATAACAAAGCTTCACAAATTCGAAAATCGATAACATATCTCCATAGTTGTTAATTATTCAAGGTGTTGAGGTAATGGTATTACCTTCTCCGTGATGCACTCCCTCACATATTTAACAAATACAATTCAAACCTAAGTGTTGCGCACGCGGCGCCCCGAGTTTAGTCACTCGTTGAGCAACAACTGAACTGTTGAAAAACAAGTCATTTATTAGCAACATGCGCGCAAAGCCAGCCCCGTAATCGCGAAGGCAACTTGTCAATTATTGTTCGAGTATCATCGTATTTTCTAATACCTCCACAATATTCCGGTGCTGACTTTACATGATCATTTCGATATATCAGTATTGCTGTATCCATAGTATTATGTGGCATGCAACGTCCGATGATCCTTGTGAAAGAAAATAACACAATGGAACTGAACACTTTTCTAATGAAGTATGAATGCGATATCAATGAAATGGCGCGAGATGGGATGAAGTTGATATAAAACAATTCAGTGTACCACATAACACCATGCACAATTGTTTGCACAACAGCAGATACATTCTGTCAGTTACAATTTATACACCTAAAAATTTATTACACCTATAAAGAAGAAAATGTCCATTCCTGAAAAAGTCCTGTAGAAAAAAAGAATTTATCTGCTATTATGGTATTTCTTTGTTTTGTAAAATGCATTATTTTTTTTAAATAATTGTTCATTCATCGCGGCAATATGCATAAAATCAAAACCAAGAAATATACTCTTATGAATAAACATCATTAAATAGTTATATCATGGAGAAATATTTATAGATAAAATGGAGCAAATTGCGAAATATTTCTTCATAACATATTATCCTACGTATATGCAATTTGAACTTACCTCAATGTTTCCAACAGGTGTATGACTTCATTTGTTAGTGCCAAACATTGAAACCTTAATTTTACCCATTCGTCTGATACATTTTCTGGAACAAACAGATCATATGCAACGAGGCCCAGCAAATAAATACAATGTAGGTACTTTAAATTATCAGATTATTTTAGAAATAGAATTCATAAGTCATACAGACATAAGAGAAATCTTTAAGCTAATCCCTTTTTGTGACATGAATAATATGAACAATATGCATTACCCTACATGGTGACAAGCGGGGCATCAAGGTTACGTATGGGCATTGTATCATTTGTAAATATAGCATCATGTTTTTAAGTGAGAGAAAGGGCGTTTTCCAAGTCGATCTAATTCCATCCCATGCGTCATTTCCATTCACGTTTTGTTTTTTTACACGATTTATTTATCGTTCTGATCCAACAGCTGTTTTTATATCGTACACCCACGCTTTAAGTCCCTAGCAACCGTTTACATAACTGGATTATCGTTTCTTATTTGCATTTCTGAAAATGCAGGTTAAATGTTTCGAACGGTGTTCAACATTTATATTTATGCACAATGATTGTACGAAAGTAAAGCAATGTATACGCATTCTGGCCCGGCGCCAAATATACAGTTAAATTAATTCTTCGACTTTGTAATTGATGAGAAAAGGAAGAATAGGCGCGTGTATTTCCACGTCAACGAATGTAAAGCAATCTAACACTATCAACTGACTTCTGTGGTCCATAAAACATATTTTACTTTTTGTAAAAATAAAGCTTCTTGTAAATAATTGTGTAAATATATTAAATATTATACAAAATTAATTAAAAAAATATCGGTTCTATTTTATGAGAATGTAGATAATGTTCAAACAATATTCTATAGAATATTTATTAAGTCAAAGGGCTATTCAATTGTCTATGATTAAAAAATAATATAAAGCCGTGGTCTACTAAAATATATTAAATCTAGTTCATTACAGACGACATATATTCAATCTATTTAATTTTGTTTATACTTTTAAATGCATAATAGACGAGCGTGCACAAGACTCATTTTCGCTGGCACGTGTTCTTATATATTATGTTCATTTGAAGCATACTAACTGGCAATGTGTTTGTAATTTTTGGGCAAGCAGTTGCGCCATAAATGTGTCTGCCATTCATTCAAAGCGTAGGATTCGTCATCTGGCCGTGCTCTGAAGGCGCGTAGGAATGATACACCGCTTTCTGCAGCCAGTTCTTGCGGGATCCCATACTGTTGCTGCAGTATCTCCACCAACTGAAGGCATGAATCAAATAAACATAGAATCAGTATGTATCTTTATAAGATAAATTATACATAAATACATCCAAAAATCTAATATAAAACAGTCTTAATCTACTCCTAATCCACTATAACACACGTGTAATACTTTAGGTATAAAGATATATTTTTGTTTGTCACATAAAATTAAAACAGTTACTATTTACTGTGAGAAATTTAGTCACATAAAACAGATCCGATAACAACGTTTGTTGCACACCAAAAATATTTGTGTCGGTGAAGGAATTGAACTCGTGTTCTCTATATTCGCAATCGGATTCTTGCGCCAATGAGGCATAATACTAAGTGAAACCTGTGGTTTTGAATAAGAATCTGTTTTATGTATTTCAGAACAAACATATTGCAAGATATCTAAATATAATGAGCTAGTATGATATTCTACTTTATTAGAATTAGTATTAGTAAACTTCATACCTACTTATTTATACACTAGTAGAAATTTCGGAGTGCGCTGTACAACTCGTGCAAGTGACTCATATTTCAGAACAAGCTTCGTAATTGTTTTCTGTCTTGTAATAGAGTTTTGGCAACTAAGAAGTGATTGCTAATGTACATTTAAGGCATCAATTATGACGCCAATAAATGCAAGTGCTCGGTTTGTGTGCACCTGTGTAGCTGTGATGTATTGTGTCAAGAAAATGAGTGGTGTCCGCGTGCCATTTTGTATCATGTAGGAAATGTTCGTGATCCAGAAATAGAAGGGTTCAACGTTCTATGTGCGGTGTCGTTCACTAACCTGCCAAGTAAGCTTAGCTTGGCACAGCTTCCCGAATGAAAACTGATACTCCTATCAGCACATGTGAGATCGAATTGTAATAAAAACAACATGTTTGTTAAAATCGAGTTTATTGAGAATGAATTTAGTGTATCTGCATATTTCATGTATGGTGTAGGTAAAACAACAATACTATAAAACACCCGTAATGCTTATTTACAGCAATAAAAACAATGGTTATAAATTGCCGAAACAAATGAAAACTCCATACAGTGACAAACTCAAAGCGGCATTAAGTACTCTGTGATAATAAATGTGATACAAAACAAGTAGACATACCTACGTAATATTTAGAAAATTAAATAATTTTAAACTTAATCGCCAAATAATTTCTTGCCTAGCTCCATTAGCCGGTGGTTTCTGCACATTTTGAGTGCGCCGCCCTTCTTGAGCACTGGGATGACGGCTTCGTTCGAATCAACCAACCTGCAGAGGAAGTCCTCAAACGCAGACTTAACGTTAGGCGGGAGTGTGCCGACTTTAACTTTCACGAGCATCACAACAATGCCCTCTGCCCATCCACTCTCAATTGCAAACTCAGATATCCAGGGGACGATAGTAAGGACACCGCTCATAGTCTGCATTCCCAGAAACCACAAATCGGCGATTTCACTCCAGTTCTCTTTGTAGCTCATTGAGACAACTAAAGCATTTGGATCATTGGACTCATCAACATTGTATGCATCCCACAGGAATCTGATAGTAGATTGAATATATCTGCAGATAGAGAAGTCATTTTTCTTCACTTTACTGGCTTGTTGTTTGAGTAATAGCAAACCAAGGATAGCTAAATGTCCATGAAGAACGAGATTCTCAGGGATATCCTTCAGTTCTGGCAGATTGTTGAAGATAAACTTGAGTAGTGTGTTAAACAACATGCTGTTTTCAACTACTTTAGGTGCAAGTACTGTGAGGTTCATAAAGATGTTGCAAAGGCTGACCATAGCTGCTCTTGAGTCTTTCATATCTTCCAATAGTTTTGGGTCCAATTCTGGTTCAGGTTGAGTTCTGGCTTTACCTCGCTCAGATTTGGGGATAGGCGGTTTCTTGTAATGGACAATTGACCAGTAGAAGTTCATAGCTTCATAGAGAATGTCCTCTTGTTTCAAGTTAAGTACAATATCTCTAGCCCTGTCTTCTACAACTAAGTGGCAGAGGGCTGGCAACATAAGACGGAGTAAATCAATTTGTCCTATCAGAGGGGTGTCCATATCCATAGATTCTCCTTCAGATTTATTTTTTTCAGCTAATTTTCTGGCCCTATAAGCATGGAAGGAGTCGTTGGCAAGGGAGAACATGAAGGGAAGCAAAGCATAGATGTGTTCCCTCATAGCGGTGGTCTCTTGTGCAATCCAGGCAACCAAAACCCTGACCATAGCACAAACAAACACTTTTTCAGGGTCAGGCAACTTATCTCTGTTTTTATCATTGGACACTTTAGTCAGTATAGACACAACAGCATTAAATGCACCCTTAAGGCTGGTGTAGACTGATTGTTTCTCTTTCTGTTCCAAATCCAATTGGTCAGTTGCCATGTAATTAATAGAGAGTTCCAGGACAATGAAGCATGATGTGACTAGGTCTGCATTTCCAAAGGCTTGTTTGAAACTTCTATCTTCTAATTGCATCCTCACTTCAATAGCACAGAGTTGAAGCAGTAAAAGGAAGAATTTCTTTGGATTTTCATCATCATTCAGTGTCCATTCTACACCCAGAAGATCTACAACATTTGCAGCAAGCTTGAGCGCAGGGTCCCTTTGGTTCTTGCCAATTTTGCTTGTAAGTATGTCATGGAGGGCTCTGTAGATACTTTGGGGCCATGTTTCCTCCAATGCTCCAGGGAGAACAGCCTCTTTATTGCAGCTATATAATAGGGCACTCAGGATAGTTGCTAATTCAAATTTTCTTTCCGACTGGTCTGTGGCAAAATCTAAAGCTATTTTGTTTACTAATGCATGGAAAGGTTTTGGGTCACTACCCCAAGCAGCGGGGCCATATGTGCTTACAAGTTTCACAAGAATTTGTAGAGCCTCATCAGTCTGGAAGCTTTGGTGTGAGTAGATTTCTGACATTTTTGTAATGGCTCCGACTTCAATAAGTGCTTTCTGTCCAGCTGTATGTTCAGCTATACATTGTAGACATGTGTATGCTTCACTGATGATTATGAGGTTATCATCGTAGTCTTCGTTTTCAGAGGCCTGTACTATCTCCAGGAACACAGGAATATTTGCAAGCATCTCTGGATGGGTGGAGAGTTCAGGGTCGTTGCAGAAGTTGGTGAGGATGGACAAAGCGACTGACTTGTACACGGACGGCGGGCAGTCATCTTCAACGTTAGTGTTCGTCAGAAGTTTCTTCAGGAATTTGAAACCGATGGCTTCGAAAAGCGCCTTCTTCGCGGTGGAATTGCAATCCTTACTTTTCACGAGTTTAGTCACCAAAAAAAGCGTGGCGAACTTTTCGGTATCGCTTTTTGCATTCTTCAGCATAAGAATGCATTTCTTTATAGGCTCCGATATGTCACCCATTGTCACAAATCACTGGACGCGGTCACAAAGCGCAGTAGATAGCGCTCCACTGAGCGCACGGTGCCACAGTTGAATCGCTCGCACCGACTCGATCTACATCACGTTTATAATTAGCGTGAGTTCTCTTCCAAAATATCTAAATCAGGACGTCGAGCGTACCTACTCCTACTATGAAATGTCTATTTATAACACGTGCTGGAACGTGAATTCTGTGCGTTCGTGGTGCATGCAGCAACACCAGTCGAAACAACAACTATAAACAGCGTTTAGGAGATTCCAGCGAGTAACGACGCAGAAACACACCGAACAATATTCACGTAATGACAGCGCGCGCACTTCGCTCCATTCTCCATGACCGTGGCAATGTCACAACAATTTAGAGAAAATATGGTTTACACACCTTATTGCAGGCTTTCGTATCTCCTCTTCTTGTTTGTATCAAAGTGTTGTCTAAGTCGAAAAATATAGCGGAGACATCGCTATTTCCACTATAATATACACCATTTGCCATAATTTAAATACACTTGATATCAGACCTAACAACACGTAAAAAGTCCTTCTGTTATGACGTCATTATGACGTTCATCCGCTGCAACCATTGGTTGTGAAACGCAACATACGATTTGCTGCAAAATGTGCTAACTCGTTCACACAGACTATAGTTTATATTTCACATCTCTTTCTGGTAACAGTAAAAAAAACTACTAACGCCACCTAGTGGTGATTTGTAAACTGTTGAATGTTTCTGCATAAATAGTAATCTACGGTACATTTAGGGCAGAAGTGTTCAACTGTAACAACTAGATGGCAGCAATATAAGATTTATGAAATTTAATTAGTGCTTTTAATTAGTGTTTAAGAACTATGATTATAATTTTAAAATATATTATTAATTTAAATATTTTAATTGTAATTTTGTTTCATATAGGTATTTGTCAAGATCTTCTTCTTCTTCTTCTTTTAAAAGTTGTATGGGCTAAGTTGTATGTAATGTCGAAGTAGGGCATTTGTCAAGATAAATTCAAAGAAACAAAGAGAGTTCTTTGTCTCTTTCAATCTGGTAGTAGGTAACCAATACATTCAAGGATTCAAGGCTTGATTGTTATAAAAATATCATATGCATTTTACGTTTGTGAAAATCATAGCCTTCTAGGAATTTCCAACGTTAGTTCGTCTAGTAAGTAGTCATAAACCCAAATATTTGGCTATAATTTGTTACAGTGCTTACGTATTCGTTTTTATGGTCCATAAATAAAGCAGGTATAAATATCCTACATACGCAATAGCCTTATAATATGACAAAGCCAATATGAGTTACGACGAAGGGACGGGTCCTTCTTTGTGAAGTGAATTTTTTACCAACTTACTTTCTCAGGGAAATTATGATTGGGATATTATCCTTGTACTGTTCATACCATATATGTTGATGTTTACCTATTTACAGAACTTCTTTGCAAAACAAATCATAGCTATTGTTACCGGTTCAGCAAACAAAGAAGACACTTACTTTATGGTAGTTAATTACTGAGCCCATGAACATTTAAAATACTTGGTAAGCAGGTGCATTATTGAACTTTCAAAATGGGATGCGAAAGAAAAATAAAACAGATGGGACGAGGAAATGGTTATTAGGCTTTTCGTGATTTCTCCCACCAAACGAAATACGAAAGCAACGTTTTCGCATTACCTCGGTTTTCCGAAGACTATCGTCAAAGGTTGCGTCTTTACAGTGTAATATAACTACCATAAATTGTTATTTTAAATCAAAATAATCAAATTAAAATAATGCATTCGTAACTATAGGTGTTTTACAAGATTTAGGTCTTTGCATGTGACCCATACACCTCTCACAAAGATCTTCACATCGACTTGTGATCCTTGGGAAGGCCATCTATTCTTTGGGGAAGGCCTATATTCAGCAGTGGATCTGTGGCTGAGATGATGATGGTATTGATTTGAATTATATTATAAAAGTATACAATTAATCTTCCATTTGAATTCGATTGAAATTTGTGCTGAAAACAATATTGTCGTTGGAACATACCAAAAATATCTTCTATTTCCGGGAAATGTAGTTAAATAAAGAAACAGTATTATGGATGTACAGTGTTTTGCCGTAATGTTGACGCCTATGTTTATCCTTGCATAGATGTATTGCTAACACAATGCCCTCAGGATGAAAGCGGCTGTACATAAGGAATAACATAACCTGTCTTCCACTTTAGTTTGTATTTCAGAGATGATGTAACAGAATTGATTTCCTGCCTTTCTTCATAACTTCGGCCTTCATTTACAATGTTACTTGAAAGTTTTTGCTTTTGGTGTTTGTTCTATCTGCCGCTGTGAGGTCTTCGTGACATTTTTAGTGTCGGTTGAAGATTTATTCGATTCTTGACTTCACGACCTGCCTGATATTTAATCCTTTCAAAATTAAGTTTACATGGATGCCGTGGTATAATGCGTTTTAGTTGACTTTAGACATATATTTAAATAATTAATATTATCATCAACTCATCATTGTGAGCCACAATAATTCCACTGTTGAGTATGGCCTGTTCCAAGATTACCTCAATGAACTATTTGAAAAGGCTTATGCTGTTTTTTTTTTAATTCTGAAAGCCCACAGAACCTTAGAGTTCAGACGGTGATGACACCGTTGTTGCACTGCAACCAAAAAGTTTTCTAATTCTTTTCCTTACCGCACCGTTAAGCGGTGGAACGGTTTGTCATCACACATGTTTCCTCTTTCCTATAATCCTGGATTCTCTCGCCGTGGCGCGGTTGTAACTATTCTGCCTTCACATCTGCTACTGCCACTAAGATAAGTTAGGATCGATAGCGGCAACCGTTTTAATCACACTGAGCACTTAAGCGTGGGGGTCTCTGGAAAAGTCTAATGTTGTGTAATGTCTGTAACCTGCCAACAAATGATAATGCTAATTAGTATATTAATATTTTTATCACGTGATACTATACAATTCAGGTTAGTAGTATGAGCTCTTTTTTCGTGCCGAGGCAATTAATATCCAGTAAGTACTATGTATTTCTGATAGAACGCTGTTAATAAATTGCAAATTTATGTAGTAATACATTATAATTCGTTTTTAAAATTACCTGAATTATAGTTCGTGTTAAGTTACATTTCCAGATGTTGTCTCAGATCCAAAAGCTAGTGGCTGAAAAATCCTATCTTCACGGCTATCCGTGTGTCGTGCTTGTGTTATTTCACAATTATATATTTATTATATATTTATAACAGTTATATATTTATAACGGGATATTTATACGAAGTGCATAAAGTATTAAACGATATAGACGATTATTATTTCATTGGAGTGGTACAAGTGCTGCGGCAAGTTTGTGCAATCAGAGCGCGATAGGTAGTCTTCGCTTTATTTTACACGCCCGGGAGGGAAGCCTCTAGTTTTTCCTCGTTTTAGACTACACTGGCTTTGGCTTGGGAATTCGTTTGTATGGTACCGTCAAAGAACTTGTTTCATACCAATTTTAATTTTTTTCCATTATTTTGATTTCAACAATTGTTGGCGCTTTTATATCGTCAATTATATGCATTCCCACGTAGAGTAAGTAGATAGATAAATAGACATAGATCATTATCAGATGCTATTGATTTTGTATTTAGTCTGTCCAAGCCACACTTCTAATTACGGAATGATTATTATTACATCTCAGTGTCATTTGCACTAAATTTAATCTTATTTAGCAAATGAATCTGTCACAGTGTTTCAAACGCAAATAACTAAGCAATTTAATTTACGATATTTAAAACATTAATTCATGTTTATAGTGTTTGAAATCGACCAAGACGAAGTTTATGTGCCAAATGTGTTTCCTCCAATATTATGTTTTAAATAATATCTGAAGGGCGCGCGGATGATACGGTATTTTTGTAACCCGTTGTATAGAAGATGTTTATGACAAAATTCAGCTGGCGTATTCCCGAGTGCTCCTGTCCGAGGCAATACACCCACGAAACTCTAAAAAGGGACAAGGCAGACGCCATTGTATAAGAAATTTATACGTGAAACTCGTTCAAGGGTTATTAGATTTCCTGTCACACGCAGGGGCCCGGCGGCCGCAAGCCTTATTTGCCAAACATTGCCGAGCCAATGCCAATTTCTTACGTAAACATTTTGTACGGTCATTATCGTTTCCTGTAGGACGTTTTGTGTTGGTTTGTACCGAATATTGTAAGTTTTGCCCTACATGTGCATTTCCTATTTTTATTTGTTAGCAAACAGCCACCGTTTGATTTATTGAGTCCCGTTACAGGTGGGCTGAAATAAATGTTTGTTATTTAGCAATTGCTGGCTAATTTATATTGAGTGACTTTTTCAAATGTGTAAAATTTATATTGGAGTTACAAAATCTATAGAGTGTATTAGGCATGCTGCGTTCAATTGGAACATTCATAAAGGATTTACGGAGACCATTGGTGTTATCAGTATGTCCAAATGAATGGTGCGAGCGGGGAGACGCAAAGGGAGGGGGGTTAGCGTCGGCAGGGCTGCCGTCTCCCTGGCTGCAATTAACTGGCGATGCTCATTAGCAGCTCGTTTTCATTCGGCGACCGTAATCCGCGCCGCGCACGCCACTGGCCAAGTTTCTTTAGAACACCTCGATTTACTGTTTCACGGGGCAGTTAATGTGCTGACGTCCGCCTGGGGCGAGCCTGCCGTATTGTGATTCCTAGTTTTTATTGCCGACGCCGCCCAAAATAGTGCTTTCGTTCTTATTTATGGGGATTTTATGAATGAGCTCTCTTGGTGTCCGGCCGCCTTTTATGTACATAAAAAGTGTAGAGCAGCGTTTTTTGTGGTCGTCGTTCAGGACTTTTATACGTATTCGGTTAAATATTACATTTCATATTTTTTTACTACATTTTTTTTATTTACTATGTATGTCAAAAGTAATTTCAATATTGGATCATGGTTTCAGCATCGATATTTTCTTAAAATAAAATCAAGTCACATCCGGAATTCCATACAAAGTATAATACATAGCCTTCAACTGATACAATACATCCACAAAGACAAATACGACACAACTATCCAACAACGCGTACATACGTATAACACTAAAGCATATGAAATACATGGGAGCACATAAACGGAACCAATACTGATCTGCATTTACAGCACAGTCGCATCACGGCTACAGCGAGCCAATCTGCTATTGATGGTAAACACGGCCGGTGCGGTAAGTGTAGTCGATCCGGGTAACTGGGTAACCGGCTGATTTATACCGGGCAAACATCGAACACGTTATCAACGCCTTGCACCTGCCTTATCCGGCCCGGCGCGGCTTGGGACGATGCACCACACTGTTCCGCATAAGCCGATTTGCGATTTTGATGCATGCGAACTGTCAAGTGCGAAATGGAACGTCGCGTTCTTGTCGCATATTGTCCTTGTAAGGGATTTGGGGGTTCAATTATGGAAGTGAAGATTAATCACCTATTGGAATTTGGTTTAAGAGTCATTTCCTTGTGAGCTGTTTGTTATTATTAATTTTCTATCATGAACCACGCCTGGTGACCCTGCAGTTGGTGATTGGATATTTATGTTAGCCCTGATAAAGATTTGTCAATGATGATGAGAAATTTGGCATAGTAAATAACTGCGTTGACCGGTTAATTGCGTTGGCTTAACTGGTGATAATAGATTACATGTGAGAGGTCGCCTGGGTAGGTACCACCGCAATGTCTACTTCTTAGACATTACATTGCTTTGTACTCCAGGGTGTTGTTGGGTTTTCCTACTGTTCATGAGCGATCGAATCGCTTACCTTCCGGTGAACGGCATGCCCATCTCTTGATTCAAAGCATTAAAAAAAGCTGGAAAGTACCCACTCTGACGTACCAGTACAGAAAACTTGTTTTATTTTTAATTTTGTCAAAATTTATGTCATATCAGATAGGTGGTCTTAACATCGTTAATTCAGATTTTTTAACAAATAGAATTAGTAAAGATTATTAAACTGTTATATGTGTTGGATAACAATGGAAACTGGTATAAACAGGGTTCATATATTGTGTTTTGTATCTTTACTTCAGCACAGTTTTAGCAGAACGAGAAATAAACTGCATCGGCAAAGTAATATAGGTTTTGGTTAATATTGATACAAGTTCTGAATTGGAATACGCACATTCATTAAAACGTTGGCTGTGGAGTTGTAATTTAACGTTTTTGTGCTCGCCAATTATGATATTTTCATTCCTACAGCGCCGAGTGTAACATCATCATTTTAATTAAAAGTTTTAAACTTTCAGTTTTCACCAAAACTATTATGTCAGCACAGAGACTACTGTTTTTTGCTTGTCAACGAAATACAAAAGCGATCGAAATTATCTTGCTAACCTCCTATCTATATTAAAAGTTAATTTTAATTAGAGGTCGCAGTGACCCGAATAGAAGTTTCACTTTCCTTTTGAATGTTTTCAATAGACAGTAGGTTTCGTATTGATCGGTATACCGAACTAATTTGTTCTTAATTATGAACAAAAGTATCTTTTTTGTATAAATTAATATACGATTTCTAATAGGTTGTATATGGAAACTAGCGATTTTTATTATTTATCTACTGAAATGGAGTGCTTCGGTGGGGCAGTTGTACTGCGGTACTGTTACGACGCTGAGGTATCGGGTTCGAATCCCGGTTTGGGCTAAGTGATATTGGATTTTGATATGGCGATAAAACGTGGGTATCCTGGTAGCACCTCTGCCTACCCCTTCCGGGACAAAGGCGTGAGTTTATATGCGTATGTAACTGCTAAAAGTGTGTCGTAAATCTAAACTTCAAATTAATAAATTTAAATACATAAACTCTCAAAGCGATGTAATTGAAACAGGCGATGGAAAAACGGCGATAATACCATTGATTTTAAACTGCCGTTAAAGCCATTGGTTAAATCAGTAGGTGGCAACTGGCAACATTATTTCATCGGTTGTAAAAAGAGTGGGGCACAAGTCGGAAACGCGCTAACTCGAGCCGCCAATAAATGTGACTGTTATTGCTTTCCGATCGAACCCCTGCTCATTCGACCACGGACAAGGCGGAATCCTATCTTTTAATGAACTTTTAACACATCATTATTCTTCACAAACACGTTTGTTGTGCCTATGCGTATTAAGAAACGGTTTTATTGTTTAAAAAGATCGGGGTTTAAGTGAAAGTGATTATACTAAAACATAATTACATGAATTATGGGAGGCAATTTGTGTTTGCGATCGATAGTTAGGCACAAAACTAACACAAATGCTAATATAAGTGATGAAAATATGCATACGAATTAGAGTTGCAGCAAACGTACATTAGTAAACAAACATTGTTCAATTTATAATATTATCGGAACACATTAACGCTGGCCCATAAGCGAGCACGTTTTAGAATTATTTGTCGCGCGCTGATGGCTCGGATTGACGACGAGTGCGCTTGGCGTTTCATTAGCTAACCGATTGTTGCCACACCGGCCAACCGACGGCCCTATCCAATTTATTTCCTAAAGCTAACGCTATTTCCCCACATGAACCTACCTATAGCTTCTGTACCTAGATTAACATCTAATTGATGTGCGCCCGTGGACGCCGTTAAATGTACGCTTCTATTTTGCTTCTCCAAATTCAGCGTGTGCAACAAAGTTTTAATTACTCTGTGTTCAAGACTGGGTCAATGTGCTGCTCAAGTACGTTACATTGTCTCGATAACGTTTTCATGTACTGTTTTATATGAATTCTGCTTCTACACATCGTGGGAATATTTAGAATGACAAAGATGAATGTTCTGTAATAAATTCTGCGGCACAAGATATTTAGTGAAGAAAAATATTGTCTAATCACATTTTTCATGTCAACAAAGAGTAGTGGAGCATCAAGTGTGCGATGAGGCAGCAACTGATATTGCTCTGCACAAGAGCAATACATTTCATGGGCGAGTTAATGTTCCGCATGTACGATGAAAAATATAAAAACGAGAAGATGAATTGTCTGTTGGACAAAATTAAAAATACCGAAATGTTCAACTGCGTGATTTTGACATTTGTGAATATAAATTTGCCAGTTAGTTGAACACGATGCTTGCGCGGCGTCATTAAATGAGACCGGCTTGGAGTGGTGGGGTGAAAAATGTTGCGAATAAAATGTGCGGTACAAATAATGCCAAAAAGAGTGAGAACATTTGGTGCTTCCCGGGCAACGGCGCGGCACGGCGCGGCGCGCGGCGCGTGCATTCTTAATGCCGTTGCTGTCGCTGGCAGCGCGCAGCCCCTAGTTGCCGGCTGCCGCCAGCCCCGTCTACCTATCAATTAGTATTCGTCATAATCACACTTTAATAACTTGGCCAAATGAGCTCATTTGATCAGCTCGGAACGTTATGCTTCTAATGTATTATGAATTGAAAGATGTATTCAACCAGAATGTCTGTCGATTTCTGTTTAATTTCTTATTAGAAATGAGCAGAATTGTTTATGATCACTATTTTTTATAGCCAAGATTTAAAGATAAGTTTGTAGTTCAACCATTTTATAGATTGTGTGTAACTGCTACATGCAGTAAAATAATGCAACATTAAATGATTTGCATCTAAATCTAGATAACAAATAAACATCGCACGATTCATACTATATTATAAACAAGAAAAGTTCAAATGATAACAAATAAGTTAAACTGGAATATGAATTTCTGTATGCAAGAAAATAATCTCGGATGTTGCTTGAAAACAAAGGAAATATAATGTTGAAGAAGAAAAATAACATAGTTTGTGGTCCTCGGCGCAATCGTCAAACAACTTGCTGTTTGCAATTCAACTACTGCGTACAAAATACAATTTACAAACCCGATGTGCAAGAAATTTATTATTTCCTTTCGTTTGAAATTTCGATTGTAGGTATAATTTTCATATAAGGTTATATTCCTATAAATTGAGAATTTACACTTTTCAATTACTCAATTGTAATATTAATTTAATATTGCAGTTTCCTGACATTATTTTAACGCAAAAAAATGTCACATAAGTGGATGCGGGTAAAATACACAGAAATTGATAAATATAAAAGTCGCATAAAAATAATACGTAAATTAGATCTTCAAACACAGTATAAGCACCGTTTATACGTACTAATGTTTAGATTTAAGTCCCTTAGTTGTAAAATTACTTTATTATTTTTGTGTATAATAAGGAATTATAAAAACAAGTAAATATAAAAACTGTTCATTATACTGCAATAATCCCATGATAAATATTTACATACTTGTGGCTCTTGACATCTTGGAGCGACATGCACCACCTCAGCCCAAAGAGGATTAAAAAAATTGCGGCCAGTGCAGTAAATACTTACACGAATTAATATTAATGATATGGATTACGTTTTGTGTGCGAAGCTATTCGATCGGCGCTGTTTGTATAGGTTGTGATTGATATTTTAACATAAGTACACGGCCAATCTGAATATTCAGAGATTACTGTTGATCGATAGCTATGTTATTGCATATACATTAGGCACACATATCCTTAGATATACATGTGACAGATTTATGACTATCAAACAAGGATTGTGTTGGGTTGTTAAATGTAATTTGGGATTTTATAATATACATATCGAAGAAATACTACACATTCGCCTTGGTTAGTGTAGATTAAAGTTTTTTTTTGCAATATTATTCAACCATTTTATTTTTATATTTGATAACTACCAGTGGCAGATTTTATGAAATTATATTAGAAGACAATAAATATAAAGGATCTTTGTACTTTTTGTATATACCAATGCTCTACAGAGGAAGGGCAAGATTTAATTTTTCCATTTTTGCTTGGAGAGTCTCTACGAATTATATATTTAGTCTGAAGAAGTTTTAATTACACATCTTCACGTTCAATATTTTAACGTGTTGTGTATTTATATATGCATCACAAAGTCTTACATATTGTCTGCCTTTTCCCTACATGATACATTTCTAGTTTCTAATTGGATCAGTGCAAAATAGGCCTCGTATTTTATTTGTCATGTTTATTTACTACTAATGTTTAAATATGGTTTTATTACTGTTTATAGTACTCCGTCATATATTTTTCACATGCTGTCATTAAAATAAAACCCAACAATATTTTAAAGTGAAATTAATTTATATTTTATTGTGGGCGCATGAAACGAATAGTGAAAAATAAACCGACTCCCGACGTTTTAGATAGCTCGTAAAAACATTTAGTACCCTGAAATAATATGAATATATGTATATGATGTAGGAAGGTAATGAATAACATGCAAATGGGGCCCCTAATGAAAACCGCTCGAAGTGGTCCTCGGCGCCCCCCTCCCGCCCCTAGTCCTCAGGAAGCATGAGTCGCCTGTGCGTCGTATTAATTTGTCAAACAGGAATGCTTGGCACCAACGCGATTATTCATCAAAGCACACCTAGGTTATTAAAACGTGCAATCTCTTTTTTATCTACGGCTCGTAATTATTTTCACCTTTTTATTTTTACATTTTTATTCCGGCTTAAACTGCAGAGATAGCAAAAAGTGGTATAAAGCTTTAGTCCTAAGCTTGAGCAACTTAAAAAAAAACTAACGCTTATAAAATATATTTTTGCCATGTCATATTCTTTTTATAAGTATCTTTCTAAGTATTTATTAGAAAATCTATGTAATTATTATTGAATCGTGTAATTTAAAAATATCATGACTTTTTCTGTTGGTTCGAAATTGAATCGGTCAACTAGGTTTTGTTTTCAATTGTTACGGGCTAGTTCAATGTATATTGGTTTCTTAGATTTACGCTAATGTTACACATTGAAATAAAACTATTATTTACGGATTTTATCGTAAATTTAGTTTAATTTACATTTTTGACTTCCCGACGCGACGTTTCGATTACTTTACAGCTTTCGTGGTCACGGGCGGACTGAGGTATTAGTCATCCGCTCTGTGACTGTTATAATTGAACTACCCTTATTTTTCAATTATTTATTTAATTTAATAATTGAAAAATAAGGAAATATACTACGTTATCTAAAAGTCAACTTCTTTATCTTCTTTTACAATACGTATACGTTTATTTATTTTTCATATTTGTATCCCAACTAGAAAAGAGTGCTTGAAAGTCCGACTTTGTACTTCACGTATATAAAGCCCAAATAAAGAAATATGTAACCGTTTGAGAGTTTTAAGAGTTGTTTTCGATTGTCAGTGATGGTGCATTTATTTCACCCACTTACATAAGAATGTTTGCCTTAACCTTTGCTATCTAGATGTCGTATCGTTCGCCCTAGTTTAGGGGTGTGTTCCAGTTTTGACTACCAAATTTTTTCATCAGCGCAAAAATCCCGAGAATATTTCTTTTATTGCCCAAGATAAAAGCGGCTATCTACGGTATTGTCCTCTCTAACCGCTAGAGATTTGGCGAAAGCGTAACTATGGCATTTTTGCCACAAATTAGAGACATAACTTGGCAGGCTGTTGGCAAATGCGGTCGCTCTGGTTGAAAATGGACGTATACTGCCAGTAGCGGGCCGTAAACAAAAGGATCTCGTCTCACTTTTATAATTTACTTACGTACCTACTTCCTTGTTCCCTTTTGAATCTTGTTTTTTAACATTTCCCTTTTTTTGAAGGGCCGTTATCTCGGACGCTCCCCCTGCCTTCATTTCGCCTTCTATTCAAATCTGTTTTGATGCGAGCCTTAGCTTCGTGTTTGTGATGGACACAATTTCTACGCTTTGGTTATAAAATAGAAGCAAATAATTTGAAGTGTTCATTCATATCCAGTATTTTTTCCCGAAAGGTTGTTACACTTTAAATTTTATTTCAATGAATGGCGAGCATGCCGTTCAGCTGATGGTAAACAAAACGACAGCTCATGAACGGTAGCAAAACCAAACAACATCATGAATTGCAAAGCTATGCTTGGCATTCCACTGCGCTCGCCATCCTGATGCAAGAGATGTTAAGTCTCTATATGTCAAGTAGTTACTGTGGATATGTCCTAACCGAAACACAACAGCACATTTTCATTGCTGTTTGGCGGGAGAAATAGACATTGCGGTGGTACCTATTCAGGCGGCCAGGGACTTACCACCAATAAAAAGTCAAGTCTAGCAAGCAGCAGGTCGTAATGTTATTATAATATTATCCATTTCCTATAATGTTTGAAAATTCAAGTGACCAGATTTTAGTGTGGAATACGGCAAGAACAAGAAAATTTTGTGTAAAATTGTTCTCCCAAATTAATATCATCTAATTCGTATCCGTCACAAGCAAAAAGATTAGAGAATGGGTATGCATGCAATATGGGATGAAATGTTGAACACTCCACAAACTATCCCGAAAAATTCATAAAAATTTAAAAAAAATGTTCATGTACGTCGTACACGCTATTAGTGCCTGCAGCGAATCGAAATTGAAATATACTACCTACGCTTTTTTCTGCTTTAAAAATGGACTGGCAACATGATTGAAAATTTTATTTCCAGTTGTCGTGATAGCATTTTAGGCAGTCTGAGCAGATAAAATCGCTGCGAGACCAATTTGGTTTTTTAATTAAGTTATTAGTGTCCAGAAGGGTTTGAATTCATTGATTGAGCCATTTAGCGTGTGGATTGAAATAGCTATTCGCAATGAGCAGCTGTTGGCAACAAAGTTTCGAATAGTTGATAGCGTCGGCGTAGACTACACCTCGTTATAAATGTAAGATATTGTCCACCTATATAAGCACTCAATAACTTGAAAGAATTCATCGCGTATTTTTATATTCTAGGCACGATTTAATACCTTGTTTTGCATTCAAATATTGTCTGTGCAAATATTATGTAGTCTGTGAGAAAATATTTTCTGTAAACTCGGACGTTGAAGGAACGGTTTGCTTCGATTCAAGAGTAAATAGTTCGTCGCATACGAATTTGAATAACTAAGAGTTTTTATTCATTCTTTTACCTTCCCTTATCTAGTTGGCTTATCTTGCCGACTGCTTTCTTAACACCAATCCTTTTGGGTACTTATAACGGGAGTAGCATTCATAAACCTCGGTCATAATTAGTGACTTGGAGGAATTTCTGGGTCCTAAATCAACTAAACCTGAAACAAACATTAATAGGACTTACATATTTAAGTTTCAGAGTGGAGATAGAAGAGTATATATTCAATTAAAATTTAGTTATTTGGTTAAAATACCTTATTTATAACTTAAAATATAAATAAAAGTCCTATTTACAGCATGTATAAGGAAATTAGCAATTGAAAACAAAGATAGCAGGTTAACATCGCTAGGTAGCCGGACAACGCGCGTCATTGTCGGGAATAGATGAAACCTTTTGTCTTCCATCTACAACAGAAGCAATTTCTTTTTTCCTATTTTTTTAAACACGCCGCTGTTCCATCCGCCGTAATTTTTCTCCTCACCTATTACTTTGTTTCAGCGCCAAAGGTATTGCCTTGGAATACTTCAGCCTGCAGAAGCGTTTATATTTTCCGATATTTGGGCTCTTTTTAAGTGGACTTGGATTTTGGAGCTAGAATGAGATTTTTTCAGATTATTTAAGAATAGAGTATTGTGTTGTCTTCATATTCAGACACGGGAAGTCAACTGATGCACAGGGTTTTTCTAAAATTCGTTGCATTTAGCATGCGGGTTAGCGAGGCCAGGGTTCTTCGCGCTGATGATGCTGCTCCTCGTCATCAGTCTGTAGACGAGAGATGACACTTCGATGGTTATTCAGCCACCGGTCGGACGTCAGAGCTTCATCCACTGCACAACCGAGTGTACTTTGAGCTATCAGTGTATTCTCAACTAATAAAGGGCATAATTTAGGCATCATTTGTGTGGAGTAATTAGGAATTAGACACTTAAAATGAGCAATTTAAAAAAGTGAGGAAAACACCTAGGTACTTCAAGATTTTCGCTTTGCCATTTTTACCACCATTTCTGTTAATTATTTAAAGACAGGAAACATTTAGCCCTGAATATGTTTAAGCTAAAGCTGGGTGCGTACTAGAATATGAGGATGGCATCTCTTGTTATATATATAGTTACTAATAACACCCATTCATAAGTGACATTATTAGTTCTAGTACCTGTGATAAAAATAAAATGAAGAAATAGTGCAGTTAATCGTATGAATGCGTGTTATTAGTAACTACACTATACCTATATATGCAAAGATTAAACGTTGTACCTGACTAGAAATGAGTAACAGGGCCCAGCGCTGCCATAGTTTGAGGTAATCAGTCAATCTTGTGAGAGCGTACGTACCGAAGTGAATCTGCGAAATGACGCCCGGCAGCCATAATTAATTACCCAAACTTCAATAGCTACTGACAACAAAAGACGATTGTTTGCTTTCTACGCCGTTGAATCGATGTCGGCCCTAAAATCCGGATAATCTCGCCTTTTGTATCTGTTTTATGAAAGAAATAAAGTTTTTATTTCCTTTTGAATTAGCTCCGTCGGATCTCACCAGTGTCTTTTTCAGTTGTCCGAAATACATTGTAGTACGTAAAGATTAAATTGAGTGTAATAATTACGTCTTGGCTTTTTTATGGGGTTTCGCTGTTTTTTTTATTTATGAACTTTTTGATGGGATGTCCACATTTTTAATGTGGCTGATAAAATGTTAATCAAATTAAAAAATAAACTATTGGCTGTATGATTACCTACCTTAGCTCATAATCGAAATAATTACACATGTGTTTGGTGGGTACGTTACCTATTTTGTTTTGTTGTTATGGAATACTTAAATTGGCTTATTTTATATTAAATACAAGTATAGTCCGCTTTAGAGAATCTATATGATAAAAACGCTGTCCAAATATGATTAAAATGAATATTTAAGACTGGCTTCGTGTTTTTACGCAGTATGACCCTCAGTCTGGACCTTACAGATGCCCTTGAGGTGCTCCTTTTTATTGCAACTACGCTTTTATATTCCCGTCTAATTTATGTTACAGCTGTAGGTAGGACGGGAACCTTTATTGGTGCGTTTGTATTTATTATGTATCTGCTAATCATAAAAGCTATTTAATTTTCTATATGATCAACAAACACTTAAACAAATTTTCATTTCATTTTCATTTTCATTTTCATTCCCAAACACATTTGCCAACCAAAGGTTTCCTGGAAGAAATAACTTAGATATGCGGCAGCCTCTTGTACTATTATAATTTTGTTGTTTCTTAACTTTTTTTTCTGTTTTATTAAATAAAGTATTAAATACATAAATACATTTCCCTATTAAAAATACCTAGTTAACTTCTAGACGTTCGCAATTTATCAGATGGCCAACTCTTTGTCGCGTTGACTAGTGATTCACGAGAGAGCAACACGCGCAACCCGGTAGTCACTTTGTTGTGGAAAGCTAAAAAGACTGGTCTGCAGATAACGAGCTGAGCACAATGGCCGCTCCATTCCGCCCACCGCCAAATATGAACTCTCATTGTCTACTTAATTACAACGGGTGTCTTTGAGATATAGCCGTACGCATTCCCCACAAAGCCTGTCACATACAAATATTTTATCGCCTAAGTAGTGTTTTCGTCTTGGATGGCAATTACTCGTGTGTATTGGCTATTTGATTACGTTGTTTATCTGCGTTATTGTTCGATTTTTAAATATTTTTGTTAATGTTTTTTGTCTAAGTATGCAAGGATATTTTTAGCGTAACTATTTATTGGTGTATTTGTAAGCTATGGCAATTACTCGTGTATAGGTTATTTGATTAAGTGGGTTATTTGCGTGATTGTGTGGTTTTTGAAGACTTTTGTTTACGATTTTTGTCAAAATATACAAGGAATTCTAATTTTAAAAATGTCTCAAAGGGTTGATTTAGTGTTATATGTGTTATGTTGAATAAGGATGTAACCGATGTAACGTTAAGCATAAATAACAAAATTAGTCTGAATGTTAACATTATTTTAGAATTATCGACATGTGATTTTTTAAAATACGCTTTTATTAACCCATAATAGCAATCAACTGAGCAAATTCCCAGTTACGATTACATTTTATTATATAGGTAATATTAGAACATTTTATTCTTCGCTCTGTTTTTCGAATATTAAGAGGAGTAGGAATGAGGAGAGGAGAGGATATGTCATAAAAACAAAGCAAACAGTATACTGGGAAAACAGGACATGCTAAAGCGATAAGAAAATGAAATACAACAAAGTATTGCGAAATTCATTATACACAATCGTAACTAACATATAAGATTTTTAAACAGCCCGATGATAAAATATTATGATCCTGTCTAATAAAAATAAAAGGTTCGCGATAACAATAATTTTAAATTAGATCAATTTAGGACGATAACGGCTCCAGTTATTATTTCCATGGCGCCGATAAACCTTGTAAATGGTTTTCCAAACGTCCCTGGCGCTCGTCGAGCCTTTTTATTACGGTATTTGTCAAGATATTCCCGGCTAAAAGGGACTATAATCGAAAATTTTACGTTTGGTTACCATACGCCTTGTGCTCTGGCCGAGTGGGTAATTTATTGGAAATAAGGGTTGCATCGTCCGCTGTCTTTTATTTGCCACTACGTTTGTGTATTGTTTTATTCTACTAAACTTTATAGCCGCTAGTTGTCGGATCTTGGCAATTTATCATGCTGTAAGTGTCGATAACACGATAATACCGACAATGTCATGTTGTGGAAAATGCACATTTTATATTCTTTGATGTAAATATTGAATGACGTAAAATGTTGAATCAGTGCACAAAGCTGGATGGAGTAGAGTGCCCTTGTCGTCTGGTCTTTGATTGAGAAAAAGTAATTAGAAATGTGACGATATTCCTGCATTAACGTGGGGGTCTCAAGGACAAATTGTGCTTCCCCTGCTCGTAAAGTTATAAGCTGTATTATTCTTTTACGTTGAATAAAATCATATCACCGTTTATACCCTCACTTTTTTTATTGCTTTGAATAGCTAGACGAGGATATCGTTCGTCTTATGGTAAGCGATACGACCGCTCATGGGTAGTAGCTTGGCATTCCTGTTCACCATCCTGAGACATAAGATGTTAAGTCTCAATATTTCCAGTAGTTACTTTGGCTACAATGTTCTTTAAACCGGGACACAACAGTGCGTCTACACTGCTGTTTAGCGGGAGAAATAGACATTGCCGTGGTAGTTACACAAGTGGCCTCTCAAGTTTGAGACCTACCACAATTGCCAGTAATTTTTATACTATTTATAAGTAAATATTTTACTGACCGAAATGCTCGAAATCTTCTATATTCGATACATTATATGGAATCGATAATGAAGATCCAACAGAAGCTCGATTACTATTCTATACATGGACGTGAAGGCAAATTTGCATGTTTAATGAAATCATTGTGTGTACGCGATCGACGGTAATTGAACTAATAAATCCGTTCACTTGTTTATGCGCTCAAATTAATTGCCGGTGTCACAGTGCATAGATTTACCCTATACATGGGGTTTCGTTTTTATTAAGCTGGTAGCCCAGAGTCCAAAAGATCTGCTATTGTTGAATTTATACTGGCAGTCTGTCTGTCCTAAAGAACAATATCTTAATCTAAATGCTGCCCTGAATTTTCTGTTATATTGTAAGAAACATATATACAGTCATAAACTCCCGCCTTTTTCCCAGAAGGGATAGGCAGAGGTGCCAAGACACCGATATTTCGCCTTGTATGTTCCGTCCCGCGAGTTGATAGGTAGCAAGCCTATCACCATATCGGGCACAAATTCTTGACTCTGGGCTGATAATGAACAGAAAAATCCAATATCACTTTCCCCAACCCGGGATTCGAATCCGAGACCTCAGCTTAGTAACCGTAACCGTAACGTACAACTACGCCATCGAGGCAGGCAGTTGTAAGAAACAATAAAAAAAAACATGTGCGGTAATTTTTAATTTCTATTTATTTAATTTAATATAATTTCCTCGTATTTGCTAGATTTGTCACTCATGCTTCCTCCTGTCATAGTGTGATGATATACACATGACCTATCCAACAGAAAAATATTTTTTTTATTCAAACCAGTAGTTCACGAGATTAGAGGTACCAAACATACAAACTCTTCAGCTTTATATATCATTATAGTAATTTTTTTTTTTTGAATATCGCCCAACAGTCACATACATAGCCTTGACCCCACACTAAGATCGAGCCTTGTGTCGTGGGTATCAGGAACTACAAGATACTTTCTGGTCTCACAAACACCCAGATCCGGAAGAAATATTTGTGGGTCTCACAAACATTTCTTTCGGTGCGTGGATTGAACCCGCAACCTGTCGTTTAACAGGCGGCGTCTAACCAACTGCGCCACGGAGGCTGTCGATAGGATAAGTCCGATAAATAAATTACAACAATTTTCGGAAAATTACACAACACTATCTCAGACCTATACCTATAAATTCAAACGTACAGCAATAACTGTATTGGAATATTTAACTCTACTGATAAAAATCAATTATGAGAATAATCCGATGTATTGAACGAGCTTTGTGTCAACTGTCAATAGGTAGAGCAAGAAAAATCTTGTTCCACGAGTCCGATTTGCATTTAATTGTTTGCATTAGGTTGTTTTTTAAAGGATTTCCGCCAAGAGTATACTCGTATTATATCGGGAGTGCAGGAAAATGGAGCACTTGCTAAGTTGCATACAAGGGTATAAAATAAATATGATAATAAAGAAATAATATTTGGAAAATATCTATCCGTTTTGGAGTGATGGCCATTTAAAGTTTTAAGTATTATCACCATTGTTTTGTTCAATTGGAAATCAATTAGAATGACTAAAGAACAAAATTATAATGATTCGTCGTTAATTAGTGGTAGGTCTCTCATATGTGACAGTTCATCTGGGTAGGTACCACCGCAATGTCTGTTTCTCCCGTGAAAAATCAGTGTAAATGCACGGTTGTATTTTTGATTGAAGGGCATTGTAGCCAGAGTAACTACTAGACATATTGAGACTTAACATCTAATGTCTCAGGATGGCGAGCGCAGTGGAATGTTGCTACTGTTTATGAGCGGTCGTATCCCTTAACATTAGGCGAACGGCTTGCTCGTCTCGCCATTCATTTAAATAAAAAAATTAAAAATCATAATTAAATGGTTATCGGAATGTACTATGAAAACCATTTATATCAGCAACAAAACTTTCATAGACTTCGCCTTAACAATTTTGACATATCAGCGATGTTATGTCAAGGGGAAGCATGTATAATGTTAATTCTTGCTTTGTCGACATCCTTGTTATTATTAGAGTAAGCTACGAAAATTCATCCTAATATAGACGCAAAGACGATTTACTAAAATATATACAAACAGGTCCGCAATTTCTTTAGACATCCTGTATATCTAGCGGCCTGGCCCGTCTACGGTTGTAGATGGTTTTTGATTCCAGTCAACATCAGAAACATATTATTTCCTGTCCCGTTAGACTTCTTTAAGAGGAACAAACCTGTCATTCATGATTGTAGCGTAACTTCAACTATTCACACAGCATACGCAACAGAAGCTCACAAAAGGAATAAAATTTCCCTGTTTTTGAAAAACACCATTAATGCTCCACTCCTATTAGTTATAGCGTGATGTAGTTATAAGCATTCCTCGATAACTTACAATACGAAAATAATTCTACAATTCTAATTAGTAGTTCCTCAGATTAGCTTGCACAAACAAACAATCATAATATTTTAAAATTATACTATGTTTTGTAATTATACTATAATGTTGGACGTGTGAAGAACGTACTAAATTCTAATTTATTTAAGTGTGTAACACCGACACGCGCGCGCTAGTGAGCCGCGCAGCGAGTAGAAGGCCGTCACATCGGCGCACACGCACACTACAGCACGGCCGCCTATATAAGGAGCGCACGGAGCCCGCAGAGCTCAGTCGACGCTAGCGAGCCACCGCTTCCAGTACTGGAACGGTGCTCCCCACTAGCTGAGACGCTCTCCCCGCTCCTTCCCGCGCCGCACCCCGCGTCCGTCCGCTTCCTATGCACTGTTTCGTGTAGCTTCGCGCCTCACGAACTCGCCAGGAACGTACTGTCGCCGACTACGTACTTAGTATTGTATCCGTGTACAGTTATAAATAAAAGTGTAAAGTGTTCTCGAGTTTCTTTTGCTCTACCGACTGAGAAGAGACCCTCCTACATAACTGGCGCCGCAACGTGGGCCTATATATCTGTCGCCGCATCATAATCTGAAGCCGCACGTGGTTCCTGCATATTCTTGCCCTTAACGTGAGATCTGTCCAGGAAGCAAGAGACCCACTCGCCACGTCTAGAATAGACAATCTGGCCCTTCATATGAAGACCCGACGAAGCCCGAAAACACCCGACATGAATTTAACATCGGAACAATTTGAGAAACTCCTGTCAGTCATCGGAAACCAACAGCATCGAGGTTCCTTCACCACTTGCAAGTTTTCCTATGGCGGTGTTCGAGATACTGAGACGGTTGAATCATTTCTGGCAAGCGCATCCATATTCAAATCAGTCGAACAAATTTCAGATGAAGACGCGCTCAAGAGTGTACCGCTCATCCTGAAAGATGAAGCTGCAATTTGGTGGAATGGCGTCAAAGGACAAGTCCTAACTTGGAGCGATTTTGAATCCCGCGTTCGCCATGCCTTTGCCCCTAAGCGACCTGCATACCAAATATACCAGAATATTGTATGCATCAAGCAGGGAGAGGAAGAATTGACGGAGGTTTTTGTAGCGAAGAAAAGGGCATTGTTTGCACAACTGCCCGAACCTCACACTGAGACGCAGCAAATAGACATGGTCTATGGCCAGTTGCGTTACAAATTAAGAGTGAAAATGCCCAGAGAAAGTGTTTCCAACTTTGATGAGCTATTGAAAGCTGCCAGAGGAGTGGAACAGCTTCTCACCGAAAAAGTGCTTCCAGAGAATGGAACATCCACTAATGAAGCAGGCAAGGAACCTGTTAGTAGCAGAAAGAAGAGGTGCAATTTTTGCCGTCTGCCAGGACATACGATTGAAACTTGTCGTAGGAGACTGAAGAGCGAAGCATCCGTTAATGGAACTTCATCAGAAAAACCTCCACCTCCTGTTTTGTCTATGGCAACGCAAGCGCCATCGCCTTCGCAACCGAAGTTTGCATGTTATGGTTGTGGCACCCCAGGCGTAGTAAGGTCGAAATGTACTACTTGCGCCAAGACACCGGTAAAGATCGAGAAGGCACAAGTAAGCTTCTGTGCCCTTAACATCCAAGCCGACGTACGACCAAGGCCCGTCGTTGAAATAAGTATTGGCAGAATTATAGGAACTGCCTATATAGATTCCTGTGCTAAAACAAATGTTGCATCATACTCGCTGTATGCCTTAGGAGCATGGGATTTCCCTTCGGTAGGCAACAGATCTCCGTAACTCTTGCCGATGGTGTTAAAACCCACAGACAGGTTTTAACAGTAAGTGCGCCTGTCAGCATTAACCACCGTGTCGTCCAGACAACGTTCATTGTGTTTCCCGAGTCTAGAGAAAATCGGACACTTTTAGGAATCGGATTCATTCAGGACGCTAAAATTGTGCTGAACATTCCACAGAAAACGTGGTATTTCGTGGACTACCTTGGAGATCAATACAATCTGCAGGACGAAGACTCAGAAGAGATTTCCATGGCCCAGGTAGGAGCAACTCCTGCCCATTACAAGCCTCACCTGCGGACAATCTTGAGAGATGTAAAACACCCAGAATTTTTATCTCCCGTGTCAGTTACGCCACCTGGAGAGGATACCCAAATGAAAGAACTACGAGACTCCGTTCCACTAGAAGCAACATATCCGCGTTCTAGTGCAGAAGACATTTTGCATTGTAACGCCAACATGGTGTGTGATGAACCAGCGCTACCGGAGACTAGTGCCTGCAATGCGGTGACATATCGATTGGTCCCCATAGATTCGCCATCACCTCTTGGCAAACGAACAAGAAGTGTATTCGATGGTTACTCACCATTCATCGACTTCATGTACCGAGATGCCCAGATGCAAATCCATGCCGACACGCATGAACTTTTGCCGCACTCAAATATGCTTTTTCCAATTTCCAATGGAAAAGTGACAGATGATGTGGAAATAAATACCCTAGAGATAGATGAAGTGAAAATGGACACACTTGATGAAAACCAGAGGGCAAAGTTATTAGAACTTCTTTTGAAGTACGAAGAAGTTTTTGGTGAAAATGTCGAGCCGACATTCCTTGCGGAGCACTGCATCAATTCAGGAGACAGCAATCCTATATCAGTGCCTCCATATAGACTATCTCCTCCAAGATTGGCCTTGCTAAAGCAAGAAATTGAGAAGATGATGGACAATGGGATTATTGAACCATGTACATCCCCCTGGTCCGCACCTGTCATTATGGTTCCTAAAAAAGATGGAACAGTACGTGTCTGCGTCGACTATCGAAAACTCAATGCAGTAACGATACCCGACAGATACCCGATCCCACGCATTGACGATTTGCTTCACGCTGCCAAACCTACGCCGTATATGTCAACTTTAGATTTACGTGCAGGATACTGGCAAATTAAAGTAAAGGACGAGGATCAAGACAAAACTGCATTCATCACACCATTTGGAGTCTATCGTTTTAAACGGATGCCATTCGGTCTACGAAACGCACCATCAACGTTTCAGCGACTCATAGATAAGATACGAGTGCTTCTGAACGATGTGAAGATGTTAGCTTACCTAGATGACCTCATAATATTCTCAACGACATACGAGGATCACATAGACGACTTGGATAAGGTTTTCCGAAAATTGGAAGAGAGTAACCTTCGAGTAAATCTCAGTAAATGCAAATTTTGTTGCTCAACGATCAAGTATTTGGGCCACTACATCACTCCTGATGGATTAAAAGTTGACCCGGAAAAAGTTACTGCCATACTTGATTCTCCAGCACCCAAAAATCTTAAGCACTTGATGATGTTTCTGCAGACATGTTCCTGGTATAGACGTTTCATACCAAACTTCGCTAAAATAAGTGAACCACTTTCTCGCCTTACACGGAAGAATCAGGAATGGAATTGGTCAGCGGAACAACAAGAAGCCTTTCAAGAGCTGAAGACTCGTCTCACGACGGCACCTGTGCTTCGGCAGGCTGACGAGACGAAACCCTACATTATAAAAACGGATGCAAGTAATTATGCACTCGGAGCCGTTTTAGTGCAGGGGGAGGGAGAAGACAAGCACCCGGTTGAATACGCCAGCAGGCTTATGACCCCTGCAGAACGCAATTATTCTACCACGGAAAGAGAAGGCCTTGCAGTTGTTTGGGCAATTGGAAAATTCCGAGGATACATAGAGGGTTTGCCAGTGACCGTTGTCACTGACCACCAGGCCTTAAGATGGTTGATGTCCTTACGATCTCCCACTGGACGATTAGCGAGATGGGCTTTACAGATACAAGCCTATGACATCACTATCAAATATGCACCTGGTAGGACTAATGTTGTCGCAGACGCACTATCGAGGCCAATTTGCAATAATGATAATCAGAAGAATTGTGGGATTTGCACTGTAGCTGTTGACATGCCTCAGAGACCTCCTTCTGAAATAAGGTGTGAACAACTGAAGGATGAGTACATATCCAGCATTGTGTCCACTTTAGAAGATTCCAAACGTACAGAAAATGCTGTATACTGGAGCAACAAAGGATATTTTATGAATAATGGGTTGCTGTATCGATATAACCCTAATCAAGACTCAGAAGACGCTCAGCTTGTGGTACCTCAGCATGAATGGGCAAATGTGCTTTCGTTATATCACGATGACCCATTAGCTGGACATTATGGCGCCGATAAAACTTATCAGCGCATCTCGAAACGATACCATTGGAAAGGGATGAGAAAGTACATTGAAGCGTACGTAAAGAATTGTATCTCATGCCAGCGATATAAACCAAGCAATATGAAACCAGCTGGATTACTACAGACAACAGCAATTAACCAGCGATTTGAAACGGTGGCCTTTGACTTGTTTGGACCTTTGCCGTCTACAACCAATGGTAATACGTGGATATTGATAATAGAGGCCATTGCCACGGGCTGGATTGAATTGTTTGCCATGGAGACTGCCAGTGCAGATAATTGTGCGACAATAATGATTAACGAAGTCTTTCTGCGATACGGAATACCCAGAAGATTGATTAGCGACAATGGGCCACAATTTGTGAGTGCTGTTATGCAGCAGCTAACCTATTGCCTACGTATCAAGCATACTTTCCCCAGTGTACTATCCAGCTGCGAATCCAGTTGAAAGAAAGAATAGAGACATGAAGACACAGTTGGCTATTTTAGTGGAAGATGACCACGGAAGCTGGGATAACAAATTACCTAACATAAGATTTGCGATGAATACCGCAAATTGTCTCACCACGGGCTATACACCAGCGTACTTAACGTTTGCTCGAGAGCTTCGTTCACCCGACGATAATGTACACGATTTCAGACAAATCGTACTATCTGAGAACTTCGTGCCTGAGATAACTCCAAAGTTATTATTACTCGCCGAGACCCTGGACAGAGCCCGTGATATTAGAGAAAATAAGGAGGAACAAAGGAAGAAGACAGCTGATAGAACCCGAAGAGAGGATCCTGGATACTCCCCCGGTGATATGGTTCTAGCAACCTCTCACCCGGTTAGCAATGCCACTCGAGGGATTAGCGCTAAATTCTATCCTAGGCGAGATGGTCCGTATTTAATCCTTAACCGCCATGGTGTTTCTTCTTATGTAATTTCAGATCCAAACACACCAGATCAGCCTCTTGGTGTGTATCACACGTCTGCCCTAACGCCATACCAAGGCAGTGTGTGCCCGCTTCCATCACCTGTTCGCCCGGTGAAGAAACGAGGACGACCGTGCAAGCTCAAGACTACACCTGCGACCGCTGCGCAGCCACCGCGCAGACGAGGGCGGCCGAGGAAGAACGCCGCCTAGAGCAACTATCTTGGCTGTCTACTCGCCGGGTCGTCTTCGTATCCAGAGGGGGAGACTGTAACACCGACACGCGCGCGCTAGTGAGCCGCGCAGCGAGTAGAAGGCCGTCACATCGGCGCACACGCACACTACAGCACGGCCGCCTATATAAGGAGCGCACGGAGCCCGCAGAGCTCAGTTGACGCTAGCGAGCCACCGCTTCCAGTACTGGAACGGTGCTCCCCACTAGCTGAGACGCTCTCCCCGCTCCTTCCCGCGCCGCACCCCGCGTCCGTCCGCTTCCTATGCACTGTTTCGTGTAGCTTCGCGCCTCACGAACTCGCCAGGAACGTACTGTCGCCGACTACGTACTTAGTATTGTATCCGTGTACAGTTATAAATAAAAGTGTAAAGTGTTCTCGAGTTTCTTTTGCTCTACCGACTGAGAAGAGACCCTCCTACAAGTGTATAAATAACAAATGGGAATATATTTGATAGGCAAATAAGCGGAGTTCCGTAAGAGGAGCGTCGGTCATCGGATTGGGGGAGCTAATTTCCGGAGCTCGGCGGCGTGTCGACCCGCAAGATAGCTGCCCGGCCGGGAAATGCATTTGTATGCACTCTTACTAATTACTTGTTTTGTGGAGCACTCTTATTTTAAAACTGTTTAAAAGTAGTTTACCACTGGCCAGCATTATATTGGCGAAATGCATTGCTTTTAAATAAAGAAGGAGGTTTTATGCGTAGAGATATAGCAAGAAATGTGTATTCCTATTCAGCTTTAAGCAGGAATTGGCGTGGATGAGAGGGATAAAGTAAAGATGGATAAGCAGTACAATTGTTCTATTTACTTCCAGAGATTAGTCACTTCATAAAAATATTGTTCTAACACAAATATCAACACAATCAACAACCACAGTTTATGAGTCAGGACTCATATATTTTCTTTACGTATATACGTAAAGAAAAGCAGGTTAGGTATCCTATGACGTACTATTAGATAAATAAATAAATAAATAACACCCAACAGTCACATACATAGTTCTGACCCCACACTAAGATCGAGTCTTGTGTCGTGGGTATTAGGAACTACGAGAAACTTTTCGGTCTTAGAAACACCCAGACCCGGGAAAAATATTTGTGGGCGACACAAATATTTCTCTCGGTGCGGGGATCGAACCCACAGCCTCTCGTTTTACAGGCGGCGTCTAACCAACTGCGCCGCGGAGGCTGTCTATACAACTATATAGTATACATATAATGAGTGACCATAAAGTATGTAAGTAAAAGACAAGGATTTTTTTATTATAATAGTTATATACATAATGGTTGACAAGTTTTTTAATGTAGAGCTGAGTGCTTTCTGCAGAATTTTAACATCACGAGTGACATTTTACAAAGTCTCGGACCGTCGAAGCAGTACCCTTCGAGTGGCGAGTCACAAGGGTCTGCAGCATCAATTTGTTTTCGTCTCTTTTCCGTGACTGAAAATATGGTACATTCTAAACGAAGTGTTCAGACTTCAGCATATAATTAAATAACCACTCAATGAATTGATATATGTCATGAACATCAGTCTTAGTATCGACACAAAAGGACAATTTTGGAAGTTTTAATAAAAGTGATTCGCAGATACAAAGCATCTTTATACTTACAAAATCATGTAAATAAATAATATTCAATTGGAGTATAACGCCAAGACTAAGTAGATAAGCTGTCCAGACAGATCAACATAATTAATTCGATTGAGATTATAATTAATACAATATAACATACATCTGTATTCTGTGTGAGATACTGATTATAATTATCTTCAATTAAAATTAAAAACAAAAATTGTAGCCCTTAATTAATAGCTTTTAAATATTGTAAATTCCTTAGGTATTTATAATCTGTAATCGCCGAATTTAAATTTTTAATAACGAAAATGAGGTAGCGAATTAATAATAATAAATATACGTTCATAAGTTAATATGTAATTAACGAATAAATCTGACTGATTATAAAATGTTCGCGGCAAAAGCGAGGTACGAAATAATTAAATATGTTCAAAAACTGGGCGTTTGTGAGTTATAATGAGTTGAAAATTTTAATTGGCCAATCCGGAATAACTTCAATGTAATATTTTTGTTAAATATTGACAGAGTATTATAAAGCTTATTTAAGTAATTTTACTGGTGGTAGTTTTCTCAAATGTGAGGCCTGGATACCACCGCAATGTCTATTTCTCCCGTCAAACAGCACTGTAAATGCACTGTCGTGTTTCGATCGGACCGATGACTCCTATTGCGACGGGCAGGAGATACTTTATTTATTTTTCATTTTTTTTCAATAGGAAAAGCTATTAAGCTTCCCTTTCGGTACCCCGGGGTAGGCTGAAAGGGGTATGTCAGTATCTCTGGCCTTCCAGCCCGGTACAAACGCGGATATTGTGGCCGAGCTGGGTCCCTAGCAATACCTACGCCAGCATACTGACTAAAAACCTCTCGATAACCCTCACACGCATTGTGGGCAGCACCGGACATCCCAGGGCGAAGGGCGCCCCGATTTACGTCCGCGAACCGCCCCGCGCAAAACCATTGCTGGGCCTTATGTTACCATTATGAATGCTCAGTGGTATATAGCGAACTATTAGATGAATGGCAAAATAGATGGGAGGTATCTTTGAAGGGCCGGCATCTATACCATTTTTTTCCTAGCGTACGTGATCGTTTAACAAAGACATGGCTAGATGTCGATTATTGCGTATCACAATTTCTCACGGGCCATGGTAACTTTAAGTCTAAACTATACTCTTTAAAGCTTGTTGCGTCGCCTGCGTGTTCATGTTCAACACCTAATTGCGAGTGTGAGCAGTCCGCGCATCATATACTTTGGGAGTGTAGTCTTTGGCATAATGAGCGTAAAACCATGCTAGAT
Source organism: Hyles euphorbiae (assembly GCA_023078785.2). Lineage (NCBI taxonomy): Eukaryota > Metazoa > Arthropoda > Insecta > Lepidoptera > Sphingidae > Hyles > Hyles euphorbiae. Next base: position 6,930,461 of record CM041053.1, read on the forward strand.
AGTATGCAAATATCATCTGGAGTTGTATACTACATGGACCTTGTAGAGACTAGAAAGAACTTCCGTGCTTTCCGGCGTTTTTGCCATACCTATTACTGGAATCAAGCATAACAGTTCACATAATAGGTCCCATTTAAATGTAATAATAATTTGATCCGTGGTGCTTCACAGCTGGCTTCTCTGGCTGTGAAAGTCTTTTTGCGAGGTTATTTACCTCTTCAGTTCAATGTTTTGTCACCCGCTTTGCACGGAGGGAAGTGGACAATAATTTATTTCCAACTCCTCCTATTAATTTAACTTTCTGATTAATTTCGTTGCGGGTTAAAGACAAGTTAGACATTCCCGGAGACTCGCCGAGCTTCAATGCTCGGTGTCATTACCTTGCGTGCCACTGTTGATCCTGGCTCACAGGAGTTACACTGGTGGGTGTGAGGGCGGGACAGTCTCCATTATGAATGCTCAGATTACCTCCACTTACACCCCCCTTTCGGACGAAGCTGTTATGGGCGTCTATGACGGAGACGAGGCTCCATCACACGTCTCGGAGTCGTTATACGCGAGGGCGCACGGCCCCCGCCCCGTGCCCAGTGATTCCGATGATCCCTTTAGGTCGTCTCTTACGACGGGCAGAGTATACCGTGGAGGAATTCTTGTACCCCCAAACCACAGGGTAAGGGCAGGAGATACTGTGGAGAAACTCTTATCCTTCCCAACTAAAGACTGGGACAAGTTGGGTCTTTACTGTAGTAAGACATTATTTGATCGAATTTTGCCTTGCATGGTTGCTGTTGGTTGTAGTCGTCAAATCATAAATGATTAAAAAAAGGAATTTGAAACTCATCAACTACATACGTACCTAAACATTACACTTTCTTCCCAGAACGGATTGGCAGAGTTGCTAATGGTTAATAACGTTACGACTTGTGTATCCGGGCTACCGCCATATTAAGCGCAAATGTCTGACTCCAGCCTGATAATGAATAGAAAAATTCAATATTGCCTGACCCGGATCTCGAACCTGAAACCATAGCATTATAATGGTACCGTAGTATAATTTCATCCGAGGCAGTGAAATATAACAATTATCAAAAAATTATGTTATTTTACGTATTATTATAAAACATTAAAACCATATACATACATTTAAGCCTTAAGGTACGCATAATTGCATTACAGTTTCGTGGTACACATTTAATTTTCGAACAATACTGTTATTAAATTGAGCGCAAAATTGTAAGCGTTTAAAAAGTATTTTTATCTGAAAAAGGAATTCGCGGAGACGTTTCTTTGAATTATTAATCAGACGCTAAATTTAAATTTAATAAAACAAGTTTTCAGCGAGTGCTTATACGTATTCACTCTATAACTATATTGAATCTATGCCTTAGGTACCTGACAATATTGTATTGTTTAATTTATTTAAAATCGTGTTAGGAAGTAGGCTAAGGGAATATTTGCATATAGCAATATTTAAAAAAGACAAATTCGAAAAAACTTACAGTTGACGAAATCAACTTTAGAGTTAGTAATATCATTCTAAAAGCATGTCCTTCTTTTTTGTTGTTTTAGCGTCCGATGTATGAAATGTAAGATTATTTTTTAATATTGGCTTTGTCATTTGATATTGATATAGGAGCGTGCACAATAGTAACATGTTGTTTATTTAATTTCAAGCCATATTATATTTAAATACACGCATAAAATCCTAGAGCACACAATATTTTCATGGGGCAGAATTATCTAATAAAATATTAAATAACATGACATAATGTTATCAAAACAAAATTAATTTAAATTTTACCATTGCTACTTCGTTTCCTCCATTAATGTGCTGTAATGACAAGGAGAACCGAATCCTCGGGCATCCGTGCATTAATAAGAGACTAATTTGTGCACATTGTCGTCGTCAAAGCTATCAATTGAATTCGAATCGAACCTACTCACTCGATACATTGTAATTGATGACCAAATACCTGAATTCTCACAAATATAACACGCCTAATCGGTTTGTTTGACACAGACAATGAAATCGCATGGCTTACCGATCGGTTTCAATAGTCCACATCCGCAGCACAGACATCACTGAGAATATGATCATTAATTAAGACAACCACGCTCCTGTGTATACGGAAACTGAAATTGGCGTTTTGCGAAGTGTGCGCAAATATTTCCAATCTAGGTCAGCGGATAGCATCGGGCGCGCCGCGGAATGCTCAACGGCACAAAATGATTCATGGAAATTGCACGGTAATTGAAAAAAATACGTTATTGCCATTTGACGCATTGCCGGCGTGCTCTGCTCGCCGCCAGAAAAATTGTATCCGATGGAATCGTAATCTATTTGATTTTACGCGAATTGTTATTTCTCGGGTGGCCGGATGACGCGCGGTGTGATTTTTATTCACCAACTAGCGCTTGTTGTGCGGGTTCGTTTGCAAATTATGTGTGCCCAGCTTCGAAGGGAAACAAGCATAAGCGCCGCCTGATGGTAAGCAGTTAATGTGGACTATAGAAGTGTGCAACACCAGATGTGTCATTCGCGTTTTACCGCCCTAGTAACCTTTGAACCCTTTTAAACAACTTTAGTCTTTTCTTTAACTTTAGCACAAGCTAGTTTTCATGGCCACATATATTTTTTTCAGTCTGCTCGAAACTGGATATACGCAGATGGAACACTCAATGCAACATAATTGCATGGGTCAATAACAAGGATTATCAACCATTGTGGAGAATGAAAATAGCTGATTAAAAACATTGCTTGAATATCAATCTTTTTACTTTACGAAATTATTTGACAGTCTCCGTGGCGCAGTTGGTGAGTCGCTGGCTGTGAAACGAGAGGCCACAGTTTCGATCCGAGACAAATGTTTGTGTGGCCCCCAATATTTGCCTCAGGTCTGGGTGTTAGTGAGACCGTAATCTCCCTTGTAGTTCCCGATACTCACGACACAAGACTTTTTTTTTTTTTTTTTTATTGCAGTGAATGGCGAGACGAGCATGCCGTTCGCCTGATGGTAAGCGATGCGACCGCTCATGAACAGTAGCAAAACCACACAACACCTTGAATTACAAAGCAATGTTTGGCTTTCCACTGCGCCCGCCATCCTGAGACATAAGATGTTAGGTCTCAATATGTCCAGTAATTACTCTGGCTACAATGTCCTTCAATCCGAAACACAACAGTGAATTTAAACTGCTATTTGACGGGAGAAATAGACATTGCGGTGGTACCCACCCAGGCAGCCTCTCACATATGAGAGACCTACCACCAGACTTAATTGACCTTTATGTGGGGTGAGGGCTATGTATGTGACTGTTGAGTGTATTTATTATCTGTGTATACTTCAATGGATGGTACATATTATAAGCGTGTGGGATTAGGAGCTATTATATGAAATTAATTGTAGTTAATAGTGATCAATAGTTTAATACACGGATATTATTGGTATACACTGCTAAACCTATTAGATGTTCGCTTTCAATACGGATATGTGTATATAGGGGAAAGATGATAATTACTATTTGGCTATTAATACTTCTGATCAAAAGCATACATATGTTTTGTAGTGAATGGCGTAGTCCACCAAACGTAATGTTAACACCTACAGTACATTAAATACCAAGTTATTAACACTGCCTGACGGCCTCGGTGGCGTAGTGACTGCCTCAGTGGCGTAGTTGTAGTGGGGTACGGTTACAAAGCTGAGATCTCGGGGTTGGAATTGGGCAAAGTGATATTGGATTGTTTCTTTTTATTTTCAGAAATCTATGCGTGATATGGCGATAGGCTCACCACCTATCAAATAGTAGGACGGAAATACATGGCGAAATGAGGATGTCATGGTTGCATCTCTGCCTATCCTATCTCTTCTCTACAATATACTGTTTAATCCCTCGTCTCCGCGCTACCTTCAGGAACGCTTTAGTTTCCTACATACTGCCAATTCACTTTCTCTTCGGTCGTCAGAGAATCTTATGCTTAAGTTTCCAGCACACAGGACATCATTTTATGGCCGCTCTTTTACAGTAGAAGCAGTACGGTTATGGAACGCACTGCCTCTCTCTATTAAACGTTCGTCCTCGCTGGAAACCTTCAAACTACATGTAAAGGCTTACTATCTCTCGTAATAGTATAACGTCCATACATTATTAAGTATATGTATGTATTTGTATGTATTTGTTATGTAAGTTTATTAATATGCTGAATTTAGTAATATATATATATATATATATACTAGAATTATATATATATATATATATATAAAATTCTAGAAATATATACTATATATGTAAGTATTGTTTATGCAAGTTTATAACATAAAGCACCGCCAATGTCTCCTGGCATTTTTACCTGACTTAATGGTTGTCTGGAAGAGATCGCTTTTAGTGATAAGGCCGCCGATTGTTTCACCAAATGTTCTTCTGTCTCATATTTTTATTTTATGTTTTGTGGTGCAATAATAAAGAGTTATTATTATTATTATTATTACCCCTTATGGGAAAAAGGCGTAAGTTTGTAAAAAAAAGCAATTATATTTGAGCTACATAAAAGTAAAAAAAAAACAATTTAAGGGATAAATAATAATTGTCTTAATTATAATAGATTCGAAATAATATTCAAGAGATTACATTCTGCATCTATGTCAATTTTTTAATCCAACTATATCATATAGTCAATAGCATTTATACGGTTGGTGAATTTTTAAATTTTCATTGCTTATGTACCTTCCTTCGAATCAAATAAAAACTTAGTTACAAGTTCGCTTAGACATCAGTTGGATGTACCTGTGTCGCGTGGAACGTGGAAATGTTGTTTACCGAATCCTTTTACGTTAACGCATGGATAGCCACCACTCAACTGATTCACAAAATTCGCACCGATAAGTTTAAGACTTGTTTCAAACGGTACTACCTTTTCTTGTATATTTTGGTTTTGAATATTCATTAATATGAGAGAACTTGACAAACAGTTTTTTTAAGGGGTTAATTTTTTAAAATTTATTATTGTAATATAATATGGGTAAGCTTATACAAGGAACAAGTCCTATATTCAGGCACAGAATACTTCCTCGAGTGGAGGGTTATATTCTACTTATATGTAGTCTTATTCACTGATATCGTAACTCATAAGCAACACGTCATTTCTGAATGCCACAAAAAAATCCTTGGTCTGGAACATGTTAACTAAAAGTGGTTAGTTCGGTTGCAATAATATAGTTATAAAACTAAATAATATTTTACAGAATATTAAAAAAATAAATGTATACACTGATCCCACATTAAAAACGACAATTATGTCGTGAGTTTGAGGACTTACACTAGACTTTTTGGTCTCATAAATACCCACTCGACAGACTCGAAATAAATACCTGCGGCTCTCACAAATGTCTTGTGGCGGAGGTCTAACCCATGGCCTCTCGTTTCAGAGCCACGAAAGCTGTCAAAAAATACACGTAAAAGTACATTTCAAATCGTTTGTTCCTTTTCAAAAGATCAAGAGCGGCGCGAAAAAAGGAATAAATCATTGAATTACGTAAAAGTTTCGTATTTACTTTGAAGCCTTCGCATAATGCAGAGGCAGTGTCAACACGGACTACCATGTTTGTGCAAGAAGACCGAAGTTTGGTCAAATTCAAGTCGCCGCGCCGCGCAAAAATCAACTCTAAACACCTACTTCCTGACTATCAACTAGACCATATTCGTGTGTACTTAAATATTCACATTATTATTCTTATATTTTCTTTTGTATTATAATACACAACGTATAGAATGATTTTTATACAATGTAAGAAAATAGTACAAGTGGATCTTATCTCTCAAGGCTTATAAAGAGACGAAGTTAAATACGAATAAAAAACTTAATTAGTTTTTAATACTTTATGGCATGACAATGGGGTTGTTCCTATCATAGCTCAGGCTGAAATTGTTAAGATAGTCTGAAAAAAAATTCACTTCATTTGAGGCCTTGCTGCTAAATCGTTAAGGGCCAGTATGCCAGTTTACCTATCTAATTAAAATCTGTAAAAATATTAAACGATTCACGTTATCTTCCGTAAGAATAGAGATTCATAAGATTAGAGGTATTTCGTTTCAAAAGTATACTTGTTTCTTTTTATTTGAGCATGCTTCGCCTGATTGAGTTTAACTCAATACAGATGTAACATCATAGTCAAGTGCTAATATTAGAATTAGTGCAAATACGTCTCAGCTTGCATAACGAAGACCATCAAATTTATTAAAAAAATTACTTATTTGCCCTTTCCATTATTTTGTAAACTTAATTCTATATAGGCTAGTTGTAAAATACATAAAATATATAAGAATGGAAGCAGTCTTTGACAAGCACTTCGGCGGGTTCGAGCCCGCTCTAGCGTGTTTGCTTTGCTCGAGTTCGCAAATGCTACTGATTGCTTGTTTGTACTACGAAATTTTTATTTCCCTTAGTGAACTTCAGCGTTAAAGCGCCGTTTGGTATTCGAATTTGTTTTTCGCCCACCTACATCTCGATTTTTTGTATGAAATCTTATCTGTGTTTAATCAAACGTTGTCGGTTTGACTCTGATTTCATCTGTGCATTAGTATTATTTTTGCTTTTACTGATGTACAAAATATAGCTTATTTATTAAAGGAAATCGGTAAACCGGTAGTTTTTGTGGCAAACATTATTTTTGTTATCGCGGAATCCAGTTGGAATCGAAAGATATTCCGGAGCGAGCTCGTATCGACAAGCGGCTTAGTTTAAATTGAAACATATTGGCTGGGAAGGGAATCTTTACCTTAGCTACGGTACGTGTACACTTCCATGTGTTCAAATAGAGTACTCACAGACGGAACACATCCAGAAAGATGCAATCCAATTGAAGAATGTTTTGTTACGAGGTCTTGTTTTATTTGCGTAAGTCACCTGCATATTGTGAGGCGATGCTCTTGTTGTGGAACACGCTTTGTTTTATAGTACATTTGCATAGATAACTATTAGGATTTGTCCTAGAGAAAATCGTGATTCTAATCGCGGTTTTGTATATATTTAACTAACTATATCAGTCCACATCACGTCCCACTGCATGTCACGAATCTTCTCTACAGTCAAAAGCGCGATTGATTAGACCGTACAGTCCACCATGCTGGCATAGTGCGGATCGATAGACTTTACATACTCCCAAATCGTTATGTATATATATATTTTTTAAATTGAATGTTGTTATAAACTTTGAACTCCAAAATAAGGCTATTTCTGTCAGCGTACCACACAATCGTCATATTGTGAACAGATTGCAAAACTCAAGTTACCTAAATAGAAAAATGCAAAAAGACAAATTGGTACAGTCCAACCCAATGTATGTACATATATGACCACTTAAAGAATAGAACACCAATAAGACAAGAAAATGAACATTGTTATATTTTAATAACATCACAATAAATCGCAAGGATTCCCCGATGATGTGAATTTTATGACGCATGCACTCTATTTCAGTTATAACGTTCCAGTCAGAAAAATTTTATTACACTTCCTATTTTGCTGAACGGCGCTCACGATTGCACGTGTTATGAATTTCAAATTATGTAGTACCATGAAGTTTCATGTCGCACAATATTTTATATTGCTTTATAGTTAGGTACAAGACGCCGTGAATGTCAATTGGGGACAATGGAACTTTATTGCTCGAATATGTAGATATATTTCATCTAAACTCAATTGGGATGTGGTGAAACTTGGAACTGTGATTAAATTTTATAAAAATATCTGTTTATTTTTAAAATATTTATTTATTCACAGTAACTACTGGAAATATTGAGACTTGACATCTTATGTCTCATGTTGGCGAGCGAAGTGGAATGCCAAGCATTGCAATAAAAAAACGCATTGTTTGAGATATGTTTTTATATAATTAACAACAAGCATTTATATTCGTAAACTAATTGTATAACCATGTCCAATATAATACAATATAAATGAAGAAAAACTGTCCCTGATATTTTGACAACAGCATGATAACACCGCATTTGGACACCAAAATTTTGTAGACAATCTATATTTACATATATATGTTCCACTCGCTAATATAAATGATGCGATCTTGAATGAAGTACTTTATGTGAGGCTTCTCTGTCATAGAAGATTTGAACTCTCTAGGGCGGCAGTCGAAGTCACTACCGGATTACCTGAGGCAGTATTTTGTTCTCTTAGGCCTCCGTTCGATATTGTGTGATTATTGGGGCTAATGCATATGTGCATTAATTTTCTATGCCTTGAAACTTGAATGTGTTATTTTGTATTTAATGTAATTTGAAAAGTTGCTTCTGTTAGGAATAATTGGGTTGATGGTAGCACCGACTCAATATCGCCTAAATTAACAAACTTGCCGTTTAAGAAAGGGTAGTACTATTGTACGACATATGACATAGGAATGACAAAAAAATGTATTGCTTTATTTATGTTGATACATACTCGTATACTACTAGATACCTGAACTGTATATTTAATAAAAAGCCGATAGCAACAATCCACCAACGTAACTTGTAGAGTATTTCAAAATGAATTGTCGAATGAACGCACGAGCGAGTTCGCAGCGTTTCATGAAGACACTTCATTCGCCGTCTGAAGACAATAAATCAGCCATACTTGTAAGGTTCAAAAGACGCAAGATAACAATGGATATTGTCGTTTGTATTGGAGACGGACAACGCTGGGATGTTCATGAAAATACATACACTTGGTAGATTTAGTGCGAAACACCAGCAATAAATAACTGACCCGGAAGGGACAAAGGTACAAGAGGTTCGCCCAAATGAATTGAAAAGACCTCATACATAAAACAACGGTTCCTTTCTAGTTACAACTTAGATATCACGCCTGGTGCGAATCACGGAGAAGAATTAACAATCGCTATCGACGCACCTTTGTCTCGCGTTTAGGTTAATATACATGAGCATTTGAAAACAAACTGCTTACAGTGAACACTATAAGTCTGCTACGAATGTTCCGAGACAGTGGATTACTTTTCATAGTGATGCGTGTATCTTGCGGTTGGGATTCATCCTGTGTCTTCGGATTCGAGTATTTTGGCATGATTGTGTCACCGGTCAAGAATTGTCTTGCGGCTGGATTACAAAAAAAAACATTTCCTTCAAAATACTATTACGTTCATTTCAAGATCAATATTATCTATTTGCTGTTTAAAATTTACTTGATATTTCCCGTTATTCACGGTTTTAAAATTCCTTTTGTTTATTCATAGCAAATATAGCCATTTTAACGTGCTACATCACTGATCGGTCAGACTGTGATAGTTTTTTGTAATATATGGTACAATCAAGGGTACAATAGTAAAATCTAAAATATAAAAAAAACAATGTTTCGTCAATCGAATTTTATATTTCTTAAGCTTTATTTTGTTGATAATTTTGAAATTTAACCAAAAAGGAAAAATGTTATTATAAATGAAAAGTTCCACTACAATGTTATTTCCCAATATGGAGTTCACCAACTCGGTACACTCTAGAAACTTTTGTCTTGTACTTTACAACCAGTTCAAAATATACAATTTTATTAAGTTTCCGGCGTGTAGTGTGTTTGTGAAGTTTTTACAGTTACTTGCTAGTTTACTCGCAACTTTGTGATCTATTGTTGTTTATTGGTTCTGTTAACAACGATTGCTTCAACTTCCGGAGGAACTTTATTTTACGTTGATCTTACTTATTGCTTTATACTTAATGTTCCAAGAAATATTGATTTTTGGTGCGGTGTTAGGTATGGATAACTTAGTAACTACTTTCTTTTTTATATTATTTTTTTATTAATCAATCATTTTCTTATCTGTCCAATGTCTGTGTACAAGCTTCCCCTCGATTCAGGGCGGTGGAACCATAGATCATTGCAGAGACTATAACGACTTAATATTTTTTGGAAACATTTTTATCAGTTTTGTCTTATTCATAAATCAAGTAACAAAATTACCCAACTCTATTTTATAGGCTTAGTATTTCTACCATAGATATATATATAAATTATGGCATCTGTTTATATAATTGTTATCACAGAAAATGTTTTCAATAGAAATGTGTGAATGTTTAAACGGGGTGGTGGGAAATTTACACCTATATTTGTGTAGATATAGAAATGTATCTTTTATACTCCCTAGAATACACTAGGATATATAGAAATACTAAGAAAGTTTTGGTAATTTTAGGGTTTGAAACAAGTCTTGTCACCTAAAAATTGCAATATAAGCCATTGAAATAACACCAAGTAACATAACCTAATTAACAAAAAATATACATACCTGCCATACAAAAGCTTATCCTGCTAATTAAATATATTAATTAATATTCGTACTAAAATGTGTTCCTCATTAGATATAACATGCAAAGGTAAGTGAAACGTTAACAACGTTGGCAAACTTTCCGTACAGATAATCTAAACTATGTGTTCTGACTGATAAATTTAATTAATTACCCTACATAATATTTCATGTAGGATGAACGTCTGAATTACTGCTGCCATTATACACAGAGATACAGTAATAAATTTTAATATAATTACCTTCGCTGCATTTGGTAGAAGCAGTGCACTGTGCAGTGCGCACCTAAGCATTTGCCGGCGAACTCTTATGGATCAATTTCCTTGCGGTCCACAATATTGATAGTATAAAGAGCTCCGCAGTTGAAAGTTACCATACTATCTGTAACATTACTGAGTGAGCAAACATGAAGCGAGCAAGCAATGCTTTTAGCCGGTGTTGTTATGCACCGACGCCGACTCGGGCGGGCGGCGGCGGCGGTGGCAGCGGCGCCCCCATAAATTCCGATTTATCGCTAAACCTGCCGAACTTTCTGGACGTCTCACTCACCTCGCCCCGCGGAAACCTTATTTTATTTAACTTCTTTATTCCGTTCCACGGCTTCACGGTTTCCCTCTGCCGATAAAAGTTAATGCTATGTTTATTTTGGATAACTTTTAGTTTAGGTTAACGCTGCGTCAGATTTATTATTAGGGTGTCGGTAAACGTTTCTGCAGAGCTCGCCTTTGGCTTCTTATAACGACGTTGAAGTATTGGCTTTGACTTTAAGGAGAAGCATTTATGTTATGATTTATTTTTAGAGAAAATACCTGCGGGAAAATGCATTGGCTTATTTATAAGATGTATTGCGCACATGATTGAGAACGTGTTCCTTATGCATCGAATGTCAAAAACTTTTACGAAACATAAGTTAAGTTCTTAATATGAACAGTGGAATCTAAACAGAAGTACGTAAAGTAAGGTTTTTGGAATGCTTCATTTCATTCAAGAGTGAAGTGCCGTTTCTGGAATTTACGTTGTCTAGTATATTGCAGATAGGACAATAAAATAGCAAACATTTTACAGCGTCCTCATTCATTGTACAATAAATCGCAACCAATAAATTTACTACATTAGTAAAACTATAACATCGAGCAAAAAACGTGTAACACTTAAAAACTGTGATTTACAGTGGAAAGGAAATTATGTACCGTGTTTGAATAAAATGCAAATTTGCATAGCCGTCAGCTTAACTCATTTTTCCAAAGGAAAAGAACCTAGAGAATAATATGGAGGGGAATGAAAAAAAGGTTTTAATATCGCCAGTCAATAATGTAAGTCGCTTAACCATAATATCGTGGGGCAGGTAGCTGAGCCGGCGCCAACTTTCCAAACAAACAGACCAATAAATGTCGTCACCGAGACAATTTCTGAACGATATTATTTTTGTTTTATTTTGATGTACGTGCGTGTAGGTAATAAACTTAGTTTGTATGACGGGCTTAGATTAAATGTACTATTGTTTTAGTTTTAAACTACTTTTGTGAGTAAATTAAGTATAGGAATCATAATATGTTCTTAAAAACATAGTTTTATTATGAGGTGAAGGTACAATCCGAGGCTCTTTGCATAATATTTACTGCTTAAATTGGCATATAACTACTCCGTTGAAACAATTTAATACACTCTAAAGTGAAAAAGATTTAAACAGGATTAACATGAAATCTGCAATCTCACGGACGGTCGCAAGCATTTAATTTTCTAGCAAGGTTCTTATAAAAATACGAGTAGTTATAACACAAAATATTGACGGCCAGTCTAGTTTTTAAATAAAGAATACGTTTTATAGGATTTTTGCAACTTAGTGACGGCCATTTACTGAAAACTTGGCACGGACTTCAACGCAGTCTTAACATATGGCGTACTTTTTGTACTAAAATTTAATGGCTTCTGCTGAGTTCCATTAAATATAAATGTGTCTGTCCGCAAGCGGAAGACGATGTGAAGTATACGTTGATTAATATTGAATAATTTATATCAATGTTTCTTACAACGTATTGATTTATTCAGGCTTTAAATTACATATCTTAGACTATTTTTTTTACTTCTCTTCTATAGGGAAATAGTTAAAATACAGACCTGATTACTGATAACACTTGTCTGTCTGATTGATTATAAAAAATGTAGTTGTTTTTGCGACTTTTGACTACTGATAGCTACATTCAGACAATTGCGTATATTGTTATGTCTATTCTCCATAGTCTGAAGGAAAAGGGAACTCATTTGTTAAAAGAAAAGACAGTAATTAATATTCACCAAGTTATAGTTACTTTAAAGACTCTTGTTTTCTGTAGCCTAACCATATTTAGGTCTAGTTAAGAATTTGTGTCATTAAACTTTTGAGTACTAAAAAAGTTTACATTAAACTTTCTTATCCCAATTAACACCTATAGATTACTTTTTAAGTTGCACGGCAAAACAATTGCACCGCACTTGAAAGTAAGAACGATGCTGCTAAGTATCGACTTTCTATACAAGACCAAGACCAACTCCATTCAGTAGAAGCAATTACGTCGTCCTTCTCAATTGTTTCTACAAACGTTGTTCTTTTATTAGCTCCTCTGCGACACTGTAAATACAGCACAGATGTTGTTAATTTAACGAGGACAAATACTAATAAAATCGACTACAAGATTAAACGTTCACTTTTATCAAACTATTCAACCCTTCAAGTCGAATAGCTAAAGATTGTTAAAGATAAAATTTATTGTAGGAGCCAAATGCCAACTTACTAACTTTCGTCTAGACTAGTAGAAAACGTTTTATGATAAGTTTTCGACTTACACTTATAAATACAACAGACGTGAGTTTTTATAACTTTTAAGATGTATTGCGGAACGATGAAATCGCACTTTTCGTAGTTTCAAACGTGTTGGTATTCGTTAAAAGGAATAACGCGAAACGGGAAACACGAATTTATTGCTTGAAAAATTTTAATTTATTTTAAAGTTATGTTTGCATGTTATTGTTAAAAGGGCAGTGTCAATTAAGTATGCCAAATCTATTAGCGATAAAAAAGGAGACAAATGTGACGAAGAAAAAAATCAGGGCAGCGGATTATCCGGGAATAGACAGGTATAGTCCAACCTTTCTGGGAAATTTATAAATTTGACTAAACTAATTTTTCCAGTCGAAATACTGTGAGTATTGTAAAAGTGTTATGCTTCACTGGAAGTTAAGCTCAGACCTTTATGACTTATGGATCCAACTGATAAACCAACTGACATTCTAACCAAAGCAAAAAATAGCAACGATTTAAAATAAACGAACGGAGATAATAAGTGGCTATTGAAATAGGCAAGGCTGCTACCTGTGTAATAGAGATTGAAATACAAGACCTAAAAGCACTAACTGCGATCGATGTTTATGGGTTAATGCTGTTTTCTACACGTGGGTGTGCTAGCGAAGGAAACCTCCATTTACCTTGTGCTATTTTTCAATCCACATTAACCGGCGTTTTCGTCCATAGCTTTGTCATCGTATATATTTTATTTACATGATATAGGATAAGTTATCAATATAATTTAAGAAATATAAGTTTAAGTATAATAATAACCAAGATATGTTCTCCTGTGTAGTGTTTAACCTTCGATTTAGTTGACACAAAGTATATACATACATAAACTCACGCCTTTTTCCCACAAGGGGTAGGTAGAGGTGCTTGTTGCAATAGATAAGCCCACGCTTCGTCATATGTGTTCCGTCACACGATGTGGTAGGGGAACGAGCCTATCGCCATATTGGGCACAAAATCCTGATTCCGGGCTGATAATTAATGAAATTAAATTTGCTGGCTATACTAGTTACAGGGTCAATTTAACTTAAATCAGCGCCATTATTATTACGAATAAGTATTTAAATATCGCCAAAATTAGAAGCAATTGCAGTTGGATTGTAAGCGTGGTCCTTAAGAAACAGTTATAATAATAAATTCAAAAAGTAGCATAATATATACTTACAAGACTCGGACCGCATACGACGTGAAACTTTTTAATCTTTTAAACTTCACGTAAAGAACAACAACACACATCCGTCACGCGTTCTTAATGTTGTTTTGTGGAGCAACGTCGACGAGTGTCGTTGAGTGCTAAATCATATGTGAGAAATTGTATATCGTTTAGGAACATTCTTCATGGTCGTGGAAATACCTGGCCAAGGGAGATAAGTGTGATGTTTGGGTAACAAAGAAGCTTAGAGCATGGTTATAGATATTGAATTTATCTATTTTAGTCATAGATACTTACTTGTGATATTTCGATTGTATTGAAGGGTATGAGTAACGGGTATTAATTATGCTACGAAGTGTATGTTTTTAATTGCAATGTTTGGCGAGATGAGCATGCCTTTCGTCTGATGGCAAGCGATAGGACCGCTCATAGTCAGTAACGAAATCGAACAACTAAATGAATTCCAAAGCGATGCTTGGCATTCCACGGCGCTCGCCATCATAAGACATATGATGTTAAGACTCAATATCTCCAATTGTTACTCTGGAAAAACACATATAGATTTTTAACAACGATTTTATAATTAGTTTTATTAGTAAATAGCAACATTATATCGTTTATCTTTAAACACATATTTGACCCATTGGACCAGGTTTAACAAAGATCATTTATTATTAAAAAAATGCTTTTAGCACAACTTATTAAAACGGAAAACACGGATCTCAAGTGGTTTTTTAATCGGAAATCTCAGTGCAATCACTTTCAATAGACACGCTGAATAGAGCCAAGAAACTAAGGGCCTTTGTTGCTTACAATAGCCACAAGAGCATTACCTAACGGCTAGGGTTGTTTAAAAATACTCAGGCCAAAACAAACATCATTTTTCTCAAAGCATTGCAACAGAAATCAATAGAAGTATTAAAAATATTTTATTTCGTAACTGTAGTATGTATTTTTGAAGCAATTATATTTATTTATTTTAATTATACATAATTATATTTATCTATTGTGTGTAAAGTGTCTTTCTTCATTGTAAAGGAGTCCCGTGCCCGGTAGTAGGACGTGAATGGGTTGATACAGTATATTATTTAACTGTGTTTAGTTGATATTATTTGATGGGAATCGAATATGTGTAAAACGTAACCAGATGCTTATAAAAATTATATTTGTAAACTCATATTCATCTAAACTTAACCAGAAAGAACTCATTAGTAAATATTGTATTCTACGGAGAAAAAGACTGTTGTCACTAAAGTTATTGATTATAGAAAGATGTTCACAATTTGGATTGTTATGATATATTCAAGAGTTATGTCTGTAAAGTCTTCTTTCAATAAAGTATGTTTATTATATCGTGTGAATTGACATTTACCCCGATAATTTCCGTAGATGAATATGAAAATAAGCGATTCTAAAGAAATGTGTTGGTAAAAACGTTTGAAGTAGCGAGCTGCTATCGTTCAGCATGTCAGTTATTCACGTTCTAAGGATCGAAGCGATTGACAGCCCTTATCCCCGATCCACTTGATATTCGTTTATGAATCGAAAGTAAAGAAATTCTGAGAGCGTATTTCGATTTAAAATACAAGTAATGTACTTGTAAAACGGCGCCTTGAGCAATTTATTATATTTAATTTGTTCCAGAAGTCTACAGTTTAACTATATGTATTTGATTACTGAAAAGAAGACCGACTGGTGTATAAATATATGTGTGATAAAACGATGGTTTAAAATATAACGTAATCACAATGATATTTTAAAACCGGCAGGTAGTAGATGTATTCGAAATAAAAAGCAATATTTACATACTATTCTTGCTCGACATGTATAAGCAATTTTCTTTACTAATATTTTCGTCATTCATTCTTACGAAGACTGTTAATATAAGTATTAAAAAATATGCTAGGAAATATGAAATTAAAAATCTTGCTAACACAATAACTGTCCGGCACAGGAATAACTTTTAACTCAAAGGCATGTCCACAGACAAAGTACATTGTTTGCGAAATACTTTGTCGCACGTTCAGGTATTTAAATAAAGTGCAACTTAGTTGGGGTTGAAAAACACAGAGAGCCGAGTTGAAAATTAATTTTGTAAACCTGTTTATGTAACTGAAACTTTTCTCTGTTTCGTGTTATTACAGATTGACATCACAATCACTGAAATCTTTTTGTTTCATTTCATTTTGTTTTTACTTTCTTACTAACCAACTCTTTGGTTACAGCTCATAGTTCTATTGATGACATGTTGCATAAAAGACATACTGTTGATAAAAATGCTTCACTTCAACTAGAACTTCATGGTGTTCACTTACCATCAGATGACCTGTTTGCTCATTTGTTACGCAATAAAAAAACCCTAGGTGACATTATGTATCCGAAAGGGGCAACATAAGAGTCCGAAAGAGGCAGCATAAGTGTGAATAACATTATTTTAATTCATAATGGCACAACCATGTGGCTAAAATTCACCTGATGGTAAGTACAATAAAAATTATATATCTCTTAGAATACTTCATAACTTGGATCAGACAATCAAGGATCTTGCCTTAAATCTAAAAAGAAAATACTTATTCCTATAAGTCAAATAACTAGGCCCTTCAAGATAAAAACATCAGATGATTAATTCCCTATTCCTGCGGTACATAGCTGATGTAAAAAAAATACAAGCTTACAATTTATAAGTATCATATCCCTGAAGCCTCTACTAACAAGCATACGGAATTATTTCACACAGTGCGAAGTGTTATCAAGAGGCGTTATTGCCGTGACGTCGAAAGGCGCGCGGAACTATGCAACGCGAGCTTCAGTGCTCTGGGTTTATTATAATATACACTTTGAATGTAATAAAAATAAATTATTAAAAAATATATATGCTTTATTGTGCACCAAGGAACACAATTTACAGGATAATCACAAATAATGACATATTCAGACTTAACATCTTATGACTCCGGATGGCGAGCGCAGTGAAATGCCAAGCATTGCTTTGTCATTCAAGGTGTTTGGTTTTGCTACTGGCCGTATCGCTTATGAGCGGTCGTATCGCTTACCATAAGGCGAACGACAGGTTTGTCTCGCCACTCATTGCAATAAAAAAATGTGTACAGTAGGCGGCCTTGTCACTAATAATAATATAAGTCTTGTGCCAACCAATAATAATATAAGTTGTGTTGCCTTGTCACTAGTAATAATATAAGTGATTTCTGCCAGGCAACCTTTGGATGGACATGAATTTTTAGAATGATCTATAGTACCATACTGTGTGAGCGTGTAAATTTTCGAAAAACCTCATATTAATGCTACTGCAATTACTACCTGCGTAGAGATAATTTTGTACATTTCCGAATCCAATGAAATCTTACTATATCCTTGAACTAAAATAAGTTCTGCAAAATGTGGCTCATGAGCCATAAGTTTATGGTTTTGTATGTAAAAGCAGATATAGAACTTTGTGTATAACCCCCAATGAAGCGTACATAGCGTTAAATAAAAACAATCCTCATTAATTACATAAATAACCATAATTCCCCCACCCTATTTATCCACAAAACAAACTGAAGAACCTTCAAATTCACTGGCAAAGGAAAAATGGAATGTGAACTGGGAATAGCGCTAATCTCCCTTCATTTGTATGCGACGACGTTTCTAAAATAGTCACCTAATTAAAAAGAGTCGCCTTTGTGATGCAGATGTGTCGGCGGGCACAATCAAAGCCCTCTCATTTCACCAAAACCCTTTAAATAAATATATATCCTATAAGCCCGTCAAGTGTCTTTACATTTTCCTTTTGAAAGTTTAATTAAGAATGGCTGATACGCTGCCGCAAATGAAGTCTTACAAAATCAAGATAAAGATCAACAGTCACTTTTTCGATATTAGTATCGGAGTTTCATATTACAGAGGCCTTAAATTAGTTATTTTACTTCAAAGAGAATTCGCAGACTGATTTCTATAGACTAAAACCTTATTGAAGGCAATTTTGTCTGTAGCTCTACAACTTCTCAGGGTGGTTTTATTGTATTTCATAACACCATTTTGAAACACTGTTTCTCTTTTAAAAAGAAATAGTGGGATATGAAATAAACTTAATGAAATGAAATTTGCTTTAGCTGCTGAATTTAAAATATAAAAAAACGATACAAAAAGATTTCATTAAAAAAATCGTTATAAGCTCTTTTCATTTCCCAAATAAAAAAGTATGGTAATCGATAGCTAAAAGGACTGGTTGGCGACACAATTTTACGACACACTTATTTGCAATAGCTGGACACGGCTGAGGGTTTCACTGCAGTATAACGTTGATATAACGTGCAGTGTTGCTGTTCTAAAGCCACTAGCGCACGGACCGTCCAGCCTTGGTTAGTTTAGCAACGCTTAGAATGTGCTTCGTTTTGATAACACTTTCAAGTGAATCGCTTTCCGGTTATAACATATTAAAATTTCATCGAATAGTCGGTGAAAGGAGGATTAATATTAGTAGGGAGGGTTTTTGCTGAAGTGCTGACGTGTATGATATGAAAAGTTGGTTTATTGTATTAGTGTTAGCATTTTGTCATAAACTATAAATTGGGTCATATTGAGGTGATAGATGAAAACGCAAATCCTAGTGAGTTATATTCATTTAGGAAACTAGGATTCGAAACCAGGTCGTTACGGTTCACAGCTCATGCATGGTTGCATCCAAAACGTGAGAATATATCAAAAAATACATGAGAAACATGTATTTTTTGAATCAAAACTTAGTGAATAATTTTTCCAGAGGTAAATTTCGCGTTGAGTATTCTGTGTTATTATGTGATATAGTTAGCCTGTCGCCGTGGGGCATAAATTCCTGACTCTGGTCTCATTGAGAACAAAATCTAATATCACTTAGTCCGACTCGGGATTCGAACCCGAGATCTCGCCGTTGTAATCATACAGTACTACCACCGCGCCACTAAGGTATTTAGTTCTCAAAAACTTCTATTGTAATATAATTGGCGTGATGCACCAAAAACGTTTGCTAACACACTTAGTGTGTTAAATGAAATTATCTCTTCGTAATTAATTACGCAGCTAATCTGTAGCTAAACACACAGTTCGGTATACTGATGTGCAGGAAGCACCAGGGTTCCGTTGGATAAACATTCGGCATCCGCAGTTCTGTTTAACGCGTGAACGTCCGACCCCACCCAGCCTAATGAATAACATGCAAATGACCTGTCTAATGAAAGCCACACTCTTTGCCCAACAAGCTTTTTATATACTTTATCTCGGCCAAACATTAATATAGTTGACATAACTCGCATTAGTATTCTTGAAATTAACATTAAAAATTCTTGCGGTATTTTAGTCGGAACTGCAAGTGCAGACGCTGATTTAGTATTACTGTCTTCTGTACTATCTGTGGCTGAAGAAGAATATGCTCACAGAAGATTGACTGATTCACACTGTTTTATGTATCATCAGTACATAGATACTTTCCTCGAAAAATGAGTCGAAAAGAAGATATAGTCAAAAAACTGCATTTGCACGCCATATCTTTAATATGGCGGCGCGAGTGGCAAAGATACGAGGCTGCAAAGTCACCCATTTCCAAAACAGCCAGAAAACTTTCCAGGTAAAACTACCATATGACTGGACTATTAATGACGAATGTCGTTGCGATTTGTCACATTTGTAAGTCAAGTGAGGCACTAGCTATAAAGCAGTGTAGCGGTATCAGTGGACACGGCGGCGAGCGGCATCGAGTGGGTTTGCGTGTAATCGCCGTTGTACACACAACATTTGCATACTCATTGCCGATATGTAAGTGCATCCCGCAACCATTGTCCCTCCGCTTAGCCTCATATCCCGGTTAATGTTACACCGTGTCCCATGTGTCTGCGTCGAGACTCGCGCATTGATTTCGAATATCTGGATGCAGTGAGGAAAGATATTGCGCATCGCAATTTGTAATAGATACAAGAAGGAAAAGAAAAGGAAAAGACAGAATTCTTGCGTAGTTTCGTCTTCACGGCTATAAAACGGTACAGAACTAAAACTTCCATGCTGTTTACGTTTAGCAAGTTCTCAAAAACTACGAGTATTCAATACAAATAATAAAATTACATAAATATAGAAAGCTCCAAATAGAAACTCACGTATATTTATATTCAGCAACTATATTTAATAAATGCCAATACTGCGCACATGAAAGGTACATGAAGTCGGTTAAAAATAGAATCGCAACATTGGATCCGAGATGGGTCGAGATGCCAGTCAATTGGATACAATATTCATTATTGATTCTCACTGAGACGCTGTGACGGCTACTCTGGCCGGTATCCGATATTAAATTACTAACTTGCAATAAGTACAAAATGATAGACGTTCCGACAAGTTTCAATATGCTTTAATAGCTGAAAGAATTTCAAATTATGTATCTTGTTATGCGGATATTTAACTTCACACTGGTTCGTTCGAGAATTTGCGTAATGAAGTGAACAGCTCCGATAGTTTTATACAAGTGCTTCCTTTTATATCGGGAATAAAGTCTTCCCGATCCGATTGAAGGCGAGACGTCGGTATCCTACTCAATTGTTGTTTCCAACTACACAGTATGGGGAATTGACAATATGCTTTCCCGGAGACCTGTTGCTGTCAGCCTTTGTGAAATGTTTTATGGCACTTATCAAATTAAATATGAAGCGCCAACATTTTGTACATGATTTATTTGAATATAACGCAAATATTCAGTTTCATCGAGCGTAAAATGGTGTTATGGTCTGTTGGGGATTTAGATTTTATTATTTTCACATATAGATTTTGTTTTTATAATATTTATGACGTTAATCCCTAAGGTCAGCATATTAGGATATATTTTATAGTTCGTTAATGACCTGTTGGTATCTCATGAGGGCTGTAAATAAGAGCAGCCGTGGATCTAATGTAGGGTAAGGGACGGCAAGGTGGAAACTTTCATTAAAGTTTTTTTACTGCTTAAGTCTGGAAACCGAAAAAAACAGATCGTCTGATGGTAAGTGCTCACTGCCGCCCATAAACATTCACAACGCTTGGATCATGCATGTTTTGGCAGCCTATAAAACTCGAGCGAGGAGCGGAAAAAGATGGGAAGATGAAGAAGGCATCCGGAAATGTCACTCATCATAAGGACATAAGGTTATATTTTAGAACAGAAACTTGGCCCTGCTGGAGTCAGCCAGCAGTTCAGGTGGCATAAAGATAAGCCTTCTATCTTGTTTTTGGTGAACGATGCACTTTCATCTCTGATTATTTCTAAAAATGTAAGTGTTTAATTCAATTCAATTTATTTCATGTTTGAATTAGTAGTTACAATCATTTCCTTAAGTTTAATTATAAATTGTCAGGCATTAATGTTGGCTTTGTTGTATTTAAAGTAAGAATTTGTAACTTTTTCAATCTTCTTACCACAAAGTGTAGTATTCGTTTCCTTACTCTATTAAATAGAGCATATTTTCAATGACTTTTATATAATGTTCTTAGTTTTATGTTATTCATTTTCTTTCTTAAATTATTAGATACATATTTTGCCACTCTAACATGCGATTTTAATACAAAAGCATGGGCCACATTCATTTCGGATAGTTGTAGTTCAGGCTGAAACATTTTCAAATCTTCAATATGTTGTTTTAGAGTCCAGTGATCTCTTCGAGAATGTAGAACATGAGTTATATGTTTAATCTTATCCATCGCAGTAATATTTAATTTAGTTGATTTGTCCATCAATTCATAAGCCAACTTAAGAGCTTTGTGTTGTATACTTGGGTTTATGTAAATTAATATTCGTTCTATGTAATGACTTGGCAAAGAATACACTTTCAATCCAATATTTGTTATGAATGATTTAATACTCTTTGGTATCATTTCCAATATAGCCAGAAACAGTATGATAAGAGAATGTATTTTTCTCACTAGCGTCACACGACGTCCCATCGGAGTCTCGCAGAGTGTTTGCAACGTTGGGAATAGTAAGTGTATTGATGCGGTTTTTTGGATCAAATATTCGTTTTTATTCAGCATTTCTACTAGCAACCACGAGCCGAAGGAATGTCCGATAAGATGAAGTCTTTTTGTAATTTTAATGTGATTGTTTATAAAGTCTAGCTTATGATCTATTTGGCTGCTAATGTCGTATAATTTTATGTTATCTTCGTGTTTGTCTCTCCATTCTTTGGGTATAATGCTGTGTCCGGCGTGACCTACAAATGACAACGGTCTGTTAGTATGCATGTATAATAATATGTGGTAAATACTGATATTGATTATGATACAGTATTGTAATAGCCCATATACGTCCCACTGCAGGGTACGGGCTTCCTCTACAATCGAGAATACGACTGAAAGTGTTTAAACCATATAGTCAACCACGCTGGCCTAGTGCGGGTTGGCGTTATACCATAAACATTCTTATCAATATACAAATTGTTATGGTATGTGAGTTTCATCATGGTGTTTTCTTTCACATGATTCCGAAAAGTCCGGGGTGTGAGCCCGCACCCAACGTGAACATCTACCCTGGTACAGTATTATGTAATAAATATATAATATACTTATTGCAAGTTTCTTTTATTAGACTATACCCAGGAGGACTACCTCGGTGGCGTAGTTGTACTACATTACGGTTACAAAGCTGAGGTCTCGGGTTCGAATCCCGGGTTGGGCAAAGTGATATTTGATTTTTCTATTCATTATCAGCCCAGAGTCAGGACTTTGTGCCCAATATGGCGATAGGCTCACCACTTATCACATCGTGGGACGGAACATACAAGGCGAAATGTAGAGCACACATATTTCGCCTTGTATGTTCCGCACCTCTGCCTACCCCTTCTGGGAAAAAGGCGTGAGTTCATGTATTTATATTATTTTATAAGATTGGAAGTGGCAAATAATAAAGCCAGCGAACCGTGAAGCCATAGTAAGCGCAAGGGCATATTATGAATTAAAAGTTATTATCTGATATTAAAATACTAATTACACTGGTCTACAAAATTTAACTTTTTGTTTATCTGTAAAATAAATGCTTTATTATTTTACTAATTTGGGGTCACTGAATACGAAAATATAAACCAAATTTGAAAGTTAGCTCTTATTTTAAAATTATGGCTGGTATCGAAATATATGACGTTAGAGTAAAATTTCATAGAATATAAATCGATTCTTTTTTAAAAAAGACATTTTCTTTACTTTTTCATAAACTTTTTACATGAAACTGAGTATTTTAAAATATTTCCCAAGTATTTAACCTTTACTATTCAATAATTTCCCTTTTTTTCGTTTTCCTTTTGGAATTATCTTTACGAAAACCTTAAACCAAGTTCTAGCAGTAGTCCGTTAGCATTGACGCATTCTATCGGCCGTTGTATTTCTTTTCCATTGTCAATAAGTCTTGGTGAAATCGTTCACCATGTTCGTCAGTCATATCACCGCAGTTAGGAGGAAAAAATCGAGGTGAGAATGAAGAAAGTGAATTTTTGGGGACATATTGCGACCCATTTGCTGATACTTTTGCAGAAGATTGTTCACAAGCTCGTGGTAATTTTCAAATCTCCTATTGCCCAAAAAATCATGAACTACTACTGCTCTAAAAGATTCCCATGCCTCTTTTTCGATGCCCTGTGAAATCGGATCAAAGTTTTGGTCCTTAAGAATCTCTCATATTTGAAGTCCGACGAAAACTCCCCCTTTTATTTTGGCGCCGCATAGATGTCGAAATTCACTTCGCAAGTAATCAATTACTTGCAAAGTGGGTGCGAAAAAAGGTGGACCAACCTTCAAAGGTTGGTCAACCTTTGTTGAGAGGATTAACCAAGGTCTTCATTAATCCCAATTTCATATGCGATGGAGGGAGAAAATTTTTATGAGGATCGACTAGGGGAGGATATTTAACGTTATTTTCTCCAGGGCACAGACTTTGTCTTCAAGTCCAATCTTTTTTAAAGTAATGTAACGATCTAGCCCGACTATCCCACCCACACAAGAAGCACCAGCACTTGGTGTAGCCCATTTGCAGACCCAACAAACCGTAGTTTTTGCAAATTGTAGTTTTTGCAACAGAAATTTGTCGAAAATGAGAAATAATTTTTAAAATTTCGCGTTTTAACAAACAAATGAAACGCTAATACTATAAGACACATGAAACGAAAGCATAATAATAAAATTAACGCGGATACTCTCACAAAATTATTTGAAATCTCATAATATAAAGTGACATCCACCAAGTTACCCGGTATTATCTTAAATATAGCATAAATTAATAATAAGAGCTAACTATTAATTTTAAGTTCTATATTTAGATTAAGGGGGTCGAATACTAAAGATGTATAGCAGTTTCAAGTAAAGGGCAATTTTCATGTTGACCAGTGTTATCATATGTTTGTTTTACAATGGCGTATTATTAAAAACTAGTATAACTTGCGGCTGCGCCCAAGTGAAAATGTTAATAAAGGCCTCCTCGATAAATTGAGACAGTCAATAAAGGAATTTTTCATTTCTCTTATTTATTTTGGTGATTAGCGAGACGGACATGCCTTGCGCCTGATGGTAAGCGATACGACAGATCATGTCCATGAGGACAGTAGCAAAACCAACCAACACCAGGAATTAATAAATGCTTGCTATACCAATGCGCTCCCCATTCTGAGACATAAGGTGTTAAGTCCAATATAACTACTGGTTACAATGTCCTATCCGAAAGACAACTGTGAATTTAAAATGCTGTTGTCGGGAGAAATAGACATTGCGGCGCGGCCTAAGAAGACGGCTACTCAGATATAAAAGACGTACCACCATGAAAGTAATATTACGCACAGGTTGACTATAACCAACATATAAAAAATATATTTACCAATCAAACAAACGGGCAGTTTTGTCCTTTTATGAATTTCCTCTCCAAACTCCTTGTAAAACAGTGGTATTCCAGGGCATCCGATAATACACACAACAACGTCTGAATCCGTAGTTCCAAATACATCTCCCCAAACTATCAAATGCGTCACAACTCCATTAAGGTTCTTGTAAACATCCATTACAATGGAAGGATTAAAACGACTGCTTTTAATTGCAACCAGTTTAGAAATCAAGTGATAATTTTACTATTGTTACCAGTTTTAAGGTTGGGTGCATATGCCCAACATGTAAGCTTATTTTGGTCTTAATTTGAATGTTTTACTCAATTAATTATTCATATTTCATACAAAGACTGGAACAATCAAGCTATTACTGCTATACAAATAACACGTTTTTTAGAATAGAGATACGCTTGCAGGTGATATTAAGTGTTATTATTGTAAATTTCTAAGGACCTTATTTGTAGACAGATTATAAACCTATTGTAATTATTGAATGTTTTCTCTTCTTCATCATCATCATCATCAGTCTAAACTGTTGTCCACTGCTGGACTTAGGCCTCCTCCAAGTTGCGCCATTTTACATTTTCTCTTCTTGACGCAATTGAATTCAAAAGTCGTTGAAAAGGGAAGGGACATTCGATAACTTAAATATATTTATAAATTGTATATGAATAGGATCGTTTTTCTCGTCGTTATCGTTGTTTTTTTTTAATAATACGCTCTTTACACTTATTGTTCCACTTACTACACCTAAATATAAATATAATAAATATAAATAACACCCAACAGTCACATACATAGTCCTGACCCCACACTAAGATCTAGTCTTGTGTCGTGGGTATCAGGAACTATGAGAGACTTTTCGGTTTCACAAACACTCAGACCTGGAAGAAATATTTGTGGGCCGCACAAACATTTCTCTCGGTGTGGGGATCGAACCCGCGGCCTCTCGTTTCACTGGCGGCGTCTAACCTACTGCGTCATGGAGGCTATTTTTATCCGGAACCCATACGTTGCCAGTTTTATTCGAAACTTATGTGGTATTTTTTTGTGTAATTAAATGCTATATGCACTGTTAGGTTTCGTAAGTTGAAAGATATTGCGGAAGGTTAACAAAACAATTAAATACTTAGATCTTACTAATACTGGCTCGGTGGCGTAGTTCTACTACTATCTATTGTACAACCGTCGGATTGTATGATATTAATCGACATTTCTCCACTCCCACCTTAATGAGTCACCAAACCAAGCGTTGTACATTGGATTTTATAGCTGAGCTTCCGAGGCCTACTTCTAACCCTTGCAAGTTTTCTCCAGTTTCACCTGTTGAGATCAAAAAGACAATCCTTGCGATCAAATCCAACGCAACTGGCTACGACAACATTAGCCGCCGGATGATAGTCGCAGTCCTTGAACCATCTTCTTTCGCCAATCTCCCACATTATCAATTTTTCCCTTAGCACTGGCGTTTTCCCATCTCAGTGGAGAAACGCCTTTGTTATTCCGCTCCCCAAAATCCCCAATCCTTCTCTAGTCAATCACTTCCGTCCCATCTCTATTCTCCCTTTCCTTTCCAAGGTGCTGGAGGCCTGTGCGCACAAGCAACTTTTTAAGCACGTCCACGTGAATAACTTGTTGTGCCCACTTCAATCTGGCTTTAGGCCAGGTCACAGCACCGTCTCCGCGCTCCTCAAAGTGACTGGCGATATAAGGGCGAGCATGGAAACCGGCAAAGTCACCGTATTGGCTTTGGTGGATTTTTCTAATGCCTTTAACACTGTCAGTCACGACATCCTGTTAGCTATCCTTTCCCATCTTTTGATCTCTCCAGTGGAATTGGATTGGTTCTCATCCTATCTTCAGGGACGCCAGCAGTCGGTGCGTATAAACGACTGCGAGTCCAAATGGTGCAAGATTGAGTCTGGTGTCCCTCAAGGCGGTATACTTTCTCCGTTGTTATTTTCTATGTTCATAAACCTCATAACCCTTAACCTTCAATGTGCGTATCATCTGTATGCTGATGACTTGCAGTTATACTATCAGGCTGGCGTCGACTGTGTACCCACTGCTGTGGATAGGATTAACAGAGACCTCGAACATATCAAACGTTGGTCACATAGTTTCGGGCTATCTTTTAATCCGAAGAAATGCCAGGCCATCATCATTGGCAGTCCGAGAATGATTAGCAGGCTGAATTTTTTAAACATACCTCCGGCTATTTTTGATGGCTCTGTAATACCTTGGTGCCCTAGTGTCAAGGATCTTGGACTACACATCGACGCTACCCTGAGCTGGCGACCCCAGGTGACCTCCGTCAGTCAGAGAGTCATCGGTACTCTTCATTCTCTGTATCGCCTGAAGAATTTCCTACCATTTAAAACCAAGGCTATGCTAGTGCAAACCTTAATCCTTCCGGTAATCGACTATGGTGATGTGTGTTATTTTGATTTGAATGCAGATTTACTCAACAAACTCGACCGTCTTCTAAATAACTGCATTCGATTTGTTTTTAATCTTCGCAAGTTTGACCATATCTCTTCCTACCGATCGCAGTTAAAATGGTTTCCCATCCGCCAGCGCCGTTCGTTGCGTGCCCTCACTACCCTTTTTTCTATTCTAAAATCTCCATCCCCTCCTTCTTACCTGTCTCCCGAATTCATTTACCTCAGTGATAGATGAAGGTTCGGCAATTACTCCTCGCCGAAGTAGCAGATTCTCACTACTAATGTAGGTATTTATTTATTTAATTGTTTATATATATATATATATATATATATATATATATGTATGTGTATGTATGTATGTGTAGGTATATGTATAATAATATTGGTAAATATCAATAATTAAATTGATATATATTCGTATAAATATTATTATTTATGTTTTATATATATATATATATATGTATATATTCTCTATATATTCATATATATATATAAAACATAAATAATTGATGTGTACAAAGTGTTTAAATAAATAAATAATTAAAAAAATTAACATAGGTCTTCCCCAAAAATGTGGCAGTGCCTTGTTACGAGTACCTACCAATTTCAACGTCCAATAATGTTCAGGATCCGTCTCATAAGTTTCAAGCCACACAAATATTAAAATAATCATTACAATAACCGAGTTAAAATAAAAGAAATAATGAATCTAATGTTGATTACATAAAAGCGGTTATACAGACACGCATACACTGCAATGCGTAGTGATGAATAAATCATGGTCACTCTTTGTCTGCCTGCGATGAAACCGCATATCCAAGCAGGCAAAAAAAAATATTACAACTAGGTCCTGCCCGTTTATCATTCAGGGTCTTCCCTCCTACACTCAAATTAGACTTTATTACGAAAGATATTAGGTTGAAAATACAAGTTTGTATAATTTTAAGGTGAGTGACACCATCGTATGCTAATATCAGGCTTTGTGATTTGCGCTTATGAGATTCAATTTCACGCACGTGTATGATTGACGGGAACATTATGCAGGTGTTCAGAGTTCCACATAATTTTACTATTCAACCATTTTGGGTGGCGTTTATTTACTTTATTTATATCGTTTGATAGTCGGAGACACTGTATTGGATTTTTTATGTACTGACTTGTATGTGAAGTGACGGATCAGTGCCAAACCATTCGTTGTATAAACATAACAGAAATCTATTTTTTTTTTTGCAAATATGCTCATTTTTATATATAGTACCTTTGATTAGCTGGTAACAGGTTTAATATCAGGCATATCAAACGAAATTCCTAGAATGAATTCTCATTTCAACTTATTGCGAAAGTGGATCTAATTAATGTTCTGTTTCTTTCTAACGTATGGTAAATTGTACGAGAGTAAAAGAGATAAATAATCAACAGATTATGCTTTTAGCAATATATGAAAAAGGGCTTAGTACCCAAAATATTACAAAGGAGATATCAAGATAATTGATTTATTTGATGACAATAACTAACTCAGAGTAGAGCCGAAAGTAATTTAGCAATGAATAGTGGATATAGTAAACTACTAAGGACGAATGGTGTTATCTTGAGATAAACTTAGTACATTTCGGTAACGAATGTTGAATAGATAGCAATTGTCGCCGACTATCTAGTCGCAACAAAGCTGTATGAGAGAATAACGTTTGAATGAAGTGCTATTGTTACGCTCCTCGAAAGAAATCTACAGCAAAGTGCTCAACGCGATGTTTCAAACTACATTGGAATTACTTTTTGTTCCAACCTTTTCGCACATTAAACGATGGTAATCCATTAGTTTTTTTTAATATTTAAAGTGAACTAAGAATATCTGTCTTGAGAGCTCTATTTGGATTCCAATGCGTTTGACATCAGGTAATTAAAAAAGATATTCATGTTGACTTCCATCCGGCCACCTTCTGCAATCCTTATAAAGTCTATAACTATGAAAATTCTAGGAACTGTCTTTCAACAGTGGATTTTTGTAGCTGAGGACGATGATAATGCATCGCATCCTTCCTAAGATGTAGTTTACAGCAATAATTATCCCATATTTCATAGATTTGTCTCTTCAGTCATGAAGATCTCGTGGCTGGGCATAAATCATGTCAGAGAGGGAATACGGTCTCTTAGTTCTGCATTCCGGTCTAATGTTTGGTTTGGTCCAAATGACTAGTCTAATACCGAAGTGTACGGGGTCCGGTAGCGCTCCTGACGCAGCTTAACGACCGTTTCTATTACTACCTAGCAACTTGGCAGTCACTCAGGGAATTTGAGGAAGGGCTTCATAATTTTGCCAACAAATATATATTCATTCGAAAAATGTGTTTGGTATACACTACATACAAAATTGTGTTTGTAGACACTACCATGGAGAACATATTGGAAGGCGGAAATTGGGAAAAGTTGTTAGGAAGAACACTTGTTTCCGTAAGTTTGTTAAGAAAGAAAAAGAAAGAAAGAAGACGTCGCCATTTTGTAGGGCAGAAGTCATTTCAGTATTGTATTGTATTGTATCAGCCCATATACGTTTCACTGCAGGGCACGGGCCTACTTTACCATCGAAAGTACGATTGAGAGTGGTTAGGCCATATAGTCCACCACGCTGGCCTAGTGCGGGTTGGCGGACTTACATACCATAGAAATTCTTATAAATCTCTATGGTATGCAGGTTTCCTCACGATGTTTTCCTTCACCGTTTTAGTGCGTGGTGATTGACTATCAATACACACATGACTCCGAAAAGTCAGAGGTGTGCCCTGGGATTTGAACCCGCGACCACCGTGAACATGTTGGCAGCCGCGTCTAGTCCGTTTACCAACAGGCCACCACGCACTTGGATTTCAGTAGGATTATTAATATTACTTCAATAAAGTAATTTGATCATAGAAATCTATTTATCTAAACCCACTTAAAACCTTAACAGCTTTCAAATCCACTTATTATCTACTTTGAATCATTCACTGCCATGGTATAAACACGAGGCGAGATACTAAAAATGTAGACATAAAATAATTGGCATGTAACCTTAACTACTCAAACTCCGCATCATATCCCCACTTCGAAGTAGACTCCATACACGCAGTTTTAATTGTGGCTGACATTCGTCGAGTTAATGCGCATTAATGCCCTGGCGAAGTTATCTTAATTAAACAAAGCTCCGTCGGGTCTCGTCTGTTTGTCGGAGGTGCTTGTAAACATTCAGCCACTTGGCTGGTACATCGGGTTTACGGCCGACATACTGTTGCAAGCTCGCTACTCGTTTAAAATACGTTGTCTCTTGAAACGCTAACCGCTGCCACTTATTGTTTTAGAGGATTGCGCCAGCGATGTCATGTTTTGTTGTGGCTTGTTTTAACTAACTTGCAGATGGACTGTTGTTGCTGGGGGAACAGGTTTTATGAAGTTTTGCTACTAGTGTTATGCGTTTTAACCGCTTTTCAATGAGAAATTTTTGCCGAAATATTCTGACGTTCATTTATTGCGTTCCTGATTTTTAATAAAAAAAATAACGAAAATTCGATTTAGTTTAACGTCGCAAAGTTTATCATCCTTGCTTGATATGAAGTGTATAAATAGTACACAAAATATTATATTCTTACTGTTTTGTATTTCATTATTACAGTAAAGTTATTTCGCGATACGTGTTTATATTACAAATTACGAAATATGACACGGAACATCTGGGCCACATCAGCTGGGGATAGGTCCCAAGAATTTGGCCAAATAGCGGCGGGCCCTTATCGAGTTCCGCATTTTTCTAAACAATGGCGCCGCCCCGACAAACTGCGTTGGATTATGTGAAAATTTCACGAGGAATTTTCGTGAAATTCCCTTGAATGGTTCAATGTGAGTGAAATTCTCCCGAGTTCAATACATTCGAATATCCTTTTGAGATTGGAGTGACACAAAGCGTATTGTTACAGACGAGAGGTTTCTATCCCGTGCCGTTTTGTCACGAGGACTCCTGGAGTTATTGTCTTTGTATCTGTTGTCTGTGCCATACTAGCTTTTATATTTGCTACCTGTCTCTGTTTTGTCCATCAAATTCATATCTGCTGTGTTTACTGGTCTGTTATTGTCAATTTGTGTTAAAGGTCTTGTATTAGCCCTATACAAAGTAAAGAATTTGTGGTTGTGTATTATTACGAGTGATTGTTGTTAATACGTAGTTTAAATACTTTATTCTATTAATTTGGCAGACGAAATTACACAATTGTTTCGATGAGAAGTGGTCACTGCTGCCTGTGAGCATTCACAAGTGTAAAGGGAATGAGGACATATTGCCTTTTGTCGAAGATTTAGACAATATTGGCACACAAAGCACAGATGCAATTGTGTTACTCCAAGTGTGTATTCCGTGAGACACTATTACTACTGTTGCTACATAGCCATGTAGGTTTATCGGTTAACAAAATAAAGTAGAGCATAATCGTCGGTTTATTACAATTTTACGATATAATCGAGTATTTTGGTTTTGTGAGACTTTTAATAGTTTCTTACATTTACACGAATGTTACACATTTTTATTTCAAGACTTATTTGTATTTTCTGTACTAAATCAGTACACATTAATTTGATTTATATTGCGCTGTCTGACTGCTAACTATGTGTCGCAAAGTTGCTAACAGCTTTTGCGCACCCATTTATTCCAAATAATTGAAAAGTATGTGGAAAAAGTTGAACACACTCAATATTTTTCTTCAGCCATGGGCATAAAAATCAATCGCCGAGACGATACTAAAAAGAAATAGCACAGCTAAACGAAAATGGGAAGTGAATTTACTAGCTTTGCATCTTAAAAGAGACAGTAAGGGAGTGAAATCCTATGTATATAATAAATGCGAATTTTAGATTTTTATATGCTTCCACGCTTTAGCAGCTTAGCTGCTTAGATATCATAACATTCTGTTAATATTTTCGCTGGAGTGTACTTAAGGAGCTTTCCATACATAAAAAGAGTACAACAGATAGGAGATTTTTTTTTTTGCTTTGATATTAATGCTTTCTCTGTCCAGTAATTACTCTGCATATACTGTCTTTCAAACCGGAATAAAACAGTGCATTTACATTGGTGTTAGGCGGGAGAAATAGACGTGACGGTAAAACATAACCAGGTTTTTTTTTCACAATCTATCACAAGTGAATCATAACGAGCAAAACTAGTTTAAATATATTTTGATATAAATAATGGTATACTGCAAATAATGCTTTGTTCCGCAGATTCAAGTGGAACTAAGAGTGCAATTTCATTTTAATTAAATTAATTTAGCAATGAATTAGAGGAGTAGTGTAGATGGCGACGACGGTACAATACAATCTGACGCGTCGAGACATTTTCGGTATTAAAAGATAATAAGTAATTACTAAAAGTTTTAGAAATAATTAATTTTGTTCAAGTAATTGGGAATGAAATGCAGCAGTTTCATCTCGGTTTGTAATTTATGTTCCAACTTTATATTTTTTGTTATATATAATATATAGCAAGTGAGCAATTCTTTTATTTAACTGAATTGATTTTTAAACAACACCCAACAGTCACATACATAGTAGAGAACCCATACTAAGATCGAATCCTGTGCCGTGGGTATCAGGAACTACGAGAGACTTTTCGGTCTCACAAACACCCAGACCCGAAAGAAATATTTGTGTGCTGCACAGTAATGATCATAATATTTTAATATGTGTGTGTAGACTAGACTATGGTTAATTAAATTATAAAAGAAAGTTTTTTCCGCCAATAGTTCAGCCATTTCTAATACGCGAAGGAACTTAGTCGAAGCCATTGTGCTAACTTGGGCGGATTTACAGCTCTTGGTTCTTTATAGTTGCACAAAAGTAAAAGCATTTTCAGATCCCCAAATGCGGGCGCTAGGAAAAATTGCCCCTTGCGCTTTAGAGCTACTTATGTCTCGTAGTGCACTGTTAAAACTTATATTTTTGTCCGATGCATTTTCAAAATTGCATAGCCGCTTCTTCTGAGTTGGCCTTCCATTTAAACGAAGTTTATAATTCATTGAACTGGTTTTATAGAAAGAGTCTTCCTTGCTATAGCTTTATTTGGCAACTGACTTTTATAAAACATTGGATTGGAGAGTTTTGAATAAAAACAATTTCACATCTCGTATGAAACTGATCAATGTGACTTTTGATGCATTTTTGATCTCATATTAAATTATAGTCATAATTTAACCGCAGAACTTCGGTAACATCACAATAAAGTCATATAATTAACCCCATGTTAAACAAAGCAGCGTACGTACCGCCAATTAAACTGAACACAGGGTTAAATCACGCAATATTGTCTACGGTAATGATAAAATAATGCGAGCGGCGGCTGATTGCTGACGACAGGTGCAGAAGCTGTCTGAATACTAAACACCCGCCGCGTTCATATTAATTATATGACATACAATTCAAGATTCATTAGTTAGCTTTTCATTTAGGAACGGATCTTGCACAACTGGTTCACCCTCGTCATCGTTACGGCGAATCATTACCATGCCATGATGATAGTTTGGTTTATCAAGGGAAATAGTATTTTTATATTAAAAAGTCATGAATGAATGATCAATGTCATCCGTGGTTTTGCAAAAAAATCAATCGAGTCGTAGTCATTTTGATTAGAGTTTAAGGTTAGATTTGTGATGTCTTTTATCACATCATTTCACACTAGCCATATGTAGCCATTAGTTAACTTATTTTTCACTATGAAATATCTTTAATAGCTCATATAAAATTTATGACGGTAGGTACATAGTGGTGTGTTCTTAAGTGGTGGAGAGTTATATATCTAACTAGCGGCCCGGCCCAGCTTCGTCTGGGTGCATATATTTTTTGATTCCACTCCACACCAAATACATGTTATTTTTCGTATAAACTCTTGTATACCTAAACTTGACGTAGCTGTCCTACTGTCCGGCTAAATCCCGTCTCATCCGTCTGTTCAGTCTCTTCCCAATCCATCCCGTCCTTTCTCTTTATTATCCATCCCGTCTTATAACGTGCATTTATATTTCGTCCTATCAAATCTGTCAGCTATCCCAGCCTTCTCCCGTACCTTCCACTCTATTATATCCCGTCTCTCCATATACATGTACATATAAAGATTGCCTTATGAAATTTTTGTGCAGCAGAAATCGTAATATTTTAATTTCACCACAACTTCAAAACCAAACGTCCAATTTTAATTATTCAAAGACCAAATAGTATCAACATAAACTGGACTTATTGATGAAATAATTTATTTTGATAAGGATTAATAGCATGAGTAAAATAAACGCGTTTAAATGTAGTCCAAAAAAAAATTCAAAATTTTTAAATAAAAATGTGGTTGTTGTGCCTCACTCGACATAGATAGGTATAGTGTGTCGCGGACTTTTTTGTAGATATTTATAAGATCTACAATTAATTGTACCATTTTATGGTTTTATCTTTTGTAGTTTAGGCGGCGTACGCAAAATAAGTAACTTCTTTGGTTGATTTTTTTCAGTTTGTGTCCGAAAAATCCAAATATCTTACGGAACCCTATTTTTTTCCAAAATAAAATATAGTCTATGTTACTCGTGGATAATGTATAGCTTTCGAATGGTGAAAGAATTTTTAAAATCGGTCCAGTAGTTTTTGAGCCTATTCATTACAACCAAACAAACAAACAAACAAACAAAGGTTTCCTCTTTATAATATTAGTGTAGATGACATTCCAATGATCAAGCTTTTCTGTGGTGTATACAGCTTTTCAAATGCCATTAAGTACTTGACACTGTTCAATTATCCAAAATGAATTCAATATCTTCAATATACATAAACAACGAATTATTCAAGCAATTATTCAAAAAAATAATTCAACGAAATATTCAAGCAATTATTCAAAAAAATAATTCAACGAATTATTCAAAAAATTATTCAAGCTAAAAATAATGTCTCTGTTAAGTTGTCCTGTAAGAAAACCAAATTTAACAGAAAGGCCTGCGTACCTATTTTACCTAATAATTGACTGCTTTAATAGATTTTCTCGATTTTCATTCGTAAATGTTTGCTACATTTACACACGAACTCAAGTACTAGCAAACAATTACCAATCCCTTCATAAAAAAGGAAGGTAATTACGATCAAACTTTAGTAATAAAACATGACGATTTAGAGATAAGTATTACTTGAACCGAATAGTCGCGGAAGAAGTAGGAGAGCCGGTGGGAATCGGTCCAATTTTTGTACAATCGTAAACCCACAAGATTTACTGAACGGCCCTAGTTTTAACGAGGGCATTGTCCTACCCTTCTCACAAAATATAGTTTTACGACAATCGCTAGTGAGCCATTAAACAATTTTGCACGCGGTCGGTTACATTGTTTTTTTGCTCATTTCGTGTATGTATACGTTTTGATTATGATTTTCATGCTTAGGGAGTTTTCGTTTTGGAATTTTGTCTGTAATTATTGTGAAATCTGGTCGAATTATTAGTAAAAAGATTGGAAAGTACCCACAATATATCCATTCCATTCCTAATATTAAACTCTTGTACACTGCTGCCATATTATTTTATTCCATCTGATAATCCTAGTGGTAGAAACACCTAAGCATCGAACAAATTAGAATAATCTATACTATACACGAAGTATTTCGAAAGTTCTCCCATTTTGTCGATCACACGGCTGGTGTATACAAAAGATACGGTCGGCAAATGGGACAGTCTGTTCGCACGCGATATTGAACAAAACTGGGAGCGAAGAAGCGATTTCTGCGCGATTACTACGGAGCTGTACGAAGCAAAATCATCTCTTTACGTGCCTATTATGTTTTAGAGTATTATTGTTGGGTTGAATTCCTTGTATTTAATATCTTAAACTATAAAAAAGTTGTTGATACACGATGTGAAAATAATAAGAATATTGTTCAATAACTTTCCTAAGAAAGCTGTCGTTATAAATATTTTATTGGAAATACCTTAAAATCCTAATTTAGTTCAAAATCCATTAAATGCATTATGGTCTTTAGCATATCTTTACGATCTTTCCCATTCCAATAACTTTGTAATATTCCATATTTCCATTTAACATCAGCGAATTTTATACCAATTTTTTTTTCTATCTAGTTATTTTGCAGTTACATTTCTTTTTACTTCTGATATCTGTATTCTCTACCAGCCCATATGCGTCTGATTGCAGTACATGAGTTTCCTCTAAATCAAGAGTACGATTGAGAGGGGTTAAGCCATATTCACGAGTACTTATGGTATATCTGTTTTATATAATACAATACAATGCCACAGATGGTAGATGCAGTCCAATTGATTGAATTTGGCAGATACAGAGTTGCCACTGGAGCGTATTAAACTATTTATATTCACTTCATAATATAGGCCAACATAAGCTAGGGAACTTGATAATAATTGAGTAGTAATGATTTTAAGAACCCGGTGCTTTGTAACAATAAAATTAATGTATTTTACTCAATTTTCTCATCTTAAACTCGTTAACCAATTTTTTACTTCTTTAGTTGAGTCTTTACTAAAGCTTGTTTTATAGTTTTTTAAACTATGTTACTAAAAAATAACGACTGTCATATCTGAGGAAGGCAGCTGCGCGATAATTACCTACTTAAAAAATGACGACGTTATACGGTAGTACTATTACGACAGGTATTATTATTATGTATATTTAGGTCTCGGGTTTGAATCTCGGGTTTGCAAGATGATATTTGATTTGCCTATTGGTTTATCAGCCCGGAGCCAGTAATTTGTGGCCGGTATGACGAAATGCTCGCCCCTAATCACATTGTGAGACGGAACACACAAGGCAAAACGTGGGTGTGTTGTTTAGCAAGAGAACTTCTGCCTACCATCTGCCTACCCCTACAAAAGAGAGAGTTTATATATCTAGGATAAAAAAAATGCAAGTCCTGAAGGGAATTTCTGGTAAAGATAAAGTGAAAACTTTTTGAATTATTGTGTTGCCATCGGTCTTAGCTAAGTGTAGAATTTTCAAATCAATCCGATATTTTGGAGTGCTCAAAAATCGATTTCAAACATTCTGTTACATACCTAATATTATGTACATACTTGTAGGAGATGTTAATATAAGCGTGTAAATAAAATATTATTGTTGCTCTTTGAGCGTCAATTAAATAGTTCTTTAGTAAATCTTTTTAGAAGAATATCTTCATTAAGGAACTATTGTGAGCAGCTGTGTATGTGTATATTTAAGAGCGTTTATACCCTCCTCGCGCTTTTTGGCTTAAAAACAGGACTTTTCAAATGAGTTAATAGCCACCAATAAACAATTTATGGGAAAATAATTAGTACTAATTTTAGAAAAGGTTGTCATCTAGGGATTTTGGTGGAAAACATTATAGATTGATGGACAATTTGTGAGTACTATAAGGATAACTGATACAAGTTTCGTTATTTAGGCTTTAAATGGCAATTTAGAAGCTTAAGATATCCGAAACCACTAAATATACGATGAAAATAGAAATATTATCAGACTAATAAGACCCTTATGGAGGGATTTTGCTGAGAAAAATAATCTATTTGTGTTTAGTTCCTGAAAAATAAAAATTTAAGCAATGCGAAATTATTAAGAAACTCTCGTCAAGAACATATTTTTTTTCACCAACTTATCGTACATATTTTTTTATAGCAATTGCATATTATAATAGAAGAACATCTTATCAATAAATTACCATGTTTATATTTCAACAAAATTAGTTTTCATATTTTCTACAAATATTTTAAAAACCACTATAAAACACGCTGCCCGACATGCATCAAATCAGACTGCCGCAAGGCCTTCTAGAGGGAGGACGTATCGCTCGTCGCTCCGGCCTGGCTGCAGTCGATTTTTGCCGTGCGTAGTAAAAATAGCCACGCGCGGACTGCGATTGCCACATCTTAGTACTTTGGTAGTAATTTTTTTTTATTACCTACTATTATTTTGTAGTGAGTATAAATTATGTTTCAGATAATATAACGGGATGTAATTCCGAGGCTAAATTATGTTATACATTGTAATATAAAATTAAATATATTTCGTAATCGTAAGGGGTTGTAAGGCCCCTAAATCTATCCATGTGTTCGAACATGTAGTGTCTACTGATTGAACACGGATTTGAATGAATGAACAACTTAACAATGTAATAATA
Organism: Hyles euphorbiae; assembly: GCA_023078785.2. Classification (NCBI taxonomy): domain Eukaryota; kingdom Metazoa; phylum Arthropoda; class Insecta; order Lepidoptera; family Sphingidae; genus Hyles; species Hyles euphorbiae. The sequence goes on from CM041053.1 coordinate 6,969,208, forward strand.
ATGAAAATATAATCAGTATCTAAATTTCTATTGTTAATTGCTTGCACAGTAATATTTGTCTACTTATATATAATGCAAATAAAATATTTTTATGATATTATATTTTTGTTTTTTTTTTTGTATTGTATCAGCCCATATACGTCCCACTGCAGGGCACGGGCCTACTCTACAATCGAGAACACGATTGAGAGTGGTTAGGCCATATAGTCCACCACGCTGGCCTAGTGCGGGTTGGCGGACTTACATACCATAGAAATTCTTATGAATCGCTATGGTATGCAGGTTTCCTCACGATGTTTTCCTTCACCGTTTTAGTGCGTGGTGATTGACTATCAATACACACATGACTCCGAAAAGTCAGAGGTGTGCCCTGGGATTCGAACCCGCGACCACCGTGAACATGTTGGCAGCCGCGTCTAGTCCGTTTACCAACAGGCCACCACGCACTTCTATTATATTACCAATATATAAATCATAAGTTACATTTCAATTGAATATTAGAATTTTGAAGCGCACGGATCAAAGTTGGTTGAGCTGACTGTATAGCGAGCCGACGCGGCAGCTCTACGCACACAGCTTTGGTCGCTTATGTGTGCGTGAAATTAACGAAGAAATACCTATAGTTGACTTTACGCGCAATGTGTAAACGCTCTTAATGATACTACATCTTAATAATTTTCTGTTGTGTGCCCGACTACTTCTTCGAATGTTCGTACGCGCCAGTAGTATTATATAGGAAGTTGTTGCACCATTACCGAGACTCAAAGTTAAGTAGTTTTAAGTTTACTTCTTTGAATGACAAAGAACGATACTTATATCAATTCTAAGATTTCTGTAAAAAAATCTCGGTAAACGCATAAACTGCTTCTGAGGAAGATTTGAAGTACATTTTATAGATATTTTGATAACAACTGCCAATAGCAAAAGACAAAGCAAAAGGTAAATATAATATTAAGCAAATATTTTGTTAAATAACTTTTTCAAAGCTCCGTGCTTTAGGCAAAGTAAAGAAGTAAATAAGGTTGTCACTGTCCTATACAAAGCCAATACATAGTGAAAACGTTTAAGAACAGTTAATACTCTTCTTGAAAGGCACGGTAATTACAATTTCATTGTAATTACTGTGCAATATAGTTTTCTGAGCCGTAATAAAAACACAAAAAAGCGTTATTAGCGTGTTGATGAGAAACAACTTTGATAAAAATATAACCTTGTCTAAAACAAAAATCTACTTATAGTTAGTTTAAAATATATGTGGTTTATACTCCGAAGTTTATTACATTGAAGTGTTAGAGCAACGCTACATAACTAGGTATGCGTTGATGTTACAAATGCATTTCGGTAGGATGGAAGGATACCGCGCGTTGTTTGTGACGAACTTAGTTCTGGTAACGAGATAGTTTGCTTGTTTAGCGGATGTTACCATCATATGAACAGGGACTAATATAACCGACGACGTCATAATTCGGGTAAAGCCGGCGGTGTGTTAAAATTTAATTATACAGTGTGCATTGAACTGCTCTTGTGGAGTGCGCTGTTGCGATGTAAAAAAATTTAATTATCAGTTTTTATTGTAACTCACGATTGTGCTTGAGTGTGAAGTTCTGAGTTGTTAAGGTGTTTTTGCATTGTATCAATTTACATAATAATAATTATGTCATCCAAATGGTAACCATGATTAGCGAGAGCAAACACTTAAAACAATGACAATTAAATTTATCCAATAAAATTTAAACAGAGCAACGCAGATGCAGAATTACAATCCTATATTTCGAATCCAAGGTTCGGCAACCTACGGCTCGCAAGCTACATGCGGCTCTTTAGATGTGAAGCTGCGAGTCTTTAGTTTCATACGTAAATATTATTTATTGAAAAAAAAAAAAACATTCTGAATCAATTAATGACGATTAGGCAACCTTTCTATATCTCTCAGCCACATGTATTTTTTTACCGCACCCCTCCCTGTGACAAACATCGAATCAGACGTTAGTAAAAAAATTGTGGCTCATTAAAAACATTGAAATTTTGAAAATTGTTTCTGACTCCAAAGGTTGCCGACACCTGGTGTAGTCCAAACCTTCCACTAAAATCAAAGCATCTAAAATGAACCGACATAATCCGTGAAACCACAGGAAGTGCAATAAAATATATTTCATATAAACCGTAAAACCACTATCCACCAAACCGCAAATAGTAAAGCGCAGATGTGTTGGAAAACAAACAAATAACCCGGCAAGATGTAAAATATCAGTAAGCTGTAAAATTTTATTCATTCCGTTCGATATCTACGAAATTGAAATAAAAGAAATTTCCCATTTTGGTGGAACTGTCGTTAGTCAGCGCTCTGGTTTTAAACTTTTGCGCTGGCTCGTGGAAACAGACTCGCGCAGCCAGACATTGTCCTCACCATAATTCAAGGGATATTTATTTTATAACTTTCTGCTGCTATTCTTTTGTTTCCAATCTTGGAGGAGAAATTTGAACCGCACGGATTAAGTTTTGCACTTATTTTTATACAGACGCGAGCTTGTCACAAAAATATTTAATTGCGCTATTGTTATAAGGAAGTAAAACTACGTTTGGATGTATGAACTACCTCTTATTTGTCTGTATGTTATATCCAGCATTAACAAGGGCTCGGTGAAACGTATTTTGAGTTGTTCCAGTCTGATTTGGACTGTAATACATGCCTGCAATTTTTTCAAGATTTTAAGTTTTATCCCACAGTTCAGCAGCCTGAACAGCCTGCCACTAGATTAATGAGCAATTTGTATTTATGAATCGTATATTGTTATATGGGGCAACATACTTTCAAATGTTATTTTAAGAAACCATCTCAGCTTAAGGTGTTCCGAGGTGCAAATACGTTTGACATTTTAGCTACAAAATGTAATTAATTCTTCAACATGCAATATAGCTGCTACTTAATTATGATTCTAAGCCTGTTTTCTTATTCTAGGATGAGTCATAATTTGTGTATAATTTGCTTGTTAGCTCTACCTAGCATTAGCCCGGCAAGTGATGAGATCCATTTAAAATTACTAGTTTAATTTAGTCCACTTCGCTTGGTCTTTGCTGTAACTCAAATAAAATAGGAATAATTTCCCAAAAACGTACCTTCTTAAGTAAAAATATTCAATTAATTTTACTTTTTAATGCCAGTTTATTACAGAATCGTATAATTTGCCCATTTCTGCGTACTCCTAATTGGTTTTATTTATTTTTTACGCATATATATTGTATTTAATTTTTGGAATAGATTGTTATGTTAACGAGGTGACTTGTATATGCCTTTTTACTTTTGTTTTAAACATTTTGTTTATATTTTAGCTACTTCTGTATCTGTATCAGCCCATATACGTCCCACTGCAGGGCACGGGCCTACTCTTCAATCGGGAATACGATTGAGAGTGGTTAGGCCATATAGTCCACCACGCTGGCCTAGTGCGGGTTGGCGGACTTACATACCATAGAAATTCTTATAAATCGCTATGGTATGCAGGTTTCCTCACGATGTTTTCCTTCACCGTTTTAGTGCGTGGTGATTGATTATCAATACACACATGACTCCGAAAAGTCAGAGGTGTGCCCTGGGATTCGAACCCGCGACCACCGTGAACATGTAGGCAGCCGCGTCTAGTCCGTTTACCAACAGGCCACCACGCATATTTTAGCTACTTATTTATATCAATTTATTTTATAATGTGCATTGTCTTATAACGGCGTTGTAACATGATATATAATTTCATTATTAATCTATTTAATTTGTTTCAGATGATTGTGACTTTTATTTCAGAAGTCACTATTTGTCCTGAATATTTTTGATACAAGTTTGTTTCTCTTAACTCTTAAATTCTGTCTTCAACCGCGGAAAATCCACTGATGAACATAGGATTTAATTTAATTTATACACCTGATAGCTCATAATTTTGTAAATGCCTATTAAATAGGCTTTGCTACTATTGTCTTATAACAAACATAAATGACCAAATCAAGCATTGATGATAAATTGCTCTCATTTTTAATACTAGCCTGAGGCTTGTATTAAAAGTGATATATTTATTTTACTAGTATTTATGGCCCGAGGAGAGGAAAGGGGGTTGGGGCTGGGTCGTTTCATTACAATTCAGTTTGGAAAACCCTGGACTAATGAAAAGATGCCGAACCATTCAGTCACCGTAAAGGTAACCTTCATTTTATCACCGTAAAGATGTACCTACAGTCATGTTTTTTATTAATAACAAATGGAATGTTTATTTTCATCCTACTTTAACATTCGAAAATATGTTTTGTCCTAAATTGTACGAGTAGGCGTGAGGTTCCACGGTTATTTATAGATAGATGGATAACTCTTTGTAACCCACATGGAGGAAAAACAAATCACGAAAAATACGCAGGCACCTTAACACGGCTTATCGCAAAAAGCGATTTATTCTCAACCAACTTATGATGTGATAGAATGTAAACAAATAAAAATATATTTTATTTCGCTAAGCTATTTAAGATGTGCAAGTTGCAACTAAATTTAACAGATCGATTCATAAGACCCTATTTATATTTTAATAATATATGGATTTTCAAATTCTTACGACTATAATTATGCATAACGCCACCTTTCTATATAAACAATAATAACAATTGATGACACTAGCCTATTTTTCCTCTATTGGGAATGTTCATAGGCGACAATGACCAGTTTCCAAAAGAGAGGTCGTTCGTTTACCGCGCTTTTGTCATATACAAAATCGATCGAATATTGCATTAAGTTGTATTACCGATTCACCCCGTATTTTATCGCGCTCCCTCCTGTATCGCAGTGAGTCAGCATGAATGTTAATGCATTCCGATTCGTATATATCGCATTTCGTCAAATATAGTCGTAATCAAAGGCTTCGATGACGTACCATCAATCACACTGCTCGCTTCTTTAAATGGAACATTTATCAATGCAAAATATATTTGTGCTGTCGTTTCATTTGGTAAAATTGTGTTTGTTTTGTAAAAGTTTCTGGTCTCTGTTTTGCGATTTGATCTAAATTGTTTGTTGTCGGAATGTTTTGGAAATAAAATACTGCCTATTGATTCTTGTTTGAGTTGATTGATTACCTTTCCTGTTATATAGGTATATGTCAAAGGGATTGGGTTTCTTTTTAATTTAATTTCATCTAGATTTCTATTATTTGTTACAGTGTTGAAGTAATTATGGATCATATTTTCATTAATTCATGCATTGTACACGATTGTCAAATCTAAAATTATGGTCTGCGGCATTGTGTTGTGTTTTGCGGCATATGCCGTTGGGCTGATGTTACTGCTGGCATACCCGCGCGGCATAAACCAGCCGTTACAGTGTAAGGATGTTTTCATTAATTATGATTTGTAGATACCACGGCAACGGATGTAAGATACAAATATTTTTATAAATTTATATTTTGACTTCGCATTAGTTAAAGATTGATTTGCATACCTAAAAGCTTACCATAAGATAGGGAGTATATTCAAACGGTGCAAGAATTTCCGTCACAATGATAGGCAAGACTCAATAGTCTTTGCTCGGAAATGCATAATAATATATTCCTCGAATAACTGAACAATCAAAGCTGATTACTCAGTCTGGGAATTTGTTGAATTTAATTTCCAATTATGCTAAAGGCTACCCACATCAGCTGGCTTAAAATCAACAATAATTCTACTAATTAATGACGATATAGTTATAATAACTTCACTACCTAGGGAGATAGCTTTCAAAAACTGGGAACCTTATCTACATGCCATGGTACGTTTCTGACAGTTTGATGCACCTCTTAGAAAATAGCAAGCAGTTGGTCGTTCTAAACGTCCAGCTATCGACACTCTTGTCGTGTGTGAGTTTCTGGATGATCCGGCATACCTCCGGTTTTAAAAAAAATCCTAATTTTATTTATTAGTGATGAAACAAAATTGCGACATTTACATTGCATACATGCATAAACTCACGCCCTTTTCCCAGAAAGTGTAGACCATATGACGTGTGGACAGATGGGTGTGCTGCCAGGACACCCACGTTTCGCTGTGTGTATGTCAGCCACGATTTAATAGGAGACGAGTCTAACGCTATATTTTGCAGAAATTTCTGACCCCGGGCTGATAATGAATAGAAAAATGCAATACCACTTTGCTCAACCTGGGATCCCAATCGAGAACTTAGCACTGTAATAAAATTACTTGTGCAATTGCAACATCAAGGCAGTTTCATTAAATGTTGTGTAATATAACATTCTTGTTCTCGTATAGACGAAAACAACTAAATGTTTGGAGTACTACGTCAGATCTTTGACTACCCGACAATCAAATTAGATTTCTAGATCCTTGTAGACACCATCGTTTGAGGGAGAAAAAAACTGTGGTCATGATCGCTCCGCCAGGAATGTAATGAAGAAGGAAAGTTCTAGATCCTTATGAAGAAACGTTTGGTTTCATAGCGTTGTGCATGTTGGCAATAATCCGCTTGGCAGTAATGAGGCCTGTTTAAGAGGGTATCGCTCGAGAACCAAATAAATCGCTGACGATGCTAAATTTATAGCAGTTAATTCATTTTTACAGGCGGGAGGCGACCTCGCATTAAATGTTTGGATTTGACTTTCTATGGAACATTGTTTTTAAAATCGTGTGTAGATTAATGGGAATTGTTGGGGTGGGCAAGTTTATTACAATGTAAATATTCGTTTTTTTAGTACAGCTGATGCTGCCCCATATTTCTCGTGTTCTTTTATCCATCCTTTGGTTGTCTGGCAGAGATCACATTGAGTGACAAGACCGTCGCTTGTAATATATTCTGTTTAATGTTTTCTTTTTTTGTTACTAGTATAAAATAAAGATTATAAAATAAATAATTAGATTATCCACTGAAGAAAGATAGTTCTCTCTTTCCAGTCGAACGGATATGCCGGTATTTTCGAACCCCGATGCATTCTAATTTATCTGGAGTCACTACAACTACCACCCTTCGTTTTCGGTGGCACTATGAATACACCCGGTATAATGAACGATCCCGCAATATTGGTAAAATCCAGAAAATAGCAATATTGCAAATTTAAAATGAATACTTCTGTCATTTCAGTTCTTTACAGGTTATCTAAACTACGCAGTTGATTAATAAAGTTCGTGCAGTTTAGTTCCCAGTTGGTAAACATTAATCAGAATATGGTGTACTTGTTATTTGCTAGAAAATACAATTCCCGGCTGGCAAGACTTCGCTACCTGCGCCAATTAGGTCGTGTTGAAGAACTGACCCTGCTAGTGTTGTTTTGTAATTGTAAAGTAAAGTTAGTGTTATAAAAATTGGTCTTGGTCCAGGAATCGAAGTAGTGATATGTCGGTTGATAGATGTCTTCTCGCGCTGTGACTTATGAAACCATCAAAATCTAAAAGACCTTTTATCGAATCATACCAATATTATAAAGTTATGTTGCTATGTTGCAGAGGTCTCAGATTCGAATCCCGGGTTGGTCAAAGTGATATTAGATTTTTATATTCATTATCAGCTCGGAGTCAGGAGTTTGTGCCCAATATGGCGATAGATTAGGCCAACCTGAGCCGAACTGCTAACGCCAAATAAAATGTAATTCAAAGCTATGTAGTTTACCCATAATATTACGCGACGCGACGTTGAAAAAAAACGCCAACCATCTAATATAAAGAACATATTACAAAACACGAGCAAAATGTTGAACAAAGTTGAACAAGGTACCGCGGCGCTAATATGATACGTACGGTATATTTACGTCGACAAGACAAGGACATGTAGTGGAAGCAGATACGCCCTAGGGATCTCATTATAAAGTGTTAAGCCTGCAATGCACCCGCCACTTAACACAAACGAGCTTGGATGAAGTGCCGGTGGATTCGTATCCCGGGGCCAGGTTTTGTTAACCTTGATACGTGCTTCTTTTAAATAGGGCGGTTAAGTGCACGTTTTTACTGTATTTAGAATTGTTGTGTGAGTTCTGTGTGGTTTGTGTTTCTGTTGCAGATTTTTTGGAATTTGCGTTTTGTTATGTGTTTTTGATTGTACGGGTTGATTGGTGAAGTACTTGAGTTGTTAAGTTCAGTATCGGGCCTACCAATCTAAATACCAATGTGAAGTTATGGCATATATATTATATAGTCAATGTATCAAGTCGTGTTAATTTTGGTAAACATATTGAAGACTTCAAGTATGCTAAAACTTTTGTTCTATAGTTTATAGGTAAATTATTGATAAATGAATAAACTGGGGAGTAAGTAGACAACAAAACAAATAGAAAAATACATGTCTGATGAAATAAGTAGACAATAAAACACAAGGAAGAGAACCTGATCAAATTCCTAAAATGGCGCTCAATGAAAGCTGCATTCAATACCTTAAAAAGGTTAATAATAGATGATCAGCAAAACACATTCAGAGGCTCGTGAGTCATGATAATGATCATCATGTGTAACATACCAGAGAGGGAAAGTGAAAATCAACAAAAGCAACAGATACATAAAATAGTACGAATAAACTGGAATAAACATATCAAATACACTTGGCGACGTCTGGTGTAGCGAGTCGGGACTAAACGGCATGACGTGTTGACACATGCAAAATTACATTACGGTCCACTGCACTGACAGCCTCGCAGCTTAAAATATAGCTACGTCTAATTCAATAACAGCGGTCGCCTTTTTTACCTCCCTAAAATTGGATGGGAAAATCGAAGCGGTTTAGGATGTTGTCGGTTTAACGTAAAATATAATTTGATATTTTGACTGCGGCCGTGTACTAACTGACTATGAGGATGAAAACATTTTTAAAATAGTTAAAGACATGAATGAAACGGGAGGTTGTACTTTTAAGTTTGGATTAAGACGAACCGTGGCTTTCAAATTTGGGTGTCGTGAAACCGTGAACGAACCCAACCCGCATTAGGCCAGCGTGGTGGACTATATGGGCTAACCACCCTCAATCGTACTCTCGATTGTAGAGGAGGCCCTGCAGTGGGACCTATATGGGCTGATACAGATACAGATACAGAAACCGTGAACGAAATGTGACGTAGTTTCTAATAACTAAGGTAAAAGACTTGGTATATTTGTATTTGAGGACTTTGGTTTTTATATGTGAATGTTGTATTTATTTATTTTGAGGTTTTAACATTTCTGAATGTATGTTTCTTCCAATACCCACAATTGTTTTATAAAATAATAGTATCTAACGACTTTTTTTCTCAAAATAAATTGTAAAAATGTCTTTTTCCCCTGTCAAAACGTATACAGTAACTCAACTACGTAATTTATGAATCTATCGTTCTATTGTTCTATTTTAGTTGTGCGACCTTTTCTGACGCTTTATGGCACAGAAAATGGAACTTTTAAATCCATAGTTTCCAACTAGCAGTATTTTCATACATGTTTGGCAGTAGTTTTATTGCGGAATATAATCTAGTGGGGAGTAGTTTCGACTGTTGTGCCTACGTCACTGGTCGGTACATCAATCAGTTTTGTGAATGCTTTCAGCATGCGCTGCTGCGTGTCTGATTTTTATTTTATTCTCGCATGCATCGTGAACAATCGGATGGGAATGGTATTCGGTGATTAAAATTACAATTCGGCCCAATAATTCACTGTTTTAATCGCATCCTTTCCATACTCTATCTTTTTTGGAGAAAGAGAGAGTAAATACTGGAGCAAATTCCAATCCCATTTAAAATATGCCTTCTTTTGTATAATTCCCTTTTTGAATCTCATATTTTATACGGCTTAACTAGTTATGGCAGAACATTTAATAGTTATCTAGATAAAATATATAGTTTACAACTAAGAATTCTAAAATTAATCGTGCCCATTAAAATTAAAAAGTCTATATATAGCAAAAATAATGTCATGGGTTTGTTTAAATATTGTAAAATACTACCTGTATTTACGAAAGTTAAAATGATGTTACTTATTGAACAGTTTCATAATAAAAATATCCAAATTAAATTATCAAACAAGAACACCACGAGGGCAATAGCTAAATCTAAATTAAAGGTGCCGAAATCTAAAAATTACTACGGAAGACGAACTCATGCCTATTTAATACCTACTTATATGAATGAACTACCTTTAGAAATAAGAAATGAATTAACGGAGAAAAATTGTAAATATAAATACAAGAGATATTTTCACAATATATTACAAACAAACCCGGACAAACTACTAACATAGCATATGTACATATGTGAATATGGATTAATGTATATACATATATCATGTAAATTAATATTAATTAAAATAATCGAAGTTAAACATTAAGAACTTAATAAATATTCGGTTATAACGTCCTGTATAATGTATAGCATTTGATGCGGCCGAGCCGTTCGCTTACTTGAAATCGGTTAGCGACATTGTAACATTAGAGTTACTTCTAAGTATGTGCATCAGAATATTTTTTGCGTACCCTCAAACGGTTTTGTTGTATTGTATTTACGATATGTTGTTTTCATTTTTAAAATACAATTTTGAACTACTAATAGGAAATAAAAACTTGTGAAATAGTGAGGTTTGTTATGAAATATCTATAAATAGAATTTAAAGATAAATCTATATACCTATTATATAACGTTAGTCTTTAATCATATTGGTTTGTATAAATTGGCTTATATTATTAATGATTAAGAGTGTCTCAGTATCCAGACAAACCTGTAAATGGTTTTTGTGATACTTAAATATGTGTATTTGTATTTTAATTTTAAGCGATAAATAAATAAAAAAAAAGAAAAAAAAAATAGTTGTAACATCTCATGTCTCAAGATGGCGGGTGCAATGGAGTGCCATCTCAGTTTTCTCTCTGGTAATATGCAAAAAGGACATAATTCACTTCCCATTACCTCCTTTGGTGCTCTTTACCTTGCTTAGTTTTTAAAGCTATTGGTAAGTGCTTTAAAAATGACCGAAGAAGACTTGTGATGAATTTGGAGATTAAAGTGAAGGCTAATTTGTATCTTAATACCATGGGATATATAAATTTTCTATTGTTTTTTTTTTTATTATTTTTTTTTTATTTTAGCGCGGAGATCTGATGACCGATGGGGTCGGAAAGTGCTCGAATGGAGGCCGCGTATCGGAAAGCGCAGGGTAGGACGTCCACCCACAAGATGGTCCGACGACCTGATAAAGGTCGCGGGACGTCGCTGGATGCAGGCTGCCTCCAACAGGTCTCTGTGGAAATCATTGGGGGAGGCCTATGTTCAGCAGTGGACTTCCTTTGGCTGATGGATGGATGATGGATGGATATAAATTTTATTTTGAACTGGCGCCAAAATGATGCAGATGTTTCTACATGTTTGGGGTAAGAAAACTGACATGAATTTTGAAGATTATATTATGCAGGAGGTATAGTATTGAATGACAAAATCAAGAGAGCAAAGTCGTGGATAGAAGTTAGTATTACAACAATTTGTTTTTTATCTAGTAGGGAGAGTTGGGTAGTGAGTCACAGCTTCGAGAGCAGATTAGCTAAACTGTCTAAAATGTCATCGCTTGTTTGATGAATTTTCGATGATATCACTTCTGTTCGCATCTTCTATTCGCGGACAGACAAATTGCATGGTTTAACTAAATTACAGCTGACCTTTTACAGTTTCGTCAACAACATGAGGCTGACGTTATAAGTTATATTACGTGATGTAAAGTTATTAATAGCGAATATGATTTATTTGGAAGAGTTTTGAGGTAATTATTTATTGATATTATATTTAGACGATTTTAATATATTTGTATCCGCGCGGTTACCAACCATATACGATGGTATTTTATCATGGTATATGATCGTATGGTATAGTGTCGTGTTTCGGGATCAGCTTGTGCAAGTTTTATTTTCAGTCTATCGACATTTTTGTGTATTTCGAACTCTCTAACATCCGTGTGATAGGGGCGAACCTATCGCCATATTGGGCAAAAACTGTTGTCTTCGCCTCTCCGGGCTGATAATGAATAAAAAATCCAATATCACTTTGCTCGACTCGGTATTCGAATCCCAGACCTCACCTTTACAATCATACCATAGTAAGACTGCGCTACCATCTATTTGTATTGCACCGCACTTAATATCAGGAGTGCTGTGGCCATTTTGAGAGCCTGTAAATAATAATTATTCTAATTATGTACCGTAAATAATCATAATCATACTTGCTAATTTTAACTTTTTGTAATTATTTATGCTCAAAATTCTAATTTTTACACTAAGAACAATTTTCATCTAGATAAGGATCCCTTACCCAATAAAATAATTTAAAAGAGTAAAATTAAATGACGGAACTTTTTGGTTTGCCGTCTGTAATAACGTTATGACAAGGGGTGCATATTAAGGGGCATAAAGTTTTTATTCAATAAATTGATGAGACCCAACATCTGGCAGATTACGGGTCATTGAACACTATCAAGCGGACGATTTTAAAAATGGAACATAAGAAGACGTAATGTAGCAGTATTGCTGTCATTTCTTCCTAGAGGCGTGATGATTTTTGTCGTATTAATTACGTTTTTGTCTACCTTTGAAAGCTTATATTCAAAAGCCGACAAACTTTCCATGAATCTGTGGATATTGTAGGAGTTTTCGAGTGTTTATGGAAAGTCAGGAAAAATCAATTTTAATTATAACTGTTATTTTATAAATGTATTTATATTTATATCCCTACTATCTGAGGAAACCAAGAAATTAGGCGTTAGAATTGAAGTTACAACCTAATAGTTATCAATGTAACATGTCGGAAAATAATATCCGGTCTGCGCAACTCCTTATATTAAGGAAAAGAAAAACTCTTTTGAAGTGAATTAAACACAGGATCTCAGACTCACGATTTTCGAGTGTATTAAGGCTGCCATATGACCATTTAATTGTCTTGGAGCAATTAATAATATATTGCTTATATCAGTCTAGCCCAGAGATTCAAACTCGGAATTTATTGAGATGTAATGAAATTCAATGTTTTTGTATTGGTCTCCATCTTAAGTAAAGTATATATTAGCTTGACAAATATACATTCTTTTCTATCTTTAATTCCACTGAAAGGTTTCGAGTGAACAAACATATCTCGGGGTTTTTGTTTAAATCTGAGCAAGGGAATTGTGCATTTCTATCGGCGAATACACAATTTATCTCTTCAACTAAGCAATTGATTACTCAAGTCTCAAGTGGTTTATAAATTGTTGTTGAAAATGACTCGACGTCAAGTTCAAACTCGATTGATTCGAGAGCGTTTAACGCTAATAAACTTTGTTAATATTTAATTAACGAAACAAAATATATCTATTAAGGGTAAAGGTAGGTCTGTTTTACAGAACCGATTCCCTTTGATAAGATAAACAAGGAAAACCCCGTTCCAGTGTTCCCACAACCCCAGCGTCAACGCCCCGTAGCTAAGCAGGAAAAAATAAATAAAAAAGTGTTTTTCGTATAAAAGATCCGACATAAAAAGGAAAATTGATATGGCTTAAAACATGATAATATGATTTTTTTTATTAACTCAGTAGCAAAGGAACTTATAGTATTATGCCTAAGTGGAAATATTCATATATAATAATAAGATTTAGCTCAAACGGAAAATCGAAAACTCTATATTTAATTCGGAGTTAGTGCCCGATATGGCGATAGGCTCGCCCCCTATCATAACGTGGGACGAAACATACAAGGCGAAATTTGGGTTTCCTGGTAACTACTTCTATCCCCTCTGGGAAAAAGGCGTGGGTCTATGTATGTAACATTTAACTCAAACAGTAAACTAAAAACTCCGCATATTTCACTCTGAATTATTCGCTGTTTTCCTCACAATTAATGCTTATTCATTGTAGTTAATTTTATTTTTAACAAGTTGATGGCAAAAATCGTTTCTTATTAATACTATAATGCCAATAAGTAATCTCGCCAATTGGAAGTACTTTATATTATCATGTGTTTTCGATTTTAATTGCTCATTAATTAACTACGTATGCAGAGTTAAAACGAATTGCTCACTGCTTCAAATGTATGCACGTGTAATGCTGAATTAAATATACCCACATTATAATTAGTAGGCCCGTCATATTTACAGTGTTTATATGTAATTATTGAGGTGTTAGGGTCGCCCAAGGTGGTTTAACTTAGAACTATAAAACGACGGCGTATTATAATCATCGGTTTGACTAACTTGACACCAGAGAGCGAAAAAATCGTTGGATTTCTTCATTTTGCGCAGATAATATTGGCCAACAGCATTGATTAGGGATTTTAAAATTTTTATTTTGATGAAGATGCACACACATACGGAAATGAGAACTCGCCTTTCCATACAGAATAATTTCTAACTAGATAAAAATACAAATCGGTGCTGTTAGATGTAATTCAAGTCCAAGCCTCCCTCAATTTTTTCGTAAATATACGTAGGTGTAGACATATTTCTGGATCGTTTTTCCTACTTATAGGCCAGTCAAATAAAGCAAAAAGGGTATATCTTGGATTGAGAGATAATAAGCTAAAATGTTGTATAAACCTTTATTTTGGTATTAAAAACAGTGTTTAAAAAATCTCATAAAATCTCAGCGCCGCGACGCAAAGGTCCCAAAAATCAGTTTTTTGGAAATGTCTTGCTTCCTATAACTTAAATGCAATTAGTATTTATGAGAAAATTGTAGAGGGTTAAATTCTCTATAAATTTAGTATCAAACTTTTTTTTGTGCGATTAACCGTTTTTGAGAGAGAGCCATGCATAGCAATATACAATGTCAACCGCGAGTCTCGGTAAAAAATACGTTACATATTACTATATCACTAAAATAATATTATTATAATAATTTACATTGTTTATTAGTTAATATAGTCTCTATCTCATTATTTAAAATGTATTCTGTAGGGTCGACGAAAGACTAAGCTGTGGAAGTACCACTATTCTATTTTTACCTGTAGGATGGTAACAGTGCGGTATTTACAAAAGCAACGCCATTTGCTATGGACGGTGTTGGGCATATCCTACACAAATATAATAGCTGATAAATAATAGGACCTAGCAGAGCATAGCATAAGCAACGTCACGTGTGATAGTCTTTGATACTGCTCTCACCAACTTGCATGTTTAGCGTGTAAAGGTAAACATATATTGGCCATACAAAGGTTACTTTTGAAAGAGTAGATTCCTGCAGCACACGATCACATAATGACATATGTGTTTTATAAATAAATTTATTTTGTTATCATCTTTTTAGACATACTTAAGTTATTCTTAATTTATTTTATGAATACCCTGGAGAAAATAACTAGATTAAATTCTGTGTTGCAGGAATGCATACTAAGATATCTGAGGGTCAAGATATATTGGATATACTTTATTGCATTCCGTGCGGAAGAAGACCGGTTAAAATCTTAACAGAATGGCGGTATATATCAATTTTATGAAAATTCAGTCGTCTACTGCTCCTCGGCGAATAAAAGACATTAAGGTGCAATAAAGAGAATATTAAATGCACTTTTATATAGACGTTTCATAACATTAAACATAGCCACTTTAATTTAAGTTATTACCTGGTCTATTTTAAATGGATGAAGAATGGAGTCTCGTATGACTATGTCCAATAAAAATTACCATTATGCTAATGAAAAATAGAAAAATTATAAAACTTAGTATTTATTTTTTGCATTTTTATGTTTGTGTCATTTTAATTGTCGACTCAACCCTTTTAATATGACTGTGTTAATAATTATTATGTGTGTATGGTTTGTGGCTTTATCATGAAATAATAGACGTGGAAGGAGCCATAGTTATCATCTTTCTGCTTTTGTGTAATAAGAAGTTGTTTATCGCGCATTTTCTAGCTTCCTACCGGGCTGAGCGGGGAAAACGGATTATGGAAATTGGATACACATTATTGTGATCGGCCACATTCTTTCCATGCCAAGTTGAAAATTATTGTCGGCTTCCAGAAAACAGCAATCTTTTTTAGCTCAATGAAGACAGCTAATTAAAATTGCAACAAAAAGCACAAGTCAAATATCGAACAAAAACAAAACTAATTAATAATTCCAACTGTCAAAACGTATTGATAATCTCAATTTAGGCTTTACGTATTTGCAATGGTAATTTTACATGAATTTACGTACTGGCCAGTATGCGTAACATTCAAATAATACGAGTAATCGCAAGCTATTTGTTTACCGGGACATCCGCAATACGGGCCTCGCTGACACATTCAATCATCGATTTTACGTGCAATTTACCAAAACTTCGGTAATGGAATATTATGGAATGGAATATTACTTTAAATGTAAATACAGTGGCCACGGCGACCGCTTCGCAATCAGTTTCCGACTGCGCCGTGTCATACGTTGTAATAAAGTTTTGATTCCGTTTTTAAATGTGGATTATGGAGGATCTTTGTAAAGGTGAATTTAAATTTTGTACGCGTGTTGTTATTAAAATGGGTTCGATGCAAAATAATGTAATAGAAGAGTTTTATTTGTTTAATATGCGTGTGTCAAACGGATCTCATTGACTAAAGATAAAAGAAACGAAAATATAATTATAAATAAAAGTTAAGAGATGCATATTTATATTTATAAATGTGTAAATAATTAAAGCTTATTAATATTTCGAATATTTTTCTCTCGTAGTGGGATGATAATTTAAAAAAAAACATTTTATTCCGACAGTTTTAGAAATACTTCTGTATTGTTGTTTTTAATAATACGTTTAAAATTAGTGTGTAGTGCCCTTTCAACCAATTTCTTAAACTTCACATTAAATTTGAAACATTTTAGAATTATTATATTTGAACGATATTATAAGCCTCTTAAATGGTTATTATTAATTTGATCTGCGAAATTATATTTGCTTGCGTATTTAATTAAACATTTAAAGAAATATAGTAGTATTTCGTAGTATGTAGTCTTATCATTGAAGATTTATTAATATTGAATTCATGGAATTTAATTAGCAATTATTTAATATTTTATAGTAGCAGGTGCAGAATACCAGTGTATTGACCTTTCTAAATGCACCTTTATCTATTAATCACGCAAATAAAACCTCCTTATCAAAAACTTTATTTACAAAATTAAAAATATGCTTCTGCAACCAACAACATCAACCGTTCGACAAACCAGCTTCAAATTCGGAATACCGACATAACAAATGAGGTTAGACGCACCATTGTTGCACGAAGCCGTACATTTCCTGAGCCTTATCTAAAGTTTGATAGTGTCCCTCTGCCTGCATTCACCTGCTCCATTGTGCACCAAGCCTGCAGCTTAACATTTGGACAAGGGTAATTAGTCCGAGTCGTGCCTTGTATGCCGAACAAGGGCATAAGCCACCCGATGCTCAATTATGACCTATACATCTATGCAAATTGCATGACCTAATTGCTCCTATGTAATAGATTGTTAACAAGGATATTATGGAAGGTATTAACGTAATACTAATAATCTATCAACTTGTATTCCCTGATCGCGGTGTGTCCCGGAAATTGTGTTGTTCTGTTGCCTTTGTTGTTGTGGTATTATTGGCTGTTTTCTCGAAACGTTCGTGGTAAAGGAATAGATAATATTATATTTAGCATGAATATGGGAATGTGTGGAAACGTATTACGCATAAAAGTACAAAATTTCTCCGTAAATATTATTTTGATATGAAATACAAATTTATTGAATCCTTTTTTGTACTGTACAGAGACACTATTAAGAAGTCATACACTTAAAATAATATACAACTGGCGGCACAACATATTTCAAACTACTCCTATTAATTTAACTTAATGATTGATTTCGTTTCAAGTTGAATACAAGTTGGAAATTCCTTGGAGGATTGATGAATTACAATGTTCAATGTCATTAATATATTGTGTACCACTGTTGATCCTGGCTTACAGGAGTCGCAGTGGTGGGTGTGAGGATGGGACAGTCTCCAAGCACATTTAAAGTTAAGTAACTCAACCACAAGCTGTATAGACGTAATATCGACTGGTTATTCAAACAATGTAGAAGTACATATTACTATAAAATATATTCCCTATTCCTTTAAAAATAGGACGAAATATAAAATTCTCTTTTCACTGAGTCAAAGTACTTATTGCGTTGCGGCTTCCTCGCTTGTCCTCTATCAATAGTTACGTAGGAATAATTGAAGCCGTACGTGATAATGTAATTGCACGCTCGTCATTACCGTTTATGTTAGCGTGTTGTCGCAGAGACTTGGTAGTTAGCGCGCAATGTAACGTTCACTTCATTACAATCCAATCACCCGTCGTATCTTCCAGAAACTTGGCTCTCACTGGCAACTTCTTTGACTACTTCCTTAATCGAGTTGCCGTTAACTTTATAAAATGCGCCCGTGTGCCTGGTTTATGTTTTCCACGCCAGTTAAGAGCTTCTCAAAAGTTCTCGCTCTCGACGTCAATAAAACACGTACTTTTTGCGTTGAACAAAAATTTTACTCAGGTGTCGTAAATATTTAATGTAAGCTGTAAAAGCTGTGTAAGTTATGAAATGTTTTAGCCCACGCATGCAGCTCACCTGGGCTTGCTGTTTCCTTGGACTTGTATTATTTAGTCCTGTACTCATACTCAACAAGAATAATATTTAAATAGTTTTTGAAAAATAGCCGGTAACTATAAATAACTTGTTGCTGGGCCGTGTTTTTCGAATGAAAAATAGTTCGTAAATTGGAGCGTCAGATATAAGAGTTAAATCCAGTTCTATATTGTTTCACGTAATATATATTGCTAGGAGTATAAGCTAGCATTTTCGAATAAGATGGTGTTAAAAGTAATTGGATAGATTAGGATTTACATATTTTTTTTTAGGAATTACATCAATCGTGTCTCATTCACACGGTTTACAGCACCTTTCATGAATTCACGAAAGCAATTACTAAAAAACAGAATCATTTGTAGATCGGTAATCGTCGCTTTATTTTAATCATCAATTGAGTTGGCCACAATATTAAACGTTATTAGAGTCACGGAACACATTGACCTAACCGCCTCATTACAAGAACTAAATGAACTGCAATTTGGTTGCAAATGAATTGTGTGTTGTGTTGTACGTATTTCTTTATTAACTGTTTGTCGAAACACGCCATATTATGGCAAACATAAACTGTTTTTAATTCCGCGAGATTTTGCAAATTCTGTTTCCGTTGATAATTACTGCAATTCTCGATTTTAAGCCATGAATTGTATTTGCGAAAAATAAGGTTTTTGTAAAATGTTTAGAGTAGGTGTATGAAATTAAGTTGTTTAGATTATAATTGATTTCTTTTGTACTTATATACAAAATATTTTGCATAAATACCTATTTGATATAAGTATTTTTGCAGGCAGCCGTATAAATGTTTTTTTACAACATGCTTCAAAAAATGTATACGCGTTTATGTAAGAAAAGTCAGAGACGAAGATTGATGTGTTTACAGTTTTTTTATTTAAAAGTTTGTGACTGAATAATTATTTAACTCATACATCATGGAAATATGTTGTTAAAAACATAATATGATGTCTAATGTCCACACATGAACTTGGCAAAAACATTATAAAATGAAAAACATCTTCAAAGTATTTCAAATATTTTTAAACAAGTAAGCGGAAAGGGACATTGTAGTCAATTTGCCCCTCAATTGTGCTAAATGGAGGAAAAAAGTTGACCTTTCCATGTTTGTCCGTGAATCATATGGGTGCGGGTAAAAATATCCGGGTGCGGATTGCGACTGCGGTCGGGATGCGGCTGGGGGTTCCCTAAGGACGTGTTTTACGTGCTGACAATGAGAAGCACGAGGGCCTCAGCTATTTTTTGTTGTAAAATATTCTTTTTTAGCTGCCATTTGGAAATTAGGAGCAGTGCTACGGATAATTTTAGGGTTAATTATTTTTTAGGTTGTAGTTGTTATATTAAGATATAAGTATAAATATGTTTATTTTGTTTTTATGTGGTAAATAAATGCTATAATTATTTAAAAGTTTATCTATTAAAATTATTTCCCCTCAAACATGGTCTGGATGGAATAAAACTAGAATTGATAGTTTTTCAGAATTTTCATTTCTTGCCTCATAACGTGAAATCCCAACAAAAGTTTTTATAGTTCTTTTGTTTACAGTTCTTAAAAACTGAGTCATCTCAAAGACACTTCAAGATGGCAAGGAATAAAAGAAAGCCACTCGCCTGTTCGTTTATGTTACCTGCTCAGAAACTCGCGTCCTTATTCCACCGACGTTTTATTCGCAAATGGGCATTTATTCTCGAATGGGAGAATTATAGCTGGTAGCTACTGTATGCCAGTTTTTTGTATTTCGAGCTTTTCTGTAATACTCATGGCTGTAAAATATACCAGCGTAATGAGCTTACATATTGTCAACGGGCTATAGAGAGGGCTAAGCTATTTCCCTTACGAAATAAGTATTATTTGAGGAGGAATTACACGGAGAAAATCGAGAAGGGAAAAATTTGGATAGGGATGAATTTACTGAAAGGTCCTCGAATGGAGGCCGTATAGGCCACGCTTCAATGGAACAAACTTTGAAGATATGTCAAGTTATATTTTACCTTTTAACAAAGTTTTTGTTTATGAGGATTTTCGTACTCTTGTTATAAGTTTCCTAAATACTCAACGCCTTTATCCAACACAATAGTTCACTATTTCTACATTCTAATATAGTTTTTCTAAATAATATTATGCATATTTATTTCTAACAGTAAAGCCATCAATCCAAACGTTTAGATTTGCTAATCCATTTGGGATTACGCAATCGATCCTATGTAGGGCAACGAAACGCTGAATCCCTCAGTACAAGACCACGAAATCGTCTGCGGGTTACGCTCGTATCTCAGAGTTGAGACAAAAACAAATGGAAGTATTACCGGAGACAATCTACATTTAAATGGATCTTTTTCCTCATTCGTGCGCGAGTTTGGTGATAGGTATCGAAGTCGATTTATTTTGTGAATTTACATTTTAGTGGCGTGTCCGTTGCAGTGACCGCACGCTCCGAGTCTAACTGCGACCAAATTGCCATACTGGTCCAATCTTGTAAGCATTTTTAACGGTCAAGAAATTCTTAGATTGAATTGAACTTTTTGAATTTCATCGTGGTTTTACTGTAATTTAAACTTCCCGACGACCAAGAAGTTCTTGGTGTTGTGGATTCTTAAGATTACACGTATAAATTTACTTTAGAAATGGAATTATGTGGTTATTTTTTGACAGCCTGCATGGCGCAGTTGGTTAGTCGCCGGCTGTGAGATGAGAGGCCGCGGGTTCAATCCCCGCACCGAAATAAATATTTGGGTGAATTACACATATTTGTTTCGGGTCTGGCTGTTTGTGAGACCGAAAGTCTTCCGTAGTTCCTAATGTCAGGACTATATATGTGACTGTTGGGTGTATTTATTCATTTATTTGTAAGATGGTTTGGATTGTTAAAATTACTTTAATTTAACCTTGCTATTACAGTGCCTCAGTGTGGTCGCCTTCAGTGATTGCATCGGTGGTGCAATTATACTATCGTAGGCTTAGGTCTCAGGTTTGAATTCCGAATTGGGAAATGTGATATCATATTTTTCAATTTCATTATCAGCGCGGAGTCAGAAAGTGGCCGATATGGCGATAGGCTCACTTTACCACATCCACAGCGTAACACACAAGTTTAAACGTGAGTGTGCTGGCAGCACCTTTGTCTATCCTCTTTGTGAAAAAGGCGTCAGTTTAAGTCTGTGTATTACACTTTTTAATCTAAAACCAGCTACCGAGTAAAGCGCTTTATTTCCAGAACAGCTCCACGCGTTAAGAAAAACAGTTACCTCAACGTACACCGCGTTTACACTGAGACATCGTGTTCCATCGAAAATTAAACACATAGGCAATGTTAAGCCGAACAAGGTAGGCGTCTTGCCGCCGGCACAATCGGCCCGGTTATTAATTATTCCGAACGCCGTGACAAAAGGCATTAGCCGCGAGATAATGGCGCTTCCTAGTTCCTCTGTAGCGATCATTCATACGTTTGTGAAGGGATGTTGTTCTAACTAGTTGGTTTGAGCGGTTTGTAGTTTATGGCCGAATTCGAGTATTATGTTAGTCAATTTTAGTTGCAGGTAGAATAATCTAAATTTTACTTAATTGTGCTGTTAGGGTATTTAGCTAATGAAGAAGGGGAATTATGACTCGACATTTGAGGTTTGAAACTTTTAAGTAAGAAAAAAAAGATAATTAAGTACGATAATTAGTTTTAAGCTTTGTGTCTGCAATATCACATATAAATGTTTTCTGGTCCGGGAATCAAATCCTGGTTATCACGATCCATAACCCATACAGTCAGCTACACCAGCAAGTAGGCGGCAATTTAAAAATATATTGTAGTATACGTGTGGTCAAAGTAAATAGATACTAATAAGCCGTGAGAGATATGAACGAGGAACATATGTATGTATGCGTTACGAATTACACCCGCTGCAAATAAACAATCCCAATCCAAAATTTGCCGTTTTAGATTGACAGCTGAATCTTGTTTCTGATACTATATTGCCAATAATCAATCTCAGTAGTGCAAAAACTATGGCAACATGACAAGCGACCAATCGAAAAGTAGAAAATAATCCAGATTGATTTCAATCTAACTTTTTCGATTGATTATTGGCATCGGCCGTTAGTGTCGGATAACATCTCAATGCAGCTTGTCGCTTACCGACCCATGCTTTGTGTATAAAATTCAGTAGGGATAATAAAGAAAACGTTTTGTAATTAAAGAAGGGTGTTTTTAATTATTTGTTAGGTAAGAATACGATAAGATGAGCTGAGACACCCAATTTTATTGCAAAACACCCACATTTTGTATGTTCCGTCCCACGGTGTGATAGCGCCCATCTTCTTTTAACAAGCTTAGGCAGAGGGGCCAGGGTACCCCACGATGTGATAGGGGACGAGCCTATCAAAATATCGAATACAAATTCATGACCCTGATCTGATTATGGTGATTATGAATTGTAAAACTAATACGCCTTTGCCCGACTCGGCATTCAAACACAAAATCTCAATTTTGTAACCGCACTGAAGTACAACTACGCCGCCTATTAAAAATTACACGAAAGTTTTTCCGCAAAAACTGATAACTAATTGTTAAATTATAAATCCTGACGAGAATATATTTCAAAACAGTTTGAACTGATTTCACAAGTAAAGGTGTAATTAGGTTTAATTATATTGGTATTAATCATTTAAGAAGTGAACATTTTATGAGAATAATTTTGATGAATTTGAAGAACAGTATTGAGTTTTAAAGCAACAAATTAATAACCTCTTGATAATTTTTATTTTTACCCGAGACGAAATAGTGGGAGTTGAATAGTTGCTTCCATATACGCGAAAACTTTAAACCTTAAAAATACAGCGCCTGGCAAAAACGAGGTACTTGATACAAAAGATGGCGTCAATTTGGCAGAGCCCGGCTCCCGACTTCTAACATTTCATCGTGCGTGAATTGTTTCTATAGCATTTGACACACTTGTTACCGCGCTAGCTACATATTTGTACAGAGCATAGAAAAAAGTTGACGTTAGCACAATTAATGCGCACACACTCCACAATCCGGAAAATGCAACGGTAATGTTGTGTGCTCGGATAAAACAAACACCATTTACTGGGAGACCGAGACTTTTTTCCCTACAAATGAAATGTTTTCACGTTTAACGAGACGAGGCCTCAGCAAATGAAGACCCGTAACAGTAAACAACTTTAGGTAAATTTGTAGAATGACAGAATTTCGCAGGTACGAATAAAATTATGAGAGATCTAATTTTATTCGCGAAACGTCCGAACGAAATTACGGCTCACAAACAGAATAAAGTCGATTTAACAAATCTTTGCACTTCGTAACATAAATACGAAATGCGAAATTGTGTGTCGAACGAATGTTTTCGAATCTCAACTGTAAATACTGTCCCCCATAATGATTATTTGAACGTACAATTAGCATCGGAATGCCGTCAGTTGGTAGTGGTAATTCGATTTGGTGGCGTCAGGGTCGACAAACACACGACACGATGCGTTCTCACACGCCTGGTCTATCTGTCCTCATTAGCTCTATAGGAACTGCTAAGGTGATACAGATACGTTTGCGTACCGTACACTTCGCACCCTTCGTGATCTTTGACTTGCTAGTTAGGGATTTCCGATAGGAAGGGATAACGTTTAAGGATATTATTAGTCTGTGCGAGCGGTATAAATATTATAGTCACATAATGTTGATGTATCTTTTCAATATAAACGTATACCTTATAATTCGTATTTTTGGCCAAACATATAAAGAATTTTTTGGTAGTTAAGTCCTAAGTATAATATTGAAAACATGTTATGGTAATGTATATGGTATGGTAAACTATTATAAATTGCATTAAAAGTAGTGAAATCCTATTGTAGTCAGTTTAGAAGATATAAAAAAAGAGCAATACGCATGCTTGGTTCAAAGCCAAATATAAACATTGTAAGAATAATATTGTTCAGCTTGCTTATTCAAATAGGTAAAGTACATCCGGCTGTAGTGTTATCAACACCAAGCACGAACGTGCAAAAAGATACGTGAAACCGTTTCATAAAGAAATGCTATGTGACGTCGTCTCAGAAAATAATAAACTGTCACAACGCGGCGGATGCTTTGGGCTTCCCTCTTTATTCCTTTTCTAACTGGCTAAAAGAATTTGTGGGCTTGAGGTTCATAATAATTTCGCGAGCGAAGAATGAAGTGTAATATCGTCATTGTTTTGGCGTCGAATGAATGCGATGCGGGACGCGGCCTCAGTTTGTTTTCGAGCCATTGGGAAATATTTAAAACGTCGCATCCGAGCCGTCGACGCGCCGCGCCGCTCTTTTGTTCCCAACATTTTCGCATGACACGATTTCTCGTGCACTACCACGTGGCTTTTTCATGTGTTTAATTTTTAATGCACATCGCCCCTTATATCATGGCTGCAAAATGTACCCGCGTTAGGTATTGGCGTATGCATTTTACGATGTGATGTTTGACTACATATGGGGTGTCTGTCCATTGATTCTAAGATATTAGAGTTAAGCGTAAAGTTCGTTGACGGGTTTCAGTCGGTTAGCTAGCGTGGGTTTTTTGGGAAACCAGACAGTATGCATTATTCTTAACCGAGCTGGTAATAGACCTTGCAGCTGTGTATACATACCCTTTTAGAACATATCAAGAACGGTATTTTTCAATGAAAAAATGATAAACTCTACTCTGATAGTGTTTACTTATGGCAGTTAAATTAATACTTCAAAACATCATTTTATTCCGATATCATCGTCTCGCTTAGTACCCCTACCGCATCCCCTATGCCCTATGGGGTATATAATATTATATTGTCTTCCCTTCCTTTATCCTTCCCGCTCTCCTCTCGATTTGATGGGCCGGTAACACATTTATGATCTATGATCGTGTGCAGAAATGACTATTTATCATCAGGTGACCTCTTTGCTCGTTTGTCTGACCTATGCCATAAGAAAATAAATAATTATAACACCCTGCAGTCACATACATAGTCCTGACTCCACACTAAGCTCGAGTCTTGTCTTGTCGGTAACAGAAGCTACGAGAGACTTTTCGGTGTCACAAATACCCAGACCCGAAAACAAATATATATGTGATCAAATACTACAGGTATCGGACGCCCGCCTACAAGGTGGACGGACGATCTGACTAAGGTCGCAGGAAGTCGCTGGATGCAGGCCGCTTCCAACAGGTCATTGTGGAGATCCTTGGAGGCCTATGTTCCGCAGTGGACTTCCTGTGGCTGATATGATGATGATGATGATGATGATGAAGTTCCTTATCGCGCGTTGTGAAAGGGGGCTAGACGGAAAAAATTCTCACGAAAAGTTGTAACGACACTATTTGCTATAGTAAGCTATTGTATTAAATTTAAATTTTATTACAATTCCTTGACTAATTAATCGAAAGGAACTTCGTTCCAACCGGGTGTCCCTTGACACCTCTCAACTTTTTTTCTAAGTTTTTCCATTATACACACATCATGGAAAAAAATGATACAACTTTTACCCTCTGGATTTGAACTCTCACTATACTCTGAAATCGAATTCGAGATCAAAAATGTAAACAAACAAATGTCATAGTAAAAGTGACATTTCAGGGTTATGAAACATTTCATCATAAAACATATTGGGTATAATTTGATTAGTGAATAGATTCAAATGTTGCGAGTACTATGTTTTATTTATTTATGTTTATTTTTGAATTTTAAACATTTTGAATGTTTTATTATGCCTGTTGATGTGATCCTTGACTTGGGCCCAAACATATTCTAATGGGTTTAACTCACAGTGATTTTCAAAGTCCATAGTGCGTTCGTCTATGAACACGAACGCCAGAAATCTTAGGAACAAAATAGAACAAAAAACTTAACAGAAAACGTGAAACCAACACCACGACGACGTAATTTTATCACATGATGCACATTCATCAACCTAAGCAACTAAATACGAACTAAATGAACAAAGGGAGGTGTCGCGGGGTTCAAAGCGACGTATTTGTAGATATGGAGACTAAATTTAAAAAAAGTTTTATTTCAGTGACCTAAGGTTACGAATTTCTGCATAATACATGTAGCATAAAATATTTTCGTACCATTTTTTTTCACATACTTAAAAAAGAAGTTGAAATTGTTGTTTATGTAAATATTATACCAAAGAATATTAATTGGCTTTATTTTATACTTATTTAACGAGTGAGAATAATTCCAACCTATTTTTTTAACGATTGTGAACAAACTACCATGACAAATTATTTTATTGTAGTGGTAACACTTTTGTTTACATTTTTGATCTCGGATTCCATTTCCGAGTATAGAGTATCGGTATTCCAAAATTACATGCCCGAGCTATAACTACTTGATGCAATTTTAAAGTAACTTTTAAACTGATGCCAAGGGGTATTGTAGCGATAAAAGCAAATTCTAGGCATAACAGCTTGCCTTTGCACACACTTTTAATGGAAAATCGTAAAGTGTAAAGAGGTTTATAGAATCCTTTCATGTTTACGAGTCGGAAGAGCGGCACGTGGTGCATGCAAAAACCTTTTATTGCCAACCGACAATATTTACAAAATACTTTAAGCCGCGAATATATCCCGCCGCATAAATTAATGACGATTTAACAATTCTTTCATTAATGCAAAAAGTTATGAAAATTGACTCGTATTGGCCGAACCGATAAGTAAACATTGTATTTATAAATACCCCCAATTTTGTTTCAGCCAGCAGTCTGCGAGGCAATTTACATTTTATTGACAATTAATTTCATTCTCATATAATATGTATGCGCGGGAACTAATGATGTTCGTTAAAAGCTTTTTCGTGTGACGATATTGGAAGCTTCTGATACCGCGAATCTTTGCGTCTACCGTTTAGTGGTTTTGATCCGCGATCCAATTTCACCCAGGATTTATTCCCGATATGCGGAACACCAAATTCTGCGTTTATAATTTAGGCAACAAAGTTGTCAACGGCTGCTATATTGTAACTAATAATAAATTGGTTGTGATGTAGACAAAATATTAGGGTGTCGTAAAACAAAGTGTTACGAGCTCTCACACTTAGCGGGCGACAGTCTTTATGAATATTAATATACTGGCTGTTTCATGGCTTTTGGAAACAAATTAACTGCGACTTTCAACTTATTTGACCGCGTACCAAAAATGCTCGTCTGGTTTGGAAATTAAACTGTATTGTCCCTCGTGTTCTTGTTATATCTTATTTAAATGTTTATTTTTATGAGATAGCATTTTTGGGCCAGTTATTTTGTAGTATTGGCATGAATACGGGGTTAGAAAATAACTATAAATTAGTGGAACAGATTTTGATTTCAGATCTTTATGTCAAGTATACTCTACTTACTACTGTTTTGTAAGCCTTTCATTGCCCGTCAATTAGCGAATAACTTGGCTGATATCCAGCATGCATGGAGCGGAAACTGACCCAGCTTTATAGAGACAGTGTCTTCCCGTTTTCCTTATTCGGGCCGTATTTTTTTCCTTTTTTATTGAAAAAGTCCAGCAATAGTCCGAGCAAACAGGTCACGTGATGGCAAGTGATCGCTATCGTCCATGAGCATCCATAACGCTTGGATCATGGATGTGATGGTGTCCCATGAAAAACGGAACGATAAAAGATGAGAAAACTGAAGGGTTATTGGGCATCCGGAAAATCTCACTCAACAAACGAAATGCGACTGCACAGGGACGGTTAGCGTCGATCTCCTGTGAGACAGTGTTACCGCCCTCTATAAGTTTGCCCATTCATGCTGAGTCATGACTTACAACAGCGTGGTTCTCTACCACTTAGTAAAATACCTTATCGACTAATGTCAACAGAATTTACAGATTTACAAAGCTGAGGTCTCGGGTTCGAATCCCGGGTTGGGCAAAGTGATATTGGATTTTTCTATTCAGTATCAGCCCAGAGTCAGGAATTTGTGCCCGATATGGCGATAAGCTCGCCACCTATCACATTGTGGGACGGAACATGCAAGGCGAAATGTGGGTGCCCTGGCACCTCTGCCTACCCCTTCTGGGAACAAGGCGTGAGTTTATGTATGTATGTATGTATAATTTACAGATTTCAGATTATGCGGGCTGTACATCATGCGGAATGGACCAATGAAAATGAGTCATAAGATTTATTTAATATCACTATAATACTCGTAACTAAATAAAGAAATTGGTAGAAATTGCCTTAGAGCGATAAGACCGCCATTTGTACTTTGTTGTTTTGTATTATCTCTGAACTGTTATTCCTTACTATTGTGTACAATAAAGAATTAAATAAATAAATAAATAAATAAAGAAGAAATACAAAAATGTGGCCTCATACCGTAAATTTTTATAAGTTGTAGGTGCGAAGTTTACGTTCCTAGATAAAACAACAATAACACCATGTTTTATCGTCCTGAGTAGGAGGATGGAGTTATAAAAACGGTAAAGTTTCATCAAAAGCGACGTAAATTAGTTGCAATCGTGGTCGGACATTTTTCCGGGTGCGAAAAGAAATTAATACGAGTAGTTCCGAGCAAAAAGTATTATGAAGTTAGAAAACTCTATTAAACATTTACATCGGCGAGGTTTCATAGAACGGGGCAACTTCGTGCCGATTGTACCGATCGGGATGTTTTTGTCTGGTATTTGAATTCTTGTAGTTTGATTGTAAGAGTATGGATGTCCTGATAACGGCACGCTTCAATAAAGTGGGTTCGAACAATTTGGAACAATTTTTGAAACCCGCCGTGGCTTAAAGAGTCATCAATATATTTTTCATATTTGGAGTTAAAAGCTCAATAAAGTGTAATTTGGTAAATATTCATTAGTAAAAACTGGTAAAGTAACTTTATTACTCTACTGATAAACTTATCGATTTAAAGACGATTGTATGTATCAAAAGAAAAGAAAATTTAGTAAACACGCCCTCGTTTACAAAATAATTAAATAGCGACAATACAGCAAACTACAATTGGGCAGTTCGACAACCCAGCATCAATAAATCTGCAAAAATCGATGGCCGTCCATTTTGTCTCCACTAACTCAGGCGGTGTTAAAACAGGCGATCTATTTAAGATAAAGCCATTCATTACACGAACACGAAATACGTTCTCACTTCGAATGAGGTCTCGTGGATCAGTAAAACGAATGATAAAACTCCAGCGTAATGTATAAGAGGAGGGATGCTGTTTAAAGCCTTGCCGCGTTTTATTCCCATCCGCATGGGCGTTCACGGCGATTTGTGGCTGCACTAAACTTAACGATGCTCTTAGGTGCCTCCAACTATGAAAAGCCAATCAAATTTTAATGCACACACTTTAGCTCTGAACGGTTTTTATATACGTTTTTCTCATTAGCCGCTCAAAGGGAATTAGCTGGGCTGGATTTTGTTGCTGATTTTCTTGTTAATGTTACGTTTCTGGGTTGCTTTTATGTGGTATTCGTTAGGAGTAATTGGCAATCCAACTCGCTTTAAGTATTGTATCTTCATTAGTTGATGTAAATGTAATAATTAATGTTCAGAGTATGTTATTACAATTGTCTCG
This sequence comes from Hyles euphorbiae, assembly GCA_023078785.2. Classification (NCBI taxonomy): domain Eukaryota; kingdom Metazoa; phylum Arthropoda; class Insecta; order Lepidoptera; family Sphingidae; genus Hyles; species Hyles euphorbiae. The sequence goes on from CM041053.1 coordinate 6,999,288, forward strand.
TGAGATATAATATCGCTGGGCTGAAACAAATTGATGTCTAGAATTCGGTGATGTCATTTTGTGATATTTTGAATACCTACTTCTCTATTCTGTCTTGTATCGTATCAACAACAGATTTGCATTATTACTTATAAGTATCCCAGAATTGGAGTGGGATTCATTATTAATTTCTGATTTATTTTCGCCCGTGTTCAGTACTAAAAATATTTTATCAAAAACTAACATTTTTCTTATCCTGGTTCGGCATAGTGACTGCATTGCACCTGATGGCAAGCGTAAATTCTGTCCAAACAGAGTATCAAATCGAGACGGCAATCCCATGCTATTCCATACAATTATACCGGCCCGTTAAGATGCTCGTTTTATAATTATTAATGTAGAATAAAAAAAACATAAAACCGTTCTAATGCACAATATTTTAATATAAATATTTCAGCAACATCCAGCGCTAACACACGCGACAGTGCAAATAGCTCACAACATATAATATTTACTTGCTCATTTGTTGTGGTGATTCAAGGATTCAGGCTAGAACATCTCGTGGCTCAGATGCCTTTTGTCAGCGCGTAATTAATTGCTTGCATCCATTGTGTGGATGTCAGAGAAGCTCCCTCATTGGCCCGGGGTTATGTTGGGAGCTCATTTAAAATTAAACCAAACTGCTGCTAGCATGCATTTAATTACCGCTATTACAATTGCTTTTTAATATTATGTAATTGAGTTTAATATGTTAATCTTGTTGAATCGTAAAGATTTGTATTGCATTTTGCATCGCTGACCTACATTGGTTTAGCGTGGATTAAGTTTCTAGGCTTCACCAGATAAAAAAGCTCCTCATTAGATTAAAAAGAAGTCCTGAACAAGGACTTCTTTATGTGGGCTAATGTAGTATAAAATACTTTTTAGAGAAATGATACTTTTTATGTAACATTGCTACGCAGTTTGGTGGTAAGAAATATGAATTGTTGGCTTCGGTTTTATCTTTTGGCTATGAAAGTGTTCTTTAAGTTCCATTACATGTTGTAGCTTTAAAATATTGTAGAATTCGATCCGATAATCTTTATTTGGCTGAAGTGATGGCTTAGATCACAACAAATTATTATCGATTCGAAGTTATTTTATAGCATTGTTATCCATTACTATTCAGTCGATCTATAAGATGGCTGTTGCATAGATATATTTTGTATCTAAATTGTGTAAGATTTGGTAATTTGAAAAATGCTCACGTTTTATTTCGTCTACTTATTTAAAGTTACCGATATAATAATTTCTGTATCTGTATCAGCCCATATACGTCCCACTGCAGGGCACGGGCCTCCTCTACAATCGAGAGTACGATTGAGAGTGGTTAGGCCATATAGTTGGCGGACGGGTTGGCGGACTTACATACCATAGATTTTTTTTAAATCGCTATGGTATGCAGGTTTCCTCACGATGTTTTCCTTCACCGTTTTAGTACGTGGTGATTGACTATCAACACACACATGACTCCGAAAAGTCAGAGGGCTGCCCTGGGATTCGAACCCGCGACCACCGTGAACATGTTGGCAGTCGCGTCTAGTCCGTTTACCAACAGGCCACCACGCACTTATATAATAATTTAGGATCAATATTTTGAATTAAAATGTTATCCTTCTTGCAAGAAAATTTGGGATCATTTTTTACAGAAGATTAGGGCTCAGCTTCAATCTTTAAAATGAAAACGATGTGTCATTGGGAATTTCAAGTCTCGTATGTTGTCTCATTTATGACATTCTGAGGGGAGATTAGGACTCACAGGGATGCTAGGGTGTCGGAATAGTTGATGCAATACAAGCGTGATTTATTATCCTATATACACCACGATGGGGTGGGTTCTTGAATAATGTTCCTAACGCGCCGTGCGTGTATCAAGAAATGCAAGTCATTAATGCTAGTTGCGGAATTGTTATTAGATAATTATAAATAATTTGTAAATGTTACTAATACTTAATTATTTTTAATAAGTTTTGACGCGCTATAAGATAAATTTATACGTTATGGAGCCGATTTTCTAACATTTAATTGTTGGGGTTAAAAAAAACTGAATTTAAATATAGCTATAATTATTTTTATTTCTTTTGCTAAATATAGCATTTGAGTCTAGTTCTGCTTTGTATTTTTTAAATCCTTGAGATCGTCGGAGAACCTGAGGTTGAGAATGCCCGTGCACTCTACGACTTTCATGGACAAGTCTTTCACAGTACAAGCAGTCCGATTATGGAATGCACTTCCTGATGCAGTGAGACGGGCACGAACATTAGTGTCCTTTAAGAAAATGGTTAAAGAACACTACCTGTCCCTTTAACTGCTACATTAGTCAAGTGATTGATTGTTTGTATATATGTATCTATTTGTATATATTATTATGATATCTGTGCACTTGGATATGTATATACATGAATTTATATATTTATTTATATATCTTATATATGTTATGTTTGTTAATTTTGTAATTATATTCGTATGTCACATAATTTGCATATATGATTTTATTTAATTTCTTTTTTCCTTTAGTCAATCTTTATCTTACTTGGTACACTATTGACTGCCCTCTCTTTTTTTCCATCTCTTATTGTCCATCCCAAGGTAGTCGGTAAGAGATTGCCTCGAGCGATACGACCGCCTTTTGTAGGTACTACTATGTAATATAATGTTCTATTATTAAGTTATCTTAGTGTACAATAAAGGATTTAAATAAATAAATAGCCATGTCCATTTATATTGTCCACGTGAGTCATTAATGCCTCTGTGTAATTGCCGCGATAAGATTTGTCATTAGTCTCTGCATTTATTTATCGTTTAATTGTTCATTTTCGTTGTTCATTTATGAAATATGTCTTAATACGCAATATTTTGAATTACTTAAACATATTTTTGTATGTAATAAATATTTTTGTAATTGCATAGACTTATTAGAAACCTCGGAAAAATATATACGTCACAAATCCATGTGAAAATCGAACCCGCAAACTTGCAGAAGAACTCATTATAGCTAGCATTTACTATTAATTAAAATAAAACACGTTATTCGCAGCTATTGTAGAGCTCGGCTTCACTTAGTTTTTCGTTAATTTTAGATTTTAAGCAATAAACTATTTTAGTACAGTGTAAAGTGGAAAGGCTTTTAAAATAATTCTAGCCGAAAGGCTCGTATTATGGCCGTAACACAGGCTGAACACTGAGCAAGTTTAATGCATGCATATTTAACAAGTTGATAATGTTAGAGAGTTATCGACAACTTGGACAAAGATGTTGGAGTTCGATTGCAAGACTAATGCATATTGAGCTATTAGTGTCTTGAGATTTTCGCTTTACTTCAATGCATGAAATACTTATGCATTAGTTTGTAATGCTTATTTATTTATTTTTATTCTTATAAATGGCGGGACGAGCATGACATTCGCCTGATGGTAAGCGATTCGAGAGTCCGTTTATAGACAGTAGCACTACTTACTACTTGGCATGCCACTGCTCTCGTCATCCTAAGAATTATGATGTTAAGTCTCAATATGTACAGCACTACTGTTTGGCGGGAGAAACAGACAATACAGTGGTACCTACTCAGGCGGCCTCTCATATATTAGAGACCTACCACCAGGAATTATTGTGTGAGTCACAAGTATTGTCGGGTCTAGGTGTTTATGAGACTGAAAAGTCTTTTGTAGCTTCTGATACCCATGAGACAAGATTCGATTTTAGTGTGGAGTCAGATATATTTATTTATTAATTACTTATTTATAAACTGTCACATATAACAGTTGTTTATTTATTATTTTTTATAAATTTATCTATAAATAAAACATGATAAAATTATTTTGAGGATAGCCTTGGGATGGCTCTGCGGTCCACTTAGGATGGCACCAAGGACCGGTAATGAATCATTACCTGATTTATAACCTGATGTCTATGAGTCAAACCCTCTAGGCCACAATATAGCTATTGTATGTTTAGTATATTGCGGGCGCGGTTTGTGGTTTCATGTTGTCTTGCATCAATTACATTCGTACACAGATTATAGTGTAGCTACGTCATTAACACAGTGATATTGTTTGTTACTCAGTGTGATAGCCTTTATGATCTAATGGGAATCGGAAATTAAATATCCGAAACACATATTTGTTTTGAGTTTCGATTTTAGGGACCAGAAAGTCCTTCCTTTGATCTTTATTTTCACACTCAAAGTTATGACGGCAGCTGTGGATTGAGAGGAATCAAATTCGAACGATAGCACTTGGTTTTTTTTAGTGTGACCCGCTAATAAACTCATTTGCAAAAAAAACGGGCACCTAAGCAATGAACCATTTCAAATGTTACTATTGGTTTGTTTGATAATTATAGGTAGTTTTACTTTCACAATTTTGTAAATTAATAAGCAAATAATCGTTTTCGTCAGTATTATCATAAAATTTTGATAAAATTTATGGGTTTTAATGCTAAAGTTCACTAGTAGTGTATGCTCGCTAGTAATGCATATGCTCGTGAAGTAAAAGTTAACAAAGATTTTTGTTTGTTTTTTCTTTAATAAAGTAAAAGCAGATAAATGTTTAGTATCGAGTGTGACCCCCTCTAGCTGAAATCACAGCTTGAATTTGTCTGGGTATGCTAGCGAGGATATCCCGGATACTTGCTTGCGGAGTACGTTCCCACTCCGCGGTAATCACATTCTTCAGCTCTCTGATGGTCTGCGGAGCCGGTTGTACTGATCTCACGCGTCGTTTCAGAACGTCCCAGACAATCAATTTACTATATCACCAATATTATTGAGCGAATATTTTTCAAGACTATTTCACTCAAATTATGATAGAGATAGAATGATGTATAACATTTTTCATGAGTTTCTTATTACAAAAGTACGTGTTTACCTCTTATAAACTTGTACAGCTTAAATTTGTATGCCACAAAATGTAGTCCTCAGCTCGAATCCAACTTTTTTCTTCCTACTGCGAAGAAAGTTTTACTCGAATTAAACTGTCCTGTATTTCATAATGTTGTTTACAAGATTTTATTTTCATATTAAGTAGGAGTTTATGAATATTTAAATACGGCTTGAATGTTAATGCCTCATCAATTAATGCATAAGGGTGGTGGTGCGACATGAGGCCACGAGAGGCCGCGAGAGGCCAGGAGAGGCCAGGAGAGGCCATGTTCTACGCGTACACTTGTCGTATGTAGAACAAGTTTTACATACTACGTTAAATTCTTTGATGTTGTAAGGTCAGTGGAAACTTGACGTCATAAATTCGTCAGAATATTTATAGCTGTTTTTGTATTTCAAATATTAGGAATAGGTTTCGGACTAAAATCACTGACTCCTAGGTTTGCTTTCATGAATAAAAAATCTAAATTTTTCGAAAGAGTCGATGCTAGGAAGTTAGTAATGTAACGTAAAATATGACTAATATTTATGCAAAATGAGATTTTATTTATTGCTGATTCAGACAAGTGTTTCGTCCGGTCCGTATTATGGCGAGTAGTTACCATTGCTTCTGAACTGACGAAGACAAAGATGGCATAGTCGACCGTACCCACGTGTACTGAATCCTAATTTATATTTTTACAAAATTCCTAAATATCTCTTAACCCGAACAGAGGCGACAGTGTGAACTCAGCACAATTTTCTTTCCAATACCTCGCGAGTCTAACTAACGACCTCTAGTGACAAACGCCTGGAGTGGCGTGTGTAAACGCGACGGGGACGTGCGCCAAATGATGCGGCACTGATGCGAGCAGTGAGCACCTAACGATTGCTGCGCCTTTTTACTACCTACTGGGACGGATTGAGGTGGAAGGTAAGGGGGTAACCCCAAGGCGGGTTATGGGTATGGCGGGTAACACCTTGTACCAAAGTATAGCTTGTTATAAAGGAAGTAAATATGTGCATTTTTTTACTCTTGTGGATAGAAATGATTCTTTCCGCTTGTGTGAGAGATCATACTTGTATTGGGATAGGTAAACTAGTCTACATTCCACTAATTAATTTAAGGCAGCCCGTCCTTGTCAAATCAAGTTATCGCAATTTAATTGACTAATTTAACTTTAATATTCTTAATTTAGTTTTTGGAGACCTCGTTTCAGGTTTGAGAGTCGAATTGAGATAGATCATTACTATACATCATATTGTAGTCTCCCGTAGTTTTAATATCATGAAACAAATCCGATACTATTCTTGGCAGCATTATGTGTTACAGTCACGTGTATTTTTCCATGGATTTATCTCTTAATCCGTCCCAGGTGTCGCCGAAACGAATTATTCATGCTTCGCTCTGCACAGATTATTTTCAGCATGAGCTGAGCATCTTCTGATTTGTTTATGTGTTTGATTTTGCATATATTTAAGTAGAAGATTGACGATGTACGGAAAATAGGTACTTTTGTTGTACGAGCAAAACATTCTTGAAGCGACGTTTCTCTATCAACTTTTATATTGGTTTTAAATTGATACGACACAGAGACTACAATTTATCTAGTGGTGAGTAAATTAAAGCTCAATTATAGTATTTATTGCCGAAATTCAACCAATTTTCTGCAGATATAAGACGGATCAAATTGAAGTTCGACGGACTCGCGATACATGGTCTATGAAGATTTTTCGTCCACTGTAAATATTGGTTGTTATATTGTCATATCGGAGCACACACGACCTTTCAAAGAGTACCTATCAATAATGAAAAGATATATTGATAAAAAGAACTATTCTATTCATTATCCACTATCAGTCCGGAATTTGTGCCCGATATGAAGATGAGCTAGCCGCCCCCTATCACATCGTGGGACGGAAAATACAAGGCGAAACGTGGGTGTAATGGTTGTACCTCAGCGTAGTGTTGGAATAAATAGCAATCGCAATCATAAATAGCAAGTGAAGTTGTAATAATATTTCACAAGTAATATAAATAAGCTTTTTACGATTTGCGATTGTAATTCACCAAGCCGATCAGCTAATATTTTTATACGAACTCGTGTAATCTACGAAGGAGTGAGTTTTTTTACGAACTCATTTAATGAAGTAACTAAACAATTTGATGTGTGTAATTTTAAATGAGAAAAATTGTTGATAATCTGTATATATCAGTCAGGTCAGGTCAGGTCAGTTTTTTTTACAAATTCTGTGGAGGGCAATTAGCAATAACATAAATATAGGCTATGGCTTCAAAAATAACAAGTTGCTGATGTAAATTTAAAATAGCAATAATTCCCATCACTATTTCTGCGTACTCCTGGAAAAAGGCGCAAGTTTATGTATATATGTTTCGAAAATATAATAAGCTCATAGTTTTTACATTTACATCAAGTGAAAAATTTTAATAGGTACTTAAGATCTTAAAACTCTATAATTAAAATGTCATCACCACTCATTAAAATAAAAATTGTACTTAAAATTAATTACATGGAAATATAAAATATTTTTTTTTAGATTTAATTGTGTCAAGGGACGCATTTCAAATTTAAATGAACTTTCACAGTGATAAATATTTTAAAAATGGGAATATGTCCCGTACAATGAGAATAGTCTTGGGTTCAAGCAAAATGTGTGCCGAGGGACCAAACCATTATTAGCATTCCGGTGTCTTTCTGAAGATCATATTTTTTATCCACATTTATTATATGGTAAATTCACTCTGCAATTGCCTTGAACTATACGGAATGAATGAAAATACTCGACAGTAGTATTGCCTTAAAGACCATTGATGTGGTGGTTTCTTAGATTTACGCGAATTTTACACATACAAATACAATTATTTTTTACTGATTTAATGGCGAATTTGGTTCAATTATTACATTTTTTAACTTCCGTTTATGTAATGTGACGGCTATGCTACCGACTTTCGTTGGGTGTGCGCCTATGTGTTAGATGACAACATTGTGTGGTCCTAATCACCATCAGGTAAGCCGAATTTTCTGTTCTGTATCAGCTCATATACGTCACTGCAGGGCACAGGCCATCTCTACAATCGAGCGTGATTAGGCCATATAGTCCAACACGCTGACCTAGTGCGGGTTGGCGGACTTTACAAACCATACCAAAGTCGAATATTATACAATATAAATACCGAAAATTTAAAGCCAAGATTAACTCAGTGCGAAAATGCCGAATTGGGTAATAACACGTCGATAAGAGAAAGCGTTGGTGGCATAAATTGGTGCTGAGTAACCAGGGAGCGGGACATTAACCGTCAATGACGGTCTTATCGAGAGCCGCCCGCCAAATGACGCGGAAAAGATGCGGGGACCGCTCGGTAGTCTGTATGTCTACACTTATTGCTTTATTGTTGGATATTGATGGTGTTTTATTACGTATAGTTTGATTTTTTTAATATTTATAACTATTCAAAAAGCATCAGCTTGGCGGTTGAACATCCACCACAGTACGTTTTTCCCGAGACTTTCTCCCATGTACTACAAATCTGTGGAACCAGTTGCCAGCGGCAGCATTTCCGGACAAATACAGCCTAGCAACCTTCACAAACCGAGCGTAGAGGCCGGTAACGCATCTCTATGCCCCTTGGTGTTGCAGAAGTTCATGGGCGACGGTAGGCCGGCGGTGATTACTTACCATCAGGTGAACCGTATGCTTGTTTACCGCCTACAATATATATAAAAAAAAAAATAGCGCATGGATGCTGACTGCTCAAGACGGGAATGGTTGGTGCTTACTTGGAGATTTAAGTCCAGAAATTGACGGCGACAGGCTGAGTATTATTATTATATCAATATTTAACAATCTTTAATGACTCTTCATCAGAAGATACGTTTATATTGGAAGCTGCACTCTTCTGTTATTGAAAATGCACGCAGAATTATGCATATGTATTTAAATATAAATGTAATGTTATATCTTAGTTGTCACGTACTTAATCCTGACCCTGCACTACGAGTCTTTTGTCGTGGGTCTCACAAACAGCGTAAACTATTTCGATGCATATCTTATAGTCCGATTTCAAAGCTAACATCTGGCGTCAAAACATCAATATGAACGCAGATTGCAAAACGTACAGAAATGTAATTCACGTCCGGCCATCCGCTCCCCTAAGATATTGTATTAAATTAATAAGTGGTTGGGCCGAAAGTACCTATCTGAGAGAACAGACTCCCTGCCCCCCGGCTGTTTCCTACTTCTAATGAATCAACAATTCCCTAATCATTGCGGTTGTTCAATTGTTTTCGGTAGAATTCGGCGCTTCAAGATTTAATAACATTTACTTGTTATTTTAGCAGTCATTATTAATATAAACAAGAATACAAATAAAAATATATATCATTGTTTGTTTTTTCTTATACGAACTAGCGGCCCGACCTAGCTCCGTCCGGATGCAGATACACTTTTTTGTAAATATTCTTGTGTCGAAAATTTTTCAAATCGGTCCAGTCGTTTCAGAGCCTATTCAATGCAAACAAATAATCAAATCCTTTCTCTTTATAATGATAGTACTTATATGTAGATTACAAAAACACACGTTTCCGTGTAACATTGGGGTAGAGAGCGAAGTGCAGCGATTCATAAATATCTCTTTGCTTCATCAACTGTCATTAATTTATTGATACATATTATTTCTAAATCATCCAATTCCAACACAACGGTACTATTTTTATCTTGTATGTAGATGCAAGTGTGAAACATTTCACCCGTGGACTTCAACTCGAATCTTTAGCGAAGTAGTGCTACGTCATTCAGTCTTTAAACTTTGCTTTCGCACTAATATTTTGAATACGAAAGTTTGTCTCTGGATGGAGTATGTTTGTGACTTCTTTACACTGTAACTTCTCGACGGATTTTATTTATTTTTGGTGAAGAGATAATAAAAAATACTATCTTAATTATTCTTAAACTTTCTTTCATAATACAAGCAAGCATTTGGCAGCCTCCGTGGCGAAGTTGGTTAGAAGCCGGCTGTGAAACGAGAGGCCGCGGGTTCGATCCCCGCACCGAAACGAATATTTGTGTGGACCACAAATATTTGTTTTATTTTGACTTTGTTACATCGTGGTACGGAACACACAACGCGAAAAGTGGGTGTCCTAGTATGGTATGAATGGTGAGACAAGAATGCAATTCGCCTGATGGTAAGCTCATGGACAGTAGGACAGCAAAACCTAACAACACCATGAATTACAAAGTAACGCTTGGCATTCCACTGCGCTTGTCATACTGACACATAACACAGGAAAAAGCCTGCCTACATACATAATATTATTATCTGTATGTATGTAATAAAATAACAGATAGTTACAATGGTGACTGTGATAATATACACTGGATGGGTATATGAATAAATTTTGCCAATACATATTTCCTTCCTTTCAAACAAACTACAACACAAATAATAATCAGCAACCCCACCAATAATTCCATATTACCCGCAATATCTGTTCAATTTTCCCTAATTCAAATGGCGAGGGGCACGCCATCTCGCGGTTGTTATTCAATAACCTATTTCATTTATTAACAATAATATCGGCTTCTCTCCCTTTGTCTTCTTTCTCCCCTCGTGCCTTGCTGACACATCATGTTCTTATCTGTGATAATGTAATAATGAGGAAACGGTTGTATCATATTGGCTTTCGTGTCGTTTTAGTTATGATAAATTTTCGTGTTGATTTATGAGTTTTTTTTTGTAGTAAGGAAGAGGCCCTTTAACTTTCTCGTTCTCTATATCCTATCTATTTTTAACAAGGGGTTAAAATAGCTAAGATGACTATGTCGGTACAATTCTACGCTGTATGAAACAAAAATAGACATATGTATTTATCTAATCTAGCTATCTATAAATATATGCACCATATCACACCTGTCTATCTTTGCTATCTGAAACATAAATTGCATTAAAATATCTAATGAAATCACTTGTTAGAGATAGATAGATTATAGAGAACGGCTGTAAATGATTAAATGCCAACTTATCTCTCCTGATCATATATTATTTAGATCTCTCTTGATCATATATCATTTATATTATTTAGTTCAAGCGAAATCTTAGAAACGTTTCCTTTCTTTGATAGAAGGTGAATAGTAGGTATGGCGATTATTATAGGTCCTAATCGCACAGTGAAATTCGTAATGTTTAATTATTATTCTTATTATTATAAGGCCTTTTAAAAATAATGTAAATTTTTCATCAATCCTAGTTTTACGTTAATCTTAATTTCAATGTTATCATTTTTCTATCCTTCAAACATTTTTTTATTGCAATGAATTGTGAGACGAATGCCGTTCGCGTGATGGTAAACGATACGACAGCTCATGAATAGCAGCAAAACCAAACAATGCAACGCCTTGAATTGTAATTCAACAAGCAATGCTTGGGATTCCACTGCGCTTGCCATCCTGAGACATAAGATGTTAACTCTCAATATGTTCAGTAGTTACTCTGGTTACAATGTCCTTCAATCCGAAACACAACAGTACATTTACAATGCTGTGTGGTGGGAGAAATAAACATTGCGGTGGTACCTACCCAGGCGATTTTTCACATATGAGAGAGTTACCACCAGAAAACATTACCAGCTGCAATTTAAAATGTCTTAGTATTTTTGAGCAGGCACAAGACTATTTTCTGGCAATTTTATTATAGACAACCTGATGATTACCGAAGCACCAAAATGCCTCAAGACAATACACAACAGTTAAAAACATCAGGTACAAGGAGCCTTAGAGGAGGACGGGGCAAGTTGTAGGTACAGTGCAATTAATGGGCGGGGTAACACCGCTTACCTGAGCCAGCTGGGCCACCGCTCCCCTCGAAGTTGCCCAACCTCCCTTAGTAAAGCCATTGGTTTCACTTGCGCCCGTGATGATTGTGCCCATTACAATAATATCTGAGGTTATTTTGGGTGTATTAAATTGAGTAGTTTGATGGGATTTGTTTGGGCGTATAAACCGTGGGTTTTAGTTACTAGTTTTGATTTTCTAGTTTTTGAAATAATCGTTCGTTTAATTTGGACGAAATATTGAAATGAATGAATTTGAAATTACCAAAATAAGATATTAGAATAGCTGATTAAGTAATACGAACGCTTGTAAGGATTGGATTGCATTAAAAGATACGACAAAGAATAATTTAGCGAGGCTATTATGGGGATAAGGTCTGCGTTCCCATGGCTATGTGATTACTTCTTTTGTGAGTTTTATGTGCTTGTTACACGCGTCCGTTGACAAAGCGGCCGCCATTACATGCCCGCCCTCACCCAACGAGGAAGTAAATTGAAATCGTCTATCTGTAAAACATTATCGTTATCGCTTCTTAATAACAACAAAGTTATCGCGTTAAGCCCGTCGAATCGTGCCCTCCACGACGCAAACAAATAGCTCTCACGCAAATTGAATACAAGATATAAATCTAGAGTTCTCCTAATAACATGCGGTGGATTTCTCCGCGGGCCGTTTTATTTCAGCCCCACAAAGCCTTCGACCCGGTAAATCCGGCGATATCTCGGGAAATGCGACAGAGTGCCACTGGCGTTCGTATCGCGGGACGCACTTTAAATTTTCCTACTGTAAAAGGACTGAAATTTAAAACGGCGTCGCGGGCTCCCCGGTGGCAACAAGCGATAGAATGGCGAGATTCTGCGACGCGACGCCTCGCCCTATGAAATCTTGCGCGAGACTCGAGCCCAAAGCTTTGCATAATGTTGCCACTTAACGTATTCTACATTCCGCTCCGGCAATAAAGCGATATGTGGAATTGATTAGCAACCATTTTGTGTGAGTTTCGCAAAATGCGGTGTCCTAATATTAAATTTGCTCGCGTTAAGCTCGATGTGCCGGGCTTAAGATTGCGGGGGAATTATACCGTAGTCTTGTTGCGTTAATCGTGACATTCTGTTTGTTAGCTTGATTTTATCAGGCTGTGTACACACTACACTCATTTTACAGCGCTGGGCTTGTGTTATATCACGGGATCAGGCTGACTCAATGTCGGAGGTCGGGATTAAAGTAATGACCATTCTACTAGCTTTTTCTAGACAGGCAATTAGTTTTAAACATTGCTCGATTGTTGTAGTTAGGTTTAGTGCTTGTGATATCATTACTACAGTTTATCTAACGCGATATGTCAAGCAAAGCATTAATTTCTTTCCTGATAAGGAATACGTAGTAAAATTAAAAGTATTTAATGAATTTCAATTTTAAATAATGTTTAAAAAAGGCATCCGTAGAACTCAGATAATTCCTTGTGTGATTAAGTGTCCTACTTACTTTCGTTCGTTCAAGAGCTGGTCAAGGAAATCATAGGTTTGGAAATTATGTGTCGGTTGATATTTAAATATATTGGTGGTAGGTTTACCACCAACGAACGACATGCTCGATTCGCTATTCACAGTAATAAAAAAAAATTGGTACAGTCATATATTAGATACCTGATTCTAACTGCTGTATATATGTCATCCTCAATTTTAATATTATCGGCTGCCGTACAACACAATACTGAACTGTTCAATATATACGGTTTTACCAATATTATATTATTGAGATACTATCTCTATGATCTAGAATCAAATTAGCAAATTGGTGATATTGATTAAGAGGTGCTTATGTTAGTGTATAGCGGTCTAAGTGCCAGCATATTGTGCAAATTGGACGCGGACAATCATAGACTCGAGAATCTTACCTACATATTGCTGAACTCTGCTCTAAGGTAAAGGAGAATTTCAGTAATAAAATTTGTGAATGTATTGCAAAGAGGATTAGTGTATTTGGTTTATTCAGTCTTTTTTTACATGATAGTGCACGTATTTGGATTGCAAAGCGGTAATACTTGGATTTGAATCTCGGATATGGCGATGCTCTACGCGTGATATTCTTTATTCCTACTTATGGCGAGACAAGCATTTCATTCTCCTGATGGTACGAACGCTCATGCATTATAAAGTAATGCTTGGCATTCCACGGCACTCATCATGCTGAAACATAAGACGTTAAGTCTCAATTCTAGTAATTACTCTCGGTTTCTGTTTAAAGACATTTATTCTTATAAGAAATTTAAATTTCACTTACAATGAGATACAAAAAAAAAACGTTAATAAATATTAAGTACAAACTAAGTTAGTCACTGATACTCAGAGTGGCTACAATGTCCTTCAATCCGGAACACAACAGAGCAATTATTTAGCACTGTTATTTTGCGAGAGACATAGAAATTGTGGAGATGCCTAGCCAGGTTGGCTCTCGTGTATGAGAGATCCACCATTAGTAAATGATGTATTAGTAAATATTTTAATATGATTTCCGGAAAGCATTATTATGCAAAAAGTTGATGACCATATTTTAAAGGCTCTCAGGAATATACGCTTTTACTGTTAAGAACATAATATGAGATATTATTAATAACTAAACCTCAAGTTAAAAAAAAAAATTGCAGACACAAACTCTACATCTTGGTAAAAATATAACATTTTTTAGAGCCTGTGCGATATATTGGTCCATAAATTTGATGCCGTAACGGTGCACCAGATTGACGTAATTTTTGGCATAGATATAATTTATGGCCGTGAGGGGTACGCAGTTTTTATGCTAGAACAATGCACGGTCTCTGTGTGAAATAAGTTAGTCTAAAAATCGGGTGAATCCACGATTCATATACGTTTACTTATATATGAGTTAAATAAAAAGTTATTAAATTAATTTATTTACTTACTTTTAGCAATAAAAAAATATTTAGAAACAATTTCAAACGCAGTAGAGAACGAGAAACATTTAGTTTTAAAACCTGTCTAGAACGTAGTTTGCTGTTAGGATACCTATACGCATCGGCTCGTTGGTCTAGGGGTATGATTCTCGCTTTGGGTGCGAGAGGTCCCGGGTTCAAATCCCGGACGAGCCCAAACTTTTTTGGACAAATAATTGTATAAGGAACGAGTTATGATAAATTTGGCAAATAATAATTTCATTACGGGAATATTGGGAGTGTAATTACTTTTGGAATACATTTTTTAAATTGAAATATTGAATGAAGTTGCTTAGGACCTAGGTGATGGTTTTATTCAACAATATTGTATTTAAACTAAAAAATATTGTTATTGATTTGTTATTGAATTAGAAAAATAATTAAATATTTTTTTAAACAGTAGTTTGGCTGTTAATACATTTATTAATAGGTAAATTCTAAAAATAAAACATGATTAAAGTATTACACATTATGAGTGTGTAATTTAGTTAACGCTACATAGCAATAAAACTAATACTTATTAAATTAATCGTGAAGGACATTTGAATGTTTATGGTTCAATAAATAATACATACGTGTAATTATAATGTTTGTTTCTTTACGTTACTAATTAATCAATAAAAACATATGATATCGCTGTATTTAAATAATTTGATGTTGGTATATTCATATAACAGAAGCAGTTATAGTAAACGGTAAAATAATTAAAATATTATTTTCGATTGATTATTAATAACCGAAAATAATTTTGATTTTTTAATTATTATTGGGATCATAAAATTGTTCATATAAATTCCAAGAGATGTCTCTGTATGATATTTGACCAACAAGAATATTTCTTTCATCAAGTATAATAACAAATAAAAATACTGTTCTTGTAGCTCCATTGTATATTTAATTTTACTATAGTGTGTTTTTTTGTTAATATCTTGGTATAAAAATAAAAAAAATGTCGAGAGTTGGTAATAAATTAGAGTTTTACCGTGTCATTAATGTATTTGAAAACAAAAATATCATTTTTGTTAAAAAAAAATGGGAGCACTTCTTAATAAATCGAATAAAAATAATTTTAAATTACCGTTTTGTCGTGACCATATATATATATATATATATATATATAAAATTTAATTGTCACTTATAACTACTCATCGATGGTGTGTCCATTTAAACCACCGTTCATAAATGCATTCAATATTTTATTTGATTTTAAATGCACTACCATTATTATCTATCACCGTTATAATAGTTCACGAGGCGCCCATGTTTCCACGTTATGACCGCTGGATGTTACCGTGCAAGGAGTCTGTTTGCACTGAGATGTGGAAATATGTGTTTTGCTTGGTCTGCAGAGTAAGGGGCAAGGGGAGGGGAGGGAAGAGGAAGGGGGAAAGGGGAGAAAGCGGAGATGTGTCTAGCGGTGCCGATGATTAATGTGCGGGCGCGCCACGCAGAGCCCTGAGCTAGTGGAGTCGCATCTAGTGACATTTATTTCGTTTTTTGCAGGTATTTTTAATATTGCGCCGTGAAATTGTTTTTTTTATTCTAATGTAGTTTAGTTTTTTAAGGTAAGGATTGACAGCCTCCGTGGCGCAGGCGGTAAGACGCCGCCTGTGAAACGAGAGGCCGCGGGTTCGATCCCCGCACCGAGAGAAATGTTTGTGCGGCCCACAAATATTTCTCTCGGGTCTGGGTGTTTGTGAGACCGAAAAGTCTCTCGTAGTTCCTGATACCCACGACACAAGACTCGATCTTAATGTGGGGTCAGGACTATGTATGTGACTGTTGGGTGTTATTTATTTATTTATTTAAGGATGGCAAAGGGGATAAGTATTTGTGATAACGTAAGATCGTGGTGCGTGGTCGCTTGGGCATTTGGTAGAGTTGGTGTGTTGTATAGTAGTATTCTTATTGCAGCGTTTTTATGGCTAATATGTCGTACTGTCAAATTTAACACGACACTTCCACACGACAATATGGAGGTCCTTGGGCAAGAACTATATTTAGCAGAGAACTTCAAGTGGCTGGAGAAAGGAACAACGAGAGAGAACCACAGATGATTGATTCCTGAATTTAGGGTTTTTTCATTATATCCTCAGTGGCTTCTTGAAAAGAGCTTGCACTCGGACATGTCCTACTTTCTATACTACTACTTAAATGTATTTACATTAAGTTAAAAATTTAACTTATGTTTTATTTTATTCCGCTCCTTCCCTAATAAAATTTTAAAATCACCATAATCTTATTCAGAGTACAAAAACGCCGCATAACCAACAATTACAAAAAACAACGTTAAAATTTTCAACTACCGTGCTGGATACAAATAAGTTTTTATGCGAGCATTAAGCTCAGTTAAAACGGGTCTTGCTCCATGCAGGCTAAGCGTTACTTATTGTTCTGTCCGAGCTAAAGGAATTGCCGACGGGCGCTCACTGGCTCTCTGGATTTAAAACAGGCACTGACGAATTGCAACATTATCGCCAACATCGTTCGATTTAATGCCTCGGACTAAGGTAGGGTAAATGTAAATATAGATAAATATGTTGTTACGTTTTGTTTGTTTTTAAATAAGTATTGCTGTGGTCAGTTTAGTCTTCCATAAGTGCTGACTCGATCTGTATAGTATTGACTGACTGACGTCAAGTATACGGATATCGACTTTTTCATCAGTTAAATATTCATCATAGTAATCATTAGCTACAAAGAGCTGTTTGCGGAACATGATGAACTACAGCTTTAACTTCTTAAAGGAGTTTGGTAGTATAGCATTCAACACATTTGGCATATGGAGTGGCAAGCATGTAGTATCTTCACGCAATAATGACGCTGTTACCAATCTTTCATTTGTCTCTGCCATCTCTGGCAAAGTTATCGTACCATCGTTCAGTCGTCTCCACCAACCCGCACTAGGCCAGCATGGTGATCTATACGGCCTAACCATTCTCAATCTTACGTTGTAGCTCACAAGCGCTTACTCGTGCTGCGTATACAGTAGCTACTTTTTTCTAATCTTGATTTTTTGTTCCCGGCCTGAAGCTATACTCATCCCCTACCATGTCAAGAATCGAATCTAGTCTCTTTTTATTTGAAACTAGCGGCCCGGCCCGGCTTCGCCTGGGTGCAAATACAGATTCCAGTCCATATTTTATTTAAAATCAACATGACAGCCGTTGTCTAAACTGCTTATCCAATTCCAATCCCATCCTGTACCTATTCTTCTGTCCCATTTATCCACCTTATATTCTATTCTATCCCATCTCTTCAGATTTAAATCATTATTTTGCTACGGAGATATTATAACAGTGTTACTACTCCGACGATATTCATTGAACTCAATTAAACGATACCATAGCTGACCTGGCCACGCTTCGCTTTGCCTTGGTTATCATAGGATTCATATTATATTCAATAATTTAGCATAATAACTTAACAACTTGTATGCCTACACTTGACGTTGCTATCCTACTGTCCTGCTAAATCCCGTCTTAACCCGTCTGTTCAGTCACTTCTTGATCCGTCCTTTCTCTTCATTATCCATTCGGTCTTATACCGTGCATTTACATTTCGTCCTATCAAATCTGCCAGCTATCCCAGTTCTCTCCCACACCTCCCACTCTATTATATCCCGTCTTTCCATATCCAAATAGTGTGCCTTATGAATTTTAGACATTAAAAACTTTAGTGATTCTGATTATCCATGCAATATTCCATCCCTTATTTCACACCCACAATGCTGCTTTTCCAAAAATATTGTAAGCAATATTTAGGTAAAATATGACCTATCTCACTCAGAGACGATATATTACATTAATTTCTATCAGTGAATTATAGCGAAGGAAAGTGTGTAAAAATTGGTGATAAAAGTGACAGTCGATCTTGAAAATAAGTAAAAATAACTTTTCACGTGTGCAAATTATTTATTTAATTGTCTCTATTTATGTAGCTTGATATATTCTCCTTAGTTCACACAAAATACATTTCTGAATGCATTATTTGACAACCAATTTAAACGTCAATCCGTTTAATTAATGTCATTAATTTACATCTTTAAAAACTAAAATACGCCATTAATCGAATATTGTGGATATATGTTGTCGATTCGAAACCTTTATTTAAATACGTTCTTTAATTTGAGGGAAGAGTTTACCGTATCGACGGGATGAACATGAAATGTTTGACAGTTACGAACCCATGAACATTTTGTATGAGAAAATGTTAATAAGCTAATAGACACTCGAGAAACCGGGAACGTGATAAAAAGTATCCTATGTCCTTCTCCCGGTTCTAAGCTACGTCCCCACCAATTTTCAGCCAAATCAGTTCAGCCATTCTTGAGTTATAAGTGGTGTAACTAACACGACTTTCTTTTATATATATAATAAGATAGATTATCACTAGCATACCCTGTACTCCTATACGTATAGCTTTAGCTACTACCGACCAACTAGAAAATTATATAATATTTCTTTTTTATATAATAACACAGAGATTGAATAAAAATAATTAATTGCAGGAAGAATATTAGTGAAAAGATTTTCCGTGAGATTCATAAAGAACTGCCAAGTAAAGGTTCACTACTAACCACACTAGCTGCTCTTTGTGCGAGTTAATTAAGTTTTCTTTTCACCTGCCACTTGAAAAACAGTAATTTCATTCTATTGCTTATGAACACATCATTGAAAGGTTCAACTTGTTTTTATTAAAATAACAATAATTATGTTTTTAATGATTTTTTGGTTTTCGCGAATGTTATATATTGAAATGATATTATTATTTGCGGATTTTATGGCTGATTTGGTTTAGTCTTTTCTTTTTTTGGACGTTTTGCCATCAAATGATGGTTGGTCTGGATTTTTCCATTATAGCGGTAACTTTTCTACTGATAAGCCAAATTGCTTTAAGAAAAATTGACAATAAGATACAGACATGTCACTAAGTCAAATATTTGCAGAATTCGGTATTTATTTCACGTTATTACAAGAGTCGATCCAGTAAACCCTTAGATAGTTTTCTTTTTTTCGTTCCGGTCTGCGTACGAATGATAAACATAACGGTAACAAAGAAATTCAGTTCGCCGTAACTTACGCTGAACTAAATTTATGTCTGAAGAAAATAGAACACTTAAGTGTCTCATATAACCGGCGGAAATAATGAAATAGCAGCAATCTTTAACGAACAGCCGTTGAGAACGTGGAATGGCACAAATTATGAGGAGGTTCAAATACTCATTAAACATAAAATGATAATGGTTTCCCATTCAGGCTCGTTGCAGTTAACTGCCACAGTAACGTCTCGACGCAATGTCATACAAATTACGTTTTACTGTAGTATTAATGAATTATTACGCACTAAAGTGTTACAATGCGTTTCTTTGTTTGGCGAGGCGTAACGTTTATACTCTCATATAGTCTTATAGTAAGGGATCATTGCTTTCTTCTCAAAGCTATTTATTTGAGCAGAGTTGTGGAGATATGATACGATCTAACAAAACGATGCATTTTGATGTGTGATGTGGTATAATCATACATTTATCCGGGTACGTATCTACGTACGATGTATCGATAAGGTGATAAAGCGTATGGAAATTTCTAGGTCTACAAAAGAATCGTAGACTGACCAATGAAAGCGGTTTTAAATGTCATATCGTCACTAAACGAATGCATGAGGAAGGCAGGAACAGAGAAGAGTTACGGCGTGTTGTGAAACTCGCTAACATCTGAAGTGATGTCTAAGACCACTTTGTAAAGAGTGATACAGACAAAGTATAACGAAGCGATAATTCTGTCTTTTAATTAGGTGTCAGTATTATATTAATAAATATCGTTCTTACAGTGGATGGAAAACCTAATAGAGGTACAAAACGCTGAATACAGCGCGCTTTCAAGATACCTTTAGAAATCCTTTGAGGTTTCAGTGTAAGGCAGTCGAATTTCTATGAGTGAGAATGATTATGAATAATAATTGTATCCTGTGTCTGTTTCGTAAAATATGTTTTCTTTATAAATTTAATATTCCACTAAGTCTGAATTAATAATAAATATACATAATTTAATAATCAACGTAATACTGACAAGTAAAACACTGGGAGCTGAAATGATCTTGTTCTTCACACTACCCGTCTTCACGGAATTGCTAATATTACGAACAATGTATACCTAAGCTTTTTTAATAAACTTCCCAAGCAAATTAGATTAACTGCCGTCAAAGAAGTTTCAGCATAATTGAAACCAAGCTTTGAACGGAAGTTTATTATAGAATTCCTGATTATATTGATAATAAGGTTCGATAAAGTAATTCTTAGTAATTTTTTAGATCTATTCAGCCATACCGGTTTTATGAATACTTGCCAACTTAGTCTTCACTATTTCCTAGAGAAAGACTATAACAAATCTTTAGCTTGTACAGTAGCAATTTTCTTAGGTATTTAATTCAAGTCATCAAATGTATTTTTTATGTTTTCTTGAACTGATATGAAGGACCTCTGAGTTTTCAGATTCATGTGTGTATTGATAATCACCACGCACTATAACGGCGAAGGAAAACATCGTGAGGAAATCTGCATACCATAGCAGTTTTAAAGAATTTCTATGGTAAAGCCAACACGCACTTCGACAGTGTGGTGGTCTATATGGTCATTAAAATTACTTTAGGCCTCCCCTAGGATTACATTGAGCTTTTAGAAGTGACCTATATTCAGTGAGATATGATTTCATGTTGAGATCCTTGGCCAAGGACATTCAGCAGTGGACTTCCTGTGGCTGAAGAGGAGAAGAAAATTACTCTAAGATTTTTTTAATATCGTTACGACATATTTAAATTTCCTTCTACCCGGTTACTTTCTAGTAAGAAGAATTAGTGCAACAAAATTGTTTGTGACTTGAACATTAGGGTTATTTTCCATTACATCAAAAGTTAGTCTAATTAGATTTTTCAAAGTACTTGTTCAAAAGTATTCTCAAGCTGGAATATGAAGTTATAGCTGTATGTATAATATAAGAAGATGGATCCCGGTTAGCGTGGCCAGTGTTGAGACAGAAATTTCCATTTACTTATTATTTATCAGACACGCTTCAATGAGATTAAAAGCAGGATTGGAACGGCCGGGACTGAGGGCAGAGGTTTATCAAAATATAAGAGTTGCATATAACTGAAAAAAAAAACTGTTTATTTGTAACAAATAACAAGGGCTTTTTAGAGACTAGTCATCTTGGATCTCATTTTATGTGAAAATTAAGTAATATAAGAAGTCTTCTTCTTCTACCTGGCGTTATCCCGGCCGGTGCCAGGGTCCGCCTTCCGGCAAATTCTCCTCCATTTCGCCCGATCTTCGGCATCCTCAATAGTAAGGCCATTGACCCTCATATCTTCCTTGACGACATCGAGCCAGCGCTTCTTGGGTCTACCCCACGGTCGAGGTCCGGGAATATTGAGGCTCATGCACACATTACCGACGTACTTCTGCGGTTTCCTTAGGACGTGACCATACCATCTCAAGCGGGATTCCTGGAGTTTATCAGCCACATCGCGGACACCAAGACTGCCACGGATGTGCTCGTTACGGATTTTGTGAAACGCGCAACGTTGCACATCCACCGCAGCATCTTCATCTCCGCGACGTGGACCTCCTGGACGTGCCGCTTGAGGGCAGGCCACGTCTCAGAACCATACAGGAGCACCGGCCGCACGATGCTTTTATAGATGAGACCCTTGAGCCTCATCGGCATCCTGCGGTCGCAGAGTATGCCCGAGACCTCCCTCCACTTAGCCCAAGCAGCGCTTATACGGGCTTTGACGTCAAGGTCGATGTCACCGGACTCATGCAGTACGGACCCAAGGTACTTGAACTTGTCCGTCTTCACGGCAAGTTCGTTCCCTATCACGATGCTTTGGGGGTCCGTACTCCCGCAAGCCATGTACTCGGTCTTCGCCACATTTAACTTCAGACCACCGCTCTCGAGCGTCTCCTTCCACCGGTTGACCTTGCGCTCCAAAAGTCGCGCATACATCAACAACCAGGGCGCAGGGTCCTGGATG
Source organism: Hyles euphorbiae (assembly GCA_023078785.2). Taxonomy (NCBI): domain Eukaryota; kingdom Metazoa; phylum Arthropoda; class Insecta; order Lepidoptera; family Sphingidae; genus Hyles; species Hyles euphorbiae. The sequence goes on from CM041053.1 coordinate 7,022,000, forward strand.
TGAGACGTAATGGCGTCGAGCACAACACTAAAGAGGAATGGACTCAGCGCCGAGCCCTGGTGCACACCGACATCAATCGGGAAAGGATTCGTATCGCCAACGGCGGTCCGAACGAAGGACTCGGATCGGAGGTACATGTCTCTGATAATGTCCACATAGGCTTCCGGTATCCCTTTCACCCTCATCGCCCACCAGATTGCCTGTCGCGGCACACAGTCGAAGGCCTTCTGCAGGTCCAAGAAAGCCATGTGCAGTGGCTTCTTCTTCGTCCTGTATGCCTCGCCGAGCATCCTGAGTGCAAATATCGGGTCGGTAGTACCACTACCAGGACGGAAGCCATATTGACACTCAGAGACAGTACACTCTTGGCGGAGCCTGGACTCGATGACGCGTTCGAAGAGCTTCATGGTATGACTCATGACCTTAATGCCACGATAATTACCGCATTCCTGAACACAGCCTTTACCCTTGTATACGGGAGTTATCACACTCAACCGCCATGAGTCAGGCATGTTTTTGGTATTCAGGATGCGGTTAAATAACGCAGCAAGAAGCTCCACACCATGAAGCCCCAACGACTTCCACGCCTCTATCGGAATATGGTCAGGCCCTACCGCTTTCCGGTTCTTCATGCGACGAAGACTACAGAGAACTTCTTCAGGTGCAACAGGTGCAACAAGACCTTGGTTCGGGGGCAATCCAGGGTAGGACACTCCCAAAGGTATGGTGTTAAATAAACCGTGGAAGTAAGAGCGCCACCTCTCCTTCACCGCGCTAGCCTCACATACCAAGGCGCCTCGGGAATCCTTGACACATCGACATTTGGTAATGTCGAGTGTCGCCTTTTCCCGAGTCTTTGCGAGCCGATAAATGAGCTTTTGACCCTCCACAGTCTCCAACTTCTCATACAGAGGAGTCAGAGACTCGTGTCGGGCCTTGGCCACAGCTCGCTTTGCAGCGCATTTGGCGAGGTTGTACGCAGCGCGGTCTTCAGGAGAGTTAGTCGCTTGCCACTTTTTGAAGAGTGTCTTCTTCCTGAGAATTGCCTCCCGGACTGTCCCACTCCACCACCAAGTTTCCCCGTTAAGGGTGCGACCGCCCTTAGTTGTTCCGAGCTTCGACTTCGCAAGGGTGGTGATTGCTGACTGAATGCCGCCCCACAGTTCCCCCACATCTTCGATCCCCATACTATTTTCTAACAAGGGGATCAAAGCTTCGCGGAAACCATGCACAGCAGGTCCATCCAGCAACCACCACTTTATCCTTGGTGCTCGATACTCGGTCACTTTGGGTTTCGGTGTTACCTTCACATCCATAACAAGGAGACGATGCTGTGTCGTGAGACATTCTCCCGGGATAACCTTGAAGTTGGTCACTTTGCTGATGTGGCATCTCCTTATGAGCAGGTAGTCAATTTGTGTTGAGTGGGGCCCACTTTTGTATGTGATGAGATGTTCGGGTTTCTTTTGGAAGAACGTATTCACAACGGCCAGGTCTGCCACATGGCAGGCTCTGAGAACAGAGTCCCCCTCTGCGTTACGTGCACCAAAACCATAGCCGCCATGAACACGCTCATTCTCCCGACGGTCCTCACCTACATGCCCATTCAGGTCCCCACCCACCACAATGCTCTCGGATTGGGGCAGATTACGCATAGTGTCATCAACAAGGGTCCAGAAGGCTTCTTTCTCCGACTCCGAACAACCAGCTTGCGGGGCGTAAGCACTGATCAAGTTGGTAACAACCCCCTCAATCATTACTTTAACCCGCACAAGCCGGTCACTCCGTCTGTCGACTTCAAGAATACTCTCCCGAACGCTCGAAGACAACACTACGGCAACTCCGTTCCGGCCAGTGGGAGATCCACTGTAAATCAGTTTGTAACCCTGCCCGATATCCCGAGACTTGCCACCCTTCCATCGCGTCTCTTGCAGAAACGCGACATGCACCCGACGTCTCTCGAGAACATCTGCAAGCTCTCGGCATTTACCGGTGAGAGAGCCAATGTTCCATGTGGCGAAACGGAGCTTGGTTGGTACTCGCGTCTTTGGCCGCGCCCGTACCCTGCGCGGTAGCCCTTGCCCACTTGTCACAGGTTTAGGGCGATGGGCCTGCGCGTCGTTTTGCGGCGACGCCCTAGCCGTACCAACACTTTTACCTTTTTTCATACCATTTGATATGACGGAGCTTTTGGTATTACATGGGGCGACCCGCCGTCTGACCCCCACAACCCATAAATTGGGAACCAAAGGTTCGCCATTGCCTCGTTCGTAAGGTCAGCAGAGTGCACCGCGAGCAGGTGAGGTTGGCTTTGGTCCTTAGGTGTTGGTGGCCCACTTACACTCCAATATGCCTTCACCTATTAAGAATATATTATAACATTCTAACTATATACCGATATTTATATAAAAGTAACTGCAAAATTAAGGTAGTTTATACATATTTTGGTATAAATACATCTACTGGTGGTGGGTCTCTTATGTGTGAGTGGCCGCCTGGGTAGGTACCACCGCAATATCTATTTCTCCCGTCAAACAGTAGTGTAAATGCACTGTTGTGTTCCGGTCTGAAGGACATTTTAGCCACATATAATATCTTATCTTATGTATTAGGATGGCGGGCGCTGTGGAAAGCCAAGCATTGCTTTGTAATTCATGGTGTTGTTTGGTTTTGCTACTGTCCACGAACGGTTGCGTCGTATCGTTTACCCGCCATTCAATGCAATAAAACAAATAGATATTAATAGAAAAATACATTAATTCCAACTTAACGATATTTTGCAAAAAAAAAAAATAGTCACACTAATAACTAGATTTCTAATGAAATATAAAAACAATTGCAAATCAAACAATAAAGTGTTGTTATCAATGATTTCAGACGGAAAGCGTTGCTCCTAGATGGTTAGCATCCGATACAAATAGTTGTGCTAGAAATAAATGGAATATCTATTTCTAATAAAATAATAAATATATTTATTAAAAATGAGTTACAAATATTATTTTTCACAGGGATCCCCGATAATATCCGACAATATGAGTTTTTAAAAGGATTTTTCTAATGTGTCTTTCTAGAGAATGGTCAATTGTTAAACACGATCCATCTTCATATTCTGTGACGTTTTTTATTTTTTATTTTAGCGATAGACTCGCCAAAATCAAATCGTGGGACCTCTGCCTACCCAGTCTAGGAAATAGGTGTGAGTTTAAATAGTTTTCTGTAGATAAAATATATTGGTAACTACTTTTAAAAACAGTCATCAGAATAAACAAAAGGCAGCATTTTTAACGACTTTAATATTTTGTATGGCTTTTAATGAATATTGTGGATTTATATTATGAGGGCTAGATTGAAAATATTTTCAAAATATGAATCAGTCACACCACAGAAAAGACTACTCTTGTGAAAAAACTATTTGGTGCTTTAGTATATTTGTCCTTTTTCAAATATGTTTATTGATACGCTGTAATGAATGGCTTTCAATTGATTATTTACTTCAAGCCCAGTAGTTTTGGTATAAAATTGTTTTTTACTGTTTTCATATTAAAATAAGTAGATTTATTTCACACAATAATATACTTGGCGGAACGTGGCACGCGAAAAAGGCATTTGCGGGTTAAGTGATTTTTTATCATATTTTTTCACGTCTAGAAAATATCTAGGTAGTGGTTAGGTTTTACTTACATTCACGTAATTGGGATTGCGGACATTATTCTTGTCTTATGACTACATATTTCAAAGGTTCGAACCACAGGTATTTGTTTCAAGTCTGGGTGTTTGTGAGACAGAAAAAGTCTCTCGTAGTTCCTGATACCTACGACACGAGACCCAATTTTAGTGCGGTGTCAGGACTATATACAGGGTATATCAAGACTGCTACCGAAAACGAAGCCGGGTGGTAGTTTAAGCGACTTCAGACACAATGCAACAGATAAAGTTGCAAAAAAAGCGACAATTTATTTTTTGTTATTTTTTTCCTATGGCCTATTTGTTATTCTATTTGTTATTATTTGGGTGGTAAATGCATTTTTTCCTAAAATAATAGTGTATACCCTTTTATTTATAAATACTCTAAGGTATAAAAGAGTTTAAATTAATATTTTAGCAAAACTTATGGATTTACCACTCAAAAATGACGATATTTAAAAAATCGTAAAAATAATTGTCGCGTTTCTTTGCGAAAATTTTAGTTGCATCGTGTTTGTAGTGACTAAAACTATCACCCAGCTTCGTTTTCGGTAGCAGTCTTGAGATACCCAGTATGTGACTGTTGGGTATTATTTATTTATTTAAAACATCTCGAAACCTCAACAAAAACTGCAAGAATGCGTAAAACAGATTGGTGGCGCGGATGATGGATAATAATAAATTTTAGTGGACTGTATTTGCGGGTTGCACGGCACACTCGGAAGGCGGGATGAACTGCCTTCAGGAAAAAGTGGTTCACTAGGCAGTTCTACAAGGAATGGATATGCACATACCTTGTAGCGTCAGCGGCGGTGTTGTAGTTGGCGGCTCGTCTGCTGCTTGGCGGAAATACACTGAATAGTTACAAGCACCAATAATGTGACGAGACACTGATAATCACTTAATAACACATTAATATGCGGAGCGGTACATTAACTAAATTCTCACTCCGAAGGCGCGCGCGCAAGAAGAAGAGTATTTTATGGCGCCCTCGAGCGGCGGTTTGCGGAAATGTTTTGTTTGATCCAGGTTAGCGTGGGCGGCGATGCGGTCTCGCTCACACCTTGCTGTTGCGGTAGTGCGGGAAAGGGATGCGGGAAGGAAAGCATGCCGTGCAACTTAACATGCATTTGATAGCTTTAGAAAAATGACAGCGGAAGTTGTAACATAAATAAAATTACTTATTTTTGCGGTAAATAATAAAATGGCGCAACCACAGATCGTGTATAATAAAGAGATATTGGAAGTTGTTCTCCGTTCAAATTACACAGGAATTTGGATGGAGTCGAATAGTTGTGAAGAGGGTAGCGGGTTCGACTTTGCACGGTGGAGTGTTTAGGCCACACTCCCTCTCGAGAGCCCTCTGTCGGACGAGCGAAGGCACTCCACTGTTGTTACACGATTAGTTCGTTATTAGCGGTTATTAGTACCGTGTTTTATATACTTCATTTTGGTTAGAATTAGATTTCGTGGCGTCTGTTTACCTGCAGTCTTTTAAAATGAGTCTTTGGAATAATATATAAAATTCATGACTGACAATTACTAATCATCGTATAAGAACAACCTGGGAAATGAACTTAGGACCTTAATATTCAAAATATTAATGTGGGTATTATGCCACCAATTTATAAATCAATGTACGTCGATATTTTTAACTAAACTACATAGTATAAAACAAAGTCGCTTTCTCTGTGCCTATGTCCCTATGTTCCTTTGTATGCTTAAATCTTTAAAACTACGCAACGGATTTTGATGCGGTTTTTTTAATAGAGTGATTCAAGAGGAAGGTTTATATGTATAATACGTACATATTATTGTACAGAAATCTATTTGTACCCGGGCGAAGCTGGGCCGGGCCGCTAGTGTATAATAAAAATAAGATTGTAAAGATTGAAAAAAGAAAACACTACTCAGGTGGCGTAGTTGTACTACGATACGTTAACAAGATTGAGGTTTCGGGTTCGAATCCCGGGTCGGGCAAAGTGATATTGGATTTTTCTATTATCAGTTCGAATTCAGTAATTTGTGCCCGATATGGTGATAGGCTTGCCCCATATAACATCGCCGGACGGAACATACAAGGCAAAATGTGGGTGTCTTGGTACTTCTGCCTACCCTTTCTGTGAAAATGACGTGAGTTTATGTAACATAAAAACGAAACGTTAACCTTGATATAAATATAGCGAGAACACGTTACAGTTAAAACTGAAGGGTTATTAGCTGTTCCCATAACATTATTAATTAACTCCACGTTGTTTCAAATTAATCAGATTTATAGCCTTATATTTATTTCACACGAATTAAAATTATAATGTATGTTTTGATTCCAATGAAAATTCTTAATACGGATTTATGCGTGGTTTTACATAGTTATTTGGTATTAACTAATTTTGAAGTGGAAGCTTTCGTGCTGTGAATCAATTGAGTTTTAATTTTCGCTGTAATAACATGAAATATGTTATTTTAGCTCGTTTAATGGATTACGTAATTTTAAGGGAGAGGCGATGTTTTTATTCATAAGTACCTAATGTAGGTTATTGGGCGGTATGTTAAATAATAATGTGTTAGTTATGGAAATAGGATTTTATCTATTATAAAGCCTTAATTATATTAAATTACGCATTAACTCTGAAATTCAACCAATAACTTTTGATATTCATTTGGGTTGGGTAGTAAGGACCCGCGCTTGATTCTTAGCTCGAAAAAATGCAATATTTACTCGGCATTGAAATTAGTACCCAGAATGATGGTAGTCACATTCTTTCAAGGATCTCCACATTGATCTGTTGGAAGTGGCCAGGGTCCAGCGACTTCCTGCAACCTTAACCAGTTCGTCCATCCAAGTTGTATGCGGGCATACGACACTGCGCTTGCCTGTACATGGCCTCCACTCCAAAACCTTTCTGCTCCAACGGCCATCAGTTCTTCGCACTATGTGCCGGGTCTACTTGAACTTGCTAATCCTTTTTTCTCCTACGGATTTCCTTGTTTCTAATGCGATCTCGCAAGGAAACACAAAGCATAGCCCTCTCCATACCACGTTGGGTGACAATGAGCCTTCATAAAACGCCCATAGTGAGAGGCCACGATTCGGTGCGGTATGTATTTATATTCACTGGCAACTAGTCACATTATGAGGCGGATATAAAGTTGGCGAATGATGGGTGATATATACACTATGTAGAGGAAATAAAGTTAGCGAATGATGTATTATGTAAGTAACACTGCTTCTTCCTTCAATCATACAGGCTTCTCCTTATTCGTTTTTAATACATTTAAAATCAAATTCCATATTTCACACTTCGGTATCTAATTTATCTGGAATCCGGCCAGCGTACAAACCGGCCCTTTGCAAGTTATTCATCCGATAACCTGATATGGAAGTGACCCTTCCCGGCTGGTTAGTCCTAGAACTAATTGATTTTACGGCCAAGCGCCGGCAGACCCGGGCTCTAATAGATGGTAAGTGGCCATGCTCGGTTCAACACTTGCGGTTTGTTCCGCCGCATCATTGGTTTAAACAGTTTTTGTTATTGTAATTATTCGTCTTTCATTTTAGGTGGTATATAGAGAATTATGATTGACTTTTGCATTAATTTCGAGTGAGAATGTAAAGGATTAATATAAAAGAATACATCAATTAGTCAGATATACAGTTTCGATTCTTGACCTCATAGAGTGATACCTAGTTTTGTTACGTATTTTGTCTTATAACACCCAGAACCGAAACAAATATTTATGGGTTACAAAAAATGTCATTTCAGATTTTGAGGTTAGATAATTTCACATACGTTAAAAAACATGAGTGAAATTAATGCATTACTTAAACCACTTAACTATGTAAAGATATTATGAATATGCTGTACGCCTAACATTAAATGTTATAAACTATTTTCCAACAAAACAAACGCAACGCGCCTTAGAATAGCCGGTAAAAGTTTATTTCCAACATTGATAACAGAATTGAACCCCAATCACAATAAAAGAAATAAGAATACAACGCCGGCAGCTAATGTTTGTATGGCGTGCAGCCCGCATCAATCGAAATCTTAACAAAACCATATCGCGTTTAGTTTGTTCTTCAAACTTTTCACTATTATTGTTGTTTTACTCTATTTTTAGTGTTAGGAGATTTATCTCTTTAATATTTAATTTATTTTTAAAAGGATTGGATAATAAGGAAACTACCTGGTTAATTTTAAGTAATCTCCGTAGCCCTTAGAGAATTACATCTGCAGAGGAGTAATAATACGTGAAATATATTAGGTCTTATTCTGTATGGGGACAATACTTTGAAATTGGTCATTAGAATTAATAATAGTGTGCAAATATTTCACCATCATGTCTTTTGACGCCAGAAATCTCACATATAGTGGATTGCCTGGCCCGAAAAACACTCTCAAAGGTTATAGGTCAAGTTAGCATTCATATAATTTAATCATCAATTATTTTGTAAATATAGATTATATATTGATTTGTCATAAGAGCTATTTAATTGCCTAAATGATAAAAAAATATACAAATCACTCACAAAGAAATTACAAATTCGCGTAAACATTAAGCATTAAGAATTACCGCTGATATCCTAAGGAAGGCATTAAGGGCTGAGAGACGTAACATACGGGGTCCGGACGCCGTCTCGCTTAAGGTCTCTAACGAGCGATAAAATACCCCGGATTCTTTTTTAACTGCAAGCGAAGTTTACCTGCGGGTCGGCAAATAGAGCCCACATTTGGCCTCTGAATGTGATTCGCAAACCGTAAATATGAAGAGTTCAATGTATTCAAAGATTATTGTAATTGAAAAGGATTTTTCGAGTTTGTTTGAACTTTGAGACTGGGTCGCTGGGTTCTGACCTTTTTTTTCATTATTAAAGTTTTGTATTTGAGAAAAAGAGTTTTAGCAAGTAGTGCATCAACTGCCATCGTATCTTCTACCCTAATATTTGTGAAATTATCAGACTTCCTTCAGGGTCTACCGACTTATTTAAACGTATTCTTAATCTCGTCTGCGAAATAGTTCGAGTCTCGATTACGTTGTGCTAGGACGTAAATCCGAAGGCTACGGGATATCGCTTTATTATAATGAGATTAAATAAGTTTTACGTAACTGTTTTTCTACCTTGATTGTAATTACTATAGAAGTCATTATGTTAAGTTCTCAAAATGTCAAAACTTGATAATATTTTACAATACGAGGTTTCTCAAGATACTGAGCTGAAATATATGTGTCCAACTCAAATTAGTCCGGTCTGTTGGAATTCTCACAAGTTCCCTTATTACACAGAATAGTCCGATTGATATAGCTAATATGATTACATATACATACATAAACTCACGCTTTTTTTCCAGAAGGGGTAGGTAGAGGTGCTACAAGGAAACCCAAATTTCGCTTTGTTTCTTCCGTCCCACGATGTGATAGGGGGCCATATCGGGCATAAATTTCCGACTCCAGACTGATAATGAATAGAAATACATCACTTTGCACTACCCAGCATTCGAACCTCAGACCCCAGCTTTGTAATCGTATTGTAGAACAACAACGTCATCGAGGCAGTCTTGTCTAATACGGATGTAAATACTGTAAATGCATTTTAAATGAATTGCATTGTCATTTAAGATCCTCACAAAGTATAAAAGTATAATTAAGCGTTGATATTCAGGGAGAACGGGATTAACGCCGCACTGTGAAGATTTCATTTCACAGTAAGATGTAGGCTCATTTCGGCGCAACAAAGTTTGGTCGCGCTCACTCTGCGCTCGTTGTTTTGCTTTGCACAAATTTGGCGCACCCGCTAGTTTTACAGGGATTCTGCACAAGCTAGGGATGTTCCGAATGTTACTATCCGTTTGTATTTGTATTTGAATTGTAACAAACGAATACTGGTTTAATTGAATTGTTGCTGTGAATACTTTATAAATATTTTAAAAAAGGAACATGGGAAAAATGCTGGCTGGATAGGTAATTTCCACAGAATATATTAAGTACCTACCGTCGAATGTATGAATGATGGTAGTAAAGATCCATCGATTTGGAGAAGATTGATATTTGAAAAAAAATTAAGATGGAACAACAACAAAAGAGATTAATTTTTGAAAATCGTAACATTAGCCAGATTGCAAAAACAAATGAATACCACGTATGCTTGCATTTCAACGAGAACAAAGTTCGCTAATACAATAGAAGAGTTACAGACAAGTGGGGGTTAATGAGGAAAGAGTGTGCTGTCATGTCTTTATTGCATTGGGACTGTTGTTAAGATTAGTTAGACGGGGCAAGCAGAGCGTGCAAAGAAAAGTAGTGGGACAAGTGTAGCGTCACGGTTCAACAAATTGATGTTCCTAATGGCCGCCATTACAGACATTGTGTGCGCTCGATCGAACATAAAGGTCGGCGAGAACCCCGCTCGGGATCAGCGTCTAAAGAAAAAAGTATGAAAGGCGATATTCATAAATTCGTGAAAAGCTATGTGATTTGAAAAAACCATTTCGAGGGGCCCCGTGTTGCTTATTTATTCGATTTGTCCGTTCGTTGGATTTTGTAAAAGTTACCAGACTCACCTGTGCTCCCCATTAGCTTTCGAGGAGATTATCTTCAAATCTACGCAAGCGCTGATTAAAATTCTGAATAGGTATTCCTTCCTCCAACCCATTTCCTTCATTCGGATATGATAATTTGCGCGAAATGTATTCATGTAAGCCGACTTTTGTGTTATAAATGAGACGCGAGGAGCGGGTGTGTGGAACGTAATCATAATATACAGAGTATACAATGAGCCAGCCGGCTTCCCGCTGACGGTTCATGTCGATGACACTTAATATAACTAATTTAAGTTTAGTGAAGTTTTGTGACAACACTGAACGCCCTGCGCAGTAATCCGAAAGCCTTGTTTAGCAACGAGTCAGATAAAAGTTATCTTGAAAAGTCGGCAGCCGCAACAAACTTACCAACTGTCTTCAGGTAGGATAAGGGAAACTCGATTAAGAAAGCAGAAAAAGTAATTTGGGGTCGTGCAAAACAGGAGTTCGAAGAGTACAAGTTTAATTAACCATTGGCGGCGACACTATCAAACTTGCCCGCTTTATTTATAAACTGCATATGAATAACTGTATTGTTTACATTGCCACTTTCTTTTATACCATAATGCTCATCTCTTCTCATTCCATGTCTTGTAAAAACACTTAGAAATAAAGAACCAGCTGCCTGCAATTTACGTGATGGAAATTAAATGCGTTTAGAAAGTAATTCACGCTCATCTTTTAGAACAAAAATATCTTTTCATATCTTTATACTAGAGTTAAAACTAACATTATAAACTAGTTTCTTACAAAGAACGAGCCTATAAAAATGCAGCGTAAAATTAATTAATTAAAGTTAAATCACAGCGATGAAAAAGGCGAAGGTACTAGAAGAAAGCAAGTGAATCCACAAGACGCAACCTTTTTGTTTGCCACTGCTCTTTGTGCAAGTTATTTAAAGTGAATAAGAAATTCCTCGGTCCTGACTCAAGGGCCCTCGTTTGTCCAACGTTGCATCTGCGGGTCCGTTGTGTTCCGACTGCTTCCAGTGGCATCATATTTTGTATTCTTTTCTTTAAGATTTACTCTGCGGAATACAGGATAAGGAATGCGTTTTAAGGTTTGTTTGTTCTTACTTGGTTTATTTAAAATTTAAATTAGAACGAGGTTGATATTTGCTTTAGGATTTCTTATACTGGCGGGATAACGATACGGATGATGTAAGGGTAAAATTTAAATATTTTATTGTTGGACTATATGGCCTAACCACTCTCAATCGTACTGTCGATTGTAGAGGAGGCCCGTGCCCTGCAGTGGGACGTATATGGGCTGATACAGGATACAGGATTGTTGGAAATACTACATTGATATTTGGTTATTAAATAGTACAAAATGGAAAGATAATATAGTTATTATTGTAAATAAAATCAAAAGCACGAAGCCATATACATACATGCTTAATAATTAGCAACCAGCCTACTTTTTGATACCCGATAAATGTACAAAAAGGGCATATTAAATTGGATGAACGGGTTGCTATTGTGCGTCAAATCATACCAATTTTACATATTCATTCTGTTGTGAATTTATGAATAAATTACATTATTTATTTAGGGTCCTGGAACGCTACCAATGTGGCGGAAAAAATAAATTAACACAATTTAAAGGAATGGCTATGCATGAGCTTGAATAGATAGGTGAGCCAGGCACTTCGAGATAGCTGTATCTTTTTTTCAAGACAAAATCTGTCAAGCTTTTTTTCTGAGGCAGACCGACAGGTTTTAACCTATATATATCTCCTGCTTTCCAGATTTGCAAGCTACCAGATAATATGGTGGTGGGGGCATCCACGATAAGTACATAATAAATGCGACTATTTTTGATCAGTCATAAAACAGAGTTGAACCTACAAAACTGTAACTCGGTCTCAAAATCAGGATCTCTACACGCAGAGACAGCATGAAGGAAGCTACAACTTTACTAATATAGTTTGTTCCAAGCATACAATAACAGCAAAGCCCCATTGTATAAACTAGTAGTAAAACTGTGCTAATAACATGTATAGTATCTCGGCCTGGATATGTAATTATTCACAACGTATTATACGCGAGCGCAGGCTGACACTCACAATCTTTCGCTTGAATACAGTTCTGCCCTATTTGTGAGTTTGGCTGACTTGCTCCAACTTGCGCCATCGCAAGCGGCCTTGTTAGCACGACTTTTGTGGTTTTCGATTTCGAGTACATCACGTTATGTACGTCTTTATGTTGTAATTATTAGTTTGTTTTAGTAGACAGTTTGATTACAATATTGGATAAGTGAGGCAAAGAAAGGTAACCGAAAGACGAAAAGACCGCATAGGAATTAGATTCGAACAAACTTTTTTGGGGTAACTATATTTACCTTTTCCATGTGTGTTGGGTTAATATGATTGCTAACTTTTAAGAACGAAGCCGTTCTTTTTTTGTATCATGCCTTCAATTTTAAATTATTATATTTTAAATTAGTGTTACGAATATGTCATATTTATCCAAATTATTTTCAAAGATGTATCTGATGGGCTATAGGCAGAGTAAAAGCAGGATTGATATAACAGTAAAGGATATATAAAGAATGCACATACATTTTGAAGTTGTGTTTTTGTAATAGATTTGCTCAATGCAATGTAAATTTTGCCTACATTATATTTTATGGTATGTTTAATCAAGGTGGTCAGACGACCTGGTAAAGGTCGCGGGACGTCGCTGGATGCAGGCTGCCTCCAACAGGTCACTGTGGAAATCATTGGGGGAGGCCTAAGTTCAGCAGTGGACTTCCTTTGGCTGATGGATGGATGGATGGTTTGTTGAATATATGTTACAGTTATTTTACGAAAGGATAAAACCTTATTAAGTACTGGAAAATAAAAAATCAATCTCCAATAGATTATTATGTATTTAGTAAATAAATCATATTTCAAAACCTTTCAAAATATTTCTCAAAATCACAGACACAGATGTTTAATTTTCAAGTAATTGAAGATAAAGTTTGCACAATGAATAAAGTCGTTCTCAACTCACGATCAAAACAAAACGTAAGCGAATCATAAAAGCGTAACTGGAATTTGAAATTGCCAGTCAAGACATGGCCACTAAAACTGACAAAATCACCGGAAATATAGAATTAACGGCACCTAGATGGCGCTGTTGATGTCAAGTGCCAGATTTGACAATTTTACGAGCTACACATGTCGTCAGATTGGCGCAACTTGAATTCAGTTTACGATTCCGGACGGTTCCGGACGTATATTTCAGCTAATATATTAGCTATTTTTTATCGCCTCGTTGCTATTTTTATATTATACACAAGTGAGGTGCCGATAAACCAAAAACTGAGAAAAAAATAGAAATTTTGAAATTTGAAAAATTTTAATGCCATAGAATGGCATAGTCCTGTGATTTTAATGCCATAGAATGGCAATTGATATAAATAGTTTGTTGTCTCACAGACTAAAAACCAGAGACCGACTGAAATGGCGAAGACGGAAAATTGACTGAAAGCGGACCAAGTATAATCTGGGATGATACTAGACGTTAGATTAAAAAAAAAGGTATGTAATTGATCATAGGTCACCATTCCCCACGTAAATTCAATTTCTGAGGAATTGTAGGTATGTTTCTCGAAATCAGATAAAAGAAAAAGGCATGGGAGTTGAAAAAAGAGAACCATATTGGGTGTTCGGCAATCTCAGTAACCGAAAACGTGAGCAAAATTGTTACGTCACATCAGTTTTCTGCACTACGGTGGGGCAAACTTGAACACGAAGTCTTATTCATTCTATTTTATGTTCATAAATTGAAAACTCAGTTTTGATGCCATTTTTGCATCGTGTATTATATCTCAATTTAGTCAAGGCTTGCTATAATTGGCGAGACGAACATGCCGTTCGCCTGATGGTAAGCAATACGACTGCTCATGAACAGTAGCAAAACCAAATATCACCCTGAATTCAAAGCAATGCTTGGCATTCCACTGCGCTCACCAATCTGAGAAATAAGAGTCTCAATATATCCAGGACATACATGAGACACCTACCAGCAGTCAAACAGTTTCTCTAGGTTTTGAACACCTTAAAACCGTCTGCTTACATCACAAATGTTTAAAAATATTAATAAAACGAAGCACGTACAGAGGGTCACTCTCATAATTTTATGAACAAAATCCACCTAGAATTTTTAAGTACACTTGATAAAGAGCCTATATTTCATGAGATTAAGTAATATTAAGATGTTTCTCGAGATGGTTCAAGAAGGCACTTTCATGAAAATTGTGAAAAATGTAACGGTTATATAATTATGATTAAATTCAGTTTGCTGTAATTTCATTAGATGTTAGAGTATTTTAATGAAGTTCAGAAATACCGACTATTGAAGGTGTATCGTGATCCGATATTTAATTAGTTTCCCTGTAATTTCTCTTAGGTAAGCTAGTTTTAAAGGAGTTGTAAAAATAAAATGTTTTATATTACATAAGTAGTATAGTATATAGGCGTAGAAATATTTTAAACAGCAGTGTAAATGCACTGTTGTGTTCCGGTTTGGATTCAATTGTAGCCAGAGTAACTAATGGACATATTGAGACATAACATTATCAAGTCCAGCATTGCTTTGTAAATCATGGTGGTGTTTGGTTTTACTACTGTTCTCGAGCAGCCATATCGCTCATCATCCGGCAAATGGCATGATCGTCTCGCCATAGGGGAGAGCAGGTAGGATTCGTACAGTGGGAGCATTCGTACAGCGCTTGTATTTACACAACTAAACACGCTGACGGGTTCGTATTTGTGTGCGTGAATCGCACTCGGGCGCTAGTACTACAGAGCAAGACGGAACGACGATCAGTGCGCCATTTTTGTCGTGATGAGTCGAGACGTGTTTTCGCACCGCGTAAGTAATTATTATGTTTATTTTTAAAATCTATTATTTAATAGGGTTTCTCTTGATTGGTTTGTGTGATTTATTGTAGTTTATGGCCACAAACTTTAGTTTGTAAAGATATTGTGGTGTTTGAGTTAAAGTAAGAGTACCTATTTTAATTAGAATTTATTTACTATTTTTTCGGCTTGGGGTGCATTCATACAGTTATACGTGGGGTAGATTCGTACTGTACGAATGTACCCCACGCATAATATACGCATACGCTTTGATAGGTTTAATACATTTTAAACAAGAATATCATTATTACAGAACTATGCTGCGAATTTACAAGAAGAAAGGGACTAGGACGCAAGACGTCGATGAAGATGCAATGTCATCTGCAATGCATGAAGTTTTAAATAAAACTTTATCCATCAGAAAATCTCACCAACTCGACTTACCATCTACTTCAACAGCTGTAGGATTAATATCACCGGAAATCATTCGACCCTTCCCGAAAGTAGATAGAAATGCATCCAAAAAAGTAAGAAAAGGAAAAACGCCCGGAAAATCTAGAATATATACAGACACACCTGAAAAGAATAGATTGGAAGAAATTGAAAAGGTGAAAGACATGAAAAAACAAGAACAAGAAAGAAAACAAAGGGCTAAAGAAATAAAGCGTGCTTTAAAATAAGCGGAGGAAACAAATTTAAAAACTAAACCAAAGAAATTGAAAAAAATAGTAGAAACTGATAGTGAAAATGAGACTGATATAAGTTTACGAGAAAGTTCTTGTTCTTCTGTTGAAGAAAGATCTGATATTGAGAATGAAACTCCAGTTGTGACGGAAGATATCAAACCAGGAAGCTTTGCATTAGTGGAATTTGAAAAGAAAAAAAGTGTTTTACACTATGTAGGACAGATTATAACAAAATACAGCCCCACGGAATATAAAGTTTCATTTTTAAGAAGGAAACCTGGTACCTGGAAGTTCTTTTTTCCCAATACAGAAGATAATGGAACTGTATACTTGTCTGATTTGGTTTGTATACTTCCTCAATCCAAATCGACATCTACTTCGCGAACAGCTAAGATATTTAGTTTTTCCAAAGATTTGGTCATGTATAATGTTCAATAAGTTGTCTTTTGCATTTGTTTTTTATGTTATCTTGATATTTGATTAATGATAAAGTTATTATGTTGTTTTGGTTGATCATAAGGCTGATTCTGTGATTTTACTCAACATTGATCTCAATAAAGAGTATTATTTTTACTATAATATAGTTTTTAATTTCTGTGTATGAAAGCTCCCCACTATGTACGAAGGTATCCCACATGGTGAACGAAGCTACCCCGTGGTGGGGCAGATTCGAACACTTTGCCATTTTTTCAAAAAATTGTCATGGCATCCTAATACTCTTATATACTGCAATTTACTATTTCTATTGTCAAACATAGATATCTAAGCTACATAACACGACTGAAATTATTTGAAAAAAGTTAATAATTAAAATTATAAAATTCTTAGAAAAAAAAGTGTACGAATCCTACCTGCTTTCCCCTACATTGCTTTAAAAAACCATTTATCATTACCATAATCTTTAGTCACATTCAGTTTACTGCTGATCACAGGGATTCTTTAAAGATATCCTTTGCTTCCTGTTGGAAGTAGACGGGATCCAGTTTCCCTCCAGTATCTGTGTTAAGCTGACTTTATTCGTACGTAGCTTAAACGCCACCACTCGAAAATATTTAACCTATGTTGCCACAGTTTTTTTTATCGCGTAGGTCCGTCTAGCCAGCAAATAGGTAGCCTGATGTTAAGTGATCTCTGGCACCCACGAACATTCATAACTCTTAGATCTTGGAAGTGTTGCCGGCCCATAATTAAATCAGGAGGGACTTGGTCGGGAAGGAGAATGTAGGAAAAAGGATATTTGGGCACGTCATTTCACGTCGATCTTCTTTGAGACGATGGTACCGAGTCTTGACTGACAACAGCATGGCGCTACCAATTCTTAGTAACTTGATAGATTCCTGAGCTAATCAAGTATTAAGAATTAACAATTCACCTTTCACTGAAGACATGCAAATAAATCGAATTATAAAATTTGACAAGTTCTTAAAACAACAAGCGATTCAATTACTTCAGTTTAATTAGTTTAGCACTAACTTCAGTAATGGCGGTCTCAAAATTCTAATTCAAAAATTACTTAAACTGTCTTTTGTTACGAGTATGTCTTCTGGGGGGTTGAAGTAATATAGCAAATTGTAATACGAGTCTTGTAGTTATAGTGTATTAATGGTATTCAGCTTCGATAAAATATACACTAGATTATAAATAACGGCCTAAAAACCGGCAAGAAAAATAAGACTACAAATAGATAAGCGTGTGGTCTTATTTTGTTTTAGTAGGGTTCAAAAACATAATAAATCTTAATTATAAGGAATAGATTTATTTGTTACTTGAAATTGATTATAATTTATATATATAAATGTATACCCTTGGCCACTTTTCGCGTGTGATTTTGTTCCGGACCGGTTCCGTTTAATATCTAGTATTTATTTGATCGCAGGCATTCATACCAAATTAATGAAGTAGCAAAGCCAAACAACACCATAAGTTACGAACCAGTGCTTGGCATCCCACTGCGCTCATCATCCTGAGACATAAGAAGTTAAGTCTCAATATTCTAATAATTACTCTCGGTAGTTGCAATCAATCTACAATGTCCTTCAAACCGCAACAAACAGTCCATTTACACTGCTGTTAGGCAGACAGATTTCACCAAAGTTTCGCTATTTAGAATCTTGGCGAGTTGTTAGAATAACCGTACTTTCGATATCTTTATGGATGATAAGACAATGAAGTCATTTTGTAGTAAATCATCTTGCGGTAAAACATACAACAATTAAGTAATGGGATTAGCTGAACCTTTAGTCCATCCTACTTTTAACTCCATTAGCGAGATTTCCACGGTTTAAAACTAAAACGATAATATAGGCCAAAAAATAAAATATTATTTAACAAGCCGATAAAGTAGACGTCGGGACTCGCAATGTTTTTTTCCAGCGAGAGTTTTCAATAAAAGCGAAGATGAAAGAACTCCCGCCAAATGACTTTTAATGGAATAAGCAGGAATAAAAATAAGGAATTATTGATTTCAAATATGCACCGCTATCCAAAGTTTTGCGAAAGCTCAATTTTTAATTGGTTCGGGCTGCACCGCTTCTTTACCTATATTAATATTCTGGCGCAAACGTCGAAGATGGAGAAAAAATTGATGACGAAGCCTCGTACTTTTACAGTAATTGCATTTTTAAATACGTAACTTTATTTAGTGTTATTACCTTAGAGAAGTTTTAATTGAATTTTCAAAGCTGCCGGGTTTCACTGCTTTAAAGTGTCGGAAACAATTATTTCGCTGGCTACAAGTTATTTAACATCACGCTACCTCCTTTCTGAACCGAGTTGACAGTACATAACATAACTTTTCAATTTCAAACACGGTTGTTTTGCTTTGCCTTAGGTTTTATTGTGGTCTACTGTTGTACGTATAGTTTTGTTATTGTCTGTTGAAATTTTTATTTTTTATTTTGGAGACTGAAATAGTATATTCATAGCACGAGAGAAACGGTACTGAATATTTACGTTTATTCTTCAAACAAAATTGGAAAATAACATGAAATTGACTTGCAATAAAATAAATAAAACACAGGACGGATGATTCATATCAATGATTACATATTTTTTTGTAATTGGACGGTAGTTACTAATTTTGAAATCCATTCTTGAGAGTAGGTCGTACGCGTGGGGATTTTAATAGAACTTTATAACAAACAGGTAATACCTAGAATTTGTATAGTTTAGCCGACACAACTTTAATATTAATTTAACTGAACCAAATGTTCTGTCAGGCATTGTAAATGTTCCTTGTGTTCTTATATCTGTTATTACTTTACTAGGAATTGTGATATTCAAAACATAAAAATAGATAACGTCCACACACGCAATCACGAAAGTTTTACTTAACCTAGTATTATGTTTAAAAATGAGGAAATTCATAAAGTGAATGGCGATAAATAGATGCATGTAGAATTTGATGTTTTGACGAAAGATGAGTAGAATGAAGCGTTAGACGAATGACTGATATACCTATAGAACTTGGTTTGTGTGAAAGAGATGACGAATATAAGTACTCAAGAGGGAAAGAGTCAGAAGATGAATGATTAAGATGTTAAAATATGGAAGGGAGGAATAGAAGAGAACGGTCTGGAAGACGAGGGAAGACGTGAAGGACGACTGATGAAGACGTATTTTAAGACTAAATAAAGAGGATGATAATATAACGAAGATTATCTGAACAATCTTTATTTGATTTGATCCGTCACACATACATATATTTATTTTCATATCGATCTTATTACACTCTTAAAACTCAGTTTCCGATAATCCTCGACATTAATCTGCCCCAGATCACAATATTAAAAATAAGTTAGTAAAATTGCGAAGATGCAAAAATTTCAAACAGTAAATCTTTTGTCTTAAATTGTCTCGGTGCGAGAATCGAACCCGCGGCCTAACATTTCACAGCGTACAACTGTGCCACGCAGGTTCTCAAATTATCAATTTACATTGTCTGTAAGGATAAGGTTGTAACGAGAACAATTTCGGTGTAATCAAGTGTGATTCCCGAACAAAAGCTTATTGTCGGCAACGGAGATCATCCCTCAAGCGTTCTTACCTGTTTTTATCTGTCTACTTAACACGTCTCAAAATGTGTTTTGTATTCGTAATGTATTTAGGTTGTTCGTGGAGTTATCATATTTTTACGCTAATTTTGTAAGGAATAGGGTGTGTGGTGTGTGCAAGTGATAAAATGTTTGCATTTATATTTGGGAAATCCGTGATATGGAGATGGTGAAAAAACTTAGTATACGGTAGAAGAAGAAAATAAATATATTGAAGCAAAAGAGGAGAAAAACATACTGCTGTAACTTGGTATTAAAAAGTAAGTTAAGTTAGACTACCATACCCCATGTTAAACTTTTCTTTATTTAAACAATTCTTCTACATTCCTCAAATTTTACGAGAACCCAAAATTCAAATATCTATCATCAATACTAGTATCTATTGTCATCAATCATTATTCAGCTACAACAATCCCAAGACTGATCAAAATCCGTCACCGCTTCCATAACCAAATTACAAATATCGCATAAACTGCCTCCTTGATAACGTCCACAAATCCAAATTGAATTAATAAGATTTACAGTAGGCAGTATTATTAGTTCGACGGAGGATATTGGCCATGTCACCCCGGCGCCCCGCTGTGAGCCCTCGTAAAATGCTGCCCACAATATTTTCCAATTATTGAGTGCGTCATATTGCGCCAACACACTGTTTAGCTGTTATAACTCTCATATCACATGTGACTTCCGATACACCGCTGTCTTTATATTATCATGAGCATGTGTGATGAATACATTTTATTTATTAGATTTTTTCAATATAAGCGGGAATGTCGCTTGAGATGGCATAAAGTGCCTGGGCCTCAACATTCCAGGACCTCAACCGAAGCTTTATGTTATCAAGGAAGATAGGTTCTAATATCTTCCTATTGAGATTGCCGAAGACCGATTGAAATGGAGTTAGACTTTGAAGAAAGTCGGTCCCAGGCACCGGCCAAGATAACGCCTGAACAGAATGTATGAATAAGCTCGGGACTTGTGTTCAATCGAGAAGGTACCAGGTCACAGTTGCGTATTTGCGGACTTCTTCTACTTGTGTATTCCATTATAGATTGTAGGATCATCGTCATCATCACCAGCCCATCCACGTCCATTGCTGGACATGGGCTTCTCCTATGGCTCGATCTTCAGCCCATCGTAGGATCGGATACTAACCATGGTCCTCGGTTAAGAGAATATAAAACAAATGGGGATCAAGAGTAATGCCTTATGAAATTTGTTTGCCATCACTGATAAGCCATTTAGATAATTTCTAAGGCTGTCGTGTTTTATTCCTTTTCTCATCTTTTTGGCCTTTAAAAACTCTTCTAAAATGAACTCGGAAACTGTTATCAAGACTGTAATGTATGTGAAGCGGTCTGCGTTTTGTAGCTCCCAAGTGTTATTAACTCTCATTAAGAAGCGACGATGTAGCTGTAATACTGAGTTATTATATCAATAAACGCAGGACGACTGTGCGCTACTTCTTAGACTTGGTTGCATTTTGCTAATAGAAATTATTACTTGCGAAAAAGGTTTAAAATGCTTGTAGCAATTGTGGCCGAGTGTTTATGGATAATAACCTAAGAATTAGGCACATACATATATACATACATAAACTCACGCATTTCTCCCAGAATGGGTAGCCAGACGTGCAACCAGCACAACCACGTTTCGCCTAGTATTTTCAGCTGCGCCACCGAGGCAGTAAGAATTAAAAAAAACAGTTTTTAATGTCATGATTAATTGTGTACAATATTGTATATTAATTGCCATATTTTGAGGAGGTTAGATCGTCAGGAAAGGAGCAGGAGAAAAGCCAGAGAGATTATCTCAGGCCTTTCCACAATCATCAATCGTCATTTGCTTCCATTCTGCGTAGTAGAGTAACGTCTCTGTTAAAGATACTTTATATTTTCGGTTAGTATTTTATATGTTAAAGAGTAAGTTTTTATACAGGATAGGGTAAAAGCCGGATAGTTGCCACACTTTTTAAAAAGCTCCTTTAAAAAATGTGTACCAATACATTTTTTATTCAAAGTGTATTCTCAAACATAGTTCATTAATCTTTTAACATATCCTATCTATAAAAAAATTATAAATATTATAAATTTTAAGTAAATCCAGTTTAAAATGACCTCTAAAAAAGAGGATAGTTGCCTACTATAGCGGATACTAGCCTGACGTTAAAAATGGTTGGGGGGGATACTTGCCCAATGTGAGGATAGATGCCCGTCTGTTTTGTTTTCAAATAAAAATGAACTGATATTCATTTAAATAATCAGTTTTTATTATTAAATACAATCTTTTATTAAGTGTTACTTAAAGTTAAATTATAATTATAAAATTATAACAATAATAGACTCCAAAATAGTAAATAAGTCTCCAAAATAAAAATGATATGTTATTATTTATTTTGAAAATAGAACAATAATCAAAATTAAAATTAACTTTGGCATTAGCCTCTATTAAGTAAATATTCAGTCCTTATAACTTACTAACATCCTGTATTATGTACTAAGTACTAAGAGAAATTAAATTATTACCTAATCAACACTTAATTTAATATAAATATTTATCTTAAATATAAAAATATGGTAATCAACTTTGGTAAGCGATTCGACCGCTCATGAACAGTAGCAAAACCAAACACCTTGAATTACAAAGCAATACTTGGCATTCCATTGCGCTCGCCATCCTGAGACATAAGATGTAAAGTCTCAATATGTCCAGTAGTTACTTTGGCTACAATGTATATGAGAATATGCCATAAATCTGGGTATATAAACGGATATTTCGTTGATACTTTTTTGTTTTTTATTTATATCTTCGAACGCAAGTGTTAAACTTTCTTCTGTCCAGTTGATGTGGCGCGGCACCACGCCTGGCTTTCGTTTATACTTGCGAGGCATTTTGCTGTTGAGTATTTATTTTATTTAACATAAACTTTAGTAAAACCAAATAAAAATCACCTAGAAAAAATAGTAAAAGCAAATGAAAAAAATAACTAAGAAAAAAATCTGTCTTTGCTTGTTAAAAACGTATAGTTACAGATAGTTACCGCAGGGCAACAATCCGCAAAAGACAGTAGGGCAACTATCCGATTTAATACGGATACTTGCCCTTTTTATTTACGAAATAAATAAAACATATTTAACAATAAAACTTGATAAACAGTGCAATTTAAACTCTAATGCATTCAAAGAAATATATTTTTGCCTGAAATCGCAATCAGTTATAAAAATATTTAACGGAGATTACTTACCAATATAATTCTGGCGCTTGTCAAAGTATCACCGCGGAAGATTTTTTCATACACGGACAAAATAAGTGTGCCTACTTCAACTGCTTATGCGGCACCGAGGCCTGCGTGGGGGCGGCTTTTAATTATGATCAAAAAGAAACACTGTCAATACGTCTAACATAGAGCATTTGAAACTGAGGCATGTATCCGTCCGAGGCAACTATCCGGCTTTTACCCTATATCAAGACTGCTACCGAAAAAGAAGCTGGGCGGTAGTTATAATGATTATAACAAAAATTTTATTTATTCTATGGTCATATTTGGGTGGTAATTACATAGTTTTTTCTGAAGCTTTAGTGTACACTCTTTTATTTTCAAAGACGTTATGGTACGCAAGGGTTCAAATTATTATTTTATAAACACTATAGACTTATCACCCAAATACAATGATATATTTTTTTTAAAAATGCCGCCTTTCAACGCCTAATTTTTAGCAGCATTGTGCCTGTAGTCATTTAATCTAACAGCTGGCTTCGTTTTCGGTAGCGGTATTGATATACCCCATAATATTCCCTGTATGTTAAAATAAATAACATTTACAAAGCGAGTATTTTTGAATATTTACAATATTCGTACGAACATTTCCATTAACAAAAATACATATTTTTCATATTCATTTCTGCCGGCAATCCAATGAGTCTGAGTTCTTTTTTTATTGTGTAGGTTCAGCAAACGAATCAACGGTTCACCTCATGTGGTTATCTTCTCTTATGAACTTCTGTGACAAAAGGAGGAAGTAAAAAGACTCCGGGAACTGGACTAATTACAATTTGGAATAATGTAATCCAAATTTCAATTCCAAAACCAAGACAATTTACGTGGGATAAGCAGTTGCCAAGTTGAAATGGAACTGGGCTGGCAACATATACCACATTTCCGATGAAAATTGGGCGAAAGTCACTACACAGTGGCTCCCCAATAGCATAAACTGACTACGAGGTAGGCCTAGAAGGAGATAGCGGGACGAATTCGAGTCATATCACCCGAACTGGCGAAAATTACAACCTGACCGCGACAAATGGTAGGAAAGCAGGGAGGCCTTTGCCCAGCAGTGGGAATTAAAGGGTTAGTAATAATAATAAAAATAACTCGAATGGATTAAGGAAAAATATTGTTTTACTAATTGTCAAAAGAAGCATTATTCCGATTAAGTTTTTAAATAGCAGGGTTCAATGTTATTATTTTATGAAATATGGATTAATAGTTTGGACGTGACCAGGAACATAAAAGGATGCGTTGGCTGCAAAAAAATAGACGCGGTATTATTTTTTTACTGGTACCAAAGATTAAACAACGGACAGATATGGAATTTGGATCTATCTATGGTAATACAGTGTCGTGCCTCGAATTAAGCACCAAAACAATATTAGGATACTTCTGCAGCTAAAGAAACATTTAGTTGGAAGTGCTCTGTAAGCAAATATTAGCCAAGGACACTCCATAACTCCCTAATTGCTTTTTACCTCCGTGGGCCGTGCTTTTAGTCAGATTGCTTATTTTGTTAATGAACTTCGGGGCTCCAAACTTTTTGCTTTACGTTTCTTTAATAGCTTAAAATTATCTCTAAAATATATTAAAACGATTATGCCGAAATCGCCGCGAACAAAAGAACTTTTAAGTCGTACGATTATATTTTTGACAAATGGTTTTATTAGTTTGGAATGACTGGCTATATTTACTCTGTTGCAAGTTTGTTTTTCACTTCATTCCTCCGGGAGTGAGATAACGACAAAGTTATTGGCAGTTTAAGCACAACGCATACAGTTAAAAAGTTTCGTTTGTCGTAAACACTTTTTAGGTATTTTTCTTGGAAACTCGACGGGTATATTTTGAAGTTTGATCGAAAAATGTTGTTGCGCTATGATTCAAAGAGGCAGGTAACATTTCGGACATGTAAAGGGGCGGCGCACAAAAGAATTTCAATTTGGTACCGTATCGTGCAACCCTTTTCAACTTTACAAAGTAATTTCCTGACGCGAAATTGATTTGTTGGCGTCGTGGTTTTTGTTTGGTGTGGTGACTGTGGTTCGATAATTAAACAGAAAACGGCCGGCACTGCTACCTATTCACCATTATGTCCGTTGTAAGGAAATGTCTATCTGTATACCAATTTGTATATGGGTCCGAAATACATATGTATGTATGTATATATGTACGTAAATGTAATTAATTTGCCGCCTGGTTGGCCTCGAAGCGGGTATGTTGTGAATAATTGTATGAACCGAGGGCCGGCGATGTCTTTACTTCAAATATCAGCCGTTTTTTAACACTTATTTGTTTTTCTCTTTTTATTTTTGTAATTACTTTGTGGTGGTTTAAATAAAGAGTTTTTATTATTATTATTATTGGATACTTTAATTTATGTGAGTTCTAAATTTGGAAATACTCATATCAGTTGCGTGGGATTGGGATTTATTCTTGACATGGCGTCCTATGCAAATTGTGAGGCGACTGGTACTTTAGGGAAAATGGACGCGAAGTTTTTAATTACGAGTAATTAAATGTTCACAATAATAGAAACAAATAGAAGCTAGATTAAGATTAAGATTTTAAGCATATCAAATTAATATAAAAAATCGAAACGCTGAAGATTACCTTTCGAACGTTTAATATAAAGCTTCCGCCGGAGTTAAATTCGTTTAATTAAACTAGCGGGACTCTGCGGTCACGCCTCTTGTAAGATATAATTTTAAGTAAAATCTTTGAATTAGTTACACAATTTAGTGAGCGGAGCCCAGATTATTATCATTTTCGACCTGGGTCTAATCTAGATTTTATTCATCGTTATTTATGTCTATCTCACATAATGATAGTACACGAATGTAGAAAACTCAAAGTGACCCATGTAAGTTTGTCGCGTTTCGGGATTAGCCTGTATATTCTGTTTCAAGCAGACATCATTGAACACTGTTAGGGAATATTTTTTCGTCAGTGGATACCTACTATATTTTGACTGAACTGTATAAAAAAATCTTACCTTTCATACAATAAGTATTTATTTTTCCTGTTTGCTATGTTTCCTTTACAATTCCATAAGACCTAATAACTACGGCATGGCAGAATGGCGAATACAATGTGACAACGAATCATAATGCAACAAATGTCCATCTAGTATGTTTAAACTACTCACCCCAATCTGCTTCTACAGTTGGACCGCACTGACGACACTGATGATTTATTGTAACACCAAACACTAGATTCACCAGATTGTTTATAAAACGATCGATATTGAGCGAGAGATTCGACGTAACCGCGCCCGCGCCACGATTTCAGAAGCACATTACTGCCCGCACAACCGAGATATTAACTGAGCGAGTAAACATCAACAATATAAATAGTGTAACTACCCTCGGATAGTTTTTTTTTTCTATTGCGAATAGGTCATCTGATGGTCATCACTGCCATCTACGAATTCTATGACGCTTGGATGTGTTGCCGGGTTATCAAAGCGGGAAGGAAAACGGATGGAGAGAGGAGAGGAAAGAACTAAAGAGCATCCGGCACTCATATATTGAGTTAAACTTTGTGAGTCATAATCGTATTGAGTTAAAATTGAAAAGTAATGTTATTTCACAAAATATATCATTATCCACAGCCTCTGGAATACTACTGTAAACTATAGGTCCACATAATTCTACATTTAAAATCATTCGCATCCAAGTTCGACCACTGTCTAAGCAAGTCTGTTGATCTATCCCATCCTTAGAAGATTGATCTGGTAATAATTCTTATTCCATACTTGTTATTCTTATCCACTTATACGTGTAACAATTAATCGAGTACAATAAATTAAGCAACATTCTTTTACGTTCAGAAAACACTAGCAGCCGTTCCTATAGTATAATTAAATATATTAACATCGTTGCGTTGGAACTCCCGTCTGGAGTGACGTTAATATGACAATTTCCTACAAAGCCTACAGCGAGGCGGCGAGGAAATGCGTTGAATATGGTAATCATTCCCATGCGCCTTGGTCGCTGCCCGCAAGCCGTCTATCGTCGTTTTCAACTTACAAGTGATTTAGAAATTCAATAAATTTCTCACTGGGAATGTGATGCGATATATTTGGAATTTAACGTGGGATTTTAGGGACGTATTCTTTGAAGATACAGGGGTACAATTGATGTTAGTTGCGATTATAGTGTGGCTTTTCGGATGGTCTTTTTGTTTTGGATGTTATTTAAATATAAATAAATGGAGAAGTTACAGAGAGAGAGAGAGAGAGAGAGAGAGAGTCTTCATCCAAGATTATGAGATGTCGTCGAGAAACTTAACTTGTTAATCACACTACCCAGGGAAAAATCAGAAAGCTCACACAAACTTTGCTCACAATCAATGTAAGAATCTGTGGCCTGTCATTTGCAGTCGGCGTCATATTCAAATTCATGGAATGATTGTCAAATATATATTCACACCATGATTCACACTATAAGTGTCAGGTTAAATACAGGAATGTATTTCATTGTTTTGTTGCGGTTTCAATAACATTGAAGGATGTGTCCCCAGTCATTACTGCATGTTTAGAAACGTAATAACTATAACTGTTTTGGGATGACGAGTGCAGTGCCCTGCGGGACTTAATGATCATAAGTTATGAGTAGGCACTGTTGTTCCAAAAAAAAAAAAAAATGGTTGTGTAAATGTCTTATGTGGGTAAATAAACAATATTTGGAGACTTTATACTTGTGTATACATATGTATGTACATAATACTCCAATCTTCTTTTGTTCTTCATAAACATTCATTGGATAATAAATCGTACCTGGCGACATAAGCCCGCAGAGCCAATGCCATTATCGATTTGAAACCGTTAGCAAACAGCTCTATAATAAACATTAAAGAGATATTCACCCGATAAAAGTATACGACCATACCAGCTTAGCGTAAATATAAACACGCGGTTACTTCTCTAATATTGCTCTCAGGAGAGAAACGAGAGCTGCAGCTTAGTCTGTTCGGATACACGTCATTTTAGCTTAACAAAGATGGAAGTTTTAGCCATGTCGTTCGGATATAAATAATTGGATGAACATATTATATATATATATATATATATTTTTTTTATAATGGCCTGGCATAGTGGCGGCATTGCACCTGATGGAAAGTGCCAATGCCGCCCAGGCAGAGTATCCATTGGCATCGGACGGCAGTCCCATGCCAATGGAAACAATTATGCCGGCCTGCTTAGGTGCCTCTTCACACCACGGCGGAAGGACCCAGGATTGTAGGAAGGAGGGAACACGTATACATATACATCTCACTGTGAGACACTGGTTTCCTTTACGATTGATAAGGCATGGGCCACAGTCCATACCAGTCTATTGCAGGTCAGTGGTCTTTATGCCATATCAGCATGTGAGTTCCCTCAAGATGTTTATTCCCCTTTAATCGACGTTCGGATACACACACAAAAAAATACAGTCATAAAATTTTGGAGGGATACTGATTTCCCTATCCCACGGGACGAGGACAAATGTGATAAGCGTGCTGCAAACAAAGAAAATTTTGCCCGGTTTATCTACGTAACAACAGCCATAAGCCGCGATGCGTTAGAAATGTGAGTGGATTTGGTTACAAGGGGCTTTGTGACGTATTCGCAGACATTTCTTATGTTTATTTGTTTTTATGTCATTGTTGTATTGGGAGTTAATGTTTTGATCATTCTTTTGATGTTGGAAGATGTGACAATAACTGTTTGAAGCAAATAAAGGGTGGTTTTAAGCACGCCAGTCACAGAATCTCACAATAATATGAATAATGTATGTTTGCTACTATGATTACAGTCTGGAAAATAGCAAATAAAATTATATTTGATTGAAAATTGGTTTGGAGAGCTGTCGTTTATGTCATAGAGGCAGAGTGATGACACTCGGGACTTAAGTATATACTATGGGAGTGCGAGGCGCAAAACCAAGTTTCAGTAAACAGAGAATTTAGTTGCCTGAAGATTCACACGTAGATTTACAGACAAGGTGATCGAGCCAAGTATCTAGAGCTCATCGCAAATACATGTCACCGCAAGGGCACTGAGCCTATAAATAAAAGAAATATTTGTAAAAAATATAATATAAACATTATAATAATACAATATAAAATATTTCAATTAAAATAAAACCTCGTACATAACGATGATAACGGACTATATTTCTCTGGTTGCAATGGAAAGAAAATGTGCAGCGCGGAATTCTGAAACATTTTCCAGCTCAATAATATACTCGTTCGTTTGCTGATTGCGATCGTATTACGCAATAAACTGCTTTAATGCCATTGTGGTAAGTTTCAAAATGTAATGCCGGATGTTGGATATAAGACAGAGGGTAATGACTCTCCAATGCGAGACCATCTGTTGGCCTCGGCAGACATTAGGGAGCGGGACTCCGCGTTAAAGCTATGCGAAATCAGGAATTTATGCCATTTTTTATTCTGTTTACTGGTAATATTACAAATATATTAATTTATTACAGCTTTAGTAACATTAAAAACTAGTTTTTATGGCCAGTCTTTGGAAAGGTTCTATGTTTAGCAGTGCATTTTTTGTGACCGAGAAAATTATTATAATTTTTGTTTTATTCTTCATCATACAATTATTTCAAAGTACATTGTTTTATGCGTTGTAATTACAAATGAGTGCTGAAGTTACACATTGTGTGATTTTGTTCATAGTATTTCCATTTCTATTGCCAACCCGCACTAGGCTAGCGTGGTGGACTATATGGCCTAACCACTCTCAATCGTATTCTCGATTGTACAGTAGGCCCGTGCCCTGCAGTGGAACGTATATGGGCTGATACAGATTTCCATATAATTCATATTTTTTATTATCATCAATGGGTTGAAGATGTAAGGAGATTAAACTTTTCGTTGATTTTTTAACAAAAACACCCGTGCCCTGCTGTGGGACGTATATAGGCTGATACAGATACATATATATTTATTTAAGCTTACAAAATTCTGGATACAGTTAACTTAAAGCCGTGGGCATTTTGTATCAACACATTTAAACATTTTTGCTTATATTGTTGTGGCAGTTGTACTTGCATTTTTTTATACAGGGTATGAAAAAAACAGGGCACATCAACACTGCACGAAAACGAAGCTGAGTGGTAGTTTTTGTGACTTCAGACACAATGCACTAAAAATGTTGCAAAACAGTAAAAAGTTTTTTTGTTACTTTTTTGCTGTCGCCGTATTTACTGATAAATACATAGTTTTTTAAAAACAATATTGTACACCTTTTTATTTTTAAAGAAGTTACGGTAGGCTAGGGTTTAAATTATTATTTTTGCAAAAACTGTGGGTTAACCACCCAAACATGAGGATATTGAAAATATCACAAAAATAATAATATTGTGTTTCTCATAAAATCGTTTATGGTAAAAAAATGCCACTTTTTTGTTCCCACCCTTTTTCCTTACCGCTCCCCTTCCTATTTCATGTGCCGGCAACACATCTATGATCTAAGCGTTGTGCATGTTTATGGGTGTGTGACCACTTACCATCAGGTGACCTTTTTGCTTGTTTGCCGGGCCTATAGTAAATCAAGCAAGATTGGTATACATATTTTTATTTGGTTGTTCTTCATATATTTTGTAATTATTTTACAATTTGTGTGCATTATATTTATGTATATATATATATATATATATATATATATATATATATATATTATTATATATGTATGTATTTATGCTATTTATTATGTATGTATGTATGTTATGATGATGTAATTTGTTTTTTTTTTAGTTAGTATGAATATTATTTAGTGTCCTCTCTTTTAATTATTTATTTTACACAGCCCTCTCTTTCTCCTTCTCTTTAAATCCATCCCATGGTTGTCTGTAAGACATTGCTTTAAGCGATAAGACCGCCATTTGTACTTTTTTTTTTGTTTCTGAATATTGTATTTATTTTTATGTGTACAATAAAGATTTAAATAAATAATAAATAATATTCCAAAGGTACATACTTGTTAGTCCCGAGATATACTCACATCATGGACGCTGCTGCTCTTTTCCTAAATATAATTATAACCGTATGCCACATTATTTAATTACAAAATATAATATCTATGAAATAACATAAAGCTAAGCCCAGTGCGTAATCTCACAGGTATCGTATCAGGTATCGTATTGACAGCCTCCGTGGCGCAGTTGGTTAGACGCCGCCTGTGAAACGAGAGGCCGCGGGTTCGATCCCCGCACCGAGAGAAATGTTTGTGTGGCCCACAAATATTTCTTCCGGGTCTGGGTGTTTGTGAGACCAAAAAGTCTCTCGTAGTACCTGATACCCACGACACAAGACTCGATCTTAGTGTGGGGTCGGGACTATGTATGTGACTGTTGGGTGTTATTATTATTATTATTATCGATAGAACGCGGTTAATCTGAAATTCTCACTGACTACGCGTACAACAATTGGAACTGTAAGTGAACGCCTATAAGCTCCACTCGCAGCTCTGTGCAAAGCCTTCAAATCAAACAAGTGTTCAGTACACCAGGCCTCGGTGGCGTTTATCTGATTCCGTGATTTCAGCATCCGACCCGAATCCCGTGCGATGGGACCGTTCTCAATTACAGATAAGGCTTTGAATATTTTACGCCGCTTTACGCTGATGACAATTTGTATTACTGGCTGTTTGTTCGCGCTTAGATCGTTTCAAATTGTCATTCGAATTTTAAAACGATAAAATCGGTATGCTTGATTGCCAATATTTCAATCCGATTATATTTAAATTGAATTTAGCATAGATACATTTGAATATAACAGCAACAAAATAATTAAATTAAATCTTATTTCTACGTATAATTGCACAACTCAAACTATTTAGTATAAAACTTAAAAAACCTTTTAACTTTCCTCAATTAAATTGCTCTGAATGTATTCTGCAATGGCCAAAATCGTCAGTCGTTTAAACTCGAGCGAGATAAACTCGCATAAAAGTGGAAACCTTTTTCACGATTAAATATGAATACTGACATATCATGAGCCATTTAAACTCACACGGAAAAACCCAAGTGTACCTACATATTAAAAAGGTCCACTTAAAAACGATTTTATACGTTGGACGTGCCGTCAACGGTGGAAATGATCCCTGTAATACATCTTAAATATTCACACAGGTTGGAAGTAAAGGTCGAGCAAGCATTTATTTGCCACCTACCAATCAGGTCGTTTTAAATATGAAAAAAATATCTATTCGTTGTTCTCAATTCATTGAATTATGTGTATGCAGGTCCAAAAAGGTCTATTGATGTCATGTTTTAACGCTTGTGAATGGAACATGGATTATGAATGCGTTCTTTATTTGAATTTTGTGGAATGATCGAATGTAAAATTCATTTCTGTATTTCAAAAATAGAAATTTGTTTAAAAAAGGTTGATTCATTTTACGTACAAAAGCTTTGCATTTCTGTTTGTCGCAGTGACATTATGTTTAATACTCGTAAATGGTAAAATATATTTTAAAATAAGTTGAAGATGGCTTATTTATTTTTAAATATGTGATGTTGATGAATAGTTGCGATATTAAAGTATATTTTATAAAAACAATTCAGCGTTAAATGCAGTCGAAATGAACATTAAATAATAACAGTTTTGAATGAAAAAGGCGAAATAAATCTGGCAGCATATTATTTCGCACTCCATTCTCTCATTTGTGTTAAATGAGTAACTTAACAAAACCGTGGGTTTTTCGAGCGGATACAAAGAGGCAAAATAATATAGTTTAATTTAGCCGCGGAAAAGAAGGCAAGTTTTAAATTCTTTTAAAAAGGCATTTATTTTAATAGTTCATTTAAGTGTGTTTATTGTCTTTTAACATGATAAATATTTGTAAGTCACATTTTTTTTATAAGAGCTTCTTGTACTATCTGTTTGATCTCTGATCTTGTCTAATAATTGTTATTAAGTTATTATATTTTGTGATTATATGATCTGCTGCTGTTCTGTGGTTATTTCGATGAAATGATTATTGCATAGTAGGTAGATTGATATTTAAAATTGAATCAACGACGTGATGCTTCATATTTTACTATCTTATGCAATCATACCAATAAGCCGATAAAAAGAAATTAACAAGAGCATGGGAAGAATATTAACAAACATTACGATATAATTTGAACATAATACTATCAATTCAGGCAAATAAATCACTTAAATTTGTCTTAAAATGTTTATGAGCCAACAAAAAAAAAACAAGTCACTACAGTGGACCATACCATACCATGGACCAAGTCTTGTATTAAGTTGAAGACAAGTAAACCACGTATAACACATACAAATGTCAGTTCACTTGTACTTACTCTCGTGTCACAGTGGCGCCCTCTTTGTCTCTGCCAAACTCCTCCGACCGAGTGGTTTACTAAACCTCAGACCCGCCCACCAAATACAATCTTGGACCGAAATTCTCATGTTCTGACACTAGTCATCCTTCTTAAGGGTAGTTTTTTAATCCTCGGATGTTAGTAAGTGAAGAAAAAATTTAACTTGTATCAGTATGAGCCCATATATGTCCCACTGCAAGGCACAGATCTCCTCTGCAATCGAGAGTACAATTGAGAGTGGTTAGGCCATATAGTCCACCAAGCGGGTCTAGTGCTGGTTGGGGGCCTTAACATATTTAAATGTATTCAATTGTTTATATTTAATCTGAAAGTTTTTCTGTATGTCATGAAACACGACTTAAATGTCTCATTATGACATGTTATTTTACCATTTAAGGCCACCACGCAGACCGATAAAAAATATACTATATCACTGATACAGGTGACCACTGATTCAAACCACTGCCTCGCTGGCACAGTTGTACTACGGTATGATTGCAAAACTTTGGTTTCGGGCTTAAAACCTGGGACAGGCAAAGTGATATTGGACTTTCTATTTATTAAACGGCTCGGATCAGAAATTTGTGCTCGATATGGCGATAGACTCGCTCTTTATCACATCGTGGGACGGATCATACAAGGCGAAACGCAGGTGTCTTGGTTGCACCTCTGCCTACCCCTTCTGGGAAAAAGGCGTAAGTTTATGAATGTATGTATGTATACACTGAGTAAAAACATAACTAAAATATACCTCAAAATGATACGGAATCAGAATGAAATGTCTCAAGGACTCAAGGATGTCCAAGCAACAATTTACCAAGCCTCTTTTATTATGTAAAGAGTAATAATTGTAAACATTTATTGTGGAGCCAAAGCAAGCTATCAACAGGCACGGCGGCGTCATTTCAAACTTTGCATTGGTGTTGTTTTAACAAAATTTTGTATTCAGAGCTCATTGAAGTGTAAATTGAAGGCCAACTTGCAAAGTAATTTTGTAACAAAACTTCTGGTTCTGGAAGAACATGTTATAAGGTATCCTGAGCAAGATTGTTAGGTTTAAATATTAGCTTATGAACTGGATATGTTATGTTGAAAAAATATTGAAAAACCACTAAAAACCAAAAAATAACAAAATAATAAGTACCACTACAAAGTAAAAAAATTATATATGTTTCATGAAACTTGCGCTTGTTGATTAATTTGCTTAATGACTTGACTAGCCAACAAATCAAAATATATGCATAACATATTGAAGGCGGGCCGCCAAGTACCAAACATGTAGGACCTATGCCTTATATTAATTTAAATATCTATATGTTTGGTACTGGGCGACCCGCCTTCAATATGTTATGCATATATTTTGATTTGTTGGCTAGTCAAGTCATTAAGCAAATTAATCAACAAGCGCAAGTTTCATGAAACATATATAATTTTTTTACTTTGTAGTGGTACTTATTATTTTGTTATTTTTTGGTTTTTAGTGGTTTTTTGTTTTGAAGTCGGTTTTTATTTTTTTATTAAAAATTTTAGTTATTTTTATCTTTTTAGTGTTGATAGGAATTTAAATTAAGAAGATTTGGTCCCCACAAGGAATATGTTCTTTCCGATGATAACGAAATCGCTAAAATCGGCTAAAAGCTGCCGAAGAAATTGGGGTATTCACATGTTTATTATTTTTTCTCTCTCCCCCCCCCCTTCCTTTGCCCCTGTCCCCTTTTCCCTCCGCCACTGTAGCTTAGCTTTTATACTGAACCCAATGCAAAAAGAACCATTGGAATCCTACTAAATTTTGAAGAGTTCTACACTCCAGGTCCGAACATGATCATCAGATCTTCATGTTGTGTTCCTGGGATCAACCTGTCAATACATTCTTTCCAATGAAAAAGAAATCACTAAAATCGGTTAAAAGCTGCCGAAGATATTAGAATTTACGTGTATTTTAATTTTATCACCTACCCCCCCTCACCCCCACCCCTTTTTCCGTCTCTCACTGTAACTTAACTTTTATAAAGAACCTAATGCAAAAAGAACCATTGGAATCCTACTTAGTTTTAAGGAGTTCCCCTCTCCAGGTCCGAAGATATTCATCAGATTTTCACCATATTTTTATGGGACCAAACGACAAGCACCAGCTTTCAATCAAAGAAAGAATGGTCGAAATCGGTTCACACAGTACAGAGAAACGAGGTAACAAACATAAAAAAAAAAAAAAAAAAAGCAACATACAGTCGAATTGAGAACCTCCTCCTTTTTTTGAAGTCGGTTCTAAATAATAATACTACTTAAACATAATTACTAATATACATATACATATCCATATATATACATACATAAATATATATACATACATACATAAAAATAAATAATACAAAATCATACATAAATTATAATA
Organism: Hyles euphorbiae; assembly: GCA_023078785.2. NCBI lineage: Eukaryota > Metazoa > Arthropoda > Insecta > Lepidoptera > Sphingidae > Hyles > Hyles euphorbiae. The sequence goes on from CM041053.1 coordinate 7,057,849, forward strand.
TACTACAATTTCCAAATGATTTAATGAAAAAGAAGTAATAGTGAAGTCTGCTTTAAAGGGAAAGGTAGTGCTCTTTAATCAGTTTTTTAAATGACGACAGCGTTTGCGCCTGCCTCACCACAACAGGAAGCGCGTTCCACAACCGAACTGCTTTGACAGTAAAAGAATTATCCATTGCTGTCGTGGTATGCACAGGCATTCTCAGCTTAAGATTCTCAGACGACCTCAGGGATCTCGAATGGGAGTCATGAAGAAAAATGAATCGTTCTTTAAGATAAGATGGGGTGAGAGGATTAAACAAAATATTATAAAGAAGAGAGAGAATGTGAGTATTCCGACGAAGCCGAATAGGTAACCACTTGAGCTTAGCACGAAACTCAGAAACATGGTCATATTTGCGAAGACCAAATATGAACCTTATGCAGAAATTTTGAAGACGCTCAAGTTTATTTAGTTGGTCTTCGGTGAGATCTAGATAGCTGACATCGGCATAATCAAGGATGGGGAGAAGGAGGGTTTGCGCAAGCGTAATCTTCGTGGTAACGGGTAGAAAGTTGCGTAGCCTTCGCAAGGACCTAGCGGAAGCAAACAGCTTCCGGCTTATATCCGAGAGCTGTGGACCCCAGGTGAAAGATTTGTCTATGTGTATGCCCAAATTGCGGACGGAGTCACTGAAAGGAATTTTGACACCTTCACAATAGACACTAGGTAATTGGGACAAGTCAAGCCTCGAGATCATCCTGGGGCTGCCGACAACAATGACTTGGGTTTTAGCGGGGTTAATCTTTAAACCATGAGCTATACTCCAATTGCAGATGTGTTGAATGTCTGTATTGATTTTAGCAATTGCATCAGTCATCTTGTCTAACGGAGCTTGAGTATGTTAGTAGTGAATGTAAGAGAACCCGAGATCTCTCGGTTAACAGCTTCTACATACGACCACTAAACCACTCATGGATATTTTAAATGCTCTCGTTAAATATCAATCAAAGGCTTATTTTCATACATCGTTTAACTCTTTTTACTTCACCATTTCTCTTTAATATTTTAAAATTGTCGAAACCGGAGCACAGCGGCAATTCTTCTTAAACAAACTGAACTATTTCTCAGAAACGAAAGCTTTTTGCATCCATTAGCATTGGAGATTTACTGCTGGCTATCAATCAAAGCATGCCGCGTGTTTTCTTTTTATATTTAGACTATTAGAATCGATGTGCCACAGGTGGGACAGATACATTATGTTGATTTACCCGTTTTTGTTTAGTGAGGACATAATGAAATAAAATTGTTTTTTAATGTGAGCATGACAAAGAGACTACAATGTAATCAAATGGTATATATACAGTGGAGTCAAAATATATTACGTATTTTTAGTTATCTATTGTCAGCCGCTTACCTATCAACTAGTATCTTTAATCGATCTTCAACAGTACGTTAAAATTATTGCCATTTATGATGTTCGTTGCGTAAAAATGATATCTGTCCTTTAGTTTACCGTATGCCATTACTTACCAGAATTTCATTATTATTAATTATTAGCAATATTATCGAATGGTGCAATAATACAGCACGTTTTTTTTTCAAATAACAAGTTTCGATACCCCGCTATGCATATTGATTTGTTAAAAATCGAAGTACGCAGTTTTAGTTTTCATCAAAATTGGACCCTTATAAGCATTTTTCCCATTTCATAGTTTCGGATTTATCGAATTCACCCTTTATATTTGATAAATCTAATCTACCAATAAATATATAATAGTAGCTTTTTTCACGTCTTGATTAAGATAGATAGTTTACAGAGACCGTCCGTAAAATATCACGTGTCAATTACTGCTTTAAAGATTTTTCAAAAGATCTTCTCGAATGACAAAATTTTCCACCCTTCTTCTAAGAATAGGAGATATATTTTACTTGCAAAGACGATATTGTACACTTATATCATAATTGGGGTGAGTCGTATTGAATTTCGAAGGTTCAATAATAAATACTGATTTTAAGGCATCCGCTCTATCTGATTCATGTCAAAGCGCCTTTATTACACGATTGATATTGTTACCAGAAATTTAGTAATTTAATGGAAATTAATAAATGTGTCGTGGTGTGTAATTAAATTGTGTTAATGACATATTGTGTCGTATTAAGAGGGGCTTAAGAGGACGCGACGACCTGGTTTAGATTGCAGGAAGTCGCTGGATGCAGGCCAATTGTACACAGGTCGATGTGGTCCTTGGCTAAGGCCTATGTCCAGCAGTAGAAGTACTGTGGGTGAAGAATAAATCAAGGTCAATAATAGCTTATTTACATAATTATTATAAATATCGGGGGTGCCATCCATGATTGAAAAGAAGAAGATTTTTTATAGATATAATCATATCAACATAATTAGACAGAGCATATCTACTTATGAACATAGACATAGACTTCTCTTAAAAATACCTTGAACTAATTGTCCCAAATAGTTATCTCACTTTAATGTAGTTAAGTTGTAACACAGACAAAGATTCCGTCGAGCTCGCGAACGTTTAAAATCACTAATCATTTTATTACTCAGTTCATTTTAATTTGGAGTTGGCAAGCGGCGTAATCACGAGAAATAAGCCGGCGGAATACGCCTATACCTTACTCTAATTTCATTCAAGTCTGTTTCGCCAGTTTACACGTTTATCGTAAAGCGGTGCTCTAACGTTTACCTGAATAAATAACTGAGTCATCTTGTCTGTGGAAGTTGCGTAATTCTGCTGTATATGGGTTTATTTTGAGCAGATTTTTCTGTATACAATTTTTTTATTGCATTCATGAGGCGAGCGTACTATTCGCCTGATGGTAAGCGATACGACCGTTAATGAACAGTAGCAAAACCAAACAACACCTTGACTTACAAATTGCTTGGCATTCCACTGCGCTCACCATCATAAGATAATATGATGTTAATTTCAATATGTCCAGTTACTTTGGCTACAATGCCCTTCAATACGAAACACAACAGTGCATTTACACTGCTGTTTTGTTTGTTTTCTGTATTCAGTCCGTTTTAAACTTGTTGAAATATTTCTCAGATCTAAACATCACGGAATGTAGTGTCACAGATTCGAAGCCTGTTCCATCTCAGACAGAACTACACGATTTTACAGTAAAATATGTATCATTAACATATGGGATATCTAAGTTCACTAAAGCTCTCTACTTTCTTTGACCCTGGGTCATTCTGTTATAACGCAATTTTTTAATTGAACCATCCATTTGTACAAAATTATGTTAAACCGCAACTAATAGTTGATTACTCTAATCAGTTTTTCATTTACACGGTAGTGTAGTTACTTTTATTAGAATATTTTGTTGATATTGTTCAATATACCTTTGTTTCTTTTTCACTGTTCCCGAATAATACTCGGTTATATTATCATTATTAATTGATATATAATGGCTATAGATCATAGACTTATACTTACATACAAAAACGGCAGGCTTTAAATTTAGTTAATTATTATAACACGTGTCATTCCATCGTGACCCTGACAACAGCTTTCGCCAGCGTTACATCCAAGTATTTATTTAACTTGAATTCTGAAATTCTGTCTGCCTTCGGTACTTTGGACGAATACAATCGAATTAATTTTTGTTTATTTTGTTGGAAAACCGGCTTAAATTATACAGTTCAGTTTACCTTTGTATAATATTTAGATATTGCAATACATTTTAGGTTTGAGTGTATGTTGTTTTGTAGCGTTGGTTATAATGACTAACTATTGGCCCAGCCCGGCTCCGCTCGTATGCAGGTACACTTTTAGGAAGATATTCTAACGCCTATGTTCATCAAGGATAATCCGTGATTTTAATGGTGAGTAATGAATTAATTAATATTAATTAACTCTAATTATAATTGTAAATGATTAATAATTCTAATTCTAATTTAATTATTTAATTTCACAGTATTTTTTATATATTGCATCTGTTCTCAACGTAGATAAATATTGATATGTTTTTACGATCCTGTCTGAAAATCTATGTAATTATACTGGTAGCGATATTTCCTCGATAATAATATTTCCTAAAGGCCTAAGGTCAAGCAGATGGGCCGGTTGTAAAGTTTTATACTGATGTTATAAATATATAAAATAGTAATTTAATCAAGCTTCGCAATTTAAACACGTGTAGGATGATGCCAGCCGGAAATAGATTATCGTTGATTTCAACTTCGCAGTTATTAAATTATAGAACAAGAGCCCGTGGCCGCCAGACTTTCGTCATTATTTTTACTATATCACATACATGCCCACTTTTATTTTCTTCTCTTACCATCAATTTTTGGTTGTCTGGAAGAGATCGCTCATAGCGATAAGACCGTCAATTGTTCACTTATTTGTAAGGTGCTTATTTATTTGTTTTTTTAATTTCACTTATTTTATGTTTTATTTTTTTTTTGTAATTTCTGGTATTCAATAAAGTGTTATGTATCTGTATCTCCTCGCGATTTATAGGCCACCAACATGTGATATAAGCATTGTGAGTGTTCATGAGCGGCAGAGATCACTAACCATAGCTTGTTTGCCGTTTTGTATTGGAAGTGTAAAAAATCCTTAGAAGTATATTTAAAGATTAATTTTATTAGGCGAAGTACCGCATAAAAGCTAGTGTTTTATACCAAAAATTTTGAATCTCCAGCAATCGGCTTGCATGAGTAACGTCAATATTGGAAGAGTTTGCGGCCGATGCTCAACTCAGCCATTTGGCTAAATCAAATATTAGTATTCCGGTAAATTGTGTTTAGATGTAAAATATATCCTATCATTTCATAGGTTTAAAATAGCAACAATACCAAATAAAATGATATGTGTAGTCGAATAACTTGATTCTGATTTATTATTCCGATTTATAAAATATTCTTTTTCAAAATTATATAATTTGAAAAATAAATACTATATGCTCTACACTTTTCAGATGGTGGGACGAAACATACAAGGCGAAATATGGGTGCCCTGGCAACTCTACCTACCCTACTGGGAAAAAGCCGTGAGCTTATGTATGTATGTATAATATATATACATACTGTGTCCAAAAAATAAGGTGACATTGTATTTATTTTGAAAATTCTTTATTTATTCTTCCAAATCAATTTCATCCCCTTCAGAATAATCCCTTCCCGATGCAATGTACTTATGCCAATGGATTTTCCAATCTTCGAAACACTGATTGTAGTCACTTTCCGGTATGGCCTTCAGTTCCGTCTTCGCTGCGGCTTGAATCTCCTCTATCGTATCAAAATGGTGTCCCCGGAGCGGTGTTTTGAGCCTGCTGAACAGCCAGAAGTCGCACCGCGCCAGATCAGGTGAATACGGTGGTTGCGGAACGAAATGGGTTGAGTTTTTGGCGAAATGATCACGAATCACGAGTGCAGTATGGACGGTGCGTTATCGTGGTTTTCAATACCAGTCGAGACGTGACGCGGTTGAGGCCCAAAACATTTTTTAAATGGTATTGACGGAGCCTTTTGATATGCCAACCTCATCAGCAAGGTCTCCAATCGTTAATCGACGGTTTTTCAATAACAAATCTTGGATTTGTTGGACGTGAGCTTCGTCGGTTGAGGTTGATGGTCGCCCAGGATGCTCTTCGTCTTCGATACGTTCACGGCCGGCTTGGAACTCACTATACCACTTTTAAACATTTTTTTTGACACAGCCTCATCACCAAAGGCTTTCTGCACCATCCTCAACGTATCCGCAGCAGAAAATTGATTCCGCAAATAAAATTTAATGCAATTTCTTTGCTCAAAAAATTTTGACATCGCAAAAAAACGAAACACTCACGTTTAGCAGCTCACAAAATGACACGTATCTCAAACAATAATGAATATTTTGACATGTAAAGGACCTGGACAGTTTCTGCCTAGTTACTTTTTATCATGCACAGAAATAAGGCAATAATGACATGAATATAAAAAATCTACTATTAATTATAGAATATGTCACATTTCTGTAGAACTTTAGGGAGTAAAATAATTTTTAATAAGATTTTGCATTGATATCTACTCATTTCCGCCATTGTTGGCCTCATATAAACGTTTTGTTCGCAGTAAAGCAAGTGTAGGAAAATGATAACACCTTTTCGTAAAATGATCCTAAAAAATCTATATGTAGGTAATAAGTTATATTCATTAACAATACTAAATATATATATATATATATAAAGTCATTTTTGCCATATATACTTACACATAATATATTCTCCCCATTTTTACACATTTTCATTGCAACAACTAAACGCTACGTTATAATTCTTGACAGGAGCCGAGCTTTTGAGTTTTGTACGTTATCTGTGGTAAAATACGACTCTAGTAGGGATGTGACTTGGCTGGGGAGAAATCGATTTTTATATTATTTGATTTTATTTACCAAATAATAATCAATTTTCCAAAAATCGATTTTTTTAGTCAAAATAATCGATTTTTAGATAAAATAATAAAACAACCCAACTCAATAATCAAAAGCTACTCTGCTAGTCTGTATGAAATAATTATTTATTATACAAATAAAATATTTTTGAGCAGATTGGATTCTTTATAATTCAATCTTGTGTTATGTTAATAAATTACTGTTACTACAGAAAAGTAAATCTTGGTGATCTAGCAACCAATCATCTCTATAAATACTACAGTCTTTATTTGTTAATCAAAATTAAAATAAAAACTCACTAAATGTAAATAAACAAAAACAATCCACTTCTTTCATGAAAACAAAATAAAAATCTTCAACTAACGATACGCTTCACTAAATAACAAAAATCATCTCTATTTATTATTCAAAATTAACGGAATAAAAAGCTACGGATGCATCAACCTACTGCCATAAATCACTTGGCAAAGATTAGAATGGAGAAATAGAAGTTTGAAATGAAAATAATTTATTGAATCCATTAAAATGTTCAACATCATTTAGATTCAGTCATTTTTTTATCTACCACCCGGTTCGGAAAGCTGTTTTCACTAGAGAAGAACGGGCAAGAAACTCTAACGTTTGGGTAATCGTTTGCTCAAGATGCGATTCCTTATTTTACTAACAACATTTCCAGCTTTAGAAAAAAGGCGCTCTGCTGGAGCTGATGAAGCAGTATGAGTAATGAGTAAATGCTTTTTAGCTAACTTTGCAAGTTTAGGGTATGCTCCTTCATAGCTTTTCCATACAGCCAATGGGTTAATTTTTAAATCAGACAAAGGAGCAGCAATGTATAAATCCAAAGCTACGTAGTAAGTAATAAGTAAGTAGTAATTCAAAGCTGCGACTATTGAAAAAAATCGAAAGTATGAAATAGCGAAATAAAAAATCGATTAATAATAAATCGATTATTCTTGGTCAACAAATCGATTAATAAAAATCGAATATTTTAAAAAAGTAATCGATTTTTTTGATTGATTTTAAATAATCGATTATATTTTCACATCCCTAGACTCTAGCGCTCATTGAACGTTATTGTTTCTATTTTGTGCCAATTCAAGGGTTATGTTTGTGGTTATGTTAATTTGTGAACCATTGCTACAAGAACTGGGTTTGCCATTTAAAACGATGAGGTGCATTAACTGTGGAATAGCGACAGGGCGGTTAAAGCGACATGCTATCTCCACATTGTCAATTTATTCCAGAACGACGCTTTCACGATGGATATCAATTGAGGTACTTAGGTCTACTTATAAAACATTACTAACGCTTTTCTCTTGATTATAAATAAGAATAGAATAATTTATTTGTATGCAAAATGTGAATTATTTACATTATGTTTTATTTCTATTGTTCCCAAACTATGCGTGCCTGTATCTTTGAAACCAAGCTATGTAATATTAACATCAAGTGAGATGACTACAAAGTTAACAGGGTGATGTAGAGTTAATTATCATGGAAAACATTCGTATGACTTATATTATACTGAACATAACTTATTTTTCAAAAAGTTGAATAAAAATAGCGACTTAAGTACATAACGAAGTTACCAAATAATATAATTATACAAATGGTAAACATATAAGGTAGTATGTAGTATAATTAATGATTATTGATAAGTGAAATTCAAAAACCAATTAATAGGTAATCTAGAACTAGTTGTGGGTTGGAAGGGGAGGGGGGTAGTGCCCCATCTTCCCTGGTACTACTCCCATGGAAAGATAATGCAACATTCTGAGAAAACCCAATGAAAGTAATCAAACCTCAACCCAAGCCCGTTCACCCTTATCCTGTTATTAAGCCAATGTAGCAGGTCGTAGATTTCAAGTAAACATATTGCAACATCTTATTGTAACCAAGTTCCACAATGAATATATTTGATTTGATTACACAGAAGAATAAGTATACAACTTTAATGTCTTCATTCAACCTAGGAATAATGCTTGTTGGCCATCCTTTTAAAGATGGACTTAGATTTGGTCCTTTTTAATGTTACTAATAAAGTATTCCACAACCGAGCAGCGTGTGCAATGAAAGATCTATCTATGTATAAAGCAGTTTAGGGTGGACAAAAATATTTAAATTATTTATTGTAGTTATTAGTATTTAAAATGGATATTTATCACATTAGCAATGCTATGCTTATAATATTAAACTTGTATAATGAAGTATATTTTTTTCAGCTTCCTGCAGATGGACATATTTGTCATTCATGGCTACCTATTATTAACTTCAGAAGGTACATCTGATTGGTTATTGGGCCATAACATGGTATGTCTTGGTTGTGGTCGATCAGTATAGAATAAAAAGCATCATGTTATTGAAGCTGGGAATCCACTTGTACAGAATTTTCATATTGCTATATCACTTCAGGTACTTATTTTGATTAGATAAATATTTTTTTTTATATTTTATGCAGTAAACAAGAACACATAAAATGCTGTATACACATTATTATTATTATTTATTATTTAAATCTTTATTGTGCACTTAAACAAATTACAACATACAGAAACTAATAAATAAAAAGTACAAATGTTGGTCTTATCGCTTAAAGCAATGTCTTACAGACAACCACGGGATGGATTTAAAAGAAGGAGAAAGAGAGGGCAGTGTAAAATAAATAATTAAAAGAGAGGAAACTAAATAATACTCATACTAACTAAACATAAAAATACACCAACATAACATACATACATACATGATAAATAGCATAAGTACATACATGTATAATACTACATAAATATATATAATAAACACAAATTGTAAAATTATTTAGATGCAGGAAATAATATTATCTACTTAAATCTATTTAATACATTATTATACATATATTTAATACATTATTATATACTAAAACAAACAAAATTGTTTTAGTATATAATAATAATAAAAAGAAGATGTATTGAAGATTTAAATTAATATTAAGAATTATTTGTTTTAGGGAATAACAATGAATAATGTTTGCCACCCCTGTTGGATGAAGGCTAATAGACACCATGATAGATTAAGAGAAGAAATGAATCAATCTTTAGACAATGTTATGCACCAAGAAGATACATTGATACTCAGTCCCGTGCCTCCTACTTTACCTCCTCTTCCCTCAGTTACACTACCATCCCGTAACTCATCTCAAATAAAATTGCCAAACTATAAAAGGGCGCCAAATACCTTTGCTCATTGTATATTTAACAGATGTAATCACAGGGCATTTTTTATGATTCCTAACTATATCAAAAGGATGTTGTTGAATGATCATCATTTTTATGTACCACGTAATTCTAGAGTGTGTGAATCACATTTGTATGCAGGTGAGTGGAATGAGTTGCCACAAAATATCATCATTTTCTTATTTTAATGCCAACCAAATAGAGGATATTATCAACATATCAAATTCCACAGGGGAATTAATTAATTTTGAAATCATTCAAGATATGCCAAACCATGTCTGTCCTTATTGGACAGGACTTCGATCAAATGATTTCTTGAACCTTTTTAATGGTTTACCTACACTTAATGTAAGGAAACCAAAACGAGCTCTATATATTTATCTAAATTGCGTATAGGAGAAAGTAGTAGAAGGTTGTCGACAATTTTTAATATTCCTAGATCAACTAGATCTCTTAATGAATAAATTGAGAACTTGCCTTTATGATCATTTTGTACCACAACATTTAAGACTGCAACATATTAGTCATTCTGATATTGTTGCCAGGAATTTACAAATACCATATGCACTTTTTAGTGATCCAGAATCAGTCTTGGAGAGTAGACCTGCTATAGCTATATTTGATGGCACTTACATTTTTCTTCAGAAATGTTTAAACTATACGTTTCAAAAGAAAACATAAAGCTTACATAAGTATGATAATTTAGTCAAACATTTTATGATTATTTCTTGTGATGGACACATAATTGACGCTGTAGGTCCATTCCCAGTAACTCAGACTGATGCAGAAATGATGACCAGTTTGTTTGAAAATGAAAATGGGTCATTTCATAGACTTTTTAAACCCAATGACATTTTTGTTCTTGATCGAGAATTTCGGGATGCAATTACTACTTTAGAAAGTTATAATTAAAGGGTTTATAAACCAGAATCACTAAATGAAGGTAAAACTCAACTGTCTTCTTCACAAACCAACAAAAGTAGACGGGTAACTCTTTGTAGATGGGTTGTGGAGGTCGTCAATGGGAGATTTAAACGGGATTTTAAATTGTTTAGGCAACGGTATTTTAATCAAGCTGTCAAGATAGCAGCAGCTATTCTAAATAAATATCATCCTGTTCTTGTAGATAGCCCACTGTGTGGGCAAATTATTCAAAGAGCATTGCGATTTATGGACGAAAGGTATTATTTAGGTGATTTTGTAAATGATTACAACTTAAATAGGTGTAGGGTCATGTTTACTAGAATCTATGGTAACCTACCGCAATTGGGGAATTTCCCTAGATTAACTCATGAACAATTGTTATTGATTGCTTTAGGGCCTTATCAAATAAAGCAATCGCGATCGTATTATGGTGAATATATTAGAGGGAATGGCGCCTATGAAATAGAAGTGTGTCCAGAACGTGATCTTTTTTTTTTTTTTTTTTTTTTATTGCATTGAATGGCGAGACGAGCATGCCGTTCGCCTGATGGTAAGCGATGCGACCGCTCATGAACAGTAGCAAAACCAAACAACACCTTGAATTACAAAGCAATGCTTGGCATCCCACTGCGCTCGCCATCCTGAGACACAAGATGTTAAGTCTCAATATGTCCAGTAGTTACTCTGGCTACAATGTCCTTCAATCCGAAACACAACAGTGCATTGAAACTGCTGTTTGACGGGAGAAATAGATATTGCGGTGGTACCCACCCAGGCAGCCTCTCACATATAAGAGACCTACCACCAGTAAAAGTTTCTGAAGAACTGGTCTCACATATTGGGGGAAACAATCCTTATTTATTAAGAGGACGAATTAAATCGAGGCATATAAGTCAAAGGATACATTATACATAATATATTTTGTTCGATGTTGAACCTTCTAGCAACTGTCCATTAGATGCCATCTTAGGATATTATTGCAGCTGCTTGGTTGACAACAGAACAGTAGAATGTTGTTGTCATGTAATGACCACGATCCGGTATTTAAGCTGAGCTCTGTATCGGAACAATGTTTGTCCGCCAGCTTAATTTTTAGGCGATATTTTTGTACGTATTGTTGAATATTAATATAATATAGTCGCTCTAATGTAACATAGTTCTGACACCAGTAATATTAGGCTGGTTGATCTTGTTGCGAGGTTCGGGATGGCTATAGGGGAGGTTGGAGGCCACTATGAGGAACTTATCCTAAATTATTGGGAACTCAAAGAAAGAGGTTCTATGCTCACTGGTGTATGCGAGTTATAAACAATATATTACACATTCTGTCTGAGAGAGCGCCCTTAGAGCGTTCACTGCAAGTATTAGTTACTGTATACAGATTCATTGATTCATTGGGTGTATTCAGTTTCAGTTAAGTGTCAGTAATATAAAGATAGGTTCGGGGTGGGTATAAGGGTGGTTGGAGGCCACGATGAGGAACTTATCCTAAATGATTGGGAACTCAAAGAAAGAGGTTCTATGCTCACTGGTGTATGCGAGTTATAAACAATATATTACACATTCTGTTTGAGAGAGCGCCCTTAGAGCGTTCACTGCAAGTATTAGTTACTGTATACAGATTCATTGATTCATTGGTTGTATTCAGTTTCGGTTAAGTGTCAGTAATATTAGGTTGATAAAGCGAGGTTCGGGGTGGCTAATAAAGCGGAGGTTGGAGGCCACGATGAGGAACTTATCCTGAACGATTAGGAATTCAAAGAGAGAAATTCTATGCTCACAGGTGCACGCGAGTTATAAGATAACGAGCTGCGCCACGAAGGCTGTCAATGTATTTTTTAATAATAAATATTTGTTTTGATAAAAATGATTTTTATTTATTTCATCCTTTGGTGTATATTATCTCCCAAAGCACCCACTCACCCTTGTATTGATTGAGACTTAAATAATTATGCTATGTGTGGGAGGATTGCAAGTAATCTTGGCTGCCAGTAGCTCATTTCACGCCGCGCCTAGTGTATAAAAGAGGACGCGGGTTCGATTCCCGCACTAAATGTGACAGACTAATGTGAATCACTTGTATTTGTTTCGGGTCTGGGTGTTTGTGAAACCGTAAAATCTCTCGTAGTTCCTGATACCCATGATACAAGGATCGGTACTAGTGTGGGGTCAGAATTATTTATGTGACTGTTTATGTGACTGTTGGGTGTATAGGGTGCGTGTGTTCATGAATAATCTGTTTGCAACTCACGAGTATAAAGAATTAGTATACGTAAGACTGCAGGGCACAGCCCTCCTCAACAATCGACAGTATATATTGTAAACTTAATCTAAATCTATTGACGCATTCATAAAAATAAAGTACGACGATGAAGATATTTTTTTTTTCATGAAAAAAAAAAATGTGTCTGCAAGGGCCCTGGATTCGTTAAGAAGACAGGTTTATATATTTCAATGATTTTATGTGTTTTAGTGTATTATATAACTAGCGGCCCGGCCCAGCTTTGCCCGGGTACAAAAATATTTCTGTACAATAATATGTACGTATTATACATATAAACCTTCTTCTTGAATCACTCTATCTATTAAAAAAAACCGCATCAAAATCCGTTGCGTAGTTTTAAAGATTTAAGGCGACTTTGTTTTATACTATGTAGTGATTTCATAATTTTATGTATCTTTTTAATTATTAATTGGGAGACAAAATCTATTTGTAAACGTATTTTATCAAGTTCAATAAATTGACAGATAACCTACAAACCTAACCTAAAAATAACATCTATTATTGTAAATATCTAAAACCCCTAAAGTTCCTAGGCTTTGAAACTTTTAGTGTAATAATCTTGGAGCAAACATTATCCCAACAATGCAAAACTCATTGATGTACAGGACTAGGCACAGCGCCATACTGAAACTGTCCATGTCCTTTGACATAGATGTCACTGACAATACTAACAACCTACTAAAAAGCATAATTCTCCAAATCATTCGACGCGCGCAGATAAAATCCAAATGTCACCTTATTTTTTGGACACAGTAGTATATATGTGTTGGGTCTGTCTTTAAATGGTTATATTCTTTTTTTAAGAGGCCAAGACGCAAATATATTCAATACATTATCTTGTAAAATAATAAAGCAAAATTGTGGATAATATTCTTGAAGTTGTGTGAAGATCATTGCACAGTGGCTAGAATGGTTAATATATAGGAAGCAAAGAATCATGTTCGATTGCCAGACAGCAGTGTACATGCAACTTCGTGGCCTGATTTAAAGGAAATTGTAGCCAAAGTAACTATTGAACTCAATATCTTATGTCTCAGGATTGCGAGAGCAGTGCAATGTAAAGCATTATAATTCATGGTTGATGGTGTTGTATGGTTTTGTTATTGTCCATAAGCGGTCGTATCGCTTGCCATCAGGTGAATGGCTCGTCTCGCCATTCATTGATATAAAAATTGCATGCGCTTGAAGAAGCATTATAAATACGTAGGAGAATATTGATGATGATTACTAAATGTGGTATGAATATCTCGATAATGTTTCGATAGTCAATCATTTTTCTTTATTAAAAAAATATTTTATATTAAACAGTTTATTTTTATACATACACAATATGACGAAATTAATTGAAACCACAAAAAGAGTATTGTGTCCTCAATTCGTAAAGCAACAACATTTATAATACAATTATATTTAGCATTTAGTCCCTGTATATATTTTACCAAATATATTTTTATATCATCGATTACTTTCATTTACGTCTAATAACTGAATTATTTTGTCCAAAATATTTGGAAAGGTCAGCTGATCTTATATTAAGGTAGGCGCAGCGTTTTAATGTTACTACCGGGTCCAAAGCGGACCTACCTGAAAAGACCTGGCGAAACAAACTCAGTGGGCTTACATTTATTACCACTGGAACTATGCGGTATATAAGAACTGAACTATCAATTAAGGACCAAATTCTGAGGTATTTTGTACGTCTTACTTACATAAGAACTGAGCTAATTACCAACCATGTTAATATTGAGTAATAAAAAGAAAATATATAGTTTCGAGCTCATGCGTGCCTCATTCATCAAAAAGTCCAAACGTGAAATTGCGCCTCGTAAACGTCAATAAATTAACAATAATGGAATAACATCAATACACTCCAATCTGTTAGCGTATTACCGAATGGGGCAACACCCCGAGGCTGTTGTTTCACGGAACTGAAATATTGATGCATGTTATAAATGGGCGACAATGATTTCGTATATTTTTGGTTTTAATTTTTTCGCTGAATTCCATTTATGTTATTATTAATAATTTCGTAGAACAATTGATTTGTTTCAATGAACTATGGAAGTTGATTGTCGGTTATGCTGGTTAATAGTATTACAAATTGTGTTTCCATTATTATTGTTATTTTAATTATATTTTTTGAAAAGGTGCGACCGTTGAGCCAGTGACATGTCTGAAAGTAAGTGACCAGCGGTCGGGATGAGCTCATACAAAACTTGGGAATTTTTACAAAGTCTCCATTTGGTAAGACATTCGAATGCGAATTATAGTGGAGTACATAGTCGAGGAAAACCCGTCAAAATAATTCATGCTAGTGGGTTTCAAGTTATGCTTGTGTTTCATGCAGGTCGGTAGAATTGTATTGACCAAAAAGACGAAGGATGATTATTACTCGCAAAGTGAGTACTTCCGACAGCACTGTACATTTTGCGTATACTGTTAAATTTTGTGATGTTAGTAAAAAAATGTTTACAGACTTACAAAATAGATGTTGGAAAATAATGGATATAGGTTGTAATGACAATCGGACAACTGTATTTTATTGAAAATATTTTTTCCTTAACAAAGCAATAATGCAGTAACTTAGTCTTATTCTTGAATCAAGTCACAGCTAAATACATCTAGCATTGCATCGTCAACGTTTCCTTAATCACATATCATCCAATTGACATCTGCGTGTTCGCGCAACGTTTGCATGTGGTTGCCAAGACCGCAAACTTCAAATCCACGTCATATCCGTCAATAATGTGAAAAGCGGTTAATATTTAAGCCTAGTCTAGACGGAGCTGTCGGTGTCGTGGAGTAAACCACTAATCCGATATAGAGAGCTAAGTAACCTGACTGGGCAGGTGCGGGAGCCATTTTATTAGATTGTCCGACCACCTCCGGAGGCGCGCCGATAAATTGTTGGTGGATTTCACAGCTATACCCTGTTTAATACTTTAGGATTTCACGCCTAATGGTGGTAATATATTTTTAAAATAACAATGCCTAACACAGTGTACTTTTCATACTGGCACGAGTATGAAGAAAAAGAAAAGGTCCTTTGTTAGTATTCTGCTTTTGACATGTTTTAATAATCGAGTCTGCTGCTTAGATTGAAGTTTAATTGTGTTATCTCATTGTTGGTTTATAGATTTCATTTTCAGACGGTACTATTTTATATTATGCCGTCGTGGCGCAGTTGGTTCAGCGCCGGCAGTGAAACGAGAGGCTTCAGGTTCGATTCTCGCACCGAAACGAGTGTTTGTGTTATCCACAGGTATTTGTTGCGGATTATTCGAGTGCTTCTGTGACTGAAAAGTCCCTCATAGTTAGATTCGATCTTAGTGTGGGATCAGAACTGTATGTATATAGCTGTTGGGTGTATTTATTTATTATTTGTGTATAATATATTTTTTTACTTACTTGAAGATACCCGCATAGTTAATTGCTATGTACTTACTTTGATTAATCAGCCCAAAAATTAATAAAATAAAAGGTGCGCCGACTATTGTCCAACCGTAGTCCATAGAGAAGATCCGAGCACTAGGAAATGAAAACAAGGAGATATGTAAACCATTATGTTTATTAAATATAAAATCGTCATGCCGGTGAGGAGCACAGTAATGTCGACAACTACACAGTTGTTTTAGGTATCATTAAACTCTATACAATAGAATCAACACAAAATCGAAACATTTACAATTAGATTCTTGTTAGTTACAAAATGGCACTACGTACAGACAAACTGCTCTATCTTTACGGTATAGAAGGGATAATAAAAAATTATCATCATTATCGCAGCCACAGGAAGTCCACTGCTGAACACAGGCCTCCCCTAGGATCTCCACATCGACCTGTTTCAGCGACTTCAGTCAAACAAAAAAATATAACAATATCAATGAAAATTTAATAAAGTAAATTCTTTTTTGACTTCCTGATGAATAGGTGGCGTAGCTACACTTAGGTCAATAGGACACGATAACCATTTTTCTATTAAGCGGTTCACCTTCAGCCACCTCGACTATTTTCGTTAGGTACACAAAAAAAATAAACAATATTATGTAATATGTATCTCTATAAAAATTACACCTCTGACTTTTCGGAGTTATGTGTGTATTGATAGTCAATCACCATGCACTATAACGATGAAGGAAAACATCGTGAGAAAACCTGTATACCTTAGCAATTTGAATGAATTTATATGGTGTGTAAAGTCAGCCAACCCGTACTAGGTCAGCGTGGTGGACTATATGGCCTAACGATTCTTAACTCTCGATTGTAGAGGAGGCCCGTGCCTTGCAGTATGACGTATATGGACTGATACAGTACAGGTATGTACCTCAGTTATAAAATTATCATTACTATTAATCATCTGATGTACAACATTAATTCTCCTATTACGAGTTCGAAAATAATCCTTAGTTTCTTTTTTTAATTCCAGCCAGCTATATCTACATCCTATTGTATTATATCCGTATTTATTATACATCCAGTGTTTTTTTAAATTTTAACTTGTACTGTCTCACTGCTGGGCAAAGGCCTCCCTTTCCTTCTTCCACCCGTCTGTATCCAAGGCTTTCCGCCAGATTTATATGTTTTTTTTCCTAGTAAAGAAAATCAATGAATATATATTTCGAAGGTTTTCTAGTCCTTTTCTATACTAAAGATTTCTTCAGAATATGTTTGCTTCAACTGTCCAGACTACAGAAAAAATAACCATTAGGTTAATTTAAATGTTGTTTCTCTTTTGTAAGTACTGAAGCTTTCTAGTCTGGGAACAACAAAATATTTAAATGACTATACCGTAAGCGAGAGCAGTCAGTCTACAGTTTTATCAAATATGTACAATTCCATTATATATTCGTACGTAAATTACCGGTAAAAGCTTTGGTACGCTTTTTATACAGTTTGGTTGCCTTTACAACTATTAGTATTTACATGTACACAACCAATTTTAAGTAGATTGTCTAAAAGCATTACTTACCATTACTAATAATTTCGGTATTTACAATGCCAATCTGCCAACTTTTGTTTTAAAATCCAGTCTTTATTTCTTCAATTGAGCCGGAAAATTATTCTAAATAAAAAATCAACTTCAAAAATATTATGTTATTATATTTGCTACAGAAAAAATATGTAATGTTGAAGGAATGGCCGACGAATAAAAAATAAAATTATTTTGTGACTTTTTCAGTAACATGTTGAAACGATGGCTGGATACCTATAATAACTTAAATATATGAAAACAATTTACAGAATACCGTTGTTGAAAGAGAACAAGTTATGATTTCAATATCTACAAAAGACCACTTTGAGCAAAAATATTGTTCTAACCATGTTGATATTAAGTGAAAAATATGTTCCATGTGTTTATTATTTACAGTACTGTATTTCACACCAACAAATTGTACAATTCGTTTTAACTATTATGTTCCATTACTCTAAATACATTTTTATTTACATTATAAATATTGTCGTTTTAAAACTATATTTCCTATAATTTGGCAAAATAACTTTTACTTACAATTAGCAACGGTAGCTCATGTACAGTGGACCACAAGAAAACATGTACAAAAGTTGACTAGACGAATTCCTACATTAATAGTTAACCTGTACTTCGTTGGCAAATTAAAAAACATTCAAATCCTGAGAAGCGAAATTATTATACGTTCACACGCAGCTCTCTGGCCCGGGCAAGTTTTCGGCTAAGACGTGTTCTCTTCTCCGCACATTGCCTTTCCCCTTATTCCTATGTAATGTTGAAGTGGCGAGACTCCCAGAACTTAGCGTGGGACCGCTGAGTGTTAAAGTTTGACTTCCGAACGGAGAGCCCAAGTTCCCGTTGGGGCACACGAAATTAGGACTGCCCAAAGTGGGACTATTAGTTACTACGTAATTAGGCCTAAAGTTATTACTAGCTACTCCTGGATCTGGCAGGTTCTGATTTAGAATGTCCTCTTGTCTATTGCTGGGGACCACGCCGCTTCCTGGTGTTAGCTGTTGAATAACAAATATTATTGTCGTCATAATTTAGGCTATTTTTAACAGGATTTAAAGAAGGTATTTATTACCTTACCATCAGAAGCAGTGTAAAAAAATTAAAACTATTGAACATAAATCTCCCTTGAAATTTGTAAGTTGCGTTTTTAGAAAGGATTATCATCGGCCTCCCGTGACTTCTTTACTATGATCGTCTATATACCTTGAAGTGAAAATGACAAAAAATAACGAGCGTCATATATTAGCCTCCGATTTGGATTTTTGCTATATTATTTGAGCACGTTGTCTACATTGTGTATATCAATTCGTTCATAGATAATATTTATTTTAATACAATTTATGTTTCCTTTAAATAATCCTCCAATTTTCAATGTAAATGTGATCGATTTATGATTCAATAATAAAGTAAATATTTCGGTTTTATCAGTTAGGTTTGTTTGAGCGTTTGGTTAGTAAGCTTGCTTAAGTTGATTCCTATCTAGTTTTTGGAGTGTATGTACCTGTTGTGGTCGCCCAGTAGTATCCAAAAGAGCTAGATCTTCTGCCGAAAATACTGCTCCGGATTTAGTCCAGTCTCCTAATGGATAAAAAATTATGTCATACATTATCGTGGTTTGTAAAAGGTTTTTTTTAATCATTTGTTGAACTATGTATAATCGGATAATATAGCTTGCGCCAAATTATAGATAAAATTATTTTAAATGAAAAGCAATATTAATTTATAAATGAATCATTTTCGTAACAAAATTAAAGATTTCTTACCTCTTACTTCCTTTATGCTGGGCCATTCATCAGTTTCGTCTATGTTAGATATACCAACTTGATTGTCCCCATCTGCACCAAAAGGAATTCTAACTTATAACCTGACAAGATTTTATATCATTTAAAGAATATATGATATAAAATCATATTATTATATTCCATATACTTTTCGCTATCCATAATGTAACTATCAAAATATTTACTTTTTAGTTTACAACCTAATTAAGCATATCCTTGCTAGTCGACATAATTCATTTTTTGTTTACAGTTAGGTAAGAAGTTATGTAGTTTGCAAATAGAAACTGCGAGAATGCTCGAAATCTATACTTCTTTATACATATTAAGCTCCATCTCAAATTAATTAGTTTACCATCATGTTTTTACCTGGAGCATTCAAAATATCAGGTTGCGGATCTGGTGTCTTAAGATCAGGCGAGGGCTTAATCGTATAGGCTACGACATATCTTCTTCCACCATCACTGAGTTCTAGCATATCTCCTGGAGGATGCTTGTGTGGAGGCTGTGATCTTCGGCGTTTTGCACAGAGCGCTGCGATAGCTATAATCCCACCAGCAGCCAGCGTCGCACCAAGCGCGGCAGCCACTACCACTCCCACGGTCATGCCTCCTATAGTACTTTTGCCATCTGTTAAAACGTATATTTTTAGTAAATTATTCATTTAATTATTGTGATGATCTATTTTACTTAAAATGTTGGAATAAGAAAGTCACGTTGCTCAATGGTAAATACGATTGCAAAAATAGTATTGTCACTGAATGTAAGAGATAGTGTGTAAAAAGAAATGCCATGGTTCAATAGGTGTCCTTCTCCGGTGTGAAAGCAGCACTCGGAATAACTACGGAAGTTTCGACGCTTGGTATACAAAATGGCAGCTATAGATTAGTATTACACAGCAGTATGGCTTTAGTGCCTACAAGGTTAAAAGTATTTTGTTGTATTGTAGTTTTAAAATGGCAATGTCAATGTCAGTGGAATATAATTACAGAATTACTAATCCGATGGTTCACTTTCACAATAAACATACATTTCTTACCTCCTCGCAACAACCAAATTATTAATAGCTCAAAAACGAAGAATTTCCTCAGCAATTTGATTAAACACAATGCTAACAGATTAAGTCGTACGAAATGAGTAATTAATTCAATTTACCAAATTACTGAAATTGCCGCCATTATTAAATACTTGAGGAAGTAAGAAGTAAAATGTTGTTGACCGTTTAATATTATATTGTTTTCCAACAAAGAAATGTCGTAATCGAACAATGAGGATAAGAGACTTGGCCTAAAAATAATGAGCTGAGGGTGAATAAAATTCAAAAGCCTATTCACATTATATATTAATTAATTCTTGTCATTCACAAGACGGTATGAATCAGAAAATAATAATTATCGCAATTCAAGAAGTTTAACAGTGAAGAAATTAGAAACAATTTTGAACTTTTGAAATTGTGGACTTAAATCATTCAACACACCTTGAACTCGGCAACAGTTGTCTTCCAACGAGTTATTTTGATACTATGTAAACTCGTGTTCCAAGCGGATCAATGGAAATTGGTTATAAGTTTTAATATATTGGGTTTCAAGGGCTTTATTGCTTCAGTTTGATGCGAAATTGTATTTGATAAAACAAAAACGTTTTAATATTATTTTTTATAATTAATAACGCTTATTGCAGGTACTTTGAAAATCTGGCATGTCCTATTGTTGAGGGAATGGAAAATGGATTCACAGAAACTCTTCTATGACCAAATAGAACAGGAAGGTAGATGAAGATAGATTGTCAAGCTGTCGGCTCTCTATATCCACTGTTTGTTAAATTCCTTGATAATACAAGTAAGAGTACACGAACATTTTTTTTACTGTAAATACCTGTTCTTCTGGCAGCGTCGTTAAACGCGATGTTTTCTAGAAGCGTCTTCTCAGATTCTCCCTTGAGGTTTTTCGCATAAATCAGTAAATTAAAGGTTGCACCTTCTCCTTCACCAGATGACAGTTGTGTTAAATCCAGCTTGAATATAGCTTGTCCATCTGTCGCAACACAAATATTTATGAATGCTTTAAATATTTTTAAGTATCGTTCTATGTTTTGTGCGGGCACTCTTATTTATCGAGATATTTTGTATCAAGAATATTACGGTTTTTAATAGTACTCACGTGGTAGGGGTTTCGAAGAATAAAGTACGGTTTAGTTGGGTCTCAAGTTTCAAAAAGAAGTTCTATACGAGTTTGAACCGTAATATAATCTAGGTGTAAGTTGAACAAGTACTTGTTTAAAGTAAGGAATCTGATACAGTATTTACTAATTTGTTATTGGGGTTTTTAAAGTTTATGTAAAAGAAAGAATATATTTGTTTTCTGCAAATATTTGTCTTGTTTTTCCTTTCCTGCCCATCGAAGTGTTGACGTAATATGATATGTGGGCGCGTTGTGACTTATGCTTCTATGTATAGCCCTGAGGTATAGCCTTGCCTCAAGAAAGAAATTGATCAAATCATGATTTCGTATACGAAAATCTGATTCAAATTACTTTCCTTACACCTGTATAAAATATGGAGGGTAATTCAGTTCAAAAATTATGTACAATGTCCTACATTACCAATACAACTTATTTAAGAAATATACAATATGTCAAAAATAACGCCTATTCTCCAACCAACTTAATGTCAAGTTGAAACCAAATTGAATTGGAACGATTCCAACTTAAATCGCGGTTGATGATTATAGAAAAGTATTTTATTTTACCGCTCTCATTAACGCTGCCATTGAATCTTGTCTTGCCGGTAATGGGGTCGAGGGCTTCCAAGACGAAGGATTGGGGCAGCCCGCCATCATACCCGGCGACGCAGCGGACGCGAAGCCAGTAGCTCACTCCGTCAGTTGTATTGTTCCCTGCTTGGAGCGAGCAGTTTCTTGGTGCAGATGGTCTTGCTGAAAAAAAAATAATAATATAGGCGGTGCGAAATAAATGGTGCAAAGCTGGAGAGCAATAACCATTGAGTGATATGAAATATCAGTACAGATATGAAATAAACTATGCATTGGGAGTAAAAAGTAATAACGCATTGTTCAGTATTGGTTAGATTTTTAAATTCATAAATACGGTTGAGTGAGAATATTTAATTATTTTAATAAATATTCCATTTGAATATATTCTGCATCCATTAGTTCTTTTTTTATATTAGAGCAAATTTTCATAAATTCAGTTTAGTTTTATTATTATTGAATGAAAATCTTTGATATTATTGATAGAAAAGTAAATGCTTGTTTTTTATTTTACAAAACTATATCTCAAACAACATGATAAATATATATTTTAAAATTGTATTTTGTTTTGAATTTTACCACAACCCTATTAAATTTAGGCGTTACTTTAGTATCTCTATCGGGTAAATCTCACGACAAGCTTTTGTTACTTATTAATTTATGTAATAACGTTATGTTGTTGATAGTATAAGTTTTAAACGAAAAGTTTATTTTATTATTTAAAGTGCATTAAAATAAAAACTAGTTTATTTAAAAGAATATATATATTTGATATTATAATAAATAAATAAATAAATAACACCCAGCAGTCACATACATAGTCCTGATCCCACATTAAGATCGAGTCTTGTGTCGTGGGTATCAGGAACTACGAGAGACTTTTCGGTCTCACAAACACCCAGACCCGGAAGAAATATTTGTGGGCCGCACAAACATTTGTCTCGGTGCGGGGATCGAACCCGCGGCCTCTCGTTTCACACGCAGCGTCTAACCAACTGCGCCACGGAGGCTGTCAAAATGTATATTTTATTACTCTCTTAATTATGGGTCTGGGTTACTCTGACAACTAAGGCTGTATGGTGAATCCTTGTGCTGAGAGTAAAAAAAGTAACGATTGGCGGGAAACGCAGAGCGCTCGTCGCAACATGTCACAAGCGAACAGCGCGACGTTCACTATTCAGCGGTGTCAAATAGTCAAAGGAAAAAGAGCAAAGGCGGACAGCGGTGTTTTTCCTTTATGATCGAGCAG
This sequence comes from Hyles euphorbiae, assembly GCA_023078785.2. Classification (NCBI taxonomy): domain Eukaryota; kingdom Metazoa; phylum Arthropoda; class Insecta; order Lepidoptera; family Sphingidae; genus Hyles; species Hyles euphorbiae. The sequence goes on from CM041053.1 coordinate 7,081,437, forward strand.
CAGTGGTGGAGTATGGGTAAGTCTTAAATGGTTAGTTATTTTATTTCCATACGTATGAAGGATTCTGGGTGATGGACAGGATCTCGTTAAATACGTAAGTTAATAAAATGTGCAGTTTTGTAAGAACTTTGATCAAAACGAATTTAAATTAATTCTGTATCCCTTAAAATTGTACCTGATTAAATATAAAAATGGAACCAGTTTTCATAGAATACTATTCGAAAGTTTATTATCAACAAGGCTTGATGATCAACGGGTCTCATACATAACATTATACTTTACTATTAATTCCATCCTTTATTAATCACATTTTCGTAATTAAAACTGCATGAAAGACTGACGTATTGTGCTTTGAACATCACAGTTTCTTGAGATATTTATCGAGTTCTATTCTATAAGCTTCTATAGGTAGCTCGGGTTTGGCAACTTATTTGCCCCGTCGCGTCGGCCATTGCATTGGTTAAAAGTTTGAATTTGGCGGGTCTATACCTGATATTACTGAACTATGGTGCTTCTTGTTTATTACGTTCTTGTTATTTCTATTTACTTTTTACTGGATATCTACGATTATGTGGAATGAGGATTTCTTAAGTGCCGGATTCCGTCTTTATTAGAAGAAGAAATCTTATTGTTTTTAACCGACTTCAAAAAAAGGAGGAGGTTCTCAATTCGACTGTATGTTGCTTTTTTTTTTTATGTTTGTTACCTCGTTTCTCTGTACTGTGTGAACCGATTTCGATCATTCTTTCTTTGATTGAAAGTTGGTGCTTGTCGTTTGGTCCCATAAAAATATAGTGAAGATCTGATGAATATCTTCGGACCTGGAGAGGGGAACTCCTTAATATTAAGGAGAATTGCAATGGTTCTTTTTGCATTACGTTCATTAGAAAAGTTAAGTTACAGTGAGAGAGGGAAAAAGGGGGGGGGGGTGGATGATAAAATTAAAATACACGTAAATTCTAATATCTTCGGCAGCTTTTAACCGATTTTAGTGATTTCTTTTTCATTGGAAAAAACGTATTGACAGGTTGATCCCAGGAATACAACATGAAGATCTGATGATTATGTTCGGACCTGGAGAATAGAACTCTTCAAAATTTAGTAGGATTCCAATGGTTCTTTTTGCATTAGATTTATTATAAAAGTTAAGCTACAGTGGTTGAGGGAAAAAGAGGTAGGCGCGAAGGGATGGGGGGGGGGGGGGGGAAATAATAAACATGTGAATATTCCAATTTCTTTGGCAGCTTATAGCCGATTTTAGCGATTTCATCGTCATCGGAAAGAAGATATTCCTTGTGGAGGCCAAATATTCTTCATTTAAATGCCTATCAACACTAAAAAGATAAAAATAACTAAAATTTTTAATAAAAAAAAATAAAAACCGACTTCAAAACAAAAATCCACTAAAAACCAAAAAATAATAAAATAATAAATACCACTCCAAAGCAAAAAATAATAATATATATATATATTCATGGAACTCGTGCATGTTGATTAATTTGCTTAATGACTTGACTAGCCAACAAATCAATATAATATATGCGTAACATATTGAAAGCGGGTCGCCCAGTACCAAACATATAGATATTTAAATTAATATAAGGCATACGTCCTATAGGACGTTTTTAGTGGATTTTTGTTTTGAAGTCGGTTTTTTTTTTTTATTATTGAGTAACACAAGTAATTGCAGTACTGGGTAAGAATAAACAATATAACATATAGTAAATAAAATAAATAGCACCCAACAGTCCCTGACCCCACACTATGATGGAGTCTTGTGTCGTGTGGAACTACAACAGACTTTTCGGTCTCACAAACATCCAGACCCGAAAGAAATATTTGTGGGACGCACAAACATTTCTCTCGGTGCAGGGATCGAACCCGCGGCCTCTCGTTTCACAGGTGGCGTCTAACTGCGCCACGGAGGCTGTCAAAATATTACTCACTCAATAGTTGAATACAAAGGTCGCGAGGAAATCGGAGAGTTCTAATCAATAATTTTAAAGCGATATGAAGAGTGACAGCGCGTATAAGAGATCACGCCCGAATACTGAAACGCCATTTAAATAATAAGTTGCTCTCAACAGCGCACGGCGCACTTAGCCAGTACATTTAATCGGGATTAACATAGTTAAGCGCAACTTATATTTAAGTTGCGTTCCAGTATTCGGCCGTGAGTCACTCTAAATTTTAGAGGCATCCTTGTCTTTAAGTGGAAATTAGACAATATAATACTCTAGAATTTATGTCTTAAATATATGAAAACCATGTGGTGAAAAACTAAAGTAAATTTTGTTCTACTTTTACGAGTCAACATCGTTTGTCTTTGTAATTGTTGGCACTGAGTAAAACAATTTAAAAATTCATGTGATCTATGTCAACGCTCTAAGTGATTGCGTTCAGTTGAAAAACCTCTAGGATAAAATGAATATGGATGAATTTCAGAAAGAAAGAACACAGTTAAATTAGCATATTAGGCTGTGTGCTATGGTAGAGGTTCTGAGTTCGATTCTCAGATTAGGAATTATATTTTGCATGAGTATTTTAATAATAAATGTGAAGTTATGGTAGGGGCATGTAAAAGAAACAGAAATTACAATTTTTGTTTACTGTTATGAATAAATAAATGATGAATAAAGCTTAATACCTTTAATTTAATTCATATACAAATTATAATTAATTAATCCAACTCTTTATATCAAATCGATCTTGTACAAACCTACGCTTGCATACTCAATAAATACTAAGAACACACCATTTAAACTCTATTCATATGCACTCCAAAACAACGCGATATTTCTGCATTTACGTCACGTGACTCGAATTACCGTGTGCATTAACTTAATCATTCGCGAAATACATTACTATTCAAATTACACCCCATCCGCGGTGATGCAGAGCAAATCTATGGCAAATATCTTAAGTAATACGTATTCCATTGTACGTGCTGTGAAACTAAAATGTGGCAAAAGCGTTCGCTAATTTCGCGCTGACTTATGGCAGCGTGACAATTTAATGTGACGTTATAACCAAGTGTTATTAAACTGTTATGCAAGTAGCACATCTGCATTCATATTTTTGTGAAGGTGTACTGTATCTGGAGTAGTGGTTTTGTTAGGATGCTGTAGTCTGATTTGTTTTAACATTTATTTTTGTTTTGTTAAAAGTAATGAATTAGTCTGGATTCGATACAGAATAGTTACTTTCAACAACGATTTTTGTATCATGATTGTATCATCTGGACTTGTGTTGTAGATTACTAACAAGCCTAGGGTATTTTGCAATGAAAAAATAGTTACTTATACTATTACCTATATTCAGTTTTGATAACTGGTAAGTCTTAAAAAGCCCTATTCTATTCCAAAGACTTATGATTTAAAATCAGCATCATTCCGAAATTTGGGCCACAATTTAATTGGAAATTTTCCACAAAATAATGTCGTAAAGGATGTTAATTTCATATCCAATTAAAACTCTATTGAGGTTCGAGTCGACAAACCGAAATTCGGGGATGAAGAAACAAAAACAACCAAGTAATTGAATGCCCGCAATGAAAAGTTATGAGATTCGGTGTGTAGGCACGGTTGAAATAGGCGAACAGAAATTATAAAACTAGCATTTGGCACCGCTTTTGTTGATTCAAATGGTATGCGCGTGGTTTTATTAATACTTTTACCGGGCTGCGCTTTTCAACCGCCATTTGAACTATGCACGTACATTTGATTAATTTTGTTGTACTTTGTGTTTATGAAACACAGATGCCTATTGTGTTGGAATTTCTGAGAAAAATTGACATTTTAATTATAATTTTGTTGGAAACACGCACACATTTGCTGTCCGATTTTACTTCTACGTATAGTTTCAAGTTTAATGGAAGGTTTAGTCGTATTTGCTTTGTTAAAATTGATGGGGAACTATAATTATTCTGGGTATTTTGACAACAATGGTATGTCAGCTTGTTGGTAATATTTGTAATTTTGTTGCTAATACTTGAATATATAAGCCCGTTAGTGCTAGTGGTCGTAAAATGTACCTAATATATGTGTTGTTGAAATTTAAGCTGTGCTAGTTTAATACATGAGATCAAATAAAATGAAAAAAATAACTAAAAGAATTCCAAATATTATTAAGGGTGGATTTACAAGGCGTGTTGCTTCAGCGTTGCGTTGACGCAGCGCTGCCACTGCGACGTTTTACTTACAAATAACAATAGTTTACACACAGTGAACTGCGTCAGAGTAACGCAAATACGGACTGCAGCCCTCGAGGGAGGGAGGAGTGTACCTATTGCGTAGTTGTTTTGTAAATTTCATTTTACAACATATTCACGCTGTAACTGCGTGGCGGCTACGTCCTTGAAATTTTACAATTGCGTTGTAACAACGCTGCGATGACGCAGTGCCTGTGTTACCGACTGTGCGTCAAACTTAGTGTGTTGCGTCAACGTAACGTGCCTTGTGAACCCAGCCTAATGAAAGAAGTGCATCAATGAAACCAACAGAACAGATCATAGCTATTACATCGCTCTTACCGAACTGTGTCGTCAGCGTCATTTACATACATACATAAACTCACGCCTTTTTCCCAGAAGGGGTAGGCAGAGGTACCAGGACACCCACATTTCGCCTTGTATGTTCCGTCCCACGATGTGATAGGTATTATTATATTAGTTATGTTATTTTGTTTATATCATCACTAAAAATTTAATCGTTATCTATTTTTCTGTGTGTTCCTATCCTACGCGAATCATTCCTTGTACCGACAGAAAGCGAGAAGTGCTTTTACGTGGGCCGATTGTTGTAACACTAATGGCTGTTGAATTCAATTATGTTTTTATAGGTTTATTAATAGAATTTCTGAGGGTTTAAGAGCTTTTATAAGTCGACACAAGAATATTTTAGGGTGTTGGTTTCCATGGACCTAAAAATAGAAACATTGTTTTTCCAATGAACTTAATATTTTAGTAAACTTAACAGTTGAGGTTTTTACTTACATCGATGTAAGAGCGTGAATTGAAAATTGAAATTTGTAAACATAGACAGCCTCCGTGGCGCAGTTGGTTAGACGCCGCCTGTGAAACGAGAGGCCGCGGGTTCGATCCCCGCACCGAGAGAAATGTTTGTGCGGCCCACAAATATTTCTTCCGGGTCTGGGTGTTTGTGAGACCGAAAAGTCTCTCGTAGTTCCTGATACCCACGACACAAGACTCGATCTTAGTGTGGGGTCAGGACTATGTATGTGACTGTTGGGTGTTATTATTATTATTATTATCAATTATAACGTTGTCTATCACAAGTGGTCACAATTATTTATCAATCCATTCGTGAACATACCTCGCATCTGATCGTTGATTTCACCATGCGGTTTCGGGTATCAAAAACCATTCTAACCTTATTTTAACCCAAATTTATATAATTATGAATCGACCATCAGATATGAATATCAGTCAAATCAAATGAGTAATCCTTATTTGTATGGCTAGCGTTTATATATCTTTGTATTTCTGTATCCAATATTCCTTTCCTCTTACCTTTCTTTTCCTGCTCCCCTCCCATCCTGGATATATCCAAGATCACAGATTCCGGCAGCGATTACTTACCATCAGGTGACTTGCTTGCTCGTTCGTCGTACCTTTGCTATGTTTACTTACCGGCTGGTACAATTTGGAAGACGCATGGGTCAAGTTGCTTGCCCACAGTGTTGGTGCCCCGGCAGCTGAGAGTGCCGTAGTCCCTCTCACTCTGCGGCTTGTAGCTCAGCTCGCTGGTACTGCCGTTCGCTGTTCCTGGACCAACATTGACTATAATACTTATTATATTTGATAACCTGCTTGGCATTGTTATAAGCAAACAGCAGGGATAAGAACGAGCGATGGTTCAATAACCTCAGATATATATTGGGTATTGATATGTACAAGTAAGAAGGTACAAGTCCTGCGGAATTTTCTTAGAGGATCGCGATGCGTAATCAAAATGCGTAATAATGCGTATTCCTGTCACAAAAAATAGGTCTGAAAAAATTAACTGCTTTATGTAAGCTCGGCAATTACTCAACACTGTTTGTATTAAATGTTATGTATATTTACCAAATTTCAGCGGTGACACGTCAAGGCTCTCGCCGCTGTTGTTGAACTGCCAGAAGAACGTGACGTCAGGTGGGTTGGCGGTGACGGAGCAACGTACTCGAAGAACTTCTTCTAGTTGCGCTCCCAGGACTTGTGGTGAAGCGTGGGCGCATACTGGTGCATCTGTCAACATAAATTTGTTGATAATACTTCATAAAGGTATAGTTGTTATATTTTTTATTTTGGCTTCGCTATTATTCCGCTTGTTAGTGATTACAGTACTGTACCACAAGGGCGTCGTCTGCTGGTAGACCAGAATCGCTTGCCATACGACACAATTATAGTGATTATACACAGGGGGTTTATACATAGGGGTGCGACTTCGTACATGAAAAATATTGAAAACAATTATTTTGATTCTAGCGCCACGCTCTGGTGCGAACGAGAAATTATCGTGTAAGTAGTTTAAATGGAATTGTTAAATAGCGGTATTGGGCCACTAAACCAAGAAATATGTTTAGTATATTGGTATTACAAACTTTTGTAAAAACTAATTTGAACTTGATACTGGTTAAAATTACAGGAGGTTATGAATGTAAGCACAAAAAAAACCTAAATATTAGATAATAACAAAACAATATCCACAACAAAGTCACCACACGATATAAAAATCTTGTTTTATTGGTCGGCATTGGACGTTTTCATTACCAGCGTAATTTACTCGAACTACACCTAATTTATTATTCTATACAACATGAATTTTCTTATTAACGTAATAGGTTACTAAACATACAGGACTCTTTTTCAGTAAGCGAAAAAATTCGAATATGATGATACTCGTAATTTACAGGTCAAGGAATAAAATGTGGGAAAGCCTGCATACCGCATGGTATTTGATCAATCTTTTCAACATTTATTAAGGTGTTTGAAGACCGCAAACCTGCATGAGCCGGCAGTGTGAACAATAACCTCGCCCTTTTCAATACTGTTTTAGATTGTTAAGAGTCCAGTACTGAGTTATATATGTGGGAATAGTTCCGTTTCGGGTCAAATCAAACGATTATCGTTTCAATAATCTTCAATATAATTCATGTTAAATAAAACTCGTCTTCACTTCATACGTCTTCCGTCTTTTGCGTCTTCCATACTGTTCTCCTCTATATTTCGTCCTTGCATACTTCAACATCTTAATCATTCATCCTCTTACTTTTTCCATCTTAAATACTTTCATTAGTCATCTCTTTCACACAAATCACGTTCCATATCCGTCATTCATGTAACATTTCATTGTACTCATCTTTCTTCAAAAATTCAAATCCTACATGTATATTATAGTATAGTAGTATGAAATATATTCGACGGCCTCTGTGGCGCAGTTGGTTCGACCCCGGCCGTAAAAAGAGAGGCCGCGGGTTCGATCTCCACACCGAGATAAATGTTAGAGTGATACATAAGCATTTGTTTCGGGTCTGGGTGTTTGTGAGACCGAAAAGTGTCTCGTAGTTCCTGATACCCACGACACAGGACTCGATCTTAATTTGGGGTCAGGACTATGTATGTGACTGTTGGGTGTATTTATTATTTATTTATTATGAGCTAATTCAATACAATACAAATTCTTAAAATGTCGCAAATTAATACAAAGAATAAGCTTGAATTCAGTTCGTTAAATCATAACAGAAGTTAGACGATATATAAATTTTATTGCCCAACTGTTCCCGAGCCGAGGCGCACTCGGCAACTGTGATTAATTTAGGTATCTACTTGCAAAACTGCGCTCCACGGCAGCCTTAGATTTTCATTAAACTCTCAAATATTTGCTCGCGTTAAGCAGCCCTTCCACGGTGGGATTACAGAGCGGGAATATGAAAATATGTATATGGATTAATGTTACGACGATCGTGTACCGCGTGCGTACAACGTTTCTTTGACTTGGCTGGGCTAGTACGAATCAATAAGGTGCGTAGGTACAAATAGCTTGGTAGGAATGGACTTGTTAACTTTCTACTAGTATCTCACATATAAATAAAATACAATAATAGGTTAGTATTCTCTGTCTCTACAGAGAATACACAATTTTTTAATAAAAACTCTACCAATGAATGAAAAAACGTGTTATGTACGAGTAATTGTGAAGTAACTATTTAAACCGCTGAAATATAATTAATTTAATCGGTGTGGTTGCAGAAATAATTATAATAATGTTGAGTTCCACTAGTGAAACGAACGGTTCACACTCGACAGCCTGTAAAAAGGCATATAAGTATATGAAGTGAGGCTCCGAGTCATCGACCCTAAAGTATATCGATAGGCGCTAACAAATAGGGAGGGGACGCGTTCATTTGTCGCGGATAGGCCGGCCGCGGCGACGTGACGTAAATCATCCTGACTCCATATGATTGATGCCCGGTCCCTGACTCCAAGTCTGCGAAATACTCCGTCTCAACGTCTTCTAATAGAATTTCGGTTGTTCGCTGCTCAGTAAATTAATCCCTACGGATAATACTAGAGTTGTTCGTTTGATCGATGCGCTCAAAGAAGTTATTCGTTAATTATGAATGTTTGGAATGTTTGACATTTGATGTTTAGTGAATTTAATTTTCAAGTTCATAGTTATTTCTAGTTATTAGTTTTGTCTTGGTCGGCTATTGGAGCTAAATATTATCTTGGCAATTTTAGGTAACGTTGGAAGGGTAAAATTGATCCTAAGTTCGTCTGTTTTCTTTGTTTTAAGTATTATCACGCTATAACATTCTGTTCTGTCTGTTTTGTATTAGGAGTTTCAATTCATCGTTTATGCTTACAATGTTTTATATTGTATGAAAAGTAGTGTTGTAAAAATAGTTTTTTGTTTTCCTTTCTTTTGTTTACAAAACTGGTTACAAACAAATGACATTCCTTAAAAACAGCGATACAGTAGAGCATACAAAATACTTGCAACCTTCTAGAAGTGAACGCGACATGCATAAATTAGAAGTTAATATTAACAAAAATAATAGATATAGGAAAAATTAAAATCTAGAACGAAAGGACGCAGTACAAATCGTGTCCGGCTTATATTATATATTTAAATGTTTTAATCTTAGCTGAGGCAGGCGAACCAAAAAAGATGTCATAATCATTACAAATACTATTATAAGAAGAGCACATTCGATAAAGGGGTGAATGTTGACCGAGATTCGTTTTGTACAGGGGAAGAGCGAAGGTTTTTCGATTTAGTAAGCTAAGTAAGTAAGTAAGTTATATTTATATGAGCTGTTGAATTTCATCATTATTGTCTTGTACAATCTAAAAATCATCTCAGTGAAAGGTACTATACTGTATCAGCCCATATACGTCCCTATGCAGGGCACAGGCCTCCACTAAAATTTAGAGTACGGTTGAAAGTGGACAGGCCATATAATCCACCACGTTGGCCTAATGCGGGTTGGCGAACTTTACATACCATAGAAATTCTTATAAATCGGTTTGGTATGCAGGTTTCCTCATGATGTTTTATTTCGCATATTATTGCGTGGTGATTGAATGAAAGGCAATTTAGGTTGTATTATTTTTCGTCTTGTAATAGTTTCATCTTTATTGCATACCCTATGGCAATAGCCCTTACCCTATTGTTCATTATTACAACACTATGAAACTTCATCTTGTCGGTAAGCTACGCAAATTATGTTTGTTGTAACACAATCTACACCTAAGTTCTTAATTGGCACGGTAGCTTGGCATGTGCTATTTGTATGATTACCTTATAATTTAGTGTTTACGTTAACAAGCAACTCTACAACAATATAAAGAATAGTAGTATATAACAACATTCTTCATATTACCCTTGTATATTTTTTAATTCTTTATATTCCTGCACTTTATGCTTTCTAGAAATAAATTATCATTTTCTACATAATAAAGTTATTTTAGTTACATTTCAACGTCTAAATATTGGAAATTGCCTACATCAAACAATTTATCGTGACCTTCATCACACGACACCCACGCGACATTGTTCTGAAATTTTCCTAAATAAAACATTTACAAAATTATTTCACTAGGTGGCGAAAAATCCTCAGTGTCTAAGTTAGCAAGTTTACTAGTTGGCTAATGTAATTATTCTCTATTCGTGCGCAGTACGTAATTTTATTACAGAGCTTTGTATCGACCTTCGTTGAAATTACCTTCATAATGCCTGCGTATTCTGGCAGACCTTCACCACCATTAAGAAGTTTTGTGTCGCAAAATTGTGGATTGCTAATGTATTGATTGGTGTGATTAATGGTCAGGCTACTGAATTTCTAATTTGATCTAATGGTTTTCTAACTAGGGTTATTTAAATTGCTTTTATGCCAGCACGGCAGAGTGACCTTGCCGATATACATACAAATATTAATTCATGCCTTTTAACCGGAAAGGGTAGGCAGTGGTGCAACCATGACACCCAGGTTTCGCCATGTATTTTCTGTCCCATGATGTTGTAGGGGTCGAGCCTATCGCCATATCGGGCAAAAGTTTCTGACTTAATGTTGATGAATAGAATTATCACTTTTGCCTGACTGGTATTCAAATGCAGGACCACAGTTTTTCTACGTACTGCGGTACAACTGCGCCCCCGATGCAGTCAGTATTAACGAGAAACCATTACGTTTATCAGAATCGACCACACTTAACTCAGGCGTACAATATAATTAATATTATGAATAATTTGTGAACTACTCTGAATTTCAACTCCTGTATGATCACTGTATTGTAAACTTATTTTGAAAAGAGCAACGCTAGAGTTTCTTGCCCGTTCTTCTCTGGCGAAAACAGTCTTGTGAACTGGGTGGTAGTGGAAAAAAAAATGACTGAATCTAAATAGTGTATGACATTTTATGGATCCAATAAATATTTTCATTTCATTTCAGAATCAGGTGGCCCAGAACAAGACGGTAACGTCAATTTAAATTATGGAAATCACAATATTATAAAATGTTGGTCAAAGTCGATTGTTTTTGAGATTTTATAAGAAAGGCTTCATCTAAAAAACTATAGGCTATATCTTTTATTGTTGTTGTGCCGTCTCAATTTGATCTATCTCTCGTTACTTATCTGGTTTATCGTCAAGTTATGGGACAACTTGTATATCATCAATCGACAATCGACATAGTTACACTGGGTTATTTGAAAACGGGAATGTACAATTAATAATAATAAAATAATAATAATCAATATTGACATGAATTATTTTTTATTATTCAGTAACTAGTATATCCCGAGCGTATGATATTTTTGATCTTTGATTCATCATTATCATCTCAGCCACAGGGAGTCCACCGCTAAACATAGGCCTCCCCAAAGGACCTGTTAGTTGATGGTCTTGGATTATATTACATTTATTGGAGCTGACTTTAACTGGAGTAAGATACACCAAAATTATCTCAGCTTATACTTCTTGAATAAACGTCCTATGTAAACAGAAAGCTTAACTGCATTAACAATCAAAAGTTTATGAATAATTTCAAATTATTTATACCAACTCAAATATTTACGATCCATTCGGTGTGAAACCCACGCATAATTCAAACATCCTTATGGCTTCCAACGCATTAGATGCTTCCACGTAGGTAGAATAAAGCCAGGAAAACACACAATCATACTACACATTCATCTTCCACCCACGGTGATACATTTACCTTGATTGTTGTTTATTGTTATACGAAATGAAATTATTTTGCGTTCAATACCGTCTCACGCCGTTCATTGTAACAAATCTTTGTTAAGATCCGGGAATGATTGATACAGCAGTCGGCAAGCGACGAAAAGCCCCTCGCGGAATGAAAATATAATTTATTAGCACTCTGTTTATAATGTTGGCAAAATATTTCACAATTTGCTAAGGCTAAAGTTATCATCGTAATTTGTTTATTGACGTGACGTTTTTTATATGGAGCTTGATGAATGAAAACGTTTTGATTAATGTTTTCATTTAATTTCGAATTATTTGCATTTCTCTCTCCCTCTCTCTTTTTCTCCTTCTTCAGCCATATGAAGTCTAAGTCAGACTGTTGAATATGTGGACCTGATGACCTGTTGGAAACTATTTGCATTTATCTTAATCTGTTATATGATGAATATTAGTAGAAAATACATTATTTTTAAACATCAGCTTTCGTGGTGCAGTTGGTTAGACACTGGCTGTTAATAGAGAGGCCGCGGGTTCGATACCCGCATCGAAACAAATATTTGTATAAGACACATGTATTTGTTTCGGGTCTGGGTGTTTGTGAAACCGAAAAGTCTAGTTTAGTCGAAGTTCCTAATAACCACGACACAAGACTCGATCTTAGTGGGGACTAAGTATGTGACTGTTAATTTTTATTTATTGTCTCTACACTATAAAAAAAAATCTGTTTTTATATTTGTAGTTAGCACAGTAGTCTCTGTCTTATTTGTATCAAACACAACTCACTTATGTTTAACGTTCCCAACATAAGCCAAAATCGAAAACAACAAATTAATTTGCGCGCTGTAATAAAACAAACATACAATATTATTTTTCGTTTGTACAATCGATGCGGTCGCATTGGTTATTGCGGGGAATAGCCTTTGCATACAGCTTTATTTTTTGAGGTACAAATATTCAACGATGTGACCAGCAAACTTAAAATGAATCGGGTGTCTCTAGGGTGGACGAGTCGATTTCGGTATAAAAAATACATGCCGTTTGGATCCAATATCCCCGTTCAATGTTTGATCGAATTTGATTCGGATGCGCCCAATGTTTTGGCACAATCCGACGGTCTGTTTCATTTTTTGCGAATATATTTACATAAATTTATTAAAGTATTCTAATTTAGATTTTTTTTTGTATTCATTAAATCTTTACGAATTCTTATTCATGTCTTGGAGCTTATATTACGTGTTTTTTAAGCTTGTAATTTATTATAATTATCCGAAATACCTCACCGTCGTACTCTCGATTGTAAAAGAGGTTTGTGCCCTGTAGTGGGAAGCATATAGGCTAATACAGATACCTTACCACAGTTCATATTTCATAATTAGTGCCATGACACCAATAATTATGAGGCGATCAAGTACTTGATATGACATCTACCCGTAGAGAAATATACATAGTTCTCAAACAAATATTTCCGTCGGTTCGACTGAACGACTTGTTCCGAAGCATATCCGAGCTAATTAGGTTGGTATTCCTTGTATTCGGCTTGTGAATCTTCCCAAGATCCGCCGCACGTTCGGTTTGCTAGCTAGACGCCCGCCGCAAACGCGAGCCTGTCGGGAATTCTATCACACATGTCGTTAATCGTAACTCACGCGTCTTCGTCAAATGTCATATCGACAGATGTAAGTAATTAAAATAAAGCAAGTGTAAATAAATTTACATAACCCAGAGTTATTCGTAACAATTTTGAAAGAGTGAGTGTACAGTCAGCGACATAAGTCGCTGAACACTTCACATTTTTTGATAACCTTTTTATGAATTAAAATTTGTACGTACTACTCTGTAGTCGTAAAGTCATCTATGCCGAGAAGTGCCATACGATTTTGAAAATAATTATTATTTTTGATGATAAGGCAATTCCAAATCTCGTGATTGTGTAGCGACTTATGTTGCTGACTGTACCTATTTACAATAAGATGCCGGTAACTAGCAAGGCCCACTCATTTAAATATTAGGCAAATTATAAATTCAAGTTTCAATTTCAGTTTCTACATGAGTAGAATAAAGGTTTTGGATGTATTTTAAAATTTTTATATCCTGATGAGTTTCAAAATCCTCAGTTTTCGGAGCGAAGGAATATGAGAGAGTATGCGTTTAATGGAATTTTCATTTGGTTGCAAGAGGGTGCTGGGTGCAAGTTGCAACCAACCAGTTGCCGTGGCAATCAGTTATCAGTCCTTACTCCTTGTGCTTGAGAATGGTGAAGGTAGATATGACTATATAAATTAATAATTGATATAATATACTTACATTGTATACTAAGATGAGTTGCTTGGCTTGCTGTTTCGCCCAGCGCATTGGTGGCACGGCAGGAGTAGTCTCCTCCAAGGTCCCTCGTTACTTTCTGCAGTACCAGTGACTTCGTGCTCACTATCACTCCAGAAACTACGTTGTGGATTACTTGCTTGTCCTGTATATAAAATGATAATATATTTATTAAGTAATTTCCTTTTTGACCTTGACTATCAACTGCAAGAGCTCCCAATTGACCGTAGGGCCAAGAGCTAGATTCCGATTCCGGCAGGGCGTCAAAGCACATGTCTTGTAGAGGTTCCACACTTTGGGACTCTAACCACCGCAACGGTGGCTTGGGTATTGTGCTTAGCTATTAAGAGCTGAATTCTATTATTTTTGTTTTTTTTTTTATATATTTATTTTGTCTCTTTTGCAATGTCTGTGTAAAAATGTAAAATAAACAGAAAATTAAAATACTGGGCATCTTATATTATTTTTCAAAGGCGTTGTTCCAAGAATAGTGTTCTTAATTAAAGACACGACTAAGTTAATTATTCCCCTTTAGACGCTTTCAAAACAATGCTGTTTGTAAAAAATGTATTTCATTTAATAAAAATATGATTGGATTATAGATATACAATTAATTACACTTCATTGGCGTTGTAAATTTTGTAGTGGATGCCTCAAATAAAGTTTTATTTTTATATGATATTTATAATAATTCTTTGATATTTGATATTTATAATAATCAAATCAACATAAATAACAAATATTCGCGAACCTCAAATCTAAGAGGATACGGCGAAAGGAGAGTACTTTATGTTAAATTCTTTATGTCAATGAAAAATATATACTAATGCGTTCGATGGCACGTGTATCGAAGAAAGAAAGATTATAAATAAGTTCAATAGTCTCCAATATAGAAAATAAAATGACATGGAAATAATGAAGACACACACGGCATATTTTACCTTTATATACCCGGCAGGCCTATTCAAAATATTGATCGATTAAGTGGCTACAATCCGGGTCGAATTGCCTCCATGTACGGCGCGACAAAGGTCACAACTTCGTGTTTTGATTACAATAGACTTTGCTCCGACGTAATTTGCTCACGTAAGACATGATTAGGGTGGTTAGCACTTACGCACTCTCGGAATTAGACGTTTTGCCCTACAATTGAGAACCGAAATGCTTTTCTATAGTAATTAAATAAACGCTCCCGATTTGATTCCGAATTACCGAAAAAGAATCTACCTTAGAATCTTTTTAGAACGTGATAAAAAATTCAATATCCAATCTTGCCGACTTGGAGATCTGTCCTTTTTTTGTTAATTGTTCGAAGCTTAGGACGTAATTGGGATTTCATTAGTGATTTTAAATGGTATCTAATCTTGGATAGACGGCGACCACATATGCTGATGAAAAATTCTAGCCAATTATTTGGTTTGTTAGGCCAATAATGCAGCTGTTTGTACTGTATTCTAGTCAGTAACACTATATTTTATGGTTTGAATATTGACATTAAGCTGGCTATCTGTCTGATATAATCGGTTTGTCGAACTAGACCGACTGGGTCGCTGTTTCTATGTCAAAAATGTAACGGGAAGCAAAAAGGAAGTTATTTCGTATCGTCGCATCAGTGAGAGCATAGTTGTAGAACCAACAATCTGTATCCTTTCTCATCTCTATCTGATCGCCTATCTGCAGTAATTAGGTGTGGTAAATGGCCATGGGATGCAGTGATAATTTCCTATCGATGGCCTTGCTGACCTGTGCTGCTATGCGTGTTTGTTAGTAATGGGAATAATTGTTATTTCAAATTAACATTACTTCCTTGTTTTTTTTGAAGCCTTAGCATGCTCTATATTTCTTCTATTGCTAATTTCCAAACAAAATTTGTAAACAAAAACTGACCATATAATATACACGAAATTGACTGATCAGTTTCCCCTTTAAATGGGTTCGTAGAAAAATCACTCTTCTATGAAGGAGTGAGACGAGATGAAACGAGATTAGACGAGATCGTATAAAAATATTAGCCGGTCGGCTTTGTGAATTACAATCGGAAATCGCAAATTTTAGCTTATTTATATAACTTGTGAAATGTTATTATCGACTTTAGCAAATTTGTGATTGCTATTGTTATTTATGCCAACACTAGTGTTTGTGCTGCTATTAAAGTGTAAGTACTTACATTATGATACCAGGATATCCGATGTTCCCTGGGGTTGGCCCGTACCGAGCACTCGAAGTACACGTCGTCACCTTCCTTGATGTCGTGAGGGTTGAGAGTGCTGCCAAGTGATAGTGACACCACGGGAGGATCTAGGAAGAACAATTATATTGTGTTAGTAGATTCATGATCAAATGTGTCTAAATTGGCCGTAGAGCTGATAATTTGACGCCATTATGCAAGACTAATAACTAGACCGGACTCCGTTATTCTTGCAGTCAAAACGATTGTATCAAATCTTTCGAATGTCTTCGAATATAAATAATGGAAAGCAGAGACATAATCGCATAAAACATAACTTTACGAGTCAATAATAACAAACTTTTGTCTAAACAGGTAATGGACAGTACGTTACGCGCAGATTTATCTCCGACACAAGAGGGCGTTGACACTTTATTGGCCATTAAGACCTGTAACGACATCGCCCGCGGCCGAAGGAAACCGTACCAAATAAACATTTACGATTCCACCGTTTAAATTGTTGCCAAAACGATTCACGCCGAGAAACGAAATTTCTCCCACTCTAAACGCGTTACGGTCCGTCGAGCAGAAATAAATACAATTTATTTATATTTGGAATTAATTTTCTCAGTCCTAATAGAGTCAGCTTGCTTGTGCTTTTTAGTGACCGTCCGCTCGGCTGACGGAATGAAAATGTTCCACAGTAATTTACGAGCTTGCGGATTATGTATTGAAAGATATCTGTGGGGCGGTTCTATTTTTTTTTTTTTTTTTTTTATTGCAGTGAATGGTGAGACGAACATGCCGTTCGCCTGATGGTAAGCGTTGCGACCGCTCATGAACAGAAGCAAAACCAAACAACACCTTGATTTACAAAGCAATGCTTGGCATTCCACTGCGCTCGCCATCCTGAGACATAAGATGTTAAGTCTCAATATGTCCAGTAGTTACTCTGGCTACAATGTCCTTCAATCCGAAACACAACAGTGCATTTAAACTACTGTTTGACGGGAGAAATAGGCATTGCGGTGGTACCCACCCAGGCAGCCTCTCACATATGAGATACCTACCACCAGTAATTGAATTCGTGTTTATATTTTAGTGCTCGTTAAATCTATGTCGTTAATGATGGTATCTATAAATCATACTAAGAGTTTGCGAATAAAAATATTGGTACTGGTAGACAAGGTTTAATATCTTATCCAGATCATAGACGGAAATAAATGGATAACTCAGACACCTGACCTGGATAAATACTTATATACCGCCCGAGTACTCAAATGCCATTCAAATATTTAGTTGACCTTAACTGCGCACGTCCCACTTAGTACATTCAAGGGACTTCCGGAGTTAAGTGCAACATAATATGTAAGTTGCGTTTGAGTATTCGGGCGATAGGCTCTTCGATGAAATATACACTAGATACACAGTTCCCTGTAAATGTTCTGTTAAAAAGTGGCACCGATGCATTGAAACAAAAAGAGTAAATAAAAAGATCACACATTCCATATATATTAACACAAATTCCACCTTATTCCTGGAGCTTAAAGTAGCTTTTCACAATATAATATTGTCTAAAGTTCTGCGACGTTTTAGAAGCAACGGTCGGTGCGTGATTGAAGGCGAAAGAGTGCTTAAAGCACTCTTTTTTGGTGCCATTTTCTAAGCGCTCATGTTGTATCTAGTGTATATTTGATCGAGGGATAGGCTTCACAAATGTTTATCCATAGCGATAAATTCCACAACATGCGCTACAGAAAGCAACTTCTTATCCACTGCTCCAATCGGTCGTCAAAAGTCTGTAGTCAGTCATTAGCATGCCGATTACTAGCTGTCTAGTTTTATCAGTCATTCGGAAGGCTATTAAACTACGTCGATAGCGTAATGTCACAGTGTCAGCATGTAAACGCGTACTGTTAAGCTTCGTATAATCCCTCGGAGCGTTTTGTGATCCCGACTGGCGGTAGTGTATTCAGTTACAATTAGTTTTTGGCCCCTTCTCGGCGGATGTTAAGTGTCGTGTTGTGTTCAACGCTAACAAGGTTTTAATTACACTTTGGCTAGTTTCTCCTTCACATGTATGTTTTAAAATGCCGTCAAATTCCGTCACGTGTTTACACGTATTAGTGTTAGATTGTAAGTTTAAAGGTATATTTGGTGTGGATTCAGACAGTTTTGCCGCAGTTTCACACGTAATTGAGATGTGCAGGTTCGGTTTGTTTTATGTAAACTTTACTTTTTGAATTCATTTAGGACGTGTGGTTGGGTTCATTGCGGTATTTGTCATTGAAAAACAACTCGGTAACAAATTTAATACAGTTCTGAGTCATTTGAGGGAAATATTTTGTTAAATGCGACAGATTGGTGCAACTTATGTTAATTCTGTATGAAATATTGTAGGTTAACTTTACGCAAGTGTATATTATATTTGTATAATTTATACATTTGTTCTGATGAGTCGTTATCTTACTTTTTCCGCATGCATAATTTTCATCTCAAAAGCAGGTTTTCAAAAAGTAGACTAGAATTCACGTTTTTCGAAATATTTTTGAACTCATGAATTAAATAATACTGCACTAATTCTGATCCTAAGCTGCAAAATTACAAAGTAAATTGGAAAGTATCGTCAGGAGTGGCAGTCGTGACGTAAGCATGCGTCTAGAAGCCCAGAGTCTAAATTAGACGGAATTAGTTGGGAACAAGTTGGCCACTGGATAAACTGTCACTGGCCAAAGTTCGGCTCTGAAACGCATCGGCCAAGTCTCTAGTTTGGAGTCTCGCCGCAGGCTTTGTATTGTCAGGGCAGGACCGACATGTTGGATAAACGGTTACGTAAGCCATTGTATGTCTCATTATACAGTCGGTAAGTGTATTCACTACTTAATGGCTTTATGTTATAAATCTTGTTCTTGAGTTACAACAATCCATAGCTTCATAGTTTCTTTTGTAAGTGTTATTGGTTATTATATGGCACGTTATATGTTATATATTATTATTTTTATTATGGATTAAGAAACATTTATTTTTACATTGAACACGACGTACAATTTAATTTTAAGAAATAGATTTCAACGTCATTATCTAAAGTGAACACTTGCTTTAAATGAATTTACAAAATATCCATGTTTCCGGGCATGCATTGAAATTATAAATGTAAATGATGCTTAAGACAAAATTTATACGCCTCATATCTCTGCGCCTAAAAATAACATTTCCTTATCCTCAAATGGTAGGAAGAAATATATATTGTAAATATTTTTATTTAGTATTGTAGACATAATATTATCTAGATGTAATGCATATTTTAAGTATTAAAAAAAGCAACTAATTAACATCAGTAAAGTACGATATACATACTTTGCTGCGGGTCTGTTATACCATACTCCTTTCAGTTCAAAATATATTTTACTTTACCTTTACTTTCTTCGATTAGAAGTCCATTAACTATCAAATTTTTTAATTGAAATCTATCTTTTTTCAGCCTTATACAACTCATGAACCTAAAATAAATACTACATTTGATTATATATTTCTGCTCGTTTAAAATTTATATCCCGGTACGTATTATTCGACAAAGCCAGTATTCATCATTTTATCTTGTTTAAAAATCCGTTTCCATATTCCCACACTTTCCATACAGAATCGGTCCTTAGCGCGAGTGCGAACGTATACGTGTCAAGAGGGGACACATTTTAATTATGTAACAGCGAAATGTATTTTAATTGTACACATTTTAATTAAGAGCGTTCAGTGTGCCTGTTTATGGTCTCA
The DNA here is from genome assembly GCA_023078785.2 of Hyles euphorbiae. Taxonomy (NCBI): domain Eukaryota; kingdom Metazoa; phylum Arthropoda; class Insecta; order Lepidoptera; family Sphingidae; genus Hyles; species Hyles euphorbiae. The sequence goes on from CM041053.1 coordinate 7,101,411, forward strand.
AATAATAACGCGTTTCATTTCTCCGCGGATCTTGAGAGCGTTTGAAGAACGCGGATGTGAGTTTCTTATGTACTTCGGATTTCGTCTTAATTATGGCAATGTATTTTGATAATAATACCTTATGAACGGAAGTGATTGACTGACTAATGTTGAAGTATTTAATGAAGCTTGCATGCTTGTAGGTGAGTACGTAATAATATTGTGAAATTGTGAAATATCTTGTATCTGTATCAACTTACAAACGTCCTGCAGTGCAAAGGCCTCCTTTACAATCGAGAATACGATTGAGAAGGCTTAGTTCATATAGTCCTTTATAGTCACCATGCTGGCCTAGCGCTTGTTGGCGGACTTTATATGCCATAAAAATGATTACAAATCACTTTGGTATTCCGGTTTCCTCACGATGTTTTTATTAATTGTTATAATGTATACGTGGCGATTCTTCTATTAATACTATCAATACACACATAGCTCTGAAAAGTCACGAGTTGTGCTGAGGGATTTGAAATCCTGACCACCGAAACGGACCAGATACGGCAGCCAACATGTTCACGCGCGGCGCGGAGGTGAAATATACCTCGAAAAACAATGGATTCTAATTTATTATGACTATTCTAAAATATTGGCGCGATAAAGTGATCAATCCAAATACAGTTTTCTTCAGCGAGAAATGTTTATTCCAATGATTTCTGTATACTAAAGGAGTCTTAAAGATACCGTGAATAAAGTTAGATTGAAAGAAGAAAGGATTTCTCATAATTCGAATGTATGACGTGACTTGTAGTAGCACTACCACTTCACCTTCCTGCTTCTTATATAGATAGCCTTCGGGTAGGATCAAGGGTATCTAAGTGACTGTTGGGGGTATTTGTAATATTTATATCTGTAAAAGATTCAAACATACCTTAGGTTCCAGATGTAATCGTCGTTCATTAGCATTATTGATCAATACCCATCAATTAAGCCGCTTGCTCATTAGTCGCTCTAAAAAAACAGCAGAAACCTTTTAAATCCATGCGATTAAACTTTATGAAAATTAACTAATAACTTAAAGCGATACATCAAGGCTACATTTACATGAAATAAATAAGGTTTGTTATATACTGACAAGTGATAAAATACAAAAGTTACCACAAGGGACGGACAAAGAACTCAAATCTAAATACCAAGTTTCGTACTACATACAGCCCGGGGGTATTAGACAAAAAACATGAAAGGAAGAACTTAAAATACCCTGGTGTAGTGTATGTATAATCAACGGACAACAGAGTAAAGGTTGTATCATTGGAAATATTTTAAAATATAACATACTAGCGACCCGGTCCAGCTTCGCCCGGGTACAAATAGATTTCTGTACAATAATATGTACGTATTATACATATAAACCTTCCTTTTGAATCACTCTATCTATTAAAAAATCCGCATCAAAATCCGTTGCGTAGATTTAAAGATTTAAGCATACAAAGGGACATAGGGACAGAGAAAGCGACTTTGTTTTATACTATGTAGTGATTAATTTGAATGTAGAGAATAGCAATTTAATTTGCAGAGGATCACTTGGGCTGATGGTTTAGTTCTCAGTATTGCATATTGTGAACCGCAATATCTATTTCTCCCGCTAAAGAGCAAAGCATTAAGGTGTTCCAGTTTGATTGACATTGTAGCCAGAGTAACTACTGGATATATTGAGACGTAAAATATGTCTCAGGATGGCGAGAGCGGTGGAATGCCAAGCACTGTTTTGTAATTTATGTTGTTTGGTTTTGCTACTGTCCATAAGTGATCTTATCGCTTATCATTAAGTGGATGACTTGCTCCTTTTACCATTCGCAATAAGAGAACTCAAAAGAATGACGTGCACCATTTTATAGATAAATAAATTACACCCAACAGTCACATACATAGTATTGACCCCACATTAAGATCGAGTCTTGTGTTGTGGGTATCAGGAACTACGAGAGACTTTTCGGTCTCACAAATAGCCAGACCCGGAAGAAATATTTGTGAGTGGCACAAACATTTCTCCCGGTGCGGGGATCGAACCCGTGGCCTCTCGTTTTACAGGCGGCGTCTAACCGACTGCGCCACTGAGGCTGTACACTCTTCAGTATGTGTGCTTCAATAAAACTTCAACCTTTGTAATGAGGACGGTGCCGTGTCCGATATAGCGACAAAATAATATGGGCGAATATAGATATTAATAGATTTCCAACTTCGGTAAAGTTTGTCGTTGAATGAAATATATAACACAAGCCGAGTACAGACCGTAGACACAGCAACTAAGTACAGACGCATCTATTGTATTATATTGTATGGCAAATATATTGTGGTATTGCGAGAACACAACGAGTGGTATATTTTAATGTAGCAGTTGGATGTTACAGAAACTCTACTGAGTATCTAAAAGTGAACAAGCCGCAAGGATACATTATGTTGGGGCAAAGAATAGCTTCCATATATTTCAATATTTGTTATAGGAATTGAAATCTAACCGCTATAACATATAGGTTCTCACACGTATTGCATTAGGACAATAATTGACGCTTGAGAGTATTCTTTTTGTTTGTGCTGGCTACATTTTTATTCAAGGTATCGCAAGTAGCAAAGAGACAAGAAAGAAGATGGGGAGAGTAAATATCTCTTAATGAAGTAATAATAAAGACAAAAGGAATCATCAAGTTTTGAAAACACTTCAAATTATTTTATATTTTTAGCTGCAGAGGAAATTTCAGTTTAAAACCTTGTATTGATTCAAAAGCTTCCGATCTACTAAATTCCTCTACCAAAACAATCCCCGGCGACATCCAAGGGCGGATTATAGAATAGATTAGCAAAACGTGTACAAAATACGAACGAGAACCTTTATTAATTATAGTGGAATTATTATCTAAACTTCTCGGCGATTGATATTCTATAATGAAAATCGTACAGCAAACATAATTTAAACGTTCACATTGTTTGTCTAATCAAAAAGCAAGTTTGGAACAATACCGAAACAATAATTAATGAACTATTATAATCGAAGTTTGGAGACATCCAGTTTTATCAAAGAAGTTATTTAAGTTGCTTATAATATTTTCTAAACGAGCCTCTGGTTTTAATTATTTTGTGTATAATGATGCCTTCGATTATAATTATTTTTTAGTATTTTTTGCTAGCTGTGTGGGCGAGCCAGTTTACGTACTTTGACAATGCCAAAGACTCGATTGGGCTGTTGCTGTGTTGGAATGTTCTATTTAAGTTTTGATTGAAGAAGGTTTATATTGATCTCGTTAGTAAAATTCCGTTGATAGGCAACTATAGAGAATGCAACGGTGTGGTGATGTTAATGAGAAATAAATTAATTAAACTAGTAGATCTTGAAGGCGAATAAGATCCAAATGACCAGTCGACTGCGGCACTTAATGACACACCAAATCAAAAGCCAAGCAATCATCAAAGCACTGAAGAAAATCATAAAGACAAACTGGTAAAAACGTACAGTCTCATTACTAAACACAAGGAGAGCCCCTGCATCTCCGCTTTTATTAAAGCCAGGTTTTTACTAATGAGTCAGCCGTTTCGTATGAAGTCTGAGATTTAATAAAATCCCCGGCTCCTGTTACAGCCGTGTGTCATACATGGAGCGTTGTGTGCAAAGCGAGTGCTTAAGTAGCAATAATAATTAAGGTTAACGATGTAAGGGATGTGCAAACTGGTTGAGCGGAGCCCCTTTATTGCGTATTTTGTAGTAATATTCGTTTAGAGAACGAGTCTCAGAGAATTAAGAAGTTTAACTAATTGTGAGATGGCGTCTGTATTATTGTCGGATGATTTACACAATTGTAGCTCGTTGGAGAAATGGATATTGGTTGTTTGTTTACGAGTTGTGTGGAAGGGTTTGGAAATATCGTAGTTTTGTTTTGTAGGCATACTTGCAGTGGCTTATATGTTACGTCATCAAGTGAACAGTGGGTTATGAATGTAAAATTATTAGTTTTTGTTATTGCTATAGTCTGTGAAGTAAGTAAATATCACCCTGTTGTATATAAATACTGAAATATATTATTTCTTAAAAAAGAAAATACAATTTGTTCATTCTAGGACGGTTATATTAATGCGAAAATGGGACAAGCGGAGCTTCCCTCCGCCAAGTGTGAATTCCACGACTGTGATTTCCTGCTCCGATAAGAAATGCGTGAGAAAGGTCCAAGGTGCCATTTCCACGAAAAACTATAAAAGGACAAATCCAAGAAAATCCCATCAAGATTGCCTTTATATTTACACTAATACAAAATATGTAGCTAAGAGAAATGATATTTAAAAATTATATTTGCTAGGAAATGTGTAGTGAATTGTCAACTTTAAACATTTTACGATGTAAACCCGAGGTCTAATGAATAAGCCTACTATGAAAATATACCCATGCATCGATGTATACCGGTCGACAATACTATAAGCCACAAAGTAAATCGATTCCATTAGTCGCTTTTCTGGATTAACTAGTGTAGCGTATTGTTTCATGCAGGTGCTTCCATTGTCACCGCGAAGAGAAGTTCCCTCTACTCTCTAAGTACTAAAAGTTGGATCGCAGATGTAAATGTGGAGAGAAGTGGCCTGTGGGTAAACGGACGACGCGGCTGCCCACATGTTCAAGGTGGTCGTTGGTTCAAATGCCAGGTCACACCTCCGACTTTTCGGAGTCATGTATATATAATCACATCACCTAACCTAACCACTCTCAATCGTAATCTCGATTGTATATAAGGACCGTGCTCTGTAGTGGGACGTACATAATCTACGGGTTAATAAAGAAACCCTGCACATCTCAGCACAATTTTTTACACATATATGCGTGTAGTACACGCAACGTTAATAAACAATAAACGTTTCTCATATTTTGTAAATATTACTTTTTTTCTGATTACTATTCTTTTTTGCTTTCACCAGGGTGGTTCCTTTGTATCTTCTTTTCAACCCAGTCTAATAGTTGCGACGAGCTGAAACACTGTCGTCATTTAAAAGAAAGGTCAAACTACATTTCCTCTCACAACAAGATTGTAGCTGAGATAATTTTTCCATTCTTATTTTGGTATATTTTTAGGATAGGTATATAGTATGTTTATGTATATGTATATATGTATGTATATATACTTATATATGTGTAATATATGTATGTACTATTATTGTGATTATGTTATATTTTTATTTTTAATTATTAATTGTAGATTATTATTATTTCATTTACACCTTAGACTGCCCTTTCTATCTCCTGTTAATATATCCATCCCATGGTTGCCTGTAAGAAATTACCTAGTGTGATAAGGCCGCCACTTGTACTATTATTTTTATTGTGTAATATCTTTTTAGTATTTCTGTACAGTGCAAAAAAGGATTAAATAAATAATAAATAAATAAATAGTTGTCTGGAAAAAGTCGCGGTAAGCGATAAGACCGCCAATTGTCACCTTTATTTAAACGTGTTGTCTTATTTTTCCTGTATTATTATTGTATGTGGTGTCCAAAAAAAAATAATATAAATAAGTAAACGTGGACTTACAAACGACGTCAAGTTTGAAGGAGTCTTCAATGCTCTGCCCCGGGAGGGCGCTGTTGTCCGCCTGGCACTTGAGCTGCACGCCGTCATCTTCCGGCATCGGCATGAACTGCAACTGACTACTCACCCAAGTCTCGTTCAGGGCTTCTGTTATCTGGAATTGTTGGGGGTATTAGTATTGTCTCGTTGGTATGTACCAACAAGCTGATGTCGGCAATTTTTTATACTCGTCCAGCATAATGACTACACTCCGCCTGATGCTAAGCGCAAATGCCGTCCATGCAGAGTATCGCATGGCATCAGACGGCAGTCCCGTGCTGCTCGTAATATTAAATAAATAAATAAACCCAACAGTCACATACATAGTCTTGACTCTACACTAATGTCTAGTCTTGTGTCGTGTGTATTGTACTTGCGGGCTACACAAACATTTGTCTCGGTGTGGAGATCGAACCCGCGGCCTTTCATTTTAGTGTCGGGGTCAAATCAACTGCGCCACCGAGGCTTAAAGGAGGTGTAAAGGATTTAAGGTTTTAGGTCTTAGTATGGGAACGAGGGTTTAACAATCCAGGTGTGAGTTTTGACCATAAAGGAGTTTTGAGAATAAGATTTTTTGCAATTAGTCTGATTATGGCGCTTACAAGCCAAACAGCGACTTATACGCTAATATACTGGTAAACGAGTAAATATTTTACAAAGAATACCAAAAAGCTTTTTGGTAGGGTTTTTTTGTGAACTCTTTTTTCCACTATTAACACTTTTCGGAAGTAATTCGTTGCTATCTTGGGTAAAATAAACTAGAGAGCTTCTGGAGTAGTTGTTACCGTATTCATAATTTCACATCATCAGTGCAAATCGGAACATAATTATTTACATTTACTACAGACATGCACACACTGCTATCCGTGTTAATAATTTACGAGGCATAATTGTGTTAAGGCTAATTAATCATCCGTCACCCACAATCCGATATTATGCATTGTTGAGTTCTTTTTCGTCACATTCGTTATATCCGTAATTACTGGGCATGACGAAGGCGTAAGTCATCTGCTGCATTGTATTTAAATAAAATCGAATATTATATTTTACCTTATTACATAATTCTGTATTAGCCCAAATACGTCCCACTGCAGGGCACGGGTCTTCTCTACAATCTAGAGTATGATTGAGAGTGGTTAGGTCATAATTATAATCCATATTACATAATAAAATTCTCGATATTCTATATTCTGGAGTCAGCGATTCTCTACTGTCTAGTTAGTAAGAGAGGTAAGTTAGAACCTATATATTGGCTAGAATAATTTTATAAATTCCGTATGTATTTTTATCGGGCATAGCTCATTTTCATAGTTATAGAAAACTGCGTTAGGAAATATGCATACCAGACGCACGCACTCAGATACGTTTATGTCCATCAAATTGTAGAAACAATTATATATTATCTTCATAAATTATCTTCGTAAAATCTACACTAAATAGTGATTTAACTAATATTAGGTGCTTCTGAGTATGGCAGTGAAGGTCATACACAAGATATTCAATAATATTATGCAGACTACAAAATTAAATAGAACAGCATGGTAGGCTAAATCATACTGCAATATATCATATAGCACCAATTTCCCGTAACTAATAAGGTTAAACTTACCTATCAGCATTGGTTTATTAGAACACCCAAAGTGCTGAATAAATATGAGATGGTTTGATATAAATAATGAGATTTTAAATAAATCCGTGCTTAATCTTATGAAACTGATCGAATTGCTGTTTTACGAGATGAAGATAAACCAGGCTGTATATTGATTAGCTTATTAATATTTTGATTATTGAAATTCTTGCGTCTTGAATTATTGACAGTTTAAACTTAACTAATATTTTTTAACTTATTATAGTGGTCCAGGCAAATGTTTTGTCTTTCGAGTTATTTTTTTTTCATGTGCAGCTCAGTAGAGTTCAGCTTAGTAAATAATGATTTATATCTAGTTTTGAATAGGCTGGCATAAATATCTGAACTAGCGAAAAATAGCTACATGTCAATGCGAATAATCCATTTCGATTGCACTGTATTTTCTGAGTTGCATTTATTAATCAGGTAAATTTAAAAATAAATTAAACTGACGCTTTTATTGAGAGTGTAAATATGTAATTCTGGTTTGAGGGGTTTTCCTTCCGATAGATTTCCTTCTTCATAGCTAGTATATTTTATAACAACATTAAATTAATGTACGAATAATATCAACCGGATACAATAAGAATTTTAAGCGGGCAAATTACATACATACATAAACTCACGCCTTTTTCCCAGAAGGGGTAGGCAGAGGTGCCAGGACACCCACATTTCGCCTTGTATGTTCTGTCCCATGATGTGATAGGTGGCGAGCCTATCGCCATATCGGGCACAAATTCCTGACTCTGGGCTGATAATGAATAGAAAAATCCAATATCACTTTGCCCAACCCGGGATTCGAACCCGAGACCTCAGCTTTGTAACCGTACCGGAGTACAACTACGCCACCGAGGCAGCGGGCAAATTATTAACGTAAATTCTTAATAATAAAGGATGACCGTTCGCATATTTGGTCGAGATCTACCCTCCAGTGCTCCGTATATATGTTTGGGTATATGAAAAGTTTTTGCGGCAAAAAGAATCGATAATTAATTATTTAAATTATGTCCAGCGTTCGGAAAATTTCATTACTTAACATTGTGTCAAGATAATTATATAAAAAAATTGTGCTTTAAAAAAGGGCAGCCTATACATTTTTCTTTAAAAGGTGGTGGTTGTTAAGACTTATTGGTGGCCTATGTTTAATATAATAATAACACCCCTAATAATAACATCCAACAGTCACATACATAGTCCTGACCCCACACTAAGATCTAGTCTTGTGTCGTGGGTATCAGGAACTACGAGAGACTTTTCGGTCTCACAAACACCCAGACCCGGAAGAAATATTTGTGGGCCGCACAAACATTTCTCTCGGTGCGGGGATCGAACCCGCGGCAGTTCAATTCTAAAACCAGCTGTTATATAATACGACGCTTCAATTTCCAAGTTTAGATATAATAATTCATGTTACATGAACGAAGTGGAAGAATAATGTAATTAACTACTTCCAACATACATAATTATCTTCTCATGTTTTCTTTTACCGTCCCCTTATTCGGTCAACAGGTCAATCGATATATTTGAGAACATGACACCCGTACTTAATATAGTGTAAATAAAACACGGACCGACTATCAATTTTGACTGACTTATAAAGGGAATCTTTCTTCCTGGTACAACGTTGCTATTGTGCACCTGATGCCTGACGGTAAGTGTAGTGTAATCTAAATAGAGTATGTTCTACAGTTACGTCCACTTATCTACAAGAGGATGCACAGAAGCTAAACCCGACACGCGACGCATTTGTCTGGCCACTGTGACGGATTTTGTCCCATCCTGTACCTACTACGGTCTATATTCTAACACATGCATAAATTCTAACTCCAGATTTGGTGATTCTGGCATCTTACTAACTGAAGAAAACAAAGATTTCTTAATTAATCCTTTGTAACTTAAAATATAATTCAGCTCATCAGTTGTCGAAAATTTTCGTCAGCAATTACACCATAAATATCAGCAGTGGAACATTTTCGTCAGCAACCAAACATTCTGAATAAAAACCAACTTTTATTTACCTTGCCTCGTTTAAATTTTCTGTTATCCTTGAACCACGTCAGTTGCGCGGTCGGCCGGCTGCCCTCACACACGCACATCAGAATGACGTATCTCTCGGAAGATAAAGTCGTTGGTTTGTTCAAGATCTGGATCATGTTCGGCCTCACTGAAACAAACTTTTAGTCTTATTTTTTTTTCTATTTATAAATACGGTATAACGTTGCTTGGATACAAAGTGCTTTATTTTTGTAAGTAATTTTTTGCCGTCTTTATGTCAGTACTCAGTATGTTTGGTATTGTACTAGAATGTAGAAACTTAGGAGTCTTGATTATTATTCTTGCGAAATATATAGGCAAATAAGTATCACATTTTGTTTTGGTTTGTTTTCCTTGCATAGATTATTTAAATCCACTAGAAATCTAAAAAAGTTGTTAGTTTGATACATTGAAATATTGTAGATTATTTCAATTTTTTTTATAGTTGTAAGTGATGGATGTAGCGAAATTAAATGATAGCTATGAGTAAATTACAAACTTTAAAAATATATATAGCGCGGCATATTAAATGTCAAAAAACAATATTTTTACAATAATTAGACAATTTTAGTATTGTCACCGCTGACGCAACACCATTTATAATATATTCTCGTAAACTCGACTCAACGAAGGCTTTTAGAGAAGATATACATTAATAAGACTCACAGTTCATCTCCAGCCTAACAGTCTTTTCCTGCGGGCTGACGAGATTGGTGTTCGACGCTCGGCATTTGAACGTGGTGTTCAGATGGTTTCTCTTCACATGAGGCAGCTCCAGTCTATTCACTACTACGTGAGTATCAGTCTTCTCTCCTATGTACTGCGGCGCTGGGGTGCCATCTATCAGCCACATCACTGTTGGCGCTGGGCGACCTGGAAATAAGATAAAAATGAGATATTTTCCAGGAATTTGGGATGGTATCTTAATAAATACACTCAACATACACAGGTATAATCGTGACCCAATATTAAAGAAGCTTGTGGTTTTTTACGGACCGATATCCGAATGTTCGTGGATAATATTTATCGAGGTTTAGCAAAATTTATTTTGAAAACAGATTTTTTATTAGTCAGAATAATAAGAGGAGGTTGTTTTGCGCCTTATGGCGTGTCTATCATAAACATAAGCAAAGTATTTACAAATGTATTATTATAAGATCTATCTTATATTATAAGTGCGTGGTGGCCTGTTGGTAAACGGAGTACACGCGTCTGCCAACATGTGAACGTCCGCGGGTCGAATCCCAGGGCGCACCTCTGATTTTTCGGAGTCATGTGTGTATTGATAGTCAATCATCACGCGCTAAAACGGAAAAGGAAAACATCGTCAGGAAACCTGCATACCATAGTGATTTATAAAATTTCTATGGTATGTAAGTCCGCCAACCCGCACTAGGCCAGCGTGGTGGCCTAAATGGCCTAACCACTCTCAATCATGCTTTCGATTGTAGAGGAGGCCCGTGCCCTGCAGTGGGACGTATATGGGCTGATACAGGCGAAAATTGGAAATACAAATAAAATTTTAAAAATATCTTCTAATCGCATTGTTTGATATATGTTTTCATGATATAAAGAACAAGTATTTATACTCATAATAATATGGACATGTCTAATATAAAAGCTGTTCCTGATTTCGACAACAGCGCTTTACGTTAGAAAATCATAGACGGTCTATACTAAGCTCTGCATAGCCCTGCAATGTATTGGTGTCCCCGAGATAATAGCAGTTTGCTCTCTCAATGCCCGGTAATCACAGAATACAATGTCATTCAAACCAATATACGACAGTGGTTACACATTGTTGCTTTGCGGTAGAAATAGACATTGCAGAAATATCTAACCAGACGGTTCTTTGGTTATAAAGAACCCACTTAGTAGATTTTTACTCATAATAATGCATGGCGAGACGAGCATGCCAGTCGCATGATGCTAAGCGACACGACCGCTCGTGGACAGTCGCTAAATCAAACGATTAGTAATTATAAACCCTCACATAGTGTAAAATAAAAAATAATAATTTTAAAAACTTCAAATCCGGTTAACATCTGTAGTTTCACAATTAAAAAAAATACAGTCAATGTTTAAGTAAACAAAAAAAAAACTTAGAATCTCCTACAAAATTTGTACAAACCTGTCCAATTATAGAAATAAAGAATTTGATAAAGTAAGTTATGTTAATCATCGAACAATTTCAAAAGAAGCCTATTGTAGTTCGGTCTAAATTCAGGTCTTTGAGCCTATTCACGCGTAATCTACCGAAATTATTCTTGGCTTTCTTCGTACTAAGTTCGGCATAAATTAATCAATCATTCATGCAAATATGTTTTCAGTAGCACGTTTCGTTGTTACGTTTATTTTTGGTTTAGCTAACAAAAAGTTTTATATGTGTCAGAACTGCCACGTGCAAGCTTAATCTATTCTAATTTCTAGCCCAACTTTTTATATTATAATATTTTTCTGGGGTGACTACAAAGTAAGTCTTTTTTTTATTTTTTATTTATTTGTCTCCAACTAAGATTACACGGAGCATACATTGATATCAAAACATACAATTACAAAAATTGTCATTTTCAATTATAGGAGGACACAGCTTACATGAATTATAGGAAACAAACGAGCAAACACAAAAACGAATAATCTAATTAAAATATGAAATTACAAACAATAAAAAGAAATTTAAATAAATGAAACTTGGTTATTTCAGTTAAGTTAAATCTAATAATCCCAACACTATGCCAAAGCTTTAAAAAAATCAAAATTACTTTAAAAATATAGTTAGACAGTGATTAAAGTCAATGTAATTCATATAGAAATTCCATCATGGAAAAGACATCTATGTAGATTTCGACAACTCACACAATTATGCTGCCCCCCTCGAAATCGGAACACAGGTTGGATCCCAAACGTGACACTCTTGCGTGAGTTACTATGAAGGACTTTATAACCACAATGTAATACCATAGTTAATACATGATTTTCACACCAAAACAACACAAATTGCGTACAATGTTACTTGACAAAATAATGATATTAAAACTAAACAGCATTTTAATAAAAACGTCTCACAATAACAAGCTTAGCGCTGCGGCTCAAAGCGCTTGCGTAACAAATATAAGGAAACGCAGTTACATTTCTTTTGTCTTACGAGTACTCTGCGTAGGCGTGAAATCTTATTTATTTCACCCCTATTTTGTACCTGTTTACCAAGATTTATTTTTAGAGTTTCATTTGCAGAAGTATATATATATATATATATTTATGTTTTATTTTGATTAAAATACACAAATCAATGCTTATACAATAAGAGATCGTACAGTTAGATTAAGTTTGCACATTAGTTTCTTGTTTACATCTAAACATTTTTACCGTGGTCCCCCACTAGGCATGCCTGGATCGGGGGCAACTTACTTGATATTAGATGGTTTATGGAACTAATATATTATATAAGAAGTTTTGGATAACACCGTAATACAAGGATGAAGGGGGTAAGAACGTAACCTCCTATATTTTATATGAGTTCAGGTTCTTACCCCTTAGGCTTACGCAATACTATTGCGGTGTTACCCCAACGCACCTTACACCAGAAGGAATCAAACTAGGACCGAAACAAAACGTTGATAGCAGATCGATGGAAAATGGGATTTTGGTACCCCGAAATAATGCTACTGTTTACTTTGTTACATAATAAAAGTTTGTCCAAATAAAAATCTAAGTCCTGTATATTTTACAAAAAGGTGCCTGTAATTTAGCTCAGTGAGGCCCCAGCAAAATGGAACACGTTGATAAAATTGGATAAAACTGGAAATTTTAGTGTATAGGGAGGCTAATGGATATATTACATCCAGTCTACCTCCACGACTCGAATATTAATTACAAAATTACTAATATCACAAATGGGAAAGTTCGGACCTATTCAAGACAAAATGCTGGAAAAGATTTAATACTATATTAAACGCAGCTTTTCTTCTTACCTGCAGTCATTTAATTTTCTGCACAAAGATTACTAGAACTTTTTAAAAACAGACGATAAAATTGTATTGAAAACATCACACTAGGTGGATTTCCTAATAAAATCAAAACGAGCAAGCTCATTGTTCATAACTCGATTACACTTCCGATGAAATAGTCATAACTCATATTTTATAATTCGTTCTTCTTGTTGGTTTCCAATCTACCTCTCCAAAAATGTCAAGAACATGGTGAAATGTCGAAGACTGCAGGATTTTTTTATTGCAATTAATAGCGAGACGAGCATGCCTTTCACCAGATGGTAAGCGATACGACCACTCGTGGACAGTGGCAAAAATAAATAACAACATGAATTACAAAGCAATGCTTGGCAAACCACTGCGCTCGCCATCCTGAGAAATATTATGTTGTCTCAATTGATCAAGTATTTACTCTGGCTACAATGTCCTTCAAACCGAAACACAACATTACATTTAAACTGTTGTTTGGCGGTGATACCTATGTGATAGACCCACCACCAGTTAAATATGAAAGTAAAATATATAGGAATGTGGAACTATGGGTCGGACGGCACGACGAACAGAATCATAATACTTTTGCAGGTAAAAAAGTAACATCTAAAACAAGAATGTGATATGAAATAGTAGCATTTTATAAACGTTATCTTAAAAATGGAGCGAAAGTAGACTCAAGTCTATTTGCAGAAGAAATTTTAAAAACTAAAGTAATAATTACTTAAAGAAATTGTCCGAAATTATGACTTTATTCAGTGCGCCAGTTATGTAGGTAGGTGGAACGGTATAAAAGCTGTTTGGAGTGAGCCGGCCGTCTTGGGCGAGGCTAGAGCGGTAATTGCATTATCGTGGCGGCCGACTCGCCCGGCAATATTGATCATTCTACGTCACTTATTCCAAACTTACAAACCACTATTGTGGACGGTAGCCAGTGGAATATTTTGTGATGGTAATGCCTGTTTGGAGTTGTTTATCGAAACTTTAACTTGCAACATTTGTTGACTTCAATTCAATTAAGGTGTGTTTTTGCGTTATGGATTTTACTTTCGTAACTAGTTTATTGGGATCTCAAATATTAATTTAGATAATATTAGCAGACAATAAGTTAGAATGTTCAAATATTAGTTGATGTAATTGAATTTTAAATAGCTTAGTTGATTGATGAAATTGTTCAAAATGATGCACATAAATTTAATATTAAATTCTAAATAATTTAATTAGAAATAATAATTGACGTTAATCCTAGTAAACAATCATTCGTTGATTAAGCGGGCAGCAACAAAATCTTTATAGCTATTGATGAATTAATCAAATCACTAAATTAAGTTCGGGCACTCCACCTAACCCTGCATAGTAATGGGGAAGGGCTTTGTAGTTGATGACGCTGAAGGACGAGTGATTAGTAAGATCGGCAGGCGTCGCTTGGAATCTTGAATAGACAACGATCAAGTAAGTGGCTCAAGACTTGAGTGCGTTCGTCTTGATTGGACAGGAACCGAAGAGTAAGGTAAGTTGTTACACTTGAACTTGTCCTATGAGAACTGACTACAATTTGATTTTTAAGAATCTGAGTAGATTTAAAATAGTATCACTATTTTTTAACTAATCAAATGATATTTTCAAATATTCAACACATTACTATTAAGAATTTACACCAGATATGACCTAATCTTAAAGCAGTGGACCGTATCAAAGCCGATCATGCCATGTCAAACCTAATATCAAACCTAATATCTATATAATTCCGTATTAGAAAAGCCCTAGACCTATTAATCTTTTAAAAGGTTTCATGATTTTACGTCAAATCCCAAAAGGCTAGAAACAATGCCTAAGGCGATTTCACAAAACCAATCCTTTAGGCATCCAACTATTTGTTTGTGCATTCGACGATGAAAATGATTTACCAAACTCGTTGCCAGCAAAATGTGGGATGACAACCGCTGATCCCTCGGGCTATGCATAATTCCAACTCGAAACATTAAGCGTTTCGGGGGATTAGCAGAGGCTTATACAAGAAGGTTTTCAACTTCCCATCGTATTATACGTAATATTGCTCACGCGAAAGTAACATTTATTTAGCATTATTATGATTTAAGGCGTCGTATGTAACAAATTGACAGTTTATTACGGAATATGTTCTTGTTTTTTTGTTTTTACTAACACAAAATTTATTTTATGTATCGAATATATAGTTTTGTGATTTCAAAGCCGAGGTCTTTATTATCATTTGTGGTAATGATTACAAGGCAACTTGTCTACTTTAATTTCACCTATATGTCTTGTCGAAATACTCAAAAATTGAATACGAAGGAATATAAAAATCAAATGGATATTAATGTTTCTTCTTCATAAACGTTACCTGTGACCTCATAAAAAATCCACATGTTCTCATGTGATTCAAAAAGTGTTGTTTATTTTTTTGATACGCGTTTTACAAAAACAAATGAATTTTAAACGGTTTTTAAATGCTTCTAAAAAGAGGAACCTTTTTAAATTTTGGTACTGTTCACATGGAACGCTTAATTACATCTAATATTTCTTGATGAAAAGCTCATAAAGTCGTCTAGATTTTTTTGCCTTTGCTAGACATTTTTTTAAATTTACAAAAACATTTGCAATTCATGCGGCCCTGAGTATTTTTTCATGTAGCAACATCAAAAACCTTTTTTTTTGTACATTCTACTGTCTTTATTTCCTCGCTTCACTATTTCATTCTTTTAACAAAATAAGATTTTCTCTCCTCAAATTAATTCACGTGCATTTTTCATTTAACTAACATTTGAAACGTTTTAATGGAGCTAAAATTAAAGTAACGCCTGGAGAGCAGAACTAAGGCATATAACAAAGTATTCCAACGCGATAGTTAAATACGACTACTTTTTTCTTTTAAAACCGTTTTTAAGTAAATCACTGTTTACCACGATAAAAATATTTGTAGTTCATTACTTGCTAATGTAATTTTATTGTTTTGTTTTCTACTTCTTTGTGATAAATGACTAATATTTTGGGTGTCCTGGCACATCTGCCTAGCCTTTCTGGGGAAAAGGCGTGAAGGCTTTTACGTATGTACGTTAGTTAGGTATTTACTGCTGGTAGGTCTCTCATATGTGACAGGCCGCTTGGGTAGATACCACCGCAATGTCTATTTCACCCGCCAAACAACAGTGTAAATGCACAATAAAAATAAAATGTACGTAATTATTCTCAAGTTTATTTTTTCTGTGTTCTTTCTGTGTTGTAAGACTGTTTATGTAAATCAGCTACGTCATCTTGAACTTAGCAGAAATTAAATTCATCATTATTAAGAGTAATTATTTTTTAAAATCCGTCTTAACTGCCATTAAATTATCTCCCAACATCTGTCAACCCTGAACTATCAAACAAATTAAATTACCGATGAAGGAACGCTTATCGCCATAAAACCTTGGGGTTGGAGCACCGACAATTTTGTGTTTGAGTTGCCCCCCGTGTCTCGAGGCAATGGATAACTTTACACCGAGTGCCATTTGGCGCCGATCTCTCAGACTGACTTATCGGTAAGTTTAAGCGCGATATATCAATGTAATCGCTTTAATTTCTCATCTCCTTGAGGACTTATGCTTATTTCTGGCTGATACTGTCATGATTTGTGTTAAGGGCGTACGGTGTTAGATGATTATTTACTCACTTTGAGTCGGGTTACATGAGTGTATAGATATTTGAAAATCAAGCGACAGTTCCTTGTTTTGCGAAATAAAATATGAGTTGCGATTTGTTTTATTTTTAATTACTTCAGCAATGTGTATGCATTGTACCTGATGTTAAGTGCAATGACGTCCAGATAGGCATAATTATGTCGACTTCCATAATAAACTAAATAAATAATAAACTTTATTTCTCCTCACAAAAATCACAAATAAATAAATAATCCTGACCCCACACTAAGATCTTAAGTCTTGTGTCCTGGGTATCAGAAACTTTGAGAGACTTTTCGGTTACCCAGACCCAAAAACAAATTCCTGTGGATAACTTGAAGTGAGTATCGAACCCGCGACTTCTTGCTTCATAGCTGGCGTCTAACCGACTGCGCCACGGAGGCTGTCATGTTCATAGGAGCCTGAGTTGCCTTGAAACTATTTTTACTTAATATACATATTTAAAACCTATAGCAGACATAAGCTGATGTCTGCTATATGTTTTAATTATGTATAAATAGGTTACAATCTAGACGAATTAGATTAAAAAGGTGATTTGAAATTATTATTTTCAGTGTACGATACCGATTGTCTAGCTAAACCAATTTATGCAAAATTAAGTATTTGCTTCGCATTTAACTCTTTTGGGTCGAAAATATCTTTACGGGTTACATTAGAGCAAACTTTGAACCTAATGGTGCATTGTATACACAAATTATGGAAAGTTAGGCAATTAATTATTACATTAACTACTTAATGCTTTAACAACAATTCAACAGTAAATATTGTAGTTTTGGTGAAGTTTTATTCAAGTTAAAATACTTTAGTTCAGACAATTTAATTACCACAAACGAACAGAATAGCTTTGGCGGTCTAAAATAAATTCAGACTTGTTCATAGACCGTTTTTATATATTTAATGATTTATTTCTAAAAAAATATTGTATATCGCACAAATTAACAGAATTAATGACACAAAGCATTTATATATTATATGTAATACTGGTGGTACCTAGGTCACTTAAATGTGAGGGGCCATCTGGTTGGATACCAGTGCAATGTCTATTTCTTTCGCCATACAATAGTTTACATGCACTGTTGTGTTTCGGATTGAAGGACATATGCAGACTACTGGAAATATTGAGACTTATATCTTAAATCTCAGGGTTGCAAGCGTTTTGTTATTCATTTTAGTTGTTGTTTGGTTTTGCTCCTGTCCATGAGCGGTCGTATTGCTTACCATTAGGCGAACGGCATAATCGTCTCTCCATTCATTACAATAAAAAAAAACAACAGACACCCTTAAGAAGGACGGGAATGCACGGAAGCACGGTATAAATAGTCACGGTATAGGGAAAAACAATACAAAGAAACAGAAAAAAAAAATAAGATGATAATGAATATATTTTTATAATAAATATATAAAGACTACATAAAATATAAATATCAATAAATATATATACAAGTATGGTGTAGTAGTGTAGTACATGTTATAACTAATTTGTTCGCGTATTAATAAATCAATTAATATGATACAACATGAGGACTATAAGAAAAATGCAATCCCAGATAATTCCAATTCATGCAGAAATTCTTGATTTAAGAGCGTTTATACCCTGCACGCGCTTTTTGGCGTAAAAACAGGACTTTTCAAATGAGTTAATAGCCACCAATAAACAATTTAAAGGAAAAATAATTATTACTAATTTTAGAAAAGGTTGTCATCTAGGGATTTTGGTGGAAAACATTATAGATTGATGGATAATTTGTGAGTACTATACGGATTACTGAACACAAGTTTCGTTATTTAGGCTTTAAATGGCAATTTAGAAGCTTAAGATATCCGAAACCACTAAATATAAGATGAAAATAAAAATATTATCAGACTAATAAGACCCTTATGGAGGGATTTTGCTGAGAAAAATAATCTTTTTGTGTTTAGTTCCTGAAAAATAAAAATTTAAACAATGCAAAATTATTCAGAAACTCTCGTCAAGAACATATTTTTTTTCACCAACTTATCGTACATAATTTTTTATAGCAATTGCATATTACAATAGAAGAACATCTTATCTATAAATTACCATTTTTATATTTCAACAAAATTAGTTTTCATGTTTTCTACAAATATTTTAAAAACCACTATAAAACACGCTGTCCGACGTGGATCAAATCAGACCGCCGCAAGGCCTTCTAGAGGGAGGACGTATCGCTCGTCGCTCCGGCCTGGCTGCAGTCGATTATCCGCGCGTAGTAAAAATAGCCACGCGCGGAATGCGATTACCACATCTTAGTACTTTGGTAGTAAAATATTTAATTATTTTTATTACCTACAATGATTTTGTAGTGAGTATAAATTATGTTTCAGGTAATATAATGGGATGTAATTCCGAGGCTAAATTATGTTATGTATTGTAATATAAAATTAAATATATTTCGTAATTGTAAGGGGTTGTAAGGCCCCTAACACTATTTATGTGTTCGAACACGAAATGATTAATAAAACGTCCGTAGTGTCTACTGATTGAACACTGATTTGAATGCAACTT
The DNA here is from genome assembly GCA_023078785.2 of Hyles euphorbiae. Classification (NCBI taxonomy): domain Eukaryota; kingdom Metazoa; phylum Arthropoda; class Insecta; order Lepidoptera; family Sphingidae; genus Hyles; species Hyles euphorbiae. The sequence goes on from CM041053.1 coordinate 7,120,852, forward strand.
AACAATGTAATAATAACGAAAATATGATTAGTATCCAAAATTCGTATTATTCTTTGCTTGCACAGTAATATTTGTCTACTTATAATTCAAATAAAATATTTTTATGATATTATATTACAGTTACATTTCAATTGAATATTTGAAGCGCACGGATCAAAGTTGTTTGAGCCGATTGTATAGCGAGCCGACGCGGCAGCTCTACGCACACAGCTTTGGTCGCTTATGTGTGCGTGAAATTAACGAAGAAATACCTATAGTTGACTTTGCGCGCAAGGTGTATACGCTCCCGAGCTTTGTTTCCGTATTCGTATTATATTAATTAGAAAATAAACAATAGCTTAGTAATCTTCAAAGCGATTTAATACTGCATATATTTTTTGTTTAGTCCACGTAGCAGATGCAATATTAATTAAGACAACAGTAATTTCTTCAATATGTATTTGCAATTTTAAATTTCTTTACAGTTATTTCGGTACAGTATTGTTAGGCTAATACCTCAGTATATTGGCGAAAGATTTTCGTATAGTGACCCTGGCAAAAATAGATCGCTCCTGTGATTTCCCTCTATTGCAAAAATTGGCAATGCAACCTCAGTGTTCAAAAACACATCAAAACTTCTATAATAAGTTTTGCATTGTATCAATGCTTAAGATTTATAAACCATTTGTGGCAATAAACAAATTATTAGTGTTATCATTAATCTTAGTACCTTGCTTATTACACACATCATAAACTGAAAATTCTTTTAACGGTATAATATCAAAAAGTTCAAACAAGTCTTAATTAAATATATCAGAAGCAATCTATACAGCATCAATTCTCCGATCAGGCGAGTTAAGTGCAGAATCAATCACGACCACTTACCTCCTCGAACCTCGCAGACTAGGACTAATTCATTGCCTTCTTCCAGAGGTCCCACCACTCCCGATACATCCCGCCCGGACTTGTCGTACAGGATCAATTGATGAGGTGGCACTGGAACAAACGAGGTTGATTAGAAACGGCTTCTTAATTAAAACCTCCTTGGTTGAGAGCTGACTGCGGAAGGTGCGGGTTTGATGACCGAGAAGAGTACAGCTGCTCTCCGATTATTTTAAGTCTTAATATTAAAAAGAAACATTGTTCAGAACTAGATTTAGGTACCCTGAATAAGTATATAAAAATATATTATATGTGCACAACAATGTGAAAATCTGTTGGTGAACAAATATTTTTATCTGCGGGGATCGAACCTGCAACCTTTGGTATACAAAGTCAATTTATTAGCCTCTGTGAAAATTGAATGTCACACTCACATTATGTGCAGGATGATATTGGGTCATACATATTATTTCAATTTTTTTTTGTATATTTTTTTATTTCAAATGATTGAATTTAATTGATATTTAAATATCATTCGAAAATCATTCATTTATTACTGTTTATAGGAATACGTTAAATATGCGTGTGTTAAAATTAACTTGAATAATTTATCATTCCATTCCGACATAATGTGACATAATCATCTGCCAATCGCACAATTTATCATATTAAAATACCGCGTCCCCATGAGAACAAACATTTGTGTCAGCATTTCCCACACCAGTTTAATTATTAATAATCTTTATCCGACTATTATTATTATTGTAATTTGTTCTACATTGCTTTCATTAAACATGTATTAAGATTAGTAAGTAGCCCAGCCAGTTGTATGATTAATGACAACAACGAACAGACGTGTATAAAGTATTGATCCCGAATTAGAATACAAGTCTTGCGTGTTGGATATCCAGTGAAAATTTTCGTGTAAAATATTTCTATATTTCTCGCTAAACATCAGTGTAAATGCATAGTTGTGTTTCGGTTTGAACACCATTCTAGCTAGAGTAACTACTGGACATATTAAGACTTAACATCTTATGTCTCAGGATAGCGAGCGCAGTGGAATGTCATGCATTTCTTTGTTATTCAAGGTCCATAGCGGATACCAAAACATTAGATTAATATTATGAACTATTCACCAAACTTACTTTGAAAAAACTCAACTTTTAGATGACCAATCCGTATATTACGATGTTTTTATAAGTAGTAGGGAAAGGCCCTCATCAGCGGCCTATAGAAAATAATGGTGGTGTGTAAAGGGACAATACTCATTATGCTGACGTCAATAGGAGATTGCTTGCGAAGCGAGAACATGTGTGAGCTCGGCGACACCCGTCTCGGTTTATTATGTAACTTAGATTGGAAACCTAACTGAGATGCCTTAATTGTATTGGTGTTACTTGATCAGCCTATTTACCCCAATTAACGTATGCACGATTAATTGAAAGGATCTATTCCAAATAGAATTGGAGAATTTTAATATTTATAAATAGAACATTTAATATTTGTTTCATTATCGGGTTTGATTTCCGTACCGACACAAATGTTTGTGAGGCCCACTAGTGTTGCCTTGGGGGTTCGTGAGATCGAAAAATCTCTTGTAGTTTCTGATACCCAAGACACAAGATTTAATTGATCTTAACGTGGGGTTAGTACTTTAATGGGTGTTTTTATTTTGTCTTTAATTTTCCTTTACACTTTATTCAGCCCGGTCCTTAGCAAAGAATCCAAGATTTGCCAAAACGTGCTGGTTTGATGTCAAGGTAGACGAAAATAAATGGACGATTGATTATGTCAAATGCTGGAGATTGTATAGGATAGGAGACAGGCGATAACTTGAATAATGCAAGAGAAAAATGAAAGAAATATTACATTTTCTATTAGCGAAAACAGCAGAGATGGTTAGTATCTTTTTCTAATATTACGTACTGTTATTCCCTCAGAACCATGATTAGTCATTATTGTGAAATTATCCTATTGAATGACTTTTTACAATAAGCTAATATCTGCAATGGAAAGATGGCCTAAAGAAGGTTACACGCTATTCTTTCGTTAGTAATTTTCGTTTATCTGAGCTTTAAATGTACACCCATTTGGAAGAAACTGAGAGAATTGTTGATAAGCTTATTAGATAGGGAGGGAAATTAATTTTTAACGGAGGACCATCATGCTTATCTTTTGTTTAAACTTAGGTTATTATTTGAAAGTGTAAACCTAATATATATTAAAACTGTGTCTTTTTAAAGATTCAATAATATTTCTTAGTATATTCGTAACCTGTAGTGATTAATACCAACAGTAGAAAACTTTGTCACAATGATACACTAAAACGCGTTTTGTGTTGCTTTATATTAGACTAGCGGTCGGGCCCGGCTCCGCCCGGGTGCATACACGTTTTAAAATGTTGGTCAAAATGTTTAATTCTGACTATCAGTTTAGAATATCGGACCACGAAAAACGAACAAAATTTCCTCGTATTTGCTAGAAATATCACTACTGATTTCTTCCCATAGCGTGATGATATATAGCCTATAGCCTTCCTCGATAAATGGACTATCCAACACTGAAAGAATCATTCAAATAGGACCAGTAGTTCCAGAGATTAGCGCGTTCAAACAAACAAACAAACTCTGCAGCTTTATAATATTAGTATAGATTACGAAGAAATTGGCATAATTCCCGAGGCCAGCGCGAAATGGCTTGTTCCTGATGACAACTACGCTGCATGTTAGTTGACATCAGGTGGATTGCTAGTCACTATTCTGTGTTAATATAGTTCTATATCATTATAAGAATTTACGTAGTCTAATGTTTATGTAATAAGTTTCCATAATATAATACGAAGAGCTGCAGAGTTTAAACGAAAAATGTACTTTTATTTTTGTCCAATACTTGACATTGGTGGAGCTATAGCATCTACAATAGGGACATATTTTTCTAAACTGTCCAGAAAAAACCATGCCTTTGTTTCATGTGCTTTGTTTCCATTCAAGCGGGGACGAAGGGAGATGTATTAACACCGACCAATCGCATAGGTCCATCAAATCAAAAGACAAAAAATTCTAATGTGATTGGTCGATGCTTCTACATCTTAGTTCCGTTCCAATTGTCTCCATTTCAGACTATCATAGCCTAAGTGGTAGCTATAATCTAAGAGATTAATATTTGCATTAAAGATATCCTTGTTACCGCTTATATTTCCTCGTCATTCTCCCCGAGGTAATCCTCTAATCTATTACACAAACTATACGATAAATGTTGCTATTGGATACTCAGTTGCGCGGATAAAGGTAATCAAAGTTTCAAATTTATCTGCTTAGTTGAAATTTTCTAAAATTCTGTTCAATATGAATAGTTGAGTATCGGGTTTATAGAGATTCAAGGAATTTGGCAACTAAAAGTTCTAACGACTGCCTATTTAAATGTGGTATGTAGCTGACAAAAAGTTTAGGTTTTTCATTTTTTTTATTTTATGTTTAAAGCTCACAAGTGCGCTCACGGAACAAAAAAAATGAAATGTTTTTTGAAGAATGAGACATTAATTGTAATCTTTTTGGTGAATTTATGAACATTTCTTATATGTCACACTGAAAACCAATTTTACATATATATTAGAACCTATTTTAGTAAATTTGAAGACTGAACACCATCAATAACATCATAACTTGTCAATTCTACGTGTGCCGAACTAAACGACCGGTGATAAGAGTTAAAAAATCAGCAATTTCTAAATTCAAATAAATGTAAAAACAATCGAATAAAAATTGCAATCGCCATGACGCAACATAATAACCGCGTGTACCCCTAGCCCCCACTTAGGAGCGTTTATAGCGGGTCCCCTATCACTTGTAAATGCTTTGTATTACACATACCGCGCTGAAAGGCACCCGCTTCTCGCAACATATACTCGCGTAGGCAATTGAATAATGCATCGGTATATGTCAACACAATAGGAGCCTCGCTAATGTCCTCCCTTGAGCAGGGTTGTGCAAAAAACATGGGACGGAATTTTGGGTTAGGTATGATTGATATTGATATGGTACGGAAGGGTTATCTCGGGAAGATGCTCTGGAAATAGAAGATCTTAGCCACAATTAGGGTTGGCGGATATCTTTTCGGGTGCCGTGTTTGTCGCAATTTCGATGTTCGGTTGTTTGTGATGGGTATTTTGGGCCCGTGTCCCGGACTTAACGCGGTTTAGGGAGGAAAACATTCCTAAGTATAAGTTATGTACAATGTTATTATTATTTAGCTATGCCTCTATTAGGATTTTTAATAAAATTGTACCCTAAAATGTTCCTAATTTATGAAAATCAAAGTTAAGTTCTAAGTTCTAAATTGAAACATACATAATGTAGGTAAAATTATTCAAATAGGGTATAGAAAATTAACGTGAAATCTCAACATCAACAAAACCGCAAGTTTAAATTGATCTTTTAATTAACTCATTCATGGTATCAAATAGTAGCTCCGCTAACAGTCTAGACATTTAACCTTTATTTGTAAGTGATTAAGAAAACATTATCAGTAAGTCAGACAAAACAATTGTATCTAGTTATTTTAGGTGGCCTCTGAAAATTTGAGTTAGCTGGCGGTTCACGCCTTAACGCAGAATTAATAGTTACTTATATATATTCATCACCGTCAACACTTAGGAAGAAATTTAAATATTTTTTAAACTGTTTTAATATTTGGGACAATAACATTTTTTAATCGACTTTAAAAAGGGAGAAAGAACGTACGAAATGTAACTAAAGTTGTTACTCCAAATCTCAAGTCATCATCATCTCTGTGAGATAATGGCACTGACTACATCAGACAGCTACATTTGTCCTATAGCCAAGACCAGTCATAACTTAACTCTGTCAAAATAATTTTGCAAGAAAAATACTCTCTCTCTCTGTCCCTAGACACGGGAAGACCACTTTTGAACATAGGCCTCCCCCAAGTACCTCCACATTGACCTGCATCTAGTGACTTCCTGCAACCTTAACCAGGTCGTCCATCCTTGTAGGCGGGCGTTCTGATAAAATACTATTAACTAGGAACTCCAACGTTATCTGCGATCCAAACGATGTAAAATAGCGTACTAAGCACTCAAGACCGCTAACACAAAATGACAAATAGTCTTAATTACGGTCCTACAAACAAAACAATAGTTGGGGAGCACGCACCAAGACCGGGTCGACCGCAAACCGAATCGCTCCGAACCCTCGTAGGTTGTAGTTATTGGTAGGAATGCCAGTCGCCACCGAATATACATGATCAATGCGTGAGAAGCAATATCTTAAAATTCAAAGTATTTTAGATCCAAATATGAGTCCAAATTTAGATTATTGGCTATTTTGTCAGGATTCGTAACATGATTCAACTACCCGCAAAATAAATGAAGTTTAAGTAGAGAATAGTATAGATACATGAATGTAATACGAAGGTGCTCATTTCTGTGGAAAATAAATTATGGATAAAACTAGGATTCCACGATTATTGGAAACATTAAAACAGGTTGGTTTGATAATTCTCTGAGACCGAAATGTCTCTCGTAATGACACAAAACTCGATCTTAGTGTGGGGTCAGGACTATGTGTGTGACTGTTGGGTGTTTTTTATTTATTTTTATGCTTATAGAACTGAATGTAGATGAAGCAAGTAGAAGGTCAAAGAAGAGGTCATTCGTTAATAATAGAACACAGAAACACAGTAAAAGTAGTTAACATCTATCCATTGAGATAATATACTAGAGGGGACACTGCAAACAAAAAGTTTGTAACAAAATGAAGGGTACATTCTATTTCTGTCTCTGTCACGCCAACGAAGTAACGTATCTTCCCTCTCGCTTCAATGTGTACCCTTGCGCACGCACCATACGCAGAGATTTTGTTCCCGATGTCCGCTCTAGTATAATACCTCAATGCATCTATCTAATTCAGTTTCATAATTACTTTCAAGCTTCAAAACTTCCCTATTTTAAAGTACCAGTGGTCTATCTCGATATCTATAGTTTTTCTCTTAATAACATCCCAATATTGCTCTTTTAACGATCTCGTCTGAAAGTGAACACAATAAAGCAAAAACTCCACAAAATTGACTGAGAGATGGCATCTCTGAAGCGGCTGTATTGTTAGTGGTAATTACCGAGGCGGCGTGGGACCGTGACCAGAATAACTGGCCGGCAAAACAACATCAAATTTAAACGGTATTTCATAGTCGACAACCTCAATTAAACAGCTCTCGGCAGCGATATGACGTTCGGTTTGGCTCCGTAAATTGTTCTGAATCAATTTGCGTTTCACTCATTGTTGGTATTAATTAATGATTTTATATAGTGCTTTGTTTCTAGGCTTCGTTTAGATTTGGGACTCCTCAGGTGTGGTACCAGAATCATTTTTTTGGGTGTGAATGTAGGTATAATATGAAATACTTGGGAGCCTTAGGTCGATTTTCAAGTTGATGAATTAAATATTTTGTGTAAATGATTGATACATGATTGATGATTGAATATTTGTTTGAATACAGTTTCGCCTTTTGGGACGGTGGGTCACGTAATTGAAGTAGAATGTTTCAGCAGAATTGCTGGGTTTTAATCTAATTCATAGATGTCACTGTATTTTTATATTATTTATATTTTTTTACCTTCAGGAGGAATCATCTTTATCCCCTGGCTTGTCGTAAGCGCCATATTGTGTCCTTGAATTAAAATAGCCCCTATTTCAATAACGTTAGGTTGCTTTATTGCTTGAAGTCCGACGAGCCTGAGCGCTGTTCGTTTGACGGTTGAGGGGTTATCGAGTAAAAAAAATTGGACTACTTTTATGTCATTAGATTTGCAGAACTTAATGATTTCTTAGATTTACGCGAATGTTACACATTGAAATAAGACTATTATTTACGGATTTTATCGCGGATTTAGTTTAATTTTACATTTTTTGAATTCCCGACGTTTCGATCACTTTACAGCTTTCGTGGTCACGGGGCGGACTGAGGTATTAGTCATCCGCTCAGTGACTGTTACAATTAAACTACCCTTAATTTTGAATTATTAAATTAAAAAAGTTAATTTAAATAACTAATCTGTTTTGGCGTTCCGATCCACGCAGAAGGAGCTCACTGTGTCTTGAGGTCTGGCAGTTGGTCTTTTGGGTTCCGATTTAATTAAGTGTAGAATAGGATCCCATGCTTGTGCAAGCTTCAAGCCATCTTCCCTATTGAAATTTGGATGTTTTTTAATTTCAATAGCCTCGCGAAACATCCTGGGCAGGAAACGGTGTTCTTTCGCGAGGACTTGGGGCTGGTCAAAACGAAGGTAATGCTTGGAGCCTTCTTCTATGTGCTCAGCAACTGCAGACTTCGTTGAGCGTCGATGTTTGACGTCAGCTATATGTTCTTTCACGCGGGTCCCTATGCTTCTTTTGGTTTGACCAATGTAGGAGAGGCCACAGTCGCAGTCTATTTTATATACGCCCGGTTCTTGCAAAGGTATATGGCACTTGACAGGTGGTAGAAATTGACTAATCTTCTTGGGCGGCTTGAAGTATGTTTTGATAGAAGCACGCTTCAGGATATAGCCAATCTTGTCCGTGACACCTTTTATGTATGGCAAGACAACTGGGACCCGTTCAACTGTGGCTGGTTTCACTCGGTTTCTGTGACGGCGGCGTGGAATTTGGAGCTTGTTGTCTCGCAGTACTTGCTTGACGTGTTGCAGCTCAGTCGCCAGGTGTTTCTCGTCACAGATTCCTTGTGCTCTCTGAAACAAAGATTTACCCACGGTAGCTAACTGTTTTGGATGGTGGTGAGAATCACCGTTCAAGTATTTATCTGTATGGGTCTTTTTCCTATACACTGTATGACTTAAGGACTGATCAGGATTGCGGATTACTAAAACATCTAAGAAGGCAAGAGATTTCTTATTTTCTAACTCCATAGTGAATTGAATTTTGTTATTAATGGAGTTAAGGTGGTTTAAAAATGCAGTTACTTGGTTAGATGGTAAAATTGTGAAAGTATCATCTACGTACCGCTTGTAAAATCTTGGTGAGACTGGGGCTGTACTAAGGGCTTTCTCCTCAAAGTCCTCCATGAAAATATCAGCGACTACTGGAGATACAGGTGAGCCCATAGCGACGCCATCCGTTTGTACATAGTATTGATTGTTCCACAACATATAGCCAGATGTGAGGCAATGTTTCAGTAATTCTGCATATTCTAGTGGAAAGTTGTTCTCTGCTAACTTCTTAGTGACAATTGTGATGCAGTCTTGTACTGGTAAGCTTGTAAAAAGTGACTGGACATCAAAACTAACCATTGTCTCATTGTCAGCTAATTGTAGATGTTTAATTTCGCTGACAAATTGGTATGAATCCTTCACAGATGCTCTAGTGTTTCCTCTGAGTGGTGAAAGCACTTTTGCTACGTGCTGAGCCAATCTGTAAGTTGGTGTGTCGATTTGACTCACAATGGGACGTAGTGGAGCATTTTCCTTGTGTATTTTTGGCAATCCATACAATTTTGGAGGTTTTGCACACGATGGGATGAGTGATTTAACATTCAGATCTAACTTCTCGGAGTGTTTAATTATTAAAGAGCTAGTGGCCTTTAATATTTTGTTAGTCGGGTCTGATTTGACTATCTTATAAGTACTTTCATCCGATAAAAGTTGTTCAATTTTTTGGTTGTAGTCTGAAGTATCCATCACTACTGTCGCATTACCTTTATCTGCACGGAGAACAGTTAATTCCTTCATCGATCGCAGGTTCTTTAGAGCGATAAATAGGTGTTATAGGTATATCTTGACGTATCGCCTCTGAATCTTCCCTTTTCATATTGTTAGTGAAGAGACTGTTCTCAACGTTACAAATAATGTCTTCATACGGTATCCTACGTGGTGTTACGGCAAAATTTAAACCTCTTGATAAAACCTGAACCGTGTTTTCATCCAGTGTTTGTTTTGACAGATTAATGACCGCGCGTTGTTTGTCTGCGCGGGAGTGAGTGTTATCTATGTCAGGGTACGTTCCATGACTGCACTCGGAGTTGTTATAATTTTTGACATTTGATTTGGTGGACAGTTTTTCATATTTAATAATGTGTTTATTTTTGCATTCATTATATTTAGATGTTTCTCGTTTATTTAATGTTTCAATGCAATGTTTAAAATCAAATGCTGATAATACTGTCTTAACTTCACTGGATAATTTCTCAACACTAATATTTAAGAAATGTAGGTCGGAACGTGTGTCATGTATGGTAGCTTGTAACAGTTTTTTACTCGCCTGGTATAGAATTTTAGCGCTCCCTCGTATGCTTTTCTTCGGTGATATTTTCACACACGTAGGGATGAGATTATGATCACGGCATCTCTTCAAGAAATTCAGGGATGATATGCATCTTGCGCGCTTAGTCTTCAAATTCTCCAACCGGCGTATTTTGTTTGCAATATTCAGTCCGTACTGGCTTGCATAATGGTTTCTTAGATTTACGCGAATGTTACACATTGAAATAAGACTATTATTTACGGATTTTATCGCGGATTTAGTTTAATTTTACATTTTTTGAATTCCCGACGTTTCGATCACTTTACAGCTTTCGTGGTCACGGGGCGGACTGAGGTATTAGTCATCCGCTCAGTGACTGTTACAATTTAACTACCCTTAATTTTGAATTATTAAATTAAAAAGTTAATTTAAATAACTAATCTGTTTTGGCGTTCCGATCCACGCAGAAGGAGCTCACTGTGTCTTGAGGTCTGGCAGTTGGTCTTTTGGGTTCCGATTTAATTAAGTGTAGAATAGGATCCCATGCTTGTGCAAGCTTCAAGCCATCTTCCCTATTGAAATTTGGATGTTTTTTAATTTCAATAGCCTCGCGAAACATCCTGGGCAGGAAACGGTGTTCTTTCGCGAGGACTTGGGGCTGGTCAAAACGAAGGTAATGCTTGGAGCCTTCTTCTATGTGCTCAGCAAGGCTCATTAAGGGTAGTTAAATTGTAACAGTCACTGAGCGGATGACTAATACCTCAGTCCGCCCCGTGACTACGAAAGCTGTAAAGTGATCGAAACGTCGGGAATTCAAAAAATGTAAAATTAAACTAAATCCGCGATAAAATCCGTAAATAATAGTCTTATTTCAATTTGCAGAACTTGTTATGAAAATGATGTGGTACTTTTCAATAAAATAAAGGTGCTATAATTTTGCAAAACTTAAAAGGTTTCCTTTTTCTTTCCTCCTATTGAAGTTATCCAATAAAACAAAAACAAAAAAAAAATAGTTTAGAGTTATTGAATTCCACTCAAACTCATTTTACAAGGATAATTACTAAATACTTTCGATTACCAATAGATTTATAGCAATTAGTGCAATGTTCACTTATAAAGCGTTATTTAACATTACGAACAAAAAATATCTATGTTTTTATCTTTGTTTATGAAGACGTAATTGTATGATAGCGCTCCTTTTAAATTATAAATACCCTAAGACATACACATAATTATTAGAATAATAAAAATGTTCCTTTTTATTTATTAGCTCTACGTTCTAAGAAAAAGATGATTAGAATCCATTGAGATAATATCAGGAGGTGATTTTCAAAAGTGGTCATCTCCAAATTCACGAATTTTGTACTAATAATGCCAGATGAATCTGCTAACAATTCCTGACAATTTAATTGTAGATATATCCATGTAAATTTAGTAAAAAGCCCCCAAAACGCATTTTAAAAAGGTGTTTATTTTACCACTTATTTTCAAACTTAGTCTAATCCAAATTGACCAATCACAACGCGTTTAGATTAGGCCGCCATCTTACAATTGCCATACATTATCCGAGTAACCCTATATAATCAGTTTTGTTTTCACTTTCAGAAATGGTCAAATCCAAACACTTATTTTCAAAAATATCCAAATCCAATTCATTTGCTTCCATAAGTTAGTCAAATCCAACACTTACAATCAAAAATAGCCAAATCCTAACTTCAATGTCGTTTTTCTAATTAAATACACTGTAAACTTTCATTTACATATTGAAATTCTCACCTCAAACATTAAAACTATCAGAATAATGCACTTCCAGCTTAATAACAGCCATAAGAAACGCCAGGCAAAAAATGTACAATTTCTCGATTTGTACAAAAGTGGATTTGGCTAGTATTGAAAATTACCTCCTGATATACTAGAGGGGACATTGCAAACAAAATGTTTGTAACAAAATGAAGGGTACATTCTATTTATGTCTCTGTCACGCCTACGAAGTAACATATCTTCCCTCTCGCTTAACTGTGTACCCTTACGTACGCACCATACGCACAAATTTTGTTCCCGATGTCCGCTCTAGTATAGTACCTCAATGTTAGAATCATTTTTAATGATTTTCTAATGGAGGGTAGTTTCTTCCTTGTATACCCGCAAATGAGATACTTAAAAGTATCGCATGCGCAGTAGATCGCGTGGCGCGTGCTTCGCGCAAGATTTTTCGCGTGTTTTCGAACATTTAGTGGATGTTTGGTGCAAGTATTCGTTTTAGTTTTAAGTGGTTGTTGCTTTTGTTTATGAGCGGGAGTGATGGTTACAAATCAGTTGCTTGATCATCAATGATATGTATAAATATATAATAAATGAAAAGTGCAGTGTTTAGTGTTGAAATAAATAAATAAGTAATATATTAATCTTGTAGTGACTAGTGTTGTGAGATATAAATACTTTATTAATTGTGTAGTGTCAAGTGTAGTGATTGGCTTGGACGCCGACCTTCAGCTTCGAGTGATTGGTAAGTAAACATGCTTTATATTTCTTTCATTTATAATTTATGTGTATGATTCTTTATTTTATTTGGATTTTAGTCGCAAAATGCATATTATCATGCGGTAAAATGAAATTTTATTATAGATATTGAATAATTCAGAAATCGAAAAGTAAATTTGTTGGTAGGTAATTTGAAAAGAAATTACCCATATTTACTTACTAATATACTTTTACATTTAAATAATACTCATGAAAAATTGCTTGAAATAGTAAGTAATAAAATTTGTTTATGAAACTGCAATCCGAATGAGGGAGTTTAAGCTACATTTTAACATACGGTGTAGCATGAATTATTAAAATACTGGAAGCTTCAAATATTTATACCATGTAGAACCGCGACCGGACTATAATTTATTTTTTTATACTTCTATCAATCATTTTCACGATTATAGAGGAGGTCCTACAGTGGGACGTATACAGATGTATAAGTTTATTTTTTATTGATAAATATATACACCCACCAGTCACATTCATACATATTTTTTTTTTAGTTTTGACTGACCCCATATTATGATCAATTAAGTTCTGTGTCGTGGATATTTACCTGGTCCGAATATTACTGGGCTACATAAACATTTGTGTCTTTGCGGGGATCGTACCTGCAGCCTCTCGTTTCACAGTCGCCGTCTAACCAAGTGCGCCACAGAGGCTGCTTTTATTATTAGTAAGTAGTAAATACTGCCATCATATAATGCCTATAAGATATCTAAAACTAAGTACAGTGCTAATTACAATCTAAATCACACCCACGGACTAGATATGTATATCTTGCGTCTTTAAGTGGTATTCAACCCGCGCTAGGCCAGCGTGGTGGACTATATGGCCTAACCACTCTCAATCGTACTGTCGATAGTAGAGGAGGCCCGTGCCCTGCACTGGGACGTATATGGGCTGATACATAAATAATGCCGGCTTGTTGGTAACCTCCTGGTATGATTAATTAGGGGGAATAGCGTTGGCTATTTTTAGATGAACTACGTGCCCAATCAAAGCTCCTTATATTATTATTAGAACGACAGAATACAAATACAGAGCTATTAAGTCATTTTCAGTGTAGTGTTGGCCTTTAAATGACATTCAGGACAATCGAACTAATGTTATCAGATTCATATATCGAAATATTGAACTCATACTAATATATTTTATAGTAGAACTATTTTGTAGTAAATTAAATCAAACTTGCAATATTACTCGGTTTGGAAAAGCAATTTTGTCATCATATTAAGGCATAATTTAATATACTTTTCTACTCATATTTTCACAATGAGCGTATCTTATAAGCTAACGTTTTGAATATTTTTCAGGTATATTTCAAACTTTTCTTTTATGATACACGAGTTGTTTAAATTAGCCTTGCCTGCATTAGTTTGTTGGATATTATTTAAATTCACTTTCTGGAATACTGAGACAAAATATGATTCAGTAATATTATTGAGATGTTCGAAATGTTCGAATTCCCTACTAATATTGTAAATGTGAATGTAAGTTTGTTTTTTACGCTTTCGCGCGAAATCTACTTAACCGTTCATCATGAAACTTTGTACACATATTCTTGGAGGTATTAGAAGTAACATAGGATAGAGAATATGTTTTTTTTACCAATGTTAAAAAAAATATTTAGTCGGAATTGAACACTTTGGCCGCCATTTTGAATAGTGTATCTGTACCTGGATGGAGCCGGGCTGAACCGCTAGTAATAAATAATATATGGTATAAAGTATTTTATTATTAAACTGAAGTGACATCGAATGAAAAACAAAAAGTCAAAGCTAACTTTTCAGTCATGATAATTCAACTTTATGCAACTGACAACTCTATTAAATAATGAATAAATTAAATGACCTCAATAGTTGTTAAGTTTTCCAATTGCTTAGTGGAATCTCTCGTACAGTATATAATGATATAAAATCAATTTAAAATAAACTTATACCAAACAATAGTAAGTTAAAATATATTTTATAATATTAACGCGTATGTTATGAGCAATTGACGCGGTCTCCACAGTACGATAACGCTCGTTTGATGCGGTGATAAATCGTGTAGCTAAAACTACAACAGAAATTATGGCTTCTGAATTATGCATAAACCGCTACTCGCTAGAGGTTGTAAAACTGTGTTGTCGATGGCTCGGCCACTAGTTGTATTAGCTAAACCGACGATAGCAACTCAAGCAGTAGCTATTAGATAACGAATTCCAAATTTGAAAATTGTGTGGTCTGTAAAGCGGATTCTGGGAAAAGCGTGGTAAGCGATATTTAAAATTGGAATTTCAGCGACATGTGTTATAAACTGCTTTAAACGTTTCACCCCATTGTATATTGTAAATCGGAAAGTCTTTAAAAGCAGTAACTTTTAAATTACAAAAATGACACGCGGCTTTCAACAGCTGAATTTATTAATGTGCGCAACCTTATCTGAAGCCCGTTTATAGTGATACAATAGCATAACATCATTCACGTTGTGACTACACATTGTAAGGTAGTTCCTAGAAATAGTAAATTGCGAGTCGCCAGTCGCAATTTCAAGAATACGTGGCGCGACCGTCCGATCGCCGGCAGTACACAAATGACTTCTAGTTTATAGCAAAATCAGTTTATACGGGTAAGTATATTGCATTCTTTACGATACTGCTTCAATATGAGCCAAGAATTTGTCCGTGAAGAGCTGAGAATAAACAGTTCCGCTTTATGACTAACGGTTTTCTAAAATATCGTAGATATACTCGCTTTGTCTATTTTCTACGCGGAATCTTTGGGTTATGCAATGATTTATTCTGCAAAAAATAATGAATTATTTATAAAATTGAAAACTAACCAGCGTATGTGATAGATATAATTATTTAGGTGTCTTATTCTCATATTATTATTGCAGAAGCGATTTTTTGTTTCATTAATGGAATTATGATTACGTAAATCTAGAGTACGATTGCAAAGATGAGGTCTCGTGTTGGAATCCCGGGAAGGGAAAGTGATATTGGATTTTTCTGTTAATATTATCAGCCTGAAGTTAGGAATTTGTGTCTGATATGTCAAAAGGCTCGCAACCTAGCTTACCGTGAGACGGAAAATACAAGGCCAAACGTAGGTCCTGGTTGCACCTCTGCCTACCCGTACTGGTAAAAAGGCGTGAGTTTATGTATATATGTATGAATCTAGAGTTGGGTATAGTAAACCTCAAATTTGTCGCTGTGACGAGATCTGAGTTAAAAAAATCAGGAGAATTTTTGCAACATGATGATGAAAATTGAGTAATGAGTACAAACGAAACTGGTCATCGGATGTTAAGCTTAGAGGTGCGTTCTGTATTATTGTCAATTTCACAGATTTTTAAAGCGGCGTTTAATTAATAGTAATTAATTAGTTTTCTATATAAAATTGTCAACATGTACCCTTCACAAAAACAATATTTTAAACACGCCAAACAATAAAAATATTATACAATTTTACTTCAAAAATTTCTAGCACTCCACAAGACGATTCGCTCGCTGTAACGACAAAAGTAATAGTTTTTGTTGCTTTTACGTCAGTTTGTACTCTTGTCACGTAAAAACCACGAAATGTACTTATGATAATGCCGAACTGCGCGCGGACGTCTCGCGTCTAGGCTATAGAGGACATTGCTATGGAACTCGTAAATGCGAATTAGGATTTGCGTGTTAAATCGAATGGGAGACCTAGTATGTTGTTCTAATTTTATGTGGTGGGAATTTTGTTGTCATGCTATTGGGGGAAAGCTTGAACTGGAATTGGCAGGGTGGTATCACATACCGAAGGTTTCAATGATTGATATTGGTTTTAAGCCAAGTTTTTTTTTGTATATTGATATTTATAATGCAGTTAAAATACAACAAAACGTTGATAATACGGCAATGCGTTTATATTATGAGATATTTCAATATTCAGCTTTATATTACGACCTCTACTTACAAGGGAAACTTTTTTACTATGGTATTTTACAACAAATTATCATTTGAATGCAGGAATTATATTTTCAAACCAACTTATTATTAATACGAACACGTTACTGGTGGTAGGTCTCTCATATGTGAGAGGTCATCTGAGTAGGTACCACCGCAATGTCTATTTATTTATTATGACAATGACGAGCGCAGTGGATTGTCAAGCATTGCTTTGTAATTCAAGGTGTTCTTTGGTTTTGCCACTGTGCATAAGCGGTTGTATCGCTTACCATCAGGTGAACGGCACGCTTGTCCATTAATAGCAATTAAAAAAAAACCTGTACAAATCAGTGTTTCATTCCAACTTTTCTATTGCTAACGATCATACAGCTCGCCTGATGATAATTGGTAACCATTTCCCATCGACCACGGTAAATCCAGACAAACTGACAAACTGCTACTTCACGTCATTTGAAGGACGTGTTAATTGAGTTGTTAGAGTTCTCCAAATTAAAAAGTAAGAAACAGCTATAAATAGCACAGAATGACAGCTGGCAAAGTTGTAAAAGTGAACTTGATTTAAGTGCAGTGTTATTTCAATGAGAGTATGATTATTTTAGAAATTCCTTAATTTGTACCACATGTATGTGTCAATAGTCACTAAAGCTACCGAAGCACTGCTACGAAGCCGGGTGGTAACCCGGGTTTTTGGTAGCAGTCTCGATATACCTAGTATAATATCTACATAAATACATAAACTCACGCCTTTTTCCCAAAAGGGGTAGGTAGAGGTGCAACCATGACTCGTTTCGTCCTGTATTTTCCGTCCCATAATGTGATAGGGGGCGAGCCTATCACTATAACTGGCATACCTGAACCCGGGCTGATAATGAATAGAAAAATTCAATATCACTTTTCCCGTTTTCCAATACAGTATTGTATTGGAATTTTCATATTCAAACAACTATTGATTTAGTAGCCTTCATATTAAATATCAAGCTCATTAAAAGTTTGTAAAGATGATACACATTAAAAGTACTAAGTTAATAAGATTAAGTTTACAATATAAACTTCATTTTCTTCTCATCGTTATCTCATGGTTTTCTTCAAGACGCCACAGGCGATGAGTCCGCCATTATTATTTTATCTATTACAAGTACTTTTTATTGAATTTCTTTGGGTCTAATAAAACGTTTATAAATTCATAGAATAATATCGTGATCCCTTAAAAAAGTGGGTTTAGATTTCCTTTTCTAAGACTACTTGGTCAGGTTTTGTAATTACAGATATTATAAAAAAAAATAATAAAGTTCACAACAAAGATTTTGGTAGCTGCAGGCCGACATTATTAGTCAAATTGTTGTTTACTTGAACTATACCTTTCAGATCCTAATTGCTGAGCATTTTACGACTGAGTACAGAGCTTCCGAACAACCGAGAGTAAGATTAAAGAGGGCTATTCTAAAATGTTGATTCCTTATGAGGCAGTGGTACCAACCCGATCGAGCCTGCCCATTTATGTCCATTTATTTAAATGTATTTGACATATACATAAATGTAGCTAGGCAGAATTTTGGCTAAATACCGCAGCACTTATTGCATTGATGTGAACATTCAAATCTCAAATAAAACTACCAAGTAAGTGTTGAAATATCGAGTGGGCTCTTGCTCGAAGTGTCAAGTCGTCAATGCCGACTGTTACAATTTCCGAATGGCAGTCATTGAAAAATCGGCCACTTCCGAAGTGCCTGGCTGGCTTTAAAATTTTACAGTAAGCTGGGACTAGACTCATAAAATTGATCTGTCTTTACATCCCCGATGTACCAATATATCTGGTGGAATAATTGCCTCGGCAAATATCTTGCAAAATTGTTTAAATATAGGTGTGATGATGTGTCCAGGAGTGGACTTAATTAATTTCTTTGAACAGATGAACAATTTATGAAATTTGTTTAGTTTTATTTTTATAAATAATATATTTTTATGATTGGTATTTCTATAAAATTGTTTTGGACACAAGTGTCACTTGCCTCAAATGGTTTAACATTAAATTCCATGTGAAGTATATTTTTTATAATTTTTATTCTGAGAATGTATGTGACTGCTGAATGTTATTTATTGTAATTTCTGGATTCGACTCCTAGGACTGGAATTCCAAATTTTGTCCTTTTTTGGTGTAAATACACTGGCATTTGTTTACATCATGTGGGTTCGTTCCCTAACATATCTTGGGGCCGAAATAACCTCAGAAAACTGTTGTAGGCTTCAGCAGCACTTCGGCCTATCCCCTCGGGGATACAGGAGTGAATTTATAAATACTCGTTTATCTTTTATGGTTCCTCCAATATGCATGTATAAGGTGTTTTAGGGATAACATTATAATCGTTAAGGATTACGAATTTTGTTTCAAGGCAGGTGTTTACTAAAATGAGTTTTCGCTTGACTTAATACGCTTTTGCAAGCCAAGTTTTTCAATAAACGATACTTTGTTATATTGTGCAATTTGGTGAAAAATATTTTTGACGGTTTACAAAAATATCGTGGTGAATTATACATACATATGTATATAAGAAAACATTTACTAGAATTTTAAAGGTATATGGAGTATACTAACCAACAATATACAAGCTTTAGATTAGCTTTAAGGCCGTATAATTCTACATAATTTTTAGGAGGCAATGCACAATTGCCTTCAAACGCATTGTAATCTGACTATCGAGAATAAAACAGTTCAGAAGAGTGAAAATGGCGAAGTCATCGCAATTAGAAAGGAGTTCTGTGGGCAATATCAGAGAGATGTAACGTATTTTTTTTGTTTTTCCATCAATTCTTGAGATAAGAACGTTGCAGAGGGTGCCTTGAGTGTACTTCTGATTGTCAAAGGGCAGGATTGTAACTTGTGATGTATATTTCAAGAGATCCGTGTTTAATGTTGTGATTTTTATGATGTACTGTATTAAGCAAAAAATATTTTTTTGATACACTTTGCTATTTTTGAGTCATAGTTTAATGAACTGAAATGTTGTTCCTATTTCTTACATCAATAAATCATATACTGTAAGTTGATACGGCCCAAAAACAATTATCTATGGGTTGGATTTTTTGTTCTTGGTACGGCAAAGCAACTGATCTGAATTTGACAGTAAGCGTGGTGCAATCTAGAAAGAGCGCAAATTAGCAACAAACTATTATCTACTTATTTATTATAGACATATATGTATATGTAAAAAAAATATATATCTTAAGTTTATATTTAATGTGTATGTTTCCCAACAAACACTAGGCCAGCGTGTTGGACTATATGGCCTAACCACTCTTAATCATACTCGATTGTAGAGGAGCTCGTGGCCTACAGTGCGACGTATATGGGCTGATGCAGCTATGTTTGATGTTCTTTAGTGTTAAAATATCATACAAATCTAGGGGTATGTTAATTAAACGCGGCACAAGGTAGGAGCCGGTTCGCAAGATATATTTTCATAATATTGTAGAATTGTTTCGGTGGGTGGATGGTTGGCATGGTTCCTCATTCTACAAATGCGCCACGAGGCTATATCAAACACATCTTACAAGAGTAAAACTGCAACACCCGACAACAAGATTTTAATACCCTTCCAATAAATGACGGGACGTCTTCACAATGTGACTAATATAGGTTGGGAACTTGGAGATCGTTTACATAAGCATGCAATATAAATCGGAATGAGCGGGGTACGCTAACGTCGGTTATTCTCATAAGAATGCGATCAATACGCCTCCGCCAGCCAACTTGTTTCATTAAATTCAAATTTCGTGTTTCACTTATTAATTCAGGCAACGCCTGGCGCGGACTTAGCTTTTTATATTCCTGTCGCTCCTGTATGGAAGTTTCTCGATTGTTTCAAGGTCTTTGGAGAGGTTTGTTGGTGCTAATTGATTTACACCTAATATATTAATAGGAATTATTGTCTTAATTTTCCCAAGAAATTCGTTGTATGTTGTATATGTGAAATCAAAAGCAATAGGTCAATCGGGTGTTCAAAATGGAATGGTATTAAAATTCTTATACTCTCTTGAAATTAAACTAAAGTTATCCAACACCTAAGTTATTTAGTAATTATCGTATTCCCGAATTATGTTGATACAATGGCGAGATTGCTAAAGCAAAGTTAATAGCTAAGCCGTTTATATTAGAACAATTAAGTTTTACAAGTTCATGTAAAGCAATTCACTTAAAGTTTGCTACATAATCACATTTCTCCGAGCAGAAACTTGGACGTGTTCTGACGCGGCTCGGTAGCCACAAAATATAAATGAAACAGATAGTTCACTTGGAAGCTAATTTTGGTCGATATGCCAGCCCGCTCTCCGGGTTAATGAGTTCCTTGTGTTATATTTTATGTTGTTTTTATTGCACATTCTGAACTTAGTTTGTGTAACGCCACATGGAATTTAACATTGTTTTCTTGTTAATTTTGGCGCAAGATTGTAACTTTATTTAAAAAGAAATACCTAAGTGTATGGAAAAAATAAAGTAATAATTGGACTGGTCTAAATTATTGTACATCCTTAATGTTATAACGGCTTATTGCAAAAGAAATTAATGATTGTAATCATTGATTAGCATCAATAAAATTTTACATAGATACCTAAAGGATAATATTTGGTAACAAAATATTGGCAATGTATGTTTCCAATGAACCTGCTTTTTTCTTAAAAGCAGGTTCTTTGGAAACATACTTTAATTCTAATAGATCTACAAATACTGTTGACGAAAGCCGATTACACAAGGCGATTGTTTCAGCGAAAAAAGTTAAGAAAAGGGTAATACAAATAAAAGCATTGAAGAAACGCTTGGTAATCGTGAGTCTCTAATACTCTCTTAGACTTCTGTTCATAAAGAGGGCATTTGCGCTTTACTACGTAATTTTACCCCATTGGGTTAAGATAGTTGGATTTTCTCATGTGAGTAATCTTGTGATGAAATTCAACTAGTAATGGGTTTTTAGTTTGGCACATTATTTACTAGGGCTGTACAATTTAACCGGCCAAGCCGGCTAAAAAAGTTAGCTAAATTAACTAGCTAGCTAACCGATAGGCTTAGCTAATTTAACCGGTTAACTTAATTAGCTTAGCTAATTAGCCAACGGCTAACCGGCTAATTCTTTTTATCAGCTATTCGATGATTCTTTATTCACAGACAGGTTCAAAAAAAAAAAAGATTTTTTATGACAAAAATAACGTAAATAACGAAATAACGAAAGTAATTTATTTGATTAATTAACACTTTACAATATTTTATTTATGAAAATGGCTCTTAAATTAATTATTAAGTTTGTTTTCCGTAATATTTCTATTTTGATATAGAAAAATCAATAAATTTGCATTTTTGGGTAGTAAGTTGCGTTTTGAGCTAATAATGTTTCCAGCTGTAGAAAAAGCCCTTTCAGATGATGTACTTGATGCTGGGACACCTAAGTATCTTCTCGCCAGCCTAGCCAGTTTAGGAAACTTATGGCGTTTTGAGTGCCACCAATGAAGAGGGTTGTCACCAAGCGGAATATTTGGCTCCATTTTGAAGCTATTAATTTCTCTTTCATTTTCATTATCTAAATAATTTGGAGTATTTACTATGAAATTTTTGTAACATATGACAACTACTAGAAAAATATCACAGCGCACAAAAAACATCGGCCAAAAAACTAACCACTTTACAAATTAACGTCGCTATTAAAAAATATATCAAAAACGCGCGCAATTTAAAACATGTAGCAAAAAAAATTAATCAGTGAATAGCTGAAAAAAAATAATTAGCCGGTTAGCCTTTGGCTAATTAGCTGAGCTAATTAAGTTAACCGGTTAAATTAGCTAAGCCTATCGGTTAGCTAGCTAGTTAATTTAGCTAACTTTTTTAGCCGGCTTGGCCGGTTAAATTGTACAGCCCTATTATTTACTATACCTTGTAGCATCAAGTGTGTGGTAGCCTGTTGGTAGCCAACCCGCACTAGGCCAGCGTGGTGGACTATATGGCCTAACCACTCTCAATCGCACTCTCGATTGTGGAGTAGGCCCGTGCCCTGCAGTGGGACGTATATGGGCTGATACAGAAACGAACACGGCTGCCAACATGTTCACGGTGGCTACGGGTTCGAATCCCAGGGCACACCTTGGACATTTCAGAGTCAAGTGTGTGCTGTGTCAATCACCACGCACTAAAACGGCGAAGGAAAACATCGTGAGGAAACCTGCATACCATAGTGATTTATAAGAATTTCTATGGTAAGTAAAGTCCGTCAACCCGCACTAGGCCAGCGTGGTGAACTATATGGCCAAACCACTCTCAATCGTACTCTCGATTGTGGAGGAGGCTCATGCCCTGCAGTGGGACATATAAGGGCTGATACAGATTTTTAAAATAAATAAAACGTTTTATTGTCCTGTTTTTTCCTTTATACTAAACCTAGATCACTCTGAAAAACAGTTTTGTAACGCAATAACAATTAATTGAATAATTAGTGGGCCTCTGAGTCGTATTAGCCCAGGGCCCCACAATTTCACGGACCGCCCCTGTATATGTAAATATCCTAACAGCAAAACAATTCCAACATACAAGTTTAGATGCAGAAAGTTCACGAAAGGCTTGTTTACACTGATTCATCGGCGCTCGCGTGGAAGCGATGACTTACGATTACGTCGCTGCAACCCCCACTTAACTGATACACATTGCTTTACTTAACTCAAAACCCGGCCTGGAAAGAATTGCTACGGAAGTGAACGCCCAGCGAAGACGTTTACGAAAGGTCTTGCACGAACAGACGGTATTAAAAGCTACGTGAGGCAAATTGTCTTCGCAAAAACGTGGTGACACTGTTATTAGTGGCTTCCTGTTGCTGAGGAATTTCTAATGCTGCATTGAAGTAGTTGTTGTCATATTTGTAACGGAATATGGTGTTTATGCAGCAATGGATGTCGCATATTCTTTATAAACTCTCAAAGTAAAAAAAGGATATTATACGTAGAAAAAATTAAGAACGTATTTTGAGTGAGGTGTGATTAAATTAAGGCAAAAAGGAATGGCACAAAGGCAGATGGCCCACTAAAAACTGCTAATTACCTTCCAACGCATAATTTGGACGATATGAAATTATGCGGTGCTCCAAACAAATGTAGCGTATATTCATGCGGAAACTGAACCGGTATTTTCAAGTGGGGCTCGTTTACAATTTAAAATTCTACGATAAACATATGTAGATAAGCCGGGGCATAATAAATTCTCGGCGAGGCGGTACCGGCACTAGGGCAGTGGAGTTAATAAAATCACTTTGTTACTCAATTCAACGCTGCGCGTGGATGTCATTATGTAACGTTAAAATTCAGATTCATTATTCACTCGATACAAACGGAAATATACAGAAATAATTTTTAATGCTGTGTGAATTAAGGCCTGATACTCAATCATACAGGCCCTGTCCAGAAGTACTAATACACGTTGATAGAAATAGGTGGTAAATTCCACAGGATCGTTAAAAAGACACCGTAAAATACGCCTATACTGAGAATAACATCGCTTCTCTTTTAAAGTGAGTAAAATTGCCTAATGTAATGTAATGTATAGGAGGAAAAATAAAAAAATCTACACTGAAGTGCGAACAATATTTGTAAATTACCTAGGAACGTCAGGGCGGGGCGGCCGGCGGCGCGGGGGGCGGGGACTTCCCGTCGCAACTCGCAACAGAAAGCGGCACCACTCCAAACGTGATATCGCAGTACATTATTGTAATAACAGCACTCGGCGGCCTCTTTGACTGCTACGGGTCGTGTGTAACCTCTCATTTTCCTTACCGAAATTCAAAGGAGCTCTAACAAAGCTTTGTTTTGCATCGCACGCTCGACGAAAGCCGCTGAAAGGCTGGCTTTTTAGATAAGGTTCTCTTATAAATTTTCAGCACAGTGCAGACATTTTGCGCTAAAGTTTTTCAGCGTGGGAATGCGAACATCTGCTGCGATTCTCATTCTAGTTTCGAGGGTCGACATTTTGTGGCGCCCGAGTTATTTGCGAAACCGTTTTTCTCGTTAAAGGGGTAATTATATTTGGAGTGTAAATGGAAATGTAGGTGAGACGCAGCGGGCCGTTTGAGACGCCGCGCCGGAGAGCCGTCCGTTTGTGTTGGAATAATTGAGTCAAGTAACTTTTCAATTTTAAGAATTCCTCTTTCCAAATACGGTGTTTCTAATTTGTACCGAACACAGAGTGCCTAATGTAATTTTGCCTTATTTATTTGTTAAAACAAATTACCATAATTTACTCTTTTACGCTTCGCTTCAGCATGTATAAATATTAATTGGATAATTTTCAAAAACATTGTCCATAGCAACTATTTTTCGTTCGTCATTTTTGCAAGCGCATTGTTTTTGCTCATTGAATTGAATGTTAGTTTAGGATGGAAAAAGTGTTTCGTATTGCTATTTTAAACTGTTATGGTTATTATACAACATTTGTTGCTATTCAAATATATTGCAATCCGGTTTGTATTGATATATTAATATTTTTTGTTTTACGGAGCACGCATTTTGTTTGTTTTGTATCGAGGTCTCTCACAATGGCTTTGTTTATAATTGGTTGCGTCAATTCCTTATAATAACTCAGTCTTCTCCTAGTAGAATACATATTATAATGTTTGGAATCTATCGCAATGATTTAAATAAATGTCCACATACATTAACAACTGAAAATATAGTCTGATAGTTATATTAAATTGATTATTTATAAATATTTGTTTCGGGAACTTTTCCGTCAAGAGTATACAAACAACAAGACTTAAAAATAGTTTCTATAAGTTAAGGTATTATTTATATTCATAAAAAACTCACCAATAACAGCCAGTCGTATCTGAAAATTGCGTGTAGGCGAGTTCTTAAAATCAACCCGACACCGATAGACCCCCTCATCGTCTAGCTGTACCGTGTCGAGGGTGAGCGCGGCTGGACGGGCCACAGTCGCGAAGTACGCCCGGGGTCCGAACGCATTCGGGTCGGACCACTGAAGAGCTTTGTTGAACGAACGCCCTCGGACGTCGAAACTGGAACAAAATTGCTGTTTAGAATATTAAGGATTGTTATAAGGATTGTTTTTAAAATGTAAATCCATTATTAGCCGTAAGATAAGAACACCAGTTGTATTATATTATTATTAAGGGCTGTGGAATTTTTTGAATAAAAAAAATATAAAAATATTGAATGTGACATTGGTAATGATTGATTGAAAAATTGACGAGCTTGTATTTTTGTGAAGGTTTTGTTGAGAATTGGTTGTTAACTTATGTAATAAAAAAAAAACTGATTACTCAAGATGAGACTATGTGAAACTGAATTTATGATTAGCTATTCCGATACAACTAATATTCTTGGATGGGTACTTTTTATCATATTTATTTGATTACAAAAAAAGTAAGGCAATTTTATCTATTGTACAATATGACACCTTAGATTGACTTCAGTTTATTGTGACTATGAAATCTTGAAATTAATAGCAACACTTGATTTTTGGTCCATTAAACTCCTTTTTATTTATGTATCGTTTAGTAATTAGGCCTACCTCTTGAAAGTGGTAGATAGACTCTTTAAGGTTTTGCACATATATACAGAAAAGGTTCGGTCCGATGTTTTCATAAATAACGTAGACAACGAAAAGACTACCTAATTACTTATGAGTACTGAACTGCCAGCCTACCCTTTACGAAACACAACTATGCTAATTATTCTATAACACAACTGCCTATGTTATTTCAAGATTTGCGTTATAAAATCTATGTTAGTTTTCACATCCCAAATATTATTTTGTTGCCTCCATATTCCTGTCTGTTGTAGGTGTTAATTCGATTGAATTGTTTGCTATTTCAATACTCTAAACAAATAAACAATTCAAATGGTTTTATAGACCAAATAGCGTAGGCAAATTATAAAAATAGAATTCCTTTGACATAAAATAATAAAAGGTATGAAAATATTTCGTTTATATTTTTAGTTTTTTTTTTGTGATAGCTTTTTGTTTATTGCAGACGTCCAGCAAACGAGCAAACAGGTCACCTGATGTTTATTGACCACTGCCGCCCATGAATATCTACAGCGCATCATACATGTGTTGCCGGCCCATGAAATCAGGTGGAGAGTGGGACGGAAAAAAAGATGGGAAGATGGAATTGACAAATTCGAACACTTGGATATAATTATCTAGATTGCATTGAAGATTACCATACTTTTAAAAAGCTTAGAATATTTTCCAATACCAAAAACTTCATTATATTGTACATAAAACCTTACATAACCGAAGTACACAATACCAATGAACTATAAAAGAAAAGTAACAGTTACAAAGTGGCAAAGTCGGTAAGAATAAGTTGAAGTAATATTCTCCACGTGCTATTTGTCTAACACGTCTTTATAAATGCCATCTGAGAAAATCGTATATATCAGAGCGACCTAGTTAGGTCCCAGACGTGTTAGACGATCTATACTTTATGCTACTTTAGAAATTGTAGAGGCAATTCTACTTTATGGTCGTTGGATTTAAAAAATAACGTACATCGAGTTTTTCTCTTTGGTTATTTTAGAGCATGCTTTTCAATTTTAAGTTTTCGGCGATTTAACTAGTGGTGTGAACGATTGTTACCTTCAAGCTATGTGAAGTTAATTCCATGGGCTGAGGGACATTGTATCCATAGAAACTACTCGACAAATTGAGACTTAACATCTGTCGTAGAATTGTAGACGCATATTTGCTAAGCATTGGTTTATTTCAGGATTTTTGGTTTTGCTACTATCCATGACGTCCTTTTTAAGGGTGCAGGAAGTCACTAAATGCAGGCTGCTTCCAACAGATCGATTTCGAGATTCTTAAAGGAGGCCTATGTTTAGCAGTAGACTTCTGTGGCTGAAAAGAGAGAGAGCGATTTCTCGTAAATTTCAACCACTTCGTATACATTTATCTAGTCGTATGCTTTGCTTTTTACTAGATATAAAGAGTATTTTAAGTGGAAGTAATTGTAGCTCCCAGTGCTTGAACAAAAACTTCGATATAGACGAAGCTTGGCAACTATTCCGCGTAACTCGTAAAATATCGTATGAAGCGCGGGAAAAAACATTTCCACCTTCGACGGATTTATTATACATGTTTTTCGTGGTCGGGTTTTGTTTTGATTCTGCAACGTTTAGTTTTTTAAACTTTCTACGAATACGACCATAAAAATATTTCTTTGTACAAATAAAAATATGGTTTTCATACGAAAAATACTACTGAATTTAATTTTACCTTGTTATATTGGTGCTACTAAAACTGGAACGTCATACACCATAAACTATTGTAGTAGCCATGCATCTTCTGGTCTTTAATGAGAAACTATAAAATAGCAATTAGCCGAGCAATTTCTCAAAGTATATGGTGTGGGTTGTAATTCTGCTGGAAATATAATTTGCTTGCATGTAAAATATTACCTCAAGTGGAGCTTACTTTACGTTCTCATACACTCATTTTTAGTTATACGCGTGAGCATGTATAGCTAAGTTTGTTAGTAAAGTTAGATGGAGGCTATGATTCTCCACTTTCCACGAATTCGACATATTCCATCGGGTATGTATGTCAATATCTCTATACATTGTTGGCGGTAATATTCTATTATAAGATCCTCTGGTTCGTTCACAGGGCATTGAACGCATTCCACCTCTGGCATTTGAAAGTTACGTTTGTATTTGTAGTAATAATAGCTTAATTTAAGGTAAACGTCTCATACAAGCCGGATTATTTGCTTTAGGGTAGAAAGCATAGATTTATAGTTCATGCTTATTGCTACTATTATCAATGTTTGGGTGAATACGCAAAGACCAAAAGATATAGGGAGAGACTGACTAGTATTTATATTCGAATATCGTAGTTATAAGACATTCGTGAGCTTTCTAATACAACAAATGTTAATACTCTTATGGGGTTAGGCCTTTGTTTGTGTGTTTATAATTATATTGATGACTAACAGGCTTTCAAATGTCAAGGCAAATTTTCGTAACTATTTTCTAAATTATCAATAGAAAATAACTTTACAAGACATTAAGCCCAAAGAAAGCTTACATACTTTGTGAAATATGCCTTCAAAATATTCCAAACTTCCAGATTTCATTGGCTTTGATGTCTTTGTCTAAACTTATTACATTTTTTTAAAGTACACTTCGCAACTTCTGTACGTTATTGAATTGTGATGTCAAAGATTCCTAAGTTATTGGACCGTGACCGGTATGACACTATGTGTTAAAGTCAAACAATTTGTAAAGTAATTTATTACAAAGATTGATTTTGGCCGACTACGTGCTTTTCAATACTTTGCCGAGTTGTGAATGATATTTCTTTTATGTTCGCGTTTTGTATCTAAAGTTGTTGCGTTTTGAGATTGTTCGTATACATTTCGTCACTATACAGGTTATAAAAAAACCTATGTTTGATCGAAAAGGTGTTATTAAGCTTCATTTAAAAGATCAGTTTCTCATAGTATGTTAGAAAATGACCGTAATGAAATAAATTAAAAATAGGGTAATTCACTATCATTTCATTATTCTATACATTATTTATATTTGTTTCATATCTGGCGTACAATAAAGCTTTAAATAAATAAATATACTAAGTTGATAACTGCGTTTGTAGCAAGCAACGTGCGGCGCGGCGTTTCAGAATTGTCAGTATATGTGTTGTTATTGTAATAATTTAAAACTTTGCTAGATTATAGATTATATAGTGATACTAAAATATGTGTTATAACACACAATATTTGTGTTACCCTTTATTATATAAGTATATTCCTTCGTATTTTTTAATACTACAATTTATATAGCCAAACGCGTTTAGGATTGAATAGGTTTCTTGTCATACTGTAGAGGCTCCAACTAAAATGACACGAAGACAAATTATGTTACTTGTGTGGTCAATAAATATTTATTTTGACACCCAGTTCGTGCGTTCCTGAAAAACCTTTGTAATTTATGATAAATATTATATAACAATACAATTACACTTTAGGAGCTTAAGAAAAAAATCATTCAACTCCTTTTTGCTAGGGATCACAAAAGGTGGTATTACTTATCATTGGCTTAGTAGAATGAAGTTAGGCTATAGCACTGTTTTATTGCACTGGTCCGCCGAAAAGATATTTTGATAAGTGATCATTACAGCTCATGAACCTCCATAACACTTAGATAATAAATAATATATAGCCTATCAAATCGGGAGAGGAGCGGGAAGGCAAAACGATCGGAAGATGAAATATAAAATTGGCTATCATAGATTTCAAACCAGAATTAGAAAATACTAATAGTATTAAGAGTCTGTAATAGTTTCGTTTCTTACATAAATTAGTGATGCGTAACTTTAATATAGTTGTAGCAATGACGCTGAGTGCCTCAACAGTTTGTTAACTAAACCAGTAAATCGATGCAAATACACTACGGTCATGCTAACTTATCCTAATAATATTAAAGTTACGAACTATTACACCAAAGTGGCACAGTCGAGGCTTAGTGCATGCGGATATAGTAGGATGAAAGGGGATTTAGCACATTATAAACATTATTAAATTATTTGGAAATTATGTTGCGTCACAGGTTCAAAATTAATTTCTCGCGTAACAGTAGATATTATGTAGTAATTTTGAAGCGAGATTCAATATGAGGACAATAATGTGGGTATACATGCTTAAAACTTTACAATTATACAGGGTTTATCAATACTGCTACCGAAAAAGCTGAGTAGTCGTTTTAGTGACTACAAATACAATGCAACTAAAAAATTCGCAAAGAAACTCGATATCTTGTGATTTTTTTAAATGTCTTCGTGTTTGAGTTGGAAATCCATATCATCATCATCATCATCATATCAGCCACAGGAAGTCCACTGCTGAACATAGGCCTCCCCCAATGATCTCCACAATGACCTGTTGGAAGCGGCCTGCATCCAGCGACTTCCTGCGACCTTAGTCAGATCGTCCGTCCACCTTGTAGGCGGGCGTCCAACACTTCGCTTGCCTGTACGTGGCCTCCACTCGAGAACCTTTCGGCCCCAACGGCCATCAGTTCTACGAGCTATGTGCCCGGCCCACTGCCACTTCAACTTGCCAATCCTATGGGCTATGTCGGTAACCTTGGTTCTCCTACGGATCTCCTCATTTCTGATTCGATCTCGTAGGGAAACACCGAGCATAGCCCGCTCCATGGCTCGTTGAGTGACTTTGAGCCTTTTAATGAGGCCCACAGTGAGAGGCCACGTCTCGGTGCCGTATGTCATCACTGGTAACACACAACTATCGAAGACTTTCGATTTTAGGCACTGAGGTATTTTGGACGAGAAGACGTCGCGAAGTTTCCCGAACGCTGCCCAACCGAGTTGGATTCGCCGATTGACCTCTCTCTCGAAGTTGGACCTGCCTAACCGGACCACTTGTCCTAAATAGACATATTCGTCTACAACTTCGAGAGTCGAGCCCCCAACTTCAATGGGGAAAATGGAAATCCATAGATTTTGATAAAATAATAATTAAGATTCTTGCCCACCATAGCGCCTTTAAAAATAAAAAGGTGTACACGATTACTATAGAAAAATTATGTATTTACTACCCAAATACGACGTTCGGATAAAAATAACATAGGTATAAACATCGTAGCTAATTTTTGCGCAATAGTTTTAGTTGTATTGTGTCTGAAGTCACTAAATCTACCACCCGGCTTCATTTTCGGTAGCAGTCTTGATATACCCTGTATTTATAGGATAGGAATTTGCGTCCTTTAATATCCGAGTACACATATTTGCCTCCATCAAATTAAGGAAGTTCGCATATTTCACATATTTTATTCATGCCTGTTTTATAGCAAGAGAAGCAAACATAAAAGTTGAAATATACTGGTTTCGGCTTCTTTAATTACCATGAATACTCGAGTAGTTTTTTAATTCTCATAAGAAAAAATATTTCACATAAATGTTCCTGGTTGATTGGTTCAAAAACCCATGGTATTCTTTATCGTAATGAATGGCGGGACGACAATGCCGTTCCTGATAGTAAGCGATGCGATACGATAGCTCATGGACAATAGCAGAACCAAACAACATCGTTGATTATAAAGCAATGCTTGCTATTGCGTTCGCCGTCCTGAGACATAAGGTGTTAATTCTTTCAGTTGCTCTGCCCATTATGTTCTTCAAACCAGATCACACCAATGCTTTACACTACTGTTTGGCGGGAAAAAAGACATTGCGATGGTACTCTACCGTTTGTATGAATAAATGTACCTCCTACGTAAGCAATATTATTGTACAATCGTATCGTAGAACCCCCAGCCTCAAGTTTCACTGTGCCGATACGGTACATCATATTGGGTATTCCCAAATGTACTACATCTCGGATTAGCACGTCAAACTTCCAAATTAATTATTCCGACCGTGTTAGTGAATACATGTACGTTCAAAGCGGTATTGATTCAAATTTCTAGTCATTGTTATAGGATATATTAATTTTGGAACTATGGCATATACTCTCTCCATGAAATTGCAGATTTCACAAGAGTTCAGGGTTAAACAATCGGCATTAATTTTTATCTTATTCTTCCATTTGGAGAACCAATAAGTAGCATAGATATAA
The DNA here is from genome assembly GCA_023078785.2 of Hyles euphorbiae. NCBI lineage: Eukaryota > Metazoa > Arthropoda > Insecta > Lepidoptera > Sphingidae > Hyles > Hyles euphorbiae. Next base: position 7,153,050 of record CM041053.1, read on the forward strand.
CAGAGCGATTACCTTATTATGGGCAGAATAAAATTATCTAACCAGAAGAAATTTGGATAGGTATATCTGAATCTTAATCAGCCCATTTACGTCCCACTGCAGATCACATGCCTCCACTACAATCGACAGTGAGATTGAGTGGTTAGGCCACCACGCTGGCCTAGTGTGGTTAGGTATATAGTTTCTGAAAACAACACAATATATTTGTGTTATTTTCAGTGGCTCAAAATATGGAATTAGTTTGCAGGTAGCACTTGATAGACCAATCTTTTAACTGTGTAACATATTGGCTGTTCTTGTTTTATCCTTCAAACTAACACCATAATAGCCCCATATCTGAAGCCTGCAATTCACCACCACACAATTGTGAATTCCATTTTCAAACGTCCTTTATCAGATGAAGTTTAGTAGGGAATTGTCAGAGACGAATGCGCGAATCAGCACGGAGCTGTAAAATGTACATGCCCATGGGTACGTGTTACAAATTGTCCAATCTATTTAAACGGAAACCGTTGAGCGCGATCAAAGAATGCGATTTGCTAAGGTTCAATTTGCGGACAAGTTATCACCCTTACGCCTCTAGTTTATGGCTGATGACTGATATTTTGCAACTGGAGTTTAATGTAATTGTTTAAATGTTTTTGGAATATTTTTGGAACACGATTATTGGAACATATAGAGCACTGTGTCCTTTTATAATCAACTGTATAAAGCGATATTATAAATATCGACAGCCTCCGACAGCCGTGGCGCAGTTGGTGAGACGCCGCCTGTGAAACGAGAGGCCGCGGGTTCGATCCCCGCACCGAGACAAATGTTTGTGAGTCCCACAAGTATTTGTCTCGGGTCTGGGTGTTTGTGAGACCGAAAAGTCTCTCGTAGTTCCTGATACCCACGACACAAGACTTAATTGATTTTAATGTGGGTCAGGACTATGTATGTGACTGTTGGGTGTATTTATATATTTATATTGTGAAGTATTATTTATGTATCTCTCTCCCTCATTTCCGGACTATTAAACTCACACGACGGTAGACCGATCTTCACATTCTTCTTTTCATGACATCATCATCAGAAACATGGCATGGTATGTCTCATTACAGCAAATTGTGTCCAATAAAATGACAATTCAGCCAACCTATCATTATTAATTATCATCATAATCCCTTGTCGAGAGATGTCTATTGCCGGTCATATACCTCCTCCAAAGCTTTCCTCAGCAGTCACTTATTATCTATCTATATTCCATCCACTTCCTACGACCTTAGATCACACATTTACATCCTAATATTTCCCCTTTTAAAACAAATTTCAGTAATCCACCTATACGATCCGCAAGAAGTTTATTTTAAAAGCCGTCCGCGCCCAACATCGCTAAACGACGTGGGTGATTAATGGCCAATATGTCTCATTGACCCTCCCCCCTCCCTCCCTCTATGTATGTCAGACTACTTAGCACTAATAGGGTATCATATTGTTGTATAAACAATCAACGTGCAGTTGTTAAGGATGATGTATTAGGTGATCAGTGCTTGGTACTCAGCCGCAGGAATGTGGGTGGTTTGGTTAAAGTAATAGGTTTTGAGAGGCGTATGGAGTTCTAGTTTCAAGTTAAATATTTTTTTGTTTATATATTATATCAATTAACCTATCGAATTTCTGTGCTTCATATTCTCTACTATTCCATAGGTACATAAAAATGGTTCTGATTTTACAGACTGTGCAATATTTTATTTTTATTCGGTGATCTAACGCTTTATATTTAATTTATTTTTTGTCTTCGAATCGAAATTTGAATACCAAGTTTTACAACATCTTTGTGCTATCATTACACCAGTATTCTGATTAAAAAAATATTAATTACAAAAATAATTAAACCAAATAAAATATTATAGGAAAATCTCATTAAAATTAATAGCTGACGTCACGTGTCCCGCGCAATATGCATCGAAAGACCGATTTGAATGTGAAATTAGTATGGAAAAATTGTACGCGACATTCCCGCGGCGGCAGCGCCACTAATAGAAGCAAAGAGCCTTTTAGTTTTCTTAATAAAACTGCTTTGTCTGGTTGTTGCATTCGAGATTGTCTCCTTAGAAAATGGGATTGTACTCTGACAGTCAGAAAGAGAATTTAAAGCAAAACGAATTGGTTCATTTAGTATTTATAAAATAAGTTTATCTTTTTTTTTGGTTTAGAATTTTCATACTATTCTTCAATTATGTATTTTTTTCCGCAACCTAAAACCAAATTTTGTAACCGAATATTTTACTTAATTTAATAGTAAAGTGGTTAAGTAGGAAAAAAAAGCTGCATAATAAGTACAACTACATTTAATTCTGCTAACTAAAACAAATGTGAGATCATAAACATTTTCCGATACCAGAAGTACGGTCGAAAATTCCTCGTTCAGTCGGTCACAAGACACATATTTTACTTACAACACATAATATTATTATATAACGGAGTTGAATAAACTTATTTTAACTTACCTAAAACATGACTTTTATTCATGAAGCTATGTTTGTTTTTGCGTGGAATGACGTCTATGCCTTCCCAAAAGATTTGCACTGATCTGTCTAAAGTGTATAAAATAGACCTATTGAAAGAACCTAATGCTTCTTTATCTGGTCGTATGTCCTCCAAACAGGTGAAAATCAAATTACATTCCCGATGCGCGTATACCAAACAGCATGAAGTATAAATTCATTATCAATTAACTACTGTAAATTTCCACCGAGGAAACACGCATATTTAGGCACGTATTGAGGTCAACCCTTTGGCGAAAACATGCATAAATCACCCCATTATCATATAATAAATACCAACTAGCGGGTCTAATTCGACGCATTTGCTTTTGTATTTGATAATCAATTTATGTGGGGCCATGGGTGTGCGTGATCGTGAAGCCACAGCAGGCGCTGTTTACATATGCAAGATCGGACCACTGGCTGTAATCCGTAATGCGTAACATCCAATTAATGTACCTTTTATTCGCTTTTCAACGGTTTTGTACTAGTGTCAATATTCTCTCTCCATGTCTATTAGTAGTCTACTAGTGTCAATATACTCTCTGTCATCTGTAAGGGTCATTGTATTGAGCGTCTTTTGACAGCATGCCGTCTTCCAGACATGAATTAGAGGAGCTCGCTCAAACTGGAACACAACAGTGATTTACACTGCTGTTTGGTGGGAGAAATAGATATTGCAATGATACCTACTCAGGCGGCCACTCACTTATGAGAGACCTACCACCAGTAAAACCATAAGTATTTGTATTCGGCTGTACATGCACAAGGTGAATTTGAAACGCGATACGTATATTGTGATGCGTTCTTTACAAGTATGTACAAGTACCATACTCGCTTTCTGACCTTTTTTTATTGGTCAAGACAAAGTTGATCCTAGTAATAAAAATGTACTACTCTCAACGAAAGTAAAGTGCATTTTATACCCCTGGTGTAAGTTGTAATCGGATTGGTTATTGAAAAGTTTGCCGCAAAATTGTGTAACAGTAAACGGGGGCAATTTTTTTGAGTGCACTCGATATTTGAGATGGTAAATTATGCTTGTGGCTTGAACATCGCTTGGGATTTTTTTGTTTATATATGAAATATAGAACGGAAATATTTGTGATGGATGTAAATAAAAGCAATTTGGTAAATAATATTTAACCAAGCATTGATATTTTGAGTAATTCGACAGCTCATTAATTACAATGTCAAACGCGTTATTGGAATTATGAGTCATTACCATTTGGTAGGTTTTTAGTAAACTAAACGCAGAGTTTATTTCACCAAATATATATAATTAAATTGATAACTTTTTTATTTATTACAATTTAGTGCTAATAAAATTAAACCTGAAAAAAAAATCGTATCTAATATTTAGTTGTAAAATAATATCCATTCTTTCGTTTTCCGTGAAACACCATAAAACATAATAAAAATATTGAAACACGTATTATTAAACATATTTTCAATGAAGAAATTGGAAGAGCGGATTTCCTTTTGAAATCATTCGTACCGACCTAATTATGTAAAAGAAGTATTTATCTACCTTTACATAAGATTAAAAGTATACAAACAAGCTGAAATATGTGTATTTTTTATTTGGAATCGAATCCTTTTCGAGTACCAATTACGGAGATGAGGCCGGCTCTCAATATTTATGGGTCAAAGTATTTTCGTTGCTTGTTGGTCACGTCACTCGAAACGGGGTGAGACGCTCACTCTGAATAAAATGTTTTATAAGTGAAATTCCTGAATTTTTAACCGACAAAAGTGGCTTTCAATTTTGTAAATTTAAATAGTATTTTATTTACAAATTAAATTAAATGTTCTTTTTTGTTTGTCATAATGAGTTTATTTTATGCGGTGATTCTTAATTTTGTTTTGTGAAATTGTACTTTTATATGAACGAAATAATTAAAAACATAAATAAATAAATAAATCACTAAACAGTCACATACATAGTGCTGATCCCACATAAAGATTAATGAAGTCTTGTGTCGTGGTATCAGAGAGCCTACGAGAGACTTTTTGGTCCTAAAAACATATCGGGACAAATATTTGTGGGCCTCACAAACATTTATCTCCTTGCGAATCGAACCCGTGGGCTCTCATTTTAAAGCTGGCGTCTAACCAAGTGCGCCATGGAGGCTGTCAAAGAATTAATAACTAATTCCTCAATATATTGAAGGCGGAAGATTGTTCCCAGTATTAAGTCTGGAAATTCATTTATTATTTATATTCGTTCGAAGTAAATACATGAATATACCGGGTATCTCAAGACTGCTATCGAAAACGAAGCCGGGTGGTAGTTTTAGTGACTACAAACACAATGCAACTAAAAATTTCGCAAAGAAACACGAAAATCATTTTTTATGACTTTTTAAATATCGTCATTTTTGGATGGTAAATCCATAGTTTTTGCTAAAATAATAATTTAACCTCTTTTATACCTTAAATTATTTATAAATAAAAGGGTATACACTATTATTTTAGGAAAAAATGTATTTACCACCCAAATATGGTCATAAGAAAAAAATAACAAAAAAAAAATTGTCGCTTTTTTTTCCAACTTTTTCTGTTGCATTGTGTCTGAAATCGCTTGAACTACCACCCGGCTTCGTTTTCGGTAGCAGTCTTGATATACCTTGTATACAATCAACACATGCACAGTTTTAATTCCATGTTAACATAAGTGGCTTATATCGTGAATGTTAGACACTAGAGGTGCAGGAATCGAACCCGCGGCTTTTCGTTTCACAACCAGCGTCTAACCGATTTTGCCACGTTAGGCAAGTATTTAACAGCCTCCGTGGTGCAGTCGGTTAAACACCGCCTGTGAGACGAAAGGCAGGTTCGGTCCTTGCACCGAGAGAAATGTTTGTGCGCCCCACAAATATTTGTTTCGTGTGTTTATGAGACCAAAAAGTCTGTCGTAGTTCTTATTTCCCACGACATATCAGGAATTATGAGAGAATTTTCGGTCTCACAAACACCCAGACCCGAAACAAACCTGTGGATCGGTGGTGGAACAAATTCGGAGCGAGGATCGAACCCGTAGCCTTGCTTTTCACAGCCGGCATCTGACCAAATAAGCCACGGAGGCTCTCAATTTGACCCTAAACTGAAAGTTTCATTGTAAAGTGTACTCAATATCGTCCCAGTAAAAATATATAAAGGCCTTTAAAGACCCAAACCATATATCAACAATGGCACAAAGAGCCGCCGTTTTCGGCCAGTACTGTGGTTAAATCAGATTTTCTGTTATACGGTGAACTATAAACAACTTCCCTACAAAATGCAAAATAAAAGCGATTTTATTCCACAGCTTTCAATATATTCCTCAATATGTCCGTGATATTGTGTATTATCTCTATCGTTAAACTTTGACAGCATGGATTGCGTCCAAGTAATTACATTGACAACGCGTACAAGAATAACTTCATAAAATATGAAAAATATACCTGAATCATTTACTGATTCATCTCGATCCAATACTTCAATCCACTCCGGGTGCGTGCGCGCGAAAATGGACTTAAGCGCAAATGACATATGTACCGTTTTTGGCTGATGGAAGATCCAATCCTCTGACTGGGTCAGTTGTACAGCGCATCTACGTTAAAAGAGAGTAAGATTTAACAGATGCGACAGTTCGGATTTTTGTAAAATATTTTGACATATTCGCAATTTCGTTGATAGATAATAGGTACGTATTTGTATCTAAAAAGTAGTATGTAAACCGATTAAATAGTAGTATTTTTTTAAATGTCTACAGTCTTTAAATATTTAGCAAATACAACTATCAGTCATAAATATATAATGCTTTACCGTTTCGTGGTGGTAGGTCTATCATATGTGACAGGCTGCCTGGGTAGACACCACTGTGCTTTCTTCCGCCATACAGCAGAGTAAATTCACTAATGTATTCTGGTGTCAAGGACCGTAGCCAGAGTAACTACTGAACGTATTGAGACTTAGAATCTTATGCCTTATAATTCATGGGGTTGTTTGGTTTTGCTAATGTCCATTAGCAGTTATATTACTTATCATCACGAAAAGCAGTTTTGTCTCGCTATTCATTGCAATAAAAAAATACCTACATAAAGGATCAAGTCTTGAAATAAAACTTTTATTTACAGATATTATTACGGATTTGGTTTGATTTTTACGTTTTTTAACTTCCCGACGTTTAAGCAAATAATGGTTTTATTTCAATGTGAAACATTTGCGTGAATCTAAGAAACCATTAGGATCAAGTGTTGTTTTGTCGGTACGGTAAATTACGAGAAATTTCTAGGTTTCACGAAATCCAGACTCCAACAAATATTTGTGGATCATACAGTGTCTTGATGCGGAAATGGATCGCCATGCGGGTAATACATATGCAAACAAACTACGATAAGCATTAGGGAGTTAGATTTTGTTTTGGTAATATTGTATTTGTGGGTGACTTAAATCATCACCATATTTATACACACAACATATAATTATTTATGTATATAAAAATAAATTCTTTAACACACGGACAAACAATTTGATACTATAAACATTATTTATATATATATATATATATATATATATATATATACATATATATGCGCCGACCTATTTACATAGCGGTCCGCTCGTTTTTGTTTTAAAAATCAGTTGTCAGTTGAGTAACATAAAAATTTTGAATAGTTTTTCTTGGTATCGACGAGCTGATAGTCCACATCTCCACAGCATCGTGATCTAGCCTCTGGACGCAATATTTCTACTGCCTAATTTGCTCTTTCTCCTTCTTTTCTTATGTGTATTGTGTGTTGTGTTAAATTAAATTAAATTCTGTGATATTGAAATGGATATTGACTTTGAACTTTTCTCTCCTTCATTCTACATCATTGTTCTACATCTACATTTCTTCTGATCACCGTCAACTTAACGACACTTCGCACATCTCCATATATTTTTTATTTTATTATTTATATTCTTTAATTTTTTCGTTTCTTATTATAGAATAGTCATCATAAAAAAAAATTGTGTATTTTCTCATTTTGTTTTGTGCAATAAAGTGTAATAAATTATCCATTCACAGCATCAGTGCAACATCTTTATAAAAAAGCTACATGGTTATTGTTCTTAATGCATAGAATCGATGTTGTGTTTTATTACACCGGTATTGCATACTATTTAATTCAAAATGAATACAAACTTCACCCTCTTCTCTTTTTTTACTTTCAGATAATAGTAGCTCTTTAGAAGCGAAGCCACACCATAATATAATTTTGACTATCATACACGAAAAATGTATTTTTGTACTGAGCGTTGAGGACAGATATTTTCATCTATACTTGGTAAAAAAATTGTCTTATCCCTATAAAATAATTCATAAAGTAACTTTTATGACTAGGCCGAAGGTCTTTAAAGGCTCGTCTACTTTCACTTTCTATGCTGTAGCTACACGAGATTTGCTATTTTATATCCTTGTTGCCAGTGGCGTGCCTAGGGTTGTGGACTAGGGCAAGCCCAATATTTTTTAGTAACAATATGTATTGGTTCAAGAGCAAAATGGTATTAAGAAAGAAGAACGTGTTCATCATGCGATACAGGGCGAGCCTATGCGATGTAATTAAATAAAAATAGACCCCAGATTCGAATCCGAGACATCAACTTTGCGCCATCGAGGCAGTCCCAGACCTACCACACGATCTATATAAGATTAGGATAAAAACCAATAAAATAATAACTATCTTTATCACCGTTATGAAAAAATCTATTACAAGTTGTTTCGAAAAAATCTAATAGATGGCGCGATTTCCATGGCCATCTATTTAATATTGCCAAAATACTGAAGGGCCCATCATTAGTTTTAAATAGATGAATAAAACAAATGTGTAAGTTAAATTACTTTTGGGCATGCATACGTAATTTTATATTGTAATTATTTTGTAAATTAATAAACGGCACTACAATAGCACAAGTACGGCGTCGTGTTTAACTTCGCGGCCACAAATTATTGTTAATATATTCATGTTATGTTTTTGTGTATGCATGTGATTTTTTGATTCATCATGAGCTCTGAAAGGAAGCTAAGGAATATCTGAAAAACACTACGATTACTGTCTACGCGAGCATAATGTTTTGAAATCTCATCACATATTATGTATATGACGCTTATAGAGGTTTCTATACGCTGTTTACCGGAATTATGAAAATATATTAATGCATTCACATGTTTTTGTCAATTACTATAAAAGTACCAGTTATATTATTTAAATCACTATAGCCGGAACAATTCCAAAAAATTAAGTACATCGTTGGAAAAAAATATACAACACCGACAGTATAACTTATTAGTATGAGAACATCCAGCAATCTATGTAGCTATGTGCACTGATCTATAAAATTGTATTCTATAGTTTTCACTACTTTCGAGAAATACACAACAAATCAGGCAATCTAAGAAATCAGGCGTAGGTTTTCGACCAGATACGAGTAGTTGTTTGTCTACGAAATGTAATGAATTTACCTTTTCCTCGCCGATCAACACTTGCACACACTTCAAACCATCACATGGCACATTTTCACCCATTATTATACATAATAAACGTAAAATACTATAATGAAACAAAAACTAAACGTATATGTTCATCGTCCGCTCGAAAGACATAATAATAAACGTGAAGCTAGCTACATGTCCTAAATTATGGACAATTCCAAATTAAGTATTCTAATTCTAATATATTAATAAAAATATTTAAAACATCATAATACGGTCTCAAAAAATATCTATTTATTTTATATATTATCCAATATAACTTGTAGCAAAACATAAATATTTTTCGATAAATTTGGATCTTAATATGACATGTCAAGTGCACAACTTCACTCCGCGAAGCCGGGCATTTTGCTTGGTACAAATTGCATAAAAAAATAGCTATATGTATAGGTACGTGATGTCATGGTAATAGCATTTCACCCAAAGGTGCGACTGAGAGGGCAAATGCGCCAGAAGCCAGGTAAAAGCACACGAGAGAGAAAAAGATAGATAATACTTTGGTGTGTTCCATCTTTTTAAGATATTGCGTCACGCGTTGATTTTGAATGAAATAAATATTAGTTTTAGACCGCGGCGCTCGCTTAGGCGAGTTGTTGGGCGCGGCGCGGGTGCTCCGTCGCAGGCGCGGGGTCCATTATGGCGCGGTAAATTTAAAAATGATAGACGTTTTGCATTAAACGAATATATTTTATTTAAAGTACTGATTTGTCTTTAGGATTGAGTGTATGCGTATTAAGTAAGGCAAGCCGGGCTTTTGGGCTTGTATGGAAGTACCGCTACTGCTTGTTGCAAGTGGCTTTAATTCACCAACTCCTTGGAAACCACACCACATTTCTAGATATAGATCTTTCTTTTTTTCTTTTCTTTTATTTGATGGAATTACGAGACGAGCGTGCTGTTTGCCTGATGGTAAGCGATACCACCGCTCGTAAACAGTAGTCAAACCAAACAACACCTTGAATTACTGTTTGGCATTCTACTGCGCTCGCCATCCTGACACATAAAATGTCTTAAAATGTCCAGTAATTATTCTGGCTACAATGTCCTTCAATCCGAAACACGACCGGCCATTTACACTGCTGTTTTGTTAAATAGATGTTTCTACCTACCTAGGCCGCTTCTCACCTATCATAGACCTACCACCAGTAAATTAGTAGTAGTACCAGTCATTACGTCAAATCTACCAAAGTAACACAAAAGAGTTCCAATTCAATCAACGTTCAAACCTGTCCCCTCTGCGCAATAAGCCGCAATACGGAATCGGACATCCGAGATCCGACCGGCCCGGTAAATCAATCCGACATTTGTCCGATCCTACCTAATATTTCGTATTTGCCTCGGCATTAGTGCGAATCTATTTGTAAGGAAGTACGGACCTTAATACCACATGTTTCTTTGTTATGATTCGATCTTATTTCTGTTTTGTTGCGGAAATATGTGGAATCTGGAGCGAGGTGTATTAATATTCGTTTAGACGGTTAGCAACGGATGTTTCTATTAGTATATGTAGCTAAAACTTAACTGCATTGATCTGACAATACTTATGTTTCCATAAATACTTTATTCAATGAAACCTGAGTAAAATAGTAATAAATATCAGTGGCGGTACTTCCATACAAGCCCAAAAGCCCGGCTTGCCCTACTTCGTACATACTCGATACTGAACACAAATAATTTTATTCCACACAATACAATCATATTTTATTAGAAAACATCTGCAATTTTTGAATTTACCGCGTCCTGTCGAGCGTGATGACAGAGGTCGTCGTCCTGTCGCGCGCCTAAAATCCAAATTAATATTAAAAGCGCCTGCGACGGTGCACCGCGACGAAGCGCCACGCGAAATTCATTCAATTGGCAGTGACATTAAAATACGAATTCCGCTGGCTCCACGCGCGCTCCCGCAGTCGCAACATCGTACAATATATTTATCCCTTTCTCTCTCGTGTGCTTTTACGAGGCTTTTGGCAAAATCGAAATTTGTATGAGGAACTCACGAGTGAAGTGCACTACAAATGTATAAGTATAGACATTTTATATAGCAATTTGTACTACACCAAATGCCCGGCTTTTTAGAATGAACATCGTACGTTTCATGGTCGGCGCGTTGTTATTTATTATTATGAATTATAACATTTTATTTTTATTTTTATTAATTTGGTTGGTTTTATAATTTTAGTACAAATAATGTGGTTTTCCTATAGGTACTTTTTAATAAAATATAATTATTGTATGTCGTAATGTTTATGTTACGTTTATTCGCAATACTGTACGAAATGCTATTAACTTCATATGTATTTTGACATTTTGCAATTGTTAGTAGTTCTCAAAAATAGTTCTTTTTAGTGATAATATTTAGTTTTTGATATTATTTCAACTTTTTGATAATATAATGAGTGGTATTGTTTTGCTGTGATGGTGTGAGTGTGACGGTGAAAGCATTCATTGCCGTTAAAAAGGGAAATTTATTCAAGTATATTGTAAATAAACTGGCGCGAAAAATACGCCGGGATTGTGAATTTCTCAGTCGTGTAAGTAACATTTTATCAACTTGCTTTAAACTATGTGCGTTGTTTAATTTTAACATGCTCCACTTCAAATAGGTTATTGAACAATCATGTTTCATAAATGTTTATCAAACGCCAAGTTTTGTGTGTTAAATTATTTGGAATATAATGATTTAAATTTAAAATAAATTAGTTCGTCCTTCAATAGAAATTATATCAATTGTATTACAGAAAAACAAAACATGAATGTATTAATAACAATTTCTGCCCGCGAAGTTATACACGGCACCGTAGCTGTAGCTATGCTTTTGCTATTAAAATGCAATATAAAGTTACAGATGCATGTCCAAAAGTAATTTAAATTACATATTTATTTTATTAATTGATTTAAAAACGAATGATAAGTAATGCCTTCAGCATATTAGGAATATTAGATGGCTGTGAAAATCGCGCCATCTATTAGATTTTTACGGAACAACTTATTGTAATAGATGTTTTCATATCGCTGATAAAGATAGCTGTTTATTTTAATGGTTTTCATCCTATTCTTATATAAATTGAATGGTAGGTCTAGGGCTGTCTCGGTGCCTGAGGTGTCGGATTCGAAACTCGGGTCGTTTTTATATTTTTTTAAAATTCATTAATAATATTAACATCGCAAAGACCCGCCCCCTATCACATGATGGCACGGAATATGCAAGGCGAAACATGAGTATCCTGGTAGCACCTCTTTCAACATGTGTATGTATAGATGTTGTGTGGTAGGTCTGCCGACTTAATACCATTTTGTTTCTAAATCAATACATATTAAAATATCGAAAAAATATATATTGAGATTGCCCTAGTCCAGAACCCTAGGCACGCCACTGATAAATATCAGACCAAAATTAAATTAATTATATCATTTTTATTCAACGTAATTAAATGGCACTTCTTTTGTAATTTGTAACATCGGAGGAAAGAAAGAAATATTAGCTATGCATCATGTACTCTAAAATCAAGCAAGGACACAAAAATAAGCGATGAACTACATAATAATATAACAATGTTTCATATTTACTTTATCGTTTTATAGCTCCTTTTTTATAATCTATTGACGTCAGAAAGTAGCCAAAACACGGGATACTAAAATATCTAGCTTTGACCTTCGTGTATCCTATCGTTTTTTTCTACCTTAGGCTGGCTAGCATAGAATATGACATAAAAAACACTTATAGAATTTTAAAGCACATCGAGTGTCATTAATAACATTTGCTACTTTAAAGTAGCAAGTCAATGTTATACTTTTTATGGACATATTCAATTATTTTTATTTTTTAACAACAAATATGTATGTATTTGACATATAATAATATATTTGTTTATCTTTAAAAACGTCAAGTTTACCTTATGTGAAATTCAATTTAGCTACAAATATGTACATAATGTATCATATTAATTTCCCAATAAAATAAATCAACAAGAAAATCCTTTTTTTTAGTCCAATAATCGTCAAGCTGTGTGGGTATGCATTATTCAATAGTATCTTGTATTGGAATCACATAAATTTGTCACGGAATGAATGATGTTTTCACCGCACAGCTTATCAGCCACTTGCTACTCCTACAAATTGCTTGCAGATTTATTGACCTTCAAAATAGGGGTTAATGACGCTATGAATCTTAGTGTTCATTTCTTGTTAGATTGAGTTTCAGAAGGGTATTTTGTAATATGTTTTGTACTTAATTCTGTACATTATTCAGGGATTTGTGGCTTGATACCCCGTATTCACTTGACATGACTTAAATTAGCAGATATTATATTATATACTAGCGGCTCGGCCCAGCTTCGCCCGGGTGCATATAGATTTCTCTACAATAATATGCACGTATTATACACATAAACCTTCCTCTTGAATCACTCTATCTATTAAAAAAACCACATCAAAATCCGTTGCATAGTTTTAAAGATTTAAGCATACAAAGGGACATAGGGACAGAGAAAGTGACTTTGTTTTATTCTATGTAGTGAAGAACAACATGTTCACATTATTTATTTCTTTCTATATTAATCTTGAAATTTTCATACCAACTCCAAAGATACATAAAAATATAACATGTAATTCATTCACTCAAAGAGCTTATAATAACTATAGTCAAAACTTTTCCGATATCGACATATTCTTTTTATCGTGTAATAAATGAATTTTCACGTATAAATATAAATAAATCCAATTTCTGGTGTATTATAATTGTCACCTACATTAATCTTTCATTGATTTATGTTTGAATTGAAATTTTACTATATTTTTTCATTATTGTAGTTTTAAATTTCTTTATAATGTCATAAATGTTTAGTTTTTGTTTATATATTATTCACTGTAGCATAGCGGGAACTTGTTTTGTTTGTTTTAAATTTTAATTTTGCTTTGTACGCTTACTATGTTTATTGTGTAAACTTCACTGGAGCATTTATAGCTTACTGTATTTTACTCATATGTTTTATTGTTCTGTGTATTTCCCGAATACATATAATATAAATAAACTCAATATGTATTATAAATACGCGTCAGTAAGTAATACGGCATGTTTTTTTATAGCAAATTAAAAATATTTCTAACTAATATAATCCAAGTGATATCCTCTTAAACCTGCATACCATAGCGATTTATAAGAATTGCTATGTGCAATGCATGCAAATATGGTATGTAAGTCCGCCAACCCGCACTAGGCCAGCGTGGACTATATGGCCTAACCACTCTCAATCGTACTCTCGATTGTAGAGTAGGCCCGTGCCCTGCAGTGGGACGTATATGGGCTGATACAGATATCCTCTTTCGTATTTGTCACTTACGTTTAAAATCCATAGACTGAATTTTAAACGTAAGTGACAAATACGAAAAAGAATAATCAGATAAATTCTCGACCTAAGTGGATGTCTACGAAAAGCGCTACGTCGCTACTACATCAAATGTCGTAGCTCGTAGCAGGTGCTACGACGCCATGTTTTTCGTAACGCTTTAGACTATCAGTACCTATAAATATTAGTCTGGATATTAGTCTGGTAAATTATTGGGATCCGCGACTGAATTTACGTATCAAGGACTGTATGATTTAAGCAACAATTGACCTTGACGTCGAAACCCGCATTGGCGTAGCTTGGCCTAAGCGAAAGGATATTTTAAGCAGAATTTGTGATGTCGAGACGCCAGTTAAGTCAAAAACCGCACATACACAAGCATCCTGCGTGGTAATTGGTACGTGTATTAAGCTTTATCAACACTAGTGCGTCGTGTTTCTTATTTTCATGTTGTGTAAATAATGATCCTGCGCTGATTATACTGGACGTTATTTATCTGAACCGTTAGCAAGAACGTCCACAGAAAATTACGTGACGATCTGAGGTATTTAAAAAAATCATTCGACGAGGTTCAGTCATAACAAAGTATTGCCTCATGTTATATTTCAGGCTAAACATTTTATTTTTGTTGCTACTGTCCCTGAGTTGTATCGCTTACCATCGGGCGAATGACATACTCGTCTTGCCATTCATTGCTAATATACACATATATAAATATAATATATATGTATGTAACGATGATAGGTACCCAAACAATTAATTTGACGAGGTTCAGCCACATCTGAAGTATAAAGAAGTGTCCTCAGACCGAAGTAATCTTGACATCGAAATACATACACCAAAGTATCAAGAAGTGTCATTTCACATACATTATTATAAAGATAGAAAGATATACCTGTAAATAGGTTTCCCTCCAGTAGCCTTCCCTGCTCTGAACCATAGCACCATGTACACCCGGTCTTCGTTCGCGTCAGGAGTGACGTCACACGGCAGTGACGCGGTCCGACCGAGCACTGCGTCAACGTCGACTGTCGAAACTGAAACAAACATGAAAAATGTTAGAGTATTTCTTATTCATGGGAAAGGAAATTATTGTGAGCAAACCAACACAGTCATTTTAAAAGTACGATCGTAAAAAAATGTTAAAGTATTTCTTATTTATGGTAAAGGAAAATATTGTGAGGAAACGTAAATTTTCACAAGATTTGGAAATTAAAGTATTTCGTAGTTTTTGATACCCACATACTTAATTTAGACTATGTATCTGGCTGTTAGGTGTATTTATTTATGTTAGACGCCGCCTGTGAAACGAAAGACTGCGGGTTCGATCCCGGAACCGAGAGTAATGTTTGTGCGGTCCACAGTTAATATTTCTTTTGGGTCTGGGTGTTTGTGAGACCGAAAAATCTCTCGTAGTTTCTGATACCCACGACACTAGACTTAACTGATCTAATAGGGGGTGAAGAGAGGGTGAAGACTATGTATGTGACTGTTAGGTGTATTTATTTTATGGTAAGGACTGTCAAAAAAACTTGGACAGTGTCGTGGTTTATGGCCTATCCTCTTGCAATCGTACTCCTCGGTAAAGAAGAGTTCAACAGTGGGCTATTTTGGGCGGATACATTAAATCTAATTTTATTTACGTCAGACGTTATTTCAGGCTCGTAGTAATAAAGTTAAAGAATTACGTCATGCTTAAATCGTAAAATACAAAGTGTATGAGCTCGGTTTTAATTAAAACTATTGCGGAGAATATTTCCTTTTTTTTATTTTACTAGTCGTCAGAGTATACATATAAATTTAAATTATTTTAGGTTTATTTTTTGGACTAGTGTAGAACCTGTAAGACCTCCCAAATTAAACGCCGAACATCTTTACAAATGATTGTATTTATACAAATAACTATAAAATAAATATTTATAACATCTTAATGCTTTTCCTTCATCCGTGCAAATTCCATCTGTCAAAAACCCCCCCGCGCTCTCTTTTTGTTTTTCAAAACTATATATATTTTTAAAAGCGGCCAATCTCCATGTTATGCAACCTTACACTCGTCCATCCTGATAACGTGTATGTCCCCATACACGACCCCGTTGGAAACCTTACACGCTGGACATTCTGACAGATTGATTTACTAATGCTAACAATTGTTTAAATCTAAACATAAAATAAATATTTTACATCAATTCGTATGAATTATCTATTATGCTAAATTATTTTTAAAATATGTGCCAAATATCATGTAATGTTTAAAAATAAATAATCCTGGCTATTAACCACATACAATTAAAATTTAATCAATTATTGCTTGATAACCAACTTAATCAACTACTAATTTAATAAACCGTTAAAACCAACTAGTCAACTTCTCGTAACTATCCACCATAAACCAAATTATTAACCAAAACAAAATTAACCGACGAGTCAAGCCATGAGTACTTCCTTTCTCACGACTTGCCCGTTAACCAAAATTAACCGACGAGTCAAGCCATGAGTACTTCCTTCCTCACGACTTGCCCGTTAACCAAACTTAACCGACGAGTCAAGCCATGAGTACTTCCTTTCTCACGACTTGCCCGTTAACCAAAATTAACCGACGAGTCAAGCCATGAGTACTTCCTTCCTCACGACTTGCCCGTTAACCAAACTTAACCGACGAGTCAAGCCATGAGTACTTCCTTCCTCACGACTTGCCCGTTAACCAAACTTAACCGACGAGTCAAGCCATGAGTACTTCCTTCCTCACGACTTGCTCGTTAACCAAATCTAGAACCAGTCTTGGTCAAGTTGCGAATCCATCCATTCTCGCAGCTTGACCTGAAACAATATAAAAAATATTCTGTAGTATAGGATATAAGTAAATACTGAAAAACAAAAACAAACAAATACAAAAAGCAATGAACAGCTCTTTAATAATTATTATCTATTTGTGCAACCCTGTTTCTTTAATCATCGTCATAATTATCATAATTATTTCCATCATCCTCTAACTGTAATGATGATATATGAATCCAAGGCTGCATCCTATCTGAAGCTACCGTTGTCTTACGCCTGTTTTTCATGCCTTGAAAGCCAGGGATGGGTGAAACCCTGTAA
Source organism: Hyles euphorbiae (assembly GCA_023078785.2). Classification (NCBI taxonomy): domain Eukaryota; kingdom Metazoa; phylum Arthropoda; class Insecta; order Lepidoptera; family Sphingidae; genus Hyles; species Hyles euphorbiae. The sequence continues at coordinate 7,170,539 of CM041053.1, forward strand.
CGATCTTTCCCCAGAATCTTTACTACTTTAAATGGACCTTCGTATATGGGCAAAAGTTTAGTGCTCTTGCCATCATTATTGAAACTTTCTCAATTTTTACTAAATTTCCCTTGTTATAGATATGAGCAGGTTTACGTTCTCTATCATAATAAGCTTTCTGTTTGTCTTGTTCTTTATCTATTTTAGTTTTTACCTTATCGCGTAATTCATCCAAATTATTGGTCTCGCAAACTAAGTCAGTAATTTCATTTAGTATAGGATTACTTTCACTATTCTTCATAGTACCAAACATGACTTCAGCAGGTGCTCTACCTATAGTCTTTTGCAAAGTATTATTAAGACCCCATTGGATGCGGCCAAGTCGACAATCCCAATCTTTCTCATTTTCTTTTAAGTTTTGCGCAGTTAGAGAATTTAAAATGGTACAATTGCATCTCTCTACCTGCCCGTTAGACCTGGGACTTGCTACCGCATTTAAAATATGCTTTATACCTTTATTTGAACAAAACTTTTTAAAAGCATTCGATGTGAAGCAACTACCACGGTCACTTATAAGCCTATCAGGCGTCTTAAAGGTATCAAAAATGTCTTCCAATACCCGTATGACATTAATCGCTTTGGTATTTCTAACGGCTCTAATCAAAAGGAACTTGGTGAAAGCATCTACAACGACTAATATGTGAGTATGACCACGTTTCGACTTTACGAAAGGACCCAGATGGTCAATATGCAGGGTATGAAAAGGCACTGCTACCTTTGTAATGGGATGTAAAAGACCTTCATGCGAATTTGATGTTCGTTTAGCGTAAGCGCATTCAATACATGAGCTAACATTTTTTTTACAAAACGCGTCATTTTCGAAAACCACAAATAACATTTTTTAATACGCTCCAAGGTCTTTTCATATCCTATGTGTCCTATGTCATCGTGATTCATTTTACACACCTGCCATCTGGCGCCCTTTGAAACCACCCACCTCAACTTAGTTTTATCAGCATCTACATATCTAAATAATTTATTATCTTTAATGACATCGTTTTGTTTAATATACTCCAGACCCTTCAAGTCTGAATTATTATCGACAATATTGCGAATTCTTTCCAATTCAGTGTCTCCCATCAGTAGGGAGAGAAGCCAGTAATTATCACTGATGACTAAAACATTGGGACAGCCCGCTTCACAATTAACCTCTTGACCAATGACTGGATTCCTTGACAGTGTATCTACGTGTACCATTTTCGTATTCTCAATAGTACAATTAACTCTTGTAAACAAACAAACTAGCCACCACCTCGCAATACGAGGTATAAGGTCGCGCTTTTGGAAAGTAGGTCGTAAAGCACTACAATCTGTGACAATTTTAAATTGGCTGCTTAATAAGAAAACTCTAAATTTTTTTTGGGCACACACAACTGCTAATTTTCCAACTCATAAGAGTGGAAATTTTTCTCGTCTGAAGTTGTTTGGCGGCTGTAATAAGCAATTGGTTTTAGTGAATCAGTGTCTTGTGATTTTTGCAACAGAATTGCTCCTAACCCAATTCTACTCGCGTCTGTATACAGTTCAGTTTCGGCAGAAGGATCATATATCGCAAGAAGAGGTCTATCAACCAACCTAGCTTTTAGTGCATCGAAAACCTTTTGTTGGTCATCAGACCACTTCCACTTAACATCTTTTTTTAACAACTTCGTGAGGAGATAAGCCAGTTAAGCAAAACCTTTGATAAATTTCCTGAAGTAGCTTACAAGACCGAGGAATCGTTTCACAATGTGCACGTTATTAGGTCGAGGAAACTCAGAAACACTTTTACATTTTTTTTCAGGCCGCATCGCGGATTAACCGAGCTCGATTCCCAAATAGTCTATCCTAGTTTGCAAGAAGCTACACTTTGACAAATTTAACTTTAATTTTGCATTGTCTATAAGTTGCAGTACCTTCTCAAGCCTTCAAAGTACCACATCAGTATCTTTGTCATATATCAATAAGTCATCTATGTATACGATAGCTTTGTTAAACCTAGCTGGTCCCAGGACATGGTTCATCATCCGCTGAAAAACAACTGGTGTATTAGCCAAACCGAACGACATCCGATTAAACTCATACTGCCCGTCTGGTGTGACAAATGCCATAAGGTGTTTATGTGATTCTACTATTGGTACTTCGTAGTACCCCGACATTAAATCTAAAGTGACAAACCATACCTGACCTGAAAGGCGAGAAATCTTGTCCTCTATTATTGGAATTCGATATCGCTCCTTCAAAGTTATAGAGTTGATCATTCTATAATCAATGCACAAACGTAAGTTGCCATCTTTCTTTCGAACTAAAATGATAGGACTCGCATAATTGGACACAGACTCCCGAATTATGCCAGCCTCCAATATTTCGTTAACCATGCCTCCCACTTTATCGCGTTCGAGAAGGGATAATCGATATGGTCTATACGCTACTGGTTCATTCGTTGTAAGCTCTATTTTCATCTCGACCAAACCTTCATAACTGTAGGGATACCATCGTGTACAACCCCTATTTTAGACGCGCTGAATTTACCTAAAAGTGTCACTTCACTGCCAAGGTCTACAAAAGCTTCTAAAGAGACACCATTAATGCATACTGTTTTCATATATTTATCATTTGGTTTTGAATATGATATACACATCGCCCTAGGTACCGTATTACTTTCCATTGACTGGCTTAATTGTAAAGATTGACAATTCCCAGATTTGTGACCTACTAAAAGGCACTTCTCACATCTAATTAGCAGTTTAGTGCACTTGAGATATGGATGCCCTCGCTCCTTACAGTCATAGCAGAACAACGTCGTATTAATATTACTCCTAATGGTAGCCCTACTATTTGTACTGGTTTCGGCAACATTATCTTGCCGTGTAAACTTATGCCGAAATGGAATTGAATAAGTGAACTCCCTCATTGCTCAGCAAAAATTTTAATAATTGATCTGGTTCCGAACATCTTAACGCTAACGCGCTTGATTTCATGGTTTTGTCTGACAAGCCACGTATGAAACAGTCTACTGCACGTCTACCCGAAATATCGCATTGATTAATTAAAGCAAGCTTCTTATAATAATAATTCTCTATAAGCTCGTTTACCCTGCTTTTACGCCTTAACATATCTTCCAAGGACTGGCCATGATTTTGTTCACAAGGAAAAACCATTAGAAGTTTCTCCTGCCACTCTGACCATGTAAATAGAATAGACGTTAAACTTTAGTACCAAATTTTAGCCAGTCCTTGCAGTTTTTGCACAGAGAAATGTATAACAGTTTTCTCGTCCCAGCCGTATACCGCAGCACATTCGTTAACTTTTTAAAGCCAACCGCTGACATTTATTCGATGGATCAAATTCTGATAAAACATTTTGACTATCAATTCTACTTATAGGTTGTGAATAGTGCTCGGACAGCTGTGACAGTATTGTCTTAAACGATTTTATAATCTTTACAATATCTTCGGAAGAGAAAGTTGGACTACATGACCTGGAACGACACCCTGTATCAGTGACGTGGTCCCGACGATCTCCTCGACGTCGGTCCTAGTCTTGCGATGAGCCTCGACCCGCAGTCCTGGAGCGCTTCTGATGCTCGTCGATGCGGTGCCTGTCGCGTCGCACCTCGCACGATGCTTTCCGAGACTGCTGCCGCTCGCGCCGCGCCTCGCATGATGCTTGCCGGGACTGCTGCTGCTCGCACCTCCACCGTGCGGTGACGTCACGTTCCTTCTGAAGCTCACGCTCCGACCATCGCTGTCTCCTCCGCGTCAGTTCTCGTTCCAGAACCTGTAAGCTTCTACTGCTGACGCGACTGCGACTTCTTCGATAACCCCGGCTGCGACTGCCATCACGACTCCGCCGCTCTCCCGTCCCGCTCTGCCGAGCAGGTGTCTCCAAACTTCGGGCAACCTCGCTTCTTTCGTCCATTATCTGAAACTCAATAAACAACAAAACCAAAAAGAAAACAATTAAAATCATTTGAATATAATTGGTTTGAAACGGAAAACTATCCAGATGAACAATCGTGTCTAACTTTGTTTAACTTTGGTAATATTCTAAAAACAAAAACAATAGTAGCACTTGACGAATAAAAAGAAAAGAAACTAAGAAAAATAGTTTAACCACCATGAACACAAAAATAATGTACTTGTATTGCGGTAAATAGTCTAAACTTATCATTTCTAAGAAGATAATCTGCTAACGAACTAAGGGCGTGTAACAACTTACAGATTTTCGATTTCCACTTCTGAGATGTAAGACCTCCCAAATTAAACGCCGAACATCTTTACAAATGATTGTATTTATACAAATAACTATAAAATAAATATTTATAACATCTTAATGCTTTTCCTTCATCCGTGCAAATTCCATCTGTCAAAAACCCCCCCGCGCTCTCTTTTTGTTTTTCAAAACTATATATATTTTTAAAAGCGGCCAATCTCCATGTTATGCAACCTTACAAACCATATATTCTAATTAATTGATAATTTTAAAATCAAAGGTAATACGAATTACATTTTGGTTGAGGATTACATACCTAATACGTTCCTTCACTGAAATCGTTTTAATTTAAATTATGTATTGGATTAAGCTAAAAATGTTCCTCATTTTTTCCTAAATAGATTTTCACTTGAGATTTTGCAACACTACGATTATGTATATAGGTACAAATCTTAACTAGTTGCTATGTTTAATGTAAATTGGCCTTGCCTAAGCTACCCTTAATATTTATTCACATAAATTTGACAGTCGGTACTTCAGTTTAATTTTGCGTACATTTATGTAGGCTCCAAACGTTTGTACATTTTTAGAGTGCAAATAAAGTAGTTTCAGGCTTTTTTATTTCATCGATGGCATAATATATTCAATTAAATACAACTTCAATTCAATTTATCAGAAAAAATATGATATGAGACATGAAAAAACACTACTGACCTCAGACCACTAGAGAATAGAATAAAGATAACACCCTATTCGGCACTTACTACTAGACCTGGAGACAGCTTCAAAATTCGACCTTCATTAACTTTCACCTTGCCTGCCCTCTGCAGGGTACTTTAAATATGTTATATCCTTGGCCTTTTCGAGTGTGAGCTATCATTAACCTGTCTATCTGTGAGATCTTTATGATTTATATGGATATCGTGGAGCTATTAGGGCTATAAGTGCCAATGCACAGTTGGCTTTTATACTTTTAATTACATATTTGAAAATATCTGTATTAAAAGGCTTTTTTGCTACACTATTTGACTGTCACGATGATGCTTATTTGACATGTGTGTTTGGTTAGATTTTATTGAAATTGGAATGATTAATAAATATTAATTGTTTGTGATAATCGTAGGCTTGCGGCCTACGTTTCAGTTCGGTATCTTAGTATCGAGTGAAATTAAAATCAATTTGAAATTTACTACTGAATTCTTCAATGATATTTTTGAACCGGCTAGGCTGGTAAAATGATGCACATTTTAATGGATTCAATAAGTAAATTTCATTTAAATTTAAAATTTATTTTGGTACGGTCTCCGAAGGTGTACCTGAGAGTAACTGCATTGCAATCCAAGCATAGTATCTACCGCTGAGACATATTTGTCTCACTTGTCTACACAGTCACAGTAGCCTGCTCGAAATCGTTCGACAGACTGAACCCAAAAAGACACACACAACATACACACACAATACACACTTGCTTCGATCATAATGTCGAGGTTTTTCTCACGAGTACATGAGTACGGTGCTCGCTATCCGGCGAATAGCATTTTTATTTGAAAATATTGTAAGTAACAAAACAAGCAAAGAGGATCTTAAAAACTCGGCGACCTAGAAAATACGACAAATAGATCATGACTTTTATATCAAATTTTCATAAAGAAATTTATTAAATATATAAACACATGGGCCGAGAAGCCTAGATAGTTCAAAAAAATTCTGTTTACATGATTACATTACTTCTGTATTATTCGACGCAAACATTTCTAAGAGTAATATTTCATAGAAATAATCATCTTTCACATTTTACCGAATTACAAAGTGCTTTTGCTTGACCTTTGCGAGTCAAAGTCGCAGGAATGTTTTATTAATTAGTGTGTTCGCAAAAATATCAAATTGAAGGTAATTTCTAAGTTTATTATTTATTTTTGGAGGCTGAAATAATTTATTCTATAATGGATTTATTCTGTCGTGAATAATATTATTTCTGTTTATTTATACTTCATAACTGGATTTAAGGCTTTATTCATCTCTATTAAAACAAAAGTAGGTATGAAATAATTTTATAACAAAGGAGTCTACAAAAATCTAACCTCATATAGAAACTATGTATAATAATAAATTCGTATAAGATACGTAATGTAATGCAGAAAAACTAACCTTTTATCAGACAACGTCCACGCATTACCGACATAAAGAAACACGAATTTCTCATAAAATATACAAAAGCATTCAATTACTTCTTGGACAATTCAAGGGAAAATCCTTTGAGAGACATAAATATGACAGTACACATTTTTCTTTCTCTCATCGCGAGAGCACCCGTTGTGTTGTAATATAAGCGAAATTCCTCTCTTGTAAGGAACCGCGATATTCGTTAGATTAAAATGCATGCGCATGCTTGGATGTGACGTGGGAACCTAATTTCTGAACCCCAAATGGTATTCATACAAACCCGTGGCTATGAAAATTTTGGTTTTGGGTGGATTTTTTTTGACCCTAGCATGTACTGTGAAACTTCAGGTCCTGTTCCCCTAAGCTTATAAAAGAAATGTATAAGTCTTTTTGGAATAAAACTATTTCCTAGAGGCTGGATAATTCTCGGTAACGTCAGGTTGCCCGGGTTGCTTTGAGGTTGTTACACCGCAAACTTCCTCGTAGTTTCTGATATAACATATTACGACATGTGTCATAGCGATAAATTCAGAACTATGTGTTATGGGAATATTGGTATACTCAAATATCGCTCCACAGACGTAACTAGATATACGTGTATATTTCGGAGTGTTAATTTTTCCTACTAAACTGTATGTCGGCTTGTGTTTAGAGTCGCTTTTCTAGTCAGCCGTCGCGATTTTGCCCTGTTATTGGCATCCTTGGCTATAATATCAATGGCTTTCGTCATTCATGACTTCTTTGAAAACATCATGACCACGATTCTTTGAAAAATTTTGAGACATTCAGACTTAGACATATGTTACCTTTTTTTAACCCAATCTGTCCACGTTACTGCTTGGCAAAAGCTTTCATCAATTTCTTCTATTTATCCCTTTTAGTTTCTGATATCATCCATATGCTGCTTAATTAGTCGATGTCTTCACGCCACCCTTTCCGATGCCTGCGTCGTCGCCTCTTGCCATATTAGGCATCCATCGCGGGGCAATCTTCGCCCACTTTTTTGGGTCATCCGAATGATGACGTCGCCCACGCAATCCCACTACAGTTTGGTCGATTTCAGGTCCAATAGCCTTGATTCTGGTTATCATTGATTGTTAATCATCATCATAATCCATTCAGCTAAAGGAAGTCCACTGCTAAACATAGGCCTCTCGCAATGGTTTCCACAGTGGCCTGTTGGAGACAGCCTGCATCCATCCATCCACAAGGTGGTCAGACTAGAAAAGGTCGCGGAACATTGCTGAATGATTGTTAAAAATACGCGATAATTGCACCAGAGATATCACTAACTCGTATCAAAAGATTTCAGTACTCCATCTGAATACAACTAGTTTGTTCATATAAAAATCTAGAAGGAAAAATACAAAAGTGGATATCACGCTCGGTACAACGTTATGATTTTTGCTTCCCACAGCGATAAAGACTCCATGAATATAAATAGTCGTAATATTAAAACGTTCCGTTTCCACGCGGCGTGAAATAATCCTCTTTTCTTTAAGGGAGAACTGTCATTGTTGGGGCCAAGTAATGTGTACCATCAGTCATACTTAGGAGGAATTTTCAATTTACTGTGAAGACTACTCTTAATAAAGATGGATTACGTGGACGCCACTAGTCGCGTATCAATTTACTGGGCCGCATAGTTTATTTTTGTCGTTTGTCTTCGCTGATTAATTGATGAGTAGATTATATTTGTCGCTTTGCTCTGATAAAAGTTGTATCAAGGTATTTTTTATTGCCGTGAATGGCGATTTATAACGATATATTATGCAAACTGTTTCTCGAGGCAAGTAGTACAATAAATGGTATAATAATATAATTTGCACCATTTTATTTTTCATTTCTTATGTAATTTCTAACTTGTTTTATTATTGCATTTAATGGCGAGAGTAGCACTCACCATTAATAACATTACAAAGCAATATTTGGCATACAACTGCGCTCGTCATCCTTAGACATAAATAAGATGTTAAGCCTCAATAAGTCCAGTAGTTATTCTGGTAGAATGTTCTTCAAACCAGAGCCCAGCAGTGCATTTACGTTGCTGTTTGGAGGGAGAAATATGTACTGCAGTACCTACCTAGGCGGCTACTCACATATCACAGACCTATGAGAGACCACTAAAAATTGTGATAATATTGTTGTTAAAACGTTACACTGCAGACGCAAAACACTTACTTCAAAATTATTTCTTCCAAAGAGTTAGTAAAGTATTTAGAACGTCCCGACTCACTAAATGAATTGACATACTTCGAAATGTTGTATTAAGTTTAACATTTGACATTAAATTAAGAGCGATCCAGACCGCTGAGAAGGAGCTCGTAATTCCAAATTTAGCGTACACTTTATTGACTTTTCAAGATTATAAATGTTATTATGCCTGTCATCTGCCTCAGTGGTGAAGTTGAACTATGGCACGATAAGGAATATTGACATCTTCTGTTCATTATCAGGCCGGAGTCAGGGATTCGTGCCCGATTGCCCGATGTAGCGATAGGTTTGACCTCTAACACAGCGTTGAACGGAAAACTTAAAGCGAAACGTGAATGTCCTGGTTGCACCTCCACCTACCCATTTTGGGAAAAAGACATGATATTTACATATTCATGTATGTACATTTATTTTATCATCTTTATTGTCTTTCTTAACCATAGGAAGATATATTATGCGCCCTCAGTGACCCATTCTGACTCCGTGTTTAGTTGGTTTGACACCGGCTGTTATATGATTCACCTATTTGTTTCGTGTCTAGGTGTTTGTGAGACCGAAAAGTCTTTAGCAATTGGAGGCCACATTATAAGAGTTTTATCTTACTTTGGGATCAGGGTGTATTTATTTATACATCCTTTTATTGAAAGCACCCTGCTTTTATCTGTATCAGCCCATATACGTCGCGCTGCAGGTCACGGGCCTCCTCTACAATCGAGAGTCCGATTGAGAGTGGTTAGGTCATATAGTCCACCACGCTGACCTAGTGCGGGTTGGCGTACTTACATACCATAGAAATTCTTATAAATCGCTATGATATGCAGGTTTCTTCACGATCTTTTCCTTCACCGTTTCAGTACGTGGTGATATCTATACACACATCAATCCGTAAAGTCAGAGGTGTGCCCTGGGATTCGAACTCGTGACTACCGTGAACATGTTGGTGGCCGCGTCTTGTCCGTTTACCAACAGACCACCACGCACTTTTAGATGCTGCCCTGATTTCATAATCTGTTATAATTATATTTTTCAGTAGACCTACGTTTGCTTGCCATACATTAGCTTCCATTGCGTCTACTTTACGAGAGACAGTATGAAATGTGGTTATGAGGAGGCTTTCGGTCCATTATCATACATTAGTTATGACAGAGGGGAAAATTCATACCGCTAGTGCATCTAGTTTCAATTTAACTTGCATGGCTTTTATTCATTTTAAGAGATTTTTTTTTGCGATCTAGAGGATTGGTTTATAGTCTGGGCATTACTCAAAGTGAGGTCTCTTAATAAATAAAAATTAAACAAAGAAACAAAAAACACCCAACAGTCACATACATAGTCCTGATACCATACTCAGATCGAGTCTTGTGTCCTGGGATTAGGATCTACGAGAGACTTGTCGGTCTCACAAACAGAATTCGGAATCAACAAAATCTTCTAGCATTAGTGTATTTAGTGTTTCTTGCTTTCTCCATTTATCACAATACAAGGCCCAGCTTCGCCCGGGTGCATACAGATTTCTCTACAATAATATGCACGTATTACACACATAAACCTTCCTCTTGAATCACTCTATATATTAAAAAAACCGTATCAAAATTCGTTGCATAGTTTTAAAGATTTAAGCATACAAAGGGACATAGAGACAGAGGGACAGAGAAAGCGACTTTGTTTTATACAATGTAGTGATATGCCAATTGGTTGCAGAGTTGAGTAGTACGTCAACTGGAACAATGCTACATGGTCACCCAGTGTAAGATTTTAATTTTTGTTTCTTATGTAAGTCTAATTGACTTGATAAATACGATGAAGAATAGACAATCCCAAATAAAGATCAATTAAATTTTGTGTCGTGGTATCAGAGAGTCTATGGTAACTTTTTGGTGACACAAATACTCAACACAGGACAAGTAGTTGTGAGAATCGAACCTATCCGTGAAAATCGCCAATTTACGACTGAATCATTCATAATTTGTCCCATATTATTTAACTCAGCAGTAAATTACTTTAATCTTTTAAAACTGCAGAAAAATGATAACCGTAACGTTTAATGCGAATATAAAGAAGTAAAGTTAACCGGCAGATTTAAACTGCCGTAATCGTAAAGAAAAAGTTGCGTCGAACGCGACAAGCTCGCATTAAGATAAAAGCGAAATGAAATGCCAAATCGGTGCGGCCCTTTTATTTCGATGTCATCGTGGAATATTTTCGGGGTAGCTGCGGGGTATTTGGGGTGGCGAACGGGCAGCTTGATCCGACAATAAGCGCTCATGTGGTTACATGCGTAGTGCATTTTTTGTTAGTGCTTGAATGTAGGAAAGTGGTTTGGTTTTAATTTCTGGGGTTTTTTTATTTAATGTATTTTGAGGTACCTTGTGGATGGGCAGTAATTAGCCATTAGAGGTATTGTAGTTATACTGATATACCAATACAAAATTATTTCATGCATACTAATATTATAAAGAGGAATTATATGTTTGTTCGTTTGAATTGAATAGGTTGTGAAACGACAGAAGTGATTTGAAAAAAAAAAAACGTCAAAATCCTATATTATCCCTGATGAGCATAGGCGATAGAATATCTTCAAAGAAACCCGGGAAAAGCCGGCTAGGCGCTAGTTATGTATAGATATAGGTTCAATTATTACACAACTTGTTATTATTGTCTTTTCATACATTCTGGCTTTTGTAATCTAAGCTTATCTTTCCAAGCAATGAAGATAAAAGTTCAACATTTACATTCAAGTGGCAGAAATACTGTCCTCATCACTGAATCAAAATTTAGTAATTCAAAGACCATAGTATCTAGTACATCCTCTAAACAAAAGCTAATATTACCAATGCCACCAAATTATGCTGCTCATAGTAACACGACAATTTCATATAAATTACCAACGTACGAAGCACTACTTGAATTCGATCCGTGAACACTGAAACAGCTCGATTGCAGAGGCCGATTTGTACGCGATACAGTAAAGCTTTTTGCCACATGCTTGTAACTGCAACGTAAAACCTGAGAAAAGGGTAGGAATACTGGCGTATTGATACGAAAGTATTAGGTTTTTAATTTAATTGCAAGACCTAATAGAGTTTCATGGAAAGAGCCTAGGAGCTATGAAGGATTTGAATAAGTTTTTTAATTATTGAAATCATACTTTTTATAGTTACGTATGTATTTCGATGAAGTGAAAATGAAATGTCACTGGATGCCGCTCAGATCCAACAGGTCTATGTACTATGAAGAACTCCTAATTGCAGCAGTGGAATTCATTTAGCTGAATAGAGGGGAAACATGCTTATACCAAGAATTGACACGAGACTATCATTATTCAAGGCGCATAAAACAATTCCAGATAAATCGCATGACAGTTTTCAAACCAAATTTCAAAGTGAATAACTCGACCTGGGAATAAGATTGCATTGATGCCTGAATAAGGCGAGACACAGTTCAAAAAACATATAAATATGTGAAATATACTCTTAACTGTCGCGTATCGAATATACGAGTTTGCGAAATGTTTATTTAAAAAAAGAAGCGACCGCCCGTCCCGTAAATATGAGTTTTTTACAATCAAAACGCCGCAATCAATGCTGTCCCATTTATAAGGCCAGCTGCGACCCTGGTTTCAATAATAAATTCCACAATAACCCTGACAAAGCTTCAGCCATCGAATACACATAATGTATCGGAAGTATAAATTAGTCAGAGGGTTATAAAAATGAGTACACGCGAAAAATTGTGTCGTGTTTTAGCGCAGTAAAGAAGTGGCCGGTTCATTATTGTTGCCGAATGTGGTACATTGAGTGGTGGCAGTGGGTCACGTGATTTCACCACGCGTGTCTGCCGCTATGAATGTATTAATATATTTTTTTGGTATTCATTTAGTGGCAAGTTTTGTTTCAAAGTTTATTTGTATTTTTTACTTTGGTGTAGTATGTTTTATGTTACTTGTTGATTTTTATTCATTCTTTCACCATTTGTAAACAATATACATGTGAGAAGAAAATATATTATGATATATTATTATTGCAATTAAAAATTAGAATTTTCATAATACTGCTCTGGAGGCACTATGGTTTGAACACAAGATAGACTGTAACTTTGGAGGCATAATTGTAATTTACCATCTTACTGATAAATAAGTTGACATTTCCGATTGTTTTCAATTCGCAATATTAATAATTGAAAAATAGATACTGTAAATAGCTTTTCAAACATTAGAATATCCATTACACAAACATAAACCCCAGTGATAGTTATAATGGGAAAGCAATCTACAATGGTAGCGGAATGCAGATGCCAATCAAATATATTTTGTAGCTAATATCCAATTCATAGAACCGTTCTATATTTATATGACAATAGCATTAATGGATGATGTGCTTCGGAACGCTATTACTATTACATAAAAAACAAATGACAATTTTTTACTTTATATTTTTAAAAATAAATTTATAAGCGTGCCGTTCGCCTCATGGTAAGCGACACGACCACTCATGAATAGTAAAACCAAACAACACATTGAAATTGGAAGCAATGCTTTGTATTCCACTGTGCTTGCCATCCTGAGACATAAGGTGTTAGGTCTCAATATGTCTAGTAGTTACTCTGGCTATAATGTCCTTCAAAATGGAACATAACAGTACATTTAACTGCTGGTTGGTGGGAGAAATAAATTGCGGTCATACCTCCCCAAGCGGCCTCTCATATATGAGAGACCTACCAACAATAAAAATTATATTGTGATTAAAAATATATTATGGAGACTGTCCCGCCCTCACACCCACCACTGTAACTCCTGTGAGCCAGGATCGACAGTGGCACGCAATATAATGACACCAAGCATTGAAACTCGGCGAGTCTCCAGGAATGTCTAACTGGTCTTTAACCCGCAACGAAATTAATCAGAAAGTAAAATTAATAGGAGGAGTTGGAAATACAATTATTGTCCACTTCCCTGCGTGCAAAGTGGGATTATTTTATTAAATATATATTGTGATGTTTTGATTGCCAGCAGTGTCAATCAGTAACAAAATGGACAATAAATTGATATTAAGCACTGAAGCTCGCCAACCCACACTAGGACAGCGTGGTAGACTATATGGCCTAACCACTTTCAAATGTTCTCTCGATTTTAAAGGAGACCCGTGCCCTGCAGTGGAATGTATATGGGTTGATACAGACTGAAGATTGTTTAGTATGTAATGGTCACTGGTTTATCTTAATACACAATCCAATGAATCAGAATGATATTTCTTCTCACTCGCCAGCAGACTTATTAGTCCTTCTCGGGTCAGGTCATATTACTGCAAACTTAAGTAGCGCCGATCAAGGCAACTACCCATAATTTATAGTTGGAGCAAAACTTTCTCTTCACACTAATCAATTAAGTACCGAATAATAAATTACCAAACCGAGCTAATTCATTACCAAAACTAACCAATATATGACGGTACATTTTCACTCTGTTTAGTGGTTTAATTAGACAAGAGAGAGAATTAAACAATAGGCAAATTGACTCATTTTTTAATAATATATTTATTATTTATATCGGAAGGTTATGGGTTATTTATATTAGGTTGTTATGCAAATCATGAAAAGAAAGTTTTTAAAATTCGTTTATTAATATACAGCGTGTATTTTTTTAATTACCTATTTAAACACAAGAGGTCATGCTTGCATATAACTATTAAAATATGGGCAAAAAATAATAATGATAGTTTCAATTCTTTTTTTTTAAAAAGTTTCCTAACGCTTGCGTACCCTTGTGCTACCTTCTTGTAGCGATGTTTTTGCGTAGACTGCGGGCGGAATAGGATACGCGGGAGTGCGTCTTGTCGGCAACAAAACAGAAGAAAATGGCGGGGCTTGGGCGCTGGGAGGTTTTATAGAACAATCCGCGATTACCCACTTTATCGCTTTCAAGCTCAGTGTCCAAAAATAATGTTTTCAACGGAAGTTCCCCTAAAAGCTAAGATCCTATATAAATTTATTTTAGGATGGGGATTTAATACTAAGTTGCCTCCGTAAATAGGTAATTCGGCTAACTTAGCACGCGGTACCTGTTGGAATTATTTCAAATTTAGTGGAAGGAGAAACAGAGAAAGATGAAACTATCGTCGTGTGATGAGATCTTATAGGCATGTGAGTACGAAAGAGAAAGCGAGAGTCCCCACTACACTTCTAAAAATATTGATATACCAGTAATTTAAAAAAAATAATAGATATTGTTTATGCTGTTAGGAAAGTGCATTCTGGCTTGTTGAGAATGGACCAGACGCAGCTGTCAACATGTTCACGGTGGTCACGGGTTGAAATCCCTGGGCACATCTCTGACCATTCGGAGTCATGTGTGTATCATGTATGGATAGTCAATCACCACGCACTAAAACGGTGAAGGAAAACATCGTGAGGAAACCTGCATACCATTGCGATTTGTAAAATTTCTATGGTTTGTAAAGTACGCCAACTCGCACTTGGCCAGCGTGGTGAACTATATGGCCTAACCACTCTCAATCGAACTTCCGATTGTAGAGGCGGCCCGTGCCCTGCAGTGGGATGTATATGGGCTGATACAGTAGATGCTGTTTTTATTTAATGTTTATAACTGATCAAAATTAAACATTGGAAACATTCCTGTTGCCTCTTTTTTGGATTGCCTTTCCTTGGTTTTCGACGACTACACGATGTATCTAAATAAGAATAAAACTTTCTGTGATCGTTCTAAATGTAGGCGAATTGAAAAGATAGTCAACGTTATATAAGCTAAAGGTTAGTTTTTAGATTTATAAAAAAAATCTGAGTTACAATATTTTTGAAATTGGTTTTAATCAATCAACACCTGTAGAATATTCCTTCAAATTCCACCCACCGTCTTAGTTTATATAAAATTCATAAAAATAAACACTTCATAATGAGAAGTGACCATCGGAAAACCGTTACGGTTCTTTCATATTTTGATTATTCCTGTTACAAAAGATACAATAGAAAAAATAAAAATACCATACTGATTCATTATTGTCTGGCAAAATTCCTGTTTCAACGGTAATAAGTTTAAGAGAAGACTTTCAGACTTCGTTAAGTGCTTGTCAAGTAGTAACTTAATAAGTTGGTCACAAGTAAGACGCAAGTTTGTTTTCCTTAGTTATAAAATGCAGTATCGTAACTAAGTATTGCGGACGGTAACCAAATATTTTAACGATATCATTTTTCATTATTTATTCAGTACTTGTTCAATAGTTATATTGTTTTAATATACACACGCCGGCAAAATTAGAGGAACACGCGTTAAATATTGAATTTCTTAGAAAATATTATTATAACTGAATGTTTTTAATTTTTAATTATTTAAAGTGTGGCAAAATTTATAACAAATTACTATAATTGAGTTAAAAATACTTTAATTAATGACGCAAATGCAATTAAACGGAAATACAGTAAAATGAAATTTCTGTATTGTCAAATGTAATCATGTATTTTAAAAAGTTACCGAAATAAGGTAAGAAAATTAATAATGCGTATTGCTACCACGGGCTCTGATAAGAGTCTGGATATGGTCTTTCATGCTTTTAATGACGTCATCAATCATTTTTTGCAACAAATTTTCCCACTCTTGCACTAACATGGATTTTCATTATTGGACGATCTTAGGGGCTTGGTTTCTTACATTTATCTTTCTTCCGATGACGTCCCATACATTCTCTATCGGATTCATGTCTGGTGATCTTGCTGGGCAATCCATTTGCGCGATTTGGGCCTGATTTAAGTAGTCGCGAACCATTTGCGCTGCGTGGGGCTGCGCTTTATCAAGCATAAATAAAAAATATTCGCCTATGGATGGTGCAAAAAACAATACATGGGACTCTAAGACCTCTGAGACGTATCTTTGTGCAGTTAAAGAGCCATTTTCTATAAGTATTTACTCCGTGCGTGCTTCCAAACATGTACCACCCCATACCAAAATTGACCCTCCGCCATAAGACACCTCTTTCAGTAAAGTTTGCTCGATTAGCGTTCTCCTCGATACCTCCAGATACTCTGCCTTTTTTCTATGCAATTCACACCAAAACTGCTTTCATCACTAAACAAAACTCGGCTCCACTCATCTGTCCAGTCGCGGTGTCGATGAGCAAAAGCTTATCTGGCTACTCTATGTACCACCTTAAGTTTTGGAGCTTTGGGCGGAACGAAAGACTTCAGTCCAACTTAATTTAAGCGTGTTCTCACTGTACGCTCACTGATATTAACATTATGGACTTCATGTGACATGTTTCGGGTCTGAATAGCTGTTTGACGACGATTTCTCAAAGTTTGTAGTCGTATAAAACGATCATCCTGGGTACCGGTTCACCATTTTCTGCTATTGGTTCACCATTTTCTGCCTTATTCTGGCCTCCGCACATAAGAGCCTATGTGCCTCTAACGTTTTACGTTGCGAAAGACGACAGATGCCGACACAGCCAATGCGCGACTTACTGAACCCTACCGTTGACCATTTTCAATCATTGTTACCGCTCTGGCAACTTCAGTGGAAGGTAAGCCACTCATTTTATATCCTACAAAAAAGGTACTCTAAAAATAATAACAATAAAAATATCTTAAGTCACACAAAATGAAATTAAACAAAATTTTGTGAAACCACTTGAAAGTGAAAAAGTCTTAAAAACACTTAAGAGCGTATAATTAACGATAAAACTCTAAATATCCAAAAATCTTTTTGCATCATTTTGTTTTTCAAACGTGTTGAAATATTAAAACTAGGACTATTCAAACAAACAGCAAACAAAATTTAAAAAAAAACTAATTTTTGTGCGTGTTTCTCTAATTGTGCCGGCGTGTGTATTTTCAGTCGACATATTACGTTTCTTATATTGCATACATACATACATAAACTCACGCCTTTTTTCCAGAAAGGGAAGGCAGAGGTGTCAGGACACCCACGTTTCGGCTTGTATGTTCCGTCCCATGATGTGATAGGTGGCGAGCACAGTCGCAATATCAGGTACAAATTCCTGACTCTGGGCTGATAATTAATAGAAAAGTTCAATATCACTTCGGCCAACCCGGCCGGCCCGAACCCAAGAACTCAGCTTTGTAACCGTATCCTAGTACAACTACGACACCAAGGCAGTCTTCTTATATTGATAAAGAAAAATATGTTGTAGACTGAATCATCATATCAGCCACAGGAAGTCCACTGCCGAACATAGGCCTCCCCCAAGGATCTCCACAATGACCTGTTGGGAGCGGCCTGCATCCAGCCTAGACTGTCATGTAAACTGAATACTAAGGCTCAATTGCACAAACTAACTTTGCCAATACCTTTGCCCTTGAAACTGTCAATTCCATACATTCGCAAGGTCAAATACGTCTCAAATGTATGGCGATGACATTTTCATAGGCAAAGGTATTGGCAAAGTTACTTGGTGCAACTGAGCCTAAGATATTTTTAAAATAGTCTGTGAATTCCTTAATGTTAAGCAAGGCACCCAAACAATGAAAGTCTCCGCACGCAGTTGTTTAGACGCTGGTTGTGCAACGAGAGGCCGCGGATTCGATCCCCACGCTGAGACACATATTTGTGTGAACCACAAGTATTTGTTTTGGGTCTGGGTATTTGTGAGACTGAAAAGTCTCTTGTAGTTCCTGATACCCAATACTCAAGACTCTGATCTTAGTATGGGGTCAGGACTTAATATGTGATTGTTGGGTGTATTAATTATTGATTTAAAGATTGCCCTTGAGTTTTGGGTGATCATAGGAGATAGTGACCACTAATCATTAGGCAGCCTGCCTGCTCCATGCCTTTAGTTTCAAGCAAATCGTCATCAATAGTGTAATTTATCCAATTCAAATTCGATGTTACTACCGTTCGTATAATCCCTATCTTCAATATCAGCTAACCTCAACGCAATGGTATCATAAAAATATGTTCTACCAATTACCATCTATGCTTTCAAATATTTGATATACTAGAAAAAACGTTCGTCAGGCAGTCACCAATATTGGTGCGGGCCATATTTTTTCGATATTTTTATCTCCGCGGCTTCACAAAGTAACAAATTTTGTATGGAATTTTAACGTTCGTTTGTGAAACCTGCAGAGAATGTAAAATATGTTTGTGTAAGTCATTTAATGTTACTTTTTAGTCGTAACGTAGACTCCTTGATCCTTATCGATCCCTGGATCCCAATGTTGAATACCACTCAGATGAGAATGTCTTAAAACACTAAACAAAATAGTTACAGCTGGTCATAAATCAGTGCGAGGATCAAACCTGCGACATCTCATTGTAAGCACTTCAGCGCTTCAGTTGATAGTTTAGGTTGAAACTTTGAACGTTAGATTCATCAAATTGATTCTTAAACAAACCATTTTATTAGTTTTAGTGCTTGTAACTTTCAGAACACAGGATTTGTTATACATAGTTTATTAATTTATTTTAGTTAGCTAATATTTTTTTTATTAAATTACTGAAACTCTTAACTAAAGCCGGAGCTTTGATTGCAAGAGTGCGGCATGTTAACGCCCCTAGAGATGTCGTCGCTATTTGGATGGAGAAAGAGTGAAATGGGGTGGTGCAAAGATTGTTAGGTCTTCGGGACTTTACAGAACCTCCAGCAGCCTTACTACACAATCTGAACGATACATTAAAGCTGTTTCTTCACGTTAAGTTTCTAAAAGAACGTAGTTCTAATATTGCATATTGTATTCAAACCAGTTCATGCATAGTAAATAGCAGTTATAGTTTTGCAATAGGGAGGCTCTATTAATTTTTAGAATCTAAACACTGAGCTAAACATATAATGAACAAAAATGGAATGTCCATTTGTGCCTTTAAAAATCACAAAAAATACCAGTTCTCCTTAGTTAATCGCACACAATTATCCAAGACTCTTACAATACTCGCAGCAGTTGTAAAAATTCGTAAATCATACTACACCAAATATTTATATGAAGTGAAATGAGAGGCAGCGGGTTCGTTCCCCGCACCGAGACAAATGTTTGTGAGGCCCATAAGTATTTGTCTCAGGTCTGGGTGTTTGTGGGAAAAGTGTCTCGTAGTGTCTGATACCCACGACACAAGACTCAATTGATCTAAATGCGGGGTCAGAACTATGCGTGTGACATTGGATGTATTCATCGACCAAATATATACTAGATACAGGGTCCGGAACGAAATCACACGCCAAAAGTGGCCGAGGTTGCTTATACTTATACTTATACATTAAAATTTAATTATTTTATTGTACATTACACAAATTAACAGACTTAAAAATTTCAAAGCGCTTAAATACTTGTAACAGATGGCGGTTTTATCGCTGTCGGCAATTTCTTCCAGACAACCTTAGTATGAAGGCAAGAATGAACGGAAGCTATATTATTTATTATAGCAGCACAAAACTCACAATTTACTTAGGCTCTTAGGTAGATTGATGCTTATTACAAATCTCCATGAGTGCCATTCTACGTACCAATATTGTACAAGTTTATCAAAATACACGTTCTGCGAAATGCGATCCGAAAATATACTTAATTAGATTTCTTACGAAAAACGTAATAATTTTTGCTAATTGTATCTTGAACGGAGATGACATTAATTCAACATGATAAATATAATTTAAGAGTGTAGGTTGCCTTTGGAAACTAGCGCTTTGTCATTTGGATAGTAATATTGTTTAAAATTGCATTCTATTTTTACGACTGTGAAATATTATGTATCACTGCTTGGTGGCGTAGTTTTACTACGGCACGCTTGTAAAGCTGGGTTTCAGGATCGAATACCGAGTTGTGCAAAGTGATATTGGATTTTTCTATTCATTATGAGCTCGGAGTCAGGAATTTGTGCTTGATATGGCGTTAGGCTCGCCCCCTATCATATCGTGTGACGGAACCCACAAGGTGAAATGTGGGTGCCCTGGCACCTCTGCCTCCCCCTTCTGGGAAAAATCCGTCGTTTATGTCCGTATGTATGTATGTATGTAGTATAGTATAGTAGTATGTATGTAAGTATGTATCTATTATATGTAACGTTATATTTTATTCCAAATTTTATTTTAATTATCTATACTTGAATTATGCTGTAAGTATTAATAGCATCAATAATAATATTAATTTAATAGAATATGTGCCTCTTGTCCGTCATGATGAAGTCGATCTCGTTTTTGGTCACAGTGTCCGGGCTTTGCCACGTCCACTTCCTTTGGGGTCTCTTCTTGAAGAAAGAATTCATCAAAAAGAGCCCCTCTTTCTCAAGGAAGTTGACGAGCATATCTCCCCTGTGATTTCGGCATCCAAAACCATATGGTCCCACTTTAGATTCGCTGTGTCTCTGGACTCCCACTTTAGCGTTAAAGTCCCCCATAACAACGTTAAAGTGAGCCTTGGTGGTGTTGTGCAAGGCTTTAGATATGTCCTCGTACATATCTTCCACTTCATCATCCGAATGTGTCGATGTCGGTGCGTATACCTGTATGATCTTAATGGTGTATCGCTTGGATAGCCTAAGTACCAAGTAAGCTACCCGAGTCGACACACTGGAGATTTCTTCAACGTTGTTTGAGAGGGCCCTATTAACGAGAAAACCTACGCCACCCTGGGATGACTGATCACCCTCGCGGTAGTACATAAAGTGGCCGGAATCAAGGGTGATGGTATCCTCCCCCTTTCTACGGACTTCACACAGCCCCAGAACATGCCACCTTATGTTCTCCAGCTCTGCCTCTAACTGCGCCAGATGTTCATCAAGCCGAAGACTTCTGCCGTTGTACGTTGCCAGGGTCAGTTGGGATGGGCGGCCTACCGTAGCCCGGGGATTCTTCGCACCCCCTGCCCTGCCATTTCCATGACCGCCGCCTTGGCCAGGACTAGCAGGGCGACCGGGAACTGGGGGCCATTTGTTTATTTTGCGCAACATTTTGGGTTTATGCCCATAATCTATAAATAATAAATATGAATATACTTTTTTCGAATTAGTTAAAATTCAAATGCTATATTAAATTCCGGGATTCATCATAACTGTATCAGCCCATATACGTCTCACTGCAGGGCACGAGCCTCCTTTACAATTAAGAGTACGATTGAGAGTAGTTAGGCCATATAGCCACCACGCTATCCGAGTGCTCGTTGGCGGACTTTACATACCATAAAAATTCTTATAAAACGCTATGGTATGCAGATTTCCTCATGATGTTTTCTTTCAGCGTTATGGTGCGTGATGATTGTATCAATACACACGTGACTGCAAAATCAGAGGTGTGCCTTGGAATTCGAACCTAAGACCACTGTGAACATATTGGCAGGAGTCCATTAGCAACACACCACCACGCACAATATTGATCTATTTTCTATAAATAACGCCAAGCTTTGCCACTTAAGTGGAACTATTTAAGCCTGACGTGTTCAAATAATTTGCACAGCTATTAACTTGCACATGTGAGTTCTTGTACTAGCAGGGGAATGATTTATCGCCTTCACTGTTTACCCGCCCTGATTAATAACCCTTAGTCACAATTTTTATAAACAGAACCTCTTGTTAGGCGGCTTTAATGCACTGGTGTTTCTTTAGTATTTCTTATATTGGATTGGATTGTTTTATATGGTTATAGAAATTAAATCGTAATTGGCTGTATTGGATATTTTTAATTTTATTCCTTTTTGTACACCAAAAGAAAATAAAAAAGAGGGCAGACTAAAGTGCACTTGCTTGCTTGACCTTTGTATTTTTGAGTGGCTGTTTGGTGTATTCATCTACATACATTTATCCAAGCTTGAAAGTTTGACTGTAGAAGATTAACCAAGCATTACAACAATGTAAAAATACAAAGAAATTTATGATAGCCAGACAAATACCAAAACAAACGGAGCACTTTAATGCCAGACACATCTTTTAACATGACTTATCAAGTTATACGAAATGAAATAAACGAATCATGAAAATCTGTCTACTTTGAAAGCGTTCCGCGGGTGAAATGCGAGAAATAAATCCAACGGAATAAACACCCAAACAGAGGCAATACATTTAGCGTCTGTTATTTATTTGTGTCGAACAGAGCGATACCGCGCTCGATCATCAACGGTTTCCAATTACATTAAAATTTCAATTCATTCATCATGTTCACGGTAACGAGCGAATTCTTTTTTCGCCTGCCTGCCTTTTGATTAGATTCGGTAGCGAGCAAACCCATCCATCGCACAACCACAATAGGTCGCCGAAGCCACCTCCGCCGACTCTCGTTTTCCATTCGTTCCGCTGTCCAGAAATTTTCGCAATAAAATTAATCGTTCCAATAAAATTGGAGCCGAATAGAGCCACCCATGCATGAACATTTTTTAATTGGGTCGCTCTTTTTGCTCCTTTTGCGGGCAACCAAACGAGAAATCGAACTTGAGCGAAATCTCCCTTTACATTCAGACGTCTCAACTCCCTTCACTTAGATGTTAAGCGTGTACTTTCACTTCGAAACTTTTCTTTGAGATCTCGTGGGTGTATTTCGAAGAGTTATCGCGGCCGGAGCTGCGGTTGGTTTAACTATTCACTTTGCTCAAAAGACATTTTAATTGCCATTGACAGCGGCCACTCGGTCGAATTTATTGGAAAGGTTTTTTAAATTTTGCTTTATTAATTAAGACTTGAAAAATAATAAATTGGATTGCTGGCTATAGGCTCACCCCCTATAATATCGTAGGATACACATACACACACACACACATTGGTAGGCCGAAATTAAGTATCTCGACCTTGCTCTAGCTATATCACTTCAGCTTCATTCATCCGCATCATTTTGCTTATTATTGCAATGAATGGCAAGACGAGCATGCCGTTCGCCGGATGGTAAACGATACGAGCACTCATGAACAGTAACAAAACCAAACAACACCTTGAAAACAAAGCAAAGCTTAGCATTCCCCTGCACTCGCCATCACAAAATATAAGATTTATATATAAGTTTGAATATATTGTGTAGTTACTCTAAATACAACGGGCTTTAAACTGAATTCTCATAAAGTATGATGAGATCATGGGCGCAGGGTTCTTCGTATGTATTACTGACTTTCCTTGGGGAATTTCAATTTTTCATTTTAAGATCGCTCGACCACTGTTGAATCTTCTTCATATTTGGTGAATGTCTGCTTGCCTATTTAGAAAGACAGATGTGGCCAAACCTAATACAACTGTTGTATAATCTTCATAATAAGCCCTTGTAGCAATTCATACGATTATAGTTTACTTCCCTAAATAAAATTTTGCATAGCCATGATCTTATTAAGCTATCACAGAATATTAGAACATGTTATAATATTATCAGCAATTTAAAGCGATCTCAATTATAAATCCGGTATTAGCAGAGACCTCCGCGAATTCGTACATCAGGTTTGGAAATTAAGTTAATTGTTGCCACTGGGAATATCCGTAGCTAATAGATCATGTTTAACATCCGATATCCTTCATCTGAACCATGATAGATAAATCTTGTTGCTGTAAATATTACCGACTGCCTCGGTGGCGTAGTTGTACTAAGGTACGGTTACAAAGCTGAGGTCTCGGGTTCGAATCCCGGGCTGGGCAAAGTGATATTGGATTTTTCTATCCATTATCAGTCCAGAGTCAGGAATTTGTGCCCGATATGGCGATAGGCTCGCCACCTATCACATTGTGGGACGGAATATACAAGGCGAAATGTGGGTGTCCTGGCACCTCTGTCTACCCCTTCTTGGGATATAGGCGTGAGTTTATGTATGTATGTAAATATTTTATATTTTAAAGGTCCATTGGTGTTTAGGTTTCTCGAGGGTTTGTATATTGATATCACTAAAGGAACATCAAGAGAGTATTAAGAGTCATCACTTTAAAGGCAAGCATTAGTAATTACTTTGGTGTTGTGTTAAAAAACGACAGTGACCATCTTTTCTTGTTGGGTAGATTTAGTAATTGAGCAAACTGATCAACTGTTGGAATGTGATCCCTGCCGCCCAGGAACATTTTTTTATTTTTTTTTATTTTTATTTATTAGGTCTACTATCAATCACATACCAATACATTTGAGCCAGAAAACAGAAACAAAAAACTTAGTCTAAGTACATGATTATACTAAAGCAGACACAGCATTCAATAAAACTAACTACATACATATCTACCTATTTCAGTAAATTAATGCCTATTCTAAATTAAATTAATAAACAAAGTAAAAGCATAAAAATGTAACATATAAAAAAAAAACAAGAAAAGAAGACCATACGGGCACTGTACACAAATTAAGTATGAGTACAATTTACAAATATATTACAGAATATAATAATTTACGAAAGCTGTGTAATGTGATTGCATGAATATCAATTACATGACTTAGGCTGTTTAACAGCTTGCAAAGCCTTGGTACCGGAGAGTTACAACCCAGTACGGTTCTACGCAGAGGAGGAGATAAAGGAGTTATAGGATATCTTGGTATTCTAGCGGGAACTCTGAGGTTGAATTTACATAACAGTGTGGCACAGTCAATTTGATTATGAAATAGTTTAAAGAGAAATAACAAGTCCAATATATCTCTACGGCGTTGTAAGGAGGTCATTTTGAAAAAGAGCAATCTATCGGAATATGAAAAACTTCTATTACCTCTACCAACGCATCTAGCAAGATGCCAGAGGAATCTTTTTTGAACTCGCTCTAACCTCAAACTATGTGTGGCAAAGTGTGGACGCCAAACTGTCGAACAGTATTCAAGAATACTCCTAACTAGACTATTATATAAAAGTTTTTTTGTAGATGTATTCTTAAAGTTTTTGACGTTTCTTAATACAAAACCAAGCATTCTAGAGGATTTTTTAATTATATAATCTAAGTGAGGAACAAATGTTAATTTTCTGTCAAAAATAACACCCAAGTCCTTTACGACTTCTAGACTCTGAAGACTAACATCTTTTATGTTATATTGATGAGTGATTATGTTATTTTTTCGCGAAAACACCACAAAATGACATTTATTAGAATTTAATATCATGTAATTGTCCTCACACCACTGTACCAGTCTATTCAAATCTTGCTGTAGAAACATACAATCATCTTGTGATTAAATAGTTCGGCAAAATTTTAAGTCATCAGCATACATAAAGACGGAGGAAAATTTAAAACAATTAGTAATATCATTTATGAAAATATTGAACAAGATTGGACCCAGGTGAGAGCCTTGAGGTACGCCAGACGTTATATTACAGAAACATGATTGGAAACCATTAATAACGACAGAAAAAACTCGCTCATCTAAGTATGATTTAAACCAGCTGAGTAAAGAGCCGGTGAACCCATAAGCCGAAAGTTTGGTTACCAGAATATCGTGAGACACGGAATCAAATGCTTTACTGAAATCGGTGTACAATACATCAACCTGTTTATTTTTATCAATGGAGTCAATAAGGGTCTCAGCAAAAGTAATCAAGTTGGTTGATGTAGATCTACTGCTTACAAAACCATGCTGAAAAGGAGTCATATATAGTTTCATATGATTTTGAATTAAAGGGCAGATAGTAATTTCAAAGACTTTGGCAAAGGTTATAAAGGCAAACATCCACAATTGAATCCACAACGAATCGGGAGGAGAGCGGGATGGAAAAAATATAATATAAACGACAATCTCAATCATCAAACGAAACGCAATAGCAAAGCTGTCGCCTCACGTTGACCTCCTGTGAGACTGTGGCACCATCCCGGACTTATACTGAGTCATGAATGACAACAGAGTGATTCTACCATTTCCAAAAAGTAACAATTACTATTGGATCGTCCGTTACTTGCTCTCATATCAAAAATAATCAAAATAACCGTGAACTTCATAGACGAAACCACACCTTAATTAGAAAAACCTAACATAAAAAATCCGAACTCTAAATGTAGCACACAATGGGTATATTTTTGTCACTATACACCAATGCCTACCCTTTTTCTCTTCTCAGGTTACCTGTAAGAGATTGGCTAGTACAAATGCACTTACTTAAAATACAGGGTATATCAAGACTGCTACCGAAAACGAAGCCGGGTGGTAGTATAAGCGACTTCAGACACAATGCAACAAAAAAAATTGAAAAAAAAAGCGACAAATTTTTTTTTGTTATTTTTTTCCTATGACCATATTTGGGTGGTAAATACATTTTTTCCTAAAATAATAGTGTATACCCTTTCATTTATAAATACTCTAAGGTATAAAGGAGTTTAAATTATTATTTTAGCAAAAACTATGGATTTACCACCCAAAACTGACGATATTTAAAAAATTATAAAAAATAATTGTCGCGCTTCTATGCGAAATTTTTAGTTGCATTGTGTTTGTAGTCACTAAAACTACCACCCGGCTTCGTTTTCGGTAGCAGTCTTGAGATACCCGGTATAACTATATTTGTTTTGTTTCTTTTTTGGTGTATAAATGTTTTTACAATAAAGTTATAAAATAAATAAATGTGATAGGTTTTCCTCTGTCGTATAAGGGTCGTCGAATACAAGCACCCCGTCACTAGCTGCAACATATTGACATTGTAAGTAAAATATATATCGGTATTGCTTAGTTGTCATCAATCAGGGTGCGTCTACAGGGCCCTCAAACAAAACGCGGTGTGTTACATCCAGCGCACTCAATCAAAGTGAGCAATTTGTTGCGTGTAAACGCAGCCTCCCGACGGATTGCATAAAAATCACACAAAAAACACGCTATAACGATTCATCGTACAAACGAAAATATATATTCCCATTTTCATTTTCGACAAGCAATCGCGTTTAATGGGTTGAGCTCGATTCCCACTTGAGTTTGTTCGATTTTGTTTCATTTGATCGGTTCAGCGATTCATTGAGGTGTGGCGCGGCGGGCGGCGATAAAAAATACCGCGTCCCATTATTGGGCCATTTACATGAATAAAATTAACTCGACCATTATGAAAAATGTGATTTCACATAACTGCTAAGTGATTAGGCGCGCCACGTGTTAATGTACGACTTTGTGGACGTATTAAAGTAAAAGCTTGATAGCGTTTTGTTTCTGCGAATATTTCTGTTTTAGTATCGTTGGTAATGTGTCTATAAAAGATGTTCACATTAATAAGGCCACGCCTATTCTCCGAAGGGTGTCGGCAACAGACAAAATTCGCTGAATAAGTTCGTAATTACCTCCTAATATGTGATAGGGGGCCATTCTGTTGCTATACCGGGCACAAATTTTAGTCCCAGACAACTCGTATGACATTGGTGGTAGGACTCTCATAATATGTGACAGCCTGGGTAGCTCCCACTGCAATGTCTATTTCTCCCGCCAAACGGCAGTCTTAATGCTCTTTTGTGTTCCAATTTGAAGGCATTGTAGCAAGAATAACTAGTGGACCTATTCACGCGTAAAATCAAATGTGTCAGGATGGCGAGGGCAGTAGAATGTCAAGCATTGCTTTGTAATTCACTCAATTCAATTTTTTACTGGTGGTAGGTCTCTCATATGTGAGAGGCTGCCTGGGTGGGTACCACCACAATGTCTATTTCTCCCGTCAAACAGCAGTTTAAATGCACTGTTGTGTTTCGGATTGAAGGACATTGTAGCCAGAGTAACTACTGGACATATTGAGACTTAACATCTTGTGTCTCAGGATGGCGAGCGCAGTGGAATACCAAGCATTGCTTTGTAATTCAAGGTGTTGTTTGGTTTTGCTACTGTTCATGAGCGGTCGCATCGCTTACCATCAGGCGAACGGCATGCTCGTCTCCTCATTCACAGCAATAAAAAAAAAATCATTCAATTGTTGTTTGGTTTTGCTGTTATCTAGGAGCGGTTGTACCGCTTACCATCAGGCGAAAGGCATGCCCGTCTCGTCATTCATTGATCCACATCTGAGGAGATAACGTATACTGTTGTTGCTATGATTTTGTTTTTTCAATTATTTTTATTATGTATTTGCCACATGTGACGTCATTTACCGACCGTGCGGAAGATCAGCGTTAGTTTTACTGCCAGCACACGCTGAGCATGAGCAGTTTTCTTGACAGGCACTGTTATATATATTATCGGTAAATAATTTAAGCAGTAAATCATTGCTTGTAACAAATAAATGTTTTTTTTCCTTTTTGCTGTAAAAAAATAAAAAATAATAGCGACCAGGGAATTAACTCAAGAACTCACGGCCCATATTTGCTACCGCTTCCTCAATATTTCTACAAAGCCGATAATCTACGTAGGACGTATCTATATGGCGATATGCCCTATCCATAATCATTCCGTCACTAATATGAAACAACAGTGTAACTGGAGTCTCTGTATGTGTATGGTGTTACCTGCACTTAATATTAAACGAGCCTTCAGGCAAACTGTTAGTTACTCCTCTTCATGAGGTAATTTATGTGACATTATTTTGACGTCGCATAAACTAACGTTTGATTTTTAATGCTTTCTTGGCGCGATTGTACTAAGACATTATTATTACAAAGCTGTGGTCTCGGGTTCGAATCCTGGGTCAGGTAGTGATATTGGATTTTTCTATTCATTATCAGCTCGGAATCAAGATTTTTTGCCAAATATGGCGATAGGCTCGCCCTCTATCACATCGTGGGACGGAAAATCCAAGGCGAAACGTGGTACTCTTGGTTACACATCGTCTAACCCTTCTGGGATAAAGGCGTGAGTTTATGTAGGCTCTTTGCGCAAAAGAGTATTTTGCTCCATTTTTATCTTATCTATTAAAGGTATCAATAATCTAAAAAAGAAAAAAAAAAATGATAATAATTTCATAATTACACGATTTCAAAACTTTTCTGATCTTGCGGTGGGAGTAAAAGAAAAGGGATGTAAAACAAAACTAGTGACGTCACTAGTCTCAGTATGCGTGACAGTATGTACAGTCAGCGACAAAAGTCGTTGAACACATTCAAAACGCCAAAAGTCTTGCACACATGAAGCAACAGAAGTGGTTGAGCAGGGTTGGCCACAAAAATTCGTGAACACCTTAAGGTTACAAAAGTTTCTGAACAACAAAAGCAACAAAATTCCTGAACACGCAAATTGTACATAAGTCAGTAATTTTTTTGATATCTTTGTATTGCGCACGCCCACCGACTTCGATATGAACCAGTTAGCTGTTAACTATCTGGCGAATTTCCGTGACAACTCATAACAATATTCAATGTAGTTTCTCAAAATATTCCTAAAGCCACAACGCGTGTTTTATATCAATGGAGAAAATTAAAAATAATAATTATTAGTCAGAATGGAAAATACTTTTTCAAAAGTTTCTGAGCGACAAAATACCTGAACACACCAATGGTACATAAGTTTCTAAACACCTATAAAAAGCAAGGTTGCCGCAGATGTGTTCAGCTACTTTTGTCGCTTTGTTATGCATTCATTGTAAAATGTTATTTCATAATTTATATTTTTTGCTTTTCTCTGCATTGATTTATTGTTTGCTGTTTTTATGAAATAATATTTATTTATGAGAAGTTTTAAGCGTGTTATCAGTGGCGTAAATAAATTATTATTATTATTAGATTCAGAAAGAAAAAAGTGGCAGCATTTTTGAACTTTTTAGAATCAATTGGGTTCAGAATACATATCTGAGAGACCCTTCGCTCCGATATTTTAAATTGATAGTCAAAATAGAATATTTTTTACTTTTTAGTTATTGGTCCGATTGGTTTCAAAATCAATATCCACTGGGTTCTTTGCTCCGATATTCAAAATTGTAAGATCAATGGAAAACGATACGTACGACTTAGACAATAATAGGTCCACATAAAAACAAGACTACATAAAAACTCAAGAAATGTAATAATTTATCGTATATGTTATATTAAATATTGATTATTTACATAAATTCAACACTTGCATTTAATAAGAAAAAAAAGTAAATAAAATTACTTCAAATTTAACCTTTCAAAATAAAAATAACTCTGACTTAGAGTACTTACAAATTCAAGTAAAATTTGTATGCCGACACCACGCACAAATAACATTGAAAAAAGTATTAGATATGAAGGGGCACAAATGTAAAACGACTTGCCAACAATCATAAAAGAAAAAGATAACTTCCGTATTTCGAAGACAAAAATTAAATTATTTAATCAAAAATCAAAGCTTTGAATGCGGCCCTGGCAGCAAGACTTGGTTTGTGAATTGACATGTGGGTATTTTACTGTGTTATTGTTCCAAAATGTGCTTAACATTGTAACTGTTTTACCCACATAATTAAATTATAGATTAGTACTGTCCGATACTAGCATAATTTTACCTATACAATTATTATATCTCGTGAAGTGAAATTTAGAAAAATCTTTTGAGATATATTTTTTTAATCTTAACAATTTATTGTTTAATATCTCGTGCCAATAACAGATGAACAAGACATTTAAACTTCTCATAAATAAATATTATTTCACAAAAACAGAAAACAATAAGTCAATGCAGAGGAAAGCAAAAAATATAAACCGTGAAATAAAATTTGAGACCAATTGCCCAATATCTAAAAAGTTCAAAATTGCGGCCACTATTTTCATTCTGACTAATAAAATTATTGTTATTTATTATCTCCACTGATATAAAACATGCGAAAAACTTCTCATAAATAAATGTTATTTCACAATAACACTGGTGGTAGGTCTCTCATATGTAAGAGGCCATCTGGGTAGGTACCATCGCAATGTCTTTTTCTCCCGTTAAACAGCAGTGTAAATGCACTGTTATGTTGCGGATTGAACGGTATTGTAGCCAGAGTAATTACTGGATATTTTGAGACTTAACAACTTAGGTCTTAGGATGGCGAGCGCAGTGGAATGTCAAGCATTGCTTTGCAATTCAAGGTGTTGTTTGGTTTTGCTACTGTTTATGAGCGGTCGTATCGCTTACCATCAGGCGAACGGCATGCTCGTCTAGCTACTCATTGCAACAAAAAAAAGAAGAATACAGTGAGTAAATGCAGAGAAAAGCAAAAATATAAATTATGAAATAACATTTTACAATGAATGCATAACAAAGCGACAAAAGTAGCTGAACACATCTGCGGCAAACTTGCTTTTTATAGGTGTTCAGAAACTTACGTACCCTTGGTGTGTTCAGGTATTTTGTCGCTCAGAAACTTTTGAAAAAGTATTTTCTATTCTGACTAATAATTATTATTTTTAATTGTCTCCATTGATTTAAAACACGCGTTGTGGCTTTAGGAATATTTTGAGAAACTATACGTACATTGAATATTGTTATGAGTTGTCACGGAAATTCGCCAGATAGTTAACAGCTAACTGGTTCATATCGAAGTCGGTGGGCGTGCGCAATACAAAGATATTAAAAAAATTACTGACTTATGTACAATTTGCGTGTTCAGGAATTTTGTTGCTTTTGTTGTTCAGAAACTTTTGTAACCTTAAGGTGTTCACGAATTTTTGTGGCCAACCCTGCTCAACCACTTCTGTTGCTTCATGTGTGCAAGACTTTTGGCGTTTTGAATGTGTTCAACGACTTTTGTCGCTGACTGTACGTGTAAAAGAGACGTATATATGTCATCAGTCACGCTTTCACTCTTTTTTTAAATACTAATATTTGTCTCATATTGCATGCTACTTTAATACTATTTGGACAGAATTGTTGTATTATAATGGTATTTGTGTTTGTAAAAAAAATTAAAAATACGCATTATAGTAAAATACCTTATTTTTGGTCACAAATCCTGTAGACATTTCTCCAAATAAGAAATTCACCTGTTGCAAAATTATTCAATAGTTCACGTCTGATTACTCTAAGGTGTAGGTATAGTTGTCATCGTTGTTATAATATTTTATTTATTATTATTTTATCGAACACTTTATTGTACACTTGATACATAAACGCATACAGAATTACGTGAATAAAAAAAGCAAAAAAATGCACAAGTGGCGGTCTTATTGCTTGAAGCAGTTCCTGCCAGACATGTTGTACCATACACAGTTAACCAATTTTATTTCGTGTTAAATGTAGCAGGCGTATTTATCGGTATGCCCACATAATTAAATCCTTCGGGGAAAAGTAATCTCGGTGGCGGACATTTTAAATGGACTGCAATTGACTTACACTGTAAATATGAAAAGTCATCAAAAAGGCATGGTGTCTTCTTGTCACCCAACAGTCACATACATAGTCCTGACCCCACACTAAGATCGAGTCTTGTGTCGTGGGTATCAGGAACAACGAAAGACTTTTCAGTCTCACAAACACCCAGACCCGGAAGAAATATTTGTGGGCCGCACAAACATTTCTCTCGGTGCGGGGATCGAACCCGCGGCCTCTCGTTTCACAGGCGGCGTCTAACCAACGGCGCCACAGTAACAAATAATTTATATGGTAGGTATGTGACATCAAACTGAACGAGTCGAGCGTGGTGGATAATGTCTATGATAAAAGCCTTCTTGTGTTTGTGAGACCGAAAAGTCTCTCGTAGTTTCTGATACCCACGACACAAGACTCGATCTTAGTGTGGGGCAGGACTATGTATGTTACTGCTGGGTGTATTTATTTAAGTACAAAATAATTGATTATAAATTATTATAAAGTTTTATTCGTTTTTAGTATATTGTTGTTATTCAGGGAAAAGTATAGATGAAAAGTATGGAATCAAAGCAATACTAGATGGACTCACCCAAGTCCTCAGCGTCTTCGCTCCATTCGCCCTCCTGGGCCCAGCACGCAGCCAGCATCACCAACAACTGAATCCACTTTACCGCGCACATTATAGCTGTTTTACGTCATGTCACTGCACTCAGCACATTCCCATTGTAAATTATCACTCAACTTCAGGTTGGAGTCTGTAGGTCCTTCTAGATTTCAGTGGTGTCATTTGTGCTTAGTTTATCTGTAACAATAATCAAGATTCGAGTGTTATTCAAAACTAAATTGATTATTATTTATCTGTTATTTGCAATCGAGTGATTATTTAAAACGTTTTGGAAATTGTTTTACTTTTTACCACCCATAGACGTCCCAATGCAGGGCACGGGCCTCCTCTAAGCCGAACGTACGATTGAGAGTGGTAAGACCAAATTTGATTAGCACAAGTTCTTGAGTGGCCCACGATTTATGTGGCAGTTTTGAGGCCAACTTCCTTTACCAAAAGTAAGTAATGATAATACGGATTATTAGACAATTTAATTCCCGCCTCCGGCCTAATACTGTGAACAATGGGTTGACATAACTCCGATATTGAGCGCCTCACGGCAAGAGATAATAGGACGCTTACGTAGCAGATTATAGCAAAGCAGCTTTAATACTCATCAATATGGACAAACATGTCACGTAATGCATGTTACAGATTCGTCCACTAATTAGCTATCTGTCTAGCTCTGACGGGGAATTATTTTACCTAAGTCGGGTTAACATCCTATGTATTTATTTAAGGAGGGATCGAAATAATTATGGCAGTTGGATGAGGCTTTAAATTCCATATTTGAAAAAAATCAACAAAACCCTCGATCGAAAAAAAATCTAATATATTTTTTATACAAGGTTCAGAACAAATTCAGAAATAATTGCTTCTACTTATACATTTGAATTTCGAACTACGAGGTGGAGCAAAATGTTTTAAATTATAATCAACTTCAGGTAACAATAAACCTTATTCCTTTAAATTAAGATTTATTATGTTTTTTGCCATACTAAAATCTAATAATTGCACACGCTTAATTGTGCACTTATTTCTCTTGCCGTTTTTTTAGGCCCTTATTTATAATCTAGAGTATATTTGATCTAATGTTGCAACCCATTTTTTCTCTTAGTTTTTGAATGATATATGCTTATGGAGATAGAGTCTTCACATTCTAGAAATAACAATTTGTTCAGTGGTTTGGCGAAAAAAGGAAATACAACGAGATTAGAGTACATACAGTTATAGATTGATTTGTCCATGATATATCCCTAGTGCTTACATCCGAATTCCGAAGAGTTCAACAACAAGTGATAGAGTCACGCTGTTGCCACTCATAACTCAGTATAAATAGGCACACGCCCACGGTGGTACCACTGTCTCACTGGAAATCAACCTGAAGTGACACCTTATTTGTCGCATTTTGTATGGTGAATGAGATTCCTGGATACCCCTTTCGTCGCCCTATTCGATTTCCCTGCCGCTCTCTTGCCGATTTGAAGGACCGGTAACATAACAATGATCTAACGTTCATAAGCTACAGTGATTACTTATCATCAGGTGACCTGTTTGCTCGTTTGGTATATGCAAAAATAACACGAAAATTTTGTTGTCATTACAGTAGGTTGAAATTAATACGATTTTAATCATATAATTATCGTATTAAATTTAAAATATCATAGTATGCAAAGTAAGTTTCATATAGCTTTTCAAAATAAAACTGGCTTGGTTGACCCTCGGAAAAGCCATACAGCGATAAATATAACATGCACGTATAATCCAACCTTTGACCTTTTTGTTCCGAATGAACCTTGATCGAAAAGGGCCTGTAGATTAAAATAAATTGGCCGTTCCGATATTTTATTGGCCTTAAATAATAAATTTTAAACAATGTTGGCATGTAGCTATATTGCATGTATGTTTCAATTTTGGGTAGAGCCTGGGGGCTTCCTTTTATGAGAGGATTTTGAGCATATTCTGTATATAAATATACTCGATGTGGAATACTGGAATGCTTTTTATTAATGAATTTTGATATTGAAATGGCCAGTGTAGTGACAGACATCGGAAACTATAATTATGAGGCTTTGTAAAAGTATTTGCAAGAAACTATGTCTGTTTGTAAGTATAAATTTATTGTATAATGTATGGGTGTGTGACTTTGAAGTGATTGAATGTGGTGTGTGTGTGTGATGTGAGCGTTTGTGTGTAATGTGGAGGATCGCCACATGTTTAAAAAATATTTTTAGTGCCTGCCTTTAAGTCACACTAACATGGGCTCCGCGCTATATTACTTTTTAGTCATATTGCGGATTAATTCAAAACAGGAGGTAATCAATTCGACTGTATTTTTTAGTGTTGAATTTTGAAAAAATATTTTTTCAATTTTTTTTCCATTATTTTACGTCCAGCAGCATGCCTAACATAAATCGTTTCGCGAGGCCTTTTAATCTACCTCGTTAGTCTTATACAGTTGACTATTTTCAAGTATGATAAAGCATATCCCTTGCTTTAGATGACAATATAAACGTAATTTTAACTAAAAACCAGTAAGTGTAGGTTCCGCTTTACAGTCCCTCAACTTATAATTCGTTCGCTAAACTTAAAGTAACTTAACGCTATGTCTTTTCATTTTGCATCACCCAAGATCCGACTAGAGCCATGGTTCCTAACCGTTTCAGATCCGTTACCCCTATGATCTAAGGGTGATTGATTTTACCCCTCCCTCCCCTCTAGGGTAGTCACCCTCCTACCTATCCTTGGGAAGAGGGGTAAAATCGACTGATTTTGATGATCTCAAACAACACATGTTAATACCTTATACGTAGACTTTCTTAAACTTAAAACAATTGCACATAACCAATAATTATGCTTTTGAAATTTCTATTAGTTTAAAATTTTATACCAGTACAGTAACATGAGGTACTGCTTAGCTTTTACAAGTTTGGTAATATTAGGTTTTGTTTCACCTAAGATGATAAACAGCTCATTGTTACCCCCGCAACATACAGGTTTTACCCCCTTGGGGGTAATTACCCCCAGGTTAGGAACCACGAGACTAGAGAATGCGTCAGGCATTAAACCCACAGACACACGATCTTTTAACAAATAAAAAACAGATACTTCAGCAAAAACAAATGTACAAACAAATACTAATACCGCTCCAACACTATATTTCAAATAAGGAACTAAAACACAGTGCTACACGTTTATTTTCCCCACCAAATAAACTAACAGAATGACGAGACTACGAATTCCACGACCGGCCGTCGCTGTCTCCGCGTCCAATTCAGCTGTCATACCAGCGCTAATGATGCGTCCGACGCGACGCAATTTTAAAAAGCTTACTTGATTTCCACTATTTTCGCAGTTGTAAATGTTTGCACGGTATTTGCAAGTTTTGTTTCGGGTCTTTGTAGTTTATTGGTTTACGTTTCATTATCCTGTATCGAAAGAAGATTATAAGAGTCTAACAATTGTATTTCTAACAAGTACATTTATAATTCAAGTACTTTCTAATCATCAGCATGTTTAATATCACAGTCCCCTTGACGTAGTTAGAAAGTGGGAGTTAATCTATACTCCTACACGACTATGAATGCTTGAACGTCGCACATAAAGCTGTACGAATATGCCATTTATGAAATGTTCGAATCTACTATCGTACAGTCAGCAACATAAGTCGCTGAACACTTCACATTTTTTGATAACCTTTTTATGAATTAAAATTTGTACGTACTACTCTGTCCTAAAATATTACTGGTGGTAGGTCTCTCATATGTGAGAGGCCATCTGGGTAGGTACCACCGCAATGTCTATTTCTCCCGTGAAACAACACTGCTTAAATGCACTGTTGTGTTTCGGATTGAAGGACATTGTAGCCAGAGCAACTACTGGACATATTGAGACTTAACATCTTATGTCTCAGGATGGCGAGCGCAGTGGAATGTTGCTACTGTTCATGAGCGGTCGTATCGCTTACCATCAGGCGAACGGCTTGCTCGTCTCGCCATTCAATGCAATAAAAAAAAAATGTAAAGTCATCTATTCCGAGAAGTGATAAATAAAATATTGAAAATAATTATTATTTTGGATGATAAGACAATTCCAAATCTCGTGAATGTGTAGCGACTTATGTTGCTGTCTGTTCATAACCTTAGACTAAGTTCGGAGTGAATGATAAGTTTCATAGCGTATGGATTTTTAGGAAAGGTATACTTTTATCTTATACGTGGACGTCAAAAGTTCAATCATTTGAACTTCGCGTTGGTATAGAGTGCCCTCCCCACCCCTCCTACTGGCTTTGGCGACGAATAAAGGCACGAAATAATACACACAGCCAACGTATCAGCCATCGTACAGTTTTCTGGTCAATACAAATCGTTGCTCCTCCCCTTGTCTGCTGGATACTTGTGACCCAGAAGGCGAAACCTTCACAGTCCACTCCAGCGCGAGTGACTTTCTAATTATATTACACATACAGAACATTACAATAATGTTAATGTTCACGATAATAGGGGCAATGTAAGTATATTAAAGTTACATCAAAAGATTCCCCAATTAATTAGAGTATATCGGCGAGCCTCAAAGGGAATTGTACATGATATTCATATCTCGGCACGTATGCTCAAAGGTTTTCAGTCCCCTGTCAGAAATATAAAACTTTGACGGTTCGTTACGCGTACATACTGGTAAATAATGTCTTTTAATCTGTACACAAGCGTCGACCCTTATCCGGGGAAATAAAAAGTTTTCAAAAAGGTTGCGGGGCGGTAACGTAAAATTTATTTTTCGATTATGCTGTATAGCCGGCCAGATGGAAAGGGGTAAGACGAGCTCTAATACGATGTTTGATTTTATGTAATTTTAAAAAAAAAATATTATGATATTGAAGAGCAATTTGACCTATCTATAGATATTTTTGTGCTAAATATTGGAAACCGAACTTCAAAAATATAATTATATTTTGAGCAATGGAATTCTTGACGCTGAGGATAGTGCTGATGATGATCCTTTTTTAAATCTCTCTCCCTCTCTTTTTCTCTCTCTCTCTCTCTCTCTCTATCTCATTCTCTCTTCAGTCACTGGAAGTCAACTAATGATATGCTGATAATCAAGATATCTAATTCATTGAAATTTATTCACCATAAAACAAATCGAAATAAAAAAAATGTATTTGCAATAGTATCTATTTACTCCTTGAAAGTTTATGAGCTCTGTTTTAATTATAACTTATACCAAATAATGTTAACTAATGACGACTTAATAAAATAGGCTTATAACTTGGTATTAAAAACCAAATCCCTAAGGAAAATACCCGTAAATATTTAATTGGTATTTGAGTTTATTCAAAACCATCTACTTTATCAAAATCAGTGTTATTCTTAAACAAATACTGCAGTTAGAATGCACTTATGAATTTTAAAAACGTAAAAATTGTTTCTCTGTTTATTTGTCTACTCAGCGCGAGAGTTAAAATGTTTACCTAAATATTGAAAAAGCAAATACACATCCAGGTCGCGCATTAAAATCTATCCGCATTTTTCATAGAAATCCGTTCTATTCTGTATTAAATTTCTATTACACAATACTAGTTTATCCGCGGTTCTAAGAATCCATAAATACAATCTATTTCAATTGATCCTTGTATTATTCTACAATAGCAAGTATAATTTTTGACTGTAAAAGTTATAAATTACTAGCGGCCCGGCCAAGCTTCGCCCGGGTACAAATTAATTTCTGTACAATAATATGTACATATTATACATACTATAAACCTTCCTCTTGAATCACTCTATCTATTAAAAAAACCGCATCAAAATCCGTTGCGTAGTTTTAAAGATTTAAGCTTACAAAGGGACATAGGGACAGAGAAAGCGATTTTGTTTTATACTATGTAGTGATATTTCTTTCGAAAATCGTATTCATATTTAAATCAGTCAATCGTGTGTAGAAAATCTTTTGATAGTTATTGGGACCATTGTCAGTAGATCTGAATATTTATGGTTTAGAGATCTTATATCTGGGTATGAGTTCTCTTAATTAATTTCAATGTTATTTGAAGTCCACAAATTGAGGTGGCCAACCTTTAGGAGCAAAATAAGGTGGTAAAGCTCATTTGATTCGTTTCCTATGCGACAGAAGCATCAGCTCGCATAAACTGGAACATACTATAGTAGAACTGCCTGCAACACATTTGCACTACTTCCAACATTATGTATTTGCGGAAGAATATCCGAATTCGTTTGAAAGTCGGCCCATAGACATCGCTTACGTCTTTTTAATATACCACGTGCATTGCCGTTCGCTCTTGGCGTCAGGTACTTTACAATGCGTTGTGGTGCTATTATCTATTTATAAAGTTTTTTATTCATTCAAGC
The DNA here is from genome assembly GCA_023078785.2 of Hyles euphorbiae. Classification (NCBI taxonomy): domain Eukaryota; kingdom Metazoa; phylum Arthropoda; class Insecta; order Lepidoptera; family Sphingidae; genus Hyles; species Hyles euphorbiae. The sequence goes on from CM041053.1 coordinate 7,210,144, forward strand.
TTATTGTGTATTCCTTAGAATACCTCATTCCACTATTTATTACATACATCCAATGCAGAAATTGTCTAGTGCCATAAGGCCGCATTTTGTACTTCTATATAATGTTATTTGTTTAATGTAACTAGTTCTATGTTCAATGCAAAAAAGTATTCACAAATAAATAAATACACATGTAAGTCACTTAGTCGTGCAAGTATGAAACATTATCAGAAGGCCAATTTGCATCAAATCGGCGTGCCAGAATGAAATAAGAACATGAAATTGCGGGAAGGGATATGCCAAAGCCAAAATGTCGGGTGAAAAGTCAAACAAAGGCAGATCGTGCTAGTGAATTTTGTGCGATCATTAGCATATGCAAGTTGCCGATATTGGGCTCATGGTGACTTTGATCGGTCAGCCACACGACTAATTTGAAGTCCTCTATTAATTTTATGGCAACATCTACTGGTAGTAGGTCTCTCGTATGTGAGAGGCCGTCTGGGTAGGTACCATTGCAATGTCTTCTTTTTCCGCCAAACAGTAGTGTGTGAATACTGTGTTTCGGTTTGAAGAATATTGTAGTCAGAATAACTACTGGACATATTGAGACAACATCTTATGTCTCAGGGTGCTGAGCGCAGTGGAGTGCCAAGCATAGCTTTGTAATTCAAAGTGTTGTTTGGTTTTACTACTGTTCATGAGCTGTTGTAACCCTTACTATTAGGCGGTCGTCGTGCTCGTCTCGCCATTTATTGCAATAAAAAATCATTATATCCTAATATCTTTACGGAACCATTTATGAAATGTTGTTTTTCAATGCAAGAAGATTCTAATATAATCTTTATTTACTAAACCTATCACTTCTTACAACTGGAAGTAAGCGTCAAAACGTAATAATCGAACATAATTTAATTTTCACTATACAGGTTATAATAAAACTGATTCATTAGAACAGTAGAAACAATCATATCTATTTTAACCAGCGCATGCCATTAGTTATATTGCAATCTCTTTGTCATACAGGTACATTAACGAATCAGATATTTGGACATATTATCTTTCACAGAGACATGTACATTTACTAATTAATTACTACCTTTGCGAACGAGCAAACAGGTCACCTGGTGGTAATTTTTTTAGTTTCTTTATGTTGTATTTTTTTATGTGTACAATAAAGATTTAAATAAATAATAAATAAATTATCACAGCCGCCTTGACCATCCACAACGCTTGAATCACGTATATATTAAGCGCTAAGAAAGTGGAGAGCGGTAAGAATAAATAATAGTTAAAAAAAAACTAAAATACACGCTTTAATAAGATATACAACTAAAAAAGTAAAAATAATTGATACTGAATTTAAGATAAGTAAATGGAGTAAAATACATATATTTTATTGTTACAAAGCGTGGGGTGTTTACAACAATTACTTATCATCCTGCACCCCACGCTTTGTAACAATAAAATATATGTATTTTACTCCATTTACTTATCTTAAATTCAGTATCAATTATTTTTACTTTTTTAGTTGTATATCTTATTAAAGCGTGTATTTTAGATTTTTTTTTAACTATTATTTAATTGTTTTGACTAAAAACATCCATCTACAGCTGTATTTCCAATCAATAACGCCATCTGTTGGTCAGTAGTAACATTTGACACTTGAAGAATACAATGTTAACACCATCTAGCGATGAATAGTGCAAACATGCATTATTGACGTGATCACGCCATCTATTAGTCAGTAGCAAATTATGTTCATCTATACGCCACCTAGTGGTCAGTAGCAATGGTCATCAATTATAAGAATAATGAATCCTGGCGAATCTAATCAGGATAATTATATATTTTAATCGAATTATTGTATTGTCATCGGTCTTTGACAAGTGTGCAAAATTTGAACGAAATCTGGCCGTTTAAAGTGGGTCAAAATCGCGCCCAAAGAAGTCGGTTACAAACAAACATACAAACATACAAACATACAGGTGAAGCTAATAAAAAGCGTGTAAAAAGGATGAAAAGAGGAAAGGAGTAGAAGGTCAAAGCTATCGCTTCACGTCCATCTCCTGTTGGACAGTGGTACCACCCCGGACGAGCCTGCTTGCTCATTCATGCTGAGTCAAAACCTACAACAGCGTGGCTCTTCCACTTCATTTTTCAACTGTGAATACTTATTAATAATTCTAAAGCATAATATATGCATAGCAACTAGAATTTTTCGAAGCTGTTATTGTTTATTTTTTGTATCAGTCTACCCAGTTATTTTTTCCTAGTTCAATTGTCTTAGCTGACTATTTTTTATATAAGATGTCCACACATCCATCCATCTTTTCTGAAATATCTGTCCTATCCTATCCATCATCGCATAATATTTTTGTCATTTTTCTCATTATATGAGTTTCGTTTTTATAAAGTGTCTATTTCGTACTGAAGGAAATTACGATCCTAGTCGCCAAAAGATATGGTATACATACATCAATTCACGCCTTTTTCCAAGAAGGGATATTGGTAGGAAGTGGTGCAAACAGGACACCCACATTTCGCCTTGCATTTTCCGTCTCACGATGTGATAGGGGGCGAGCCTATCACCATATCTGGCGAGAATTTCTACCTCCAAGCTGATAATGAATAGAAAAATCCAGTATCAGTTATCCAATCCAAGAAGTACAACTGAAAGATCATGGCAGTTGAGGCTATGGTATATAGAAAATACATCTGAAAATGAAGAAGGGTGGTTACATGGTACGGGATAGTCTAAAAGTGACTTTCCAACTGACATCCAATTAGTTGTAAAAAAAATGTGCCATATTTTTTGCAACACGCACAATTATGACCAACTCCTATCCACAAGCATAGAGTAAAGACAGAGAGAATATAGTGGTTTAAAGTGTTTATTATTCGGGCATTCGTACTGCCTTACAAATTGTTGACATATCCTACACATAACATAATAAATCTTAAGATAGCAATTGGAGAGTATAACTAGTAGTACACTATAATTTAAGGCCAGAAGGCGACCTATGTAGATGTGTAAGTGTGTCGTGATCTAGTTCTAGTCTGCTATATGCGATGCTTTTTAATTGTAATGAATTGCGAGACAAAAATGCTGTTCGCCTGATGGTAAGCGATACGACCGCTCTCGAACAGTAGCAAAACCAAACCCCTTGAATTACAAAACAATGCTTGGTATTCTACTGCGCTGACCATCCTGAGACATAAGATGTAAAGTATGATTATGTCCAGTAGTTACTCTGACTACAATGTCCTTCAAATCGAAACGCTACAGCGCATTTACACTGCTGTTTGGCAGGAGAATTAGACATTGCCGTGGTACCTACCCAGGCTTCTCACATCTGATAGATATATTTATTTATTTTATTTTATTCTTTTTTGCACTGTGCAGAGAATCAAATAATAATAATAATAGTACAAGTAGCGGCGGCCTTATCACACTTATAATTATTTACAGGTAATTTCTTAAAGGCAACCATGGGATGGATATTTAAATAGGAGAAAGAAAGGGCAGTCAAGGGCATACATGAAATAATCTACAATGAATAATATACTACATTATTTAAATACCTATAATATAAATACACATATACATGTATATACATACACAAACATACACATATCCTTATACAATTACCAACAGTAGGTTGAGCAAGCCATATATTAATTCTTTCCTGTTGAAATTTAACCGCATTTACTACTCGTATCTTCAATAGTCGCTTTGTCGTATCAGTAATTTTATTTTACAAAGGACGAAATGCAATACTTCACTCATTTTACTTTCCTAAGTTAAATCGTCGGTGTAATCGCGTAGTCTTGCTTCGTCTACTAAGTTTTACACGATGATGTGTACCCGTGTCAAAGCGATTAGGTGTTATAATAACTCTCGCAACTTCATCGGATTTCGAAATTCCATGGTCATCCTTACCTTTCAAATTTAGAACACCTTTTTCTACGTTGGAAGAATTCAGTTCAGGTATTTCCAAGTTTAGGATGTTAAGATTCTTTTTGATGTCTAGTTTACTGAGATTTTAATTATACCTTCGTTATCATGATTGGATAAAAAGTGTGTAGTGGTCTGTTGGTAACGGGCCAGACGCGACTGCCAACATGTTCACGGTCGTCGCGGGTTTGAATCTCGGGGCATATCTCTGACTTTTCGGAATTATGTGTGTATTGATAGTCAATCACCACGCACTAAAACGGCGCTGGAAAACATTGGATAAGGACACCTGCTTAGCATAGCGATTTGTATGAATTTCTATAGTATGTAAAGTACGCCAATCCGCGCTGGGCAAGCGTAGTGGACCATGTGACCGAGCCACTCTTAATCGTGCTCTCAATTATAGAAGAGGGCGGTGTCCAGCAGTAGGAAAGAATTATATGGGCTGATATAGATACTAGTACAGGTTCCCCAGAACAAATTTCATAATTGATTACTAACAAGTTGATTTTTCGTGAGTAGCTTCCTATCGACTAGACGCCCAACTTTTTCCTTACAGTAACTTTAGGAAATGGTAGCTTAGTAGGGTAGCAAGGATAAAACATGTCGATTTGACGAATTTTTAAAATTTATTAGTAACCGAATTTTTCTTTGTTAATTATCGAGATAATTATCTAAATAACGTGAAAAACTATTTGTCCTACAAAATATAAGGTTTTATCACAACAGTCCCCCCTCTCCAACATGTATCATAAACAAGGTCATGGAAAATAATTACTAACCAGCTGATTTTTTTTTTATGGGTTAACTAATATTTGTATAGTTTACTACCCACAATGTCCTACAAATTGTGTAGTATGTCATCTTGGTCCTACGCTCAAAAGATGTAGTACTAATACATAATGTAAAAATAATTACTATCAAGCTGAATTTTCGAGAATAGCTTCATCTCAATGAGACGCCCAAGTAATTCTTGTACGAAAATTCTCGATTGTGGTTTATAACTAAGATAATAGGGATGAAATATGTTGACTTGACGAATTAAAAAAAAATATTACTAACCGATTATTTTTTTGTTAATTATCGAGGTAATAATCTAATTAACGTAAAAAAATATTTGTCCTACAAAATATAAGGTTTTATCACAACAGTCCCCCCTCTCCAACATGTATGATAAATCAGGTCATGAAAAATAATTACTAACCAGCTGATTTTTTTTTAATTGTTTAGGTAACATTTGCATAGTTTACCACCCACACTGTCCTACAAATTGCGTGGTACGTTATTCCAATCCTCCAGTTACAAAGTTGAAATTCATGAAATTAAAAAAAATATTTTGTATATTTTGCTATTGTAGCTAAGGCACACTGCTTTCCTTGCTCACAAACGCATCCGCACAGCATGGTTTACTGTGGACCACAGCCGACTAAAAATACAGACAGCCAACACACAGTTACATTGTTTTTGTAGTCACTTAAACTACCATCCGGCTTCGTATTCAGTAGCACCCTTGATATACCCGGTATATATTTAGATGCGTTTCGCACCGGAGCTGGAAATAGGTATTTTACCGAAATAACTATTTTGTCGACCTTTTAGAACTTGTCTTAAGTGACAAACACTAAGCATGGATTCATGCACTAATAAGGAGAGGTGAAGCGCGCGGGGCGGGGTAACTTTGGGGCACCGAAGTATTGGTGCATAGGTTGTGCAAACAAAACATTGCGCGTCGTTTTAACCACAGAATACTAAACTAACAGAAGTCAAGCTTCATACAAAGCGCGTTTAATCAACGCCCACATAGACAGCATTCACCGACATGATATTCCAAACCAGTCGAGACCACTGCGAGAGCGAGTTTCAACTTTTGCGCGAACGCCGAGCGTAGTATGGCAACAAAAGTGAAGTACATACACAAGGTTGACTTCTGTTAGTATTCTGTGGTTTTAACTAGACGTAATTATTGGTCGCTATAAGCAGTTGGTCGCTTAAACCGGGGTCGCACTAAACGGTGATATTTTCTCAGTACCATACTATGAAACCTAACTTGAGTAAACATTATCGTCGTTAAAACCGATTAGTCATTATAAGCGAAGTCGTTGTATACGAGTACTAGTGTAAGTATAAATGAATATTTCATTTTATTTTGTATACTCAAAAATTACAAATTTTGTAGGACTAATATAACATACCTTTATTTTTGTAGGACATTGTTTTATTTGGATGAAAAATATATTAACCTATCACGTGATATATTTGTCCTACAGTTACTAATAAAAAAAAAGTCTTGCGGTATTGACAACTTTTGACCGTAGGACCAAGATGACATACCACACAATTTGTAGGACATTGTGGGTAGTAAACTATACAAATATTAGTTAACCAATAAAAAAAAAAAATCAGCTGGTTAGTAATTATTTTCCATGACCTTCTTTATGATACATGTTGGAGAGGGGGGACTGTTGTGATAAAACCTTATATTTTGTAGGACAAATAGTTTTTCCAGTTATTTAGATAATTATCTCGATAATTAACAAAGAAAAATTCGGTTACTAATAAATTTTAAAAATTCGTCAAATCGACATGTTTTATCCTTGCTACCCTACTAAGCTACCATTTTCTAAAGTTACTGTAAGGAAAAAGTTGGGCGTCTAGTCGAAAGGAAGCTACTCACGAAAAATCAACTTGTTAGTAATCAATTATGAAATTTGTTCTGGGGAACCTGTACCATACCGAATCATGCTTGGTAAGAATGTATAGGTTGCCAGTTATATGAAGGTACATAACACGCACAACACTAAGCATAAAAATATCATATTTGAGATTGGCATTACGTGCCACCATCGATTACGGTATAAAATAGTTTATGCTATTTACAAAAAAGGTTCCCATAGGAAAACCATTACGAAAATGCAGCAAAAATACAAATTGGATATATGTAAGCAAATCGAAAGCACGTATCAGATTTATCAATAAACGTGAGCACGGGAAATGTTTTGTTGCAAAAACGTAAATCTTGTAAGTGACTGTATCGTAAGACAATTTAGTTTATCTCATTTTTTATTGAATATAAAATGCCTGACTGCGTACCTTTCTCTTATCCGATCGGGTTATTTATTGCACAAGTTTGTTTTTGACCGCCTCACGTACTTTATAGGGCGAACCTTTCCTATCCCGAATTGCCAATTGCTATTTGATATATACTTTATGCTGTAACTTTTCCATCTCATATTTCTTAGATTTTTTCTCCTGTTTTTATATACTTGCATAGCTGTTTTGTGATTTTTTTGTTTGTTTCATTAGTCTATTGTATTTTAAACTGATAGTTTCATCAACGTGGAATAAATATTTTTTGTAATATTATATAATAAATACTTTAAAATCTCAGTATTGAATATAATTTATTCTATTGACGTATAGCGAAACATGGAAAGAAAAATAAAATTAAAAAAATATATTTTGTTTTTATATTATATACAGTAAGAATTTATACTCGCAATCTAATGGTATTAACATGCCCCATATAATAAAATGTGCAGAGAGAAAAACTGTTAAACTGTAAAAAGATCGTAAATGATCTATAAAAGACCATTACCGCAGTTTCCATACGTATGGTCGATCATAAGACCAACATTATTTTTTTTCCTATCATGGCTACTAGTTACAACTACCATCAGATCTACAATACTATCCAGGGCTTAACTGACTACAAAATAATTGTGGTAATGCTTTGTTTTTCGAAACTTAAAAACACTTAACACATAATATACTTATCGATATACGCTTCAGCAATTCCATAGGCATAGAATTTTAGCCCACCTTACACAAAACATTGACAGGCAGCCGCTGATCGCAAAAAACGCTTTCGTCGTACCATATTTTCGTTTCGTTTGGAGGTTCGTTTTTCATCTATTTTTGCTTACTCGGCTTGTACCCGAGGGCCGGTGTGTTCAGCGTTATTCCGACATCAACTTTATTGTGTTTTGCAAAATATTGACATAATTTAGGAGATAAATGTTGATGTTTATCTGTTATAAATTATGGTAGGTATTGAATTATTTACGTGAAGGTTGGTTTGGAATTTTTAGGGGAGTTATATTTTCCGATCGATATTCTATATTTAATTATGATGGTGCTCATGAAGGAATAAGTTGTCATATTACATATATACATATATAAACTCACGCTTTTTTCCTAGCGGGGATAGACAGAGGTGCTATCATTACACCCACATTTCGCCTTGTATGTTCCCATGAAATGATAGGGGGCAAGCCTATCGCCATACCAGGCACAAATTCCTGACTCCGGGCTGATAATAAATATAAAAATCTAATGTCACTTTGCCCGACCCGGGATTCGAACCCTAGGCCTCAACTTTGTAATCTTACCGAAGTACAAGTACGCCACCGAGGCAGTCATATTATGTTTTATAAATGAACAGTATCGCTGAAAAATATATACTGATTAATAGAGCCTACTGGTACTTAGGTACATAAAAGAAATCTACCAATTACAATAGTATACGATTAGTTTAAACTTAGCATAAAAAATCTTTCAATTTGCTAATGGTTTTTTTGGGCCTTATATTACTCCAGATATTTTTTACTTTTAACAAGATGTAATAATAATAATACTTATTATATCCAGCTACCAGATAAACGTGGCAAAGCCAGGGGTCAAGTATAAACGAGTCTGATAAGTAACATAAACATAAAGATAAATTACAACGCGTTATAGTTCATATTGCTGGTTTGATGTATTCCTATCTTGCGCCAGTAACAAAAGGTTAATACTAAATGTGTAAATACAAGTGTTACATTTCGCGATAACCCTCTAATCGTATTCTCTTTCCGCGCAAAACGTTAATATCCCCACATAAAAGATAAAGCTAATACCGTAAAAGCAACAAAAAATCGAACGTACACACACATTATGTTCCTTCGCCATGTCCTGCGATAATGACGGGTTAAGGTCCGATACGACCTCAACCGTACGCGGCTCGCTCAGAATGGCCGCCCATGCCTCGAAAAGACTCCCTCCAAAACGACAATGCTGAATCTTTTATTAGTTTCGTGAATGGACGGCCAGTTGACATAACCGTCGGCGACATCTGTTGTGATATTACGCCATCTTTCCAGTCCGGAGTTCCATCGATCCCCGGCCGGATCGACTATTTTTGTGCACGTGGAATTTCTGAGAGGGAATTGAATTCACCGCGTGTAGGTGTTGTGCGGAAAATTGCTGGGCTCTAAATGCGCCGCATTCATCAGCTGACTTTTTGTAATGCGTTGTTGACACGACATTTGGAGGATGGGAATTTAGGATCGAGAGTTTTGTTGTTTACTTTTGTATTGCTATGGGATAGTTGAATCACCTTAGCTAAGATTTAATAGAATTTACCGACTTGATAGAATAGCTTACTTTGTATTGCAATATAACGCTGAAGCAAGGGTTATATTTACTGTATTCACTTTGGAAAGGCTTATTACATTATATAATATGTTTGGCAACTCCCAACTATAGACTAAGACCTAAACCCAGGCCTCTAAGACGTATGACATCATAAAAAAGGATTCAAAGGATTCCAGGATCATCAAGATTTTATTCTATTTTAATAAGTATTCCACTGATAAGTTTCGCTAGCCTTTTACGCGTCCTATGTACTTTTGAAGTCAACATGCTTTGTCAACTTTGAAAAATTCACCACAAAAATACAATATATTAACGGCAACAATTATACCTCCATTTGAAATGATTCCCCGCGGAAATTCACGTGATTTATGCGCAAACATTTATTTATTTATTTATTTATTTATTCAACACACACACAGTCTTTACAGGTATAAACCTAATGCGATCTGGCGGGACTTTACACAAATCTTGGAAGACTAGTTCTTTGCCAAGAAAGTACAACTATACATTACAACTATGAATAATACAAAAAATAATATACTAAAACTATGAACAATAAAAAATAAAAAAATAATTGAATGAACTAAATAAGATAACAAATCTCAAACAATAAACATTTTGCGAGTTCACTCCGGTTACATATCAAAACATCTGTTTTGACATGTACCTCATTTATAATTTTAATTGCTCGGGTGAGAGGCGTCTTGGCCAAGAGGTTGGTTCTTGCCGTCGGTACCGCCAGCAGCGGCGGGCGGCGCCGCCTCCACGCGTACCGGTCCGGCACGCACAGGCACAGGTGGCGCAGAACCCCCGGGTTGTGCTCCAAACCACGCAACAGCTTCACCAAGTACGACGCGAGTGTGAACTCGCGCCGCACCCTCAGCTCGTTGTACCCGACCATACCAAGTACGAATAATGTGGGGTACATCAGCGGGTAAAATGGATATACCCCATAAAGTTAACATATTTATGTTTAATCTGTACGTTTAATAAATTGCAAAAGGACAGCCAGATATCATGAACGAGTTAAATAACCGTCCCAAAGGGTTGCGAGCGCTTCCTATCCTTTCGGCTGTATCTCAGAGTTTTGTGCCCAGAGGAATAATTAGAATAAAAGAGTGTCAAACTTTCATTCAGTGGTCGGTATGGCCTATACTACACGTCCCCGGAGAAGGTTTCATGGTAATTGTTTGAAAATTATTCGCTTTCTGTGCTGAAGAGAAAGTGCAGGTAGTTGGGTATTATATATATTATCTCTATATTATTCTGGTATTCTCATCAGATAAATTGAAACATCTTGCAAATTTATTTTTTGAAAGGATTATCAGAAAAATGTGTATACATTTTATTTGAATTTACATTAGGATTTGAAAATTTCATATTATTCACTATTAAACGACATTTGACATGTATTCCTAAATATACACATGCATGCATGCACTCGATTTTTCTGATGAGAAGTGTGTTTTATAACAATATTTTTGCTGCAATTACAAAAGTGTATGAAATGTAATATGTTTACGTCCCTCTCGCGTATATGTTTCGGATGTGAGTGTTTTTCAAATATCGGTCTTATTTACAGACAGTTTTTAAACCTGTCGTATGTTTTGTGGGACTGCCTCGATGACGTAGTTGTACTGCAATATAATTACAAAGCTGAGGTCTTGTGTTCGAATCCCGGGTCAGGCAAAGCGATTTTGGATTTTTCTATTTATTATTACCCGGAATCAGAAATGTGTGCCTGATTTGGCGTTAGGGTCGCCCCCTATCACATCGTACGACAGAACCTATAAGGCGAAATGTGGGTGTACTGAAAACACTTCTACCTAGCACGCGTGAATTTATGTATGTACGTATTATCATGTATGTATGTTTTGTCTTCGCCCAATTTGAATTCTATAGTCGTTCAAAATCGACAGAACATTCAATTAGCAATTAAGGTTTTAAAACAGTCTAATAATAAGGCCACATGTCTACGAGAACATTTTCTCTATCAGTCAATCTAAGTCCTATACATGAGTATCTCAAATCAGTTCATGATTTGATGGCGAAGATATACTTTTAGTCAACTGTTTCATGAAATTTTCCAATTCAAGGCAATGGTTATATTTTAATTCTCACAATTCTGATTGGGGAATATTCAACACCCCACTTTACAGCAAACAATTAATCACAGGACCAATGAAGCGACAGGCTAAACCCCATAATCCTTTTTATTTATGGTCAAAAAAGTTAAGTTCATCTCGCCAAGTAAGTCTCTAGGACAGTCGGGTGTCATTAAACCCCGGCCACACGGATTATTTTTATTTCTTCGCCAAGATTTATTTTCCTTAGATTAGCATTCCTCTTATTTATGCTAATGTAATTTTAATGGCGTCGCGTTTTTCGGCTAATTTCATTTTACGAAAAACTCCGTGGATTTGTTTAAAAACCCCGGCTTAATAAGGCACGTTCGGTGACAATTTTGCTTTAATAAAATTTAAATTATCGGCCTAATTAAGGGATAGATGGATCTTTATCACAAGATAAGATGAGCCATTATAAGCGAAGAAATATAATATAATAAATTTATGTATTGTTTTTCAATATTTTATGTTAAAATATTTAATAAAATATTATATATTTTTCGGCGAGAAAGCGTTATTTTACGAGATGTTCTGGAGTTTAACTTAAAGTTCATACCTATATAAAATCACGCCTTCATCCCTGAAGGGGTTACTACTGAGGTGTTACCAGGACACTTATATTTCACCTTGTAAACTTAGTTATTATTATATGTTATGTCGATAAAATATGAAGTATCCTGAAATTTTAAAAATATTACTTGTTACAATCTTTAAAAGGCTTGATATTTTGAAATAACTGTTTGCCTCATCTTTGGAATATATAAAAGAAACCCGGAAGCTTTGCTATATCCAATATAGACAACACATCACGCAAATATTAAATTGACATTGCTAAACCACACGGCATCCCATATCAGTTTCTAAACGATGGAAGTTTTACACAGCGGCAAATAAGTCGTGCCCGTCTTGGATTGTCAACATGCCACCGAGACCGACAATAAGTCAACACGCCGCTGTGGGTAAGTCACGGAACGTGTATCCGAGAATTCGGATTGAAAGAAATTCTGTACTCCATCGAAGGCCCGACGCAGACAAACAGCGGCCGACTGAACGTAATTGTCATCCACTACCACGGTGTTCTTTTGTGGATAATGCACTTATGCGTTGTCGATTCGTTAACCGTATCGACTTTCGAATTCAGAGCGGAATTTGACGACGTTTTAAGTTCGGTTAAATTGAGATGCGGGCTAGCTTTTATTTTAGCTTGTTGGATTACAACTGCCGCACTGATGTCTATGACAGATTATCAACTATTGTGTACAATAATCTTGACATCCTACCTGGCGCAGTTGGGTAGACGTCGACTGTGAAACTAACTTTACGGGTCCAATAATCGCATCTACAAAATTATTTGTGCTTATTACAAGCACTTGCTTCGAGACTGTGTTTGTGAGACCGATATGTCTCTCGTTGTTTTTGATACCAACGACACAAGACTCGATCCTAGTGTGGGATCAGGACTATGTATGTAACAGTTGAGTGTATTTTGTTATTATTTATCAATCACAATTCAAACGGATTTGAATGATATTCTAACACTAGGGAATGTTAATCTGCAACGTGCTTCTACCGCTTAGACCGACCAAGTGGTAACATAGTTTGAACTAAATGCAAATCTTTGGCGATATGAAATGATGCTATGGATGACTTTCGATATTATGAACAAGATATTCGAATAAAACGGTTTTATAAAATGTTATGTCGGGCTTTGTTCATAAATATATCTGTATCTGTATCAGCCCATATACGTCCCACTGCAGGGCACGGGCCTACTCTACAATCGAAAGTACGATTGAGAGTGGTTAGGCCATATAGTCCACCACGCTGGCCTAGTGCGGGTTGGCATAAATATATACTCGTACTATAAAAAAGGAGGTCTTTTAGTAAAACAAATCAAAAAATTAAGTAATTGTGTAATACATTTATTCTAACTTATCTCCAAAACTAAACGTATTCTTATCTTAAGTCTACAAATATTATTTCTTGGAACAAGTAAATTACTTTTCTGTAACACACAAACCCAATCTTCTAATATAATCCAGATATTGATATCGTCGAATAGATTTTGGGGTTTCGTATCACAACGTATTTGGAATTAAGTTTATACAAGACATATTCCAGCAGTTATCTGAAGATGAATAAATCTATTATTTATAGAATTACATATTTATATGAGCACAATTTTTTACCAATTATTTTGTTATTTATCTAATCTAATATTATAAACAGGCAAAAATAGATTTTTTGTTTCGAATAGGCTTCTAAACGAATGTAGCAATTTGAAAATCCTGCATTATTTCTGAAGATCATAGGCGATAGAACATTTTCAGAAAAGATTATCTGCACCCGGATGGATCCGGGCCGTGTCGCTATATCGGTAATAAAAGTACCTTATTTCTTTAATTACATGATATTTACAAAAATCGTTTATCCAGTAAATTGATATGAAGTATCTATTGTCTAGGGTCAGCTTATATCTATATATATCGACAGCGGAAACTGAATTCATACTGAACTGTACATACTTTCAAGTGCGTTGTTTAATCAGTATAAAAATACCGCTTTAGATCTGGTCAAAGATGTGAGGCATTGAGCTACAGATACAGTACAGCACTCTTAATTATAGGGGCTGATACAGATAAAAATATCATCAACTCCAACTAAGACAGCGTGGTGGAAAATAATGATTGCCTACCAAAACTCAATAGTACTCTCGATGGTAGAGAAGGCCCGTGCCCTGCAATAGAATGTATACCGGCTGATACTGTATACGTAAATATGTCCGGTGGGTATGAGTTGATTGGTCATATACAATTTCGTACTACAGGTCTTTCGAGAGAACATACAGCCACGTAATTGCGCAGAAGACAGAGATCCGATTTCGTCATAAATTGGCAGACGAAAGCTTCGAACAGAAATAGAAAGAGGGAATAACCATTGCACATGGAAAAGTACAGACTAGAAAATTAATGGTGATAAAAAATCGAGAATCTGCAGTAATGTTGCAGTTATTTATTTACTGCATAAACTGTTGTAACTCTTTTTAAAACAGCCATTCGGTTGTTGGCTTCAATTTTGCGATTCCGTAGTGACTCATTGACTAAGCATCTTTTTTAAAATGTTTTTACTCCCACGAGCATTTAAAAAGCAATAATCGTGATTTCGTTTAACGTTCATTTTATTATTTACGTTATTAAAGTATTTAACTACTCTTGTTTCATATTATTTTGTTTTATATCTTCTTCGTTCAAACTCAATTTAAATTTAGGTCTAGAGGGACAAAATATACGATAACTGAAATTGGTTTTAAAAATGTCTATGAATAAGATAATAGTGTTAAGTATAGTTAGCAACATAAGTCGCTGAACACTTCACATTTTTTGATAACCTTTTTATGAATTAAAATTTATATGTACTAATCTGTAGTCGTAAAATATAACCAAGTTATCTATGCCGAGAAGTTTTATTGGATAATAAAACAATTCCAAATCTCGTGACTGTGTAGCGACTTATGTTGCTGAGTGTACGTATATGTTTACCACTCTCAATCGTATTGTCGATTGTAGAGGAGGCATGTGCCCTGCAGTGGGACGTATGGTGTATACCATACAAAAAAGGATTTAATCAATTTTAAACCACAAATAACTATATATTATATAACATGCTATTCTTTTAAAAATAAATTTATCTCCATCGTTAAATAAACAAATGTAGTTTCCAAAAACCATTTAATACAGACTGCACAAAACCTAATTGTTTGATCAATTCGTAAATGTTTTTCAGTCGAAAAAAGACTACGCGGTCACACGCCGGACAAGCTTTCCGTCCCCTAAATTCAGTTAGCAAGCAAAATGTTTCGGAACTGACCTACTCGCAAAAGCCGCTACGAACGACAATTATTTGCAAATAAATTTGTTTTTATTCAACAGAATTTTCCAAGTATCCAGTATTGGATTCTGCTTACTTTAGATTCGCCGTGACAAACGTTGTTTTTGTTGCTTTAGATATTTCTAATGGAAAGACGATTTGCGAAATGTTGCTGGCAAATGCTGGATGCAACAAAAAGTGTGAAATAGCACCATTTGAAGGAGGTGTGTGTCCAGTAGTGGACAACAATATAGGCTAATGATGATGATGATAAATGGAACTATACTTTGAACAAAATTTTAATTATAGAGGACAATACCGACATCCCTAAACACAACAATGAGTGATTCATAAAACAATACATTGCCTTTGTGAGATTAATTTAATTAAATTAATTGCCTGTGTAGGCAAAGAATCTTGTGGCCCGCCTGATGGTATGAGGCCACCATCGCTCATGGGCTTTTGAAAAACCAAGAGCATGGCAAAAGCGGTAATTAACTCCTCCTCTCTCTATCTCTGCGGCCTTTTATGAGGTCTGCTGCTAAATATCTTTCTGTTACAGACCTGTTAAAATCTACGATATTTATTAGTCTAAATGAAACTTTCTTTCTTAAAATTGTACTATAATTATGCAATTCGTGAGATAAAAAGTGCGGTCTCGCGGCATTAAGTAAACATGCACAAAAGTCTAAATCGCCTGTGTTTATAACATGTTCATTACAACATTACAGCTGGGAATCGGCATGTATGAAGCCTTCGCCACTGCTCCAGGCTCCTAACAAGATACGCATATACCAATAAAATAAGTATACATTTCCTTAATAATCCGCGTAATACCCACGCATTCCTTTTCCGATTAACATAAGTAGCTTTTACGCCTCAATTATTTTCTATAATAATTATCAACTACGTAATAGTAGATGGTTAATTTACAAATGAGTTAATGTAGATTCTAATGATGTATTTAATGAGTAGTCAAAACGTTAATTTTAGTGTGTAATGTTACTCTGCAACTAAACTAATAGGTACAGTTTCACGTTTCATAATTTTCAAGTCAAAACAACTTTGTACAGGCGTAGCTCACACAACTTCATTAACATTGTTATTGAAATTGTGTGAGTAACGCCAATACGAGTACAAAATTGAGAAGTATGAAACGTCAAACGATATAATGCAAGTTTATTGAAATAATATTATTTACGGATTTTATCGCGGATTTGTTTTAATTTTTACATTTTTTAACTTCCCGACGTTTCGTTTTCTTTACAGCTTTCCCGGTCACGGGGCGGATTCGTATTAGTATACGATATACTAATATGGGGCGGTATTAGTTTAGCTGGGTAGTAGTATTTTCCTTCCCGCTCTATTTCCGATTTGATGGGCTGGCAAGGGCGGGAACACATCTATGGTGCAAGAGTTGTGGATGTTTATGGGCGGCAGTGATAACTTACGATCACGTGACCTGTTTGCTCGTTTGCCTGTTCTAGGCAATTAAAAAAGTATTGAGTTAGCTACATTCAGGTTAACAATTTGGCTAAACTTGCCGCAAGGTTTGTGATGAAAAACATAGGTCATGATTACGTGTTTTTTGTGAATTTATATTATATCATTTAATAAAACGATACAAATTCAAATCATATAAAAGAATTTGAATTTGATAAGACAACATTACTACAGCAGGTATGATATGAATACTCGTATAATGCAATACAAAAAATATATATCTGTATGTACCAATGAGAGTTGGTTATTTCACCTCATTTTCATTAACCTATATACCACAAACAGCATCCCTCCTGTTAATAAGAAGTAATATAAATTCAGCCCATAATTGTCGGCAATGTACTTTTTATGCAATTTTAGTGTCACGTCAGTGTATCCGATGTTCAAATTGGGTAAAGTAATCAATCTCTCGTTAGGCGTCATTTAGGTTTCTGTTACTACGAAGTTGCACACCATGAAACTAACAGCCAAAAAAGGATTCCATATTATTATTGTAACTACCGGTCCGACCCGGCTTCGCCCGGGTGCAGATACTTTTTGAGTCCAGTTCACTTCTGACATCAGCGTATGTACTAGCTGTATATATGCATGTATACATATAAGGTCAGGGTGGCGAATACCATCTATTGGGCGTAATCGTCTATTTCCAATTAAATGCAATACATTTTAATTACACCTCTGAGAGTTGGCATGTTAGAACAGCATCGCTTTTTGTTTCAAATTCAATTTAGGGTGTAAATAAGTTGTTACAGAATAGGCTAAAACAGGCTTTGAAAGTTCAGTTGTATTTTATAAGTGAAATGCGAGTGACAACCTCCCACGTTTTACCTAAGATAAGTGAAAAAATACAAAGTTAACAATGTTAAGAGACCATGTTATATGAAGTTCAGTGTGCATTTAAGTAATTTTCGTTGTACTTTGCTGGAAAACGCAGTAAATAGCACAAATATTCGATGCAATACATTTGTACCTTCAAAATTACTAAGTGCCTAATTCCGTCTATTTTAAAGGGGGCGAAATCGTCGTATGCTGTTAATGCCCAATTTCAGACTACGTAAACAATTTTCATATTCCTTGATTAAAGAAACCCCGATAACTACAACTATATCTTACTTGACAATATCTTATGTTATTATGACTAGTAGAAATAGGTGTAAATATGTTTACCACCCCTGAATTCACCAATATGACGGGATAGCCCCAAAAACAGCTAATTACAAATAAATCGCGAACACGACTAGATATTTAAGATCCTGAAGCTAATAAATGATCCTCTTCCACCAATGAACAAAAACATTACGTGTATTCTTAAAACAAATAATAATTTCTATGAAATATTGATGATTGACGGATTTTCCCGGTTTTGAAGAGAAAATCCGTATGGTATTAATTTATTCCCAAAAATATTTTTATCTTATTTCTTTTGATAGCTAAATTACATGTGCTAAATGCATTTAAAAGTTTAATATACTGTTTATCATATAATAAAATAACATTGCCAAAAAAATAAACCTTGATAATTTGTTAGCATACAAATGTGACTTTTTAAAAAACTATGCCGGAATTAGGCACCCTGACCTTACTTAAATTAAAATTCTTTCCCCATCCCGTCTCATTGTTCCATGACTCAAGGCATACAATCCTGACTCTTACATGCCCTTTCATCCGCCTTATATTCCATCCTATACCATCCTTTCGAGATTGAAACAGTAGCAAATATCTGTATCAGCCCATATATGTCCCACTGCAGGGCACGGGCCTCCTCAACAATCGAGAGTACGATTGAGAGTGGTTAGGCCATATAGTCCACCACGCTGGCCTAGTGCGGGTTGGCCGACTTACATACCATAGAAATTTTTATAAATCGCTATGGTATGCAGGTTTCCGTATTGTATAATGAGCGAGTAATTCAAATATGTATAAGTAGCAAATATACATATTTGAATTACTCGCTCATTATACAATAACACATTTACGGGATTAAAAGTAGCCTATGCGTTAATCTAGACTCTAGAGTATCAACTACCTCCATACAATATTTAATAAAAATCGATTCAGCCGTTAGAACGTCAAGAAGTAACAAACTGCCGTACTCAGAGACATTTAATGTCAATTAAATCGCTACTTAGTGAAGATTTTACATATAAAATCTTTACTATGGAACGGTTTAATTGACGTTATCTGTCTCTGAGTACGGCCGTAACCCACAAACATTCACCTTTTTAATATTAGCAAGATAAGAACTCAGATAGGAATTAGGATATCACAATTTATTGAAGGAAAGGTGAAGTGATTAAAGATTTTTATTCATTCTACGTAGAGGGCAGGGAAATAATCTATGAATATTCACGTAACTTCCAAATGTCAGAGGTATGTGCCCTGATATCCGACCCCGGATCTCCGTTGTAGCAATGCGTTCCGCTGCCAAATAGGCTATCGCTTCGGTTTTGTATACCAGGTTAAAATGTTGAAAAATCCGGAATTGGAATTTAAGTTTCTTAATAACAATCATATTTAGTGAATTTTAATAAGGTTAAAGATATTGAACAGATATGGATTAATTTATCAAATATGCGTGTATTATTTTGTAGAAATTAAGTGGAAAATGAACTGTTATGTTAGCTACCTAAAAATAAAAGGCATCGAAGGTGCATAGTTATAAAAAAAGAATTTAAATCATCCGAACCGAGTTAAAGTGAAATTAAAGGACATGAATAAAGGTTTGTTTCGGTTTAATATCTTACTATATAAATGCCTATTTCCTAAACGTGCTCCGCCCGGGTGCAGATACACTTTTTTTTAAATATTCGATCGCCTATGTTTGTCAGAGATAATGTAGGATTCTAATTATGAAAAAGTTTCAAATCAGTCCAATAGTTTCAGAGTCTATTCAATGAAAACAAACCGCTGCTTAAAAACGAAAGGGCCACAAAACAAAAATGTCCAAAATTACTTTTATTCAAAAAATGGGGCTAAAATCACCTTTATTTTCATATTGCACAAAGACACTAGTCAAAATCGACTTATAAATGACTTATTTACACATACGCCCTTTTGGCATTTTGACCAAAAATTCAAAAAGACTAAATAAAAATTTTCAATCTGGCCTCCTGAACAAAACTAAATTTTGATTTGTGGCACTTTAGTTTTAAAGCAGCGAAACAATCAATACTTTCCTCTTTATAATATTATTTTAGATTAAAAAAAAATTGATAGCAAAAATGTGTAATATCGTCGGTATAATGGAAGAACTAAATAACTCAAAATTTCAAGTTTCAAGATAATTGCGATTTACTGTTTTTTGACACTTTTTTTGACATTATTAACAAATAGAGAACAACTTTAATGTCGGCAATTTTATATGCTTTAAGCATGTGTGCTGTCAATTCTATGCTTAATCAATCTAATTTCTTTCATGTACCAAAAATATTATAAAAATCAAAAACCAAGTTATCCAATTTTGCCACACCGAAATATTGCAAACATACCGTAGTTAGCTAATACTTTATGGTAGTTATTCAGTTTTGCCACACATTAGATGGATGTAAATACTCGAATTTGGGTCAACTAAGTACACTTATTGAGTGTTGAATCTAAAAGAAATATATAAACACGAAAGTTAGGCATTCTTAATTGGAATCTCTTATACATGTATATTTTCTCGAAGAAATAAATAAAAATAATTATTTAAAAACGAAAGAGCGTCCCTAAAGAACTCATGTTATTTAGTTTTCCTTCAATTTGACTAGTTTCATTAGAATATTTTCCTACGTGGAAGAACTAAATAAGTCAATTTAGCTATTTCATTTCATACTCAAGTGATCAGAAGTCACAGTTGTTCATTTATTTATAGAGTTAGTCATTTTTTGTAATAATATTTATTGTTCATTTAAATATATCCATTTCTACAATTGAAACACGAAAATGGCTTTATTTTTGGATTGGGTTAAATTATAGGAACGTTTGTAAGACCAAAAGATACGGCACATTTTGGGGTTCACGAAAATGATAAAAGGTCAATTTGGCCAAAATCGGAGTTATTTAGTTTTTTCATTATACCGACAATATTAAGTAAAGATAGCAGAAACAAATGTATGACCGCTATCTCATAAATAATAAAAAAATAAAATTTGATGCGATTTTGTAAAGTCCCTTATGAATTAATTAGGACGACATGTTCATCAAAATGTGATAAATAAGGACACATCTCGTCATTAATTTCCAAGCTTGGTTTACAAATGAGTATTAAATATGTACGGCTTATTAGAAAGGCTTTATTTTTTATTTATTTTATTTTATTTTATGCTTTATATACAAAATATATAAAGGCGGACTTTCCATTAAATTTTCCGCAAGTCCGAATTTTCTGTTACGGGTACTTAGTCTCGTATCTCACAGTTCAATGTGTACTTTTGCTAAATTTCACTGATATTATGTAAGTAAATTGATTACGCAAAAATACAAGGCGAAAATGTTTTTTTTAAATCTATTTGACAACAAATTATTATTTAAATTAAAGGAAATTCTGTGTAGTTGCTGTAAAGTGATAGCGAATACCTATGTATTTTATATTAATGAAAACAGAAATGGTTTGTATTATATTAAAAGAATATATAATGTACTTAATATTCTATTTAGCTAAAAAAACGTATAGTTAGTGAAGCAATAAATAAATCGTATAACATACAAATCGATAACCTTAGTATTATAAAATAATTAAATAATCACTGATAATTAAAGAATATCTAACACAAATATAATAATAATAAGCCATATTTTAGCTCCTCATAAATTTAAATACAACACAATTAATTAACACGACAAAAATTAAATACCTTTTTCGTAATTTTCCTTAAAATCTAAACTTATTTACCTACACTGCTAAATATTTTAAATGAAGCTTAATTCGGGCTTTTAGTCTACGTTCTTGTTTAGAATTAGTATTCCACGCTCGTGGTAGGTTCATTGCCATAGATAAAAATGTGTTAACAAGCTATTGTCAAGGAATAAATGGAGCCGGATACTTTTATAGGCTACAGATTTATTGTCAGACATTGGGTACACATGAAAATAGGGTTGAAGATTCTGTCAACGAAAAATCACGCCGCCTTTTTATTCGTAACAAATTGAATTTATTTACGAGTATACAGGAATATTATTTTTATGTGCGTAAAATTGACGATATTTTAACATAATACATAGATGAAATTAGGGTTAACGTACCCCTAAAATATGACTTCAATAGTAATTTACTGTATTTTCTTTAAATACTGTAATTTGTTTAATTTACATAAATAATGTTATAATTTTTATAAAAAGAAATGAAACGACAAGAATCTTGCTAGTCTGTTAATACTTCCTATATAATTTTAGATAATATTCTGTTTAAATTGCGTAAGTTTCTATCATAAAATAAAATTGAAAAAACATTATATAAGTATGAAAAATTAATGAATTACCTTTTAAAACATCGTTTACATATTACCATAAAACACCGATTTAAATGCAAGGAAAGCACACCGCGGAACAGGCTCAAAAATTATAACGCGACAAAATTAAATCGGTCGCGATCAACAAGTGGATTGTATTACGTCACAGTACACAGAAAATAGACAATTTATTTTATTTTCAGAATACGCGCGAATGTATCAATCACCCGACGTTACTCACAGCCATTCGCTTTGGCCTGCGAGCGAGCACTGATTCGGCATTGGACGATGTTTTTCAAAGGTGAGGATTTCGTGCGTCCTCGGCCGCCGTCGGCAGCCTTCGGGAACGCATCCCGATTCGATTGTGAAGAATTTGATGTTTTCGCGAAACATTCTAATTGAAATGGTTCTAAACTGTTACCAAACGGATTGTTTCGGCGTGTTTGTTGTGTGTTTACATGCCGCTTTTTTGTTGGTTTTTGTATTGGTTTGCTTGGGTATTAAACACAGGAATGGATGGAAAAGGCTTCTATGGTGCTACTTTTATATGACATTAAAAATTCAGGTTTAAGGACTAATAAATATGTCCCATAGTAGTCGGTAAGAGATTGACTCGCGTGATACGACCGCCATTTGTACTCTTATGTTAAATATTCATTTAGTTATTTGATGTATAAAATTAAATAAATATTTGTATAATAACAAGTAGGTACCTATTCGTAACCGCAAACGTTTATTATTGATATAGCAGTGTTTAGTTTAATAATCAAACTGAGTCGCGGGTTTATGTAAGTTTATAAAACGATACTTACTTTATATTATCGTCAAGACTACCTAGGTGGCGTAGTTGTACTATGGTATGAATGCAAAGCTGAGATCTCGGGTTCCAGACACGGGTCAGCTGAAGTGGTATTGAATTTTTTAGTTCATTAAAGGCCGGAGCAGAGAATTTATGCCCGATATGGCAATAGGCTCACCCCCTATTAGATCTTGAGACGGAACACATAAAGGAAAACGTGGGTGTCCTGGTTGCAGATCTGCCTACCCCTTCTGGGAAAAAGGCGCGAATTTGAGATTGTATGTTTATATTTCGTTAAGACCGAGAGGTTAGTTCAATAATAAGCACAAATTAGGCGGAACTACGCTTCGTCCTGATGTCGGAAGGAAAATGACAATATTAGGTGCCTACCATAAAAATCCTCGATAAGTTGCTTGTCATTTTATTCCTTTTCTTGGTATTGACAAAATTTATCCTAAATAATCATATATTTTTCTTCAAAGCATAATAAAGTCTGAAAATTCAAGTTTTGTAAATTGAGGGAATTAGAAAATATATTCGACGACTTAATATTAAATGTCATTGAAAATTTAAGTTTTGTAATGAGTAAAAACTATATTCGACGACTTAACATAATGAAGAAAACACCATCGAAATAAGCTCATTACGTGTTCGTAATATATGTAGTTTGTGATAAAAGCTGGTTATTTTGGTGTGTTATCTAAATTAAATATTCAATAGTTGACAAATTAAGTCTTCCAGCTATGCTACAGGCTATATTTGACGAACAAAGACAGTATTAAGTAAAATTATGTGTTACGGAAATTTTGATTTTCCTGTTTAATTTATTGTAATTCATTCTTACTAAAATTTTTATGACGATCGTTTTTAAGTGCAAGAATATCCTAAAATGTTATTAAAGAAGGAAAGAAAGGAAGAAAACTGATTATTTGTCACTAGCGAACAAAACGACGTACATATACAGATTGAAAAAAGAAGAAATAAAATGAAAAAAAAAAAAAACAGTAAGAATTTTGCACATCGTGGCTGTGACTACAATAGGTTATCTCTCAGCAAATGTTGCTTTATACATAAATATAAAATTTTCAATACAAGAGGTGTGTAATTTCTGTTTGTGCGGTCATAATACTGCGGTCGGCTTAGAAGCGACCGTTTGTGATTTTTGGCTCTCTGTGTACCGAAAATATTATAGGATGAACTTCGTTGAAATTTTAATCGAAATATGTTTAATCTCATCTCGAAACATCGGAAATACATTTCTGTTAGATCGATCTCACTGTTTTCATTACAAACACGCGGTTGTGGAAGTTTTATCAACGAAAAAATATGTTTTACAAAAATATTATCCTGCCGCAAAAATAATACCATCTCGTATTTGATAAAACGTTGAAATATTATGTTATAACTTCAATGTTTTAGTTGGTGATTGGTTTGACATTTGGTACCGATCTTCAATCTTAATCGAAAACCACTCAGAAACATTGCAAGTATAATATATTTAATAATGAAATAATATCAAAGCCATATACGCTACTTATAGGAACATACTCCTTTATTGTTTATAACCGACTGATAAGGCTCAGACTATTGTCCATCACCCAGAGCTATTGTGAATTGGTAGAACTCACCTACATTTAAAGAAAATTCTATAATATTAAAATATTAATATAGTAAAGATATCCATGATGCCTGTCTTCCCATATGGTTTTCCTTCATATTTGAGTTACGGCTTTATTCTAAGTCATTTTTAAAACTGTTTTAGTTTTCGATTTTTTTCCCTCTCGAACGACATTTGGATTCTGTTTGAGCGACGAAGACAAAATATTAGACACTAAAATATTCAAATTGGTTATTAATGAGGCCGTATGAAATCTGTTACTATTTTAGGTAATAGTATTTAAATATTCATCAATGAAAGTTTAATTATCCACGGTGAATGAGACACTCGGCATTCTAAAATGTAAAAACCCACTACAGTTACATGCTCAAGATTTTCGAAATAAGATACGGTAAACCACATTCCTATTTTGTGATCGATTTAACACGTTTGCCACCTACATTCCTATACGAAATGTTCAATTAAATTACCATTCGTGCGTATTCACAAAATATTTGATCGGGAGCCCAAATATTTGATGGAAATAGTGGAAACTTCGTCGCGTAGGCACTACAAAGAGACGGGTGCGTTTGGTTAAATTGTTCTGCGGAATTCCTGCTAATACCGTACATGATTACGTATGTATGATGTAAGTTGAAAGCCTTTTGTATTTCCTTTTTTGTATGATTGTTTCATTGGTGGTAGGCAGGGTTTAAGGGAATAGTATTTTGGAGATTTGTAGCCAAATTCAACGCTAAATTTATGTAGAGAAACTGAATGAATGCAATGATGTTGTTAACTAAGACTGGTTAATTACTAATTACAAAACGTACGACGTATGGGAAACATACATAAGTAATTCGACTCATTGTTTTTTTACCTTAATTTGAAATTTACATAATAACTATTATCTGGTTGTAGGTTTCTCTTAAGTGAGAGGCCACCTGGGTAGGTACCACCGCAATGTCTATTTCTCCCAACATGCAGCAGTGTAAATGCACTGTTGTGTTTCGGTTTGAAAGATATTGGGTGGTATCTTAGGGTGGCGAGTTCAGTGTAATGCTAAGTATTGCTTTGTAATTCAAGATGTTTGAATTTGAATTTGAATTCATTGCAATAAAAAAATAGTTTTTTGCTAAATTAGACTAATTAAATTAGGCTCCATGATTTTTCATAATTATTTATACACGTAAATTTAAATATTGTAGTATGCTCTATGAGACCAACGTTGGTTAACAAAAAGAATTTAAGAGATTCCTTTTCAAATGCAATAAAACTAACTGGCATGGCATTCCCCTCTAAGTTATTATAAATAAATTTCATAAATAAAAACCTTCACACCTCCACACACAAATTATTCAAAGCACCAAAACATAAACAAAAGCAGCTCTGCAACTTAATTGCGTTATACATGAAGCACGGCTATCACCAAACAGCTGCCTCGGGGTTCCGAGACATTATCTCCCTGCCGCAAGATATACGCAGACCTATCTCTGGAGAAAAATCGGCGGGCTTGTCACAGGGCGCGAGGGGACTATTTCTCACGAATACCGGCAGCATGCGTGTAACGACCTGCTGATTATGGCAAGGTTCATCGGGTTTATGGGCGTAGGCGATGCATGATTTGATAAGGTAAGAAGTGAAGTCAAATTGGATGATTGTGAATTAGGTTAAAAATTAGGTTAAATAGCTTCTGATTTTCAGATTCATGGGCTCATGATTTAAGATTTTTTATGTGAAGTTAAGCCTTTTACCCAGAAGAGGTAAGCAGACGTGGTGCCAGAATACCCAAATTTGGTCTTGTGAATTCCGTCCTATGTTGTAGTAGGAGGCCAGTCTATCGTCTTATCGAGCATATATTTGAGACTCCGGGCCCATAATGGACCGAGAAATCACTTTGCCAAACCTGGGGTTCAAACCCGAGACCTCAGCGTTGTAATCACTCCGTAGTACAACTACACAACCGAAGCAGTCATATATATTTGCAACTGCTATATTTCCTCATCAACATAGATCTACCTCAGCTGTTATAAAATATTAAAATAAACTTTTAAAATAATCTCCTTTAATCCGCTTGCAACTATAAATGGTCAAATGTGGTAATGATACAATAATTATGATTCCTAGAATATTATAATTTGGGATTTTGGTTAGTCCGCTGGGATATTTTAAAGCTTTGAATGATTCAAGCGATAGTGGCGTGTCCCGGCAGTGAAATCATATTATATTTGGATTAATATTTAATTCTGTGAATGGCAAATCGATATTGAAGCTAATTACTATCGATATGATTAACTTATTTATATTAATGACAAGAAAAGGTTAAATTATGTGATTTGGTTCGTAAAAGAAATGTAAAAATGAAATAACGTACTTTTTCTTTTTGTTTCTGTTTATTGTATTTTTTTGTGTGTATAAAGAAAATAATCAATAAATTAATAAATAATATACATCGGATAAAAATAGAAATCAATGCATTTAAATCGTTTGCAATTTTCCTCGTTCTTATGCATTAGTTTATACAATAAGCATCTATTTTGTACAAACTCTGCATCATCCAAAGGTTAACTGGTATTCTCATGCCTCATGAATTAAGTCCATCTTTAAACAATATATTATACAAAAAGTTTACAATAAATGAATAAGTCGTATCGAAAACGTTTTAAAAGGAATTAAAAATTACGTAAATGTATTCAAAAATTGAAATCAATGCTAGGAGCTATTAGCAGTCCATAGCATTTCTGTATAGCATTACAAGTATAAAATGGTTTCTTAGTTTTACGCGAATGTTACACATTCAAATAAAACTAATGTTTACGATTTTATCTCGAATTTGGTTTAATTTTTACGTTTTTGTTTTGCCGACGTCTCGTTAGTTACATCAAACCGGGATAAAATAAGTAAATAATAGATTAATTTCAATTAAAATTACCAGGTCTAAATTAGGAAATAAGCTTTTACAATTATGACGTGATTTTCTATATAATTTATTTCAAATTGTTTTTCGTTTGTATCCAACACGTAATGAAAATAACATCGTTTTCTTCGTGCTCTTAATTCGTGGCCTATCTTTATGTCTCAATTAATCACGGTATAATTGACTGCATTCACATAAAGAAGCAATTCCACACAGAGATAAGACACTAATTATTTATTAGATCCTTTCCGCAAATTAGGTTGCAAGACGATTAGAATAGAAAATAATAGTTTCCAGCGCGTTTCTTAGTTTATTAAACTATTCGCACCTTTTTCAAGTGTAAAGGCGTATGATATCC
The DNA here is from genome assembly GCA_023078785.2 of Hyles euphorbiae. Classification (NCBI taxonomy): domain Eukaryota; kingdom Metazoa; phylum Arthropoda; class Insecta; order Lepidoptera; family Sphingidae; genus Hyles; species Hyles euphorbiae. The sequence continues at coordinate 7,238,086 of CM041053.1, forward strand.
AAGGAATAAAACTAGAATTTAAGGATTAAACCAAATCTGCGATAAAATCTGTAAACAATAATGTTATTTCAAAGTGTAAATCTATGAAAGCATTATATCCAAGGAAGAAATGCGACCTAAATACAGACTACAAAAAAAATCTAGAAACAAGTAATCTGAAGGTGCTTTACCGCGGCTGCCTGGCTAGGTGCCACCACAATGTCAGTTTCTCCCGCCAAACAGCAGTGTAAATGCAATGTGGTGTTTCGGATTGAAGGACATTGCAGCCAGAGCAACTACTGGACACCACTTTACATATACACTTATTTTTCATAAGAGCAAGTTCATCATACATACATGAACTCACTTCATTTTCCCAGAAGGGGTGGGCTGAGGTGCTACCAAGACACCCGTTATTTCGCTTTGTATGCTTCGTTTCACGAGGTGAAAAAGGGGCAAGCATATCGCCACATCAGGTACAAACTCCTGGCTCCGGGATAATAATGAATTAATAAATTCTATGTCAATGCCCAACCCGCGATACAAAACCGAGACCTCAGCTGTGCCACCGTACCGTACCGTATTAATATTTAAGATTAATAAAATAATAAGACATTAATATATATATTTCGTACTAAGTGTTCTGATTTATCATAAGAGCTCTTTAATTGCCTACATTACCAATAAATACATTTCATTTCACTGCTCAGCTAGTTCATCATTCACGAAAATAAATTAAAATTCTCTTCAATTGGTCGAAATTACGTTATGTAAAATATTGAAAATTTACTAATAACTGGAGTGGCTGTTTAGTTTGAAGGTCGGTCTAAATGTCTGTCGCGGCGGCTCCGTGCCTTATCTCTGAACCGGCACAAAGCTGGAATTCGCCTATTATTATATATCGTAGGTAATTTATTGCTTCCATTATGAAATTGTAAATTGTTTCGTGTTATAGTTTTTATGGTAATCCAGGTGGGGTTGTCTGTATTAATTGTATATATCTGTAATTTTAATCGATGGAGTATTTTTCATTTTAATTACATCAACAACTTATACTTTTTATCATATACATATTTAAAATGTTCTCTAATAAGCCAGGATTTAGTTTTCTTAATCCTTTACGGTATTTGAAATAAGAAATACTGTGCAGTCCAAGTATATAAACCGATGAGAGATATTTACATCCAATTCTTGCCTATCAAAATAACTATGCTACGGATTACTGAGTAACTTTAAAAGTTCTGACGGCGTGCGTAATACTGTACTAATATGCCTAAATACATAATAAAACGAACCCTGTATCGTACATCGTAATCTTAGTCCAAGTTCGAAGTGAATGATAAGTTTTGTAGAGATTAATAATGATTTTTAGAAGTGGAAAACTTTTATCATACTGGGTATATCAAGACTGCTACCGAAAACGAAGCCGGGTGGTAGTTTAAGTGACTACAACCACAATGCAACTAAATTTTTTGCTAAGAAACGCGACAATTTTTTTAAATCATTTTTTAAATATCGTCATTTTTGGGTGGTAAATCCTTAGTTTTTGCTAAAATAATAATTTAAACTCTTTTATACCTTAGAGTCTTTATAAATAAAAGGGTATGCACTATTATTTTAAGAAAAAATGTATTGATCACCCAAATACGACCATATAAAATAAATCACAAAAAATCGTTTTTTTTCCAATAATTTTCTGTTGCATTGTGTCTAAAGTCGCTTAAACTACCACCTCGCTTCGTCTTCGGTAGCAGTCTTGATATACCCTGTATGTTGACGTTCATCGTCCGAACATTTGAACTTCGTGTCGGAATATAGAGTAACCATGCTGGTCTCTTCGATACCGAATATATACAGGCTGATTCCGAAACGCGAAACATTAGCGTGAGTCACCATGGCGGGCACTACGCCCTGTATATTATGGTTGCTATATGGCTGTCAGTATACGAATATGTTACTGCCAGCAAGAAGTTCCAAGTGTAAAGTAAAATAAAAAAGTATTTGAGTATTTTCATAATTTAAACTTGTAATTTATTTTGAGAATGTGACGCAAGATGTCGCTTGTATAAAGTGAAAATTAAAGTTTAAGCTTTCATTAAAACTATTAGTGGTAGTTCTATCATCTAGTAGTTGAAATAAACTTTACACTAATTACAAAATTTGCTTAAACATGTTCTACATTTCTGTAAACACTAGACAACTAATTAATCTGTTAAACTCTAACGTCTAATAACATAAAGTGCCGCTTTTCCTAATCTCAAAGCGCATTCAAAAAATAAATATTTATCAACGGCTTTATTCCGTATTTGCATAGGAAATAAAATTTTATAGCAACGTACAATTCCTTTGTTTGAAAGCGGCCAAGACGGTAAGGCGGCATGCAACAATAGCTTCGCGTGATTATTGGTCCATTACGTCACGAACCTGCTGATTTATTGCGAATAGACACAAATGAAAATGTTCAACTTGAACGTCTTTTTAACTTCGTGCATGTTGACAAGATTGTTACAAAAGATGTTTGAAACATTGTACATAATCCTGCATGAAAGATTGTGTTTCTGAATCGTGGGATTGTGTCATAAAATATTTTTGCTTTTCTGAACTATAGTGTAAAATATTGGTGCTTTGTACAAATCTATTTACACTTTGGCAGTATACACACTTCAATCCAATACCTTGTATTTGTCCCCAGCAGCATATAGCTCTTTTCAATATTACGACATTGAGAGTTAATCAAAAGGAATTTGCCCATTTTTTAACATGCTTGGTAAGCAGGCCCTTTAAGAAATAGCATTGCTAGCTATCACTGGCCATATTATTAATCAGGGGAAAAAATACACCGAACAGTCACATACATAGTCCTGACCCCACACTAAGATCGAGTCTTGTGTCGTGTGTATCAGGAATTATAAGACATTTTTCGGTTCCACAAATACCTTCAATATATCGGGCTCAAGCCTAGTCTTCCTCTTGCCTGCCTTGTGTTAATACTGTCATCTTACCCTGAAAGTCTCTTCAACTCACATACGTCTTAACCAATCACATCATAAATGAAATTATATCCAGAGTAAATACGGGACATATTGAGGCTTAACATCATATGTCTCAGGATGGCGAGCTCAGTGGAATGCCAAGCAATGCTTTGTTATTCGGTTTTGTTCTGTCCACGAGCGGTCGTATCGCAAAAATATTGGCGAATGGCTTCAAAAAACGAGATTATGAATTCGATGTGTTTGTATGTAGTTTTGTCATAATTGCACAGTTTTTGAACTTGTTAGTCTACCTTTCGTTTACCATCAGACGAAAGGCATGTTCTATGCCATTCATTAAGAAAATCTCTTTATTTTCTCTTTTATTCTTCTTATTACATTTTCTTTTAATCTAAAAGAAAGGTTAATGAATAAAGCAATAGTCGTTATAACCCAACATATCGTCAGCGGAGAAATTCTAAGCGTAATGACTATAGTTGGCCGCTTTCTAGACCAATAAAAGCGATTAGACGATATTTCCACAGGACTTTTATTTTGCACTTAAGGGCTTTAATAAAAGCATTCCCTGTGCGGTATGAGGTGAAAACTATTATATTTGATAACATTTAATACAGGTTGGATTCATAAACGAAATGATTGGTATTTAAAAGTGCACGCATGAACTCCGGGACAATATAAAGGTTTTTTTATTATAGAAAACTTTGACAACACAACCAGTGCATTAAGCACTGGTTGTGTTGTCATATTTTCTGTATTCTTTTCCAAGCATCATTTATATTATCATAACATATTTATAACATACAACTCTCATATTTGAATGCCTACAATGTCTACTCTTGAACAATTACAGCGTAATTATCTTCCGACTCGTCCATCCTCCACATCAGCCATTGACAACTCCATTCTGCATTCAAATCCTTATTATATTCTTTATATCACAGCTAGCACCATAGTCATATTTGATTAGATTGCTTTACTCACCGCTCATGTAAATTACCAGTTACAATTTCTTGCACATTTTGTCTTTATTTTAAGATAATTATGAGGATGACATATATAAATTCACGCTTATTTCCCAGAAGGAAGGCAGAGGTGCTACCCCGACACCCACGTTTCGCATTGTGTGTACCGTCCCACATCCCGTGTGGGCATAATTATTCAATACAAAGTTGTTAAAAATAATATACGCATAGATGTAAATTATGATTATAATTATCTTGTGCTGTACTACGTACATCAGATCACTTGCCTGCCATTTTTATTAACACGCTTTTAGTAACTTCGCCTGTATGTAAGTATATTTTATGAAAGCGTGTTTTTTTAGTTCTTTAAGCTATAATTTATTTTTAATTTAGTTACATATGTACCAAATTAAAATAGAAGTTTTGATTCGTTTATATTGTTACTACATATAAGATGTAAAATAAAGTATAAATAAATAAATAAAATACATTTAATAAAACATAATTATAAAGAAATCAAATACCAAAGTGCAACTCTATAGGAAATGCGGAATGTGGAAACCATGTTAAATGTTCAATAATTCAAGTAATTCCTATATTATAAACTATACAGAGACATCAGTTATGACTCGTTTCATAATACTGTTGGTGGTTAATCACTAATAAAATTAGCTTTCGGGTTCTTTTTTTAGAAACTTGACAGACTGGATGTCTCTTTGTAAGATTCGAAAACCGGCCAAGTACGAGTCAGTCTCGCACACGAATGGTTCCTTACCAGCAGAAAAGAAACCCTAAAATCAAGTTTGTTCCTGTTTATTAAGATCGAGTTAAAAATTGCTTAAACATTACGTTTTTTGTATCGTAGCCCTTTAATATTTGCTTTATGTTTATTTTATTATTTATTTTGGTTGTATACAACTAGATATTCTGGGAAAATTAACAGTGCGTACCGGTTACCATTATTAATATTGACTAAAATCTACGAAAAAACAGATAAATAATGGTTTCTTGGATTTACGCGAATGTTACACATTGAAATAAAACTATTACTTACGGATTTTATCGCGAGTTTGGTTTAATTTTTACATTTTTGACTTCCCGACGTTTCGATTACTTTTCAGCTTTCGTGGTCACGGGGCGGACTGAGATATTAGGCATCCGCTCTGTGACTGTTACAATTGAACTACCCTTATTTTACAATTATTAAATTAAAATTTTAATTTATAAAATTTTTATGAAATTCGCGATAAATTCCGTAAATAATAGTTTTATTTCAAAAACCACGTTTATTGTTAGGGTATCCCTTAATATTTTCATCTTTTTATTTTTGGTATTTGTTGTTATTGCAGCAACGGAAATACATAATATGTGAAATTTTCACTTTGATAGCTAATCACGGTTTATGAGATAGATCCTAGTGACGGATAGACCAACGGACAGACAGCGGAGTCTTAGTAAATAGGGTTCCGTTATTATCTTTTAGATACGGCACCCTAAAAATGAGTAATTCGATAGATAACATGATTTCATTTAACTTTTAATTCGGGTGACGAGCTATGGATATCTAAAGTATCCTTTTATACTAGGCATTGAATGACGTTAGCTACAAAATCTGATAAAGCAAATATTATTTTAAGAAGTATTTGGAGATATTTTTAGTTTAAATTGAAAAATTGATAATTTCATAGCTATTTTATTATTTGTCATTAGATTTACCAGGCATGAATTGCAATGTCATTTAAGATATAAAATGTTTTTATCAAAAAGATATATTTTTTTGCATCTCAAAGATTTGTGGGCGTCCTCAAAATACCACGCAAAAAATGTATTCATAATCAGATCAATGGTTTCGGAACTCACAGTGGACAAACATACAAAAACTTTTTTTTTAAATAGATGTTTTTTTTTCTTTTTTTTTAAATTAGAATCTCCAACGAATATAACACATTTCATTTATATTTATCTAACTACATAAATGTATCCTTCTGCGTGCATCTTCAATAACAGGTACAGCTTGCAAATGTTTGAATCATATTTTTGCCAAATGTAACAGATTGTGGCATCAATGTATACGAAATGGCCAAAATTAACGAGTTAACGATCCCCCAACAATACAATATTTACGACCCTGTAATAGAATTTGGTATCAGTTGTATAATAATCTCTTAGGTTTTGGACGGAATGTAATTAAATGCTATTTTGATATCTCCCTCGTGGGTCGTTGTTATTTTTATGTCCGATGAAGAGTTGGAAAACGAGTTTACTTCAAATTTTTTTTGTAAGTTTAAGCCTGTAATAAATATTAATGACAATTTTATTACACGTGTAAATCTCCGAATCTATAATTTGTGGGCTGGCAACACATTCATTATCCAAGCGTTGTGGATGTACATGGGCGGCAGTGATCACTTACCATCAGGCGGCTTGCTTGCTCGTTTGCCGGATATATGGAATGAAAAAATCAAAACTAGATAATGTTTTTTAAGTTACATGTCAATTATAAAATATAGAGATTTTAATGCAATTGACAACTATATTATAGTACTCTTTTAGATTATTTTGCTTGAAGTAACATATACACAGGCAGAAATGCATGAAGTCCGCCTGCACAATTTTACTGTCTAAAGTTTAATAAATAAATTAAAAAATTAAAATGTGATACTATCGTGAGTTACTACAGCGTGTCATTTTTGGGCCGTGGCTGACATCTCTGTATCCCTCTTACTTACTTAAAATACTTTATTAAGACAGCTTGGCGTTATTAACTCTACCGTTGGTTTTAATCAAATATCTTGAGCTGCTACGATCAAAATTCAACAAAAAGATCATTTACATATTCCGCGTTGATAAAAAAACAGTCACAAATCAACAAGTTTATAACAGTTAAAAAACGTGCAATGCGGTCGGAATATCGTCCGGAGTGAGGAGCATTCTTGAATTTAAATTGGTCACCATGCAGTCAGGGAGGGTTATTTTTCCACTCCGCCGGCAGTTTTCTTTGCGGATTAGCCTCTCCACTTTCGATCAAAAAGCCTGTAGTTTTGCCCGGCAAAGCTGAGGCTTTCGATGTTTTCACTGGGGTAATTCCGGCCGTTTCAACGGTTTGGATTATTTGAGTCTATTCTATACGGTTATTAGCGTAATGAGCTGTGATATTTATTTAATGGTGTTTACTTTTAAATTAAATAAATATTTTATGGCTCTTTCGTTTTTTTTGTGTTGTCTAATAGACTGCCTCGGTGGCGTAGTTGTACTACGGTACGGTTATAAAGCTGAGGTCTCGGGTTCGAATCCCGGGTTGGGCAAAGTGATATTGGATTTTTCTATTCAGTATCAGCCCAGAGTCAGGAATTTGTGCCCGATATGGCGATAGGCTCGCCACCTATCACATTGTGGGACGGAACATACAAGGCGAAATGTGGGTGCCCTCGCACCTCTGCCTACCCCTTCTGGGAACAAGGCGTGAGTTTATTTATTTATGTCTAATAGATCAATTAATAGTATTGCTAAGGCTATGTTATTAGTTAATATGTAAGTTTTAAATAGAGTTAACAAACAATGAGTCGAATTCCATTTGATTCCCAAACGTCGTACGTCAGTCACCTCCTTTTGAAATTAGTAACTAAGCAGTCTTATTTTACAACATTATTGCATTGATTCAGCTTCGCCACATAATTTTGCCGTTGAATTCTGCTTACAAATCTACGAAATACTATTCCCTGAAACCCGGCCTAAGCCTGGCCATATCTGGCCGCCCAACAGCTATCCTTTCCAACATTTGTCACTATAGCAGTTCAAATATTTGTAAAAACGTTCGCAAGACAAATTATGTTTCAGCGGTGTCAAGGATAACTTAGCTAGGATGTACATTTCCAGCCATGTTTAACTTATGCTGCCAATTAGTTATGTTGCCAATTAGCAAAACTTTCTTGAGTTCCAAAACAAAACAAATACATTTAATGAACAGGAAATGGGAGGAGCGTCCTGTTTTGAATTTTTAATAACCCCGTCCGAACAATTACGGTATTAATGAATGTTGAGATTTATTCGTGTGCTGTTGATGGAGTATTTAGTCAAGATTAATATTTACAAATTCATTAGCTCCGTCACATAGGTGTTACTCGAGTAGATCCTTCATGAAGTAAATTTAATATAAATAACATATTTTTTGTACATTTAAATCAATTTATTATTTGTGGATTTTATCGCGGATCTGGTTTGATTTTTACATTTTTTAATTTTAGATTACTTTACAGCTTCCGTGGTCACGTGGCGGGCATATTTTGTAAATAGTCATAAATACTTGGTATATTGACTTGTCATAAGAGCTTTTTAATTGCTTACATGACCAATAAGCGAAATTCATTTCATTTTATGGTTTCTGCTAGCAACAATACAAGACACTAATTTTAATACGGTGTCGGAACTACAAACATGTCAGTTGTGTTTTGTTTATTTTTGTTAGCTACTGCTAAATGAAAAATATGTCATTTTATGAATTTAATTCATCTAGAATTAAATGGATTTTTGGATATCGATGTCTATACAAACATTATAAAGAGGAAATATGTGTTTGTTTGCATTGAATACGCTCTGAAACTAGTACCGATTTGAAAAAAAATCACCGTTAGATAGAATTATTACTATTGAACTTATGCCACATAATATCTTCAAAAAAGTTTATCATCATCTGGGCGGAGCGTAGCCAGGACGCTACTTAAAGATAATTTGGGTTACTTTAACTATTAAAATTTCCAACCGAATTACCACCAACCACCCAAAACCTCCATAATTGGCGTTAATAAACAGTGTAATCTAATGATATTAAATTCGTTAGGAACATTCATCTTATACAAGTGCCATAGTGTCGGCCGCGACGTGCCGTATCTCCGATCCATCTGACCCACCCCGAGTGCCTACCGCGACAAGTGCGACTACGACTGTGCTCATTCTCAACCTATGTATCAAGTGTCTGGAGACTGAAGATTTAAAATATTGCTCGTAGTTTTGAAGTCATTTGGTCTGTAAGGCTGTCTATTTGAAGCCTTGTTGTGTGAAGGTGAAGTGTCTAAGTCGCGATGGAAAATATTTAATAAAAGAATATGTATGGAGATATTTTCTTAGAAATTAGAACTCCATATTAAATATTTATTCAAAAATATTTGTGGTGATAGTTTCTAAGACCTATGATTCTGTAGGTAAGCTATGTACGTGTTACACAAAAGCAGACTGTACGTTTGAGCAAGGTTAGGCTTTAGATAGTCATGCTGGCCTTTTGGGGATTGATAGTCTTCATATATTTTCAAAGTATTTCGTATAAAGTGAAGACCCTGATTACAAATAAAGTTTTGTTACTAAATACGTATATTATGAGCTCATAAAGACAACATCTTCATTAATTATTAAGTTAAAGTTGGAATTATTGCAGCGCTTCGCAAAATTCCAGTGATCAAGAGCAATAATGGCCCTTAATTTTCCACGGATTCGGTAAAGATGTATATTGACGTAAATGATTAATATCTGATATACGAGTAATATATTTTTCGATTAATTTTAAAACTATACAATTAATATGAAAACCGAACAAATGACCTAGCACATATACATTTAACCAATGCACGACCAGATTCAAACAATACTCGTATATACATTTAACTGCATTTGTCAGTTGATTAATTGTGTAAGAAAATTTAAATTATTCGTGTACAACAAACAGTTGAAAATCACGCGATCCGCTGTCAAAGTACAATGAAACAATTTAATCTTTGAATCCGGCGCATATCCCTCCAACACAATCCTGTTGACTTTCCAACAAATACTTCAGATTTGGCGAAATAACTCAGCAACTTTAGATAAAGGGATGCTGTAGTTAGCCGTATAGGGCCTCAGTTCGTGATTTAATTAGAATTTCTGAAGCGGAATTTCACGAATGACGTTTGTTTCTATTTAGTCGTTATGTAAAGTGGCTGTAGTGGGCACGAGCCATTTTGTGGCAAGTTTGGGCGATTTATTCATGTACATTCGTATATGCGTTGACCCTACTTTATTGTGCGGCTATCGGGAAATTAAATGAAAGTCAGCCGAATGTTCGGAAGTTTTAATTACTTCTCCTTCTGGTTTGAGCTTGGCTAGAAATTAATTTTAAAACGCTATGGAGGCTTGGTTGTTTTAGGTTTTGTTAGTGCTTTTATACAATCTATTCTATCTGTGTTTAATAAGATTTTCTGTGTTGTGTGCACTACAAGTGGTAAAATTTTGTTACAGTCGTTACATAATTAAACACATAAATTAAATAATAATTCGTTATGAATTCAAAAAAAATTTTTAATGTATATTTATTATATTGAATGTATCAATATAACCCAACGTGGTTGGGATTTGATGTATCAATAAAATACTGTACAGGAACTAAAATTTTGGCCCTTTTTGTATTATGTTATACAACACATTTTAGACCGGGTAGAACCACGTTGCTAGTGATATTTTTATTAATTATGAGCCTTACCAGCCCGTAGTCATTAATTTGTTCCCGTTATGGCGAAAGCCTTTCGCCCTCTATCACACCGTGGGATGGAAATACAAGGAGAAAAGTGTATGTCCTAGTTGCATATCTACCCACCATATCTGGAAAATAGGCGTGAGTTCGTGTATGTATGAGAAGAACAACGGACTTAAAAAGTACAGGTGTAGTGAATAATAGGCCACAGCCACACAGAAAACCAGTCAAACGAATGTGGAATTCGGATGATGCAATGCTTTCACAACGCAAGGACTCAAAGAAAGGGATTCCACAAATACCAGCGGACGGGAGGCTAAACGGAGTTAACTTTGTATGAAAAATTGAGAATTTAAGGATTTTATAAGCTTGGATTGCAGTACCGCGTGCTTTGCTTTTGTAGATATTGGTTACGTAAGTATTCATTAGATGGTTACTTTTTTATTCTACGCAATTGCTATAGATGATTTGTTAAAAAAAATGGTTTCTTTACCAAGTATATTTTTATCGGTTCTACTATTTATGAAATGCTTATTGTACATCTTTTACGTTTTTTTCCCATAAGTTCTTCACAAAAGTCTCGATAACCAAACCGACAAATTCCCAGCACCAATACTTTTAGTTTTAAGATCCCTACGCAGTACAGTCTAATTTCAATTACACCGTCGGCCCAACAATTTCAAAGAGGTTGAAATGATGCTCTCAGAAAACGCCTCAAGCTGAAATGTCAACGAAACTCGTAAAAATACTGAATTGTAGTGAATGCACACCTTACTGAATAACTTCATACTTTATTTGATACCACGCTTAAGAACCCGATAGAATGCGGACTTAGATGAAATATGGCGCTATGTATGGCCAAATTGATAGGTTTTTTTAAAAAAAAGATTTGTTTGGTCATTTGGTAGATTTTTCTTGATAAGGTGTTTTTGTAGAATTTTGTGATAATATTTATATATGTAAAAGAAAATACGTAGGTGAAAGCAAACTATTATATTAAAGGCTACATTTGATTGAGTAAATTTATTTTATTTTTTATATTGAAAGCAAAAAACGTGGACTATATGGCCTAACTCTTTCAATCGATCTCATACTTGTAGAGGAGGCCCTGTCATACCCTACATTGATACGCATAAAAGTGACTTGATTTGAATACAAAATGGCGGATAAAACTATGAAATTCACGAACTTCAATATTTTTTACTCAAAGAACATTTCAAACATTACTTCAACAATTTAAATACAGAACAGAAATATATATTTCAATGACCCGTATACACAGCACGCAGTAACTGTCACAACACAATACAAACTGTATAAATAGAAAAATAAGATGTACTTGCACACGTGAGAAGCTGCAAACTTGACAACATTGGAGCATGCTACTTAGTTAAGTTCACGTTCATTAACAGGAGGCACACCACTTAATTTTTTTAAGCACAGCATTTCATTGAAAATATGAATATCAAATTTCACAATGTATTGTAAAACTTAATAAATGTCTTCTCGATTCTGATTTGATAGCCTCCTTGGCGAAGTCGATTAGATGAGAGCTGTGAATCGGAAGGCCGTGGGTTCAATCCCAGCACTGAAACACATTAATTTGAACCACGGTTATTTGTTTCGGGTCTCGGTATTTGTGAGACCGTAAAGTCTCTAGTGGCTTCTGATATCCACGACATAAGACTGGATGGTAGTGTAGGATCAGGATTAATTAGGTAACTGTTCGGTGCAATTTTTTATTTTTTAAATTTATATACTGTGGATGCAGTGCTGGTAGACGCTCGGACGCCCAAGCAAAAGTTCATAAACGGTACAATTTGGCGTTTTGAATTTCGAAGTCCCTCGATGCAGGGCTTATACAAATCATTATGATTAATTGTTAGTAATAGAAATCATATGTTATGATAATAATCAATGCTGTGTCGAGATTTGAAGTAAGTATATTCCAATCACTTTTTAAGTATACATGTTATGCAAAGAATTCTTTCAAATATACATTGTTGAAGACTGTAGTTCGCTGAAAATACTTATAATAACATCCAAACTCCCTCACAAACAATATATCACACAGCGTTAACAGCCCATTACGAACACAAAAACGAAGTTACGTGGCCAATAAAAGGTAATAAGCGGAAGCTGAAGTTTTGTCCACTCATAAAAAGCATCTATTGTCATAATACACCTAAAACACCTCGGGCGGTATAGAGGCAACCGCCGCGCTCGGTTGGCACTTTCACAAGACACTTCCACCATAAGAAATCCAATTTAACTTTGTCGTCGAACAAAATGTTCCAATAGAAATAATTTCGTCAAGGACTACCAACAGCTGTACAATTCAATCAGGCTGGAGTCTACTGTTTTTTTTATCTTCCCCGCAGTATTTTCTTTACGCGTCGTAAAACTTAGTTAATGTTTCCGATTCTTTTAACGCTTGTAAGATGGCGGACTGTTACAATTTTGCTATCTGCTGTACGGTTCACAAATTGATTTTGTTTTGTTGTTTTCAGATAGTAAAGTCTAGAAATGATTGAATAAATTAAACATTTCTGAATTTAATTCATTCTTCATTTTTGTAGGACCACGTATTTTAAAAATAATACTATTGTGCTAAACAGTTACTAATTATAAGCAATCGTATTTAAATAACCCCACTATATTTATCGGAATCCTGATTTTAATCAAGGGAGTAATTATTATCAGCTATTCTCTACGTCAGAACTACACGACTCTCAAAACTTTGTAAATACAAAGTTTCTAGATTTCGGCAGAAACTAGGTTGTTAGAATCTCCATTTTAATTCAAATTTTGACGTCAAAAGACATATACTATTTTGATCTATGTTTGTGATTTTGTGTAGTTCGTTACAACTGCCAAATTCAGATTTTAAATATTAATCAGTATTTTGCCACGATTCTATTTGTATGGCTGAGATTTAATGTTGCTCAAAGTGTTGCAATCCTTCATTTGTATTCCGTTGATATTATTAATGGAATTCGAACTTTGAAATGTTTGTTGCAGAATCTTATGGTATCACCCCAACTGTAAAGGACTAATACATGAATAAATAATTATCCTTCACGTATTAAAAAATAACATACATACATACATAAACTCACGCCTTTCTTCCCAGAAGGGGTAGGCAGAGGTGCCAGGGCACCCACATTTCGCCTTGTATGTTCCGTCCCATGATGTGATAGGTGGCGAGCCTATCGCCATATCGGGCACAAATTCCTGACTCTGGGCTGATAATGAATAGAAAAATCCAATATCACTTTGCCCAACCCGGGATTCGAACCCGAGACCTCAGCTTTGTAACCGTACCGGAGTACAACTACGCCACCGAGGGAGTATTAAAAAATAATTATGTTGTATATTTCGTTTACTTTACTATTATGTTGTATGTTTGTAAGAAATCGAAAGATTCTTTGAAAAATTATTGAATGAGAGAAATTTGAGTGAAATCGGATGTCGCGTGTTTGGATAAAAATAATTACTTAGACCTTTAATCATACACTTTTTACCTATGTTAGGTATAGAATATTTCATACCTTTCGAACGACGTTAAATTCAGTTTGAGCGAATAAAACATAATATTTGACAACTAAAATAGGTTTTAAAACTCTTTAAGAATTTCGATTTTTAGGTCTAGTTGTTGTAAAACCGAAGTGTGACGTATATACTGATATTCTCGACACAAGACATGCATCTTAATATGGGGTCACGACCTGGTGTAACTCTTGAAGAATTTATTAATATTTTTCACCTAATTTAAAGCAATTTAGCCAAATCAAAAGAGAAGATATCTTGAAAATTCCAACCTTAAAGTAATCGTTTGCAGCAGACAACCAAAATGAACGAAATAATGAACGTTTCTTAGATAAATCATCGAATAAAAACTAAAACCAAGCTTCACAATGAGAAAACTGATTAAAGCTAAAGTTAATTATGCTAGAACCGCCAACTTGCGTTTCATTGAAAAACTTTGATTATTACCACTGGCGAATTTTATTTCGTGGAATCTCATTTTAATTACCAAACATCCTTGTACTCAGATAATGTTTGATAATTGTTGAATTCTGCCGAGTTCCCTGACTTCCAATTAATAGTTAGTAACTAGTAACTACATTGGTATTATGTTCTGCCCAAGTTTCACCAAATAATTATTGTTAGCTGGATGTTTTCTTCTAAAGTAAATTGGTTTTGTAAATTTAATTTGTTGATTGAATTGTTGTTATTGATGGAATTAGTTGCGTTATTAATTTATATTTACTATTTAGTGATCCATAAACATTAAATTGTAAACTATTTTTTTTACTTTCTAACCGTGTCACTAACTAGCGACACGGGATAGCAATGACTGAATGAAACGGGTCTAGGAGCAGTACCAGAAAATATAATTCATGTTGTCTATTTATACAAATCAGATGCGTATTTTGCTGGTTACATCACACTCTATTTGGGTACTTATAAGTGAATACATAGTTAAGTATCTACACATTTCTCAGATGTAAGTGGATGTATTTCTGGTTTGTCACCACATAATCATAAATGTCATAGCGTCATCTAGACAAAACAGATGTAAAAATATTTTGTCAGCCCCGATTATTTATTAGTTCTAAAAATTACCACTTGAAACAAAAACATACTGTAAAATTTCATAAACAGTTTCATCATAATAGTAGGGAATTAATCTATATCACACTTAACCAATTATACAATTTGAATTAATGTATACCCAGTACATGTACAAACAGGTTACCAATAGACACTGCAACAAAAACAGAACGCCTAGGCCCATGTTATCAATTTTAAATGCCACAGATTTCCTGATGCTAAAAGAGAGCAAACATGGAGTCGGCAACGGCGAAATAGGTCGACGACATTCAGAATATCCCGTAGAAAAAAACAAGTTGCGATCGGCCCGAGATAGGAGCTCGTATGTAAGAGGTATTTCTCTCTAAACGGTCGGTTTAACTACAAACTGTATGTAAAAGGACAACCATTTTTTAAAATATGTTTGCGATGTTAGTACATGAATAAGTGAAGGATAAAAGTGTAATCATTATGAGTCCAGAATTAATAATGCTTATGATAACGATGATTAATAGTAAAAGAATAAGTTCAAAAATATGGTAAGGTTCAAGAAGAAAAGTAAAAGTGTTCCTTGTAGTACAAGGGACCTCGATTACACCGTTAATTTGAATGTCACTAATCTTTTGTTGTTATTACCAACAATGTTGAGGGTATTTCAGACCCGCTACAATCAGAAATAAATAATTATTAGTCACGAAAAAATCCTAGTATGTTCCATTCACCTTCCATTATATCAAATGAAATCAAAATATTCTTTATTCAAATAGTCTTTTGCAAGATCTTTTGAATCGATAGTTAGTGCTACCGCTGCTTCGAAATGTGTTGTAGCTGTGAAGAAGAAATTCCCTCAGCAACACGAATTATTTTCTTAGTTTTTTTTTTGTTTACAATCAGCTACTCATACGTGAACCCTGGAGGCCGTAAAATGTATTCTCCCAATTGAGCTACGATAAAATATAAGCTTGTGAATATAATATAATAAATTATCCCTCGACAGTAATACATTTACGTCATTCCCAATTCTGATTTATTGATGCGACCTCGAGACGGCGCTATGTCTGTTAACTTCATAAGTATTTTGGTAATTTATTAAGCAAAATATTTTATTATTTTACGTTCGGAATAAAACAATTGTATAACTGATGTAATTGGATTGGATTTCTAACAGAATTAATAAAGGAATCGTTATAATTATTTCCAAAAATCTAAGGGACGATATCTACGAATATCACACGTACACATACCTATATTTATGTATGTACGACCGAAAGATTAGACATAGTTTCCACTAATGGGCTACAGTCAACCACAATTTGCTATGAATTTTTCTATTATAAAATGTGACCGGGAGAATACTTATTTCCATACTGATTTCAAAACAAATCCTGAGTAACTAATAACAGGTATTTCAAATTGTACTGAGTCATCATTTCCAAATCACATACAATATTTGAAACTGTCTTTTCAATCGCACAAAATAAGCCTCCATCCAGGATTCCACTGTAATTATTATCATATTGAATATGTGTTTAAAATAATTTATTTGAATTAAATTTAAATACATTTTAAATTACGTATATTCAGACAATAGAAAAATATTTAACTATATTCAATGCTCAGTTTCAGTTTGGATACATGCCTGCGGGAGACCTGTCATGTTTAGAAATGCAACGGCTAATGTACATGAATTGGACAGTGCGCGAATGTACCAGATAGATGTAAAATTTTAGTAGTTTAAGAGGTTAATGAAAGTGGATGAAGCGAAAGAATATATCAGGATCGAGCAAAGGGGCGGTCTATAGTCTCTGTCTACCCCTATGGGTTAGAGACGTGACGATTATGTATGTATGTATGGTCATTTGAACAAATTTTAAATAAATCAAGATTTCTACTTGAGTCGTAGAGCTGTGCTTTGTCGAAGAGATTGCAGACTCAACAGCTTCTTTTATATAATTAGACAACTTGCATAGCATTTACAAAAAAGTATAGTAACAGCTCTTCCCCTTCTCTCCATCGTTGACATTCTTAATCTCCCACAAAGATAGATTTGATAGTTATTTTAGGATAAAATTAGCAGGGATTTGTTATTCTTTGCCGATCTTTATTGAGTGTTATAATCAACAGTAATTTTTACCGCTCCTTTTTATTCTATAGGTCCACTAACCGCCCAAATAGCTAAATCAATCGATATTAATCATCAAGCCTCTCAAAATGAAGGAGGAAGGGCTGTAATAGGCTCCTGTCATATACATAAATGATCATATCAATCAATCCAAACCCATCACACACAAATCACAAGATAGTAATTTAGAAGGAAAACTGAATTTTTGTTCTACATCGTTACCGCGACTCGTATCGACTGTACGTGACTGTGGCGAGCGCATTCACTTGCAGGTATACTGTTACATCGGCCACCGTACGGCACCGTACACTCGGCGGGACACGTTCGGCAAAATCATATTTTACGTGATTCCATTCTGAGATAACTTCGGCATGGATCTTAGCTTTGCATGGTTAAGTGCCCGGTGAGTTTTGTACGTTTCTGTATGCTCGGAACGGAATTTTGGTCGGTTTATTTACTGTGGGTTTGTGCTTTGTGTTGGTGCATCACTTTTGTATTCTAGATTGTACTTACTACTATTGAATTCTTGTAATGTAGGTATTTGATATTATGATCGAGTATGAATTGTTTTGCAGTTACAATCGGGCAGAGTTCTGACGTTCTGGTTTCTCTTCCCTGTAGTGTAATCCAATATGAATATTGAATTCTTTTAACATTGATTTAATTAACTAACCCACTTTAAGGCCGGCAACGCATCTCTAGGTCCTATGATGTTACCGATGTCCATGGGTAATGGTGATCACTTACCATCGGGTAAACCGTATGCCAGTTTACCCTGTATAATACAAAATAATACATACAAATACATTAATATGCCCTGTGACTTATAATATCTTAGGTTAATTTTTTTATTTGTGTGGTATTTCAATCCCATTTTTTCCCTGATCATTTTATTAATTTCCATAGAACTTATTACTCGAAAACTTATCAAACGACCTTACCCAATACCATATTTCAGCAAAGCGAATAAAGGCAATATTTTAATTAGCGTTTTTAGGGCAGGTAAAATAAAAATACTACTACTAAAAAAATCAACAAAAATCCATTTAACATTCGCAATTTCCGAGCCTAAATACACAATTCTCCCACAACCCACGCGTAGCACACGTTAATTTTCATTGGAATATAGACGAAATTACTAGCAATTTGATTTATATAAATTAAGCCCACGGTTCGTCGGCGGCAAATGTTATCAAAGCGTATCTTTGACTAGGTCAACTGCCTGACTCGGGGCAGGATTTGATGTAAACTTGCTAAACTGTTCCAGTCCGCTGACTTTTACAGTGACCTTGTATTTGTACTAAGGCTCGGATGACTAGCGACCTTACCATTTGCTACACGTCGGTAACTCGCTTAACTTTACATTTATGATGAAGCGACCTTTTAGCTGCTGATGTTAGAACTTTCACGTCGTTTGTTATGGTTAGTTTATATATTGGTACGGCAAATGAAGGAAATTGCAACCGTTGCTAACAATTTAGATGGATACCTATCTGTCGACACAGATCGTGTCTGCTTATCCAAAATTAGATAAACATACCGATCAACCCGATACATGATTTGCTTGCATGGTTTCTCAATGCCAATTTTTATATTTATGTGTCCGGAGAGATATATGAACGGCAGGGCTTTCCCACTCTTTCGTCTTTCCTAAAACAATATTTTCACAGGACGACCAAGCATATACCCAATGATGTTGTTGTACGTTGGTGTTAGTAGAAAAATTCCATTATTTAAAGTCACGAATTAGCTTCACAAAATGTGATTGGCACCAGTAATACCTCTGATAATCTTTTCAGGGATACAGTCGTGATGCTAAGGATCTATTATTTCACAAGAACATTATGGTGCTGACTATAATATGTTTAAGAAATAATATAACCACACCCGAAGTTAAACTTGTATCTGGAACACTAAGTAAAGACAAAGGTATGCGACACAAACGAACCATATTTAAAAAGAAAAAATAAAAATCAGAGAATTCTCGTTCCGTGACTTTTACAGGCGTGGACTGAATATTTTCTATCCCATTCACGTTTTATCTAAATTTCCTAACTCGGTTTCAATATTGCCTTAACATTTGACTATTGGTGTACTTTCCTTCTGGAAAATATACTATGCGTAATATAAGTAATATTCTACGTTAGAACAATATAGGATATTGTTTGTCTTACTTCTATATGATTCTAAGTCTTTTATAATACTCTTCCCGTTCAAATATCAAATAGAATTATTATTTAATCGTTTTGATTAAAGGTTACGCGTAGGTGCTTATTTAATATAATTATCGTATTCTGAAAGATTTTGGGACAGTATTTTTCTTTTCATTTAATCATGATTGAAATAACATTTAATTTCCGCGTCGAAATAATTGTGGCATCATTTTTTTTATAATAGTGGTCAGATGTTTATTACGTTCATACTGGTTTAAAAACATCATGACACCACGGAAGTATCACGTTTCGGTTTTAGCATGGGTATATAGAAAGCTGGCAATTATATTGTCAACTGTAAATGCACAGTATTTAGTATCCAGGCACGTTTTAGTCATATTTTTTTCTGGTATAAAACCTTCGATCAAATATACACTAGATTATAAGTAACGGCCTAAAAAACTGTAAGAGACATAAGAGCATAAATAAGCGTGTGCTCTTATTTGATTTTAGTATGGTCCAAACCATAGTACATCTTAACTTAAAGGAATAAGGTTGATTGTTACCTGAAGTTGATTATAATTTAAGAGTTTTTGCAACCTCAGCCACTTTTGGCATGTAATTTTGTTCCGGACCCCGTATCTAGTACATAAGTATATGTTTATGTTATATGTATATGTTTGATCGAAGTATAAAACATTCAAAAACTTTGAATATTCTTCTGGCTCGGTTCGAGGTAGGTGAATCCACTAAGCTGTTATTCCATGTTTTATATGTATGTCCGTGTAGATCCGAAAAACAAGATATTTAGCACGTTTTCCCAAAGTAAGCTCAAAAGAAAACTGGTAATTTCCTACCTGAAAACCAGAACAAAACTGGCCCACAAATCAAGATCAGCTATCGCGCATGGCGACGAACGTTATTCGTGAACTTTTGGTACGTCAATAAATCCTGATATCGAATCCAATAGCTCAAACTTAGTATTAAATTATAAAGGTTTTCATTATTTGCCTTTGCAAATATTTGAGCGGCAACAATGGCCCAGCCGCCTGCCACGCTTATTTGTTTAATTGACATTATTTGATTGTTTGTTGTACGCAACAGATATAATTTCGTTAAAATAATTTTTGCTACAGTCGTATTATGATGTTCGGGCAAATTGAATGTTTTAAGTGTACTGATTTTTGGATTTATCATTGAGGATTATTAGACACAATGCAAAAAAATAAACGCAATATAATGCGGCAATTTTTTGTGATGTTTTAAATATCAGCGTGTTTGGGTAAATTCAAATTAATTTATGCATCTTTATAAATAAAAGGCGGCAAATTATTATTTTAGGAAAAGCTATGTATGGTACGGTACGTTTTCGGTTGAATTCTGGATATACTATGTGTGTACAGTCCGGACAACCTTTTTAGATGCTATATTATAGCCACCTACGAGATACTTTGTAATTGTCAAATAAAAACTGACGATTGATTTCAACGGTACTATCATTTAAATAAGGTAAAAGAGCCTATTACGCCTACATGTCTACCATTGAATCTAAATTTTATTCATGTTCAAGATAAGATTAGCACAAGCGACATATTTATTTTACAGTTGATTATGTTTTTGTTAGGAAAAAATATTTAGTTATTTTGGACGACTATGTCCAGCTTCAAAAACTACCATAAAACTTTCACTGGTGGTTGGTCTCTGAAATGTTAGAGGCTGTTTGGGTAAGCTACGTCACTTCTATTTCTCCTGCCAAACAGCAGTGTAAGTGTAGTGTTGTCGTTCGGTTAGAAGGATATTTTAGCCAGAGTAGCTACAAGACAGGCATTAAAGTCGACTGGGAGAAAATGCCCTTAGCCATAAGACCGCCTATACTATTTAAAAGTATAAAGAAACAAATAAATAGACATATTGAGATAAGACATTGTTGTCATAACATTTTGTTACTCACTTTAATGAGAATCAAATTATAAATACATTTTTTGTTGTAATTGCTTGATATGCTAAAAAGAGAGAAGGGACCAGATAAGCAGACCTGTTATAACCAGGCAACAAAAGATAAAAAAAGATTTTTAAACTAAACATTTCTTACGCAAACAGGCTAATTCAATTCAAACTGAAGATAAGGCTTGGCAGTAAACGTAACAAGATTATGGAATTATAATAATGGTTATGATAGGTGGGCAGATAAAAGCAGGAAAAATAAAAATAAATTAACAAAATAAAACGGGACTTGACTCTAAATAGCATCAGTTAATCGAGGGACAGATCCAAATGGGCTCTGTTAACCAACTTGCGTAATAAGAACTGTCTAAGAGAGTAATTTTCATACAATGTAGGATTGGTGTACTTAATCCTCTACGTGTTCGGAAATTACACTGTCCGGCCAATATAGCACTAAAAGGAAGACCTTCTTGTGAAGTCTTATTTATTTATTTTAAGTGCAAATAGGAAACACACTTAAATATATGCAAAAAATGTTTAAAGAAAACAGGTACCCATCATATCGCTCTAGGTGATTTCTTAAAGAACCTTTAATCTTACTCATAATAAATACTCAGAAGGCATTTCATTCAATGGGCTAGATCAACCGTCGTTGTCTATCTCATAGAAAACCAGTATGAAGTAGCAGCTGTAATGTTTTATCAAACAGTAAGAATACTTAAGCTTCAACCATGCTCTTCATAAGTGTATCTATGACAAAACGTGAAACATACCGAAATCAATATACCTAACAGTCACATACATAGTTGACTTATAATATGTTAAATATATTAAGTCACGCAGATAAAGTTTCGTGGGTATCAGGAACTACAAGAGACTTTTCGGTCTCACAAACACCCATACCCAACAAACATAATATATTTGTAGATAGCACGAACTGTTGTTTTCGATGCGTGAATCGAACTCCGAGTCTCTCGCTTCACAGCCGGCGTCTAACCAACTCCGCCATAGAGGCTGTCGAATGTTGGAGAACCAAATCACGCAAGTGTGACGTGTTGTGTATTTAATTCCTCGCGATTCGAATTGCCTAGAATACTGTAAAAATGAACACAGGGAAACATGTACCTCATAAAAATCTTAACAATAATAAATTCCTTGTTATGTAAAGTCCATTGACCCGCAAAAGCTATTATGATGAACTATAGCATAATCCATCTCTACAGAGTTTTCGATTGTTGTCTTGTCCTCAGCAGCGTGGGTATACAGTAATTAAAAGCTATATCACCCACACAAGATTTCCAAGTAACATTTTCCTATGTAAATTGTCGTCACGTCTCATCAAAGATAGTGTGTACAAGTTAATTCGTTCCCTATAACTTGTTTAATTTGGAGCAGTCAAACGCAGTTTCCCCACTTTGGCTAAAGGAGGCACCGTTTAATTATTGCTGCAAGACTTCCCTAATTTGATACTATGAACCATCATTGTATATTGTGTTCGGCGAGCTGTGGCCTAATGCAGAAATTCGACTGAGTGAATATACACGTTTATTAGTGATTGAAATTAAATGTGTACCCCCATGGCGCTATTATGGTGTTTACGGTTGTTTCCACGAGAATATCATTAGAAACGTTTGTATGGAGCTGTGAGGTGACATAATTTGGATACAGAATGTACAGAACAAATGGTTTTGATGCGAGTGTATATAATATGTATATGTATATGAAATGTTTCGGAATGTTACAAGCATTTCCAATATATTGCATAGCTGGAGAAATTAAACAGCTTAGATAAAACCTTATAATTATAGATTTGAAATTAAAAAATAACATTCTGGTCTTTTAAAGGTTGAGTCTTCATTTTTTTTTCATTGCAATGAATGGCGAGACGAGCATGCCGTTCGCCTGATGGTAAGCGATGCAACCGCTCATGAACAGTAGCAAAGCCAAACAGCACCTTGAATTACAAAGCAATGCTTGGCATTCCACTGCGCTCGCCATCCTGAGACATAAGATGTTAAGTCTCAATATGTTCAGTAGTTACTCTGGCTACAATGTCCTTCAATCCGAAACACAACAGTGCACTTAAACTGCTGCTTGACGGGAGAAATAGACATTGCGGTGGTACCCACCCAGACAGCCTCTCACATATGATAGACCTACCACCAGTAAATTCATTCTTCATTATTGTTAACATTAAAGATAACACATCTACTAATGGAAATAGTCCTCATACAGTGATTTTCAAAGCTTCGTTTACATCGATTCATATTCAAACTGGCTTGCGTAGTCTTATCCTGTATCATGGCGAAAGTATAATATAGCTATAAGTGGATATAAGTAACACACAAACCTATAACAATGTTGAATAAATAAATAATTAAATAATGACATGTTGAATATCGCATCTACTTTGAACTAGTGTCTACAAAGTGAAACAGTATTTCTTCATCAAATTCTCGAATGCCTTCAATCGATAACAAAGTCTAACTCACAATAATATGAAAGATATGTAACACCCACAATAGATGGGATGAAATTACTCAACAAAGATGTGGGCTGTCACTCGAGATCATTTCCTAAGGGCCATATTCACGATACAGCACGGATCGTGCCGCCAATAACCTGCGAGTGCGTTCTTACTTGAGAGCTATTGCATTTGCCGCTTTCAATACACGCTCAATGTTTTTGACCTTTTGTATCGTGCTCTAGTAAAAGGGAAGGATAGGAAAATGGTATTTATTATCTGAAACATAAATATTAATTTCCTACAGATTAATATACTAGGTTAAGTATTTATTATGTAAGATGAGAAGCTAACGCAATAGGTGAAAGCTGTAGAAAGACAGTAATCAAAATACAAACTTGTGTTATATTGTGCCGTTTAGCTTTGTCTCAATTAATGATATCATTTTTTGTTTGTACTTAATGTTAAAGTGTTATTCTTTATATTTTAATAAGAATAGTGTTATTGATTTTTAATAGTAGTACTATTAAAATAAACAAATAAATTGATAAATAAAAATCTATGTAAAAGTGATGTCGTCTCGAAATATCACTGACAGACTTATACTTCATGCTTAGTTTTGATGCATATTTATATATTACGAATGCGCATTACGTTAGTACCTTCAATATTAATTATAGAAAACCTAAATATTATAACTGCAAGCGATTACTTCAGGACATTAACCTTCGCTCTTATCGTTTCTATAAATAAGGTTACCTCAAATTTAAAAACCGTGTAATTCCCACACTACATTTTCATAATGGCTAAAATGAGTCTTTACAAGTGAATAAATCACGCTTCGCGAGGATTGTAACACAAAAAGCGCCACCGCCTCCCATCGAGACGTGTCGGAAATATTAACTTGAGCATTTGAATACTTTATGATCAGTAAAAAGAAAGATTTGAATCGCAAATGTGTTCGCATTTTAATCAAACATCCAGGGGAATGCTCACGGTTTTGTCGCTTTAATATTATACATATCAAAGAACATTGCGACTGAATCGTATTGTTTATTTCATGCTTTGTATTGTTTTCTATTTCTGGGTCCATTTGTATTTTATATAGGTCAACGATCCGGCGAGGTATTTGAAAGATAAACTGTAACGTTAAAACAATATTCTTTGATGCCACGTTTAAATTTAAAGAAGAATAATCATAAATAACACCCGACAGCCACATACATAGTTCTGACCCCATACTAAGATCGAATATTGTGTCGCAGGTATCAGGAACTATGCGACACAAACATTTCTCTCGGTGCAGGGATCGAACCCGTGGCCTCTCGTTTCACAGACGGCATCTAACCGACTGCGCCACGAAGGCTGTCAAATCGGTGAATAACCCGATCAATATGAATAATTTTAATTTAATTTATGGGGTATCAGTAGGTAGGCTCGGTATTAATGAAAATATTATGTTCAATGTTGAGCATGTGGAGTGCGGTAGCAAAAACAAATTTATATAAACAGAACGCCCACATTTGTGTATTGACTAGTGTAAATAATATCTAACCACAATTACTTTAATTTTTCATGTACTCCTGGTAACATCAGAGTATCAAGTAAGTGTTGCATGAATTTATACTTTTATTTCAAATGATTGCAGCGGTCGGTGTCCAAAATGTTATTTTGGTGATATTCTCTAACGAACTGTGGAAAAAAAAACTTGATGAAAGTCTCAAAATGTTTTATAGATCGTGAAAAAAAGGTACATACAACCCTCACAGTACACAATATATTATTTTCATCAGAGTATAATTTCTACGTAAGATATAGACAAAGTGAGTAGCACTACACGTATCGTCTGTCGTATTCGATATTCCTAGTGCTTTTTTATTACAAACTACATTCAAAATATGATATTATCCTCATGCATATCTTCGCACGTTGTATAATATATCGAAGGACTAATAAGTTATATAACCCATTTAAAAAAAAAACCTCATGTTTTGCAGTTAACAACTCCTACAAGATTACATTTTTTTTATTTATTTTGCTGTATAAGAATTTACACATAAATAAACAATAAAACATCACTTAAACCTATAGTGGTTTGTATGTGATGCATTATACACATACAAACGATATTTATATCAAGTATAATATATTGTGAAACGATTGAATTAAGTTACAAGAGTAATAAAAGTAAGTTTTACAAAATTAACTTTTCATATTTTCTGGCTCATTGGATTATATACAGAATATTCTATTTTCTATAAATATCAAAAATAATATAGCTTTATTATATCTAAAACAAGAATATGATGAAAGTATTCGTCAATGTCAATTTAGTAGTTTCTACAAGAATAGTAATTCGTTCGGTCTAATGTTTCAGTAAATCTATTTGGTATATTATTGTATGCATAAAAAATGAAATGGTTATTGACGAAAATAGAAAACTCTAACGTAACTTTTTTGGTAATCAAAATATATGAAATAAGGATCGTGTATTTGATGTTAAATCCATTGATTTAAAATTAAGGATAGGCTCTACATTACATATAGAGTTTCAACTGAATTTAAAACGGCGATAAAAAATATTACCTTCATATTTATTAAACTTTCTGCTAAAATACAAGCAAGCATTTTTAAAATCGTTGCAAACGTCGACTAATTTCAGTTACTCTTTACTAAAGATGTACTGGAGCGCACGCACCGCTCACGTCAGAACACATAACGCGCTTTACGCCTTGTCCATATATATTTATGTCAATGGTTTTATCAAAGTATAATGTAACGCCCAAAACTAATATTACAAAAATGAAAAATGACACTTAAAATATTAAATTTAATAATAATCGAATACAGTTTCACAAAAAGCAATTTCTCGGAACTAAGATCCGTTTGAAACTTATAAAAAAAAAACTCATCTCATTTCTAAAAAACAATATTAAACGTCAATAAAAAAAGTTCTTTGATATTAAGGTTTATGGAGCAAATATGTTTTGCTTAGCATTCAACTTCATGTTATTTCACAAAAATCTTAAGTATTTATTTGGTATTAAAGGGTTTATGTTAAGTTTCTCCCGATACAAACGGCCCCCACCGACAAGACTCTTGTAAGAAATACAATTTAACTTCCTCCCGAACACAAAATGTTTCATTTGAAAGCGTTTCCTGAAGGATTGTAACAAATTGAATCTCACGCCCGCTCAATCCTTTATTTCATAGCGTTCCCTTAATGCGAATAAAAGATTATTAATCGAAAATTTTCCATCTTAGTTGAAATGTTTGGAATAAGTTATTCTGATTTATCAAATTATTGTCCTTTGACTTATATATTTTATTGCTTTGTTAATTGGGTTTTGTAACTTTTAACAGGATTTCCAATTTTAACACAAATCTGATTCGTTAATTTAATAATTAATATTTGCATAAATCGTGTTGTTTTAATAAGATTACGTCTGCTGCTGTCTTATTTAAAAATATAATTTTCACACATTTTAGTGATATATTAAGGAATTGTGACTTGTTCAATATTTTATTTTATTTTAAATGCTATTGTTAGTCATTAATAAGAACGCTTTAGTATTTTTGATAACTAATCCAATCTCAAACAATAAAAAAACAAGAACTTTCTAAACACAAAAGTCACAGATACACATACAACTCCAATTTAGCGTGAAAATAACTCAACATGCACAAAGTTAATATGAACGCGCGGAGTACACTGAAAGCTGAATTCCTCAACGCAAATAACTGAATACCGTTGGCATGTTATATTTCGCAATTCCCCACAACGGCCAAACTACGTAATAATATTGTGCTCGGGCTACACATTCGGGGCAGAATCATCGATAGTCATTATCGGAAAAGCGGGTTTAAGAGGCGTCCCGCTCCCGGTGGGACCTTTACGAAGGACTCATCCGACGCGTTCGATAACTATGCTAATGTTATTTGCGCCAGTGGGTTTGAAAACGACGGCATCCACTAACTCGGCATTCCCAAGAACATAGGACTCCCTTAAGGTAAGGTTTCAGAATGAAACATCTTACTTTACGGCCCATAATACCCATATTGAGAAAAGATTTGCTATTCCCAAAACTTATAGGTGTGTGATTTTGTGCTTTTATTGACGACTAACGGTGTTTTGTTTGTTTGGGTTGTGGGTGGTTGTAAATATGGTTTCTGGACCTTAAAAATGTTTATAGCTATAGCAGTCATTGTTGAACTCACACAAATGAAATTTGTGAGTTGAACGATAAAATGTATCAAGTACACATGTAATATCATCGTATTCTCCAAACCTTGCATTATCCTCTATTACTCATTAAATACACACTATTTCTTACCTCCAACCATCCATACAAATATAGCCCGACACATAGCAAATTTATCGATCATAAAAGGCAACAATGATCTAAATCAGGTACGAAACCACTATCTGAAAAGTCTATAGTGTCACCTTTCTTGTCGTTATTTATGTATTATGTTATAATTATTAGTATTATTTTTAAATATGTATTAGTTTATTTGATTTTGGTATTTAAGTATTAGTATGCTATTAGATAGTTTACCTTTTTGTTATCTTTCTTTATTGTTTACCGCCATCTACAACTATTTCCAATATTCTCCATCCCACGGTTGTCTGGTAGAAATCGCTTTAAGCGATAAGACCGCCCATTGTATTACCAAACATAACATATATTTAAGTTCAATACTGTAATTTGGTGTGCAATAAAGAATTATTGTATTGTATTGTATTGTAAATTGAAGAAAGAAGAAGAAAGAAAGAAAACTCATTTATTAGTCACAAATACGCACACACTCGTTTAACATAAATTTGTATATATAACTAACAACAAAAAGAAAATAAAAAGGAGTTTGTACGTCGCATAAATGTGACACGTAGGTGACCACTCAGCTTATTGTTGCAATTGCTTCAATGTAGCAAAAATCGATATCTGAAATGTGTATAAATCACCAGGTATGCTTTGGTTAATGAATTATTCGATCCAGAGCTCTCTAAAGCACAACATTGTCAACTGCTATCCCTTTATCGACAAAACTAATATTCCCAAAAGGTCTTGGTTCCGGACTTCTCATTTCACAGGCCACTTCGGCCGTCATAACGTTGCGGAGATGTTCAAGATATCTTTGTAAAAGTTTCTTGCAATCGACTCACTAACTTTGGCCACTGGATGAAATTGATGGCGTCATTAAATCGGCTCATTTTTTAATGTGAAAGTATTCATAAATTCATTTGTATTCGTATCAGCTTATATACGTCCCATTGCAGGGCACGGGCCTCCTCTACAATCGATTGAGAGGGCTTAGGCCATATGGGTTAGGACTTTCACCACGCTGGTCTTATGCAGGTTGGCGGAATTAACATACCATATATATTTTTAATAAATCGCTACGGTATGCAGGTTTCCTCGCAATGTTTTCCTTCACCGCTTTTGTACGTGGTGATTGACTATCAATACACACATGACTTTAAAAAGTCAGAGGTGTGCCCTGGGATTCGAACCTGTGACTACCGTCAAGATATTGGTAGTTGCGTATGGTCCGTTTGCCAACAGGCAGCCAGCCGTATTTGAATTTATTATTAAACTCTTCATATTACAATCTTTTATTGCGAAAGTAGACGATAATATTGTCTATGTACTCAAGTTTATTAATAAACATTGAGCCATTGAAGCGCATAGGATTACCGTAGCTGGCTAAGGCCTAAAACCTCTAATACGATGAGAGTCTTGGCCGACATCATATCTATAACACAATTGCCAAGCCCTAATCTGATAAATTCAAATTTGCTGTAGCAGTTTCCAAGAAATATTGTAAACTGTCTAAAGATTAATTTTCTGGGGAATTGAGCTATAATATTACATAACCATTTATCTTTTTTTTTTTAAACACGTCTAATATTTTCGATACATTGATTTGAAACGCAGAATTTTTTCATACGTTTTCTTTTTAGTAGTCTTTCAGGAAAATGTACATAATATACAAACAGGTTTTCTTACCATGTTTTCATTACCATTACAGAAAATAATCATTAAAAATAATTTAAATATAATACGTTTAACTTCAAACTACTGCGTCGGCGGCGCAGTGTACTTCGGTACGATTAGAACACTAAGATATAGGGTTCTAATCTTGGTTCGAGCAAAGTGATTTTGAATTTTTCTATTCATTAGTAATTTTAATAATATATAAATAAATAATTTGACTGGTGGTAGGTCTCTCATATGTGAGAGGCTGCCTGGGTGGGTACCACCGCAATGTCTATTTCTCCCGTCAAACAGCAGTTTAAATGCACTGTTGTGTTTCGGATTGAAGGACATTGTAGCCAGAGTAACTACTGGACATATTGAGACTTAACATCTTGTGTCTCAGGATGGCGAGCGCAGTGGAATGCCAAGCATTGCTTTGTAAATTAAGGTGTTATTTCGTTTTGCTACTGTTCATGAGCGGTCGCATCGCTTACCATCAGGCGAACGGCATGCTCGTCTCGACATACAATGCAATAAAAAAAAAAAACACCCAACAGTCACATACATAGTCCTGACCCCACACTAAGATCGACTCTTGTGTCGTGGGTATCAGGAACTACGAGAGACTTTTCGGTCTCACAAACACCCAGACCCGGAAGAATTATTTTTGGGCCATTTGTGTTCAATGCGGCGATAGGTTCGACCCCTGTCACCTCGTGGGGTGGAACGCACAAGGCTAAACGTTGCTGGGTAGAAGAACTTCTGCCTAAATGATCTGCCTAAATAAAGGCGTAATTCTAATTTCAATGAAATCAGAATTCACGATAACATCGATCGCTCGTCGATTTTATAAAACTTTGTATATTTCATTTGTTTGTCCTGACATGAATAATCTACGTTGACCGTTTTCCAGGAATCGTTAAAAGAATCACAATAGGAAACTCAATAGTGTTGTCATTTCCCGGTGCGTTGACCTAATAATTGTTTCGGTCGCACCTTAACGAGTAATCCAACACCGCTGAAGTATGACTTTCACTTTGTTCCAGTCATACAATTTTTAATCATCCGAGTTTTTATGCCATAGTAGCGAAGATTGAGCATTCGCTGGAGTTTTTGTTGCTTTTATTTAACTTTTAAGCAGTTTTTCATCTTTTATACTGAAAAAATCTTAAAGGTTTTCCTTTTAATTTTCTTAGCTATAATGATATTATAGGGTGTAAAAGGATTGTATTTATATTTCAGGATGAGTTATTGGGTTGAATATGGTGGTATGTTTATTTTAAATAGTAGAATCATTTAGTTAATCATTTAGAGTAATTACTGAACATGTTAAGACTTTACATATTATGTCTCAAGATGGCGAGTGCAATGGAATGCCAAGAATTGCTTTGTCATTGAAGGTGTTGTTTAGTTTTACCAATGTTCATGAGCGGTAGTATAGCTTACCATCAGGCGAACGGTATGCCCGTCTCACCGTTCGTTGCAATAAAAAAAGTTAGCTTAGACTTCAGTGCGAATTGAATAGATCGGGTGCCGTGGTACCACTATCTCATAGTAAATGGAAGAGTTTGTCTGTGCCAAGTGTAGGCGTCAGAAAAAAATGAGACATTAGATAAATTTTGGACGAATGGGAACACATTTTCAAACTATAGAACAGTATGTAAAAAGGAACGTATATATTATTTTAATGTTAAGTACTGTATAATCCTCTATAATCGAGAGTACGATTGAGAGAGTTTAGATCATATAGTATAATAAGCTGGTCTTGTGCGGGTTGGCGGAATTTAAATACCATAGAAATGATTGCAAATCCCTATGGTATGCAGGTTTTCTCGCGAAGTTTTCCTTCACCCATATAGTGCATGGTGGTTGACTATCAATACTTAGATGACTCTGAAAATTGAAATGGGATTTGATTTCGCGACCACTGTGAGCATATTGGTAGCCGCTTCTAGTCCGTATACCAACAGGCACCGACCAACCAACCACTAGTAACTACCCATGCACTTGCAAATTTTAAGTAATAAGTTGAAATGATAATAGATAGAAAAACTTGCAAGCAGCCTTAAAAGATATCCATTAAAATATAAAATAAACAGCAACATTATTTTTCCGGGATCTGGAAGAGTTCCAACTATCCATTTGATGTATGAGACTTAATCTCATAAAAAGGCTGTCTGAAGGTTTTCCTGCATTGTAAACACATGCATAAACTCACGCCTTTTTCCCAGAAGGGGTAGGTAGAGGTGGTACCTCAGAGCACGCACATTTCACCTTTTATGTTTCGTCCCACGATGTGAGCGAGCCCATCGCCATATTGGGCCAAATTCCTGACTCTGGGCTGATAATGAATAGAAAAATCCAATATCACTTTGCCCAACCCGGGATTCGAACCCGAGACCTTAGCTTTGTAACTGGACCTTATTACAACTACACCACAGAGGCAGTCACATGTACTTAGAGTTACTTCAGTTGAGCAGTAATGTATTTATCATTATGTTTAACGAACATTTTATCTTTATTTCTAGCATAGTATAGGATTGTAACATATGACGGGATGGAAAATGATAATATTACTTACGAATCTTATTATTATATCTTACGGTCACAGCTAACTCCTCGTAAAGGACATCTACCTTTGTCAAACTAAGGTCACCATCAAACTTATTTTAAAACTTTAACTTGTTAAATTTAGCATACGTGTTCAGAAGCTGGTACATATGTACATACATACAAAAACTGCAATACTAACTAGTATTATAACTACAGACTAACTCATCCAAAACCTGCGCAATTCTAACTTTACATAAATACACATCGAATTGATACTCTCCTTTTTTATATTAAAAATATACTTATAACTAAACGTCTGTATGTCATAGTCTTCAATATTGCACAACACTCAGCATCAGTTGTAGAACTAACACAATTACCTGTGAGTTTATTTCTGCACTCGATAACCCCGAGGTGAAGCTGCAATAAAACTCGGCGACTTTCAGAATCATACACAGGTTTCGCGGCCAAGTATTTTCTGTCATCAGCGAGACGATGCTATTGGAAAAGTTTTTCGATCTTCTGAATAGTGTTTCGTACGTGGGACATAAAGTGTACAGATGGTCTTCCTTTTTATTATTCCGCGCGCAATAACTGGACGGGCTAAATAGTTTACTGTTTAAGTCTTGTGTTTTATAATTTACGTTTTGTAAGAAGTTATTTGTATGTGTATTTTGGGAGCTGTAATTGGGATCGGCAATTTGATAGCGTTAGTGCAAAACGGTTCAGGTTCGGTTCATCAAGACAAATGTTTGATTTAGCTACTAAAAAGCCCTTTGTTCTCAGAAGGGGTAGGCAGAGGTGCAACCAGGGTACCCACATTTCGCCTTGTAAGTTCCGTCTCACGATGTGATAAGAGGCGAGTCTTTCGCCATATAAAGCACAAACTCCTAGTTTCGGGCTGATAATGAATATAAAAACCCAATATCACTTTGCCCGACCCGGGATTCGAACCCGAGACCTCAGCTTTGCAACCGTACCGTAGTAGAACTACGCCACCAAGGCAGACAAATACATGCTTAATATCTGGAAAAAAGTACTCGTAATTTTTGTTGCCTACGACTCAAAATTTTGAATGTTACTATTGAGTCAGGTTTGTTTGTCTCCTATAAATGTATGTTTCATCTGTACAGTATAAAAAAGAAAGAGGAAAACAAGGTTATTCAATTTTCTTTAATGTTTACTATACAAAGTATAGTAGCAATTTGTAACAAAATATACATGCCGAGAAATTAATGTTTGCGTAGCTTTTTACCTCATGTATGGGAGATAAGTACACAATCCCGTTCTCGTTAACAAGCCTTTTTATGTTTAGTGAATTGTTTCTCGGGCCTTTGCTTATTCCAAGATAAGAATAATTTATATTCTCAACATCAGACCGGGCTCTGTAGCGTATCTTGGGAGAGGCCTATATCCATCAGTTGACTGCAACGGGCTGATGATGATGATATTCTGAAAATGGGTTTCTTCTAAAATTTCGAAAGAGAAATAGGAGATTATAAAAGGGATAAACTATCCATCAAACTATCTTCCAGTTAGGGATACACATTAGACAAATCTTCAATAGATCGTCAAGTGTAAATACAACGAAATCTAATTTTATGTATAGGTAATATATTGTACATTATAGTACAACTACTGAACGCAAGCAATATGATTTCGAGAAATTAAGACGTAGATTACGAAACTAGCCTAGTGATTCGATATCAAACCTGAGACTTCATGCTCGACAGTCTATTGAAATCTCAGCTATCCTACTGCTAATTATGAAACATAATATAACTACTGTTTCTCCTATTTATATTATATACCATTTCTTACAGGTTGTAATTTCTTTCAATTGTAATTTCTTACAAGCGATTAAAGGAGTTGCCTGTAAGGATTTAACTCGTGTGATAAGGCCGCCACTAATATTACTATTTATTATTGTTTAATTACCTAACTCTATCTCTGTATACCGCAAAAAGAATTAAATAAATAATTGCATAAATCGTAACAAGATAAATACATCAGTTCAAAAGATATATCAACAAACTATAAAACAACAAAATGGCAGACAAAATGTACTGAAAACATGTGAAATATAAGAGAATTAATATTGACACTACGAAGTTACAAGGTAACATTGGCGGCGGGATGAGAAATACTAGTAATTCCGAGAAAACTAGCAACATTACGTGAAAGAATTGATCATATACAAAAGAAGACGGGCTTGTTAGGTCAGGAATATTTTTTGTGTCCTCATGCGAGGTTTAATATTGATCCTAACATCAGAACAAAGGTATTTTCGCATTTTCTATCTATTATTTTATCAAAACTCTGCTTTTGTTTTATTTGGTCTTGGTAATGTGAATGGACCGTGAATGTATGATCCAGCATACGATGCCCAGGTCAGGGTCACATTTATTATTTCGATTTAATAATTATTTGGATAATTAAATAGTAAAACGTTTTGAGTCGGTGGTAAAAAAAATTACGATAAGCTTTTTTGTTTCACATCACCCAGATTTCAAAATACCCAGTAATTCAAATAAGTCAGGATCTATAGTGTCTGCCGACTCCATTGAGATGCAGGTATGACAATTGTGAATTTATGTATGAAGAATATAAGTATCTTTCTCCGTGTAATATTCCAAAACAATTGCAGTCTGGAGCTACTCATAAAGCATTGTATAATGAAACTTGAAATAAATTGTTTTTTTTTTTTTTTTTCAGTAATATAAGTAGCAGCTGATAGCCCACCCTATTCGCGAAGCTTCATCCTCAGAATAAATCAAAATCGGGGCCTCTAGTCTTTGGTTGTGTGACGGAACGTAGTCTAAAAAATTTTGTTTAAATACAACTTTTTTAGTAAACTTGGTTTTTATATCCCTCCTCATATCATATAGGCCAATTTTTGGCCTTAAATGTATAGTCTTTCATTAAATTTGTACCTTTACACACAGTTTTTTGACAGTCTTTATCGTAGGGCACGGGGCTTCTATGCAATCGCCACGCTGCACTGGCCAAGTACGAGTTAGCGGACATACTAAAGAAATTCTTTCGAATCACTATGGTATGCAAGTTTCTTTATGATGATTTCCTTCAACGCAATAGATTGTTGATTATGATGATTGAATACACAAGAAATTCATACGAGTGTCCTGGGATTGGAACCGGCGATCAACGTAAGCATGTTAGCAGCCGCGTCTTCGCAGTTGTTACATTTGGTCATTTGTTAAATAACTCAAAGTATGTGTATGTTATATAGGTGCCAACGCTTTGAAATCACATGGTAATACAGAATTGTCAGATTTCAATAGTCAGCTAAATTTCATTACCGTTGACTGTTGCCGACTGTCTGCAATAACACTAAGGGAATAAGCTGATTATATAACCCCGGAAGAGTTTTCTACAGTTATTGGAAAACTAGCGGAAATGAGATCCTTTAAATAGGATTCACTTCTTGAGCTTATCCTGAATTATAAAATTTAATCTTGGCGATTTTGGTGGGCTTATGGACTGGTTTGTGTTAAGCATCTTATTGTAAAGGTTTGATTCCCAGGTGAAGTGCTTCTATTATGGCAAGGGATTATGGAATTTCCTGTCTGCTCTCGTTATGGAAAATCATTTCCTAATAAACAACTTGTTAAATATCTAAGATGTATGCGAATATTTCTGGTTTGTAATTGGAATTTATCAACATACAGAAAAGATGTGCAAAAGAAAATATTTATCTACATACAAATCATATTTCGTATTTCTTCGATTTCATTCATTCAATAAGGATTACCTATACCTTATAATATGATGGGGTGTGAGTTTATAGTTCTGTCTCACTCGTTGCCTCTCTGTCGCACTGCAAAGAAGATTTCAGCATTATTCAGTAATCCGTATTATTCAATGTACTTGTATTTACTGGGGCATGAAAGCTGTGAACCTTTACATGTTCCTCTGGGGTATAAATTGGAATTAATTTACGTGGATGGATTTTATTGATATTATTATGGTAATTTGATAATCGAAATCTTAAGTATGTAAAGAAAGTACAACACTTTGTGTGGAAGAGATCGCTGATAGCGATAAGGCCACATATTGGACCACCAAAGTACCTATTTTAATATTATTATATTCTGTATTTAATGTTGTGTGCTGTTTTAATAATATGATTTAATTATTTATTATTAACATTCCATGATTTATTTTCAAAGTGTATCGTTTCTCGCGTGATGATTTTGAAGATGATTTTGGGTTTACATGAAATTAAAATAATTTATTGAATCCATTAAAATCGATTTACCATGTGGTGTGTATTCCAAAAGTTACAAATGGTTTAAATCAGAGCATTTCTTTAATAATTTATTGTAACAGTTTAAATACGAACACGTTTTTTGTTGGTTGTTTGTTAGGTATATTTGATAGTAGAAACAATGCATCAATAACACATCATATTTTCTGAATTATTTTCTTTTTTTAACGATCGAAATTAAATTAGATAATTATATTACGGGTTCTATTTCTTGTTTTTAATGATTTAATCATTTACCTACCCTTTTTATAAGTAAGTTATTTAAAATATGTTCACTAGTCACAATAAAATTTTTTTTTCGTACATCAATAAATTCCAAATTCCACATCCAGACAACTTACTATACCTTCAAACCTTATTCAACCCTAAAACCAAGGAAGCGTTTACTACAACAAGTTTCCTAAAGCCAAATGCATAGACGTAAACAGGCCAATCGCAGAGGTCCCGAGGGCTCCTTGTAGGCGCTTGTGTGACGAAACCTCAGCGGGACGGGACCGGGAACAGAAGCCCTTTGTATTCATGACGTCCACGCCGGGATCCGGGATAAACGGGATAAAACGTGTAGTGCACATCTGTACAGTCACATAAAGTTTTGGTGTGTCGACACTACGACGGTCTAATCAAGAACGAGTTGTTTGAAAAACGTGATAGTTTTGCAGTATTTTGTGTTATTTGTATTATAATTGTTTTTCTGTATCAGCTCATACTGTATGGCACGGGCCTCTTCTAGGGTCCTACTATATTCATCCGAAACGAAGTTTGAAACTTCGGATGATCGAAGTTTATATACGATACGAATGTACCTATATATACTTATGGTCGTTATTGACTTATGGTCGTAACCATAGACTTATTACAGAGTAGGTACATTCGTATCGTCACAAACTTCGTTCGTCAGAAGTTTCGAACTTCGTTTCGGATGAATATAGTAGGGCACCTTTAATCGAGAGTATGATTGATTGGTTAAGCCGTGTAGTCCACCACGCTGGCGTAATGCGTGTTGGCCGACTT
Source organism: Hyles euphorbiae (assembly GCA_023078785.2). Lineage (NCBI taxonomy): Eukaryota > Metazoa > Arthropoda > Insecta > Lepidoptera > Sphingidae > Hyles > Hyles euphorbiae. The sequence continues at coordinate 7,275,625 of CM041053.1, forward strand.
TACGTACCATAGAAATTCTTGTAAATCGTCTTCAGGACTCCAAAAATATCACTCACATAATAATATCCCAAAAATTATACTCAAATAAGTTTAAAAGGCTTTAGCAAGGAGTTGGAATGACAATATTGTTTCGCATGACTAAGCACACTCATTCCGATTGTAGATGATTTCGATAATGGAGCTAATCGCGTGGAGAGCAACCCTTTCGCGGCCCATTGTGCTTTTTGTTACAATGTGCCTAAAATTGGGCCTTACAAAAACTAATTCAACAATAGCGGTCATAATTGAATGTTTCACAAAAAATAAACATTTATTTCGCATAGTTTAATCAAGTGTTTTCAGGAGGTTAATTTTCTGAGGCACTATCTCAGGAAATGACTGTCACGATATATTGCTTTTTTCCAATTAAAGAAATTATATAAAGTTGATCGCTTAGCCTAATAATTGAACCCAGAGTCTCACACATTTTTTTTTCTTTTTAAATGCAGCCACTAAACTAATAATGTGCCACGTGCTTACGGTAAGTATTTAGTAAAATAGTTTAAGTAGTTAATGTAACGATGTTAGTTAATATGGCAATCATGAGGGAGGCCTATGTTGAATGTTCAGCAGTGACTTCCTGTGGCTGAAGACAGAGAGAGAGAGAGAGAGAGAGGAGAGAGAGAGAGAGAGAGATAATTAATACAGACTAAAATGAAGCAAAAACATTGTTGTATTTTTTTTCGTTTATTTACCATGCTTAAGAATACATACAATATTTGTAAGTAGATAACATTGGAAACTACTTAGGTTTATATGTATGCTATCAGAGTTGACAAATGGGGTTATAAATTAGAACAAGACATTTATACTGTAGTGATATTAGGAGTTTGAGATAATCCAGACACATTTAGATAATTTAAAAAGTATGTCTTGAGTGTATATTTGATGTTCTTTGGCGTTAAACTATCACGTAAATCTGGGGGTAGTCTGTTAATTAAACGATTTAATCCTATCAATCAACAAACTTATCACCACACATATTTATGGTAGCACATACGGCTTTTCTAAAGAGTTAGAGTGCCACTGATTCCACGCGAAAACCTAGATGTTTCGTAAAACATGATAAAATATCGGAAAACTTCTGCAGCAGCTTTACCAACAGATTCCAACGGATTAAATCCATATTGTTACATAAAATGTCGAATTGTAGGCTTTGTCCAAGATTAAACCCCGTCTATTATTCGTGGAACGATGTATACACTGTTGTTACTACCGCATCCAGTGTTTGTGTAAGGCGTTCACGTCAGCGTGAACTACAATACATGTATATTCGAAAATACCGATCCAATCGGCCGAACAAGGATTGTGCAGCCAAATTCGTGGTGTTTTGAGAACTTCATGGTACAATATTGTATATCCATTAAACAATGTATTGATGAAACGGTTAATTATAAAGCTAAAATATTTTTTTCACGGAGGACGTGAAATATTTGAAAGCAGTTTACGGGTTGAAGATGTTGATTTCTCTATATTTTTATGAGTTCGTTATTATACAGTGCTATTACAACGCACTTTATATTTTCCAGCAATTTAAACTCTCCTGTTGTATACTCAATATGATTGTTTTCGTTCGCTATTCTTACAAATAAAACTTTTACGTGAACTTAAATATTAAAGCTCTTAAATTATACGAAACAATTTTAATAAACTTATTAAAAGGCAAAAATAAAAAAACATACCATGTAATATACCATGATATTTATCGATATCTTAGCATTTTTGCGACTCAAATTTTAATAAATTTTTGTCCATATATAATTTTGTATGTATATGAGAATATTCCCGCCTCGGGTCAAATAAAATGAAAATTGATTTTGTAATCTTGAATAGAAAATAATTTTCTTTATTTGCGTCTTCATTTACGTCTTCATCCGTCTCCATAGTCTTCCTATCAGGTCTCTCCTATTTAATCCTTTCGTTAGTCCACATGTTTATCTTTCATTTTCTAACTCTTTCCTTCTTTACTATTTCCATTCGACATCTCTTTCACTCAAACTACGTTCCATACCAATTCATTCGTATAACGATTCATTGTACTCATCTTTCATCATAATTTAATACTACATGTATATAAACAGCCAATAGGCCAGGCTCTTAAGTCCGCAAACTAGAATATTACAGATGCAACTGAATAGACAATGGAGAAGCTGTTTGATTATACAGAACGTACTGAGACGTGAAGAGCAATACAGGTTCACACCTACATTCCAAGTGGATCGACGCCGACACAAGAATTATACAATCAATCACATATACAATCTTGTGAAAGCTTTGAGCTGTATCTAAGCTCTGCAAAGGCTTTACGAATGTAAATTTATTGTTTACTTTTTATTTTGAAACTGAGAACTGTTAAGAGGTTTAAAAATAGGGATTTGTTAGTTCTAAATATTAGAAATCGAAGGCGAACTTTAAACTTGCTGGCTAGGGTTGTGTGTTTTGTTGTGGATTCGCTATTTCACCACCTTTAAGAAGCAGGCGCCAGGTCAATTTGGAAATTCTTGCTAAAGACCTCTTCAACAGGCTATTTTATTCAGCTTTAGATGCCGAATAAAGCTTGTATAATTATGCCAGCCTGATCTCCGTGTCAGCCTTCGGTAAATAGTCATCTCTCGCATTGTTAATGAGAGTTAGTTAGATATTCCGCCGGCTGTGAAACAAGAGGCCGCGTATTCGATCCCAGAGATGTTTGTGAGAACTACATACATATTTGTTTGGGGTCTGGGTGTTTATAAGACCGAAAAATCTCATTGGCGGCAATGATAACTTACTATCAGGTGAACAGATTACTAATTTCCCTGCTAAATATAAAAAATGAATATTTTATATGCATAGGACATCTAGACAACCATGTCGTAAAGATAAAAATACGAAACACTTCTAGAATGGATGTCGGCTTAAAGTAGATTCACATTCAAAACCAAAAGCCTACATTATAAGGTACTAATGTGTGGTCGACCATTACATTTGGACACGTAAAAAGGCCTTCACATGCGCGACATTACACGAAGGTACGTGTGACTCCACATATATGTGATAAAAAACCTTTTCCCAGCTCTTACTGGCCCATAAAGCTTCAAACCCAGAAACCTTTCGTCCGCACGGTATTAGAGTACGGACGTATTAGACTAATAAAGTGTTGATGTCTTTAAAATTTTACGTCTTAGTGCGAATAAGTCGTTCAGGCTATTAGTTTGAATGAGCCCTTAATTATTTTTCATTAAAGGACGTTTGGGATGACTGGATAGTAGAATGCCCGTATTCTCTTGTTGTATCATGGTGGTAAGCTGCAATCAAATGGAAAACGAGTATTCAACAGCACTTTTATTTTGTTATATTCATAATGGTCCTTGGTGAAATTTGGTGGATTTTCTACCCAAAGAGTGGATCTCCATGGCTAATTTATTAATTAGTTAATACTGGCGTAAGTATTTTTCATTTGTTCTTCAATGGATTCAATGTAACATATCTTCATTATACTACTTTCTAGTTGGAACTTGGAAGGCACCAGCGTTCAGGATGAATACCTTTGGGTGTAAAAAGAACAACATTTACAGAGAGTTCATATTATTGACTCTACATACATACATACATACATAAACTCACGCCTTGTTCCCAGAAGGGGTAGGCAGAGGTGCCAGGGCACCCACATTTCGCCTTGTATGTTCCGTCCCACAATGTGATAGGTGGCGAGCCTATCGCCATATCGGGCACAAATTCCTGACTCTGGGCTGATACTGAATAGAAAAATCCAATATCACTTTGCCCAACCCGGGATTCGAACCCGAGACCTCAGCTTTGTAACCGTACCGTAGTACAACTACGCCACCGAGGCAGTCTTATTATTGACTCTAGAAGTAGTAATTATTAAATTGCATTGTCGTTTGGATGTAAAGCTCAATTTACATGGAGAGTTTCTCGGCTGATTTCAGGCATACATTTTGAGACATCGTCGCATGCGATAATTGCTATATTCTGGAAAATGTTTAGACAATGCATATTTTATATATTCTTATAATAATTGTATTTTCCAGGCGAGAAGCTCTACGCCTTTTATGGGGACTTAAAGGACAAACCCATCTATCTTGTATTAAATTCAATGTAATTCGGCGTATAATGATACAAATCTGAAGTTATAAATATTCTAAACCTCTATTTTAAACAAAAGTTTCTTTATTGATGCGCATATTACTCACTGAAATAGAACTATTTTTTACGGATTTGATGACTTTTTGTAAAATTATTTTTTTAATCAGTAGGTATTTAAATATTACATTAACGGTCGAGTATTTCCATTTCAATATAAACAAGCATCAATTTAAACTATTTTCCAAAAACCGCAAAGTTAAGAGTCAATTTAAATTAGTACATAAAACACCAAGGGAGGTTATATCAAACTTCAAAGGCGCGTTCCGCAGAACCACACGATACGTTCAAATACTTTTCATATGTTAAAAATACAATATATTTTTGCGTTAGGGGTTTCTTAATTAAAACATCAAACGCAGAGGTTTCACAACACTCTCATTATTTTTAAACTCTTTCCAATACGTACAAATATAACAGTCGGTTTAATTAATGTTCTTATGTGTTATAACTAGTTTGAATTATAATTCGGTCTAGATTTTTATGTAATTTAGATTTTTTGTAATTGTTAAGTGGCTTGATAATAAGTGATAAGTGTAAAGATAAGTGGCTTCAATAGTTTAATGGTCGCTGGAGCTTTGTACTGTGAGGTCAAAAGTTGAACTTCTAAATTGATCAATCAACTTTCGGTAAGTGATTCGATTGGATAGATTTTGTTTACCCCTGATGTGATTATCCCCAAAAAGTTTCACATCGGTCGCAACCTCTTTATTTATTTATTTTCAACAGTATACATGTATATATAGGTGGGATTAATGCCTGAGGCTTTCTCTACCAGTCGAACCTGAATTATAATTTAAATTATTTTATCTCCATTTAAGGGTAAAATGAGCCTAGTGAAAGGGCTATAGCCAAGTACAACAGGTTAAATAGTAAATGAGGAAGATTTAGATGAAGTTGATAGAAATTTTCGGGTAACACGACAAATGTTTACACTGCATTTTTTAAGGAGATATATGGTATAGGGAGGTATTTTAATATCATTAATTGATTAATAAACTCTGCCTCAGTGGCGCAGTTGTATTACGGTATGATTGCAAAGCTGTGGTCTGGGATTCAAATTCCCAGTCGGGCAAAGTGATATTGGATTTTTCTATTCATTATCAGCCCGGAGTCAGGAATTTGTGCCCTATATGACGATAGGCTCGCCTGCTATCACGTGGGATGGAAAATACACGGCGAATGAAGGTGTCATGGTTGCACCTCTGCCTACGCCTTCTGGGAAAAAGACGTGAGTTTGTGCATGTATCTATGTATTTTTTTTTTAATTATTACTAGTGTCTTTAACCTGCATCAAATAAATATTTACAGTTTTTTTTTTGTAATTGTGCTAGCAATAAATAAATATTTCTTTCTTTCTTTAAAAAATACGTTAAACTTATTTCCATCAAATTCTCATAAAGACCAAGAAAATAAAATAGAAAAATAATCCAGCTAGCATTTAATACGAAGCACGATAAAAGTGGGTGTGTAGTGGCGACAATAAATTCTCATCACATAATTAGGGTAAAGAAAGACAAACGACTGTTGCGGACCGAATCCTTGTCCACTGTCAGCCCGACGTTAACACTTGCATCATTTGTACGTTTTAAAGCCAACGGGCATGGGAAAGTAAAATATTAAAGTGAATATAGGAGATTCTTTTAAAATCTATAATAATATATCAAGGTGAAAAGTTTGTTTGTTTGTTTGCTACCTACCTTTAATCTCAAGAACTACTGGTTTGGATTGAAAAAATATTTTCGCGTTGGATAGATATCGAGGAATGCTATAGGTTGTGGCTTTTAAATGTAGAGCAGGCCTGTGCCTTGCAATGGGATGTATATTCTCATCTTTCATACAGAGTATATCAAGAGTGCTACCGAAAACGAATCTGGATGGTAGTTTTAGTGACTTCATCATCATCATCATCATCATCATATCAGCCACAGGAAGTCCACTGCTGAACATAGGTCTCCCCCAAGGATCTCCACAATGACCTGTTGGAAGCGGCCTGCATCCAGCGACTTCCTGCAACCTTAGTCAGATCGTCCGTCCACCTTGTAGGCGGGCGACCGACATTTTGCTTGCCCTTACGTGGCCTCCACTCATGAACCTTTCGGCCCCAACGGCCATCGGAACTTCAGACACAATGCAACTAATTTTCGTGCAAAAAATTGTGTCGAATTTTCTTGTTATTTTTTTTCTATCGTCTTATTAGGGTGGTAAATACATAGATTTTTTCTTAAATAACACTTTTATTTTAAAAGACGCTAAAGTACGCCAGGCTTAAAATTATTATTTTAGCAAAAACTATGGATTTACCACCCAAACTCGACGATATTTAAAAAATAATAAAATATAAATTGTCGCATTTCATTACGATATTTTTAGATGCATTGTGTCTGTGGTCACTAAAACTGCCACCCGGCTTCGTTTTCGGTAGCAGTCTTGATATACCCGGTATATCGTCACATCCCTCTACATTTATAGAAGGCCTCCGTGACGCAGTCGGTTAGACGCCGGCTGTGAAACGAGACGCTGCGGGTTCGATCTCCGCACCGAAACTAATATTCGTGTGATACACAGGTAGTCGTTCGGGTCTGGGTGAGACCGAAAAGTCTCTCGCAGTTTCTAATAACCACGACACAAGACTCGATCTTAGTGTGGGGTCAGGACTAAGTACAAATTATGTCCATGTTGGTTGTTTTTATTTATTATTACTATATTTAATGTATTGCGAGACAAACCAAAAGTATGGGTATTGTTTTGCAAACAATCAATTTAATACAAGTAAGGCACTATTCACGCTAGGCCAAAAGATTTCGCAAACAGCAACTTATCACCAAAACCGTCATCATAAATATCCCAGTCCACGTCACTGTATTATAATAATAATGTTTGTGTGCTCAAATGTTGTTAATAAAAAACAAACAACGCGCGGTTTCACGGTGTTTTGCCAGTGTTTGCTGATGCCCGTCTCGACTCTCGACGCAAACAATTAGCTCTTTTGTGTACTTGGCCAGACTTGCCTCACTTTAGCGACGAGGGTGATGCCCGAGGATTTAGCATTCTGGATGAGAACTTTGAAATTGCTATTTTTTTAGTTTTTGAATGCCGCTGGTGAAAGGAATTGAGGGAGACCTTTGTGCAGCAGTGGGACAGAATAGGTTAATAAAAAATAGTAAGCCGTGGAATTATATGTCGAACTGAATGCTATTAAGAGCTAAGAGTCCAGGCAAAATGCAAGTAATTGATATAGATGGGATAGTTGTGTCGAAAGTTTATATAAACTTTAACTTCACAACAAAAAGGGCTGCATTACAATCAAATGTTAAGCAGTTATTTTCTCACCTAGTTTAGAAGTTAAATTTGTTTCATTCCGTAATTAGCTGATATAATTTTTGATTAAATTCAATTTTAAAAGCTAAAGCATTAAAATTTAAACTATTAAAATTCTGCCAACCTGTACTGGCACTAACTAGTCGATTTTCACTAGGCGTTCTATAATACACAAACCAAGCCTGCGAGAAATGGCATAGTGGTAAGCCATTACCAAATATTATTCAAAGTATTTAGTCACGTCAGGGCTTAAGCTAACTCAACTTTTATTCTACTTTAGTGTTTAGCATTTGCAACTTTCATTTCGCTTTCGTACAGATTTTGTGCTGAGAATTATTAACCGAGTCAATTGGGTGAAACTTTATTGCATTTAATAAAATTAGATGTTATTTATTATTTAGAAAAAGTTATGCGTGTCTTTATAACTTTGATGATGTTGCTAATTAGTTGCTTTCATACGTTTCTATTATGTTAATTGCCAAAATAAGAATAATATTAATATTTCATAACTTTTTCTAAATATCGTGAAGAGTCAGTTTTGCTATGCGTTTCGTTCGGTGAGTGATGATCTAAGTGTTGTGGTTATTCGTGGACGTCAGTAACGATTTATCATCAGGTGACCTGTTTGCTCATGTGCCAACTAAATGCAATAAAAATAAGTAAAAAATAAGTATAAAATTATTTGAAGAATAAAAAACATAATTGAACTTATAATAAAGTGTACGTAAAGGAGTAACTATTGGACATATTGAGACTTAACATCTTGTGTCTCAGGATGGCGAGCGCAGTGGAGTGCCAACATTGCAATGTAATTCAAGGTGTTGTTTGGTTTTGCTACTGTACATGAGCGGTCGCATCGCTTACCATCAGGCGAGCGGCATACACGTCTCGCTATTCAATGCAATAAAAAAAAGTTACGAAGTAACTTGTTCTAACTAAGATAAGAAGTTTTCGCACCTACTCCGAATATAACGAATAAAATATAATAAATAAATAACACCCAACAGTCACAAAGTCCTGACCCCACAAATACTATCATCTGTCAGTTAACTTAAATAATATTTTCAGTCTATCGCATTTAATTTGGTTACTGGAAATTTGACAACAAGTTTTTACGTTTCCTCTTTACCATATATCATCAACAATTGACATTTCTCTATATCCCCATATATATTTACTGGTGGTAGGTCTCTCATATGTGAGAGGCTGCCTGGGTGGGTACCACCGCAATGTCTATTTCTCCCGTCAAACAGTAGTTTAAATGCACTGTTGTGTTTCGGATTGAAGGACATTGTAGCCAGAGTAACTACTGGACATATTGAGACTTAATATCTTATGTCTCAGGATGGCGAGCGCAGTGGAATGCCAAGCATTGCTTTGTAAATCAAGGTGTTGTTTGGTTTTGCTTCTGTTCATGAGCGGTCGCAACGCTTACCATCAGGCGAACGGCATGCTCGTCTCGCCATTCACTGCAATAAAAAAAAAATAAAAAAATCCCCTAATGTAGTTAGAATAGTTATTCAGGATTCCAAAAGGTCGATGTGGGAATTCTTGGGGAAGGCCTTTGATCAGGTTTCCTGTGGCTGAAATGAGAATAGATAGTTCGTGTTCATGTAAATAAATAATAACATTCTAAAATTTAAATCCTTTATGCGAAAAGTATATTATGAACCTATGAATATTTATGTAATCATACTCATATATATTGCTCTAATAATCTGCAAACAAATTATCAATTAAATTTTATGTTTGTTTTTCTCTTTACCTAAAAATAAATATTCGTACAGTTGTTATTCAGCTCATCTCATCGTCTAGAAGATAGACTAAGAGATAATGTCACTGGCATTAGCTTCGCAGTATATAATTTTCTGTATATTAAGTCTCTTCCAGTCTCTCTAAATCATAGCATAGAGATAAAACAGTGTTATTATACACACACAATTAATATTTTTGTTTGTTCAGGTCACCATAATTTATATGTGGAGCAAGTCCACTCCATCTCTGAAGATGTTTAATTACGTATGAAAATTGCTATTTGCTGATGTATTACGGAACGCGATAATCATGATGTTTTTGCGTTTAATTCAACATATTTAAAATAATTATATTAGGTACCTATGTTTGTTGAAAATTAAGTGACAAAATTTCCACTACAAGCTGTCAGTCAGTGAAAAAGAAAAAAGAAAAAACATAAAAAATATTGGTAAGGCGGTAAAGGTTTGTGTTCTTTTTCTCCAAAAGCATTAACGATTACAAAGAATTATATCAATTTTACACTTCAGAAACTGAAACTTGGCATAAATAAAAAAATATTCATAACAATCATTACAAGTTGAAGAATTAATTCTAACTTTCACAAATATTTATCTTGATTGTATAATTACAACTGTCAAAACATATAAACTAATCCATTAATATTTTCAAACAATAGTACGTGGCTATTACAATTATTAGACGGGGAGCACTCAAATTGGAAGCTTAGTACGCATGTGGGAGCCGTTTTGGCGAAGTGTAATATTAGTTCGACTAACGTAGGAGTAAGACAAATTGGTGGGTAGTTTGACGTTTGGTTATACTGTGACTACAGTATCAATGGTAGGAAAGAAATATCTCTTTCTTTTAAGACTTGGATTTTTGAGATGGAAATCTTTTTATGTGTCAAACAGCAGTGTAAGAGCAGTGTTGTGTTCCGGATTAAAGGACATTGTAACCATAGGAGCTACTGGATATATTGAGACTTAATATCTTGTGTCTCCGGATGGCGAACGCGATGTATTGCCAATCTTTGCTTTGTAATTCATGGTGTTGTTAGGTATTGCTACTGTCCATGAGTGGTCGTATCACTTACGATCCTGCGAATGGCACGCTATTTCGCTGTTCATTACAATAAAAAAAAAGAAATCATCTTAGACTTGATACCTAAGTGTTATTAAGAATTTCAATGAAGTCTGCTGATTGATACAAGACCATAGTAGATTTAAGCTATTACTTATTTAATAGAGGGCATATATGCTCCACAACAGCTTCCATAAAAACCAACATACGTACATAAATTTAGAATAGATTTCACAAAGGTTAACTTTAATAGGGCGACTATTTAGCGACACAAATGTAACATTAAAAGCTACATACTGATCGACATGGAACTGTATGTGCATGTCATAACAGAATTAATTAAATTTGTGTGTTCACTAAAGATTACATGCGCCGGTCGTTGTTTGGACACGAGTAAATCTATTATTAAAATCCGGCTGCAACACCGCGACGGAATTAAAAGCGCTCATTGCTTTAAAGTTAAATATTTCGGTTTAATATTTCGACTATTGTCTGAAATCGAATTGTTCTCACAATACAATTATTATGTTTACTCATCGAGAATATGTTTTATTATTATTAATGTGGATTGTTATTGAATACTAATTATCTCTGTTTTAATTATTAAATGTCTATTTGTTTGCTGACATCGCTTCGGATAAGGCTTGTTGTAGACCACATTTTAAAGTACCAATATATATACCTATATATTATAATAATATATATTTTATTACTATGAATGGCGAGACAAGCGTGCCGTTCGCCTGATGGTAAGCGATGCGACCGGTCATAAACAGGAGCAAAACCAAACAACAACCTGAATTACAAAGCTATGCTTGGCATTACACTGCGCTCGCCATTCTGAGACATAAGATGTTAAGTCTCAATATGTCCAGGAGTTACTCTGGCTACAATGTCGAAAGGTGAGAATTAATTGCCTTTCACCACTCTATCCAGACAGCACTGCATTTACTTTGTAGCTTCTTTACAGTGCAAGTATAAAAAAACCTTTATTAGACACAATATTCTTAAGTCACTGATTAGATCAGCTACTACCGCCGGCCACCCCTTCCGGCTTAGTCACCTTTATAGCACGGGGCGGGCAATCTAGCCAGTTAGCCTGTTACCTAGTGATTTGTCATCGTTATGTTAATTTTATTTTGTAGTGACAGCTCAGGGTTAATTTAAACTTACCGTCAGAATACAGTATTGCACCGGTGATTGGTAATACACAAATAGATATGCAATTTAAAACAATAAGGCGAATTGTGGGTGCCCTAGTAGCAACTCTGCCTGTTCTTTCTGGAAATAAGGCGTGAGTTTATGTATGTATAAATTTACATCTGTCATTGTAACTTTCTTCAGAAGAGTTTCAAAAAGACGTGTGGTTGTCAATAAGACAAACTATCTTGTAATATGGAAAATATGTCATTGTGATCCCACGTCCCTCAGAACCTTATTTGTCTCATTATCCTGCATTTTACTTTATCAGCCCATAAACGTCTCCACTGCAAGGCACGGGCCTACTACAATTCAGAGTTCGTCTGAAAGTGGTGAAGTCCACTACGCTGTTCCTCTGTCTTATATTTACCAAATTAAAATTAAAATATATCATGGCAGTAAGCTCGCCCCCGACACAACTTGGGACGGAAAACTAGTAAACTAAGACAGTAATAATGCAATTTTAGCCTACCCTTCCGACTACAGGTGTGCCCATACACGTAACTGAAGTTAATAGAATGCATTCACGCTGAGCATAGTTTGGTGGAGATCGTACTGCATTCGTACAGCGAAACAGAGTTGTTAACCTTTGTTTGTGCTTGTTCATTACTGCACCCATTAGAGCAGTTTGCGGAAGTTCCAGACCGCGAACATTTTGCATCGAGCTTGTCGGCAAAAATACTGCTTTCTAACGACCAAGCCTTCAAGTTTTAATAGCGAGGTCATTTTACGTTTCGGAATTGGAGCAGAAATGTGCCGATAATGTGAATTAATAGGAATAGATGTTTTGTTTTATATGGATTGGTCCAGGATATTTTAGACAAAAAATGTAAATATATAACCGACTTTAATTTTTCTCATTTTGAGTGTATTTAATGTTCCAAATTATTGGTAAATTATTTATCATATAATTAATTTCGATGATCGGTCCGTGGAAGATCGCTGAACATTTGTTTTTACAGCGCCATAGTGTTCCAAAAATATTAGAATAAAAAATGTTCTTCAAAGGATTAAAAGCTAATTTAACTATTATAGTACTTGTTTGTTAATATCTTTTATGACCAGAAATACCCTAAAGTTGCACCTGGTTTAAAGTGATTGTTACAATCTACAGTTTAGTCATATACAGGCTCAAGACTGCTACCGTAAACGAAGCCGGGTGGTAGATTGACTTCTGACACAATGCAATTTAAAATTTCTCAAAAAAGCGTCAATGTTTTTGTGATGATTTAAATATTGTCGTGTTTGGGCGGTAAATCCATATTTTTGCAAAAATATTTATTTAAACCCTTGCGCACCATAATCATTAAAAATAAAAAGGTTTACAGTATTATATTAGGAAGAACTATTTAATTACCACCCAAAAATAACGATAGGAAAAAATGCAAAAATTTGCATTTTTTTGCACATTTTTTAATTGCATTGTGTGAAGTCGCTAAAACTACCACCTGGCTTCATTTCTAGTCGCAGTCTTGATATACCATGTATTTCAAAGATAATTTTCATCCTATTATAATTATAATCCTACTTGCAATATGTTAACTGACTCAATTCTAGTTTTAATAAACCTGTCAACTTTATCACGCACTACATAAACCCTAATTATTACTAAATTATGTCAACAATAAATAAACATTGTTTATACGGTGTCCGAGCTTACACAGGCGCGAATTAAGGAAGTATGCTGTGAGTCACGACCCCCTTAATTACAAAATAGTAGGATATATTTCATAGAGTGATTACAATCGTGTCGGCCGATAACCGATTATTTATTCTAACGAAGCGAAATTACTTTATATTTAAAACAAGTTTTTATCTACCATCTGGTACAATATAGTTGTTAATTGGTAGCAAATATTTTAAACCTTTTAGGATGGAGGGATTAAAAATAAACGTCAAATGTATTTATTGCCAAGGTAGACAAACTAGATTGCTGAGTCGCTTGAGAGTTAATGATTACCGCCCGCTATTATTTTTGTAGTATACCCAAAATTGAGCTGAGTCATTCATTTATTCAAGGCCTAGTTACAAATTATCTACCGTTTAATTAATGTGCAAAAATAATTCCCAGTTCGACCCTGTGTCTAAGCCATGCGATATTAATTGTAATTATTTTACATACATTAACTAATTTCGAATATTAATTGACTATTTCTGTATGGTGAAATGGAACAAAGCGGGAAACTGCAACATTATTTGAGGGTAGTTAACTTTATCCATTTGCTAATGTGTATTGAATAGAGAGATTATGCAGCGTCAAAATGCATGTTGATATGGTTCATTAGGTCTTTTGGTTGCTTTTTTTATTGGCTAAACCGGAAAACGAGCATACAGCCCACATTATGTTAAGTAACACTGCCGCTCTTGAACATCTAAAACGCTTGGATGGATGTATTTCCGACACATCAAAATGAGAGAATGGTAAGGGAGAAGGATGGGAAGACGGAAGAGGTATGGGCATCCAGCAATCTCACTCACCGACCGAAACGCGACAGCACAGTTATCGTCGCTTCACGTCAATCTACTTTCAGACAGTAGTTGCGCCTCAGACGAGCCTATCCATTCATGCTATGTCATGACTGACTACAGCTCTACCACTTCGTATTTTATCGTTAATATGCGTGTAAAACATTTTATTTCAGTCACATCTTAAACCTTTAGCAAGTTATTAGTTATTTCCGCGCTGTATCACACACTCACTTATTGTTCTGGGACTCCTTTACAATTAAGAGTAGTATTGAGAGGGGTTACGCCAGCATATAGTTCATAGTCTACCACGCTGTATAAATGTTCATTTTGTTAGCAGGTTTTTCACAATGTTTTACTCGAAATAAATTATAGTAATATAATGGTAGACCACTTCCCGCCTTGATATCAGGGTAGGTAGTTCAAGTGTAATGCTGTGAATTGAAGAGAACTACGTATGTCAAATAGTACTTGCTGCATATTTATGATATCGCTGCTAAAAAGGAACGATACGCGTCCTTTATAAGAATTCATAAAACACTAAAACTTTCTTCATATTCACTACCAATATAGGGCACTAAAAATTGCAAACTGTTAAGAAAACTCTATAATTAGCCGTCTGAGCCGGTCCGAACAAAAACATAAAACTTAACAAGCGAATCATTTAACCTTTCACTGGCGGATGCTTTCCACATTCTGTACCGTAGGGGAGCATTAGACCGCGTTTTAATCAGAAATAAAAGTTGATACATACTTAAAGGGTTTTATTATGTGTGGAACCTCAGTCTAAGTGTTTAGCTTCCTTTTTTTACTAAGACAATAAATTATATAAACAGATTATATCAAGACTGCTACCAAAAACGAGGCCGGGTGGTAGTTTAAGCGACTTCAGGCACAATGCAACAGAAAAAGTTGCAAATAAAAAGCGAAAATATTTTTTTGTTATTTTTTTCCTATGACCATTTTTGTGGGTGGTAAATACATTTTTTCCTACAATAATTGTGTATACCCTTTTATTTATAAATAACCTAAGATATAAAAGAGTTTAAATTATTATTTTAGCATAAACTATGGCTTTACCACGCAAAAATGACATCACAAATCATAAAAAATAATTGTCGCGTTTCTTTGCAAAATTTTTAGTTGCATTGTGTTTGTAATCACTAAAACTACCACCCGGCTTCATTTTCGGTAGCAGTCTTGAGATACCCAGTATTTACAAAGAGAGATAAGATAATAGCAGGTTGACATTGTGCAAGTACAGTGAATGCCAGGTGCATACAAATCCTCTACCTCCTCCAATAGGAAATGACACTTTAATCTGATGCATAGTTTGTATACCATAATTAACTGCGTCGAAAGGTAATTTACTTTATATGTAAATAACAGGCTGGTCGCGTAAAGTAACTCACAAAATTTATTCAGTAACATAGTGAGTGACTCATTTCTGTCTGGATACAAAAGTTGTAATATTCAGCAGGTCAGTCCTTAATTGTAATTAATGACTGTTGGTTTATGTTGATAGTTAAGTCATAATACAAATATAAACCTAATGATTTCTTAGATTTACAGATTTTATCGCGGATTGGATTTAATTTTATATATTTTGACTCCCCAACGTTTCGATTAGCTCGTAGGCAATAGCGGACTGGCTGATAATCCATAAAAAGTAGTATTAATTTAAAAATGACCCTGTTATAAGATAAAAAGTACAACTGAACATGGTGGCGGAGAACCTTTTACAGTGATCCTTGTAAACGCGTCACATTTCAAGTTTCAAGTAGCCTGTGTATATTCGGTTTTGACCAGGCCAGCATAGATGTTTCTAGAGGTGGATACTCTTTTTAAATTGCACTGTATTTACCATCTTATGTGTGATACTTTATCGCGCCTATATTAAAATGATCAAACATCAAACATGAATATAAACTTTAGAATCTTTTTAACAAACAAAATTAAAATCTGTATCATAGGGCCCAATCGACCGCGCACTCCACTTAGGGTTAAACAAGAACCTTGTTGGCTTGAAACCAAAAACGTGGCATCGAGTGGTGCCCCGGCGAAGCTACCGCTACATCTGATCCCGGTTTAATTAGACACAATGCCCGTGACTAGTGCCAAATTCACAGAGCACGTTGCTTGTTGCCATACCGTTGTAGGCCGACACAATCGGCTCTCGATTGTTGTTTATTTGGCCGCCGGAAATGTCTACCGTTTGGCGATTAGCGCTGTGATTATGAGGCTTTGCCGTGTTGCGGTGTGGGTATTGCTTATTTTTGATTATGATGTGTTGATGGGTATAGACGTGGTTGGGTATGTTGGTATCACGCAGCAATGTATGGAAAATATAAAAATGAAGAGTAAATTCAATGATATTCAAAATCCTTGTTGTAGGAAAATTCTGGCTATATTCTGGCTGCTTATAGAGATATAAGAGGGGTTCTCAGTCTATTGTGTTGAATGTAGGTTTGTACATTTGAAATTATGGCTACAAAAGTCTTATAAAGACATTTTCTCACGTTTAAAGATAGGGAGGATTAAAAAAAAATTCAAAATCCGATGATTATGAAACATTTCGATTAAACATGTGTGCACTTCAACATAACATTCAACACTTCAACATACAAATAACTAAAATATGTTCACAATAGAAGCACTGTCTAATCCACCCACTCGGAAAACCAGATAAATTATTAACCACATATCTGAACTTTTAGTTACATTAACTAGAAATTGCCATTGAAAGTTGCCAACTAAGGACAAGGGTTCAGCAAGACCTTTCGGCCCTTAAGAGGTGGTGCCAAAGGGTCACTAACCAAGGAAATGTCAGAAGCAGGCATCAATATTAAGCCATTAAGTTGGGTTTGTTTGGCTAAGGAACAACAACTTTGACAGGCCCAAGTGAGATGTTCACTCCCCGTGTTTAACTTAGAGATTAATCAAAGCTAACTGTTAAACTAGCTTTCAGATATAGAATGCTTTAAATTTGATTTGGTTAGGAGGCACATACGAGCCCTGTTTGTGTTAACTGAAAGGACTTTGTTTGTGTTGATGTTTGCTGCGGAATATTTTAATGCGACTTGGAGATTTTGATTGGAACAAGAATTGACATTTTGAAATACTATTATATATATTCTCTTTTTGACGAATTCATTTCAATATAGTCCTAAAAAATAATTATTAAACACCTTAACGACAGAAAGAAACAAAAATAAAGAGAAGAAAAATTTCCAAGATGTAGCTGAATGTAGAATGTTTCCAACAGGTCTTCATTTTTTGGCAAAGGCCTTACATTATCAGTGCACTTCCTATCGCTAAAGAGTATGACGGTAGAAGAAAGCTAGTATACGTTATACGTATTAAACGTTACTGAATTGTAAGTGGTCTACGTTGCTCTTCTAGCCCAATACCTATTTATCCCGCCAAACAGCAGTGTTTATGCACTGTCGTGTTCTGGTTTGAAGGAAATTGTAACCAAAGTAACAACTGGATATATTGAGACTTAACATCTTATATCTTAGGATGGCGAGCTTTATAATTCATGTTCTTGCTTGGTTTTGCTACTATCCATGATCGCCTTCCATCAGATGCACAGCATGCACGTCTCACCACCTCTTTGGCTTAACGCAATAATAGAATATGAGATTTCCAACATAAGTTATCAAAAATTCATTAAACTTAAATATTCAAAGCGAAACAGAAGTTTTAGAAAATGTATTCAGCGGACATAAATACAAATCTAAAATCTGGAAACTAGTAATGGCAAAACACTGTAAATTCACAGGTTATTCCGGGCACAGGCGTACGAAAGTATTATCGGCACATACTAGTCAAACTCCATTACAGTGCTATGAAAATTTAATAAGCCTTATAAATATTTACTCCAGTAACAGATACAGTTTATTTACGTCAAAATCATCAATAAAATATATTCAAATAGCATTCGCTGCTGTCAAATGCTATGGAATTTTTACTGCGCACTCGTAAAGTTTATATGGATATAGCTAAGTGACGACATCGTTTTATATAACTGACAATTTGAAATGCTATAGCTCCGCTGTACGTTACGGAAAATTGCATTTTTAATGATTATTTTATCAATGTATTTATGTCAGCGTGAATAAGAAAAGCTTCGCTATTCATGTACAGTTGGGTATCCTCAGCATTTGCAACAAATTACTATGAGTGAAAATGATTAATCATCATTATTATTTCAGCTATAGGCAGTTCACTACTGAACGAACGCCTCCCCTAAGGATCTCCACATCGAACTGTTGGAAGCGGCCTGCATCCAGCGACTTCCATCGTTCCTTAATTCCTGCATTAAACCATCCTCACATTACACTATTTCTAATTTAAATGATTCTATAATCTAAATTATCATGAGTAGAAAGTAATTTACATATATCCGCCATCATATAACTTATATGTCTGTATCAGACCATATCGTCTCATCGGGCACTGGTCTCCTCAACAATTGAGAGAACGATTAGGAGTGGTTAGGCCATATAATTCACCACGCTGCACTGGCCTAATACGGATTAGCAACTTACATATGTTTCGCCTCAATTATATAATTATTTTATATTGACCGCTCATGAACAGTAGCAAAACCAAAACAAACCTTGGATTACAATGCAATGCTTGGCATTCCACTGTGTACGGCATCCTGAGACATAAGATGTTAAGTCTCAATATGTCAAGTAGTTACTTTGGCTACAATGTCCTTCAGACCGGAACACAACAGTGCTTTTACACTGCTGTTTAGCGGAAGAAGACCTATCAACAGTATGTATGTTACTGTTGGGTGTATATATCTTGTTTTCCTGTTTATAAATATAATTTAAAGCTTATAATTCTCTTGGATTTGTTATAAATCGTGTATTTCCGTGTTTCACTACGCACATTAAACTATTGGTCCCGCGTGTCACAGAAATACGACAGTCGTTAAGCCCTGTCATATATCTCAACAGCGGTTTTATGTTCAAATATAAATACAGAAAATTATGTTTTAATACATTTTGCATGCCCATTAACATAATATTGAATAAGTGTGAGATTTATTTTGGGTTAATTTTATGATGCTTGCATTTATGTGAAATGATTGACAATCGCTACTATGAAAGAAATGTTTTGTTCAGTAATGATAAGTATACAAATTTAAAAAAAGGAATTGGGGATGCCTTTTAATCATGGTTGTGCGAGGTACGCCACACATCCATAGCTACACATACAACATCACAATTTCAAAATTAATTTTAAAATAACCATTGAGAGGTTTTATGATCATTAATATTCGTACATTAACCATTAATAAATCTATTGCTAGTGACATCTAATGATACAAGCTGCCAATAAAACTAATTTAATGTAATTAAATAAAAATAATTAGATCGTAAATTCGAGCTGAATCAGATGTTTCCATATTAGGCGTAGCCTGTGATTTAGGATACCAATATTATGCTAAGTTTGACATTTAAAATAAATAAATAAATAAATAACACCCAACAGTCACATACATAGTCCTGACCCCACACTAAGATCGAGTCTTGTGTCGTGGGTATCAGGAACTACGGGAGACTTTTCGGTCTCACAAACACCCAGACCCGGAAGAAATATTTGTGGGCCGCACAAACATTTCTCTCGGTGCGGGGATCAAACCCGCGGCCTCTCGTTTCACAGGCGGCGTCTAACCAACTACGCCACGGAGGCTGTCAAACATACACACACACATACACACAAACATTGTTACACAATTACAGAAAAAAACAGTACATATAACATATCCCACAGTTGTTATCCTAATTCGTGTCTCCCTCCCAGTATTACGCTATTAAACATTCTGCCTGCTCATGTGTTCCCTACTGTCTGCAATCTTGAGTCTTTTAAGTGAAGCAAGAAGATGCAATTGAGCAAGTATAATCATGTGGAATCACTAGAGGCAATCCTGTCTTATTGTGGATACCTGTGTCTAGACAGCAATTCTTAGCGCTTTACTTCCATATTGAAGCGTGTTTTGGTATACTTATTTATTAAATTAGTGCGGTCATACCAAGCACACTAATTTACAAAATACATACATAAACTCACGCCTTGTTCCCAGAAGGGGTAGGCAGAGGTGCCAGAGCACCCACATTTCGCCATGTATGTTCCGTCCCACAATGTGATAGGTGGCGAGCCTATCGCCACATCGGGCACAACTTCCTGACTCTGGGCTGATACTGAATAGAAAAATCCAATATCACTTTGCCCAACCCGGGATTCGAACCCGAGACCTCAACTTTGTAACCGTACCGTAGTACAACTACGCCACCGAGGCAGTCAGTATTTACAAAATAATAAAGACTAAAATAAAATAACATCTAAGATTAAATATTTAAGTTGACTTTTTTAATATTTGGTGTTGCTTGGTTTTGCAACTGATCATGAGCGGTCGTATCGCTTACCATCAGGCGAACGCCATGCTCGTCTCGCCATAAATTACAATTAAAAAAACTCACAATTAACAAAAAAATCTAAGAATAAGGAGATAAACAACATAATAATACAAAAAAAGTACAATCACAAAATTAAACACGCATTCAAGTCACAGAAACTCAGAAAATTTTAGTTTATATGTATATTTAAAAGTGCACAAACCTAAACTATATTTATGAAATATTATACTCATACATATTATTTTAATATTATTAATTTAATAAAACATTCACTGTGTAGGTTTACCGTACTTGTGTTAAACACACTTTCATAGTCCGGTGTTGTATAGGGGGCATAAAATACCATCATTATTCATTCAGGTTCTATGTCCCCTGGATGAAGCAAAAAGCATCCACAGTGACTCTCCATATCGCACGGTCTTGAGCTGCCTGCTTGATGTCGATTCCAGACTTTCCAACTCTTGGTTTTATCGATTACAGTACATTGCCATGGGGTAGCTCTTTAAAAACGATACGAACTTCGAATGTTTGGATATCCGACGTCCGGAATAAGATATAAGATTTCCACTTCTAAAAATCAATACTTTTCTCTATTATACTTATCATTTTTTCTGAACTTAGTTTATAATTGCGGCGTGCGATAGAGGAATTCCACATTTTGTGGAGTATATAATTAGTGAAGTTTTACGTACGGCTTCTGGACATGTGAAGTTCGGATCCTTTTTATAGAGTAGCCCCCAGGTTTGTTTGGAACGGCCACGCTTACGCTTTCCTTAGGGAATCCAATCCATTGTCTGAATAATAAAATATAGCATAAGTAAACACAATTATACGTTAAGTAATTTGAAAATAAAAGCCTCTAATAAGAAAATATTATAAAATGTACACAACACAAAACAATCCTGTGAACAACGCATTATTTATATTTTTTACTGGTGGTAGGTCTCTCATATGTGAGAGGCCATCTGGGTAGGTACCACTGCAATGTTTATTTCTCCCGTGAAACAACACTGCTTAAATGCACTGTTGTGTTTCGGATTGAAGGACATTGTAGCCAGAGCAACTACTGGACATATTGAGACTTAACATCCTATGTCTCAGGATGGCGAGCGCAGTGGAATGATGCTACTGTTTATGAGCGGTCATATCGCTTACCATCAGGCGAACGGCTTGCTCGTCTCGCCATTCATTGCAATAAAAAAAAATACAATTCAACATTTTATTTCAAGATTTCCGTGTGTGCACTGCACCTAAATTCTCACTGAACGTGTACTATTTTTCATTCCACGTGGAATATCTATGCTCATGTCGTCCGTAACTCAATGTTCTCGATTGTGGTAATTGGAAGCTTAAAGGAATTTATTTTCAATTTCCTATGATATCACGTTTTTCCGTCTATCGGTCTCGTATATTCAATTTATCGTTTGCGTATTAAACATTATGATAATTTAAATGGTTTGGTTTGTGAGAAAAAATGTGAGGAATGTGCGTATAACTTGTTTTTTTTTATTGTTATCGACTGCTTCGGTGGCGTTTTTGTACTACAGTATATGAAAAAAAGCTGAAGTATCGGGTTCGAATCCCAGTCGAGCAAAGTGATTTTTCAGGAATTGGGCACGATATGGCGACAGTCTCGCCCTCATTACAAAGTGGTACGAAACACACAAGGCGACACGTGGCTGTACTAGTTGCTACCAGTACCTCTGCTTAACCCTTTTGGAATTAACGCCTGAGTTTTTGTATGTAATATGTATGTAGCGAGTATAAGAATATAGTCGGTTGCCTGATGGTGATGCTCGTTTGCTTATACATTAACAACAACATTCAGAAATATTATTACTAATTACTGCATGGCACAGAGTAGCAATGACTCTCCAATAATAGCTGGTACAACTTTTAATACGAAGTGATTCCTTGTCACCATATTTTTAAGCCCGTATACAATGCTTATGAGCTAATAACACTGGTCTACAAAATTTAACTTTTTGTTTATCTGTAAAATAAATGCTTTATTATTTTACTAATTTGGGGTCACTGAATACGAAAATATAAACCAAATTTGAAAGTTAGCTCTTATTTTAAAATTATGGCTGGTATCGAAATATATGACGTAAGAGTAAAATTTCATAGAATATAAATCGATTCTTTTTTAAAAATGACATTTTCTTTACTTTTTCATAAACTTTTTACATGAAACCGAGTATTTTAAAATATTTCCCAAGTATTTAACCTTTACTATTCAATAATTTCTCTTTTTTTCGTTTTCCTTTTGGAATTATCTTTACGCAAACCTTAAACCAAGTTCTAGCAGTAGTCCGCTAGCATTGACGCATTCTATCGGCCGTTGTATTTCTTTTCCATTGTCAATAAGTCTTCGTGAAATCGTTCATCATGTTCGTCAGTCATATCACCACAGTTAGGAGGAAAAATCGAGGTGAGAATGAAGAAAGTGAATTTTTGGGGACATATTGCGACCCATTTGCTGATACTTTGGCAGAAGATTGTTCACAAGCTCGTGGTAATTTTCAAATCTCCTATTGCCCAAAAAATCATGAACTACTACTGCTCTAAAAGATTCCCATGCCTCTTTTTCGATGCCCTGTGAAATCGGATCAAAGTTTTGGTCCTTAAGAATCTCTCATATTTGAGGTCCGACGAAAACTCCCCCTTTTATTTTGGCGCCGCATAGATGTCGAAATTCACTTCGCAAGTAATCAATTACTTGCAAAGTGGGTGCGAAAAAAGGTGGACCAACCTTCAAAGGTTGGTCAACCTTTGTTGAGAGGATTAACCAAGGTCTTCATTAATCCCAATTTCATATGCGATGGAGGGAGAAATTTTTTATGAGGATCGACTAGGGGAGGATATTTTTTGCAACAGAAATTTGTCGAAAATGAGAAATAACTTTTAAAATTTCGCGTTTTAACAAACAAATGAAACGCTAATACTATAAGACACATGAAACGAAAGCATAATAATAAAATTAACGCGGATACTCTCACAGAATTATTTGAAATCTCATAATATAAAGTGACATCCACCAAGTTACCCGGTATTATCTTAAATATAGCATAAATTAATAATAAGAGCTAACTATTAATTTTAAGTTCTATATTTAGATTAAGGGGGTCGAATACTAAAGATGTATAGCAGTTTCAAGTAAAGGGCAATTTTCATGTTGACCAGTGTAATTAATAGTAAAAATACATAAAGAGGTGGTATTAAATGGACCTATGCAAATCAATCTTGGTGCCAATTCGAAGGACATACAAACTAATTAATTGCTAGTAACTCTAGTAAAGGGTATAGCGGGATAAGCATGGCCAAATGGCCCCTTCTCTAGATCTTGGGACTTATTTACGTTGATTATTTGGTGAGTGGAACTGTGCAATAATATAGCGTTTTTACCCCTTTATCATTAATATTTTTGAAGATAGTCACAAAAGTATTTATAACTGAGGGTTCGAAAAAAAAATTTATTTTACGGGATCTACTGAATCAAATCGAATTTGGCCAAATGGAATTTGTAGAGGGAAAAAAGTATTATAATATATATTTTTTTGAGATTTTTCAAGCTATAGAAAGTATTGAAAAAATTAGGGATTTTAAAAAAAAATGATATTTCCCACAGTTCTATTAGAGTGACACCTCTATAAAAAATGTCAATAATTATTTATTAAACCTAGTTACATATTGTTCAATTCACATTTAAATCAAAACACTCGAACACTTCGAAAAAAAAATTAGTATGAAAGTGGCCTTTTATAGACTATTGCTAACATACAACAAAAGAGATGTATCATGGACCTATCAAATTATTTCTTTTCATTTCAATAAATAAGAAGTCAAAACAAGATATCATATTACTCACATAAGCCAACACGTTTATACATGTCTTTTTTCGCGTCGTTCGAAGTATATTGTAATATTCATTACTCATCCATCAGCGTGCGGAGTGCATATGCTTTTGTTAATAAGTAGAAAATTTCAATTACATTTACAAACCATTTTCTGTAGTTCAAAATGAGTAAAAAGTGTATAAATTGTAATAAGGTAGTGCATCAAGTCAAGGGCAAGAAGAAAGTTATAAGTGACAACAAAGAAGCAAGATTATACAGTCAATACTTGAAAATTAATATTTCCATCAATGATATACTTTGTGGCAAATGTCGTCTTCTCATTTATAGGAAAAAAGCAAGTACAAGCACAGCTTCTCTTAGCGATGTACTTGGTAATTCTGATCATAGCGACAGTGCCAGTAGTGATGATGAAATGTTGAGTTCAGATCAAGATAGCGATCTTAGTGTTTCTACCTCTGATGTGAACTATATAGAATTACCTTTTCGACGTGTTGTCTCTACGCATAGATATTGTATAATATGTCGATCTACAACAAATCTCCATAGAATACCGTTTGCAACACGTTGTGACGTGTTTCTTAAGAAAAATATTTTTATACCACTTGGTGCTCGTTGTTGTAGCTGTCATATGATTGGTAACCACTTTTACGAGGATGAACTCTCTTTATTACGTCCAGTTTCAAATACTAGCAAAGTGAGTGAAAAGGAAATAGTTTCTTTCTTGAATCTACTATCCAGACAGAGTACATTATCATTGTTTGATAGAATAACAGAATCTTCTATGCCTGAAGTTCAGTTAAAAGCTCTCACTGGTTTTACATGGGCGAGTATCAAAGAACTGCTCAGTTTATTAACTTCAATGAGAAATACAAGTAATCGGACAATATTGCAAGCATTAGTTATATTTCTTTTCAAGTTGCGTACTGGAAATTCAAATAGAATTATTGCTAATATTTTTGAACTCAAATACGAACAACAGGTATCTGATTTTTTCAATGATGTGATGAAAAGCTTTGAGAAAGATATTTTACCAAATTGTTTTGGTTACAACTGTATTTCTCGTGAACAAATAATTTCTAATACAACCCATACTGCACGAAAATTGTTGGGTGCTGGAGAAAATCAGCTCATATTAATTTTTGATGGCACATATTTACGTCATCAAAAGAGTAGTAATAATTACTATCAAAAACAATCCTACTCTGGTCAAAAGAAAGTTCATTTATGCAAGCCATTCACAATTTGTTCAACAAATGGATACATTGTAGATATAGCAGGACCTTTTTATGGAAATGTAAATGATGCAACGATAATGAAACAAATCTTAGAAGATCCAATTGGTATAAAATCTTTGTTACAAGCTAATGACTTATTTATAGTCGATCGAGGATTTCGTGATGCAGTCGATCACATAACAAATAAAGGATATATTGCACTTATGCCCGCGTTCAAGGGTAGAAGAGATCAATTATCAACGGAAGAAGCAAACTTATCAAGAATTATAACAAAATTACGTTGGGTAGTCGAGGCAGTCCATGGTATGACAGCTCAGAAATATCGTCTATTGCATCATAGTTTAGATAACAAAATGCTACCTCAAGTAAATGTATTGTGTAAAATAGTTGGATTTTTACACAATAGATATGGGAAAAGACTAAGTTCTGACGGTGAATTGACCGAAATAATTATTGAATATATGGAGAGTAAAATGAATGTAGTGAATAGTTTAGCTGAAGAAGTTAAAGAACAACGATGGAATAGAAGGAAGTCGAATCTACAAAATCTAAATACTCTTAAACTTTTAGATTTTCCACATTTATCTGAACGAGAACTTAAAATTTTATTTACAGGGAGTTACCAGTTTTCACAAGCTGTTTCATACTTAGCTGAGATAATGGATGATCAAGGCAACCTATATGTACAATATGTTAAGCAAACACCAAATATAATTAAAGCAGAAGTTAAATCTCGGCATATAAATCGCAAAGTCTACCATATGTACATAGACTATGTTCCTAACGGTATAGGACATCAAAGTATTCAACGCTATTGTTGTGATTGTCCCAATGGCAACCGTACTGTGGGTTGCTGCTCTCATGTAGCTGCAATTATATATTATTTATCATTTGCGAGATACTTGTCACGCATAATACGACCTGCGGAAATATTATCAAGTATATTTACCACGGACAAAATTCCAGTAGTAATTAACCAAGATAGTGATGATGATTAGTAATGATGGTTACATGATCTGCGTAAAATAGAAAAATTCACACGCCCTGTGGAAGATATTACAACATAAGTGTTATATGTATGTAAATCAAACGATAGCCAGCTGTAGATTTTGAATGATAACGTTCATACTAATTTTTTTTTCGAAGTGTTCGAGTGTTTTGATTTAAATGTGAATTGAACAATATGTAACTAGGTTTAATAAATAATTATTGACATTTTTTATAGAGGTGTCACTCTAATAGAACTGTGGGAAATATCATTTTTTTTTAAAACCCCTAATTTTTTCAATACTTTCTATAGCTTGAAAAATCTCAAAAAAATATATATTATAATACTTTTTTCCCTCTACAAATTCCATTTGGCCAAATTCGATTTGATTCAGTAGATCCCGTAAAAAAAATTTTTTTTTCGAACCCTCAGTTATGAATACTTTTGTGACTATCTTCAAAAATATTAATGATAAAGGGGTAAAAACGCTATATTATTGCACAGTTCCACTCACCAAATAATCAACGTAAATAAGTCCCAAGATCTAGAGAAGGGGCCATTTGGCCATGCTTATCCCGCTATACCCTTTAATATTAAATTTCAATTAGAAATAATACTTAATTTAAGTTATAAGTATTACATCATTAAGTTTGTCCGAATTAATTCCACGTTTTATTAAAGAACTCTTATATTTAGTGGGCTAATTCCACATTAGATAACGGCACAGATGATTTGAAAACCGCTCTCAAATCTTATCCACTTTTTCCTCCGAAAGAGACGGGTCATGCTCCGAGTGCCGGATTGGGGACAAAATGGAACATCACACATTACTATGACTTGCATTAATCGGACCTTATAGACCCTTATCGTGAGTAATCGACCGGGGAAGGTTTGCGACCGGGATCGAAAGTGTCACTGAGTAAACAAGTTTGTGTGACGTATGTAATAGGTAAGTTTAAAGGGTTAAAAATTTATAAACTTATGAAATTTTGCACACGTGTTCAAAAGCTAGTATAGACTAATACGTCCAAAAACTATGCAATTCTGACAAAATTACATACATACACATCGAATTGTTAATCTCCTTTTTTTGAAGGGTTAAAAACCGAGTTGGTACATAATTAAGTAAGAGTTTTTTTAGATTTCAATGGTATGAATGGCAATACGATGCTATTCGTTTGATTTAAGCGATATGACCGCTCATGGACAGTAGCAAAAACAAACAACACTATGAATTACAGTGCAAATAGCAAAGCTTGGCATTCATACATACATAAGAATATAATAAAGAAGAAAAATACATTCTTACATACATACATACATAAGAAGTCAGTCTCAATGTATCCAGTAGTTACTCTGCCTACAATGTCCTTCAAACCGCAAAATAACAGCGCATTTACACTGCTGTTTCGTGGAAGAAATAGATGCTACATAATAGCTACTCAAAGGGAAATAACGTGATGTAAATTTTTGACTTACGAGTATTGCTGCGCTGGATCTCAGCTGCGGCTCCCTACACACACATGGCAACTTCAGAGTGTACCTACTAGTTTTTAATTACGACATAGTTTACTATATACACACACAGCCCATTACCTTCTTCTGTCGAACTTAAGTTTCGGCGAGTATTGCTAATCATCGCTGTCATGCGCACTCATCCGCTAACAATGATCTTTTTGTAGTTTAGAGTTTAATAATACAATAAAAATACTTAATTCTCTTGTTGCATTGTACATGAAGATTTTAAATAGTGCAGTCAGACATACATAAAGTAAATACAATATTATCTCCGTAAAATTACACCACGTACTCATGTCATGTCATTCCGTTGATAATTCAGAATTAATGCTGAAAAGGCATCCTATTGGCACGTTTGCGACTGGTTTAGCCATTACGTCTTTAATTTTAAATTTCTTCATTTTTGTTACATACATACATACATAAACTCACGCCTTGTTCCCAGAAGGGGTAGGCAGAGGTGCCAGGGCACCCACATTTCGCCTTGTATGTTCCGTCCCACAATGTGATAGGTGGCGAGCCTATCGCCATATCGGGCACAAATTCCTGACTCTGGGCTGATACTGAATAGAAAAATCCAATATCACTTTGCCCAACCCGGGATTCGAACCCGAGACCTCAGCTTTGTAACCGTACCGTAGTACAACTACGCCACCGAGGCAGTCATTCATCAGTCATTTTTGTTACTGTTTTCTTTTTTTGGTTCCTTTTATTCTCCTTTGGTGGTTGTATTGTATGTGATGTGTTTCAATACGTAGTAATATTGGCTAAATGGTTGTAATCGTGTCAATAAATAATCTTTTTTTTATTCTTTTGTTTCTATATTACTTAATAAACATCTAATTTCACATAATTTCTCTTGTATGTAAAGTACGCCAACGCTCACTAGGCCGGCGTAGTGGACTATATGGCTTAACCCATCTCAATCGTATTTTCGATTGTAAAGGAGGCCCATGCCTCGCAGTGGGACGTAGATGGGCTAATAGAATTATAGTACATACTTAATATACTTAAGTTATGGATACACAAATGCAGGACCGTTATTTAAATGATTCAGTTTAGAACATATTAATGGAGACCGTTTATAAATAAACATATAAATATTTCATTGAAATATTTAAGTTAACGTGAAAGACTAAAATAAACTTCAATGATACGGCTTAATTTTATTTTTAGTCATAAAAAGAGAATCGGAGACAGACGTCTATGAATATTTTAAACAGATTGCAAATCGTAAAATTGAAATTAGTTTATATTGACCGTAAAATTATGATGGTACTAGAATTATATGTAATAGTGTATGTAACCCATGAGAATAAACTATTACAAATAGTGATTCTAGTAAAATCATTATTTTACGGTCAATATAAAAATGAAATTATCATACATATATATGTAACACCATACCTATGTATGATAATATCCCACAGAAGGGCAAAAGGGGTATGTCGGTGTCTTTACTGGTACTAAATGATGTACCTAAAAATTGTTAAAATGAGGCAACATACATCTAAACTCACGGCATTTTCCCAGAAGTGGGAGGCAGAGGTGACACCCACATATCGCCTTGTATGTTCCACACTGTGATAGAGGCGAACCTATCGACATATCGCTACAAGTTCCTTACTCCGGACAGTGCGGAGTCCAGTTATCAGTATAATGCATAGAAAAAACCAATATCACTTTGGGATTCCAACTTCAGACCTCAGGGTCGTAATGGTAGCGTAATACAACTACGCAACCGAGGGAGGAAACAATTGATAGCATTTTATCTTTGCTCATTTTATAAGGAGGAAAGATTTGATTGTTTGTTTGTTCTTTGCATTGAATAGGCTTTGAAACTACCGAACCGATTTGAAAAATTCTTCCACTCTTGGGAAGCTAGACTATTCCTGGGTGACATAGGTGAAGTTATATTTTGAAAAATAATTGGGATATTGGGATATATTAGGTTATACGGTGGTCGCGGGTTCGAAACCCAGGGCACACCTCTGACTTTGCGGAGTCACGTATGTATTGATAGTCAATCACCACGCACTAAAACGGTGAAGGAAAACATCGTGAGGAAACTCGCATACCATAGCGATTTATAAAAAAATATATCTATGATATGTAAGTCCGCCAACCCGCACTAGGCCAGCGTGGAGGACTATATGGCCTAACCCATCTCAATCGTATTTTCGATTGTAAAGGAGGCCCGTGCCCTGCAGCGGGACATATATGGGCTGATAACGATACAGAATTGGGATATTTACTAAAACTCTAATACTGTAATCCAAAGTATAAGAAAACCTAAAATATACATCGCGTGCGTTTCAAAAACTATATATTGTTGTTGCATACTGGAACTCATCAATAAACTCATAAACTATCTGCACCCGGGCGAAGACGGGCCGAGCCGCTAGTATCAAATAAACACATTTCCTTATTTTCAAACACTCCGTCAACACTGTTAAAGCTGAGAAATATTGTCCTATTTTTGCACCAAACAGCTCATAACACCTCTTAACTAACATCGCAAACTTCATAAAAGCAAAATAAATTTTGTAGAGGACCACTTTCAATACTTAGTGTAGTCGCCATTTATTTTAAAGGAATCTAACGTCCGTATTGGGTTTTTATTTAAGTGAAAACGCTAGAATAAAATATATTTTTTCTGTCTTGCGTATGTTGGAGACTTTGAGGATTAAAAAGTATGAAACTATAAGATATTATATTCATAACGCCTTAGTATTTTTCTTTTCGACTAATTGTAAGTGAACAAAAAGTATAGCGCTTTATGTATTAGTGATATTAGTCATTTTTAGCCGCATATATGACATATGATACATTTCTGATGATACATTTCTTTATTTTTTGTTTTTCCGGCTTAACAATCGCCGATAGAAATAACCTCGGTAGACTATCAATAAATGACACCCAATAGTCAGATACGTCATTCTGAATCCACACTAAGATCAAATCTTGTGTTGTGGGTATCAGGAACGACGAGAGACTTTTGGGTCTCACAAACACCTAGACCTGCATGAAATATATGTGGGTCACACAAACATTTCTGTCAAACCTATAATCTTTCGTTTCGCAGGCGGCGTGTAACCGACTACACCACGGAGCCTGTCAAACTATAGATGACACTATTATAGCTCTGCATTCATCTGCAAGACTATAGCCATGAGTATTCAGAATGTATAAAAGGGTGCTAATAAACTGTTCTAAAATCTAAGTTATGGCAAATAGAATCTACAAACATGTTTAGGTTTTTAAACAGTAGTAGCTTGTAACACTGGCTGTCGTTGGGGCAGGAAGGTTCTGGAGTGCAAGATATCAAGGCAAGCGAAGTGACGGACGTCAACCCATAAGGTGGACGGACGACCTGGCTAAGGTTGCAGGATATCGCTGGATGCAGGTCACCTCCAACAGGTCGATGTGGAGATCCTTGAGGGAGGCCTATGTTCAGCAGTGCACTTCTTTTGGCTGAAGACAGAGAGATAGAATTGTTTTCCCTCGATACAAAAATATTGCAGATATCTCTGTACAATAAATACTAAAAATAATTTTAAAGAACTACTATCCATGTAACAGTAGAAAATTATTGTGTATACATTTTGAAAAATACACATGCAAATGTCAGTCTCGCACGGAATTTATTTTCCGCCTAGAACGGGCTATTAGTGTTTTTTTTAAATACCAAATTGCCAACCTTTTCCTGGGAACTCAACGGTTTTATGGCAACAATGAAATGTGTTTATTATTGCGCTGTTTTCATATGGATACAAAATCCTGACAGTTTTATTCCGTCCGCATCTGACTCGGAAAGGCCGTTATATTGTGTCTGGAAGTAGTATTCTTAACACTCTGTATCACTTTGTTAGGATAGTACGTTGTACTAGTGAAGTTTTACTTGCATTCATAGTATTTCTTTACAATATTGAAAATATTTTTCTTAAACTTCACAACTTCAGTATTGGCTTGGGTTCTGCACTCCATAACCTAGTCATTACCGCGCTGATTGTATATGGTATTTTTTTTAACTTGATATGTTGATACCAAAGTATCCTACAAGGGAAAGATATCTTAACAGATAATAATTGAATCAATATAATAGACAACACAATATACTCTATATTATATTCTATATTAAGTAATATGATTTCAAAGAGCCAATACGTTATCGCGTAGCGTTAATGAATATTTTTCGGACTCTTTAATATTCTACTACATGTCATGATTTTTGTGTTCCTAAAGTAATCCATACATCTTAACAAGACTATTCATGGAATTACTCATTTTCATCTGTCTATTCTACCAACAAACACGGCAAAAGTCTGACGAACTTGCACAATAAATAATTACCCACCAACGTTACCTTTCTGAGTAGTTCCAAGTAAATTAACCCAATACGTGTTGATATGAGTGAGGAAAACTTTTACTTATTAGGTATAGGGTAAGGAGACGTAGAAAATCCCAGCAATACACGAACCAATAAGGCACGTAGTATTTCTTATGGAATGTGTGAATTCCGCACAGCTGTTTTGTCCTCGTAAGTTGACGCACTTAGCGCTAGTGTATTACTGAACATATTGACGAGTTATACAGGAAATTCTTGGGTTTCCGAGTGTGGATTGCAACGGCATTTGAGTTATTTTCGTTTTTCTGTACTTGGTACAGGTAGTATTAAGTTATTAGTGCTGCGTCAACCACATCCTGTGAGGCACTATATTTAATATTTAGCAGATTTTTTTGTTAGAAATTTCGCCATTAAAATATAATATCTTCTCTTAAATGTAAGAGGCCACCTGGATAGGTACCACAGCAATGTCTATTTCTCCTGCCAAACAGCAGTGTAAATGCACTGTTGTAGGTCGGTTTGAAGGAAAATGTAGCCAGAGACTACTGGAATTAACTACTGGACAGATTGAGACTTAATAATAAATAACTTAATATCTTATGTACTCAGGATGGCGAGCGCAGAGAATGCATTGCTTTGTAGTTCGTGGTGTTGTTTCGTTTTGCTACTACTCATAAGCTTATGTATCGTCTACCATCAAGCAAATGGCATGCATGATGCCTATCGCGGAACTTGAGCCTCTCCCAAAGTTTACCATAGTCATTGTAACACGCCGTGTGTTTCCTGCGGCTCATTTTCTAGTTTTCAATCTGTGATTTCCCATGTTGTAGGCAGAAGATTGGCGCTGCACTTACACTACGCGTATTTAGTTATACCGGGTATATCAAGAGTGCTACCGAAAACGAAGCCGGGTGGTAGTTTTAGTGAATACAAACACAATGCAACTAAAAATGTTGCTAAGAAACGCGACAATTTTTTTTTAATTATTTTTTATATATCGTCGATTTTGGGTAGCAAATCCATAGTTTTTGCTAAAATAATAATAATTAAAAGCCTTGCATACCATAGCGTCTTTAAAAATAAAAGGGTGTACACTATTATTTAAGAAAAAACTATGTATTTACTATCCTAATCGGACGATAGAAAAAAAAATCAAAAAAAAATTTCGTCACAAATTTTTGCACAAAATTTATTTGCATTGTATCTGAAGTCACTAAAACTACCACCCAGCTTCGTTTTCGGTAGTAGTCTTGATATACTCTGTATAAAAAATAGTAAATTATTATTTTAAAATTAATTTAAGCGTTATAAAACTAAGATGACAGATATAGGTATAGATATAAATAAAATAAAGTTCATAGTTCCCGAAAATATTTTTTTAGCTGATATGTCAGTAAGTGCAATAGAAGTTAAGGACAGAACTCGGTTTAAAAACGTCTTATTACTTTGTTTTATTTTAGTTTCTTATAGTAATTTTACTAATAAGCTAAACGTGTGACCTAATAAAGCTACAGGATGTCGCTAGATGCAGGTCGCTAATAACAAGTCAATGCGGAAATAATATTAATAACATAAGTTAGATAACAATTCTTTGTTTACCGAGACTGATAAATGATCAACAGATTGTTTACCTCTGTATAATATTCAACATAATAGTTTAAAATTTCATATAAATTGGAACTCAAATCCATATACATACATAAACTCACGCCTTTTTTCCAAAAGGGGTAGGCAGAGATTCTCCTAGTAGCAACCAGGACACCTAGTTTTCGTCCCATGATGTCATGGGGGCGAGTTTATCGCCATACGAGCTTAATTTTTTGACTGTTAATGAATAGAAAAATCTAATATCACTTTGCCCGACCCTGGACTCGAACTCGAGACAAAAGCTTTGCAATCATACTAAGCCACCAAGCTAGTCAAGAAACTGAAATCCAAGTTCCCAAGTATCCAATAACATTTTAATTTCAGCAGCAAAACTCAGCGATAAGGTCGTAAAGCGCATGCAGGCAATTCTTTATTAGCTTTATTAAATGCACTCGTTATTTACTTAGGAATTTATTGGTCACACCTGCGCCCTCTCATAAACTTTACTTTCGGCTCTGCAGTTATTGAGTCGTGTATTTGTACTGTGTTCATTGGTGTAGGTAAATAACATATTTATACAGGGTATATCAAGACTGCTACCGAAAACGAAGCCGGGTGGTAGTTTAAGCGACTTCAGACACAATGCAACAGAAAAAGTTGCAAAAAAAAAAGCGTCAATTCATTTTTGTAATTTTTTTCCTATGACCATATTTGGGTGGTAAATACATTTTTTTCCTAAAATAATAGTATATACCCTTTTATTTATAAATAATCTAAAGTATAAAAGTGTTTAAATTATTATTTTACCAAAAACTATGGATTTACCACCCAAAAGTGACGATATTTAAAAAATAATAAAAAATAATTGTCGCGTTTCTTTGCGAAATTTTTAATTGCATTGTGTTTGTGGTCACTGAAAGTACCACCCGGCTTTGTTTTCGGTAGCAGTCTTGAGATACCCGGTATGTATATGAAAATGTGATATCGCGTCTAATGGTTGTAAGAGACCCTTTATCTTTGTGATGCAGTTGGTTAATAAGGAATGGGAAAAAGGAAGTGGTACGGTTGTTTCACGCACCGTTACAAATATTTTTAAGAATGGTAGGCTGACAGGAGTGTTATTTTTTATATATTTCATTTTCTCCCGCCAAACAGCAGTGTAAATGCACTGTTGTTTTTCGGATTGAAGGACATTTTAGCAGGAGTAACTATATTGTATGGGATATATTGAGACTTAACATCTTTTATGTCAAAGGATGGCGAGCGCAGTGGAATGCCAAGTATTGCTTTCTAATTCAAGGTGTTGTTTGGTCTTGTTACTGTTCATAAGCATTCGTATCGCTTACCATCAGGCGAACGACATGATTGTCTCGCCATTCGTTGCAATAAAAAATAAAAAAAATATTGCTCGTTCCTTGTGAGGAGCACTTTACACTTTACTACACAGTTGAAATTCTTTCATTCATAATCAGCCCTTCCCCTTCCACTGTTGGACATTGGCCTCTCCTATGGCACGCCACTGGGCTCGATCTTTAGCTCATCGTCAGAATATTTAATATTTCCTTTATTTATTTATTTCCTCAATATTTTTATGTTGAAGAGTATTTTATGTAAATACATACCTATATTGTTATTTTTCTTCCTCTGCTTATCTTTTCCAAACACTTACGAAGGGTGAGTGCATATGACATTTCAACCGATTAACATAATTATTTAGCCACCGTTCGTTTAGTCTACCCCATAAGCCTAAATCCATTGGTGGGTTTTACTTTTTGATTGCCTGAAATATTCAAATTCATAATATCTAAATGGAAAAAGAAATAGCGGAACTTTAATGAACCCAGAGTGTATTAATCGTTAAGGAAAGCTTTTTATAGATTTTACAGGTGTTTGCAAACTTTCCGACGGCTCTATAATTTCCTTGGATTTCACACTTTTTATTTCTTTTCTCATGATTTATTAGATTACTATAATATAAATTTTAATCTCCTGGTAATAATGGTTATATTATGGACTAATGCAGTCACCGGGTTTGATATGGCCCTTATAACCACTGGACTGCATGTATTTTACATTAAGGTTGAATTGAAAACCTAAAAATAATCCTGATCTGCTTCCACAGTTTTACTGAGTATAACAGATTATTACAGAGTAACAAATACGAAACGAACATAAGTACTGAAATTTATTTTGATAAAATCTTTTATAGTTTGGTGTATGTGTATTGTACTGTATCTTCTCATCAACAATGTAGTAATATGTCATATAAATATAAAAAAATAAATTAGAAGCATTACCATGAATTCAAACTGCGAAAGTTATCTTCAATCATATCAAGAAGGAACTTAACTAAACTCTTAAGAATCAGCTATCATTTGTATCGCCGAATCTTCTAGAGCTTTGTCTTATCGCGTGACGATTTACAGTGGCCTTAACTTGATGGCAACCTCAATTTCGGCACGCACCAAAAAGCTTGGTATTCCTTAACTTAAACTACGGAATAGGCTCTTGACTTCGTGCTTCCTCGTTCTTATTATGATTAGTATAACTATGAAGAACCTACGAAGATATCAAGTTACTATTAAAAAAATTCGCCATCTTAAGCTTGTCTTGAACAGATCGTTCTAAGCAATAAGACTGTAAGGTCATAATTCTGCTTCCTTATTCATTATTTGGTTATTTTTTAAAGATATGGTATTGCATGTCATTGATAGGCGATATTTTTTCGACTACACCACTTTAAACATCACAAGTCCAGTCATTAGTTAACCATAGGTAAAAGACTTGAATAGTTTTGTGTGCGACATCCTCCTGCATAAAACATAATTTTCTAATCAAAAGTAATGAATATTAACAAAAATCCAAAAAGAACACAAATTAAGCGTATAATTTTACATCAGAATTTCAATTCATCGGAAACTTAAATAAGAACGTTTAAGATTAAGGAAATATTATCCCGGACAAACTCAATAACTTTAATATTGACGAGTTTAAAGTAAATCTTCCGACCTTTTAAGCAAATGAGTTGAGCCAGTAGTTGGTAGCTCGCGATCCATGGTTGGATGTGGACTTACTCTGAAGCAATTAAAACTTCTACCTGGACTTAGGTTGTTAGCAAAATTCGGACCTTTTTGTATTGTTACACTAACAATTGTAAAGTAAACAAAGAAGTGGCGAGACAAAGGAAGCCCGCTTGAAAACAGTATTTAGTACAGATTTCCACTGGACTTAGTTTCTTTGGAGAGCTGCAAAATACATCCGTTGTGTTGAATAAAAACTAACTTGAGACGAAATAGTTTTATTGGGAGACCTTTGTTTTGCGAAGTAACATTGTTGTGCAACACTTTCGAGTGAAAACATGAATAGCTATAATATTTTAATTTTTTTCTTTATCTAAGAAACTGTCAGAACTAATTTAAAGACTTGGACATAATACGGTACTGTTTTATACTACTGATCATAGGATATTCTTGGATATTGCATTTTTAAGATACTGGGAAATCTATAGCGGTGGCTAATTTACTATCCGGCCACGATGGGTTTTTGTGTTGACCAGCAAGTGATTCCTCGCTGATAAATCTCTTATCTGGACTGTACTGCATAACTTTCACACCCGCACACCGTAATGTATAATAACTCTAGTGACGTCACTATCTTGGTTTTGCATTTCTTTTCTGTTACTCCCACTACAAGATTTAAAACGTTTCTTACTTGTTTAATTTTGAATGAATGAATTTCTTTGTTTCTTAGACCATAGCTGTGGATACGTTTTGATAAACACAATAAAAAATTGGAGTCAAATACCCTATTGTACTATATTAGCCCTTCATGCCTCACCACACCTGCGGAATCGATGATGCACTTCCTTTGAGGGTTGAAGGTGTATGAAACTTTAATAGTATCAGGGCAATCTTATTTTTTTAGCCTGAGGGGAAAGCTGATTATGGTTTCCCGAAACTCTTTGGGGAATAGCAGGAAGGGTATGTCGGGTCATTGACCTTTCTAGTTGGCCCGCCGTGGTAGTGTCGGTATTGGGTGGATATTAATACCTTTGTTGGGTTCTTAATACAAAACCTGGTTACCCCAGTGGCTATCCTCGCGTATTGAAGGGCGACCGCGCTGTGCTCGGGGCGATAAACGGCAAGTAATGCTAAGCAGACACACTTTGAAACCCACTTATGGTAGTATGATTAATAGTTTAGCTGTTTTTTTTGGTATTTGAGATTACCGAGATGTTGCTATAGGTCAGCGACAGATATTTATTATTTATTTATTATTTTATTTAATTCTTTATTGTACACAATAAAAAGGAATAACAGTAAAGAGATAATACAAAATAACAAAGTACAAATGGCGGTCTTATCGCTCTAAGGCAATTTCTACCAGACAACCATGGGATGGATATATGAGCAGGAAAAAAGATAGGGCAGTGTAAAATAAAGATAACGAAAACATGGAGACATAAATAAAAACATAAAAAAAAAACATATAAATACATTATATATAAATACATACCACATATACATACATATTATATATACATACATAAGTATTATACATATACATACTTATATAAATTTATAGACGAATAAACATACGTACATACATATATATATTACCAATATAATCAATAAGAGGAAATAGTCCTAATCGGTTTATCTGTTTATAGAGAAAGGTAGTGTTCTTTTAATCGTTTTTTAAATGATGACAGTGTTTGAGCCTGCCTCACCACAACAGAAAGTGCGTTCCACAAACGAACAGCTTGAACACTGAATGATTTATCCATAAATGTCGTGGTGTGGACGGGCATTCTCAACTTCAGGTTCTCAGACGATCTCAAGGACCTCGTATGTGACTCGTGAAGAAAAAGAAATCGTTCTTATTATATATGATACGATATTATATATGATATGATACGATATTCTATTTGGCTTGAACAGCAGTAATTATGAAGTCAATAATAATCACAGTGTGGTCCTAGTAATAAATCTGTAAAACACGAAATCATTCTGAAAACATTTAAATGCAGGGTAAACTGTAAGAATAATATAACTGTCTTGGCGTAGGTGTAATTATAAAAGTTGAGGGCTCGGGTTCGAGTCCCGGGTCGGGCGAATTAAAAGCCTGGAATCAGGAATTTGTGCCTGATATGGCGATAGGCTCGCTCCCTATCACATCGTGGGACGTACAAAGCGAAACGGGGGTACACTGATACCACCTGTGCCTACCCTTTCTGGGAAAATCCAAGTTTATGTGTGTATATATGTATGTAATTAAATAATAAATTTTACATTAAAACTATGAAAAAGCACAGTTTTTAAATTTAAATCCTAAAAAAACGCATTAGGTCGTCATATACGTTTAATATTAAGTAAGCGGTGCGAGATGAACTCTCGCTCGAGAGTTTATCATCGCCCTGTCACTCCACAGTTATTTATGGACCAGTAAACTTGGAAATATATTTTCCTCGCCGTCGGCCGCGCGTCCATTTCAGGTTAAGCCCCTTGGGCCAGGCACTAGACGAGTCGAGTGTCATAAATTTGAAAACTGTTTCGTGAAAGGGAAAAAATGAAACAAATATTTGACGTTCACTCTGAGTCGATCTTCGGTGTGCCCGCTCGGGCCTACCGAATTTACGACTGTTTACAAGCTGGCCGAGTTAAACGACGCCGATAAACTTACACGCATTGCTATGAATACCGATGCGCGCTTCCGATGTACTCGCGAAGATTTGCGAATATCTGCAGTTATTTTGTGTTGAATTCTAAATTTGTTGTATACGTAATCATAATATAGACGGCTAAATATCAATTTAACATTATTAATTTATTATTACTCATAAATATTTTAGTGTACATCACACAAATTAACAGAAACAATAGCACAAAGCGCTAATAAGTGTAACAAACGGCGGTCTTATCGCAGTCGGCGATTTCTTCCAGGCAACCTTAAGATAGACTAGAATGAACGGAAGCAAAAGCAATAATATGAAAATGCTCAAAGTTATCTTATCAAGTAATAAATTTATTTATTTTAATTACAAAAGGAAAGAAAGAGAAGATTTGTCATATTTTATATCTTTATAAATCTTTATATACCGAAGGTATCTGGAGTCTTCCAATCCATTAGCATAGTGGCCCAAAGACCAAATTTGATTTCTTAAACTTTTTGGTTGGTTGGTATAATTGAAAAAGAATAAACCAAAATCATTCTGCACCATGCATTAAAAATACATTCTGTCCACCCAAGTCAAAAATGCGAGGAAATAGATAACACAATCAAATATATCAACATTAATACGACTTATTACATCGAGTGCGGTAGGGATTGTTCCCGAAATGACGAGCCACTAAAATAATTTTAACGACACTTTGATTACTTTTATCGTGAGTTTTCAGTTCAGTTGTCACGTTTTCAAACCATTAGTTTCATGCGAATTACCTAGAACTGAAGAATTGCTTATTTATTATTAGCTAAACAATTTATCACAATCGAATCGTAGCTGATATTTTTCGCCTCAAACGTTACCCCATTTTACGGTTGGGAGTTTCGCGAATTTTTTATGAATAATTTTTGCGGTCGTAGGCTGCTTTTGAAGAGATTTTCGCAGTTATTTTATTTAGCTTATTTTAGTGGGGGATTTTCGAATATGCTGAGATAGATACCACCACGTCATGTTATGTAAGTATGCTACGTGCGGATTTGTCTCTTATATCTAGATTCATAAATGTACATATCCTCACGCCTCTTACTCAGAAGAGGTAGGTTGAGGTGCTACCACGGCACCGACATATGGCTTTGTGTGTCCCATCCCACGATTTAATAGAGGTCGAGACTATCACCATATCAGGCAGATTTTTTTGACCCCTAAAGAATAGAAAAATCCAATATTACTTTGCCCATGCATTGCCATTATACCATACCAGAGTACAACTGCTTCACCAAGGAAGTCTTTATCTAGATGACTAAATAACACCCAACATTCACACATATTATAGTCCTGACCCCACACTAACATCGAGTTTTGCGTCGTGGGTATCAGGAACTATGAGAGACTTTTTGTTTCCATAATCAACCAGACCCGAATGAAATATTTGCGGGTTGCACAAACATTTCTTTCGGCGCGGGGCTGGAACCCGCGGCCTTTCGTTTCACAGGCGATGTTAAACAGACTGCGCCACGTAGGCTGTCTGAGGCTATGGTATACGGAGATATAATCAACATATCGAAATATATTGTAATTAATTACTATCAAGCCGGTATAACCCTCTTGGGTCGTTTGATACTCCTTGCCTTTTCTGTAATTATCATCGCGAGCACCAGGATCTCTGTAAGACCAGTATACAAATAAAATAACAAGCATAACACACATTCTTTGTGATAAATCTTTGACCTAATGTGGACTGAATATACCGGTAAATCCGTCTGAATTCTTTAGTTCAAGGCAGGTAGTCAGAAGTGGTTTCTTTGAGTTAGGATATATTTGAGTGTAAGTACACTCCGTGCGGCCTTTATACTGAAATAAATTGAAAATATACGTTTAAATAATCTTACGGTTTGAAGAATAAAATCTTCCGCATTCTGTTATTTTGCATACAGATTTAGTGTGTTATGACTGAAAATTTTGAAGATTAAAAGTTTTAATATATATTGTTTGTTACATTGTAAAGGTGAACATATTTTTTT
This sequence comes from Hyles euphorbiae, assembly GCA_023078785.2. NCBI lineage: Eukaryota > Metazoa > Arthropoda > Insecta > Lepidoptera > Sphingidae > Hyles > Hyles euphorbiae. The sequence continues at coordinate 7,317,291 of CM041053.1, forward strand.
GTTGTAATGTTGTGTTGTCGATATATACTACTTTGACTTTTTAACACCAACGTACACACGTGCTTTATAAAATTATACCCTTTTTAATACCGTCACTGTAGTAAATATACTGAATCACACAATAAGAAAAGTGCACATCAAATCGAGCATGCATTGGACGGAATCGTACTATACGTCACTAGTCAACACAATTATGCCAGCCTCCTCAAACAATATACCACTCCCCACATAAATAAAACAAAATTACCTCATTCGTTAATTTCATTCGCCACACCCTTGTAACAAAATTATAGAAGCTTAATAGATTCACAAGATGCCATAAAATAATATTCTATTTTATAATCCAGGTTATCACAAACAGCTGGGGTTGGCGCCAAGGCCGATTTAAAAAGGTAACAAGATATAGTGCGGTTGAGAAAGGATTAAACAGCCAATCCGACCAACGACAGGAAAATGTTTGTACACCGCTCTGAGGGTAAAATGGTTTAGAATATTTTTTTCTAATTGTGTTGGAAATCTGTGTAGTAGAGTGTTGCTTTATTTTTCATACTTGCGTTATTAATCTATATATATAAAAGAAAGTCGTGTTAGTTACTCCACTTATAACTCAAGAACGGCGGAACTGACTTGGCTGAAAATTGGTGGGGAGGTAGCTTAGAACCAGGAGAAGGACATGGGATACTTCTTATCACGTTCGCGGTTTCCCGAGTGTCTATTAGCTTATTAACATTTTCTCATACAAAATGTTCATGAGTTCGTAACTGTCAAACATTTAATGTTCATCCCGTCGATACGGTAAACTCTTCCCTTAAATTAAAAAACGTATTTAAATAAAGGTTTCGAATCGACAACATATATCTACAATATTCGATTAATGGCGTATTTTAGATTTTAAAGATGTAAATTAATGACATTGAAAAGAGATTGACATTTATATTGGTTGTCAAATAATGCGTTCAGAAATGTATTTTGTGTAAACTAAGGAGAATATATCAAGCTACATAAATAGAGACAATTAAATAAATAATTTGCACACGTAAAAAGTTATATTTACTTCATTTAAAGATCGTTCTTTTTTTTATTGCATTGAATGGCGATGCGAGCCAGCCGTTCGCCTGATGGTAAGCGATACGACCGCTCATAAACAGTAGCAAAATTCCACTGCGCTCGCCATCCTGAGACATAAGATGTTAAGTCTCAATATGTCCAGTAGTTACTCTGGCTACAATGCCCTTCAATCCGAAACACAACAGTACATTTACACTGCTGTTTGACGGGAGAAATAGACATTGCGGTGGTGATGATGGCTTCTCACATATGAGAGACCTTCCACCAGTAAAAATGACATTTTTATCACGAATTTTTACAGTAACCTTTCCTTCGCTATAATACACTGATAGAAATTAATGTAATATATCGTCGCTGAGTTAGATAAGTTATATTTTACCTAAATATTGCTTGCAATAATTTTGGTAAAGCAGCATAGTGGGTGTGTAATAAGGGATGAAATATTGCATGGATAATTAGAATCACTAAAGTTTTTAATGTCAAAAATTCATAAGGTACACTATTTGGATATGGAGAGACGGGATATAATAGAGTGGAAGGTACGGGAGAGAACTGGGATAGCTGGCAGATTTGATAAGACGAAGTGTAAATGCACGTTATAAGATGGAATGGATAATGAAGAGAAAGGACGGGACGGATCGAGAAGTGACTGAACAGACAGGTTAAGACGGGATTCAGCAGGACAGTAGGATAGCTACGTCAAGTGTAGGCATACAAGTTGTTATTATGCTAAATAATTGAATATAATATGAATCCTTTGATAACCAAGGCAAGGCGAAGCGTGGCCGGGTCAGCTAGTTATAATCTATTATTGAGTTCTGTATTTAAACAATTTCTTTAATTGTCTTCAATATTAAATTCATTACAGTTAAACAGTAGGAAGAATATATTAATCATCAAAATAATTATACTTATTTACTGCTCCAAACATATCTTTATCACGCCACTTTACACAAGTAATAAATTTAATGTATGTAGAATAATATTATTGCACAAGGGAAATGGTTCAAATTGCATTTTAACAAGGAATTAGGGACACTACTACCTTGCAATAGTTCAGAGTAACGTTTTTTTTTTTGTTTTTTTTATTTATTTATTAAAAATCACAAATTACGTAATTACAAATTTAGGCATAGGTTCCATGAAACCGTATTTCGGTTTGACCGTGGAATCACTTGTATATGTGAGTCTCACTTTTACTTAAACATTAGATAATAATTGAAGAATTATAGAATGTAAAAACAAAGCAACAACATATTACTGTAAAATTAAACATAAAAAAAACAATAGAAAATAATGGAAAAAATAAAAACATAAAAAATATTTCTAAACAATTAGGGTAGCTCGAATAAAATTAAACAAAAAATTAAAATAGCTATTAAGCAAAATAACTAAACAATATTGTATAAAGTAGGTGTCATTAATAAATGTTTTTTTAATTTTGCTTTGAAGCTTGAGTACTTCGGATCATGCCTGATAACAGATGGTAGGCTATTAAAAATATACGGTAACCGTTTTTTTAATGTTCTGTCACCATAGTAGTTACTCACTCTTGGTATTATGTACTTACCTCCAGTGACTGAACGCGTATTTTGGCTATTACTACATTAAGTTAAATAATGTTCTCGACTACTATAGAGATTTGTAGATAATAAAAATGTATGCTTTTGCCTTATGGATAAAATATTACATATTTTGAACAATTTAGTATAATCATCTTTACAACTATTTTTAACCTTTTTACTGACTAGTAATTTGAGAAATCTAATTTGAAGTTGCTCCAGTTTGATTATGTGAGTTTTGAAAGTTAGTCCATAACAGTGAAGTGCATAGCCAAGAATGGAATCAACCAGAGAGAAGTACAACAACTTTAATGTGCTAATAGGAACTTTAAGACTCAAAAAATAAAATTTACCTAACAGAACTCGTAATTTACTGCTAATATAATTGATGTGCTGAATCCACGATAAATTTTCATCTATTTTAACACCTAAGTAAGTCACACAGTCGGTTCTTATAATTTGCTGACATTTACAGTACTGTTGGTTATTACGGAGACATGTATAATCATGAGCTTTCAAAGATGGCATCGTATCGGGTGGTTGTAAATAAGGCGAATGTATGATCATAAATTGTGTTTTATCTGAGTTCAACACTATGCCATTATCGTGCGACCATTTCACTATCGCATTTATGTCAACCTGCACTTGAAAAAAGGTCTTGGCGACATCAGTGCCGGCGCGGATCACGCACAAGTCATCGGCGTACATATATGGTGTACAGTGTTGTAGTACACCGCACAAACTGTTCACGTGCATTAAGTAACATATAGGTCCACACCCTGAGCCTTGTGGTACTCCATACCGCACGTCCGTCGCGTCACTATAACTGTCGTTTATCCTCACCCTATAAGAACGTGCCGTGAGATAGTCCCTGAACCATTGGTTCAGTGGCTCTCTCACACCACATTCTTTCATTGCGTTAAGCAGAGTGTCTGATTCTAAGGTATCAAATGCTTTTTTATAGTCGAAGAAGATGGCTACAACAAACTTTTTCTCGTGTAAATAATTGTTTATATCGTCTGTGAACTTTGTTAAAAGCGTATTAGTACTCTTTTCCTTTAAAAAACCGTGCTGACAAGAATTAATTATACTATTTTTTTGCAAGTAGTTCTGTAATTGATTTACTATACATTTCTCCATGACTTTATCAATGCTGGACAATATAGCTATTGGTCTGTAATTTGTCGCTTTACTACGATCTCCTTTTTTATATACAGGACGTACTATGGCCTCTTTGAGAGCTTTAGGAAAGATATTAGTCTTAACTGATAAGTTTACTAGATTAGCTAGTACTGGACTAATTTTATTGACTACAAGCTTGAGATCACACATACGCACGAGGTCACTGCCCGGCGACTTCTTAACATTCATTTTATTTATTACTTTTCTTATATCATACGAAGTCACTGGTTGCCACCTCATGCTTGTATTCGGGAATGTAACATAGTTATTTCTGTCAAGTAGCTTAATATTACAAAAATGTTTTATATTGTCAATTTCTTTAGCAAACGTGTTAGCAAAATTATTACTTATTTCTACAGCATTACCTTGATTACGCATATTTGACATTATTATTTTATCAAGTGGCTCCCTATTATTGCCTAACATATCGTTAATTTTGTCCCATAGCTTTTTAATGTTATTATTACACTCAAGTATACTTTGTTTGTCATACATATTTTTACTTCTATTAATAGCTTTATTGCACTTATTTCTATATTTTGTGTAAGTCAGTCTTTTTAACATATTCTTCGGATCACTATTCCATACATCAAATAACAAGTCTTTTTTCTTTATCATATTTTTCAAATTATTAGTTATCCATTTTTTATTATTTCTATTACTAGGGCGAATGATATTAGTTATATAACAATCTTTGTAAATATTTACAAAAAAATCACAAATGTTTTCATACAGTCTAATAGGACAATCAATCGATAATAAACTATCAAAATCTGCTTTCAATAATTTCTCCTAAATATTATTATAACGTAAATAATATTTAGCGGGAAAATTATTAAACTTTCTTTTAAGAATGCGGATATTTAAAAAATAGGATAACTACTAGTTAATAACTCTTTATATATTTGCCATGTTATGTATCGGCGTTAAATTATAAGGGAATCATGTGCAATTCATGAAAACATACCTTATATTTAACATAGTAAATAAATGACAAATAAAACCTAATAACCTTCAATAGTAACTTTCAATACAATATATTAATTTCCCCCAGTTCCATCAAAAGTAAATTAAAAGAGTAGACCTTACTTAGCCAGCGTCCAATGACAATGATTTTATTTCTCCAACAAAAACTAATAAACGGTATGAAAGGAAATATCCCCTTCAATACACGTAGCAAGTTCCAAACTAAAATAGGCCGGGCACGTATGTTTCTCAGCGATATTATCAAATTAGTCTTCCTAAAAAGATGTTATCAGAAAATTGCTTATCTGAAATAAAATGAAATTGGAATAAGGAAAAATCTGGTCATTATTTTTAGAACGTAATTCGTAAATGGATATATTGTTAATGCAAACCGAAGTTATAAATAGAAAAGTAATAAATGGGAAGAGAACCTAAGAATAACATTATAAGTCAAAAAGGCTTTTTTTGTTATTTTATTTTAATATCAACAATTAGTGAACATAGAACGTCCCGGGATGGGATTATTCGATATAGATCCTACGTATTTAGGAATTAGTTATTATACATTATAAAGTTTTGCAAGCAATGGACAAAAAAACAACAATAAAAAAGAAACATAATTAAAGAAATTAAAAGGTAACAAAAAGAGAGAGCAATCCTTAAATTCATAATTAATATTAAAGTTAAATAAATCTACAAAGGTCGGATCATAAATATGCAAGTAGCAGCAACACTTATATTTCGTAAGGCAGTTTGGTGATGGCACAGAAAGCAGAAAAAAGTCATTAAAATAACCTGGTAAACAAAATAATAATAACACGAACAAAAAGTCACTTCTTTTTACAAGAAGGGGTAAAATGCTATCATCTATCAAAGCTGGGATAGAAGAGGTGGTCAGGACACCCACATTTAGCCTTGTGTGTTTCAACCCATGATGTGATACGGGGCGAGCCTATAAATAATTATTCGTTTAATTAATTAAAGGTTTCTAGTTTTAAGATGGAGTTTTTTTGGTAATGAGCTGATATCCAATATCGCTTTGCTCGACCCGGGATTTAAATCCAAGACCTCAGCGATGAAATCGTACCCATGAACAAGTGGGGCAATGAATACAGGGTATATATACCAAAGACTAAGCCATTTGGTAGTTTGGGTAACCATAAACTCAATGCAACGAAAATTTCACAACGAAACGTGAATTATTTTTTAAATTGTATATTTCGTCGTTTTGGGTGGTAAATCTAAGTTTTTTGCTAAAATAATAACTTAAACCCTTATGTACCATAGCGTTTTCAAAAAAAAGGTGTATAAAAGGGTTTATTTTAGAAAAAAAAAACTATTTATTTACCACCTAAACACGAAAGGAAAAAAAATCGCTAATTTTTTGCAATTTTTTTAGTTCAGAATATTTGAAGTCACTAAAACGACCACCTTGTTTCGTTTTTGGTGGTAGTCTTGATATACCCTGTATTATAAAGTTTAATTCGAGTATAAAGCAAGTTTTAAGTTCACACTAAAATATCGTATCTCTACAAACCGGCCCGTTTAATAATGAAATCTCGTTACAGAACTAAGACTGACCGTAACATATCGGTTTTGCCTCATATTCGACCTACATGGCCGCCCGCTGAAACGGTGGCAAGATGTGGAGTCACGCCCTAGTCGTTTTTGGCACGGGGAGTACATGAAATCCGTTCGGCTTTACGGGAACGTTGTATTTTGAGAGCTGTTATTACGGATACTGGATGTTAGGCAGGATACATATTATTGAGAATATCTATGATATATTTTTGTTCTTTGGAATAAAGATGTATGTAATAGATATAATTAAATTGATTTTTTTTTTTCAACTTAAAATTATTGTCTCGACTTGACTGCCTCGGTGGCGTAGTTGTACTACGGTACGCTTACAAAGCTGAGGTCTCGGGTTCGAATCCCGGGTTGCGCAAAGTGATATTGGATTTTTCTATTCAGTATCAGCCCAGAGTCAGGAATTTGTGCCCGATATGGCGATAGGCTCGCCACCTATCACATTGTGGGACGGAACATACAAGGCGAAATGTGGGTGCCCTGGCACCTCTGCCTACCTCTTCTGGGAACAAGGCGTGAGTTTATGTATGTAAAATTATTGTCACGCAATAAATAATGTTACTGCAAGCTCAGTGAATTAAAAAAATAAAAACAATTTTTCATGAATAAATTCATAACACTTAAATAGTAAAAAAAAATATAATCAATGTACTCGTACAATTTGAGTACTGAACAAAATACATTTCCAAAACATATTTTACCTCTAAAGGGTTACTTTTCTAAATGTCATTCATTGTAAAGTGAAGATCTAATACATACACGGGTTGACGACTTTCATTTTGTAAACGAGTGGCCAAAAGGACCTGGATGAAGATTACCCATTTTACGACACGGCCGGTTTCCGTTTTAGAAGGGTTAAAGTAAACCAAGCATCAGCTAAACCCTCAAACATTCAGAGTCGTGAATGCCCTAGTGGGTATGTACATGTGTGTGTTGGTGTACAATTCTTTTCATTCTATTTTAAAAGACTTTTTTGTTACTTATCATCAACCTGTCTGTATCAGCCCATATACGTCCCACTGCAGGGCACGGGCCTCTTCTACAATCGACAGTACGATTGAGAGTGGTTAGGCCATATAGTCCACCACGCTGGCCTAGTGCGGGTTGGCGGACTTACATACCATAGATTTTTTTATAAATCGCTATGGTATGCTGGTTTCCTCACAATGTTTTCCTACACCGTTTTTAGTGCGTGGTGATTGACTATCAATCATTAACCTGCCTGTGGATTATTAATTAAATTGCAATTTCATGTTATAATTGTTTCAAATCATCTTAGCACGCTCTTTTTCGTGTGCGTGTGCTTGTAAAATTATTTATTATATTTATTTATTATTTTTACTCGTATGCCATTGGTTTACAAAAATATATGAAGAAGAAAGAAGAAGAAAATATATCGATACAAACTACTTGGAACGTGATACTACATCACTAGAAAATTGCCATGGCGGGATGTCGCGAATAGTACTTCACTTTATATTTACACGCACACATCAAATCAAGATGACTTAAAACATGTATGACCACCATGATGATGATGTGAATCACAATTTATGGAGATTGTCCCGTTCCTCCCTCGGTCAGTTTTTCTCCCCGTCTGATCCATCTCCAATATATGCAGGGTCTAAGTGGAATAGCTAATTGGTCCATGAATGACTTACCATCTTACCAAGTTGCCTATTTCCGTACAGAATGCAAAAACATGGAAACAAATCCTCATCCTTTTTGGAGAAAACTGAATTTCACCTACAGCGAATAATATATGTATTTGACTCATTTTATTATTGTATTTATCAAAAGGAATCCATATTTAAAATCTACGAAACTATTTTTTTTTTAATCCGTTCATAGTCAAATAAGTTAGAAACGTTTTAGATTTTGTAGCGTGAGTAAAAGAAAAGAGATGCAAAATAAAACAAACGACGTCACTAGTCTTAATATACATTACAGTACGCGGGTGTTAAAGAAACGGTAAGATGTCCCCACTACGTCCCCACTCTTTCATTTTTACAATATTAATATTTGCCTAATGCTACAAGTTAATTTAATAATGGTTTGACATAAATATTTTATTGTAATGGTATTTGTACGCTAAATAATTAAAAAACCATTATAGTCAAATACCCATCGCAAATTGAACACTAAAATAAATATAATATACGAATCAAACCATTAATATAATTGTGTTACATGCAAAGCCACAATATGGCGCTTCAAAAATACATGTAACATTTAAACTTCTGATCAAACCATATTTATAGACAATTTTAGACCAATTTTAGTTAACAATGTTTTTTATTCTGGGCTCAAACTAAAGTAAAAAATAATTTGTATGGAACAAAACAGTAGATAGTTAAAATAGGTTGATAATCTGTTTATGAATAAGGCCGTTAGTCAATAACATCAACACAAAGCATTTTCCGAAGTATTTGCGTTCCAATAATGTTTATTGTTTATACATCCATCTTGGCCACGAACTGCGGGCAATGCATCGCTGTATGCGGGTGTTTGAGTGAGATAACTATGATAAATGGCGGTTTTGACACGCCCGGTCCGGTCACGGATCGATTGTTTCGATAAAAATATACGCTTCCTATATAACAATCTAGTTTTCAGAGGGTTAGTAAACTGAGAGGTCTGGTTATGCTGGTTATTGTAACGCAAAATTAGGTAATTGTATTTTTTAAATATCTTTTTTTAATTTATTTTCTATGTTGGACATGATGAATATACCCAAATTCTTTTTAGAACTATACATTTATTATATTGTAATAACCTTGACAATAATTGGTAACAATAATATATACTTTTAAAATATAAAATAATAATAAAATGATCAAAACCGAATAAAAGTTAAACAAAATTGCTAACACAAAATTCCACCGCACATTCCGTTCACCGCAGATAAAATATTAACTTTAATATACTTAAGCTTTTAGGCAACATAATAGGAAAACAGTAAGCACCAATTTCCGAAGCGGGAGTAACCGTAAGATGCTGCAGGACGGCCAATAAAAGTCGAATCAGTGTGATATAAGGTCGACAAACGGCTCCAGTACTCGATTTAGTAAGAACAAAGAAAACGTTTTCGCCTACTTTTCTTTTGTGGGGAGCCGACGACAGTTCGCTGTCTATTACGGAGCCATTCATTCGCTCAAATGAGCCGCTTAATTTATCGCTCCTTTATTAGAAATAATCGTTTTAAAGGTACGTCGTCTCCAAGTGCAATGGCGTGATCCATCGTCAACTAATTAGCGATTGGTAACAGCGCATCAATCACGCTCAAGCGGGGACTGATATTGTAATTGAATTATTAGAAACGTTTTAACTTAACTGAGCTTGATAATAGATTTTATTTTAGTTTTTATGCATTCATTTTCATTATTTGTTTATTATATATTAGTTTAAATAATTCGTATGATAGTGCAGTGTATTAGTTGTACTTAAGGATTACATGAACACATTAAATTGGTTTATAGCAAAGAGATATGCTATTGAAAAATTATAAATGTAAATTTATTGGCTCATATGTTGAAATCAATATATCAATTTCGTGATAAATTGTTTCTAATTATAAAATACTAAACCTAATTATAAAATACTCTGGCACTGGCCAGGATAACTCAATGTAGAAAAAAAAAACAGAATTGTAATTTGAATCCAAACAGAGGTAAACAAAAATTAAAGAATTAAACAATTAAATTTTAATTAATATAACTACAATTGTCGCAGTATCGCACAGATATTGCATAGAACTTGGTTCTATAATATTCAAAGTTGGATCAAATACTTGTTACGAGTATCCAAGTACGCCGCATCGATTCCACTGTAATAATGCACAACATAAATATGTTCTATTATTTTTTTATGCTATAATATCCCTATGTTTGTAATTACATCAGTATGAGTCGATATGCAAATATTTTGGCAACTGATTTTACTGCGAATTAAGGAATATGTTGTAAAAATAATAATACGTGCTCTGCAGAAGTAATTTCTATGTTACAAAATATTTTTAAACTTAATGAAAATTTTGTTGGAATGACTTTAAATATGGTCACAAGATAAATGTATTTAAAAAAAATTCAACAACTTTCATAGCTTTTTTTTATGAAGTAGCCAGTGATAATTTTTTTATATTTTGTTCAATAATTTATCTCAGATGTCACATTGGACTTACAAATCTATAAGAATGATTGAGCGCACTTTAACGTTATCTGCTACGATGATATGGATCTTGGTACAAACGAATTTGTGAAACTATAGTTTTAAAAATACGAGCAAAAACTCCACAGGCGGGTCCTAAAACTAAGTTCTCAGAATTTCAAAAAATATTTTTTGTTCTTTTGTGCCTTCTGCTAGAACTGCAAACTAGGAATCTGTGTTCGTTTTAAAAACGATCATTCATTTTTGTGGAACAAGCATGTATTTTAAAATAGTAATGGAAAAAAGTTTTTATGTTAACAATAATAAATGGTGACCTAAACCAAACATGAATATAAGCAACATCGAGATTTATTCAAAATATATTTTTCTGCAAATATTTAGCAGTTTTTTTACGCCATGGTAAAAAAAAAAAATCACGTAAACAAATTGACGCACTTTTTTATTTTATGTGACAATTATTAATTATAAGACCACACACCAATTCGCAATCTTATAGTGATACATCATTTTGTACCCATTTGAAACATTGTTTTTCGCGTTTCAAAATTTAAGTAATAAAAGCTTATTCAAAATTTCTTTATACAAACATTTGTCTCATTGCTGGAATACGAACAGCCTGTTTCTTCACACCCTGCTCTCAATTGATGTCGGAGGCTGTCAAGTTGTCAAATAATGTTTTACTTAAATTTAAATGTCACCCGTGCTTCTTTACAATACCACCTTTCCCTTCCATACTGTCGTTTATATTAAGGTGACGTATTCCGCCACAGATTCATGATATTCAAAGCAAAATATGATGGTGATATTTTCTCGTAATTTAAGAGAAAAAAATAACAAAATATTTTTTTTTTTAAATAATTAAACTACTCCGACTACTATTCGTAGTCTTTACGTTAACATTGTCGTAGCACACACTGCTACGCAATCCAGTGCTACAGAAATTCGTAGCACAGACCATACACGTACTCTATCGTACAATAAGCAGCTATGGGCTAACTATTGCTAGTTGCGATGACGTCACAATGCTACAATACCCCCGTAGCGGGTACGCAGCTCCATATTCTCACAGTTATACAAGTCTAACTGAAAGTATTTCAACAGTATTATTGAATCCAGTGTCACGCGTTCAAGTAACGTTATTAATAGGCAAACTTGGTGCTGTTTGTATCAACTATTCGAGTAAATAACTATATGAATGGAGTACTGGCGCATATTCATTTCCCTTACTTTGAGTTCGCAGCGTAAACGAAGGATTATTGTAGTTAAGTCTGCGATATTGAATTTCGTCCGTTGCATTCGTGTGAGGTAATTTATTTTTTAATCGTAGCGAACTTAAATTGTTTTTTAAATTGCTTTATGATTTCATCTGGATTTTTATATATTTGGAATTTAAGAGAAATATAAATTCCATATATGAAAAAGCGAAATAAGATTGGAAGGAAAGCGTGTAAAAACGAAGTAGAATGATTATGAAACCGAAATAAAAGTCAGGTGTAAGAGTAAGAATTGACATACAAAAAATGATAAAAGTTCAGTTTAGTTGAAATATAGGTAATATTGTTACTAAATAATAACGTCGATAATTTTATATTTCTATTTCGAAGATAAAATCGAAATGAAAGACTATCAAAAGTAAGAATTGAAAGTAATAATAAAATTATATATTCTAAATCCCCTAATAGAAATATCAACATAAATGCATTCGTAAACTCATGCGTTTTTCCCGGAAGGGGTAGGCAGAGGTGCCAAGATACTCATATTTCGCCTTGTAAACTACGTCCTACGATGTGATCAGGGCGAGCCTATCGCCTTATCGGGCATATAGAAAAATCTTATATCGCTTTGCCCGACCCGAAATTCAAACACGAAACATCAGCTTTTTAACTATAACGTTGTAGAACTGCCGAGTTAGTCTCAATAGTAATATTAAATAATAGTGTAATTAAAATTGCAGTTTTTTTTCTGAAAAAAGAAGTATATTAGTTTTAACTACAGTGTCCATAGTTAATACACGTAGTACTGTTCATAGTAGTGGTTTTGTAGAAGCAGGTAAGTAACGCGGGATTGTTACAATATAATTATTGCCAATTTAATAACATTATTAATTGTCGGTTAATTGACTAAAATAATATTCTAGTAATGGTCGCGGGACGTCGCTTGATGCAGGTTGCCTCCAACATGTCACTGCGGAAATCATTGGGGGAGGCATATGTTCAGTGGACTTCCTTTGGCTGATGGATGGATGGATTAGAATCCTTCTTTATCCTTGATGAACATAGGAGATATTTTACGCTATTAAATATAAATTAAATGTATGGGAATTGATGTATGTAATGTGATTGAGATGCAAGCACAAATTTATATGACAATATAGGTTTTCTTAAATGAGAGACGAACAATAAAATGATTCTATAAGAGTTCCCTTTTTTCCTATTTTGATACGGAACTCATCAAAGTAAAGTGGTCAATAATTATTATTAATATAGCGGAAACATTCTTCAAACTTTTAAGTTCTTAAATATTTTCAAGAATATGTAATGAATTTATTTATTTAATTTATTTATAAACACTTCATAGTACACGCAAAAGAGAAACTAATATTATTGAAAATCACATTCATTTTGATGTATGTACAATTGGCGGTCTCATCGCTCAAAGGTAAGGTGTCTTACAGACAACCATGGGATGGATTTCATAAAAGGAATAAACAGAAGGAATTTTAAAGTGTGAAGGATAGAAGATAAACAGAAAATAATAAATAAGTGTTTTTTTTTTTTTACGTGTACGTGTAAACAAAGTATTACATATTATTTATTTTATATTTTGCCTTGCTAACGGCTTTTGCATACTTTGTTGTCCGCGTATTCGGAATTGAATATAATGCCTAGGAACGATAAGATATATATATATACATTCATACACACATACATTCATACATGAATGTTTATTGAATATTAAAAGTAACTATAGGCTTCCTGCGCCGGAGTTTGCAAGTGTGATTCCGCGATTATAAATATTTAAGCCTTTGATATTTTCCGTGTTTGAATGCTTTTGCGTAACTGAATAATTTTATGGGTATCAAAGGTCTGAAAAAGTTTTTGCACAGTGCTTTAGTTTATGAGAACTATAGTCGTACTGGGTATTTTTATATGAAACATATTAAAAATATTCAAATCAAACAACAAAATATTCACAAAAGTCATAGCTTTCTAGGTATCTCATATGCCCTTGATAGATACCAATAATTTGTCTATTTTTCTCGCCAATCAGAATTCTAAATGCATTGATGCGTTTAGTTTTAAAGGTTTTGTAGCCAGAGTAATTACTGGACATTTTTAGACTAACCTACTATCTAATGTCTTGAAATACCTTGCTTTGCTATGTAATTCATGGCGTTTTTTGGCTCGACTACTGTCCATGAACGGTCGAATACCATGAGGGAAATGGCATGCGCTTCTTGCCATATATAGATATAAAATAAGCTCAAATTGTCACATCAGTGAAAACAAATGTATAGAAACTGCAGTCAACATACATTTGTTTCTCAAACAATCGATGGCGTTCAAGATCCTTGTTCTCTCAGTTGACTAATAAAGCTAATAACTTGATAACCTTGGAGCATGGTAATATTAAAACGAGCTCGTTCTGACCGTGCATATAATTTGTGAAAATATTTATTTGAATAATTTCACGACGTCGAAGAAATTTCTTGGCATTAGGTAAACACAAATTTGAATAAAATGATCGGAGCGTTTTTCCTTGTTCAATTTGGTACATGTTTGCGGGATTAATTTACTTTCATCAATGATTATTATTGACAACACAAATTACAGAAATATGAAGACACAATTATGACAAATAACGAGATATAATTGTTGGTACGGCATGGCTCTACATTTCTTTACTAGGTAAAATTTGAACCTAAATGGTAATAGAATAAAAAAGAATTAACATCTACTGGTGGTTGTGTGATAAGTGATAACATATCTTAATAATAACATAATAACACCCAACAGTCACATACATAGTCCTGACCCCACACTAAGATCGAGTCTTGTGTCGTGGGTATCAGGAACTACGAGAGACTTATCGGTCTCACAAACACTCAGACCCGGAAGAAATATTTGTGGGCCGCACAAACATTTCTCTCGGTGCGGGGATCGAACCCGCGGCCTCTCGTTCCACAGGCGGCGTCTAACCAACTGCGCCACGGAGGCTGTCAAATATCAAAATAATATCATTGGCTATGCAATAACAAGACCACAAACAAACGCACATCGACTTTTTCCTTGAACTTCACCTTTCTAAATTCAAAGCAATAAAATTGATAGACAAATGGGATTACGCGTAAACAAATGCCCCTACAAATAAGACATGACGCGTGTCGCCCCCTATTTAATAATGCGAATGGCAAAAATCATGGCGTATAGGACGCTTCGCGGATTTATCAGTCTCGCTTTACAAGATTACCCAATACGACAGTGACGGATTGACTCCTCAATACGTGCCGTCCCTTTCTATCTCGTGTAGCGGTGTATATTTGTCCCTGTCGTGCTGTGTCGGTAATTAGGCACCTGCATTTGTTCAGGTCATTGGGGATAGCGGCGAGACTCTATCTAGACACGATGTTAATGCAGTAAGATTGATGAACACGGATAAAAGATCGCTTTATAAAGCGTTAAATAGATGGAGTTAGTTGTAAAGGAATAACATTTGGGCCATTTTGTGGCGTAATGGTGGAATATATTTTATTGATACTTTTTTTTAGGTTTAGTAAGATTGATGTTTTCGTTCTTAAGTTGAATTTGTGTATGCACGAGCTGTGTAGATGGATCATGAAGGCCAGGGTACAATTTATAGATTGGGCAATCCACAACGTGTTTTCATTTTTTATCATTCTATTATGAAAATTTAAATACAGAAATTGAATATTTTTTTCAGGTGTGAATCTAAAGAAAATTAAACTGTGCAATAATGAGTCGCTTTTGGAATTTTAAAAATATCATTACAATATTCAACTCCGACCTCGGCTCATAACATGAAATTACCGTACATTCATGTTTTCATAGTAAAAACATAAAGCAAGAAAACTAGATTTCAACTTGTGAATAACATGCTGGCTAAATTGAAACTTACTCCAAGCCCTTTCACGAATTAATACAAACATACAAAATTCACCTGACAAAATTTTGTTAAAACAAGCTTTTATTTTGAGTTCATCTCGGCATAAGTCATGCCGAAATGTTTGGATACTACAAAAGTAATGTTTTTAATCCTGCAAAATTTAGTATGAAAGTCAGCTAAGCTGCTTAGTTTTACACGACTTTGCAAAATAATACTTTAAATAGCTTCGCGTTTGGATACACACAAAAAAGAGTTTAGGTCTCGCAGCTTATGTTTTTTGCGTTGATGTAACTTATTAATGATATAATTTTTAATCCACTTAATGGCTTGTTGAAATCTTATTAAAAACTGATTTTTGCATAAAAATACACATTGAGTTTGAAATTCATGATCAAAATTCTCTCAATGTACGAATTTAAGCTACGTGACTAGAGCTGTCTTCATAATAATTTTACAGTGTACTTTTAAGACTGTATTATAAGAAAAAAAAAATGGTTGCCTGTAAAGTCGGTTTTACGGGCGAAGATTTTACGTGACAACGTCTTTTTCTCGGTAGAATATTTATTGATATGAATATAATTAAATTGCACAATAGGAACAAGGAATTGAATGAAAATAAGAATTGCACAAATTTTAACTATAGAAATATATTTTGTTTACTAAAACACTATCAACATTTATCAATAGTATGACATAACCTATAAACTCAGTTTCTCAACTTTTGTGTCAATCTAACAATTAATCAATCAATCATAGTTTACGATAATGAAATATCAGTGTACAATTATTTACCTTTATTGTTGTAGTTGTTGTAAATGATAAATGACGAATCTAAGCACTCCATATTTTCACTACAGACACAGCTGACGATACTTTAACCACACGTGTGAACTTGTATTGTGACGCTTTCTTGTTTTTCCAACGCCAAGAACGTTCGAGAAAGACAAAGACAGAGACACAAGCATGCGCCGATTCAATGCGCCTAATTCTCTAGTGCTGCGCGCGCGGCAGACCGATCATAGTTGAGTGGGAGAGAGACGCAAGGCATTCGGCGGGCCTCTCTCTCGTTCGGTGACTCATCGTAACGTTACCGGGCGTTACACTTTTTCATAAGTGACTCCCAGCCGCAACCTAATTTAAGACGTTGTCACGTCAAAAATATAAAAGAATTTTCAAACTGTAAAATTTTGTGAACCTAAAAAATAATAGAAATAAAAATCTGAATGTTAGGTAATAATATTTCATACCAAACTTTGACACTTCTTGAACCCTTGAATATTCACTAATTACAGCATCAGCAATCAGAACAACACATCTGGCTGCAGAGCGCGGAACTAAAAAAAAGCAATCAATGGAAAAAGTAAGTGTCCGGGATAACAGCCGTTGCGAATTGGAGTCACGTACGGCCCAACGCGTCCACGGCACGACGAGCACATAAATAACGCTAATGATATCCGATCGCGTTGAAAAAAACGAGCAAAAAAACCGCATGTATTGTAGATAACCAAATGTGGCATTTCACGCAATTAGCTTTGTGTGTTCCGTTTTACGCAGACCGTGATTGTGTCGCTTTGTTTCTTTGCGTCGGCTTTGACAATGTAGTTTTGATTTTCTGTGATTTTTTTTGTTATGTTCTTATATTTATTTTTTCTTACAATGCATGTCTTATAAGCTACCGCTAGAAAAAAATAGTCACTAAATTGTAAGATTACAAAACGTGATTATGTTAAAGGTTAAAACCGGTTTTTCAATGAATAAACAATACGAAAGTGCGTGGTGGCCTGTTGGTAAATGGACTAGACGCGACTGCCAACATATTCGCGGTGGTCGTGGGTTCGAATCCCAGGGCACAGCTCTGACTTTTCGGAGTCATGTGTGTATTGATAGTCAATCACCACGCACTAAAACGGTGAAGGAAAATATCGTGAGGAAACCTGCATACCATAGCGATTCATAAGAATTTCTATGGTATGTAAGTCCGCCAACCCGCACTAGGCCGGCGTGGTGGACTATATGGCCTAACCACTCTCAATCGTATTCTCGGTTGTAGAGTAGGCCCGTGCCCTGCAGTGGGACGTATATGGGCTGATACAAAAACAATACGAAAATCAATTAATATAGATAGACCAGTTCCCAAGAAAGACAATATAACGTCGTATTTAAGCGACAACTAATACACACAAATGAAAGTAATATTCCCTCTTCACATCCGTTTTCCTTACCGCTCCCCTCCCGACTTGATGGACCGGCAACACATCCATGATACAAGTGTTATGAGTGTTCATGGCCAGCAGTAATCCCTTACGATCAGTTATCATGTTTGCTCGATTGCCAACCAATGAAATTTACAAAAAAGTTGAATAAAGCATTGAGGTATTATACTAGAGCGGACATCGGCAACAAAATCTGTGCGTATGGTGCGTGCACACGAGTACACATTGAAGCGAGAGGGAAGATATGTTACTTCGTAGGCGTGATAGAGACAGAAATAGAATGTACCCTTCATTTTGTTACAAACATTTTGTTTGCAGTGTCCCCTCTAGTATATTATCTCAATAGAATAAAGATTGTAATTTAATCCTATCTTGTAATATATGGACATGGTAATTAAGTTACAACAATTCGCAGAAACAGCGTTAAAAAATACATTGGCAGAATATCTAAGTAAAAGTAAAACAAAAACCTGCAGCGTCCCTTAAATCTGAATTAGTTATACCCGAAGTATTGTTCAAAACCACTTTAAAATCACGACACAATCTCACCATTTATGCTTCATTAACGTTGGTTTTTGGATGTAAACTTTTTGTCGGACTCCGCTCTCGTATTTTCAATTTGGATTTTAAGCCAATATTGAAATGAATGGCTTGTTAATTGTGCTATTAGATGATAATGAACAGCGGACGACGGTTCTATGCCTTTCGTTATGCTTGCATTGTTTTAGATGTGATTGTTATGGAGTGTGTGCTCTTGAAGTTGCTGGCGAGCGGACGTGTCGCGCGCTGTGGTTTTTTCTCTTAGAATTAGTGCTGCTTTTTGTTCTGGTTTTTGTGATTGGCCATCGACACATTTTGTCAATTCTCTGTCGCACCTGCAGTGTTCTTGCCTGCGGTTCCCGCCCAGAGGGAGGAGCTTGAGTGGGATAGCAATATTCACCGAGGTACGTCTGCATATGTGTCAGGAAGTGTTTGAAAAAGCCTTTTTTTAAATTCATAATTTGGCTGGACTCGAACCATCGACCTTTGAGGCGTCGGAACTGTGAATCGGCGCGCTGGCGCACTAGGCCAAGACGCGGCTCGATCGTCGTGTCGAAATTGCTTGCTGTACTTACCGTGACCAGTTCATACACGTTTGCTAGAACAATTATTACTCTGACAGGCAAATATATCAAGTTTTCATCGACTAATTTACTATAATAATATAACACTGTCTATATGCCGCTAAAACGGACCCCACCTAAAATTTACGGCTCCGAGCCTGAACTACAAATGACAGATGCAACGACTGAAGATGCCGGCAAACCAAGCGACCAGGACTTACAGCAGAACCCTATTACCACTCGTTTTAAAAGGAAACGGGACAACGAGCTGCAAGTATTTATGCTCGAAGTCCGCAAGATGTTCTCGGATTTTGTTGAGCAACATAACACAAAACTTCAAAATGTAGAGGCATCATTAAACGAAATCAAATCACAAAACAACGAAATTCATTTGTTTATGGATACACTGTCTCACAAATATGACGAGATGCAGAAAGAAATGGAGAGCATGCGACAAGAGCGTAAGGAAAACATATCTTACATAAAGGCTCTTGAAAATAGAATAGAAAACATAGAAAGGCACAGTTGTTCTACAAAACTCGAAATTAGAAATGTTCCAAAATTCGAACCAGACACCAAGGAAATTCTAAGTCAAAAATTAGTGGAAATCGGGAATATACTGCATATGAAAATTCATCAAAGCGATATAAAGGACATATATCGTTCTTATGCAAAATCCGACACATTGAAGCCGATCATAGTAGATTTCACATCAACGCTGACCAAAGAAAATGTTATCAAACATTACAAGAGACTCGATCTAAAGGCCAAGATTGAAAAGTTGAACACAGTAGCTTTAAACATCAATGGACCATCCAAGCCAATATTCATCTCGGAAAGCCTAACGCATAAAGGACGACGTTTATTCTATCTTGCGCGGGATTTTGCCAAATTACACAACTATGCTTATTGTTGGACTTCCTATGGAAAAATTTATCTGCGTAAACAAGAAGGTGCACCACAAATACGCATCAGTGAGGAAGAAGACCTTCATAAGCTAAGTGGAAAAAACATGTTATGACAACCAAGTGACTCCAGCATCACCACGTCGTTATCAACCAACGAAGTTAATTACTATATCAGCATACTAGCTACATTACGTGAACCACATACATGCCTATCATATAATTTCTTGCACATGCATCATATGCTTCAATACTCCTTTTATTATATTGATCACTACACAACTACATATAACTACAATTACCTCTTGAAATACATCACGACTCCAACACCACAATCTATCACACTTGGAAAACTCATTTACATAACAAAATCACTCAGTCTGACTCATAACTATAACAAAAAGTCAATTTCAGAATTAATGTCCTTTTTAAATTGCAAACATGGTTACACTTAATGTTAACGAAGACATAGACAACTATTTCACATCAAATTGCAGGAATATATTCTCTCTCGAAGAATGTAAAGGTGCCATAAACGCTCTGGAAAATGAAAACATAGTCATATTAACATACAACATTCGAAGTTACCAGCATAATTTTAATGAGTTTTTAGTAGCACTTGAAAGGCTGGACCCACGCTGCCTTGTCGATGTCATAATTTTAACGGAATGTTGGTTATCTAATTCTACTATCATAGAAATTATTCCTGGTTTCACTGCACACAAAACAAAGACACAAATAAACAAAAACGGTGGAGTTATTGTTTATGTAAGAAATAAATGGCAAAACAGCATAACAATTCCAGAATGCAAACTATCAGATGCTGACTGCATTTTGATCCATCTTAACGAGGACACCACAGTACTGGGAATATACCGTTCACCATCCTTTGCAAACACGGACAGATTCATACAGTCACTGGATACTACACTATCAAGTCTCAAGCGCAAAAGAACAATCGTATTAGCAGGTGACATTAACATAAATATTAACGAACTCGAAAATCCCCAAGTTACAAATTATTTGTGTCTTACTGCATTTCACGGTTTATTGCCAGCAGTCACGTTACCTACAAGAGGCGAAACTTGTATTGACCATGTCTTTGTTAAATCAGATATTAAAGCATCAGGAATCGTGTGCAACCTACCTATCACAGACCATAACCTTGCTATAGGGTACTTCCCAACACGAACACAGCTACCGAAACCAAAAACCCCTAAAAAGCAAAAAATTTCCTGGGAGGGAGTTGCCGCGGAAATAAACAAAATAACTGACTGGTCCCCAATCACCAAAGAAACTTGTGTAAACTGTGCAGTAAAACGTTTTAATGATGTAATTGAACTTGCTTTAAATAATAACACGTGTAAAGTAAAGTATAACCGCAAATTATGTCCTCTAAAACCCTGGATTACCCCAGGCCTTGTAAGATGTATGAGACACCGTGATAAACTTCACGTCCATACAAAAAATGATCCCAAAAATGAGATTCTGCGCATCACGTATACTCGTTACAGAAATTTCTACAACACATTATTACGTAACATAAAAGCTGACTACTATAGGAAACGATTATGCGAACACAAATATAATTCTAAGAAATTGTGGAAGACAATAAAAGATATAAGTGGCAGCTACAACACACAAAATCATTCCCTGAACCTTTTAACACTGTGCGATGATCCGAAAAAATCACTAAATAACTGCAACCAACATTTTTCGTCTGTCGGGAAGAAATACTCCAAGAACATATTATCCGCTCTAGCAATCAGTGAAACATCCTTAGTTTCCTCGTATAAACCACCATACACTAATCCTCACTCATTTTTCTTACACCCAACCGATGAACACGAAATCAGACAAATAATCATGCAATTAAATCCTGATAGCTCACCGGGATTGGATCTCATCACAGTCCCTTTCATTAAAATGACATTCTCCAGCACCAAAGTACCCCTGACCCATATTTTCAATCAAAGCCTGGTAAGTGGAACATTCCCAAACCCCTGGAAAACCGCTTTAATTACTCCTATTTATAAGTCCGACTCGAAGACCAATCCAGAAAATTACAGACCTATCGCTCTCTTAAGCGTATTGTCTAAAATTTTGGAAAAAATAGTAAACCGGAGACTTATCTCATTTCTTGATAAACATCATTTACTATCCGACCGTCAATTCGGTTTTCGGCAGCACAGATCCACAGAAGACGCTGTAGTTCTTTTAACGGACCAGATTGCAGGACATATTGAAAATCAGTCACACTGTCTTGGAGTGTTCTTAGACTTGGCACGCGCCTTCGATACTGTATCAACCGGACTTCTTCTAAAAAAACTGGAAGCGAACGGTATCCGCGGGACTAGTTTAAAATGGTTCGAAAGCTATCTTACGTCACGCACACAAATAGTCAGAGTAAGTAACTATCAAAGCGAACAACTCCCTGTCATTTTTGGGGTACCGCAAGGTAGCATTCTGGGACCTACATTATTCACAATTTATATAAATGATGTCGTAAATGCCCCGATCGATAATGCGCACATAATTGCTTATGCTGATGACACGGTCTTACTCTTTCATGAGAAAACCTGGGATAAAGTTTATACAACAGCGCAAAAGGGACTAAGACGAATCTCCGAATTACTACAAAGTAACCTCCTGACTCTTAACGCCAAAAAAACGAAGTACATCCCTTTTTCTAAAACAAGTGTATCCAGGCCCCCATCCACTTTGACTCTGCAAATACACAGCTGTGTACCAAACAGTATCCAGTCATCAACCAGTTGTCACTGCGAACTCTTACAACGGACCAACTCCATTAAATACCTAGGAGTAACAATTGACGGAAATCTCAATTTTAAGGAACAGGTACTAAATGTTGCTAGTCGTGTCCGAAAACTCATACATATTATGAAAAAACTTAGAGACTGTACCCCTAACGACATACTGCGTATGATATACATATCACTGTGTGAGTCAATTATACGATACTGTATTGGTGTATGGGGTTTTGCTGGGAAAACCACGCTGATAATCTTGGAACGAGCGCAACGGGCACTTATCAAAGTATGCCTTAAGAAACCTTTCTTATACCCTACCGACGCTATATATAACGACTTCAAAGTGCTTCGGGTCAGACAACTTTGCATCTTTTCCGCGGTTGTCAAAGCACATCAAAATGTCACCAAACAACCGGACCTGTGCCGTATACTAAATAGACGCGTATATAGATGTGCAATACCTAATTTTAAATCCGATCTGGCTAGACGCTGCCCGTGCTTCGCACACCCTCACACGTATAACAGAGTAGGGCAAATACTGCAACTCAAGGGATGCTCAAAGCATTTTTTAAAAAATCTTCTCAAAAATATGTTACTGAGTTTGACATATGAAGAAACAGAAAAACTAATAAAATAGCACACACACACACAAACAAACACACACACACCCACACTCACACACACAATACACACACACACACACACTGGCATGTATATATAGACCGTAGCTAGCTCATAAAACTAATTTCTGTACCTTTTTAATTACGTTAGTTGTTTTATTATAATATTCGATTCTAAATTTGTTGTAAATCACACTCTCGAGTCTCAAGACACAAGCTTCCATGCTTAGTTTGAGACTTGTAGATGTATGTTGCATTGAATCATGTATTATTGTGAATAAATAAATTATTATTATTATTATTATTATAGATTCAGTCCACTGGATTTGTAAGAATAAAATTTATTACTACCTTCTTTTTGCTGCGTTGGTACATTTATCTTTAAATGTAGATGGTAAAAAATTCGAGCATGGTTTTTAGAAACTTAAAATGTAGAGCGTGATAATATTACTCGATTGGTTAAATTATATTATCAAAATACCTTTAGTTAAACTACTTAAAGGAGATCGGTCGATTTCCTAAGGAAATTGGGCCTAGTAGTGAAAACTTGACGGACACAAATGAGACCTAGAATTAAATAATAAAGATTCAATATCCTTTAAATATAATAAAGTCTTTTTGAGCTACGGTATGGGGTATTTAAGATATATCCTCTTAAAGTTTTACAAAAACTACCATATTCTATTATCTTCACATATTATCTTATTTGGACAATATTTTAAATTTTCTGTAACTATGTAAATAATTTCGTTTAATAATATTGTATAATGTATTACATAATTATAAACACGTTAAATACTTTTCGATATAAACTTGATAAAGAAAGCATTATGTGGGGTAGAAATATCCGTTTCAAAAGAAGGTAAGTCAGTCTAAAAAGGGAATGATGACGGTAAAAATGTTGGTATTGATAATAAAAAACACATTTTTATAATAAAAAGTTCTATTGAACTTGTTCCTAAACAGTAGTCTGTTTATCTATCGGTTAAGATGTTATTGAAATTCTGCGGTGATTAGATAAGTAACAAATACTGAAGTATTATACTATAAAATCTAGTATTTCATATAAATCGTGAACGTGAAAAAAGTACTTAATACAAATTCGTAACAACCGTTTCGCTAAGCAAAACCGAATCTTATAAGATAAACACCCACCATGATCGCATTCCTACCTCAAGTCGCTTATTTTATTTATTTACTTAAATCATTATTGTACACATAAAAAAATACAAATCCAGAAACAAAAAATGGAAAAATGGCAGTCTTATAGCTTAAAGCAATGTCTTAGACACAATCCTGGGAATTTAAAAGTATAAGTCACTTCAAAGCCTAAATAGATTTTCATAATATTTTTGTTTCAAAACTATATAATATAATGCTTTTGTACTGTACCATAACCGTACTTCTTACTATGCTAAACACCCAAAAGCAGTTACAGTACCACTCAGCGCACGTCCCCCAGTTTACAATCAAAATAATCAGATCTGACCAACTGAACCTTTGTGTCGCCGCTAGATGGCGCGGGATGCGGCGGTCATGTCCGCTGGACAGCACGTTTCATCGCGGCCTGCATAAATACTCTAATATCCTCGCTGCACTGTGTAAACTGGATTTCTGTGTGGACTAATGAATAGATAGATTCAATAAATACCTAATTGATAAGTATTTTGCTATTTGATTTGATTTTGATTCGAAGGCGAATATTTGAATTAAGTATGGTTATTTCCGGAAACTAAAATCTACATTTTATTAGCGGCACGGTAAAAAGCTTATCTTTCTGCAAGGGTCATTGTGATACAAATTCCGGTAAAAATTGCTTGTTTACTTGATAAAATAAGTTTATTTATTCAGCCTATTTATACATATTACGATTTTCTATATGCGGCCTGTTTGTATGTTGCAAGTTTCTAAAAAAGTTTTGTTTTTATTTTGATGTTTCTATGGCTTACAAAATTTTCTTTTTCTAATATTCTTTGCCACGCGCCTGATGGTTCGCGATACAATTGCTTATGGATAGTAGACTACAAGCCCGTGGCAAAAATCGATGGGTCAAATGAACCACAAGGAGACCTATTTGGTAGGATACAGGGGCATAAAATAATAATATTCAGCACTATGCCGTCACTTGTAAGCTGTCCGTCTCAGTGCAGATGAGACTTCAAAATCATCAAGGAGAGGGGTTCATTTTGGTCATTTATTTTTGTACGGCATTTCTACCATCGATAGGTCCATGAAAAATAATAGAAAGAACACGTAGTGCCGTACAAAAATAGTGCGTCACTAAGTCGGAAGAACGTTAGATATTCCGACAAATTTGTCGCTAAATTTGGTCATTTGATTTTAAACGGCATCGGTTCCATACAGTAGCAATACCTCTTCTAAACCATTATTCCGCAACGCCGTACAAAAACTATGCGACAAGGACGAAAAATCAGCGGTTGCAACCCACTCCCTTTCAGTGGCCCGGGGGGTGATTTGAAAAAATACGGCATCGGTTTCATAACATTAAGTAGCACTCAAAATTACTATTTTAAAAAAAGCCGTCACTAAATTATTGTTAATTTTAATGTATACATAAATTCCTTATAAATTTGACTTTTAAAGCTGAAAGGTCATTTGATCCTGTACGATAACCTGTTTTTTAACATGATATTGCTAAATACAATTGTTATTTAGTATTGGCATTCAATAAAAATGTTTGAAAAGAAATGGAGAGGAAAATAAAATATGAGTTTTCTCAAATCATTTCAAAAGTTTAAATTATCGTAGATTAGTGAAATACAGCAACTTTCTAAATATTATTGTTGTTTTAAATAGTTCTCAGGTAAACAAATGAAGAAAAAATTATGCCGTACATTTTAATGCAGAACATAATTTTTGGCTGATTAAAATGGCACTACCATTTCAGGAGTACTTTATGGTCGTGTGATACTACACGGCATTAACATATTTTTGAAGAGAATAATTAATAACATGTATAAAAAATCATTATGCCAGCTTTTAAAGTGAAACAGTGTATATTATATCCAAAAATTGAAAAACTATAGCTAAGCTCAGTATTTATATTTTTGTAAACTTTTCGATGTCATATACTGCGAACATGGACATATTTTTTTGAATTGTGTTATTAAATATACTAAATGATATATACAGAAATGAAAAAATAGGTAGGTATGTCTTTCAAATTTTAAGTCAATATCTGAATCAGTGACTGAGTCGGTATCGGAATCAAGGTCCTCATCGACGTCCGTATCCTCTTCTCGATCACTTTCTGAAACATGAATATGTGTCATCTTATTTTGCGGACAAATAAAGTTAAAAAAAAGGAATTAATAATAATAAGTTTTTGTTATGTTTATTACCTTTTATCAATGTGAACTTTCAGATATGTACGGCATTGACTTTTATAGATGATTGCATTAGATACAAATAAATTGTCTATATGCTGTACAGTAAATATCATACTAAATATCACCCTAAAGTATATTTTATTACATGGATTATTCGAGAGATATTTTCCGCTCTACAGACCTTTGGATCACCAAAAAATGTACGGCATGTGAAAAAATGTTATCTATGCATTAAATACTTTCAAAATAAATTTATCCCATATTGTGTCAAATCACCCCCCGGACCACTGAAAGGGAGTGGTTTGCAACCGCTGATTTTTCGTCCTTGTCGCATAGTTTTTGTACGGCGTTGCGGAATAATGGTTTAGAAGAGGTATTGCTACTGTATGGAACCGATGCCGTTTAAAATCAAATGACCAAATTTAGCGACAAATTTGTCGGAATATCTAACGTTCTTCCGACTTAGTGACGCACTATTTTTGTACGGCACTACGTGTTCTTTCTATTATTTTTCATGGACCTATCGATGGTAGAAATGCCGTACAAAAATAAATGACCAAAATGAACCCCTCTCCTTGGTGATTTTGAAGTCTCATCTGCACTGAGACGGACAGCTTACAAGTGACGGCATAGTGCTGAATATTATTATTTTATGCCCCTGTATCCTACCATATAGGTCTCCTGGTGGTTCATTTGACCCATCGATTTTTGCCACGGGCTTGTAGTCTATAGTAGCAATACTTGGCATTCCAATGCGTTCGCTCTCCATCCTGAGACATAAGATGTTTAATCTCAATATG
Organism: Hyles euphorbiae; assembly: GCA_023078785.2. Classification (NCBI taxonomy): domain Eukaryota; kingdom Metazoa; phylum Arthropoda; class Insecta; order Lepidoptera; family Sphingidae; genus Hyles; species Hyles euphorbiae. Next base: position 7,344,712 of record CM041053.1, read on the forward strand.
TTAAGTAGTTACTCTGGCTACAGTGTTCTTCAAACCAGAACACAATAGTGCATTTACACAGCTGTTTAGCGAGAGATATAGACATTGTGTTGGTACCTATCCAGGCGGCCTTTCACCTAACCATCAGTAGGTATGGATTCGTCTAAATATTACACGATATAATATTATGTATGTGGCTTTTGGCGAACCATATTATTGTATGAAGAGGCACTGCTAGTACCCAGCGAATTTCATAAAGTCATATCAAAGTTCAGAAATATAAATTACCTGCCCCTATTAAAATTATGTAAACACCGGATTGGATTGTCATATCTCATTGTATTCAACTTTATTCTTTTGAAACTTGAAAAAAACCTAAAAGCAAGTTTCAGTGTCTGTGGCACTATAAATTCATGGAGGATTCTTGTATTCAGTGGCGTTGGCTTGAATTTTGCTTATAACTGTTGCTGTCATATTGGTTAATACGACTATTTCCATATTGCCTAATTTAGTTAAATATTATCATTTATGAATTTGTAACGCTGTAATGTATTCATGATCTATTCCGCAAGAAAACTTAAATACATTTAGTACGTTGAGATTCTTTTAAAGCAACCTTTGGTTTGTCTAGCTTATTTTTATCCTAAGATGTCAATCAACTTTAGAATACAAATGCTTTTTAGGGGTAGAAAACGCGAATTGATTGAACCAATTATATGAATAAGATGATATTCATATAAAAATAATTTAATCATAAACACACTTTGATTGCTAATAAATAATAAAATGATAAGTGATTCGATGTTACTTATTCAATTTTAAAAACTGGGATCATCATTCGAATATCTTGTATTTATATTCCCAGTTGATATAACTGATGACGGGTACTTTATTTAATTATTAATACTGATATCCTACAATATTATATTTTATTGCAATATATGGCGAGATGAGCATGCTTTACGCCTGATGGTAAGTGATACGACCGCTTCTGGATAGTAAGCACAACTATACAAGCCGAAATACAAAGTAATACAATGAGATCCTACTGCGTAGTATTGGAATAAATATCAATAGCAATCACAAATAGCATGTGAAGTCAATAATAACATTTCATAAATTATATTAATACGCTAAATTTTGCGATGTGCTATTGTGATCCACTAAGCCGACCAGTTATATAAATAAGAATATTTTTCTACGATATTCTGTAGGCTGTGAAGGAGTGAGTTCTAACGTTTTTTTTACAAACCCATTTAAAAAAAATATAACAGAACAGTCAATTGTGTGTGTAACTTTAGATGTGAAAAATGGTTATTATAATATAAACTAAGGTTTATTGTTTACATATTCTGTGGGGGCAATTAGCAATAGCAAATAGCATTACTACTACTGCGTTTGCGACCCTGACAAACCTTCGTGGTTTCACAATGTTGTTTTCTAACAAATATTATATGTATCGTTCTTAGGTAAGTTAAATAATATTTAAAACTGTCACACTCTTATTATGTCCAGTCTGGCTGATTATTATTAATTCTCGGCTTATCCCAAAAATCTCGATATCTGAACTTGTCTGCGGCATAACTACAGACACTGCCACTTCGTTGGCTAAGGAGAAGGGAGATTCGTAATAAAGTTTTTCTTCGCTTAATTTTATTTCTTGCTCTTCTTCTTAACAAAGAATTTCTTCGGAATTGGCACTTAGTTGCATTACTCACTATACACCCGATGTTCGCAGAATATTGAGTTCTATTTAAGATTTTGTTATTTATTTAATCTATGTTTTAATGAGCAAATTAATTTAAGTAACTAACAAAAGTGAAGGTAGAAAACTTCAAACTTTTTTGTTTGTGGAGTTTATATTAAATAAAGATACTACTGCGAACTTCGATCAAATATAAACTAGATACAGGGTCCGGAACAAAAAAACACAAAAAAAGCAGAGGTTGCTTATACTTATTACTTTTGAATTTCGAACTACGAGATGTATCAAAAAGTCTTAAATTATAAACAACTTCAGGAAACAATAAACCTTATTCCTTTAAATTAAGTATTATTATTTTGTTAGACCATACTAAAATCAAATAAAACCACACGCTTGTGTGACCACCAATTTGTGTTCTTATTTCTCTTGCCGTTTTTAGGCCGTTACTTACAATCTAGTGTATATTTAATCGAAGACTGCGAATCCACCACATAAAAAAGCCACTGAATATTGAGTGTAAGGAAAAAGAGGATAATATGGATCATAGAGCATCTAATAATCTCACTGATTCATAGTCTGATGATGATGAATAATTACAGCGTGAGTGAATTAGTAAACATTCTAAAAACTTCCGACTAGAATTTCAAACACATATTGTGACGTTTACCAACCAGTCCTCAGTTAAATCTACCCATTTTTACGTCAACCCCAAAATCGATACCCAAATTATTTCGCAAACGACGCAATGTCCAAGTCATAATTACAACCAGGACGGGACTAGACAATATCAAAGCCGTCACATTCGATTCTGACAACTGCACAGCCAATTAGTCAGTCAAAGGCAGCGCACCTAGAAGGGTAATTACAACATTTCGTCACCAACAACAATACGGCTCATCAATAATCAGAGGCGGCGGTCCGGCAACCCGGACAATTACGTCACCGAACATAAATCATTGGTATTCGTAACATACAGTACGTCATTACTCGACTAATTTAGGCCCGTTTCATGAGATACAATTTAATATATTTCGCGTGTGGTGGACGGAATTTTTCATCATAATCGCGTTGGTTATGATTTAATGTGTATTTTTTGAAATTGTATGTAATTTGATTTGTGGCTGTGTTTCAATTACTGTAGTAGGTTTAGCGATGATTTCAAATGGATTTATATATTTGCCGTGTATTAATTGCGTAGTACTTTGTTAAATAAATACAAACCCAACCCGCACTTGGCCAGCGTGGTGGACTATATGGCCTAACCACTCTCAATCGTACTGTCGATTGTAGAGGAGCCCCGTGCCCTGCAGTGGGACGTATATGGGCTGATACAGATACAGATACAGATACAGGTATTTATTTCGGTTCTGGGTGTTTGTGAGACCGAAAAGTCTCTCTTAGTTTCTTATACTTACGACACCACACGATCTTAGTGTGGAGTCAGAATTATGCCTGTGACTATTATAAGAGTACTTTTAAGAGTACGATGCTTTATTTTTTGTTTTCGTTTCTCAGTCAGTATCACGTTAACGAATACTTTTCCTTTTACTCAATACTTAAAGTAAATTTTATTGTTTTTTCATATTCTAACATTGAACACAACTATAAATTGTTAACTGAATAAAGATTACTATGAAATAGAAAAGATGGCATATTGATAGCGGAACGGTTTACAGAGCTTCCACTTTCTAACTTAAGTACCTACTAAGGAACTTCGCACATTTCATAAAAAAGACGTTACACTAATAATTAAATTATATGTTCCTTAATTAGTTATTAAAACAGTTTTATATAGATATGACATAGTACTTATCCTAACACGACATAGTTTTCTAAAATTAGACCTCTCAATGCAAATGTTAGTAGTACTTAACACTAGCAACCTTCATTTATTCAAATGTATAACTATTATTAGTTTTTAAAGCCTCTGACAGCCTCTATGACATCGTGGGACGGAACTAACAAAACCATACATGGTTGTCATGGCATAGCACCTCTACCTACCCCCATCTGGAAAGAGGTGTGAGTTTATGTATAAATCTACATAATATGTAATGATTTCAACACAATTTTTCCTACTCAGATTAAAGATTAAATAAAAGAGAAATATTTTCACTCCAAAACACAAGACAAACATTTGCAACACATTCTCGATCTTGTGTAATCTGCGGATGTTCCGTAAGATAACAGCTATGATAAATTACAACATGGTTGAAAAAATACTTGGCACTGACGTCGCCCTCTCGGACTTAATGAGCGTGTGTGAATGAGATATTATGCTGCGTAATGCGGCCAGAACCGTGAAAGGGCACGCTAAAAGAAATGCAAGCTGACATCTCTATGTATTTACATATTTCGTTTTGACAATCCGCATTGAGTACGGCGTCATTGTTTGATGTTTCTAAAGATATGTATTTACAAAAAGATTCAAAAGATGCGGTTTTTCACTGCTAGATTTTATTAACAGAATCTGTTTCTGTGACTTGCATTCTGCTATTCGATTATTTTTTTGTTAAATTTTGTATGATATCTTACTCACTGTATTTAATTAGTCATTGCGGCTTAAGATGAATTTGTAGACGGATTATGAAGGTGTTAAGAAGATGTACTGATCATTTTAGGATTGGGTCAGTATGAGATACCCTGCCTGGCATCCATATCCATCTGTATCTCTAGAATTGAAAGGTTTGAGATTACGTCATATATTTCTACTATAAAGAAGCTAAACGAATGACCCCTCAGAAAAAAATAGTACTATAAAACTTTGAAATCAATCTAAAATATGTTAGTAAAAACAACACCCATTCAACGAACAAACACGCACCAATAGTCCAGTTTACTCATCAAACATTGGTCCAAAGTTTCACTTTTAGTAGTAAATAAATTTGTAACACCAACATTCAGAAGCGTTCGTGCGTTAGTAAAGAACCAATTTTAAACATGCACCGCACGGCACACAACTTATTTGTCACGAAATATGAAGCTACAAAAATTCATGAAATCGAGGTGCCTTGTGGAATTTTACGCTATTTATACTTCGAGGAAGCCACGGAAGGAAGGCCAACCGACAGCAATTTCACCGTGCGAAATAAATTTAAGAACTCTTCGTTGGCGATTTTTAATCCAAATTTTCCTTTGAATTATGCGAGGTGCTGGCGAAAGGACCAGTTGACAAACTGAGTGGTTTTGAGCTTCCTCCATATACAGACGATACTTTGTGAAATGACGCTTCAAGCATGTCATGTCATGAATACATAAGTTCAATATACGTGATAGAGCCTCGCTCTTGAGTGAAAAGGTGGTCCATCTATTTAATGGTCGTCAACGGACCTAGAACTATCGAATAATAAAATATTTACTATTTACACTTAACAGCTTTCAAAGGAAGAGTTTCAGATTTTTGTGATGCAAATATTTAATGTGATGTTTAGTGGAGGTATCATAATTTCCTAATTATTATAACCTAGTATAAATCCTAGATGAGGAACATTAGGTTCCTACACTACATACATATGATATTACGCAATCCGCTAAATTGTTATCAAAGAAAATAAATCGCACCACTTTTAGTCCCCAAAGGAATTTGTGGAGTTCACAACACAGGACGAAATAGTAAGGCTTTGAAACGACAAGCACGTGCCAATAATTGCAGTGCGGAACTACCCGTAGTATACTAACTTTTATAACGTCTCTTAATGTCTCACACTCCATTTTATACCTTAAAAACATTGGACCAAGATTGAGAATTAAAATTCACTTTCCACCCAAGAGTATGATGTCAGCATTAATGGTATTATACAAACTTTCGAAAAACAAAATATTAAGTAACATTTGAAGCTGGTGTTGCACTTTCAATACAAAATAACATAGTAAATTATCATAATAAGGATTTTAAATGTTACGGAATTGGTTCTTCTGAGTGTGATCTAACATTTCTTAATGATATCCGATTAATACAAGATATCCTTTATTTCACTTTTGAACAAACGTTAAAAATTACACTGCAATGTTTTTAGTTTTGTTTAGGCTGCCTGCCTGACTTAAACCATACATATAGACTCATAATATGCATAGCTCTTAATACTCATATTTTAATTAATAGATACGTACACATTTCAAAGTAATAAATAGAGAATAATGTATGTGTTTCTGTATCAGCCCATATACGTCCCACTGCAGGGCACGGGCCTCCTCTACAATCGAGAGTACGATTGAGAGTGGTATAATGTATGTGTTTACCACAACTCAATGATAGTAAACCCGTCCCAAGATAATAGAGCGACAATATCTTAATGCTGCATGTAAAGTCTAGTCCCTTTCAGATCAAGAGATTTATCAACCTGAAAAAATTATAAACAGATTTAAAAAACCAGAGAATCAAACCCAAGACCACTGCAACCGGGGAGTCAAACTCCAGACCTTTCGATTCACGATTCACCAATCTTAAATACTACTACCAAGCAAATGAGGTGGTAAATAATAAATAAGATATAAAAATATAACACGCTTATTTAAAATTCAAAAGATATTGTTATAAAAAAGATTTCGCTGATGTTAAATTCTCTTTGAAAACGATTCTTCATACCATTATATTATAAAACCGATAGATAAGAATGAAGCGAACAGACTTTGGGATTAACACCCTTAAGATAAAGTGGTCTCGACGATTTCTAAACCCATCATTACTAGTAAAAGATGTTAAAGTATGAATAAAGGGTCTGCCTTTGAAAAAAATATCTATTGAAGAAGCAAACCCTTAATGGATAAATAGCGAAATATCTTATTAGATTTCAGCGAAAATATTAAATTTATTTTTGAATTAATACTAGCTTTGAGGCAACATTTCAATTATATCAAACGCAAAATCTATTGGCTTAATGTCTAAGTTTGTCTTTAAGATATTAGTCGAGACGAATTGTGTTGCATTTAACAAGCATTCAGTTCCAAACCGATCGTTGTTTGAATTGTGGTTTTAAATTTACATTAGCCTTTCATTTCAGTTGTATTTCTTGACTTTAATTTGCCAGTTGGACGCCCCGATCTACGGTTTCACGTTCAAAAGTAAAAGCAGACATATTTCTCTGCTACGTTCATAATTCCTCCTCGGAAACACTAGTCCGCTAACGAAGTTAGTTCTAAGGTAAAGTTTTAATTGCTCTCTGGCAAATCTCAGTTTATCTTTTCGTGGTCTCTAGGAAACAGCTTTGTTGACTATAAATTCAATTTGAGCGAGGCGGAAAAGATTACGAGTTTATTTATGCTGAGGGCCAGGTTTGAAGAAACGGTTCTTGGAAAGGTTTCAAGTAGGACGATATTACTGGCGTGTCGCACGCTATTATTACGATGCACATGTCGTATTCGATATTATGTCTGCTTAGTTTAAAATTGAAAGTATAAAATCGCTTAGTCTAAAGAGAAGATTATTAATATTTAAAGCAGTTCTAAACATCTTGGTGGGTGTATCACCTGAAGAGCACGTAGATGGGCGGTGCTCTCCCGGGCTAATGAATTCTTACCTTGTTTACAATAAACCAAAAAGCTTTTATGAACGTCGTTCATTAAACGGATCTCTGGATTATGCGTGAAGCCGTCCTAAGAACGTGACTTTTGAGATTCAACGCAAATTGATTTCAGTGTGTTTTCGATAAGGTTAAGACGGGTGTAACTTAAGTATCTAGTGTTATAAAATTGAAAATTATGTTTGTGGTATTTTAAAATACAGCAGGAAGCGTACGTTGTTTATTTTAATCGCATATGAGGTTGGCGAATTTAAATTCACGTGACTTATGAATAAATTTGCTTTTGGCCGAGTGGCAGAGTTCCTGGGTTGTTAATCTCAGGTTTTGAATTCAGTTCAACAGTTCCCTTTGTATATTTTTAATTTCGAAAGCATTATTTTCTCGGCATTAATTGGCTCGAAATAATTGTTTTGAAATCAATGATCAAAGGCACATTTTGACTCGATAATATTTAATGCTATCATTCGAACAGAAACTCGACGTCACTCCTAATAATTAGTGCTTAGCTTCTGGCAAATTGAGCACGGATATTTTGTCAGTTAATTGTGCTGAACATTTTATACAGGCAAGTTCTTGTGTTGGCTGACCCTAGTCACGAGAATGGCCCGGAGCTATGAATAATGTAGAGGTACGGCAAAATTTTAATGAATTCCGGATTTATCTATTCGTGTAAAATACAAAGGTCCTTTGAATGTCACAGTCAAATTTAATGTTTGCTTACATAACTCAGTTTAGTTGCTCGTTATAATTGGTCAAGGCGGACGTTTCTGGAACTAACTTTTTTAGTTTTGTTTTATTTAACTGACTAGCTCGCTCGCTAGCGAAACTTTTTGTGACACTACAGAGCAGATATACTTGCCAAAATGGTAGAGAAACTTTGTTGTCAGTCATGATTCAGCATAAATGGGCAGGCTCGGCCGTGGCGGTACCACTCCGATCGAACTCGCCTCTTATGACAAGAGACAGGTTATGTCAAAACTCACTGTCAAAAGTACGGAACAACGTGGATGGTTTTAAAATTCTGTCATAAGACTGGTTAGTAGTCCCAAGGTGGACGCGTAGTCACACGCTCGCGCCTGTGTCCGCGAGAGGGTAGGCAGCGGCATATTTTGTCAATTATATTTTTGGTTTAGGATAAAGTCGGTGGCTTGTCGTCATCCCAAGAAGGTTTCGAAACCCAAACCTCACATCTCACTGTATAAACACTCGGGCATTAGGCATATCCAAAATTTTATATTTGTTATGTACTTATCGACAGCAAAGAATTATCTATCGTTATCGACAAACACCCATAAATAATGACAATATACGTGATACTCGAAGCTAAAAAATTTAGCAAGTAAAAGACAAGATAAAAAATACTTTATAAATGTTGTTTAGTTTATACTCTGATAGAGATTTAGTTAAAACTTGGACGTTTAAGATTTGATCTTTCTCTAAGTTTTGATAAGCCCTTTTGTTTACAACACTGTTCACTGACGGCACAATTTTTATTTTTTGACATAAAGTTGTTAGAATCTTAATTGAGATCTTGGATTAAGACTGGCTTTTAGAGATGATACTAAGGTTAAGTGTCAGTTTCTTCATTTGACAGTCTCTTAGTTGGCGTATTTTTATTAGCTTGAAAGAAAAACGATTTTTTGATAAAACCATTTTTGAGGAACAATCCGCCCAAAGCTGCAAGACTAGTTCCGACTTAAAGAGTGAAAAATGCGATAGTTAAACATGACTACAGTTCTTGTTATCTTCCTAAAATGAACTGAAATCATATATATACATAATATATAAAAAATATCAATATATATAAGAATTAGTTGCAGTCATTATAAAACCCTCTCATACTGTCTTGCTTGCTCTTCGAAATCAATCCATCTAACAACTAAGTTTGGGCTAATTCAATAATTGTAATTTTAATCAATAGCTTCACAATAAGTCCTGAGACTTTCGTTACCAAGTACTAGAACGTATTTTACCGAGAATGTCACATCACAAAAATATGAAAATTGATTTTAAGGGACCAAAACCATTAATTAACAATGAAATAAAAGTAAAACACAAAAGCAGTTAACGATAAAGAGAAATCCGTACAACATTAAAGAGTCTAAATGGAAACGGAGTAAATAAAAAAATAGTAAAACAGCACCCCGATATCTGACCACGACGTGTGACAGCAGCCACTTATTTACTGACATTGTACCGTTGTAAATACACCATGTAATTTTGTTTTATTCTCGACCACTGATAAATTGGGTGAGGAAGCCGGGCCGCGTTGGAACCGACCAATATTTTTCATTACTATGCTAATTTCATTGGGCCAATAAACGCGACGACCCACGCCGCCGCAAAGAGTTTAGGTGTTTCACGAGCGTTTTTACTGTGGAAATTTTGAATTCGCGTCCGAAAAACGTCGGTCTAGATAATTTGAAGGTTGTTTTTTATTCACGTGCACGCGGTTGTAATGGGAAAACAAAATGTTACTGTATAAAAATTACTGAAAACGTTGTGACGACAGTGCTATTCCATGAATTTCAACGGGGTGACAAAACATTTAAGGCTATTGTTATGTTACCTATAAACTAACAACCTTATTCATAGACCTTTTATAAACCAATTTTAGCTATCGAATATTTTGTTCCTTTCATTTGGAAATCAGTTTGAGCGAAGAAGCGATCATACATGTTATATATGTATGATCGTTTCTTTTTCTTTTCCTCACGGCTTTTTTTTTTCAGAAGAAGAAGGCAGAGATTCTCCTGGTAGAATAATAAAATAGTTCTATGAATTAGGTGTGTGAATTACACTTACACTTTTACAAGTTTTATGCCATGTCATTAAACTAGTAACAATAATAATAATAATTGGTCAGTCTTTTTAGAAGCAGTTTAATTGCATTCAGCTAAAAACTAGTTTGAAATGAATACACACAATATTATTTATTCTGTACCCTCATCACCATTGCATTGATACAACTTACGCTTTGCTTTCAAAAAAATATTTAATAATAAATATATTTTAACCACGTCTATTGTAATATTCTTTATATTTAGTTTGAATCATAACACAAGCTATTCTAACACAAATCCTCTCTACTCATAACATAAACCTACAACTAAACCAACAAAGCAATATATATCCATTCATCGTATTCCATTGCTCTCTATAGGCGTTGTAGTTAGCAGACAATGAGAACAAATGACGGCTTGTACTGCAATATAGCTTTATATTATATCAGTTGTGTGATTCAATAGATCAATACGGGATTGCAGGGTCGCGTCGTATTTCAGGCACGTTCCGCACCTTCCAATGCATTCTGGTCTTGTAAGTGTTTGCTAGAGGATCATCAGGTCTATTGTTTTTTAATATGGACAGTAATCGTTATAAAATTTTTATGGTTTCTTAGATTTATTTATTATTTACGGATTTTATCGCTTGGACGTGGTAACAGTCCGCCCCGTGGCCACGAAAGCTGTAAAGTAATTGAAACGTCTGGAAGTCAAAAATGTAAAAATTAAACTAAATTCACGATAAAATCCGTAAATAATAGTTTATTTCAATTAAATTTCTTGCTTTAAGCGTACTTCTTGCTATGCATTAATGACTGTGTTGCTTTCATGGATGACATAATGACATACTTACTATTAGGCATTTTCGAGCATCTGTATTAGATGGCAATAAAAAACGGAGGAATGTTTTATGAGTTACTTACATAAAGTGTCAATTTTCTTCTTTATTTCAATATGTAATTTCAATATTAGTGATATATTAATCATCCATTAAGACTAAATATGGCATCCATTCTTTGGTTTTCATAAACGCTAGAAATTGAAAAAACAATTGAATAATTTCAACATTAAAATCACTGCAAAATAAATTAAAGACTTAAAGGCTTTTTCTGCGTGGGTAGTCGACAATTGCAGTAATACGAATTTTTGCTCTGCAATTTTTAATCATTTTAAAATATACAAAAGTGTTATTTTGTACATTTTATGTTTAATAATATTTATTAAACTGACTACCTGCCGGTATTAGTATTCATCTCCTGTACATCTCTCTAAATCATACATATCTCCCACCTCCTCTACACTTCTACACTTCACCACTAATTGTTTGTGCATTATGGAGTCCACTTTGAAGGCCACAATCGAAGAGATGAAGGATGAGTTCCACCAAAGAATGACGGCGTTTGAAACTGACCTCCAAAAGTCTTCAGCTGTTGCAGCGGGGTCCTCTGATTTGGCAAGTGAATTTTCTAGATATAGGGCCTTTATCACCCAGGCCCTGGGGCTTCTCCAAAAACAAATCGAAGCACTATCTCACACTGTCGACAACATTGAGATGCAGCGGCGCCGTAAAATCCTTCTCTTCCATGGTGTGACTGAAGTAGCCGAAGAGAACTCTGCAGAACTTCTTGTAGATATTGTGAAGCAACGTTTGGCATTGGATGACTTCAAAATCAGCGATGTCCAGCGTTGCCACAGGTTGGGTCGGCCTTCTTCCTCTAAAAAGCCTAGGCCCATGCTTGTGAAGCTGCAAGACATCGCTACCAGGGACAAGATTTGGTTCACCAAAACCAAATTAAAAGGGTCTGGCATCACTCTATCCGAGTTCCTCACGAAGTCCAGGCATGATATCTTCATGGCAGCCCGGGAAAAGTTTGGCGTTACCAATTCTTGGACTCGGGAGGGTAACATCTTTGTCTTAAGCTCTGGTGTTCGGCATCGCATTGTGTCGCTCAGTCTGCTAAACCAGATCAATGTTGACACGGCTGCAAAGCCGACTCCGGTGAAGAAGACCATAACAGTGCCCAAGACTAGACGAGCAGTCACCACAAAGAAGTAGTATGCACTTATTCTATTAATAATTGTTTTTGTTTTCATGCTATCCAGGTAATATTTTCAATTGTATTGTTTAATGTCATTGTTTTATGTAGTATTTTATGTTTTCCATTTAGTTCATTAATGTTTTATACTTCCACTTAATTTGTATTTCAGTTTTCTACCCGTAATAATGTTGTTTACACTCTAGCTTTAATGTTTTTATCCACCTACATTCCGAAACATAACCACAACATAACCTAATTTTTGTTGACATTTTATCTTACGTCATATATGACAGATTAAGTTTCGTTCAGAAATTTAAATACCAAAATGCTTGAATGTTTTGTTTTGTTTTTTTTTTTTTTTTTTTGTTTTTGTTTTGCATTACCTGGAATTAGCGATGTATATTTTTATATCATTTTAGTAATAGTCAGTTCCTTTTTTTTCCTACTTATTTTATGTTTTATTGATTATTTTGATTTCAAATATTAGAAGTTAGTTTTTGTTTTTTTTTTTGTATTTTCAAACTTAAAATTGTCCTTGTTACTTTTTACAATTGTGATAAACTTCTACACAACCGGCAGGTGGATTTTATTAGCGCCTACTAAGGCAATATTTATATAAATTATTATTTGGTTCATTATTTTATTATTTTTATTGTTTAAGTAGTTTTATGTCTGATAGTCTAAGTGACTCTAGTGATTTCTTTTCTGCAGATGATAACAGTGATAACAGTAGTTACGTCAGTATTCCGTCGCTTGTTGACACAATTTCTTCTCAGTTCTCTGTTGTTCCAAAGAATTTTAATGTCGTGCATATCAACGCTCAGAGTATTCCGGCTCATTTCCCCGATATGCTAGCTAGCTTCGACTGTACGAATCTCCACGCTATTCTCGTTTCCGAATCCTGGCTTAAGCCTTGCCTTCCATCTAGTTCTTATTCTCTACCTGGTTTTCAACTTCTGAGGAATGATCGCTCGGTTGGTCGTGGTGGTGGCGTTGCCATTTACTTGAGAACAGGCATCCCATTCACTTTGGTTCATGCGTCGCCACAACCACCACCTTGTAATGGTGGTGAGCATTTATTCCTCGAGGTTGAACTCCATCATTCGAAAATACTTCTCGGTGTATATTATTGTCCGTCTTTACGTATCGATTACTTCTCTTCTTTAGAATCTATCCTTATTAACCTCACTCCTTCGTACAGTCACACCATAATCATGGGAGATTTTAATACGTGTCTTATTAAGAATGACCACCGCTCTTGCTCTCTTTATACTATTTTAAATTCTAGCAACTTATCTGTCCTACCTCTAAATCCTACTCATCATTTCCCTAATTCTATTCCTTCTCTTCTCGATCTTATGATTGTATCTTCTCCTCATCTTGTCGAAAAACATGGACAGTGCTCTGCCGATTCTTTCTCATGCCATGATCTCATCTATCTTTCTTATAAAGTCCGCCTTCCCAAACTAAGACACAAAGTGGTCATGCAGCGTTGTTTTCGTGAAATCAATTCTGCAAATCTTCGTAGGGATGCTAGCAATATTGACTGGGGTCCTCTACTCAACTCGAGTTTGGTTGATGACAAAGTTCATCTTTTCACCACCAATATCATCAGACTTTATGATGTTCATGCCCCCATTCGTGCTGTTAGGATAAAACATCTTCCGTCACCCTGGCTCACCGACGATATTAAAGCCGTAATAACGAAAAAGGTCGCAGCTAAGGCAAAGTTTAAACGTCGACCTACATCTCAGAATTGGGATAAATACGTTGCTCTCCGAAATCACTGCAACAAGATGTGTAGGAATGCACAACGCCGACATGTTCACAAATCTGTAGAAAACAACGATCCAGCTAAAGTCTGGAAATTTCTTCGTTCTATGGGAGTTGGAAAATCTCGTTCAGATTCTATTCCTAATAGTTTAAATTTAGATTCGCTCAATACTCATTTCACTGCTTTGCCCAAATTTGATAGGGCTATTAAAAATAAAACAATTCAAGACCTTTCTTCTATTCCAACTCCTAACTATCCCCAATTTGTCTTTAGCCAATTCTCTGATTGTGATGTTAAAAAGAGCATTTTATCTATCTCCTCCAATGCATCTGGAAATGATTGCATTGGTCGCAGTATGATTTTGCCTATCCTAGATGAAATTCTCCATATCCTTTGTCATATCCTTAATTTTTCCTTGTCCAACTCCGTTTTCCCTTGCTTATGGAAGGAGGCCGAAGTAATTCCTCTTCCCAAAAAACCTAATCCTGTATCTTTCTCTGAATATCGCCCTATATCCATTCTTCCCTTCCTTTCTAAAGTCCTAGAGAATCTTGTTCATCAACAATTATGCTCCTTTCTAACTTCTAACAATCTCCTTAATCCCTTCCAGTCTGGATTTCGTCATGGATATGGCACCACTACTGCACTAATTCATATTACGGATGACATCAGAGCTGCGATGGAGAATGGCAAGCTAACGGTACTAGCCCTGCTAGACTTTAGCAATGCTTTCAACACCGTTGACTTTGATGTCTTGCTGACCACACTGTGCTCTATTAACATATCTCCAACAGTAATTGACTGGTTTCGTAGTTACCTGACGGGTCGACGCCAGCGCATTCGTGTTGAAGACTCAGTGTCTTCGTGGTGCGATACACTTACTGGCGTCCCTCAGGGCGGCGTTTTATCTCCCTTACTCTTCGCTGTTTTTATTAATTCTATATCAAAAAATCTGATTTCTTCCTACCATCTGTATGCAGATGATTTACAAATATATTATCATGCTCCTGTAGACAGGGTGACAGAGGCTATTAACTCTATAAACAAGGATCTCGAGAGTATTAGCAGATGGAGTAAGTCTCACGGGCTATTAGTCAACCCTGCTAAGTCCCAAGTCATTGTTGTTGGCAGCTCCAGGTTGATATCTAAATTAGATACGGATCAATTACCCCAAATTCTGTTTGATGGTTGTCCTATTCCATTCAGTGATACTGTTAAGAATTTGGGTGTAATCATCGACAAAAACCTATCCTGGAGTCCCCAATTGCAACAAGTAAGTCGCAAATTGTTTGCTGCAGCGGGGTCCTTGCGGAGATTGCGGAATTTCCTACCGATTTCCACGAAAATTGCGCTGGTTCAATCTCTTCTTTTCCCCCTCCTTGATTATGCTGATGCTAGCTACCTCGACCTCACCGAAGCCCAAATGGAAAAACTTGAGAGACTTCAGAATTTCTGCATTAGATTCATATTTGGTCTTCGCAAATATGACCATGTTACCGAATATCGTATCAAACTCAAGTGGCTATCAATACGTTTTCGCCGTAATACTCGAATTCTTTCCCTTTTATACGGTATCTTGTACAATCCCTCCAGCCCCCTCTATCTTAAAAACCGTTTTAAATTCCTCGGTCAAACTCATGCGCGAATTCTTAGATCAACAGAGAATTTGATCCTAGAGATTCCCAATCACAGCACATCATTTCTAAGCAAGTCCTTTACAGTTTATGCTGCTCGCTTGTGGAACGAATTACCATTGTCTGTAAGACAAGCTAAGACATTACCAAGTTTTAAGAAACTTGTTAAGATACATTATCTCTCACTGCAGTAACGTATTATCCTGTTATATATATATATATATATATATATATATATATATATATAAATATACTTTTTTTCTTTTTTTTTTGCTCCTCTACTTAAATCATCATTATAGTTAACTCGATATATATTAGTATGTATGTATGTATGTTTGTATTTATTTATATTATGTAAATTAATATAATATAGCATGTACATCAATTATTATTGTTTATTATTATTATTCTCTCGCTATTTGCACTACCTTTTATTTCAATTTCACAATAATCCAGTCCATCCAAAGGTTGCCTGGAAGAGATCGCAGCTAGCGATAAGGCCGCCTATTGTAACCATGCCTTTAGTTTTTAAGTACTTGTATGTGTCTTTTGTCATTTTGGTGTACAATAAAGCATATATAAATAAATAAATAAATAAACAAATGACTATAACTTAAACACACTGATTTGTTACGAAACTGTTTAAGTAAAGTTAAACTTTACAATTTGAATAAATTAGCGACAATAAACATCTCTAAATACTGTAAGACGGTAATTGTCTTCGTTCATGTATAATTTATTGCTCGGTACTTTATTCCCCAACTCACTCTATTTAGTGTTAATAATTAACACGGTGAATATAAACGTTGTTAAGCAAAACTGTCATCATTTTATACCAGTTTCATATCCAACAAACGACAAAAAAAAATTCAATTTATTATCGAGTTTTTTAAAAAAAATATTGCATTTAACTTAGTTAGAACGCGAACAGTACTTTTTGAAGCGATTTCAATTTTTGCGCGCGTACGTGACTATTAAAAATTTGATTGTAACATGCCGTTATGGAAATTCTGTTTAAAAATCTTCATTTAAATATTATAAAAGTAAATAAATCCGCATGCAATTTTAAAATGTTCTCAGTTTCAAAAAATTGAAATATAATTAAATGAAAAATGAGTTTGCTTTCAAAATATTCGCTTTGCATGTCAAATAACGAACATAATTAAATTGTAGTAAATACTTGCGGTTTTCGAATTGTTGAATTTTCTTGATGTAATGTGACCGCTTAATTATAAAGTCTGGGGATGTTCTACCTACGCTGAAGTGTATCTGATTTACTGGCAATTAAAAATATTTTTAGAGCATCAAAAAGTAACCTCAGTTAGTATTTAAAAAATATATAAACTATAACACTCGAATAAATACCTTTGGGTGTATTTACAAACGCTTTCACGTGCACAAACGCTAACGCCCGACGAAAACATAAAAATAATGATCACAATACAATAAAAACAATTAGTTAAAAAATCTTTATTACATCGAAAACTGGGCGTTTGTTTTGACAGAAGCACACAGAGTAAATATTTGATATTCGACAATGTCGACGTCACAGAAAAGCTGTGACACATTTTGCGAAAAAGAATTTTATTTTATAATCTACAACTTTTTTTTATTCACTCGTGACACAGGTCGCTATGTTCGGCTTTTGATCAATATGGCAAAAAGTTTAATAAAACGAGTCATATTTACTGCAATCGGTTGTATGCTACGGTCTTTTTTAATTCGCGGGTAGGGTTTTATTGCTAACGGTACGGTAATACTTATCGCTTTTTTAAACCAATTTGGCAGTATAGTCTTGCGCGACGTAAAATGACGTCAATGGAAAATGATATTTTGGACTTATTGCGTCATGTCCAAAATGGGACATGACGCAATAAGTCCAAAATGTTTAACAAATATTGCTCGACAGAGAATTCAACGGTTACTTGACTTATCTCTGATAGCTTGACGATTGAACATCTCGACACGAACCAAAAGGTTCTCCAATTCTTTTCTCTGCCGCACCGTCAAACTGTGGAATGGTTTGCCATCACACGTGTTCCCTCCTTTATATAATCCCGGGTCCTTCCAGCCCAACGTGAAGAGGCATCTCAGCAAGCCGACATGATTGTATCGAATGGCCTGAGACCCCTGATGCCATTGGATACTCTAACTGGACGGTGTTTGCACTTACCACCAGGTGCACTTGATTCACTGTGCTGTGTGCACTTGATTTACTGGTGGTAGGTCTCTCATATGTGAACGGCCATCTGGGTAGCTACTACCGCAATGTCTATTTCTCCCGTGAAACAACACTACTTAATGCACTGTTGTGTTTCGGATTGAAGGACATTGTAGCCAGAGCAACTACTGGACATATTGAGACTTAACATCTTATGTCTCAGGATGGCGAGCGCAGTGGAATGTTGCTACTGTTTATGAGCGGTCGTATCGCTTACCATCAGACGAACGGCTTGCTCGTCTCGCCATTCATTGCAATAAAAAAATAAAAAAAAACACAAGAATAAAAAAAGGCAAATTACGAACTGAATAACTAAATACGGCAAGATAGGTATGCATGAAATGACGCGAGTATTGGCAACATCCTCTCAAAATCCTCGGGATATGTTCAATAGAGCACTTTCTTAGGCTGAAATTGGAACGCAAACGGGAAGGCGATCATCGTACACAAAGTATGACGCTGGCGGTTTTAAGAATGGCGATACAGGCCGAGAGAAGAGAACAGTTATATCGACTTTCAACCCCGAACCATTGCTTTCCGATTGATGTAGCTTGCCGTGTTCCTAGTCATTTTGTATTGCAGCCAGTAATATGTTGTTAGCCCGCCAAACAGCAGAGTAAATGCACTGTGGTGCTTCCGTTAGAAGAAGATTGTAGCCAGGGTAACTGGACATGAGGATTAATATCTGATGCCGGATGGCGAGTGCAGTGGATTGCCAAGCGTTGCTTTGTAATTCAAGGTGCTTTTTGGTTTTGCTACTGTTCATTTATTTATTTATTTATTTCAAGTAAAATGCAAGCTTACAGTCTTTGAACCAAAACACTTACACTCTAATCAATCATGAGTGGTCGTATCGCTTACCATCAGGTAAATGTCATGATGGCCTTACGATTCATCGCAATATAAAAAAATCTATAGCTGCGACTCATGTTATATGTCGCATGCATTAGCCCAAGAATAAATCTGAGAAATTGTTATGTTTTAAGCTGTCTTGGCTATGAACCAATTTTCTTGAAAGCGTGAACCGTTGTTATAATGCGTGTGTCGCCATTTTTAAAGTGTCTTGTGAAATATACTTTGTCATATAATACTTTGACACAATATTAAACATGCTGCTATATTATGTTAGAGTATTCATGTTCGCTTAGATAGCGATTTAAAATATAATGATAATAAATAACAAATAAATACAATTAACAGTCACATACATAGTCCTGACCCCACACTAGGATCAAGTCGTGTATCGTAGATATCTGGCTTTATCATTAAACAAAGCTCTGAAAATTAATATCTATAACCTGGGACTCAAACCCACGACCACGTGTCAACATTCAAGTATAATCTGTTAATCAATAATTTATCAATGGGCTTACTATAAAGTTAACTGTAATAACGTTATCGTGCTTGTAAAAAATCCTAAAAATATTTTCTTTGTGCGATCAACAAAAAAGGAGCAATAATAACTAAATCTCTGAAGACGTTTCTTGTCAAGTATAATAAAAAAATATTAAAGAACATTTAACGAGGGCAAAATTTACGTCCTCTTTGTCTTTATCAGATAACTAAATAAAAATAATACTTCTTAACTCACCGCCTCCCGCTGGTCACATAAAAAAATACACAAAAATATTTTTATCTTAAAAACTTATATAAACTTTACAAAAACACATTTGGAGTTATGTAGCGTTGCAGCTACGCTGATCAGCAGTCAAATCTCCACCAAGTATTTTCATCTGAAACCAGAATATTAGAAAAGTTTTTCGATCCGCTGAATAGTACCGGCTACACGAGACACAAATATTGCAGTGGAGCCAGGGATAATCTCCTGGCTTCCAGCCAGTTCACAATATGTAAGCGTAGTTTTCAATAGAGCCGTTTAGGCACAAGAATAAAGAAGTGGATAGATTGGGACATCCATATTAAAACAGCTATTAGCGGCGCGGCCGTGCCTACTTCCTTCCAACTTCGGTTAGGTAAGCTATTTTTGAACACTCGTTTTATAAGTTTTCTTTTAAAGTTAATTTGAAAATACCATGTATTTATTATCTATAAATGATGCTGGAATGAATATATCGAATTTGATTTTTCAAAATATACATTTTTAACATTACAATCTTAGTTATTTACCATTGCATTAGAGTTAATATAACAAACCAATATTTTTGTTAAAAAACTTCAAAGTGCTAAAACTACTTACAAGCATTAAAACTATGCTCACATCCTTATATGTTTTCAAACCCTGCCGTACTGTACCAATATAGCTTTAAATAAACGTCCTACTAATATTCAAAGACCTCAGATTTCTATAGCTTTTTACATACATATAATACATTCATAAATTCGACTTTTTCCCAAAAGGGGTTAACAGGGGTGCTACCAGAATACCCACATATCGCCTTATATGTTCCGTCTCACGATATGTTATGAGGCAACACTATCGCCATATCGAGTACAAATTTCTAACCCCGAGGTGACAATGAATAGAAAAATCCAATATCACTTGGCCCGGCCCAGGGTTTGAACCCGAGGCCTCAGCTTTGTAATCGTCCCGTAGTATCACCATTAGTCAGTGGCAACGAGTATTGATTTTAACATACTCAATATAAATTCACTCCGGTCCCTGTTTTATTTCGGTTTTAATGTGTTTAGAAACAGCAGTGTAAATGCACTGTTGTGTTTCAGATTGAAGTACATTATAGCCAGAGTAACTGCTGGATATATTGGGACTTAACATCTTATGTCTCAGGATGGCGAGCGCAGTGTAATAACAAGCATTGCTTTATAATTGAAAGTTTGGTTTTGCTACTGTTCATGAGCTGTCGTATCGGTTACCATCTGGCGAACGGCATGTTCGACATTTATTGAAATAAAAAGCAAATACATTCTACTCAAATTACTTATCAGTATGGGATCGCGACAATTAAGTGAGAAAACACACAATGATTATCGGCTGCGTTCGGAATACGGGTGTGAGTAGGGAATAATAGAACTTGTGCGGTAATACCGCGACCATTCACACCGATTCCATGAGCATTAGCATTAGAATTAGTTTAAGTGTAGTTGTAAAGAGTTCTTAAATGGCCATTATCAGACCGATTAGCATTCCGTATCAATGAATTGAGGTAAATGCTATTGATGGTAAATATATATCGCTATATTTATATTGGTTAAGTGGCCTTCGTATATTACGGCTGTATTCTTTTTTGTATTTTATAGCAATGAGTGGCGAGACGAGCGTGCCTTACACCTGTGGGTAAACGATACGACCGCTCATGAATACTAGCAAATGAAAGCAATGCTTGGGATGCCACTGCGCTCGCCATCCTGAGACATAAGATGTTAAGTCTCAATATATCCAGTAGTTGCTCTGGCTGCAATGTCTTTCAAACCAAAAAAAACAGTGCATTTACACTACTGTTTGGCGGGAGAAATAGACATTGCGGTGGTACCTACCGAGACGGCCTCTCACATATGAGAGACCTTCTTTCAGTAAAGTTATTTAATTATTTTTAATACTGGTGGTAGGTCTCTCATATGTGCGAGGCCATCTGGGTAGGTACCACCGCAATGTCTATTTCTCCCGTGAAACAACACTGCTTAAATGCACTGTTGTGTTTCGGATTGAAGGACATTGTAGCCAGAGCAACTACTGGACATATTGAGACTTAACATCTTATGTCTCAGGATGGCGAGCGCAGTGGAATATTTCTACTGTTTATGAGCGGTCGTATCGCTTACCATCAGGCAAACGGCTTGCTCGTCTCGCCATTCAATGCAATAAAAAAAAAAAAAAAAATCTAATCATCGATTATAGGAAATATCAGAATATATTTTTTTCAAAATTAGCATTCAATTTCATTGTTGTAATGTTCCTATTGTATCACTCGCTGTCAAATAATAGTCTCAAATGATACGCTTATTTGTAGCTGCCGTATCTGTAAAGGTAGTGAAGTAATTGTTTTTATCAAAGAGTTGTTATAATATAGATAAACTTAGCTTATTCAAATAGACGGTATTCTAATCCTTTTTATGTATTTAATAAAAATTTATTTAATAAATTGGCCTATTGGATGTATTTATTTAATAAATAAATAAGTACATCAAATAGTCACAGACATAGTTATGACCTCACAGTAAGATCGAGTCTTGTGTCGCGTGTTTCAGAAACTACGACAGGCTTTTCGGTATCATAAATTTTATTTTTTATTTTATTTTATTTTATTTATTTGGAAAACAAACAAATGTACAATCTGACTTACAAACTAAGAAAAATAATTATATTTATCATTGTACATTCCACTACGTTTTCACAGATTACAATTAAAAAAAAAAGTGGTACAGAAATGTATGAAGAAGATATACCTAAATTTTAATAATTTGTGTTTGTCATCAGAACATGCATTATTTCTTTTTTAAATATGTTTTTTCTAAGATTGAATATATCTATATCAACAAAATATTTATTATAATTTTTAACCATTCTATGGAGGGGCGCTCTCTCACCCGCATTTGTACGACAAGGGGTTGTGGCAAAAAGCGGGTATACGCGTGTCCCTCGCCTAACTACGGTTCTTGGTACAATATAGAAAATATTATTGACTAGGTCGGGACAGTCATACCTATTGTGTAATATGCCATGGAGCATCATGGTTTGGAGAAACAGGCGTCTTGATTGTAATGTCAATAAATTATATTTTTTAAGCGAATCTATGTATGATATTCGTGCTGTTGATGGAATTTTATATTCGACAGATCTTAAGAATTTGCGTTGTATTTTTTCTATCGCCAGACTATACTTGTCGTAATATGGGTCCCATATCATACATGCATATTCTACTTGTGGGCGTATCAAAGAATTATAAAGATAAAGGCATGTTCCTTGTTGTTTAAATTCCGATGAAGCCCTCATTACTAAATTGTACATTTGGTATGCTTTAACAATTATTTTGTCTATATGTAGGTTCAAGTGCAGTTTACTATCCAAAAGGACGCCCAGATCACAAATATGAGTCTCTTTAGTGAGAAGATTGTTGCACAAGGAGTAATTAAAATTAATTAGATTTTTATTTTTTGTAAAATTGAGATATTTACATTTAGGAATGCTTAATTTCAAGTTATTCTTATCACAATACTCAGACAAGTTATTGAGGTTACTTTGGAGGAGATGGCAGTCCTCTACTGATTTAATAGATTTAAATATCTTAAGATCATCAGCGTATAACAGGAATTTACAGTTAGGGAAACACTTATTAATATCGTTTATGTAAATTATAAACAAAAGAGGGCCTAAAATAGATCCTTGGGGTACTCCTGATGTAGCTACAAACGAGTCTGAGGTCTGATAAATACTCAGATCCGAAATGAATGCATGTGAATTACACAAAAAGTGCGTGGTGGCCTGTTGGTAAACGGACTAGACGCGACTGCCAACATATTCACGGTGGTCGCGGGTTCGAATCCCAGGACACACCTTTGACTTTTCGGAGTCATGTGTGTATTGATAATCAATCACCACGCACTAAAACGGTGAAAGAAAACATCGTGAGGAAACCTGCATACCATAGCGATTTATAAAATTTCTATGGTATGTAAGTCCGCCAACCCGCACCAGGCCAGCGTGGTGGACTATATGGCCTAACCACTCTCAATCGTACTCTCGATTGTAGAGGAGGCCCGTGCCCTGCAGTGGGACGTATATGGGCTGATAAAGAAGAAGAAAGAAGAATTACACAAAATCAGACAAATATTGGTCTCGACTGGGCGATTGAACCCGCGGCCTCTCGTTTCACAGCTGGCGTCTAACCAACTGCGCCACGGAGGTAGTCATATTCTAGTTTATTTATTATTCATCTTCATAATTGTAACTTTTAAGTAAATCCTACTTTTACGTATTTCTATCCTATTATTAGTTAAAGCCGTAATAATTACGTACACAGCAAAAAAAAATATTATTCGATAAAATATGCACCAGACCATTCCTTTTTAAATCTGAAAACTCATATAAAGTTAATAACCCTAATTGGAAGTCTGATTAAATTTCCAAACGATTCCAAATTTGAACTTACAGGGCATTGCGCTTGGTTTAGATCGAAAATACGGTATATAAAGCAGTTTATTTGCACTGCTGTGTTTCGGATTAAAGGACCTTGTAGCCAGAGTAGTAATACATATTGAGACTTTACATCTTATGTCTTAGGATGGCGAGCGCAGTGGAATGCCAAGCATTACTTTGTAATTCAAAATGTTGTTTGGTTTTGTGTCTGTCCATGAGCGGTCGTATCGCTTAAAATCAGACGAACGCCATGCTCGTCACGCCATTCATTGCAAGAAAAAAAAAACGTAAAATCACATGACCTATATCAAAAAGTATCTATGCTGATACTGTTATGTGTAAACGTCTTAAACCATCAACTGTACAACCGTCTCAAGGCAAAGAAACAACGCAACTAAAATAGCTGCTACAAAGCAAACAGCCGGCTACATTCGCAGACAACTGAAAGGAAATCATGCATCATCGTCGAACATTCGCGGTGGGGGAGGGGAGAGAAAAGGGAGAATGTTCCATCACCCAGGCTTCCGTCGTAGACATAAACCTGTATCGCGAATACCCTGTTTGCACTTATGAACTGTTAGTGTGTGGAATATAAGTGGTTTTTTTATTTATTGAGGAATATACAATTCTTGCAGCGAATTAAATAAAATTTGATTCCCATAAAAAATATAGGTTTATTTGCATTAACTTAAAATCTGGTTCAATAGTGTCGATTTCATGCAAATAATAAAAAATCTAGAACATTAATGCAATATACTGGAGCAGAAATCGTAAACAAAATTTCTGGGCATAGTTCTGTTACAGGGTTGCACACCCAGTGAAGCGAGAGCGAAGATCAAGTTACTTCGTAAGCGTGACAGAGACAGAAACAGAAGGAATGGTAGAGTACCGTTCACTTTTATAACAAACAATTTATTTGCAGTGTCCCCTCTAGTATATTATTATCTCTATGTCTATAAACAATTTTTCGATCGACAACAATTCAAGGTATTATTAACTATGAGTTTTGTACAAATTAATTTTGTCAATTTTTGGGGCCCTTATCAAATAATATTCTTAGATTTAATACACTAAAAGTTGCGCACAAAATACGTAAGTAAATTGAGCCCTTCAGTCATTGATGGCTGTCGTATGCAAATTACGTGGAACATTGAGGAAAAGGTCGCCCAAATTACGTGGAATGTAAGAGCAATATAAGTAATTAGTTTCTGTAAGGGCAAGGTCATGTTAGACCAGCTATTTTTGGGTACGTACCTTTGTAAGACTAGAACCACAGTTGCTTGTAAATAGGTTTTACCGACTCACGGTGAGCTTATAAATGGAACATCGAACGTCGAATATAATATATTCTTAGGGTGAAGTTATATTTTATTTTGTCTAAATATGACAGTTGTAAATTCAACCAGGTAAAAACTTATAGCCGGAATTTATGTAAGTAAATACAATTTTGGTGGTAGCTCTTATTATTGCCCCTTTGTTTATCATTGCTTATGTAACTTTAGCTTTTTTAGCTGCTGTAGTGGTCTATAGCAATGAACTCTTATTTTAATGAAGATAACATAATAAACGAATCGTTTTATGTTTTCCACATATCTAATCCATTTTCTGCAACACTATAGTCATAATATCTAAAAAACTGCTAAAAAATTAAATTAATTAACAAAATATAACAAGGCTTAAAGGGCTTTATGTATTTTAGGTATAAAATCCATTTTCTCTAACACTGTAGGCATAGAGCTGGCAAATACAGAACTACACCATTAAAGTTTATTCCATCAACGTAGTTGGTAGAAAAATCCTAGTCACTAGGGCTGGGAACTGCCGGCTGCGACGCTAACAAGCTCGCCCAATATACTTGTACAATGAAACTCATTTACTAATCATTGGGAGGTTATTTTTTATTAGTTTTGTGGTAGAGCTATGCAAAATGGCTGGTATTATATTGACGGCTTATTGTGGTTTTGGAAAAATATGATTTTGATTGGATTGGAATATTGAAATAAAACTATTATTTACGGATTTTATCGCGGATTTGGTTTAATTTTTACATTTTTTAACAATTTTGTATAAAAATGCAATTAAATGACTTATGGCGTCGTATAATACCAGTGATGAATATTTGTGCCTATCACGGGAGGGAACTATCCTTACTTCTTAAAATTTGCCTATGACTTTATGTTACTAAATTGTTTTTATTGCATGGGTCCGACAAACGAGCAAACAGGTCACATGATGGTACGTGATCACTGCTGCTTAAAATAAACTGGGACCGTGGAAGACCGGGAAGAATAAAATAGGAAAAGGAGGAAAGGTTATTGGGCATCCGACAAGTTCAATCATAGAAGGAAACGTGACAGCAAAACTGTCGCTTCACGTATATTTTCTATGAGAAGCTGCACCCGGCTGGACGCGCCTGCCCATTCATACTGAGTCATGACTGATAATAGCGTGGCTTATCACTTCGATAAACCTCAATTAATGAAAAGAATATGCCCTTTCCACATACTTATCAAAATAAGTTCACCGTTCTATAGTGTAGAAATATATAAAATAATCGTTCATAATTTGTTATAAAAGCTTTTACAGATATAATTTATCAGAGAAAACACAATAATAAATTAATTTAATGTCGACGACAATGCAACTTCTTTCCAATTTATTACAATTAATATTTCAATATTATTCATCATTATCAAATGTCTTTGATATAATGCAATTCTGTTGTAAGCTATTAGAATTACTTATTTACTAAAATAATAATTTCTACTAGATAATCTACGTCATCTCAATCTACGTCACCTCTGACTTTTCGAAGTCATGTGTGTATTGATAGTCAATCACCACGCACTAAAACAGTGAAGGAAAACATCGTGAGGAAACCTGCATACCATAGCGATTCATAAGAATTTCTATGGTATGTAAGTCCGCCAACCCGCACTAGGCTAGCGAGGTGGACTATATGGCCTAACCACTCTCAATCGTATTCTCGATGGTAGAGTAGGCCCGTGCCCTGCAGTGGGACGTATATGGGCTGATCCAGAATCTACGTCATCGTAAGTTCACCCCTATTCATTATTTAAGGGTGTTACATTGGCAATATTAACTTGCATCAAAATAATAAAACATAAGACCACCATTTTGTACTTTTTCTTTTTATTTTATTTACTAGCCCTTTTAGATATATTTATTTGGCCCAGCTTCGCCCGGGTACAAATAAATTTCTGTACAACAATATGTACGTATTATACATATAAACCTTCCTCTTGAATCACTTTATATATTAAAAAAAACGCATCAAAATCCGTTGCGTAGTTTTAAAGATTTAAGCATACAAAGGGACATAGGGACAGAGAAAGCGACTTTGTTTTATACTATGTAGTGATGTATAATTTATTCACATATTTATACATAAACTCAAAATATACAAAGGCGTGCTTTTTCTCAGAAGTGGTAGGCAGAGGTGCTACCAAGATACCCCCGTTTCGCGTTTTGTGTTCCGTCATACAATGTAATAGAGGCCTGGCTTATCGCCATATCAGGGAGTATTTCCCGAGACCAGGCCGATATTATGAATAGCAAACTACAAATACTACAATATAACATAATAAACAAACATGATTACCTATGTATAAAAAGATTAGTCAATTAATACGCTATATAACATACCCGGAGCTGGGTAGCCGGTCAGGGAATAATTTCCGGCCGGAAGGATTACCGCTGAGTGATGACTGGAAGGGCGAGGCACGTCGCCTGCTCATACGTCTTGCGATGAGTCCAGACATGCTATTTTCTTTGACTTACTTACACCTTAATACTAAGCGTTTATATCAACGTATTTTTGTCTATTGGGCTACGAGTTTGCTTGCTATTTTTGTTTTGGGGATAGCGAAAATCCTGTCTGCCTCTGTGACGCAGTTGTTCTACAGGATGATTACAAAGCTGAGGTCTCGAGTTCGAATACCGAGTCTGGTAAAGTGATATTGGATTTTTGTATTAATTATCAGCCCGGGGTCAAGGATTTGCGCCCTATATGGCGATTGACTCGCTTTCATATCGTAGGATGGAACACACAATATGAAATGTGCGCGTTCGTTCTTCTGGGAAAAAGGTGTGTGTTGATGTATGTTCAACCTATGTGTTTCCCGTCTATTTTTATTTTTACCCTTATGTTTATTGCGGAACAAAAGTATCCGGTTTTAAATAGATGTGCACAATTTTGCATCAAGTAAATAAAAAATACAATTCCAAGATCTCATGGTAGGTATAATTTTAAAATGAATCATGAAACCGAAACTGTCAATTTAATAAATGTTATTCACAAGTCATAACATATTACATAATAATTGACTCGTAGAATAACTAAATTGCTTTTTACTTAATATTTGTCTATATTTATTTCATGACTGCACTAAAAAAGTGCACGAGAAACTGAATACCTCGCAAGCACATCGAAAAGCTAGTAATATTTAAAAAAATATTCCATTTTGTTTGTGAAGTAAGATTTCGCCTTTGAAACCGTTACCCCTGTGAAATAAAAACTGGCGTACTCAAAACGTGTAAACACATGACGTTGAATGTGTCTTAGCAAACTTACATTTGCAGATAGAAAAATGAACTCTATTCACTAAATATATGAAAACTCTATTCCAATAACCGCAAAACCATACATGGTTCCTGAGTATTTTTCGCATTCAACGCCCATACATGTCTTATAAGCCGATTTTTATTACTCCTCAAAGAATATTCTTAGAAAAATACAGATTAAACACAAAAGATAAAAGCAATGACTGTCGAATATGTTTAGTTTTGTGCCTTCAAATATGTAATCTTAAAAGGAATGTTGTATGAAAAGATTTTTTTGTACAAAGTTCTCTTCATTCAGTCGGTATAAAGGAGACGGTATTACGCGTAATGATTTTTGGAAACACTTTGAAGACTTTCTAATATAAAAATGAAATCGAAATTATTATTTTTTACTTTAATATTTCTCGCCGTTGACTCGTGTCGGTATGATATTGTTGTTCATATTTTGAATTTTATATGTTTTTTTTTCGAGCTACGAATATTGCACAGATTTTATTTAGAGGTGGATTAAAAAACCCGAAAAAAATATTGAAGTGTTTCATTCGGATCGGTCATGATATCATTATGAAAGTATTTCTGCTTTATCCCATGTTGATTTAAACATTAGACTTAGCTGAAAATATTTTCTAAAGCCAATACAGTCGAGGCAAATTTTATTAAGAGGATTTTACCCATACTTATTTCAAGAATAAGACACTAAAACATGAACTCTTTCCCTTTTTATTAGGCAAACCGACTATTCCACGCAGTTTCGTCAAACAAGCAAGTCTTTAATGGTATGGTAAAAGTTGCAAATTAAACCTTGTTACGGAGTATTGCATGACACTCTACACGTCACTCCCAAATGTTACGTGTTGACTCTTTATTCCCAGTGGCTATCATGTCATTGAAGCTGGAATACCAGTGTTTCCTTATAGAAATAGGCGAAATTATAATATCAATCAAAGGAGCAATTTAGAAAATTGTAAACTTTGAACCTACCACCTACATCCTTGATTGCAGTTAGAATCTCTTCTAAGCTGCTGCTTAGTGGCAGAAATAGACAAAATGCTGATACCTACCCAGACAGCCCCCTCCTAAGGAATATATTATTTAATTTCTCAGTATACAAGGAGCCTACCAACCAATTCCTAACAACAGCACCAATCTCGAAGCAATACAATATATCTATTCCCCAAGAGTGAAGACAAATTGCCCTGATGTTTACGTCATCAAAGCCATTTTTAGGCGGAAACGTGATATGAAATCAGCACAAAGGCCCGGTGTAGACATACGTGATACAGAATATGTTGCGACGTGTACGAGTGTCGCGTGACGTAACTATAGCTGACCAGTTACACAACGCTTTCCAACAGTTATGTGTCAACACATATACAGGTGTTTATTTTGGGATTTTGGAACGTTTATGTATGCTTTTAGACACTGTGTTGTACACAGTTACGGGATGAGTTATGTGTATCTAGGTTTTACATGCAGTAAAAGCATGTAGGTGGGACATGTTTTTTTTTCATACATACATAAACTCACCCCTCTTTAGGAGGTAGGCAAAAGGTGCACCCATGTTTTAGCTTTAGTTTCGTCCCACGATGTGATGGGGGCTAGCCTATCACTATATCGGGCACATTTTCCTAACTCCGGACCGATAATGAATAGAAATACTCACTATCACTTTGCCGGAGCTAGAATTCAAACCTCAGCAAAGTAATTGTACCCTAGCCCTACAGCGCCACCGAGGCAGTCGTAGTAGGCTTTTTGATATTGGAACATCAAGGCAATGTCCATCCATTTAAAGTGCAAATGTTCAGTCAGCAACATAAGTCGCTACACATTCACGAGATGTGGAATTGTCTTATCATCCAAAGACCAAAATAATAATTATTTTCAATATCGTATAGCACTTCTCGGAAAAGATGACTTTACTTGGTTATGTTTTACGACTACAGAGTAGTACGTACAATTATAATTCATAAAAAGGTTATCAAAAAATGTGAAGTGTCCAACGACTTATATTGCTGACTGTTCATAAGCGTAATGCTATCCGTATGGATACCTAGATAGAATCTATGTTCTTTCAGTGAAGGCTAATAATCACGCGGTGGACAAAATTAGGCCAATGTGATCAAATTCATTTATATCCAGGCTGAAGCTGAAATGCGACGTATTAGCGTGGTTCACTACGATGCTTATATAGTATTTTGTTGGTCGACGCATCTTGTGTTTAATATACTATTGTTATATCTAAAAAAAATCTTTATAATTAAAAAAATAAATTGAATTATGCCATTGAATACGGCAGCAACTATTTTATTTGTACCTAAAGCAACAATATATATTTTAACAATGATCAATTTTAAAGATTTTATATCTCAATGAACCATAGGTACTCTAAAATCTTTAGTACAGGCAACGAAGCAACGGTTTACTCTTGTCCGCAATGCATAATTTGCCAGGAGTTTTTTGTTTACATGAAGAGGTGGCATATGACCCCACTAAGTTAAAAACCCAAAATACTTACAAAAATGGCGTCCGCTAGAGCCGCCATTTTGGAAAACGCGTTTGAAGCCATATCTCCGGAACCGTCCACTTTAGGCCCATCATGCTAAGGACCTTTCTTGTAGATAATTAAATTTCCCATCTTTTTTGTTCAATAATTTTTTTTGTACCATTAACCGTTCGCGATTTACAATGTTATTAATTTTCATTTTATACCTCTTTTACAATAAATTTTACATGGATTTTTAACAAAATTTACTATTTCCTCATTGCTTTGTTCCCTTATGCCATCAGTATTTAATTAATTACGTGATAATCATGGAGAAATAATTGGATTTCATAATTACGCTATGCATCCTTCGTTTCCATTGACCTTGATTCGGTAGTACGCCATTCAACGCGCGATAACTTCTAAAATATTGATTTTAGAGAAAAAAAGTATGGGTAAAAAGTTGTTAAGAATTTATTGATTTAAAAGTTTAGTCATTAACAGTTTTTTGTTTAAACAATTATTAACAGAGATATGGGCGAAAAGGCAAGAAACGAATATTAATAACCTTGTAAATCGCGAACGGTAAATGGTACAAAAAAAATTATTGAACAATAAAGATTAGAAATTTAATTATGTACAAAAAAGGTCCTAAGCATGATGGGCCTAAAGTGAACGGTTCCGGAGATATGGCTTCAAACGCGTTTTCCAAAATGGCGGCTCTAGCGGACGCCATTTTTGTAAGTATTTTGGGTTTTTAACTTAGTGGGGTCATATGCCACCTCTTCATGAAAACAAAAAACTCCTGGCAAATTATGCAGGAAAAAATGCTTCGTTGACTGTACTACTTTGTCACTACCATAGGCAGTCAAAGGGACAATGAAAGTAATAGTCGATCTGAAATCATTAAAAAGTCGTTGATTGAAATAAAACATCAAACGGTCTTTACAGATTACTTTCAATTGATAAAATAGATGTTAGTGACACAGCTTTTAAAGCACTGAATGACTTTAAAGAACTCGTAAAGCGCTCTCGAAGTACCAATGGCTTCGTAGAATATGGAGAAAAAACTTATTGAAATTGCATATTCAGTCAATTTGGGTCGTTACACTTTAGATGAAAATGTCAGAATTTTTTACAATTTTTCCTATGTATTTCACATTATTTATCGATGGTAAAGGTTTAAAATCGCTATGGTATGCATGTATCACTATGTTTTCCTTAACCTTTATATTGTGCTTGGTGATTGACTTTAAATACACTCATGACATGAAAATCAGAATGGTGATCTGTAATTCGAACCCGCGACCACCATATTAGCTGCTGCGTCTGTTCCGTTTACTAACAGGCTACATACACACTTTTCACAATAGGTAATCATGATTATTTTAACAATCACATGAAAATAATTATTACTTTTACCAATCTGATTATATTAATACAAACGGCATCACACCAACTGTCATACACCCAATGTGAATAAAGTAAATAAAGCTACTTTCCCATAATTGTGCATCGTTAAATCCCACCGACATTTATTTGTTTTTAAACAAAGCTGTCCAGCTGTAAATCATGGACACGACCAGTGTTGTAATGATGCAAAAGGAACAATACAATGACGGAGAAAAATAAATTCAGAGTTTGTACTCAGGCCCCGCTCGGTCGTTCATTGGCCAAATCCTATTAGCATAGAAATGGAAACATACCTCATTAGGTATCGGTGTAACCCTTCAGGATTATGGTGGACGACCTGGCGAAGATTCAGCTTCGGAACTTATGGGTGTGAGCGCAATTTATCGAGGACTGTATCGATTTTAGTGCAAAGAGTTTTAGCGATTGTATCAGAAGATTTACAGGTAGTTTTTATTTAGTTTTGTTCTTTTACTATTTAATAATACTATGATGAGTATAATACGTCCATGCTTGCTGCGGGACCGTTTTCAGAGAATTTACTGCCAGTGCATTTGAGAATTAGAACTCTTAACTGTACATAATAGCAGTACGTATGAGACTTAGATAATCGCCTAAAACAATATTAATATAAATCTGGGGGCACGGTAGTGCCCCCTCCAAGTCGAGCTAAAAAGCGGCACAGTCGGTACGACTGATCCTTTTCTCGAAGCAATTCAGATCATTTTCAACCCCCCATAACTTCGTTATGGTTAAAGCAAGAAGCCTGAATTTTCATTTACTAAGTAGACATTGTCTAAACACGGTATATTTAAAATTTCATTCAATTTGAACCAGTAGTATAAGAATTATAACTTGTCACACTTTGGTAATTTTGTCACTCACTGACTGACTGACCGATCATCAAAAGTCTAAGGCACTTCTAGCAGACATAGAACCTTCTTTAGAATATCATTAGTATTTAGTGTCTAAATTAAGGGAAAAATTTAAACATTTCATAATTTCTGTCTAGTTTTCTAGATACACCAACTGCATGAAAAATCGATCTATTTATTTACAACGTAAAGAATTTTAAATATTAATATGATAATAACTTACGTAATAACTTTATACAGAACGTCCCTTAATCAAGGACTAAATAAATTAATCGACTTGGTATCACATGGATCTCACAACTTTTTGCGGTAGAAAAACTGAGCTGCGAGACTTGGATTTTTTTACAGGATGTTTTTGATGGGATCAAATATTCATTAACTTATGAAATGCAATCACATACCAGAATTTATTGATTCAAGTTAATTTTAGCATCTTCCTTGTCTAACTGCATCTATTTGTGTTTGTTCCACATCCGGCATTCATCTGTTTTGCTTTAAAACAATGTAAAACTTTATCGAAGATAATAGTAATGAAATTTTGAAAATACTGAAGAATTATTTTGATATTCTAATTTTAGTGTAGTCCTAGGTCGGGCAACGTTATTTGTTGCTTTTGCTCTCATACATTACGAGGCTTTATTTTCCATTTTATTTAAGTACGAAACCCCCAAATAATAAATAAAAATATTTTTTGTAGCTCTAATTTTTTTACGCGGCCTTTTTATTGTATCGGAAATTATAATTGATTTTAGGTTATTTTAAATCATTCAAAATTAATTAATGCCCTATGTAAAGGGTAGTTATCAACAATCAAAATGAATTAAAGCATCACAATTGTGTTTGAAAACTTAAAAAATAATATCGGCCAATTGATCACAGATTTGAAACATAACAAGCGTTGTCGTTGGATATGTAGGTCCAATATTCTCGATCTGTAGATTTTGGTCGTTCAGTACGTATACCTGGATTTGTTACTCAAGGCATTGAAGCGCATTTACATGTCCTAGATTTGTCAACTGGGCTTAGAATTGCCAGTTATAGTGAGAAATATTCAAGAAATTGACTATATTAAAATAACCTACATTTTTGTACATTCATACATGAACTCACGCCTTATTCCCAGAAGAGGTAGGCAGAGGTGTAACCATACATACTCATCTAAATTTGTGTTAGCGTACTTATTTATATTTTCACGATCTTTGTCGCTCACTGAAGGGAAGTTATTGTATTTTGGCATTATACTGTAGATAAAGGATTGAATCTTCACTTTTAGTTGTTAGTAAGTACTCGACATATTGTGGCCTGAAACCTTATGTCTGACCATTGACCATCAGGCAATTGACTTGCTCGTCTCGCCATTCATACCAATAAAAAAAAGATGATCTTTCATGGCATTACGTTGTTCTTAACAGTAAATAGGTACGTACGTATTTTTTGTCTAGTTAATTAAATGTAATTCTTATAGAAAATAAATGTCTTATTTATATAACATTTGTTTATACATGAAAAATGTAAAGTATAAAATAATTTTGTTATTTTCACTTAAGGAATACTTTTTTTAAAAATTCATCAATTTAAATATTTGATACTTTACTAACTTACAAATACAAAATAAGCATTGCACTTAAAACATTTTCTGATTTAGAAATTAGCCAACAGTTTCATTTCTTACTAAGCCAAAATGGTGAAGTCCGCACTTGAAGCTAACAGAAAATGGATAAAGGTGACCACAGCGAAAATCGCGCCTGAGCGCTGTAGATAATATTATGCAGTAGGTCACTTCCGTGCAAGTACCGAATGTATTAACATATAGAAAGGAAAATTTTTACACTTGTATAATTTCCGTCGAATTTTCTGCTTATAGTAATTTTATGTTCTTTAGCTTGCGGCTATTTTGATGGAATATTTTTTTATTCGTGTTTTGGTTTATGGTGGTAATTATTTTAAATATATTTTCCAAATGCCTCGCATATTCGGTATGATTTTAGTATAGTTATATTTTATTTCATGCAAGACCAACTAGATTACGTGATATTAGCCGTAAATATTTATAAAACTACAGATCTACTTTTAAATCATAAATTTCATTTGAGAAAGACTCTTTGTATGCATAAAGGACAGCCTCCGTGGCGCAGTTGGTTAGACGCCGCCTGTGAAACGAGAGTCCGCGGGTTCGATTCCCGCACCGAGAGAAATGTTGGTGCGGCCCACAAATATTTCTCTCGGGTCTGGGTGTTTGTGAGACCGAAAAGTCTCTCGTAGTTCCTGATACCCAAGACACAAGACTCTATCTTACTGTGGGGTCAGGACTATGTATGTGACTGTTGGGTGTTATTTATTATTATTTATTATAATATTAATGTTTATTTAGTTGTAACTCTCTCATTCCAATTTAAAATATAATAGTGTACTTATCTTATAATGCTGGTGGTAGGTCTCTCATATGTGAGAGGCTGCCTGGGTGGGTACCACCGCAATGTCTATTTCTCCCGTCAAACAGCAGTTTAAATGCACTGTTGTGTTTCGGATTGAAGGACATTGTAGCCAGAGTAACTACTGGACATATTGAGACTTAACATCTTGTGTCTCAGGATGGCGAGCGCAGTGGAATGCCAAGCATTGCTTTGTAAATCAAGGTGTTGTTTGGTTTTGCTACTGTTCATGAGCGGTCGCATCGCTTACAATCAGGCGAACGGCATGCTCGTCTCGCCAATCAATGCAATAAAAAAAAAATGCAATCTTGGCTTAAGTAGCAGCAACATTGAAAATGAAAATGTACACATAATAATATTATAATACAATTTACAATACGTCTACACACAGCTGAAAATGCCTAGTTTAAATTACGACTTAAAAACAATTTTAAAAGTGTCCCGTACAGTTATTCTGTTAAAATGATAGTCAATTTGCAATACTCAACCCTAAAACTACGTTGCTGGTCCAACCGACCCAGTGCGTAGACGTCTGTTCATTACGTAAGTACGTACGCAGCGGTCGTAACGGTAGGCGCGGGTTAACTAATTGGGGGGAGGAGGGGTTGGATGTGCGAACAAGGCAAATGAAGATTTATCATGTGGCCGGTCCTTCGGGCCCCACACCGGGTTATCAGCCGACGGATATTTTTGTATATTTACTTTGTAGCGCGTTAGTTAAAGTGGCAAAGTGAGATTTATACCAGTACCTTTGGTAGTGAGCTTTAGGGTTAGGTACAAATTTTTGCATTTTAAATGGTAGGCAAGATGGTAGCAGATAGAACGGACTGATCAAAGGTTGGAGGTTCGAACCCAAGGCAAACTCCTTTTTTTTCGTGTATTCAACCATGAAATAAATGTGTGCCTTCCCTCACGCTTAATAAAGTAGGGTTTTTAAACTGAATTTACAAGATCATAATACATTTTTTTTATTGAGAAACCAACACGGCTCACATTAAAATCTAAATGATGCCTAATAAATTCGACCATAAATTTATTTTAGCCTACCTTACGAAAAGTGCCTTATTTTTAGAATCATGGAAGGTCGTGGACTAATAAAAGCATAAATTACTACCAAGAATAAATTACTTTCACCTTAAAATTTTGTTATACAAACACGTTAAAAACTCCAAATTATTTGGTACTTCAAAATCAGGTACCTAAATACTTGGATTGAAACTGCGAAAAATCAAATCAGTAAATCTTAAAAAAAAGCTAAAGGCATTTTAAAAAAGTCATTTAATAAATGAAATCGTTAAATGCTAGACTTTCACGACGAAATATTACGCATTCCAAATATTGTCTCAATCCAATGAACCACTATCTAACAAAATCTTATGTTTTTACACAGTAGTATAAAGTGCTGACTAGCAAGCAGGCAACTGTTTCTGATTCCATAAATATCTTTAATAAATATGTGTATTTAATATCTATATAGGTATACATAAGTATTTTAAACTGACAAAATCCAAATCGATGCTGTTAGATGTAATTGAGTTCCAAGCCTCCCTCATTTTTTTCGTAGATAAACGTATGGGCCAATTGATTAATGCGATTATGAATAATAAATTATAACCTCTACTTCTGATCGCAATAACCTTCTTTTTAAATGAAGCTTATATTAATTTATTTATAAATACTTTATTGTACACCACAGTAAATAACAGAAATAATAACACAAAGCTCTTATGTATGTATAACAAACGGGATTCTTATCATTATCGGCGATTTCTTCCAGACAACCTTAAGATGAACTGGTATGAACTGAAGCACGGGAGAAATAGGTGGTCACAGTATTATCATCTCAGCCACAGGAGGTCCCGCGAACATAGACCCTCCCAAGGATCTCCACATCGACCTGTTGGAAGCGGCGTGCATCCGGCGACTTCTTGCAACTTTAACCATGTCGTCCGCCCACCTTGAAGACTGGCGTCCGACATTTCGCAGTATAGAGAAAAACAATACAAAGAAATAATAAAGGATATTAAGAAAATGAGTAACACATTTTTTAACAAATGTTTAAGTTATGTATATAGCAAAATAAACCTAATACTATAAGTTTATATGTAGATAAGTTGCGAAGTCCGGCACAATGTCTAGTCTTTTTTCCTCGTCGATTGAGGACATCGGAGGCAATAAATCTTTTTCTTCAACGTAAATAGAGCTATCTCAGGCGAAGACAAAGTCAAGCCCTCTAATACCTACACATTATCTACGTATTTCTCACACAAAATGGACGGGGTGTTACTCAGACTATTTTAAGAGGATTTTTTATTCATGGAATATAGAGACTAATTTATTTACTTTTTTTATTACATTTAATGGTGAGACGAGCTTGCCGTGCACCTGATAGTAAACGATAGGACAGCTCATGAATATTAGCAAAACCAAACAAAACCTTGAATTACAAAGCAATGCTTGGCATACCACTATGCTCGCTATCCTGACACATAAGATTTAAAGCGTCAATAGGTCCAGTAGTAACCCTAAAATGTCCTTCAATGCGATACACAACAGTGCATTTACATTGCTGTTTGGCGGGAGAAATAGACATTCGTGGTGGTACCTTCCCAGGCTTCTCATATATGATAGACCACCAATAAAAAAATTAAGTAAAATTTTCGTTAGTCATACCACAAATAAATTTGTTAAAAAACCCATCATTTGAAACACAGAATGTTGTGGTTTGATGCAGCTTGTGAATATTTTCGACTAGTCCGGCATAATTTTGTCAACAGCTATAACCACTATGCTTGTATATAGAAATCAAATGTATTAATCAAATATATTTATTGTACAAAACATAAATTAGAAGAAACCCGCCTAATAAATACAGAGAAAAGTTAAAAAGCATTAATTTGCGTACGATTAAGATGTTATTTAGCGGTTGAATAAAACGTACCACGAACATTAATGGAAGTCGATTTGGTATCAATTAAAGTAGGGGATTATTAGCTGCTAGTGAATGACCAACGGTCGGCGAAGGGCCCCGGCGCGCCGCTCTCACTCGAATTAACTTAATCGCTGTTTACGCCACCATCCGAGGTATGTACTGACGAATTATGGAGAGCGGGCCCAAAATGTTTTCGAGTACACTCGCCGTTCATTCATTTCGTGTGGAGCTTGAAAAATGTTAAATATTCCGGCGAAAGCAGGCAATCAATTTGTCTCGAACGTTCACACTCAAGTGCTATTTGTTTGCAGCGGTTTTTGGTTATTTTTATCGCCTTTGACACCGGGCCTCCTGTAAACAAACATTCCTAAACGTGTACTCGATTTAACACTCACGCATCCAAACAAAGAATGTCAAGCATGTCCCCAGAGTGTAGCGTTCAGTAAGAAAATGAGTGTGGGAGAACATTTCACGGGCCACAAATTTCCCCGTGAAAACAATCGTAAAACGTTTTTATTACTCAAACATTCGCCATTGATTCACGGCCGAAAACAATAAAAATACTGACTCAATCAACCTACCGAATTTTACGAGTTTTGTAGGTGAGTGGATTTATTGTCAGATCGCCAATAAAGTAATGTTTCATTTACACCTCCGCTCTAGAATCGACTGGCCACATTTAATGTTTTACGGCCACATCAAAACATGAGAATTATACCCCGACGGTAAACACAAAAAGCCCTAATTCGTATCGTAAAAGTGGTACTATTTCTGACGCACTTACATCATAATGATCCTTTCATTACTGCGATTAGGAACAGAGCTGAATGCGAGAACCACTTCAAATTGGAATCTAACTTTATACTGGCTAAAAAGTGGCGTTCCTAAATAACTACCGCTAAAGTGTACATTTCACGCTGAAGTTAAAAAAGATTTTCACAAAAAATACGATGGAACAAGAACGCGCTTGAGCGGTCGGGAAAGGTCATTTGACATCATACGGTGGCGGCAGCGGGCAGACGTAGGCTTCGCACTGTCCCTCGCCTCTGTTGTTCATTTTTCTTCCCCTTTTCCGGGGCCAAACGGTAAAGAGAAACTTAATTGGAGGCTTTCCCGCCGACTCTCAGGCTCAATGAAAAATTACGAGCTAAACGAGCGCACGCTTGGGAATTTCGCGCTCATTCTCGGCGGCGCAAGCAGAAAGAAACGCTGCGTCTTTACGCAAGGCAGCCGTAAACTCAGATAAATGTAAGCTGACGAACGTAATTTCAATGAAATATACTGCTCATTAGAACAGTTAATTTAATTTAGCTCTTTTAGCGAATTGTCTGAGGACGTCACGCCTCGTGTACATCTTTTATGAGTTTCGTCTGTATGCCTTTTTTCTGTCGGCATAGACACCTTTATGTGTAATATTTTATTTCGGGATTTTATTTGGTGTGATATCGTTTAGATGTAAATGAATTTACTTATTTTACATATTTAAATTATTTGTAGGTGACACGAGACTAAAAGAAAGCGTTTGGTCTACTTTAGGTTTTAAATGAGAAAGCTAAAATGTTATATCCATTTTAAATGCGAGCGGGTAGGTAAAGTTACAAAACACTCCTAATTGGTTAACCAGCCAGCCCGATGGCGGATTATGTTGGATGTTCATTATTGCGCTTTCGGGATTTCCCTTAGAGGCAGGCTACATAATTCACGTAGCTGCGATTAACCCGGATGCATTAGGCGCATACCTACTGCAATATTTATTAACGTTGCACTTGCTTTTGTTACGACACTCGTATGAAACTTTGTTGCTGACAGTACTTAGAAACATGCAAGAATCAAAGGGAATAACCCCTTTCTATGGTATATACATATTTTACTAGATATGTTGTATTTCTATATATTAAAGTGTACTTAACTTACGTAACGTACTTAACGTACTTAAGTATTCAAGTAACAAATTAAATATAGTTTTACAAAATAAAGTTGCTTTATACATAGCTAATTATTATATTCAAATTCGTATAACAAATTCTCGGAAGTAAGTAGTATTGCTCTTATTGTCAGCGAAGTTTAAAATACAGTTTCTAGTCATATTTTGTATCCTAAATTTGTTTTAAATAGGTATTTTATATTGAAAAATAAAATGAAACATTATAATGAAATTATAAGTACAAAAAGTAATAAATTGTTAACAGAAAAATATAATACTAAAAATGCTGTACCAATATATTAAACTCAATATTAACACACAAAAAAATAATTCAATATCTCGAGCCATCAATCTCCCTAACCTAATACGTAATGAAATCCATCCAAAAAAAAAGAAACGTTAAATCAACTTGAATTTACTTGTGGAAGGTCTCTCATATGTGGGAGGTCATCTGGGTAGGTACCACCGAAATATCTATTTCTCCCGTGAAACAGCAGTGTAAATGCACTGTCGTGTTTAGGATTGAAGGACATTGTAGCCAGAGTAACTACTAGACATATTGAGACTTGACATCTTATGTCTCAGGATGGCGAGCGCAGTGGAATTTTGCTACTGTTTATGTGAGGTCGTATCGCTTACCATCAAGCGAACGGCTTGCTCGTCTTGCCATATATTTCAATAAAAAATAAAAAAATAATTTTATTAAAATCATCCATCTCTAAAATAAAATACTGACCAATGGCGCTTTACAAACGTGTTCGAATCGCAGCAAAGCCTGTCACCTTGCCGACATTTTAATTAAAACCTCGGGAAAAACTGACTGCACACTGTAAGTTGACTAAAGTGATACCTGTAATTACTGATATATATTGAGGCACATGACATCGAATTTAATGATCTAAATTAGGTCTCCGGAGTTCTTTTATTCAATATTGTAATTCGAAGTGAAGATGTTAATTAATTGTGATCCGCAGATTAAAGTCATTTATCACTACATAGTATAAAACAAAGTCGCTTTCTCTGTCCCTATGTCCCTTTGTATGCTTAAATCTTTAAAACTACGCAACGGATTTTGATGCGGTTTTTTTTAATAGATCGAATGATTCAAGAGGAAGGTTTATATGTATAATGCGTACATATTATTGTACATAAATCTTTTTGAACCCAGGCGAAGCTGGGCCGGGCCGCTAGTATGTACATAAACTAGTGTTTTTCCCAGAAGGGGTAGGCAGTGGTACCAGGACACCCATATTTCACCTTGTATGTTCCGTCTGTAATAGGGGGCTATCCATTCTCAATCGTATTCTCGATTGCAGAGGAGGCCGATGAACTGCAGTGGGACGTATATGGGCT
The DNA here is from genome assembly GCA_023078785.2 of Hyles euphorbiae. NCBI lineage: Eukaryota > Metazoa > Arthropoda > Insecta > Lepidoptera > Sphingidae > Hyles > Hyles euphorbiae. The sequence continues at coordinate 7,386,410 of CM041053.1, forward strand.
GATACAGTACAGTATTCGTTGTTGAAGAGGCTATATTTTTTTACATTAGTACAGTATAATGGTAAATTCAAATGACGTCCAGGCAGAGTATAGAATGGTACCAGTCGGCAGTCCCGTAATAATCTATACAATTATGTCGGCCTGCTAAGATGCTTCTTCAAAGTAAAGCGCAAGTGCGTAGGGTTATATGCGGCATGGAAAAATACATTGTATATTCTGTTTTTGTAAATGTATTGAATGTACATCGTTTGGCGCTGTGAATCAAAATAATTGTTGCAGACTTTATAGAATTCTCTTTCGCGGAACTACTACTCTGGCGTAAAACCAGGAATTTACAATATTTATAGTTTTTACTTTTTCCCAGAAGGTTTAGGCAGAAATGTCTGAACTCATTTAGCCTTTTATATTCCGTCCCACGATATGATAGGTGGCGAGCCTATCGCCATATCGGGCACAAATTCCTGACTCTGGACTGATAATGAGTAGAAAAATTTATAATCACTTTGCCACCGAGATAGTTACAAATGACATATATGATTTTAATTATTTCCTTGAAGAAATATCACATACCCTGAAAACGTATCTAGTAATTAAGTTTATGGTCTACATAAATACCTTGATTTGATTTAAAAGACACTTTTAACATGCCACACTAATATCTTGGACTGTCAGCATAAATGACTATGAAAAATAGCAAAAGGATTTCACGTGAAACTTTTACCGACGAATTCTGGAATATTTTATTCGGGATTCTCTTTGATGGGCGCGTCTGTTTGTAAATTCGCATTGTTGTGGCACACGGCGAGATATGGGTTATCAGAATTCATTGTGTTTATTTGTTTTGCTTGTATCTCTTTCATTCTTTTGTTGGACACGTTTGTAGGACTTTTTGGTTTTTCAGCACGTGTAGGTCATATTATATTGTTAGCATTAAATTTGTTTTCTATTCTTGTGATAATCGTATTTTTAGCAGATTAAATGGAAAGTAAAGTATAGCATAGTAACTTATGCAAGTTTCTCCTAGGATTATGTGGCTACAGGTGGGTTCACATCTCTCTCTCGCTCTGGATATCTTCAGACACTTACGGTCTTATTACAAAAAGCGAAATAAACCTTGGTTTAAACCTAGTCTAGCAAAACCAGTCTAATCTGCAGAACCATGGTTTAAATTTACTTGTATTACAAAACATAAATAAACCATGGTTCCCTTGGTTCATTCTTTTGAACCGTAGTTTATACACCAACCACAGATTAATACAAATAATATTCGTTCAACATGATATCATTCCATCGCAACGTTCCATATCCACAGAAAAGAATACGTTTTAATAAAATTTTAATGATTAAATAATGTTGAGGCGTATTGAACCTATTTAGGGTTGGACATTTTGCTAGAATGTTAATATTGGTTGGTATATCGATTATAATTTAATTATTTTTTTCATTTGGTTCATGTTATATTAGCTAGTGACACATCCAAACACGTGTGATGGAACGTAACATTCTGGCGCGTTACAAGAAACCATAACAATAAACAAAACTATCGCGAGTTAAAATAAGTTCATTCAGCATTGGAATGCATTTACTATTTAGTTAACGAAGTATGTGAAGTGAAGTGATATAAAATAATTGTCGCTTAGGTAATTACATAGTAATCTAATTTAATAATATCGTGTTGTGGTGGACCTACAAAATGAAAAATGGTCTATGAATTTGAGTAGTGAGAAAAAAGTGACTAAGCCAACATTATTATATGGATGATTACATTACAAAATGTTTGGTAAACCTATCCTTATGCGTATATTTTTATCGGAAAAAATTAAAACAGGGTTTGACACGTAGACGTATTTTGTTGGGCCGACATGACGTTTTTAATCGCTCAAAGGTTTCAAAATCCTTAATAACGAACAAATTCATCATATTAATTAGAGATGAAACGGATATCCGGTAACTATCCGGTATCCGGCCTATCCGGCCTATTTTCACTATCCGGCCGGATACCGGATAGTAGCGCACTATTCGGCCGGATACCGGATAATAGCGCACTATCCGTCCGAATACTGAATAATAAAATAAATAAATATGTATAAAATATATCACTAGATGTTGAATTCTTTACGTTCTAAACTCGTCTATATCGCAATTTTCCGTGGGAATACAAAATTTTCTTTAAACCTATATCCTTTCTCGCTATCTAATCTATCTCTGTATCAAATTTCATCAAAATCGGTTCAATAGTTTAGGCGTGAAAGCGTAGCAGACTGACAGACAGACAGAGTTACTTTCGAATTTATAATATTAGTAATGGCTTATTTTACCCAAACAAAAATGAAAAAAAACAACAATAACAACAATAGGTTATGGACGGACATCGTAAATTAAATTAAAATAATGACAGAAATTGTTTGCTAAAAAATTAATTAATGAAAATTAACTTAGTGTTAGTACTTAGTACTCAAAATTAACTAGCGGCAATGAATCAAATTGTAACGCTATAAGGGGCCGGATATCCGGTAGCCGGATATCCGGCGCTCCGGCCTCGTAGCTAGCCGAATATCCGGTATCCGGTATCCGGCCAAATCACTATCCGTTTCATCCCTAATATTAATATCAATTTTAGAGTAAAAGTAACATAATACGATGAAATAGATACTAAATCCAAAAGAAATAGTTGGAAGTTTACGATTTAGACCACCGTTAAACTAGGGGGCGGTCAGGTTTAGCGATAAACTATAAAAAAAGGCCATGCTTTATCGTTAAACCACTTTTTGTAATATGAATTTCATATAAACCATAGTTTATTGCGATTTAAACTAAAGTTTTTAGATAAACCACGTTTTGTAATAAGGCGGTTATAGTCTAAGCTTATAGTCCACTATTTACTTCTTTTTCTTATTATTGTTAGTTCTGAGCCCCCCTTCGGACTCAGCTGTATTAAAATAGACATTTTTACTGATTTCCATGAAAGTAATAAATAGATACATTTTTGCTCATTATGATCAATAATTAAAAAACTTGCTCTGATTTAAAATAATTTTTAACATTTATAGATAATTATCATTGTATTGTAAACTAGTTTCTTGTTCGGTTTTCTCTACTAAAAACCTCTTGGCGAACCGGGTGGTAGAACAAAAAAATTACAAACTTAATGATGTTGACATGTTATGGGTTCAATAAATTATACCGTCATATATAGTACACTAGCGGTCCATCCCGGCTCCGCCCGGGTGCAGATACAAGTTTCAAAATGGCGGTCAAAATGCTCTATTCCTACTTTCAATATACATAGAGTATCGACCAATCGGACAATGAAAAGCGAATAAAATTTCCTCGTATTTTTGAAATGTCACTACTGTTTCCCTCCTATAAGTCATAGCGTGATTATATTATAGCCTATAGCATTCCTCGATAAATGTACTATACAAAACTGAAATATTTTTTCAAATCATACCAGCGGTTCCTGGGATTAGCGCGTGCAAACAAACAAACAAACAAGCTCTTCAGCTTTATTATATTAGTAAAAATTAACATATTCAGAATACTGACAGAAAATAGTGATTAGTTAATTTAATTAAGATAGTAATTTTAGATTTTATATTTAGTTTCCTTGGCCCTTACCATCAGGTGCACGAAATTATTTTTTCGTATGATATACATGCAGATTTATAGAAATGCATTCAACTTGCAACATAATTCTATTCTACGAACTCTGCTGTATTTAATTCAGAAGTAAATTCATTATTCATACTGTTTTTATAACACTAAAATACACAAATAACACACAACACATTGTTCAGATTTTTATTTCCTTTCATTTATTATTTACATTTTATTTATCACAATGTCACAGTCAATACATACATCTACTATGTACAAAATATTACAAAAATCTTCCTAGGTAGAGTATTTACATTATACACAACTTTCTGGGCCAGGTATCTCTTCGGCTATGAGGTGCTCCCGCCTGCTTAGCGTCATGTTGCCTGAAATTACTTGTTTACTTGAGCTCGAAGTTCTTGGAGAGACCATCTGTAACAAACAGTTTATTCCATCATCACAATAACCGTCAATTTTTGATTCAGGTGGATCTTAATTATCAAAGAATTGGAGTAAATTTATCGGTCAAAACCACTCTAGTGGGATACTGGTTTGGGTGTATCTATAATGGTTACCCAGAATACAAGCTTAGCTTAGTGTGGGAATTATGTTATAGCAACAATGTAATTACGTAATAGCCACGTAGAATATCCAGTACGAAAAAGGATTAGATACATTATTTGTAAGAATTAAAGTCACAGTATATTGTGTCATTGACGTCAGCTGTATTATAAAAAAAATAAACAATAAATAATGTTAGATAAATGAAATAAACAGGAATTTAAAGCCATAAACTTTTTCAGTATTCCTATATTATTCAACATGTTAGCCATTTTTTATATGTGGCCCGTAATAACATATCGATTTCTCGGAAAAGTAAAAACTCGCACCCGAAGCGAATATCTATAGGTTAGAAAAATATTTATCCTAGCGAGAAACACAAAAGCCAGTTGTAAAGCTGCTCTATGAATTATCAGATATTATTGAACATTAAGATTTTTCGTACAAAACGCCTAAAAAAGTAACAAATGTATCTTCGTAATGGAATCGACCAGAAGTCATTATTTCCTAATAAATGAAAGCACTCTATCGTAACTGAAGTTCATCCTAAGATAATATTTTCCCCGAATGGTTCTTATCTATTAGCCAAAAGTGTTATTTCTATAACGCAAATAATTTTCCTCCGGTGAAGGAATAAATTATGTTAGGCTCTCAATAAATACAATTGGAGATTGATGTTCTATATTGATACACGTTGCCTCATTGGGCTAGTGATGTCAGTCCAGGGTTTGGGTCTCAAGTCAAGCTAATGTTTGAATATTTCTGCTTGAAAATGACGAAGTTTGCTAGACTGAATTTAGGCTTGTCCCTTTTAACGTGGAAATGAATTAGATGTATAATGGTGGTACACATGATATGTCTGCTTATCCCTTCGAGAATATACACGAGAGCTTTGTATTCACGTAGAAATCCTTTGCAATCATGAGTACAGTGTACATAAAATGAATGTTCTCTCTTTCGTCGAAAGTAGCACCACTGTTATGCAATCATTCGGAAGATTTATCGGAGCCCGGTAATTTGCAGCGATTTCCTGCTACCTGCCTGCAATCTTACGTTCTCGTAAGCTGGAAACACGTTATGATTTTTCATACACTGCGAATGTTCTTTGATAAGCCAAGCCTTGCTTTGTGATTTAAGGTGTTGATTAGTTTTGCTACTGTTAATGAGCGGTCGTATCGCTTACCATCAGGTGAACGGCATGCATGCCTTGCTTCATTGCAATAAAAATAAATAAATATCGGCGACCACTATCCAGTTTTAAGGCATTTATTCACTTTTTAATGCTGTGAAATTGTAACCACACTGGTATTTAATATTCATTGCAATACTGCTCAAGTAGTGTGTCTAATATCTCTATCAGTTGACTCGATTATGTCAACGTGTTATGATATACACGGACTAATCCCGGCGAAACTTGCGTGGGTCATTCTAGACAATGCATACTCCATTTACATTGCACTATAAATACATCGGTTGCATAAACTCCTTGAATACGGAACTACTGTTACGTAACAAAAATAACAAAATTCAACCTAGCCTATCTAGGTTACAGGAAAGAAAATAAATCGCCATAATTTATAAAAACACAAGAAATAAAGGTATTTTTAAAAGGTAGCGCAAATTTTCAGTCTACTTCATTACATCCCCGCCGTTTGCGAAATGCTCAGACTTTATGTGCAATTATGAACTAAGTATGACTATAACTTAATTAAGCTCGCATTTTAATGAGTTAAATCTTCGATGCTAGGACAATTTTTGATGTTGGATAATTTAGAACTGCTGTATTTACGAACAATGTTTTAAGCGTTCATAACTGTGGAAATGTAGAGATTTATCTCTTTCTTCAATTTTTTGATAATATTTTGAAGTGGCGTCTTCCAAACAATATTTTTAGTATTACTCTTTCTAGACATATCCTTAATTATACATATTAATAAACTGGTAAAGGTAGATCATACTGGCAAATATTTGTATTAGACTATTTGCTTATGTGAAAACTAATTATGCCACAAATTGATAACGCTTTAAACAAACAAGAGCAACTGCGATTATTGCAATTCTGACTATAAATATAGATAACACCTATTAATATATCACGTACTAAAAATAATATAATCAATACAAATGTTTCCAACCACAAACAAATTCCAAATTAGCTGTATGATGTAATGTTCCGCGGGTGTAGTACACGATACAAACGTATGACGTCACTTATTGGCAACCCTCAGAGTTTGTTTACGGTGTAACATTGACGCGAAGTCGTTCCGCGCGACTACGATTGACGGATGTCTGCTGACGTGTGTTTATGGAGACATACTGTCTACGCAGGCAGAACACGGAGTATCGAAACGAGCTCATCTACGATAGTTTGACTGAGTTATAGTATCAGTGAATCTGTAACTCGAACTTTGGCGTTGAAAGAGAATGAGTGGATGTTAATCATTCTTACGTATTTTCTGTTAAGATTTATACAAGACTCAGTAGTGTCCCAACCAGATAATTTCTCAAAACAACAGAACTATATATCACAAAATCCTATTAAAACAAGTTCTAAAGGAGAGAAGATTACAGGAGCCACAGCAATCTCAAAAACAATTTAACCCTCAAAAATTCACCCAGATTACACCTGCCAAGAGTCGAAAAAGTAAATGTATAAAATTCAACAAAACTTCCAATACACATTGTAAGACTAAAAAAACATATTCTCGTTACTGACCGCTCGCTCTTCGCTCGGCTGCGGCTCGGCCGTCCACTCACCGCTTGTATGGAGTGCACCATTTTTGACAGCTCCCTCTAGCGGACACTTGACGCCTGGAGGTTCCCCGTCTAAAATAACAAATTGATATTTTTCATATTTTTCCAGTTTTAGAATTTCGTATTTTTGTCATTGTGTGTCGGCGCGGGTGTCGATGTTTGTGGCTGTGGAATGTTTAGGTGTTTATTTTGTGCAAAGAGTAAATGGATTGCACGATGAAATGGAAATGAATTTATAAATATATTTGCAAATATATCGCGATGGAAACTCTTGAGGTGGTCAAAGGCCCGCAGTGAACTGACTAAGGCTGCAAACAGAAAGAAACAAATGTGTTGTAAGTACATTACGATATATTTAAGTTGTTAACATTTCTTATGTCTTCTTAGACCTCTCCTAAAGATTCATACAAAGGTTTTTGGGAAACAGCCACAACGGTCGATATCGATGACTTTTTTAAACATAGTGACTGCACTGCATCTGAATGTAAGCTCAAATGCCGTCCTGATAGAGTATCGAATGGCATCAGACGGCGGTAAAAGTGATTTCTATTACACGGAATTCATGTAATAAATGTATCATTTTGAATAAATATAAATTTTCTTCGAATAGCTGCGTCGATAGTTCTATAAACTCGAAGACAAAGTTGCCATAATTTGAATGACAAATTACTATTAGGCTGATTCATTCCGATACCTTTCTTAGAAATACTAGTTTCCTTCACCATTTAAATATCGCAATATACATTCCTAGAATAAAAGCCAATTCCACCTACATAATATTTAAAAACCTTTGGGCTGCAGAAATAACGTATGACAGCGAAAAACATCATGCACTCAAAAAGCAAAAGTCTTTGAAGTCAATTCAAACATTTACGCACATTTCAGAGACACGACTCTTTGAGTAATGCGTTTAACGAACTGTTATATGTTGGTTCAACTTAGTTAAATATTAATGTATGGGATGGGATAAAATTCTGATTGCACGCTGTACATCTAGAATTTACACGACGTAATTCAATCACGTCATTGATGAAATTTTATTTGGCTAAACGACACGAATTATCTTCACGCATGCTATTTTTATAATTTACAACTGTACTCTTTATCATTTATTTATTTATTTATTTAAACTTTATACAATATGTACAGGCGGACTTAATGCCGTCGGCATTTTCTACCAGTCAACCTTTAGGAGATGCAGAGATGAGATTAAAAGGGTGTTTCGAAGATACAGAAAAAAATATATACACGATTATATACCAAAATATACACATACATATACATATATACATACATATACACAAACATATATATATATATATATACATACATAACATATATAGATGAATACAATATATAGCTATAAAATATACATGTCATAAATGAAACGAGAACTTAATTTGACTGTTCTGCCATTTGTTTTAGAAACAGTTCTCGAACCTTCACTTTAAATGCAAGACGATTCCTGCACGTCCTAATTTCCGTAGGGAGCGCGTTCCAAAGAAGTATGGATTGGATATGGAAAGAGGAATGAAGAAAATCAGAGCTATGGGAGGGACACTTAAGAAGTAAATTATTAAATGAACGTAGATTTTTATCGTGGTTGCTACCAAGGTATTGAAAGCAGGGAATTAAGTAAGAAGGTGGAGAAGGTGAAACAAGAAAAGAATGCAGAAGAGTAAGTGCACGCAGGTTACGGCGTTGTCGAATGGGCAACCACTTTAACTGGGAACGGCAAGTCGACACATGATCATACTTACGAAGGTTAAAAACGAAACGAATGCAGTTATTCAGAAGTCGATCTAATTTATTGAGAAGATCTGCATTCAGGTCAAAATAGCACACATCACCATAGTCGATTACTGGGAGGATTAAGGCTTGCACAAGCATTGCCTTAGTTTTAAGAGGAAGAAAATTCTTCAGGCGATAAAGAACACGAAGGGTATCGGTCACTCGACGGCAAACATAGGTGACTTGAGTTCGCCAGTTCATATTTGAGTCAATGTGCAATCCAAGATCTTTAACATCAGGAGACAAAGGTATTACTGATCCGTTGTAGAAAAGTGGTGGAAGACTCGTTATGTCTATCCTGGTTAACAACCGCTGGCTTCCCACGATAATCGCCTGACATTTCGATGGGTTGACTGATAGCCCAAACCGCTCAGACCAGCGTTGAATATGTGTCAAATCCCTATTAACCTTGTCTATAGCCGAATAGACACTATCAATATTCGCCTGAGCATATAGTTGCAAGTCATCGGCATAAAGATGATACGCACATTGAAGATCCTGGGTTAAGAGATTGATAAAAATTGAAAACAAAAGTGGAGAAAGTATACCGCCTTGAGGGACGCCAGAAATCAGGTCACACCAAATTGACGATGATTCACCAAGTTTTACTGATTGTTGACGTCCTCGAAGATAACTTGAAAACCATTCCAGTGCCTCCGACGAGACATTAAGATAGGAGAGGATAGATAACAGGATATCGTGACTGACGGTATTAAAAGCGTTCGAGAAATCAACCAAAACCAGTATGGTTATTTTGGTATCCTCCATACCTGCCCTAATATCGTCAGTCACTTTTAGAAGGGCGGATATAGTGCTGTGTCCGGGCCTGAAGCCAGACTGAAATGGGCTAAGAAGTTGATTCTTGTGCACAAACCTGGACATCTGCCTATGTGCACAGGCCTCAAGCACTTTTGAGAGGAAAGGGAGAATAGAGATAGGCCGGAAGTGCGAGGCAAGAGTAGGGTTCGGAATTTTAGGAAGAGGAATAACCAGTGCTTTCCGCCATAAAGAAGGAAAGGCTCTGGAGGTTAAGGAAAAGTTTATAATATGGGTGATGACAGGGAGGAGTTGGTCAAGGATAGGAGTAATCATACGACGACTGATGTTATCGCAGCCCACCGCATTGGATTTGATATTAAGGATAGTCTTTTTAATCTCGTCAGATGCAACTGGAGAAAATTGGAAAGGATCGATATCAGGACAAGGAAGGCTCGCCAGATAATTCAACGTACCACACTTGACTTGGTCATCTAATAAGGGGGTCTTAGTGAAGTGCTTATTGATGTCATCCAAGCCAATTGTTTGTTGAAAGTCTAGAGGTCTCTGTTTGCCAATACCTAGAGTTTTGAGAAACTTCCAGATATGAGCAGGAGAAGAGGAAGATATGCTTTCGGAAATATAATGGCGTTTAGCATTACGTATCGTCTGATTACACCGATTTCTTGCAACTTTGTAGGACGCCCAATTTTCATCAGAACGATTATGCCTAAATTTGAGAAATGCCCGATCCCGACGTCTCATCGCCTTCCGAACAGTCGACGTCATCCATAGCGCTGGTGGACGCTTCAACTTCGTCTTCCTTACAGGTGCGTGAATGTCATACAGATTGATGATATTGGAATTGAAGAGAAGAACTTTTTGATCAAGAGTATCAGCCTTCATCAAACTTTCCCAATTCAACTGTTCAGCGTCCTCAATCAATTTGTTGACATCCATACGCCCAAAACAACGCATGTGCAAGACTTGGGGATGGGACTTTGGAGGCTTAAGGGCATAAGAGAGGAAAATAAGGTCATGTCGAGAGAAACCAGGTGCAGGATATTGGCCATGGGAAGAGACTAGGGAAGTATTGGATATAAGGATAAGGTCCAACCAGGTGTCCTGACCATCTGTGTTATGGTGAGTGGGTAGTAGTGGAAGGACATTGAGACTGGCAGACTGTAGGATATTGAGGAGCTTTACGGAACGAGTGGATAAATGGGCGAGAAGATCTGTGTTAAAATCTCCCATGATGATATGATGTGCATAGTTTGACCCCAAGGTTTCCAGAACTGACTCAAGGCTGGAGAAGTAATCAACAGAGGGAGGACAATAAACAACTCCAAGTATTGTTTTGGCACCCTTGACCCAAACCTCCAGAAATAGAAACTCTGCCGTAGAAGAGTTGGCAGGAGAAGAGGAAGCGACAAGTTTGTAGGGAAAGTCTTTACGGATGTAAATAGCAACACCACCGCCTCTTTTATTGAGACGATCATTGCGGACAAGAATGAATCCAGGGAGAGGGTACGTAGTGGAAAGAAGTTGAGGTTTGAGCCAAGTTTCAGAAACTAGAACGGCATGAATGTCTGCACCCGTGAATGTTTCTAACAGTTCACTGTAGTGACTGGGGATGCTCTGGGCATTGATGTGGCACACGTTCAGAAGGTGAGAAGTCCGTTTGTTAAAAGTTTGGCGCATCAGATTCCCAAGCCCATCAGTCACAGAGCAGAAACTGTCATTCGATTGTGTATCCGATTCGTTGGCAGAAAAGTAAATATCGTCATCAGACGTCATATTATTTATATATACTGTCACAAAAAATTAAAATATATATATATATAAACTATATAAATATTAAATAAGTATTCAAAATATTTAGCACAACTAATAATAAATATACCTAACTTACAAGACCGGTGCAGCACTATATACTCTGCACCACCCGCCAGCTAATCTGCACACTAGTTAAAACATTCAAAATAAACCACAACAAAAAAAAATTAACAAGAGAAAAACAAGGAAAACATAATACAAAAAACAACAAACAATAGTAATTAAATTATCAGTGATTGAACTCGGAACGCACCATGTGTCATTTGTCACAAAGATACGTCAAATTGACAAAGAAAACAAGTGTAAATTAAAAAAAAAAAAAACAAGGCAAAAGAGGGTAAGTAACAAAAAAGAATCGACACTTACAAATGTTTACATTAGATTGTGTAGTATTGAGCTACATTGCAGATAAAAGTTGTTTACGATACAGTTTAGTTAGTACAAGTTAGTTTTTCTTCGGTTTCGGTTTTTATCATGACTTTTTTTTTTCAAAATGTGCCTAACCTTTTATTGCAAAGATCGTAAATCCTTACTAATATTATAATTGCTAAACTTTGTATGTATGGACGTATAGCTCGGTCGTAAATCGTCAGTAATATTATAATTGTGTATATGTATGGATGTTCAAATATGTGGATGTTTGTTACTCTTTCACGCAAAAACGACTTGACCAATTTTGATTAAAGAATGGCCGACACTCTGGATTATACATTGACTAGTTTTTATAACAAAAAATTCCCGTGGGTGACTAAGGAATTCTTATATAAATACATACTTATTACTGTTCCCAACTCTAATGGATGACAGAGGACAGAAGAGAACTGGATCGCATGCTTTTCGTCATGGACTGAAATGAGAGGAGACAGAATGGTATAATAAAGGGACGGGATGGGAAAAGCAACATACTTGACTGTGGTCACACTGAGTTTAAATATAAAACAGAACACGAAATAATATATTATTGATGTCAACTAGACTAGAAAACTATCTGCATCCGGGCGAAGCCAGGTCCGACCGCTAGTACATTGGATAAATATTTACAAGACTCTTGTAAAAGAAAGGCAATATTGCTTTTAGAAAATAAAACACAAAAAGAATTAGTCGAGCAGAGTGAAATTATTTATCAATAATAATATAAAGAATCTCATTGGTTTTTATAAAAAATATTACAATTATAGCTTATAGAAAAAAAAAATTCCTCAAAACACTCGGCGTATTGTTGCAATAAGTAGAGCCTTCGCTTTCTGGCTCAACAATGCATCGGACCATTCCTTTCTGTTCGACTCATCCCTAGAGTTTCCCAAAGAAAGCCTTGCACATTGTAGTCACGTCTTTGCATTAGTGGCTTTCAAGATTTTTTTCAACTATATTTCGCTGGGAATTTCGAAATATGTCGATTATTTTTTTTACACAGCCAATCTCAGATATGTGTCCAATTGAAATGAAAATAATATTGTGCAACTGAGTCATTCCATTTTTAAAAGTTATTAACAGCAAGTTACAAACAAATTCAACCATGAACATTTTATCTGGATCAGGTATCTTAATTTTAATTTTGCACCGCTTCTAAAGGTCTTTATATCTCCTAAACGCCATCGCCAGCCGCTGCCAATAAACAATCCTAATCCAAAATTTGCCGTTGTAGATTGACAGCTCAATCTTTTTTCTGATACTATATTGCCAATAATCAATCTCAGTAGTGAAAAAACTATGGCAACATGACAGGAGACCAATCGAAAAGTAGAAAACAATCCAGATTGACTTCAATCTAATTTTTTCGATTGATTATTGGCATCGGCCGTAAGGCGTGATTTAAAATTACCAAAACCTCTCACTTCAATTATGCTATCAAACAAAAAGCGAATTTCTCCAATCCAACTCATACATCCAAAGATAATCCCACACAAACAAACCATATTGCCACAAAGACTAGAACAAATTCAATAAAACCTAATATCAGAAAGGCTGTAAGGTAAAGTTGACTTACCTGGAGGTGGGTTTAAAATGTCCGGCTGGGCTTGCTTCGGAGGCTTGAGAGTGTAAGCCACCACGTACTGTCCGTCGCCGGAGTTTATTTGTAGCTCGGATGATTGTTGTTTTATCGGCTGTCGGTCCCTGCTTGAGGGATTGGGACGTTCAATAGGGTATTTGATAATAGATTTATGATATTATTTAGGTTACAAACACAAATACGTTAAAAAAGCCTTGCTGTCAAAAAAGTATTAAAGTATCTTGTAACATAAGGCAAATATTAATATTTAAAATTAATGAGTAGGGACGTAGTTGGGGGCTTCTTGCTGTCTCTTTCACACGCGCACACTGTAAGGTATAATAACCCTAGCGACGTCACTATCTTTGTTTTGCATTTCTTTTTTGTTACTCCCTCTACAATATTTAAAACGTTTTCAACTTGTTTCATTCTGAATAGATTTATAAATGAAGGTTGGAATTAGATATCACCTAAACAAAACAAACTACCAAAAATAATCAGAATTCCTCATCATCCAGTAACATGTTATAATTGATCAGTAAAATTACCCAATGTGCTCTTTGGTTCTTTGAATTTTTGATAATTTGTTTCGTTTTGATGAAGGTTGGAATTAAGTTCTCACCTAAATAAAACAAACTACAAAAAAATATTCTGGTTTCGTCATCATCCAGTAAGATGTTATTATTGATCAGTAAAATTACCCAAAATGCTCCCAAATCAACTACTTCTATTTATAAATCAGCTTGCAAATAATATTCTTGCTTAAAAGTAATTATAATTACTATTCTTAGAAATCTGTTTTAGCGGAAAATGTTTAAAATCAAAAATAGCATCAATCAAAATATGATTAAATACCATTTAGAAAGTATACCAACTTGAAATTTATTTCACGGTAATTGTAAAGATGTGATCTTGGTTTGTTTCACTGCATTTTCGCAAAGGAAGTATTACATTCGCGAACATGCAACGGAGTCATTATATTGTAGTTTCCAACACTAATGTTCCGTTTTAAAATTGAATTAAACCTGTACCCGTTGTTCTTGTGCCATTAATTTAACCAAACCATGTGTGACCGAATTCTAATTTCCCCTAAATCTATGTTTAGTATTCATACCTTTTTCTTCGTAGAAAAAAGCCAGTAGAAATTACTGCGAATGCTGCAAATATCGATGTTAAAAGTATAGCCCAAAATGTAGTTTTAGTTACTCCTGCCACTAATCCGTTGCTGCCATCTAAAACAATAATTTTGTGTTCAAAATGGCTTATGAACCTAGAAAGAATATTTTAAAACGATTCTGAAAAGAATTCTACGTAATTAATAAATATAAGTTCTTGGCCTTCAAAATCTACATTTAATATTTAAAACAAGCTTCTTAATACCTATTGCTAATGTGTACACAAAATTCTGAATAGGCAACACGCCCAAAAAGAAACTTTCAGAACAAAGTTTACGTAATTATGAAATGAACTCAAATACAAACTGCAAAATTGGAAACAAACAGTGCTTCAATAATAGAATCACAGACAATTGCAGCCATTCGCATACGTCCATAATAATTATAATTGGAGATTTCAATAATGTTGTCGGTAGTTTAATTAGTAATTGTCAACAAACTATTGGCCTCTCACGTTTTCGATTCAAATGTCTGTGTGAGCGAGTGAGATGGGATATGCCTAGCTTATTAGGTCATGTTGATAACATCGAATTTATGTCTAACCATCTAGCAGATTGGTTCCTTTATTGTCTAACTAACACCAGTCAATTACACAATAGGCCCAAACGGCCATGTGATCAGTTTCCGCACAATTAGTTTTTGGATAACAAATTGTGTTATATCATTATGATATATGTGGCATGAGCGGATTGGTTGAATGGTCAATATTATCTGTATTGACAATGCTTCTAATAATGTTATCTTAATGCAATTAGGTTTATATGGAATCTCGATCATTAACAATAATTAATTAAGATAAGAATTTGCAGAAGTGTATTAAATCGTGTCACCTTCGCATTTTATTAGAATGTGTGAATATGCAAAAAGCTGATATTTTCCATCAATTTTAAATATTCGTACGCTTAAATTACATGAATATCTATTATCATTAAATTTCATTTTAAAAGCGGCCTGGATCTTCTCTCTTCGCAGAAAATAATCTTTACTTCACTTCGTAATACAAACAAATATTCCATAACAATGAGACTAATTCCACTCCAACAAGTACCAAGTCGGAATTATAAATAACAAGATGAAATATAATTACCCGTTCTTCTCTCAGGATCTTGGTATGTAAGGGCTTGAAGCATAATCCGTTCTGACGCGCCTTTGTCGTTCCTCGAATGTACTGTTAGTCGTAGTGAGTTTCCGACTGACCAGAGAACTCCTGCTGGTACTAGGAATAATGCCACGCCATCTGCAGGCAATAATATATACTTCAAAATTCTGTTGAGATGTAATACAACTACTTCAAAGTACAGGCTTTGTTCATTGAAGAAAATATCTTTAAGTTCTGTCTGCTTTCTGAAGGATTTTTTTGGATTAAATTACAAATAATCATACACAGAGCATTTTTTATCTAGTCTAGTCAAGTGACACATAAAAATATCTGTTTCAGCTGTGAGATTTCCAGCTCATTTTTAAAAGTGGTATCAGAAGCTTTTATTTAAAACCTATTATTATTGGTATATTTAAGAATGTTAATGAGAGCTTCGTCCTAACAGTGGAATCCATGTAACATAATTCTGAAAATACTAGAAGTTATTCCTAAAATAATAGTTAAGATTAAGAATAAGCAATTAATTAATTAAAACAGGTAAGCGAAATGTCGGACGCCCGCCTACAACGTGGACGGACGATCTGGCTAAGGTTGCAGGAAGTCGCTGGATGCAGGCCGCTTCCAACAGGTCATTGTGGAGATCTTGGGGGAGGCCTATGTTCAGCAGTGGACTTCCTGTGGCTGATATGATGATGATGAATTATTTAATTAAGATCGGTCTAAATAGAGGTAAATTAGAGAAGGCACAACATGACACCGCCTGGATAACGCCAGATAGAACAATAAGTAGAAGTATACCTGCAAAAATCAGACTCATTATATCTATTACAAATCTTTTATACTCACCAGTATCATTAGCAGTGACGTTGAATTTAATAACACCACTGTCAGAATCCAGTGCTTCTAAAACAACCAGTTGTGGTAGACCACCGTCATAACCAGTCATACACTTAACCATGAGTGATTCTCCCACGTCATCTTTGCTAGAATCTTCTATCCAATTCGATCCATTTCCTGCTGATATTGTACAGTTTCTTGGAGGTGAGGGACGCGCTGTTGAAAATATATTTATGTTGAAAATCAGAAACGAGTAGTTATTAAGTATACTGGGGTGATTGTAGTTTTAGATTTAAACTGTACTGGCTTCATAAATGAATGAAGTATTAAAAGGCAACATAGTCGAAATAACAATACAAAATTATCTTGCTTCCCTATAAATATTGAAATAAATCCTGTAATCACAAATAATAATATCTAAGAAATAATCAATTATTACCATTTACATATTGTGTTAATTTTGTAACCTCAGAACCTAAATTCTCATTCAAATTATTCAATTCCACTATCGTTATCAGGCTGCGATGCAATAAACATAATTTTTACCAATTGTTTTCTTAGATTCTCAAGAAGTGTTTTAGTTAATAGAGATTTTACCTGCTGGAACAATTTGAAAGATGCACGGCTGCACTTGTCTGCCGACGGTGTTGCTTCCCCTGCATGTTAAAGCGCCATAGTCTCTCTCGCTGGCGGGAGTGTACCGAAGTTCGCTGATACTGCCGTTAACTGTTCCTTTATAACAAATATCAGCAATACTTTTAAATACTATAGGATTTATGATATTTACATTGTTTTTAAGTTTTGTTAGTAGTCGGTTCATATTATTGTTAAAAGTTTTTCTACCATGCGCATTTTTTCTTGAATTCCCCATACTGTAAAGTGTATCCATAATTTGTGAGAACGTGTTAATATCTTCACCGGTTAGATATGTTTATGAAAGTTGGACTTTGCTTATAAACAGATGAGGCATTTGCTTACTGGTTGCACCTATGGTATATTTAATTAACATAATTTAGATTAAAACACCAATATAAATAAAAATATATTTAAAATATTGATCCAGTCCTAGAGCTCTAAATTAATTTTAAAATGATAGAGAAACATGGACTGGTAAAATTGGTGGTATCTTAGAGTGAAACATAAGTTCGCTCAATTTAAGTGAAACGTTTTGTACCGTTGCGTCGTTCGCTCTTCCTCAGTCCCCCATACATTTATCCTCCCTGGCAAAGTCGTAATTCGAAGTGATTAAATGCGATACTAGTGGGGAATATACTCTCCAACAGAGGGATAATTAAACTCGCATGCGAAGCTAGTGTCCTAATATAAGCAATTAATAACTATTACTCTATGATTTATTTGGATGCTCGTGTTGACAACTCATTTTGTGAGAGATTTCCGATAGAAAAATACAAATACTATTTCTTTTAAATAAATGCATAAAGACGATGCACAGAAGAAAAAATATTCGTAAATATGTGTATGCATTTCAGTGTAAGGAAAAGCTCAGAAAGAAGAAAGGTCGTTGTCGACTATATTATATTTTCGAATAACCAAATATAGTATCAACCATCACTCTATAATCTCGTTAAGGACATTATATTATTTTCCAAACGCTCGCTTCTGAGTACTGTCTTACATAACACTTATAAATAAATAAATATACCCAAAAGTCACATACATAGTCCTGACGCCACACTAAGATCAATCAAGTCTTGTGTCGTGGGTACAGTACATCAGAAACTATGACACTTTTCATTTCACAAACACGCAAACCCGTCACAAATATTTGTGGGACACAAACATTTGTGTCGGTGCGGGGATCGAACCCGCAGCGTCTTATTTCATATTTGGCGCCACAGAGGCTGAGTCTTATGTATGTATCACAAGCTAGCTTATCGCAAATACCGTTCTTCTCTAGGTCTGTGTATATTCATAAAATTAACTTAAAACAATCCCATACCATATCTAGCAGGAGATACGTTAAAACTCTCGCCGCTGTTGTTGAACTGCCATAGAAATGTGACGTCAGCTGGGTCGGCGTGTACGGAACATCGAACTCTTAGGGCTTCATCAAGTGCGGCTCCTACAACCTGGGGTGATGAATCCGCACATACCGGGGCATCTAAACGAACAATCATATAACTTAATTACTATGATACAGTTGAAATGTGACAATAGATATTAGCTATCTCTGATTCTAGACTTGACTATGTTAAATTTTTTTAGCAAATTATGAGATCAATTTGGCAAAAAACATTAATCACTTAAGTGCTTATAGAAGTAAATCAATAATATTCTTATTGAATCATCAAAGCAAAAGAACAGTATTATAAGTAATCTTCGTAAACAGATTTTCAATACCCAGTATTATTTATTTGACTTCGGCAGTTTTCTGTATGCTAAAAAATACTATTTCTATTAAAAGATCTCGACTTACAAAAGTCACCCGAACTTTGATTATTTTGAAGGCATATTTACAAAACGCGTGGGTTCTTTAATGTTTGTCTAAATAAGTCAAAGGCAGGTTTTAAAGTCGCTTAACATTATAATGTGTTGTAGGGTAGACAAATTTTATATATTTTATACCTCAGGCATACAACAATTAATTAGTCTTGAGCTAACCGCAATCATGTTTTAATTGTGTACAAGCTTATTTCATATTCACTTAATTCATCACAATGTATATTATTTGTATAGTGCACGTCGGCATGTTGAAGGACAAGACTACTGCAAATTCGGTGGTTTAAATCTCAGAGCACATCTTTGACCTTTCAGAGACACACATGAAGCAACTCCCCATGAGCTCATAGTGAAATAATTAGTTATCACGTATCGGGTTCACCTGTCTTATAATAAATGTCTTATACAATAATGCTGGTATAAATGTGTCGACCACCTCAAATCAGTGACTGTTTTCCTAATCGCACCACATTTATCAGGTGCGTTGTAATAACTGGTTATGTTACAAAGAAAACATTTCCAAAGCCCTCTGAATCAGCAGCTACATTAGTAATAGCTGACTATATGAGTACACCATTTTTTGTTCTCGAATAGAAAAATCCTCTGACACGTAATTGTCCCGACATGTGGATGAAAGATAACTTCGACAGAGCTGTGTTGTCTGTACGTGGGTAAATAGGTTTCTTTATTTCATATTATTTGTCCAAAAGAATAGCTGAGAAATAGAAAAAATAATCGTAAGAAACACTTTGGGAAGTACTGCTACTGTTTTGCTTGCTTTACTTGCTTATTTCATCTGATGATAAGCAAATAAATATGTTCGAGATTAATACAATTAAAAACACTCAAATATTTTTATGTGCCCGAGATAATAAGCCTTATAATAAGGTTTTACAATGAATGAAATAATGGTAGAAAAAACTTTGAACAGCAATCGGATAACTAAATGCTGCAGGCTATCTAATAATGTTGAGTTATTAAGTGACATCAAATTTTTTCCACCAAAGACTTGATTCAAATTGTTCGTAAATCGTTAAGAGATCATAACTCAAACAAGCAATCATTTTGGGCAGTTTGAAATTATTTCGTCTTCCCTTCACGTCGACAATTAAATCTCGGCCAGTTGGGCGCGGAAGGAAGCGCTGCGATGCGCCAATATACAATTGTGTATAATAAATCAAAGGAACGGACATTGTTGTTGATTTACGTAGTCACGCCGTGTAATCAACGAGTTAGTATTGCTATTCAATGTTTTTTTGTTTTTTATTTCAGTACCGAGGAAATTAATTTTAAATTCAGTTAGGTGGGCCGTAGGTACCAACTCATTTCCATTTGCAAAATTTAATCTGTTGAATTAGTAAAAGATGAATTTACTTGATGGGGTCCGAATTATAATTATTCAATACAACTCGAAGGAACCTCCCTGGAGTCGCAATGTTTCCGTTATTTCAAAATCTATTTAACTTTAGCAATTAGTGAAATTGATTTGAACCGCAACAAATTTTATTAATCGCTCAGAATAATTTGTGGACTGAATTAATCTTCTGATGGATAAAATATTAGAGCAATTGTAGAATTGAAAGATTACTCTATGGAATAAAATTATGGTACTGTTTTAAGCAAACAAATCTTTGTAATACATTGAATATATAATTGGATTAGATTGATGCAATACACAGTGCAATATTATTAACTGACGTAAAAATATTTTATTTTACTACAGAACCACCAATTACAGTACTAGCAAATGTATCATCAGAATTTGAAATGAAATTTATTCGGAGCCCACGAACTAAAACAAAGCTCTATGAATTAAAGTGAAGCCACGAAACAACAGATTGCGAAGGTTCCCGGGGAATCGCAGTAATATTAGGCAATAATTTTGATGATTTACCGCTTGTGCCGCCTTCCCTTCGTGCCAATTACTATGCGGACGGTCGGCCACGGAAGGAAGTTGGTACGTCGATCCGGACCGCAATCATTTGAATACTATTCGCAGACACATCGGTATTTATAGGCCAGTAATTCATACCGCGCCCGGTGACGTTTTATGGGATATGTGTGTCCGATGTATATTACAAGAGGATTAGGGACATGCAAATGAAGTGTCTACTGCCGGTGTACGCTATGTGAAATTTCTACCTCGGCACGTTGTAAGGATACAGTTTTATTTACGGTCCATGATAAAATTTAAGTGAGGGTTGTGATGAGGGGTTTGAGGTGTGCTACCGTTAATATCTCGCATGTAAGAAAATTTCGAGCTTGTTTTATAGTCTACAAAGTTTAGCATGTGGTGTTTTATCACGTTACTTAACTTATTCATCGCTTTTATGTTTGCATTTATGGCTTGATTGACTTTATTCCTAAATGATACTTGCATTCTCTCGTACTTTCTATTAGTTCAATCAATCAAAAACATCATGAATTACTTTTGGATCTCCATCTTAAATTACAAAAGCATCATTTTTTACACCATCTTCGATTTCCTTTCTAGTTTCCATAGTATTATCGGTACGTACTTACATTGCACTCTCAGTTTGACGATTTCACTGGACGTCTCTCCTCGACTATTCGCTGCCTTGCAGGAATAAGCGCCCGCTTCTTGCCTCGTCACCTTCTGAAGGACCAGCGACCGCGTGCTCACGATGATGCCCGACGCCATGTTCTGCGATACTGGCCTGTCCTAAATTAAATTAATCTTTATTTCTTATTGTACTTTATTGATCAATTTTGAATTTTACGTTAGTGCTTACAAATGATTTACCATCACTTTGATGTTTTTAGTTACAAACTACACGACTTGTAATGTATTGTTGCTTTTTAGAACTCGTAATTGAAATTATATTGTGTCTAATTTAATGATGTTGCTTTCCATTTCGGCATTTCTGTACAAAAATGAAATTAAAATGTAACAAACCGGTTGTGAGAAATCTATGTACGATCAATTTATTAGCTCAGTAAAGAATAAATCTAAAATTATTTATGTAAAAAAACACAAAATTCTAGTAAAACAAACAGTCGTCATATTTCCTAAAGAACAAAGATTCCCTGTAATCTTCATGTGTGTGTTCATGTTTATGTGATTCAATATATTAGAAACGTAACATGAAATTCAAAATGCTAGGCCTAATCAAATCTCGAACATCAAAGATGAATTGTGACGACGCAATAATGTTAATGATTTGACTTAATTTACTACGTACAAATATTTTCATGTCTGGTTTACTTTAAATGGTATAAATGGAATTAATAATAGTATTCAATAAAAATATTTTATAGAATAGGGTCTAGTATTAATGGTGATGTTAATTTGGGTAATGGTCATGTAAATTTTTTTGGACATTAATGCTGTAATGTACATGAGCCTCTGTTGCTCTCGCTAAACAATTTTTAAACTGATATTATGATCATGATTGATGAATTCCTCGACTAATTTCTGTTGCAGATTTACATCTAAACTGAATTTCTTTCTATCAGACAGAATGACCTCTTAACCCATCGTAAAATTTTCCCAAAGCATTTCACAAGGGCTCTAAAGGCACATTCGCAAATCCAGCACATAATTCCTTCAGAACTTACGCAAACGTGAAACCCCGATATCCTGTGTTCCCTCGGGTTTGCTCGTACGCTGCACTCGAAGTACTACACGTCGCCGCCTTCTTTAATGTCGTGAGGGTTGACCGTATTGCCAAGAGTCAGTGACATCAGGGGACTGACTTTTTTCAATTTTTGTTTTTGTATTTTTAACACACATTTACAAATCCATCACCTAATTCGAACATTGGAACTTACGTTATGAAACTAAGATATCCTGTGTTCCCTCGAGTTAGCCCTTACGCTGCATTCAAAGTAGACGTCGCCGCGTTCTCTAATTTCACGAGGGTTGAATTGAACATATTTCCAAGAGTCAGTGACATCAGGGGACTGGCTTTTATTTACATTATTTTTTAACACATTTTCACAAATCCAGCACAAAATTCCAACATTGGAACTTACGTCGTGAAACCAAGATATCCTGTGTTCCCTCGGGTTGGCTCGTACGTTGCACTCAAAGTACACGTCGTCGCCTTCTTTAATGTCGTGAGGGTTGAGCGTACTGCCAAGAGTCAGCGACACCAGGGGACTGTCTGGTGACAAACACATCATTTCTAGCTAATTAAGTGTCAATACGTGTTCGAGTGGAATTTATCTGTTTTTTTAATTATTGCTGTCTAGAGATTAACATTTGGACGAGCACATCGTATATTTCAATTTATATTTTTTTGTGAAGTATTTTTGTCATTAATCTTATTCTTATTAAGAGATGAAAAATGTAGTTATCAAGCATTAATTGACGGAATTACTATTGTTAGTAGATTTAACAGCAAAATATATTTCTATCGATGTCAATTTGTGATTCTCATTTTCACTGTCACAAACGCACAAATCTTTATAATACATGAAACCTCGATTTTTTTCTTCATTTTGCACTAAATATTGTATCAGAAATAAATAGCAAAAGATTTACTAACATACAACGTTGAGTTGAAAGTGATCGTCAATCGTCCTTGTAGGGAGACTGGGGTTCGAAGCCACGCACTTTATAACCCCGCCGTTGTCTGCCGGTGTAGGAGTGTATACCAGACTACTCACTGACCACGTCTCGTTTGAATGATCCGTAACCTAAGGACAAACAAATACAGTATGATTTTGCGGCAGAAATTAAAATAAATAAAATTACACCCAGCAGTCCAAACCTCGTACTACTGTCCTGGCCCAACAATAAGATCGAGTCTTGTGTCATTGCTATCAGAAACCACGAGATATTTTGAGGTGTCACAAACACTCAGACACGAAACAAATAACTGTGGATTACAAAAATATTTGTCTTGGTGTGGGGATTGAACCCGCGGCCTCACGTTTCACAGCCGGCATCTAACCTGCTAATCGGAGGCACTCGAGAAAAATTAATAGTGTTTT
Source organism: Hyles euphorbiae (assembly GCA_023078785.2). NCBI lineage: Eukaryota > Metazoa > Arthropoda > Insecta > Lepidoptera > Sphingidae > Hyles > Hyles euphorbiae. The sequence continues at coordinate 7,410,225 of CM041053.1, forward strand.
TTTATCTTTATGAATAAAACAGTAAATGCTTAAATTGTACTGGAGATGCTTAAAAAGAAGTTACTATTGACGAAAAAAAATAACTATTTACTAAAATAGTATAAGAATATGAAATAAGAGTCGTAAAGGCTGAAATAATCGCACTGACAACATATGTAATTATTATTTTCCATATTCATTTAATATATTATATTAAAAGAAACATAAATTTTAAACCATAAATGAGGTTAATTCATACAATAAACAAGAACGAAGATTATATAAAATAAACTTTAAGAATGATTCTAAACTGCCTTCAAATTTAAATATCAATTTAAACAATACTTTAGACTAAAAGCCCCTGTAATATGCACTACATAATTTAGTATAAAATATTCTACAGCGTAGGCTGATAAAGAAACTACAAAAAGAGGCTAAAGTGATTAGTACCCCCAGAAGGAAAGTAAAACGACTTAAGTTCTTTCTCCCAAGTCTATAATCATATTTTATTACCCGGCACTCCACATTTTATGTCTAGTCTACAAACAAGCCTCAGAATTTTAGGTTAATACCTTAAAGTGCATAAAAGCTTTCAGTACACTTGTAAATATTTCTAAAAAGCGTACCGTACCATTTGCCAGCCATTGTATTTTATATGGACGTTCTAAAACAACAATTAGTCCAGTGAATCGCGGTCCATCAATGGTCGGATACGATCGAGCGGTACAATCGATTTAAAAGCCACACAGTGCTTAGCTCTAGAATGGAAGTTAATTGACGGTTACCTTCGGCATCAAACCACGGTAATTAGAGCCAGCAATGTATAACTTTATTTACATATTGTGTCGACAGGGTTATGGTGGCCGTGTCAATATTGAATAATGGAGGGTTAAAGATTGTAGATAAAGTGTAATTTAAAAGAAGTTAGATTGTTTGATGTTTTGTGAACTTATGGTCAAAACTGAATATTTGAAAGCTCAATTATTATTTTAGTTCATATTGTACAACATATGCCGTAGAATAAAATATAATATGTAATAAAAATTACAATATATTGTACCATATATAATATTTATAAAAATAAAACAAATTTATTATGTTTAATACACAAAACTTAAGACGTGTAGTATTACACGTATCGTATTTTTACCGAGTTGATATTAGTTAATCTTGCCTTTTGGTATCCCATGGGAGCTAAACGCGTATGCGAGCTTTCCAGTTCACCACACTCTTAAATGTTACGGCCAACTGAGATGTAGAGTAAAGCAACGCAAAATAGTGACTAAAACCTTAAAATGTATCATCATTTGAAAGTCACCGTGATGCAAAGGGTTTAAAAGCCGTGTGGGGACAATTATTCAGGACCAAATTTTTTAATTTGAATTCTTTATCAGTACATATACATACGACTCACTGCAGGCCACGGGCCGCCTCTATAATCGAGAGTACGATTGAAAATGGTTAGGCCACATATCTCCACCATGCTGGCCTAGTGCGGATTGGCGGACTTACTTACATACCATAGAAATCTATATATTAATACGTGATGCAAAAACTATGGACCCCTTTTTACGAAAATTGCGCGGACGCAGGAGCATACAATTTGGCACACTTATAGTTTATGTGTAGGAGAAGTGCAGAACGCTAATATTTTTTAATAATAATGCTTATAAAGTACATTAAATCAAAAAATAAAACACTACACACACTACCATGCATTTCACACACACATACATACACAAGTATTTGTACACGCATACATACTCTGTTGTCAAATTGTATCTTTTCTTTTTCATTTTGTTCTTCTGACATAGACATATCAAACAAAAAGTTTTATTTGCCTAATGGGGTAATAATATTAATATTAAAAGATAATATTAATTTTAAATGAGGCAATAATATTAATTGTCAAACAGAAAAGATTTATTTGACGAATACTAAGTGAAATACTGAGCGCTTATACAAATTGTGTAGCAGTAAGATACATTGAAATGGATACGGGCTATCATTATATGCATAAAGAAAGTTCTGTAGCAGCAATCTGCAATAACAACATTCAGGTACAAAAAAAAAATATAATTTACTATTGCTGGTTCAAAGCAATTATTGTAGTTTACGATTTTAGTAATTGCATATACTTCAGGGGAAATAAGTGATTTTGAGAGATACATACATTTAAATGTGCACGAATTATCAGAATAACAACATCATCATACAGGTAAAAACTTTTTCTCTTCTTGATTTGGTCGAATTTCGACCACTAGGCGACCACTAGTTCTTATATATGTTCTTTCTTATTTATGTTATGCAGGTTTCCTCACGATGTTTTCCTTCACCGTTTAGTGCGTGGCGATTGACTATCAATATACATACGACTCCGAAAAGTCAGAGGTGTGCCCTGGGATTCGAACCCGCGACCACCGTGAACATGTGGGCAGCCGCGTCTAGTCCGTTTCCCAACAGGCCACCATGTACTTAAATTTGAATTACTTTAACTTTAAAAATTGACATCAGACTCCTACCGATAGCTACGACACAAGACTTAAGGTACCTTTTTATGGATCCCGGACGAAGTATAAATATCGGGTGTATAGAATAACTTACCTTTTCCTTCTCAAAGCTCCTATTATCCTTATACCAAGTAATCTGTGCGGGTGGTCGGCTTCCTTCGGCCACGCAGCGCAACGTGGCCGCGGCGCCGGCTATTAATTGCTGCGGTCGGTTCACCAACGAGACTGATAGCGGAGCAACTAAGAAAGGAAATACGTTAGAAATTATTTTTAAATTGGTTTTTGTATGAAACACTGTATGAAATAGATTTGAACTGGGGTAAGGAGGGTGGCTCCTTTGAAACATATTTATAAAGAAATTGAAATGAAACTAAATGAACGACCTGAACAATACAGTTTATATGTTACACCCTACTCAGTGCAGAAATCTTTCCAAGATCTCGTAGACGTAGAAAGAAAGAAAGAAAACTCATTTATTAGTCACAATAAGATGACGCACACACTCGTTTAACATAAATTAATATATCTAACATACAAAAAAAAGGAGAAGGAAAAAAAAAGGAGGTTTGTACGTCACATAAATGTGACACATAGGTGACCACTCAGCTTATTGTTGCACTGCGACGCGAGCCACAGCGCAACGCTGGTTTTTAGTGGTCACCTTGAGTGACATTCGAACGCCAGCCAACATACTAACATAAATTAAAACATGTTATATAATTAAAGCTTAAAAATAATAATAATAAAAAAAAACAAGTCATAATAAGGAACAAAACAAAGGAAACAAGTAAAATAAAAAACCTACTACACAAACAGTACAACACCTACAAAGAAAACACAAAGAAAATATATACATACACATACATACATTACACATATATACACACATATACCCATTATAGTTTATAATTAGATTTATAAATCTTGCTATTGAAACTCAGAAAGGATAAATCGATTAGCAGACTATATGATTCATTATGTTGAGAACATAATTATGTTGTACGACCAATGTGGCTAAATAATAAATCAAGAGTACACGTTAAGTGACAGGTGAGGCTCAGCAATGTGGGTTTAAAACTCCAATAACTTAATTAAAACAAACAGCGTGGCGCAAAAAGGATGAAATCATTTCAAGTGGGAACTCAGTCCCATTAACCCAAAGCGTATTATTCCATTTTACAAGACTATTTTTGTAAGCTGGCAGCACGTTAAAAATATTAAATGAAATGATAACACTGAGAGTATAACAACATTTCCACACGTGTTAGTGTACCGTAAAAGTAAAAAACATTCTGTTACGGCGGTCTTACAAATTATTTCACTTTTTTTCTGTGCCGAAATTATTTCACCGTGAAAATTGGAAAATGTTCATTTACGCCAATTCGAGAGGGAATATGTGTACTCTGCTAAATGTATCAACATCAACGGAAAAATTCACAGCATGGAAATTATGACAATTTCTTTCAATGTTTCAGTTGATGAAAATACTAATGAGTTTGACATAGAAAGTAAATACATATATTATTTATCTAGAAAGAGCTATATAGTGACACTAAGGCCACCTATCGATCCATGTAGATCAATGTAGTAAGTAGCTCCAACTTGCCTGGCAAAAAATTCAGCGCTCAATATAATCTTACTCAAACCTAAAGTCACGTAAAGTAGATTGCTCAATTGGGATTAGAATACGGAATATGACATTTCAATACCTATACTGAATACTACCATTCCGACATTGAGGTGACGTAATACACTTAAGAAGTTTAAAAATAATACTTACGGTTCATTTCAAGCCTGACAACTTTTTCTTGAGGAGGGACTAAATTGGTATTAGAAGCTCGACACTTGTACGTGGTATTCAAGTCTTCTCGTTTCAAATGCTGCAGTTCTAAACGATTGACCATCACGTGGGTATCTGTTTTCATGCCAATGTACTGCGGAGCTGGAGTTCCGTCAATCCACCAAGAAACTAGCGGCTCTGGGCGACCTAGTATGAAGAAAAATATGATTAAACAAATAATAATTCATGAACATTTTCTTAAAAGTAAACTTCTTGTTGCTGCAGATGATGACGATGAAAAAAATTAAGTAGCTATTAAGTGTTGAGAGACCAGAATTGGCAAGGCCAATCTTTTTTCTACTAAAATACCTCAAGTATTATACAAAATTATACAAAAACTCTCCAATATCAATATTTTGTGAAGCATCTTTATACAAAACATCCGAAGCGTATAGATAAAGTCTTTCAACGGCGACATGACACAGAAAAGGAAAAAAATATCAATGAACATACGGAACAAACTAGTAAAATGTATTGGATGTGAATTTAGCCTTTTTGGTTACATCTGCTTAAAGAAACCGATGTTTTACCGGTTCTCGTTCCTCATTCAGGAGAGAGCGCCGAGCGAGATGAGTTTGGCATTGACCCAAAAAATTTAGACGCAACTTAAGCCTCTTTTTGCGCCCTCTTATACAAATACACTTATTCAATACCAAATACTCGTAGACTTCAACTAAACTGTACAATGTACATCATACTAAAAGTTAATGAGTTTCGCGGTTCACTTTCATAGCTCGCTCGCGTTAATCCCGGGTTTGCAGTCACGTTGGAGACCGTCTCGATAAAAAACTGAAAATGTTCAGTTCAGTTCAATTTTTCTATTGCTTGATTTCTTTTATGGAAACATTGGAAGAGATATTCCATCTGAATGGGTTCATTGAAAAGTCCGCAGTATGGCCGGTTGGCGACGAGCCAGTACGCGGCGCGGATTATCTTCGGCTCTGTGCCCACCAATTGTGATGATGCAGCGGAGCGGACAGCGAGGAATTTAGGCTTTGAACCTGTTATCACGCTCGTGCTTAATTATGTGGTCTGGAATGTCTACACCGGCAAACGCCACACCTAAACTCGCTTATTATATTTTCTTACTTCATTTCTTATTTTATCCATATTTAGTGTATAATTAGATAAGGGCCCTAATAAAATGGCACTTAAAGCATAGTAACGTTGACTAAATTCTTATTCCGTACTTCAAAATATCTCAGGTGGTTTCATAGCACATTATCTCCCACGAAAACTTTCTAAGACTATAATATCTAGCATACAAAAATGACTGTATAATCCACACAAACGTGGTTATTGCCTCATACCAGTCAGCGCTTCCGTTTCAATAGTTAACTTTAATGACAACGTGAATCGAATCATTTTAGCTTAAGTCTACCAATTGTGACGTATCAGACACGCGCAGGCATACCTGTTCCCATTTAGTTCGCTGTACGTCTCTCTAAGTTTCTAAATGACCGTCTATACCTCAGGCTTCTACTGGTGACATTAACGTTCTTTTTGGTTTTGTTATGTCCCACAGCTTACTCGGATAGTATTTGTAGCCTTCTAGATGGCCTTCTCAACGGAGATAAGCTCGCGATATTTTGTCCAAACGATAAAATGATAGTAATGTGTGCGCGGCTGCTACTATTAATGTCGCTTCTGTGTTTTATTTCGATGTAAAAACACGTAACTTAGCCTGATGTGTAAAATTTACCGTGTTATTTCTTTGTGTCTGTTTTATGTTGCGGCGAATGGGATGTTTTATTTCAATGTTCTTTTTTTATATTGTTAGCTTCTTCATTTTAATCACTTATGGCAATGAGGAATTACGTTTTGAAAGTAAAATGATTTCCTTGGTAAATACTACTCGGATTCAACGCTAATACTAGAAAAAACTATTCAATTTACCTATAAAATCTACAATTTGTATCTGGCAAATTATTATTTGAATCAGAATAGGCAGATGGGCCAGTACACGTTGAGTTGCATCGAAGTCATATCGCGAAATTAAACTTTTGATCGATGACCTGAACTGTACACAATATGTATTCGAAACAATTCATCTGTCCCCTTTTAGGCCTGTCCTATTTCAATATTGCTTTGATTTTTTTACGCTTTCACCTTTCTATTTCATTGTGAAAATCTTTTTTTCCAGTTTTTAATGAAATACCTTTCAGCCGTTGTAAGTACAGTGGGCACTTTATCTTCATCGCAAAGTCTTTATGGATTTCAAATAGATACATATATATTTAATGGAAAATTTAAAGCTTTTACGGTTCAGACATCGTCCAGACAGCATTTCAGTTTAAATATTTTATTTATTTGTCCATTTTCTATTTTATTAAGTGCAAGATGCGATTTAGAGTTTTGGTTGAATTAATAATAAAGATGAGGATGCCATATATGCAGGTATTTTTAAAATAATAAATCCATCAAAACTTGTTTTATTTCACAAGGTAATTTAATATTATAATTAAAGTAAATATTTTAACATAAAATTATCACAATGATATTACGGACGAATTTAAATCATGAATTTTCTTTATCATCTATCTTTCTCAGGCTTTTTTGTACTTCGTCTCTTTGATACCAAGCATGCATTTGTATGTTTATATAATCTGTATCGACATAAGAGTACTTGGTGGGTACCAAAGCCGCCGACCCGCCGGCACATGTCGGCCACTTTTTGTTGCTGCATAATAGTCGTCAGCTTTACTCATTGCAAGTCAAATAACTATGTTGGCGACATGTCAGCGGCTTAACATGAAATAAACATTTTTACTGGTTTTTACTGGTGGTAGGTGTCTTATATGTGAGAGGCCGCCTGGGGTACCACCGCATTGTCTATTTCTCCTCTCCAACAGCAGTGCAGTAAATGCACTGTTATGTTTCGGATTTAAGGATATTAAAGCAAAAGTAACTACTGGACATATTGAGACTTAACTTTCTTGTTTTGTAATTCAATGTGTAATTGCGTATGCTTACCATCAGGCGAACGGCATGATCATCTTGCCATTCATTGCAACTTAGCAAGGCACATGCCGGCGACATATCGCCGGTCAACACGTGCGGTTGTTTGATGCCGACATGATTATTTTTACAGAGTAATACAATAATTTATTTCGAACTCCTCCTATTAATTAAAATTTCCGATTGATTTCATTGCGTGTTCAAGACAAGTTAGACATTCCTGGAGACCCGGCGACATTCAATGCTCGGTGTCATTACAATACGTGCCACTGTTTATCTTGGCTTACAGGAGTTACAGTGGTGGGTGTGAGGGCGGGACAGTACGCCGCCGGGTTGTGAAGGCGGGCTGTGTCGCCGGGCCGACTACTTTGGTGGGTACTGCTCTATAGATTTATGTACTTACCGCCACGTACTTCACATATAAGTACTAAAGCACCGCCTTCTTCCAAAGGACCCACAACTCCAGCCACGTCGGCTCCCGATTTGTCATAGAGTAGCATTTGATGTGGTGGAACTGGAACAAATATGTAGTCATTATTATAGGAATAGGGATATTGACAAATTGTTGGAATCGCAAAATACGTAACCAAAAAAAATTCCTAAGGAGAATACCCATTTTACTAAGAAACAGAGTGCACATTCCCCTTTCCTGCTAAAACGCTCTAAATTATCACGTGACCATGATCTACGTCACCGGCCTTCGACCGAATCTCGCTTTCTAATAAAATTGACTATTTTTATCTGACTTCGCACAATACAGCTACTTGGTTTAATGAGTACGGTTTACAATGTGATGAAAATTGTAAAATATTGCCGTTGTTGTAACTAATAAAAAACAAGAGAAATAATTTATCAGTAATACTTTGAATTTACCGCGCGGTCAGTGACGTCAGTGCTACAGTCTTTAGGTCCCCTTTTTTGAAAATATTCTATCGCCTATCAGGGATTTCTAATGGGACATAATTTTTCAAAACAGTCCATTACTTTTAGAGCCTATTCAATGCTAACAAAAATCAGATATTTCCTCTACATAATATTAGTATAAATTATTTTAAAATCCTAAAAATGTAACACATGAACCTATATAATATAGTAACTCAACATTATCTTCAAATCAATTAGGTACATTCCATTTCCATCAATATTGAAATCATAACATCTACGTCATTCGCATCAGAAAGGTTATTTAACAACGGTGCATAACAAAAATATTTGCAGTCCGTTCAGGTCAGTGTTTGATGAAATTACAATTCTATCTCTGACGCTGCGGTTGCTTTGACATGTTGTGGTGCTTCTTTGAGAGTTAGGTTCCAACAGTATACAGCTGTTGATGCGTATCGCCGGGAATGTGTTACTCCTTTCATTAAACTAGCTGTATTAAAGGTTAAGCTTAAATGACATTCTCGTTTGCTGGCGTGTTTATTTCTCCGCCAAATTGAGGTGGATTCTCTCGTAACTACATGAGAAAACTTTTCGTTTTAAAAATTTCGTGAGCAAAACTTTGGTTTGCGATTTGGAAGGATTGAGATTCGATTCGATTGATAGGCCATAATTCACCACGCTGGTGTAGTATGAGCTGGTATACTCCATATTTATAGAAAATGATTTTTCATATCTCTATTGCCTTATAATGTTTTCCTTCGTCTTTGATCTAGTATATGACTATATACACATTACACGTGCCAATTACATAAACATTTGACTCTATACTAGAATCGAAACTGCGGTATTTTTTGACAGAACCAGCACCTCACTCACTCCACCTAGTGGCTTTCAGTAAATAAAATCCTCAATGACATCATAAAACCCAATAACTCCAAATTGTAGCTCCATAAAGGTGTTCGCAAACTTGTGTACCTACAAACCAATAATCCAATATTTTCGTTTGGTATTAAAGTTTATATTGAATATATGTGCCGCAGACAATATTCACGGATCGTCTAGTAGCCGATTTTTCGCCCGACCGCAATCTAATTCTGAGCGTATAATATTGAATCCAACGTATTTGTACCGAAGATCAGTCTCGAATCTGTAGACAAGTGGAGAAAGTCTTTTGGGTACCTACTTTTTTGAGAAACCTATATTGGAGTAACTTTTTATTTTTAAATCTTTATCCCAAGTGTTCAGGTAAACGTTATATTGTTTGCATAATTTTCAAATGTTAGTGATTTAAAAAGAAGTGGAAAACATGTTCAACCATGACTCAGCATGTATGGGCAAACTCATCCGGGCCGGTACCACTATCTCATGGAAAACGATGTAAAGCGATAGCTTCGCTGTGGCTTTTGACTGGCGGAGTGAGATTGCCCAATACCCCTTTCCTCTTTCTATCCTTTTTCCTTTCCTCCCACCACTAGATTTGATCGGTTCGCATTATATCAATGATCTAAGCGTTGTGGATGTTCATGGACGGTAGTGATTATTTACCATTAGATGATCTGTTTGCTCGTTTGCCAACCTTAGCAATATTTTATAAATGGAATTATTATTATTAGCTACTATTATCTTAGGGCTGCTGAAAGGGCTCAACGTTTTTATTTTCTGGAGCTCTTTTTCCGCGAGAAAAAATCCGCGTTTAATCCTCACGCCGATTAGTATGTGCACGGTCTTTTAATATTTGTTTCAATGTTTGTAGCTATCTAGTGCAGATTATCTATTACGGATAACAACAACATTTCCAAACCTAAGTCATAAACCCGTTAAATGCATTAAATAAGCAATATTTAAATAGGTCGTTTATGTTTGCTATATTAGACATGACACACCTAATCTCACATTCCAATAACAGAAATAGCATATGACGTCATTAATACTTATCCTCCACTGAACGGTAATTGGATATTTCACGATATGAATACCGCTGATTATGTAAGTAAGAATTCTTTGTGTGAACAGTCCCTTTGGTATAACAAAAGCTTTTGCAAATTACCTCTCAGCACGAGCAGACTAATGGATTTCAATGGAGTTGCATATATGCGATGTAGGCTTACTTTAAAATGCTTTGTTCTGAGCAAAAGAAATTTACCTCCCTCATCTCCTTTGCCTGAGTCTTTCGTCGCCTTGAATAGGGTAATTTCTTTGAAAAGCTCAGTAGTAGTTTGCTCTGCTTCTTATGGGCAGACTGTTTATATGATATTTTTACGCTCGTCGTCTGAATTCGTTTTAAGAATGCTATTGCCTGTTATAGAATAAACTTATTACGGCAATTATATGGGATAAAGTCGCATGAATATAATGGAATAAATCCATGAATGAAGCTTATTATCTGAGGGTAAAGAAATTCAGCATAATGCTCATTCGTTTCTAAATTGCGTAGACTGATTCATGCGTAATGATATTGGCAACAATAGATGCAGTTTATTTTAGAGGGGATGTGCATTTTCTAAACCAGTGACTAAGATAATTATCTAATTCGTTAGATAAATTGAAAATTCCCACATGTATGTGTATTGTTAAAATTCAAATAATCAAAACGCGTTATTTAAATATCTCAAGTTTATTATTTCTTATTAAATCTATCAAAATGAATTTATTTACTCTGAAAAAATACCTATCCACCTGGCAAGTCAAGTTCATGAACGATCAAAATAAGGGTATCATTCCCCCTGATAAAGCTCAGATAATTTGATCTATTTAAATCTAATTTCCTTTTAAATTTAACCTGTCTCCTGCAGATTTTATCTGTGTCATCGTCGGCGGTCTGTGCGGCCAGGGTTTTTATCAGGCCGACAGTTGAGCAACCCCGGCGATCCCTCGACAGCTCATAATTAAAACGTCTACGCGATGTCATCACTCGTCGCGATGCCCCTGCGATTCATCCGTAATGACTAAATTGATTCCCCGCCGTCGCCTCGTAAAATTTACATTTAAAGTTTCTTTCCAAATGTGTTTTTGTTTCGTTTTATTTATTTTGTAAATTTGTTTTGATAGGTGTACTTTTTATGGCAGGTTCTCGAATTCTTTGATGTCGATTGTACAACTTAAACACCACTACTGTGAAATAATTTACACTCAATATGGATTGTCTTTTGAATATACACAGTCACCATTGTGATAATGAATAAAGACTAACTAATAATACGTATCATTATTTCCCTATCAACAATTGAATAAATTGTACTAAAAAAAACTATAATCAAGAGCATATCAAAGCAATTACCTATAACAGTAAGTCGAATTTGAAAGTTCCGTGTAGGTGAGTTCTTGAAGTCCACCCGGCACCGGTAGACTCCTTCATCATCCAGCTGCACAGAGCTGAGGGTCAAAGCTGCAGGCTGGGCCACCGTCGCAAAGTAGGCCCTGGGACCGAACGCGCCGGGGTCCGACCACTGCAAGGCTTTGTTGAACGAACGCCCTCGGACGTCGAAACTGCAACAAAGAAAATTTGTATTGGATAGTCATGATAATTTTGCAAATTCTTTTTTGTGCTGCACCGTCAAGCTTTAGAATTGTTTGCCATCAACGCATGTTTCCTCCTACGTATAATCCTGGGTCTTTCCGCGGTAGTGTCAAGAGGCATCTTAGCAAGCCAGTATATTGAGTAGCATGAGGCTACCGTCTGCTGTCTGGTGCCATTCGATACTCTGCCTGGACTAGATGGCATGGCGGGTCAGTTTAAAAAACAGAAAATATTGCAGAATTCGTATAGAAATAGTGTTTTGTTGGGCACGTATTATATGAGAGTCTTTGAATCCTGGTTCAAGAGCATCAGTGCGTAGCGTAGAATCTCAAGGAATTCTAGCGTAGCGAAACGCAAATTAAGTGATTAGGCCGTCTTTAATAAATACGTCCTACACATAATATATGTTCGTGGTCACATCATGAAGTACAAGTCAAAATATGTGACCCATTTTTACACTAAAAACTCAAAACAAATAAAACTAGTTCATTCATAGAATTGTCTCGGTATGTGGACTGAATCCACCCCCTCGTAATTTACAAGCTATTTCATCACCAAACGACAAATAAACTTACTTTAAAACATTTCTTTATCAAATTGAAATAATGTTACCGTAGATAGAAACTGTAAGATAATTTTTAAGTATCTACAAAACGTTCTAAAAATAAACAATTCCCAACACCTAACTCACCAACCCAACTTTGATGAAAGCGCAAAATTGCCACGTGGTTTACGTCAAAAAATATATTTTCTCCGTAAAAAAAATCTGTCAAATTGTAGAATAAAGGAACGGGTCGACCGGGTGAAGTTTTTCAATTTCCGGCCAAGCTACATTTTCTCAATCTTCAACCTCCGTTCTAATTTATACAGCAAGAAGCTTTGAGAGAGATGATTTGATTGTACACCCTGCTGTTCCCAGGTAAATTTAACAATTTAAGCACGCTTTTTACGAGGGTATTATCTCCACAAACGCCAGCACGGCGCGGTTATTGCCTTCCAAATACTTATAATTGCTATTTCATGTAATCGCCCGCCTGGTAAACAGCCGTTGCCTTTATACCATTTGAATATTACGCGCCGAAAGTGAATAAAATACGCTCCTTTTAACGCAATTCTGAAGGTATGATTGCAGAAATTCTTTATGGGCTTCATGCGTGCGTATGTGGATTGCATGAAAACTTGAGATCTTTCTTTTTAACAGTATTTCAGTACACTTGTGATAATTATTTAAATTAATAATTTCGTAAGAGTACAAAATAAGTGGGTTGCGAAACAAGAAGCTCTGAATTCGATCATGACTTAATCAAGGCGATTAAACATACCAATATGTATTATTTTTCGATTTGAGCGCTTCCCAAGTTCAATTATCAAACAAGACCAACTGTCTCTAATTCTATTATCATCTTAACGCAATTTATTTTAAATTACGTTATACCAGAACAATCAAAAGCTTTAAATAGCAAGTTTCAATATAAACATATCTTCAATAACATAAACACATGTATTGACAGGCGAGCGTTCCTGTACGTCAAACAGGAACGGTTCCTTTGAAGAAAATAAGGTTCCTATTTCCTTTCGTTTACAAAGAGATTTACTTTGACTCAATCATAACTAAACAATTACTCCATTTTATAAGTAAAAACCTTCAAAATATTATATTTCGGATATAAATACGTGGGTGGATGAAAGAAGTTGTTCGGAAATCAATAGGATAATAAGTATTTAATATTTCTTTTGCGTGTATTTTTGTTATTTGAAAAATCGTTTTTCCGACATTGGCATTTTGTTTAGCATCTACATTTTCTTATTATATAGTAGTATAAATACATTTTTTCCCACGGCAAGTCTTTAAGCGACTAATAAACTGTACTATTAGAGATGTCAATACCCAGTAGTGATATGAGCAGCAGCAGTGCGTGGAGTGGAATGCGAAACATTGCTATGTAATTCATGGTGTTGTTTGGTTTTACTACTGTCTATGAGCTATTGTATAGCTTACCATCAGGCGAATGGCATGCTTATCTCACCATTCATTTTAATATAAAAAACAATGACAGTTAAAAGCTATTGAAATTATACCGATGACGCGATATAAAATATTATACAGCTATCTTTCAGTACTACTAGAAAAATAAAACCGTTCTACAAAGTCACAAAATTAGTTTATTGAGGGACAATAATCCTTAAAAGACATTGATAGAACTTTGGCCAAGGCTGTTCAAGTGCGATTTCCTTAACGAGCACCTGGTGACGTCTTAAGTGTGTTTCGTTGTAGGTGTGTTCTAACACTAATTGGATTGGCTCTGCTCGGCTTCCGTTCATCCGTTTAAGGTAGCGACGAACGGTTCATTAGTCCCGACTTTACGATGTTAATTAAATACGCATTCATGGAAAAAGTTTTTATAAAGGACTGGCCGATCGCACCTGCCGCCCAACTTATCTTTCATATTGACTCGCGTAATCAAAGATTATTGTGGCGATAATTAAATAGGAAATGATTAGGGTCGTGGTCACTTTTTGATTAGGTAGAGGGATAGTTTAAGAGGTATCTAGTGATAAATTAAGCTATTTCTATTTGGGAGCCAAATAAAAATATCGTATTTCGGCAATCCGTATTATTGATACTTGAAAAATAATGTAATGCTGAATTTTTCTTTGTATCACTTAGATAACATTTATTTCTCGAATAACATTTTAAAATAGAATAGAAAGATACCAAATGTATAAACAACTTATACAAAGAAACACTAAATATCGTCATAAATGAATTTTTTAACAAGTATCAAGAAATTTAAAATTTTATGTATTTATTATTGAGTTTTTCTTCGTATTATAATATTTTTAAAAGGTTTTTTTTATCACATAGTTTTATAAAATGAAATATATACAATACCTGTAAATAGGTTTCCCTCCACTCTTCCTGAACCACAGCACCATGTATACGCGGTCCTCGTTAGCGTCAGGCGTGACGTCACACGGCAGTGACGCTGTGCGACCCAGTACCGCATCGACATCCACCGTCGATACTGCGAAAAGAAATGGTTAGATGTATTGACAAAATATAACATAAAGGGACTTTATAATAGTGAAGGTTTGTTTTGGAAATTTTTATAATTATTTTGGCATTTTATGGTGTTTTCGAAAAAAGGGACCAAAATAACATAATTTTTTTAGCATTGCAGGCTCATAGCTGGATTAACATAAATTCAACCTAAGCAACGGCCCTCCTTGTTCCTGGGAATCATAAATAGTTCTTGAAGTCATATGTCTAGATTATTACTGACTGGGGGTTATACCCTAATTCATTAAGATCCTTACGGTCTATCTTGGAATATTTTAAGCCGATCTGGTAATTTACATAACAATGAAACAATAGTTATCACTCTAATTTTGGATTATTCCTTGATCAAACTACCGGCAGTTTTTTTTGCATTGAATGGCGAGAAAACCATGCCATTCGGCTGATGATAAGCGATACGACTGCTCAAGCATAGTAGCAGAACCAAACAACAGAATGAATTAAAAACCAATGCTTGGCATTTCACTGAGCTCGCCATCCTGAGACGTCCGATGCTAAGTCTCAATATATCCAGTAGTTACTTTAGCTACTATGTATTTCAAACCGGAACACAACAGTGCATTTACACAGGTGTTTGGCGGAAGAATTAGACGTTGCGATAGTACCTACCCAGACGGCCTCTCACATTATTAACACATATTATAGTCCTAAGCATAGATAGTCTTAAAGAGATATCTGAAGACTAAGTTATTATCACATCGCCCAATTTACGAGATTTACAAAAGAAATGATGACCCGGGGAGTCCATTAACATTTTTGGAAACAATTCAAAATGGACAATAAAGCAAAATTTATTGCACCCAAGACAAAAAATAAGTTTACGCATAAGAAACTCAGTGTCTACGTCTCATAATAAAAGGAAAAAATGAAAGGAATCCCCGGTGTAACGCCAACATTTATTCATTACGAAAGTATTTTAATGAAATGACTATAAAGTTTGAGCTAAATACAACGCCGGATAAGTTCTTCAGATAAACGTGTATTTTTGAATCAAAATACACTTTCTTGCAAAGGCTTAGAGACCTTTAAATTTGAATGTATATACTATATAATATTTATACCTTTCTAATATGATACATGCAATCCCTAAAGACTGGTCTGGTCAATAATGTTATAAGGTTTATTTATTAAATGCCAAAGTTTCTGAGAATTCTGATATAACTCGTAGATTATTTCTTCAGCTCCGCCAACCTCAATCTTAGAGATGAGCTGTCATTACTATACTCACACCGTTGTGTGTATTCAATGATTCTTTGAATATAAACAATGATGATGAAAATCTTAGGAGTCCAAGACCCACGTGTACGACTTTTATTACATAATTATTTATCATAATGGTCTAACCATCTACGTTACCACCCCTCTCTCCCTGTTCATCCACAAGAAGTCGATCGTACATTAGACAAAATAGTTTTGAACAGATAGCTATACAGAAAGGTCCGCTGGATCAATATGTAGAACAAAAAATATAATCAGATAAACCATGAACCATGAACGCTTGAAGAAAAGAAAAAAGCCATTATTTAATTATATGAAGCTACAATAAATAATTGTGCGTTTAAGTATAACTTCATAATATACAATCTGATTAAATAGACTGTATTTTTAGGTATAAAATAACAACGTAATAGACGTTCTGACATTGCTTAACCTGTGACTCTAGATCAACTTAACAAAAACATTATTAATAGTTGTTCACAAGTAGTTAAATGTAGGTTTAACTCGGGACTGAAAGACCTTGAGTCCTGTAACAATAACACAGACTAATGTTTAGTACTAAATGTCGTGGAATTGTAGGCTATTGCGATTCGTAGAATAAAGCATAAATATGTATAGCGAATTATTATCGTCTATAATGAAAACAATATTATAGCTACTATTGAAGATCAGCTGGTTCGTACCCAATTATAACTATTTTGAAGATGGATCGATTTCAAGTAGTTATAATAGTTATAAAGTCAAATGGAGCTTGAATTTTAAAATGGTACGTTTCGCTTTGCGTTTTCGTTTTGTTATGTTCAGAGGGTGGATCCATTAGCTATCTGTCCGATAGCTAGCTGGATCAACTACGGGTATGCGACCCCGGACTGCTCTAGCTACTGATGTCACAAGACCCTTCCTTCCGTGACAGCAGTATCCCTAAACCATTTTCCCTTTCATTTTACATCTTAACATTCCTTGCCTTCCCTAACCGGCTGAAGGCGGTATAACCCAGCTCCAACACGGCACGGCTAAATACCTCGGGCTGTTGATAGGCAGCAGTATCAACGGTAGAAGAGCCGTACCCCTGCGATCGCCAACCCGCTTGCCCAGCGTGGCGATTATGGGCATAAACCCAAAATGTTGCGCAAAACAAACAAATGGCCCCCAATTCCCGGTCGCCCTGCTAGTCCTGGCCAAGGCGGCGGTCATGGAAATGGCAGGGCAGGGGGTGCGAAGAATCCCCGGGCTACGGTAGGCCGCCCATCCCAACTGACCCTGGCAACGTACAACGGCAGAAGTCTTCGGCTTGATGAACATCTGGCGCAGTTAGAGGCAGAGCTGGAGAACATAAGGTGGCATGTTCTGGGGCTGTGTGAAGTCCGTAGAAAGGGGGAGGATACCATCACCCTTGATTCAGGCCACCTTATGTACTACCGCGAGGGTGATCAGTCATCCCAGGGTGGCGTAGGTTTTCTCGTTAATAGGGCCCTCTCAAACAACGTTGAAGAAATCTCCAGTGTGTCGACTCGGGTAGCTTACTTGGTACTTAGGCTATCCAAGCGATACACCATTAAGATCATACAGGTATACGCACCGACATCGACACATTCGGATGATGAAGTGGAAGATATGTACGAGGACATATCTAAAGCCTTGCACAACACCACCAAGGCTCACTTCAACGTTGTTATGGGGGACTTTAACGCTAAGGTGGGAGTCCAGAGACACAGCGAATCTAAAGTGGGACCATATGGTTTTTGATGCCGAAATCACAGGGGAGATATGCTCGTCAACTTCCTTGAGAAAGAGGGGCTTTTTTTGATGAATTCTTTCTTCAAGAAGAGACCCCAAAGGAAGTGGACGTGGCAAAGCCCGGACACTGTGACCAAAAACGAGATCGACTTCATCATGACGGACAAGAGGCACATATTCAGAGATGTCTCAGTGATTAACAGATTTAATACCGGATCCGATCACCGACTTGTACGAGGCACTCTGAATATCGATCTTAAGCTGGAAAGAAGCCGTCTGATGAGGTCTACGCTCCGGCCTAATCCACTCCAAATCATGGCAGGCTCTGATAAGTTCCAGAGGATGATCAGAGATAGATTCGCTGCTTTGGAACCCACTGTAGACGTAGACGAGACCCTACAAAATCTGGTCGAAGCGCTGAGGAGCGAGGGCATCAACTTCTGCCAAATGCAGCGTGGAGGCAGAAAGTCCAAACTCTCGGATGAGACTCTACGGCTTATGGCAAAAAGACGGGAAGGAACTCAGATTGCTTTGTCAGAGAGGTCAGACCTAAACAAGCGTATTGCGAAGATGATACGCCGGGACCTTCGGAGCTCAAATACGCGCTTCATTGAAGACGCTATAGAGCGAAACCGAGGGTCTAAGGTGTTCACTCAGCAACTTGGAAGGAACCACCTGACAAAGTTAACGACACGTGAGGGAAAAACCGTTTTGTCAAGGCCAGAGATTCTCGCCGAGATCGAGGACTTTTATGGTCGTTTATACGCCACACATGTTACTCGACCTGAGCGTGACGACCAAGATTCTAGAGCCACCCTGACACGCCATTATTCTGACGAACTGCCAGACATCGACCAAGGCGAAATCGTGTTGGCTTTGAAGCAACTTAAGAATGGAAAAGCCCCCGGAGAAGACGGAGTTACCTCAGAACTCCTAAAGGCAGGAGGAACCCCTGTTATACAGGAGCTACAAAGCCTGTTTAACACCGTTCTTCGCTGTGGGAGAACTCCAAAGGCGTGGAACAGGAGTTTGGTTGTTCTCTTTTTTAAGAAGGGTGATAAAACCCTTCTTAAGAATTATAGACCCATCTCACTCCTGAGCCACGTCTATAAGTTGTTCTCAAGGGTCATCACGAATCGCCTTGCAAGAAGACTCGATGAGTTTCAGCCTCCGGAACAGGCCGGGTTTCGAGGAGGATATGGTACCATAGACCACATCCACACAGTAAGGCAAATTATACAGAAGTCGGAGGAGTATAATCGGCCCCTGTGTCTTGCATTTGTGGACTATGAGAAGGCCTTTGACTCCGTCGAAACCTGGGCTGTTTGGGAGTCCTTACAGCGTTGCCAAGTAGACTGTCGCTATATCGAGGTGCTGAGATGTCTCTATGAATCGGCCACTATGTATGTCCAATTACAGAACCAACAATCTAAGGCCATCCAGTTGCGCAGAGGGGTGAGACAGGGGGATGTTATTTCCCCGAAACTGTTCACAAGCGCACTGGAGGATATGTTCAAGACGCTGGACTGGAACGGTATGGGCATCAACATAAACGGCGAGCACATCTCGCACCTACGTTTCGCAGACGATATAGTCTTAATGGCGGAATCGCTGGAGGAGCTGCAACAGATGCTGGACAGCCTGGCTTCAGCCTCACAGCGAATAGGTCTTCAAATGAACTTGGATAAAACCAAGGTTATGATCAACCACCACCTTGATCCAAGACCTGTCGCTGTAAGTGGCCACCAGCTCGAAGTTGTTTCCGAATATACCTACCTTGGACAGATCCTTCAACTAGGTAGGAACAACTTTGAGAAGGAGGCTACGAGGAGGATCCAGCTGGGCTGGGCAGCATTTGGCAAACTACGTCGAGTCTTCTCGTCACCCCTACCACAATGCCTGAAAACTAAAGTTTTCAACCAGTGCGTCCTACCTGTTATGACCTACGGTGCTGAGACTTGGACACTCACAGCACGACTGGTCCGCCAGCTCAGTGTCGCTCAGCGAGCTATGGAGCGTGCTATGCTTGGAGTCTCTCTGAAGGATAGGATCCGTAACGATCTTATCCGGCAGAGAACCAAAGTCGTAGACATAGCACATAGGATTAGCAAGCTGAAGTGGCAGTGGGCTGGCCACATTTGTCGAAGAACCGACAACCGCTGGAGCAGACGTGTTCTTGAGTGGAGACCGCGTCTTGGCAAGCGTAGTGTAGGACGCCCACCGGCTAGGTGGAGTGACGATTTGCGAAAGGTCGCTGGCAGATGCTGGATGCGACAAGCCGAAGACAGGGTAAAATGGCGCAACTTGGAGGAGGCCTATGTCCAGCAGTGGACAACAGTTTAGGCTGATGATGATGATGATGATGATGACGTTTCGCTTTAATGTTATCATAATATATGTAAATGCTAAAGTTAGCAAAAGCTATTGATGATCAATGTAGTTCTAAATGATTGATTTCGAGCTCTCAATTAAAAGAAGCCTAATGCAATTACTAATTCACCATTACCGAAAGTAAATTTGAATATCAACTTAGGTCGATTTTTAATACACTCTCTGATTGAGTGATTTTTAGAATTAGGTCAACAATATTTTCTAATATAGCGCTAGACAAGTATGCTGTTCTCCTGATGTTAAGCGATACGACCGCTTATAAACAGTAGTTAAACCGAACAACACCATGAGCTACAAAGCTATGCTTGGCATTCTACTGACATAAAATGTTAAGTCTCAGTACGTCTCGAGAAACAACCATGCATATACACTGCTATTTGGCGGAAGAAATATACATTGTGGTGGTACCCAGGCGGCTTCTTACATATAAGAGACATACCACCAGTAAATTACTATTCGAACTTGCCTGCAACGCTTCTCTCCAAAATGAGGTCATAAACTGAAATATTTCATGAAATGCAAAGCATATTTGTCGCGTATTACTAAAAACAACCATGACTTCAGACAAAGCAAGTATTTTGGCTCAATTGCGTACAGTTTAAGTCCCACATTTATCTCGACGAAGTTAATTGGGACCCTGTGTTTTCCCTCCGAACATTTATATGTGTCTACAAACTTAGGTGTACGGAATTTCTTTTGGCAATTCAGTTACATGTAAACACACGTAGGAAATGAGGATCAATTTAATAAAGCAACACGAACCCAATGCGGCCGACAAACAGGCACTAAAGACAGCATTAAGAAGGAATCTTATTGTGACTTCAACGCGATATTCAGCGAGAAACATGAATAATAATTTGCTCGAAGCTGTACGCAGTGTTTTGTAGCAAAATATATTATGATTTTAATACAGCATCTTGATAGTTCAAAGTTAAATGGGGTTTAAATATTCAGTGGCATCTTCAAAGTTTTCGGCATGAGTATTGCGCCAAGTTTTTAAGGCTGTAATAAATTTAAATATTTTAATAACAGAATGCATCTATCACATTAATGACGGTAATAGTGGGGCACTATGTGGCTATAAAAAGGATTTAAAAATCTCAGAACTAAATCAGATTTTTAACCGCGCAAAATAAAAGAAAGTATAATGATATCGTTGTAAATCTAACGACCCCAAACATGCCAGTCTACATCAAAGAGAATAATTAGCAACACCAATTTCACAAAAATAAACAGGGAAGATGAAAACAGACCTTAATATACGGCAAACTACATGGCTAAAGACAATGTGAAAAACAATATTATTTATCAACATAGCTGTCATATTCATCCAGAATTGTAAGCTGAAAGTAACTCGTATCGACCTAACTAAAGCTATACAAAAGTGCTTATTACTTAGCACCTGTATTAGGTAGGAATACGTTGTGAGTACGTTGCCGCATCAAATGAGTTGGCCTAAAAACGACTTCGATCACGCGACCATTCTGATTCACGTCCAAAAGGTGAAGGAAGTCGATAATCGCCGAGCGAAACTACAGGTTACTACAGGGCTAAGCGTAAGCGAAGTTAAATGTGCTAGTGTAAGCTAGCAGGTATTTATTTTTGTTAAAAGGAGAAGATATTGCAGAATTCCTATGTACTGTTTTATTAATTCTTAATTGTAATGATCCAGTCCATCCAAAGGTTACCTGGAAGAAATCACTGCTTGCAGTAAGGCCGCCAGTTGTTAAAATGCATTTAGTTTTAAGTATTTCATTTGTTTATTTTTTGTACACTTTGTTGTACAGTAACGTAAATTAATAAAAGAAAATAGTATGCTAGCAATAATTTTATTTGAATTTGTGACACATGTTTGAACATGCAGATAGATTTGGACGATTCTACATTAAATAATTCTTACAAAAACCATACATTTATTCTATAAAAAATATTATTTTAACCCAATAAGTGGATTGGCCCATCTGAAATAATAAAAAGTTACAAATTCACTCTCGGCCATTTGAATTAACAAGGGAAGGCTAGAAGGACGTTAACATGTCGATCTACAAAATCTTATCGCATAGTCCAAATTACGTTCATGTAGAGGTTCAGGAGTTACTCACACGTCCTATACAAATGATTAACATTTAGAGGTCGATACTCCGAGCTTGGCCGTTTTATGGCACCAAACAAATTTTAGGTATGTTAATATTAACGAGGAATTTTAAGTTTGTAAAGAATTTTTCTTTGAATATTTCAATAACATTGATGTTCAATCAACATGAACAAAAATAAAAATAGGCGTCTTTCAAATTTAAACACTCATCCACACGCAGCTTTAAATCAGCAATAAACCCTGAAGTATCTATATTACGCCAATCGAAGCAAACTGCGGTAATTTAGGTCACCCCAGTAATCGCATTGCA
Organism: Hyles euphorbiae; assembly: GCA_023078785.2. Taxonomy (NCBI): domain Eukaryota; kingdom Metazoa; phylum Arthropoda; class Insecta; order Lepidoptera; family Sphingidae; genus Hyles; species Hyles euphorbiae. Next base: position 7,432,741 of record CM041053.1, read on the forward strand.
AAAACGCGCCAGATGTACGTCTGGGACAGTGGTGTCTGTAGTCATCTCGAATCGATTATTCAATTCGAATCCGTCTCACGTGAAGATTCGAAGCCGGTCAGCAGTCCGCGAGGGACGCCGCTCCCCTCGGCACGACAGCACGTGACCAGACTGAATTTTTGCTCTGCACCTTTGTTCTATGTTCACACAATAGCTTAACGTAATAATCTATTGAATGGCAATTTCATTTTCTCATTGTTTCTATTGTATATGGAATTTTGTAATCGTAGTTATGTATTGATTTTATGTAATGGTCCTAAAATACCATTCAAATATGCTTATTATGACGTCTCGTTATCACTTTCAAACATCAACATTGTACAGGCTGTGACGTCACTATTGTTAAGCATTAGTTTTCTGTTTCTTGACAATTTTACTCACACAACGAAATACGCATATTTTGTAACTTCTTCGATTCCACTTCAATCTACATAGATATTAAAGCTTTTGTTTATAGTAAGAGACAAAAACCTGTCTATTTATATTATATAGTGTCAAGTGATTTAATTATTTTATCAATATAATGTTTTTAAGTGTCAAGTTTAAAAAAACTTTCAGTTAGACCTTCGTATTTACTTCATAATTTTACATCTCACCAGCTTTACTTTACTTCTTTTAATTACACATAGTTGGTCTCTTTTAATTTTTTTCTCTTAAGAATACGGGAAGGAAGAAATCTAACAAGATTCTTTTCCATAACAATGGATAACTGGCTTGATTGGTTCACGATGAATTTTATTACTTTTCAAACATTTTTAATAACTTATTTGATATTAAATCTCATGATTTTATCATGTTTATGTACCTTTATAGTAACTAAAATAGTTTCATATTTAATTCCTAGAAATGGTTCAATTTCATATTGTAGGTTTGAATACATTTTATTGATATTTATTTATTCCGTATTTGCTTTTAATATTGCTTGTTTTTATCAATCAAAAAAGGGGTTTTATACCATTTCCAAGAAACAATAAATCATGATATATAAGTTGCCTTTATTTGATGTCCTAGAAGTTTTAATTTTCTATGCACTCGCTTTTAGGTCTCAGTACAATTAAAAGGGGATTAACTGAGACTTCAAAGTCGTGAAAAAGGTCTCCGACAAAAGATTCCTTTCAGATTTTAAAGGCACGAAATGGTAATAAATTATTTTTTGAACCTAAGGTTTTTCAGTGGAACTTGTTTTCTTGATTAAAGGATATAATTGGATGTAATACACAGTCACTATAAGATTGTATTACATTGAGTTATGTAAAAGTACTGAATATATACATAATATATCGAACGAATATACAATACACATGAGCAAAAAATAAAACAAATAATTCAAAATTAATAAACACTGCATTGACAATCGCTTTGACTTATTTATGTTTTTGGGATCATACAAAAATCACCTTTGCATACCCCCACTGTAATCAATTTTGACAATAGCTTACATGAGGCGGCCGGAAAGGGTAACATCATTGTATCTCAAAATATTGACATGAAGCAACAGCTTCGCTTCATGTTATGAACAACATGGCTGTGTCGATAGAATTGACTTGCCTACAGCGTCGCTATACTATATAAAGGGTATATACCGGGTATATCAAGGCTGCTATCGAAAACGAAGCCGGGTGGTAGTTTTAGTAAGTACAAACACAATGCAACTAAAATTTCGCAAAGACAATTTTTTTTTTTTATGTTTTTTAAATATAATATATTCACCATTTTTGGGTGGTCAATCCATGATTTTTGCTGAAATAATTATTTAAACTCTTTCATACCTTAGAGTATCTATAAATAAAATGGTATACACAATGATTTTAGAATAAAAATGTATTTACCACCCAAATACGACCATAGGAAAAAAATTGCAAAAAAAAACTAGCTTTTTTTGCAATATTTTCTATTGCATTTTGTCTGAAGTCGCTTAAACTACCATCCGGCTTCGTTTTAGGTAGCAGTCTTGATATACCCTGTATACATTGTTATGGCGACAGCATATATGAATTTACCCGAATAGCAACCATCTTACACAACGGTGAAAATCTCGTCATAAAGCTGTCAAGTGTCAAGGATGTCGAGTTTTGAACTCAGCCTCTAAATATCAGATTTCCATCAAGCCTGCATTATTTCGACCCGCAAAAGATGGTGATTTCTCCAGTAAATTCTCTATTTGGATTTTACTACATTTTTTCTCTTTATTTATTAATTTAGAGGCTTTTAATTGACACGATCTGGTGGTAGGTCTCTCATATGTGCGAGGCCATCTGGGTAGGTACCACCGCAATGTCTATTTCTCCCGTGAAACAACACTGCTTAAATGCACTGTTGTGTTTCGGATTGAAGGACATTGTAGCCAGAGCAACTACTGGACATATTGAGACTTAACATCTTATGTCTCAGGATGGCGAGCGCAGTGGAATGTTTCTACTGTTTATGAGCGGTCGTATCGCTTACCATCAGGCGAACGGCTTCCTCGTCTCGCCATTCACTGCAATAAAAAAAAAAAAAAAACGATCATGCTAGCCTCATCATACCTTTTAAATATTTAATGCCTAATCGAAAAGATAATTATTAATTAATTTTGCTTCAGTTTCATTGCTTTACTGCATTTTTAGGTACGTCTTACTCTCAGGTGACCCTTTTTTTTGCTCAAAGCTTTTTCTATTACTTGATAATAGCTACTGGTATTAGCGATACCATATCGATAAGTACACATAAACAGTTCAATTTATAAAATTGAATGTGACATTACAGAAAAAAGTTATATTTTTGCATTTAAAGTAATTTATAACGTGATAGATAAATTACATTCATCTCTCCAATGCTTATGTTGTCGCACAAAATAAACCGAAAAATAAACCCTAATATTATGTATCAAAAATGTAATGCGAATTTAACAAAAAATAATTTTAAACCTCAGGCCAATCCCTTTACATATCGCGTGACTGTTTTTGTTAAGTCTAAACGGTTTTTGTACTAATTGCACTAATGATAGAAATTATTAAAGCAAAAAATAATGAGATGTGTAACATGCGTAATTTAATTAATTAAACGTTATTCTAATGAAGCTCAGACCGGGGATCGGGCGTTAGCAAGAAACTTCAATTATAATTTTAATACGGTAACGAAATCTGAGCTTCAGGTCACAAGGAGAGGTTGTGTAAAAAACTCATTTACGCTAAATTATCGCTTAGGAATACTAGACGAGTTAATACCGGGAATATGTCGAAAAAGTAAAATATAATTTAATTAAAATATATTTTTGTCTACATTTTTTTACTGGTAATATTAGCTTATAGCTCACGATCCCTTTCATTATAACTGTTAATTAGACTTCATCCAAAGAAATTGTAAATTGATGTCATCGCACTACACGGAAGTAGTTCGTTGGAAAATCTTCAATACTGACACTATATAGGAGACTTTTGTGACCAATTTTTGTCACACCCAAACTGGAGGCTCCCAGTATTTTAATAAAATTTCCCCTCAAAGGACGTAGCTGAGTTCTCATGCTCTCTGTAAAGGTGTACATTTGCATGATTTTAATTAAAATCTCTCTCAGCTTGCACTAAACCGTAACAAAAAAGGCTACTCTTAAATGAACCGGCCAGGGCAATAACAACGGGAATTAATTATTGTGAAATGTTATAAATAAATTTTAATGAGTTTAATAAAGAACATCGAATGAAGAAAGATGTGGAGGACAATAATGTTGCTCTTCATAATGCTATCCATTAAAAAAGGATGGGGAATGATACAAAGCTGGGACGAGTTAGTGAATGAATGAAAATATAAATTATGAAGACGTGAAAAGATGAACGGTATTATAATATTATAAATACTGAAATAATAACGTATCAATTTGTACTTGTTTTTTGTACTGATTGAATATGTTCAATTTAAAAACTGTACAATATGAAAAAGCTTCTAGGGATGATATTTGAATACGGTTCAATAAAATTTCTGTTTCAAAATACCCAAATTGGTTTGAAAAAAATACTTATAAAAATAACAGTTCAGAATGGATCTGTATTTCTCATATTTGATTTATAGATCGGTTTGAACTTGCAAATAGTAATTCTGATGCACGTAATATTATGTTTGATATTAATAATCAGATCACATTTGTTGACAAACTTCAGATTAGTCCAATCTATAGAGGTCATGGTGACATCAGTCTTTTTAATCGGGTAAAAAAACCTGGTATCATCCGAATTATTAACAGATAATTGAAAGCAGATGAGAAACAATATCACCGGCATAAATCATGATATCGGAAAACACATCCACATACAGGTATGTGAAGTTTCTTTCCCGTGTTCGTTAGCAGCTGACAGTAACGTATAGGCGCCGATACGGTTTCACGGTGCCTCGTTAAGAGCTGACAAACTAACGTAAGACTATGGTTCGTTAGTGATGCGACTCCGCACGCTTCGACACGACGATCGAACGTGTTTCAGTGGAGTGAAGTTTTTGTATCGGTATTTTGTGGAATTAATGGTAAGTAGTCTTGCATTTGAACGTAGTGGAGGTGATGTATTTATAATTGGTAATTGCTTTGAATAGTTTCGTTGGGAGCAGGATTTTGATAGCTAGATTGTGTTCGTACTGCCAAACATAAACTTGATGTGATGATATAACTTTACTGGTGGTAGGTCTCTCATATGTGAGAGGCCATCTGGGTAGGTACCACCGCAATGTCTATTTCTCCCGTGAAACAACACTGCGTAAATGCACTGTTGTGTTTCGGATTGAAGGACATTGTAGCCGGACTGGACATATTGAGACTTAACATCTTATGTCTCAGGATGGCGAGCGCAGTGGAATGTTGCTACTGTTATGAGCGGTCGTATCGCTTACCATCAGGCGAACGGCCTGCTCGTCTCGTCATTCATAGCAATAAAAAAAAATAACCCAGCTGTGACATTTCTTCTGACCATTCGATTACCATAAAAGCCCAATAACAATTTTCCTTTTTACTAATAAATGAGTAAAAATTTTTTTTATTTTTTTTATATGTAACGGTAATAAAATATGGCATAATTATAAACGTTTTTCATATTCTTCAATTATTCTTTAAATTGAGTAGAAATAACGTCTGATCTTGTCACATCAATTTATTTGATTCTGTCTCTAATTAATGCCTCTTTAATTTGTATTAGATGAATAAACCAACCCCATTTACCCACTGTTTTCAATTTGCCATAGTAAGTGGTCTGTCGCTTTATTTGGCAGTGGACATCGGCGTATGTCACTCGCCGCGCGACGTGCCTGTCGCCTGCCCATAAACAAATTGGGCCTTAATCCTCTCATGCGTGTTTAACAGTTGGATTACTCGATTAACCGCCCTCCAAATTTCAAACGACGTTGTCGAGAACCCAAAATTCGCTCTTTTAATTGACCGAAAAGGCCTGTCACAGCCCCAAACCGTAAAGTTTGCCAGCGACTTTTTCATTCGGTGAATTTATGTTTGGATGGGAAAATAATAAGGCTTTTGAATGATTTAAATACGGTCGTTCATTAGCGTTCCAGAGTAAGCTCGTTTAAGTATTATTGATGTAAAATAATTGCATATTTGGCTGTAAATATTATTTTGTTAATCATACTATGCAATGGTTGTATTAAAGCTTCATTCACATTAAAATTTAATAGATGGGCATCCCATTAGGATTATAAAAGCCTAATTAAACATTTCAGGTGTTCCGTTTGCGTTTTTAATTTTAGCCGTCGTGATGTTCATTTTGTTATTTAGACAACGTTCAAAATTTGACGCAATAATTACTTTACTGATGGTAAAAAACGCTTTTAATTTCAGGTATGTTTGTTTTGCACTTAAAACATTCCTTGATTGCAAAATCTTGTAGCATTTTTAAGCCAAGTTTAAAAAAATATAGGCTAGAATGACCATACGTTCGCTACATAATAAAATTGTATGGTCCTAATACCAAACCAAGATGTAGCAAAATATAAATATTTATATGAACTTTAATAAACATTTTATAATAATGACTTTATAAATCTGACTTCTATCATGCTTCTGCGGATTGAATCAGTTCTGCACAACAAAGTCAATATGTCCTTAAGAACTGGAAGCCTCAGACCATCTAGATGTGTCGTGACCATTTATAAGAAAATAAACTATACGCTAACCGGAGCGTTAAAAAGTTTCACCCGAAAAGAGCACAAACGCCCGACTCTTTATTCAAAAGCTTTGTGGAAGTTGACGCCGAGTCGAGGCTAAAGTGGGACGGGTCGATGTGCGAGGGAAAATAAAATGCGTTGCCTGTTCGCCATAAGGTACCTGTAGGATTTTCCTTGATTATGTAAAGTCCTCAAGGTGTCTTTAAGAAGATTCAGTAATAAGAGATATAAAAAAAATTAATTATTCAATAACCAACTATTGAGTACGAGGCACTTCCAAAATTAATATTTATATTGAGAGAGTTGTACTGACTTGTCACAATCCACTTCTGGCCTAATTTTTTTGTGGCCTAGGATATTAAGTTTTAAACATGATAGAACAATGATCGAAAAAGTTCATACATTCAATACAACTATTCCTTGCGTGTAATCAAACATTTTGCAATACGTATGAGGAACTAGCAAACATTAAAACTGGTGCAATATAACTCGTACCATTCAGGTTTCGGCGTCATTCCACGCATCTTCGCGTGCCACCAAAGCCATAAACCTCTCAATAACGCACAACTTCCAAAAATAACTATTCCATACACGAACAATTCATCGAACTCAACAATAACCTTTCTAATTGTGAATATTTTTATAGAATCATTAAATATTTAATAACGCCTAGCTCTTAATGTCGGCAAGTCACGGAGGTGGAAAATTGATTGGCTATAATGTGCGGCCGGAGCCCAAGAACGCTGCAACACTGTATTATTTAATTATATTCATTGTTACACGTTTATTACATTACGTATGTAACGAGGTGAGGATATTGTTCAGAAGAGTGTTTAATATGGTTATATAATAATAATAAATAAATAACACCCACCAGTCACATACATAGTCTTGACTCCACACTAAGATCGGATCTTGTGTCGTATTAGTAACTACGAGAGACTTTTCGGCCTCGCAAACACCCAGAACCGAAATATTTATTTGTGGGCCGCACAAATATTTCTCTCGGTGCGGGGATCGAACCCGCGTGCCCTCGTTTCACAGGCGGCGTTTTACCGACTGCGCCACGGAGGCTGACAAATTTATATTGTAATCTTGGATAAAAATTCTTCCAAGTATAATATAATTCTGACCCAAGTAGACAATACAAATCTTCGATTATAGAAAGAATAGAAGCAAAGATACTCATCGGTTTCACAACAACCTGATCCTATAGAAAATATTATGGATACTTTAGATAAGGCCTGAACCTGGTATCAGACGTTACATCAGGCAGGCATTTTATTTTATTTAAATCGGAAACATAAAATATTTTAATTCTTATAAACTAGGTAATATAATTTAAAATACTTAATCAATAAGTTTTCACTAATAAGAAGCTATTTTACAGCTACAGTACATGAGCATAGTTTTTAATAATAATCAGCATTAATATTTGAATTATAATTTTATAAACAACAAAAACGACAAGGTATAAATACATTACAGAAAATGACTAGAAATAGAATTAGTAATAAATAAATGTAAATATTTAAATATATTTGAAAAATCTTCACAGCAATATTCAAAGCAGATTATATAACCAGCATTTTAATATTAATATTTTTTTCAATATTATGTATGAAATGTGACGTAGAATGATAGGTCACAAAAACTCCGACATCTTAACCTAATCCTAGCGGACGTGAGGGATTTCCCGACTTGAGATGAAAAGTCACCGGGCCCGTCATAGTATATGGCTTTTATTACTCCGTATGTCAATTCACTTGACACCGTTATTTTCGTTTGCCAAAAAAGTAAAAAAAAAAATTTTTGCCATAAACTTAAACTTGTAGACTGAAACATTATCAGAAATGAAATTTATTCACGTGTATAGGCGACACATATATTTATTTCATATAATATTTGTATAGTGCCCTCTGTAGTATCATTTTGGATCTGTAAGTATAACTAATGCTTTATAGAAAAGGCATGTCATTGTATGAAATAATATGGCCATGCTTTTGTAGACTTTAATGACACACGTAAACAACATGGTTGGAAAACTTCTGACACGGTGGACTTTAAAATTTGAAATATTAGCGTGGTTCTGGAACTGTTTTTGATCCCATGAGTCTTATCTGTCATAACAAATCTTAACAATAAAGAGACACACAACACCAGATATATAAATCTATTTACATAAATATGTTACGAAGGCAAGGAAAGCGTAAGCAAGGCATGAGAGGAAAGTGGCAATCATAAAGATCTATTTTATCCATTCACGGCTTCTTATAATACCTATTACCCACTTCTCCATATACACGGATCTTAGAACCGGGCTGGATGCCTAATAGAAAGTGGTGATAACCCTTTCACATTTAGCTTAAACATTACGACTTAAAATATTTTGCAAAATTATTCACTACACTCATTATATTATGTATTAGCACGTAGGTAGGTAATAGCCTCATTACATACAAAAGTAAATAAATGTGTAGTTATATTACTAATTTAAACAAAATATAAGTAGAAATTGTGAAGTTATTTTATTTATGAAATACTTTAATAAAACACGTGAAATATTGTACAAAATAATATCCAAATATTACAAAGAAAAATTGCTATCAAAGAGCACATTTTTAAACGTGTGAGTAACTCACCCATATACTGCCTACGGGTAGGCTTCACAAATTAATCACAGAAACTCGAGCAAAATTTGTAAAATAAAGTGACATATAAAGCTTATTAAATTACGTACGAGAATTAATTGGCGGACAAGTTTCCCGCGCAATAATATAAAATCATTTATTTTTACCACAGTCCCGTTATGCCAAAGGAAACAACATACAGCCTACGGAAATGTGACTTAAAATTTTTCATTAAAATATATGACTTTTAATTTAAAGCAATACAATATAATAAACCACCTTTGTAAAATAAAGTGACAGATAAAAAATATTAAATTACGTACGGGAATTAATTGGTAGATAAGTTTCCCGCGCAACATTATATAAATTGTTTATAAATACACTTCCGTAATAGCAAGGGAAACAGCGAACGTACAACCTAGTAACTTAATATACTTTAAAAAAATGTATTTTGTCAGCTTTAGACAGTTTTAAGCAAAGTAACTTTAATAATAATAATTTTGCGCTATTTGAATATTGTAATGTTTCGCTAAGAAACAGGCCTTAAAATCATTACCTTGAGAACGACTAATTGACTACATCTACCTGCAGTAGGTACCTATCACATTGCTTCGGTAAGTGATTATGTTGTCGATCGTCATCATTATGTCGGCCTAACGAAACCGCATGAAGCAACTTAAATACACTTAAAAATAGCCCGATCATTAGTTTGACACATTAAACATGACTTCGTACTAAAAGGGAATATAACACAACTCTGCTAGCCGACTCTCACCTCACACTCGTAAAGGTATTCGTCACACGATTTGAAACTCCACTGCGCACACCAATTAACTCACGGCAGTGGACGAGCAACGCTTTAATTGTAATCAAAACATCAGAACAGTTACACCCTGTAAGTTATTGCGTAACTCCAAATTAATTTATGGATGCGACGACCTTTTCCAGCACGTAAACTTCGAGCACAGATAATAAACAAATTAATGCTTAGTTTTGGGACCGCCATTTTATACGCCGCAGCCTGTTTCGCACAATTTCAGTGGCTTTAATGTTATACAAAATATTTGGGCTTGTTTCGCGTTATTTCTATATTTGTATTGTTGGTTGACTGTTGTTTTATATAATTAGCTTATTTATTAAGGTCATTCAGAGACAATTCTTTGACTTAATTTTATGTTTTATTGCGTACTTATGAGCTTTATTGCTTCTTAGTGATGATCTCAGGATGAAAAATAAGGACACTAGAAATTAGACAAAGGTAAAATAAATGTATAAAAAAATATTTATAGGCGCTTATCAGCCGCTGCACATTGACTTCGACGTCGTTTTATAATCTCCGTCCACTCCCTGTTCCTGAATGTTTAATATTTTTTATTTTAATATTCAATTGTCTTGATAAAAATGTGATAGTTTTTTACATGTATCGATCGCCAGTCGTTATCATAATGTCGGCCAGTGGGACTATGCCGACGCGGTCAGCGTAATCTGTTTATTTCGCTCTTCAGCATTAGTGCCGCCACATGGCAATGTGGAGCATTGTCCCACAGGGGCCAATAAGCAATTAAGCACTGCATCGCGCTGCCCATGAAAATATGGTTTTATATTCGATTCCTGGCAGAGAGAAATTATGTTTTAATTATAGGTTTATTGTCGAATAATCACGCCTTTTCCCAGGAGGTAGTTACTGGTAGGTCTCTCGGTCACCTGTGTAGCTATCACGGCAATATCTATTTCTACCGTTAGACAGCAGTTTAAATGCACTGTTGTGTTCCTATCTGAAGAACATTGTAGCCAGAGTAAAATGAGACTGAAAATGAGACTTATGTCTAAGAATGGCGAGCACAATAGAATACCAAGCATTGCTTTGTAGTTCATGGTGTTGTTTGGTTTTCTTAATATTCTTAAAAGGTCGTGTCGCTTACCATTCAATGCAATAAAAAAAGTGCAAGCAGAGAAATGCCTATGGTCTCCCACATAATGCTGGTTTATTTCCAACCCCCACCGCGGTTAACAGAAAATTAATGCGTAAAAATTATACGTAAGTATATTTCTTTGCGGTATTCGTAAAGATTCCCAAGAAGCCAATAAGTACTAACACACCTAGATTACGAAAACCGTACGATTCGTATCCCCACGTCTCATTCCAGCAAACTATCCCAGGAATCATTCCGGGCTACGGTACATAATATTCTCACCAATGTACAGAAATTGGGCCAACACGAGTCCGACATACCTGGCTTACAAACGAGATTGCTTTGGATATCTATTTTTTGGACACGCATTGGATAGGTTTAGGGAAATATTTATTTAGAATTAGCTTAATATTTTTATTAATTTTTATACAGTGTTACATGACCAGTTTTGGTTTTGTCGCAATTAACTGTCGTTCAAATTTATAGACGTCAAATTAAGAATTTTGTGTAAGAGTTATATATAACAGCGGACATTAATCACCTTCCGTCCCAATGAAATGAAACCCTAACGTTTAAAAAACTCATATTCTTATACATAAACTCACTTCATTCAGCCTTTTTCCCAGGTGTAGGCAGAGGTGCAACCAGGACACCCACATCTCACCTTGTATTTTCCGCTCTCTAATAGGTGGGTGGAAGGGATTTAATAGCCTTTCAACATAATACATATCGGGCACAAATTCCTGACTCCGGGCTGATAATGAATAAAAATCCGATATAACTTTGCCCAACTCGGGACTTGAACCTGAGACCTCAGCTTTGCAATCTAATCAATACTACGGTATGTAGTACAACTGGCAACGAGGCAGTCATATTCTCATTTTCAGTACTCTTGTCAAACATCTATGACCAATAGTAAGTCACGTAACACGTTCCACCAATATTAAACCTTACTTATACACCTCCATAACACTTCACCATGTTATCCACACAAAACCGCAAAAATTCACTCGCACCAACCCCGGGATTATGTTAATAAATTCCCATTTTACAACGCAATGACTAACCTAACTTACGAAAATTTTGCCTGCACGGAAAATAGACACCCTTTCATCCAGGGACCCAAATCCAGAAAACCACATACGACTTGCAAAGTTACCGGGGTTGTACCAATTAACCTACCGGGACCAATCCCCGAAGGTATTAAACAAAATTGACTTCGATATCATTTTACAGTCGCCAGCCGAAAATTAGATTTTACCTACGCGTAGAAAACTATGGTTAGGCAGTTAGCCGCTTTTAAGGGTACATTGTACCCTTGTAGGGTATATGGGTTATGGCACTTAAATATTTTATTACTTTTATACTATTAATTAATAGCTCGACCGTTTCATAAAGCGGTGGTCAATATTGACTTACTCACGAATTAATTATATTTCAGCAGTGAGTAATAATTATCGTCTTCAATGTTTCCAAATGTTTGATCGTGATTGCAACATTAAATTTTTCAGTGAATATTCTCAAGATCAAGTGATTTCAAGCATCATGGAATACTTCTAGGATCGCTTTTATCGGTAATAGAAAGCTTACTATTAATTTCCATTCAATTTTTTTTTTATCATCATAATATCTTTAACCGCTGTAAATCCATTGCCGAATATCGAACTCTCCAAACACAAATCAGCAATATCTAAAAGTATTAATTAACATTTTAACATACTATTAACCGTGTTACGACTTTATGGGCCATACAATCAGATAAAACAAAACAACACAACTCCGGGCGTTCTTACGTCACCATTTACAACATGTAATGTCTGCAAGTTCACCTGGCGAGTCACGCACAACCAGTAATTACACGGAAATCTATGAATTTACCCCATAACCAACCTTCACGGGGTCTATCAGGCCCCCGGCGCGTATTATCCAAATTACAGGGCGCATAACATTCAAATATTAAACAACATGTTTTGAGCGTTTTAGCGGTCCCAACACTGCAATATTTGTAGCAATCCGGAAACCACACGCTTGTCGAATTAAACCGATAGCGCTATTATAATATTATATATTATAATAGCGCTATCGGTCGGCGCTATTAATATATTATATTATTCTAAATACTACTTTCCACTCGAATTGAACGGATTGATAATGTTCAAAATTTTATATACTTTGTTTGTGTTTGTTTGTCAGATAATTTGTACATTTTGTTGTATTAATTTTTTTGACTATTTAGGGCAAAACAATATTGGCCTGGCCGGTAGAAAGTCTATAAGGACTTCATTACACTTGCAATCAGGTGTATTAAAATCAGTTCTTCGTGCCGGTGTATAAAATTCACAGTTGATTTACTGTGTAAGTGGGCGTATAAATTAACTTCAGATACAAAGGCCTTTTATCCCAGTATATTCTTTCCCAAATCCATTGAGCTAGAATTAAAAGTTTTTAAAACATTTTTGTATTTTCACAATCATGTTTCATAAGAATATTCCATGAATTATAATATTGTTTAACAACAAAATATTTCAGATAATTATCGCCCTAATGAAACATTATGTCGGATTTGTTGTCTTACTCCATTCTAATAATATTAATTGTTGTTTGAATGTAACAAGTCATAAATAACTTTCCCTATATCGTAGGCCAATATCGCTGACGAATAGTATTGTGGCGACAACTCATTGTTGTTAAATGACATAGTAATTTGACATAACTACCTTTACTTTTATGGGAAATACGACCTGTTGATGTATTCACAGATACTCGTAAGTTGATCCAAAATGTAACATTTACTTTATTAAATAGCCACATGATTTTGAACCCGTTATATCAGTGGATATGTTAGTAAATTAAATAAAAAAGAGTTATATTATTGCTTCATCAGCATTGTAGATGCCAATGCTCATAGTCTCATAAGCGATAAAAAATATAGACCATAGTAATGATGGCGACGAAACAAAACGTCCCCAAACTACGATAAACATGACAGAATATATAAAATTATACAACAAGCGACCGAACTGATCCCACCATTCCCCGTCCAGATTATTCACAACGAAAACTTTATAATGTGTGCAAACAATAAAACAGTATTTCACGTGAAAACTGTCCCGTATGGAAATATACGAAATTGCGTGTATGTTGCGTACTCACTCACGGTCTGTGAACACACGAATCCTTGACCTGCCGCCGTATATACGTCCCATATTTTACGTCAAAGGCGTTGATCACTTTAATTATTTAACACCTCACAATTTGCCTCGGGACGTGGTATTAATGTGTTTGAAGCTTTGTACTAAGACGAAGATTAGGAGCTTTACCAAAGGTGATTATAATGGAGCATAAATAATTGTTGTAGAAAGTGTTAAATCGGTGGTGGGGTTAATGGAAAGAACATTAGTATGGGTCTTGACATTATCTCATCATTTATCATTCACAAAGATGACGCACTAAGTTTAAATCACAAAGTAGATAATAAGCTAGTGAAAATTCTGAAAATATATTTCGAACTTATATAAAACGAAATTATGTTGTTTCTACTGATGTAAGTTACATAACTTTAAATGCTAGGTTAGGCACTCCACTTTGTGTGAATATTTTGGTTTGAAAAACCCAGTTGGATTTAAGTCCAAGATGGCGATACGCTCGCACCCAGTCACGTCTTGGGACAACAATAAACTCACCGAAATGTGGCTAATATACCTACCCTTTCGGTGATATAGGCGTTAAGTTTTATAGGACTCGGATTGTATTAAATATTGCAACATACATTGCGGCAAACGCACTTTCAGAATATCCGATGAAACTATAAAAATAATTTTACTAACAACGTAGGCGCATCGAAAACTGGATATGCATCCGACTTCTTTTAAATACTATATTCAATGTGATACTTTAAAAATACGCACATATGAATTTATTTGTTTATCAGACTATAGGAGAAACGAGATGAAAAAAAACTTTAATATTTTTTTGTTATCTCACAGACTATCTTTAACTTTAAAATAATAGTTTAAAGGCAATTTTATGTTCCAGTTTCAAGAACATTGTAGCCAGAATAACTACTGCTGGACATGTGATGATGTGATAGGAAGCCTATCGTCATGTCGGGCACAAATTCCTGACACCGGGCTGATAATGAACAAAAAAATTCAATATCACTTTACCCGGGTTTCGATTCCGACACCTCAGCTTTGTAATCTCTTCCCCTCCTCTTTCCCTCCCTTTTTGAATACCTAATTTATTATATGCGGTAGATACTTGCCGGTATATACTTTATCTGCACTACATCAGGTGTAGTATAGATTTTAGTCCAATAATTAAAAAAAACCTTACAAATGTGAATAGCATTCTTTACACAAGTAAAGTATAGGAAGGGGATAAATCCAAATACTCAAAATATACCTACTGTCGTATATATACCTCAATATTGCGGAGTAATTTTCAACACTCCAACACGAAGATGGTAACAAGAAAGACCCTGACGTGACCCTACTATCAAGCGGGATTCATCGGCGCCCACGATTTATATCGGAGCCGAAAGAGAATTGTTTTTGGCCGTACCTGCGAATCTATGCTACGATAAATCTGGGTATACTGTGCTGTATATCCACTTAAAACCGAGTAGTGGTGAATTGCACATGAACATATATTTTTTTTATTTTGTTTATTTAGGGGCTTTTTTAGGTGTATATTTAAGGGTAATCTTACACACATGTGAGAATGTGTTACACACATTAGAATAAGTTCTTATTATAAGCAAAGGAATGTCCATTCACAGTATCGGTAAGAAATATAATTGATCCGGATACCGATATTGCTTAAAATTAATTATACCATTTTTTATGGTCTGTCCTAACACGTTTTCCTGTTTTATCCCGGGCGACAGCTTCTTGTAAAATAAAGTAATTATCATCGAATTTGATATCACAACTACATAAAGGTTTTTAAAGACTTTGAATGTGTTAACTACTTTCCTTATATGAAAAATAGTCTTGCCAGATAGACGCAGTCTTCTATAAAGAAAATACGTATAAAAAAATTTTGCACTTTCGTAACGCCCAGTATTATATGAGTGTAAAATAATTTTAAGTAAAAATTAATCCAACTTACTAATGGGTTTCGCTATAAATGACACAAAACCGTGGCGTCGCGTCGTATGAAACCACTTTTACTAACAAATAGATTTTAACCTGTATTTTTGCTATATTGTCGAGATTATTCTCTATCTTACAGAAACGCAAGGAGACAACAGAACTATATATTTTTTATTGCTATGAATGGAGGTACGATCGCTTATGGACGGTAGCAATGCTTGGCATTTCACTGCGCTCGCCATCCCGAGACATAACATGTTATGTCTTAGTATGTCCAATAGTTACTCTGGCTACAACGTCCTTCAAACCGGAACATAACAGTGCATTTACGCTGCTGTTTAACGGAGAAAATAGGCGTTGCGCAGATACCCACCCAAGCGACCTCTCACATATGAGAAACCTACCACCAAATGGGAATAAGAATGACTTAATTTTTTTATCTGATACAAACTGTATATTATGAATATTTCATAATAACAATATACTAATATACTTATATCCAGTTTTTAATAACAACGCAAGTCTTTACTGTAAAGAGTAGCGTGCTACATTTCTTGCCATGAAATTCCCAATATTGTAGGTAATTTGCGTCCGGCGTTTGCGTAAAGCTCTTGTGAAGCTATCGACACCTTGTGAGGTATGCTAGCGACTTCAGTAATGTATTTGGAAAATCATTTTTACTTTAATAGGAAGGGTAGTGACATGTGTTAATTTTGAAATTTTAGAGTCATTGAATAAATAACAGTAAATCATAAAATAATCGGATCAATCTTTCCATGATTGATGCGTAAGGTTTTCACGAGCAGGCTTTTCTTTATGGCACAGAATGAAACAGGATATAACGGAATATAACAAGATGGGACGGGAAAAGCAATATACTCCACAGCGCTCACATATGAATTTAAACATAAAATAGTTAGTCCGTGAAATATGTTGTTTATGTGGACTAGACAGTGAGAGAAAATAAGAACTATAAGTATTTGAAAACAAGTCAGGTCATTTGCAATTTTGAAATCGATGTCTTAAAATCTTCTTTCTTTTTATCTTAAAATAACAAAGCATCGTTTATAATTATTGCAATATGTACCAAATCCAACATTTTTTTATAATTTTATAACTTAAGCTTAAACCTCTTATAGGCCTAACACATTAAAATAATTAATAAATACACCGAACAGTCATATACATCCTGACCCCACATTAAGATGAATTAAGTCTTGCATCGTTGGTATCAGAATTTTTTTTGAGACTTTTCGGTCCCACTTAATTCTCGGACCCGATAAAAATGTTTGTGAAGCCTACAAGTCAACACACAAGCCCATAAAATCGTGGCTTTTTTGCAAAATGTTTAATTGTTTTGTGTCTGAAGTACTAAAACTAACACCCGGCTTCGTTTTCGGTCGCATTCTTGATATACCCTGTAAACTAAAAATCTCTTTGTACTTATGTATTGACTGAAATCCCAACTCAAACTTCAAAAGCAGTTGCTAGCCAATAAAAGTGATATGCAACCATGTTTAATATGAAGCAAGTTTTTTACTTACACCAAGCATTAAGTAGTACGGTTTACGACCGGCGCCGCTCGTATAACCTACATTGTATTGCACCACCTGTTTCTCTAGTTCAATTAGTTTATGTCTCATGTTCGGGAGGTGTTCATTAATTACACACAAAGACGAACAAGACGGTTACACCTTTCTGAAATTTTATTACCTGTTTTGTGCTCCTCCGTATATGTAACAAAGGTGGGTAACAAAGGCTAATAAAGGATGACATCAAGGTGAACCTAATTGCCAAGCGTGGCGAATATTGACAAAAATTCTGTATGCTGCAATTCTACAATCATTATTAAAGTTTCTGCAGCTACTGCTACCTCGGTATTAATATTATAGTGTCTCAGTATAGGCACGTGTATAATGATGTAAAAAGTGTTTTAAACTTTTTGATGAGAAATTTCTTAACGGTTACCTTTCTTCGGAGAAAAGGTTACAATGGCTCAATGTGTTCACAACAACTTGGAAGACAAAGGTATAAAATCCTTTAATGTACGACTAACACGACGGATTTCTATTTATTAATATCTACGTATAAATAATGTCGGTGATTTACTATTAAAATGAGACATCTATTATTCGTCTGAAAATTTTTATCGCCATATTTACCGATTGAGTTGAGGTTAGACAAGACACCATATATTTATATATGGTGTATATTATTTTCGTATCAAGCACAATTTTAATCACACAAATTACAATTGAAAAAAAGCTTGTCACTTTGAGATATTGCTAGAAACAATTATTTATTAAGAAAACAAACGTCTTGTATTTAATTTTTATCGAAAATTTGATTGCTTGTGTGTCACGCGATGTGATATTTATTTTACTTTAGGTGGTAAAAGCTATCGCGTGTTGTCCTAATAGACATCCATAATTTTAATAACTTTCATTCTCTTGAGCTCGTGATTATACAAAATAAAAATAGATAGATTTAATACTATATTGTCTCACTTTTATAGTAGCATTATACTTTTTGTTTTTAAAACTTCTGAAATATCTGAAGTCCATAATTGTTTTCTGTAAAACACACAATTTTTTCCGGATCCACTGACAGTATGCGATTCGAATATCTATCTAAAAATGATAATTACAATATCATCATAATGAATATGAGGAAAATTAAAAGCATGTGACACTTAACACATTATGAAGACATTTACACCCGCGCTCTCGACAACCCATCGAGATTACAAGGGGCCCGTGCAAAGAACACTCATTATTTTAAGATTATGAAAGTTAAAATTTAACGGCAAACGTTAAGTTGTCGAGCTACCGTGTAACACAGTACGTAACTTCATTCCTGTGAAGCGAACTTGTGAAATTTATATTTAAGGCGGTACTAAGTTAAACCCGCCTCACAAACTCGCAGTTTTAGGGACAACGGCGGGGAAAACGAGCGGCGGAGAGGCGAGACACTTTAGAATTTTAGAATTTTGTCACGGAAAACTTTGTAATTTCGCAACGAGGCGCTATTCGGACGTAGGACAACATAAATCATCCCACTTGTTCTTTGTTTATACGCGAACTTTGGATACAACTGGACAATAAAGACGCGGAAAGCTACATCTCCCGGTAACACTGTATTTCAGGTGTTTATTTCTTAATACAGTCCCTTTAAAATTCTCCATTAAAATTCTCCAGAGGATTTTTTATTTAATTCTAGTATCTGAAGCTGAACATGGAGTGAAACTTCTCTTTTAAATAGCGAGGGCACGACTTGAAAATTCAATAGCAGATACACTGCTTGAACTTCGTCTTGCACTAACAATTAGTTCCAGCTCGCTATACAAAGGCTGCCGATGTATATAAGGCGTGAATTGGCCGCAACCGAGGCAGTACGAAGCCTTGTTTGGTATTAGGTACAAGGGTTGCTTTGTTCGCAAGTTCGGCATTACACTCGGGAAATATAGTAGGAATGTTCGGCATGGCTATGAATTTCCGAGACGCTTGGGAGACCTTCGTAAACACCATAATGTAATACATTTATGCTATAATGAAGCTATTTGCTGAACCACTACTGGGTGTGTGGTTTTCAAAATTACTGTCCACGATGTACCATCAAACACTGAATTGGAGATTCTGTTTATGATATAAATGTGCGTTATATCCATAACGTAAATTTATTTATGCATTTTTTAATAAATCAGGTGTGAAATACATCTATAAAGAATAAATTAAAAATAAGTACATTATTACCTGCCCAATGATTTTTACAGCATTAAAATTGATTAAAAAATAATTTTGTTGGCTTATCGAATATTTACATGGGAAATCATAAATAGATTTTTTACCTCTATAGCTATGCCAACCCGCACTAGGCCAGCGTGGTGGACTATATGGCCTAACCACTCTCAATCGTATTCTCGATTGTAGAGTAGGCCCGTGCCCTGCAGTGGGACGTATATGGGCTGATACAGATATACCTCTATAGCTACAAAAACAAAGAAGGTTGGATTTTACTAGGTATTAACCCTACTGACCCAATGAAAAGCATCACCGAATCCGCTTCACGTCGGCTTCCCTGAGACAGTAGTATACCTCCGCAAGCCGGCTTATTCACGTTAAGACTGGGATGTCAAGACCGGCTGCAAGTGCCTTGACGGCTTAAATAAATATTCTAAATTAATTTCGAAATCTGGATACAACTTGAAAGCGTCGCGTCGGGGCAAACCGGAGATAATAATATGGTGACAAAACTTCAGCAATAAATAATTAGTATTAAAACACGAGAAATAATAGTGTGTTGAAAAGGCCTTTGTATATACATACATACACGAATTAATAGTACAAGCTATTGTAAGAATTAAATTAACGTTTTTTATATTATTCGCGATAAATATGTTTAGCAGCTAACTTTATGCAGTTGCTAATGATAACAAAATTCCACGGACTCTAAAACTGAAGTTATTACTAAAATCATTCCAACTACGACAAAATTCAAACCTGCTCTCGTCGCTACACAGCATTCACAAATGGTTAGCACGGCGCACGGTACGGCCACACGAAATTCACTCGGAGCGGACTTCATTGCATTACGCACCTCTCGGATCCCTCGCTCCCACCTCACATGCGATTAAGCCATCCTCCGCAAATGGATATTCCGATGTTCGTTTTAACTGCGTAGACAATGACTTGGGGGATTCATTCTTGTCAACGTAAGTGCTGCGAATGAGCAATCAAATGCCAAGGATAGCAATTAAATTCAGATAGTCATTTATTTTTACTTGTAGGTTAAATTAATTCGTAAATCTAATTGACGATAAAGAAACTATAAAGATATAGGCGTAAGGAGTGATTTTTTTTAACATTGCCATAAATAAACTAATAATGAATTCATTTTCGATCTAAATTATTCTTCAGTCCAAAAATAATTCATCAAAACTTTCCTCATATTCTAAACAAAGACACATACTCGTACCTATAGGTCCACATCATTATCGTCACTTAAAAATACACATTTATCCAAGAAGCCGTGGAAACTTCCAGAAACATACACCACAGATACCAAAGCAAATGGAAGTAAATCACAAGTAACTAACGTTAATGACAGCGTAATAACACAATGAACACATACGCTTTGTGCACTTCATACAATAAAGCGACGGAGCAAGACCTAGACTAGACTAGACACTAGATAGTATTATTGTCTCCACGTTGCACTAGCAATATCACTTCCACTAAACACTAGTTTCAAATGCCAATACTATTGTTTAATAAAGGTTGGAATATTCACCCCTACAACGTGCAACCGTTTGCGTACACAATTGGCAACGTTTTATTCAATTCGGAGCATCTGGTGTAATTGTTTTCAAGACGATACTTGAGACAAAGAGGTATTGCTTGCAATTGATTATAGGGTGGGGCTGATTAGTTATTCTCAATAGATGCACTCTATAGACGTGTTTGGTTAACTCTATTGCCAGTATTATTTTAAGGAAGGTATGTGATCAAACAGCTATTTTTATAAAATTTTATCAATGCCATCCACAAAGAATCATATTTATTTTGTTGAGCTACTTTTTTCAGTAGTTACGGGTATAGCAATAAGTATCATAATCTTCTTTGATACAAAGAAACAATATAAAAACACTTAGCATAAGTTAAAGAAAAAATTTACTAAGTAATGCAAAGTATATATGCAATAAATAGGATATGATAATATGACGGAATTTCTGGCTGCCCATTCCAGTTTACAGGGATTCCGCCTAAACAGTAAAGTAATGAATGTAGACTGTGCAAGACTCAGATTTAGTAATATTGATTGACATTTATTTCTTACAGTTGTAGTTCAGGCTGATACATTTTCAAATCTTCACTATGTTGTCTTAGAGTCCAGTGATCTCTTGCAGAATGTAGAACATGAGTTATACCTATATGTTTAATCTTATCCTTCACAGTCATATTTAGTTTAGTAGATTTGTCTATCAATTCATAAGCCAACTTAAGCGGTTTGTGTATGCTTGGGTTAATGTAAACAAAAATTCTTTCGATGTAATAATGACTTGGCAAGGAAGATATGTACTTTAAATCCTATGTTTATTATAATCTGCATCGCTATAACAAGGTGGTATACCAACTACCGTCCCTAATAGACGAAGCATCATTAACTCTTCAACACCCGTTATACTTAAAATATAATCTGAAGAATTGCGTATTAAGTATCAAGTGATTACTATTAGATCCATGGCAATACTAATACAATAAAGTGAAGCCATAGCTTGACGATCCACACCATCCCGGCGGACCAAACGGTTCTCGGATTCTTTTTTGTGCCGCACCGTCAAGCTGTGGAATTGTTTGCCGTCTCACGTGTTCCCTCCTTCCTATAATGACTGGGTCCTTCCGCCGTAGCGTGAAGAGGCACCTTAGCAGGCCGGCATAATTGTTTCCATTGGCATGGGACCGCCGTCCGATGCCAATGGATACTCTGCCTGGGCGGCATTTGCGCTTACCATCAGGTGAAATGCCGGGCCAGAGTTAAATAAAAATACAGCAACGTGACGCAAAGAAAAAAACATTTACTCGTGGTAGATCTCTCATAGTTATGTGAGGGGTCGTCTGTGTAGGTACCACTGCAATGTCTATTTCTTCCGTCAAACAGCAGTGTAGATGCACTGTTTTGTTTCGGATTGAAGGACATTGTGCCAGAGTAAATACTGGAAATGTTGAGCCTTATCATGTCTCAAGTAACATGTCTTATATCTCAGGAAGGCGAGCGCAGTGGAATGCCAAACATTGCTTTGTAATTCAAGATATTTTTTGTTTTTTTTTTGTATTAGTCAAGAGTGGTAGTATCGCTTATCATCAGGCAAATGGCAAGCTAGTATCGCCATTCACAGCAATAAAACTTCATCTATCATCAATTATTCTATAAAAACTAATCAATATGGAACACATAAATCCGTTCACATACCCTGTTGTAGTGAGTACCTAACTTCGCAATAGTGTAGTTAATTTAGCACGTACGCTACTGGCGCATTACGTTCCGTTCTAGCTTACAATTTTGTACAGGAAACTCGGTAGCGAAAAAACTCATGAAAAATTAACTAGATTGCGTACAATACGATAACAAGTAGGCTTAGTAGGCTATTTGAACGTAAAACTAGGTTGCTCTAACTAGGGAAGGGAAATCGTTTAAGCCTCCGCCCAATTTTGTGCCACCTGGGACTCTTGTATTAAGCACAGTGAGATAATTTTCAGCATTACGATCACTGTTTAAGACTCGCCTTGGAAAAATAATAGTTTTGCTAGGTCCATGTGATTATGTGTTTACATAGTAACATGTTTAGTATTAATGCTCGTTAAGTTCCATTTCCTGTCTTCCCTAGAGGCTTGCTTCATATGTATTGTAGTATGTAAAAAAATGTTGGATGTTTCTTCGCCTTTTGTCCAACGATTGGAGGCAAGAATTTTTTCGATGACTTATTATGCTTTCTACTTATACTTTTTAGGTGTTAAATATATGGCTAGATAACTGTTTAAGAAGATTAACTTGATTGAAACCATATTGAAACAAACAAAGCTAAATCTAGTCTTAGTGAACGTATTACGCCTTCTTAAACTGAAGCATACTATACTTAAATGAAAGTGTAAAGGCTGAACACAGGTAGAGACAAAATTAACAAGTTTTAAATTGAAAATGTATATCACAAGGAAATCACACCTAATAATATCAACTAACAAACTTCAGTTGTGAAATAGAGCGAGACCTATCTCCAGCATTGGACAACAATATAGGCTGAAGATGATGATGGAACTTCCAAGGTATCAATATATGGAAACCACACTCAGAAAAACCGAAAGCGCAATAGATTAAATCAGTGAAAGGGCGCGTGACAAACGAACAGGGCATGCTATACCTGTGGACTAGAGGGACCCTTGAGACTGCGGATCGCACGCGTAAGGGCTCTGACCAACGATTTACTGCAATAGTTTAATGTTCAACCCTTGATTTAATACCTTCGATTTTTTCATATAAGTGTTTGCAGAAAGATAATAAAAAAATACTGGAGTAAAAGGAAATAAAAGAGAATTGTAAATGGATATCCAGCCTACAGAGATATTGGATCTGTGGTGGAGGGATTAGGGATTAAACTTGTATCAGTGATAAAATTTTCCTAATCAGAGAGTAATTTAATCTGTTCATCGAAACAATGTCATAATAATTGATATAACTTCTATCACAATAACTCGACAAATTAGTCACGCTTCGAAAACCCATTTCCTTTTCAAATCACAATACGCTCAATGTGTTCCTAATTCAGACATCTGAAATAACAAACGCTCCCTAAGCTTTCACGCCCCAATCGAAGCAACTAAGAGGTCGATGTGGCGCCCCTCAGTAAATACCCGGAACGAGTCACAAACTCGTACATGATAGAAAATCCTAATCTCCGCGGTCCCCGCTCAACTGTCGTTAATAAAACTCGTGAACTTATCTTTAGGGGAGATAAAAATACTTTCTTTCCAAAAAACAAACGCGCCAGTTGAAATTTTTGCACAATCACGCGCGCTGCAATGTGTTCGCGTCGATACGGCCTTTATGCATGAGCGATAAATTAAATATTTTTCTGGCGGAGCATATAAACGTCGTTTAGCGGAAGTGGACAAGGGTGCGCTATTCAACCGCGGTTTATTTTAGCAATTGTTTATTGTTGTGCTTTTATATTTTTAAATATGTATGGGGTGAGGAGCATGATGAATCTCTGAATAGATCGGGAACAGCATAAAATTGTTCAGCAAGTTATTACACAATGAGTAAAGAATAAGCTGCATAGATCCCGTATAAATGTGGAATAAGGACAGGTAGAAGAAAAGACGTTGAGTAAGGAAGAAACTAATGAAAGAAACATCGACTGTTCGATTTTCGAAGCCACAAAAATGACTATTCATTTTTTGTTCGATACTTGGGAATTATCGGTCTCTTTCATAGAAAATATTGTCTTGCAGAGCAACACAATTTAGTCATATACTCGAATAGTTATTCATGCTATAAGTTACCTAATAATAAGCAAAAAACTGTCTAAAATACTTCATAGCATTCATTAAATTTCACAAAAAAAATGTAATATTTGTTCAGCAAAAACGTATAAAATAAAATTTGTTTGCTCAAAAATGTCGCCCTTTGTGAGCGTATAAAAGTGAAAATGGGAAAGATTTTCATAATTACACACTGCCGCGGCAGCTGCCTACAAAGACGTATCGTGTGAAAAGGCCTAAAGGCTAAAGAGTCGGCCGCAATCCGCGCAAGTTACGCTCGCATTTTTTTTCCAAACTGCATGAACACTCTTGGTTTTCGACTTCATTTAAAGGTTGTGGTAATTCAATTACTTCAAGACTTCCTTGAAATAGCTATAACGTCGCTGTTCTGTAATGATAATTCTTTACATTATAACGTGCAACAATATCCAGACAGAAAACAAGCATTTTGAAGCTATCATTATATCAATATGTTTAACGCTACGCTTATTCTCGAAACGACTTCGCGAAGCTTTTTGTACATGAGCAAATGACTGTTGAAATGTAATCTATGCTTTTTTCAACATCTAGTATTTTTACACACTAAAGTTTGGTAAAATGATCATAACATCAAATTTATAATTCCCCGACATTTTTCATGTTCGTCAAACATGGAAAATCTTTCTGGAACATATTATAAATATCATATTCATATCATCAGTCTCTTCAGACGCCTTATAAAAATAATCTTTATTACAGTTACAATAAATTGAATGACACTTATACTAAACTACTACACTAATACTAATAGATATGTGGTTGAAGGTTCGATTCCAATAAAATTGTGTTCGTCCCACACAACAGGAAAATGTTGTTAAGAATTACCATCGGTTA
This sequence comes from Hyles euphorbiae, assembly GCA_023078785.2. Taxonomy (NCBI): domain Eukaryota; kingdom Metazoa; phylum Arthropoda; class Insecta; order Lepidoptera; family Sphingidae; genus Hyles; species Hyles euphorbiae. The sequence continues at coordinate 7,458,459 of CM041053.1, forward strand.
AGTTAATGGATACGATTGAATTGTTTGTTTGTTCTTGATCGAGAAAATTAATATTTAATCGATAAGATCGAAAGGTTTATCGAGAGTAACAAGTTTTTAACGGTAGGCATTTTTAAATGAATGAATTTTATAAATGAGAATAAAAAGAAAAGAAATAGTACCAATTTTGAATTTAGAAATGTAATTATACATCGTTCTTATTAAAGTTTTAGTAGATGAAGGTAATAGGTATTCCTTGATGCCCTAGAGCATCAAGTTCAACTTAGTCACACTGAAGAAACTATCAAAATTATTGTCATGATGATGAATCATTTTCGGTCTTCAAGCGGTAACTGATAATCTCGACGGCAAAAATATGTAACATGTGGTGATAATCTAAAGTATAGGCAGACTTTGTGGTGCGTGGTGGCCAGTTGGTAAACGGACTAGACGCGACTGCCAACATGTTCACGGTGGTCTCGGGTTCAAATCCCAGGGCACACCTCTGACTTTTCGGAGTTATGTGTGTATTGATAGTCAATCACCACGCACTAAAACGGTGAAGGAAAACATCGTGAGGGAATCTGCATACCATAGTGATTTATAAGAATTTCTATAGTATATAACTCCGTCAACCTGCTTTAGGCCAGCGTGGTGGACTATATGCCCAACCGTTCTCAATCACACTCTCGATTGGATAAGAAGCCCGTGCCTTGCTGTGGGACGTATATGGGCTGATATAATACAGTACAAAGCGGATGTGAAAGATATTTCTAAATTGAAAAATCTGTTGTTCTTAGTTAAAACTGGTTAATGAAAACTGCAACTAACGTACCGTACTAGTAAATTTTCCTTACAGCCAACTTTAGTATTAGTTTCGCACGCCTGCCTCATACTGACAACTTGCATTGGCGAAGTATAATTTTTTAGCTGTTCGTTCCTATAGCCTGGCATCAGGATGTATATACATAATATATATACATGTAGTTTTGCATTTCTCATATTCTGTACATATTAATTACTTTTCTAATTACTGTTATTCATTTTTTTGCCTTCTTTGTGGCTATACTTTTCTTCCTCTTTTCTTTTCAATTCATTCCATCTAATGGTTGTCTGTAAGAAACCGCTAAGTAAACGATAAGACCGCCAATTGTCACCTTTATCTAAACGAGTTGTCTTGTATTATTATTATATTTGATGTTTAATAAATAATGTATAAATAAATATGTAGGATGTGACGGTAATAAAATCCATTGTGTTAATTATTTAATTATAATTATCACCACACGTTATAATTAACAGATTAACGATTTATCCGAATATCTGCGATAGCTTGTTACTTTACACACACACTTTAGTAAACACGCGTTTGTCACTGTTTCACTGCCGACTGCTGGATCTCGAATAATGCCTTGTCTATGATCCGGACGCGCTTTATATTGCAAACTGTCATGCTCCCACCCTTACTCTGACTGTGGGTAGTGAAATAGAACCACAATCGGGTTTCCTTTAATAAAATTACTTCTACAACTACCCGTAGATTCCTAAGGGCCGATTTACAATTATTTAACATGTGGGCTCTACATAAGAACACCCCGACACGGCCATACTGACGAGCACACGTCCTCGTGTGTGTCTACTGTCTATACATCATTTAAGGAAATCATTCGTTCGTTCATCCTGACTCAGTTCACATAATATAACAATTCCAAAATGGTAATAATTATTATACAGTCTGGTCCGGAAAGCATTCCCTTCAGACAACCATTCAAGTGCGCAGATTGTTCCTTCAGTTTTAAAACTGGACCGAACTGTGCTAGACCGGGATAATTCCCCTTTAGCTTACACACATTTCCTTTTTCTTTACATAACTGGGCAGATCAGACTGTATTTTCTCTTTTTTATTTCACAGGTCTCAAAGAAACCCCTCAATAATTATAGTAATTATTAATTATCAAATTACTTCATGTGAACTGTGTCTATGAAAACGTTCACCTTACAAATCTATTATATCTACTAAATGCTATTTCTAAAAAACTCTTGGTATCAATAGTAGCTTAAATGCGTGGGTCGATTATTGTCATCGGGCCTAGCTTGATTCTATGTTTCGGGAGTAATAAGAGTGCACGGGCACCCTGTCGCTGTTTGGACCATGAGGATATACGAAACGTGACGTAGGTATAAACGTTTTAAAATTACCACCGGATCCAACGCGGCCCTGTCCTGAGAAGACCCGGCGAAACAAACTCAGCGGGCTTACTTTACCACTGGAAATAACGCGACACGACCCAGTTGTGAGTAGATCCAGCGAATCAAACTCAATGGGCTTGTTTTTGGTCCAACTACTAAGTAGGTCTTAATACATTAAGAATTGTTTTTGCTGCGCCGATACAGCAGTTTGGACTGGCGCGGCGGAGCGTGCTCTGCACCTGCCGTCTGCATTTCGTTTCATCGAAGAGTCCATGAAGTTAGTCTGGAACAATGCAATATCCCTTTTTGAGATTGGTATCTGTGTACCTCTGCTTTAAGGTTGTGTTTTCTTTAAGTAATCTATCTGTTTGTATCAGCCCATATACGTCCCACTGCAGGGCACGGGCTTCCTCTACAATCGTCAGTACGATTGAGAGTGGTTAGGCCATATAGTCCACCACGCTGGCCTAGTGCGGGTTGGCGGACTTACATACCATAGAAATTCTTATAAATCGCTATGGTATGCAGGTTTCCTCACGATGTTTTCCTTCACCGTTTTAGTGCGTGGTGTAATCTATATTGTTGCGCAATTCCTCATATTTTCCTAAATCTACGAATAAACGAAAGTAAAATGGCAAAACCAAATTCAAACAAAAATGGAAAGATCTCACCAATTTGAAACACTCCTGTGAAGATGCAGGTGTCTTGGAACTTCCAGGGCACACAGTCACAGCTCCATGTCACTGCTCCTGATAACAATTAATGGCGTCAGAGTCTGCGCCAGCTGATGTCGATAACCAAGCGGTTGTGGCTACAACGTAAGACGATCCCACTTCTGATGTAGGATGATCGGATATATAAAATCCATTGTGTTAATTATTTAATTATAATTATCACCACACGTTATAATTAACAGATTAACGATTTATCCGAATATCTGCGATAGCTTGTTACTTTACACACACACTTTAGTAAACACGCGTTTGTCACTGTTTCACTGCCGACTGCTGGATCTCGAATAATGCCTTGTCTATGATCCGGACGCGCTTTATATTGCAAACTGTCATGCTCCCACCCTTACTCTGACTGTGGGTAGTGAAATAGAACCACAATCGGGTTTCCTTTAATAAAATTACTTCTACAACTACCCGTAGATTCCTAAGGGCCGATTTACAATTATTTAACATGTGGGCTCTACATAAGAACACCCCGACAAATACATACATAGTATATTTGTGTATTATAACTATAGTGTCAATAGTCAATACATGCTATATTCTTGTATAAGTATTATTTAAGTCCATAATATTTTTGTAATGAGGACACGTGAAATAAAATCATATTTATGGTAACACCAAAATTCCTTCCACCCTCCTCTTTAGCCTCGCTCGATACATTGTCCATTTCTTTATACCCTGTATGGTGCTAAAATAATAATATTGTTTATCAGACCCGTACATAAGAAAAAATACACTAAAACATAAAGTAACTTTTAGACCTAAGCAAACGAAAATGTTACTTGGCTTTCATATATGTAGCCTTATTTTCATATATCATATGTACATGACCATCAAATAAATGTATGCATTTAATTACCTAATACATACAGGGTGTAGTTAGAGGGTAAGTGGCAACCCTTAAGTGGCAGTCGCCTCTGTCGCCGGTAGGGACTTTAGCGGGTCGCAAGAGCCCTTATAAGGGGCGAGACACGTTGACAGGTCGCTTCCCTTCCCCAAGGCGACAGCCGGTATTACGTATCGTAATCATTCATGGACATTTCTCTTCTGATTTGTGGTTACAAATATTATTTATGATTTAGTTGGTGAAAATAATGTAATAATTATACAATTTTCTTTGTCTTTAAATGTCAATGGTTTTATCAAAATATACGTTGTAGTAAATTGTTACGAATATTATATGTGTGTTAGATATCTGCTTAAAATTAATGCGATTTAAACATTTGAATTCCATAATTTCAATTGGAGTTTGATACGAAATTATTAAGAGAAAGATTTATTCCATCGCAAAAATACCACAGTGAACAGTTTATTTTGTGTTAGAATTATAATTATCTAATTCAGACAGATTGCAATGTTTTAATGCTTTATTTAATTTCAGCTTTATGGTGCAGAACAACTAAGCTTTAATTTATTTCCACTGCGCCATTGAAATAACACTACGATAGTATTTCGCAATATCCAAAAATGTCACGTACAAAAAATATACACAAGTAAACAAAATTGTGAAGAAATTTAGAAACATTTTGCGCTTAATAAAATCACGTTCGCAACGACTTCAATAAATGTAGCACAGGGATGAAATTCTCTATTATTTAGCTAATAAAATAGTTTTCAAACACATTTACTTTAGAATTCTAGTCAATCTACATTAATACAATTATATCTAATTTGATCGTTGTACAAGCGTCACGTAAAACTGTTGGATTGTTGTTATACAAACTCTTATTTTTGTTTTATTTTATTTAACATTAAAAGTATAATAATTTTATCCATTATGATACTATATTTTTCAATCGTGAAAAAAACGATGAAATAAATACTATGGACACATAATACCAAATTAATATAAAATGCATATTAAATACACGAAACCATACAGGCAAAACCATATTCAACGGTTAGTTAAGCTTATAGAACAGGTTTCAAAATCTACTTTGGAATTCGGAGCCAGTTTGAAATAATCATGGACTTGCCAGTACAATAGACTGGATGGACATTTTTTATGTAAATAGCGCGTAACGAATACTCCAAATTGTTTTGGAAAATATTTTCACTAGTGTTAGGCATTCGTTAGTGTTGTCGATTGTTATTGAAATCTATATACTCCTATAACAATGGATGGGTCCAATTCTGTAATCGTTTGACAGAATCCAGTTCCAACTTTGTCTATGAAAAAACATAAAGTGCTCCTTTTGTGTCCGCAAACTAAACTACTCTGATACTTGTACTTTTAGACTTTTTCTATTGTGTTTTTACCTCACTGTGTCAAGCATAATGAATCAAAGAAAAATAACATAAAAAGTGCACTGGAATTTGAAATTAAATGGAACATTTACTGGTGGTAGGTCTCTCATATGTGAGAAGGCAGCTGGGTGGGTACCACCGCAATGTTTATTTCTCCCGCCAAGCAGCAGTTTAAATGTTGTGTTTCGGATTGAAGGACATTGTAGCCAGAGCAACTACTGGACATACTGAGACTTAATATTTTATGTCTCAGGATGGCGAGCGCAGTGGAATGCCAAGCATTGTAATTCAAGGTGTTGTTTGGTTTTGCTACTGTTTATGAGCGCTCGTATCGCTTACCATAAGGCGAACAGCATGCTCGTCTCGCCATTCATTGCAATAAATAAAAAAAACATAATTCATTGTTTTACCTACATTATTTTTGCACCTATCAAATATATATTAATATTTTATAACATTCTAGAATTATGTTACAATAATTATAATTAATACTAGTAAGTCGTATTTTCTTATTCTGGAGCGATATTACATCGTGATAGTAACTATTGGAAATAAACTCTTCAAATACGACCATTCCTTACATAATGTCAACTTCTTGTCACGACCTCCACGACAAAAGAAAGGATGAGTTATAATTTATTTATAATCAAGACACAATATTGATAGCCTCCGTTGCGCAGTTGGTTAGACGCCGACTGTGAATGAGTGGCCGCGGGTTCGATCCCCACCCACGAGTCTAGCGTGTCAGCCATCCCCGTACCAAACTTTCATCAAAATTGGTCAATTGGTTTGTGTGTGAAGATGTAACGAATTTTCGCATTTATAATAGTACGATTTATTATTGAATATACCTGTCAGAAATCAAAAGCATACGGCGTCAGTTTTAGCAGTCTTCAGTCTTCAAAGGCGTAATAGTTCTGTACTAATGCTCGTTCCTAAGAAACACATAACAAGCTTAACGCCCCACATTGTTAAAGACACTCGGAGCAGCGAGCAAGTAACATGAGTGGTTTCTAAAGCAAACTATGTAGGTTAGATAAACCCAGTGATAATAACGCAAGTTAAACTCAGCTTATATACGCTATAAAACTACTAAACGAGCTGAATACTGACTCGGTTTATTGTCTCGACTTGGATATGGATGCAATTGGTATTAAATACGTGTAATGTATAAATTAAGTAGATATTCATAAATTCATACGGGTGTCTGTTTTGTTAGCTCTTAACTAATTCATAAGACACCAATTCTGAACCGATTTAAAAATAAAGGATCTCAATTTGTCGGATTTATTTATTTATTGATAAGTTATAAAAAAATCTGTTTAAAAGACTTTGAAAGGAAAAAAATACTAAATTGTAATACCTTTTCTTTTATATGAGATTTTCGATTTAGAAAACTTCAAAAAGTTTACAAACTGAAATGTAATAATATTCATAAATTAAAATATCACAATTACCTTGAAATACTATCATTGCACCTGTTTACACGTAACCAATCACCAGCGAGCGAAAAAAGTCAATCGAATGAAAATCGAAAAACTTAGCTCCACGCAAAGCTCAAGTTAGGTAGCGATAAACCCACAGCGCCGGAGGAATAAGTAAATATTTTTCAAAAGTGAAGCCCCCGGGATAGTCACTAGAAATAGTTTTATTGATGTCTTGCTGAACGACGCCGGGAATTTACTTTTCATTACGATAGAAGTTTGTTCGCAAACAGTTCAAGCACCCCGCAAAAACACTCATACCACTAATGGACAATCTGTAAAAAACATGTCAAGTCGCTTTTAGATAAGTTTCGCTTTCATTAAGGTGTGTTGTGCGGAGTTTTTAGGTATGGTGAATTTTAACGATGAGGTTTCACAGGTTAAGACTGGATTTAAGTGAGAAGATTAAGGCTTCTGACCTTGCTATTTCAATTCATGTGAGTAATCTCTGTGGCGCTGTTGGTTAGACGCCGGCTGAGAAACGAAATGCAGCGGGTTTAACCTCACACCGAGAAATAAGGTATGTGAGGTATGTATTTCGGGTCTGGGTGTTTGTGAGACCGAAAATCCTCTAGCAGTTTCTGATACTGTCGCATAAGTATTGATCTGAGTGTGGTGTCAGGACCACGTATGTGATTGCTGGGTGTATTTATTTTTTTCACATGTTTAAAAACTCTGGCAATAGATTAGTCAAAACATTTAAAAAAATACACTTATTAATTGTATCAGCTTGGAGAGTGAAGGCTGTAAACCTTATATATTGGGGTAGGCTCAATCGCACACCATGGCCTTAAACTGATTGATATATCAAACGAATCGTCCCAATTAAGTCTAGTAAGATTAGATGGAAATCACAAGTCTATCTTCATTTAATTGTTGAGCTAAAATGAATGATTCATTTAAATGTACACATCTAGTACTTTAATTATACTGCATCGTATTACTATAATATCATCTCACATTATTAAATTTAATGAAAGCTAGATTACTACATAATTAAAGTAACTTTATACGATAAAACATGATCTTTATATTGTAACGAAGGTAAAAAAAATCTTAATTTGATATAGAAATCGTATTTTACAATATAATAAATATCTATTTTTCGTCATATCAAACAAAATTATCTTTAAATAAAACAAACTCTTATTAATGAGTCACTGTGGCTTTACCATACATAGAAAAGTTCGACTTTTATTTTACTATTCAGAAAAAAAGAGTTCGGGCGTTCATCAAAAACCGACACTTTCCGTATCTTGCCCTCCCTTCAACCATGCAAAAACCCGATAAACCATCTTATAAGCTCGTTTTTTTTTTATTGCAATGAATGGCGAACGAGCATGCCGTTCGCCTGATGGTAAGCGATGCGACCGCTCATGAACAGTAGCAAAACCAAACAACACCTTGATTTACAAAGCAATGCTGAGACACAAGATGTTAAGTCTCAATATGTCCAGTAGTGACTCTGGCTACAATATCCTTCAATCCGAAACACAACAGTGCATTTAAACTGCTGTTTGACGGGAGAAATAGACATTGCAGTGGTACCCACCCAGGCAGCCTCTCACATATGAGAGACCTACCACCAGTAAATACGCGTAGACAAGAAGACACTCAATTCAACTTCAGTCTAGTCACTCAAATTCAAATGTTATTAATTAAGTTGATAAATCTATAAAAATATATTTTCTGAATAAAAAAAAAATCATCTCAAGAAACATTTTGTTTTATAAAAATAAGTTTGAATATATCACCAAAAAGCTAATGCCACCTAAGTTGCTATCCAAATAAAATTACCCAGGTTTTCACAGCCAGTGATTCTATTCCCAGGGGTGTGAGGGGTCGTTTTATGGTGAGCCGGCCACCCTCCGCGCCACTAACTCCTTTTTATCACTGAATCTTTGTCCACTACACACAAATTGATTTGTGGTTAGAGCGATAAAATATGCTGTATACTCGCCTAAATTTTTTATGGACTCGAGCCGTGGTCCCTTGGCGCTTTTATTTTTGGATGAATTTTCACCGATAGCAACAGAAAACTTGAATAATGTGCACTAGTAGAGACATGAATAGTAGAACTATAAAGCGTGCAATAATCTAAAAAAAGCTGTAATCAGTAAATATTATTGCCGTATGACTAACAACAATGGCTAAAAATATCAGCTTTAAGACTTAGAATTTCTAGTTAGAACTAATTAGACTGGATAGAAATTCTTTAATCGATGAAGTCAATACTACCAGTCTTAGTCTTAATGATTAGTCTTTAAACCATTTTTAATAAATGCGTCATCTTACACAATACATTAACGTATTGGTACACAATCTAATACCGTGTCACACAAACTTAGTAGTTGCGTCAAACTTAGTCGAGATTATAATTATTAGATACATGTTACCCAAGGATAACTCTCTAATCATACATACATACATAAACTCACGCCTTTTTCCCAGAAGGGGTAGGCAGAGGTGCCAGGACACCCACATTTCGCCTTGTATGTTCCGTCCCATGATGTGATAGGTGGCGAGCCTATCGCCATATCGGTCACAAATTCCTGACTCTGGGCTGATAATGAATAGAAAAATCCAATATCACTTTGCCCAACCCGGGATTCGAACCCGAGACCTCAGCTTTGTAACCGTACCGGAGTACAACTACGCCACCGAGGCAGTCTCTCGAGGTCAGTCAGCAACTCTCTAATCGAAATTGTATATAACAGTTTCAGATGCTATCCAATATAAACCCATCTGAACTTTCCGTTTTGTTTCCCCAACTCGTCTGGGCGGAGGCATTCACCCAATTTGCGAACTGCGAACACTTTAGCATCGCTTTATAGAGCTGAATCGATAGAGGACAATACGAGAAAATCGCCACAAATTCTGAGTGGATACAGTGTGGTTATAATAAAAAATCCTTTTAGACAATTTTCCATTATCTGGTCCATTGTTGGACTGCGACGGTCAGCATTTTATGGCTGGGCGCTGTGTCGTAACTCCTTATTAAACCGTCGGGACGCACCGCCTTGCTTCTAATTGATTTAGAGAGCCCGCCACTCTTGACAGTTCGCTTTTCTTTGTTTACTTTATGCTTCCAAAGGTCTCGGTTTGAGTTCGCAACTGCGCTGTGATTAGACCTTGCGGAACTATCGGATCGTCAGGAAGTCGCTTCCAATGCTTGTATTGAAGTTTACAGATACCCGATAGTTGTGACTTGTTGCCTGTAATTGATGGTAGGACTTGAAACTTGTTATTGGGTTCACAGATTGATGTAAATAGTATGAGTGTGTAATACATGTTAAACTAAATCCAAACATTTCTTACCGTGATATGAATAAATAATATTCGTAATTTTTGGACTTATATTTTTCCATATTTTGTCACTAAAACTACCACCGGCTTCGTTTTTGGGACCGGTCTTGATATACCCTATATAAGTACTAACATATTAAAAACGGCATATAATTACTTAATTTATCAATGAACACGCCATTAAACAGTCATGTAAATAAAGATATCACAAAATCAAAGATAACTCATACTAAAACCGTGTGAACACGCAAGCAAAATCCCCATGAAAACCTTAGGTGAGTTAATTTGATAAAAGAGTTCACCGCATGCCCAACAAAAGGCATTTAAGCGCAAGGGAAGCAGAAAAGGACGGAAGAAAAATGAATGATTACAGCAAAAAGGGCCATCAAAACGAATGATAAACGAGCTTAATCCGAGGCCCCATCCTTGTTTTATTACCCATAGACGATTGTAAAAACGTATTAGTAGGCGTCCACCACGGTTGCCGGATCGTCCGCCGATCTATGACACTTAGTCGACCTTTTTATACCCAATAAGAAGGTATTTGAGGTAACTTATATGTGCTTTATTACCATTAAATACTAATACGGTTTTGTTGTGGTTTATGGGCTGATTTACTGCTTTATTAAGTGAAAGTCGCGTATAATTTAATAGTACACTGGAAAATAAATGAAATTTTATTTTATTTTACTTTAATAGGATGAAACTATGAAACGTATCATGAACTTAGGATCAACTTTATTTAAAAAGAGTTAATAACACCCAACAGTACATGGTCCTGACGCCACACTAAGATCCAATCTTGTGTCGTGGGTATCAGGAACTAAGAGACATTTTTCGGTCTCACGAATACCCAGACCTGAAAGAAATATTTGTGGGCCGCACAAACACTTCTCTCGGTGCGGAGATCGAACCCGCGTACTCTCGTTTCACAGGCGTCTAACCGACTGCTCCCCGAGGCCGTCAAAGTGTGTTAAGTTTAAATTGCAACCGATATTTTAAGCTCTTTAACCCGCAGTGGAATAAAAACATACAATAATCTTCTCAGAACATACATATCAGTGATGATCACAAAATCCGGAGACGAAAATCATTACAAAATTAAAAGTGATTGTAACTTTCAGTGAAGATTTCATTCACCTGCGGGACGTTGTTAGTACACAAGTAACTTTACTTATACAATCATATGTAGGACTCATTACGCCGTCTAGCGTGCTTGTAGGGCCCCTTATTAAATGGGGAGAGTGCGTGAGTGGTCATCAAGCCATTCTCTTGGCACAAGCAGGGGGCGAGTAGTATGTTTACAAGGGCATGACTTACTGATTTGGCATAATTTTGTGTTACTGCCATGCTTGGATGAATTTCATGACAATTGTTATATTGTTGACCGACTTCAAAAGAGGAGGTAATCAATTCGACTGAATTTTTTTTTTGTATGTTTGTTACGCAATTACGCCGGCAATTGTGAACCGATTTTGAAAATTTCTTTTTTGTCGGAAAGCATCATATACAGGGTTGGTCCCATATAAAATTGGTGAAGACCTGATGAATATCTTAGGATCTGCTGACCAGAACTCCTCAAAATTAAACGATCCAGCATTAATTCTTTTTGCGTAAGATTAAGTTTAAGTATATTATTACAAAGGTTGGGTGAAAATTGGTAAAGGGTGGGGGTGGGGGGGTGAGGGTGTACAAAATAGGTAACATTGTTAATACTCAATTTCTCCGGCAGTTCTTAACCGACTTAAAAATAACTTTTTTGTCAAAGAGTATTATATGATAAGTTAGACTAAAAAAAGTATTGTGAAGACCTGATGAATATCTTTAGACCTGAAGGGCAGAACTCCTCAAAATTGAACAGTACAGCAATAATTCTTTTTACATTAGGTTCAGTATAAGTTTATTACTACAAGGGGGGGGGGGATAGAAAGGGGAAAGTTGAAAGGTGCGTGGGAAGGGGGGGGATATATACCAATATAAATACTAAATATCTGCGACAGTAAAAAATGATTTTAAATAACTTTTCTTCGGCACGAATTATACATAATGTTGGTCACATAAAATATGCTAACAATCTGATGAATAGGTACATATCTGGACAGCAGACTGGAGGTCAAAACTTTGCAGAAACGCAATGATTTTTCGTCCATTAGGTTAAGTATATGTGTTTTATTAAAAATAGGAAGTGAAAAAGGTGTAGAGGTGAGGGGGTAACGAATGATTACCACGCATAAGTGTACTCAATATTTCCAGCAGGTCGAACCGATTTTAGTATTTTCTTTATCATAAAAACGAAATAAAAAATAAAAACGAACAGTGTAGCTTCCTTAAAAATCATAAAATATTAATTTTCATTTTTGAAATTATAACGGATCACAATGGTTCATTTTTTATATACATTGATTCCAGTTTTCATTATATGATTACCTTTGGCATCATTACAATGCTTATGAAAACTAAAAAGTAATAAATAAAATAATTTAATTAAAAATTAAAAGACCGACTTCAATGTGCACTACAAAGTAATAAATAATATATATTTCATTGTGCTAGTACACATTGATTAATTTTCTTATTGACTAGACTAGCCAACAAATCTTAAATACGTAATATTTTGAAGGCGGGTCGCCAAGTGACGAACATGATGACCTACACTTAAATTTAATTTGTGTAAAACATCCTAGCGAAAACTACGCAATTTTATACGCAATATTAATTTGTCTTAATCTATATAAACTCACGCCATTTTCCCAGAAGGGGTATGCAGAGATTCTCCTGGTATCAACCAGGACACCCACGTTACGCCTTGCGTGTTTTGTCCCTCGGTGTGATTGGGGGCGAGTCTATAGTCATATCGGGTGCAAATTCCAGTCCCTGTCTTGATAATTAATAGAAAAATTGCCCGTCCTTAATATAACAGCTCTTAATCAACATTGTGGAGCATCGGACTTATCTACAATCGAGGGAAACATACAAACTTAACAATCCTTAACTTTCTTATACTTTCCTCACTATGATTCCTATCACTGTTAAAGTGCAAGTAAATATGCAAGTGACTCCAATAAGTCAATGGTGTACCCTGGAGTTGAAACTCTTGACCACTGTATCTTTGATCGTATGCAATACATTAAAATTAGATCACACATATGACACATATTAATTCTATTAAAATTTCAACAAATGTACACGTAGGATCAATATGTTAAATTAATTTGTTTCTAGTTTACATATGGACCTAACTGAGCGCCAACGATACATCTACAAGTAGTACTGGTGGTAGGTCTCTCATATGTGAGAGGCCATCTGGGTAGGTACCACCGCAATGTCTATTTCTCCCGTGAAACAACACTGCTTAAATGCACTGTTGTGTTTCGGATTGAAGGACATTGTAGCCAGAGCAACTACTGGATATATTGAGACTTAACATCTTATGTCTCAGGATGGCGAGCGCAGTGGAATGTTGCTACTGTATATGAGCGGTCGTATCGCTTACCATCAGGCGAACGGCTTGCTCGTTTCGCCATTCAATGCAATAAAAAAAAAAAAAAAAAAAAAAGTAGGTAATATTCAACTGTGTTACATTACTTAAATTTGTTCTCGTTTGGCACTTGGCGACCCGCCTTCAAAATATTACGTATTTAAGATTTGTTGGCTAGTCTAGTCAATAAGAAAATTAATCAATGTGTACTAGCACAATGAAATATATATTATTTATTACTTTGTAGTGCACATTGAAGTCGGTCTTTTAATTTTTAATTAAATTATTTTATTTTTAAGTAATGATTTAGGAAAAAGTAAATTACTGTAATAAATAATACTCGTATTACCGTTATAAGTTACGCACACATTTTTTATTCGATCTTTTTTTTACTTTTTCACATAAATGAGCACTTTTATTTTTTCTCTTACTCTCTCTCTATGATTTTTGGTTGTCTAGAAGAGATCGCTCATAGCGATAAGACCGCTAATTGTTTACTTATTTATAAAGTATTTTTGTCTTCTTTTTTTCTCTAATTTATAAATGAATAATAATAAATAACACCCAACAGTCACATACACAGTCCTGACCCCACACTAAGATCGAGTCTTGTGTCGTGGGTATCAGGAACTACGAGAGACTTTTCGGTCTCACAAACCCAGACCCGAAAGAAATATTTGTGGGCCGCACAAACATTTCTCTCGGTGCGGGGATCGAACCCGCGGCCTCTCGTTTCACAGGCGGCGTCTAACCAACTGCTCTACGGAGGCTGTCAATTTATTGTGTTCAATAAAGTGTTGTGTATCTGTATCTGTAATGATAACGATGGAACAAATGCGTCATATAAAGCAGCACACAATACGATTTTATTGTATGAACAATTTGAGTTTTCGTTTCGAGTTCCGGGAAACAGAAACTGTGTATGAAGGATTTTGCAATGCAACAATACCCGGAATAGATTTAATGCGAAGATCATACTCGAGGCATCTAAAGCCAAATAAGAAAATATAAAATTAACAAATAAGTTTACATAGGGCTTATAATTATAGGGCTAATATGATTCTTTAAAGTAAATGATTATTATTAGTTATTTAAAAAAAGTATGTATGTTTAAAGAAATACGTTTATTTTAATATCATCTCACGTCATGAATTTAATAATACCGTCACGTTTCATAGTATACAGATGAAAACGTACCGAGAAGACTTACATAACAATAAATTAATAATATTGAAATAAAACTATTATTTACGGATTTTATCGCGAATTTAGTTAAATTTTTTACATTTTTGACTTCCCGACGTTTCGATTACTTTACAGCTTTCGTGGTCACGGGGCGTCAGGTTTATTTCAATGTGTAACATTCGCGTAAATCTAAGAAACCATTAAATTAATAATAAATATAACTATGCAAGTTTAAAATTAATATCTTACATATATCAACATATTATATTATTTTTGATGATGTGTTGGCTCTCTCCTACAATGTTTCAGTATCAGAATTTAAATTTAAAATGTAAATTTATAAACGATTAAATGAATTAAATACAGTCTCAAAAAATAATTTCTCTGCAACCGGTCGCCCACCCTTTTTATACCAGTTTCGTTTTAAGAAGTGCTTTAACATGCTTTAAAATACCACAGACAGTATAATTAAACCCTTCACTCTATTTGACCTTTAGTAATTTATATCATATGTCACTCCTTTAATGTTTTTAAGGGTTGAAATTTAAATACTGGTCCATAATAAATACCAGTGGTTTTACTTACAACTAGATTATTACTACAATATAATAGAAAAACCTTTATTTCTTTATCGAGATATACATACACTGATACAAAACTAAAATAACTAAGTTAATGCTACAGGTCGACTGCTTTACAGACGAGACGATTTGTCAAAAATTAGTTTCCAAGCAAATTGAAATGTCTTAGTGCGTTAGGGGACCTTAAAGATCTCTAACGGGTCTTCAGCCAGCGCGACGTCAAAAAACGGATTCTCTCCCTCTTTTCGGAACTCCGTAATTTTTATTTCTATTTTTATGACAGAGACAAAATCATATACTTATATGTAATTTTTTTTAGGACATTATTTAGGTCTAATACGCAGTGCGGATAGATATAGTCACGAGATCTAAAAGATCTCCAACGCACTGTCTGAAAGTTCTCTGAAAAGGGTGCCACAACGAACGTGTTTAAAAAAAACAGACTATAGCATTATTAAGACTAGTGAAGCAATAATAACAGATTCTTCGTTGTTAATTACCAAATAAAATTAGTTATGCATATATGTATTCATTCATTCAACGCTACACAGAAATACACTCACAACGTAAATTTTCATGTGACTTGTTTAATTATAGCAAATTACTGGTTTTGTTGAGTGTTTCTGAGGAACGAAATTAATTAAATAAGTTAAGGGAAGTGTTGAAATATTGTATTTATAATTATTTCAATTTCTAAAGGAGTTTGTCTGGCACAAGTGCAAAAGATTGGATTAATGACGATGATATGAAACTTGAAAATTTCACGATATTATTGGTGTTACACGTATCACACAACCAGTTAAAATTTCATATATTTCGGGCATTACACTTTCAAATAATTAACACTATTCAATTAGTCAAAGACGCAACCATTCCGTCAATGTAAAGTATTGCAAAACGCATCTTCATTTCAAATATCCAAGCTGGCATTTAATTCGATCGTATCCTGCAACGTTGTTTAATCTGGTCACATAAGACGCTGACAAACCTGACCCCAACTAGGGGTATACGGTGTCAGATTCCACAGAGTACGTCAAACACTCCAACTCGACTCGAACACTCGGCCGTGCAAGTATTTGTTCTCACGACAGACCCCTAAGTTCATCTCCTTATCCTTTCGATGGCTTCTTCAAATTGTCGAAATCTTCCACATCAATCGCGTATCTGATACTCAGTATTCGATTTCAAGCAGAAAGCACTTCATACGAATACCGTTTCTGAAGGAATTTGATATTTTATTATTCACTGTAAATATGTGCAATGCTTCGATGAAATTCTTCAATAATATACTGTTTATTTTAAGTTACTCTGCCTACCAACCTCTACCAACAAAGAAATGGTTGTTTTTTTTTCATACATACATACAAATATATATACTTATATACTATATATATTTTTGCAGATATGTATCTGTATGTATATGTTCCCGGAAATGTATGAAGTCTAGGAATTCCGAAGCTGTTTAGGAAATGTATAAAATATTCTTTCAATAATTATTTTATACATACATATCCTGGGAAATGTATACATTTCCTAGGCATTGTATAAAATTCCAATATCGTATTAGGAAATGTATAAGAATAATGGTTTCTGTAATAAAACACGTTGTTCAAATGAGAGTAATATTTTTTATCACAGGTAACAATCATAGCGTTATATTCTATAATACTTAACTCTTATAGAATTTATATTATATATATATTTTTTTTCTATATTACTAACCCAACCTACCACTTTACTGGTGGTAGGTCTCTCATATGTGAGAGACTGACTGGGTGGGTACCACCGCAATGTCTATTCCCGTCAAACAGCAGTTTAAATGCACTGTTGTGTTTCGGATTAAAGGACATTGTAGCCAGAGTAACTACTGGACATATTGAGACTAAACATCTATATGTCTCAGGATGGCGAGCGCAGTGGAATGCCAAGCATTGCTTTGTAATTCAAGGTGTTGTTTGGTTTTGCTACTGTTCATGAGCGGTCGCATCGCTTACTATCAGGCGAACGGCATGCACGTCTCGTCTTAACAGCAATTAAAAACAATAATATAAAAAAACCTAACGTAACCTAACCTACACGCATTGACCTTTTACGATCGGATGATGCAATACCCTCCCCTCGCTCCGCTATCCCCGCTTACCCCTTGATATCTTAAATATCTTACATTTCCGATCACTATTTAGGAAATGTATAGATTTCCTAGGAAATGTGTCTAATGTAATTTATTTTACACATTTCCGGGCGATTTTAGGAATTGTATACAATGACGGATTACATACATTTCCATTAACATATATATTATCTATTGTTTATAAAATTATAACTATCTTGACTTTTGTGTTAATTTATGCGCCTACTTTGTTTTTTCTCTGCACCATCCAAAGGTAGACTGGCAGAGAATGTCTCAGGCATTAAGTTCGCCTTTATACATTATTGTACATATATAAAGCATAAATAAATAAAATACATAAACTCACGCCTTTTTCCCAGAAAAGGTAGGCAGAGGTGGCTAGACACCAACATTTCGCCGTGTATGTTCCGTCCCAATATGTGATAGGAGTCATATCCTATCGCCATATCGGGCATAAATTTCTGACTCCGTGCTGATAATGAATAAAACAATCCATTCAATCATTATTTTTCGATCCAAACAATTAGGAATAAAATAATTGCTTAATACTAATAAATAAATTTAAATAAATTGAAACATATCTGAGTTAAAGGAATGTAATTTTGTAAATGCTGGGGCGATTCCAGGCTAATTGTTAACAGGTTGGACACATAACTTCTAGTCTCAACAGGTGCTTGCTCCAATTACGGATTTGGACCGAACTTAGAAATCAATAAGTAATGTTACTTGGCCAACATGTTATTCATGGCTCCTTGTCAAATAATATCCAGCAATGTCAACTTGTCATAAGATATTCTGATAGGTGGAGACGCTTTTCAACCAACACATAAATAAATAACACCAAACAGTCAAATACATAGTCCTGACCCCACACTAAGATCGAGTCTTGTGTCGTGGGTATCAGGAATTACGAAATACTTTCTGGTCTCACAAACACTCAGACCCGGAAGAAATATTTGTGGGCCGCACCATTGAGATAATATAATAGAGGGGATACTGCAAACAAAATGTTTGTAACAAAATGAAGGGTACATTCTATTTCCATCTCTGTCGCGCCTACGCAGTAACATTATCTTCCATCTCGTTACCCTGTGTACCCTTGTGCATGCACCATACGCACAGATTTTGATCCCGATGTCCGCTCCAGTGTAATACTTCAATGGGGCCGCACAAACATTTATCTCGGTGTGGGGATCGAATCCGTGACCTCTCGACAAGGTATTCTTACTAATTTGACGTATGGTAAAGTCAGGTCGTCTTTGCTGGATACAATATTAATTACAATTCCTTCACAGTAGTTTAGCGCTCCTTCCAAGACTTAACACTTCCAAGACAAACATCCTCTCGCAACCTTTATCAGGTCGAAACCAAATGATACGATATACCTATCAGACGAAAATGATTCAAACCCTGCCAATAACTCAGAAACAATCAAATCGCGACACGCACCGGCTAATATATGTGAAAGCGGCCAATTTTGCCGCCGCCTCCAGCCGGATTGAAGCGAAGTGTTTTATGATCCAACACGCAGTAACGTGTCCGAACGTTCGTGGCATGTGGACAGAACTGCGGGAAATGATTTAGAGGCTTTCATTTCAACTACAGTTTATTTGCACTGCACCGATGTAGGTCACCGCCGACGATTGTGTTTTTGCAATAAAAATTGCCTTTATGGCTGTGGTGTTAAATTTCTGTATAAAAATATATATTTAATAGTGAATACAGCTTCCTAAAACACCGAGTGGTTCTACGCGCCGAGTTGTAATTTCAATGAAAATTTGGTTACAGCTGACCTGATTTCTCGTGATGCCGCTCGCTCTATAAATATCGCGCCGGCTAGGCTCTTTAGATTTTTTACAAGTTCTAAAATATAAACGGAGATTTGTTCGTTTTTTGATTCGCGCTGTGAAA
The DNA here is from genome assembly GCA_023078785.2 of Hyles euphorbiae. Classification (NCBI taxonomy): domain Eukaryota; kingdom Metazoa; phylum Arthropoda; class Insecta; order Lepidoptera; family Sphingidae; genus Hyles; species Hyles euphorbiae. The sequence continues at coordinate 7,477,688 of CM041053.1, forward strand.
AGGATCTATCTCCGGCAGGTTGCCTTTCCTTACTAAATCAAATGTTGCGCAACTTATTACAATTTTATATTTCATAGCAGTTTACTTTTTATAGTGCGAAAAAGCCACAATTTAATGGTATGTTTAGGAAACAACGTACGAACAAACTCCACCACTCCTAATTTGCTGATAGGCTTGAAATCGGCAATAAATAGGCTAAATGCTTTCACATATAAATGATTATGAATAACTTACCAAAAACAAACTAAAGATGGGCGTTTGGAAAGTATACAATAAAAAAACACATCTCATCCTTTTTAATAGGCTTAATGCAAATTAAGTTGTTAATCCATTGGCTCCTACTAACCCACAATTTTACGTTTTCTTCACTTGTTAGGGTTCTACCCCTTGTAAAACAAAATAAAATACGCATAAACCGTTTTGTGCTGTTGGTAGAAGCAATAAAAACTTGAAGTAATTATGCTTTCGAAAGAACTTTGAATATCCAACTTTTTTATGAATAGTAGATTTGTTTCTAGGCTTTACTATGTCATAAGGTTTCTTGGAGTTTGAAGATGTGATTAATGAATTGACTACTGGGTAATATAATCATTACGATAGCTAAGTTTTAGGTGCGATTAATCGAATGACAAAATAGTATATATTTGATGATCATCATGATCATTACATTTTATCTTTCTCTTTTTACAAGTTTATGTTAAATAGAACGGTGCTTAAAACGACGATTGAATGAATCAATGGATCACCATAATTTTTACTTATACTCTGTGGGTACTTATGAGATCAGGAACTATCATCGGTAGTAGATAGTCCTGGTACTAGATAGACTGTTGATCTTGAATTTGTAATAAGAATGAATATTAGTCCGAGAACTGACTTTAATACCGTAACAATCCTAGACTTTTTAGTTTTGGTTTGGTCCCAGTTTTAATCTCTCCTTTTTGTAATAAGGCGAAATATGTTCATTAGTTTATCCTACTAACAAAAAATAACAAAAATAGCATTTTATGAGCCAAATCCTTACTATTATGATATTATCCTGAACGAATAACTTGCTTAAATTGCGTGTAGATTTGGAACGATATTTTCAAACAGTTAAGTGTGGTTCACGAGTAATTTACTACAAATGTTAGTAATAAAAAAATAATTAAAACATGAGACATTAAATTTAATGATTCTATGTGTTTTTAAGTTAAGGTCGTGATTCGTTTAAGGATATAATGTAGGCGATTAATAAAGAATTCATTGTTTCAAGGTGTTTTAAATTACAATTAAACGATTAAATTACGTATTAAAAAAACATATTACACATCATGTTGCTAGCTTTTAATTATAAAATACAACACTGCAATTAAATTTGAATGATACTTAACATATTTATTTTATTTGTTATGCAAACAAAAACACAACACAAATTAGTTAATATATTAAGAACACTACACAAATTAATCAAAATTAAATCTGAATCTGAATCTGAATGAATCCATTTCAGATAATTATAGAAATACTTAAAAACACAAAATTCATACAATGTATTTAGTACAATTATTTCAACAATTCCTAAGAAATTCAAACATCGTTTACAACTGCGGGAATAAACCCTTTTTTATGAAAGTGTATTTAGCCACAGAAGGAAATAACGGGGCCGGAAAATCAGCGATTATGTTCAAAGATAACGCGCTCCTTATTTATAGGCGCGATAACAGTAATGATTTAGCTTACGAAGATAATGATACAAACAGCTAACTTTTACGGCCATTTTCTTAATTGCGGATGCTTTTCTTATTGATAAAATATTAACGGATTTTAATGGTCTTTTGCTTATATAATTTAAAGGATGGGGATGTTAAAACCAAGTTTTGTTGAAGGAATCAAAGTACTACAAGACTAAGTTTTTGAATATCCTTGGCAAAGCTGAATTGGCTTCGTACTCATATTATATGAATATAAAAAGATTTAATCTACGGAAAATGGTAATCAGAATAATTGGTATCATTGTGGGAAAAGGATACTAAGTAATTACTTTTGGTTTTAATATATTACTTTGTACTGCTATGTCTTCATATATCACAACATATTTCACAAATACGTGTGATTAATGCAACATGTTTGTAAAACCCCAGTTTTTAAAAGGTATGAATTTAAATCTACGGATCATCCTGTAAAACAATTACAAGTCATAAGTTTTTTTTTATTTCAAACAGCAAATACATTTCAAATGATTTCCGTATCTAAATTTCCAACTAAGTAATACACATATTAATGGGGCGTGGCAATAATAATAACGCAATTGCTACGTCTAACAACAAAGTAAAGACGACGAAAATGTAGTTGAGCTCACAGCAATAACTTCCCTCATATCGTAAAGATAAACGCAGAGGAGATAATATGCAAATGAAATAAAAAATCACCTCGAAATTTGCAAAGCAAGGGCGCGAGCCTTGAACTTGGCATTTATCTCGTTGCGTGCTCAGCGACAGGATTGTGAAAAAAAAATATTACAGGGTGAAACGAAGTGAGCAATGAGTCTGTATATGGGGCTGATAAACGACCCGGCCCCGCCTATCTTTTGTTCGTGTCGTTCTCCTGATGAGTACAACTGAGTGGCTGTTTTTTTCTGTCGTTGATAATGTCTAAAAAGTATTATTGACTGGCTTTTGATGAGGTGGATTGGGCTGCTGAAAAGGTTTCCTTTGTAATTAATGAACGGAATGACTTTTTATTTTTGATACGTGTTTTTGTTTATTAATTTTATTGTTTTTGCTTCGGGTTTTTGAAGGGTTTTGTTTAGACTTCATGTTTCAATTTGAATTTTATTATTCTATTGTATTGTTCTGGTGACTATTTTACTTAATCAATTAATCCTTAGCTTTTGCATTTCATGTAATTTATGCACCGTTCTATGTACAAGTTTTTAGAATGAGTGATGGTCATGAAATAATATACATTGTTTTGCTATTTGAATTTATCAAGACTACTACCGAAAACGAGGCCGGGTAATTTTAGCGCTATAGATACAATGAAAATAAAATAAAATTTTCGTAAAATAACGCAAATTTTTGTTGTTTTATTTTAACTGTCATCGTATTTGGGCGGTAAATCTATTGTAAAATAAAAAATAATTAATATTAGGATATACTATGTATTTACCATTCAAAAACGAGGCAAGTAAAAAAAACCTCGCGTGTTTTTGCAAATGTTTTAGTTGCATTTGTGTCTGGAGTCACTAAAACTACCATCCGGATTCGTTTTCGGTAGCACTCTTGATACACCCAGTATAGATATATTATCTTAAATCTAAGTAATTTGAAATGGCGTTAATTTGGTTTTGATTTATTTATTGAAGTTTAAGTTGAGCTAGCGTACAACGGAACGAAATGCGCGGTGCGCATACTTGAATAATTATTCTATTTAATAGCTCTTCTAGTAATATAAGGAAACGTTGTTCTTTCCGTCGTCAAGTAATCATTTAAGCTCGATAAGAGCGTTACAAGTGTAATAATTTACTATTTCTGAGAAATCTCGTACGCAACATATACGTTAGTTATTTATGTTGAAAATTTGGGCAATCAGGGAAGAAAAGGGGTGAATATAGGATTTTTGAAGAAAAGGTGAAGAAGAAAAATGGCCAAATCCATCATTTTGTTAATGAACAGTGTTAGTGTAATAAATTAACATTCAACTCAACAATTCAAGGTTAGTAGTGAAGTTAAACTAGAAGTCTCGGTGGTTTCACTTTAGTAACATAAATAATCCTCGCACTTGCCATAAATTCAGGTTTGCAATAACGTTTTATTTGATCCATAGTCTAAACCTGGTACTAGACTCGGTACTATAGTTATTTCACGTTTTGTAATATTCTATCCACGACCCCGTATCGGGAAATTGCGTCTGGTACGAACCAGATGATGATGTTGATGACGACATCAAAGTCTGATAGTATCAAAAAATATAGTAATGTTGTCTTTAAAGTCATTGCCATTTAAAATTAACTATAAATAACACATTAATACAATTTCCTTCTAACATATTTAGTAGAAATTGACGATGAACACTCACTCTATCAAATTATTAATTTCGAGACATACAATATGAGTAGTTTGTAAAGGTCAAACTCAAAATAACCCATGGCGGTAATTGTACAAATATTAATTATTGATGTGTAATAAAGATATTTACCACTAGCAGTCTGACCTGGCTTCGCCCGAATACAGGTGCTTTTTAAGACCAGTCCACTTTAAAGACATAGGAACTATTTCGTGATAAATAATTTAAATATTTAAACTCATTATTCTTGCCGAAATGTTGAATTGCAATTCCAATCTTTTGGGTTCCAAAGAGTATTGGATATTTTTTTTTTTTTACAGTGGCCTGGCATTGTGGCGGCATTGCACCTGATGGAAAGTGCCAATGCCGCCCAGGCAGAGTATCCATTGGCATCGGCAGTCCCATGCCAATGGAAACAATTATGCCGGACTGCTAAGGTGCCTCTTCACACCACGGCGGAAGGACCCAGGATTGTAGAAAGGAGGGAACACGTGCGCCGGCAAACAATTCCACAGCCTGACGGTGCGGCACAAAAACGAATTTGAGAACCGTTTGGTTCGCGCCGGGATGGTGTGGACCGTCAAGCTATGGCTTCGCAAGCCAGCACGCGTGGTTCTGGTTAGGAATGGAGAGGAGGGGAGCAAGTTGAACAATTCTTCAGAGCACTCACCGTGATACAGGCGGTAGAACACGCTTAGAGAGGCGACATCTCTCCGGAGTTGTAGCGACTCCAAGTTGCTCGTAACGTCTGCATCATTCACAATGCGGATGGCCCGCCGCTGCAATCCATCCAAGGCATCGAGCAGGTACTGGGCGGATCCATCCCAGAGGTGCGAGCAGTACTCCATACCCGGCCGGACCTGCGCTTTATATAAGCGACAAAGCTGACCGGGCGTGAAAAACCGACGCACCCTGTTCAGGACTCCAACCCTGCGTGATGTGGCAGATATTACGCCCTCGATGTGATTCCTTGGATTGAGATCACAGCGGATATCCACACCAAGGATACTCAGGTCATTCCGCACTGAGAGGGGAGTACCCTGAAGAATGGGGAGGGGAGAGAACGGGGATTTTTTGCACGTGAACGCACACACCTGGGTTTTCTTGGCATTGAACTCAACCATATTTCTGGAACCCCATGTAGAAATGAGATCCAAGGTCCGGTTGAGCTCAATGACAAGATCTTCGCGTCCCTTCACAGTTTCGACACGGCAACCTGGAGGCCCGCAGTGGTATCGCCCATGAACCGTTTTAACCGTTTTAATTCCGTGCACACCCCACGGGATCAATATATTTTATCGCGATAAAAAGTAGCCTATATTTTAATCTAGGGTGTCAGCTCCCATCATAGTAAATTTCATCAAAATTAGTACAATGGTTTGAGCGTGACGAGGTAACAAACACACAAACTTTCGCCTTTATAATATTAGTAGGATATTTGATGATGACGTCATAAGTAAAACTACGTCATACGTACAGAACAAGTTAAGCCTTTTAGTATGAGTCCAACTTATAAATGGTTTTCACGGAAAGATTATGATGTCGTCAACAGAAAACAGCCTGTCATATATTAATCCTTCGGGGAATCCCTACAATTCCTTTTAATAAGTAGAGGCCCTGGTTAATAAATAGATATCGTTCCAAATATTAATATGATGTACGAGCTTCCAATCGATGAAGAGAATTTAGACTATAGCCAGAGTAACTACTGGAGTCTCAATAAGACTTAACATCTTATGTCTCAGGATGGCGAGCGCAGTGGAATGCCAAGCATTGCGTTGTAATTCAAGGCGTTGTTTGGTGTTGCTACTGTTCATGAGCGCATTGCTTACCATCACTCTCGCCGTTCACTGCAATAAAAAATAAATAAAAAAAGCCTATACATTGATTGGCTTTTTCTTGTTGATAACATCTCTAAAGTCTGTATATTTTCAGAACTGTGACAGCGTTGCACTATTGAGCACGGGCCCAGCAATGAGAATCATTTGTTTTGATAATATTATACTGGGTATCTCAAGACTGCTACCGAAAACGAAGCCGGATAGTAGTTTTAGTGACTACAAACACAATGCAACAAAAAATTTCGCAAAGAAACTCGACAATTATTATTTATGATTTTTTAAATATCGTCATTTTTGGATGGTAAATCCATAGTTTTTGCTAAAATAACAATTTAAACTCTTTTATACCTTAGATTATTTATTAATAAAAGGGTATACACTTTTACTTAAGGAAAAATGTATTTACCACCCAAATATGGGCATAAGAAAAAAATAACAAAAAAAAAATTGTTTTTTTTTTGCAACTTTTTCTGTTGCGTTGTGTCTGAAGTCGCTTCAACTACCACCCGGCTTCGTTTTCGGTAGCGGTCGGTGGCGTTTTTTAGTCTTGATATACCCTGTATAGTCGTTCGTTCATTTGTGTAGTAAATATTCGCTTATCTATATATTAATACGTGATGCAAAAACTTTGGATCCCTTTTTACGAAAATTGCGCGGACGCAGGAGCATAAAATTTGGCACACTTATAGTTTATGTGTAGGAGAAGTGGAGAATGCTAATATTTTTCAATAATAATGCTTATAAAGTACATTAAATCGAAAAATAAAACATGTGTAATGTTTTATTGCCATGCATTTCACACACACATCCATACACAAGTATACATACTCAGGTGTCAAATTGTTTCTTTTCTTTATCATTTTGTTCTTCTGACATAGACATATAAAAAAAAGGTTTTATTTTCCTAATGAGGTAATAATATTAATATGAAAAGAGAATATTAATTTTAAATGAGGCAATAATATTAATATTAAGCCTAATATTAAACGTAATATAAAACAAGATTTTAATAATAATGCATAAAAAGTACATTAAATCAATAAATAAACCAGCATGCATTTGACACACGCATACACAAGTATTTGTACACGTATACATACTCTTTGGTCAAATTGTTTCTTTGGTTTATTATAGACATAGTTGAATGTCAATCAGAAAAAAATGTTTAATGTGGTTTTGTTGAATGTCAAACAGAAAAGATTTATTTGACGAATACTACGTGAAATACATAAAATAAATGGTATAAATGGTACGTGGTGGCCTGTAGGTAAACGGACTAAACGCGGCTGCCAACATGTTCACGGTGGTCGCGGGTTCGAATCCCAGGGCACACCTCTGACTTTTCGGACTCATGTGTATATTGACAATCAATCACCACGCACTAAAACGGTGAAGGAAAACATCGTGAGGAAACCTGAATACCATAGCGATTTATAAGAATTTCTATGGTATGTAAGTCCGCCAACCCGCACTAGGCCAGCGTGGTGGACTATATTATATGGCCTAACCACTCTCAATCGTATTCTCGATTGTAGAGTAGGCCCGTGCCCTGCAGTGGGACGTATATGGGCTGATACAGACGTGAAATACTGAGCGCTTATACTAATTGTGCAGCAATAAGATACATTTAAATGTACACAGACTATCATTATATGCATAAAGAAAGTTCTGTAGCAGCAATCTGCAATAACAACATTCAGGTACAAAAAAATATATAATTTGCTATTGCTGGTTCAAAGCAATTATTGTAGTTTACGATTTTAGTAATTGCATATACTTCAGGATAGATAAGTGATTTTGAGAGATATGTACATTTAAATGTGCACGAATTATCAGAATAACAACATCATCATACAGGTAAAAACTTTTTCTCTTCTTGATTTGGTCGAATTTTGACCACTAGGCGACCACTAGTTGTTATTGTTATGCATGAGCTCTTTTGTACACATTTATTAATTTTCATCATAAAATTCAAATTCAAGTGAAAAATATTTTTGTCTGACTCTCCCATGAAGCCGTGTCAGTTGCTAATACTTTTTTTTTTGTTTAGAAAACTTACCACTAACTTAAAAATAATAAAAATACATTAAAATAAAAAATTATAAAACTCTCCATAAATAAAATATAATAATAGTATACGAGTATACATTAGCAATATACCGCCATAACCAGCAAAAATAAACTAGGTAGGCTCAGTGCATACTACGCACCCCAAAAATATATTACACGAAGATTTTTTTTTTAAATTTGTTGCAGTTAATATTAAAGACAATATCTACATTCGATGTTACATCATTAAATGATCTGCAAGCTCTGATTAAGTACGTTTTCTGCGGGTACACTGGTTTAGCTAAGTGCTTGTACAAGAGGTTCAATTTTCTAATTACAATATAATGTGTAATATGTAATAATCGATAAAGCCATTTAGGATATTCGATTTTTCTTACATTGTAATTGTAATTAATATAAATGATATTCAATTATAATTGTCAGTATAATTAATTATATAAGTATAATAATTTATTAGCACATACATCAGTATATATAACAAACAAGACAGTTTCACTTATACAAAGAGAGATGTGTATTTCTTTAACTGTACCAGAAGCCATACGTCATTAGGCAAAGTTAGATTGCACTAGTTAATACGTGCGTATCCGCCCGCGACAACTTAGTTCGCCCGGGAACTGCAAGTTGCAACTTACTGTCTCTGGAATTCCATTGGAAATAGCATAAAGTAGTTTAAACTATTTAATCATTTATTATAATTGATGTTAGTAACCGACTCTCGCAACTTGCAGTGTGAATACAACTTTGGTTTAGTATGGCTAATGCGAGCCATTTAAGCGTTGAGTTTAGAAGGAATGCTCTTGTTGTTTTCTATCTGATATATCTTTAGACTTTACTAACCAACGACAACAATCCATATCAAAAACTGTAATAGCGTTCAAAAATGCTATTACTTAGTTTAAAAAAGAATTAATTCTGAGCATAAAGCAAATAAAACTTCCCAGTAAATATTTTCATGTAAACAACAACCTATTGTATTGTACTGAGATTACTCGTTCCGAGTAACTTCGCATCTCTATAGCCCTAATCACCCCAAAACAATAAGCCCATAAAAAGTCCACATCATTCAGCGCTAATTGAACGCAAAAAACTCACGGTTGCCAACAATAAACAAATGACGTGGCGTTGTCGGGAGAAATTTCGTGTGGCAACACAAGGCTGTTCCCAGGGAGATAACGGGAATAAATCCACCGAGTTCTGTTCTCATTTGTTACCCGACTTTAATGGAACTTTTTTAGAGCCTCGCCACTTTTTCACCGTCATCTTTTCACCTTCTTATTTTAATTGTCTTTGTTCTAAACAGAACTGAGATATCTGTCATAAACATGAAGGAATTGTGCGCTAAATTAAAACATTTGATTGGGTGTTTATCGTTTATGAAAATTAAATATTTTTATTCCTTTTTGATAAATGACCAATGCAGATTTGTCTTTAGATGTTTGGGATACGTTTTGAGATTACGCCAACCCGTTTATTCCAGAAAGATAAACAACAATTTTCTGCGAAATTCATTGCGGTTCAATTAAATTAACCAATACCTATTTATGTTAAAGATATTATATAATGTAGGTATCTGTCGTTATGGAATAGTTATCGGCCCAGTGGCAATGAATATGGGTTGTGAATCGGGAAACCCTTGCTTCGTATTACACCATAATAAAGAAGATTCACATGACAATAAAGAAGTAATTCAGGGTATGACTCCGATACTAAAGATATTAAATAAAGCTTAACGTGCATCGAAAAATCAAAAATATATTGAATAGATTCAAAGATTACCAATTCGAATTTCGCATATCAAATTGCGAAAATAATCAAATGAAAATAAATATACGCATGCCCGAAATCCCGTAATATAAAATCAACTAACATCACGCATACGATCATTAAAAAACTCTATCCAACAAACAAAACAAAATTACTTCAAACGTGCCATACAAAAATACTAGCACACATGTCACCGCGTCAAATTTAACACGAGGAAAAATGTACATCAACTTTTATTTTTTTCTTACGCGATACAAAACTGCCGTTTGGAATTTTTTTATTGCCGCCGAATTATGCACATACAGTAGCTTGTAGGACAATAAAAACGAACGACCATGTCGTAAAAAGGGTTGAATTTATTGATTCGCATTGACGATGACTTGATCGTTCACTGCATGTATAGAATCTATCACAAAACGCCAGTTATTATGGGTTTTGTATGCTAATAAAAGATATAAAGCTGCATGCATTTCAGTGTTGAGTTTTTCTGTAATTTACTGTAGCTTCACTGGATGTAGACTTCCAACAGGTCGATGTGGAGATTATTGGGGGAAGCCTATGTTCAGCAGTGGACTTCCTGTGGCTGAAAAGAATTTCCGAATGATAGTAACTTCACGCCTGTACACTCAAAAACGTAAGCATTGATGATTCTAGTGCTAACCACAGCATGCAAAGCTTTTTTCCGTTCCAGGGTGTGACCGAGTATATCGCCCTACCGGGCATTATTACTTCTCCCGAGCAAATATTGTGAGAGCTCCCCAGTAGGTAAATCTACACGCACAAATGGGAATAGCGGATCTCAGATTTGGATCTAGTACCTCGCGGGCCAAAAACAACCTTTCCAACGACTTTTGAATACAGTTTGAGCGAAGAAAACAAAACATTCAGTTAAATAGGCTTTAAATCTGTCTATGCATACGACTGAAAGTCTAAACACTATTAATTTTGTGTAAATTATAACATTATGCCAGCTTGCATATGACCCAGTTTACAAGTATTACTTTTCAAGATCATTTATATAAGCGATAATTTTCAACGCCATAAAAACTGCATCATTTAATCACCTTTTAAGCAACACGTTATTACAAAAAAACTCTAATAAACAATCCACCGTAAATCACATATTATAAAGTCATTATAGATTCATGCGTATAATTTAATTAATTAGCTCTTAATTTAATATTAATCACCCCGACACCTAAGAAATGACTTACATGTTAGAACATGTGTGAAACACTCATCATATTTCGCTGTACTTCAGTAAATCAAAAGGTACTTCAAATACGTGCCAATAGATGTCGCTATATTTACATTTTTTGGTCAATAAAATATACGTATAATAAAGGTTTCCTAGATTGACGCGAGTGTTAAACCCTGAAATAAAACTGTTTTTACGGATTTTATTTCGAATTGGGTATATTTTTTTCACTTCCCGTCATTTCGATTACTTTACAGCTTTCGTTTTTCAATCCGCCCCGTGACCACGAAAGGAATATATTATTAAACCAATATGTGTAATAAATAATTAAAAACGGAATCAATTATTATTTTTGTAATTGATACACTAAATTTAAATATTATATTCAAATTAAGAAACAACTATAAACCAACAACGTTTATTTGGCAAGTTTTGTAACTTATATTCGTCGGTTACCAAGTTTTATTAAATTACCGTGAACTGAAGTATTCAGACTCTATATTCGTCCGTATCTATATTAAAACGAAAGAGATAAATACCAGAACCATGTAATACATTTTTTATCAAAAAAAAAGTCATATCGGCTAAAGAAAAATGTCAGATAAGAATTACATAACCCACTATTGTTATATCAGATCCAAGGGATACTTAATATTGAAAAAATACATCGTACCCCTGTCAAATGTAATCGAGATATCGAGTTACGAAATTGGATACTTTATAAGCAAATGGGTTTAGAAACTAATGGGTTTTATTATGGGTTAACAATAACATTGTAATATCTACATTATGGCCAAATATCGTGAGGAACTGCATACCATAGCGATTTTTTAAGAATTTCTATGGTATGTAAAGTCCACCCACAGGTACTAGGTCATAGGTCGTGGTGAATATGGTCTAACTTCTCTCAATGCCATGGGAAGTTTAAGAACTGATATAAAACAACACAATTGGCAAGCGCTTTCTAGATAGCTGCATCTAGTTTTACAGCAAAGACGCTTGGAACGCATGCTCAGCTTTGTGATATTCTAATAGGTAGTCTGAAGCTAACAATTGGATAAATGGAAATAAAACATCTAGTATTTTACCATTCTTCCTCAAGAACAGATTAAAACAAAACAACAAGTTACTTGGACCATCTGCTCAGCGGAACATAATGGTGGTAGGTCTCACATATGTGTGGGAGTCTGTTATTTATAGTAATTCCAATAATAGGAATCGCTGTAAAGCACCAAATTATTCCTAGATACGTTTTGTTCCCCATTTTAAATACAATGTTGCGTCCCCCTAAGGATATGTGTGCATTGCTCGTACTAGCAATTTAATGTAAAGCATTGGCTTGACGACGCAACAAACTTCAAATAGATTGCTTCTGAAGTCGCCATGTCACATCGGATATTGTTACACGCAATGATCAAATGATGGCCCAATATACCGTTCCTCCTTCCGTCCTTTTTCCTTCCTTTTCTCCTTCTATTAAGAAGCCAACAATACACCTATAATATACGTGTAGTGGATGTTCATAAGTGTCGATAATCGCTTACTAACAGATGAGCTGTTCGCTAGTTCGCCGACCTTGTCCAATAACAATAATAACATAAAAGTTTTTGTCTGAAAAATTCTGCATTTCGTTATACATATTATTCTTTTTTTCAATTTGTCTTGTTTGCACGAAGCGACTACTTAATCAGGCATCATAAAATCGAACTGCTAATTCAATAACCAATTCATCAAATGACACATTATAAAACAATACGCATAATTTAAGAAACTCTAATATATATTTGTAACCTTCGGCCTGCTTATATAATATTATATTCTTTTTGCTGTGTATTGTCGTTGACACTGACATTAATATTTTAAATTGAAATAATTGATGTATTTTTTTGTGAATTTCCTTTAATTTAAATATGCGAAAGATTATTTAAGTTTGTATAGTAATAATAGTAAAGCATGGACATTTAATTGTCGATTCTCTGTTTTAGGTTAGTAAGTATTTCAATAGTTGATATTTGATATGTAAATGTTACTATATTTAATGAATAAAGCTCTGTTTTAGATGAATCACATTGTGTTATGCTTTAAGAAGAAATTATTCCTGATCTTATAAATCGACAATTTACTTACATGTGAAAAAATATATATTTACAATGGAGAAATTAAGATTTGAATTTGTTGTAAAAGCCAAACCAGATGATACTAAGACAAATATTTATACCATAACCTCCATCACGGATACACAAAATCAAACTTTTCTTATGCCTAGAGAGTATCAATCAGTGAATTTACACAGAGAAATATTAAAGCATGAAATATTTGACAAAATAAAAAAATCACTCCAGAAAAGGCACGATAAGAGACAGGTTTGGATAACATTAACCAAGGAAATGAGGAAAACATATTTAGATGATGATAATTTACAATTTGATGGGTTTTTACTTGAAAAATTGGAACAAGGTCACGAGTTGTCATCAATGGAACCAACATTATTAAAAAAAGCAGAAAATAAGACGAGATTAGTAGGAGAATTTTCTATAGAAAAGTTTTCAAGTAATAGAACAAATGTTAAACAATGGTTAAATACTTTTGAAAGTGAATGTGCCCGTTTACAAATAGATACAGATTTACAAAAAATAGAAATTCTACGATTACTATTGGAAGACACTTGTATAGATTGGTATACATCAATGATTATTAAACATACTGTAGATTCAGATTGGTCTGTATGGAAGAAAAGCTTAAGTGATACATTTGCTGATAAAGGCTGGTCACCGATCAGGTACGCTATGAATTTTAAATATATACAAGGGTCAATGTTAGAATATGCTCTTAAAAAAGAGAGACTGTTACTAGAAATAAACAGATCAATAGATACACAAACCCTAATTTATTTGATTGCCACCGGTCTACCAAACTTCATAATGGATAGAATAGACAGAGAAAATCTTAAAGAAGTAGATGACTTATTTAATTGCATAAGAGGACTAGAAAGTTTAACATTGAAAAAAAACTTAAGTGTAGGAAATAAATACAATAAACAAGAAATAAAACAAACTAAAAAAATACCATGCAGGATTTGTGAGAATAAAGGAAAATTAAGTAGATTTCACCCAGAGAATGTTTGCTGGTATAATTACGGGAAAAAAACAAGTAATGACAAAAACATGAATTCTAATTCAATATTAAAAGTTGAACTGAGTAATGAAGATCCAAAAAACTAAACTTCCCTCCACTAATTGAGATTATGGTCATGTTAAATAATACGTTAGAAGTCAAGGGGCTGTATGACCCTGGTTCACGAATAACATTGATAAATTCAAAATTAGTCCAGGTGACGAATATGAAGCCTAGTTATTATTATAACACAATAAAAACAATAAGTGGAGGAGGTAAGACTAAAGGGTTAATAGTATTAGATGCCGAGTTATTGAATAAGAAGATGAAAATAAATGCATTTATCTTTGAAAATGAAAATTTTGAGTATGATCTAATTCTAGGATTAGATTCAATACATAAATTTGGGTTGACTCATGACGAGAATTTAAATATCCAAATACAGAAATATGACATTTTTGAAATAAGTAGTAAAAATATATTTGAAGATAGAGAGATTGAAAATTTTCAAACAATTAAAGAGAAAAGAGAATACGCAGTTAATTTTAATGAAGGTATAGATACAAACAAATTTGACATAGATACAAAATACTTAAATACTGAGCAAAGACAAGAGATAAACATATTATTGGATAATTACAAGGAAATTTTTGCTAAAAATAAATATGACACTGGAAAAGTGAAGAAATATGAAGCCTGTATAGACTTGCAAGTTGAAAAATATTGTTATAAAAGACCATATAGATGTTCAATCCAAGACAAGATAGAAATAGAAAATCAAATTTCACAACTTTTAAAACATGAATTGATCGAGGAATCTTACAGTCCTTTTGCGGCACCTGTTACCTTAGCTTTTAAAAGGGATGAAGGAAAAAAAAGTAGATTATGCATAGACTTCAGAGATTTGAATAAAATAATTATACCTCAATCACAACCATTTCCTCTCATAGAAGACTTAATAACAAAAACAATACATTGTAATTATTTTACAACTCTGGATATAAATTCAGCTTTTTGGTCTATCCCATTAAAAATTACAGACAGATACAAAACTGGTTTTATAACTCAAGAAGGTCATTACCAATGGACCTGTTTACCTTTCGGCCTTAAGACATCACCAGCCATATTTCAACGGATTTTGGGAAATATTATAAGGAAAAATGGTTTGACAGGATTTGCAGTGAATTTTATTGATGATATACTGATTTTCTCTAAGACATTTGATGAACATATTACACACTTAAAAAAATTGCTGGAGGCTATTCGAGAAGAAGGTTTCAGGCTAAAAGTAACAAAATGTAAGTTTGCAAGTGATTCAGTTAAGTATTTAGGTCATATATTACAGAAGAATACGATTACACCTCTAAAGGACAATTTAAAATCAATAAAAGATTTTCCCGCTCCTCAAAATAGAAAACAGATACGACAATTTTTAGGAAAAATAAATTTTTATGGAAAGTATATTCCGAGTGTCTCAATAGTTCTTGATCCTTTACATAAATTGCTAAGAAAAGATCAAAGATTTAATTGGACAGAACAGTGTGAGGATGCATTCCGGAAAGTTAAGGAGTATCTATGTTCCAAACCAATATTAGCCATTTATGATCCACAAGCACCAACATTTATTTATACAGATGCCAGTACCATAGGTATAGGAGCAGTTTTGAAACAAATTCAGAACAATGGCGAAGAAAAACCGGTAGCATATTTTTCTAAAAAATTAAATGAATCACAGAAAAATAAAAAAGCGATATTTTTAGAATGTTTAGCTATAAAAGAGAGCATTAAATTTTGGCAACATTGGTTGATTGGAAACTATTTTACTGTCTATACAGATCACAAACCTCTCGAGAAGTTAAATATAAGAAACAGACCTGACGATGAATTAGGTGATATGTCTCATTATCTGTCACAATATAATTGTGAAATAAAATATTTTCCCGGAAAAAATAATACAGAAGCAGATTGTCTCAGCAGAAACCCAGTATTGGGCATTGATGCAAATGATGAAGATAACTTAAGAACGGTAAATTTTATTGATATTCATGACATAACATATGATCAAGCACAAAATTTGCAAATAAAAGAACTTAAAAAAAACATTATATTACTAGATGGAATTTACTATAAAAAAAGTGGGAAAACTAAGAAAAAAATAATTCTAAGTGAAGATTATAGTAAAATTATAATAAAAAAGACTCATGAAAAATATTGTCATACTGGAATAAATCAAACAGAATCTAAAATAAAACCATTTTATACTGCACCGAATCTATCAGAAAATATTAAAAATATATGCAAGAACTGCGAGATATGCCTGAAAAATAAAACGAGACTAAATAGAAAATATGGCTTTATGTCGCAATTAGGTCCAGCTAATAAACCCTTTCAAATTATGTCACTGGACACAATAGGAGGATTTGGGGGTCAAAGATCAACAAAAAGATACTTACATCTACTAGTAGACCACTTCACTAGGTACGCATACATCCTGTGTTCTAAGAATCAACATGCTCGAGACTTCATCAAACTTATAGAAAAAATTCCTAAAGAAGAAAAAATTGACATCTTACTCTCTGATCAATATCCAGCTTTTAATTCGAATGAATTCAAAAATTACCTTAAGGACAGAAATATTCAATTAATACTTACAGCGGTAGATGCACCATTCTCAAATGGTTTAAACGAAAGGCTAAACCAGACTATTGTAAACAAAATAAGATGCAAAATGAATGAATCGAAAGGAAAAACAAATTGGTCAAAAATAGCAGAAGAATGTAGAAATAGATATAATGAAACAAACCATTCTGTAACAGGATTTTCTCCTAAATATTTGCTATCTGGTGAGTCTACAGATTTGTTACCACGTGAATTAAGAGAAAAACAGATATTAACAAAAAGTTTGGAAGAAGACAGGAAAATAGCACTCCAAAGGTCAATAAAATCACACGAGTATAATAAAGCTTTATTTGCCAAGAATAGAATACAACATGAATTTAAAAAAGGAGATAAGGTATATGTTGATTATGGAAACAATTTAAACAAAAAAAAGATGGATGAAATTAGAATTGGTCCCTTTGAAATTGAAGAAAAAATATCGGATTCAGTTTTTAAAATAAATACTGGTCGTGGTACAAGATCTATTGGACTATATCATGTTACAAAGCTTATTCCTATGCTTGTTGATATTTAGATTTCGCAGCAAAATTTTACTCAACTAATGTTGAAAAAATTTGCATTTCGAAGGGGGGAGATGTAACCTTCGGCCTGCTTATATAATATTATATTCTTTTTGCTGTGTATTGTCGTTGACACTGACATTAATATTTTAAATTGAAATAATTGATGTATTTTTTTGTGAATTTCCTTTAATTTAAATATGCGAAAGATTATTTAAGTTTGTATAGTAATAATAGTAAAGCATGGACATTTAATTGTCGATTCTCTGTTTTAGGTTAGTAAGTATTTCAATAGTTGATATTTGATATGTAAATGTTACTATATTTAATGAATAAAGCTCTGTTTTAGATGAATCACATTGTGTTATGCTTTAAGAAGAAATTATTCCTGATCTTATATATTTATTTATCACATTCTACATCACAATACTAAAATGCGAGTAACAAATTGGTAAAGCGCTATCGTGGGTCGTCGACACCCGGCGTCCCGCGACGGCGTGTGTACTAAACAATTTGCATAATATAATGTTATCATCCATATCATGATATTTGGCTCAATGCTACTTTCAGTCACGAGTGCCTATCCTAAAGAATTTATGGTTGCCAAGGGAAAAGAGCCAATTTTGCGTATGGGGTGAATTGAATTATTTTTGTTGTTTACGTGTTCTTATTGGTCTCGAGTGTTTGTTACTGTATTTGTTGTGTTAAGTGGAAGTTTCTGTAGGATTACGTAAATTTTGCTTCAATTGGCGGTTTTGGTAATTCTACTTTCTACTAATATCATAAAGTCGAAAGTTTGTGTGTTTGTTAATTCTTCACACTTAAATGGCTGAACCAAATTTTATCAAGTTTGGTATGACGGAAGCTAATTAATGACCTGGATTAACACAGGCTACTTTATCCCGAAAAAATCATTGTTAAAGTGAGATGAGCAAGTTATTCAAAATGAGACTGAACAAGACGTAGGTAATGGTATGGGACGAGTAAAGAATTAAAATAACGGGTAAACGATTGCAGTCAAATTGAATTGAAATATAAAACAATTATTACGCGAAATAATATGTCTATGAGGACAGGACTCAAAAACTATCTGCACTTGCATAAACTACATCTTTTTCGCCAATCAACACATCACTTACCAGTCCATTGATCTGGACAGAAGATCTTAGATGTGTAGGCCCCAAGAGATGGCTAGAAACTAGCCATTTACAATACGTCGAAGTGCAAATGGCAATATACGGGGAAGATCAATGTTGTAGCAAATCTCTAGTAGGAGACTAATAATAGCGAGCACGATCCCATGATACCAACATGCCATATTTTATAATAGCAATGGTGTTTTAAAGTCCAAAAATATTTATAAAATTCACAACATATTTTTTAAACCGACGATTAATTTCAATCGTTTTCAACATAACTTCATTTGTTTTCCAAGTATTATTTTCAGCCTGGAAACTAATATTGTTCATATTTTAATTAATATAGCCAATTATTATTCAATGTTAGACCAAGATCCTAAATCTCCTTTGTGCAACATTCGCTCACATGACGTAAACATTCAAAGAGCTTAAGGTAAAAAGTCGTGCGAAGCGATGTTCCGTAAACACGAGGTGAGAATGAAATGTTAGTTCAATTCGCCGAGGGTTATTTTGTAGTAGAACGGTCTGACGCGTAACCTGATGGTGCTGACGCCATTAAAACGGAATAATGAAACACCTGCGGTTTTCGTCGTCTCACACACGGATGTATAGACGACATGATACGGTAAGAGATCAGCGTTCTGATTTTAATCTTGTTTACATACACACATAAAGTCACGCCTTTGTTTTACAGAAGGGGTAGATCGTGCTACCAGGACACAAACGTTTCACCTTGTATGTTCCTTGAATAGAATAATCCAACATCAATTTTCGCAACCCGTGATTTGAATCCGAGTTTTCAGGTTTATTACCGTACTGCAGTACATTTATGCCACCGAGGCAGTCTTAACTACCTACTTGTTATTAGTAAATAAGTCATGTTCATTAGAAGTGCTAATGCGTAAACGCTCTACATATCCTATTTGGCTCGTAGATACATTTCCTTTTTAAAAATATTGTTTAGAATATTTAGAATTATATTTTTTTAATACTCTTTATTGTACATCTCAAGTTACATAGTTATTAAATATAACAAATATTTTTTGTTAAATGACAAACAGTCAGGTAAGTGATTATAATCAGTTGTCATCCAATTTACAAGTGGTGGAGACTAACTGAAGGCAGTTTTGTTAACAGTATTTATACTATTACTTCATTTCCAAAGACCTTGGTCTTGACCAAGACGAGCCTATCGTGAGCACAAATTCTAACCCTATATTTTTTTTTTTTTTTTTTTTTTTTTTTTTTTTTTTTATAATGGCCTGGCATAGTGGCGGCATTGCACCTGATGGAAAGTGTCAATGCCGCCCAGGCAGAGTATCCATTGGCATCGGACGGCAGTCCCATGCCAATGGAAACAATTATGCCGGCCTGCTTAGGTGCCTCTTCACACCACGGCGGAAGGACCCGGGATTGTAGGAAGGAGGGAACACGTGCGCCGGCAAACAATTCCACAGCCTGACGGTGCGGCACAGAAACGAATTTGAGAACCGTTTGGTTCGCGCCGGGATGGTGTGGACCGTCAAGCTATGGCTTCGCAAGCCAGCACGCGTGGTTCTGGTTAGGAATGGAGAGGAGGGGAGCAAGTTGAACAATTCCTCAGAGCACTCACCGTGATACAGGCGGTAGAACACGCTTAGAGAGGCGACATCTCTCCGGAGTTGTAGCGACTCCAAGTTGCTCGTAACGTCTGCATCATTCACAATGCGGATGGCCCGCCGCTGCAATCCATCCAAGGCATCGAGCAGGTACTGGGCGGATCCATCCCAGAGGTGCGAGCAATACTCCATACCCGGCCGGACCTGCGCTTTATATAAGCGGCAAAGCTGACCGGGCGTGAAAAACCGACGCACTCTGTTCAGGACTCCAACCCTGCGTGATGTGGCAGATATTACGCCCTCGATGTGATTCCTTGGATTGAGATCACAGCGGATATCCATACCAAGGATACACAGGTCATTCCGCACTGAGAGGGGAGTACCCTGAAGAATGGGGAGGGGAGAGAACGGGGATTTTTTGCACGTGAACGCACACACCTGGGTTTTCCTGGCATTGAACTCAACCATATTCCTGGAACCCCATGTAGAAATGAGATCCAAGGTCCGGTTGAGCTCAATGACAAGATCTTCGCGTCCCTTCACAGTTTCGACACGGCAACCTGGAGGCCCGCAGTGGTATCGCCCATGAACCGTGCTGTCATCTGCATAGCAATGAATGTTGCCAAGCGACAACATGTCATTGATATGCAGAATAAACAAGGTGGGCGACAGCACCGAGCCCTGAGGAACTCCGGCATTTACCGACATGAGCGCCGAAGCGTGTCCGTCTACGACTACACGTATTCTACGCCCATGCAGAAAGCCGGAAATCCACGAACACAGGTTGCCGGGTAGACCGTATGCCGGAAGCTTGGACAGAAGACCACGGTGCCAGACCCTATCAAACGCCTTGGCAATGTCGAGGCTCACAGCAAGAGCCTCGCCACGCCGGTCTATCGCCTCACCCCAGCGATGCAGGACAAACGCTAGAAGATCACCCGTCGATCGATTATGACGGAATCCGTATTGTCGGTCACTGATCAACGAGTGATCCTCCAGGTAGCGGACCAATTGAGCGTTTATGATCCGCTCCATGACCTTACACATCACTGAGGTGATAGCGATAGGGCGGTAATTGGTAGGGTCCGATCGATCACCCTTTTTGGGGATTGGTTGCACATTGGCCTCTTTCCAAGATTCCGGCACAACACCTGTGCGGTAGGACGCTCGGTAGAGGCGAGTCAGTGCTGGAGACAACTCAGCTGCACAAGCCCTTAAAACCACCGCTGGTATCCCATCCGGACCACTGGCTTTCCGCACATCGAGAGACCGTAACTCACGCCGCACATCACACTGCCTGATGCGAATATCTGCCATTGAGAAACCGCAATCAGGCAGCGTAGGCAGCGACTGGGAACCACGGTCTTCGAGGCGGGAATTAGCCGCAAAGAGATTTGCCAGCAAGGCAGCCTTCTCTTGCGGCTTGTGGGCCAGCGACCCTTCTGGGTACCTCAGCGGCGGCAACGCTGGACGACAGAAGTTAGATTGGACGGCCCTGGCCAACCTCCAATAAGCACGACTGCTAGTTGGGTGATCGGCCAACGCACGCCCAATCCTGCTAACGCGCTGGGCATCCGCCCTAACGTAGGCCTTCTTGCAGGCCTTGGAGGCACGGTTATAGGCTTCTTTGAGGGAACTGATATTGGGATCCTTCATGGCGCGACCCCTGATCCAAGCGCGATACGCCGCCTGTTTGTCACCGACAGCATCGGCGCATGCACGATTGAACCAGGAGCGTCCACGGCCCTTACTGGCGATCTCAGAGGAAGGAATGTAATATTCCATTCCAAGTCTGATCTCGTCAGCAATAGCGTTGGCACTCGCTGAGGGATCTTTACCCTCAAAGCAGCGCTGCCTCCAAGAGATGGATGCAAAATATTCCCGCATACCATCCCAATCTGCCGACGAGTAATGCCAGACCCTTCGCCTAACCTGCACGGGACGTGGAGGTGATGCGATCGGTACTGACGACCCAACCAGGCAGTGATCGGAAGTGCCCAGAGGCGCACTAACGGTCACATGATACCCGGCTGGGTGACTCGCCAGCAGAAGGTCCAGCAAAGAAGGCGCATGACTCGCCACATCCGGGATCCTGGTGGGCTGGTTCACCAGTTGTGTCAAGTCATGAGTCAGAGCGAATGCATGGGCAGCTCTGCCAGCATGATCAGTCTTGGAGGAGCCCAGCCACAGTTCGTGATGAGCATTGAAATCCCCCAAGACCACCATTTCGGCCGACGGGAACTGCGCCTGCGCGTCATCAGCCGCCTGGCTAAGATACCTGAACAGCCGAGTCGTCTCATCGTCCCCGTTGTGAGACCTGTAAAGGCACACGTAGATGCGGCTCAGGGAACCTAGATCCACGTGCACCCACAGAGCGGAGAAGGAGGGGTCCTCCATGCAGTGCAAACGGCGACAGCAGATGTCCGACCGAACATACAAGCATACCCCGGCTTTAGGCTTGAAGTTTACTTCAAGCGAATAACCGGGATACAACAGGTAAGAATTATCGGTCGGACAACGAATCTGCGTCTCCGTTAGGAAGAGCAAAGCAGGCCGGGCCGTCTCAAGATGGTGGTGGACGGCATTGAGGTTTGTATGGAGTCCGCGGATGTTAGTGAACTCCATAGTGAACGCGGTGGTGGGGTTAAGCACCGCTGAAGGACCTGCTCTGTTTAGTTGCACTGTCATGGTAGAAAGGATGGGATTGGTGAAGAGGCAACGAGGATCTTAGGTTCGGGCACTAAGAAGGCCGAATGGGCACCGGCACGAAAGGGTCGGCAGGAAGCGAATTGATCCGCCGGACGGAAGGGCCCCCGTACCCTCCCGGGATGGGCCGCCGGGACCCCACTTCCGGTCACCAACCGGCACGACGTACCCACCCAAGATTATGCGCGGCATGGTGAGGCAGCCTCTCGAGGTGGTTAGCCCCGATTGGGCCCCTGTACTATACCGCGGGCGGCCAGCGGACAACCGTTTCTACGGGTCTCCCTGGCCGGCGGATCAACTCTCCTCCCTTCGACAGAGGACCGAAAATACCCACACGGTACAACCTCATGCCCGGACTTAAGATCCTCGAAGAAACCGGAAAACCACTGGCTGATCCCGGAACGCGATCCCCTTACGGAGATCACTATGGCGGTCTTTACGCCTCATGGACGGTGGTCGCTACCCGGGCGGACACATAAGTCCTACCACCACTATAAGTATATATATAAGTCAAATCACTCCAAAAAAAACACAAAGTCGGTTCTTTGACCTGACTTATGCATACAAAACCCCTCCGACGCACTCCTCACACTCGTATGCGCTCATAAAGCAATCACGCTCCCTCTAAGCTTTGGAGACGATTCTTGTCTCTTCTTGTGCGTAATAAGATCTTTGCCATAGGTGAGGTTTCCGCGCGTCTCGGGCCGACGCTTTGTTCCCGGGAGTCTGTACAAAGAGAGCGTTGCACAAATAATTATGTGCATACAATTATTTCCTAAGCGTTTGTTCATAGTTTTATCTCGCGGCGTGGAGCGCTGTTTTTCTCCATTCATGCTCTTTCTTTGTTGAATTTTTCATACCGACGTTGTGTATTGGATTTTTGTATAATCATTTCTGAATTATGTAAAGCTAGATGTTTTATTTTATTTGAAAATGTTTATAAGAATATTGCTTTACGACTGTTTATGTTTATTTATTTATAATTTGAATTTCAGTTGTTCGTTATTACTTACGTAATATAAAATAAGTAAGTTGGATTTAAGCTAATTACACGTTCAAACCTCTCAACATGCACTGAATTCAAACATATTTTATATACATTTGAATAAATCAATAAAACAAAAATAATAATCACTTTAAAAATCATATAGTATAATACAAAACACATGTTAATTTAAATAATTTACAATAGCCTAATTACAGTTAAAAACGGCTCACTAAACTATGTAAGAAAACTCAAATCTTGGATGTGTTATAGCGTAGTTAACACCCACCACCGATTTTGAAAATGTACACCCAACAGTCACATACATAGTCCTAACCCCAAAATGAGATGGAGTCTTGTATCGTGGGTATCAAAAACTACGAGTCAACAAATTGGTTTCACTACAAACATAGTTTCCAGTTCTATTTTAAATCCACATCACTTTCATATTATACCTACAAGTGCAAATATAATGAACATACCTAAATAAACTCACGCTTTTTCTCCAAAAGGGGTAGGCAGAGAATAAAGGTGCTACTAGGACACGTTTCGCCTTGAGATATAATTAATTAGCTACATTACTACTTGCCGGAAGTATCCAAAGACACAGGTTTTAATAAAATTCCTAGATATGAAGTGCATTGTATACGAGACAGAATTAGTTCGTCTTACACAGCTTCCAAGTATTTGGATCGTGGAGATGACGTGTTCCAGGAAATTGATATATTCAAAGTCACCAAAGCTTTGTCTCAAATAGCCGAGTGTGGAATATAATGAGGTTGTAACTTAAGTTTGAATATTAACTATAAACAAATAATGTATGATGAATAACATCACAAAGTGTTCTTTTATAGATAATTAAACTACTACGTAGCATACCGTGAACATACTATGAATTTATAAGACAAAAAAGTATTGTTTATACGTTTTACAATGGTACTAAAAGGCAGGCGTCCTCATTTCCGCATCGAAAGTATCAAACACATCGCATCAAAGGAATTATTTCTAAACATTGTGTCCACAGCTTAGCAGCGACTGGATTTGTTTCAATTGCCTCTCAGATGCATAATGCCGATGGCATCGTTATTGCCGATGGGTAGATTCGTGCGATCCGTACAATGTGTGAATTCCTATACAAAAAATACTACTATCCGTTTAATGCGATGCGTCCGACACACATGATGCGAATATGTGGACGCCTTTACTTACCCGTGACGGAACGGTATACAATAATAAAAAGTATATTTTTGCATCATATATCCCTTCGCTTTTATCATTACCCGTGGACTTCAGTTGTAGCTAACTTCGAACTGATATTTTTACAGCCAATATGTATGCATATTGGCAATTTTACTACTGTCTTTTGTGACTGGCTGTTCTTACTTCAAATAATATTTTTGATTGTAAATTGAACCCAAGACTACCCCATGAAGCTGCAACAAATGCAGAACCAACTAAATTAGCCTCAACCAAATTCAAAAGATTCCAAGTTATAAAGCGGGTAGGATTTGTTTAAAAGGAGCTGTTCTTACACCCCTTACTTTTTTGACACTGACACAGACCACAATTAACTATACCCTCACATTTCGCGGTCTCAGGATCGTAAGTGCCTTTCCATGGTGTCACACCGTTGTGTAACAATATTGCAATGTACCTATATAGTATTAACAATAACAATTTAGTAGTCATATTGAGATGTTATTCATTAGGTGCTTTAATACTTGGATCAAAATTTCCTAATTTCCCCGGATTAATATGGAGGAGAGAATGATAAAGGCTAGGTGATCGGTAGCAAAATGACAATCCAATTGTTTTTTATATAATGTGTGAGAAAATGAATAAATATAGATGTCTAGCCCTACATACAAATAATTTGAGGTCTTTGTCCGTTTTCTTATTTTTGCTATTTGTTCCAAATATTCCGCGATTTATATACCAGCGCGGCGGTACGAAATAAATTTCTGCGTGAAAAGCAACTACCGCAAAAGATGTAAATCCCGCCTTAGTAGCCTGTAGTTTTACAGGCTTAGCCATGTATTTTCGATGGAAAACAATCCGGTTTAAATTTATCAATCGACAAAAGGAAAGCATCCCCGGGAAGTTATATTAGTACTAATGTAGTCATATTTTGGAAAAACAAAAAACACCATGTCCGTATAAATATGCTAAAACATTTTCGGCTAAAAAATCACGCGTACAAAACCTCACCCAGCCACTACTTACTATATTAAAACTGTGCATAAAAAATAAGATAAAATATTAGAGACGGACCTGTCCAAACAAACGCGTAACAGGATAGACTCGGCTTCCCGATGTTAATAAAGAAAAGAGGGTTACGCGTCGGTGTAATAAGCCGCCTTCATAAGTCGGGCGTAACTCCTGAGCGCTGTCGGGCCGCATTGTGCTCCCGTATTAACGACGAACGCACAAAAGACTGCGCTCGTATATCAAACTAACGTCACTCCAATGTCTTCCTTCCTTACAGTTACAGTTCCCGGGCCGCAAGAAACGGCCTTTTTTTATTGAGCATTTAGTAAACTGAAATTATGGCACGTAAAATTCATGCGTTAGAATCGAGCGGACTAGTGAGCCTGAATTTCTCACTACGACATTCGTTACATATCTCTTCGATGGGCCGGTACTTTATCTTTCCGTGTACCTACTCGATAGATTTTATTTCCTATGTTATCTTATAATACAAATATCTGCGATTCATGACTATTATTCCCATTGTCTGCTCTGAATAGGATACCCTTTATTCCATCGTTATATTTCATGAAACACGCTCACGAACTTAAGCTTTTTATAAACGGTAGATAGATTTTTTTTGGTATAACACAATATCTTTTGTTATCACTGATGTTCGCGAGCGGTGAAGTATAATGAAATTCAACAATATTCTTACATAAACTGGGGTGTAAGTGCTCGTAATTCCTGTTAGAGATGAGATATGAATATTATTTCAAGCTTGGATGTAAAGGATGGGTTCTCGGAGACCGCGCTTGGGTTGACATCATATTGCCAAGACCGGGGAATAGGTCAGTACTAGAAGCTGAAGATAGTGTTTCCTGAAATATATGAGAAGACAAGTTCCTTTTTTATGTTTAACATTGCCCATTACTAGGATTATGTGAGTTTAGAAGAAATATCTATATAACTCCAATTCCAGAATAATTACAGTATATATGTAATATGTATATATATTTTATATTACAATAACATATTCCCACGAAACCCAGCTATTCCTTGAAGCATACACTAACAATTCCAATAACCTAGGTCCTAGACGAAACTAGAATCAAATACTTGGTGCCATACACAGCCTCTGTCGAAGCCCGAAGATAAATTCAATAATTAGACCCGTAATTGCGAAGTGAAGAGCTAAGATCGCTCATTGCTGTGAGATATTACTTCTGAAGTACGTTGCCCTAGTGAATCACTCAACATGTAATTTTGTCTTTATTACTCTCACAATAAGGTTTCGGATTTCTGTGGCAAAACGAACTGAGAAAACAGAATGATATTACTAGTAATATAGTAATTTCTTCGTCATATTTTATTTACGTCTGTGTTTTTGTATTTATTTTCATGGCCTCATTAGTGTAATGCTAAAGTACAAGCGTAAATAAGAATGGTGCCCTAGATGTAAAGGTATAACTAAATCCAAATTCAAAAGAAATGAATACCATAATTATGTGGTTATTTTAAAAGTGGGTACTTACGTACGTACATGCTCGATAAACTTGCTCGACCTCGACCAAGTACGAACATGTATACCATGCAAGTCAACACAAATGCTCGAAGCCAACCAAATTGTTCGATTCGAGCATGATTGTCTCTAAAAGTTTCAACGCTCACTAAACATGTTCTTTGAGCAAGTTTTTGCTTGTAGACGCAGGGTCGAGCATATTTGCAGATAACCATGCTCGGATGAAACATGCTCATCGAGAATCGAGCGTGTGTACCCAACATGAGGTTGTTTATCTTTTTCCTCCAAAATCCTAGTTCAATAACGGATAGCCTGTAGCTGAAGAAGGTAGGCGAGGACAAATCTCTACCGATTTTACCCATGGCGACTGCAACAGAAGACACATTGTTTCAACTTGCTTTGTTATATATTTACTTTGTTACATATTTACTTTTTTATGTATTCATATATGTATTTCCTAATGACGTATGGCGGAATTTGGAACTATAATTAAATTTTAAATCTATCTATCAAACACTTTTTTGAGATATGATTTCGTAATATAAAATAAGCATTTATACTCGTAATCTGATGGTATTAATATGTCTAATATAATAAAATGTCAACAGCCTTTTCACTGGTCTTTTTATGTGAAAAGCTGTCTTAGGAGGTACAATGGTAATGCCTATTTCTCCCGCCAAACAGCAGTTTAAATGAACTGTTCTGTTTCGGTTTAAAGGATATTATAGCTAGAGTAACTACTGGACATATTGTGACTTAATGCTTAACTTAACTTATGTCTCTGGATGGCGACCGCAGTGTGAATGCCAACCATTACTTTGTAATTTAAGACGTTGTCTGGTTTTGCCACTGTTCATAAGCAATCATATATCGCTTACCATCAGGCAAACAGCACGCTTGTCTCACCATTCATGGCATTAAAAAAAACTCGATTACAACGCATTCGACCGCCAAAACATTTTAGACAACCTACACATTTTATTTACCCATAAAAACCGCTGACAGCTTATTGACAATACGTATAGAACTAAAGAGCCATTATTAATTGAGACTGCCAAAATTGTAATACTCGATCAAAACACAAAAGTTCGTAAAAGTCATTTCATACGCAGTGCGTGCCAATAAATCATCAACGTCAGCATACAAAACACGCCTATAAGTTAAACAATTTCGTCAAAAAGACAACAGAAGCGCAATTGTTATCCGTCTACTCTGGAAATATTTATTCTCCCCCGGGCGAAGTTCGCTGTAAGTTCGCTAATGACTTCTTTCGCGAAGAAACTTCGGTGCTGCTTGAAAGGTTTTTCCTATCTGTTTAAACAACAGGCGGGTGCTTCGTTGACGCCAAATTTTACGCTAACCATTTTTTAAGCCCGTTTGCTAATCTGTCACTGAGTGGAAACTCCCGAACTTAGAGACTGAGTAGTTTGTTAGTGATAACGTTCTCACACACCGTAGCGATTTAAGTTCTGATGACTACAAAACAATTATTTTTATTTCTTTATTACCTTAACAACTACTTTTACAGGGTGGGTCCTAATACAGTAGTGTTGACTGTCTTCTTATATGCTTTAAATCTATTTCTTATCATAATAAATTATAAACAATGACACTTTTGTAACTTCTTCATCGGGCAGGCAAAAATATCAATGGTGTCCCTAATACACCCAACAGTCACGTACATAGGACCTGACTGCGCATTAAGAATAATTAAGTCTCGTATCGTGGGTATCAGGAACTACGAGAGACTTCGGTCTCACAAACAGCCATCCCCAAGACAAATATTTGTGAGACACACATTTATCTCGGTGCGGGGATCGAACCCGCGGCCTGTCGTTTCACAGCCGGCGTCTAACCAACTGCGCCACGGACGCTCTAAATTAATAAATTATTTGCCTATTAATAAATCGTCCGATTACATAAATCTAACCAACATAAAACTAACTAAAATTTATTACTAAACATAAGTCACTCCTAAGAATCTCGAAAAATTTTGGAAACTGTCTGCATTCAGTGACTTCTAGCGGAGTTTATTAGGTCATCTGTCCATCTTTTCGGTGGACTTCGGACGCTGCGTTTACCAGTACGTGACTTCAACTCCATTGAATAACTTCCCGGGAAGACGTCGGACATCACGACAAACTAAAATTGCATCGTGTATAAAATGTATGTAAGATGTTATACAGTAGACTATTGATTATGCAAACATTTCATAATTAAAATATCTCTATAATTCAAAGCAACTGTTTGGTCTCTAGCCGAGCTCTCGAAAAATCAAATTCAATGGTATTTAGTACATCTAGGAATCCGAAGACGAAATTAATCTAAATTATGAAAATTTCGCGGTAATTCTTAATTGTTTCACGCAAACTGTTTATGAGCGGTCGTATCGCTTACCATCAGGCGAACGGCTTGCTCGTCTCGCCATTCATTGCAATAAAAAAAAAACATTTGGGATGGCGAAATATGTTGAAACTTGCATGCACATAAACGATCATGTAAGTTTATGCACCTACACCATACAAACGCATCACACAATCCTCTACACTTCGAAATCTTAGTAATTCGAAGTATTAGAAAGGTCCTTTCAACTTCGTAATATCATTAAACGATTGTCGTAAAAAAATAAATATTTTTTGTACTTTTAACCATTTCCCCATTATTAGGCGGTTATTTTTGAATAACCATTTACAACTCAAAATGATCAACCCGTAAACCCATTACGTCATATATGTAGTTATCGAAGCCACATTGAGTGGCGCTGTGCAACGCATAAAATTGGGTGCAAAAATGCGGTTTACATACATTTTGTATGAGGACGCATCAGGCCGCAAAGCAACGCACTGACGGACGGTTTACCAAGCTTGTAAGGGATAAATTCAATCGGTATAGTTCGTCATTTTATAACCCGTCTGATACAAAAATAAAATTAAAGGTAGTTCACAAAAAATCTCTATACTTAGGTGGGTCGAGAAAGTCTTAAAAAAATATCTTAAGGTTTACGGCGAAATTTTTCATGAGCTAATATTTTTCATTTCTTTCTTAAATAAACGTATCATATATTAAATAATATTATATTTATTTTGTGTATTGTTAAAATGAATTACTTTTGTAAAAACTATTAAATGTGCTTAATTAAAGTCTGCGCGTTAGTGTAAAAGTGTATATGTTATGGGCCAAGTGATTAATGCAGGCAGTATTCACAATGCCCGGGCAGTATGAATATGGCCGAGCCATATTGGGCCAAGTGATTAATTACAATCTAAACTCACCTATTTATCACATTGCCAGGGCATTATGAATATGGCTACATGATGATCGGGCAGTGTGATTAATAGGTGATTTTTTACGTGGTGCGCTGCCGCATTGTCGCATCTGCGATGGACCCATGAATTAGAAAGGTTGAATTGATCTGCTTATGTTTAGTTGCTTTTTAACGTCCGAAACATTATCTTCAGAAGAAAATTAGTGTACCCACTTTATGGATCAGTTAGGTCGACTGTGCCCCAAAACCGACTCGGAACACCCCGACTTCACGTAGTCTTTTGGCTACCGACCCTAGAGTGTATATAAAAAGCCGGAGGCGCGGAGGGAGAGCAGCCCCCGCCCGCTGTAACGAAGGATAGGCAACCGTGCGAGCCGTAGCGGCTGAGGCTGGTCGCCAGAGGCGACCAGCAAGCCGAAGCTGCGAAGGTGAGCATGGGTGCCTATCTTTTGTTACGCAAGGACGAAGGGGCTGAACTTCCCGTAGCGCCGGAGACGATGCAGAAGCTAATTTGTATTGACAACAAGTGTTTTAAGGGTTAGGTTGCTATAATAGATATTTCTCAGGAAGTGCGTTACCTTTTCATGGGAGTGGTACCAGGGGAGGTGCGACACTCCCTCCACTCCTCCCAACCACCCCCTCGTGCCGCCCTATTCTAAATTCTACTACTTCGGGTCATTGGTTTGATTTTGATTCGCTTTACATCACTCTGCCCAATAGGCAATTGGCATTATTCATAATGCCCGGGCAATGTGATAAATTGATTGGTTATAATCACATTGCCCGCTCTTATTGAGCATTATTCATATTGCCCGGGCATGATGAATAATGCCCGATTAATCACTTGGCCCATAACATATACAATAAATAAGAATGTCTAAAATACTGTAGTGTATCAGCCCATTTACGTCCCACTGCAGGGCATGATTTCTCTACAATCAAGAGTACGATTGAGAGTGGTCAGGCCATATAGTCCACAATGCTGCCCTAATGCGGGTTGGCAGACTTTACATACCATAGAACTTCTTGTAAATCACTATGGTATGCAGGTTTCCTCACGATGTTTTCCTTCAGCGCTTTAGTGCGTGGTGACTTACTATGAATGTACACATGACTCCGAAAAGTCAGATACTAAAATACTATTAACAGAAAAGCGGATAATTAAATCGTACGATAAACTAACCATGAATTACATTAGTAAAAATCTCTTACCAAGATCTAATAAGTCACAAAAAATCACTTTAGTCCCTTAAGAATAAGTTGAAGATAAATTACAATATATTATGTAGAATTCTTGATGAGTTTTTCAACTAGAATATTATTTAAACTGTATCGGCTGTGACATTATATTGAATCTGAATGACTACGGGTTTAACGTAGGATTAATTAACAAACCAATTGTAAAGTGCGATTTTTTTCTTTATTCAAACGATATATTAAACTATATTTCTATTTCTAAACTTTATTATTAATAATGGTTGTTACGTAGCAACACGTTGCTTCGCTCTTAATAGTTTCAACACAAATGCCTTTTGTTGACTACTATAAATAAATTAATTGATAAATACGAATATGAACACGATGCGAAAATATGAACGCCTGCCTTTAAGCTCACATTTTGAAACAGGTAATTTCCGAATTGTCTCGCTATCATAGTTGTACTACGATACGGTTACAAAACTGAAATCTTGAGTTCGAATCCTGGGTCGGGCAAGATGATAATAAGTTTTTTTTTTAATTCAATTCTACGCGAAGTCAGGAATTAGTGTCCTTTAAGGCGATAGACTAGCCCCCTATCACATAGTGGAACGTAGCATACAAAGCGAAATGTGGATGTCCTGACACCTCTGCCTACCCTTTTTGGAATAAAAGGCGTAAGTTTATGAATATATTTGATGCTTCTACATTATTTCAATAATACCTTAATACCAATAGAGAACATCATCATCATCATCATCCACAGCCTGTAGGTTCCCACTGCTGGGTATAGGCCTCTCTCATATTCTGCCACTTTTCTTTGTACCTTGCCAGTCGCATCCAGGTTCGGCCTGCGACTTTGACAATATCGTCGACCCACCTTGCCGCCGGACGCCCGACGCTGCGCTTACCTAGTTTTGGTCACCATTCTGTTAACGCCTTACTCCACCTGCCATCAGTGCGTCTAACCACATGCCCAGCCCAACCCCATTTGAGTCCCAAAACGCATTTTTCGACATCTCGAACTTTTGTTCGGCGTCGGATTTCGACATTCGGGAATAGAGAACATACAAGTTCATAAATCTATCTATCTGAGTTAACGCAATAGCAAACCTTAGAAAACTGAAATTAGCCTAAACCTTTGTCTTAAAACCATAGACAGCCCACATCTGAAGATAATGCGCAGTTGTTACAAGAAAAATCCTCGTGATAAGCAAAGCATACGGGCTCAAAGACTAGGCCAAGTTTCCGTGAAACTCAGCTGAACTCAGCAGCAAAGATCAGTCAGTCGTGCTTTGATAAACTACCTTTTGTGTTCCTTTGTACCTCATGACGATAATCCAGCCGCACAATGCCCGACATCGTACCGAAATACGGGCTTCAAGAAACTTTCCTACGATATATTTTTGACTGCAAATATGTGGGATCTTTGATATTAAAAACGATGCATTATTATGTTTTCGCTTGTTTTGTACTGTGCTACTAATTAGGCTTCTTTTGTAGGCACACTGATGTATTAAATAATTATTTAGTAATTAGTTCATTACAAAGTGGAGGCAGAAAGATATTAATACAATTTTTAATTAAACTAGCGGTAGTATACTTGAAAGAATTACAACCAAAGTATCGTAGGTTAAATCTCTGATATTTCTTACAGTCAAACATCATAATTATCGCTTGTAAATCGTCACATCGCAACAAGGGTGTGTAGTCTTCTACAACGGATTAATGGATCCTAAACATTGTTCAACGCCTTACAACAATACCACTGGCAAAACTAATAAATACGAGTATTAAGCGTCTCTAAACTTTAATTAACGGAATTACTCTTTGACACTGACTTCAAAGGTTTTATTAAATTGTTGTCTCTATCTGAAATGTCTTGATTATAGTTTTCGTTGTAAAACGGTTTAATTAGTTTGCAAAATTAATATGAAATTGTATTGCATAATTGAGATGCAGATGGGCGGAGGCGAGAGGCGACGATATTATCCACTGAATATTTCACAGAGTGCTTAATTAGTATTTCAAGAAGTTAATGAGCTGAGTCGACTGGTCGGATGCGCATCCTTATTCAGGAAAAAAATGTACCAGTTTTTTACAGCGTACCAACAACATATAGAACATGTACTTGATAGAACTTTAACAATAGACGAACAGATAAAATATAATCTTAACAGTTAATTTTTTTTTTTATTTTTTTTTTATTGCAATGAATGACGAGACGAGCAAGCCGTTCGCCTGATGGTAAGCGATACGACCGCTCATAAACAGTAGCAACATTCCATTGCGCTCGTCATCCTGAGACATAAGATGTTAAGTCTCAATATGTCCAGTTGTTAATTTATTAATAACTAGCGGCCCGGCCCAGCTTCGCCCGGGTACATATATATTACTGTACAATAATATGTACGTATTATACATATAAACCTTCCTCTTGAATCATTCTATCTATTTTAAAAAACCGCATCAAAATCCGTTGCGTAGTTTTAAAGATTGAAGCATATAGGTACAAAAGGACATAGGGACAGAGAAATCGACTTTGCTTTATACTATGTCTATTTGGGTTTTTTAATAATTACCAGTTATAAGTAAAAACTGTGACTTTTCGGAGTCATGAGAGTATTGATCGTCAATCACCATAGACTTAAATAGTGAAGGTAAACGTCGTGGGGAAACTTGCATACCCTAGCGATTTGTATGAATTTCGTTTTACAATTATACATTGAAGATTATATTAGATCTTTTCTGGTTGCCAACAGGCTTACTCACTGAACATGTAAAATTACCTATAGTATTAATCGTTATTTACGTATTTAAATACTATTTGATTAATCACATATTTATTAATTAGTAGTTTAATTATATTTGCGATTCATTAAATCGGAGGTTAAAAACATTGTATTGCATGACAAAATATATAAAGTTTTACTGTTATACCGTCAGTCTATGTAGGTTAATTTTGATGTATTGATGTGCACATATGTGCATTCAAACACAAATGCCATTTTTCTAGAAGGGTCATGTACAGGTGATTTGCACAATATTACTTTACGGTAATAATAATAACAATATAGTATCACTATATTGACGTTAATAAAAACTAATGTTGGATATCGCCAGCGATCTATCATCGGCGCAATAACGCTATGATCTGTCAAATAACGCACCAGTAGATTTCACTGGAATTGTTAATTACTAAACGTTTAGAATTGGTATACGATATTCAACCTATATAATTATGCGGCGGCCATTTGGCTAAATGATCTGTTTGTTCATATTTTTGATAAACATACGTTATTTGATACATGTAAATAGAACATGGTCAGATGTCGGCTGTGAAACAAGAGCTCGAGATAAATGGTTGTGAGGCGGTTTTTGTCTGGGGTCTGGGTGTTGGTGAGACCGAAAAGTCTCTCGTACTTCCCTTCCCGATACCCTCGATACAATACTTAATTGATCTTAATTTGGGATCAGAACTATTTATGTGACTAGTGAGTATATTTATTTATTTATTATTCCGCCAGATTTTTCATTTAAAGCACCGATGTCTATATTTACCCAAGATAACAGGGTCATGCTGACACTCTTTGATGAATAGAGAAAGTGGGAAACTAGGTCGACAGATGTAAAGATTAGTTGTTAACCCTATTACAATCGTACTGTGCCACCGAAACGCTATAAAAAAATGTTACATCATAATTATACAGTGCTAATAACTCTCACAAACTGATGTTAGTAGTACTTCTTTAATTACAAAACTTAGGGAGAGCAGAGTTTTCTTTATAATTTTTATATTTTTCTAGACACGAAAACTGTTCTTAGCTTACCTTACAGTTCACAGTCAAGATAAAAAATCGACTGACAATTGATAAAAAAACCATCAACGACAAAATTAATAGCCGATACAAAAAAACGATTTAAAAACACAAGCAGTGAATAAAAATCAAGTCCCTAAGGGCGGTACAAATTGCTATAGAACTAATATATTAGACCGGTCATCCTGAACAAAATCTGTGCGCGCGTATCAGGCACGCGGAAATCTGAGCGAGAAGGAATATAGTGGGACTGCGCAGGAGCGATAGAGATAAATTATAAATTATATTGTATATTTTGTTTGTTTTCCAAATAAATTAACAACATAATATGTTTATTATCAGTGATTATTAAAATTAACGTGATCGTGTCTGTTTGTCGCCATTTCCGCGTGGCATAGTATCCCCGATATACCAAATAATAAAAATATTAATATTTTTTAACAAGCAATACTTTAAATTATGAAGTATTTAGTCAATCTTGAATCTAAATTAAGTCACGCGCTAAAATAATCGTCAAAATCGGTACGTAAACAAATACGCACGAACGATATTTTTTTAAATCGTTTAAAAACTATTAATTGACTGACGCACCACCTAAACTGTCGGTTCTAAAAGCATGTAATTTTGCCACTGCCAACAAACTGATGAAAGTTATTTGTTTTGGAAAAAGTCCACGTGTACCGTGGGTAATCGTGAAACATAAAAATATTGCTTAATTATAGAGCCGTGGCAAATTGTATACAGAAAATATTTTCCATTTCTTCAAGAGATGAATTTGTCAGCGTTGTTATGCGCCATTTGAAAAAATAGGCAGGTGTTTAAAATGAGTTCTAGTCACGACAGCTTAATAGTGAGGCTCAAATTAAATAAACCGAGACACTGGTATTTGACAGCATTCGTGGGGTAGTAAGTCAGATGACGCCTATAAAACGAGAGGTCACAGGTTCGATACCCGCACCGAAACAAATATTTGTGTGAAGCACATGTATTTGTTTTGGGTCTAGGTGTTTGTGAGACCGAAAAGTCTCTCGTAGTCTCTAATACCCTCGACACAAGACTCGATTTTAGTGTGGAGTCAGGACTATGTATATGACTATTGGGTTTATTATTGTGCTTAATTTAAACATGCCAGCAAGCGCAAATGGTCACTAGTAAAATGGACGGACGATCAGACCTTTATCAGAGTGCGAGAAGTAGATGGACGCAATAATCCAGTAACATGTCAGAAATATAACTTGACGCACGAGATTCTTACTAAGAAAACAAGCGAAATATTCTCCATATATCTACATATATACCTTTAAATAAACCATGATTATTATCAAATATCTCAGGGTTTAACAAACACTCAATAATGATCAAAGAGTTGGTACAAGATTTTTTTAATTCTTTTCTGCGGTAGTAAACAAATATACTTGATCGATGACGACAATAATTTGATAAATATGTTTCATTCTTTCAAATAGATAATACTCGTATTTATTGTGAGACTCACAAGAGCTGAATTTTACTAGCAATTAAAAAAATCTATGCAGACAAAGCCACAAGTATCAGCTAGTCCACAAATTATTATAATACAATTTGTAGGCCGCTTTCAAACCGGATAAGTAAGCTGTTATTAAGTATTATTATTTAAGTAGCCAACTTTCAGATTTACTTTATGTGAGTTAATTATTTTTTAGGTGCTAAAGTTTCTTCAGTCAAAAGCTATAATTTACTGAAGTAATTTCATAAAGAACCTGCTTCATTAGCGGGAGTTCTGGATTGCATTTTTATAGCACTGAATTGTGAGTCAAGCATGCCGTTCGCCTGATAGTAAGCGATACGAACGCTCATGAACAGCAGCAAAACCAAACAACATCATGGACTACAGAGCAATCTTCGGTATTTCACTAAATCTATACATATAAATAAAATTGAAGTGTCTGTTTGTAAAGTGAAAATAAATAAAAATGTCCAAGTACATATCGTTATATACAC
The DNA here is from genome assembly GCA_023078785.2 of Hyles euphorbiae. NCBI lineage: Eukaryota > Metazoa > Arthropoda > Insecta > Lepidoptera > Sphingidae > Hyles > Hyles euphorbiae. The sequence goes on from CM041053.1 coordinate 7,515,301, forward strand.
GATTCCTATAACGAAAATGACCTTATATTTTTTTTGTCTGTCTGTCTGTTTGTTCCGGCTAATCTCTGACATGGCTGAACCAAATTTTGACGGGACTTTTTTGTCAGGTAGCTGATATAATAAGGAGTAACTTAGGCTACATTTATTTTAGAACAATTAAGTTTTTGTTCAATTCTACGCGGGCGAAGTCGCGGGCACAGCTAGTAAATAAATAAATAACACCCAACACTTTCACTGCGCTCGCCATGCTGAGACATAATATGTTAAGTCACATTATGTAAATATTATTTGGTAGGGCCACGCTATTGTCAGTCATGACTCAGCATGAGTGGTCAGGCTTGTCCGGTGTTTTATAACCGTCTCCCAGGAAATCAAGGGTAAGTGTGAGCTTTGCTGTCGGGTTTCTTTCGTTTAGGATTCCCAATACCCCTTTAATTCTCCCATCCTGTCTCTTTCCCAATTCTTTCATGATTCGATGGCCAGCAACATATCTATGATCTAAGCGCTGTGGAGGCAGCAGTGATCACTTTACTGGTAGTAGGTCTCTCATATGTGAGAGGCTGCCTGGGTGGGTGCCACCGCAATGTCTATTCCTCCCGTCAAACAGCAGTTTAAATGCACTGTTGTGTGTCGGATTGAAGGACATTGTAGCCAGAGTAACTATTGGACATATTGAGACTTAACATCTTACATCTCAGGATGGCGAGCGCAGTGGAATGCCAAGCATTGCTTTGTAAATCAAGGTGTTGTTTGGTTTTGCTTCTGTACATGAGCGGTCGCATCGTTTACCATCAGGTGAACGGCACGCTCGTCTCGCCATTCACTGAATTAAAAAAAAAACTTACTATCAGGTGTTCTGCTTGATCGTTTTCCGACCCTAATTTTATAAAAAAAAAAACAGTGTAATATGTCAAATATTAGTACCCCAAAAAGTAATCTAGGTTAGATTTTATGTACCAATTGAACTAAAAACAAATATCTATGCTGAATCACCAATGCATTTAAACCCGGCTAATATTTTAGTCGTTCGCATTCGTATTCATAAAAGCTTAACGATTAATACATTAATTAAATTTTAATGTATTTGCACGAACATATTTGTGTTCTGTACATAATTTATTAACGCATCATCCCGGTGGACTATCAAAAAGTTTATTGCAATGCTAATAGTTTCAATTTTAATATTCTTTTATCGTGCTTTAACATTAACAAAGCCGGTCTCGTTAAATTTTCAACGAGGGACATTATTTAAATCACCGCCGGCGTAGTGTGATAAGCAATAATAAAAACACATTTTTTTAATTTACACGCTTGTAAAAGTATAGTCCTAAGGGTCGTTAGTCGTAGATGTTTTTGAATGCAAAACAATTTTTTAAATATTTTGTACTAACCACGCCGAGTTAATTTAAATTATTTAATTTCAACGTGTAATATTCGCGTAAATCTAATAAACCATTAAGTTTTAAAACTGTCTATAAGAAATGTTACATAAAACACTGGTATAATAAGTTAATGTATGTAAACTTTACTGCTAATGAAGATATATATATATATATATATTCATTGCAATGAATGACGAGACGAGCAAGCCCTTCGCCAGATGGTAAGCAATACGACCGCTCATAAACAGTAGCAACATTCTACTGCGCTCGCCATCCTGAGACATAAGATGTTAAGTCTCAATATGTACAGTAGTTACTATGGCTACAATGTCCTTCAATCCGAAACACCACAGTGCATTTACACAGTGTTGTTTCACGGGAGAAATAGACATTGCGGTGATACCTACCCAGATGGCCTCTAACATATGAGAGACCTACCACCAGTAAATGTTTATTAATATTTATTATTAATAATATGCAGTTTATTCAAAACAGCCTGTTCTATCTAGATAAACAACTAACAGAATTAAACTGCACTCAATTACTCGCGTTTTATTAATACATAAATAACTAATTAATTCAATATAAATAAACAATTACATTACTGGTTTTAATTAAACGCGGCATACTGAGGCTATAAACCAACAAAACTAAATGGAATTGAAGCAGTAATAGGGTGTAAAAAATAAAGAGAATGGGTTATTTTGTTGAGACAAAATAGTAAATAAATACACCAAACAGTCACATACATAGTCCTGACCCCATACTATGATTGAGTCTTGTGTCGTTGGTATCATGAATTATGAGAGACTTTTCGCTATCACGAACACCCAGACACAAACTACCTTATTTCATACTAAAATTAACATAGGTGCAGGAGACACAAACTACCTTATTTCATACTAAAATTAACCCGTGGCCTCTCATTTTACATACTACGTTTAACCAACTGCGCCACGGAGGATAGTGACCATAATAGTGACTGTGGGTAACAGATCCAACCAACATAATTGAAAACGGCATAAAATATATTGACGCTTTAGTTCTTTTCATATACATACATATTAATATGTTCTGTAGTTATTCTATCTACAATGTCCATTAAACCGAAACACGTAAATTCACATGAAATAAATATTACCATACTTATCATCAGATGAACCGTTTTATTCATTTATAGGTATTAAAACAAATAATCCCGTAATCTTTCGATTCATACAATAAGTGATTTATTTTTTTAAATTTATAAATCCACGTTGTATTTATTACAGCGCGAACAGATTGATGTAATTCATCAACAAACATGGTCTCGAGAGTGTATTTACCATCCGTATTTAAATGATGATATGGAAAAACATTAACAATCTAGTATTTTTTTACATTTACATCCATCCATCCATCAGCCAAAGGAAGTCCACTGCTGAACATAGGCCTCCCCCAATGATTTCCACAGAGACCTGTTGGAGGCAGCCTGTGTCCAGCGACGTCCCGCGACCTTTACCAGGTCGTCGGACCATCTTGTGGGTGGACGTCCTACGCTGCGCTTTCCGCTACGCGGCCTCCATTCGAGCACTTTCCGACCCCATCGGTCATCAGATCTCCGCGCTATGTGCCCTGCCCATTGCCACTTCAACTTGCTAATCCGGTGGGCTATGTCGGTTACTTTAGTTCTCCTACGGATCTCCTCATTTCTGATTCGATCTCGTAGGGAAACCCCGAGCATAGCCCTCTCCATAGCTCGTTGAGTGACTTTGAGCTTCCTAATAAGGCCCATAGTGAGAGGCCACGTCTCGGTGCCGTAAGTCATCACTGGCAACACACAACTATCGAAGACTTTCGATTTAAGGCACTGAGGTATTTTGGACGAGAAGACGTCGCGTAGTTTCCCGAACGCTGCCCAACCGAGTTGGATTCGACGATTGACCTCTCTCTCGAAGTTGGACCTGCCTAACCGGACCACTTGTCCTAAATAGACATATTTGTCTACAACTTCGAGAGTCGAGCCCCCAACACCGATGGGAGTGGGCACAACATGGACATTCGACATGATCTTCGTTTTGTCCATGTTCATTTTAAGACCCACCTGTTGGGAGACTCGATTGAGGTCTTCGAGCATAGTGCTAAGGTCTTCCAGCGATTCTGCCAAGACTACAATATCGTCGGCAAACCGAAGGTGAGTGATATACTCGCCGTTGATGTTGATGCCGAATCCTTTCCATTGCAAGAGCTTGAAGGCGTTTTCCAGCGCGGCAGTGAACAGTTTCGGAGATATGACATCTCCCTGTCTCACGCCTCTCTGTAGTGGAATAGCCTTCGTACTCTGATCCTGTACTCGGACCGACATGGTGGCGTTGTTGTATATACACTTCAACACTTCGATGTACCGATAGTCGATATGGCACCGCTGGAGAGACTGTAGCACAGCCCAAGTCTCGATCGAATCAAAGGCTTTCTCATAGTCCACAAACGCTAAACAAAGCGGCAAGTTATATTCCTCGGTTTTTTGTATAACTTGCCGAAGCGTATGGATGTGGTCTATGGTACTAAAGCCTTTTCGGAAACCGGCTTGTTCGGGAGGCTGGAAGTCATCAAACCTGCGTTCGAGACGATTTGTGATGACCCTCGAAAACAACTTATAGACATGGCTCAGGAGCGAGATGGGCCTGTAATTCTTCAGCAAAGTGTTATCACCTTTTTTGAAGAACAGTACCACCACGCTCCTGCTCCATGCCTCTGGCGTTGAGCCCTCGAGGAGAACGGAATTGAAGAGCCTCTGAAGGACTTTCAGTATCGGCGTTCCGCCCGCTTTCAGAAGCTCTGAAGTTATTCCGTCCTCGCCCGGCGCCTTGTTGTTTTTAAGTTGCTTCAGGGCCATCTCAATCTCACACAGGCTGATGTCCGGGATATCATCGCTAAAGTGTCGGATCAACTCGGCTCTCGGGTCTTCGGCCGAGCTAACAGCAGGTTTGGCAACCGAGGTGTAAAGCTGTCCGTAGAACCTCTCGATCTCCCTTAATACCTCTGCCCTCGTCGATACTACGCGGCCGTCCTCCGTCTTCAGCCTAGACAACTGGCTTTGCCCAATAGACAAGTCTCTTGCAAACACTTTGGAGCCTCCGTTCCGCTCGATTGTCTCCTTAATGCTCACAGTATTGTGAGCACGGACATCGTGTCGCAAGGACTTCCAGATCTGTCTATTGAGCCGCCGATATGCTTCGGCGTCAACGGAAGACTGCAGCGTCAAAGATCGACGTTCGGCCATGAGGTCAAGAGTGTGGATCGAGAGTTTTTGTGGTCTATCTCTACGGCGAGGTCTAAAATACTTAGATCCCACCGTATGGACAGCTTCTACCAAACCGCTGTTTAGCTCGTCCACTGCAAGGTTTTCTCCTAGACAATCAAAGAGATTTGTCAGCTCGAGTTGAAAGCTCTCGGGGTCCCGGATATGGGCGCGAGTAGGTCGGAGCGTAGATTTCATCAAGCGACGCCTTTCCGATTGGACATTGACATTCAGGGTGCCCCTAACCATTCGGTGATCACTGCCGGTTTTCACCCTGTTGATCACAGAGACATCTCTGAATATCCGTCTATTCGTCGTCAAGATGAAATCTATCTCGTTTCTCGTAGAACCGTCAGGACTCAGCCAGGTCCATTTCCTGTGAGGCGGCTTCTGGAAGAAAGAGTTCATCGCAAAGAGTCCCTCTTTCTCCAGAAAGTCGGCCAGCCTCTGACCCCTGGGGTTCCGTTGCCCATGTCCAAATTGCCCCACTTTCAACTCTGCATCGCTTCCCTTGCCCAACTTTGCGTTGAAGTCTCCCATAACAACATTGAAGTAGGTTTTGGAAGTATGTATGGCCCGACTTATGTCCTCATACATTTCCTCTACTTCTTCATCTGGGTGTGTCGAGGTCGGCGCGTATACCTGTATGACCTTCAACGAATATCTTTTAGATATTCTGAGTATAAGGTATACTACCCTGCTCGACACACTTTCGATGGATACGATGTTGTTGATGAGAGACTTGTGGACGAGAAATCCGACACCTCCTCGGGACTGTTGGTCGTCCCCCCGGTAGAAGAGCAGGTTACCAGACTTCAGGGTTATCGTATCCTCCCCGATTCTTCGGACTTCCGATAACCCCAGAATGTCCCAGTGTAACCTGCTCAATTCTTCTTCCAGTTCGACAATCTTCTCGTCTGTCCTCAATGTGCGTACGTTGTGTGTTACCAGGGCCAGTCGTCGTCGGGGGGGGTGGTAGCCGGGGCCAACCCGGGGATTCTTAGCACCCCCTGCCCCACCGTAACCATGACCGCTACCATAGCCAGGAATAGTGGGGCTGCCGGGGACTGGGGGCCTGGTCTCTATTTGTGTCGCCATTGTGGGGGTATTTGCCGTTACTCGCCACGCTTGGCAGGCGGGTTGGCGAGCGCAGTAGGGGACTGACGTTAATGACGCTGCTGCCCGCCATTAACCGGGGAAAGGAAATAGGATTTGTGGGTAGAGGATGTTATAGGAAAGGAGAGTATGGCCTGAGGGAGTGGATACTGCAGTCACGGACGGGAAGTTAAGGTGACTGCAGTAGCTCGGGGGCCGAGGTCGCGTACTCGTAGCACCTATACTAGGACAGGCCATGACCACTAGATAGGAGCATCCCTGACCAAACATTACATTTACAGTTATATGGGAAATTGTCGGGTTGGGCAGACTTCGAACAATTTATATTTGAATTGTATTTTTTGGCATTACACTAATTATAAATAATTCTAGGTCTGATAGTTCGAGTTGGAAGGACATTCGAGCCAGATTAACAATTGGACATATTGAGACTAAATATCTTATGTCTCAGGATGGCGAGCGCAGTAGAATGCCAAGCATTACCTTGCAGTTCAAGGTTTATGGTATTGGTACTGTACATAGGCGGTCGTATCGCTTACCATTGCGCGAATGGCAAATGCCCGTCACGCCATTCAAGACACTAAAGAAGAAAGTCCTAAGCGCTTTTCAGGTGAGTTAGTAACTGTAGTACCTGTACTACGCTATACTATCCGATTTTTAAATGATAATATCGGACTTACAACCAAATTACGTACATAACAAAAAACCGCGTAAAATCTTGCAAAAACACAACAGCTTAATTTTAAAAAATGATCACGTTTACCACAAGCTTTACTTAAATTTATTGTATTTTCGGTAATTATGCAACGTTCAAAATACTGTAGCTTATTCGGAACGTGCAAAAACTAGGTCAGATTGAGTTGCATCGGCTCTGCACGGCACATAATTATGATAGAGCAAATATGCGATTAATTTACGTCGGCGATTGCAGTAACAAACATACCCGTACTCTAATACCACGTCTGAGCTTGTTAATACTGATACTATCGGTACTGACATTATCTGACACGGACGGACATTTTTTTTTTTTTTTTTTTCTCGCGGGTAAAATCCCTTTACGGACCATCCCACCCCCGAAGGGGCGAGGGTGTGTCGGACTCACCGGCGCCATCCGAGCCCAGCGAGATGTTGTGCCGCCCGTGGATGTGGACGGGCGGCCGCTGGGTCGGGTCCCTACCACAATACGCGCCGAAATACCGACTAAAAACCCCGCGTCGGCCACCATCGGTGCACTACAGAGACGGCCCCAGGTTACCGTTGAGCGGACGCGCCAGGACCGCCTCTTTGTGCACCGCCGCTTAGCGACGCGGCATGAGAAGCTTGTAGCGTCACGTCTCGAGGGCCGCCAAGGTAGGGACGGCGGCCCCGCGTGGCCTCTGCGGCGCCGGGTTAGTTGTTGTCCCGGCGCCTCCTACGTCTCCTGTGGCGACGAGCGGGATCGGTCTGCTCTCGATCCCGCTCAGCGCTCTCCTTCTGCGACATGACACGTTCGCAGAAGGAGAGCATGGCTCGCCACGAACTCCGGCTGTCGACCATGGCGGCGACCACGGCCGGCAGCGAAAGGTCACTTCCCACGACCGCGACGAGAGCGCTGCGCGCATCGTCCCAGGCTGGGCACTCCTCCAGCGTGTGCTGGGCCGTGTCCTCACGGCAGTTGCCACAGTGGTGGCACACGGCGGACTCCTCCGCTCCGGCTATGCGACACAGGTACGCACCGAAGCAGCCGTGCCCGGTGAGCACCTGCAGGACTGACCTTGACCTTACTGTAAATTTATCGATTCTTAACGTATCTTAATTATTTGTGCTATATTGACTGTCTTTGTTATTTTTAATATTTTTCCTTTGAAGGAATATTACTTAATTTATACAGCTTTCGTGGCACGAGGTGGACTTTCAGTTCGTAAAAAATAGTTTTATTTCAATAAAAATATTTTTATTTTGTTAACATTCGCATAAATCTAAGATAACATCTTTCAGCATTGCCAATATAATATTCATATTAAAATATTTATACATTTCCATAGTAAGAATGGCCCTCACTGTCTCCATGCGGTTAACCAAGTCCAGAATAGCCCGTCTATATTAGTTCCCAAAACAAAAGGGGTAAAATAAGGCACATAATTTTAGCCTACATCGAGTATTTGAATGGTATGATGCCAGATTTAACCTACCGAACAGACTGTATTTGTGTCAAACATAGATTTAGATGTTGAACGGAAATATAAATTGTTCAAGCATTTAAAAAACTTTAAAGCGTTTATTTTTATTACTTATCGCTTATTTTAACGATAAAAGGAAACTTCGTGAGGGAGCTCTCAATTTAAACATCTACCAACTTGAATCAGGCCTGTACTAACATCTCAATTAAAAATAAGCCCCACAGTCACCAGTAAGTATTAGAAAACTGATTGGTGACCAAAGCAATGCACGTCTTTACCAACTAAACTACTGTCCGTGCTTTCACATAACGCAGACATAGAAAGCTGATAATGTAAGTGCGTCACAACAACAGCCATCTTCACATTACATTTTAACCTTCCTTTCTAGCATACACTTCAATGAATAATAATAAATAACACCCAACAGTCAAATACATAGTCCTCGCTCCCCACTACGATGGAGTCTCGTATCGCAGGTATCAGTAACTACGAGAGACTTCGGTCTCCAACACCTAGACCCGAAAGTAATATTTGAGGGCCGCACAAACATTTCAATAGACACCTTCTAACAAAATATCATAAACAGTTTTAAAGTCAATTTTTTGTCTTCTTCGCTCTAACTACATTCCAAAGACATTTGAAAGAGACAAAATATCTAAACATATGGTCATAAAACTGTATAAGGTTGTTACTGTTTCCGCTTCATATTAAATCCCCTCTCTATATTCTAGTGTTGCAGCAATTTATTTATTTATAATTTCACTTTATCAACGCACAGCCATATTCCCAAAAGTGCCATGATTAACGTCATTATAGTAATATAAATAATCATTCATACAAATATTAGCAAACTAATGTACGTCCATGAAATATATTATCCAGTAATAACCAAAATTATGGGACATTTTGTTTTGAAATATTGGCATTACAATAGTTATATTTAATCCATAATTTATTCATGGTGGTCACGAGTTCAAATCCCAGGGCAAACCTCTGACTTTTCGGAATCATTTGTGTATTGATAGTCAATCACCACGCACTTAAACGTTGAATGAAAACATCGTGAGAAAACATACATACTATAGCGATTTGTATGAAATTCTATGGTATGTAAAGTCCACCAACCCGCACTAGGCCAGCGTGGAGGACTATATGGTCTAACCACTCTCAACCGTATTCTCAATTGTAGAAGAGGTCCATGTCCTGCAATTGGGCGTGCATATAGAATCCGTAACTTGTATTTATTAGTTCCTGTAACCCGGGATTCTAATTCGAGTTAATAAAGTTAATGAATGGAGTGTCGCTAGTAATAGACGATATAGACGATTCATCCGAAGGTGCTAATGTCTCACAGAAAACTTATTTAATAAACTTATTTAACTTCTCACCTTTACTCCTGTATAGCACAACTTCAAGTTGTGGGTAACTCAAGTTTTTAATCAACTCCAAAAAATTAAGAAAACGTTCACAATTCGACTATAGGTTTTTATATTTTTTATGATTGTTGCCTCATAACTTTGTACTGGGTTATCCAACTTTGATTTTAATTGATTTCATTAAAAGCTGTTGGTTGTCAATTGGTTTCATAATTACTAGCAACATAATAACATGAAATAGATTGTACGACTCCGAAAAGTGTGTATTGATAATCAATCAACACGCACTAAAACGGTGAAGGAAAACATCGTGAGGAAACCTGCATACCATAGCGATTTATAAGAATTTCTATGGTATGTAAGTCCGCCAACCCGCACTAGGCCAGCGTGGTGGACTATATGGCCTAACCACTCTCAATCGTATTCTCGATTGTAGAGTAGGCCCGTGCCCTGCAGTGGGACGTATATGGGCTGATACAGAATACAGATTGTACGACAGAAATAGAGCCCACGTTTGCACCATATGCCCACGTCACTCTTGATCACGATAAGCCATTCCACTTGACCTGATTTTATCAAAGATTATCATCTAACACAAACTTAACCATTAATTATATTGATGTCCTAAAGAAAGTTCCAAATCAATGAACAAGAAATCAAGTTGATACTAGATTACCTTGGCTAATTACTTAAGAGGCTTAACAATGATTTTTTTAAACTTTAATTCGGAGTTTACTAAAACGGTGAAGTAAAACATCGTGAGGAAACCTGCATACCATAGTGATTTATAAGAATTTCTATGGTATGTAAGTCCGCCAACCCGCACTAGGTCAGCGTGGTGGACTATGTGGCCTAACCACTCTCAATCGTATTCTCGGTTGTAGAATAGGCCCGTGCCCTGCAGTGGGACGTATATGGGCTGATACATACTAATATTATGTACAATTCGGAGTTAAATGTGGTTTTAATTGTTCTTGTAATTTAAACTATGAAGTTATAACGGTTGTTGGGTATATTAAAAACATAATCATTTGGCCTGGTGATACTTCAATTGCATAAATGACAGTCTCCGCGGTGCAGATGGTTAGACGCCACTTGTGAAACGAAAGACCGCGGCTTCGATCCTCGTACTGAGAGAAATATGTATGCGGCCTACAGTTTTTTCTTTCGGGTCTGGGTGTTTGTGAGACCGAACAGTCTCAAAGTTTCTGATTACCACGATACAAAACTCGGTCTTAATGTAGGGTCAAGACTATGAATGTGACTGTTGGGTGTTATTTATTTATTTAATGTGTCATAATACAATAATACTGACTACGAGGGTCTTCGGCCAAATTGCAGAATGATTTGTCGCATAATTGATGGTTAAACAAACTTACCTTTGTGATGTTTGACCATAATTATACGAAGCGTTGCATCCGAAGAGATTTAAATATCACTATGTAGTCCACTCCTCAAGGTACTGGGCATCAAGCACAATTTTTAGAGTAAAATTCACTAAAAAAAGAATTTAAATGACTAATTCAATATCCCTACCCACTCCCGTCGCAGGTGCCGGGGATCGACACTCGCGCGCTCATTTCTTCAGAGTCAAATTTCGCAATATAGAATATAAGGGATCAATTTGTATTATGATACAAATGGGTAAGGGAGGGTTGTAAATCTCTTCGGATGCAACGCTTCGTATAATTATGGTCAAACATCACAAAGGTAAGTTTGTTTAACCATCAATTATACTTCAGCATTGCATCCTCGAGATTTAAATATCACTATGTAGGATGTTCAGAGTGTTTTGCGAAATTCAGTGAAAATAAAAAGAAAAATATTGTATGCAAGAAATATTTTATAATTCACACAAATAGATTCGGAAAAGCAAACAATTATAAGGTATCTGAGATCAGTACGTAATAGTATCTTAATTAATTATACCTATGTATATTAAGTACATTTTTATGTGATGAAGTATGACATTATTTCATATGTTTTAGGTACTAGGTACATTATCATATATTTTCTTATACCGCTTCTGCAAAGGCGCTCTCATTGCCATCGGCTAAGGGTCTATTATAAAATTTGGCAAAAACTAAACTACTTCCTGACCAACCAGCCGATTTTTTAATCATATCTATAGACAAACCTCTTCTATACGCTGCAGAGGTTGACGCATGACGAGTGCTATGCGCACCGAAGACTTCCGTATTAATACCACTGTCACTCATGATGTCTTTTATCCATCTACTAATAGTGGATGAACTCGCATTATGAAATGGTTTTCTGCAAGTTAGGAAAAGTCGGTCAGTGTTTTCCACAGACCGCATTTTTTCTGTAGCCGCTATATACGATGAGAGCGTCCTTGCAGGACACACTTCTATTCTGTTTGGGAAAAAAGGTATGTACAAATTAGGTATAGGGCGATTCGGTCCTGAAGTTTTAATAATATCTTTGATTACGATTTGGATAGAAGATTCATTAACTTTTATATTTGACATTCTAATAAGAGACAGTGTCTGAACTCGTTGTCCGGTGGACAATGCTAGTAGAACTGCTAACTTTTTTGTAATTTGCCCGAATGATAAATTTTCATTAGGGAAAAGACGCGAAACAAAATTTAAAATAATATTTGGATCCCAGGTGGATAAATATCTGGGAAAACATGGTTTAGATTTAAACACTCCCTTTAAGAAACGAGCGACGATGTCGCTTTCACTGAATGTTTTGCCAAATATTAAAGCTAGAGCTGAACGATAAGTGTTTAAACTTGAATAATTGTAATCTGCCTGAATGTACCTCTATCGAGTTTTGTTCGACGGTTTTGGCCGATTCTTCGACTGGTCTTGGCGTTCCGACGCAGAAGTCGTGGGAGCTGGTCGCCGCGCCGGTAGATAAGTCGGCCGACTCTTGGCTCCACCCCGTCTGAATCCGCGTTGAGCCTGACGCGGTGGGTTTCTCCAGTTTCCCTGTTGACTTGCGGATTTCTTGGAAATCAAGACTTCATTATTAAACTGAGTCTTCTTGATCTGAAGACCTGACTTTTCAGCAGATTTAGCGGTTTTTATTTTTTCAGTCAAGTTTTCTCCGAAGAGCATGGAGTCTCTTTGTACATCATGTATCATATCTAAAAAATTTTTATCTAAAGAATAAGTTATTAGTTTTCGACGATTTAGAGTGTTTTCAAAATGTAAGTCTAAAAGAATTTGGTTTGCTTGCGATAATCGTTTTATAATTTCGGATTTTTCCACATCATCTCTAATTAGAATATTGATTAAGTTTGTTAAGGCTGCAATCCCCAGGCCTAAATGATTTTGCGCCTTTTCTAGACGTTTATCCCGATTTCTTGTAGAATCTATCAGCACAGTTGCTATTTCAGGATTCAGCTTAGGTGCTTTAGCCAATTGAAAATTTTCCGGCACAAGGATCTCTTCCAATATTTCCTTCTTTTGATCCTTATTTAAGCCCTCACATAGAATACTACCCCAACGTTTGGCGATTTCTTCTTGGATACGGGGTCCAAAAACTTCTTGTTTTTTCTTAGAATCCCCCAGTATTTCAAGAATATTAGAAGGTATGAAATTCGTGTTTTCGATATCTTTAGATGTGGTGAGGTCCACATTTGATGTTGATGGCCCCGCGTCCATATAAGACATATCTGGTTGGGATAATTCATCCGCCATAGGAGGCGCTGCACTATTATGCCGTCTTAAATTTACGGCAGATCTAACACAAAATCGGTTAGATGTCTCAACATCTGAATCACTTAAATCCGACATTGGACCCGGATACTCATCATATAACGGTACAGGACTCCGGCCTATGGTTTGTTCACCATCTGAAGAGTAAGACAGACATGATCGCATCATGGTACTAATTTAATATTATTAAGTTTCGACTATGATCGCATCACAGTACTAAAACCAAATAAACAGGACTACGTCCGCATCTTAATACTTATATGTGCATGACTATGATCACGTCATAGTACTACAGCACTATTATTAACCCAAACAACCATCAGAAAACAATTAAATTACATTACAATGAAAATAATTTCATACTTTATAATGAAATAGCAGATATTCGATTTAATATTCTGAATGTACGTAGTTCGAGAAACATATTGTCGAGCGTTCACTATAGAATCATAATTATCGGTAATTATTTGTTTTAAAACAAGTGTTTCAAATAACTTGCAATGACAAGATATTGATTATATTTATCTTATAGTTAATGTATTATTTTTATGTGTTAAATAGCGATGAGCTTACTTGTTTCGTCGTCCGAACTATCATAACGTCTCAGACGTTTCTCCAGTTTTCGAATCTTTTTCTTTATGTGTTCCGGCGAATAGTTACGTTTACGTTTTCCCATTACAATTAAGCTAATAATAATAAACTATAAATTTGCAAAACAATGAAACACTGATGTTAATTTTGATTAAACATGAAATTAAATAATGTTCCGATGCTATGATGCCCGCACAAAAGAAGTGAATGAGCGCGCGAGTGTCGATCCCCGGCACCTGCGACGGGAGTGGGTAGGGATATTGAATTAGTCATTTAAATTCTTTTTTTAGTGAATTTTACTCTAAAAATTGTGCTTGATGCCCAGTACCTTGAGGAGTGGACTACATAGTGATATTTAAATCTCGAGGATGCAATGCTGAAGTATAATTGAGATTTGCTGTCAGCCTATCAATTCTATAAGGGAGTCGTTGTTTTTCTCCTGACCATAGCTTTTCACCTCCTGTAGATAGCCCTCATAGTGTTTCAGAATTCTTGTGGAGAGGTATCGGGTGTTCATGATTACTTAAGATGTTTTCCAATTTAACTATCTAACACGTAGTTGCTTAAATTACAAAGATAAAGATAGTTTATTATTATGAACGTAAGTATACACACACAAGTACGCAAGGTATTAACAGAACAAAATAGTTACAGTCATGTCCGGCCATAGAGGCGTACTAATACAAAATTGTTAAAGGTTCCACGATCACTCAAGTCCCATCACCAAACTGAGTTACAACTCGAGATGAATATCAAACCTTACAGCAATAACGACCGTCTAACAGAAACTTGAAGACGTAGAAAGAGTTAGAAAGTGTCACATTCAGATTTGGGAAGTGGTTGCAACGGGCGGCGTGTTAGATGCGCTACGGCGACTGGCGCGCCGCCAAACAATTACTTTGACTCGTCACGGCGCTTCTTACATATGGATCTAAAGTGTTTTCTACCTTTCTTGCTTTTTAACGTTATTATTATGATATTCTTGTGCGGTGTCATTGTGTGCGGGTATGTCGGATTTTTTGGTGATGTTTTGTTGTTTGCACGTTTAAATATGGTTTTAACGATATTTCGTACTATAGCACAAGAATGCAAAATTAAATTTAATGTATTTCAGAACTAAAACATGACTGTATCTGTACGATTTCCGAACGCATCTTAAGACGCAGGTAGTATCTTCAACACGGTACCCACTTCCGGGTTCGACGTTGCAACGGATTTTGCGAGTGCGCCGCGCGATAAATATAATTCAATACTTATTCACGCTATCAATGTTGTAATAATACTTATTAACAAGCGCTAACAGTGCCTTTCAAATTATTTGAAGCAACCTTTCATCTGACCCCGAAGACCAGCGGTGCCGCGAAGTGCAAGTTAGTGCAGCATACAGTCCACTATCAAAGTTCCGTAACAAATGATATTGTCTGCGACAAAAGCTTTGTTTTTTTTGTGGCTGTGTTATATTCAATAGAATATTTGTTGTTTTTGCTCCTTGAGGTATTACACTGGAGCGGACATCGGGAACAAAATCTGTGCGTATGGCGCGTGCACAAGGGTACACAGTGAAACGAGATGGAAGATAATGTTACTGCGTAGACGCGATAGAGATAGAAATAGAATGTACCCTTCATTTTGTTACACACATTTTGTTTGCAGTGTCCCCTCTAGTATATTATCTCAATGTTTATGCTACATTAAAAAAATATAGAAAGATTTAGTAGGTAGTCTTATTGTGCATAGATTTGTCATACAACTGACACGCAATTCAGTTTAAGTTTGTCTCCTAAATTTAATTTAATTTAATAAATTTAATCTGAAGTGAGCTCAGCTTTGAATCTTTCGCCGTGCTGCTTTAAATTTTCGGTAACATTTACAAATAATGTATCATGTTTAAGAGTTCGGCACGTAATTAAATACATAGAATAAGATTTTTCTAGTTAAGATTATGTTACATACTTTTTAAATTATTTTATTATCATCCTTGACAAGTATGCAAAACAAAATACATGAATACAGGCGAAACTAATAAAATCGTTAAATATCTAAATAAAGGTAATTCTTCATCGACAGTTGACTGCAATTGTGACAAAAATAAAGAAAACTTTGCATTACAAATTATGTTAAAATTACAACATCAATCACCCAATACAATTAATTCTTGAAATATTAGTTCACCAAAATATTTGCAATTATAATTAACGACATGCAATGCCATTAAAACCAAAATAACCCATTACATCGCAGATGCTTATCATCATACTGATATTGATCGTCACTTGCAGGACTGCAAGAACCCCACGCAACTTCGGGTCACCCGGTCAATTCACATCGTAATAGGCAAATATATTCGTGAATTATTGTGAATTATTAGGGTCATTCTATCGTCTTAATGTCGTCTAAGGGCGGTGAGCGTAACTTTATAGACGTCAACTGCTATAATTACTTGGTTAATTACGTTTTTATAGACATATTAGGTTTTTGTTAGGAGAAAACTGTGATGTATAAAAAATTTTGTAATTGTAATTGTAATTGTAATTGTATCAGCCCATATACGTCCCACTGCAGGGCACGGGCCTACTCTACAATCGAAAGTACGATTGAGAGTGGTTAGGCCCTATGGGTATAAAAAATATGTAATTTTAACTAGTATAAATACTATAGAATTTCAAGGCATCGGTCACAACGACTCTAGGAAAAAAAAGCTTTATATTACAAAATATAAAGGTGTAGTTAAATCCCAAGCCATTCTTTCCCAGTCAACATTTGGGTATTGCATAAAAATCAAAGTATGCGCATAACTAAATAATCACTTATAATACCACAAGAGCTTCAAAATTATCGGGTATTTCCCGATAGGTTCGTTGCAAACAAATGAAGGAGTCAAAACTTGACGACTTTATTTGTTTGCAGGGAACCTTGAGGGAAATGCCAGATAATTTTGAAGCTCGTGTGGTATTCGGGGGATTATTTTTCCGTCCCAAATTTTAATTTCAAACTCATTTTCATGCAAAATCTCCAATTTTCACAATTGAATTCAACCTGTCAGTTTGACGTGTGGTTAATTTGACTGGATCATGTTTTGTTTTTTATATATAGCAACTACCAGAGAAAATTTTCAAAAAAATATCAGTATAATACCATGTAGGTTGTACCACGTGACGTCGAATGGTGCAATTCTATTGGTCGATATTTGGGTCGGAAAAATAATCATAATAAAATAAAAAATAGGTGTATAATAAAAACTAGTGTAGTAATAAAAACTACAATAATATATGTATATAGACATACACAATTATATATTTATACATACAGATACCACATAAAACATACTCAGATTTTTCTGCCAATTTATTTTGCAAATGTTGTCGGACTTTCGCTTTACACATCCTATATACATAACTAGATAATGTTACGAAAATAATAATACCAAGAATAACTTGACTTTAAACGCGGGACCCTGTTAATATTTATAACAACTTTCGCGTTAAAATATTATCCTAATGATAATTTGGAGCGAAAATATCTCCATTGTATGAATTTGTTAGGTACAGAATCTCAGACATTAAAATTGCCACCTAATTATTGTAATGAATAAAATAGAATCCGAATAATTAGGTCAAATGTTTATTTCTTCTTATATACAAATACAATTTTAACACTAATATAACACTGATTAATACATTAAGACTGCCTCGGTTGTGTAGTTGTACTGCGGTACGGTTACAAAGTGGAGGTCTCAGGTTTAAATCCCGCGTCAAGCAAAGTGATATTGGATTTTTCTATTTTTTATCAGCCCTGAGTCAGGAATTTGTTTCCGATATGGCGATAGGCTCGTCACCAACCACAGCTTGGGATAGAACATACAAGGTGAAATGTGAGTGTCCTGGTAGCACTTCTGCCTACTTCTGGGGAAAAGGCGTGAGTTTACGTATTTATGTAACAAATTATGACGTCATAGACCGTCTGATAAGAAGGTAAAATATTTGATATAATAGATTTCGTCATGCTTTTCGGCTTTCTTGAGCTTATATTCGCAAAACATAAGTCATATACCTATGCAATTATTTAGAGGTCGATTCAATATAAAAGTAGCAATCTAAATTGTCATTACTTGAATGAATGTATTCCTTAGTTCATTGACCTAAATATTCGTCATTAAATCGCCACAAGAAACGACCTAAGCATCGTGTGTGACTAACAACATTCATCGAAACATAACCAAAGTCAGAAAGTCAAACTAATTTATACATTATTTATTTGTACTAAGAATTTGTAACTTTAATACACAGACTTAAGCACTTAACCATCATAATTATTCGACAAAGTCAGCTCACATAAATTGCTAAGTTTTGTACGTGTTTTTATAGTCTGTACA
The DNA here is from genome assembly GCA_023078785.2 of Hyles euphorbiae. Lineage (NCBI taxonomy): Eukaryota > Metazoa > Arthropoda > Insecta > Lepidoptera > Sphingidae > Hyles > Hyles euphorbiae. The sequence continues at coordinate 7,533,266 of CM041053.1, forward strand.
AAATTAGATAATTAGGTGAGGAATACGGAATCTTGGATGTTAATGGTAACAAAGCGGCTTAAGTTTATTATCTTGGAGCAAAAACTCTACAGATATTAAAACTAAACTCAGTTGGCTTCCTTGTTTTATTTTTATGTGCGCTTAAAACGTTTTTGTTACTGACCCTTGAATTATGACTTGACCACGCATCGCACTCTGAAATTCACATCCGATAGATTTTTGTGACTTCATGAAAACGTAAGAAGGAACAAAGAAATAAAAAAAAAAACACTGTATGTACCTCGTTAATTAGTGCTAACCCCACCAATGTTTATTTCTCCCGCCAAACAGCAGTGCAAATGCACTGTTGTGTTCCGGTTTGAAAGACACATCGTATGTCTCAGAATTGCGAACATAGTGGAATGCCAAGCATTGCTTTGTAATTACTAATTATTGGTGTTGTTTGGTTTGCTACCATTCATGAGCGTTCGTATCACTCACCGTAAAGCGAATGGCAGGCTCATGTTGCTATATACCGCAGTAAAAGAAAACAGGAAAATTCAATAAAAAAAATGACATACATACATAATCGTCACGCCTGTATCCCATAGGGGTAGGCAGAGACTATAGACCGCCACTTTGCTCGATCCTGGCATACTACTTTCGCTTCATCCACTTTCATCAACGTCTTCATGCATTCTCGTCGGTTCAGGGTACTTTTAACCTGACCCTTGTTGAGGGTATCACCGATTTGGATGGTGTATGTTCGGTGAGGTCGACCCCTACCGACTCTTCCATCCACACTCGCATTATGTATTTCTTTCGTAATTCGTATAAAAAAAATTAACTAGATAAAAACCGCATGAAAACAAAACGAAAGAGTAGAGATGTAAACGTGTTTTAAACTGGCCTGTGACTTGAAAACGGCCAAACGCTGGCTGGACTTTGATCTTCCATACTCTATTTCCTTTTGTCAATCATAGTGAAGTCAGAACGGTAAACAGCAGTTGTTGGTAAAAGCAATTTAGCTTCTATTTCAAAGGCCTATTCGGCACGCCGTTCTAACAAACATATCACGTCACAACCAACAGGGTACGCCATTTGCGATTTTCGTCCATGATACAGCTAAAGTTTAATTTATAACATCGTTGTTTGAGTATCCGGCTTCTTAATAAAAATGTTTAATATTATGAAGTTTGTCAAAAAGAAAGGAAAACACTTCTTAATGCTTTGATTTTATTTTGTCACACATAAAGAAATACAATTATGTAACATGTTTTGAACTTAACTTTTTAAGACTATTAAAACAACAAATTCAATGAAAACATGTCTATTTTCAAAGAATGCAACCCGTAAACTTTTTCATAGTATTATTGATATTGATCCAACAATTTTCAAAGAATATTCTTTAGAAATGATATAAAATCTTCAGCGAATATTTTTCTATAGACGACTCGGCTCCAATTTAATTTCCAAATATTTATATTTCACGCCTATTTAATTTATTTCTTGACGTCAAACAACCGAATTACATTTTGCTTTTTCTATAATTGCTTCGTTATTATTTTTCCTTCCACCTCCGCGACTCCCTTAAAAGAAAACGTTAACGCACGAAGAAACAAAATACTTTTCCTTAAAATAATACGTCTCTGAAACTTGGCAACCATTCGTGAAGCAAGCAGGCGTAGAAATGGTGAAAAGTCCTTCAATAATGGAAATACCTGCATCGATGAGACTTGAAAGGGCCTTGACAAAGACAAAGAAATTGTCTGGCGTGACGCCAGCTCCATTTCCCTTGAAACTCCAATTCCACCCACTAACAGGTATGGAGATAGAAGGAAGCGAGCCGATCAAAGATTGGTCTGTTTCAAAACGAGGACAATGCAAAGTTTTGTTGTTCGAACCGATACTGGCTTCCGGAATAAAAATGTAAATTTGTTCAGTTTTCGTGTGGTACCTTGCTCGGTGAAATTTGTGCTTTTCGAATTCTAGACAAGTATTTGAACAATCAGACAGTTCCAATAGCACCCGCTTCTTTGCGCACCAACCGTAATTTGTTGCACTGCAATTTATTTTGTCATTTAGTTACCTCAACCGCGGTTATTTTAGCTTCGTGTTCCGTTTACTCCCCTAAGCCGCTGTGTACCTTTGGCTTCCTCTACATTTTCTGTATTAAGGTTCAATACAATTTCGGTTAAGAATAGAAAATTGGCTTGTTATCTTAATTGTATCGTTGTAATAATGTTGCTTTTGTTTCGTTAGCCATGAGCAAACCTAAAACATGAATTGCCGATAATACGAAATTCTACATCCGTGTTAGTTTCCAAACCACAAAATGTTATCCTTGAGTTGGCTTTGAACATTAAGAAAATGTACGACTTACCTAAATCTTCGGCGTCTTCGCTCCATTCACCGGTGCCTGCAACCAGGACCGCGCACATTGCCGCTAAGAGTGCATGTCTAAGCACAGATTTTGCAACACTTCCACTATTCACACGCATCGTGATCAATATTTCAAATGTTTCTTCATGTATAACTTTGGCAACATTCTTTAATGTTTATATTACTTGTGAATTATCATTTTTGGTCTAACACTATTGTCTTTTTGTAGTTTAAATTTTACTATGATCACATTTATAATCTTACCCTAATACATCAATCAAGCACATTTCATCTATATTAAGAATTACTGATACAAAAAAGAATCTACAATCTCCGTACATTTCGCTACATAATTAATTTAAAACATCCTTTCCGTTTGAACATGTCGGTAATCTCTCTGACATAATACGGGTGTTCTTGGTGGTTAGACGGCAGTAGTGCGGTAACACGCACGGCTGACTTTTGGGACGCGGTTAAATATCCCGATGAATAATTCAGTACTCTTTTAGCAACGCTCGCTTCAGGACAGACCACCTGCAACAAAATATATAGTCCCTCATTTGTGTTCAAACATAAAGTATATTCAGACAAGTCGTGCAAATTGGCAAGGAATTGTTAATCAGTTAAGCTTAGGTAAATATAAATAATACTTTAAACTATCATTGCATGCAGATTTTAGAAGCAAACTATGTTTAACATTTTTGATTCGTTTTGATTCCGACACGCGAGTGTAATTCAAACTATAGACTTGGCCGAACTAAGTTCACTGCACTAAGAACAAAATGTTTGATGAGAATTCAAATAATAATAATTATAAATGCTTAAAAAGAATGTATGCAAAACTAAGCCCTGCTTTAAGTATTGTAGGAGTATTGTCGGTGAAGTTGATGGAAAGGACAGTTTTGTAGTGCAATAGACGAGAAGCCATCTTTAAAAATTAATATTAATTTTCTTGCTGCGCGTTTGCTTGTTCTTTTTTTTTGTATCAACTCTCTTTCTCATTCTTTTTTTAATTATTGGCTTTAATTCACCTTACGCATGACAAGTTGTATTATTTTGTTTTAAGTCTGTTTTTCTTTTGCCAATGACAGTAGACATATATTACTGTTCGGGGTTGTGTTTACAATTTAGTTTTAACAAAATAATATTTAGTATTTATCGCTCCTGGACTGGAAAGTCTCTGGTAGTTTCTGATACGTGATATGTGACTGCTAGATGTATTTATTTATATTTTTTATATTTATGTATTGTTTATGTTGCGGACTGAAAGACATTGTAGCTAGAGGTAACTTCTGTATAAATTGAGACTTTACATTTTATGTCTCAGGATGGCGGTACGATGCATTGCTTTGTATTCAATGTGCTGTTTGATTTTGCTACTGTTCATGAGTAGTCGTATCGCTTACCATCAAACAGACGGCGTGCTATTCTCGCCATTCAGAGCAATAAAAAAAACCGGTACCCGCTACCGTACATAATTATCGAAATCCCGCCATATTAACCCTTGCAAGTTTATCACATATCGTCGTCAGCCTTTTTAAAATCCGTTTCGAGTAGACCAGATGTATTTTATATTTCTAACGCTCCAAGCGTTCCAAATATTCTTACATGTACCTCGTATTTTTTCATGCCAATAATAACGTATTCATAAGATTAAATAACCAATGATTACAACCCTGATATCTCTTTTTTCTCTAAACTACTTTTGCGAGTGTAGGTAATTACCCAATCGCCTATTTTTAGGTTTTGTATCTACCGTGTCTAGTCTGATCTAACAACCCCAGAATAGCAGAATCAATTTTCGAGGGTCCTACGTGGGTAGGTATTTTGAAAGACGCAAACTAGACTACTTTTCATTCTAAAAATAAATCTAGCCCACCTTATAATCGAAAGTTATATGGAACTGTGTAAATATCATTAAATAAAGAACATATGTAATTGAATTCCGAAGTTGCTTTTGAATCACGATGTAAAAAAATATGAAAACGTTTTCTAGAATGCTCGTTTAAAAGTTCAACATTTTTGAAGGTTCGGTATACCAACTGTATTTTTATTTTCGAAATCTATGGGATATTGAAACACCCAAAATTAATCAAGCGAGGAAAACCGAAGGCTTTAACTAGTGTAACATATTATGCGATAAATGTTAAATCCATTATCTCCGTTGTTCTTGCTCCACTTAGCACGAGCATAGTCGCTCACAAATTCCGATGCAGTATTTTGGATTCGCTCTTCGCTCAGACATCTCGCTCATAATTCTCCGTACACTAGTATTGACGGGCAACTTCACTTCTATTTCAGCTCCTTGAATTGAAGATCTGTGCGCTCAAAAGTTAGATGTACATAAGCACCCCGTTCGTTGCATTTCTAAAGGCCCCGCTGAAAAACTGTGATCTAACATTTTTTACAATTTCTCGCTGCAATTCACTGCGCTTCCGCCGAGCGACTCTTCTGTTTATTTTAAAAGGGAATTCTTCAAGAAAAATTTAACAAAAGCTTTCAGCTAGCAAATCCTTCATCAAAGCCAACTAAACGAGTCGAAGCGAGTGTTGTCGCGCTAATATAGTTTAGGTGACACGTGCCCTTATTTCCTAGCTTTTAGACGGAGTTCGTCATGAAAATATTTCTTTTAGATATTTTTATTTTATCGAGGGAAAAAATACAATTCTCGGTCTTCGCAAGGTTAGTGGAGCGTGAGAAGCGATGAAGCGGTGACAAGACGTCATCAATAGGCCTTCGCCACAATCCTTCTGTTCGAGTGACGTCAGAAGTCGATATTGAATTTTAAATAAACCTACTATTTTAAAATAATTATGTAAGAGTGGTAAGTTTATTAATAATAAACGATTGTTCGTTAGTAAATCAAAGTGCGTGGTGGCCTGTTGGAAAAGTGCATGGTGGCCTGTTGGTAAACGGACTAGACGCGACTGCCAACATGTTCACGGTGGTCGCGAGTTCGAATCCCAGGGCACACCTCTGACTTTTCGGAGTCATTTGTGTATTGATATTCAATCACCACGCACTAAAATGGTGAAGGAAAACATCGTGAGGAAACCTGCATACCATAGCGATTTATAAAATTTCTATGGTATGTAAGTCCGCCAACCCGCACTAGGCCAGCGTGGTGGACTATATGGCCTAACCACTCTCAATCGTACTCTCGATTGTAGAGGAGGCCCGTGCCCTGCAGTGGGACGTTTATGGGCTGATACAAAAAAAAAATCAAAGCGAAAACATTATGAAGTATTTAATAAAATAATGATATTTTTCTGTTGTTTCCAAGGGTTCTTAACAATAAATAGCGTGAACAATCAAATAACTTTATGGAGTAGCAACTTTATTGTTATTTCTTACATTGGTGACATTTATTTAAATCCTGTATTTAATGATGAAGTATTTTTATCCGTATACGTATACCGATTAAAGTAAGCGATAATGATAACTCCATCATAGTGTACAAAAATTAATTAAATAATACACCTAATAGTTATATACATACATAGTCCTCATCCACATAAAGATCAAGAAGGTCTTATGTCGTAGATTTCGGAAAATATGAGAGACTTTTCGGCATTCTTGCATAAATATTCGATAGGCAAGAAGTAACCAGCTCACTCTGATTATTTAAATTACCCGTAATCAGCTGAATCAAAGCAAATTAGTCGCAATATATAGGTATTTTCATGCCCAATTTTTTTTTTTTATCGCAATGAATAGCGATACCTGAGCTGATGGTACGACCGCTGATGAATGGTAGCAAAACCAAACAACACATTTACAAAGCATCAAGCAAAATCAGTGCATTTACATTGATATTTGGCGGGAGAAATATACATTATGGTGGTACCCAGGCGGCCTCTCACTCAAGAGAGACCACCAGTAATGAATTATTATAACATTCCATTTCCAACTAAAAGGTGCGTTTAATGTTTTTATTTGCGGATAATTAAGTTAATGAACTCATGAGAATCGACGCTGTTATGGACTACAATACAACGGCTCTATAAATCCGTTTATATTTTATACGCTGCGTGCACACTTCGCCTTTCATTTGTCACGTTTTTTAAATAGCAGCCGGCTGTCGTAAATTACTGTTGTGTAATTAAGGCTGAATTTTGCTGTAATTTTTGCTTGTCTAATGTGAATAGTTTTAATAAATATACCCAACAATCACATACATTATCCTGAACCCACACTAAGATCGAGTCTTGTGTCGTGAGTATCAGGGAGTACGAGAGACTTTTTGATCTCACAAACACCCAGACGCGAAACAAATATTTTTAGATCACACAAATATTTGTTTCGGTGCGGGGTTCGAACCCGAGGCCTCTGGTTTCACAGCCAGCGTCTAACCAACTGCGCCACGGAGACTGTCAAAAAAGTTGATGACAAACCTACACAAGGAGTTAAGTCAAACTTGTGGACTAAAGACATCGATTTAAAAACTAAGGATTTCAGGATTTAAGGATTCAGTACAGTAAGTATCAATAACATGGCCGCGACAATCGCGCTATCATTCATAACTAACTGCTTTGTAATTCAAGGCGTTGTTTGGTTTTGCTAATATGAGCGGTCATATTGCTTACTATCAGGCGAACGGCTTACTCGTCTCGCAAATTTAAATTAAAAAGAAGACAATTTCAGGCAGACAACCATCTTACCTCACTTAAATAAAATGGTATCACAGACTTACTAAATGTGCTATATTTAAATGAATTCTTAATAAAACTAAACTGTAACCCCATCAAATAACAACCCGTTTCCTTATTATTATAAAGTAAATAAAACCGTCTTAGCAAATCGTTGAACCTGACCTAAGACTATTAAAACAAACCGTTCAAACACAGTTAAACGAAGTAATCCCGATCAAATCCGATGCTCGGTTCAATATTTTATTGGTTTCATTTTTGCTAAAGAAATATTCATTTTTTTTCCATTCGCGTGCTTTGACTTTAGGCATGGCTCTTAGAGGAAATTGTTTGATCTTTGCCGAGGAAATTGGCTAAGAGCCTTGTTACTAACATGTTTTCGCGACACGGTCGTATGCTTAAGATGTTGAGCCGTACGCAATTGGCTAAACCGAACATGCGTTATTTTACTAAACGGGAGCTTTTAAATTCTTCGAGAAAATGCTCGTGACGTTATCATACAGGTTATAAAAAAATACGGAACTTTAGACTTGCGCGTGATATGAATCACATAAGTATAGCATTTAGAGTTTTTTTTTACAAATAATCCCAACAGTCGTAGACATAGTCGAATTCATAATCCTGATTCGACATTAAAATTCAATCTTGTAAAAAATGTTTCGGTGTTACAAACAACCAAAACTAAAACATACACACATCATACAAACATTTGTTTCCGTACGGAGATCGAACCCGCGACCCCTCATTTCACAAGCAGCGTCTAACCAACCCCGCTACGAAGGATGTCTAAATTGGAGTTCATTCTGTGTACACTTACAATCGCATCGGCACAATAAGTATTATCGCCTTGTCTGTTTCATCCCACTATGTGGCAGGGTGCGAGCCTAACGCACTATCGGGCACAAATTCCTGACTCCAGGCTCATAATGAATTGAAACCAATATCACTATGCCCGAACCAGGAATTCGAACCCGAGACCTCAGTAGCCGTACCGTAGTACAACTACGTCACCGAGGCAGTCGTATTAAACGCGAAAAATATCTCAACCCTATGTCTGTCTGTATCAGCCCATATACGTCCCACTGCAGGACACGGGCCTACTCTACAATCGAGAATACGACTGAGAGTGGTTAGGCCATATAGTCCATCACGCTGGCCTAGTGCGGGTTGGCGGACTTACGTACCATAGAAATTTTATAAATCGCTATGGTATGCAGGTTTCCTCACGATGTTTTCCTTCACCGTTTTAGTGTGTGCTGATTGACTATCAATATACACATGACTCCGAAAAGCAACAATCAACAATCAACCCTGTGTATACATTGTGTATACCTATTTATATTGCACTCATCGTCCCGTGCAATGCAGTAACTTTTCCGTGATAGTATAAAAAAACTAGTTAATTCCAGTCCAAATATCCAGCATTCAAGGCCTACCCTCGGCATTGAGCCACATTGGATATTTATCATTGCGTGACTTTCGCAATATAATAAAAACGCTCGTAAACTCTACAGCACAATTAGCCCGACACCACGGCGCATTTTAATATAATTAACCCTAATACTAATTATCTGTCCCCTTTGTGTATTGTTTTCGTATTGTCAATTGTTTGTTTTAGTTACTATCTATCAGCCAATATACGTCCCACTGCAGGGCCTCCCCTATCGAGAGTACGATTGAGAGTGGTTGGGCCATAGTTGACAACCTCCGTGGCGCTGACGGTTAAACGCTACCCGTGAAACGAGAGGCCATGGGTTCGATCCCCGCACCGAGAGAAATGTTTGTGCGGCCCACATATATTTCTTTCGGGTCTGGGTGTTTGTGAGACCGAAAAGTCTCTCGTAGTTCCTGATACCCACGACACAAGACTCGATCTTAGTGTGGGGTCAAGACTATGTATGTGACTGTTGGGTGTTATTTATTTTATTTTATTTATTATTTATAGTCAACCACGCTGGTCTTGTGCGGGTTGCCGGACTTTACATACCATAAAATATCTTATAAATTGCTATGGTATGCAGATTTCATCACGATGTTTTCCTTCACCGTCTTAACGCGGGGATTGACTATCAATACACACATGACTACGAAAAGTCAGAGGTGTGTCCTGGGATCCGAACCCGCGACCACTGTGCACATTTTGGCATCCGCGTCTAGTCCGTTTACCAATAAGCACTACGCATTTACTAACTACTATTTTATTTCTCGTAGCCAATTAGTATCGTACTTACTGAGTGCTACAACTCAATTTAACATATTGGGAAAAAAAAATGAAAAATTAATGATCGACCCTCATCTTGTCTACCTCCCAGCCTACTGCGTAGTAGTACTCATTTTTATAAAAATATAAGCGATTTTTTAATTTCTCGACCAATATGATTCTTGCCATAAAATCGTAGAGCTACGCCGTAGGCGTCGTAGCTGTCGTAGCAAATTGCGACTACGGCTTGAATATAGCCCGATCAACAAAGGCGCTAGTACTGTCTTATTAAATTGAATTAGAAAAAGAGCTTCGCTATCACTACATCGGAATGTGAGATACCTGGAAGCTTTCATAACCCTCAGATTCCTTTCTCGATGAAAATTGATATCGCATCTATAACTTCACAAACCTACCGTGGTGGATTCATGCCGTTAACATTTGTCATCCATGAAAACAATTAACAACTATTTATCAAAACTCTCTAGACTATTGTCAACACTAAATGTTTTATTTAAATGATCATTCGTAAGCAACTCATTGATAAACACCGTAAACATTTTTCACAATTTTATTTTTGCATTATTTTCCCATTTGTTTTTTACTCTCATCATACATTAACAAACTAATACCAATCGATTGACAGGTTCGAGTATTTTCAAGTCTCATTCCGCACTCATATTTATTGGATGGTACGCCCACGTGCTTCGTACACCCACGTGCGAACCGGGAATTTAATTCCGTATGCAACAGGGTAATGCAGAAGATTTAAGGTTATTTATACCTTTCGATTACAGAAATATCTGGTATGCTCACAATATGAAACAAAATGTAGATGTCGCCCAGAATATCTATACTTTGATAGGGTTCCTGTTTGTATTTTTAGAATACTTTTAGTGTTGGTAGGGTATTTGTTCCGGTAGCGGTCATTGTGGGTGGAAGAAAATGAACTACACAAATATGGCGAGTTTTAGGTCCTGCTAGAGCATATTCGGGTTCAAGCAAGAACATAGGAGTATATCGTATGTCATCTTTAGTTTGTTTCCAATTTTATTAGTTCATGTTTTGTGTTTTATACATTATATTTTAGTTAGTCTTTGAATAGTGTAATTGATTCATTATAATATAAAATAAATTATGGTCGCCTATAAGAAATTACCTAGTGTGATAAGGCCACTTGTACTCTTATTAATATTATGTGATTTCTTTATAATTTCTCTGTACAAAGAAGAATAAAATAAAATAAATTAATAAAATAATTGTATTGGACAGTACAGTCAGCAACATAAGTCGCTGAACACTTCGCAATTTTTGATAACCATTTTATGAATTAAAATTTGTACGTACTACTCTGTAGTCGTAAAATATAAACAAGTTAAGTCATCTATTCCGAGAAGTGTCATACGATATTGAAAATAATAATTATTATTTCGGATGATAAGACAATTCCAAATCTCATGTCTGTGTAGCGACTTATGTTGCTGACTGTACATACCAGGCATTTATGGTCACTTTTTAGAGCCAGTATAAAAACGTTCAAGACTAAGTTCATTTTATAAACGTGGGTCATACAATTAATGCGGGTGTTTGATTTCGAAGAATTGACCGGGATTGTATAAAATTATGGGGTATATGTTGGCAAAGCTGCCAATTATAAAGCCATAATCTTTTTTTACTATGAGCATATTGGGTATTAAAAAAAATGTAGACAATTGCCGCTAGAACCTTCGCCGCTGAAGGACAATATGACAATAGTATATAAAAAGTACTTTCTTTATTGCGGTAAATGGCAAGACGACCATGTCAGTCGGCTGATGGTAAGCGATACGACCGTTCATGGACAGAAGTAAATCCAAACACTATGCATTACATAGTATTTCTTGGCGTTCCAATGCGCCCGCCATCCTCATGAGATTGTAAGTTTCAATATGTCCAGTTACTCTGGCTACAATTACCTACAAACCAGAACACAACAGTGCATTTATACTGCTGTTTGACGGGAAAATTGACATTGAGGTGATAACTTCCCAGGCGGTCTTTCACACATGACCTATCACGAGAAATTTACTAATGAATAGTTTACAGAATCTTTAAAATATTATACATTATTTAGATTCACTTCCTTTTCTCTACCGGTCAATGCAAGGCTGTTTACGCCAGAGAAGAACGGGCAAGAAACTCTAGCGTAGCTTGTTTCAAAACAAGTTTGCAATACAATGATGACAGGAGTTGCAAACTAATTTAATTCAGATCAGTTTATATATTATTTATAATAATTGATTATAATTAGTAGTTCATATAAATACTTTTTTATCTATACATTTATAGTACAATCATAGTTTCTGTCTCTTTCACTCGACCAAGATCTGTGAGGAGCGACTTGTATTAAACAAAGTTTTTTTAACCGTCCCTGCATTTTCACTACTCTGTACCGTGTATCGAATGGCATCAGACGGCATATGATCGTAATATATTAATTTTTAATAATCAGAGATCCTTACTCTCAAAATATATTGCTATAGATCACACTCGCTATATCTCAGGCCTTAAATAAAATATCACTCATTTACAAAAATAAGTTTATAACACAAAATATATGCCCATGCTTAACTTAACTAACATTAATTATTATTTGTACTAAACATTATAAAAATGTGTTTATAATAAGCAATTAATCGTCTTTACATGTTTTAACCTCACAAGCTCATTAACACGGTAATTTATGCGTTTCACAAGAAAACGTATTTAAAAGAAACGCTTTCCTTAATACATTGAAGAAAGTGTTATTTTGTTAAGTAATATCTTGTGTAGTAAACAATAAATTTTTAACAAATTATTAACACATATATGTTAGATTACTACTTATCTATAAAAATGCAGAAAACAATTTACATTATAATATCAGATAAAATAATTTGTTTAATGAACAGTTTCTATGCAAAATCATATTTTACTACAGAAAAGAGATAATTTTAAACGGATTTATTTCAATTATCGGAATTTTAATGCATTAACTCTGTACAAAAACCTTAATAACAGTTCATAGAAAAGAGAATTACTGTAGTACTTTAAAAATGCATTGGTTTAAATAAATACAGCGTGAAATTAATTTCCAGCAGATATAGGTATTCGTTTACAGATCCCAACTACAACAGTTAAAAATATATTGAAATACAACCTGTTACTACTGACTCACTTTAATTTTAATATAGACAGCTATTTTCATTTTTACTTTTCTGTTTCTGGATCAGCCCATATACGTCCCACTGCAGGGCAAGGGCCTACTCTACAATCGAGAGTACGATTGAGAGTGGTTAGGCCATATAGTCCACCACGCTGGCCTAGTGCGGGTTGGCACTTTTCTGTTTAGTTAGAGGTTATTCAGTTTCGCGTAGTTGTATTTCTTTTTGTAGTGTAATTTTTTTTTTTTTTTATAAACGGTTTATTGCATACATAAAATAGAAACAATTACAATTAGAAATCACATACATAAAAAGTACAATTGGCGGTCTCATCGCTCAAAGGCAATGTCTTACAGACAACCATGAGATGGATTTGACAAAAGGAATTAACAGAGGGCAGTCTAAAGTATGAGTATGTATTCACGTGTAGAAGTAAAATTATGTTATTGTTAACGAGTCTCATACCACATCAACGGTCAAACCGAACCAGAGATCGTAGTTTCTTGTACACTGCTGGCTTAATATAAAGTTACTAGAATGCCCCTCAAGGCAATGCTGTGAAGGTATTCTTCAGCAAGATACAACTGAAGTTACATTTATACCCAACTACTCGATATCGAAAAGGCTGATACCGAAATGCACCCTATTTGCAAGGATCACTACAAGAAGTTTTTCGGAAATAGGAGAGACAGGCTTTTGTCAGCCATGACTCAGGATCACGGCTCCTCTAGGGTGGCACAAATATCCCACAGGGGATCGACGTGAAGACAGCGCTTAGCTGTCTCGTCTTTGTTATGTGAGTGATATTGTCAAATGCTCAATAACCCCTTGGTAAGAGATCCCATCCTATTTCCTTCCCGCTCCCGATGTTATCAAGGGCGGATCCAGCGTTCAAAAAACATTGTGGGCATGGCAACCCGAAAAGCAACAAAGTGGGAGTCAGTGTATGATCTGGTTTATGATCATTATACCCAATGAAGATTCAACTCTACGATTTTATTAAATTGATGATATTATGATATTTAATATAATATTATCAATCTATCGATCTCAATATAGAGTGGAAGTGTGACGTCATAAGTCTGTTAGGGTTGTGGGGATGCCTATCGTGCCCACTACGGTGGATCCGCGCTTGGATTTTATGGGCCTGCAGTCAAAGATCCAAGCGTTGTGGAACTTCATTGGCGACAATAATTACTTACCACCAAGTGACCTGTTTGCTCGTTTACCAAACCTACAAAATAAGGAAAAGGCGAGTCGGGCGCACACGACTATCGCTGTTTCTAAAATATGCTATTGCACAGAAATACGTCATAAAATATTTAAAAAATGAGCCTGGGAGGAAACTATTTCTAATATATTAAGCACGACGCCCGCACAACTTTTAATAATATTTTTATTTCAAAATGATATTTGCTATTCGTTTTAATTCATTTTAGTTATGCTAATTCGTTTAGTTTTTATAATTCTAAGTAAGGCATTATGAATAGTGGGCGTTATAATTGAATCAGAAGAGTTTTTAATGTTTAAACTACCTGACCAAATCCTACGCAGCCTGTAGCGCAATGAAATTAAAAGATAATTGTATTTTCAAGCGTTTAATACTTGTATAGGATTTATGTATTCTTATTGTATTATAGTTGTAATTTATTTTTAACCTGGAGCTTAGAGCGAGATATTAATAATATTCAGAACGTTATTTAAATGTTTTATACAGGGTGTATGTAGACTGCGAGCGAAATCAAAACCAGGTTTTTAGTTAATTTTAGTGACTACGAATACAATGCAATAAAAATATTTGCAAGAATAAAGCGAATTGAAGTGTAACCTCGGTGACGTAGTTGTACTATGGTACGATTTCATTCACGTTTTGGGTTCAAATCGTTATATCGTGGAACAGAACACGTAAGGTGAAACATAGGTATTCTGGTTGCACCTAAGTCGCTGCACAGTCACGAGATTTGGAATTGTCTTATCATCCAAAATAATATTTTTTATTTTTTTATTGCAATGAATGACGAGACGAGCAAGCCGTTCGCCTGATGGTAAGCGATACGACCGCTCATGAACAGTAGCAACATTCCACTGCGCTCGCCATCCTGAGACATAAGATGTTGAGTCTCAATATGTCCAGTAGTTACTCTGGCTACAATGTCCTTCAATCCGAAACACAACAGTGCATTTACGCAGTGTTGTTTCACGGGAGAAATAGACATTGCGGTGGTACCTACCCAGATGGCCTCTCACATATGAGAGACCTACCACCAGTAATATATAATTATTTTTAATATCGTATGGCACTTCTCGGCATAGAAAACTTTACTTGGTTATATTTTACGACTACAGAGTAGTTCGTACAAAGTTTAATTCATAAAAATGTTATCAAAAAATGTGAAGTGTTCAGCGACTTATGTTGCTGACTGTACACATATCATGAGTGCTTCACTCTTATGCATGTTGTTTACAAACCGGTCTAAATAAATATAAAAACAGCAATAGTTTTTTTTTCATTATTGCAATTAATGGCGAGACGAGCATGCCGTTTGCCTGATGGTAAGCGATACGACCGCTCATGAATAGGAGCAAAACCAAACAACGCCTTAAGTTACAAAGCAATGCTTGGCATTCGACTGCGCTCGCCATTCCAAGACATAAGATGTTAAGTTTGTTAAGTTTTTGGATGCCCTGTGATGTCTCCTAACCTTAAAATTCTAAATATTTAACCCTTAATCCCTGTCAATGAAAAATCTGCAATACAAAATTGATGATAAGCCAGGAGGACATTAGCCTGTAACGTTTTTGAAGCTTATGTAAAGTTAACCCGTATTAGGCTAGCTTGATGGACTGAGTTTCTTTCCATGCAGTGAATTATGGGTTTTTTTAATAAACTGATAAATGACCGCCTCGGTGGCGTAGTTGTACTAGGGTACGGTTACAAAGCTGAGGTCTCGGGTTCGAATCCCGGGTTGGGCAAAGTGATATTGGATTTTTCTATTCATAATTATCAGCCCAGAGTCAGGAATTTGTGCCCGATATGGCGATAGGCTCGCCACCTATCACATCGTGGGACGGAACATACAAGGCGAAATGTGGGTGTCCTGGCAACTCTGCCTATCCCTTCTGGGAAAAGGCGTGAGTTTATGTATGTTTTATGTTTAATTTAATAACCTATAAAAACATATCACTAATATACACATGACGCAATCATGTAGTCAATTGAGTTTTACCGTACATAAAGATCAAATTGACACAATGGATACAGTCCAGTAAAATTTTACGGCCTCATTCCTACATCATTTTAAAACCTTTCTTAGCTATAGTATAGTTGCGTTCGCTAACAAACATTCGATAACTAAAATACGTTTTAAAACGGGCTATGAATAAGGCCGTTATTAATCAACTCTCAAACTGTATCCTCTCCTTTATATATTTATTGATTTAATCCTTTTTGATCTATAAAAATAAAAAAATAATAGTACAATTGGCGGCCTTATCACACTAGGTAATTTATAGATAGCTACGTAAAATAAATATATGTATATCGTGGTTTATTGAAACATATTATAACGACTAAGTAATGGTAGCAATTCTAACCTATTGTTAAAGACAGATGGAATATAGAGAACGGCTGTTAGAGATCTGAAACGCGCAATCTTCTATCCCAGGAAATGGACTTTATAAACGCTGTACGAATTAAAGAATGCATGGGTTATAAACATCATACAAACATCAACACATATGTTAGATGACAATAGCCGGCATTCCATGTTAAGGAGATTTCATTTCTAAAAATATTACCTACATGTTCGAGATTGGATAATATTTCCAAAGTGTGGTATAAATACGAATTGAATAATCTTACCAAATAGATAAAAATTATGGTCTAATCTCCAAGTAAATGTAAAACAGAGGAACTAGTAAAATATGTATCTAGGTGTTTTATATTTGTAAATCATCTAAATAAAATATGACAGCACATTTTATTTTTAATCATTGACTATTACAACGACACAATAACACAACTTCATTCATCTCGGTATGTGATTAATTAAAAGCGTTTTAAAGCATTCTATAATAAAACATGTATCAAACACAAAGACAAAGATTTATCGAAAAAATGTGAAAAAGACACAAAAATATTTAACAGAAAAAAGAAAATAAGTGCCGTTTTAATCATCTTTATATATTGTAGCTAAACAATATGTTAAAAAAGTTACGAAAAATATAACGGGTATTTACACTTTTAAATAAACTAAGAAAATTCATCTAAAAAACAAATCCAAAAACCACAAATGTAAACAAAACAGGGTGTCGGAATCATTCAAATTTAGAATGGAATAATTGCCACTAAAATAATTCCCGGTGCGGGACAGTTGACAGCCATCAACGTTCTACGGAAACAATGCAATCAAAACTATGACAGAACTAAATTAGATTGTAAACAACGAACAGCTAAATATACGCGCACCGTATTCACGCGGAAAAAGCTGAAAAACCTTTTTGCAAAAATTACTTTCTAAATTCAAATTGAGTTTAAAAAGTCATTATGCCTACCGTGTAAAATTCACTTCAGTCCAAGCACTGAGTAAGATGTTTCACGTTTGTGGTGTAAAGTTTGGTTATGCGTCGGGAACATGCGCTCATTGACGATGGGTACGTGTTTCGTATCTCGCGGCGGGCGGACTACTGAGTAGTGCCCCAGGCGTCGTGCCCACCTTGGTAGGCTCGGGGGAGGTCGGCCGCCCTCGCCTCCGTCAGGTGAGCGCGCCTAACAAACGATTGGATTTAAACACTACTTGCGTTCATCTTTTGAATTTTGAAACTAGTTTTTGTGTGGTGAGTGGTGACCTGTTTTGATAGCTAATCTTGGATATTTATTTTCATTTTTAGAATGGATTATATGGTTCTTTCGATTTTGTAATATTTGAACTTATGAGGAGGATTTTGAGTAACTTTTTTTATGCTGCGCTGATTAATCATGATTGTTTTGAGTTACTACAATGGCCCGTTTGATTTTATAATCATTGTTATAATTACTATAAAGAAAAGCAGTGATCCTTGTATGAATATGAAATAAATGTATTTGTTTGTATTTCAGCTTTTTACAAAATCACATTTCCAATTCTTGGAAAATAATTTCAATGAAGGTATAACTAATGCAGTTATTGTTTTGCTATATTATTTGCAAAAAAAACTTGATTTACAACAAGGACTAAACCAAACCAAATATATTTTGGGACTAATTTTCTTTATCTTAATCATCCGTGCCCAGCAATGAGACTCAGAATGAATGTAAATGCACATAAAATTAAAAATAAATGAAAGAATATGGAAAAAGCATTCCACCAGACATTCTAATATGATTATGAGGTGCTAACACCGAACCTTTCATCCTAAACTCACTACCAAATCAATTAAGTCAGCAACTCGGCAGGTATACGAAAAACAATAAATGTTAGCACTAAAAGGGCCTGTAATATAATCTAGCAGTTACCGTGTAGGCGAGTCGTGGAGCCCTCTCGTCTCTTTCACTACCGGGTCGATGTTTCAACTGCCTCGCTCTGGGTACATATTAATTACTGGAAACCAAATTAGCGCATTGACCGTACTATACTCCTCAGTTCTCGTTAAACCTTGTCAAATGGTTTTTAAAATTATGAATTTAGACGTGCCATCTATATTTTTAATAGCGGTATTATTTTTTACACAACTCACTGGACTGCCTCGGTAGTCGTTGTGACTCCCTCGGTGGCGTAGTTGTATTAGCGCACGATTACAAAGCTCAGAGGTCTCGGGTTCGAATCCCTGGTTGGGCAAAATGATATTGGATTTTTGTGCCAAATATGGCGATAGGCTCGCCACCTATCACATCGTGGGACGGAACATACAAGGCGAAATGTGGGTGTCCTGGCGCCTCTGCCTACCCTTTCTGAGAAAAAAGCGTGAGTTTATGTATGTATGTATGTACTTTTTTAAGTCTTTAATACGAGTGCGGATTGCAAGATGTTGTTGGATGCACGCTGCTTCTATCACGTTGGATTAGGAATCTTGGGGACGTCTATGTGGTCGTCCTGTGATTTAAAATCGGGATAATATTGAGCGTACTTTTGTTGATAATGCTGTGAGCGTTGAAGTCTCAAATTGGATTTCCAGATCGGACCATGTACTCAGCGTACTTTTTTTATATTGGACAATAAATAAGATTCGCCAAGTACGATAATTTCCAAAACGCTGTAAGATCTAGACACACTATACAATACGTTTCATTATTATTTCTGTGTGGGGTGTGGAAAATCCGCTTCCAACAGGTATGTATAGCGATCCATTGTAGAAGCCTATATTCAGCAATAGACTGAAGAGAGAGACAGAAAGAGGGTATAGGAAAAGGTAATTTAATAACAAAAGATTGCATAGTGTCACAATATTACGGGCGTCAGGCTTCCCCGAGTGTCTCGACTAATTTCAAACGAAAGAACATTTCACGCTTCGCAGGCGACCTTTATAAAATGACTTGGAAAATTGAGAAATAGATAGTGAATATTTTTAAGAGAAAAAATGGTTACTTGGTCGCACGATGTTATTAAATTCCTGTTATGAAATGGAAAATGTAATTAAAAATACTTCTACTTATTCTTTAAAATGAAAGATTAAGTTTATCAATAGATATTGGACAGGGTATATTTTGGGAAATCTGTCGTAATTTCTGATAATAAATAAAACTATGCCACACATTAATCAAGGGGATGTTGGAAAGAAAATAACTTTAAAGTCACATGAAAATACAAACACTTATCGTTGTAAAAATAATTCAAAACTTGCACGTGTTAATATCTTCACTTGTTTTTTAAACGAACATTATACGCTTCATTCGCTTTAACCGCGCCATATTTTCGCGTATTTAAAAACTACAGCGGTCACATTACTCAACATTTTCAATGGCTGGCCGAAATTTTACTTTATTTATTGTGACTTGACAAACAACGATATAAATTTTAAGTGACAGAAAGTTCATATTTTAACGTTAAGTTGCATACATATTCATGATTCATTGCATGTATTACTTTTAAATTATGTATCTATGGCAGCCCCTACTGATGGTGGATCTCTTATAAGTGAGAGGCCACCTGGATAGATGTCACTGGAATATCTATTTCTCCCGTAGTATATTGTAGACAGTACTCTATCCTGTACATATTCAGACTTAACATCTTAAGTCTCAGGATGGCGAGTGCTGTGTATTAAATGCCAAGCATTTCTTTGTGATGTATGGTGTTTTTTGTTCTACTATTGTCCATGAGCGGTCGTATCACTCGCCATCACGTAAATGGCATGCTCGTCTCCCCCTTACAGCAATAATGAAGAAGCCCATATACCTACTGCTAGACCGAGGCTCATTTTCGAGAACGATTTAAATTAGTGATTGGATATTCATATTCCTCAGATCCATCATTTTGCACTATAGTAAAAAGCATTTTAAAGATTTGAAAGACAAATGTGCTACTGGTGGTAGGTCTCTCATTTGTGAGAGGCCATCTGGGTAGGTCCCGAGTACCACCGCAATGCCTATTTCTCCCGTGAAACAACACTGCGTAAATACACTGTCGTGTTTCGGATTGAAGGACATTGTAGCCAGAGTAACTACTGGACATATTGAAACTTAACATCTTATGTCTCAGGATGGCGAGCGCAGTGGAAGTTTGCTACTGTTTATGAGCGGTCGTATCACTTAACATCAAGCAAACGGTTTGCTCGTCTCGACATTCTTGCAATGAAAAAAAAATGTATGTCATTGTACTGGTAGGCTTAATAATTTCATCGAGAGATATCATACCTATTGCCGATGTATACTATTTGAATTTCACTGCAACTCATTCTGTCAAGCGAGTATAAGATAACCTTATTAAGGCTTTTTCACGCAAGTTTATTCGTCGTCCATGGAATGTCTCAATTAAAATAATTCCAATACAATAGTAATTTGTCTTTTTAAACTTTCGCATTAGTAATATTAGAACGAATAACCTCAAATTACTTACTGTGATTGCTCACAATATCCTTGTTGCCTGAATGTTACGGAAATAAGTCTTCATTTATATCATCAAGTTTCTCTGACGATTCTATAAGTAACTTATTTAATTCGTAATTTCTCTTTTAGCAACTCATAAACATGTTCATTAACACTATGTATGAAAATCTAATTAAACTCATCTTCGTTGATAAACATCGTATTTAGAAATGTCTGTCGTCAAACTCCCATCTTTGTCTATTTTTAATACTATACTAATATAATACAAACTTAAACAAACTTAAATACGAGTACATAATAATATGTATTTATTGTTTTATCACATACGGTGCAAGTTGTTACCGCCTTCTAGGGTGTTACTCTTAAGTTAATTATGTATACCTTTATTAGTCTAAGTTATATCGTAACTACCACTGGCTGTCCTAAATAAATAAAATCAAATAAAAATATTAGCTTCAAACGTATGTTAATATGTTAGTATGTAACGGAATCTTTGAACATGATTTTGACTTCTTCAAAACGCTAGTTTGACTCGAAATTTTATTTTCTTATTCCGGACCGATGACAATACAATAAAAAAAATGTGACTATCAAGTCCAGAATATTCAGAGATTTAAATTTTTTGAAAAAAAAAATGTTGGTTATTTGCATACAACCTTTACTTATCCTCCAGCACCCCACGCTTTGTAACAATAAAATGTATGTATTCTACTCGATTTTCTAATCTTAAACTCATCAACAATTATTTTTTGCTTCTTCGTTAGATCGATTATAAAAACGTGTTTTTTAAACCATTATTTAATTTTATTCATCTATAATCCAACTGCAGAAGTATTTACGAAAATTATATGTTTGCAAAGTGGGATATTATTTCATCTGGGGGCGCGGCCGAGCCCCCTCCAAGTCGAGCTATAGGCCGTAACATCCTTTTCTCGAAGCACTTCAGACCATTTTCAACCCCCTATAACTTCGTTGTGGCTAAAGCATGAAGCCTGAATTTTCAGTTACTAAGTAGGCATTGTGTAAAGACGGTATATTTAAAATTTCATTCAATTTGAACCAGTAGTTTAAGAATTATAACTAGTCAAACTTTCTTAATTTTGTCACTCACTGACTGACTGACCGATCATCAAAAGTCTAAGGCACTTCTAGCAGACATAGAACCTTCAAATTTAGAATATAATTAGTGTTTAGTGTCTAAAGTAAGGGAAAATTCAAACATTTCATAATTTGTGTTTAGTTTTCTAGATAGACCAACTGTGAGAATAACTTTGTAATCCCATACAAATGTATAGGATTACAAAGTTACATTTGCAGTTAATGAATCATTGTACCCGTATATAATGGAATAATAGTTGTAGATAGATATCTATATATATGAGGCATAACAGGATGGGATATAGAGAGGGAAATGGTGTATTCAACCCATGAAACTGTACAACATTTCTCTAGAAAAACATGACGAAGAAAAACTTGCAAATAAATAGACTATATAGCTCGAACATATCAATTAAATTACAATGAAAGAAAGAACATTAATAATCAAATCCGCTATATTTGTGATAAATTGATATGATACCTACAAAAGTAAGAAAAATACATAAGACAGAGGCTTTAAGAAAAATCGTTAGTGATATTCTAGAAGTAAGAAGTACCGAAAAGGAAAAAAGTAGGACTCTACAAAAAGACGTGAGATCCCATCAAAAACATCCTGTAAAAAAATTCCAAGTCTCGCAGCTCAGGTTTTCTACCGCAAAAAGTTGTGAGATGCATGTAATACCAAGTCGATTAATTTATTTAGTCCTTAAGGGACCTTCTATATAAAGTTATTACGTTAGTTATTACCATATCAATATTAAAAATTCTTTACGTTTTAAATAAATAGATCGACTTGGCCAGCAGCATTATGTATAAATTGTACGATACATTACGTTTTCATGCGATCTCACAACTTTTTGCGGTAGAAAACCTGAGCTGCGAGACTTGGAATTTTTTTACAGGATGTTTTTGATGGTTACTTTTTATTACTAATAGCAATCTATGTGTATATATATACGAATATAAATATACTATAGGTTTATCTGCCAACTGAGAAAATTTGTATTTACGATTATCTACATATAATAGGATCGCCTCAGTGGCGCAGTTGTACTAAAGTATGATTGCAAAGCCGAGGTCTCGGGTTCGAATTCCGGTTAAGACAAAGTAATATTCGATTTTATCAGCCTGAAGTCTGGAATTTATGCCCAATATGACGATAGTCTCACCCTCTATCACATGGACGGAAAATACAAGGTAAAACTTCTTTCTTTCTGGCAAAAGTCGTGAGTTTATGTTTGTACATATTTACATACCATAAGTTTGAAATTATTTTTCCTAACCAAGAAATCAAACGCACCCAACACAACAAAACCGATGTAATACAGAACAATAATGAAACAGAGTAATCACTAGTTTACACATCACTACGATTAGTAGATAGTCACAAAACAAACTCCGGAAGCGGCGTAACAGAGGATACGAGATAGACAGCTGTCTATACAAACACGAAGAACACAATTACAGCGCTGCAATAATACAGGCTGACAGGCTTCCGACAGAGATCTTTATGGGAGGCCTAAGTTCAGCAGTGGACTCCCTGTGGCTGAGATGATGATGATGAAAAATACAGGAAAGGAAATAAACTATATTGACGGTTAAGTACCAGTACCTCCTAATTGTCATTTTCCAACCTACCTATTTATGTGCAATACCTCCTATATAACCGAATACCTACTACAATATCATAGAATACACGAATAAAATATAACATATAATGCCTAGATTATTACTATTACCCATTAATAAAAATATTAAGTACTTTTTAACTTAACAAAAATTAGACTTTTTTTCAGTTTGCGTAAAATGACTTTGTCAGTTAGGTGTTATTGACACTTCGCCTTCGATATAATATAGAAGAATGGTTATGTTATTTTTTTATTGCAATGAATGAGACGCGTGCGATTCGCCTGGTAAGTAATTCGACCGCTCATGGACAGCAGCAAAACCAAACAAAACTATGAATTAAAAATCAATGCTTAGCGTTCCACTGCACTTGCCGTTATTAGAAATAATATGTTTAGTATCAATATGTCCAGTAGTTACTCTGGCTACATTGTCCTTTAAACTGGAATAGAATAGTTCATTTACATTGCTGTTAGGCGTAAGTAATATACATCGCAGTATATCATAGAATAAATCCAATTCTTTATCAGAAAACTTACCCACAACTCTTCTTAGCTAAATACAACAACATCAGAGATGCATATTACCTACCTACCTAGTACATTTGACGGCCTCCGTGGCGTAGTCGGTTAGACGCCACCTGACGTCGCAGGTTCGATCCCCGTACCGAGAGAAAGGTTTTGCATCCCATTTCTTTTACTCGCACGTTTAGTTCTACAAGACTTACAACGATTCTAACCTGCTAAATTGTGAATGTGTACTCAAAATTCCTTACTTGCTAGATTGAAAAAGAACTGAAATATCCTATTGCGATTTATCAGTCCTGCACGTAAAACTAAGCTACCGTCAACTTAGTACCTTGCAGATTGCAACAAAAACGATAAATCAGGCGTAGAAAAACTCTTGCTAAAATATTTAATTTCGTGTAACGTTTAAAATTACCCTATTTTCTCTCCACACCATCCACAGGTTGACTGGCAGACAGCGCCTTAGGCACTAAGTCCACCTTTGTACGTAACTTAGTATGTAAGGCAGAAATAAATTAAAATAAAATTAAAAACGGTAGAGATTGACGTTACTTTATTCTAAAATATTAACTGACGCAACCAGTTATCCAAATAACTGACGTCATGAAGCAGTTTTCGTATCCTTTTTTGTGTTCTATTTTTTAATTTGTTTTTTCTTTTTTATTGCCATACATGTCTCTGGCCAGATAGTGAGACAACTTGCACAAAAGGCTCGTAAGCGACAGGATGTATAAAGCAGCAAACCGGGTTGTGGCGTAACTTGGCAGAGGCATTGTTCTGCAACGGGCTAGTGACCACAGATCAGTAAACAAGCTAATGATGATGATGAAGATTTGTCAAAGTTTACTTTTTCATTTTTGTGCGACAATATGATTTCAACACACTTCATGGTAAGTGCAGTGCAATCCAGATAAGGTAAACCAACGAGAAATAATTATTTCTTTACAGACACAATTAAGCTGATTGTACGAAATGTACGCAGGCTGATCCCGAGGCATATTTGCGTGTCATTTTAATTTTCACAATCCAGTGATACTCGTTTTTTTATCATAGTTATAAGTAAGTAACCGTTTACAAGTAATTTACCACAGTGACATGTAATAATATAAATAAGTTAAAGGTTAGTGCAAATTATCCACATGCGGTGAGATATATTGTTAAAAAAATCTGATTTTCTGTTACGCAATAATGTTTTCCTTTTGTACATTTTATTAGCTACTAGAAAAAAACTATCGCGTGTTTAGATAGCTCGTTTATTTAAACTAAAAAAAGTGTTTACATAAATATCAAAAAGTATTTACAAGACTATTCGAGATGTTGATTCTGTCATTGTTTACTTTACCTGCGAAGTAAAAATAAATAAAGGACATTAATGAGTGCACTGGAATCGAGATGTTGAACAAGAAAAGCATTAACTTTCTTTATTCCCCGTCTCTGCAAAGATGCCCGGCGTTAACTAATTGAAATCTAGATTTGCCCTTTTTATCTAGTTGCTGCGTTACCGACTTTTTTCAACTTCAATGGCTGTCTGTGTTTATTGAAGTATTGATTCGATTACTAAGATTTTTCTGTAGCCCGGGGTAGTGACTACTGATCTCGTTGGCTACGACTGGTTAATTAGAGGACAGAGGTTCAAGCCCCGAGCAAACTTCTCTGACTTTTTGCAATCCAAAATGAAATGTAATGGCGGAAAGGCATGGACTAAACAGGCGCAAAGAAAATAATTCCTTTAACATTTTTATTTTTTATCGATCCAACACGATATTCGCCAACGAGAAGTGATAAAATTTTTCTGGATAATATAAAAAAATACTTTGAAATCGTAAACAAACCGAGCCAAATATAGGCAAGTCGTGAAAATTAATACACAAAATAAACAGTTTCGGCAGATCGAGGGACGTACCATCCCTTATCGATGACCTAAAACGTTTATGAGAATTTCGTGCCAGAGTTAATCTTCCAGTTTCCGTTATCGATAAACTAAAATTTCACGGCGAGAACAGCCTACCGAAATTGTGGCATTAAAATGTTCCAAATATAAAATCGAAATGGCGGTATAATATTTTGGACATAAAAATGTATAATTTGATTCTCAATTTTAAGATTTACGTGATGATGTTAACATTTTTATAATAATACTTTAAAAGGCAAATAAAGGATTTTTAAAGACACACTAATAATTGAAGACCCAAAAATTATGTTTGCTTTTTTGTTGTAATAACTAAGTTTAATATTTTACACAGTAAAATACATGTAACAATAATTTAATCGTCCATAGTTCTACAAAAAAGCCCTTAATTTTAAATTTATAAAGAAAGCTCATTCATAATCTCTTCTCATTTTTTTACAAAATATAATCCAATGCTTGTTTCTGATACATCCAAGATTTTCCAAATACGTCGGCCGAGCACTAGTAGGGATGCAAACAAGTTAATTGATAATTATAATATAATTATTAGTAACGGACCAGACGCAACAGCCAACATGTGCACGGTGAACGCGGGTTCAAATCCCAGAGCATACCTCTGCTTTTCGAAGATATTTGTGTATTGATTTCAATTGCCACGCAATACGACGTTGAAGGAAAACATCGCGAGGAAACCTCCGTACCAGAGCGATTTGTATGAATTACTATTGTGTGTAGAGGCTTTAAAGAATATATAATAATATTTTTATAGAATATCTATAATATGTAAAGTTATTAATCACCTAACCGGTACTAGGCCAATGTAGCGGACTATATGGCCTAGCTCCTCTCATTCGTACTCTCGATTGTAAAGGAGGATGGTGCCCTAGAGGGAAACGTACATTATTATTATTTGTTTATTTCTTTAACACTTTATTGTACATCAGATACATAAAAGTAGACAAAATAACGTGAAAAAAATGCACAAGTGGCGGTCTTATTGCTTGAAGCAATTTCTGCCAGATAACCATGGTATAGTAATATGTGCTGGTACAAATACCTATTAATTTTTAGAATTTATACTACTACGTATCATTATTTTGAGTCTGTATCAGCCTATATACGTTTCACTGTAGAGCAGAGGCCTCCTCTACATCGAGAGTACGATTGGGAGTGGTTAGGCCATATACTCCACCATCTGGCCTAGTGTGAATTGGTGGACTGTACATACCATAGAAATTCTTACAAATCGCTATGGTGTCCAGGTTGCTTCACGATATCATCCATCACCGTTACAGTGTATGGTGATTAACTATCAATACAGATATGACTCTGAAGAACAGAGTACTTTGGGATTCGAACCGGCGACCACCGTGAATATGTTGGCAGCAGTGTCCGGCATGTTTACCAACAGGCCACCACACACTTATTTTGAGTATATAACTAAAACCTTTATTTCTCACAGTGTTCTATTACATGTATGCAATTCATTGCCTTCAGCAATGGCTATGGTTGAGAATGATGATGATACATTTATTTTTTTATTTATATATCTGCATTATTACTCATTGTCGCGGGACGACGCTGGATGCAGGCTACCTCCAACAGGTCACTGTGGAAATCATTGGGAGAGGCCTGTGTTCAGCAGTGAACTTCCTTTGGCTGACGGATGGATTATAACTAAGCCGGGGATAAAGTTGCACAAGCACTCATGTAAATACCGTCTAAGATACACTATTTATCCCCATCAGTCATAGCAATTTTCGACATAATGAATCCCCAATATTATGCAATAAGATACTGTTTCGCGGTCATTTGAGCGAAAAAATGCTCATTTAGCTTACTTATATTACTTCCGCAGTTTGGTTCAGTAAGCTCTGATACCTTGTCGTTACGTTCAGGAAAACCCTCAGGACAATTCCCATTTAGAAAAATAATGGGCTTATGATATCCAATCTTATTGTTTGTGTTGGTTATTGAAATAATTGAATGGAATGAAGTGACTTTTAAATGGCGATTTTGAATTGAAATTACTTTGAATAAAATTTTATACTGACACTACAATAACTGCGTCAATATGGTTGGTCACTGTCGCGTAAAGGCTGTGAAATGACAGTCCGCAGGTTTAATTCCCGCCTCGTATGAAATGTTAGTGAGGCCCACAAGTATTTGTACAGGTCTGTGTGTGAGACCGAAAAGTCTCTCGTAGTTTCTGATACCCACGACACAAGACTTAATTGATCTTGATGTGGGGTCAAGACTATGTATGTGACAGCTGGGTGTATTTACTTATTTACCCTCCTGTACTGTTACTAGCCGAACGACCCACAACAATTTAATGTTAGTTTTTATGAGACACTAGTTCGAGCCATTTAACTTATTCCTATTGTAACACGCTTTAATGAGCTAAAACAAAGCTGTACTTCCAAATCGTGTTAATTTTTACAAGTTAAAGAAACATCGACCAGATATATATATCATAGTTGTATACTCAGTTCTATTTAAAGAATGTCTTGTCCGTTTATACATTAAACTCGCATCGATAATTACATTCAGGGTATATCAAGACTGCTACCGAAAACGAAGCTGGGTGGTAGTTTTAGTGACTTCAGACACAATGCAACTAAAGTGACGAATGTTATATTTTTTTATTTATTTTTTTCTATTTTTGTATTAGGATGGTAAATAGATAGTTTTGTATTTAATAATAGAGTACACCGTTTTATTTTTAAAGACGTTATGTTACGCCAGGCTTTAAATTATTATTTTAGCAAGAACTTTGGATTTACCACTCAAACTCAACGATATTTAAAAAATAATAAAAAATATTGTCGCGTTTCTTTGCGAAATTTTATTTGCATTATGTTTGTAGTCACTAAAACTACCACCCGACTTCTTTTCGGAAGCACTCTTGATATAACCGGTATACATAAACTCACGCTTTTTTCCCATAAGGGACACGCAGCGGTGCAACCAGGACACTCACATTTCACCTTGTATTTTTCCAGTCCACGATGTTAGGGGCGAGCCTATCATCATATCAGACACAAATTCCTGACTCCGGAGTCGGGGTAGATAATTAATAGAATATAATTTCATTTGCCTGGCCCGGGATTCGAACCCGAGACCTCAGCGGTGTTATCATACCGTAATACAGCTAAGCCACTAAGACACCGTATCTACAAATAGTTTTTATGATACCATAATCATTTTATGTAACGAGATATTTACAGAATTATTCTGCAAAAATAACAACCAACTCTCGTTCATTATTTAATAATTAAATACACAACAAAACCGAAAAACCCCACACACAA
This sequence comes from Hyles euphorbiae, assembly GCA_023078785.2. Lineage (NCBI taxonomy): Eukaryota > Metazoa > Arthropoda > Insecta > Lepidoptera > Sphingidae > Hyles > Hyles euphorbiae. The sequence goes on from CM041053.1 coordinate 7,562,155, forward strand.
ACTCGATATAAATGAAAGTAAAATTCCCAAGTACAACGCAGGGTTTTAAAAATTCAGCTCTCAAACTTCCAGTTGTTTGAAGGAAGCGGCAAATTCCAAATTATCAGATGGAACACCGCGGCTTGCACTAACAAGCTGACGTAATTACGCTAATCCCGAAAAGTCGAGATTAAAGTAAGTAAAAAGGTTTTAAGATGTATAATCCTGTTATTCAGTCGTCGGCGTGTTTCGCGACGTGATTTTGTCAACGTCCCCCCTTCGGATTCTCGCTGTTTTGAAATTGTAAGTCTTAACGCTCCCTGTAATTATTGTTGCGGTTTTTGGGTATTTAGTAAGTGGGTGGTGGCCTGTTGGTAAACGGACCAGACCCTGCTGCCACCATGTATACGGTGGTCGCGGGTTCGAATCCCAGGGTACACCTCTGACTTTTTGGAGTCATGTGTGTGTTGATAGTCAATCACCACGCACTATAACGGTGTCGAAAAACATAGTTAGAAAACCTGCATACCATAGTGATTTCTTCAAGGTTCAGATTCCAAGGTTTTACAGTGGAGGCCACGTACAGCAAGCAAAATATCGGACGCCCGCCTACAAGGTGGACGAACGATCTGGCTATGGTTGCAGAAAGTCGCTGGATGCCAGCCGCTTCCTACAGGTCGATGTGGAGATCCTGGGGAGAGGCCCATGTTCAGCAGTGGACTTCCTGTAGCTAAAATGATGAATGTTTAAGCATTAGTTGATTGATAAATAACCGTTTGACGAAATAGATAAGCCTGACACTTCACGCAAAAAGTTGTGGTTTGTTCACCGCGAATTAGTATTCATAAGGACATTAATTATAAGTAATTGTCAGTCTCACATTATAGTATAAAAAACTAAATAATATACTTTAGTAAAAGGCCCAACCAAAAAATTATAACTGGATGTTAATAAATATGAGATTAGAAAATTGTGTGAAACAAAAAAAATATGGATAAAAAATAGCGTAGAGTGCTGAATGATAATGCTTGTATGCCTTAGGCTTATTAAAGCTATATGTAAACATAATATAAAAGAACTCCAAGTATTAGTAAAATTACAACCAAACAACATGTTTATTTTTATTAAATTGAATTTCTATAATCAGCAATAACAAACACATCCAACAGACACACAAATATTTCCTACCTCACTGTAAGGTGCGGATAAGATTCGATGACGAGAACGACAAAATTTTCAGTCCAATAAACATTATAAAAACATGAATCAAACAGAAGATATGAAAGTTGGTGCGAAGGTGTGCGAGCAATCGAAGCCTCTCGCGGAGAGAGCCGCAGCTCGGTCGGAATGAGATAAAGTTGCACGCTGGGGCTAATTTATTGCGTCGCTCTTGCCAACTATCACCACTTCGATGGGTTTTAATGCATTGCATGATTCTAAAATCTAATATGATTTGTGAAATGTTATTCTTGTAATGATTAGGATCCACAAGTGTAGAAGTAATGGTTCTGAATGACATCTTCTTAATTTGATTCTCGGTTTGAGCCGTCTAGCTTATATTTCATTCGAGAAACATTGTTTACCTTAGTTGAAATATTTCTTAACAGAAATAGTATCAATTGCTTAAAAACTATTCTAAATCCAAGTGTTCCCTTTTGTAAAAATCATCTGCAAAAATATCCCACGTAGATATATATAATTTATGTAATAAACGGTTTTTTAATGTTCAAACAATTATACACCCAATGGCAACTGTGGCCCTATCCAGGAAAACTAGAATATGACGGAATTTCCTCATAGTCTAAAAAATATTCATTAAGCTAAGATTTACTTGTATTTTGCAGGAACTGTACAATTTGTGTAAAAATACAAATAAAATGTAAAAAATATTAATGAGTTACTGCGTAAGAGACGAACAAATAAATAATTAACTTTCACATTTACATTACTGTTGACTTAATAGCCAATAAGTGGATGCCACTAGTAATACCTCTGCTTACCCACTTGATGATATAGAGGAATTAATAAAGGATATTCCTACAATATTACTAGTGGTAATACTCCTGTGCTAACATAAATGGAACTTGTTCATTTTTAAAAATTCTCACGCTAGTTTTTACATTGTGGGTAGTTGTGTCTTACCGACTGGTTCTAGAGTATAAAAGGCGGTCATTGGTGCGACGTCATTCAGTTGTTACTGAGCCATCGACTGCGCCGGTCGTGTGCTCTGTGTCGTGTGCTCTGTGTCGTGTGCTCTGTGTCGTGTGCTCTGTGTCGTGTGCTCTGTGTCGTGTGCTCTGTGTCGTGTGCTCTGTGTCGTGTGCTCTGTGTCGTGTGCTCTGTGTCGTGTGCTCTGTGTCGTGTGCTCTGTGTCGTGTGCTCTGTGTCGTGTGCTCTGTGTCGTGTGCTCTGTGTCGTGAGTTCTGACGCGCGCGAGACGAACGAAAGTGTGGTGGTTTTTATACAAATCCAGAGGAAGCACTATTACTCCAAATAATAAGGTATGGAATTAATAATTTATAATTAATTATTTTATTATTTTAATTCATAATTCACAACTGTCGGGAAAAGACCTACTTTTTCTTCCACTTATTATGGTTCATCAAAAACGATAATTGCATCCTTTGTTACTCCTACCTCAACATTTAAAATATTAAATTGTTTTATGTTTATTACGAAAAATAACTAAAAGTGATAAAAATTGAGTCAACAACTCTACGCTGTGTCCTATCCTGTGTATTTATAGCAATCAAAGTGTGACTGCCTCGGTGGCGTAGTTGTACTACGGTACGGTTACAAAGCTGAGGTCTCGGGTTCGAATCCCGGGTTGGGCAAAGTAATATTGGATTTTTCTATTCAGTATCAGCCCAGAGTCAGAAATTTGTGCCCGATATGGCGATAGGCTCGCCACCTATCACATTGTTGGATGGAACATACGAGGCGAAATATGGGTGCCCTGGCACCTCTGCCTACCCCTTCTGGGAATAAGGTGTGAATTTATGTATGTAAAGTGCTGCAAATTTGTAACTAAACTCGTGTAAAGCAATTTGATCCAAACGCCGGTAGACCACATTTATCCGGGTAACGCTCGCCCTACGCCAAATTCCGGGTTAATTACTTTAATCGTAACAAAACACACTCGATACTTCTCCCAATTAAATCTGTAGAATATATGCAATAACATATATGTATGTAGCATTTCATTGGTTAAGGTGTACTTCGTATAGTGCAGTTTGTGAGGACATAGTTTGGGATACTGGGTTTCATTGGACCTCTTAGCAGAGTTATTTTAAAATCAATGCACTGTTATGTTTGATTTTTAAGGACATTATAGCCAGAGTAACTACTGGACATATTAAGATTTGTCTCAGGATGCCAAGCGCAGTGGAATGCCAATCATCCTCCGTAATTCGCGGTGTTTGGTTTTCCTACTGCCTGTTAGTGGTCTTCTCACTTACAAAGGCGAATAGAATGCACGTCTCGCCATTAATTGCTTAAAAAAAATATTAAAAGATAAATATTTTTAAGCATATATCTTGTTCTGGGATGTTTAAAATTACTTTATTGGTTTCAACTCGACCTAGTAATTCACAGTATATCTTTTTGTTACAGATTAATGACATCCAGTACCCTGCCGAGCTTTTCGGTACTATGTGTCATTTCTCTACGTGCCACTGTCAATCGCGACTGACAAACACAGCGACTGGTAAGTGGTAGCAATAGTTAAATTACTCTTTACAGGAAAACACAGACGCGCGCGGTAATCTCTTTGCCGCGCTAAAATATTCCACATCATCAATCAAATAAGAAACATAAGCTGAAGTAATAACTAGAGTTGAGGATGATATTAGAAAATATAACGTCTATAAAGCAGATAATCCAAGCCCTTAGCGTAAAAATTGCGAGTAAGCCACCACAAGGTTTTAGGGCATTCAATTTGTCGCGACCAAACGGACCCTTCTCAATGCGTAATTGACATAGGCTTACTCCCAAACTTAGATCCACAATTTGTTCACATTTCTGTAAATTGTGACTTGCTATTTCCCACTCATAATATTCGAGGAAATGATTGTAAATAACGAAAATAATCTCGGAGGTCCCTTTTACCCGGAATACCTTCCAAAGTGAATACAAACACTTGTATCGGCACAAATTCTTTACATATTTATTGGGATTGTTGCTTTTGAAAGTTAAGGTTTTGATACAAACGGAGGTTCAGTAATGAGTGCCTTTACCATTCCATCCACTCATTTTCCTTAGGTTTGAAAAGCAGAACGCATCTTATGAAGTACAATTAATTTAACTCTTTAGCTAAATGTATGTTCATAATGAAATCCTTTATCTTTTCACTACAGTACACTTCTATATTCTACTAAATACATAATAAAGCGAAAAAAATCTAGATTATATAAAAAAATCCGGATCAATATTACAAAGCGATACCTGGCCGAAAACGAATATCAAACGACACCTGAAAAACGACAAACTTGCTGCTCACTAAGACAACATATATTACCTCTTGTTTGCCGGTTGCCATCAGAATAGATACAAAATTTCTATCACTACCTAAAAATACGTTCAACTCGTCTTATCTCAAAGGAAACTGTGAGATAATAATTCACACCCTTGGAGCCTTTTAAAGTTTCACTGCGTTTACTGTAACTTTGTTTCATAAAGCCATTAGTCATTCTTTTGTTGGCAATTGCGACGGCAAATTTTTCACGATGAGACAAATTTTGAGAATAAATTAACCAGTGTTGTAATCTTCTGCAATAAAACCGAGGGAACTTTCACCCGCTCACTTTGCTTCCAAATTATTTGAGAGTATTTTAATAAAAAAATTAAAGTTCTTTCGGGGAAGTCAATATTGTCCGCGTCTTTTTCATTTCGTTGCGGTAATCTAGTAATTTATACTTTATGCCTGACCCTTACGATTTTAGGTTAGGAACTCAGGAATGGATTTGTGTCAGCCATTGCTTCAAAAGTGATTTAATGATTATCTACTATCTTCCGTCGCCGAAAACGGTGTTGTGCAAAGTAATTAGAACATGTTAATTATCAAATTATGAGTACGAAATTGATTGTTTACACTATGAAAGCATATCACAAGTAATGCTTTAAAAAGATAATAATTTTATTTGTTCGAATTTCGACACATTCCAACATGGAATATATAATATAAACAAGTATAATTGTATAGTATTAAACATGGAAGTGTTTGTAAAAAATTCTATGGTATGTAAATTCTGCCAACCCGCATTAGATCAGCAGTGTGGCCTAACCACTCTCAACCGTACTTTCGTGGAAACACTACTTTCGTGGACGTACTACAGTGGAACGTACGTAGATGTATACAGTTTCTTTTGACCTGTTTAATAATCAGGGTTGTGAGTTTAACTTCAATTAACCTCTCATAAATCTTGTATTGTATTGTACGATTACAATTATTGCAGCCCCTTTATTCATTCGATCTGATCTTAAACCTTATCCAGAGCTTGCAAACGTTAGGCATCCAAACGTAGACATTTTTTTAGATTTCTTTTACCTTCGAAATTCTTATATTTACCTTTGTTGTTATAGTAAAGACAACATTGCAAAAATTTGTTCACGTAAAATATTTAAGACAATATTTGTTTCTATACTGAAAACATTACAAAAACACGTAAACTTAAGTAAACATACAAGTGTAGGTATTTGTCGTTCAAAAGAAAATACAACTGTCAATAAAACTTGTTTTATATTTAAGGACATTTAATTGACATCTACTTAAATATTTCGCCATGTCAAACAGAGTTCCTTTTAATTACGTCTTTGTATCGCTTGTACATCTACATGAACTTGTAATTAATTAAATACACGTAACTCGAGTTATTTTAATTGCTTTGAAAATGTCGCCTCATTTGGCTTAAAATACTTCCGAAGTCGCGTCGGGGAAATATTCAGTAATAAATTCACATTAGACATCATATTTTTCTAGCAAAATCATAGAAACAAGGTAATCTATTGAGCTAGTTTTCTAAACACATAGCCATAGATACTAACAAATAACTTAAGTTGTGGTTTTTCTTTGTAATAAAGTTTAAATACGTTTTTTACTCCGCAAAATGTCATTTTACATCAACATTAGCAAAACTGAAAATATACTATTTTAAGGATGAAGCGACATCTCACGGCAATTAAATGAAACCTCTACTTACACTACAGACACTACATCAAATGGATACATTCTACTCTATCCTAAATTTTACTAAAATGAATAGTATTTGATCACAATAAGCAGACAAATATAACCAAAAGAAAACAAAAGAATATCATTCGGACATTAATCATAACCCAAAAAGACACAATCTGCTAGGTTGAATTTAAGGAAAGAAAGCGTCAATTCGCAAAGGTAGCCACAGGTAATAGAGGAACGGAAAGCAAAAAACACAAATCACGAGATAACAGTGCCCCCTTGTAGTGCGGGCAGGAAGTTTCGCGAAAATTACAACTTTGTTTTATAAAGTCATTATTCATTCTTTTGTTGGTGTCTCGGCTTCAGTGCAAAATTTCGTGACGCCAAAAGAAATTACTTGGACAAATTAAAACGCTTTGTAATCTACGCCCGAGATGTCTTAGATAAAGATATAAAACGAGGAATTTTTAAATAACGGGCTCATTGACTTCGGCTTGAGCAATCTACTTTTAAATGTCCATTTTACAGCCTAGTTCATTTAACATTTGAAATATTTGTGATAGACGACAATTTCGTACTTAATCATCCGGATTTAAGAGCTATTATGGTTAGTTTTAAGAAGACTACGATTATTGATCAAATATTGTACCGTTTAAGAAAGCATATAACTTACTAGTTCAATAGAAATTTGTATACGAAAAGATTCTAAACTATAAGGAAGTATTTTTTCATATTTAATTATTTTCTACATAATTAATAAGCACCTGCTTCCGTCTTTCTGCACTGCGTTAAGTTTGGCTGGTAGAAAATGCTCTTAGGTATTTATTCCTCCTTTACTATAAATATATGTACAAAACATATAAATAAAGTACATACATAACACTCCAAAGTATAAACGCAACAATGGCATTTGTCACAAATTAATCTGCCACAAAATAAAAAAGCTTAAACAATTGTTCACAACAAAACAAAACCTTCTTTAAAAGTGATGCGTTGTACGAAACAGCCGTGAGTGGACAATACAACGCATTGAGACCAACTGCCGGGTCATTTCCTAGGTGTTGTGTGAATTGTGAAATAATGTACAGCGCACGATGGAAAGCGGAACTTTTAATTTTTATTACCGACCTTTTAAAAGTCTTGAGATACAAGCGCTCTCTAGGGCAGCGCGCTGTTATTATTTTCATTCTAGAATTATGGATTTACTGTTTGCTGTTAAAGCAAGGAAACACTAATGGAATTAACAAGTACTTTTTACAGATAGTGTATCAAATAAAAAAATTAGGGCAATCCATTCTTATCAATGAGAATGTTTCAAATGCAACTGAAAGGTAATTAATTTCAACTACCTAGAATATAAGTCAGGTATTAATGAAAACAGTATAATCACTAATAAACTTAATGTAGATTCAGTCCCCATCAAACAAGCATAAATCATGGGCCCATTGGAAACAGCTCTCGAAAGTTCCATAGTTTCTTGCGCTGCCTTCTGCTATTGACACGCCAACGATACTGTCCGCCTCGCAGTATGTGGACAAAAAATGCCAATCATCTCGGCTAAATGTTGACAAACTGCTTTTACATAGCCCAACTAAGTGGAATGGCTGTGAAGAGTCCGCGCATGGGACGCTTTTAGTCGAATGGAGCGACGATTTAGAAAATGACCCGGCTAACGGTGACTACGAGGTACGACTGATTGGTGTGTGGTAAAAGTAGCATTTATTTGATGGTGTTACAGCGTAGGTACTGGCTGATTTGGAGCAGTTGGATTTTAGTCTAACACGTTTTCCTGTATATATTTTTTTGAAGCAGTTATGGTACTCGAACCGATCACTAGAACTCTAAAACCTGGCAGTAATCAAGGTCTATAAAAATAACACACTGAAATTAAGTTTCTTATATTTGCAAGGCCGCATGTGTTGGGATTGGGACTATCTATTGTTCCCGCCAAATAGCGGTGTAAATGCACTATTGTGTTGCGGTTTGAAGGACATTGTGGCCGGATTAACTACTGGCTATACTGAGTCTCAACAGCGTATGTCTCAGGATGACAAGCCCAGTAGAATACTAAGCATTGCGTTGTAATTCATTGTGCTGTTCGCTTTTGCCACTGTCTATGAATGGGATATCGCTTACCAGCACCGCGAATGGCACCTCGCCTGACATCACAATAAAAAACGAAGAAATTCTACCTTAATTTACCACATCAAAATTACAAGTATTCCCAAAATTTAACCTTCGTGCTAGCAAAAGAAAACAATTTTAAAAACATGACCTACTTGACGCCTTAAACATAATCCCTTTAAAACAAAATCCAGCATCCTAAATAAATGTCAAATTAAATATGATATTTAACATGAACGCCGCCTTAGCCGGGGCTCGCACCGAAATTAAAAGTGAACTTTACAGCGACAACAGAATAGGTTTGACTTAAAACAATGTCCCCGCCTAGCCCGCTGCATCTCATTTACCTTTTCAACTCGGCGACGGGTGGAATACTAGTTCACAAACTACATACTACGTACACTGTTTGTTTTGAGCTCAGTTTTGTAATACAAATATTTGAGACAGCGTTGTGATTCTGATGGCATACAGCTCTTTGGACGTTCATTTAGAACGATGCAATCGAGTTAAATGGTGTAAGTGTTCATGTGGACTTTTACAGTTTCGACAATGCGGCGAGTTGGGATGAAAATTTGAGATGTGTCGTATCGGTTGCAGTTTTAATATAAAGCAGTGATTTAATGACTAACTAAAATAAGTTTAAGTTTGCCTTTAGCGTAGGAATCTTTAAATCTAAACTGGTAATAGTCTTCGTGCCATCCACATGGGATCTAGAATGGATAGTTCGTCAGTCAGAACCGTAGTCTGAACCAATATTTCACATGAGAAATAAAAGAAACACATGCTAAATAATAACTGAACAAATCTTTTAACACCAGCACAACATCAAATACAATTTCCCGCACATAAAATACGAGGCTTATGAATAAAAGAAAAAACACGCATTTCCATACATGGGACGTTATCACAATCTTTTCCTGTTTCTCACATCGGAATGTTCACACAGATAAACATTCGTATATTGTGTGTATTATTTACAACTACAGTGGAAATTAATTCAATTCCCGCCAGTTCTAGACGTGCAGACAATTCGCAACACTTTTGATGAAAGCTCAACAATTTCTCTACATCACAAATGAGCAACGAAGCATGAAGAGCACGCATTTCAAACGTAGGCCTTTACGTTGACGGCTCGGTGGAAACCAGAAGCGGAGAGCGGGCTACAGATTTTAGTGATTTTTAATATTATTAATCCAGTAATGGACACCAAGATCTTTATTTTACGAGGAATATTTTTGATTCGACTTCGATTCAAGAAAAAAGTTATTTAATGTTTTATTTTCTTTGTTTCATTATTCGTTGCAATTTACAAGGCTGGTTTTTATCCATTCCACAGGATAGATAAATAATGGCTTTCTTATTGCGATGAATGGAATGACGGACATACTATTTACCTGATGCTGTCTGACCGCTCATGGACAGCAGCAAAACCAAACACAAAATTATATTCCACTGCGCTCGCCATCCATAAGATGTGAAGTCTCAATATGTCCAGTAAAACTTTCACCTAAACAAACCTAAGTATAACTGAATTGAAAAAACAAGATACTAACTACCACTAGCATGTTGGCAGAAAAAGAGGTTGTAGTTCGATTAAGTAAACATTTGTTCTAGCTAACGATTCCTTGGAACTCGTTTTATACAGTGAAATAAGAACTGTATAACTAGCCAGGGCCGTACACTAGTAGCCAAGTCAACCCATAAAAATATTATGAGGAAACCTGTGCAAGGCATGTACTCTGTTCAAGAAGCTCATTGACAGTATTTTATTTATTTATAATTTCTTTATAATAGTTTTTTAGATTAGTGCGTGGTGGCCTGTTGGTAAACGGACTAGACGCGACTGCCAACATGTTCACGGTGGTCGCGGGTTCGAATTCTAGGGCACACCTCTGACTTTTTGGAGTCATGTGTGTATTGATAGTCAATCACCACGCACTAAAACGGTGAAGGAAAACATCGTGAGAAAACCTACATACCATAGCGATTTATAAGAATTTCTATGGTATGTAAGTCCGCCAACCCGCACTAGGCCAGCGTGGTGGACTATATGGCCTAACCACTCTCAATCGTACTATCGATTGTAGAGGAGGCCCGTGCCCTGCAGTGGGACGTATATGGGCTGATACAGAAGAAGTTTTTTAGATTAAATTCTTTATTCTTCATCACACACATAACATAATATTTAAGATTATAATGAAAAGATTTGGGGTCATTTACACATTTTAACTCCCTGACGCGACGTTTCGACTACTATACAGCTTTCGTGGTCACGGGACTGACAATTATTTCAATGTGTAACATTCACTTTAAACTAAGAAACCATTAAGCAATACTTTTGCTTCAGGTAGTCATCAATTATTCATCAAACTATTCATCAATCTTCGTAGCCCAAAGGATTAGCAAGTTGAAATGGCAGTAGGCAAGGCACATAGCATGAAGAACTGATGTTCGGGGCAGAAAGGTCCAGGAGTAGAGGCCACGTACAGGCAAGCGACGTATCAAACTCCCGTTTACAAAGTGGACTGACGATCTGGTTAAGGTTTCAGAAAGTGGCTGGATGTAGGCAGGTTTTATTAGGTCGATGTGGATATCTTGGGAAACGCTTATGTTCAGTAATGAACTTTCTGTGGCTGAAGAGAGACAGATTTGTACCTGGTCTCCCGGATACATGTGTAGTTTTATATAACTTTTATCTCTTTATTCATAATATTTTCTTGAAAAACCTACTAGAAGATTAATAGATGGTAATAAAAAGACCGTACAGAATACTACCTTTGGTAAAGGTCTTACCAATGGCGTAGATAATACACAACTTGACTTTAAGGCAAAAAAAAGTAAGTTGCACAATGCATTGTTGCATAATAAATGTTAAAAATTTTCAAATTTATGGATTTAATTGTTAATAAAAATCTATCCATTATCCAATAAGGTAGAGTTAAAATAATAGGCTCAAAATCCCTTCGCATTATCTCGGATAATATCCCATATTAGACTAGAGATTTATTAACAGCGGTGAAGAGTATTTAGCCTGATGCAGAGGTATTAATAAAATAATCCATAACTGCATTAAATTTCAAAGAGAATGATCTAGAATCCTAGATTTACGCAGTTCCGCAGTTGCAGCGCAAATAAGTCTATGAAAGAAAGCGTGCATCGGAAGCTGATACTGACGTAATATTCATTTCCCATACAAACAATATACCAACGGAAATCCTTGCAAATGAATTAAGTTTTGTTATGTTCAATATTAAGGACAAAGATCAATAAGAGACAGTAATACCACTGAAGTCCGAATTTACTCGAAATCTAAAAATAGACCAATAAAAATGTCTGCCCATTTTCATATAAAAGTTGAAGGAATTCGATCACGATTTTGCCAGTTTTCTTATATCCTAAGATGTCAAGCGCTGTGAAATGCCAAGCATTGCTATGTAATTCATCATTCATTTTATCTGGTTTAGCTACTGTTTATGATCGGTCATATCGCCTACCATCAGGCCAATGCCACGCTCATCTCACCACTGAGAGAAGTAATTAAAAAAAAAGCGAATAAATAAATCAATTTAAAAATACGACTTGCGATAAAAGATTCCCACAGCAACCTTGGCAAGCTAAACATATCCGCGATCTTAATTCTACCAGGTCAGTCCACTTTTACTTACAATCACAGCTATTATCTAAATGACGCGACGCAAACCGTCCTACATCGCGCCGCATCTTCGCTAAAGACAGCATCAAAGCTGAATGGGTCGGCTCAAAGCGGCAGTAATATTACCTTCCTCTGCACTGTTCTGCATACGTCAGCGGAGTGGAAGAGTTCTCACAAAGGTCGACTTGACGGTCTGATTAAGATAACACCTTGCGCGTTCTGTGCAAATGTTTCTTTCGTCAAAGAACCGGGTTTGAAAGCAAGAGCAGACAAGTGTTAAGTTGCGAACGTTAGGCCGCGAATTCGGTGGTTTCAGAGTGAAGCTTGAGCGATTTTCGGTACGTCAGACGTTTATGTTCAGTTAAAATATTCTGTTTGTGCTGTGAGGTTGCAAATGTAAGCGGCTTGCGGAAAGAAATTGCAATTGCAGAAAGATGTAAAAATAACACTGTGCAATATTTATTTTTAATAGATTACATAAATTAGTAATTTAACCAATGATATCCTTATATATACAAATAGCAAATAATTTTTAAAACTTGTTTGCTATTACAAGTATCTTAGTGAAAATAAAATAATAACATCAGTAGTGATCAGGATTGACGATCATGCAATCCCTAACTACACTTTTAGTATAGAAAATGTAAAGAAATATGGTACGGATTAGTTTAAACTTACAGTGATGTTGCAGGATTTCATGAGGCGCCCGTTCAAGCCGAGCTATTCACATTATTTAACAATAAAATCCGTTGCAAAATCGGCCGCATTACTCCGAACTCATTCCAATCCATTTCACCCTTACTCAAGAATTCTTAAAACTACTAACTTCTTACATAATGAAAATAGAATGAGAATAATTACACCGTATAATAACAATGTCTTTGGCGTTGTTTTTGTTAAAGTAGGTTAATTAAATTTCCCGTAAGTTGTTTGAGTTAGAGATCCCGTTCATAGAGCGAGAGCGAGATGAAACCAAATTAAACATGGTATCCCGACTATTAAACATTTATTCTGTAAAATTTACATTTTATTAGCATCAACAATATATCGTGACTTTAAAATAAATGACTGAATGTTTGCGGACCTTACATACCATACAAATTATCTATACTAATATTATAAAGTTGAAGAGTTTGTTTGTTTGTTTGAACGCGCTAATCTCAGGAACCGCTTCTCTGATTTGAAAAATTCTTTCAGTGTTGGATAGTACATTTATCGAGGAATGCTGTAAGCTATATATCATCACGCTATGACTTATAGGAGGGAAGCAGTAGTGACATTTCTAGCAAATACGAGTAAATTATATTCGTGGTCCGATTGGTCAATATTCTAAATTGATAATCGGAATTAAACATGTTGACCGCCGTTTTGAAACGTGTATCTGCACCCGGGCGGAGCCGGGCCCGACCGCTAGTAATAAATAAAATATAAGCCTCTTATTTTAGGGTTCCATACCTAAAAGGTAAAAACGGGATCCTATTACTAAGCCTCTGTTGTGTCTGTATGTCTGTCACCAGACTGTATCTTATAAACCTTGATAGCTAGAAAGCTGAAATTTTCATAAATTATGTATTTCAGTTGCCGCTATAACAAATACTAAAAATTTAAAAATATTAAGGGGCCCCATACAACAAACGTAATTATTAAGCAATTTTTAACTCCAATCTTAATAATGAGGTGACTGCCTCGGTGGCGTAATTGTACTAGGGTATGGCAACGAAACTGAGGTCTCGGGTTCAAATTCCGGGTTGAGCAAGTTGATACTGGATTTTTCTATTCATTATCAGCTCAGGGTCAGGAATTTGTGCCCGATAGGGCGATGACTAGCCACCTAACACATGGTGGGACGGAACATACAAGACAAAATGTGGGTGTCCTGGCACCTCTGCCTACCCCTTTTGGAAAAAGGCGTGAGTTTATAATGTATTTCATTCATAAACAGGAACAAACGTGATTTTTAGGGTTTCTTTTATAGATGATAGTACGGAACCATTCGAAATTTCTTATGAAAACCTTTCCTTTACGTACTATCCTTATCCTTATTCAATACCTACAAGAAACCACTTAGGGATATTCAGATATTTGCTAAAAGCTTACAAATCAAAGCAAAAATAGGTCTTTAATAATAGCATCAATATTTATCAAACATAAGTTTAAAGTCAAGTTGTATACGGGTCACAAACTATATTCTCGGTACTCTACAGCATCCCAAGGAATAATTAGTAGCCAGGACAGAAATAGAACATACAGCTAATAGCATCAAAGGCAAAATTCTATTATTAGTTAAATTATATAGCCGGTTGGACGAATTCGGTGTTCCTGCCGAGTTCATGTAGCGTTGATTGAATTAGTGCTGCGAAGTTTCATTGCCGCTTCTGTTAATTAAACCGTTTGTTATTAGTTCCTTATCTATACTCGCCAGCTTAAAATCTTAGCAAGGAAATTACTTTGCTTTTTTATAGCAGTTCACAAAACTTCCTTTTGAGAAAAGGTTATGAGAAAAGAAAAATTAACCGATTTTACTGGGTACAAATTGGGTAACAACCAAAGAACATACAAAAACTATACATAAGAATATATTAACAGGAGAAAATAGGAGTCGACCCACTTTTGGAATTCTACTAACAAAACACAATAGCCTTAACTGCAAGTCGATTTTCAAAGATACACCGGTGCTGCCGCCCCTGACAAATTTACTGGTGTTAGGTCCACTACCACAGTGTTTATTTCTCCTGCCAAACAGCAGTGTGAATGCACTGTTGTGTTTCTGTTTAAAGTACAATGCAGCCAGAGAATACCAAGCATTGCTTGGCAATTCATTATGCTGTTTGGTTACTGCCCATGAGCGGTCGTATTTATTGAAATAAAAGTCTCTGGACACCCAGCCCTACAGTAACTCTATGTAATAAGAGTGTGCCTCATGCACTACAAAAATCAAATCCAAACATATTGAGGCGTGAAAACAGTGTGTATGCAAATAAATCAAAAACATTAAATCCGTTTTGTTGATTGATCACTGGCTATCACAGATGTACAGTGCTTTTTTCGCGATAAAAATTTGTCTGCCAGCCCCGGCCATAAATGTTCACAATGCACAAAAATGTTTGAATCTGTTGCTACGTGAAAGTGAAGGAACACTATAGGTATATATTTGATATTAATAACTTGCAAATTTTACTCTATATATATACTACATTACGTCTTAAAAATTTATAAACTACATAGCAAAATATATCCTTAATATATTTTATTTATTTATATACATACAATACAATGTAAGTCCGCCAACCCGCACTAGGCCAGCGTGGTGGACTATATGGCCTAACCACTCTCAATCGTACTTTCGATTGTAGAGTAGGCCCGTGCCCTGCAGTGGGACGTATATGGGCTGATACGATACGATTTATATACATAAAAGTACTTCATTGTACGCCACACAAATATAAGAATTAAATATAAAAATAAGTGTAATAATCAGCAGGTCTCTACAGAAAAACATAAGATGGACTAAAGTGACTATAATATGGAATAAAAAGGATAAAAAAATAAAGAAAGTACTGTAATTAAATAATTAATCAGTCAAATAATGTTATTTCGACATACATACACATACATAAATAAAGATTATATAGGTATATTTATTTTAATGGAGTATATAAAATAAAATACTATATAATATTATTTACGATAGTGGAAGAAGAGATTACTTTTAAAAAGATGAGTAATGGTTTGTAAGAAGCTTTAATATTATTATTTTTTTTATTTGAAACTAATGTTTGAATTAATATGTTATTTTTACTAACATTACCATATCTGCATCACCTGTACATGAATGAAAAGTTTTTATTGCAACCCGATTGTAAATTAAAAATTCACACGAAACTAAAGCATAAAACACCTCATTCCCCTTTAAAATACAAAACTTGACACGAGTTATGAAAGTCATTATTCTTTGAAATTTGGTGCCGTTGAAAAAATATTGTAAGGTCACAAGCGGGGACAATTTGTTTAACTTTTCAGCTTACATTAGCCGAGATGAGTTCCCCGTTCTCGTGAAAGTCGCCAGCCCACTTAGCACTACCATAAAAGTTAAATGCCGTATAAATCATAGTGGGTAGACAGGCGGGCCAACCAGCTGACTCCTTATCATTGTATATACTAGAGGCATAGAGTTTATACCATACTGAAGAGGACAGCGCAAACATAATCTATGCGCACTGTTTGTACCCACCAGGAACGCAGCAACTCAACAGAAGGAGAGGTAAGATAGTGACTGCGTATGAGTAAAAGAGAGAGGAACAGCAATCGTCGTATGTACCACCGTTTATGTTACACATAATTTGTCCGCGTTATCCTCTCCTGTTTAATATTACTTCAAAGAGTAGAGGGGACACTTTGAACAAAATCTTTGCGAACAAACTGACTGGTAAGAAGGAAGTACTGGACATACTGAATCGTATCGTATCGTATCACATACCATCAGGTACCTAAATAGCGTACTCTTCTCGTCATTCATAGCAATAAAAAAAGTTGTACCACTCTTTTTTTACAATCTCTGCCTCTGTATAAAATACCTAATACTTATTATTAATAACTTGTTGACGCGAGCCTCGGAATACTAAGGGCCCGATCCGGATCAATCCGCACGCGATCCGTCTTGATTGATGGAATCAATAACACGCTCCGATGATTTTAAACTGAAAATCCAATTTGTTCCCTAAGACAGAGCCGGAGTAATTTTATTTCGTCGATAACGTCCGTCTGAATCGGAAATGGACATTTACGTAATTTTATACTTTACGTCTTTTCATAAATTTTGGGTTTAATTTTAATTGTATTTTATATACTTCTACATTAAAAGCATAGTAAACTGTGGGGGGAGTTCTAATATAAAAATTGAAAAGTAATAGCAATTGAAAAAAGTTTTATTCTCGTTTTTTTTTCATACCACATTTACGTCAGGAGGAATATAGGATATTTTTCTCAAAAATTATATTTTTGTTTACAAGCTAATAACTGCTACAACCTTTTTTCCTACAAATCTACAAAATAATGTATGTTTTATCTCAGCACGGCTGTGTTAAGAAAACAAACTCACAGTTTCCGAACAAATTATTGACATTTCAATTACAAGCACTGTAGCAACAAAAAAACGATACAAATCTACAAACATAATTTATATCACAAACCCAGAGTCCCAACAGAACGATTGTACCCATATCCAAATGCAACATCTCAATCTTACATTTAAATAGCATTCCCAAGTGAAGAACAAACAAGAACAGCTTCCAATCAATCAGAAACTGTTTGTTCACAAACAGCCTGGTCTCTGAGACCGGTGGCCGGTGCGTAAGTACCTAACTTACTTAGCGGCACTTACTCTTCAAACTGAAGGGTTAACCCGCCTCCGACTGAAAGACCAAAGACCTTTCGCATTCGTGATTGACTAACGTTAATTCGCTTAACCCTCTGATGGGTCAACGTTTGGATTATACGTTAGTTCTGAAGACAATTGAGTTAATTCGTGTTATTGTGGAGTACAACTTTAAAGTTTATGAACTTGTGCATTATAACGTGAAACTCTGCAGTTAAGTTTTAACAATTGTGTTTTGCAAGACAGCCATTGTTAAGTTGACGATCGAGACTAAAATATTATGACAATTTTTTTTTATTTATGTTCACACTTTATTCATTATACTTACTGGTTTGTTCACTCATATTTTCATTAAAAACATTTATGAAATGTTAGACTTTATTTATATTTGAAATATTTGTAACAGTATGCAGAAGGATATGTTAAAAGAAAATATAATTAAAAAAATCATCAAATCTAAACAAGTCAGAGGGCCTTGACAAGTACCACTTTTCTGTTGGCGTAATCGCCTGCGGAATGTTTGTTTGTTTTAACCAGAAGTCATGTGACTACCAAATGTTATTTCCATACATTTTGATATTTCCGCAGGCGTTCACGCCAACTGAAATGTGACATTTGTGTGGGCCCCAAGGTCACGTTTTTACATCAAATCAATTCCAGCGATCACTAAATGTCGTATACTATCACAGCATTTAATAACCCAGCCTGACAACAAATTCACATTAATTTCAGCGTCTTACACAAGCGCCACAACTCATGTTAGCACGAAGATAAGGCGAAATTTCACAACACGTGATAAACAGTGCCTCCAACCATCCGTAAGGGCAGATATATTCATCCCTACATTATACTCCCGGCTTTGCCCGTGCCTTAGATTACTCCATGGATTTTAAGATATTAATTTTTGTCAGTCATATCACAAATCAACACGCACTAAAACAGATACGGAAAACATCGTGAGGAAACCTACATACCATAGCGATTTATAAAAATTTATATGGTATGTAAGTCCGCCAACCCGCACTAGGCCAGCGTGGTGGACTATATGGCCTGACCACTCTCAATCGTACTCTCGATTTTAGAGGAGGCCCGTGCCCTGCAGTGGGACATAAATATGATAATACTCTTTGCTGTCATTCAGTCATTAAGGTATAATGTATCCATGTCTTTAGTCCGTGTTTTTATGTCCGTATACTTTTTTTTATCCCTCAACAACAATAACAAGGTACTTGTTTTCTTCATAAAAAAGCCCTATTTAATAGTTTCGCATATTAACACGAATTTCACACATTGAAATAAAAGTACTTTGTATAAGAATTTTATCGCAGATTTCGCTTAGTTTTAAAATTTAATAGTACTCTGTGTCCTTTTCTGTAGACCTGCAAAATTTGATTTCTCTTACTTCAATAGTAAAAGCCGCAGATCGTAACAAACAAACAAAACTTTCGGATTGATATAAGTAAAGATAGGGCGCTAAGTACGACTAACTTCGCATATGAATTAAACTTAGCTTCTAATGACATACCTTTTGGTAATAATGAAGTTCGGAAGCTTTGTGAAGTTTACGGCTGCGTATGGCGTAACTGTAAATAATGCTTGCCGCTTAAAATGTTCACTTCTGATGTCACTGGCCTTGGTAGGAGTTATTGCTTTAATAGAGACCTCTTTCTTTTAGACCTCTTTTAATTCCCGAAAATAACCTAAAGTGATCAACTTATTTATGGCCTTTTAGTGTACCAATGAAACTTATTTTTTCATTTTATTTAAATCATTGACGGGATAAAAAAATGTACAAAATCGGTCGGGTCGTAAATTTCGAACACAATGACCCTTAATGCAACTATAACTTCTTAAATATTTAGAGCATAAATCAAAGGAATTGAAAAACATATATTTAATAAGACAATAAAAAACTAAGAAAAATATTTCGTATTGAAATAAAATTATTATTTACAGATTTTATCCCAGAGTTGATTTAATTATTACATTTTTCTACTTGCCGACTTCTTTTGGCATCCACCGGGAAACGAAAAAATGTAAATAAAACTAAATCCGCGATAAAATCCGTAAATAATAGTTTTATTTTACTGTAATTTTATTCGCGTAAATCTAAGAAACCAAATATTTTGCAATACAAATAATTTATTCCGTTTAAACTGCTCGCTGAACTAAGAAAAATTCCAACAACACGGATTTTTATTTTCTTCTATTTTTAAGTAAATATAACAAAAGTCTGAAGATTAAAAATCAAAAGATTATGATACTGCCGCCGGCGCTTTGGATATTCACTGGTAAAAGAAACAAGAAAAAAGATACCTTTCGTCCCTCTTCGGATGAAGTTAATTTTTTTTGAGTATATATAAATACTCGAAAAGGTTTTTGTTACATTTCCAACAAAGCTGAATCGTTATGACTTTGTAAGGTTGTAGTTATCTTAAAATGTAGGTACACTATGGACTTCCGAGGCCATTACAAATAAAAGGTTCAAGAGTCCCTTCTAGTTTACAAATAGATATTATATTAATAAATATCTTTCACTTTTTCTACCTTTCATTTTCCCAATCGATTTCAGGATTCAACTTTTTACTCAATCTCTTTCATTCTACTCGATTTTTAACCGACTTCAAAAAAAGGAGGAGGTTCTCAATTCGCCTGTATGTTACTTTTTTCTATCTCCTATTATAACAATTGATCGCGGTTGGTCGCAGATGCAAATCCCAAGGCACACCTCTGCTTTTTCGGAGTCATAACTATAGTGTATGAAAGTCAATCACTATGCACTAAAATGATGAAACCAGCGCCAACCATATGGCCTAACCAATCAGGTACTAAAAGTACTTGAGAGTGGTTGATTGTGGAGGATGCCCGTGCCCTGCCGAGGGATACATTGTTACAATTTGGTCGTCACAATATCTTATTTAAATATAATTTATAAAAATAAATATCCCTCATGACAGACAGCGAAGCCGATATCAACGATAACTCAGTATAATTCCCGCTATAAATACACTATGAAAGCACCTGTATTCCATGTTAAAAATTATCCAGCCATGCGCGGCCATAACAGAGAAAGAGGCGGGCCTATTCCCAAACGTGCCATCAACGCTGATAAATTATAACGTGCAGTACAGAACATACATCAGTGGCTACATGTAAGTAATTGTGCACTACTTTCATAAGTTTTCTTAATAAAATTCCGCAGAAACCTTTCTCTCCATTGCTACGTGCTTTACACCGGGGATTTTTCACTTTAAACTTAACACTACTGAATGTGTACTGATGTATAGCCTGGTTGTATCATAACGTCTGGGGGTTTGTTCAGGATTTGTATTTCATTACGTTGTTTGTAAGCGAAAGAAACAATATTCTATTGTGGTTTAGAAAAAATTAAATTAAAAGAATAGAAATGCTAATTTTGTATTTTGATCAGTTATTTTATTGTTATCTAGTTCTCAGCTAGGGCTCATTTTCTTGCTCCACCTTTATACAACTAATTATTTTATTTATGTACTCGTATACTTCATTTTACACCACACAAAAAAAGAAATAACTACATAGGTACTAAACATATTAATTTGTGTAACAATCGGCGGTCTTATCGCAAAACGGCGGTGTATTCCAAAAAACCTTAAGATCTTCGAATATTTGCTATTTCGTCCGACTTTATTATTGTCAATACAGAAAGTTGCAATCCGCACATAATATGTATTAATGGATAAAAACAGTCCATCTTAAACATAATTAAACATGGCATTTGGATTACATGTAACGAAGTATCAACTTAAAAAAAAATGAATACTGCCAATTGAAAAATAACTATCCAAACCAGTTAAAGCTAATCAGATCCAAGCCAAGGCTTTCGAACAGCGTCCATTCGTTTTTACGTGTAAAATCGTATTGAAGCGTGGTACACGTAGCGTGTTTTACCCGCTCACAACCTGCTAGCGGTAATGTGGATTTTACACCTCATCGTTAACACATGTAGCCTCCATGTTTTTATGTTCCACTGGGTTTTGGAGGCTGGCTTGCGCGCATAACAACGGTATTTTTGGTAAAACCAGGAACTGGTTCGTCGAAAACTTAGTTGATTAATTTGCTTTAATTTAACAAAAGTTAAATTAGTGTAAATATTTTTGTCAAGTAGTTTGTGCATAAGAATACAAGTATTGTAAGTATACATATAACTGTTTGATGGTCTAATTAATTTAGTGTCTTTATACATTTTATTAGTTGAAGTCAGATATGTGTAATTAAAAAGCTGTTAAATAATGTTATTTTGGCCAATTTGAATAAGACGTAATTTTTAGGAGTACTACCTCAAATTACTATAAGATACAACATATTAAAAGAAGAAGACTCAGGAGTAATTCATTTCCAATGTTTACTTTATTTTAAATTTGTCTCAATACATTTATGATTTACAAATGGACATTGCAAATGGATAATATTTTAGACTGTTTACATCTAGACATAATCTCTAAGCAACCAATCTTCAATTTTACATCAATAAAAATAAAAATAAAGGAATAGGAAAGGCCAGATATAAAAATAAGCTAGCAATGTAAAGTAATAACTCAACGTTACTATTTTAGTGTTGTTACAGTCGGCCATCCGTCATTAAACGAGTCCCTTCGTTCTAATAAAATAAAGTATAACCACAGACTAAGAAAAACTATAACTATAATTATACAAATTAGCAATTATTCAACTATATCATAGGTATATTTGAAAAAAAAAATAACTTTTTAACAGAACCACTTGAAACAAACAAAAAAAACGAACAGTTCGCAACAATTATTACAAAAATTAGCTAGGTTCTGAAAGGTCACTTCAATCTCTTCACCTGACAGAATAAAGCTGTATGCAACATAATTCCTTTAGAGCGAACAATCATTGTCGCTCCTCTAAATTATGAGCACCTCACTTAATAATAGCTAAAGCTCTGGAAGGTTACTTCAGTCTCTTCACCTCACAGAATATAGCTGCATGCAACATAATCCTCTAGAGTGAACAATCATTGTCACTCCTCTAGATTATAAGCACCTCACTTAACAATAGCTAAAGTTCTGAAAGGTTACTTCAGTCTCTTCACCTCACAGACTATAGCTGCATGCAACATAATCCTCTAGAGTGAACAATCATTGTCACTCCTCTAGATTATGAGCACCTCACTTAATAATAGCTAAAGTTCTGAAAGGTTACTTCAGTCTCTTCACCTCACAGAATATAGCTGCATGCAACATAACCCTCTAGAGCGAACGAACATTGTCACTCTTCTAGATTATGAGCACTTCCCTTTACCTAACTTTTATCTCTTTGTGATTACAAATCAAAAACCTCACCTGTCTTAAAAATTCCATGTGTTTAACACAAACAAAAATAAATTTAATTAAATGGTCATAACTTACATACATATCATAGGTACTAGTTCCGTAGAACAAAAACATTAAAAAAAAAAGAACAAAAAGAAATATGAATAATAGTAACCATAATATTTTAATGTGATATCTAATCTAATCACTTTCATCACTCGAAGAATAAGAGGGTGCATCAAAAGACAACCAAGGGAAAATCTTGTCAAGAGAAATTACAGCTTCATACATTTTACCCTTACGAGTAAGAGGAGTATCCACTACAAGAAATCTGTCGTTGGGAAGGACTTTCTTAATTCTATAAGGGCCTTGTAATTTTGACTCTAGTTTCTTTGATTTACCTGTACCAGACGGTATTGTTCTAATAATTCGAACTAAATCACCTTCATTGTATGAAGTACCTACTTTACGTCGTTTATCAAATCTTTGTTTATTTTTTTGCTGATTTTGTTCCATACGAACCCTAGCTTCGGATCTAATATCGACAACATTGCTGTAATCTTTGTCATTTCTTATATCATCAGAAATACTGTTCAACACACCCTGTGAAGGATTACCTATTTTACATCCGAATAAAAGTTCAGCAGGTGTTCTTTTAGTGACATCGTGTACTGAAGTGTTAATGCCCAATTGAACAGTTGGTAGTTTTAAGTCCCAATCTTCATCATTATGATTGTGCATCAAAGTGCCTAATGACGCCAGGATTGTACGATTATACCTTTCGACTTGGCCATTTGCACGAGGAGTAGCGACTGAGTTCAAAACATGTTTGATGCCCAGAGACTGGATGAACATTTTAAATTTCTTACTGGTGAAGCTAGTACCCCTATCTGTTATGAGTCTTGAAGGATTACCAAAAAGACTAAAGAATATTTTGAAAACCTTGATACTAGCCTTTGACTTTGTACTGCGAACGGGGGTCAAATTCACATATTTCGTGAATGAATCAACAATCACTAAAATATAAGAATGACCCCGCTTGCTCTTTGGAAACGGACCAAGATGGTCAGCATGTAAGGTATGTAACGGAATATCTATTTTTGGGATTGGATGTAAAAAACCTTCCTTAGCGCCAGATGGAATTTTATGGTACGCACATTCGATACAAGATGATACATATTTTTTTGTGAATTTCCGCATTTTCGGAAACCAAAAGAGAGATTTGATGCGTTGAAAAGTCTTTTCAAAGCCGAAGTGACCCACCTCGTCATGATTAGCCCTTAGAATTTGCCACCGGACTCCCCTTGGAACTAGCCAACGTAAAACTCCATCCTCAACAATACGATAAACACGACCATTTTTTAATTTATATTCTTTGTGTATTGATGCTATCTTTGATGTTTCCGGATCTTCTAAAATCTCTTTTATACGCCTAATTTCTTCATCAGCATATTGAACTGTAGCCACCCAGTCATCAATCTTAATCGTTAGAATATCAAGTACATGAGTCTGTTCCATTCCGTCTGGAACTGCATTTCTGCTTAAAGCATCTACATGAACCATTTTATTCCCGGGACGATACTCTATACTGCAATCATATTCCAAAAATTGAATCCACCATCTAGAAATGCGAGGAATCAAGTCCCGTTTTGTAAAAGTTGAACGAAGAGCGTTACAATCAGTAATTATAGTGAACTTAATACCAATCAAATATGGGCGAAATTTATTCAATGAACTAATGACAGCCAGAGTTTCAAGTTCAAATGAATGAAACCGTTGTTCATCCAAAGTAGTCTGACGGCTGAAATAAGCGACAGACCTCCATGGGCTACCATGACCCACTCTCTGTAATAGCATGCCTCCTAACCCAAATTTACTCGCATCTGTATGTAGTTGCGTTTCAGCGTTATGATCGTATATAGCCAGCACAGGTCTTACAACTAGCAGTTTTTTTAATAAAAGAAAAGCTTGTTCTTGTTTTTCAGTCCATACCCATGATGATTCCTTTTTAAGAAGGCTTGTTAAAGGCCTTGCTACAGAAGCAAAATCTTTAACAAATCTTCTAAAAAAATCCAGCTAATCCTAAAAACCTGCGGATTTCATGTAGGTTTTGTGGAGTAGGAAACTTTGAAACTGCCAATGTTTTCTGTTCCCCAGGGCGTACTCCGTCCTTGTCAACTTCGAAACCTAAGAAAACAACACGTTCTTGGAGAAAATTGCATTTTTCTATTTTTAGAGTTAATCCACTCTCACGCAATAAACCAAGTACTTCTCCAAGACGATGCAAGCCCTCATCGAAATCTTTGGACGGGATCAATATATCATCCATATAGATCACGACATACGGGACTTTTGATTTACATAAAATTTTATGAATAACACGCTGAAACACCGCTGGCGCATTAGCCAGTCCAAATGGCATGCGGTTATACTCATATAACCCGTCAGGTGTGATAAAGGCAGTCTTTTCTTTTGACTCCTCAGCGACTGCAATCTGGTGGTACCCAGATGCAAGATCCAGTGTAGAGAAAAGCAACTGTCCAGATAACTGATCCAAAAGATCCTCTATTCGTGGTAACGGATAGTGATCTCTTTTGGTACGATTATTCAAAGCACGATAGTCCACGCATAAGCGTTTCTCACCAGACTTTTTCTGTACCAAAACAATTGGACTCGCATATGGCGAATTTGATTCTCGAACAATACCATTGGAAACTAGCTCATCAACCATCCCTCTAACCAAGACACGTTCCGAGTGTGATAATCGATATGGTCGATAAACTACTGGAGTAGAATCTTTCAAAATAATCTTCATTTCGCCAACAACACAAAACCCTAAGTCATGCAAACCACTAGAAAAACAACCTTTATAGCTGGTTAGAAGGTCCTTGCATTTTTGTTTTTCAACGTCAGTAAGGTGATCACCACATTCCATTTTATCTGCCTCAAATCCACAGGGTATTTGTGAACTACCTACTTTCAAAACATTTAAATGGAATGCCGGTCTACTCGCACGTGCTATAAGCTTTCCCTTACAAAGTGTTATGATTTGAGTCCCTACATTTTGTACGAGTAAACAAGCCTTCCCGTTCAACATTTCATATTCTCCAGGTAATAAATAATATATTTTGTCTTCAACGCCTCTAATCGAGCCAGCGATGTATATATTACCACTATAATTATTAACAGAATCAACGTTCACTGTTTTTAACTGACCAACTGCAACACTTGTATCATCAGAGACTAAAAGTTTCATTCTTGTATTACACTCATAATCTGCTGGCTCAAACTTTAAATCTGTCGCAGTTTTAATTATCTTTATATTTGGTCTTTCAGTAAAACTATGACCTAA
Organism: Hyles euphorbiae; assembly: GCA_023078785.2. NCBI lineage: Eukaryota > Metazoa > Arthropoda > Insecta > Lepidoptera > Sphingidae > Hyles > Hyles euphorbiae. Next base: position 7,588,123 of record CM041053.1, read on the forward strand.
TAAAACTGGAATATTAATTAAGGAATCATCCACTATGAATACCTCTACATTGTTTTCTTTTAAACCCTGTACCTCTATTGAAACTATTGATCGACCCTGTGGAGAATACGGAATATTCCCTAATCCTTTCAAATACGGCCCTTCTACTAGTTCCCACTGAAGACCCAACTTAGTTGCATCAGATTGTCTCAACAGCGTAACTTGACTACCTAAGTCTACTTGAGCTAGAATCGCATTATCATTTACTTTTATAATCATTTTGTATTTGTCCTCCTCACTGTCACCAACATTGACATCGAGAACACTTTTACTCAAATTAGAATTATTGGGTGTAATACTGTTATTATAGGCATTGTTGCCCTTTGTCCTACAATCGTTAGAATTATGACCCATAAAATTACAAATCCCACATTTCGTTATAGGTCTAGGACACTTATAGCTGCAATGCCCCATTTCTTTACAATTAAAACATACAATAACTTTTTTTGTATTAGTAAGATTCTTAACCAAACCGTCATTGTTACGTATCGGATTAGTATTAGTACTCATTGCAGTATAACTCGTGAGTCGCCTGTTCCTATAATTATCTCTTTTTGCTTCAAGATTTTCCCTTGAGTGACTTTTAATTGTTTTCAGAAAATCTAGTGTTTCTTCTGGACTACTAAATTTCCCTGCCTGGGCGCTTAAGCGTATGCCCTTATCTTCAATACCAAATACTATGCAATCAACTGCTTCTTTGCCGAAAATCTTGCATCGATTCAACAAATTAACTTTATTGAAGTAATATAACTCTAAGGATTCTCCAGGGCGCGTCCGTCTATTGAGCATTTCCGTCAAAAGCTCAGCATAGTTTTCAGTAGATGAAAAAGACTTCTGTAGAAGTTGCTTCCACTCTAACCAGCTATGCTTAATAGACGGTAATCCCTGCAACCAAATTTTAGCTTGTCCCAATCATATATTTCGGAGCATTCGTCAACTTTGTATAACCAACTTTGTATTGTTTGTTCCTTAGACAACGGATCAAACTCAGGAAGAACATTCAACAAGGAGGAAGGACGTTCGCGATCCTTACCTTTAAAAATTTTTACAAATTCCTCAAAAAAATTAGGAGGAGCTCCGTTACCACAACCTTCCTGTTTAGAACTTTTAAAATCAGGTGTTAAAATATTAGTAGTTTTAGGAGCTTCACTCGAGTTTGTTTCGGGAATATGCACGGGGCTAAGATTCTTACTTAAGTTTAGTATATCATTCTCAACATGATCATTATCTCTAATACAACGTCTTTTAATTAATTCGGTTTCTAACAAATGTAATCTCTCTTTTAATTCATTACGACTAGGACTATGCCTCTGGTTTATATTACTGAGCTGGCTTTGACTACTAGAAAAACTGCTGATTCGACTTCTGCTACGATCATGTGTATCCCTTCGACTAACTCGGTTACTATATGACCGCATATTTTCCTTGTTATTGGACTTCGCATACCGGGGGCTCCTTTTAGAACTCCACTCCCGTCTCTCGTTCCTAGTAATTCGGTCACGTTCATTGCGACGCTCTCCCGCTTGTAAAATGGGACTTCGCTCATTCTCGCCGCGTGTTAAGCTATGGGAAGATCGCATGTCCCGGCTCCTCCGGCTCCGTACGGAGCTATCGAGTTCCATCGCTGAAACTCAAACCACATATATGTAATTGTCCTGAATATTTAACATATAAGTCAGCTATTACATTAATTAAAATCCAATATTTATTAAGTACACAAAAAAAATACCATTTTCGACACAAAGAAAACAAATTGTAAACAGCTCCTATTAAAGTTCATATTATAATCGACAGCATAAAAGGGAACATACATGATACACAAACTCTTTCAATTAATGATTTGTATTTAACTATGGTGAAAAAAAAAATAATGATCTTTCGGTCGAATGATATTCACCTACGACTATATCAGTTGACGTATTTATCCATACCTTAATTTCTAGGGCGCAAGCATAAATCAGATATTTTGCTTTTCATCCCGCTTCTGAACTAAAAGAAGAAGACTCAGGAGTAATTCATTTCCAATGTTTACTTTATTTTAAATTTGTCTCAATACATTTATGATTTACAAATGGACATTGCAAATGGATAATATTTTAGACTGTTTACATCTAGACATAATCTCTAAGCAACCAATCTTCAATTTTACATCAATAAAAATAAAAATAAAGGAATAGGAAAGGCCAGATATAAAAATAAGCTAGCAATGTAAAGTAATAACTCAACGTTACTATTTTAGTGTTGTTACAATATGTGCTTTTAATATGTTTGCGTGATTGATTTAGCGAAAATGTAGATTATTCTAGAACCAATGTTGTCTCAGCTAGATACATTACTTAGTTCAACTAAGTTAATATGTATTTCAATTTCAATATCTTCATTGCTACGATTTGTTTGGTTCTCAGAAAAATTGACGCAAACGCCTGTCGTGAAAATATAAGCCAAAATATATTTCAGCGTGTTATACGCCTCAACGCTTATACCATGTCCGATTTTTTATAAGATAAGAAAAAGTACAGCAAACAAATTCTGCCTGTGCATCTTTGATTACCGCATTCACAACTTACGCATAGAGCCACGCTGTTGTCAGTCATGACTCAGCATTAATGGTCAGGCTCGTCCAGGGCGTTACCAATATCTCGCAAAAACTCTACGTAAAGTGTACTTCGCTGATGCATTTCGTACGATGAGTGAGATTACCAGAAGTGCAATACTTCGTACCTTTTTTCTTCCCGATCCGCTCCTGATTTGGTGCGCCGGCAATAAATCTATGATCCAAACGTTGTGGATTTTCATCAGATGACCTTTTTTCTTGTTTAACGTTTATATATATATATATATATATAAAAGGGACTGTGAATAGGTTTACCGGTCCTATGCAAAAAAGAAACATCTCTTTCTAAGCAAGCAATGTTTAAAAAAAAATGTACCCCCAAAAATTACGTGAAAGAAAACTGTACATATTCTGATAAAACTGAAACCGCTGCAGCAGAGATAAATTGCGGGCGCTTTATTCTAATAAAATAAGATAAAAATCTACACGTAACAACTGAAATAAAGTTTATTACGACAAGGAAAGCCACTTTAATGTAGGGAAATACCTTCTTTTTAAACTCCTACGGAATTGCAGCAAGGAGTTATTTTGTTATAGAAACTATTCTCCGTATTGCTAGAATCACTTACACTCGATTAGATTTTAAGATATGGTTCAGTTAGGTTCTTTTTTTCATCTACTTTTTCTATCGTTCATGCGGCAGTAGGAACATTATTTCTTGACTTACATATTAAAATCTCTGACTTATGATATAACAGTGCAATTTTGTGTTTTTTTAAGAATGGATTTTATAATACACGATAGATGGAGACGAAGGTAAATGCATAAGCACAAAATGCTCAGGTGTCCACATGTTGAGCTGCTTTGTATCAAAATATTTTTAAGATATTCTTATATATTTATATATATATATATATATATATATATATATATATATATATATATATATAAATACTTCACTACCCAAATGAAGTATCATCCCGGAGTATATTTTCTTTTCTCATAGATTGAGACAATTATGCCGGCACGCTCAACAATTCATGTTAATTATATTTACTTACCAATATACGAGCTTAACGTAGTGTGCGGAATTTCAGCGCAATCTCGTTTGGGAATAGCTGGTAGAACAATGTTCTCTTTAAGGATTGTTAAGCAAAACTAATACTATTGCTCAAGTAATTAAAAACACGCTAAACACCCTGAAATAGCTGTTAAATGTTATAAAGAAATTCAAGATTAATCGTCATGGTTGTTCGTATACTAGACACAATTGGCAATTGTTTTGACGATCAGAGAGCTCCAGCTGCAGTCTTTTATCTGATTACGCTATCGTTGTGAAAATTGATCCTCCCCATAATAAATGGCATCGTCAATGTCATTTATGATGGGCAAAGTGGCAGGCAAAAGAACCGTCGGTCGAAGGACGAAGTCCTGGTTGTGTGACATCCGGGAATGGACGGGGATCGCAAGTGCCTTGGAGCTCTTCCACCTGCCAAAAGACAGAGTGTAATATGCGGAGCTGACTGCCAACCTTCACTAGTTGGAGAAGCACTGGAAAGAAGAATAAATGTCAACTAGAATTTTACAATAAATCCATTCATAACTCTGAATAAAATCGGTCTTATTCATAGTCTATTTAAATTCAAAACCTATTTGGATAGTTGACTGTAGGATGTTTTGTCTTCTTTGCTCAAAGTGAATTCAGAAGTTGTTCGAAAGGGACAAAACATTCGACAGCTGAAATAGTCTTTAAAATGGTCTATGTATCAGGCCGATCGTATTAAGCCCCTTTTTTTCTTCTATTTAAAACTAGATACGCTTTTCAAAATGGCGGCCAAAATATTCAATTCCGACTATTAATTTAGAATATCGCCCAATCAGAAAAAGAAAATTTTTTTTTTTCGTGTTGCTAGATTTTTCACTACTGCTTCCCTCCTAGAAATCTTGGCGTGATAATATATATCTATAGCATATTTATAGTACTCCTCGATAACTGAACTATCCAACACAGAAATATTATTTCAATTCGACCCGGTAGCACCTGAGATTAGAGGTCAAAAACAAACAAACTCTTCAGCTTTATACATTAATATAAATAACAAACTAAAACCAACCAACAAAATACTAAAACCTAAAAATTACACGAAGAAAAAACACGTAGTAGTGAAAAACATATCCGTGTACAAAGTTATTGCACATTCTGTATTGCCGGGGCATGACGGGTTTTGTAGGGATTCACGCGAGCCGGAATGCAAGTAAGTACGTTTACAAACACGATGCGAGCGGATCCACAAATGGGTGCGACGTCGCTAAAGTCAACGCGGCTATTTGTTCTGTGGTGCTAACAAATTACGAGCACAAGTCGCGGTTACGTCTGAAATAATCTTGCATTACACTTTTGTTTTGAAAAAATTGCGAATCTGTTAAATATTTGTTGGTCTGCGGTGGCCGGCGGTTTGTTTGGATTCTTTTCAGGTGTTTGTAGTTCAAATGCTATATGTAATTGTAATATGGATTTAAGTGTCGAAGATCCAAATCAACGACAGATATCATCGATGAAATCTATTTGATTTCAAGAATCCCTACTATTAATCAGCTTTTACTGTTGTTATTCAATATTTACCATTCCATAACATCTGGAAGCCTGTAATAATTTAAAACAAAGCATGGCACATCATATTAATTTTTGTGCTAACCATAAAAAACAGATTGTAAATTGTGAACTACTTTGGTGTAAAATTATCATCAGCCGTCCGGCGTCAAGATGGGTCGATGTCATTGTTTGAAGGCGCAGGCTAAACCTTGCGATAAAAAGTGTAAGTGATAGCAGTGGGACCCTATTGGCAGTGGAAGAAGATGATAATGACGACCCTTATAGTAATTTTAATGTAAAAGCAATATTAAATGCAATAATAATTCGATTCAAAACAATAATGTAACTAAATACACCTAAGCATATACGACAAAGTTGGCAGCCCTGTTCCATCGTCATTATTGACACCATTCAAACTGAGAATAGATGGCTATTTAATAAGTTAAGCATACATTCAATTTATGCTCATCTTTATTCCGCACGAGTTTACACCGTAAAGCACTCTGAGCATCCAATGGATAATAGCTGCATCCGTCGTTACGGATTGACGTCTTTATTGCTATACTTCTACTGCGAACTATCACCGCTATTGGATTTACATCAAATTTCGACTTTATACTGTGTAATATAGAGTACAAATTTGATAGTCAAGCTTAGGAGTTGTATCGACAGTAGCATCCGTATCGGAGAAGAGCATTCACAGACGATCTCGCGCCGATATCACCTGATGTATGAATATATCGGTTTTGATATTCGCAGTCGAGTCACGCTTGCGTGCAGTTCTCATAGGAAAAATGCTTAACGTGATTATTGATTTCATAGATAATTTTTATCTGACATTTTGACGTTTTCGTTGAACGAGCAGATGGCCGTCTCAATGTATTGATAAAACTTGGATACCAGAAACGTTGTCTGCTTCTTAAAATTGAAGAGGAAAAGAACAATTGAAAATTAATATTTAAAAAAAACATAGTGTTCTGCCATGGGTCGAGAGTTATACGAAAGCTAATCTAAACCAATCAGTATTTAACGTTTTAAGGCTCCTTTACACCATGCCGGCGGCAACATCAGGCGGCAATTGTTGCAGAGCATTATTTCTATAGTGACAGCCGTGTAGAATGCTAGTGATTGTACATTTTGTAGTTCTAGTTATTTATTATGGACAATGTCAATATCGCCATTACAACCGTGAAATAAACTTTAATTCGGAAAAAAAAGAACATTTTGGATACATCCAAGTTTCACTTAACAAGCCGCCGGCACATACCGGAATTTACACACTACATTTTTAGAACTGCGAAAATTCATTAGATAATATATGAATCTTTTAATTATATTGACACAATTCCAAGGGAAGCAAATCATCATTAGTATATGAAGAGAAGTTCAATGCAAGAATATCAAAATCCAGCAACAAGCAAAAACTAGCGTACCAAACTAAATCATACCTCTACTATAGATGAGCAGACACATAGCCATTATGGATCATACAGCTGACAAAACAAATCCCCAATCCCAAACATAATTTACAATAAACAGAACGAATCCATCAAAGCGCATGTGAAATAGACATTGTAAATCTGATTACCTGTTGTGAATTGAAATTTAAAGGTACTTAGGTACGTATGTGCAAAGCCAGACGTAAGACTCTTATGTTAGGTAGGTACTTATTTAGTGCTCACAGCGGTGGACGGCGAATCTGAAAAGCTTATTCCGCGTGAACGTTCCAGCCTTAAATACATTGGTGGGTTTTTATTGAGGGTTTTCACCGGACGGCCGAGTGTAATTAAAATGTAGCGTTTTCGGCCTCGCCTGGTTCATATTTAAGGGCTTGTGGAATTTATTTTCGTATATGGTGGTAGTATTTTAAATTTGACTGGATAGGGATCACCGTACGTGGTGGTGGAAATCCCATCATATTGAGGCCCCACGCAAATGTACCAAGCCTATATACATTCGGTATCGATCAAGCTGTCATAATTGTGGTGACTGTCGAAAAATACGCGAACGTTCCACCCTTCCATAAATTATTTATAATAAAAAGGATTACGAAAATTTTAATGTGGCATTTATTTTTGGAATAATTGGTGATGGGATTCAAAAATAGAAAGAATGAGAGAAAGAAGAAATCTATTGGGCGACCACCAAACAATAGTGGAATTGGGAATACCCCGTAGGGACCGACAAAAGTGTGTCACGTTTCAAGTTAAGCCTGTCTATCCAAGCCGGCATAGATATCATATACAACATTCAGGAAATACACGAACATTCCCGCCTTAAATACATTGGTGGCAAAACTAGCATTTACGGCTGTTTGCATTGAAATTCAAGATTTTGTGATGTAGATTTTTTGGTGTAATTGACGGTAAATTTTACAATATTATGATGAAAAACCAAATACAGTAACCTCTGTATTTACTGGTATAACTACTAACCAGAAGTAATTGCCCATTTTCAGTAGATATTCTATCGTGAAGACAATATATACTCACCAGGTAAAGTTTGCTTTGTCGTTACAGTATAAAAATATAGAAACAAGAAGAACATATTTCCCACTACACCACATATAACAACGCGACCTCAATAAAAGCCACCTGAAGAATATTGAAGTGAACTTAAAGGAGGTTATAAGTCGTATTTTAAAAATTAAAAAAGTAAGCGGATTTCGGAGAGCGTTTTCCTTTCACAAAGAACTTGTATGCTCGTCTTATGTGCTCCATAAACCGCTTTATAACGTGTACATTCGACATCGTGCACACAAAGATTTTATTCACTTGTTTAATTTTAAAACGACTACTAGATATGATAACATATTTATGGTGTTTTACTTAATGTACTCTGTACTATTGTTCAAGGATTCGTTTTAATGACATGCTGCATACGCATTAACGATCTTCATTAATATAAATAAATGTGACTGTCTGTTCACACACATAGTTTTGACCCCACATTAAGATAAATTAAGTCTTGTGACGTAGGTATCAGAAACGTTATTAACCGCCTTACAATTTTCCTGCACGTGAGATTGTTGTTAATCTCCTTTTGCATATTGCAGCATAAAATATTCATTTCATGACCCGTTTCCTAGAAAGTAGATAGAAAGGGTCTGACGACAGTAAGATACAATACAGTAGGCAGACGCTTGATATAAAACAATCCAGTATTAGCAAAAAAAAACATGAAAAGTATAATTTAAGTAGCTAAACTGGAACTCGATCAGATGTCCTATGGTTGTAACCCTGTCAATAAACAAACGAGGCATCCTGAAATATTTTTTTATAAAAACATGAAACCATATCATAACTCAAAATCTGTATCAGTCCATTTACGTCCCACTGCAGAGGCACGGACATCCACAATCGGGAGTACAATTGAGAGTAGCCACGCAGTCCACCACGATGGCCCAGTGCGGGTTTTGATAACTTATATACTCGTATTACATTTTACGCAGGCGTACTCTAAAAGAAGCACACATTACTATTCAAACGCAAAATCCACATCAACATTAAAAAGAGTTATAAATATGATGCAAAAAGTACACGAGGTCTAAACCGAGCCGCGCAGGCAGCGCGTCACAGTCGGAATTGCATTAGGCGACAACTCCCAGGCGCTGGTTAATTTGTTGGTCAACGTTCGTTACCATTTAATTTCGTACTCCCGCCTCACTCAGATCGGGGTTTATGAGATTATTTTGTATGGCCGGATAAACGAAGTCACCCGATGTAAAAATGTCCGGGCAAAAATCAGGCCACAACACGCTTCGGTGGCTCTATTCAATTACTTAATTTATACGTAACAAGCGATTTGTCGTGTTTATTATTCGCGTTACATGCATTATGTTGAACATTAAAGTAGGCTATTTTGTGGTTTTTAAAGCATGTCTTTAATTAAATTAGGTACCACGCCTAACTTACGAGTAAATAGTAGATTCTATGTGTGCCACAAGATGTCACTAATATGGCAATTTTGGGTGACCATAACTGATAAGTTCCTTGCCATGTGTTTCTACGTGAAACAAAAGTGTAAATGCACTGTTATGTTGCGGTTTGAAGAATATTGTAGCCAAAGTAACTGCTGCACAAAATGAGACTTAACTTATGTCTCAGGACATCGAGCGCAGTTGAATGCCAAGCATTGCTTTGGAATTCAGGGTATTGTTTTGATTTTGCTATTTTCCATGAGCTTGTCTTCTCGCTATTCATTGCAATAAAAAAAAACCATAATAGCCATAATCTATAAGTATATGCACCATATTTATACTTCTCTATTTTGTTACTTGAAACATATGCATCGACATATCTGCTGAAATCTCTTGTTCAAGATAGATAGATTATAGAGAACAGCTGTAAGTCAACGCAATTATAACATACCTTACTACAGGTGTTACAATGATGGATGTGGAATCCTTTGCGCCTGTTGATTCATCGTAACTGGTTTTCCCTGTTTGATAGATTATCTTATCAGATCATCAAGTAGTTGATTTGAATCATCGAATGCTTATTCACCAGCGACATATTTTTTTCTTTCTGACGTAAGGTTTACTTATCTTTGATTTTTCTCTTCATTGATAACAAATCAACAACAGCTTACATTGTCGGTACATAAGCTTACTATATCCATTGTATGATATAAATATACATAGGTTTAGAGCATCATATGTATACAAACCCACATATATCATGTATCGATCTAATATTGCAATTAAATACTAGCACCTCGTAATCCGTAAATCATGGCATACCGTTTTGGTACCACCTACTCTTAAATTCAAACCAACCGAAACAAACATTCAATTCTTCAGCTAATTAAATGCCTGTTTTATTTTATCAACAAGTCTTTCACAACCTTTAAATGAATCTGATATTTTTCTTAGTTTTCATTCGCTTTTTCATGGCAACAATTTCCTTTTCCTTCTGACAAACATTCATTTTTTTAATAAATTTCGGTAGCAGAATATTTGAGCTCGCAAACACAACAAAACGTATTTGTCGCTGTTCTTAAAGAATAATCTGAACTACACAGCGATTACCCAATTTACTGGAGTCTGGAGTCTCGTCTCGTAGGTAATGCGACAGCATATGAGGGATATCCAGCTGTAGTGCGAGCGACAAAGCCACTTAGACATCGTTCCGTTGCAGCGCCTCGCAAACGCGCAGATATCCTAAAGCCCCGCGCGTGTTTGTGTATCCATTTGCGTTATGCTAATGCACGTATTGTAAAGGGCACTTTAATGCCGGCCCTTTGGCTACTGATAACAATTTTACTAAAAACAATTGAAGGTTCAAATAAATTAAATCCCTCGTTTAGACACATGAAATTCAGGAATTAAGTATGCTAAGTTGACGTGTAAAATGAAGATAACTTTTTTTTCGTAATTATTTTTTTGATTGACAAGGAATTATTAAAAATAACTATTTCAAATATCGTGATTATTTCATTAAGAGAAATATCGTATAAAGATTTGACGTTTATTAACAGTACAATTTCAATCTCGCGACAATATTACGCAAAAAGAGGTATTGAAAAAGTAAGTAAAATAGAAAAAAACGTTCAAAACATTTTATCTCGTGCTTTAACCTACACTGTAAAATTCCTTTTGAAACGGGAAACGGTTTTCGTAGACCGCAGAATTAACTGCATCACTGCAAAATCCACATGACTGGAAAAAATACATTCTGTTCTATTTTAAAGCAACATTAACTGGAATTCCATCCAGTAAACCTACCAAATATTTAAAAGTAATATTTTTAACCTTTGGATACAACGTTTATTTTTTTTGCGTTTCCTACTTTGAAGATAAAAGTCGCTTTCGCAACTAAAGTTCTATGCAACATTCTGTTAAAATATTTTAGTACATAAGCGATATTGTAAACTATAGCCAAATCTTTTCGTTTTATGTATTTTTCAAATCTTTCAGAATTGTGCTAATAAGTATATGAATATATAAATATTTTCTTTTATTATTTATTTTGTGCGTGCGTGGCGGCTTATTAAAAGGACAAGACGCGACTGCCAACATATTCACGGTGGCCGCGGGTTTGATTCCCAAGACAATACATGACAATTACTTTTCAGATTTATGAGTATATTGACAGTTGGTCACCACGGTGTTAATATGTAAGTATGTTTATTTCTGTTTACATGAGTCAATCATCGCATCGATGAGTAAGTAATGTAAAAATTGCATCATACAAGAAAATCCCGCGCGTCACACTACTTGACATTGATCTGATATGAATTCATAAAATTCAAAAGTTGCCAAAACAATATCATTAATAGCTATCTCGATTTTCTTCATAAACACTTTTCTGTTATTGTTTTTGACAGCATGAAACATTTGATTTATAACGGAGAAAGTTTATCGGCCAATACTGCTGACTCTTATGAACCTTTATTACTTTTGAAGTCGTTAATTAACCTTAGATATTATGTATATCAAAATTATTTTGGTACCCATTTCGACAGTATTAACAATATATTTTTTGCAATGGATGGCGAGACGAGCATTTCATTCGCCTGATGGTTTACGATACGACAAGCTCATGGGCAGTCATCATCATCATCATCATATCAGCCACAGGAAGTCCACTGCTGAACATAGGCCTCCCCCAAGGATCTCCACAATTACCTGTTGGAAGCGGCCTGCATCTAGCGACTTCCTGCAACCTTAGTCAGATCGTCCGTCCACCTTGTAGGCGCGCGTCATGGGCAGTAGCAAAGCCAAACAACATAATCCAATGCGCTCGCTATCCTGAGACATAATATGTTAAGTATAAATTTGTCAAGTAGTTAATCTGGATAGAATGTCTTTCAAATCGGGACACAACAGTGAATTTATACTACTGTTTGGCGGGAGAAATAAACATCGCAGTGGTACCTAATACCCAGGCGACCTACCAGTGATCAGGACAATCATTTGAGTGACGGGTTTTTGCTCTAGATAATATGTATTTTATGGCATACTAGTGGTTGATGCGCAATCCCAAAAGACAAATTAGGAAACCAAAAATGCGTTTTTCAGAATTGGTTAAATCTGTTTCCAATTACAACATACTTGATTTGGACATATGTTACCCGATACGACGGTACTTAGCAGCATAACTAATTCCGTCCTAACCATCTTCAATATTCCTATACCCTCAGCAGCTAGCACTCAGACCTGTCTATACTCGATTATCGATATGTCCATAATTGGTGGTCGGACTACATTCCTGTGTATCGATATTAATAATCGTTACGCATATTGAATACCCTACTAATGATAATTTTGTCCCCGTTCAAATCGCTTTTCAACCAGGATTAGAGCACCGAGGTGTATTAAACCTGCAATTGGAGATCCCACACCGTACGGCCTCAATACGTCTATAATGTGATCCCAACAATGAAAACTAGACGCATAATATACAATGGTCTTGGCGTAAGCGCATTCAGAGCATTATCGTACCGAGTATCTGCAATACAAATTATACTTACAAACACATTTATGCAAATCCATTCATAGTTAGATATGCAATGTGTCTTTAAATTGTCTCAGCAAAATGCCAATAAGATTTACTGCGTACTGTAAGCGCGGCATTACGGGTATTTGCATTTTCTTCAACGTTTAGGTGTATTTTTATAAAATTATAATAAATTGTGACGTGAAAATATTTTGATATCATTTTCACTTTTATTGTTGCTTCAAATGTTATAAGAACTAAGCTGTTTTTAAAATATACTTTGTATGGTATTGCTCAGATAAAAAAAACTTGCAGTACTAAGTCGCAGTATATTTCGCGGACGCATCCAACTTCTTAAATTTCAAATAATGCTGTAACAAGTAATGATATTGCGCCGTGGGGTCGCGTGGTAAGAAATCAGGACGCTTCACACAATGGGTTATCCGGTGCCTATTATAATGCGAGAGGATTGAATCGATACTATGGCGTAAGATTTGTTAGGGATCAAGCCCGTCGGCAAAATCCGCAAGACACTAGGATACCCCATGTAAGAACCTCTATTATGCGGGAAATAATAAAAACATGAACTAGTTAACGTCATGTTGGTGAAAAGTTGCAAAATAATAGATTATATTCACATAAAATGCTTCAACTCAACAATCCACATTATACAGTTGTAATAAGACGATAGGGAAAGTGTCAGTTACAAATTGAATATCTATATACATCTAATCAATCAGTGTAAATTCACAGTTGTATTCCGGTTTTAAAGGATATTATAGCCATAGTAAGTAATAGACATAAGACTTAACATGTTATGTCTCAAAACGCAGTGCAAGTACAGAGCTTTGTAATTCGTGGTGTTGTTTGGTTTGCTATTGTCCATGAACGGACGTATCGCTTACTACTCGCATTTGCAATAAAAAGAAACATAGACTTTAAATTAAAACAAATCAACTATAAAACACCCAAAGACAGCCCTACATACAGAATTAACCAGGATATGTTTCCATAATAGGATCTCAGTGAGCGTCAGTCGCTGGCTCCGAAATAAATTGCCGTAAAATAAAGTGCAAGCTTCAGGTGTACAGCTCTTGATAACTGCGATGTCGGTCTTAACAGCATTCCCTGTTATTTATTTGCGTAATAAATGTTTTCGTCCGCGGTCTGCTTTCCTGACTCACTGAATATCAAATATACTGTGAGTGCGGAGCATAAAAATACTGTATTTTACGCGAGAAATGCAGTTTCGGGAATGGAACATAAAATTTGAATAGGAACATAATATTTTGAAATTACTGTGTTTTTGTTTGGTGGGTGGTGGTATTGAAATATTAGAGTGATAACTTTTGGAGTACTTGGCTTCGTTTATGATGAAAATTTCCTAGAAGTCACTTACATGTTTTAATAAAAATACAGTGTCCTTAAACGAAATAAAATGTATATTTATTATTTTTTTGTAATTTTATTTAATAGTCACGTCTCTAAATATATTTTTTTCTTATAGGGTCAAATGTTTTTAGATCCATTAATTCAATCATTTCGTTTGCTTTTGGTTTACACTTTGTTTACAATACTTATCTATAATGCTTGTGATGTGAAAGTAGAAACTTCCATTCAGAATATTTATTACCTATATCAAAACTATCGGACATCTACTGAATATTATGAAAAGTAAAGAAGAGAATCGACAGCAAGCAATTTTAATAACATAACTAATAAACCTGAGTCATAAATTCCCAATCACCCGAGATCGCTGAACATAAAAGACAACAAACGACACCATAAGCTTAATGTTTTAAAAATTTAAAACGTCAATAAATTATAGATATACGAGAGCATAAACTATAAACGGGAAGTGCGAGCGAAATTTCATGACGATCAATTCTTGTTGATCGGCAGTTTTATTAGAAAACTTTATACCAAACGCTTGACGCTTCGAGTTGCAATATATAGTGCATTGTTTCGCTTCTCCACTAGTATAGCAATACTGAGCAACATTCTGTCCGGAATCAGATACGTGACATACAAATTAACTAGTACTTTTTAGAAACATTGTTGCGTTCCGCTTTTTATACTGAACATTGTTGGCATAATTGGCTTGAAATATCTCCTTGATTTTATAGCTCTTCCATTTAATTCATAAAACAAAGTTGTAAGAAGAGATAACGCCAATGTTAAAGACATTTAATAGTCTGGCTTCTTTTTTATAAAGAAAAGACAAAATAACAACAGTGCATCTGATGATAAATTCAATGCAGTCCCAATAAAATCTCTAAAGATGACAGATAACAATACTGCCGTCTCACAGATAGTCGACCTGCATTAAGGGCTTAGCTACCGCGTTTCCTCCGGCCAATGACATTGTCCAAGGCGTAATAATCCCTATAACAAGCTCCTTATCTCCCTACTGTCCCACAGATCTACAGACTTACAATGCATCCACAATTCCTCCTTATTAATCTTGGAAATTGAGTTAAAGGGAAAATCAAATTATGTGTTTCAGTTTGTGGCGTTGGGAAAGCTTTAGCAGTAAACTTCCTTTGGCTAAAGAGAGAGTGTGTTTTATTTTAACATCACGTGTTATCTAAACTTGTACATCAGCTTCTAGTGAATTCAATCGAATTTTATCTCAAATGTTTCTAACCAAGATAGTACCACTTTATTCTGTGAATAAAATGATAACTGCTTCAACTGTAGGCTTATCGGTCTCCAATTTAATCTACTGATCTTGGTGACTCAATACACGTACAGCGCGTGAGTAGGAAAATACAGGGCGTCAGGTGCAATCAAAAACGCACTTCTTATCTTAGACATCAACAGCTTATAAGCCCAAAGTTTATTTTAAAAATATGTATCACTGAACAGTTAGTATATTATACGCTTTTATCACATCATATACGACTATTAAAATCTTGTATTATCATTCATATTCATATCACAATCATAAAAAGCACACTGCTAACCTTAAGCTCTTAACCACAATAGGTAATAAATTAAAAAAAATTACCATCCAAACAAACTGGATATTTCAATCTTTAATTGATAATTTTGGTCCTACGTTCCAGAAGACAGATATTATTTTCCGCAACCAAAGGCTACGGCTGCGGCTACTCCGACTAAAATCGAAAAATTCAATAAATCACAAAAACACCGTTTGCATACCACAAATATTCCAGCTAATGTAATGATTGAATAATGTCTCCGAGGGAGCGCATTTCAACATCGTTTGAAGTCACGTTTCATAGTAATCCAGTGTCTTGGAAACAGGAGTCTTGTTCGACGTGCATTAACCCTTGTTACTTTGACAACGAGACCCTTTTCAGTTTCCGAATGGAATGATCTCAAACGCAATGCAAATAAAATTTACCGATGGATCCGTGAGTTTTTTGTGCGGCGTCTAAGCGTATCAGTCAGCATATCCTTTGGATTTCCGGGTGTTGATATCGGCTTTGTCGGAACCCACGCATTGTAAAGTCTAATCTGGCTTGTAAATAAACATTAGACTCTTGACTTGAGAACGGAGTTTCGTACGGATAAGGTCTTTGCACTGTACTAAGAACTAATGTGTAAAACATGCTCTCGACTTAAATTTGCAAGAGTACTCGTGGCTCATTGGTGTAGTTGCAGATTAGACGAGCTGTGAACTGCAGCATTCTTTGTCCGGTTTTTCGGGTCAGTTTTTCTACTATATATTATGTTTTCTTATTGGTATCAATTTTTTAGTATAATATTACTCTACACTGTTCTAAAAAGTACTGTAAAATAAAGATCCTGACTAAAAACTTTGACTTAAAAACCGACTTTTTTATTATATATCTCAATTCTATCGCGTTAATTTGTAGAAAAAAGGAAACTGCATTTTTACTCCCTACGAAGCAACGAACACAGATAACAAATCTCGCGAGAACCCCTCACCCCCCTCCGTACAACCCTATCTTAATCCCATTAATGCAAGAACAAACCGAACTATATAAAAACCGATTTTACAAAGAACAATAGAACTAATCTGTACACAAAAGGTCAGGCAAGTGATTCTACAGAAACTGGACGGAGCGGTCCGCGAATTGTGCGCTGTAACACCACTCCGACACAGAAGGTAGTATATCACAGTGAGGTCGCGACTTTATCTCAGTTTCCGCCCGGGTTGCGTTCACTGGCGATAGAGTGAAAATAGTAGCACAATAAAACAGGGCTCGCCGACTATATCGGGCCAGTGAGAGGCCAGAGCCACACTCCTTATCGGAAAACGGTTACGGTGATTCATTACGCCTCTATTTACTCACCGATCTTGCCGGCTGCAACGTGCAACTCACTTTTACAGCGCTTTGTGATGAGAGTAATGAGCTTTTATGGTATCGTTTAATCTACACACGTACTGGTGATTAATTAATTAACATGGCATTTATTGACAATATTTGAAGAAAGAACTACGTTCATAGTAATTTTCCAACTATTTTAATTGATATCCATGATGCTAAAACCACAAGTTAAAGCTATATTATAGCTTCTTTAGTTCCTGCTGCAAACAAAGGCTTCATGTCCCAATTTTAAATAAAACAAATAACAAAAACCTCACTAATCCAATATGAACGAAAGACAATCTTATATTCAAAATTAATTGCTGATCAAGACCAGGGTCGTGAATCTTCGAAAGTAAAATAAAAAAAAGTAATCAATAAATCACAACTGACAAAAGTCGAATGAAAATGGAAATTGATAGGAAATGAAAATAGAATCTAAATTGAACGTGCCGAAATCAAATACTGTTCTGTACGGCTGAAGTTTCGGAGCCGTTCGCTCTCTACAGTATTGATACAAATCAATGCAACTTATGCCATTTACAGCTGTGCATTTTCTTACAAACTATACAGTTGTAAGAAAACTTTGAGCTGTAAATAATTCAAATCGTATGGGATTTAATTAAAACTAAATGGGTAATCAGAATTGTGATTAAGAAGTATGAAATATTGCTAACACCGAAACTAATGTTTATGTGATCAACAAAATGAATTTGTATCAAGTCTACGTGTTTAAGACGAAAAAATAATTTATTAAGTTTCTGATAGAGCGAGATAAGACACAGGGTGTTAGTAATAAAAATATTTTAAACTGCATTTTCTAATTACAAATAACATATATTCCTTTCAAACTTCAAATACAATACTTAATAACTAAAATATCAGTAAATCCCAAAACAATCTAGATTTCACTCAACCTAAAGCTGACCTAATTGTATACAAAATTCCAAACATATTGTGCTGACGAAAATTCTATTCCCGAGAGAATTCATAATTGTGGCAGGTTATTGAGAACGACGTACATGCTCCGGACGACCTAACTCGATGAACATTCAATTGTCCCTGGGAGAAAACTTCAATTAAAAACATTTGTTTTTTACGCGTATTTATGCTTTTGACGGAGGTTTTGTTTCGTTTTTATTTTGATTTTATAACGTAATGAGATGAGAAGAAATGTAAGATGAAGTGGTTCTAGGAATATTCTAGAACAATCTTATTACAGTAGATCATTGACAGCCTCCATAATGTACTTGGTTTAGAGCAGGTTGTGTAATGAAAGACTGTGGGTTCGATTCCCGCACTAAGACTAATGTTAGTGGGGCCCGCAAATATCAGTTTCAGGTGACAGATGGAAAGTCTCTCGACGTTTCTGGTACCCACAAAAGAAGACTTGTACTTTTATTTATGATTAGGAATATGTTTATGCAAACAAAATTCCTATAAAAGAAAAAAATCACTGCGTATGTTAGTTTGACGTCTGCAACATTTTTTTTAAGACAAACGAATTCCCCAGCACTTTGAGATTTTGATAATGCGTTGCAACAATGCAATGTTTCGCATGGACTCACACAATCCCACCCTGAATTACTTCCAAATGTTTATATATAAAATACTTGCTTTAACTCTCAGCTTCACTTGGTTATCTCAAAGGAACTGTGCATTTTTCATGTATATATTATGTGATTCAACAAGTTCACAAAGTGCCTACGAGTGTTTCTATACAAAACTTCATTTTGATCTATGGTCTATGGTTAGTTAGTAAAGTCCTAGTTACAAACTCTTTTTTGCATTTGAATTGAATATTGTATTAAAAGTATTATTTCATTTCTGTTATAAAAACTCAATGCTGTTTTTATGGATATTTTAAATCTTCAATTTGCAATGAAGATTTATCAAAACTGTTCTATAAGATTTGACCTCGAGAATGTAAAGTAGAGATATGAAGTTATGAAAGTCAAACTAAAACAATCAATAAAATTAGAAATAATAAAACATTTACTTAAAAAATATATAAATATTAGGTACAATTTAAAAACAAACCAAAAAATACACCGCGAAACAATCAAAACACCGAGCGGCGAAACCAAATAACTAACTAGCGTTTAACAGTTGATTAAAGGTTATGAAATTATCAATTCAAATTGAATGATAGCGATTTGCACGAGTATCCGTGCGTGGTCGTCACCGCAAACCGCAACCGATTCCATATATCTCGCCGGACTAAACACTTGAATTAAATCATTAAGCTCCCATATATCCATTAATAACTATTACAACAATATACTGGGCTAAATAAGTGTGTTTATGTATATAACATTTTAAGACGGCAAACATCTAAATACCACCCACATCACCTTGGAGGTTGGAAATCTTTTTTTCTAGACACATTCTCCATCGTACTACAAATCTGTGGAACCAGTTGCCAACTGCAGTTAGCGATCTTAAAAAAACGAGCGTCTTCCCACCTTAAAGGCCAACAACGCATCTCCATGCCCTATGGTGTTGCAGATGTTCATGGGCGGCGGTGATCACTTACCATCAGGGTAACTGCAGACTCGTTTACCCCCTGTAAAATAAAAAAATATATTTATGTATATAAATATGCTTCTTGCATAAAGATAGGACGACTTTTTACTCCGATTATTGACGAGGCGAGCATGCCAGGGGCCTTTCTCTTGTTTTATAGTATATCATGAATGTTATTTACCTGAAGAGGCATCTAAAGTATACCATTTTTTTTTGTTTTGTTTAACTAGGGCAAAAACTGATTATGGTCCTCTTCCCACAGCCCTGGGGGAGGGATGTGGGAAGGATATGTCGGGGTCACCGGCCCTCCAGCCCGGCTTTGAGATGTTAATGCCGAGCTGGGTCCCTAACGCTGATATCCGCCGCCGCCGGCATACCGACCAAAACCCCTCGATGGCCAACTTCGCGCATATTAGGATGACTGCGGTCTCTGCTAGCGTGATTCGCCTGGTACTATTCCGCAGTCAACCTATGCAGTTCGGAGACCTATAGTCCCCCCTCCGTCCATAACAGGGTGACACGTAAGTGTCCCCATTAGCCCTGTTCGGACGTTCGCCTTGGGATTACTTTAAGGTGAGGGTGCCCCCCATAAGCACCCAATAATCCCAGTGGTCCCATTTAGTCGCCTTCTACGACAGGCAGGGAACACCGTGGTGGAATTTTTTTCACCCCCTTGCCACAGGGCGGATATAAAGTATACCCTACTGCCCCGCCTTTATTTTTATTTTATGTATCACAAATGCAAAAAGTATAAGCGTATTCATAAAAATTACATTTGAAAACGCAAACTCCTTAACACCTCAGTCCTCACGTAACTCAACAAACTAAAATGAAACCGTAAAGATGTCACAGCAAACAACATCCGTGTTAATTTCGTAATGCAGATTCATTTATTCTAGTCCGCATTTAAAAAGTTTGCCGGTACGATTCAGCGTCACGTACGCAATAAAAACTCATACAAAACCTCGTTTGCACTTGCGAATTACTAAAAATCTGAGTACATTGTTGTGTTACGTCTCCGTTGGAATTCCGTGAA
Source organism: Hyles euphorbiae (assembly GCA_023078785.2). Classification (NCBI taxonomy): domain Eukaryota; kingdom Metazoa; phylum Arthropoda; class Insecta; order Lepidoptera; family Sphingidae; genus Hyles; species Hyles euphorbiae. Next base: position 7,608,611 of record CM041053.1, read on the forward strand.
GCCTTTGTTGCGGCGCGCAATAAAATATTTCATTACTGTGTGAAACATTCAGGGGGTTTACTCTATAAAAACGATACGAACTTCGAATGTTCGGATGTGAGTCCGGAGGTACAAGACTTCCACTTCTAAACATCAATACTATTCTCTATTATACTTATCATTTTCTCCCAACTTAGTCTATGGTTACGTCGTACGATAGAGGAATCCAACATTTTCAGGATCAGGGGCAGCAGTCTAAACTCATATGTAATTAGCAAACTATACCCACGGTCTCGCCCCGGTATTTTTTCCTATAAAAAGGTTACACCTTATAACACCCTGTATCTGTATTTATAAACGAATCATCCTAAATACTTTCTTATTGCTCACCTGTCTAGTACTTTACCTTTTTTTTTTTTTTTTTTTTTTTTTATACCTGTGAATGGCGAGACGAGCTAGCCGTTCGCCTGATGGTAAGCGATACGACCGCTCATGAACAGTAGCAACATTCCACTGCGCTCGCCATCCTGAGACATAAGATGTTAAGTCTCAATATGTCCAGTAGTTGCTCTGGCTACAATGTCCTTCAATCCGAAACACAACAGTGCATTTAAGCAGTGTTGTTTCACGGGAGAAATAGACATTGCGGTGGTACCTACCCAGATGGCCTCTCACATATGAGAGACCTACCACCAGTAGATTATTACCTAGTTTTTTTTTTGATTTGGTTAGGTACCTTACATGTCAAAGCCAGGATGGGGCAAGCGCCCCACTCTGCCCCACCGTGGCAACGCCCATGATCTAGGCACATTAGTGAAGTTTTACGTACAGCGTCGAGTTCGTATCGTTTCATAGAGTAAGCCTCCAGTTCAGCCGCGCGCCGACGCCGCACCGCATTTTTTTACCCAAGTGTCATTGCATCCCGATGCGAGTTCGATATTAATAAAACTGCATTTATTACGTGCACCTCCGCTTCACTACGCGACGTACATTAATGAAATGAATGGTTCAGCCGTATTTTAATTATAGCGCGGTATTAATGAATTCGCGTGACGTGTCTTTGGAAACTGCATGCCGCAGAGTAGTATCTGGACTGAAAACCGGTAGCGAATTCTATCCATGCGATATATGATTGTAATGTGATTTTATAAATAGATCCTTTAAAACAACAATTGAAAACATCTGGCTTCTCAAGTTATAAATCTTTATATCAAAATATAATACCTCTCAACTCGAATATTTTGTCATCTGCTTTGCTGCCGAAGGAAATGAACAATTACTTGTTTCCAACTCTTCCTAATTTGTTTTTCTGTCTCATTAATATCAATGCGGGTTAAAATCAAGCTAATGTCCCTGAGTGAATAGCCGAGCTTTGGAACTCGGTGTCATTTTTTTGTGTGCCACTATCGACCCTGGCTGATAGAAGTTGCAGTGGAATATTTGAAGGCGGGAAAGTCTCTCAAAAACATGATCACTGTAATACTTAAGTTAAGACTATATACGAGTATAAGAATATATCGTAATTCGTAGCTAAGTTTATTGATAATATTTTCGGAATACCCCTACGTATGTAATTTTAAATTTCAAATTTAGAATCACTTCGGACTTCATTGGTAACACTATTGGTAATTACCAATTACTGCTGAGACGTTCTATTTTAATCAAGGTTTCGAAGATTTCTGAAACTTAACGGCCTGAATTCAATATGTTAGGCATAATTTATTATTTAAATAAATAAATAAATGAATAAATAACGCCCAACAGTCACATACATAGTTCTGACCCCACACTAATATCGAGTCTTGTGTCGTGGGTATCAGGAACTACGTGAGACTTTTCGATCTCACAAACTCCCAGACCCGAGAGAAAGATTTGTCGGCCACATAAACATTTCTCTCGGTGCGGGGATCGAATCCGCGGCCTCTCGTTTCACAAGCGGCGTCTTATCGACTGCGGCACGGAGGCTGTCAATTATTTATTGGCAAGTCTAGTCATTTACCATTGCAATTACATCAATAATGTAATTATTATTTGATTTGAGAGATATTTTTAGAAGTTTTTTTATTTTTTATTTTTATTTATAAAAACGGATTCGCACGAATCAAGATGTCAGACGATCGATACAGCATGTATTTTTAGTTAAATTACCTATTAAACACATGAAAGGTAACGCTTGCATGTAACTAATAAAATATGCTCTAATTATCTGCATACATAGGTGTAAGTTACCAGACATCTTATAAATTCACAGTGGCAAAGTTCCCGAAGTATTCTGAAGTACGTTGGTGGCTCGAATTACAGAAGTGCACACTAAACATCCTGTCAGACCCTATTCATACTTTCCCACTAAATCGCTTACCTACATGAAACCACAAAGGAATTATCTATTCGTGTGTACTCTAGGACGTGTCACGCGAGCTGACATGCTGACAGGGCCACCACTTTGTAGTGATCGCTTTAAATTATTTTAATAAGGGTTAAGTAAACAAATTGGCGGCCTTGGTATAAAAGTACCTTGTAATATACTACCTTGTAATATTGTCTAACAGCCTTAACTTGATATTCTTTCGTTCTCTTTTTCTCTCTGACTGGTACGTGGCTATTCTTCGAGGGACCACAATCTTCGCACCGATACTAAGTTTCATAGTAAATTGGTATTCTCCTTTCTGGACGACAGATGTTTTGCAAACGCACAAATCTTTTCTGTGATTGAAGCGGTTTAAGTGTTAGTCCACACCGCTGATCTATTGCCAATCGATGCACGTTGCCTCCTCGTTCCTAGTACAGACAGATTATTTATGTTTAAGTGACCGATAATATAGTCAATAATAAATAATAACTCTTATGAAACTAAACCTAATGCAAAAATAACCATTTGAATCCTGATCCATTTTTAGGAATTTTACTCTCCAAGTCTGTTTTATAGAGCCACTATTTACGATTAAAGTATATACATTTTAAAACAAAAATAGAATTCTCCAAATCGGTTCAGTCGTCATCGAGAAATTTGTGAACATATGTATGTACATAAACAAAAGATTCCGAGGAATTAAAAACCTCGTTCTTTTTTGAAGTCGGTTAAACATATTTGTTACTTCGTAGTCACAAGTTTGCTTAGAGCTCGAAATTGAAACAGCTGTCTCGACAATTGGTTTAAAAGAAAATAAAAGCAATCAGTTCGAATCTATTAAACAACATTCATGTACTAGTTAGCATTCGAATTAATTAAAAGTTGAATATAGAGAAATTAATTATAAACCACTCACAGTACATGTAATAGATATATTAAAAGTTCGTCGTTGAGAATATTTAATATTACATTTGCAAATATACAAGGCTTCATACGAAACCGTTTGTTATGTTTACTTTGAGACCTAATCATAAACTCTGTTTAAGGTTATTAGGAGCCTTTTCAATCACAAAAATAGATTTTTGCAATTTATTTATTGAATGACATGGCGAAATGTGGGTTTGCTGGTAGCACCTTTGCCTACCCATTCTGGGAAAAAGGTGGGAGTTTATGTATGTATATATTTATTTAATGAGTCCGAGACGAAACCTGTGTAATGGATACAACGCTTGGATCTTAGGAGCATTATGGTCTCTCAATATGGTAGTAAGGCTTTAGAGAATCTCGCTCAACACCGAAACCATTGCTATATTGAAATATATACCATGAAAGCTGAAAAGTAACCCAAACGTCGCAAAGTTAAAAAAATGTTAATATTAAACCAAATCCGCGATAAAATCCGTAAATAATCAATGTGTAACATTAGCGTAAACCTAGGAAACCATTGCTTTACTTCGGTTTTCTATTTAGCAAATGTTTTACTCGTCTGTGCAATAGTAAAAGACATTTTATTCAAATCACGTTGTTTAACATATTCTAAGATACGATTATATTAATGAACATTAAACATCACACATTTAAAGACATACAATACTAAATATTTATCAGAGGTTTAAGTCTTTAAGCAATTACCTAGTGTGATAAGGCCGCCCATTGTACTATTACTATGTCATTTCTTTATTTTTTATCTGTATAGAGTAAAATATGATCGAATAAATAAATACATTTAACTAGAAAATACAGTTTAAAATAACATGTATGTGGTTGGATTAGTGTTAGCTGCGGTTATAAGCTCCACCTCAGTGCAGCATGAAAATAAAAAAATGTTTTTACATTCAACGATACTTACTTTACTCAACGAGTATTTGCTTCGAATAAATATAGTGTTATATTCGTACATATAAAATATACGTCAATTTTCCCGTCTACTCGAAACTAATACAGATTGATCCTAAAACCGATTCATTTGCATGAGTGAAAAACCGTTCGATCCAATACATTTGTATCTCAATTGTAGTATTAAAAATACTAAAATAAATAATAAACGATAACATAATCATTGTAAGTTGCAATACATATTTTAGTAAACATTACGCTAAAAGTAAGCTAAGTTTGAAATTCTGACAACACGCATTATTTTCTTAAAGATATTTTTGTCATATCATGTGAAACGAATCTTTTAAATAGAACACATTGACGCCTGATACATACTCACACATTTATCGATCAGAATTTTTTGTCACCGCGTATATTATGGCTTTTCCACTGCTTTATTAAATGGTGACCGCACATCTAACCAGTAATTCTTGTAACATTTAGGGGATTTGTGGGAAAGTCCATTTAACCTCTCCTTACATTAATACTGTTGCAGTTGTTATCATGAACAAAACTGCGTAATTGTGAGTTACTTAAGTGAAGTTAATTTCTTCTTTATTTATATAACTTTATGATGTCAAGTGGAAGAACTTTTCTGTTGCCAGTTTCGATGTTGCCCATAAATGTAGGGAACTAGCGTGGGGAGATTACTCTCGTTCAGCTATTTGCAAAGACGGACAGGTCATAGCGCTCGGGAAACGCCGAAGTCGATAAATAGATTTCTTGTAAAACTTAACTTCTTGTAAAATTATATTACTTTGATGTCAAATTAGACATATATTTTTTAAATATAGGTACATATTATCATATTCAAATTGTGATTGCGGTCCATACTTTATAATCTCAATATAAATGTGCTAGTAACACCAAACACTTAATTATACACATACCAACATGCTCCTACAGCAAATTTATGAAGTCAAGTGCCATTGTTGAACTAACCCTCTCTTTCTAGTCGTCTACTAGTTTTGTATAACTTTCACGAATTCGTTCATCTAGTAACGAGTCTGTAACTTTACCGCGCAGTAGCAGCGCAGCGTTCGATTTTGCAAGCCCCAGTAACCTACCGATACTACTTTAACTCGCTGATTAAAACTAACTCGGTAAATCATATTCCAAGGCTCATACAAGCATAGCATCTCTGCCTTTATGAATATTTGTGTCATCATCGTCAGCTTTAATTATGAAACCTATTACTGGACTCAACCGTCTCCCAATAATGTCTACTGAGACCATTTTAAAATTGCCTGAATCTAACAGATTCATGTAATGTTATGAGTTCTTTTGTCCACTTTTATGGGTGGATTTCCAAAGTTGTTCTTGCTTTTACGTAATTTCCGCAACAGAACTCTTCAGTCCCATGAGCTATCAGATCTCAGCTTTACCTGCTATACATATTGCCACTTAGCAAGCCCGCGAATCTTCAATCAATCTGTTTATTATACCAATAATATCGATCCACGTGACCTCGAAACGTGCGCACCCACTTTCAGCCCTTAATTTTACTGGATTTCCTTATTTCGCACCAATACCTCCACAATATCTCGGCCGATATCTCCAGTCTTTCAATTTTTGCCTGTCATGCGAGTTTGATTGATGTGCCAGCCCCTTTCCATTGAAATGAGCTGATAAGAATTTCGACACTAATTTACCCCACCTTTATTAACTCCATATACACCAGTAAATAAAACCTCGTTAGGCGTAAAAGCACGATTATTGAGTATTGAGGTTTTATCAATCTGATTAATGGTTAGATGTGATTTGGGATTGCGGACCTGTATTAATGAGTTATAACCAAGTTGTGGAAAGATTTTAGTTCAATTTACTGATAGAGGTTATGGATTTTGTCCGTGAACTGGGGCATCAAGCTTGATGCGGAATGACCAGGATCAACGCGCCGAATCCTTCCTACTGCAGTTTATATCAGTCAATCTAAAGAGGCAATGTTGGCAAATACTCGTATAATGCGAACTTTTTAAACAACAACCAGGGACGGTTCGACGCCATCTTTTTACGCGATATTTAGTTCATACAAATGTGGAGGTGAGTGCAATGGTTATCTCTTTTTGGTTTGTTGTCTCTTTCTTTAATGGTTTGTATGTGTATATTTAAAAAAAAATCGTTTTATTAAAATTTAAATTTTGTATTCACTTTAATGAATTCTTATAAATTTACTGATTGATAAAGAGCTGCTGTACAAGATTTTATGGGATTAGTTTAAAATAATTAATAACGCAACGGCATTTATTGGGTAACATCATTTTTAAATGAATATTAAAGTGGAATATTTAGTAGTTGGAGGCACATTGCATTTGCAGCATACATACGTTGGCTGGTAATACCATCTCGTGAAATACCAACATAAAGTTCATATTGTGAATTACATAGTTCGAGACCTATCAAATGTTAACCTTCTCCACCTATTATCCGTTCCTACTTATCTTAAACATCGACAATGAAACTATGGTTCAGCATGAGTTGGCGCTGTTCGTAGGCGTTAATTTAGTAGTGGGTAGCTTATTCCCCAGACTATAAAAACTACGCCAAAAATCAACAAAAATATCGTATTTTTCTCACCAAGTTTAGCAAACATCTCGTATCTTAATATACTTTATTCCACGCAAACAATGACGGAGGATGCCACTGATACGTCACGCAATATTAATATGTTTACGCCGATGTTTTATAGCTAAAATATACTCAACCTAATTTACGTTGAAATTTTCATTGAAATTTTATGTTAACCTGTGTTGACTGTTCCGTGAGCTATCACTTTCACCTCAGCTATTGTATCCTTTTATGTTGAGTTCTACAGACTTTATTATGCTATAACTATAGGATATATCAAGACAGCTACAGAAAACGAAGCCGGGTGGTAGTTTTAGTGACTACAGGACAAAATGCAACTAAATATTGCAAAAAAAAAGCGATGAATACGTTATTATTATTTCTTTTATATTGTCGTATTTGGATGGTAAATACATTGATTTTTTTTTTAAATAATAGTCTACACCCATTTATTTTTAAAGACGCTATGGTTCGCAAGTGTTTAAATTATTGTTTTAACAACAACTACGGATTTACCACCCAAACATGATGATATTTAAAAAAACACAAAATTGTCGCCTATCTTTGCGAATGTTTTAGTTGCATTGTATCTGAATTCACTAACACTACCACCTGGCTTGGTTTTCGGTAGCAGTCTTGATATACCCTGTATAATGTACTCAATACCGCACATCCACCCACACACTGCGGGGGTAAAATAACTGAACTAAAGAAGTTAGAAGTTCCCTGAATGCAATCTGCTTTCAGATACTTGCTGTTTAAGATGATCATGGTGATTAAGACATTCGATAACGTATGTAATAACTAATAGGATATGGTAAATGATTGTCTGTGTAAAAAACAGGTGTAATATACACTATTACAGTGTCTTCTTCCTATTATGCCACTACCACTCAAAGTGCAACATATTCCTACAGTCATCTATTCCGTAACTACGCATATAAAAAACCGTCCTCAAATATAGTAAAACTATTCAAGATAAATAATCCATACATGCAGTATACAAAACACGAAGCACTCTCACTAGTAAAAGTGTTTTAGCCGTATAAAGGTTACCATCAAGTAAATTACTATAAGAAAACATCTAATAACGTTGTCAAACCCAAGAGGATCATTTCCAGGATCATAAAACAAGAAAATGGCAACGATCATTCGCATCTACATAATTAAGCAGATGCTGGGCTTGAGGAAAGAAACTCGACGGAACGAGACTTCGTACATGGACCGTACTTCGGTATATTTACAGGGGACATTATACCAAGTTTTTTACTATCCCTTTTAGTACGTAACGGTATTTCAGTTCCCATCTTATCGTCGAGCTAGTCGGATTAGACTTGTTATTTAAGCAATTCCTGGGTAACCCGCAATCATGTTTTTTTATGGGTTCTTTATATCTCCGTATATATATATATATATATATATATATATATATATATATTCATTTCAATACATGTATGATAGCTTACATAACTCAAATATTTACAGTTAGGGAACCTATAATACGCTCTTATCATTTTCTACTATTCAATCGCCGCTCATTTAGAAAATATATTAATATTGGTGGTCTCTCAAATTTGAGAGGCGGCCTGGGTCGGTACCACCACCATGTCTATTTCTCCCACCAAACAGCAGTGTAAATACACTGTTGTGTTACGGTGTGAAGCTTGAAGCTTGTAGGCAGAGTAACTACTGAACATATTGAGACCTAACGTCTTACGTCTCAGGATGGTGAGCGCTGTGGAATGCCATGCATTGCTCTTCAATTCATGGTGTATTTTGGTCATATTTCTGTCCATGACCGGTCCTGTCGCTTACCATCAGGCGAATGATATGCTCGTTTTGCCATTCATTGGAATAAAACTAATGGTTATTGTTACAGAATTTGGATATTAACAATTGCTCAGTTTTATGTTTGTTGATTTATACACCTAATATTTTGTTATAATTTTTTCGAAACTAATTGTTCTAGTTTTATGTATTGACAAATGACAACTAATATAATATACTTTTCATCAGAAAAATCAATCACCTTGTAAGTTTATGTTTTGTAAAGATTATCAGAAAATGTGTATTTTAATTTTAATTTAGAACATCATTAGGATTTGAAAACCACATATTATTCACAATGACATATATTCCTAAATAAGGTTGCAAAAGGTTGCAATAAAGAGATGATATGTTTCCTTTAGCACTTTACTGTGAAAATTCCTTCCACAAGTTAAGGTTAAAGAGCAAATAATTAATTGGCTACAGTAAATAAGTAATTTTACGAAGTCTTAGAGTTTGAATATTACATATTTAATGGATGTACTGTCGCAATTGATTTGCGTGGGTAACTAATCATCATTTTCTACTAGGCTTAATTTTCTCCTAGGCTTTTTACCATTGTATCTTCACTGTTTACTGCACACCACATGTTTACCATCAATAACAATGTAAATAGTTTCTCGAGACAGTAAATAAACAAGATAAAAATATGACTGGCTCGGTGGCGCAGTTGTACTAAGGTACGGTTATAAAGCTGATGTCTCGGGTTCGAATCCCGGTTAACAAAAGTGATATTGGATTTTACTATTCATTATCAGCCCAGCGTCAGGAATTTTCCCGATATGGCGATAGGCTCACTATCACATTGTGGGACGGAACATACAAGGCGAAATGTAGGTGTTCTGACACCTCTGCCTATACCTTTTGGAATAAAAGACGCGAAGTCTATTTATGTAAGTATTTAATATCCGATGCTTCTGCATTATTGCAATAGTATCGTGATACCGGTAAGCAGAATACAAGTTCCTAAACCTATCTACTTGATTTAACGCGATATGATTTAGAAAACTGAAAATGGCTAAACCTCTAAAACGAGTATATCTTTTTAAAAAAATATTTGGGTCTGACCCCCACTTCTCACCTGATTCCACACCTGTGCAGCCAAGTTTCGGCTCGATGCCATGTGATATAAAATATGCACATCGTGAGATCTGAAAGACGCTTCACGATTTCAAGAGAAAGTTTTAAACTTGGAAACCTGTTGAAGAGTTCCAAACTCCATAGAAATTTTCAAATTGGTACATCGCATTGTCGACAACTTTGTATTGTTTTCTTATATTTTATTCTGTAAAGTATTTATGGCTTTAATAGTAATTACTCCATGTATAATACAGAATTAGGCTGATTAAAAATTAAGAATTAAATCAATAAAGTACTTCAGATTAAATTATTGATATTCTATGTTAGTAAATAAGGGATTAAGCATTAATTAGGCCATATTGTCTTTTGGTTGGCCAATGTGTGAGAATCCTGAAACCAATTACGCACTAACAATAATCAACGCATGCTTTGTTTACAAATAACTTCACATTCCTGTTGAAATTAATGTACAAGGTTAAGACGCAAAAAATAACCAAAATTTCATACGAATCAAAACTATATTATAAGTCAAGTTACATACCTGGATTTGTATTGATAATAAAATCATAGGTTTTCATACAAACTATATTTTGAAAATTTCCATTCTTTATACTATTTATACATATATGCATGCCATGTTTGCCTGTAAGAAATTACCTAGTGTGATCGGGTCACAACTTTCATAGTCACACTTATTGTTAATATGTAATTTCATTATCGTTTCACTGTAAAGTGCAAAAAAGGATGAAATTAAAAAAAAATAAAAACCGACTTCAAAACAAAAATCCACTAAAAACCAAAAAATAATAAAATAATAACTACCACTCCAAAGCAAAAAAATAATATTTATTTCATGGAGCTCGTGCATGTTGATTAATTTGCTTATAGATATTTAAATTAATATAAGGCATAGGTCCTACATGTTTGGTACTGGGCGACCCGCCTTCAATATGTTATGCATATATTTTGATTTGTTGGCTAGTCAAGTCATTAAGCAAATTAATCAACATGCACGAGCTCCATGAAATAAATATTATTTTTTTGCTTTGGAGTGGTAGTTATTATTTTATTATTTTTTGGTTTTTAGTGGATTTTTGTTTTGAAGTCGGTTTTTATTTTTTTTATTAAAAATTTTAGTTATTTTTATCTTTTTAGTGTTGATAGGCATTTAATTTTTAAATGAAGAAGATTTGGTCCCCACAAGGAATATGTTCTTTCCGATGACAATGAAATCGCTAAAATCGGCTAAAAGCTGCCAAAGATATTGGAATATTCACATGTTTATTATTTTTCTCCCCCCCCCTCCCCCTCCCTTCGCGCCTACCCCTTTTTCCCTCAACCACTGTAGCCTACACTGTAGCCACTCTCAATCGTATTCTCGATTGTAGAGTAGGCCCGTGCCCTGCAGTGGGACGTATATGGGCTGATACAGATACAGACTGTAGCCTAGCTTTTATACTGAACTCAATGCAAAAAGAACCGTTGAAATCCTATTAAATTTTGAGGAGTTCTACTCTCCAGGTCCGAACATGATAATCAGATCTTAATGTTGTGTTCCTGGGATCAACCTGTTAATACGTTCTTTCCAACGAAAAAGAAATCACTAAAATCGGTTAAAAGCTGCTGAAGATATTAGTATTTACGTGTATTTTAATTTTATCACCCCCCCCCCTCAACCCACCCCTTTTTCCCTCCCTCAATGTAGCTTAACTTTTATAATGAACTTAATGCAAAAAGAACCATTGGAATCCTACTAAATTTTGAAGAGTTCTATTCTCCAGGTCCGAACATAATCATCATATCTTCATCTCGTATTCCTGGGATCAACCTGTCAATACGTTTTTTCCAATGAAAAATAAATCACTAAAATCGGTTAAAAGCTGCCGAAGATATTAGAATTTACGTGTATTTTAATTTTATCACCCACCCCCCCCCCCCTCACCTCCACCCCTTTTTCCCTCTCTCACTGTATCTTAACTTTTCTAATGAACGTAATGCAAAAAGAACCATTGCATTTCTCCTTAATTTTGAGGAGTTCCCCTCGCCACATCCGAAGATATTCATCAGATCTTCACCATATTTTTATGGGACCAAACGACAAGCACCAGCTTTCAATCAAAGAAAGAATGATCGAAATCGGTTTACACAGTACAGAGAAACGAGGTAACAAACATAAAACAAAAAAGCAACATACAGTCGAATTGAGAACCTCCTCCTTTTTTTGAAGTCGGTTAAAAAATTGAGATTGATAACGGTCTGATTAGATCATAAAAAATGGGTAATTATGGGTGTATTTATCTATGCTATCGACCTTAGCTAATGGATAATGTAAAGGTAGTGAACGGAAAAGAGAAGGAATCTACGGGACCCTTCCCGGAAATTTACTATGTTCTAAACGTAACAGTAAATCTATTTCTTTATTTAGATATTACCTATACCAAGAAATATTCCAAGTATGTAACTGGCCAATACAAAGAACTTCTCACATACCATTTTGTTCGAAATAAGCAAAGTAAAGTGGACAACAACTTCAAATGTTTCGTAAACATTCATACGTTTGTACAAACATTAACATTGACAATCGTGAATTTTTCAAATCGTCCATTCGGCGGTACAAATATTTTCGAACAATGACGCGGGTCCGAGCGAAGTCATCTCCTTGGACAAATATAGCTAAGAAAGTATGAGATGTTATACTACTAGATGAGATAACCTTTAACTGTTTGAATTAAAAAAATATAGCAGGTATTAAACCAGCAAAAAACCTCTATTTAATCATTTCAAATAATTATATTAGTTTTAATAGAATGTTACACATTGAAAAAAATCCAAATCCACGACAAAATCCGTAAAATAAGATTTATTTATGGATAGAATACGTTAAAAAACGTGTCTTAAATTCCTAATTTTATTTCATTATTTACTAGATTAAATTTATATTTTTAATTTGCTTTATGATTTGTATTATGTATTGCTTTTCTTCTACTTGTATGGTATAATTATGTAATTACATTATAAGTTGGTATTCCAAGACACAGGCTGTGCCTGGTTTGGAAACCCCTGGTAATTTATTTTAAGTAAGTAATTAAGTTTTATTTAAATAAAGTTTTTTTTATTATTTATTATTAATAATAATAATAATAAGCCCCTTATAAACCTAACTCCACGTCCGGCACGACCACCTGATGCCACGTGAGGGGCGGACATTGGCAGCTTTCAGCTATATACCCACCAATGACCAACGGGGCTCTAGTATTAAATAAAGTTCATGCGATGCGCCTAAGAAACAGGACATTACCCCAGGCGGGTACCAGAGTGGAACACGATGGAGAACCCCGCCCCGGGCCTTCCGGCTCGGGCTGCCCTACGTATTCTGGGGAGGGCACCGGATCGCATCGAACTGCCCAGTCTCGGACTGCTGCAGCTCAACATGACCTATTTTTGTCATGCTCGTCACCATCCTCTCTATTTTCATCAGTGCCTTCATCACCACTATCGTTCCTCTCAACTGACTCATCTCAATCATCACCCTCTTCATCATTCCAAACCGACCATGATGTTGTGCAAGACGCTATTTCAGCCGAAGTTACTGCACCCGTCATGGAAGGCCGGCGCACACGTAAGTCGTGGACGAAGGAAATGAATATTTTCATCATGCGCCACTATTTAATTCTCACTAATTTAGAAACTAATACAAGACAGTACCTTACACATCTGCATACACGATTCACTGAACAGTTCCCTCATATGAAAGTTGGTAAGCAGCGTGTCGGAGATCAACGAAGAGCTATAGTCCATCGTAATTTCCTTACCCACAGTGAAATAGATACTATTAAAGCAGAAGTCAGAAATCTACTCCAAAACCAACCACCTCCCGATGCTACATGCATAGATCAAAGCCAGTCCCGAAGAATGAGATGGACTGTTGAATTAAATGAGACCATAATGAGAAGTTATTACAAACTAACCAAACTAGAAACCGATCTCACATCCTACAGACCTCAGTTACATCAGGAATTTATTTCTAAATACCCTGCACTTGCTCATCTTAGTGCTCAAAGAATATCCGACCAAAGACGGTCTATTGTCAATAATAAACTTTTATCTTCTGAACAATTACAAAAAATTCTTGCAGAAGCTAGGAATGAGATAGGTAATAACGACATACATCATACTGATAACATAATTCAACCAGATATTGAAAACGATGTAACAGCTACTTCTGACCCGATAGAAATAATAACTGCCCAGCCAAACTCTCCATTAAGACCAAATACAACAAATGAGATACGAGAACTTACAACAGATTTACAACAACAATTACAGGTTATGTTTTTAGATACGGTGAATAAATTCCAAGATACGTCACCTACATCCCGACCTAGCTTACCAAAACTGAAACCCTCGAAGAAATTAGCAACCATTATAGCTCATCTCAACTCCGATATTCTCCCTAGGATGTTATCTTCTGACACCGACTTTAAAACCATGCAAACAATTATTTATTGTGGAGCCTATACAGCTGCGAAATTTAATGGTGCTAGAATCCCAGAGAAGGACTCTATACACACAAAGAAACATAAAACACCCTGGTGGCAAAAACGCCTCGAGGAAAGAATAAATAACCTTCGAATAAATATAGGTAGACTGACCGAATATTCTAGAGGAGTTAGATCAACAACTTTAGAAAAACATATTGATAAATTAAAACAACAGTACAAAAATCACTCACAACACGAAGCTCAAAATACAGACATTACACACTTCCTAGACACTTTGAAGCAAAAACTGAATACTTATGCTAGTAGGCTTAGAAGGTATAAAGAGACAACTTTGAGAAAGACACAAAACAAGCAGTTCTACACTAACGAAAAACTATTTTACAGAAAACTCACACAAGAATGTAACTCAATAGACACCACACCGTTACCTACCCCAGAAGCATTACACACATTCTGGTCTAATATCTGGTCTTACCCTGTAGATCATAACAATAACCAATGGATTGAGGAAGATAAACAGCATTTGAGAAATATACCAGAAATGGAGTTTGACCAGATCGAGATAGATCTTTTAAAATCTGTTATATCTAAAACACATAACTGGAAAGCTACTGGCTCTAACAACATCCATAATTTCTGGTATAAAAAGTTTACTTGTACACACACATTATTACTTAAACATATAAACTCATTCATCCAATCGCCCCAGACAATGCCGCATTACATCACTCAAGGAATCACATACATGATACCAAAAGATTTAAATGACTCCGCGAACCCTGCTAAATACAGACCCATTACCTGCCTCCAGAACATATACAAAATTATCACTTCATGTTTAAACGAGTCCATATACCATCACACAAATACATACCAAATTCTGGCAGAGGAACAGAAAGGATGTCGCAAGCATAGCCAAGGGTGTAAAGAACAACTAATAATAGATGCCGTAGCCTCCAACCAAGCGCTTAGTCAGAAAAGGAACATTCATACTATGTACATTGATTATAAAAAAGCCTTCGATTCTGTACCACACTCTTGGTTAATATATGTACTTAAACACTACAAGATCCACCCCACAATCACATTTTTTCTGGAAAACACAATGTTAAACTGGAGTACAAAATTAAAAATATGTACCCACAACAAAACTAGTGAAACAGAGCTGATTCCAATCAGACGAGGTATCTTCCAAGGTGATGCCCTGAGTCCCTTGTGGTTTTGTTTAGCACTCAACCCCCTTTCAAACATGCTTAATAAAAATAATATTGGCTTTAACATTAAATATAATACACAGCAAACTACACTGTCGCATCTCATGTACATGGATGATATTAAACTCTTTGGAAGCACTCTTAATGACATACACACACTTGCCGACATTACTCTTACTTTTTCACAAGACATTCATATGGAGTTTGGTATAAATAAATGTAAAATACAGTCAGTTCAAGGAGGAATAGTAGAATCAACTCCATACGAACTAGGAAACCATGAAATAATAGATGCTGTAGACCCAACTGAAGGATATAAATATTTAGGATACTATCAGTCGCGACACATACACCATAAAGAAATAAAAACCACCCTACAACAGAATTTTAAAGATAGATTACATAAAATACTACACACTTACTTGAACGCACGCAACACCACCAAAGCCATCAACACATACGCAGTACCCATACTTACGTATTCATTTGGAATAATACGCTGGACACAAACAGACTTAAAAAACTTACAAAGAGTCATTAATACAACGATGACTAAACATAGAAAGCACCACCCACGAGCGTGCATTCAAAGATTAACTTTGCCTAAGCAAGAGGGTGGTCGAGGGCTCATAGATATAACAAATCTACACAACAAACAGATTTCCACACTCAGAACATTTTTTCACACACAGTCACAACATTCCATACTACACAAAGCTGTTTCTCAAGCAGACACATATACACCACTGAAACTCACAGACCATACCAAACAGATGAAAATAATCACCAACCATGAACAAATCGACACTTGGACCAAAAAATCCCTCCATGGCCGTCACCGTCTCGATTTGATCAACCCTATTGTTGACAAGGTAGCGTCAAACGCGTGGTTGAAAAGGGGCGAGCTGTTTCCAGAAACAGAGGGATTCATGTTGGCGATCCAAGATCAAGTCATAGA
This sequence comes from Hyles euphorbiae, assembly GCA_023078785.2. Taxonomy (NCBI): domain Eukaryota; kingdom Metazoa; phylum Arthropoda; class Insecta; order Lepidoptera; family Sphingidae; genus Hyles; species Hyles euphorbiae. The sequence goes on from CM041053.1 coordinate 7,624,964, forward strand.
CACCAAAAATTACAGGAAATATATAATTCGTGATAGTACTCTTAACAGCGACCACTGCCGACACTGCCACAAACAACCAGAAACGATACAACACATCACAGGAGCATGCTCATTCATTACACAGACAGATTACAAACATAGACACGATCAGGTAGCGGCAATAATACATCAGACACTAGCACACAAACACAAACTCATCACAGATAAAACACCATATTATAAATACACACCCCAAATCATTCTAGAATCCTCTGAGTACAAACTCTACTGGGACAGAACAATACTGACTGATAAAACCGTTCACCATAACAGACCCGACATAACACTGCACGACAAACAAAATAAAACAGTATATCTCGTAGACATTGCCATTCCCAACACTCACAACCTTGCTTCCACACACACTAATAAATTAACTAAATACACAGATTTAAGTATTGAACTCAAAACTCAGTGGAGAGTTCAGTCGGTGAAGACTATACCCATCATCATATCCAGTACAGGAGTTATCCCCAAAACACTGCACACAAGCCTTAAAACGCTGAACTTACATCCGCTTACCTACATGCTCTTACAGAAGGCTGTCATACTTAACACATGCAGCGTTGTCCGGAAGTTCCTCTCTATTGATTAAGAAGGAACTGCCCTATATCGAAACACCAACGTACTTTGGCCAAAAGCTCGGTACTTTGGTGTAAACCCCCAAATTTTGGGAGAATAGTGTAAATACATTGTAAATAATAATAATAATAAACTCTTTATTACTCTTTATATTTATTTTTGTGGTGTTTTAAACACCACAAAAAAAAATATTTTTACAAGAATAAAAATAAAAATATTTTAATCGAGAAAACAAAGTGTTTTAAAACGGCGGTCTTATCGCTAAGAGCGATCTCTTCCAGACAACCGTGCAAGAAGAGGAGAAAGTGGTTACCATGGGCGGTGCTATTATAATACTATAAGATAAACTTACATAAACAATACATAAATACATATACTACAAAAAAAAAAAGACGATGCATTATTAAAATACAGAATACATATAATAAAAATAAATATATAAATACATATTAATAGTCAAGTATGGACACAGTTTTAGCTTGCCAGAAAGTGTGCTTTCACCCTCGTTTTAAAAGTTTCCAATGAGGGCGACCGTTTTATATTGAGAGGCAACGCATTCCACAAACGCACTGCCTCCACGGTAAAGGAGCGATCGTAGAACGATGTCTTGTGTGGCGGAAACTTCAACATCAGATTCTCTGACGACCTAAGGGAATGAGAATTTGCAGTATGGAGGAAACTAAAACGTTCCTGAAGATAGCGCGGAGCCGAGGGATTAAACAGAATACTGTAGAGAAGAGACAGAATATGAACATTCCGGCGATGTCGTATAGGAAGCCACTTGAGCTTAGTACGGAATTCGGAAACATGGTCATATTTACGAAGTCCAAATATAAACCTAATGCAAAAATTTTGAAGGCGCTCAAGTTTGTCTAGCTGGGCCTCGGTAAGATCGAGATAGCTGATGTCGGCATAGTCGAGGATAGGAAGCAAGAGAGACTGTGCAAGCGCAATTTTAGTGGCAGTCGGAAGAAAGTTGCGCAACCTACGCAAAGACCCCGCAGTCGCAAATATTTTGCGACTGACAGCCATCAACTGAGGCCCCCAAGACATACTGCGGTCGATAATTATGCCAAGGTTTTTCACGGTGTCACTGAATGGGATAGGAACCCCATCAAGCAACACGCGAGGCAAAAGTGTCCAGTCGACCTTACAGATGGTTCTTGGGCTCCCCACAATAATGGCTTGGGTTTTGCTAGGGTTTAGTTTGAGGCCGTAAGCTTTACTCCATCTGTTAATTTTCTCAAGATCACTATTCATGAGATGAATAGCATCATCGAGATGAGTGGGGGGAAATTGACAATAGAGTTGAAGATCGTCTGCATAAAGGTGGTAGGATGAAGAAAGATTACATGAAATGGAGTTGATAAAAACTGAAAATAAAAGAGGAGATAAGACGCCACCCTGAGGTACACCGGCAGTAGTGCTACACCACGAGGAAGTCGTTTCCCCTAGGCGGACACATTGACGGCGGCCATACAGGTAACTTTGAAACCAGTCAATGACGCTTGGAGATATGTTGAAGGAGCGCAGTACAGCAAGGAGAATATCAAAGTCAACTGTGTTAAAAGCGTTACTGAAGTCAAGGAGCGTAAGCACTGTCAACTGCCCGTTTTCCATCCCGAGACGAAAGTCGTCGGTGATTTTGACAAGTGCAGTGACTGTGCTATGTCTTGGACGAAAGCCAGATTGGAAGGGATTAAGGAGGGCATTTCGGGTAAGGAATGAGTGTAACTGATTATAAACTAGACGCTCGAGGACTTTAGATAGGAAAGGAAGAATTGATATGGGACGGTACTCGGAAAAGGCTGTAGGATTCGGTTTTTTAGGTAAGGGAATAATCTGTGCTTCCTTCCATAAAGAAGGAAACACAGCATTGGAAATGGAGAAATTTAAAATATGACACAGGATAGGGAGAACAATATCAAGGATAGGAAGAATCATTTTGCGGCCTATACTGTCCATCCCAACTGCATTAGACGCTATTGACAGGATGCTCCTCCGAACATCACAAGCAGTGAATTGACGAAACACAAAAGAAGGAAGGTCAGGAGCGGAAGCATTGGAGAGAGAATTGATAGTAGAGGCTTTAACAACGCCGTCTATATTAGGAGAAGAAGAAAAGTGCAGATTCATTAGATTAATGTCTAACTTGATAGAGGAATCCTCTTGACGAGGCTTTCCAACTCCTAATGACCTGAGGAACTTCCAGACTTTAGCTGGATCCTCAATTTATATTTCAATTTTTAATTCAATTGAATAATTGTCGTCATCAGCATAACCATCATTATCAGCCCGTTGCAGTCCACGGCTGGACATAGGCCTCTTACAAGGCATGCCGCAGAGACCTGCAAGTCGTTAAATTACCAAATAATAAATATTATTTGATCTCTCTCTCTCTCTCTTTCTCTCTTCAGCCGCAAGAAGTCAACTGCTGAACATAAGCCTCGCCGAATGATCTCCACGTTTATATTAATTAGTTTTAATTAAATAATAATGATTAAATATTCATTGCATGTGCCTTCAATTCATGATAGCAAAGTATCACTGTTAAGCTGAAGAATGGGTTCGCTAATTGCTTCGTTATATACAGATAAGGAAGAAAACACGTACCAAACAAAGATGTGTAAAATGAAAAGATGATTACTGAACTAAGATTAAATAAAATCCCATTTACAGAAATCAAAATATATTAGCATGTTTAATATCAAACAAAATATTACGCAAGGAATATTAAATGTTAAATAAAATCCAATGAAACATTCACTTCAAGTTGTATACTACAACTACATGCTTTACAAAAATGGGTGTTTTAAATAATTCAAAGCACTTCTAGACGTGTAGCATTTCTTAGAGAACTCTATTGGCTATCTGGACATCTGTTGGCGTTCTCCAGTGTTTGCTTTTCATTTCTCGGAGCAACAAACGGTAGCCAGAAAGGGGTGCGCGCGCAGCGATCTTAATCGCGATAGCTTTGACATTCGTTATCTCGATCTACACACGAAGCACTTTGCTATGAAAAAGTCCTTTGCAATCCACTGTCAGAATGACCTAGGAATTACACATGTCATACAAGCAGAAAACTGGAAACTTGACCGCTAGTTTAAACTCTCCAACTACTGTTAATCTAAGGGTACATTTGCAAAGTAAAATTTAATGTGTTTACTGTATTGATTAGTTCTTCACCGATGCCCCTGCTGGCATTTTCGACTTGGTTATTGTCGTAATCGCTGTCTTCCAATTGTCGCTCATTATCTAAATTAATTTCCTTTGTTCTATTCATCTTTACCTCTTCTTTGCTAAGTCTCTCACTAATTACGTTGTTCCCCGTCGATTCACTAGTTGGAGGACATTTACACTTAGTTTTATTAGCTTTACGTTGAATTTTTTTGCTTCTTTGTATACAATCTTGATAATTGCAATCATTGTAATGTATATCAAGCTTTTCATTTGTCACCTTTTCTCTAAAAGTGTTTTTTTGGAATCGTTCAAATTCTCGGCGTCGCTCATCTGCGATAATTGCTGAAGGTCTGTAAGTTGGACCATTGTTGATAAAACGTTCAAGAGCTGGCTTATTTCCTTTATAATTCCCGAGATTGCCATCCACAGCAGACTTTTGAAATGAATGAACTGATCGATACGTTTCAATATTATTAACAGTTTCTTTTCTAGCAGAAACTGGTGATGCTTTTGAATTATGAGAGATGAGATGTTTATTATTTTTATTGTTTCTTTGGTCTGGTTTGCCACCTACAGCAGCGGAAATATCTTTACTTTTGGGATAATTTTGGCTAATTTTATTATTAATATTAACTGGTCTCACATGTGGAGGTTTTAGTAATACTAAATAATTTAACTGGTCATCAAATATATTATCGTTAATATTCGTTTTTGCATTATTTTCATGTTTGGATTTTTCCGTTGCTTTCACTTTCGTGCAGTCAGCACACTCGCTATTCGTGAAAATGTAATTATCACCTTGTTCCTTGTTATGAATCATTTCATCTAAAGAGGGTTGAAAAAAGCCATAAGATATTGTCTGTGGTCGTTTCATATTTTCCATTTCTTTGCTTTCTACAGACGGGGTAAATAAAGTTTTTGCTGATGAAGTTTTTTCAAACTGATTTGAAAGTTTAGAGCCGTGGCGACTAGGTGGTTTGAACCGTTGATTTATAAATATATAAGAACGCTCGTTTAAGTTGTTTTCTTTATTTTCAGAGTTTTCATACAACGCCTTTTCGTCTATTTCACGGACTCGTTCAGAATTTATTTTTTTATCGGTCACTATCGCTGCTCCGTTGGGAATTGCAACGAAACCGGGCTCCATCGTACTTAACTTCATTTCATACTGTTTCGTCGCATCATATTCAGCTAACATAGCTTCGTCTTGATAAACAACCTGTGATCAAGTTTTAAAAACTGATTTCAAAAATATGTATTTTAACATGTATGGTGTATAAATGAATAAAACATATCTGTTATTATTATCACAGGTACTTGAGAGTACACTAAATTTAATAAAACATTGTATTAAACTTCACTTGTCAATTGTATGTTAGATTACTCACTTCGGAAACGCCGGAGGGAACAATAAACCCGCAAACCAGACCAATACACAAGGAAACTAACATAGCAAATACTTTTCTCATGTTGCACTGTTCTGATGTAGATGAATCAAATGTATGTACTGCCGACTCCTATAGACTTTTCTTTTCTAGTCACGAGATGAGAATAAGAGCCTATTGTTGATATACTCATTCTGAATGGTATTAATAACAAACGAGAACTGAAATAAATAAACAATAACGCTTGATTGTCGCATTGTTTCAGATACAAAGCATGAAATAAACTAAGCCAAAGAAATACTTTTTCCATTGACACTTGATGAAAAACGAAATGAGGAAAAGGGGCCACAACAATAGGGCACTTGATTGTGGTAAAATATTGTACAAAATGCCACATAATTCGAAAAAGTATCGAATCTTGTCTTAGACGCATAAAAATATTTTATATATAATGAGCACATATTGTTGAAAATGGGTTTAAGGCGAGATACATTAATACTATATTTTATTGGAATGTAAAGAAATATTTGCATTCAAAGTGTATAATATCTTTATTTTTTAAAATCTACTTACACGGTATTATCGCTATTACTCACTATATTTCATGTTATGTTTCAAATAAATTTAAACCTTATTAATAAATTATTCAATAATTATTCATCAATCAATTTTGTCCGAAAATGGCGAGTACTTCTTCGTACACAAGGTCCATATCAATTCCGTTGTCTTTGAAGGTTTGAAGTTCAGCTTGGAACACTTCGCTATCCCACAGAGCACCGAATACTTCTTCCCACTCACTGCTACGGAGATTCTCAATAGCAACCCTGAACACTTCATCAGTATCCATCTTCTCATCAAAGAGCGCTGCAAGTTTTTCTTTCGGGAACATGGAGGTTACTTTACTGATAAAGGAGTTCAGGCCAGGTCCACTGGTCAGTTCGTAAGGTCTCGGGATGTCCAATAAGGCTTCTGTTGAATTTTTAAAATGTTTTATTTAACGGTAAATTAAGATATTTTTAAATAAGTATTAGGCACACAAGTCCATCAGACATCGATTTTTTTTATTACTTGGATTATTTTTGTCCAGCACATTATTGCAGTAACATTATACTTGTCGATTCTGTATTAGGTAGTACATAATGAAAACAATGTTTCAATACTCACCGAACATCTCATGGGAGCGGTCAATGAAGTAAGTGATGTCAATGTTGTCGTTTTCAAGGAACTCGACCACCTGCATAAAGATAATTTCGTTAGTTCTTGTATTAATACATCTTAACGAAATTGAGTAATTTAAAATATAATCCGCCATTTACAAATCCAGAGTATCAAAAACACAGCTTTTAAATACCTCAACACTTCAATTAGATCATTGTGGAACCGCTTAGAAATCTATTGATCAATTCATTGATTTCAAATAGCTTTTTTTGCCTATATCTACTAACATATTGACCATTAAAATCAAACTTATGCTTACTGGAGACCTATAATCCTACTGGAGCAATTCTTCGAAGAGTTGTAACTTGGATAGTACACATAAATATAGAGTGACTTTAAATACTTACAGCATTGAACTCCGGTAAAGATTCCATTTCAGAAACCAAGTCCTTGAAGCTGTTTGTGGTCATGTAGTCTACAGCCGCCCAGAATTCATCGTAATGCATGTACTCGTCAGTCACACTGCTCAAATCATCTCCAACCTCCTCGAAGATCACATCCAAGAAGTCTTCCACGTGCTCATGGAAGATCTTCCTCGGCTGAGGAGCAGCGAAGCAGACGCTGACGAGAGCCAATGCAAGAACAATAATCTTCATCGTGATTTTAAAGTGTGTGGCGCTGAGATTAGATTATTTGCTTTTTATAGCCGGGAATAATCTTTCTTAGATTAGACATGTCCGAAACTGTCATGATAGACGATTGATTTTATCTTGAATTTGAAGAACTTTGTTACCATGCTACGGTGAAGCATGAGCAGTAAAAGATTTTCAGAAGTAGCGTTTTATTTGCGTTATCGCCTTTACGTTAGATATCTCATAAAAATAGTCGTTGTCTGCATGAACCCTGTAGTAAGCATTTTTATAATTTAAAATCGGTATAGAAATAACCAGCTTATGAGTAATTTATTACATGAATCGAAATCGAACCTAATCACTTACGAATTACGAATACTTAGTACAAATGCAATTTGTGTCATCATCATCAAAGAATGTTTAGTAATATTTGCTTCTAAATATGTGCCTCCACATATCAATAAAGATTTCAGTATCTTGTTTTTGTTTGTAGACACAATCTTTTATCAATCCATTGATATATTCTGTTCACTGTTTTATCTCACCACAAGAAAGTAGCTCTTTGTATTTAACTTTAAGGAATTATTAGGTATTTTGATTATTCGGTATTGTATACCTCAATCGTATTTAAATATATTTAAGACGAGGTTGCTGTTCATTTTAATCATTGTATTTCGTTATTTCTCATTGCAACGTAAATTATTGTAAGGAAACTATTTAAATTAAGGTATATGCATGAAATTTTGAATAAAAGCAGACTTTAAGTAGGTATCTATTAAATCTTTATTAAAACAGAATTCAATAACTTAACGTAAACGTTATAGAATCCTTCCAATTTCTTTGTAGCGAATCATCCACCATCCAAAAATTTGTCATTCATATGAATAGTTTTGATCGAAACAATGTAGATGTAATCATTATTATATTAATTTTGTCCGAACACAGCGACTATTTCTACAATTAAAAGGTCTAAGTCAATTCCATTATTCCTGAAGGTCTGGACTTCAGCTTGGAAAGCAGGGCTGTTCAGTAGGGCAGTGAATATACGATCCCACTCGCTGCTACGAAGATTGTCAATAGCAACCCTGAATTCTTCAATGTTTGCCATCTTGTCATCGAAAAGTGCTGCAAGTTTGGCTTTAGGGAATAAAGCGGTGACTTCGCTGATGAACGAGTTGAAATCCGGTCCACTGACCAGTTCACCGGTAGGTCTCGGCATTCTGCTTATAGCATCTGTTGAAATTAAGAAATTTAAAAAACAATTAATACACCCAACAGTCACAAACATAGTCCTGACCTAACACTAGGATCGAGACTTCTGTCGTGAATATCAGAAACTATAAGAGACTTTTCAGTCTCACAAACTCGTAAACCTGAAACAAACGTCTGTAAATTACACAAACATTTGTCTCGGTGCAAGAATTGAACCCGCGGTCTCTCGTTTCACAGCTAGTGTCCATCTAACTGCACAATGGAGGCTATGGATATCTTATAATGTTCGAGGATATCTAAGATAATTTCTAAGTGATAAGTAGCGAGTAGTTAGGTACCCAGCTGTATATATTTTTATCCGCAAGAATTAGAAATCGCGCAGATCAATAACTTGATGGTTAGCGTCTGCCCATAAACAATTGCAACACCACACAAAACTTATAATTTCCAAGCACTTCATGAAACTACATTGGTCTCGTCACTTTCAAACAATTGTGCCTCTCTTGCTGCCCAAAAATTTCTTTGACTACAGCATCTTTTAAACCGGGTCAGAACAGAACCCCGTTATTCATGATTCATAATAATTCATATGAGCTGACTTTAAAACTTTATTTATAGACGTTAAAAATCAATTATCAGTTATTTAACGGCTCCTTAACTTTAAATTGGTCGAGACCCTTGTAGAGGCTTTAAAAAACAACAGCGGATGTCTGTCAGATGGACGTTTGATATTACTGTGAAGTGGCAACATTTCAAAATTTGTTTGAGTCTGTTAATAAGTCCATAGACACATTAGTTAAAATATGTAGAAAAAACTATTATGTAGGACCTAAATATTATTTAACGCATTTACGATTGATTACAAATTGAAAAAACGGAGTGTACCCACTCAGCTTGTGGCGTCTTTAGGACCTATCATTCACGTTTATGTATTCTGTGAACCGAGAATTACTATACTTACCAATAATTTCGTGGGCGCGATCAATGAAGTACATGATATCAATGTTGTCGTTTTCAAGAAATTCGACCACCTAAAAAAAACAAAGTACTATTTTATTAGCTGCACGAACATTTGCACAGATTTGTGATTTCAGAACACCAAACCCATATTGTGCAAGCTGAAATACAAAATTAAATCATCCCGAATTTGTTCATTGGAGTTAGTTATAAGGGGATTAAACAATATATTGTAAGAATAAAATAATAAAGTTTGACAATGATACATGTAATTAATTGTTACTAGTTGGCCAAATAGGCAATAGCTTTAAATATAAATAAAAATGTTATCATTATATCACTAGAAATAACTTACAGCGTTAAATTCCGGCAATGATTCCATTTCAGCAACTAATTCCCTGAAGCTGTTTGTTGACATGTACTCTGTAGCTGCCCAGAACTCTTCATACTTAACGTATTCTAAAGCTAAACGGCTGAGATCATCTTCTATTTCTTCTAAGATCACATCCAGGAAATCTTCCACGTGCTCATGAAAGATTTTCCGAGTTTGAGGAGCAGCGCAGCTCAGGCTGGCAAGAGCCAATGCGATGATAATAACCTTCATTATGCCTTTCAAAACTGTGGTACCGACTCACAACTGTTTGGAGTTTTTATATGCGAAAATAATCGTTATTAGATAAGCCAAATCTTCAACACTGTCAAGAAAGATCAAAATTCATAATATCGAACAGTTTTATCTCGATATGTAGTGAATTTTGACATTGCGTGATTCTGAGTCATAACTAGCTGGAAATTTGAAGAAACCCTCTTATACTTCAAACACAAACAATGTTGTTTGTGTCAATCGCGAAATTAACGCAATGGTGCACATATTCTATATTTAACCATCCACTACTAACATGATCAGATTATAGCAGGACAAACTAACAGAATAATTACAACACCTCAACCAAAATGTCTGCATCTAATAGTTGAAATGGTTTTATATGCATTTTTAATAGCGTAATAATATTAATGACCGTGAAATGATGTACCCAATACGAAATCATTTAGTTAATATATCCATATAATATTGAGGCAACCATGTGAATATTTGAAGTCAATTTTGATATTTATTCATCAATTGGTGCATGTATTAATATTATGTATTCACTGTTGATTATCACGGTGAAGTCTCTCGTAATCCTTTCGGATTTATCAAGTATGCTCTTGTTATAATGATGCTGTTCATGTCACTAATTAAAAATGTAGGTCCTCGTTGTAATTGCATGAAATACAATTACGGCTTTATGCCAAAAATAAGTTAAAAGATTTGACGAGTTCATTTTTTATTATATAAGAATAATCCAAATTATGCTATCTTTAATTATAATTAAATAAATACACGGAATATGGTAGGCAATTTTTTACTTAATGATAAATGTCATGATTATTGTATACACATTTCATTACACGATTTTAAATCGAAATAAAATAAAAAATAAAATAAAAACAAAATAACCAAATTGTTAATTTAATAACTCGGCGAATATAGCAAGCACTTCTGCGTACACAAGATCCACATTGATTCCATTATCATTGAAAATTTGAAGTGCAGCTTGGAACAATTCATTTTCCCACAAAGCACTGAAAACATTTTGCCATTCGCTGCTATGAAGATTTTCAATAGCGACTCTAAACTCTTCGTCATTTGCCATCTTCTCATCACAGAGTGCAGAAAGCTTAGCCTTCGGGAAGGAAGCAGTCATTGCGCTGGTATAAGAGGCGAAACCGGGTCCACTGATAAGTTCATCAGGTTTCGGTATTTCTACCAAGGACTCTGTGGATTATAGCAAAAAAATATTGAATACATGTCTTAAAACTGACCTTAGGCCTCCGTGGCGGGCCTAAGTTCTCTCAATCAAAACCTGGGCCTGTATTATGAGCTCATATAAAATGATTCAAAACTAATATTAATTAATAATGCTTTTGCTATTGATATACCATAACGGTGAATGAAAACATCGCAAGCAAACCTGCATACCATGAAGATTTGTAATCACTAGGTCAGCATGGTGGACTATATGGGTTAAACGTTCCGATTCACAGATATCTGTTGTGCCGATAAGATTGTCAAACTATTGTTGTACTGATTTATCTGTATTTTGTGTTTACAAAGATTTTATTATTGTTATTATTCTTGATTGTAGAGGAGGCCCGTGCCTTGCAGTAGAACGTATATGGGCTGATACAGATACATATTGATATACCGCAGATAGTTAGGTAGGTAAACTAAAATGTAACCAGCATATGAGAAAAATAACTTTTCTATACTTACCAAACATTTCGTTTATAAGATCAATGTAGTATGTGATATCAATGTTCTCATTTTCAAGGAACTCGACCACCTGCATCAAAAAGTGTTATTTCTTACGAGAGTATGCATTAAAATGAACAACTTGACTCCACACATTTTGTTTGACACAACACCGAGTTTGAAATAAGCCCAATCAGTGACAATATTCCCCAATAATTTATTTGTTGCAATTAATGGCCAGACTAGCGTGCCGTTCGCCTGATGGTAAGCAATACGGCCGCTCGTAAATAGGAGCAAACCATAGAGCATCTTAAATGGCAAACCAATACTTGGTATTCCACAGCGCTCAACATCCTGAGACATAAGATGTTAAGTCTCAATATGTCCAGTAAGTTACTCTAGCTACAATGTCCATCAAACCGGAAAACAACAGTACATTTACACTGCTGTTTGGCGGTTGAAACAGATATTGCAGTGGTACATACGCAGGTGGCCTCTCAAATATGAGGGACCTACCACCTGTATAGGAACATTGAATACCAAAACACAAAAATAAATGTTTGGAAATGAGGTGGGTAGGCAATTGTTTGTATTTCGCAAGGGGCTACGTTACAAAGTTTAATATTTTGGTAATGTCTAATGACACATTAGCTTTTAATATTACTCTATTTTATTTAACAGTGGAGCTAAATAATGCAACTGAATGAAATCGAGTCTCAAGAGGCAATATTAGATTAGCTGGACCTAGCATAAGAATTGTATGGTATACAGCTAGACTGGTATTACTGGTAAACTGACAATAACTATTTCATAGATTTATTGTCCAATCACCAAGGACTAGGCCAAGGTTTTTTAATCTATTAAAATTTAATTTTCTAACCAAATTTGTTCCAAAAACAAAAAACAACAATGGTACAGGTTCCCCAGAACAAATTTCATAATTGATTACTAACAAGTTGATTTTTCGTGAGTAGCTTCCTTTCGACTAGACGCCCAACTTTTTCCTTACAGTAACTTTAGGAAATGGTAGCTTAGTAGGGTAGCAAGGATAAAACATGTCGATTTGACAAATTTTTAAAATTTATTAGTAACCGAATTTTTCTTTGTTAATTATCGAGATAATTATCTAAATAACTTGAAAAACTATTTGTCCTACAAAATATAAGGTTTTATCACAACAGTCCCCCCTCTCCAACATGTATCATAAAGAAGGTCATGGAAAATAATTACTAACCAGCTGATTTTTTTTTTATTGGTTAACTAATATTTGTATAGTTTACTACCCACAATGTCCTACAAATTGTGTGGTATGTCATCTTGGTCCTACGCTCAAAAGTTGTCAATACCGCAAGACTTTTTTTTTTATTAGTAACTGTAGGACAAATATATCACGTGATAGGTTAATATATTTTTCATCCAAATAAAACAATGTCCTACAAAAATAAAGGTATGTTATATTAGTCCTACAAAATTTGTAATTTTTGAGTATACAAAATAAAATGAAATATTCATTTATACTTACACTAGTACTCGTATACAACGACTTCGCTTATAATGACTAATCGGTTTTAACGACGATAATGTTTACTCAAGTTAGGTTTCATAGTATGGTACTGAGAAAATATCACCGTTTAGTGCGACCCCGGTTTAAGCGACCAACTGCTTATAGCGACCAATAATTACGTCTAGTTAAAACCACAGAATACTAACAGAAGTCAACCTTGTGTATGTACTTCACTTTTGTTGCCATACTACGCTCGGCGTTCGCGCAAAAGTTGAAACTCGCTCTCGCAGTGGTCTCGACTGGTTTGGAATATCATGTCGGTGAACGCTGTCTATGTGGGCGTTGATTAAGCGCGCTTTGTATGAAGCTTGACTTCTGTTAGTTTAGTATTCTGTGGTTAAAACGACGCGCAATGTTTTGTTTGCACAACCTATGCACCAATACCTCGGTGCCAGTGGCGTAACTACACTATCTGGGGCCCGTGGCAAAATCATCGGATGGGGCCCCCTTTGTTTTATATAATACAAAAAGGGGGATAAGCGCTCCGATTCCTTCCCAGTGATCACCCGGTGTTAAACCAGGACACAGGTCTCTCTCAGTGGGGAGCAAAGTTGCTCTCCACTTATGTCTAGATCTGGACGCCCCTTTAAGATGTTATGGGCGTCCACGACAAACGCGAGACCACGTGCTCTGTCGTCCATCGCAGAATCACAGTTAGTAAGAGTGCGCCACACAACAGTTACCCCCGCGGCCCATTTAGGTAGCCTCCTAAGACTTGCGTGGGAGACCGTGCTGGAATTCTAAGGCCCTCTAACTATAAGATAGAGGCGTCCTTTGAGCAGATCATGACCTGACGTTTTCTTCTTTAGAGGGGGCGGTGAGTGGAATGGTTCCGCTCACGATCGCGCTCGTTAACCGCGACATCACGTTCTCGCAAAACCAGGAACTCTTGGCGATGGAAAAAATCACGGCCAATACTCACAGTTCGCTCATCATCTCAAGTCAAGCTCCTCGACAGCTACTTGTTGAATGGATCGGCATGTATCCCTGCAGTTTTAGGACGTCCGGCCCTGAGATGACCCCCGTACTCACGCGCCTATATCGTCTTTTCAATTAAAACAACCCAGGCCCGGGTTCATGGAATATCGCCTATGTTCATCCAATCCCCAAAAAGGGTGACCAGTCGGATCCTTCGAATCATAGGCCGATTGCTATCACATGCTTACTCCCCAAGGTCTTGGAGCGAGTTATAAATATGTATCGGAGAGTATGCCTGGAACCGAAATATTGAGCAAAGTGCAGTTTAGGTGTCATTTGGAAGACAAGGCTAAATTGATCAGCAAATAGTTAGGGATTCTCAACAGAGCCAAGCGGTACTTGCCGTTAGATCATCGTCGCATTTATAGAGCAATAGCTCTATAAATGCGACGATCTGGCACGACGTGGAGTACTGCTCTCACCTCTGGGTAGAAGCCCCAAAATACCAGCTTGACTCCTTACGGCGCTGAGCTCTTCGAATCGTCGATAACCCCGATCTCACGGAAAATTTGGAGCCATTAGGCTTGCGATGAAACTTCGGGTGTATCTGTGTAATCTATCGATTGTTCCACGGAAAGTGCTCTGAGGAAGGTGGTGCCATGGTCGCTGTTCTCCCATCACACTTCCCGTCACCGCAGTAGAGTTCTTTCTTAATACCTGGAAACTATCCGTTCCCGGAAAGTACGTTTCTAGTGTTCTTTTTTACCACGCACGTGCAAGCTCTGGAATGAACTCTATGCTTCGGTATTCCCTGAGCGCTATAACCTATACGTTTTTTTAGCGAGGCTTTAAGAGAGTGTTCTGCTTATGGTATGAAGCGACTTCATTTTGCTGGATTCCTGAATCTGCGAAGGTCCATGAGCGGTGGTGAACGCTGACCATCAGGCGAGCTGTATGCTCATTTGTCTACAGGCCATAAAAACAGCTTCACAACGAGACCAAGTAATCGTCGTAATATCTTTACTACGTGCGCAAACGCTGCAATGGTGATGGGGCCCCCTCAGAAGACCTAATATTAACGATTCATTTTTTTAAATTAAATCTTTATCTTTGGAAAAAATTAAGTAAATCGTTTTTGATTACTAATTTTGTAGGTAATAAATTAATGGTTTCTTAGATTTACGGTTTTTTTTTATTTCAATGGGTAATAAATCAGTTAGGTTCTTTCTCTGCTTACGGCCTCTCGGGCTTAAGGGGCCGAGCCGCCGGGGGCCCCTAAGGTCGGGGGCCCGTGGCATTTTGCGCACTATGCCACCCTATTGTTACGCCACTGCTCGGTGCCCCAAAGTTACCCCGCCCCGCGCGCTTCACCTCTCCTTATTAGTGCATGAATCCATGCTTAGTGTTTGTCACTTAAGACAAGTTCTAAAAGGTCGACAAAATAGTTATTTCGGTAAAATACCTATTTCCAGCTCCGGTGCGAAACGCATCTAAATATATACCGGGTATATCAAGGGTGCTACTGAATACGAAGCCGGATGGTAGTTTAAGTGACTACAAAAACAATGTAACTGTGTGTTGGCTGTCTGTATTTTTAGTCGTCTGTGGTCCACAGTAAACCATGCTGTGCGGATGCGTTTGTGAGCAAGGAAAGCAGTGTGCCTTAGCTACAATAGCAAAATATACAAAATATTTTTTTTAATTTCATAAATTTCAACTTTGTAACTGGAGGACTGGAATAACGTACCACGCAATTTGTAGGACAGTGTGGGTGGTAAACTATGCAAATGTTAGCTAAACAATAAAAAAAAAATCAGCTGGTTAGTAATTATTTTTCATGACCTGATTTATCATACATGTTGGAGAGGGGGGACTGTTGTGATAAAACCTTATATTTTGTAGGACAAATATTTTTTTACGTTAATTAGATTATTACCTCGATAATTAACAAAAATATTATCGGTTAGTAATATTTTTTTTTAATTCGTCAAGTCAACATATTTCATCCCTATTATCTTAGTTATAAACCACAATCGAGAATTTTCGTACAAGAATTACTTGGGCGTCTCATTGAGATGAAGCTATTCTCGAAAATTCAGCTTGATAGTAATTATTTTTACATTATGTATTAGTACTACATCTTTTGAGCGTAGGACCAAGATGACATACCACACAATTTGTAGGACATTGTGGGTAGTAAACTATACAAATATTAGTTAACCCATAAAAAAAAAATCAGCTGGTTAGTAATTATTTTCCATGACCTTGTTTATGATACATGTTGGAGAGGGGGGACTGTTGTGATAAAACCTTATATTTTGTAGGACAAATAGTTTTTCACGTTATTTAGATAATTATCTCGATAATTAACAAAGAAAAATTCGGTTACTTATAAATTTTAAAAATTCGTCAAATCGACATGTTTTATCCTTGCTACCCTACTAAGCTACCATTTCCCAAAGTTACTGTAAGGAAAAAGTTGGGCGTCTAGTCGAAAGGAAGCTACTCACGAAAAATCAACTTGTTAGTAATCAATTATGAAATTTGTTCTGGGGAACCTGTACTACAACACCATCTTTCAAACTTAAGAATAGACCGACAGTAAGATTATATCGATCTACGTAAACAAACGTCTAGATACACAAATAGGTAAATTCGGACAATTATTATCTGAAGTTAGGGGGCATAAACAAAAAAACCTCTTCAGCTTTATATATTAGTTTTTATTCAGGACTCTTGTTTACAAAAACGTCACAAGATTTTACATTTCATTAAGTGTACTTTCATAATTTTCTCATTTTATTAGAAATACTTAAAAAAGGTATTTTATAATTACTGTTAGGAAGATATAGTAAATTAAAATAAGCCTTTATTGTTGTAATTTTTAAGTATTTTGACAAATATTAAAAGTTGAAAAAATATAGATATATAAATATAGATAGATATAGTAAATATAGATCAGAACTTAATTTAACATCAACTAAACAATATTCTCGACATTCGATCGATCTCCCTTCTTCACAGCTTGTCTTTCGACAAGGGGCTTCTCTAGAAACCGCTACTTTCTTGAAGTCGTCTTTCGTATGCAACATTTAAAAAATATACTCGTAAATAAATAAATAATTTATTACTAATAATTTCTCAACGCAACATTAAATGTCGTCCCTTTTCTTTTTATTTGTACAAATGTTAAAAAAATATATACATTCTTAAAAGATGCAAATAAAATGCAATAACAAAACGTACTTTTCTTAATTACAATGAAGGTAGCTAAAAAATAGTCTGATGACAAATAATTAATTGAAAGTTAAACGGTCAGTATCTACGTGTGTAAAAATTACTATTTAAAACTTCAGAAAGTAATAAGAGATCAAAATTAAAATCCACGATGGCAGACAAGGAAGACTCCCAAGTTACGAAGACAGAAGAGCTCACGAATTGTTTTATAGATGATTATTCACATCTCCGCTTATCATACTACCAGCACCGCCTGAACTCGAGTGGAGAAACCGAGGCCGACCAGGAATTGTCTAGTTTTTCCATAAACGACACAGACGAAACACGAGCCACAGAAGAGACGAATGTCTCACTCGAAACAAATGAAACAATTGAGATTGACGAACGTCAGAAACTGCGTGAATATTATATTTCTCAAATTCCGGACTTGCCGCATCCGTCGTTCACTGTGGCGGCTATAATCTCATCGGCGTCTCGGAGGATGGGCGGGATCCATTTAAAATACAACGATAGAATAGAACAGGGAAACAAAGATGATCATGATATTGTGTTTTCGCCGAGTCGCAGGTCGACGTTGGTGCCTGGACATTTTTTAGAGAAAAAGTGATTGGAGTTTTGAAAATATTATGAAATTTTTATGATAATTGTAATGACGGATAATTTTTGTAATAAATATTTATGCAATTGAGGTTATTGTCTTTGTGTATGTATGTATGTAGTACTAAATGTTTCTGATATGCGTGTTGCGATGTGATTCAGTAATTTGTGTGGATTGCTCTAATTAGGTAGGTATTGAACAGAAGACCTCGTAGTACACTATCATAACCACAGAGTTATTAGATAAAGGTATTTATAAATTTTACGTAAGCGATGTGCATACATAATTTTTATTCGATGTCTATAATGTGTGATAGTACCTTCACTAATAAATAATAATAATACGTAATATCAATTCATTAATAAAAAATAATAATATATTTTCATGCTTGAGTATGTTTTGTGACGTTAAAGTGATACTAACTATTTCATAGATTTAATCTTCAATCACCAAGCACTAGGCCAAGGTTTTTCTAATCTATTTAAATTTAATCTTCTAACCACATTTGTTCCAAAAACAAAAAACAACAACACCATCTTTCAAACTTAACAATAAACCGACAGTAAGATTATATCGATCTACGTAAACAAACAAACTAGATACACAAATAGGTACAACTACATGGCGGTGTGAACTAGACGCGGTGCAGAAAAACATAAAACATATAATTACCGTCGCAAATGATTTCCCCGGCGTGTTACCGACGCGACGAGCCAAGTTCCTCCATAATGGACTTTTTGCTAAACTATTTTTTCCTTTTTTTTTTCAATATTGTAAGAAACTGTATTGTTGAAGATACGATTGTTCGTAATACTCCACTTTTTAAGTTATCAAGTCTCTATTGTCTCATAATTTTTACTTTAACTACTACTTATGTTACACTACTTTCAAAGGATTTCTTTTTTACTTTGTTTTTTTGTCTATTTCTTTTAAAGGGTAACAAGAACTGTATTATAATTTGTAGTAAATTCTCATCATAAAGTATAATTAGTAATGACTACGTTTTCATACAAGTTATTTGAAATAAATTAAATATTATTTCTACTTTCTAGATTTGTTTATAATAATGTGTTTAAACTTCTGCTGCAGTATCTCTGGATGCCAGCTACTTTCAATAGAACACTGGAAAACTTTTAAGAAGACCTGTGTACAGTAAACAGCAGAGGAAATCCTATTTCCATAGCTAATAATGATGGTATGATTATATTTATGTATTTAATTATTTATTTCTGAAATACTGCGTAGATACTAGATACCCATTGTAAGTTCGAAACATAAATAATCCATGACATAACGAAATTCATCCCTGCGGATGAACGCAATAAAAAACTCAACGAAATAAAAGAATAGATATTTCCGACCGTCGAGACACTACTTATAAGATTTTAACTTAAAACAAACTGTCAAACTGATAACCCCGAGGAGAAAAGTTTCAAATGTCGCCGAAGTTTCCTAACGCTTATATATCTGGTCTCGCCCTGCGACCACTGTGGAGAACTGTGTACCTACATACAAATGAACCTCGCTGCACTTTTTCATTAATACAAGCAGTATTATTTCCTGTTATAATTATAGTCTTTCTTTAATTTTGAAGAACAAACAGTAGTCTCTATGTATCAATAGTCTACGCTTGTTATTTAATATGCAGAAAATATAGGAGCTATACATGTATATATCACGTCTCGCCACGCCATCACTATGGAGAATTATTTTCCTCTATATTTATTAATGAAAGCCGTGTACTTTTTCATTCATACATGCAGTAATACTTTCTGTTTTAATTGCGGCCAATCATTGTTAAAAAATGTGTTAGCTAATAACACTATAATCAATTTTAATTATGTCAGAAAAACGAAACATCTGATAGTTTTCTAGCGTCATTTTCTTAATTCAATTTCTGATAACTTCAAATTCGTTTTTTGTCTTTAATTTTAATTCATGTGCGGTTTGAAATTCAAAACATTTTTTAGTTTTGTTCACAAACACAAACAATCTGCAAAATTAACAAGATAAAGGGATATACTTACGGCCCTATTCACAGTTTTCTTTTTTTACATACAATGAAATTAAAGAAATTTTTATACCTACTATGAAGTACATGCAAGGCCCATCGTACCTGATCTATAAAAATCTACACAACAAATTGAGACAGATATTTTTTTTTTTCAAAAGTACAATTCATCTAATTTAACAATTATTATGAAAGCCAAATAGACAGTTTTAAAACCTATTTTAATTCTGTATCAGCCCATACATGTCCCACTGCAGGGCACAGGTTGGGCCATATAGTCACCACGCTGGCCTAATGCGGGTTGGCTGTATCAGATTTTAATTATCAGATGTTATTACCTTTTTCAACGACTTTTGAATTCGGTTTGAGCGAAGAATACAAAACATTCAGTAGCTAAAATGTATTTTAATACCGACTACAAGTAAACCAAGTATTTACATATTTTGAAACATGAAAATACCAACATCTCATATAATTTATGGCACGTTTTTGAATTGAAAGCGACGGAAATAAAGAGTGAAAGCCGCCGTACAGCTTTGTACAATCTCTTCAGGTTCCCCGGGGGCAGAGAAAAACATCGCAACAAGCCAACCTACCACAGATTAGGCAAATCAACCGTACATGGCGGCAAAACGAGGAATGCGGCTTTTAAACTGATTGTGAATTGTGGCGGTTTCTTATGGAAATACACTTTTAAGGTACGTATAAGTTTATTATAATAAGCAGCTATTTATGTAACACCATTACACTGCTAATATGCATAAGAATAACGTGAATCTAGATACTAATATAAAGAACATACACGATGATTTTTTTTAAAGTAGGTGTGGATTGCCAAATCTTAAACTATAAGGAATATTGAATAATGCTGAATAGAGTTACGAGTCCGATTTTGATGAAAACTACAACTGCATACTTAGATTTTTGATAAATCAATATGCCTAGCTAAGAATCGTACTGCATTTTTTGAAAAATAATTTAACCCGAAAAATAAAATGCCAACCTGATATGTCCAATTAGTCAAATAAAAATAATTAAACAAAGCCTATCACTAAGCTCGACGATTATTGATTCAATGGAATATTTTCAAGCTTCGTCTTGGCGCACAATTAGCATATATATTGTATCCCGCGGCCACTGATGCAATCAATCAAATTGTGGAATTGAATGTTTCTCAAATGTTCAAATGCTAAATTGGTCAAGCTGCCTTTGTTCTATAAAGCAAATTAGTCATGCGCAAAATGGATCACTGTAAAGAAAAGAGAGATATACAGGGTATCTCAAAACTGCTACCGAAAACGAAGCCGGGTGGTAGTTTAAGCGACTTCAGACACAATGCAACAGAAAAAGTTGCAAAAAAAACCGACAAATTTCGATGAGCTAAAGTATGAGTTGATTAAAATTTTGAGTTATGAGTCTTTCTTTATATCTGGTTGCGCCGTTTTATTATTATATACGCAAAAAAATGTAGTTTATTATATTTAAACTTCCGCTGTCATTTTTCTAAAATCAAATCAAATGCATGTTAAGTTGCACGGCATGCTTTCCTTCCCGCATCCCTTTCCCGCACTACCGCAACAGCAAGGTGTGAGCGATAACGCGTCGCCGCCCGCGTTAACCTGGATCACAAGCAAAATATCGTTTCCGCAAACCGCCGCTCGAGGGCGCCACAAATACTTATTCTTTTGTCATTGGTCAAGCTGCATTTGTTCTATAAAGCGAATTATCAACAGGAATTTATAATTGCATGCCCCTTTACCGATTATTTGAAACAATATGCTTCGATTGAATATCGGTTAAAGTTGTATGTTGAAAACATTATTGTGATTTGGGTATTTATGATTTAGGTACTGTAATTTTCACCTTACCAAATGTCTATACCGTAATGTATCCATTGTTCTTTGCTAACGCTGGGTTATGGATATTAAAGCGATCTCTGTTCAATTCTTTGTTCGGTGAGTGAGATAGCCGGAGGCTCTGTAACCCTTTCCTCCTGTCCTTTTTCATTCCTTTTCCCCTCACATTTTGAGTGCTTCACAAGTAACTAGATACAAGTAGATGTTGTAGATAGTAAGCGGCGGTAACAACTTACTAAAATGAAGGCTTTGCTCGTTAGCCGGATCAATACCTACAATAAAAAAGTGGTTATGAATGTAATTTATCACAATGTTGTGTTTGAACACCCGTGAATAGACATTTGCAATATATTCATGTAATTGCGTGATGTAAAATTAAGTAATCTGTTTTATCAGTTAAAACATTACCAGATCATTTTTATGTCACGATTATTGCATGTTGTGTACAGGTCAAATAATTTCGAAAGTATTAATTAAAAATATAAAGTATTCCTCAAATTTTATAACGTGTTAAATAGTTTAAATACCTATGATAACTCTAACAAGGTTTAAAGCAAAGTCAACTGAATGAACCTTGTACCTTGCTTTTAAACGTTTCCCGCATGGGAACCGCCTAGGTGGCAACATGGGAATACGTCATCGGTACACTGAACATATACATACATTCAGTTCGACAAAGTTGTCATGCGACACCTTAATATTCCACTAACCTTGAGGGTTTAGTATTAGGTATAGGGTGGCAGGCGACATAACTTGTTACACTACTTACTGATGCCACTTACCTGAAAGTGGCAAGCATATCAGCTGGTTTTGTATTATCGAATGAACATTATACTGTGAAACGAGTTCGATCACCGCACCCAGAAATATATATGTCTCGTGTCTGGATGGTTGACCAAAGGCTCGATCTTATTCTACGGTCAGGACTATATATGTGACTGGTAGGTGTATTTATTTATTAATAATTATTTATTAATACAAGTCATTCAATAAATTATTCCGCCGTTAATTTATTATCTATAAAAGAGTTTGTTTTAAATGCACAGCGAAACGCAGCGCATTTGAAGTTAAACTCACATTTATGATATTAACAACATAAGAACAGAATTTCAATTGTTTCTCTCTTCAAAACTGCTGTCTAATAAACATAATCGCTTCCTATTCTCGAGATCTACTTACTACGTCACTCTGAATAACTGAGGCGCAAAAACTCCAAGCAATAATGAGGCAGCAACAAATAATTTCCAACCACAATATCATTATTCCGCTAACGTTGGCGTTTAACAGCATTCTTGTGCAAGGAGACACAGAACTCGTCAATTAGTGTACCGAGCTGGTTCACGCGTCGATTCTCCAAGTGGAAATCGAGCTTTGGCGAAAATGGCATCGCACTGAGCGAACTCTGAACTAATTGGCGATGCAGCCGACGATGTTACCGCTCCGCTACCGGGAACGCATCGTCGAATCATTTCAATTACCTAATTAGATTTAGGTGGTGCTATGGACTGGCTCGGTTCCCTGAGAGCTGGTGGCCTAATTGCACGGACGGTGGCTTTTCACGCCCTCCTGATAATCTTATTGTCTGAATTGACAAAAGGAGACGTTGACCTACCACACAAAGGGGCAATTATGCGATCATTCATTCACACACTGCTATTCAATTGGAACAAGAGCGCTTTGAAATTTAAACTAAGTATAAATAGCAGATAGTGCTTGATGAGGTGATAGTACCTCGTTAAGCCCAGTTTAGAGAAGAGTATGAATGAGCTGGCTAGATTGAGTTGATACTGCTGTTCCATTGAAAACAGACGTGATAATAAAATGAAAAAAATGTGTTGCTTTTAGTTAGAATGATTCCTTGGAGGGTTAAGAATTTTAAAGTCCTTTTTATTCTCAATTCAATTTTAAATCGAGGAAATGCATCTGCCGCTTCTAGGTGGGCTTCTACTTAATTTGGGATCACGCACCTTCAGATGAGCCGTTTTTTAAATGTTATTATTAAAAAAAACTGATCTGAACTGATCTTCCGATATAAAACTTAGCAGATTCCGTACATCTCACTTAAAATTGCGTAGAAAAATAAAAATCTTAACGGAATGATAACAAACAAGGGATTAAAAGGCGTGAAGAGCTAACCAAACCACTTGACGTTTTTAAAGATCAAAAGCTACGTGGGTCGAGACGGGCTTGATATCGGATACTTGATATATTTTTTAGGCTTTGCTTCCCGTAATCTGTTTACGTGAGAGCCACATTAGCTTTCTCACCATTTTGAATCTCAATTCATATGAGAGAACAGGGTACCTTTATTAAATTCCAAATACCGACAGCCCGCGTTGATGAAAGTTTCATGCGTTTGATATGCTGTTCAAACGAGTGTGTAGTTTGATGAGTTTTCTTATACGTGTATAAAACCATGAATATATTGCTGATGGCTTGGGTTTATAGTTGAACCATAAACATCTAAATGCCTACTTTGTTTTTATTTATTTACTCAAAGAAAGAGTTTAAATATTCAAAAACCTGAATTATCCCGTCTATTGTATTATTATGTGTTCTTTATTCCTCCGTGCCTATATACCTACCCCCTTATTCATAGACAGTTATAAAACATATTTTAGTTATTGAATATTTTGTCTTCTTCGCTCAAACTGAAATCACAACTCATTGTAAAGGGACAAAACATTCGT
Source organism: Hyles euphorbiae (assembly GCA_023078785.2). Taxonomy (NCBI): domain Eukaryota; kingdom Metazoa; phylum Arthropoda; class Insecta; order Lepidoptera; family Sphingidae; genus Hyles; species Hyles euphorbiae. The sequence goes on from CM041053.1 coordinate 7,649,279, forward strand.
AAAATTGGTTTTAAAACTGTGTTCGACTAAAGCCGTCAGTCATTATTCATGTTATAGTAATTATATTATATATAGTATAATCATATATTGATAATGTAATGAGTTACTTTTAATACTTAGTGTCAAAAGTTGCCGAAGTGTTCCTTATTTATGAAAATCCGTTCTCAAAGCGCAGATATTACAACCTATAGATCCAATATTGTATGATATCGTAACAGTAAGTGACCGTGGATAGCAATAAAGTTGAATAAAAGGCGCCAAAACGGATAGTTAGTAACCAATAATCCACACAAAACGAGATTGCAACGATTGTTCAATTTCTACGTAACGAACCGAAAGCCTCAAATCACTGTGATCACTGGGTTTTGCGAGAATCGTTCTAATTCTAGGTAAACAACGCTCGATTTCTCACGCTCGCGCATTCATGTTATTAAACTTGGTGCCTTCCTCTACAATTTACGCTTGGTGATAATTCTCAACCGCTATCAGATACGTATTTGTTCGCAGATACGCACTCCAGATATTCATGTATCTAAGGAGGTTTGAATATGCAATTTCCGGGCATCTGAATACCTAAATATATTTCTCAGTTAAATGTTGAAAGCTTAGAGTAATTACTCTAAGGTTGAAAGTGTGCATTACGTATAAGATTTTTCAAATGTTTTGATAGCTTATCCTTAGGCATTTAGATTCAAGAAAGGTGTTATTTCTTTGCCATAATAGATTAGGTACGGTTGTCTGTGAGGATAATATTCATTTCTAATACATTTTAAAATATAACTGTGGTTTAATATTAGGGAAACTTGAACCCACAACATGAAACATTTGATGAAACACCTAACACTATTACAGCGGTAAATAATAATGTTCCATTAATGCATCCCTATAAATGAATAATAATATCAAGCTAAACGGTTAGCACCAAGTAAATATCCTGAGCAGTAAATAAAAAGGTATAAATTTAAAAACAGTTAAGCGTTTAAACCGCAAAAAGAAACGGCACAAGCCTTCAAGACAAAGTACAAAGCCAACTTGGTTCAAACACGAACAAAGCTCCGCTAGTTCGGAAACATCATTTTGAAACTGGATACGTGCCTTTCTTCCTTTGACTTTTGAATGGGCGATTAATGTACGTACGTGTGTAATTAAAATAGTGTAAGCATTAAGCAAGCGAGGTGTTAATTCGAGCACTGAGCGTGAGCAGTCGATGTGCCGAGGCGTGAGGTGACGGATCGTTACGGCGATGGAGACTCGACGCTCATGTTTTCGACGTTGCCGAATGTACAAGCGGAGGTAGGCTACAAATTGCGAACAAATTGGGGAATTTCAACAGCTGTACGCGCGGCCCCACGCGAACTCCGCTCCATAAAAATTGTGCAGCCAACAACGGGATTTAGCGCTCCTATTTTTGATTTATTTTTTGTCAGTTTTACAGTTGTACGCGGACATTTTTTATATAAATTGTTATGTTTTATTGATTGTGGCGATATTTTAGTCTTTTAACATTTTTTCTCGATTCGACTTAGTTTTAACCGGCGCAGTTAAACTAACATATATGTTTATTTAAATTAAATTAATAGGTAGTAAAAAATATTCACAATTATAGAAAACTAGTGATCTTTCGTTATTAAGTAACCACTTACTACTTTACTTGGAAGACCGATTGAAGTGTATGTAGCAAGCTAAAACCTATCTGCTTATTAATAAGATACCTATGAGCTTACGCAATCTGCAGCTCATTTCAACGTCGGGAACATTGAGGGCAAACAGCCTACGGAATGGACGCAGCGACCCCAATGACCGTTTCAGATCACCGTGCAACTTAATATTATGACCGTAGAAATATATTTTACAAAGTATTCTTTTTTGTTTTTTTTTTTTTTTTTTTTTTTTATACTGGCCTGGCATTGTGGCGGCATTGCACCTGATGGAAAGTGTCAATGCCGCCCAGGCAGAGTATCCATTGGCATTGGACGGCAGTCCCATGCCAATGGAGACAATTATGCCGGCCTGCTAAGGTGCCTCTTCACACCGCGGCGGAAGGACCCAGGATTGTAGGAAGGAGGGAACACGTACGCCGGCAAACAATTCCACAGCTTGACGGTGCGGCACAAAAACGAATTTGAGAACCGTTTGGTTCGCGCCGGGATGGTGTGGACCGTCAAGCTATGGCTTCGCAAGCCAGCACGCGTGGTTCTGGTTAGGAATGGAGAGGAGGGGAGCAAGTTGAACAATTCTTCAGAGCACTCACCGTGATACAGGCGGTAGAACACGCTTAGAGAGGCGACATCTCTCCGGAGTTGTAGCGACTCCAAGTTGCTCGTAACGTCTGCATCATTCACAATGCGGATGGCCCGCCGCTGCAATCCATCCAAGGCATCGAGCAGGTATTGGGCGGATCCATCCCAGAGGTGCGAGCAGTACTCCATACCCGGCCGGACCTGCGCTTTATATAAGCGACAAAGCTGACCGGGCGTGAAAAACCGACGCACCCTGTTCAGGACTCCAACCCTGCGTGATGTGGCAGATATTACGCCCTCGATGTGATTCCTTGGATTGAGATCACAGCGGATATCCACACCAAGGATACTCAGGTCATTCCGCACTGAGAGGGGAGTACCCTGAAGAATGGGGAGGGGAGAGAACGGGGATTTTTTGCACGTGAACGCACACACCTGGGTTTTCTTGGCATTGAACTCAACCATATTCCTGGAACCCCATGTAGAAATGAGATCCAAGGTCCGGTTGAGCTCAATGACAAGATCTTCGCGTCCCATCACAGATTCGACACGGCAACCTGGAGGCCCGCAGTGGTATCGCCCATGAACCGTGCTGTCATCTGCATAGCAATGAATGTTGCCAAGCGACAACATGTCATTGATATGCAGAATAAACAAGGTGGGCGACAGCACCGAGCCCTGAGGAACTCCGGCATTTACCGACATGAGCGCCGAAGCGTGTCCGTCAACGACTACACGTATTCTACGCCCATGCAGAAAGCCGGAAATCCACGAACACAGGTTGCCGGGCAGACCGTATGCCGGAAGCTTGGACAGAAGACCACGGTGCCAGACCCTATCAAACGCCTTGGCAATGTCGAGGCTCACAGCAAGAGCCTCGCCACGCCGGTCAATCACCTCACCCCAGCGATGCAGGACAAACGCTAGAAGATCACCCGTCGATCGATTATGACGGAAACCGTATTGTCGGTCACTGATCAACGAGTGATCCTCCAGGTAGCGGATCAATTGAGCGTTTATGATCCGCTCCATGACCTTACACATCACTGAGGTGATAGCGATAGGGCGGTAATTGGTAGGGTCCGATCGATCACCCTTTTTGGGGATCGGTTGCACATTGGCCTCCCTCCAAGATTCCGGCACAACACCTGTGCGGTAGGACGCTCGGTAGAGGCGAGTCAGTGCTGGAGACAACTCGGCTGCACAAGCCTATTCATTCATTCATTCATTCATTCATTCATTCACAATTCTATTCATACATATTTCATATTTTTCTCGGTGTAGGTATCGAACCCCAGTCCTTTCGTTTCACAGCCGGCGTCTAACCAACTGCACCACGGAGTTAAACGCTTCATATGAACTTATTTGTTTCCGGTCTGGGTGTTTGTGAGACCGAAAAGTCTCTCATAATTCCTTATACCCACTACACAAAACTCGATTTTAGTATAGGGTCCTGACTATGTATGTGGCTGTGGGGTGTATTTATTGTTTATTTATTTTAAGATAGGCCCCTGGTACAAACAGTAGTTTTTTGTAAGTAAATTATCAGATGTTTATCCTATACACATCTAAGTACGTTTGTAAAGTAAAGCCTTTGGCGCGTGAAATATATATTTTTTTTTATTCCAGTGAATGGCGAAACGAGCATGACGTTCGCCTGATGGTAAGCGATACGACAGCTCATAAACAGTAGCAGAACCAAACAACACCTCGAATCACGAACGCCAAGCATTGCTTTGCCTGGGGTTCCACTGCGCTCGCCATCCTGAGACACAAGATGTTAAGTCTCAATATGTCCAGTAGTTGCTCTGGCTACAATATCCTTCAATCCGAAACACAACAGTGCTTCTACACTGCTGTTTGACGGAAGAAATAGACACTGTGGTGGTACCCACCCAGGCAGCCTCTCACATATGAGAGACCTACCACCAGTAATAAACCAATTTAATTACTTTAGACAGAAACTTATTATAATACCCAGTGATATATATCAGATACATAATACATGCACATCGTATTGATGATCTCCCCTTTTTGAATTCGGTTATTTATAAGGTTTAAATAACCTTGAGAGAATGAGAACTTTCAGAAAAAAATAATCAACTACATAAAAAAATATTAAAAATACCCTGACTCAGAATTACATCAAACAGAAAGTTTTAATACAGCGGGCTGCACATGAATTTACATCACGCGCTGGTAGAATTTTAAAATTAGGTAATAACGTATGTTTACGCGTCTGAAACTTGTATTTCGTTCAACTAACTGTGTATTGCCTCAGTAGCACTTTTGTATTACGGTATGAATGTAAAGCTGAGGTCTCGGGTTCGAATCCTGGCTCGGGGAAAATATTCAGTTTGCATACATAGTATAGTACTTACAATATAGTATTGTATATACAGGGTAGATCAAGACTGCTACCGAAAACGTAGCCAGGAAATGTTGCAAAAAAAGTGTCAATTTTTTTTCCTATGGTCCTATCTGGGTGATAAATACAGTTTCCCTAAAATAAAAGTGTATACCCTTTTACTTATAAATACTCTAAGCTATAAAAAAGTTTAAATTTTTATTTTAGCATAAACTATGGATTTACTACCCGAAAATGATGATATTTAAAAAATCATTAAAAATTATCCTCGCGTTTCTTTGCGAAATTTTTAGTTGCATTGTGTTTGTAGTCACTAAAACTACCAGCCGGCTTCATTTTCGGTAGCAGTCTTGATATACCCAGTATGTACATAAATATATTTTTCATAATACATAAACAGTAGCTTATCATATTTTGTTTTTACGGTTTTTTTCTTTTCCCATGCTTTTTCTCTCCACCTCCCGATAGTTATGATGGGAATACATCTATGATCCAAACGTTGTGCCTATTCAAGGGCGGGTGCAATAGCTTGCTATCGGGTGACCTGTTTACTCGTTTGCCTTTCCTAAGAAATAAAAAAAGCCTAACAATTCTTTATTCCGCTGGTCATTTTTCCTTGATTTCTAGAGGCCAGCATGGCAACCTCAGGCCAAATAATCATGTATAGCAACAATATTTATCTGAATTAGGTGAGTTGTTCAGTCACTAATTGATGAAGATAAAATAAAACAATAAATTTAAGGTCTTTTATTAATGAGTAAAAATCAGTTACCCACATCATTAACATTATATAAAAACTAATTAAAGCATAAATTATTCTTATTATAAAGTATTTTACAACTTTAAATCATATAGACTACAAGCCCGTGGCAAAAATCGATGGGTCAAATGAACCACTAGGAGACCTATTTGGTAGGATACAGGGGCATAAAATAATAATATTCAGCACTATGCCGTCACTTGTAAGCTGTCCGTCTCAGTGCAGATGAGACTTCAAAATCATCAAGGAGAGGGGTTAATTTTGGTCATTTATTTTTGTACGGCATTTCTACCATCGATAGGTCCATAAAAAATAATAGAAAGAACACATAATGCCGTACAAAAATAGTGCGTCACAAAGTCGGAAGAACGTTAGATATTCCGGCAAATTTGTCGCTAAATTTGGTCATTTGATTTTAAACGGCATCGGTTCCATACAGTCGCAATACCTCTTCTAAACCATTATTCCGCAACGCCGTACAAAAAATATGCGACAAGGACGAAAAATCAGCGGTTGCAACTCACTCCCTTTCAGTGGTCCGGGGGGTGATTTGAAAAAATACGGCATCGGTTTCATAACATTAAGTAGCACTCAAAATTACTATTTTCAAAAAAGCCGTCACTAAATTATTGTTAATTTTAATGTATACATAAATTCCTTATAAAATTGACTTTTAAAGCTGAAAGGTCATTTGATCCTGTACGATAACCTGTTTTTTAACATTATATTGCTAAATACAATTGTTATTTAGTATTGCCATTCAATAAAAATGTTTGAAAAGAAATGGAGAGGAAAATAAAATATGAGTTTTCTCAAATCATTTCAAAAGTTTAAATTATCGTAGATTAGTGAAATACAGCAACTTTCTAAATATTATTGTTGTTTTAAATAGTTCTCAGGTAAACAAATGAAGAAAAAATTATGCCGTACATTTTAATGCAGAACATAATTTTTGGCTGATTAAAATGGCACTACCATTTCAGGAGTACTTTATGGTCGTGTGATACTACACGGCGTTAACATATTTTTGAAGAGAATAATTAATAACATGTATAAAAAAACATTATGCTAGCTTTTAAAGTAAAACAGTATATTTTATATCCAAAAATTGAAAAACTATAGCTAAGCTCAGTATTTATATTTTTGTAAACTTTTCGATGTCATATACTGCAAACATGGACATATTTTTTTGAATTGTGTTATTAAATATATTAAATATACTAAAATACAGAAATGAAAAAATAGGTAGGTATGTCTTTCAAATTTTAAGCCAATATCTGAATCAGTGACTGAGTCGGTTCGGAATCAAGGTCCTCATCGACGTCCGTATCCTCTTCTCGATCACCTTCTGAAACATGAATATGTGTCATCTTATTTTGCGGACAAACAAAGTTAAAAAAAAGGAATTAATAATAATAAGTTTTTGTTATGTTTATTACCTTTTATCAATGTGAACTTTCAGATATGTACGAAATTGACTTTTATAGATGATTGCATTAGATACAAATAAATTGTCTAAATGCTGTACAGTAAATATCATACTAAATATCACCCTAAAGTATATTTTATTACATGGATTATTCGAGAGATATTTTCCGCTCTACAGACCTTTGGATCACAAAAAAATGTACGGCATGTGAAAAAATGTTATCTATGCATTAAATACTTTCAAAATAAAGTTATCCCATATTGTGTCAAATCACCCCCCGGACCACTGAAAGGGAGTGGGTTGCAACCGCTGATTTGTCTTCCTTGTCGCATAGTTTTTGTACGGCGTTGCGGAATAATGATTTAGAAGAGGTATTGCGACTGTATGGAACCGATGCCGTTTAAAATCAAATGACCAAATTTAGCGACAAATTTGCCGGAATATCTAACGTTCTTCCGACTTTGTGACGCACTATTTTTGTACGGCATTACGTGTTCTTTCTATTATTTTTCATGGACCTATCGATGGTAGAAATGCCGTACAAAAATAAATGACCAAAATTAACCCCTCTCCTTGATGATTTTGAAGTCTCATCTGCACTGAGACGGACAGCTTACAAGTGACGGCATAGTGCTGAATATTATTATTTTATGCCCCTGTATCCTACCAAATAGGTCTCCTGGTGGTTCATTTGACCCATCGATTTTTGCCACGGGCTTGTAGTCTAATATTTCAAATATTGTAACAAAGAACAACAAAAGTAATTAAACTTCATATAATTTGTTTTTTAAATATAATATAAACTGAGTACATTATCCAACATCTCCAGAACCTTTGGTTACATCTTGTCTTTGCGCTTCAGTCAGCAAAGTTTGTAGTTCAGAATATATTTTCTCAAGCATCACTAGACGAGGTTTTGTGTACTGAAAAAAATATTTACATTAGTTTCTATCTGTATCAGCCCATATACATCACTGCGGGTCACGGGCCTCCTCTACAATCAACAGTACGATTGAGAGTGGTTAGGTCATATAGTCCACCACGCTGGCCTAGTGCGGGTTGGCATTAGTTTCTATATTAGCTGTGAATTCATAGACTATTCATTAACCTATGTTGAATGTTTTATCCCTTTCGGAAGACTTTTGAATTCAGCTAGAGTAAGGAAGACAAACATTTTATAACTAAAATAGGTTTATGAATAAGATATTCAATTGAATTAATAAACATAATACAAATAATGTGATACAGAATTTGTACCAGTCAGCTTAGTAATGGTAAGCCAAGTTGGAAAAACTAGTGTGAATCACTATATCACGGAATATTAATCCTATTCACCAAATTTACTCTCACATTTAAATCCACCAATACATACTTATTTTATTTTACATCGAAATATAACTATTATGTACAGATTTTGATGCAGATTTGGTTTGATTTTTACATTTTTTAACTTCCTGATGTTTCAATTACTTTTACAGCTTTGGTGGTCACGGCATGGACTGTTGTAACTGTGTGTAAGTGAAATATTAATATCAGTTGAGTGTCTGATGAGTGCACACAGAGAAAGGCTCCCAAGTATCTGAGCAGTATCAAACAGTGCCTGATTTCGTAATAACAACCTTAGATAACTATGAAACTGCTAGAAATATAGTTTTACAGCTTTTTTATTTAAACATACTTACTTTAAAAAGTGGAATTAACTTGATAGATTCTGAATCAGGAGTGCTTTGGTTCCCTGGCTTAACCAGTAATGTGAGGTAATATAATACTCGATTCTGTAATTACAAAATGAATGTAAGATTTAGTAAATTTATTTTTAAGCTATTTTTGATTTTACTGAATGTATAAATAATTTTTTAGAAGAAAAAAGTAGTATTTGAACAAATAATGAACACATATCATATCGTTATATTCTTTGAATAATAATATTCTCTGTAACTAGTTCAATTTATTTCATTTCAGTAATTTTGAAACAGTAAACTTCATTATTAATATTATACTTGTTTTCAGTCTAGACATGGCTACAATATTAACACACAATTTTCTATAAACTAACAGTGCATACATATTAAGAAAATAGATAGTTTTAGATCAATTGCATTGTCAGCATAAAAACAAAGAATATTTTTATAAATTCTAAATTCCAATTAAATATAATGTAGTTACCATTTTAATGACTTCATTGATTATAACATCATCAATGCTTGACCAGGGGACAAACTGGTCCTCTCTACCGCACACATACTTCACGGAACTTTGAATACCAACTGTGGGGATTACTAGCAGGGTCTCTGGAAAAAATTGAGTCCACAGTTATATATAAAAAAATAATTTATTTTATGAACTTTTCATTTATAAATAAATAAATAATAAATACACCCAAAAGTTACATACATAGTATCATGGGTATCTGATATCTATAACTATAATAAACATGTGGAAAATTTTATTTAGAGATTATACAAGATATAATTTTAAACACCTAGTCACAGCATTTTATGTTAACTTATGTTATTGCTAGTATGGGGACCCATAGACATGAAATAGAAGAACAAAACATTAAAAAGTTAATAGCTGCTAACATAAAAACTGTATGTCTTCAATAACATAATACCTATTTAATAGATAAGTTAACGCCTATTTGGATACAAATATAACAAAATTTATTTACCTGATTGAACACTGTGTGTGATCCAAAAGAAAACTAAAAATGATAACACTATTATAATAACTAATATTGCAGTCACACTTATTCGAATATACGTGAGGGCTATAATGTTAAATAAGATTGCGAAAAACAAGGATTTCTTCGGCCAGGAAGACTTTTTTCTCTCATTTTTGTATGAAATCGTAAAAAGTCGGGAATTCTGAGAACCACTCCCTGTGTCAATTTTTAAAGCCAATTTCACCCCGTTAACATTTTCATAATCAAATGATGGAGTTTGATTTGGCATTGTTACTCTTATTCATTAAATGTTTATGTGATAAAAACTCCAGGTTTTGAAAAAATTGTTCATCATATGAATTTTCAATTTTGACATTTGAAAACAATCACTGATACAATCTCAGTCTAAAACCGGACTTCCTTTTCTTTCAGTATCAACACGACGGAGATGACAATATTCATGTTAGTTTTTTAAGTAACAGGGTATGGAACGTAGAATTATTTTCTTTTAATATACCAAAAGGAAGTAAAACCGTTGAGCTTTCATTTCTTAGCTTAGTTTTTTCTTGCAAGTCTTTATAAAATGGTCATTGTGATTTGTGATAAACAGGTAACACGCAGCCAGCTCCGTTTTAACAGGGAAGGCTCTTAGAGGGAAGACTTATGAGGACCGTGCACAGTGCACTTCTATTATAGCAGACGATAACATGGCTTCAATGTTTGTAACAAATTGCAATGATCCCAATTTTTATGAATTATTTGACGTAATATTAAATGTACTAGAATACAGACGTTTGTTAGATTTATACATGCATGTCGTCTCCCGTTGCCTGGAGGAAAGGACCGTCATGCTTAAAAATATTTGGTTTATGGGTAAATAATTCCAAATTCAAGTCTCTATACATACGCCCTGTAGGTATTAGGTAGGTACTTAAACATTAAAACGCCTGTAAACGGTGAACCTACTGGTGGTAGGTCTCTCACATGTGAGTCTATCCTGGGTCTATTTATCCCGCCGAACAGCAGTCTAAATGCAGTGTTGTGTTTCGGATTGAAGCACATTGTAGCCAAAGTAACTACTGGATATATTGAGATTTAAAACCTTATGTCTCAGGATGACGAACGCAGTGGAATGCCAACCATTACTTTGTAATCCAAGGTGATGTTTGGTCTTGCTACTGTTTATGAGCGGTTGTATCGCTTACCATCAGGCGAACGGTTGGCTCGTCTCGCCATTCATAGCAATAAAAAAAAATGCCACTTGTTTAGCCCAAGCTCTGATGTTCAACGAGTCTCTACTTATTCATAAATTGAAGCAGTTCTCTCAAAAGATTATACAGGAGTCAGGACCCGTGCTACATCGTTCAAAAGTTGTAGATCCACGCCTTTTTCAGTCATGACTCCCCATCAATGGGCAGGCTCATTCGGGGCAGTACCACTTTCTCCCAAATTGTAAAGTGAAAACTTCGCTGTCGTGTTTCATTGAGTGAGTGAGATTACCAGATACCCAGTAGCCACTTTCCTCGTCTTATCCTTTTTTCTTTCTGCTCCCTTCCCGATCTGATAGTCCGGCCACCTATCCGTTATCCAAGCGTTGTGAATGTTCTTGGGTGGCAGTGATCACTTACCATCAGATTACCTCTTTTGCCGAACCTATTAGGTAGGTAACAAAAAAAGCGCCTTTGTTTACCAGTCTTTTATCAAAAATAGCCAAGCCACAGTATCCTCGGTTACCATTAGAATAAACACGGGAGAAAACAATATCATAGCGCAATTAAATAGTTACCATAACAACTTAGACGCAAACAAGTGTGAGACGTCGCATATTTATAATACGCTATTAGTTGCTGAATAAAATTATAACGACGCAGTGGTCTGTGGACTGCAGGTGGTGAGTGCATCAATCGTAATGGATAACTCGGATGGTAATGCGTGGGTGTTTGATTCACTTGTGGGATTTCTTCATGGACCGGTTTGGAACGTCCCATTGCAAACATTCATAGAAGAAAAATCTTTGCGTAAGTTTTATTACAGCTTTAACTAGTATTATGTACCTACCTATAGTCGTGCTTTGTGAATAGTTTTAAAGAAGGTAGGAACACAAATAAAATAATATAATTTTTGCTTATAAGATTGGCAAGTTTAATGTTAATGTACCTATTGTTTATCTACAGCTTTTGAGCCGACGGACAATGGGGAAGTTCTTGATAGACCTGAATATAAAAAGATTCACAATGAATATCGCAACTTGGTAAGTGGAATGAAAAATCAAATACTGTAACTGTAACTGTGCTACAATTAATTCTTACATCTATAGTACCCACTCTGTAACCAGCAGTGGCGCAAAACCAGCATTTTATGTGGGTTGAACACATCTTGTAAGGTCTGCAGATTTTATTTAAAAAAACCCGTTATCAACGATAAGAATTTGAATGGTCTTAGGTAAAAGTGTTTCATGATGAAAGTTCTTTAAAGTCTCAACCATGACCCGAGCACCTTCGGTCCTCAAGGTCAAGCAATTATAAAACAATAAAGGTTCATTTTTTGTTTAAAGGTGGACGTAATGCTTGGTTCATTTATGGACGATATTGGCATAACAGCGGAGCAGTTTGAAGGAGCCTGCAAACTCTCTGCCCGTGATTTAGCTGGGCTACCGGCACACTTCCATCGACGCCTGTTCGAGCAGATATGGGCAGCTAATGACTACGATATGTTCGTAAAAATGATGACGCACAAGAACGTTGAACTGCAGCTACAGGTTTTTTACGTATTTTTTTACTTTTTCTCATTAAATATTATCACCAGGGACTTCATGCTGGTCGTTGGCCACAAAAACTTCCATAGTAACCTTTTAAATCTTGTTTGTGCTAATTTCATAACTATTTAAATATACCTAGGTAATTTAATCGCTTACCTTTATGTCATGGAGACATTTCATCATCAATTTAAATTTTTGTGTCCTATTTTGTGCATAAACATAGCTATTTACCTTAACAAAATTATAAACTTTAATCAAGTCAAATAGTATTCAATGATTAAAAATAATTATTATTATTACAACACTTATACTGACGTGGTTTTCAATATTATGTAATGGTGGATTGACCTCAGGCTTTGGAGCTAATAGAAAGACGATATGGCACAATGCCAAACCTGTTTTCGTCCGATTTGGAAGACTTGGATACTTCTCGCAGCGGAGAAAGTGATGACTGGCCGGATAATGATGACGTCATGACAGAGATTAAAAAGTAAGCCAGTGATTCAAGATCTTTGAGCAATGCACCATAGCTCAAAATGTATTAAAAGTTGATACAACATTCAATACACAGACATCTAGATATTTTATTAATATAAATTTTATCTTTCAGATTACAACTGGACGAAAATGTAGACAAACCAGAAATAAGCGTTCCACCCGAAGAAGTAGTGGCAGAAAAGCAAACTCTTTTGAGTAAACTACAAAGTTTCCAAAACAATGAAGAGAAGAGTGAGAACAAACCTTTTTCTTTTGCTGCTCCCCTGGTAAAGAAAGCCGTAATTCTGGAGCCTCTAAAACCGCCACCACCACCTCCACCAAAAAAAGTTGAGGTGGGACAATATAATATTATGTATAACTCTGATAAAGAAAATTTTAGCAGATTTTACTAGACTGCAACACTAATGTATTGACGATTATTATTTAACTTATTAGTAGATGTAGATTTGTTTTATCATAGAGATGTTCTAGCCACTTTCCAACTTTATCATCAAGCCCTGGTTATCGTTTAGGTTTTAGGGTTTCTGTTATCCTATGTCATCAATCTACGATATATTTCTCAGCTAACAAAATGTACTAGGGCGGCATATTAATAGCACAACTTTTAGTTAAAACTCCTTTCTTTCTCTGTGTTGCCCTAGTAATGTTTGGTCTTTCTATTTTAACATCTCAACGGTGTTACAAAATTTTAAAAAGCTTGTTTTCCCCGTATCTACAATGTTTCAATAAGAAAATAAGGTACCTACCTACATCAAACTTATTTTATACTACTGTATACTTTGTGAATATGTTTTCTGATAATCTTACTCAATGGAAATTGGATTGTTTAGACGTCAAGTAAAGTTTCTGGTCTATATGTATATGGGGACTTAAGAGAATAAATCGTGTGTAAAATATCGGCAAGATAAATTTCAGGTGACAGAGGAAGAAATGCGCGCTCGCCAGGAGTACCTCAAGCAGCAACGAGATAAACTGTTAGCTTTAAAGAAGCAAGTCCGTGAACGACGACTGGGCGCTGTTGAAACCGAAACAGAAACAGGAGGCAAGATTGCATGTTCATCCTATTCATTATGCTATTAATATGAAATTAATGCCATGACCATGGAATATATTTTACACATGCTATATAACAATGATGAAGCAGTTATTGGTCGTTGTACAGGTGGCGAAGGTTCCCAAGGCAACGCAAGTCGTCCGCGGTCGGCCCGCGTGGCACAAGCAGCGCTGGCGGGCCGCGCGCCGCCACCCACGCCCAACGCCATGCAACTACGGAGGGCACTCGCCTCCAAACTCAAGACTGAAGTTGTCGATACTCACTAAACCAGCTCTTAAATACTTCTTTCCTCATCTCAAATAATATATTTAAACGTTTGAAAATATAATTTTTATTTAAAGGGGCCCATTTGAAATAATACAACATCATTTTCGTATTACCTTATATTTATATTGCTTACTTAACTAGTGACATCATAATAATAGCATTATAGTAAGCTTATTTAATTTACACAACTTGCCAATAGGTAAATCTATTTAATTTTAATCTGTGTATAAATTAGTTTATGATGGTCATCCACCTAGACAGATAAAAAATAGTCATCATTACAGTCTACTTTCACCTAGAACTTCGTATTTATCAACGGGGGAAGTTATTTCAAGGAATATAAGTATCGTATAAATCTAATTGACAGCTCGATGCTATAGCCTATTAGACACGTGGACTTTGGCAGATTTCAAATAAAATTATTACATAAAACGTTATTTACAATATACTCTGACAAATTCACCCCACGTATGTAATAATTAAATTCGCCTCGCATTCACTGTGCGCTGTTCGTACCGGGTTAGTCAATTTTATAAAAATAAAAAATATAATTTCCACTTTGTGTCGATGCAGTGTGACCATCATATTCATATTAGAGGACGAGAGAAGAGTGCCGTTACTGGATTATTCCCTACGCTGTATTCGTAAAACAGAGATCAACACTTCCACTGTCAGATACATATTAAAAATTGATATGTATTTTTAAAGAATACAAAGGCAGTTAAAAGTATGTTATTATAAACGGTTAGGTGTTTTAAGCATCATATAACAGCTGTGAGCTGACGATCTCTCGCATTCACTTCTAATGTAAGGAAGGATTAAAAGTGCATACGAACATTTAAAATTTTATACTTATGCCGCCAACATGTTAGGAATAATTTCATGATACGTATGTCAATTTTGAGCACCGTTAAAAAATAATAACAGTGTTGGAACTCGGTAGGTATTGTTTTAAGAAGCACTGCAGTTTTGGAATATTTTAAATAACACATTTGGACCACTTTGTGTCTAAGTGAACAACATATTTCTGGCGACATATTGTGATCAGACAAGCTACAATATTATGGATATTTGAGTTTACCAGATAAAGTATATTTTACAAATCTAATATTATTTACAAAATACGAACGATAAATCTAGAGGTTTACGCAGTAATAAAATAAAATGAATCTTAATCAGATATTTTTATCACATACACATTACTTTTGCAGAGCAAAAAGCTACTAACGATCATAAGCAAAGATAGTTATGTTTGTTGAAAGTACAGAATGTAAATACTGGCAGAGTAGTTTCAGCATTTTTCCGATCAAAGTAAATATATACAACCAACCAAAATCGCCTACAATTCATTTCAGGACAATTATCGTAATTGGAAACCTTTTGATTATAAGATAAAGTATAGTATAACAAAAATATTTTTTTATTGTTTATATTTAATTAATTTATACAAATAAAGGTTATTATTGAATTAGTTAAAGAAGTAAAAGACGAAAAAACGACCTAAAAAAAGGTGTTTTGACACAAATAATTTTTAGTGCTTATTTCAGCACAGAACATGCACAATTTAAACTGCAACATGCATATGCTGAAATGAATTGGAGTTGTTTTTGCCGGTAATTAATGACAATACAAATACATTGATGATTGTAGATTTACATAAGACCTACCATATAGCTCAGTTTAAAGACAGTGCATAACAAATCTGGATTTCAAGAATAATCAGGCTATATCATGCCATAGAATATTATTAACAAGAGGATGAAATCAAATGTGGTATTATGACAAACATAGCATATTATTTAATAATCATGGCTGGATTTAGATTTACCTTTTAAGTATGGTAACAATTTATTTAACTAATTAATCTTTATACCAGTGCCTACTTCAGTCATGTTTTGGTCCAATTCGTATGGAAATCAGCAGACATATTTACTATCTATTATTATTGCAATTATTGACTTTACACCAATCATTTCTTATATAATATCGTTATACCAAAACATCTTAATAGCTGCCAATTTCATATTACTTTTTAGAAAGAAATAACATTCATATTATGGACCTTAATAGTAACAACTTAAAAATTGATACCATTATTACGTCAACTATTAAAAAGAGCTTCTATTATGTCCCTCTATATTTTACATATATTTAGTCTAATGGTATCCAATTTTAAGTTAATATTAAAATGGCATCTTTATTCCTTAAGCTAAATTATCGAAATCCAGATAAATTATGCTTAATATACATATACAGAAGGTGGATATTGTAAAATCACGATAACTCTCTACTCTCAACAAAAATTGAGCTCCTAAAAGATAATGAGAATAAACTGAAAATCACTCTTACATTACCTACAATATATTGTAAAAAGCAAGTAAATTTTTCCATCTTCGAGAAGCTCAACAAGAAAGGAATGCAAAATATTGTGCAAATAAATAATTAAAATAAGATAAACTGAAACCAAAAGAATTATTTTCATAATTGTCTTTGAAATAATACCCTTGAGATGTTCTACATAAACACTACTTTTTATTATACAAAAGACAAGTTGCGATGTTGAAAGACAGCAGATAATATTCAGCGCAATCAGTTTGTGATACAATAACACACTAGTGAGTAGCAATTCCACAGCACAGTATACAAATTCAAACATCTCCATTAAAAAGATTGGTCTCGCAATCGTCAATAAACTAAACAATTATTTAGAAATACGTACATTTTATACACATTCATATTGCGTTGACGGTGCTTTTTGATTTTTTAATTATATTAGACTTTCCCACTCATATTTTCTTTGTACTTTTTGTGATTACAATCCTTGACAAAGGTAACCTAACCGTTAAAAATAATTCACATTAAATACACCTCATAACCAATATTTTGTTCTACATTCTGATGTCGTTCGAAGTAATTACACTACGAAGTATGAATCACTTCATACGTTATCTAACTAAGTCAAACACTCCAGTGTCGTCATTTCGTATTTACAAATGGACACATCCGACTCAAAGTAATTTTGTTGTCTGGCGATTGTCTGACGCGAGTGTACCTGACTGCGAGTGTGTTACGAAACAGAACGACCAAGAGACGAGCCTCAACACTTCACTTATGGCAGTGACAAACGTTAATATCACAATATTGCCGTAGAAACGTATCAAACACATGCGCCATTCGACCCTGCCATGCGCTCGTCTCGGCGCACGTCGCACACTGCCTACTCTACTCATGGAGAAACAAACACAAGAAACGGACGTACGTGTACCGCGTCGAGTTTGAGAACATCCACTAGCGTCACGTGTGGTGTGGAGTGGTCACTGGGTTGCACAGCGCCGCGAGGCCGTGGCTATATTCCTTGAAACAGGCTGCGGGGCGGGGAGGGGCGTGGGGGGACGTGGTGGGGGCACTACGCGAGGCGCGGCCGCTTGGCGTCGCGCTCCTCGCCCGCCGTGCTGGCGCCGCCCCCGCCGCCCGCACCGCCGCCTTCCTCCTCCTCGTCAGAGTCCCCGTCGTAGTCCACGAGGCCCTGGTACAAATATAAGGTTACAAAAATTGTATTAAACTATACATGTAGCAATAGGCCTTTAAAACGTGAATGTGTTAGTTAATTACAATATTTGCATGAAAAAATCAGCATTAAAACAATAGAATAGACTGTGATGTTATTAAATTGGTGAGATAATCTAAAATATTTAAATTCACAATTACTATGATATTAGCTAAGCTAAGCGAAGCAATATCAAACTCCCTGTATTTTTAATCACAACAACATACCAAAAATCCTACATTAAGCGTAAATATATCAACACATGAACTAATCTCAAATCATAAAAACAAAAAAAGTTAGCAACTCAAATAGAAGCAACACACACAAAACTCAAGGAAACCTTTCCCTCTACATTATTCAAATAGAAATAATATTTTCTCTAAATGACTAGGCATCACAACTTCACTTTAATTGGATTTTACAATTGTATACTTGTAAATTATTAAACATACCATAAATATATATATTCAAGCGCCTATTAACATGTACATTTTGCTTGTTCATATGATTCGAGATGTATTTTGATCGAATCCGCAGCAAAGCGACAAGTACAGATATGTGAGGGAACTAAAAGTTTACCTTATTGAGTAATCTGGGCGAGGATACCTGAACGTCAGTGTGCGTCGGCTTTGGGCTCGCCGCTGTACTGAGAAGTACTCTGCTTGGACCGTTCACACTTTCAGTGTTGGTACAAACTTTCTTTTCCACTATTTTACCTGTAACACAATATTCAATATGAGATTCATACAAATCCATGGTAATAAATTCTTAACGATATAGTGTCCAAAGTTATTAAATTTGAGCAGAACAATAACTCAACTACAGGGGATCTACAGGCCTTACAAATAAAAGTTATTTTCAATTAATGTTACAATTAAATAAAAAATACTAGTTATTATTTAAACTGTCAAAACAGTTAGTCTGATAATATTGCGTACATTCACTCGAGTTACATGACTGTCTGTAAAAATTCGTTCGTATTCACCAATTTTAGGTTTAGAAGATTTCAAAATGTTGTTTATTTACAGATGTGTGACGTCATCATAGTTTACGCGTTACAAAACCGCCTCCAATCACATATTTTCGAGAGAAAATAAATAATATGAGTTTATGGCTAAAATATATAATTTTAATACTGTAAATTATATTATAAAGTAGATGTAAATAAATTAGTCGTTATTTTATTTACTGTCAAATAGCCTTCTGCTTGTTAAAAGCTATCAAGAGTGTTAACTATATGATATCGAACTCTGCATGAATAGAGATAAAGCGTTGTCTAACCGATGGCGTCGAGCGCGTGGTGCGCGTGCGGGTGCGTGTGCGCGTGCGCGTGCGCGTGCGGCTGCGCGGCGTCGAGCGGCGCGTCGTCGTCGAGCTCGTCGTCGTCGTTGAACCACATCTCTTCCTCCTCGTCGGGCGCGCGCGCCTCGCGCCGGTACCGCGTGCGAAGAAGCGACGGCACCACCGCCTCCGCCACGCCCACGCTGCCGCTTACTGGAACAATAACACATTACTTTTATTATATTGTTTTTGGACATCATTATTGCAGTGCAACCTTTATTTAGATGCCGTAATCTGTTCTTTTAGCATTTTATATGTACAAAATAATTTAGAGGTTTCTCATCTGCTTGGCGTCCCGTGCCGGCTCAAGTTTTTTATATATTACACCGGATGGTAAATTAATAAACATCTGCAACACCATAGGTCATAGAGATACGTCGCCTGACTTTGATCTAAAGTCTAAACTACTAAGATGACATAATATAATGCAAGACATAATATATGATGGCATGCAAGAGAATGGGCCTATGTCCAGCAGCGGTCTGCTTTGGGCTTATAATTATCCCTAGATACAAGCTATCCTTTCTAAGATCAACACAGGGTTATGTTATTCAGTAAGATTTCATAGCTGGCAATGTTCATCTTGGCATTTTTGTAGATGAGTCATTGGTATATTGGGCAAGAATATTCTCTACCTGCTATTGATTATTTTTTGCTGTGTTAATACACCAATTAACTAGACTGGTAATGATCAATTACAGCCCCTCACTGGGTCACTGCTGAGCCAGTATTAGCAAGCTGCTCTGTACCTTATTCATTCTTATATTATAACTAGTGGCCCGGCCCGGCTTCGCCTGGGTGCAAATACAGATTCCAGTCCATATTTTATTTAAAATCTATATGACAGCCGTTGTCTAAACTGCTTATCCAATTCCAATCCCATCCTGTACCTATTCTTATGTCCCATTTTATCCACCTTATATTCTATTCTATCCCATCTCTCCTGATTCAAATCATTATTTTGCTATGCCGATCTGTCAGCTATCCCTGCCCTCTCCCCTACCTCCCACTCTATCATATCCCGTTTCTCCATATCCAAATAGTGTGCCTTATACATTTTTGACATTAAACACTTTTGATTATCCATGCAATATTCCATCCCTTATTTCACCCCCACTATGCTGTTTTCCAAAAATATTACGCCATTACTTTTTGTTAATAATAAAGAGATGAAATATAAATTTTCATAGAGATACACTCACACTCACACACACAATTAATGTAGTAACAATTATATTTAACTGGTTTCTCAAAACACAGGCAACGCCTTATTTGAGAATCCCTGCAATATTCTCCATAGTTATATAAAATTGTTTTTTATTCAGTTCAGTTCAGTTTTTATTTTTATGTGGTTTTTTATTAAAGATTTTTTCATTTTCAAGTGACATTCTTTCTTGAAAAGAAGTAAGTGTGAATATTATTTATTTGATTGTCCTATATTTATTTAGCTTCATAATATACTCTTTAGTTTACGCAAAATAAATTTCTGAACGTATGCATAAATATTTGACAACCAATTTAAATGTCAACCACTTTTCATTACTGTCATTAATTTACATCTTTAAAATCTAAAATACGCTATAAATCGAATATTGTGGCTATATGTTGTCGATTCGAAACCTTTATTTAAATACGTTATTTAATTTTAGGGAAGAGTTTACCGTATCGATGCTATGAACATTAAATCTTTGACAGTTACAAACCCATGAACATTTTGTATGGCAAAATGTTTTTTCCTTTTTTTATACTTTCGTCAATTCAATCGAGATAAAAACTATCCCACCTTTAAGTTGGAACAAATAACACCTATCTACAACATTTCATTATAATCAGTTGAGTGGTTTAGGAGTCCATCGCGGACAAACAACGTGACACGTGAATTATATATATTAAGATTTACCCAATCAGAAAAATAACTTTACCTCTCTCTCTTTCCTTTAACTTGTCCTGGTGTTGATCATATCGCGTTTTTAAAGCCTTAAATGTCTGTACATATTCAACATCTTCCAATATTTTTCCATAATTTTCCACAACATGTGAGCACAGAGATTTTATGTCTTCAAGTTTAATAAATTCAAATAATTCTAATATAGCAGAATCCAATAAGTTATACCTGAAAATGTAAAATATTCCATTAAAAACAACTGTATATTCACAAACATGTAAGTATAATATATTTGTATATAGTTTCATTATAAGTGTTGTGTAAGTACTGCTGCAAGTGTAAGTACTGTTCTGTAAGCATTCTGCATAAAATAGACAGGAAAATAGATCTATAAAAATATAATCTATAATAACATAGCACAACTACTAATCTAACAAAGTAAAGGAAAAACATGTGCTTATTTACCTGCCATTATTTCTAAGGAAGGCATCAATAACTGGTGCAAACAGGTTTCCCTTTATGATGTATCTGTTATAGTACTCATCTTTGAGTGCGATTATCTTTCTCATGAATCGTAGGGCGCCCAGCACCAAGAATGTGTGTGTGGACCTCATCAGCACCAATATACGACGTAGGAGGTCCTGGAAATAACACAACATCATTTTTTGTAGTGTGATAGGAATTTTATAAAAATTATGAGCTGTGTGAAAAAATACTGGTGGTAGGTCTCTCATATGCAAGAGGCCGCCTGGGTAGGTACCACCGCAATGTCTATTTCTCCCGCTACACAGCAGTATAAATGCACTGTTGTGTTTCGGTTTGATGGACATTGTAGCCAGAGTAACTACTGGACATTTTGAGACTTAACATCTTATGTCTCAGGATGGCCAGCACAGTGGAATACCAAGGATTATTTTGTAATTCAAGGTGTTGTTTGGTTTTGCTACTGTTCAGGAGCGGTGGTCGTATCGCTTATTATCAGTCGAACGACATGCTCGTCTCGCCATTCTTTGCAATAAAAAAACATAAATATGTTTGAAAGCTCATATTGAGATTGAGTATCATTCATTTATTAATGAGGCTCTGACTGTCCATCCAAAAAATAAACAAAGCACAAAATATAACTCTAGTGTCATTTTGTTTTTACCAACCGACAACAAACTATTTATAAATAATAAAATTAGTATACCGGGTATATCAAGACTGCTACCGAAAACAAAGCCATGTGGTAGTTTTAATGACTACAAAGTACAAACACAATGCAACTAAAATTTTCGCAAAGAAACGCGACAATTTTTTTTTATCATTTTTTAAATATCATCATTTTGGGTGTTAAATAAATAGTTTTTGCTAAAATAATAACTTAAACTCTTTTATACCTTAAAGTCTTTAAAAATAAAAGGGTGTACATTATTATTTAAAAAAAAACTATGTATCTACCACCCTAATACGACAATAGAAAAAAAAATTGGTCGCCATTTTTTGCACAAAATTTAGTTGCATTGTGTCTGAAATTAGTAAAACTACCACCCAGCTTCGTTTTTGGTAGCAGTCTTGATATACCCTGCATTCTTTTGTAGATTTGTCTACCAATTCTATTTATGTACCCAAGCACCTAGTATTATTTCCACTTCGAGCAAATCAACACCACAAAACATTAATGTCACATGGAATTACATAGTTTCAGTAATTGTCATAATCTTACCTTATTTAATATGCAGGTCTTGATATGGTATGTGTGATGTTCCACACAGAAGGACAGCAGTTCCAGCACTAAGCCCAGCAGCTGCACGGTGTGGTAGTCTTCCTTCAACGGCTTTTCACCAGTTGTGTTCTCTAGTAAGGGAGCTGTGAATTAATATGACCATTTCATTTGCTAATTAATTATTTGAAAGGGAATAATGACTAAACCCATGTAATTTTTCATCAATATAAATTTAAGATTCTGACTATTTTTATATAAGTTATAATTTTGCGATATTAGAAGATAAATATTAGAAGTATTTTCACAAATAATAAGATCCTAACAAGCAGGAAATACTATAATGCTATTGCATCAATTTTTGTTAAAAAACTGCAGTGCAATATAAATTTATGTCCTAGTTGTGTTCATATTCTATCTCATTCTAAACTTTAGGGAGCATAGTTTTCTTTAAACTGTCACACTGTACTCTTAATGCATAATGTGATTTGAAATTGTGTTAATTATAAGGTAGTGTAGTAACTGCCTTTTATGAGGTAAATTATACAAGAATAAACTTTTTATTACTCAAGCTATACATACATAATTAATTAAAACTATTTAGCAACCTTCTCTTTTGAGCATAGTAATGAATGCTGAGCATAGTAAATAACAAATGGAAAGTTCTCACATTGATTATGTGGACTGCATTTTATTTAAAATACATTCAAATATTTATATTTATCACCAATCAATATACTATTTACTTAATGTAAATTAAATTTTTGGCGTTCTATTGAATTCTAAACTATACTTTATGTGTAGAGCATCAACACCAATCTAAACACATTAAAATTCACAATTAGCTGTTTCATCATGGCATTTCACCGGTGGTAGGTCTCTCATATGTGAGAGGCCGCCTGGGTGGGTACCACCACATTGTCTATTTCTCCCGTCAAAGTAAGCAGTGTAGAAGCACTGTTGTGTTTCGGATTGAAGGACATTGTAGCCAGAGCAACTACTGGACATTGAGACTTAACATCTTATGTCTCAGGATGGCGAGCGCAGTGGAATGCCAAGCATTGCTTTGTGATTCGAGGTGTTGTTTGGTTCTGCTACTGTTTATGAGCTGTCGTATTGCTTTCCATCAGGCGAACGGCATGCTCGTCTCGCCATTAATTGGCATAAAAAATAATAATGTGGGAATAGCCCAAATATAGTGTATAGTTCTGATGGAACCTTTTTAAATACCAATAGTCTCACTTGAAGTGCAGATTCAATATTTATATGAAAACCTACAATTTGATATTCACATAACACAGATGCTCTAAAAAAATCGCCAAAAACAAAAGTACTTACTTCTTACTCATATTGAAAAAAAGACTATCAATTTTATTTTTCTTCCATTTAAAAAATGCAGGTTTTACATAAATTAAAATCAAAGAAAATGTTAAAATGGAGGTAACAGCAGCAATGATAATGTTAAACCAAAATAAATATGCTTATTTGTCAGTCTGATAGACAATATGCACTACATAGAAAGATTTGAAGTAGTCAATTTATTACACACACACAAAACACAGCAAACCTACAAATAATGATAAAATAAGTATGCCAGCAGGCACTAGGTCTTGCATAGAATACTAAATCAATAACTACAAGTTTATTGAAATAAATATACACATAGTATGTAGCTACAGCAAAATATGTTAACAGTATGACACCATCTGATTTATCTCAAGCTAGGATTACCTACACTATAGATTCAATGCAAATATTTGCCTCTAACAAAGATTCTAACCTCATCCATTCCTCTTGGAATTGGCGAAAAACACACTTATTCCAATTCGCCTAACTTACATTATAATTTTCCACAACCATATAATTTTTAAGTTCTAATTTACACACATTAAAATGCTTACATAAGAAAATAAAAAAGATATACTTCTAAATCGAGTTTATACTGATAATAGCCAGTCACTTATTAAAATTATTTAAAATATTTATTCCCCCTTTCCTATTAGAAAAGATTTCAATAATAATAATGTTAATATCATAGACTCAGTTATTCATTATTTGCAAACCAAATTAAATAAAAGTAAAGTACAAAAAATGATGTTATCACTTGCATCACACAAGACCATAATCTAGTGTTGTAAAAATGAGCGCTGAGAGTCGAGCGTCGAGCGCTGAGTCGACGCTTTGGAGCGTTTTAGACTCGAGCGTTAAACGCTTGAGCGTTTAAGGCTTGCGAGCGTTGAGAGTTTAGACTTTCATGCTCGAGTTATGCGCTCGAGCGTTCAAGCGTTGTAGTTTTTAAATACGGATAGATGAAAAAATTGTGATAAATAAAAATGTTAGGAGTTGTGGGGGGCGGTAGGTACGGTGAGTATTACTTATCTTTTGACTTTGGTCGTATAAGCTGGCCTTATCTATACATCTATACATATAAATAAAATGGAAGTGTCCGTTTGTAAAGTGAAAATAAATAAAAATGTCCAAGTACATATCGTTATATACACGATACCTATAACGAAAATGACCTTAGATTTTTTTGTCTGTCTGTCTGTCCGTCTGTCTGTCTGTCTGTTTGTTCCGGCTAATCTCTGAAATGGCTGGACCGATTTTGACGGGACTTTTTTTGTCAGGTAGCTGATATAATAAGGAGTAACTTAGGCTACATTTGTTGTAGAAAATTTCATTTATTTAAAAAATAACTAAAAGACCTAATTAACTTTTTTGTTAAACTTCACGCGGACGAAGTCGCGGGCACAGCTAGTCATAACTAAAAGAAGAAACAGACTTAGTAACGAAAATATACAGGCCAGTATGTGACTTTTCTCATGGTTAAAAAAAATAGTGTTGCAAAGGTGTGTGATGATTTTAGGTAGGTATTTAATTTAACTTAGTTGATAAGAAAAATCAGTAGGTAGTCAGGAATTGTACAGAAACTTCAGCTATTTTTTTTTATTGCATTGAATGGCGAGACGAGCACGCTGTTCGCCTGATGGTAAGCGATACGACCGCTCATGAACAGTAGCAAAACCAAAAAACACCTTGATTTACAAAGCAATGCTTGGCATTCCACTGCGCTCGCCATCCTGAGACACAAGATGTTAAGTCTCAATATGTCCAGTAGTTACTCTGACTACAATGTCCTTCAATCCGAATCACAACAGTGCATTTAAACTGCTGTTTGACGGGAGAAATAGACATTGCGGTGGTACCCACCAAGACAGCCTCTCACATATTAGAGACTTACCACCAATAAAACACAAAAACCAAAAACAAACAAAAAGCTAAACCACACTTGTAATGTAATTTGGGCCTTATGGCGTAGATCATATGGCATATTGTATACTAATAATAAATGAGTATTTTTCTACTATTATAATATAAATATCTTTAAAAATAAAATTGAAATTGTCTTATTTCAATTATACTATCTTTTTTACGGTGGTCGCGGGTTCGAATCCTAGGGCACACCTCTGACTTTTCGGAGTCATGTGTGTATTGATAGTCAATCACCATGCACTAAAACGGTGAAGGAAAACATCGTGAGGAAACCTGCATACCATAGCGATATATAAAAAATTCTATGGTATGTAAGTCCGCCAACCCGCACTAGGCTAGTGTGGTGGACTATATGGCCTAAACACTCTCAATCGAACTCTCGATTGTAGAGTAGGCCCGTGCCTTGCAGTGGGACGTATATGGGCTGATACAGATACAGATCTTTTTTACAGTTTCTCTAACTATGTAATCTAAGCGCGCTCTCAAGCTCGAGCCGAGCGCTCAAGCCACTGCTCGAGCGTCGAGCGCTTCAGTCGAGTCCCGACTCGAGCACGAGCAATCTGCTTGAGCGTCGACTCGAGCGTTTAAGCGCCGACTCGAGCTTTTTTACAACACTGCCATAATCACATTCACAAATTGGCTCATATGTGCATCTAAGTATAGCTAAAAATTTAAACATGAAAAATTCTATCACATTCTGTATTAACCACCAAAGCTCCCATAACATACATAACAGGAGGCAATAAACATAATGGTTTCTTAGATTTACGCGAATGTTACACATTGAAATAAGACTATTATTTACAGATTTTATCGCGGATTTAGTTTAATTTTTACATTTTTTGAATTCCCGACGCTTCGATTACTTTACAGCTTTCGTGGTCACGGTGGCAATAAACATTTCAGAACTTAAACATGTCCACAATAACTGCACAAGGTCAGAATAGATTGACAGAATATTAATATACTGCAATAGAGTATGTATTACAAAATACTAATCATATTAGTGTCTTGTCTTCTACAAGATAATCTTTGTCATTGACCCTCAATGTGTTGATTATAACAATGATAATCATCATTATCTTTACCCACAAGAAAATGAATCTATACTATATGTATGTTGCACATGGTAACATTGTGTCATTAAAACAACATGTTTCTAAAGATCCATGTACCCTAATGTGATGTAATTAATAAGTAACATTAATAATTAATAAACCATTTTATATGCTTCAAGGTCAGGTCAGAAGCAGTCTATATTAAGTTCATAAGGAAGTTGACAGAAGTAAATGAAGTGAAAGTAAATGTTACGATAAAGCAAAGTTAATATCTCTGCATACCTAAAAAGACAAGTGTATAATGTATGAATGTGGCCTTAATGAATTAAATGTTACTACAAGTGTCTTGGTAGCATACTTGTACTATGGTATGGTTACAAGCCCAGGTCTCGAGTGCAAATCCCAGGTTGGGCAAACTGTTATTGAATTTTCTTTTCACTACAGTCTGGAGTCAGGAATTTGTGCCAGATATGGTGATAAGCTCACCCCCTATCATATCATGGGACAGAGCATTCATGGCGAAATGTGGGTGTCCTGGCACCTCTGCCTACCCTTACTGGGGAAAAGGTGTCAGTTTATGTATGTAAATCTTACAATTCAATATAGTGATAATATACCTAACATGAACTTGTTAATCCTTAGCTTTAAAAAAATACAAACTCAATCAACCCTTTCCAGGAGTTCTACTAAGAAAAACTTTAAATCATAGACGTGTAAACAAATAAAGAAAGATACAGCACAAAATGAATATATTTACTTACCTATAAGGGTCTGTATACTGTGTTTGTAGAAAAAATTCAGGAAGTCTGCCTTCTCACTTTTGTTGACTGATGCAAGCATACTTTCAGGGTCAAGGAGTATACGAAGGACACCCATCAGTTGCACTGCACCACCAAGTTCAGGATCACGGTCTCTTAACATCTGCTCTATAACTATGTTTAGTAGCATTTGTTCCTGTAAACAACAATCCCAATATAAATACACTCATACAAAGATTGAAGAGGATGAGTTAAATGAAGGATACTTTACCTCTTCTGTGTTATTAGCCTGTTGCAATGTATAATCCCTCACCACTGAAGGTGAAAACTCCACAATGTAAGTTAATATGTCTATAGATGCAGTCTTTGTTTTCTGATCATCTATACTTAGTGTGATTTCTAAAGCTGGCAGGATCCCCAAAGAAACTAATGTCTTATAAAATGCGTCCTTATCTTGCGGTTGTAAATTTTGTGAGAAATTACAAAACTCTTTTAAAAATAACACAGAATCACGTCTCTTTGTGTTAGGAGTCTTATCGTCCATGAGTAGCTTGAATAAATCTGTAAGAAATTTCTCATCCTCTTCTATAAGTTTCACTATTTCTACTTTATTGAAAAATATAAAACTTGACAATGTGCTTAGCAGATTGTCTTCAAAAACTGTGGGTGTGGGTAAAACAATATCTTGTATGTACTGGACTCTGTAGGTTTGATGTATCTTAGCTAGCAAATCCTTATTTTTTATAGGAATGGCCTCACGGAATTTTGCCAACTCTCTCAAATATTCTCTGTGCTTCTTAGGTTGTGGCAAACTGGGGTCATATTCCAAACAACCCACTACATCAAATATTGTATCATCAGCAAACATTGTGTCAAAAAGTGTGTTTTTGTTGAGAAGAAATATACTTTTGAAGATTTCATAGAGGTGATGTAATCCTTCAATGTTTTCAATGTCTTCACACATATGGAAGAGATTCAGGAGTTTTTTGATATAGTGTTGAGTTTCTAATGCTGCTGCAAGTTTGTCCTTACGTGCTGGTGAGACTAAACAGCTGTTCACTAGTTCACTGATATCTTCAAGTCGGCCCATTTCACATGCAGGTAATTCCACTGGTTGGACACTATCTGACATCTCATCAAAGCGCTCATCTTCTGATTCCTCTACTATGTCTTGTGTTATTTCGACTGATGGATCTTTCCCTTGTACCTAAAAGTTTGATTGATACTTAGTATATCACATGTTTCCAATTAACATCAGGTGATTGAAAAACTGCACTACCAAATGAAATGTGAAAATAATTTTTAATTAAAATTTATATTTGTACACATTTGTGATTAATGTAATGTTTACAAACAAGTTACATAACATATCAACTGTTAGTGAGAAATATTTAATTATACTTTCTAATATTTGTATAAGTGATCCTTCACACACTTTCAATACAAGAAATAAATAAGAAATAAGACCTGTATGACCTCTCATATCTACCAATCACATTTGCTGCTGTGTACATGCAATTCTACTACACTTTTTATGATTCCTGTATATTCTACAACTTTTATATAAAATATATATACGCTTTATGTATAGTAGATGTATTTACCTGACAAATCTTTTCCCATATTTCATCGCAGCCAGCTTTTTCTTGAAAACTTAATGCTAAATCGAAGTTGTCACCTTCCGACCACACAATCAACGTGTCCTGTTGCTTCTGGTACGCAGTGTCCGGTTGAATCTTGCTCTCGAGGAGAAGGGACCCATCGGATTCTGCCCTCACCAGCAGGGAAGTTCCTTTTAACCTTTCTACGTAGCATGACGACACATGCCCAGTTCCTCTGTCGTCCCACTGTCTGTCCGCGTTCAGAGCGTAAAGCTTTACTCTTCGTCTAGTGTCTGTCATTATACTCAGTGCTCTAAACACTATGTACTCAAATACTGATTTGATTATTGTGGCGCTAATCTAGTGCACCCCGATTTGTATTTATTTAACTCCCATTGGTATAAAAACATATGCACTTCTGAAACAAAAATAATAACTTTCGTGACGAAACGGCTACAAGAAATATTTCAATTATAATTACCGCAATTACATTCCGTCTTGTTCTTGATTTTCTATGAAACACACCTAACTATGAATAGCCGGCACGTTTATTCCCTTTTGGACCGCCTTAACGACGCTCGGTCTCAGCGTCCACATCCGAATACGATTTATAATTTCGTACAACAATGGAAATAATCATTAAATTATCGGAAATCACAAACAAAACAATACAAATTGTAAACCTTCCATCGGGCACGAATACTTATGTTATCAATCAATTAGATACCAGCGTCTTCTTTACGTGTTTAAGATTCACAAACAATACAATATTTACCGGAATTAACATTACAGAATCGTCAAATTGACGTACCTTCAAAATAGTACAACATCAAATATCGCCATATTGGATTCACAACAACGCTTCAAGAACGGGGTTCTCAAATGAACTGCTAAAAGCGGGATATTCAAATCGTCATGACTAAAAAATCCTTTTAAAGACGTTATAGATTACAGGAGTACTTTATCAATTACAATTATTTTTAAATTGTCAAGTTACACATTTTTAAATTAAAACCTCAAACATAATCATAAAAATAATTTTTAAATTAAAAACCTTAAAAAACATACATATATTCGCAGCGCCATCTATCAGTGTACATACCTACTACAAATAAAAACAAAACATTTATTCCTCCTGCTTCAACAACGAGCAAAACCGTAACTACCGTAAAACGTGGTGATTACATAAATTAACTTTTTCCTAAGGCCCCACTCGCACGGACGCTTAAAAAGCGTCGAATTTGACGCTTTTTTATCGTTCCCAATATGTATGTTTAATGTTCATAAGTAACTAATTTAATAATATTTATTGTTTACCTTATTATGGTCCAAGATCCCAGGCCCCCCAGACGTTACTTATTTTCTCATAAAAAATATAAATGGGATAAAGTAGTGTTAGTACGTACTTTGAATGTGTGCATACCTGCTAGCTTGTGTCGACGGCCAATTCATAGGTACCAGGTGCTAAAGGTAGATAAATACAGCACTGATTTTTCTTAAATTCTCAGTGGTGATTTTTACATATGTTTTAGATAATTTTGTTAAAAATTAATAATAATTATTGCCAGACACTTTCCATCGGCGCTTATCCTTAACAGACGCTTTAAAGCTTCAAAAAAAATAACATATTTTTACTTATAATCTCACTCTTGATTTTTATATATGATACTTAGGGAACTATTTGAACACCCCTGGTCAGCAGCCAGACCAATTGGAGGGGTCAAACATCCCCCCAGACACACATAAAGTGTCGCTATGTGTATGAGCGAATGAAGAGTTCAATCGCAAAAATGTGAAAAACTTTGATGCAAGTAACTTACCACCATGCAAAAGTGAGCTTTTACAGCAGTTTGGACGAGCTAATTACATCACTAGTCTCTGGAAGAATGCCCATTTTTTTTTATTGCTTTGAATGGTGAGACGAGAATGCCGTTCGCCTGATGGTAAGCGATACGACCGCTCATGAACAGTAGTAGAACCAAACAACACCTTGAATTACAAAGCATTGCTTGGCATTCCACTGCGCTCGCCATCCTGAGACATAAGATGTAAAGTCTCAATATGTCCAGTAGTTCCTCTGGCTACAATATCCTTCAATCCGAAACACAACAGTGCATTTAAACTGCTGTTTGACGAGAGAAATAAACATTGCGGTGGTACCCACCCAGGCAGCCTCTCACATATGAGAGACCTACCACCAGTAATATATGAAGAAAATTAGTATTTTTAGTTCTGACAATAATGGGACGTTGGAAGACAATAAATATCATTTTAACTGGTTCGATGGGGACCAATTGCCGAGCTTTGTCAGTGAATCGCTTCAAGAAGCATCAGGTATTATACTTTAACTTTGAATAATTGATATAACCGTGTAACTCTTTGATTCTTAATTATGTTATTTTTGTAACAGAAAATGAAAGTAATAAGGATGATAATGAAGATAGTCAATGCCAACATTGGGTTGATGATGACTTATCAAACTTAGACGATGATGACAGTAAAGATCACGCTGAATTGCAAAATGTTCAAACTACAAATAATCCGAAAGAAGAAACACATGTATAGCTTTGTGTAATTTTAAGATATATATTTATTGTCTTCCAACGTCCACCCATTATTGTCAGGACTAAAAATACTAATTTTCTTCCAGAGACTAGTGATGTAATTAGCTCGTCCAAACTGCCGTAAAAGCTCACTTTTGCATGGTGGTAAGTTACTTGCATCAAAGTTTTTCACATTTTTGCGATTGAACTCTTCATTTACGTCACAAACCATATAAGTGTTGATGAAGAGTTGGTGTCGGGCAGCATCTACGTCAATTATTCCGGCCACGTTGTACAGTTCACAAACAAATTTTTGTATAGTGTTAAACACATTTTGCTCTAGTTCTAAGTCACTGAATATCGCCGAGTTTCATAAATGCTATCTGGTACTCTGCATTTTTAAGTAAGAAAGATATCGATAAATAGATATCTCTCTCACACTCAAGCGTACAAATAATGACCTCACGCTCATACACATAGCGACACTTTATGTGTGTCTGGGGGGATGTTTGACCCCTCCAATTGGTCTGGCTGCTGACCAGGGGTGTTCTAATAGTTCCCTAAGTATCATATATAAAAATCAAGAGTGAGATTATAAGTAAAAATATGTTATTTTTTTTGAAGCTTTAAAGCGTCTGTTAAGGATAAGCGCCGATGGAAAGTGTCTGGCAATAATTATTATTAATTTTTAACAAAATTATCTAAAACATATGTAAAAATCACCACTGAGAATTTAAGAAAAATCAGTACTGTTTTTATCTACCTTTAGCACCTGGTACCTATGAATTGGCCGTCGACACAAGCTAGCAGGTATGCACACACTCAAAGTACGTACTAACACTACTTTATCCCATTTATATTTTTTATGAGAAAATAAGTAACGTCTGGGGGGCCTGGGATCTTACTCTATTACACAAATATTCCTAAGAATTGAAGTATTACATTTGACTCAACGTCTCAACGTCGACAATCCGACAAGGTTCAATTAAAAAGCATCGCGTTTTGAAATCGCCTTTGTGTGAACAAAATAATATAAGTATAAAAAAAAACATTTGTTTCATCATCGGAACGTTTTTTTAACATGCGTTAAAATAGCGCTCGTGCGAATGGGGCCTAACTTGTGATATAAGTTTGATGAGAGCAGACAAAATAATGTCAGATTAAACTAATTACATTAACTAGTTTTATGCAAATTTCATTTTGGTTTTGTAAAGAAATGTGTGTATAATGGCTCGACTCACAGTGCCGCCTTCGATAGAGCCGAAGTTTTGTTGGAATTACTTTGGAGCACCGGACCGTACCAACGTGGGCCGGCGCGGGGCCGGGCCGTGTATTAAATCAGAGCACACTGTATTAAATCAGAGCTTTAAATTACCCCACTTCAGTTTAAAGGACTTCACAGGACTATCATGCAGCATTCACAATCCTGCAAGACTGACCGTGCAAGTTTATCGATTGCTAATAATCTGTGGCATTTTGGCTGCCATTTGCTGCATTCTGTCAGTTGTTCTTGATGTTATTGAGTAAAATATTTTTGTTTTAGAGGTTTTAGAAGCGTTATTGAATAAAAATAAGTCACACAAATAACATTTTTATTAATGTACCAAATCGTATCTTTAAAAAGACCAATATGTGTTTGAAAGAGTGTGTGTTATCATGTGAGAATTGTTTTTTGTAATCTTTATCAATGTTTATTGCCGATTAGTTTTGGAAGACAATAAAAATATTTTGGTTGTTTGCACTGCTGCAAAACTTAAAAAAGAAACCCAGTGAACCCTGAAGAGTATTTACAAAATTATTAATGTGACATATGTCACTATGATGTCAGAAGAAGGATACTTGCACAAAAATGAAAATATTTTGTTTTGTAACAAATAAAATTGTGATATAATGCGCATTTATGTATGTTCTATATATGTATTCGAACTTTCAGTATGAAGCAGTGGGAAAAAACTAATTTGAAACCATTTCCTAGCATCAATATTGTTTGTATGATTGTGTTGTAAAATGTACACAGCATGTCGTATTTGAGCGCTTCAGAAAATGTGGGGTGAGTATTAAACTAGCATAACCCATTATAACGATAGTCAACAACATATAAACACAACAATAATGAGGTACACTTATAGAATAATTATAGAACAACAACATAATATACACAACAATGTATGAAGACGGCAGCATCATTACTTAACATTAAACTAATGTGTCTGTTTACCCCAAGTTAATATACTTCTAGTTGGATATCAATTTGAATAACGATTTATATACATGCATTGAAATATAAAACATGTTAAAATATAACAAGGGATATCTGAATTTCCTTGTTAGGTTAAGAATACAGAGTCTACTAGTTAAACAATGAAATACACTCATAAATGTATTAAATTTGTTAAAATATTATTGTGCTACCCAAATTAGTTTTTGTGGAATGCTCCATCAACAGCTGCTGAATAATAAATCTATGGCAGATAATGTATTTTTATATTAAAAAATATGTATAAATCGGAACAATTATTCTTAGAAGAATACATGTAGAAGCAGACCTATTGACAGAAATATCTGTTTTTTTATTGCAATGTAGTTATGAGTAAATGCCTAATTTACCAAATAATGACTGAAGAAGGGGTTTTGAATATTTGGTTTATTTACCTAAATATATTTAAGATATTAATTTAAGGATTTTTTTATGTAATATTACTGACAACATATTGTAATAGTTTCAGCGGTATTCCCCAAAATATATCAGACGCGAGCTGCGCAACACAGTATAAGATGGCAGTCGAGGGTGTTTCGGGCTGCAGTGATGTCAATATGTTTATACATGACAACTCGGGTGACGAACAAAACTATATCACCCAGTTTAATGACAACTTTTACACCAAATTTAAAATAGATCCCAATGAATTGTACACATTTCATGATTCTGATGTTGTGGCTGGTGAGATCACTGTCAGTCACACTGATGATAACTACATTTTTGACAGTGAAATAAAGAATAAGTATATTGATAGTCCAAACAAAGATTTGGATGTATTAGCTGCATTTACTAATGGAGATATCAGGGAAGAGAAGAAAGAAGTGATCTCTAATGGTCATTATGCACCAATCCAAAAGTCCATTCAGCCTCCAGTTGTGAAAGAAACTAAGACCACACATACCAAAGTTGCAAAGTCTAAAAGTGCTCCTAAAGAACCAGCAAGGAAAAATTCAACCAGTGCAGCACGTCGGGCCAGCATCCACAGTCCCAATGCCCAAAACACCGCTCCATCTACCAAAACCAGTATTAATAGCATTACATCAAATAATGCCAAGAATACGTCAACTGGAAAACAGTCTGGCAGTGAAACATTTTTGGATGTTTTCAAAAGAGAACAGGGTTTGGTTGAGAATGCAAGTCTGAATATCAAAACTGAACCTTCAACTTCATCTATAAAAGTTCCAACATCCCCACCTAAGAAAGCTGCATCAGGTAATATTATATCTTTAATTGTTTCAAATACATAGAATAAGACTTAATTTACCATTGACTTTAAAATTGTATTAGGACCTTGAATAAGTTCTCGCTGTTTTTTTACAAAATATTATTTTTTGTTAAAAATTCAAGGAACAAAAACATTTCATTCAAAATACTGTCCATCACTAGCAACCACTTTCTCCAATCTTTCTGGCAGTATATGAATTCCGCGTCGGAAACACGACATGTCTTTTGAGGCTATCCAAAAATCGATCATTTTTTTACTTTCTTCATGAGAATGAAAGCGCTGGTCAGGTAGGTCATGTGCCATCGAACGGAATAGGTGAAAATCAGAAGGGTCTATGTCAGGTGAATACAGCGGGTGGGGTAGAACTTCCCATTGAAGTGTTTCCATGAAGGTTTTCACTGGTTTTGCAACATGAGGCCGAACGTTGTCATCTAGCAAAATCACTTTGTCGTGTCTCTGCTCGAATAGCGGCCGTTTTTCTTTTAGGGCTTGACTTAAACGCATCAATTGAAGTCGACAGCGATCCCTCGTGATAGTCTCTTTGGGTTTGAGCAGCTCGTAAAAAATTACACCCTGCTGATCCCACCAAAAACAGAGAAGCTTCGAACCATGAATATTTGGCTTTGTACACGATGTTGATGCATGACCGGGCTTACCCCACGATTATGTATGCTTTGAATTATCGTAGTGTATCCACTTGTCATCGCCAGTCACGATACGGTAAAAAAAACCTTTTCTTTTTTGCCGTTGAAGCAGTAGTTCAAACGCGAGAAAACGCCGTTCGACGTCTCTCGGCTTCAATTCATTCTGTACCCAATGTCCCTGCTTCATGATCATTTCTAAAACATTTAAACATTTTGAAACAGTTGACTCATCTACGTGTAATCTTTTTCCAAGTTCTGCTAGCGTCTGACAACGGCCTTGATCGAGTAATTCCTCCAATTTTCCATCTTCAATTTTTTTCGGTGCGCCAGAACCTTCTTTATCCTAAAGTTCGAAATCATTATTTTTGAAGCGTCGAAACCAATCTCTTCACATCGTATCCGACAAAGCATTGTCTCCATAAGTCTCAACAAGAATTCTATGAACTTCAGCCGCAGATTTCTTTTGAATGAAGTAGTGCAATACAATTCCCCGCAAATACACTTTTTTTTGTCACAAAAGTAGGCATTTTCAGAACTAAGAAAAAAAAAAATTGGTTACACTAAAATGAACCATCCTATACTGAAATGTAGGCTTAGATGTACTGCTGCCTTGCATATGTATTACCATTCCAAATTTCCCAAACGAAGTACTGCTATTGTCATCTTTGAAGAAACAGCGAGAACTTATTCAAGGTCCTAATAGATTTAAAAAAAAGGGATGAATCTGTGAGTCAGTACTATGCAATTCTTCAATAAGCTTCAAAGATAAATTTTGTTATAATGGAATTGTTTAGACTTTTCCCAGAACACAACCATGTAATTGTAGCCTCAGATTTTGATGATACAGCTATCACCATGCATGTTACTATTGGACATTAGATATGAAGTCTTTACTTTCCAATATTCGCTTCTATGTCCTTTAACCTAGAACACAACACTGTTGCCTTGTGGCAGAAATGTATTAAGCAATGAGGTACCATTGTATAAGTTAAACAAACCTACATTGCAAACTTGAATGCGATAACTTATATACCAGATATACTCTCTGATACACCTTATCCACAGCCACCTAATATATGTTAATCCACCTGTTGGATACATTCCAATATAACCCATACTAATGATACATCCAGGTAAGACGCCATCCCAGTCGAAGGCACGTCGCGGGCGAGGCCCGGCGGTTCATGAGGCTCTGCAGCGGATACCGGCTCAGAAACGCGCCGTGCCGATGCCGTGCCGGTCCT
Organism: Hyles euphorbiae; assembly: GCA_023078785.2. NCBI lineage: Eukaryota > Metazoa > Arthropoda > Insecta > Lepidoptera > Sphingidae > Hyles > Hyles euphorbiae. The sequence continues at coordinate 7,686,399 of CM041053.1, forward strand.
GGCACGCTCCCGGTCACGAGCTGTTCGACATGGGCCCGCTGGACTCGCAGCGACCCTCCTTCACGTACAGCAGCAGCAGTGATGATGAAATGCCGGATATTGGTGAGTGTTTACAGCCATTCTCTAATAATCTATCTATCATTAACAAGAGATTGGTGCCCGATATTGGTGAGTGTTTTAATCTAATTCTAATAATCTATCTATCTTTAACAAAAGATTACGGTAGATATTTCGATGCAATTTATGTTTCAGTTAACAAAGATAGGTAGGATATAGCGAACGGTCGTTAGTATTTTTGTATTGATATTCTGGATGGGTATTTGGTGTCGTACTCAGTGTGCCTGGATCCGCCTTCTTATTTGATTTATTTCGGTCACCTTCAGCATCTTTAGTTTAATGATTTCTTAGATTTACGCGAATTTTACTCGTTCAAATAAAATTCACATTTCACCTTGTATGTTCCGTCCCACGATGTGATAAGTGGCGAGCCTATCGCCATATAGGGCTCAAATTTGCTGACTCTGAGCTGATAATGAATAGAAAAATCCAATATCACTTCGCCCAACCCGGGATTCGAACCCGAGACCTCAGCTTTGTAACCATACCCTAGTACAACTACGCCACCGAGGCAGTCTATTATAGTTAAAAATGATAATTTGGGAGAACTAGGTAAACAGTCTGAATGTATTTATTTATTTACAAAACAATATCTAGCATTGATAAGTTTAAATACTAATCCTCGAGAGTATGAAGATAAAAGTATTCTTGTATTGAAGGAGTTTGTAAATTTTGAGAGAATTACGCGCTTGTTTTTATTTACCGAAACATACTTTGCAATGACTAATTTTTAAGCTTTATAGCTTACATGACTTATAGATTACAATTTAGATAATATTAATTCGTTGTAGTTTTCAATAAAACCGATTTGGTATAAACTTTTCGTAACACAAAATCATTGAGTCTATGACGACTGTGGATTAATCAGTGCTACGCCGTAGTACGTAGTTGTTATACAGGAAAATCTCCACATGTGTCATAACGTTGCATGTTGGATGCACGTTCGCGTGTTCAGAGTTTTCCATTATGTCTGATCGCATATAGGACGGATGAAAGTAATTTAAATCTACTTATAACGACTTTGGAAACTATCTGTTTTATCTAGTCACCTAGATATTAAATCATAGATATGTAGTAAATTGAAATAAATTGTATGTTAGCTAGTAGTTAACGACATTCAATTCGTTAAAATGTGGATATCGGAATGTTTTACGAAGACCTCTTACAGAGGATATGTGGGTATATTTGTATGACTTTTCAATTTATTTATCTGATAAGATATGACAGCCTCCTTAATGCAGTTGTGAAAACGAGAGGACATGGGTTCGATCCCCGCCCGATACAAATGTTTGTGAGGCTCACAAATATATGGTAAGGGTCTAGATGTTTTGTGAGACCGAAAAGTTTCGTAGTTTCGAATAATCATCACACAATACTTAATTGATCTTAATGTGGGATCAGGACTATGAATTTGTCTATTGGGTGTATTTATCATAGGAAGCAGAAATTTAAGATCAGGGAATACTGAAGCATAATTAGAAAAAAAGCAATATGTAAAAAAATTGTTCCATATTATGTTTTGATATGGAAAAGCTCATCTATATAACGAGTGTCTATCTATGTCTTTGTCATAGGCATTCGTATTATACGGTTTATGACTGGATGTTAGTTATTTGTGCATAGTAAAATATCTGTCTTTGCAATAAATAACTGAGACCACTTTGAGTGAAAGTGTCACGAACAATTTGCGATATCGGCCATAATTTATTGTCATTTGAAAATCGTGCCTAGTGCGTATTAGACTAATGCACCGAGAGTTTCGTACCTGGTAGGAGAGAACACTGTTAGAGAATGTCCTGACCACATAGCTACTACTGACACATATGTACGCCATTGGGATTGCTCTACACTTCGACATGACGAACGAATGCTCGAATGTCGTCGTTGTATAATTGTTTATTAGGCAAATAGTGCATAGCGGCCTTTTGGTAAACGGATTAGGGGGCTTACTCAATAAACGACACGAACTTCGAATATTTGGACGCCGTACGTAAAACTCACAGTAAAACTTCACTAATGTGCCTAAATACTCCACAAAATGTGGGAATTCTCTGTCGTACGTCGCAACCATAGACTAAGTTCTGAGAAAATGATAAGTATAATAGAGAATAGTATTGATTTTTAGAAGTGGAAAACTTATATCTTACTTCGGACGTCGAACATCCGAACATTCGAAGCCCGTATCGTTTCATAGAGTAACCCCCAGACGCGGCTGCCAACATGTTCGCGTTGGTCGCGGGTTCAAATTCCAGGACACACCTCTGACTTTTCAGAGACTTATGCCATGACTCTCATTGATAGCCAATCATCACGCCCTGTAAAGTTGAAGGAAAACAGCGTGAGGAAACCTACATACCGTAAAGGCTTGTATGAATTTCTATGACATGTTACGTCGGCCAATCCGCATTAGGCCAGCGTAGTGGACTAAGTAACTAGCGGATGGCCTAACCCCTCTCAACCATACTTTCGATTGAATTTAGAGAAGGCACGAGCCCAGCAGTGGGACGTATATGGGCTGATACAATTTAAAAAATAGCAAATAATCAACATATAAATTATTTTTACTTACGTAAATTGATGTAGGTATATCTAGAAGAAAAGTGTTTTTGCAAAGTCATTGCCACAAAAACATTGGTAACATTTACGGGATGTTTCCATTATCACATACGCTGTTATGAATATGACGCATTTACATTACAAAAAAATGTAGAAATGCGGTGTCGTTAAACTTGCGCGTGAATCAGCTCGGGTCATGACTCTCGTAAAATATGCGTGACTAGAATTTTTACATTTTTATCTAAACGTCCTAACTCCATGCAGACTGTAGAGAATTTTATTTTTACATTTTATCTTACATCTACTCTTATTCGGTGTATTTTATTTAATGTTTATTGGTAGTAGTTTTTTAATCTATATTACAGTATGATGATATGTTTTGCCAACATCAATAAGATATTGTTTTATACAAATTATTTTTTGTTTAATAGCCAAAAAATATTCGGGCATGTTTTAATTATCATATGCGGAAGAGAGTAAAATTGTCACTTCGTTCATTGCACAAATAGTTATTACATTAGATTCAATTACTTTATGTTTTCTTTATCAGCCCATATACGTCCCACTGCAGGGCACGGGCCTACTCTACAATCGACATTCAATTACTAAAAAACAAATATACATCTAAACCAAAACTAGTCTTACAACATTTCTCCCATGGTATATTTTATGTACCCATAGTCGACAGGTATTCTCAGGATAAACATTTTTAAAATGTTTAATAAAATACACCCATTCAAAGCTAGGCAGCTAGTAATAAGTACTTCGCTGTCCTAACAGGAAAATGTAACGTTGCTATGAGTGCACGGTTTGCCGCAAGTTAAAATTACCGGTGTGGCAAATCAAACTTGCCGCTCGCCTTACTGTCCAACTAAATTTAACATGGTTTTACGGAAAATGTTATGGAAATAGTGTGACTTTGAAATGGCGTAATTTCAAAGATTTGCGTTCGAATCGTTGTCGAAATTCATGTATTTATTTATTTATTTCATATTAATTTAATATGTATTGCATGTTATTTAAGTTCATATGTACCTACTGCTGGATATGAGACCTTTTCTTTTTGTATCAGTCTTATCCAGGCTTTCGGCTGAACATTAACTCATACCTTCCCGTTGATTTTTCTCCGTTGTTGTACTGTCTCCGTTGTAGTGAATATTCTAAATAATCGTATGACCAAGTGTCATACCAGCTCCCACTTACAACTATTGTCAGACGTTAAAAACTCTCATTTGTTGTCGAAGAGATACCATCTCGCGACGGTTCATATTCTGTATTGACCTCGCCACACATTTAGCTGCTTCGAAATGATTTCTGATCCCATTGTGTGAATTTAAAAAATATTGTTGCGATATCAGTTTTATTTTATAGTTAACTGTATTGTAAGACAGAATGACGAGACTAGCAGGTCGTTCGTCTGATGGTAAGTTTTACACCTGCCTATAAAGAGGAGCAAAAAAATTTAAAAAAAATGGCGTTTGCGCCACGTCATTCTGAGATATTAAGTTTCTAAAGCCCAGTAAACCTAGGAACGTAAATCTCTTCATAAGCCCAAAGAGATAATGGTTCTTCGTGTATTAATAATTACGTTATTTTGGATACTGTATTTATATATTTTTTGGTTTGCATTAATATGAAATGAGACGATTGTGTTGCTAATGAGTCTAATGTAACTACTGGACATATTAACATGTTATGTCTCAGAATAGTAAGCGCAGTGGAACGCCAAGGGTGACTTTGTAATACAAGGTGTTTAGTTTTGCTATTGTTTATGAGCGGTCGTATCGCTTACCATCAGGCGAATGGCATGATCGTATCGTCTATCAGTGAAATAAAAAAAATGTAGTGGATACAGCTTCGATCAAATATATACTAGATGCAAGGTCCGTAACAAAATCACACGCCAAAAGTGGCCGACGTTGCTTATACTTATACATTTGAATTTCGAACTATGAGATGTAGCAAAAAGTCTTAAATTATAATCACCTTCAGGTAACAATAAACCTTATTCATTTAAATTAAGATTTATTATGGTTTGGACAATACTAAAATTAAATAAGAGCACACGCTCATTTGTGCTCTTGTTTCTCTTGCCGTTTTGTAGGACGTTACTTATAATCTAGTATATATGCGATCGAAGGTATATAGTATGTTGTAAAGTAATATATTTGTTCTAGATCTAGGAACCGGCGAGTTGTGCGTGGAGGAGTTAGCGGCGGAGTCGCGGGAAGCCAGGCTTGCGTTGCGTCGGGCGGCCATGCGGCGGCACGTGCGCAAAGCCAAGGCGTCGCTCAAACACTGCAAGGACTTCAAGAAGACGCGGACTTTGGTCAATGTTATACAGGTAAGGCGTCTTTATTCTCTGTTCAGGCTTTCATAAGACTTGTTTTATCACTCCATCAAGCATATTCCTGTGGTGGACGAGGCCCGTACTTACCACTTTCGATTATAGAGAATGCCACGAATGGTACCAGTGTCACCAAATTATTAATTTTGTTGTTGCTCCTTTTCATTTAGTTGGATGATTTCCATAGGTTCATTTGATATTTTGATTGGTATGTATACAAACTTCCATTGAGCCGTTGTACTCGAATGAGGCTTAACCTCTCAATTGTTATAGAACTAGATGCTTGGCAATGAGTTGGCTTAATGTTATCGATTTGAAATATTGGGGGTCCTAGAGATTTTTTGTAATGAGACTTCTGAAAACTAGAAGATTTATTATTGCATTATTCATCTTAATATGTCCATTTATTGTTTATTTTTTGATATTGTATTCAGTAATATGTTTTACTAGTGTAAACACTAATTTAAGTTTACGTGTATATATGCATGTGGTTTTGCTTGTTACAGAGGCAATTGACGGGGCCAAGCGCTACGGGTTACGTTTCGACGCAAGTTCTAAACCACTGCCTGGCGTTGAGAGGAATGAATACTTTATTTACCTCGGAAGAGAGGCGGAAAATGCGGTAAGCCTACACAACAGTCTCACAGTTGTTGAAGTCGAAATATTTCTGGAAATTATCCAATTACAAATGTAAAGATCTTTTTACGAAAGTGTTGGTATAGTACGACCCCACGGTTTTCAGCAGTAGTTCGGTAAAGCATTCCGAGCGAGAAATACATTTTAAGTTATTGTTTGGTCTGTTCGTGTGTGTTGGGGACTCCGGAACAGACTTCCTAAAAGCGGGACTGTCCCGCTTAAAGCGGGACGTATGGTCACGTTACTTATAAGGCGAGCATGGTGGACTATATGGCCTAACCACTTTCAATCGTATTCTGCAGTGGAGCGTATATGGGTTGATACAGAGTGAATTTTTCTCAAGATTTTTTTGTTAGATCTCTATGATTCCAAAGGTGCGATTTTTTATTGTATATCTCAAGCAGTGGATGCGTATAGACTGATGATGATAAATTATTATCGATTTGTTTGCAGCGAGTGCGGCTGGTCAGGCGGCGAGAGCGGGTCCGCAGAGAGCGGTGTCGCGGGCGCGGCTGGTGCGGGCGGCGCGTGCGCGGAGGCGACGTGTAGTGCGCGCGCGCTGCCGTGCTCGCGCTACTGCCTGGCGCACGTGACGCTGTCGCCCGACCAGCACCTGTTCCTGTCGTGCGCCGCGGTGTTCGCGGGCGGCGCGCGCTGCCGCCAGCCGCTGCTGCCGCTGCAGGCGCACTCCGACACGCCGCTCTGCGCAGAGCACGCATGGAAGCGGGTCAGCCAATAACATACTTACAAGCCGGAACAGAACGGACACCGCTCTGACCGTGTCGCGGATTATTGCTGTGTCTCCGTCGTAGGGTGCAGTTGATAGAGGTTACGATTATGTAGAAATATTTATAAATAAATATTCATTAAACGCTTAATGGGTTCTTCTTCTCGAGCCGCAAGGCTTTCCCCGCAGGCGTTCGTGAGTCAGCTTCGGCGCTACCGGTGATCGACTTCGCGACATTCATCCGCTTTGTATGCGTCGAAAATAGAAATATATGATAATAACGCAGTATCGCAGATAATAAGCGTGGTGCATGTCGCGAAATCTGGATATACACGTGTATACATGTGCCACCCACGACACAAGAGAGCTCAGCAGTGTGAGTGTGCGTGAGTGGCCACGTTGCAGTATACAGGGCTGATCGCTCGAGATGCATTGTAGGACAACTACGACAAGCTGAGTCGCGACAGCCGGCCGAAGAAGGTGGTGCGCACGCGCGTGGTGGGCCCGCCGCGCGCCCCGCGCCCCGCGCGACCCCCGCGCCCGCCCCGCGCGCCGCGCCGCCGCCGCCGACAGCCGCAGCCCACGCTCACCTCCGCTGACCAGTCACTGTCAGGTAAATATATTCGTACTAAATGTCGCGCCAAGAAAATATTATACTTTTTTTTTTATTATGTGTTTAGCTACTTGAACGTTCACTGACCATCGCGGCCGTGCCGAATGTTTTTTTTTTAGATTACCCTATTTGAATACCGATAATTACATCGATAGTTAAAATATATCTTAATCAAACTGACAATCAGTTGACATTACATTGACAAGCCTCTAAGGAGGTCGGGACGTTAGAGTACTTGGAGATCATGTTCTATATATTTTTTTATCCGTTTCCGCTTCAAATAATTGAGGAAGTAGGAGAATTTGAAAGAGGCGGTATATGTCTTGATTATATATAATATGAGTGTTTGATCCACAGAAATCAACGTGTGTTCCAATTCATCCGCATACGACAGTTCAGAAGACGCGGGGATGGGCGCTCTCAGTGAAACCGAGTACATCGTCGGCCCCAGTCACAATGATATAGGTAAATATCATTCTAATAAGCTACATCGGCAATCTTCGTACCCGCGGATATAAATGAATGATCGTTAAAGCAATATAAGCTTTAATGCGTTGTGTTAAAGTTCAAAATACAAATTAAAGATTCATGATATTTCGATATTACGTACACAATCCTAAAACGTTCAGTACATATTATAAAATTAATTCTAGTTAAGGCTATTCGAAAGACTGCCTTAGTGGTGTAGTTGTATTACTGTACGGTTACAAATATGAGGTCTCGGGTTCGAATCCCGGGTCGGGTAAAGTGTTATTGGATTTTTATATTCATTATCAGCTCGGCGCGGCGTCAGGAATTTGTGCCGGATAAAGCGATAAGCTCGTCCCCTATCACATCGTGGGATCCTTCCCAGGAATATACAGCACATATATAAGAGTATACAAGGCGAAATTTGGGTGTCCTGGTATGTAAAATTAATTTGTAATTAATTAATTTCAGAAGTGGAAGTGGGACAAGTGCCGCCCGACGACATATTAGACCCGGCAGTGTTGAGTCAAATTCCAGACGAAGCTTTTACGGAGTTTTTCAATCAAGGTAATATGAGAGAAAATATTTAAGGTATTTTTATATTTGTGAATGTATGTTGTAGTTGTAAGATTTATATTAAATATGTAATCATCACATTTTTTTATTATAACTGTCCTAATTAATTAATAATAAACGTTAAATGTCGATACCGTGTCAAGCCAATGAATGATAATAAAATCAGTAATTTCTAGAATGGTCATTATCATTCTAGAAAACAAACCGAGAATTTTACAATTCGATGACGACACATAATTCGACACCCAAATGTAAAATCCTGCATTCATTATCCATTATAATTAATAAAAACCCCGATATTCCTATGGCGCAATGTGCACCAAAGTCGCCGCTCCGGCAACATAAGCCAATAAGAAAATAAGTCATATTGACAACAAGGGCACATACGTGTTGCCTACCGACATGTTGGCAGCATTACGTCGACGCTAACGATCAGCTCAGTTGCCCGGCGACATTCAACGTCATAAAAAAGTTTCTCATGTCGAGCCGCCGATAAAGTTTTCCGAATTGTAATAAGTGAAGACGCTAACTAGCGTGCCCACAAAATAACAAAAAAAAAAAAAATGATCAAAAGTCGATGAAATAACCAATCGACAGTTTATATCTTTCTGCCGATTGTATGAGGTACGCAGTTATACAGTGTCCCGCGACGATGCCACATGGAGTAAAGTGTCTTAAATATCCTAAATAGACATTATTACTGTAAGAAGACATCATTTTAATGTTAAAAACAGCATAAAAATCACTCAAAGATTTTTGAATAACCTTATGTTTGAAACGAAATGAAAAAAAAACACCTTTTATTTGAGACTAGCTGTGTCCGCGACTTCGTCCACGTGGAATTTAACAAAAAAGTTAATTCGTTTATTTAGTTTTTTTTTGTTTTTGCATTTTTATTTAATAATAATATAATAATTATTGATTTGTTGGTGGGAGAAGTGGTGGGAGGCGTCCAACGTGACGGCCCAGTAGTGGCATGCGCGTGAGCTGCGCGCGGTACTGGACAGTACTTGGGCATTGCAACATTACTTTATTTATCTAAAATAAATGTAACCTAAGTTACTCCTTATTATATCAGCTACCTGACAAAAAAAGTCCCGTCAAAATCGGTCCAGCCATTTCAGAGATTAGCCGGAACAAACAGACAGACAGACCGACAGACAGACAGACAAAAAAAATCTAAAGTCATTTTCGTTATAGGTAACGTGTATATAACGATATGTACTTGGACATTTTTATTTATTTTCACTTTACAAACAGACACTTCAATTTTATTTATATGTATAGCATAGCATATGTTGTATGGAGAAAAATAATCCTTATTTTCGAGCCTTTTTATTAGTATCTGAAACTAATGGTATTTTTCACCACATGGCGGGTAATATTCCCGCTTTAGACATGCGGTTAATCAAAAATCTTTAAATACAGTTCGAATTGTTGTCGAAATCAAAATGATGTCTTTTTTCACTAAAATTATCAATCTACAATATTTAAGGTAAGTACTTCCCTTCATGTGGCATCGGCGTGGGACGCCATGTATGTATGATGACTGGTGGTGGTAGGTCTCTCATAAGTGAGAGGCCGTCTGTGTACCACCGCAATGTCTATTTCGCCCGCCAAGCAGCAGATTAAATGCACTGTTGTGTTTCGGTTTGAAGGATATTGTAGCCAGACTAATTGCTAGCAATTAGTCTAGACATATTGAGAGTTAAATACTTAAACGTCATCGACCGCCAGACCGCATATTATGTATAATTTATAATTTTTTAAATATACCCTATTATAGTAACAATAAGAGTATCATTACATTGTGATTGACAGTTAAAATATGCCTTAATCCAACAGACATTAAGTTGACATTGCATTGTCAAGCCTGTAAATTGGTCGGGGCGTTAGAGTACTTAATAGTAGATATGTGTGTTCAAAAACCAAGGCCGTTGGGGCCAAAAAGTTCTTGTGTGTGGACCACGCACAGAAAAGCGAAATGTCCGACGCCCGCCTGCAAGGTGGACGGACAACCTGGCTAAATTAGCAGGAAGTCGCTGGATGTAGGCCGCTTCCAACAGGTCGATGTAGAGATCCTTGGGGGAGGCCTATGTTCAACAGTGTACTTCCTGTGGCTGAGATGATGATGATGATGATGATTATACAGGCTATATCGAGACTGCTACCGAAAACGAAGCTAGGTGGTAGTTTAAGTGACTTTAGACACAATGCAACAAAATTTTGTGCAAAAAATTGTGACGATTTTGTTAAGACATTAATAAACAAAATTACAAAATAATAAGTTAGGATGACAAATACATAGTCTTTCTTAAACAATAGTGTACACCCTTTTGTTTTTAAATACGCTATGGTACGTAAGGCTTTAAATTATTATTTTAGCAAAACTAGGGATTTACCACCCCACCTAGGCGATATTTAAAAAATAATAAAAAAAAATTGTCGTTTTTCTTTGCGACATTTTTAGTTGCGTTGTGTTTGTAGTCACTAAAACTACCACCCAGATTCGTTTTCGGTAGCACTCTTGATATACCCGGTATAACTAAGTAAAAAAAGAGCAAACGATTATAAAATGTATTTATTGATTGATATTATATAAGAGTGACGTGTACAGAAGGCGGCGGTCAGTTCGCGGAGAGCTCTGAGCTGGCGGCGGCGCTGGAGGCGGTGCTGGACGAGCACGTGTTCACACCGCCGCGCCCGCACCAACACGCGCACGACAAGGTGACACGCTTTTATATATCTATCTCTTTCTGTATCTGTATCATTTATATTTCTTATTAAGCTTATTTTTTTATCGTATCAGTCCATATACGTACTAGCGCTGAGCACGGGCCTCCTCTACTATCGATACCACATATTTATCTGTAATATGTATGTGTATAATTTATATTCTGACTAAGCCTATTTTTATGTCGTATCATTGTATCAGCCCATATACGAACCAGTGCAGGTCACAGGCTTAATCTCGACAGTATAATTGATAGTGGTTAGGCCTTATTTTTTATTTATCTACACCAGTAAACAAAAAATAAATAAAAAAAGAGTATATTGGCGGCCCAATCGCTCGAGGCAATCTATTCCAGGCAATATATTGGATGGATAAGACGGATCGACAATTCGTATTTTATATTTTGAATCCTATTTGATATTAAGCACACTACACACTAAAGCTGCCGACTCGCCGGCCTATGTCCAGCAACTTTTTGTAGGCAATATATGTTGGCTTTACTTCATATGTGGACTGTAACCTCGTCATAGACATGATTGTAATAATTTGCGAAATATGAAATAAATGACTTTTGGAGCATTTTTTTCTCAAGCCACCCACAATATTTCAATCCAAGATTTGACCCTAAACGCGACCTTAATGCATTGCCAGACATAAGGGAAATTCACACAAAGTGGAGTACTCGACCGGAGCCTTAAAATTTCATGATTCATTGCGCATAACCGCTGCTAAATGAGAAATTAAAAGTTACAATATTTTGCATAGTTAAAAAAACATTTTAAAAATTACAGATACAAGTTGCAGAGTCGATGCCGGCTGAGATGTCTTCGGACGCGCCCTCATAAGTTAAGATGATAAACAAACTAGGAACAAATTGGATATTCATAGTCTCAACAGTTAAACATACCTTTCTTCATGCTTTAATTTTTGTATGTGTTTAGTTGAGGTTTAGAAAGTGATGCGTGAACGGATTTGAGTGCAAATGTCTTGTGTACTATGTGTTGTTGCTTTCGAAGAATAGTGTACTTAAAGAAACCGTGAATGTAATGTACTAGTATACACTTAACCATTGTGCCGAACCAGAATATAAAAAAATCAATGATAAAAGTGTTTATTTCATGGGTCTTTCGCCGTCCGTAATTATGAAGTCGAAAAAAATTGTTGCCGAACAACGATAAGGCGGTATAAAATAGTTATTACATTGACCATGGCAACAACCTGTTTTTTAATACTTAATAAAACAAAAAAATATATATCAATGGTAAAGTCGGGTATTTAACTAAGCACGCATACGTATAGTGCGTGTTGTTCAAGAACGTGCATGTACGCAAGTTTGGACTCGCCATTATAACGACTATTTTTTAATATATGGACAGAATTAATATTACACTTTTCTTGAAAAGCAACGATACTCTTGGACAATATATTGTCTATATTTTAATAAGAAAGTACACAAACGGAGCTCGAGTTGGTTAGGAAAATATAAAATTGATGAAATGAAGCCACCAGAAGCATTTGCATTGAGGCATAACTGCCGCTACTTAATATAGTGTAATTTAGATGAATTGCGTTTGAAATTTGTCTTGTGGAAGATACTATTGAGCGCACGTTCGGAAATTGTAAGTGATATGAAAAATATCGAATGTTAGAAATTAAATATTTGTTGAAGAATGGAATTATTTCTGTGATATAGAGGTGTTGCTGAAAGTGGGTTACTTTGGCCACATGAAAATATCAAGATTTCTATGTCATCACAAAATACGACACATACTGATTAAGATTTCTGAATTTCTGAATATCCCGTTTATGGATAAAAATATTTCCAATACCTATTAATTTAAGAATTAATTTCGTTGCGGGTTAAAGACAAGTTAGAAATTCCCGGAGACTCGCTGAGCTTCAATGCTCGATGTCATTATAATGCGTGCCACTGTTGATCCTGGCTTATAGGAGTTACAGTGGTGGGTGTGAGGGAGGGACAGTCTCCTATATTATTACTAAAATGGAGTTTGTATAATCCTTAACGCTATCGTATATCTGGTTCGAAGACTTAATGACCTTGTGTTTAATTTTTTTTATTACATAGTATCGAAGGCTGTTAATGCCCCTAAGGTTTCTGGGTTTATCAATGTGTTGTAATAGTCATTTAACATACCAGCTGTTCGCTCCGTTATCGGATACTAAAAAAATATTATACAAATGTATATAACATAATGTTTTGGAACTCATGGCGAACCCAACTTAATATATTTCGCTCTTAATAAAAAAAAAATATCCGGATATTACGGATGGCTACCGTCGTCGGGGTGGAAAAACTTCTATAGTGATCCACATAAGTGAGTTAGATTCAGCTTTCATATACACATACATAAACTCACGCCTTTTTCCTAGACGGGTTAGGCAGAGGTGCTAGAACACCCACAATTCCCTTCGTGTTCCGTCCCACGTGTTGATAGGGGGCAAGCCTATCGCCATATCGGACACAAATTCCTGACTCCGGGCTGATAATGAATAGAAAAATCCGATAACACTGCCCGGGATTGAAACCCGAGATCTCAGTTTTGTAACCGTATTATAGAACAACTTCGCCACCGGTGCAGTTAGCTTTTGTTTATCTGGCTTATTTACCTACTTGAACGTCGACCTGTCCACGGCCAAATGTATTTTTTTTAAATATAACCTATTTCTATTAACATTAAGGCTGTCATATTGACATAAAGAAAAAGAGTCTGTCTCTAAAGAGGTCGGGACGTTAGAGTACTTTGATCGTGTTAATAGGTAGTCTGGGATAGGCATTCCTCGTAACTGCATATTCTGCATCTGGATTCATCAATCATCGTGAGGTACATTAAGTCGCGTCAACAAGATTAAAGCCTTATACAGGCTATACAGCTTAAACAGCTTATACAGGCTGATGTAAAAGTGGTTTGAGTACCCCTCTCAGCAACTCTTGTAGTGAAATCAAAGGAAATTCCCAACGTGCGCTGTTTAGATTTATATGTGTCAATCGGAGTAGGAATACGCTTGGGAAATGTAATACGTGTTAGTGAAATGGTTAGCTTGTGTCGTTGTGAGTAGTCGAGCGAATGTTGACTGAACGGAATTAGGAAAATGGTACACGAAATTGAAAATAATATTTCGAAATCGGCGAATAATGTACTGGAGGTTGTTTTTATATGCAAGGAATATTTTTCCAGACAATATCGATTTATAAGCCGATAATATGAAGTTTGGTACGTGCGTGGTTGTGTAGTGAGATTGTATTAAGCAAAATGTATGTAGAAACCTCGAAAAGACTTTGCCCTCGTTCTTCATTCACTTTATAATTTAATTACGATATTTTTAAGTCGAGCAGTCATTAAAACTCATCGAAATATTTATTTTTCGTACCATCAAAATAAACATAGTGTTAGAAACAGAACCAAATATATAAAAATATTTTTGTATGTTCCTAAATAAACATTATGTGATTGTTTGCGGCTGAAGCGTAATTGATTTGAATATTTTTATAATATTGAATTGGTATTTTAAGTTTCGTATTTTTTTAAAAAGTGGAAAGTACATTTAACAATTATTAAAAACAATAGAATAATGTTTTGATACATTTGAACTACAAGTTAGTGTTGAACAAGGCGTCAGTGTATTTTACTGTTATCTGAAACATACATATTCCATGCAATAAAATAGAAAGTGTTCGTTAGATTGTATATTTTTAATTTTAGACCTAAAATCCATACGCTAGTATAGAAATTCGACGTTGAGCCGTCAACTGCCATGCTGTTTTAATAAAATAAGATTCACAATTTATAGAAACAAAATAAATGCTCATATATTACATTAAAGGCATACAGGGCTGTCACTATTAAAATACTGACATAATATATGACTTATAATTTATATCGATTTACCTTAGCGGCGTTTTAATGCCGCAGTGCCAGCCTTGTTGAGATTTTATAATATGCCTCAATTTGGTGTGATCCTATAACTCGTATTATCGACCAATCATTAAATTGTACATGTAAGATACGTGTGGTAAAAGTATAAAAATAATTGCATCGCTTCCAATAAAAAATATGCAATAATCATAATAGTCTATTTATAGTCATATGCACTGTTTAAATATTTTCATATAAGACTGCAGCAAAATTGTTCGATCGATATATCGATTATTTGTTATTTTTATTCGATTATCGATAACATATTGTAAACTGTATATATGTTGTCATCAAAAAGTGTTTGCAAAAAGAACATGTATGGGACATTGTATTATATAAGTGATAATTGAAAGCACATGTATATCGATATTTTTTTGTATTCGTAGAGGTGTGCATCAAATCTCCGATGGATGGACAATAATGACGTCATGGCAGACGGCTCTATACATACGTAGTATATAATATCGGATACGCTTAATTCTCCATTATGCAGTACCTGCACTTTCGTTTTATAACAATTTATACAAATTACAGTAGTGTTAAGAACTTGTAATAAATGTATGTATTTTTTACTTGCTAGTTATTTATTGTTTTTAACATTTTGTAGATCAATTCGAATTGACTGCTCTTAGGGAGATTAACGTAATGTAAGTAACTTTGCACTTTTAGTTTAAGATTTGTATTGTAGATACGGAGCATGTGGGGAGCGGAATGTTGCGAATCAAATGCGCGTATAGATGTGTCGCCTACCATGTGATAATCTAGGGCCCTACTATATTCAACGAAACGAAGTTCGAAACTTCGGATGATCAAAGTTTATATACGATACGAATGTACCTACATAAAACTTATGGTCGTTATTGATTTATGGTCGTAACCATAGACTTATAGTTACGGTGTACGTTATATATATACATTCGTATCGTATAAAAAACTTCGTTTGTCCGAAGTTTCGAACTTCGTTCCTTCGTTCGTTCGGATGAATATAGTAGGGCCCCGAAGTAGGCATTAATGTTCCAATAAGTTTCTGTTTGAATCGTCTGTTATTCATTGGTCATTCTCATTTGTGGTTTGGGTGTTTATACAAATAGATTCTGTGCGATCGACTTTGATACGCAACTGTAACGTCGCATCCAATTCAATTATTTGAATTTTTATATGTCGACTACATTTTAGTTTGGTTTTAAAGTGTCAATTGAGCCACCGAAGTATCACGTTTTTTAAATAAGTGATTTTATTGTGAACAATTCGATGATTTTAATTTATTGTTTGGTGAGAATATTATTCCGGTTATATTATCATTACAGATGGACATATTATGTAGGTCCATTAATGCAGCTTTGTTGCAAATGACCGTAAAGTATTATACTGGGTATCTCAAGACTGCTACCGAAAACGAAGCCAGGTGGTAGTTTTAGTAACTACAAACACAATGCAACTAAAAATTTCGGAAAAAAAACGCGACAATTATTTCTTATGATTTTTTAAAAAATGACATTTTTGGGTGGTAAATCCATAGTTTTTGCTAAAATAATAATTTAAACTCTTTTATACCTTGGAGTATTTATAAATAAAAGGGTATACAGTACTATTTTGGGAAAAAATGTATTTACCACCCAAATATGGGCAAAGGAAAATAATTACAAAAAAAAAAATGTCGCTTTTTTTGCAACTTTTTCTGTTGCATTATGTCTAAAGTCGCTTAAACTACCACCCGGCTTCGTTTTCGGTAGCAGTCTTGATATACCCTGTATGCTCGAATTAAAAGAAAGAAAGAAGGGCGCATTTTGCATACATTAATTTTTTTTTTCATTAATAAATGAGTGATTCTTTTTGCTCAAGACTTTAAGAAGTACATTCTTCGGTGCTATAAAAAACTGCCCTCAACTAAATTCACAATAGTATAATATTTAATAAAAAGTAGTGGTAGGTCTCTCATATTTGAGAGGCCGTCTGGGTAGGTACCACCTCAATGTCTATTTCTCCCGCCAAACAGCAGTGTAAATGCACTGTTGTGTTTCGGATTGAAGGACATTGTAGCCAGACTTAACATCTTATGTCTCAGGATAGCGAGCGCAGTGGAATGCCAAGCATTGCTTTGTAATGTTTGGTTTTGCTATAAATGGTCACAAATTAATATTGATATACGGCTCGGCAGGATTAAAATGAAGGCACGTCGATTGTTCACAATAGTCGTCACCCATTATCTCATATCGCGATTTACTTATGTGATGACAATGTCTGAAGTAAAATGTGTGTCAGAATAAGTCGATGTTGTAGCAGTTGCGAGATGTAATCGAAAAGTAAAGGCTGGTGCAGACCATGCGGCAAAACACTAGCAATTCTTATTATAGATATTGAACTTAATCGCAACTGGTATAGAGTTCAATATAGAATGCAAAAGAAATGTGTTACTGAAAATTAGAATTATCTCATGCATGCTATTTTAAACTGTATGGTAGCAGAGATTAAGTTCAATTTCTGATCGAAAATTGCTCGAAATTTGCTCGATCTGTACTGACAGAAAAGAATTCATAAGTTACGGTGAATGCGATTATAGATTTCGGTGTGTAAAATTATTTAATGTCAACAAATATTTTTGCCGAGCATTTAATAATCTATAATTTGAATATAATCGTATTCACCTTAGCCCGTGACGAGTAAAATATAGATAATCGCTACCTCTGAATTGTTAACTGTTAATTGTCCAATGCGTGTAACATGATGATGTTAAAAAAAGTGAAATAAACATGAAGAAATTTTGACTCGGAAATAATTTATTTGTATATTGTCTGCCATTTCTAGAATATTTATGCCCGGTATTGATTTCCCTTCTGATTAAAATGTTTGTATAATATAGACGGGTCTCAAGACTGAAATCGGATAGAATAAAATGATATAAATTCATTCATTTATAATTTCACTACATGGCCCAGTACATATATATATTTGTTTCAATTTATAATTGAATCAAGTAAATATTTTGCATAAATATCTCCTATTATTTGACATACGATTTTATTCCTGAGAATAAAATTATTTTTGTTGTAGGACCGTAAAGTGCCTCGTGTTTGCTGTTATTGCATATCTATTGTGGGATCGGAACCATGTGTCATGGCTATGAGTATTACTTACAATTATGACAAGTCGTATATTATCATTCCGTGACTAATTGTTTATTTCATTCAAGAATAATGTATGCAAAAATCATTACCTTAGCTTATGCAATCGTTTACATATTAAGTACATTAAGTAGGAATCATCCGCCCTCTGTGTAAGTAAAATACAATTTTCGATGTTCTAGATGTTAAGCATCTGACAGTGCAAAATAGGAAACCCGAATCCTAATTCAAAGCCGGTGTAAGGGTTGGACGCGGTTGAGCGACGGCCCTAGGCCGCCAGTGCCGAAAAGGCGCCAGGATTTACTGTAGCCTGCATTCAATTATCTATGACTGATTGTATTTAGCTTGAATTTTGATAGATCTTATACGGCGTAGGATTTGCGCCCAGGGCGTCGTAAACTCTATAACCGCAAATGTCCTGATGCATTCTCGAAACATTGCTTTATTCGTGTTATGTCTTTTTGATGTAAGGTTTTACCTTGTTATTGTAGAACTTCCATATCAGCATAAATAGGAGCCACTGCACACGATAGAAAACTGGCCTTAAAACTTACTTTTGGATTCAACTTGTGTACCTGTGCCTAAGTTTTCAAGCCGTGATTGTGTTGACCGGTGAAAACAGTGAATCCTCTAAAGATTGCACTTATTATCACGTGCATTAAATATTGTAGTTATTCTGTCGTGCCGGTAAACAAAAGATAGTCCAGCGAAATAAGATGAACCAGAGTTCTGCCGGCCATTTCTGATATAGACCACTAGACTAGCTTCATTTGTTGCTGGAATTGTTATTTTTCCTTTGTTCTATTTTAAGCTAGGAGCGCATGCGCGCTATGAAACCTATCGATTATATTATTATTTACGAGTATATACCAATTGCGTCTCTAGGCTAGGATTTTGTCTAAAGTTTCCACTTTCCTACAAAGCTTTCATGGATTGTCTCATTTGTTTTTATTATTGTAAGAAAACTTATCAATAGAGCACTTGGGCTTGGCTATCATTTTTTAAAGTTTCACATCGATTCAATGATTCTCACAAGCGTTTTCATTGGCTGGATAATTCAGTAGGCACAAATTTTTTTAACATAGATTTTACGGGAATGGCTTTTAGCATTGATTACCAGTGCATGTATAACTAGTAGCTGCAAAATATTATATGCCCCAAACATAAGTAGATAAATGAAAGTCGTAAACAGTGAACAAAAACAACTCATGAACGAAGATTAGCCATTTCTGGTATGAAGATGATTCGAGAAATATCTCCTGAGCGAAGCCGGGCCTGGCCGCTAGTTTACTCATATAATTTCCGCCTATCACATTCCCTACTTTTATTTACCTAGCGGGAACCGTCCCACAGCTCCGCGGGGCGTGGTCGGAATTTCATTCACTACGCACCCCAAGGCAATCGATTTCATGGCAGATCCACATAAAATTTTAAACGATTCGTGCTCTATATCCAGACATGTATATACTTCTGCTTTTATTATTTACTCGAGGTGAAAATATGTTCCGTGTTTTCCATTTTAATAAACACTTTGGAGGATAGTTTTTTCTGCAAGTGCATTCTCAACTACACAGTGGAAACACGGAAATTGGACGTGATACTGATTCTTTTTTTAATGACTATACCAGGGACAACCTATTTTTTTTACAGACTCATTGCCATAGTGTGCATTGTGTGTAGTGAAGAGCTTTGAGTAATAAAATAGAAGAGGTCTCGGAGATTCCACCCTCGCTGAAACAAAATGCTCGTGTTGTTTGGAATGTTGCAACCGAAGGTTCTCGCAATTTTAAATAATTGACAATATTTATGACAAAGTTGGAAATATGTGCTATTTGGCTGTTGACTCATATATTTTTGGTAGTATACAATTAAATTCATGTTTACAAAAGTACTTTTGATTTGGTTTTTTCTTAACATCCATTTAGTTTTCTTATATTTTTATTAGACTTATAGTATAACAGCAATTATTCGTGACCAGATAAGGTGAAAATAAAACAATATGATTTCCCATAATTATTTTATTATATAAAAAGCAAAATAAATAGTTTAATTAATCGTAAGACGCAATAATAATCACACATCAAAAAATATATTTTATTTCTATACGACCAAAAATGAATAAATGCCAAACGAACATGCATACAATACACTCAATTATATACACAGAAATAAAGTAGGAACAGTGAAGAATCGAAGCCGGAACTCATTATCTTCAAGTTCCGAGTTACGTAGCCAAATACTGAAACATAAATAGATTGACACACACAAAAATGTAAGTATGCATTATATGATACAACTCATACATGTGAAGCGATGGGCATTTGGCGTGTCTCCCATAAACGCAGCTGATGATCCGATGTCTTCATGTTTCATTTGTTTGATTCATGTCCAGAAGAGTATAAATAAAAACAAACTAATATATCATAAACATTTTGTAGTGTTGAGTTATTAATTGGACGCTGAAGTGTACTGTGATGTCTTGTTATTTAATAGCGAGTATTTTTAGCCTTAATACGGCTGCAGAATGGTAAAGACTTGACATTAAAGTAAAACAAGATCGCTACGAATAAAAACCTTTATTAGTTTCAATTTCATTAATCATGATTTAAAACAACACCGTTAAACATAATTTAATGATTTTTAATATATGTACGAGCTGCTTAAGCGATACCATAAGGTTTGTATATAATTTAAGTTGACTTATGACTTAACTACGCGGTTTAGTTTTTCTTGATAAGTAGAGTGTCATGAAAGTACCATCGATCTCGTCATCAGCCTTTAGGAGTCTACTGCTGTGAAGATGAAACATCATAAAAACGCCCCTGAGCATAATCGTCGTTTTTCCCATCCACCACCAAGCAGTCGTTCTGCGAAGGTAGACATTTGTCCGTAGCGTTATACCGGCAGAAACCCAGGCTTAACCCAGAGGTATTAGATATAAAGGAATAGTCACGGCCTAGCCCCTCACTTTAGCTTCTAGTTTTTCATCGTCCCTTTTAGTAATATAAATTTTAGTAAATTATATTATAATAGCCTAGTATTGTTTAACATTTACGATGTCAATGCTGCAAAAATCACATCTAATTACTTTTGTAACAACAATTTTCTTTCTTCATCATCCAGTATTACCTAGAGAAAATATACAATACAATCACACGATAGACACAACATGTACAAAACATATCAAAATATATCTTTATATGATGATCTTGATCTTCATTCGTAGAAACAGGGTGAACGAAGGGGCAGTGCCGTTAGTGGCTGTTGTTATAATTTAAACAACCAGCTAACCACACTGCCACTGCGGCCAACCCCAAGTTCTTCTGTTCTCTCGCTGTATCTCCATCTCTTTCTGTTCTTTCACCAGACGACCACCAGCAACGGAAGCCCATACTCAAGACTAAATGACCTTTACCATTCGTATTCCTTCGATCACTCACTCTCGAGTTAGGCTCCCATGAGTTTTATGATGCCTGGAGGTCGCTGTGTTAAATAATTCTTCAGGTTACTTGGTACGTAATGTCACGGTTGTAAATCAGCTGATGCTATTATTATAAACAACGTGTCATAAAATATTACTAAATTATTTTTATTTTAATTATGTCAACTAAAGATGTTTTAGATATAATATAAGATGTTTTATAGCGTTTTTAATATTTTTGTGAGTTTATTGTAGACAGTTCAATGATTTCCAGGCGTTTGATTCCTCTCGAGTACCTGTAAAGAAAAAATAACGTTAAAATGTTCGTAGTAATAAAAAGATTTAAATATACAATAATGATAATTGCTTATAATTTATTTCCAATACCTATTTTTTAAATGAAAGTTCTTTTACTCGTATTTTCGTCATAGTTATTGTGTGAGATAATTTGAATGTACATTAAGTACATAGGCCATAGGCTATTGGTACAAGCAGCAAAAATATATTTTCTATAAAAAACATTTCAACGGCAAATTAAATTAGTTTTAATTGCTTCCACAGAATGAAGATAACCAATCAATCGGATGCTCATTATATCTCGTTTCTCAAGCGTGCACAGGATATCGTATGAGCGGATATACGTTTTTATAAAATGTATTCACACATTTAATTTTCACGTCGCAACGTATAATTATTCGATCGATAAGTTATTTACAGGTAATATCAGAGTTTCCAGTGGTTGCAGTATCATCATTATCGTCTTTAGCCGCAGGAAATTGAGTGCTAATCATAGGCCTCCTTTAAGGATTTCTAAAGCGATATGTTGGTAATAGCGTGCTACCACAGTCATCCTGCGCTGCATCTGTCCACAGCATAGTGGTGGCAGATCATAACAATTAGTCTTTCTTTATTGCAATAAATGGCGAGACCTACATGCATTTACCTGATAGTAAATACCATGAATCACTAAGCAATGCTTGGCATTTCATTGCGCTCGCCATCCTGAGATAAACATATCCAATAGTTACTTTGCTACAATGTCCTTCAAACAAGTCTATTAGAAACTAAGTCGATCATATTTTGAAAACGTATAATCGGCCATGCAGAAGACAAATTTAATATTCTAAATAGCTTGCATTACGAAGGAATACATTGTTATTAAATTTAAAAAGTATAGCTACTTTAGATAGTGCATGTGTAAGATTTCTGAATATTGAATATTTTGTTAGATTCAAGATAAAGTACTGAATAGTTTCCGATTTTTATAAAACGATATTTTCCCTATGTAAATAGTTTTCGAGATATTTACGTCGTATTTATGAGTACACGAGATGTTTTCTCCCTTATGTATTTGTAAGTGTATGTGTCATGTTTCAAATGCACAATAGGGCCGGAAGGTGGGCGGCGTGTCTACTCTAACATCCTTTTACACCGCTAGGAAGGCGAGTACTATCCATTTATAGCTACAAACGTTTCCTACGTTTCTTAGATTTAGATGAATTTAGTGCTGTTCCAAAACAACACGATTTAAAAGCATACTTTTCTCAGGCAATTATTTCTTGGGCCAAATCAGCTGGTTGATAAAATTAACAGCAGCGAAGTTGTCAGTCCCATACTCTTGTAGTATTTTTTCTCTTTATTTATTCAGGGACACTCAGCCAGAGTTAAATATGCTAGTCCCATTGTATTCACCATTTTGTATTATACAATAACTATTATGCAGTACTATTATTTTTTAAGTATTTAAATGCAGACATATATAAAAAGGATGCGGCTTCAGAAGAACTTGCTGCTAGAAAGACTCTTGTTACTGATGCTAATATTTTCCAATATTACAGGAAAGCGACCACTATAAACGAGGAATACAAATAGCTATACTCTTCTGCGCATGCGCTTATCGTATCGTTATCGATCAGTGTAGAATCAAACTAATATTATTTTATTCTATTCCATTAGCCAAGGATAGTAGTTTTGTGCCAGTTAATGTATGTGGACATAGCACTTAGCTTTAAGTGCAACGTCAGGAAGTGGTTAACGTTTGGGCATCTACCAACGTAAAATCAGACCGATATTATTATAGATATTTGAATACCTAACGATATTCGCCTTTCATCAGTCGATAACTCTTTCTAGACTGTAATTAGTATCAAATCCAGCTCAGTTACTTGGCCGTGCCAATATAAAGGACGATAATAATCTTGTTTTGAATCTCAATATATCAAATAAATTAATTATTCGCCGCAAGTCGTGTGGACAGTGAGTGAGTAGTGAAAGCTATCGTGCGATTGCAAACAGTTGTATAAAATGGAGTTGTCATTTGGTACATGTTCGGCGACTGGCGAGCGAACACGTGATGCAACAGCCATAAAAATCCGACAATCTGAATGAAAGTACAGGTGTTTCCACACATTTGCATTTATTATTGTGAGAATTTTAAGTGAAGTTGCGCATGTTATGATTTTCAAGACTACTACTGGTGTTATTTCTGGTATAAAATCAATATATAATAAACTTATCATCACAATTATAGCTTTAACTGCAATTTTATTCGAATGATAATATAAAACGAATTATATAAAAAAATATATGTTGGTATCGTTTAAATGTATTAGTACTAGTATTGTTATAGCAGTTATGATTTATCTGATCGATTACTTTTATCTCTAATCCAAATATTTGCCTAAGAATATTTAAATACTTGCTTCACTTGGGAAAAAATAAAATTCAGGCAGATTTGCTTCCTTGCCGCTACCCAGGTTCCGTTGGTTCTCCATTCAGCAAATAGACCGGTACCTCTATTTTTGCTATTTTCACTTGCTATGAAGGCATAATCATGTAACTTTGTCAGCATAAGGTATTGGCAAGATACTCTAAACGTTTATAGGTATTTTCTTGTGTCTCCTGATAAGAAATTCATAGTTACTTATACCCAAGAAGGAAACACTTGAAAGTATTGATTTGGCGCCATTATAATCACTTTAATTAGATAAGCCGCGACACAGTTCCGTACCAAGAAGTACACTTTAAAAATCAATAGATAGTAATACTTAATGACTCGGCCACTGTAACTACGTCTATAATATTTATTTCCTTAGTTCTTGGTGCAAGAAATGGAACTCAATATTCATAATAGGACGACCTTGATGCATGGTGTGGAGCAGCAATGGAATAGGCGCTAATAACTGTCCCTAAATGTGAAAGATTTCATATTTTACTCTATCTGTACGGTACTGCACTTACCATCAGGTGCAGTAACAGAGCATTCAGTCTTGGTCTATGGGTATAGTGAAGTTATTTTAGCATGCCAGCATAAAAAAACGTACCGAATTCTATTTTAATAGTGTTCAATCTGTTGCTTTCCTATAATATTTACTATGTATTTGAATAAGTTTAATACGAAGAAATTTCGTATACCTACAGAACTATCATGATTGTAAGAGAAAAATAAAAATGAATATATATTTTTTTGCTGTTAACCTTAGAACACACAGACAAATTGTTTTCGATTGTACCAATTCTACTTACATTTAAAGGAAACGCATGTTTGGCTTGTATGACTTTATATTTTTATTGTAGTTTTTATAAATGTTACAAGTACCTTTGTACATCGTTATGGACAGGAAATGGTAACTTTAATCGCAACAAATGTATCGGTTAAATCCACAATACCAAGTTAAATTGTTATCTGTATTGATCAAATAAATTGTGTTGCTTAATGACTTGTTATAAAGAAATATTGTCTCTGGCTACATTTTTTGTATCATAGATGCATCCTGTAAGTATATTTTTCAGATTGTTGTCAATAACCAATATACACATATGTAGGTAATGGTTAAGTCATGTTTATGTCCTGATAATATTGCATTGCGAGATAAGCCGGCAAAAATTAATGAGGCTTGCACAGATCCGAAAAGAGTAGAATGATTGACAGGAGATTTTTTAGTATTATAAGTTTATCTTACAAATTAGCAGGAGCCTATCCTTTACTTCTATTGTAATAATTCTACTTTTTATTATAGACCTGGAATTTCACGTCTGTACGAATTTGAATAGCAAAACAATTATCACAAAATAAGGAGGTTTAGCTCTAGCTCAATCATTAATATTTGAAAATGCTTCACTCTTCAGTAAATACAAAAAGTTTTTTTATTTACCTAATTTTATTTAGTTGTTTATATTTTTACTGATTATAAAACAATAAATGAGGAAGAACCCTGTGGATTCGGTTAAGGTGGAGCCTTTTGAAAGCATTCAGCATGATCAAATATTGCAATATGCAACCTCAGTAACAACCCATCAAATGGACACATGGAATAAAATCAATAAACCTGCGCGCAAAGGTAACTACCGTATTTCTGTACATCAACTATTGAAAATGGGTGGCGGGCGATACACGGGGGCGGACGGGGAGAGTCGGCCATACCTTCCCCTTCGGGCTTCACGCCCCCTCGTAAACCCTTGGGAATTGGGTGTGGTTGTCCCCGGTATCTCCTGCTCTCACGCGCTATTGCCAGGTAAATTTTTTGGGTCAGTTCGTGCCACGCCCCCTATATTAAATTTTGTAGCCTCTATTTCTATTATCTATACGTGTTTCAAAGGGGACAGAAAATACATATACCAGCTCATTTACATTGGTCATAATTGATATTACGGGCCAGTTAGAACAAAGGAAAAGTTATTACATTGATGACAGGCATTATGTGATAATTGTAAAATTTGACGCCTCATTAGTCTACGCAGGGTCTTTTTGCTTTGAAATATGAGTTAAAGTAATATAAAATGCTCCAGCTGATATTTTATTCTGCATGGTCACAAGCTTGTTTTATGAGAAATGAGTTGAATTAGTAGCAACTCTTCCTATTTTATCATGGATGCAGGCTGACCTTTGTATACAAAATTAAATTTCATAATGAATGACTATTTTCATAGCACCTAGACTCTAGAGTTTGGTAGTCCCCATTTTCTGTTCTTAATTTTTTTATAACTTTCAACATCAGTTATGACATTAAGAATTCTATGAAGACATATACATTTAAGAGTAACTGCATATTTTATCAGTAAGAACATGGTCGTTGGATAATAGGTTTGCTCCACTATCCGACTCTAAATACTAATTTATTCAACACATATTGATTTAGAGCTTACGCTTTACAGTTGGTGCTCGTTCAATGTGCCTTTATTGATTTCTGTAACTCGAAAATATATTTGTGTCTGTTTAAGTGGTTTTAAAATTGGGTTCAATTTATTTATGTCCTGATTTCCGATGGAGGTAATGAATGGCTAGAGTACTATGAATTTTATATCATTATAATAAATACATTATTTTATTACTTTCTAAAAAGTCGCATGAAATTTGGAGTGGTAAGTATTTAATGTATACTTTGGCAACGATTTGTTTTGTCTCTGCTATTTGTTGATAACTTAGAACTAGATGATCAGCCCCCTGTTTGAAAGTCAGCTTGTATTTTAATGTACTACATAACATACAATTTATTCCATATGTGACATATGGACGAGTATGTAAACGAACAACCAGCCTATCACGGGACTAATTTAAACCAACTTATTAACGAATGAAATATGAACGCGGCCATTCAGTGATACATCCTCGTGTTGTCACTAATCATCTTGTAACATTATATTATTGTTAACCTACTATATTGAACTAGCATGTTTCTGAAATATATTTATTTTAGCTATACTAAATAATCCTAAAGTAATCCTTCTATTTATATTTCTTAATGCATATCTAATAAGAAGAAGGAAATGATGATGACGTCTTTATGAGTTCACATTTTCATTTCATTTTCGGATGATAATTTGACTAGGATTCGAACATCTTTATATTCCTAAATATTTACCCCCTATTCAATCAAACTAAGTTATGATATATATGTGCATTCAATGCATATATTCGAATTCCATCGCATAGCACAATTGCATGTCTAAACGTATGACATAGAGTCAGCTCTTAATATATCGGACATTCTAACACAATGTGTCGTATTTTATTTATGACAAATAGGAAATACTCAAGATATTTGCTATCTAGGAATCGAATCCGAGTCTCATTCCTAGGCTGTTGTTTTATCTCTGCTTCATGGCCGTCGCTATAAAACTATTTGCAGCCGGGAAAACAGCTTCAATCATATGTAATAACTATTGGTTTATCAAAGACTTGACCTTTTGAATCACGTTCCGCAAATCTAATACGTTCGAGATTCTAGTGGAACTATAATTCCTTTATATTTATTCATGAATGAAATGTACTCATTACACAGTAGTATGGGGCTAAATGAAAAATAAATTTTCTTTATATACCTGGAAAGGAGAGACCATAAATCGTACCTACTTATTGTACTAAACTAAAGTTTGCTCCATTGAAAGTTTGTAGTTTCTAAATACATGTTTTAAACGATAAAAATAAAATAAAACCACAAAAAAAAACAAAAACAAGTTTATTAAAAACACATAAAAAATTAAGTGCAAAAGAAAAAAACAAGTATACAAAAGTGTCTCTTTATATTTTTCTTTTGCATAACATGCGATACAAAAATTCCAAATAAAATAAAATAAAATTATGAAATGTAATCCATACAAAAATATAACAGTGCGGTGCTTAGTGCTAAAGGTGTGAATATACGAGTAAAATGAGATTACGCATAAGGCTACACGTACACACGTAGGGTTTCAGCGCCGTGGTCATCCGACTATCAAACTTGACCTACTGGCATCATTCTATTTCTGATTTACCTATATACCTGTCTATCCTTTCGAACAACCACTAATGCAACTATTATGCACCCTGCTTTAATTGGGACATTAATGTATAGGCTAATAATAAGCGCTTATTTACGATCTATTATACAAACATCATGTTACTGGGAATAGGCGTTCCATTGGTATACAAGGGCCAACTGGCAGATACAGAACATAGTTTGAACATAAATTTACGTTTTAATATCAACTTGTGCGAAAATACATAAAATTCTTGTCAAGCAGGTAATTTTCACAAACAAATTAATTAATACGATTCCATGTTTGTCTATTAGAAATTATGCCAAAACTTTTAGCAAAACAAACGTCTGCCGTTATACAAAAATCTCACTTAAAATACAATACCATAAATATGTATAAGCATAATTTATGGAGTCGTAACCATAAAATTACAATATAAAAGGAATGAAGAAGGCGTCATTAGAAAGTCGACGCTAAATGTTTGTGTCGCGTCCATTGATTCCCACGTACCGGATCGGAGATCGCTCCTTGTTAGTACAGCACTCAGTGACTACATCCTTTCCTAGAAACTCACAGCGGTGCACTGATCACTCTAACTGGTGTGGTTTGACCTATATTCAGGCGTTGAGTGAGATGGAACTTGGTTAGTTCTATTTTGAACAAGAGAACATATCGATATTTTATTGGACCATAATAATTGATAGATAATCATAACGAATTTCATGTAATACTTTGTATAATTTAGCAAATTGAATTTTATTGCATTTTAAATAACACAACATAGTTAAACATAACAAACTTTAAACATAACTTTAACTTTAAACATAACAAAACCGACTCTACATTTTTCTAAAAAAGTACGCCCTGGCTCTTATGTCTTGTCAGTCATTTTATAAATTATTTCTTTTATTCTAGATTTATTAATTTTGCATTTACTCACTACAAAATGCCAAAACAGTCTAAAATTTACGATTAAGAATCTCAATCGACTTAAATTCAAGTCTAGATGTAAAACTAACTTTTATTACACCTCTTCCCATTCCTAATAAATACATATTCGATCTGTCTATTATTCCTAATATTCGAGTTAATGATACCGTGGTTACTGGTCACTCAGCGAAGACTCGCGTTAAGTTCGCCGGCAGTAACTCAGTAAGATCTCCAAGGCCGCACGAGAATAGTGCGCGGTATGAATGTGCGGTGTTGCTATTCCAACGTGCCTCTAATTATACCGTCCCAATATTTCGTTGGGCTAACAGCTGACAGCACTCGTGCATGCATCATATTCGTGTGATTTATAAGTATGCTGTATGGCTGTGTTGTGCACGAGTCAACTCATGCCGTACGATGTCCGCTTCGTTTATTGGTCATTTTCTTTGTATGACGTAATCTGTCAGTGTAATGCCATGTGCAAATTGCTATGCTATTTTTATATAAGGGGATTTATTTTGCTTTATACGTGTTTTCATACTATTATTACCATGTTTTTGTGTATGAATAAATAAATAAATACAACCAACAGTCACATATATAGTCGTGACTTCACACTAACTAACTAACTTTTCGGTCTCACAGACCCGAAACAAATTCCTATGGTTCACACAAATATTTGTTTCGGCCTGGGAATAGAACCCACAGCCTCTCGTTTCACAGCCGGCGTCTAACCGACTGCACCAGGAGACTGTCAAATGAATAAAAAAATTAAAACTACTGCTAGTGACAAATATATGTGTGAAAACTAGTGGACATATGTTTAGAAATACTTCACTAGAACTATTTTTACCAAACGCAAAAACGTTAGGAATTTGTGTATAATTCCATCGCCATTACGTATGCTTTAACTACAATGTGGCAAAGATTAACTCATGTCAGTAATATTGTGTGCAAAAACTATAGTATGCAGTTGTAAAAAATAGTAAAATCCCCGACACAAGCGGAGTGCCGGCTGCGAGAGAGCTCACAATAATTACACTCGAAGGCTAAACGAGGGAACTGCGGTCACAATGGCTTCCTATCATTATACCGTTGTTTGTGTTATAAATTGTGGGCCAGTTTGTCGTGACTAGCGGCTTATAATGGAAAAATATATCTCTATCCAGTCTAATCGTCTTTTACTTATACAAAAACCTTATCAGACAGTGTATTAGAAAATAAAACAAACAAAAATCACTAGAAGAAAGCTATATTGAAACAAAAGATAAAATACATAAACCTGAAAACATACATATACATACAAAACATAAGAGAAAAACTTTACAAATAAAAAAAGTGCATAAAAATACAAATAATCTAACGTATAAATTAAAGATAATTCTAAATTACACGTTTGTAAAATAAAACAATTCACATACGAAAATATAAAAAAAAAAACAGAAATATTTTTAAAAACACAATAAATAAAAAGCACGTGTCATAGTGTTCAATATTTGCACTAGTGTTCGTAACAGCTCGAGTAACTGTCGATAGTTAGTATTCCGTGTGGCAGAACAGGAGCGTTGCTACACGCCCCGGGGTGTCGTACCAGATAGTGCATTTACAGTGTCAACATTGCCGTAACGCAAACGTGTCGCGTGTTTTGCAAACGCACTCCTGGCACGAACTCCGGGGCGTAATCATGTTGATATCGATATTTCACGGACGAGCGGCGCATCACTATTGTCTATGCACAGTACGGAACGTCTTTGCCGTTTCACTTAGAGTCCCCAATATTACAAGTAGCTTGTTAGTGCCAAAGCGTGAGTGGGATGCATAAATGTCAGTCAAAGATTAATTATTGTGCATTGGTCGCTTGTCGCTTCTGTTACGGAAACTGATTAGTATTCTATGCAGCGGTGACGTTTCGTTATCCGATTGACAGCGATGAGTAGGATGCAATGACAAGGCTACAAGGTCGCACGAGAGTAGATAACACGCGTGGAAAGCTAGCATTAATAAAAATGATTTATGCGGTATTGCATTGCCACCGGTTAGCATGTAATCTGGGATTTCATTGCTCTTATATACGAGTATTTGAGAAATTTGTTAATAACAACTTCCGAGAATTTAATGCTGTGATGTTTTGTAATAGATGTACTCTGATATAAAATACACCAAAACGTGAAGTAATCAAGTAATAGATTAATGGTTACTTTATTAATCAGTAGAAAGTCTAACGCACTATGTACACGAGCACACATCTGCTTGATGCCGGACCGTGTGAGATCACAGAAAAAATGTCGAAAGCTTTGTGTGTTTTTAAAATATTCAAAAACGAAAGTGAGGTGAAAGCGTGACATTTATGTAATGAATCGTGATAAAAACAGTGGCCGTGCGTCCGCGTATGAGAAATATAGAAAGTAATTTGAATGGACCATCACACCATGGGAGGAAAGTATGAACAAGCTTAAACTAACTGAAAGTACACTCTTCGCAATATAATTTTATGAATTAGTCACGTGTATTCACAATTTACACCTTTCACATATTAGTTATTGTTTTATTAAACAAATCAGACAGTACTAACAAAAGATTTTAACGCAGTATATTATTATTATAGATATTATTAGGATCACAACAGATCAATAGACATAGGGTAAAAATAAAAAAAAAAACTAAAAGAATTAGTATGACGTACGAATGAACTTTAGTTCCATCTATGTACAATAGCATGAAACATATTTATTATTCGCATCATAATTAAGACAACGAAATTGACTAATAAAACCAGTTGCATAAAATTATCTTTTGAATGGTCACAAACTTAGCGTTTCATTCATAACGATTTCACTATACGGGATCTTATTTTACTACTGGTATAAAACTGTCGTAAAGATAAATCTAAATCTATGCAGTTTGTAACAAGTTGAGAAATTCTTAAATGTTTATGATTTTTCTGCGTTTGCATCATGCAGATATATTAAAGGGTATAAACGTGATAATGCAAACTGAAACACTAAAACAGTGGAATACAATTTTTTTTCGTAGACCCTTTGCCTCATATTTTAGTAGAAAACCAGTAATTTATTAAACGGAACTTTTTAAAATGGGTTTTTGTCTTTATTATCACTATTAAATAATTTATATCATCATATATTTATATCAAGCTATAAAATCAAAGTCATGGTCTGAAATATTTGCTCTGGAATCTTTGAGTTAAAGTGATTTAGAAGGTAAAATATGTCGGTGCTTGTGTGCCTGTGTTGGTACTAAATGTTTATGTGCGCGTAGATCAAGGTAATAATTTGCTCTGCCTACGTAATGATAAATTATAATGACACGTTTCCATTGTGTAGCACGGCACTTAAATATCATAGATAAAAAATGCATTTATGTATGTACATTACTCTGTTATATTCGATACGTTTTGTCGTTCCAAGTGATAACATTTTATTTATTATCTGGAAAACATCAACCTCACGCTCGTAACCGCAACCATTTTTTTTAGTTTACTTGTAATGTTGACCGCATAATAATATATTTTTAATTTTAACAAATATATTATAGTTGGAAGTTGATCTCCGGCCTATTAAAACCGCAAAGCTATAAAAAAACTCATATTCAAATTAAGTTCTTGATTATATTAAAGTACCGAAAGGTCCGTGTAGATCACACTTTATATTTGTTTGCAACACCTCATCTTCCGAAAACATTTGTGAATGATGTAATTTAAAAATAAATTCTGCATACAGATGTATGAAAGTTAACGACCTATGAGTGTGTCTGGTTGCACATCTGCGCATGCGCATGACGTGTCGTACCTACAATGGAAACGCGCCTTCTAACACGTGTAGTGTTGCATACTAAATGTTCTTTACAATATGGACGTCTAATTAATAAATAATGCAGCGCGCATGACGGTGTATCGTAAGCATAAAATGTGTTAGATGATTTAACTTCGTAATTTTGTTTGTATTTTTAAATATTAACTATTTTGTATACATTATTTTATGCTATTGTTGCACGTAATGTTTTATGTAGTAAGTTTTATACGACTGACTGTAAAGGCTTAGAACAATTACTAAATGCATGTTTTATATGTATTCCGGTAGCGAACCATGTCGTAACAAATATACATAAGTCAATGAATATAAATTATCGAACATAAGCGATCTGAACCTACCATTTACTCATTTAAAATTTAAAAAGAAAAAAGTATACGTTAAAATTCATCAGGTGATCAATATCAATAAAAATAATATGTTTACGTTTTACGAATTACTCTTAAAACTGGAAATGGATATTTAATAAAATGTAAATGAACGTTTAAATTGTGATGTGCTTTTGTTGAAGATATACATGTTTACAATTTTTAGTAATTGCAAGCTTCAAGCTTAAATATCCTATGTTATTGAAATAAAACTATTATTTACGGATTAACTAAATTCGCGATAAAATCCGTAAATAATAGTTTTATTTCAATGTGTAACATTCGCGTAAATCTAAGAAACCTATGGTATGTCAATTTTGATATTGTAAAGTGTAGAATAAAATAATGTTGTGTTTCGTTTAATGTGTACTTTGGCTACTATATTTTACATAACTCTCGATTTTATGTTTACTTAAAGTTGTAGATTTTTGGTTTGTGAATATTAATTGTATTATTTTTGTATTTTTTTATATTTTTCCAGTAACAACTCATCCGTTGTTTTATTATTCTGAATATTTTAATTTTTTAAGGAAATGTTTTGAAGATAATAAATTATTTTTTATTAAAAACATAATGATATTTCTCTCACAGCTTGTTTTAAATTATACATAATGTTAGTTGACGATTCATAAGGAATGTTATAACACCACGTATATGGTAGGTATAATATGCAAATGCATTATATTTGTCATGACACGAAATTATTAGGTTATTGGCCACTGAATTTTATACATATTCATATGTTTAAATTTATTCCGATTTATACATTAGAATGTTATGTGCGTCATTTTATCATTCTTATACTTTCTACTATGCAATCTACCTAGATTGGTATTTTTTATGTTATTTTAACTACTAAATCTATGTTAGTTTTATTTTTCGTTTTGAGATTATTTTAAGGTACTGGTTTTTGGCTATTAATAAATTTTTTTGTATGGATTATAAAATTTGCCCTAGTATCTACGTGACAGGTTTTTTCTATTATATAAAAAATATACATCGAACCCGGGAATAATTTATTTATATTGTTTGCCTTTAATCTCTATTCTCTGGCGAAATGTAGTCACAATATCTAAACAAAAATGAAAACTTTAATTACTTATGTCGTTATATAAATACGTGATTTTAATGTTAATATCTCCGGTGAAATGGTTAGTGACCATTTTCTTACTTTTACCGCATAACATGCTAATTTGTGACGTAACGTAAATATGCAAAATTAACATTAACGTTATTGAACATTCAGAACAAGTTTTAAAGTTTGAAATTCATTGTGCATATAATTTAATGCTAAAAATATTATTCAAATATGTTTTTAATCGGCATAAATTATACAATGTCTTACATTGAACATGAAATATTAAAGCACTAAATAATCTTTCGACGCATTGTTTTAATAATGTATCAGAAACAAAGTCTTTATCGTTTCATATATTATAGGAAATCCTTTTTGGTTATTCAAATTATGTAAGTTACAATATGAAAATATTCACACAAGTTTTTAACAGCTATAAAGCCATGGGAAATTTAATTAAATACACTTTTGTTCTTTACATAGTTGGTTAGTATGAACTATGTGTTTATATTACGTCATTATTATTTATGCTGTGTGACGTCACAAATTAACACAGTATGTAGCCTTTATGCGAAAATATTAAAACTTTACGTCACTTCTTAATAAAATTATAATAAAGCCTTTAAGGTTGATTTTACCTCGGCACGGCCGGGAAACAAAGGTGAGCCCTCGCAAGTGGGTCATACAGGCGGCCTTGCGCCGGCTTCGGAGAGCGACGTAGTTCGCCATCCATACCAGTTAAATAATGCTCGATGAGCCTACTCTTACACGATCACATAATACCTTTCAACTTATTTCAGCCAATGATATATTATACAAATACGACGATTTTAGCGTACTGATTAATACACTTTCAACTGTTTTTTAAATGTTATCACCGGAATTAATTTGAAAATTTAGAATGTAACATTCGATATTTAAACCACGAAACAAATGAATACGATCGGAATGCGCGTGGTACACACAGTTTTGAATTTTGCAATTAGGGCAATGCTAGACAGTTGATTAGGTAATGAAATAAATCCCTACGGATGGGTGAGTTAATATGCGTGTAGAGCATTAGGCACGGACGCCTACGCCACGCGCATTCTCCCGCGCACCTCGATGCATTGCGCACTGATGTAATAGCTGCAACCGTCCCTGCACAACGCTCGGCTCGTGCGCTCGTGCACTCATTGCTTTATTTGTATTCAATGAATTTAACGTTTCCAACTAGTAAACAGTCGGCGAAAAAAAATTAAACTTTACATCCCATGCGTTCGGTTTGAAAGTGCATGCGGCGGTCGAAACCACTCATGGACAAGAAAGTAGGACAAATAATTGTTGGCTCTCATGCGCTAGATAAGCTGCATTGTGCAATTGTGCCGAGTATGGGAGCACGCGAACACGATAAACGTGTCCGCTTGTCGCTATTAATTCGTCCTTGAATACATGGGCTGCGCTGTAAGGAGCCGGCGAGGGGCGAGGGGTGCGCGGGGCGGGCGCGGCGACGGCAGGGAATGCGAATGAACGCTAGCGCTGAATAGCAAACGAGCCTGAGGACGTGTGAGAATGCGTTACACTCACTTTTACTGGGCATCAGTGGGTGCGCACGAGTTATGCGCGAGCGGCGCGGCCCGAGGAAGCCACCACGCTCCACCGAACACTTTCCCTCTCGAAACATCGCATCCGACGGTAATTACAATTACAAACATTTTATAATTGATACTGGTACCGAGGCGGTTTTCGCAACGCGAGGCCAGTACCGCGCCGTGACGTGGCGGAGCCCGGACGCGGTTTCTAAAATGAAAGCACCTGTCACGTAGATACGTCGCCAGCGGAAAAATTCTTTGACTTTAACGTGTGTTGTCACTCGCGTCATTAGAGTTAATTTCACTGGTAATGACACACAAACAACTCTATTTATACTCATGCTTAACCTTACGCATATGTGAAAGATAGAATGGCTAACATTACCGCGGGTCTCGGGAAACTTAACGCTACAGGACAACTGACTTGAAGTGTAACATGCAGGGGGAGACTGAACCATACAAGAGCGGACCAAGAATTTTGCACAAATACTTAAAAATAATTTGCGGAGTAAGCTTAGGGTTAACATGCAGAGCGATATGAGTTATTAGATTATGTAGGTGGTCCACCGCACACGTGATACGTATCGTGGTGTTGCACGTGCAGGCTATGTGCGTGTGTATGTACAGAGCACAAGGGGTTAGATTCCGGCCGCGAAGCCCCGAGCTCTCGGCCCGCGCGCGACTCGTATAAAATAATCCCAATTAGGCGTAGGACTTGCGCAACACAATTCCAACATTGTAGAAGCGACACTGACACGACACTTGGAGGCACTTCACTGGAGGACAGCACGGAGCGCGGCGTGCAGAGACGGAGCGCGCGGCCGCACCACTGAGTCGCGTTCCACTTTTCCTTCCGGCGGTGCGCGAGCAGCCGCGAGTTGGCAGCGGCACGCCTTGCATAACCGACAGTTTCGCAAAGCGGTCGGTGCAGCGCGCGAGCCGGCTTGAAATACGCGCCCGCTCTGCCAACGGGGCCGGGCGCGGGCCGTTGACGCAACACCACTGCCGCGCCGACACTCCGCCGCCGCCGACGCCACCGGCCAGCCTGCGGCCAACCTGTGCGCCGCCGCATTTCTCCGCCAGTTTTCACGCATGTTCACTTTCGCGTCGACAGCACGCTTTCGTCCTCCGAGTGTGATGCTCCACTTGGGCTAGCGTGGGGAACTGGTGCGGCGGCGGCGGCCCGCAGCGAGCGGCGCTCCGCCGAGCACGCGAGCGGAGCCGATAAGAGCGCGCGCCAGATGCACTGCTAACTAGGCCACAACGCACTCTGCCATCTGTTTGCACGACTGCATTCTATTTAGATTATCGATATCCAATTAGCGATATTGAGAATTTATTTTGTCGTCGTGGGTATAAATAAACTAAGTTTAAAATAAAACCATAGGCCTAAGAGTGAAGCCGTTAGTCGCGCGTAAGGCTCGTATGTCGGGTGCGATATTGTCGCGGCGGGCCTCGAGCACCACAAATAGACGCTCCATT
This sequence comes from Hyles euphorbiae, assembly GCA_023078785.2. Lineage (NCBI taxonomy): Eukaryota > Metazoa > Arthropoda > Insecta > Lepidoptera > Sphingidae > Hyles > Hyles euphorbiae. Next base: position 7,723,642 of record CM041053.1, read on the forward strand.
TCGACGGCCAACTCACGGCGACACGCGAAAACATTGCAGACACGTTCGGATTATATCCAGGTTAAAGCGAAAACACTCTGTATTACTGATTAAATCGCGCAATAATTTCCACTTGCATTTAAGTTTGTGAACAACCTCCGCAAACGAGACTCGACGTAATTAAATTCGAATAAAAACAAGAATGAACGTTAACTGCCGCCGCTGTAGTCATCTGATCCGAATAATTTCGTGTTAAATTAAGCCGGTAACCTTTATCGTCGTGAAATAAAGCTAACAGAGTGTCATCAGTAGCGGCGGTGCGGCGGCCTCGCACCGCTGTCACTTTTCGTTCGTATGCCGGTGGGATAATAAATAATATTTTAGTGTTTAGCGGTTTTACGTGTGTACTGTGTAGTATGCGAGCTCAAGGCCGGGTGAGTCACGCGCGCGGAGCTACGAAACTACTCGCTCACTAGAGAAGCTGCGCAGGGGCGCGCTGTACTGCCATGCGCACTTCATCTAGCCACCACCGAACACATCGCGAACAGCTGATCGCATTCTCGCGCACACGATCATCGAAAATTCCATCTTAGACCTTACCCTAAACGAACATTTCCGCTCTGACTAGAAAATACCGAAAATTTTCCTAAATGTAAATCTATTGCATCCCATTCTACATTTGACTTTGACGAACTTCTAAAAGCATTATGCAGAACGCTGACATATTATGGATTTAATGGGCGTGTTTACATTTTTTTTCTAGGAACTGTGACAAGCCATTATAAACGTAGGAATTAGTTACGTCATCGTTAGGCAAGGCAATAGGTATTCCCCGATGCCATTCTATGTAACGTGCAAGTTGCGCGCAGTGCATACAATACTTTTAATAAACGCCTACTGTATAATAATTACCTCGCTTCGACAACACCGACATATTTATGTTATCCGCCACCAATGCGAGTTTTCTGAATTATGAATTTTATAATAATATTTTATATAGTCGGCAGTTGCTATGATCATTAGCGTTTAGTTGAAATGTTTTCGTATACAAAGTGCTTCAGTAAATCGATTTAATGAAACCGATTCGAAGAACTTGGCAATAAAATAGATTTTCAATTAGGATCATAATTCATTGGAAACGGCTTGTTATATTTAGATGTCCACATTCCATGAAAATATACTAAAATAAATTGAAAGGAATTTTAACCGCAACTTAAGAAATATACATTAACATTGACAGTACCTCTTATAGTAATTATAAATACGTTTTAGTTTTATGATAATTATTCTAGTTTAAACTGTTACTTAGGCTATTCTACTTCTATAGTATCTAGTCGGAGATCTGTCATAAGTCTCATTGTTATTATGTGAATTTCTTGTATTAATAGTCCTCCAAAAGCTGCAAGATAATGATCCGCGTGAAAAGATATTATTAAATTGAGAACAGACTAAAATAGAATTGTTTATAAATAGCAATTATTGTGCAACATTCTTAAGTCTGAGTTAAAAAAGAGATTTTTAATGCCACTGTTTTTGTCACAACCTCGGCAAAGGAATAAGGAAATCAAGTTCTACGGACGATTTCTTGACTACAAATGTTTGAAAGTGAAATCATTTTAATGCTCTCATAAAAACTAAGTCGTGAGAATTATAAAAGTCTTTTGTCAGAGAAAGCTATCTCCGCTAATATATCTTCTGCAGTCACGATGAAACAGCGCAAGAAGTTGATGTAATTCATCACGATATCAAATTGAAATTACCTACAATTGAACAATATATTACTCAAAACCATTGTTTTGAATGTTAGACATTGTTCGATTTCCGTTGAAATTTCGCTATTAGTAAACTATATAAATAGTATTATAATAGTACTTATTTAAATAAATCTACTGTTAATTACCGATCCAAAAACCTTATCTATTCGTCTAAACCACTGATCACTTTTTATCATATTAATAATCTACAAGCAATTCCAACAAAAACTGAAATTCACGCATCCGCCGCAATAATTATAACAGGAAGCGACACTAAGCAACTATCCGTTCTAAAGTAAGAGGCGAATTGACTGTAACTAGCGCATTACACGATTAATTATCGAACGGCCATTGGCAATATAGGCGGCTTCCTGTGCATGCGCGTCCCGGTGCCGGCGAGGGAGGGGGATAGCTGGCAGCCCGCCCAAGGACGCCAGCTAGGTTCCCTAGGACGCGGCGCGGTCAGGGCTAGGTCGCTCGGTCCATGGTCACACCTCCACATCATGTTACGCGCGGAATATAGGTCGCCACCGATCCGACAGATTCCTTTGTTGCGAAACAAAAACTTTAACATTGCAATACTTTAAATCTCAAGATGCCGCAATTCCGACGGAATAATACATGGGTGAAAAAACTGCAGCACGATAAAACATATTGTGCAATCTTGTATAACAAATGCGCTATGACCTCACTTTAGTTATGTGCACTAGATGTAACGAGAAAGAAATGTGATGTTTACTGTAATTAAGGGGTCATTAGTGACATTCTAGTGTAACGAATCAGATCTTTCCAACGCCCTTGTTTTACGCGATTGGCAGGACGCCCGGGACCTACAAGATTCGCCTACGCCACGCCGTAGCATTTGTAGTCAAACTGTCGACCTACTTAAAGTACAATGATCAAGGGCGCGCGACCAAGGGTGTGCGTTTCGAATTAGAATAGTTACAGCCGATTCAATACTTTATCTATATCCTTATAAAAAGACATGAAGTACAAACGGATTTGCAGTCCACATTAACTTTCTACGGATTTGCGAAAACTTCACAAAAAAGATAGTAATGACATCGCGTGTAGCGTCGAGGCGTATCGTGAATTACAATGGGCTGGCTCGGGGCGATCACCGACGTTACGACATGGTTTAGAAAGTCGAGCCACGGTCAACGGTCCCGCGGGCGAAAGTTTCCAGCGCGAGTGTGTGCCGGCCTTAACATGCGTGCTGCGTTCGTGGCGCAACACGCGACCGCGGCGACCGCTCGGCCGCACATGTGTGCACCGCCTTATGAGATGAAAGTGATAGTGACGTATGCTTTTTTGTGGGCACGTCATCGAAATAATTTCTAATGTCTGCGTAACCTGTCTAGCGACTGTTGTCTGTTGATCACGTGGTCAAATTAACTCGGGCATATTTTCATTAAATCTATAGATCAATTGTGAAAATAAAGAAACATAATTTTAAATACATAACGTGAAATTCGAACTACGAATAAAGAAGCATATCAAAAATGTCTAATGAAGCAGAATTCAAAGTAGCAATTATACCATAACATTAATTATGCACTCAAAGAGTTACATAAGTAGATCAACAATGATTTAATTACGCGCTCCCTGTGAATCAATAACATTGATATCGGCTAGTGTTTGTTCTATATGAAGTAGTTTATCATGGAGCACGCGTCGCGCAAACTGTGCTACAATAATCGTTTGAATACTAAAACGAATTCAACAAACAAGAACATTCAACATTCGTGTGCTACTGATCAATCACGGATCTCTTTGATGCCGTAATGTCATTTTTCTTCATTTCGAGAGGAGAAGCGGTGTGTAGCCGGCATAAACTAATTTTGGTGTAAAATAAAATGAATAAAGCAGACTGATACAAAATTGCACAATACTAGAAAAATAATAATCTAATTTCTAATAGTTCGTAAAGAAACTTTAAGGCTCGCTATAAATGCTAATAAAATTGAAACGAAAGCAATAAAATCAGATCAATACGAGAGCATATCTATGGGTACCAAGTACCTGAAGGTCCCGGATGCACCTGCGCTGTACTCTCGTTATTTATTACATTATTCCCGCGTCCCCCTCCCCCTGCCGGTGCGACCTCGCGCCCCCCTCCCCGCCCCCCGTCCACGCGGCTACCCCCCGGCACCAGCTCGCGGCGCGACCTTCGGAACTGCATCCCTGGCCAAGCGCCAGATGGTGCATATCTCGGTATGAGAGCGTCATTCGTGACATGTTACCTTCGAATGCTTTCAACTGGATGTGAGCGTCCTGTATTATGTGACATTTCCTTATTATACTACTAGGAACAATAGTCCTTTCTAGAAACATTCAGATTTGTTACTCATGCTACTTCACATATGAATGTAAGACTAATCAAACTATACCCAATGTATTGATTTCAAATGTGATTCAAAAACTTATTATACATATTTATTGATTTGATTGTTATGGCCATATCGCATGAGGTGCTTTAAGATCTACGAACCTTCTTCCAATGTTCCAATGTTAATTGCAAGTGGAAATGTCGATGGTACGAGAGCATCGCGGCGAACTCCATGTACATAACAATGTTATCATTGAATTGATATAGCTTGCACATAAGTCAAAGCTAATTGAGACACGTAATAAACATGAAGAGTAATTGCGTTGAGTGGTGGTGGAGGTGGTGGAGCGCAGCAGCGGAATGTGAGCGGTGAAAGTTACGCGTCTGCTACCGAGAAAAAGAGTTTCCACGCGGTTTCACCACGCGAGAGTGCAGTCTTGTGCAACAGGTACGATGGCAGAGGAGCACTGGCTTTAATATATTAGGCACAATTTCGTAATTAAATGTTGTTGGAAAACGTCGCACGGGGGCGTTTTCCGATGCAATCAGTACCGAGGCGCGCGCGCTATCGGAGGCACGGCGAGCGACTGCGGCCGACCAGCTGCACCGAAATAACTGCTCGATGCAGCCCGGCCGCTCGATGCAGGCCCACTCCCCCCCCCCCGCCCCCGTGGCTCGCCGCGTACCCCGCGCGCGCCTTGCCAGCCCACCCCCTCCCCCAAGCTCTCGCTCCGCCTTCCAGGTCACGGCTGCAGGTCGCCATGACAATGCAAGAGCCTTGCTGCACCCCTCTATCGATCCAACTGTTGCTCCCGGGTTCTACTGCCGTGAACTTGAGATCTCCTTGGGCGACACGAGCACACGAGGTAGTATAAAGAGGAAAACATACACACTTAAGCAATTTCACTCCAACAAAGAAATGGCGCTTCAAAACCCTATGAAGAGATAGGCATCAAGAAAAAACGGTTTCTTGTGCCTAGATTTCGAAGGTAAGAGTTTATAAACTAATATCCGTAGTTTTCGATTTCCGTTATTGCTACGGCTAAAGTACGGAGGTCTGACGAATGGAAACGAGGACATTACAAACAAGAAACGTATTTAATACAATCCTAATTCTTTGATTTTTGTTATTGCCTTTATTGCCTTTATTGCTTATGGAAAATTGCACTAGAAGAAAATCTAGAACGGATAAACTGACATTAACCGGCGTATAAACTGCTAATCGGTCAAGAATCAAAAGCATAATTTATAATATAGTTAGCAATATAAATTACTTCAAACTAAATATAAATATAGACAAAACATCTATATTTATTGCTTAGTTGAATACCTGGACGTAAAGGTCACATGATAATTACATAACACCAAAACACAACCAATCAAATTAACCCTCCTAAAGCCACTCCTCTTCCCGCAGACATTTGCAAATTAGCAGCGCACCCAACTTTTAAAACCACACATTTTGATAAAGATGTCACTTTAATCCGAGATAATAATTGTAGATCAATGCGAATACCGTTACGACAGCGGTTGCCCTTGATCGTTTATACATTGGTGTTTGTGCAATTCAGGTATGTGCCAGATGCAGTTGGCATGGGAGTGTTGGCGACGGGCCGCCACTGTCCCGCCAAAGATATTTAGACTTGAAGGCGCCAAGACATTAGCATCAACTGATGTTCGCCTTTGATTTGTATAAAGGGGAGACATGAGATATGTAACATTGTGGCACTTGAAGCAAGTGATGTTTATGACGATGTAGGAACAGACGATGACCCAATAAACGTAGCGTAATTGAAAATATTTAAGAATAAAAAAGAAGTGATGGAAAGTTAAGAAATAGGAACGATTGAACAAATGCTAAAGATTGATCTATGAGCAGAGTTGAATGATGAAATGCTAATTTTACTTAATGACCAACTAAATGATTACGACGAAAATGACGCTGAAAGTGAAAAAGGTGTAGCGAGAGTTTCACACAATAAGGTTATTACGAGAGTAATATACACATTTGTATTCGAATAATTTAGTATTCTCAAGCCACTATAAACGACCACAGTATTGAAAGCAGTGACGGCGCTTTCACAGATTTAAATGCTAATTTTACAATCAACAGGTAATCAAAGCGCTCCGTAAACATCTCTAATGCAAGGCAAAGTAGGTTGTAGTGGATATATACCTTTTCGAATTCATGCCATGGTCTTCGCTATACGGAAAGAGAGGGATAATAGAATCATCAATCAACACTTTGATTCTATAATAAATGTTTAGAACCCGAATTATTTTGAATTTAGAGACTTTGCTCGTTATTATGAGTATTAACCACAGAGGGCACCCAAGTTAACAAGGTAATCGTAGGTGCGATACAAAGACCTGAGTAATTTTTTTTAATTGCAATTAAGTTGTATCCTAAAGATCTACTAGTATTGTTCTATTGTTCATTATTTTAAAAATGATTCTAAGAATAGCAACAAGCTATAATTTCTGACATTCTTGTAAGATTAATTGATTCGACGATATTTTTGTATTTGGACTACCACTCACGTATGTTACAAGCTGAACGACACCCGTGACCTAATTCAATACAATCAGAATATTTTAACGAATTTTATAGTTTTAAATGTATGTCGACGAAATAACTACCACAATTTGTTTAATACAATAATTCTGTAAAATTGATCAACTGGCAAGGAAATTCATTGTAAAAGCTGTCAGGATAGACTTTTTATTTTCAATGCAGTTTTCCCTACACCAACTACAAAGGCCAGACCATCTATCTTGTCGACATTTCATAACAGCTCCAAGGTCTGGCTTGACCTAGTTGGAACTGTGTCCGCACAGCCTCGAACCAATACAAACTGTAACGGGAATCACAAATACCCTTTCATCCTAGCCTCTCTAATCTCAGGCAGAAATATATCAACAATGCACGGAAAGTCTACCCAATTTTAAAATGGGAATAAATTTATACATGAATAAGAATATACAGAGATGTGTAGGTCCAACATATTGGCGTATAATTAGTACGTTACTGCGATATTGCATACATTCAATATGGCACTGGTGTAGCAATACTGGTCACAAATATTCAATATTTTCCAATAGCAATGCCCTCTCACTTGGTAGTCGGTCTAAAGGTTCGCGAGATATGCACAATAAACTGTTCACTTTATACGTATAAAAGCTGTCAGTCATAACAGAACCGGTTTTCTAATAAGTTCTTTACTAGCAATGTAAACTTGTACTGAGTCGAGACGTATGGTAATACCTAAAGGCTAGCCGAGTACTTAGTTCCACCTGTCTTTAGCAACAGGAAAACGCTGACTACTTCTTTTACAATGTTTGAATTATCTATAATACAATGTAGATAAGTTTTTAGAAAGCTGACATAATATGCATGAATATTTCACTTGTGTTAGAAATATAACATGAGGTATCTTAGATATATATTGTCATAGTTTTTATCAGAACCGGCGTAGGAAATGTGAAACGTGGGCGATCGTTCACAGTCTCCCGATTACCTAGAAGACGGAGAGACATCTAGGGGTCCTCGAAGGTTTGAAGTGACAGAGTTTCTGTTAGCTCATGATTTTTTCTAGTTAGGATAATTTAAATCTGTGTCCACAAATATAAATTTTATATATTACTAACTACCAACGCGTCATTTAAATAAAAAATGGGCATCATAAAATTATAATCTCCAAAAAGGTCTTGTGCCACCATTCTCCTGAAGGTCTTAGCTATCACATCCGATGCTGAAAAACAACTCAACGTTGAATTCGTAATGGGAATGAGATACAATAATTTCCCAAGGCTTCAGCGAGGCCTGTCTGACCTAATTCAATCCAGGTGCGAGGCCAATTCGTGAATATTCGCTGGAAAATCAGGACAGCAGCGCGTTCCCGGAACTCGAGTGGCCAGGGCTGCGGCGTGTCAGGGACGTGAATGTGGGACGAATCAGGACGCGTAGAGGTGAACCGCTAGGTCAGCAGGCTATTTGGGCGCCCTAAATAAATGCCTTGCTACGGGCCTGTATTGGTTTTATAGGTGTTGGCTGGCGTGGCTTTAGTTGGGACTATATCGTACGGTGAGAGTTATAATTAATTCATAAGACGTACAATTTAGAAAAATGCAGCGAAAGATCAAAAGAAATCACTTGCTGTTGCTGAGAGAGCTTCTAGCACAGTTTCTTCTGCATAATGTTACGAATACTTACATAATACGTTTTGAAGTTTTGGTACTATTTAACAGGATAAAATTTTTACTAAAGTACAAACTTACAAAAAATATTGAAAATCATGAAAAATTAACACAAAGATTACAAAATATGAAGAAAATACGTACAACAAAATAAGATGCACGTAGTATACGAATTAAAAATAAGATAAATAGGTAGATTTAATGTTGGAAATATATTTTTTTTTGGATGAGCAATTAAACCAAACCAAATTTGGTTATAATGACGAGCCCGACCAACATTATAACTTCACCCAAACATATGTTTTTCCGTCTGCCACACGAAATATTTTCTTTACATTTTAGTTAGATAGTTGCTACTGCAAAGGCATTTGAGCGCAACATTGCAGGCCGTGAAATGTAACGTGCTCGTGTTAGTTAGTGATAATGACGTGGAAGAATTATAAAGAATTACCTACAGTTGTTGAACACAGTGTAAATATTATAAATCACACGACTTTCTCTCGGTCAAGTAAAAAGTGCGTCGAGTAATTTGCGCGTGCGAACTGCGCACGCATCGTACGGCGAAAATGTGGAAGTCATTTACATGAAATAAAAATTGCGTAGACACGGATTTAGATACTTTTTTCAATTAGTACTACTATTTTTATCCTTTAGTCCTGAATCCATTCACATAACGCGAATGAGCCACTAAATAGACAAAACTATGAGGAATGTTGAAGAATTGACATTAGACGGTTGACTTGTATTTGCGATCAAAAGTCCATTACCAGAGGCAGGCTCTAAGAAAGGGTTTAACTGAATTGTTTCAGGAGGGACTGGGGGCTCAACAAGCTCTACACACGGTCATAAAAACGCTGAAGAGTGCAACTGTGAGGTATTTGGTAATTTTCTGGCATCGGATTTAGGTAGAGTCAAGACTCTACCTACCAGAACTTAAAGGAAAGAACTCTCAGTCGTTATTCTGATGATAGAATAATTTTCGGACATCTTCATGATGGGTTTTAAGGCTGGTAAAAAGTAAATATTTTCCGAGTGGTAGTTGAAATTTTTTTTTTCTTATATTGCAAATCAAAATTAATACCAAATCAGATTGTTATAGTATATTCAGCCTGGAGGAATTTTACTTTAAGATAGGGCACTTGTCTGATTTTCTAAGAGGTCTTGTAGTAGATTAGTTCGGATTGAGACCAATTAACAGAAGGAGGGTAGTAAATAGCGATGCGTATTGTTTTTGGTGAGCTGACGCAAATCTGATATTAATTAAGAAACAGAGGGATGACTCTCTGACTATATAAGGTAAATTATAATAGTCATTTTAGTAAAACCCAACATGCTCATAGGCTGACTATACACAAATGATGTAATATCGGAATACTGACGCTACTAAACGAATGAATCAAAAGGTAAAAGGTTACTTGCGGTATCCACATGTATATACAACAGGATTTATAAGTAGCAGCCTCTGCGGCGCAGTTGGTTAAACACCGGCTATAAAACGAGAGGCCGCGGGTTCGATCCCCGCCCCGAAACAAATATTTCTCTGATCCATAAGTATTTGTTTCGGGACTGATAGCCCCGACACAACATTCTATTTTAGAATGGGAATATTTTCAAAATTATAGTTTAATTGACTCTACCATAATATTTTGTGAATATTATTTATTTATTACTGATATGGAAATTGAGCCCAAAATCCAAGACTACTAACCCATCTCTGTTTTAATAAAATGTTTACTACAGTATTTTTGCTTATGTATAACGCATCTGAGGACGACAAAACTATGCATCACTAGTTGGTGAGTACTATTATTTGACTATGTTTTGAAATTGGGGTGGTTTTAAAGGCTCATCCACCCTAAGTTTTATACGGATGAACACGCCTCACTATTTTAAATGTTTATTTGACGGGTTGATCGCCCAACACAGGGCCCCTTTGCAGTTTACTAAATCCGTGTCTGACGCCAATCAATAGCACGAACTTAAATGACATTACAAGAACTATAAATGTTAAACGTCCATTACGCGACATGTAGGTACATAATTACATGATTATTTACAATAAATTCTTAGAACTGTGCCTAATCTTTTACGTCATAAAATGTTTATATGTACTGATCATTATTTTATACATAACACGACTGTCATCTGCATCTATCCTTATTTATTACTCGTATCTCTGATTTCATTCGTAATAACTGAAGACATACATATATAAAGTACATAATATTTTTTTAATACTATAAATCCGCTTATTTATATACTCGAGAGGGTAGCTAGATCCACTAGTGCGTTTGAAAGACAATTTCAAAATCCAAATGTTTGGATTTTGAACACACGTTGTTATACACGAATCTTTATGGCTTAAACTCTTCGCTTCTTCATTTCTTCTCGACAATTAATATTCTTTCTTCTGAATTTTCTGTCTTCTTATAGAGGAAGAGAACTAGGGAACAACTGAGATACCACCAGCTGTGTTCACTCTGCATAAATCCCGAGAGAGCACAGCGTGGCACCCGGTCGTTCAATAGTCTGAAGTCAATCTTCAATTTTCTTATTGCATTTTCATTCCAGGTTTCTCTTCAGTTTCGGCGAGCAGCGCCATCTATACGCGACCACTAACACTAAGCTATACAATCTTAAGCTGAATACCATTGTAGTTTCACATGTCAATAAGAGATGGCACTGTGCGTTTTATACTTTCTAAGACCGAATTAGAGAAATTCATAATATAAAATGATAAATTTATAGATACTAATATAATTACTGTAAAATAAAATATTGATTAATTAGTTAAGATAAATAATATTTTATCATAATAATATCACAATTAAACTGCTATTCTAAATTTAAATTTTGTATTTTTTTGATACTAGCATAAATATGCACGAGAATAAAACGTTTAAACCGGGTGCAGTTGTAATACTAAAAGGGTTAGTCGGCCGGTCCCTAACGGTCCGTACTCCGTGCCCCACGATCGTATTTCTTCCCCCACGTGTAGTCCTTGACCTTGGAACACACACATACACGCATACACACACACACATCCAAGTCAAGTGGACTTGCACACAGACACTCTGCTTGTATTGCTCTTACGATAGAGTGCAAATATTGTGGACTTAAGACACTAAATTGCTTGTGCAAGAGTTTAGGTACATTAGACGTTAAAAAATGTTAGGTATTAAAATGTTCTATTAAATAAATTATGTTTAAAAATATTGGCTACTAGTTCTTCTGTTCTAGAATATGTGACTATAAAATTGATAAAAAATGTTTTCCGAACACTTTTATTCTCGTGCATTTGTTTTTTGTTATCCCTAAAAATAAAACAAATTTTAAAATTGGATTTACACAATATTTAATTTAAATAAAAACATGATGATAATATTTAAACACAATATTGTATCGACTGATAGAGACTCATTCACGGACTAAAGTCCATCATTTCCATATTTAGACATAGTATAAAACAAAAATAAATATTTAATAGAAATAATGCCAAGAGTCCATAGTATTGGCAGTGGCGTGTACATATTTATATGACAGTGTGTTTGCGCATGCGCAACGAGGCGCTATGATAAACATGCACAACATACACGTGTGATATCCGCTATCAGCGAGATAACGCGATACTTTAAACCTTCAATGGAGCAAACATAATAATGCTTTTCCGAACGTAACAGCCGTTATCAGAGCACATTCCAGTGAATCACCGAATTTCTTCGTAAACATAATCAGATGGTGAATACATTTTTACGGTATATATTTGGACGGACAGTGTATGTAGTTGAAAAAAATTGGCGTCAAAATATTGTGGGGTGGTTTTATGAATGAAATAGTATTGGTAAGGTATATAGATATATTCCAGGGTTATTTGAACATATCAAAGTTATGCATATATGACATAAACATAAACATAAACTCACGCCTATATCCCAAGAAGGGGTAGGCAGAGGTGCCAGGACACCCACATTTCGCCTTGTATGTTCCGTCCCACAATGTGATAGGTGGCGAGCCTATCGCCATATCGGGCACAAATTCCTGACTCTGGACTGACAATGGATAGAAAATTCCAATATCACTTTGCCCAGCCCGGGATTCGAACCCGAGATATATGAAATCTTAAAATAAACCATAGAATAATAAAATCTCGACATATTTACGATAGAAATGTTTTGAATAAGTGATAACTTGGTAGAGCTATTTATAATTATTAAAATTAGAGTGGATTTTCCAAAGAAATGAAAATGTAAATTCACATCCATTTAACTAATACTTCAGCTTACTAAAATTATTACTGCCACGGCTACCATCATTTTCACGGTCTTCTTCCCATGCTAATTTCAAATATCCTATGGAGCGATAGAGTTAACAAATTTTAACAACAATTATAAACATGCCTTTTTTATGTATTTTGATTCTTTTTTGCCTTTTAATTTATTCGCATCAAACGTACTGTAATTGCCCATAATAAAGCGGGCTTAAAATGGCTACCCACTAGTAAGGGTTGGCAGACTATTCTATATTTTAATGGCAATAAACAATAACCAACATATTGATTATGGACATGGGAAAACCAGCACTAGGCGCGTCCTTGCGCGGTGGCGTGAATTACACACCGACGCAGTTGACAATGTTCATGGCACAATGATTTAATGGCCGTTTGTGATGTCGACACGAGGAATTCAATTCACACGAACAGCGTATTTTTTAGTAGTTTTCATTGTGGTTTTGGTGTCGAACAGATTGGGCCGACTAAAGCCAAATTCCGCATCAATCAATCCTGGCCACATTTTTGTGTATGTTAAATTCGTTGAATAATATTTTTATCTTAAACTATTATTTATTTCATTGCCTATAGAGACAATGAATATATGATGCAATTTATAGAGATGATAAAAATGCTTACTTAAATAATTGATGTTTGGCTAGAGCTTATGCAATTCTACAATGAAAATATATTTCATTCATAAATAATCCACAACACGAGGGAACAACCGGTTATTAACCTACATTTTAAAGAGTTATATATATACTAGCCAGGGCAGTTTTGCCCCTTGTTAATTTTTCCTCGTTGCATAGTTACATTTCAAGGATAATGGTCTAAGATCAATTATATCTATAAAAGGGTAAAATATATGATGCATGATAGATAATATAATTTCTAAGTTCTTCAAAGGTGTGAACAGTTGCTATCAAAGCAAAGTATGCAAATCATACATACTATCAAAACGTCAGTAAACTTTTTAAAAGATAATACGCAGACATAGATAAAAACGTGCGTAATGATAGTTTTGGCGTAGGTATGACTGGTAGGTACTAGTGGATAAACTTCCAAATGTGCCAAAAGTATGTACTTTTAATTTTTTTCTCCGTAATAAAGTTTCAGGAATATTGAGGTATATTAAATGTTTTTTTTTTTTTATTTGAAGCTACACTTAAATTACTAAGATATATCGAAAACAAATCGATATACATAGATATAAATAATGAATATGACACGATCTTTTTTTCATAAGTTTTACTTTCGTGATATATTGTAATTTCAGAAACACGCCCAGAAATAAAAAAATATACTAGGCCTATTTTTGAATGTGCAGTCACCACTCCATTTTTGTCACGACCACTTGCAGTAAGTAATGTTTATAGAATAAGTATCCGTTCTTGACTCATATCCTGAGTTCAAACTCTCGGATATAGACCTAAGTAACTTGTATTTATAAAACTGTATAATATTACGCCCGAGGAAATATGCTATGCTTTCATAAGTACATCACTGGTGGTAGGTCTCTCATATGTGAGAGGCCATCTGGGTAGGTACCACCGCAATGTCTATTTCTCCCGTGAAACAACACTGCTTAAATGCACTGTTGTGTTTCGGATTGAAGGACATTGTAGCCGGAGCAACTACTGGACATATTGAGACTTAACATCTTATGTCTCAGGATGGCGAGCGCAGTGGAATGTTGCTACTGTTCATGAGCGGTCGTATCGCTTACCATCAGGCGAACGGCTTGCTCGTCTCGCCATTCAATGCAATAAAAAAAAACATAAATATTTGAACGAATGAAAAACTAACAAACCATAAAATAACTTAAAATAAAATGAATATTACTAAGTCTTGGTCAATCAAGTATATAAAATCTCGAGCACATGTTTGGGTTATCTTTATTGTCCAGTAATGTGTATTATATTACGTTTGCTGCTTACATTATTGTAACCTGTTTTGTGTTTAATCAATAAATAAAAATAAAATAAAATACATCAGTTTAATACTTCAATTATGAACCGTAAACTTTTAATACTAGTTATCAAATTATCTCACACTCTACTTATCGAATGAATAAAAACTTTTGTAATATCCCAAGGAAAATGTTTTTAAGACATCTAAGATTTCAAAACAATCTAAAATGGTATAGGTAATACCATATACAATATACCTGATTAGCTTTGTTATCTATTGAATATTCTAAACTTACCTTTAAGGCACCATCTTCTTTCATCAACATGTAAAATACCTGTAAAAAATAAAAAAATCCGTTTACATTATAGACTTATTATATCTATAAGTAGAAGTAGACTAATTATGCCCTACCAGTGTAAAAAAATCTAATGTTCTTTTACTCTCTTCTATCATACTTCATTCATGTATATTCATTAACTCTTTGAGCAGAAAGTACGCATTAATTTATATTTGCAAACACGAGCTTAATTGTAGTTTAATCTAATTTGCCTTTAATAATAATATTTTTTATAACCCAATACTTATTATGTGTGTATTATATCGTGATCGGACTTTATAAAATTCCACATAGAGGCATTGCTCTACTGAACGCGCGAAGAACATCCACATCATGAATACAAAAAAAAGTTAAACGGCAGCACGACAACAGAGACTCAATTATACTTCAAGAACAAATCCACCACAAAATTAAAGGTATCAACGTAACAAAAAAATAAATAACTCCAAATTCATATTTAATTTGTTAATAGTAAAATAACAAGGATCAGGCCAAAGTATCCTGAACTGACGGAAATGTATGAAGAGTTTCACGAAAGTGGATGAAGCGAAAGTAATATGTCAGGATCGAGCAAAGTGGCGGTCTATAGTCTCTGCCTACCCCTATGGGATACAGGCGTGACGATTATGTGATTATAGAAAACATCAACACTAACCGATTTCTACTTGACAAATAGCTAAGAGATATCTACGTAATGACTCACTACAAGTGGAATATTTAGTCGCCAATTGTTTATCAGGAAATGTTTTTGCACAGAACACAGTATTAATTCAGATTGGCAGAGTTAACGGGGAATACCCAATGATAAGCCGCACGCAAGGTTATTGCGTACATATTGCCATAACAAGTTAAATGTAAGTCATTGTGATTAAGCTATAGTTTCTATCTATTGTTCATTTAGTCGCCATACATATGTGCATGAATATCCCATTAAGATCGAGTGTCCTGTGTATGAGAAACTATGAGGCAGGAGTTTCACACCTAGACGAGAAATACCGTAAATCATTTTCTGGGTTCCGGAATCGTATGTGTGACCTTTCATTTCTCAGATTAACCAAAACCGCCACCAAGGCTTTGAAATAGCGGTGGAGACAATTCGAAATCTAAATGATATGATTTGATATTGTAGAATTTAATGTATACGTGAATGACGTCAGACCAGAAGTCGTAAACAGAGGAACCTGATGGTACCTACATTCCACCGAGTTTATTTCCCCCTCAATATGTAATAAAGACAGCATATTCATAAATATCGCTTAAAATCAAGCCCCAGGTATGAAACTTAAAATGTAAAAAGAAAATAGAAAATACTTGTGCCTATTCGTTACTAAGACTAGTCACACTAGCCCACTAGTGTGATAAAACATATTATGTTGTTTAGGTACCTATTCTGTGATTTCTTGCCGGTGGTTTCTCCTTTTTAGTTTAAATTACGCCACTTGGAGCATAATATAAAATATTTACATAGGACTGTATACCAGGTACCAGTAAAATTACCAGCGGTTTGCTCCTTGAAGCATTGCATATTGCTGAGCTGGGGCTTGATTGCGGCTACAATATCCTACATATGTAATTACTTATATTGATGTAACTCTTTAAGATTGTTTTTTGTTTATTTTAGCCAAAATAAACGTTTTTATCTATCTATCTGCCATTAGTCAAATAATGTAAGACAATGCCTAATACATCATTGGTGACGAAAAGTTTAGTCATATAGCAAATACAGAATACATATTGAAAAACCTCAAAACTCCAGTTGAGAAATATTTAATTCGTACCGTTTACCGCATGCATGTTGTGACTAACTCGATGAGCAAGAAACAACTTCCATACGTATTACTTGGACCCGACTGTTAAGGAAAATTGAAACAATTGCGGTTTCTTATAATATTCGCTATTAAATGAGTCGTTACGTGCTCAACAGGAAGGAATCAAATTAAAGACCTATTGTGATTTATATACGTTATAGTAGATAGGTCGACTTAGGAGCCTATACAACAACAAATTTAGTTAAATATATATGATGATTATTGAACTAAATAAACTTTTAAAATATATCTTTCGCGGTTTCCTCCAGTGATTTATGATTGTCAACACCCCTTCTTCTTTTTCCCTTTTGTTCATTTGCGCGCTCCTTCCGATTTGATGGGGCAGCAATACATTCATGATCCAACCGTTGTTAATGTTCATGAGAATTTATTACTCATCATTATGTGACCTGATTGCTTGTTTGTCTAAACTATGTAATAATAAAAACAAAATACATTTATAGGCAGTATATCCGGTAGTTTTATGAAGCTGTAAGAGACTTGACTTTTTTGGAGCCTTATATTTTTGCAATGAACTTCTAGCAGCTAAAGGGAAAAAATGCAAGGCTATGACTGTCAGTAATGAATGAATGCTACAAATATATCAATCCTCCTAACATAAGTGGAGAGCATATTTACCATTCAAAGATAATAGCCATTACATTAAACATAAATAATGTTAAAACGAACAAATATTCGTCGACACATGAGTGTCCTTGGGCGATCTCCGGCGGAAAACATGTCTTGACTCACACACGACGGGCCATAACAAGTGCCGCGCGAAAACACTTTATCTACAGTCACTGATAAATTACTGCTAAGTGCGAGGTTTTTATGTTATTTAATTGTGTTATTAGTTACGTCTGACGTGAAAGAAATAAGACTTGCAGTCAGACTGACTCGAGGGGACTGTAAAACTAATCACGAGTTTAAAGCTTAAGTGCTTTAGACGATTTGTGCTTTTATTTGCAAGTGTAGGTGTGAAGTATTAAGTGAAATGAATTTAATCACTCCATTATCTTAGGTTCGAATGGAAAGAGAGCCTCAGGTAATGTCTGACCATGTCGCTGCTTTAATTTGATAGTGGCACATAACGAAATGTGTATTTTTATGATTACCATTAAACACAAATTAATCTAAAATACTATGTGAATTAAACTCATATTTTTGATAGATTATACGTTGATTTAAGCAACTTTCAAAGAGTTGTCATTATTAAAATAAAATATATAAATAATTAATTATTTTGTTTAATTTAAACTGCTCTCCTTCATTTTTGAGATATCTGTATCAGCCCAAATACGTCCCACTGCAGGGCACAGGCCTACTCTACAATCGAGAATACGACTGAGAGTGGTTAGGCCATATAGTCCACCACGCTGGCCTAGTGCGGGTTGGCGGACTTACATACCATAGAAATTCTTATAAATCGCTATGGTATGCAGGTTTCCTCACGATGTTTTCCTTCACCGTTTTAGTGCGTGGTGATTGATTATCAATACACACATGACTCCGAAAAGTCAGAGGTGTGCCCTGGGATTCGAACCCGCGACCACCGTGAACATGTGGGCAGCCGCGTCTAGTCCGTTTACCAACAGGCCACCACGCACTCTCTTTTGAGATATGTCGTTATCAAATTAAAGCAGCGATGTGTATATACAGGGGAGTGTTTAAATTACTTTTTTTTATCAAAAACAATGATTTTGCCACCCAATCTTGATATTTAATCATCACAAAAAAATTGTCGCGTTTTTTTTAAATTTCAATTGTGTCTGTAGTCATTAAAACTACCACCCGGCTCCGTTTTCGATCGCAGTATTGACATACCCTGTATACACATAAAAGTTATCTGTATCCAAGCCGGGGTAGGCAGAGATGACACTAGCAGAGTTGATTTCCGTCGCATGATGCTGATTTTTGTATGAGGATAGCTTGCCACCAAACCGGACCCAAAATTCTAGCCGCGAGTAACTCATTACTTAGTTCAGACTTCAGAGATAGCGCGTAAAAGTTATGAGTCCCGAGGTATAGTTCTCATGCCAAATGCTTAAAAATTAGGTGATGTTTCTTTTTCAGTGACAGGTACATTGATGTTTATAAAAATTAGAAATTAAGAGTTTTGAATTAATAAATTAATTCTGCAGCAAGAGTTTGCGAAAAGCTGCCTCAAAGGAAAATATTGTAAATGTAACAAAAATATGTAGGTCATTGCGTAATATATGCAATATCAGGTAAAATTGTCATTATATGCAAATTCCTTCCGGTTTTAATTTGTGATCATTCCCTCATTCATTTTACTAATTACTTAATATATTTTATTTATCTATCGTTTCTGTTATTATACAGGATGAAATCGAATTCAGTCGACAAACTTAAATGAATAACCCAACTTGTAACCAAGAATATTTAGGGCACATAATTAAATTAATCGAGTTATGTTTTTGATATTACAAAAAAAAATTATAATAATCAAAAGTATCAAATCAATTATTCCATGCGTGTTCGTTTTCTTAATGAATGAATGACGAATAGGAAGACGCGCGGGGGGTGTGCTAACCGCGTCGCGCGCGCATCGTGAGTAAGTAAAATTGCAAAATCAACTTCCCCTTCATACTTTTACCGGCTTAGAACGGTCAATAATGCGATAAATAAAACATAATTAAACACTTAGTTACTTGAGTATTAAGAGGTATCTATCGCATCTTTGGCGTATTTAAAAAGTTGGAATCACGATATTTACAATAATTGACATTTAAATTAAATAATAATCACCGTTAATTAACTCACATGTTCTTAAGTAGCTGCCTTATCTCCACCGAATGTCCACCGCCGTTCTCCAAACACAACAAAGCACGACGCCGCAAATTGTCTTTAATTTTACGCAGCACAGTCGTTTGCGATTTAACTACCTCAAATGCACTTAAAATTTTGTCTTTTAATTGTTGCACTGTTTCGGACTCTCGCTCGTAAACAATTATTTTTATTTCTCCCCACAAATAAAAGTCTAGTGGGGTAAGATCAGGTGACCTTGCCGGCCATGGTACGGGTCCTCCGCGACCGATCCAGCGCTCTTCGAACTCCCGATCTAGGTACCTACGCACTTCACTGTAGTAGTGAGCCGGGGCCCCATTCTGTTGGAAGTACATGCCGGCCAAGTTTGACACTGGCACATCTTCCAATAATTCGGTCACTACAGACGAAAGAATGTCCAGGTACCGTCTCCCAGTTAATCTGCCGTCAATAAAATAGGGCCCAATGACACAGTCATTAATAATACCAGCCCACACATTCACACTAAATCGCACTTGAAACGAGTCTCTGCGCGTAACATGCGGGTTACGACCTCTGACGCTCCACCAATGTTCGTTGTGGATATTAAATAATCCGATCCCCGTAAATGTAGCCTCGTCAGCCCACAGAATATTACAATTTAAGTTTTGTAATAACCAATTACAAAACTGCATTCTTGGTTGATAGTCAGCAAGGACGATATCGTGTACCCGTTGGAAATGGTACGGATACATACCGGACACATTTAATAATTTCCAGACGTAATATTGGCTCACATTAAAACGCCTAGCTGCTTGTCTCGTGCTCGCTTGTGGATTTTCATTAAAAAATCTCTTAATCATTTGATACATTCGTCTCGGGTGTGCTGGTACCCTCCCCCTGGCTTGGGCATGCGTTGGAACATGAAAGCTACCGAAGTCCAGTAGGATTTGAGTTGCACTCAATATTCTTTTTAATGACGGCGGATTTCTTTGGGGATATCTTTGCTGCCACTTCGTTGCGTTTCACGCAAATTATGAGTTAGGCTGTACCAAACAACCATGTCTAGGTACTGTTGGTTGGTAAATGGGACTAGGCTATTTTCCCTCGTTCTAGGCATCTTAACCACACACACACACACAAATACACTCACATGCACATAAGATAATCCTACAAACAACTGTAATCGATGACGCATGCGTGACCGTGACCTATCTCGGAGATAGTTTTCGGACGACTGGTGATTTTTTGTTTGTTTTGAGGGCGCTTGCGCCGCGTGTAACTGCAGCCTTGAACCTATGTGTAGGTACTTAGGCGGCGGGATCAAACGGTTTGGCAACGTCGCCGTGTCGAGTCGGTGCGTTTGTAGTTTGTACTCGCTCTTTACGCGCAAAATAGATAAACAATTTTGAATGACCGTTCGACGCGTTGCCAAACTTTTTACGATCTACGACTGTAAATGCCGCACGTGATGCGCGATCGATGTGACTTGATACTTTGAATATTTTATTTATTTGTAAACTTTTTAGTCGTCTAGAAATAATAATAAAGTACTGATATTTTGAGTTTACCTAAAGCAATAACTTCGTTTGCATCGTTATAGGCGAAAAAATAGGTTTTTTTAATTACAATTTAATTTTTTTTTATTTCGATCTATAGTAAAAGTATTACTGATACTGAATCACCCATATCAATTTGTCGACTGTTTTCAATTTCATCCGGTATAGTTTGATTCTAGATATGTGTAATATGTTTACCAGACTTACATTAATTTTATTGGCGTACATTGCATTAATTCTATTAAAGAAAATATAAACAATTTATTTTTCATCAGCATTTTTAACACAATGTGATGTAAGTGGTACTGAAGTTTATTTTTAATGAAATCAAACTTAGATGAAGGCTGAAGTATTATATGTTTTATTTATTGCCTAGGTCTGGTAAAAGAGCTTACAGGTCTACTGATGGTAAGTGATCACTGCCGCCAATGAACATCCATAACGCTTGGATCTTGGATGTGTTGCCGGCCTATCAAATAGGCAGGGGAGCGGGAAAGAAAAAAGATGGCAAGAGGGAAGAGGTGTTAGATATCCGGCAATCTCTCTCACCGAACGAAATGCAACAGCCAAAGTTGTCGAACCCATGTAAGACAATGGTAATAGCCCCGGATATGTCTGCCCATTCATCATCATCATTATCATCTCAGCCACAGGAAGTCCACTGCTGAACATAGGCCTCCCCCACGGAGCTCCACATCGACTTGTTGGAAGCGGCCTGCATCCAGCGACTTTCTGCAACCTTATCCAGGTCGTCAGTCCACCTTGTAGGCGGGCGTCCGACATTTCGTGCTGAATCTTAAACGACAACAATGTGACTCTAACACTTTTAAAATATGATTTATGTTGCACGTGTTCATCAAGCTAAAGCTGATAACAAGACTGCCACTGAGAGCAATCCAAGGTCAAAGAAAATATGACCTTGTGAAACACTTCCTAAAGAGATAAGTTTATCAACTAACAATAAAACGATAAGTATTTAACCTGCAGACTTAAAATATTCAACAACAGTTTTCAATATCCAAACTCCAAAATAAAATTATATAAATTTAATTATTATTAAATTTGACGAAATTATTTACAAAATATGGAAGCTTAATGTTAGTTTCATAGATGTAATAATACAAAGTATGGTGGGCTTCCTTTCTCCCAATGCTGACGACATAACTGCAACACTTACATCAACGCGCGAATTATTCTATCATCGATATATTATAGAAATGGCGATATAAACAAACTATTCATGTTTTTATCTGCCCGCGCTGATAAAGTCATGCGTCATGGACTCTTTCACACTCTTGTTTTCAATTTTTTCATTATTTTCGTTTGATTTCTCGGAATTCGTGGAGTGTGTAATATTGATTTACATTAAATTGTTAAAAGTAAATAAATAATGAATTGACTTACTTAAATATTCGCTTCCAATTACATCAACACAGGTCACATTTTTAATACACATACTGCCTATATGTTCACATTTGTATATCAATAAACAATCACAAAATGAATATCGAACACAAATGATTAATTTATTAAAATTATTTTAGTTATCA
The DNA here is from genome assembly GCA_023078785.2 of Hyles euphorbiae. NCBI lineage: Eukaryota > Metazoa > Arthropoda > Insecta > Lepidoptera > Sphingidae > Hyles > Hyles euphorbiae. The sequence continues at coordinate 7,746,105 of CM041053.1, forward strand.
TTCGCGATTTTTTGTAAGCAATATTGAAAAAATTGCGAGCGTATGTAGAGCGACGCGTTTCGATAGGCGTTTGTCGGTAACTGAATAAAATGGGCTGAGGTGGAAAATGTACAGTGGCGCTATCTATAGCAAGACTGTATAGGTGTACACTATAACTGATAGACTGAAAGCCTAGTTGTGTTACAAAAGTAATTTTCTGCCCGAAAGGGATCATTACCACCGTCCCTAAATATATTTTTGTATGTAACACATTGGAATACAGAAATGGAGTTCTTAAATTATTCCTGTAATATTATGTAAGTAATTAACAAATCAATATTTAACTATTAAGTTATTAGGCACAGAAACATGACCTTGAATGTTTGATGTACAATTCAGGTACTCCTAGCTCATTATTTAATACTAAATATACTTTATAAGGTTAACATCACATTACCAACTGTGAATTTACGCCTAAATTACGATTGTAAATAAATAAATAAATAATATTTTCTGTATCTGGATAAACAAATATTTTTGACCTTGAGCTGACCTCGCCAGATTCCCTCAAATTGGAATATATGCTCAGAATATCGATCCTTCATAATCCCCAAACTGTGGAATTTTGTGATTATTTCTCCCATCCTCAGCCGTAAATTAACTGGACTAGATAGAATTTTTTGAAAAAAGAATAATTTTATTTTGGTTTAATTTCACCTCAGAGATCCGAATTAAAAGGATTTTGTGAAGCTTATTTGAATATAGAAAAAGTTGATTTCACCAAAAATCCAAATAAAACAGTATACCTTGTGTGTAATTTTTTTTCTCTTTATTTATACGGTTTTTTCAATAATGAAAACATCACCCCGCGTTTAATTAATTGCATAACATTTACATGACAGTTTCGTACTGATTATAATTCAATGATAACCCATCTCATCTATTCAAGATGCAGTGATGAAAATAAAGTAATTACGCAACATTACAGCGGCCGGTAAATCTCAAGAATTCCTAATATTTTTGTTTTCCATAATGTTTATGAATGGGATATTTGCGTTTCTGTTCATTCACTGCGTTCCATTCTAAAAATAAAGCCCACAGTTATTCATAATTTAGTGAATTACTCCCGTACGAAAACAAAAGTTTCTCCGAGTTGCAAGATTACATCAGCCTCTTGGTCGCGGAGCCGCAGTAAGGAAAGTTGAGTAAACATTGTTACTAATGATTTATTTAACTTTTAATGATATTGTATAAATTAATAGACAGTTAAATTATTCTAATTATATTGCACGATTAAACGCAAAAAAAACAAGCAAATTTTAGTTGATATTTTTTTTCATCCAGTAAAGGAATTGTAACAAATAAACATTGGCCATAATTTTCAAGAAGTAAGCAAAATCCATATCTAAAAATAGCTATTACCGGGTCCTAGGTTTCTGCGTCATCTGCCCACGCGGGCGAGGGCGGGGTGTGCGGGGGCGCAGAGGGGACAGGCGGGGGGGCTTGGAGGAAGGAGTCACGCATGCGCAGGTACCGCCTCTACTGAATAATGTCAAAGGGCATCCCGGGAGTGCCTGGATGCCTAGGACCCGAACGCGAGCTAAATTGATTTACAGGAGATGAAAGTAGGTCATGCTTCTAAACCGAGCCTCCACGACTGTACCGATAATACGCTCTGCAATACTTTACACACCTACGCAGGTTGTTCAGACTGGTCTAGAAAATCTACAACGTGAAGCGCGGTTTTTAGTGTTATTAGGTCTGATTAAAGGTGGTCTAAATATAACCCGGAAAAGCTAACTAAAAGGTTATCTTTCGCCAGAATGTAAATTATGCATAACATTCGAAGCAATGTAGTGCATTTTTTTAGGATAAGGACTATAAATGGTGAAGTGTTTAGAAATGCCGATATTATAATGCATGACTGTATTTTTCAGATGATCAAAACACCTTTCTTTCAGTATTTTAATACTATAACGATAACCTGATGTTACTTTAATATAAAAACTTGAAATCATATCACATTTAACAAAAAAAATATAAAGAAAAAACATAGATTTTCCTCCCGCAGACATTTTAGAATCTCGATGAATTTTTATTTTGTAGAGCCTGAACATTTTACAATGTCGATGAATTTATTAACTTTGTTAATTATACAATAAGCAATTAAATGCGTGCCACTATAAATAAAAAAAATAAAAAAACAAACAAAGGCAACTTTGGAAGATGGAAAAATACTTAGGAAGACTAAAAGCCCTATTCATTAAATCGATACACCAACATATTAAATGAGTCAGTCACGAATACCTACTGCACGTCACACTCCCAGATGCTCCACCCTAAAGTCAAAAGGTCGTATGTGCAATACTGTTGCGTGCTCCACGCGCCCTTTCAACTATTGCGTGCAATACAGATGATATTCAGTAACCAAATGTGGGCGAGAGGTTACCACGCCCAGACAAATCGATGGAGCTCTTAATACTCGAAAAGCAATCAGCCCGAGTTACATAGGATGGAATAATAGATTGCCTGGAGGTAGTACAGGTTAGTATGATGTAGATCTGAATTTCTGGTATCGATTTTTAAGTCAGTCTAATTTGCAAGTACGAAGGTGTGTTTACAAAATACACCTTCGTAAAAGTACTTCCTTAGTAAATAGTTCTTCTGCACTCTTTTACAGGGCAAAAGGTTAGCTTTACATCCCTCAAAATGTTTTAACATCCTGGGGAGTGTAATGTGTAGGTTAGTTAGTACGTAGCATGTCTTCTTGCAATATATTTTGCCATGCCGATATCAGCTGTTGCCTGTTGATTGACAGAACTTCATATGCACAAATAGGATTTACCAAGAGTGGATGGAGTGGGCTTTAGTCTAGGAAGATGTTGCTAAGAGTCCCTTGCACTTTGTTCCCATTTATATACGTAAAAAAAGCTTATATGACGGTTACGTGCATAAGATACCGAAATTTATGGTACATGATGTATACATTTGGTTATCTAAGTAAAATCATGTTTGCAGAGCAATGAAAACCTTACCGCGTCCAATATGATTGAGTCACCTCAGCTGAGGACGATCGTTTCGCGAAGACAATAGATTATATAAAGTATTACAACAACATAGTATACCAGTAATTATGTATTGTCAACGCAGAAGAAGCGAGTCAGCGAATGTAATTGATTTAGATTACACTTCACAATGCCTTTGTGAAAAAATTGTTTGCAGTTTATGTTTGCCATAAAAACTGCTAAGTTTGTATTAAGAAACTAGATTTTATTATCTGGTGTTATACCGGTCGGTACCAGGCTCTACCTTCTTGTTTTCTCGTCTATTCAAAGCTCAATAAATTCTTTGAGAATGTATTAATATGGTCGATGTTTTTTTTTTTTTTATTGCAGTGTTTGGCGAGACGAGCATGCCGTTCGCCTGATGGTAAGCGATACGACCGCTCATAAACAGTAGCAACATTCCACTGTGCTCGCCATCCTGAGACATAAGATGTTAAGTCTCAATATGTCCAGTAGTTGCTCTGGCTACAATGTCCTTCAATCCGAAACACAACAGTGCATTTAAGCAGTGTTGTTTCACGGGAGAAATAGACATTGCGGTGGTACCTACCCAGATGGCCTCGCACATATGAGAGACCTACCACCAGTGACTATGTAAAATTAAAAGGATTAAGCTCATTTTTATCTAATATTAAATTCGTAAAAAATAAGACATTTACAATGAATAGTTAAGATTTAAAGAGTGTATTACTTTGGGGTACCAAATTTCGCCAAAGAATGACATAATTACCTTAAAGCGCGTTTAATGTACACACATAAAATATTATTATTAACTAAAGCCATTTCCTAGTAAGGAAATGTCAGGCAAGCGACCTGTTGTAAAATTGAAAATTCTACTCTAATGTAATTTCAGCATTATTGCAATACTCAACAGACCTCTCCTTCCTACTTCTCCTTCGTATTTTTTAAATACTCGTATATTTCTTGGACGTTTATAAAATATTAACTTAAAACCACTACAACATAGTAGTAAAAACTGTATCACAAGAGAAATCTCGCAACTACGTCTCAGAGAAATAAACATATTAAAATTAACATACAAATATAGTTTAAAGGATTGTTGACCTTCCGATTGTATCAGGTATGTAGCTTTTGTTTTGTCATTCAATATGCGTACACCCTTAATAGTAATGAATAACATGCACCGGCCGTGGTCATCTGATATCCTTTGGAATTGTGGTAATAATCTAACTACAATGAACTTGCTCTTTTGTTTAACACACGTTTGTTTTGTGAAAATATACCCTATATTAATTGTGTACCAAAAGAACTATGAAATGTTTTTTTGCCTAAAATAAATTTACATGTTATATTGCTACATGTAGGGTTTGTCATTTGTTTGATAGACCGACAATACATCCATGATCCAAGCGTTATGGATGGCAGTCATCGCTTACAATCAGATGACCTGCTTGCTTGTTGGGAGGCCCTCTGCAATTAATAAAAAAATATTCGCCAGATACTGTATATAAATATTCATACATAGAGCTGACTTCAATTATAGCGAAAAAAAATATATTTTGTTTTGAAATTATGTTTACTAAAATTTGAAACTTATTTAGTAATCGAAAGCTTGTTAAATTTAATCATCTCCTTATGCCACTACTATAAAAACCCACATGTCTAACATATATTTATGTCACTTATCCGATACAAATCAAAGTGATTAATATAAAAAGCCAGATAAGATCCATATATTAGAAAGTGGTATGAATGGGACAGCCCGTTCGTATGAAGACGGCTGTGGATTATTCAAAGCCTTTATTAACTCAGGGACGCCGCAATAAGATCTAGATTACGGACTATTCAAAATCAATCAAGTGATATAGTGCCAGATAATGGGCCTGCACTGTAATCCCAGTTTATAAAATATCCTAGAGATAGAAGGAAATTTAGATTGTAATCTATGTATTGACGTGTACATGACGCGAGTGGCTATTATATGCAAAAACATGACTGTGTTAAACATATTGTTAATTAACTAGTTGATAAAATGTGGAAGAATATGATACACTTTAAATAGGTGTATATTAAGCCCTGAACTACAGACTAATATTTTTGGCGGACATTTAGAAATGTAAGCGGGGTAATATTTTAGTTTTTGCTTCCTCTGAGTTTTTTCATTTGCCAATTAATAGGTAAGTTACATTGAATAATTAAGGTGAAAGAAAATATTTAAGTACATTTGCAATAATTGCGTAAACATAGTATTCAAATAACCACAACATTTAATTACGTATTTTCCACAATGCAAATTGACTGACAAATGTAACCGGAGAATGGGCATTTAATAAATACAAGTAGGAATCGGTGACCACAGCCTATGATAACCAATTTGATTACAGGCTTACCAAGATTTTTTATATATATTAATTATGTGTGCCTGTTTTTGGTTTAAATTTTATTATTACTATTATTTTACCATAGTTCTTTGTACTCGTTGAAATCTTTTACTTTATTTGGGTAAAAAAAAATATGTATCTTAAACTAACAGTATTGCGAATATCTGATTCACTACTTTTGTATTAAACCTTAAATTGCTACCTACTTTGATTAACTTTTTGTTATTTCAATTTTGTGCAATAGATATAGGAAACTATAGGTCTACAATTATATTTAAACTAATATAATCATACTATTATTTATAAGACTGTTTCTTCTTAATAAAAAAATAATAAAAAAAAGATATCCCTTGCTTAATCTATAGATCAAATATATCTTAAACTGAGGTCCATTAGATGTGAACGTTTATGAACATGATTTTATGTGTCTATGTATTTTGTAACTAGTGTTGGAATTTTTTTATGGTTCAATAAAAAATATAGCATATACATCACATTGTATGGTAAACAAGAAAATATTTAAGATTATTTAAAAAATATAAGCTGCATTCTTCTGTAAATACCATAACAAAATAATTCAGAGATGTCCAAATACTTTTCAATAACATGTTTATTTTCAAAAAAATCTAAAATACGTGGGCGGAGCTGAGTGAACCCAGCAAGTCAATAAAATATGACGATTTGAAGCAATACATGGGCCATAATAAAAATGCATCATGCAACAGAAACCACGTGTCGAGAGGATGAATTCTGTTAAAAACAATGAGTAACAAAAGCATTATAATATCATGTACATCGACAAATATGCAAACTTGAATTTCTATCGAGAACTGACAAGAGATTAACATCATTTGTTGATATATTAAACATACAACAGTTTGAAATAATAACTAAGATATTTGCTCAGTCGATATAAGAAAATTGTTTAGAAACACGATTTTCCTATAAGTTAAAGCAAATGTCATAAAAGCAGTAAGTGTTGTGAATGCAAGAAACATTAGTACCTGCACTAGTCAGTTTCAAATGATTTACAGATGACTTAAATTTACTTAGTTTATTGAACTACTGGATTTACTGCTTGTGCATAAAATACTTCACTCACTGCCACTTGGCTTGCTTTTATTTTCTTCAACTTATTTTTCGACTTTATAATATCAGCTACTCAATGTTTTTTGGTTTGCAACTATTTTTTACGATCTGAACACTGAGTTAATATAATAAGTTTAATCACTGAACTTTTGAATGTATGAAGTTATGGTTTTAGTAACCATGGAGTTTTTAAATGATGAAGAAAAGAACCACCTGATATGGTCAGTAACCAAGAAAGTATTATTTTGGAATTCAACTCATTTTTATATTAAATTATTCGGCTTGATAAATGATTAATCTTATCTAACCTTGCCAAACCAAAGACTACGCTGAACAAATTAATTAATACTTTTTAAATAAATTAAAACTATTTTTTTTTTGCATGTAACCACAAACTATAATGATGATAATGATGTTACCATCTATTATGCCGTAAGTAATAGCAATCATAAGAAATATACTAAAACAGGACCTAACCGACAGAATGATCAACAAAAAAGGATAAAACATAACATTATCTATATGATTAACATTAAAAAATAGCATCACGATGCCAACGCGAGCGTTCCTACTAAGCGAACAAACGCAGTCGTGGAAGATTTTGATCTAAACTGCGTGATGGAGTTGTTTTAAAAATGAATTAACATTTCTGTTGGGTCTGAATTGCTTTCAACGAAACAATTATGAAAATATTACTAAAGGGTATAACATCGTGGTTGTAAATGCGGTTTATAATGTGTGTAAAAACGTTACTGAGTTCAATTAACAGGTCTTGTTGGTGTTTCTATTCAAGGAAGGTGCTTGAAGAAGGGTGGATATGGAGGCTGTCGGTACAATTTTTTTTAATGATTTTTTTCATGACCATCCATATTAATTAGATCATGTGGCGCCGGATCATCAAATCAAGAATATAGCGAGAAGGAAAAAGGATGAGAAGAGGAAAGATGTATTGGGATTCCAGCAATCGCACTCACCGAACTAAATGCTATAGCCTAGCCTGTCACTTTACGTCGATCTCCTGTGAGGCAGTGGTACCGCTCCGCACGAGGCTGAACCTAATTTGTGTCTATGTTGCCATGTGGCATAATGCACAATGGAATATAGTTCAGATATAATTTAGATCTTGATAATCTTTTGTGGATCTATGTTTTAAGATTTTTAATAAAATTCAGTCACTTTAAATAACCTCTGCATTAGAGCATTATAAAAACTTCGAAGCTAAGGTAACACAAACACACCATCAATTGAAGAGGAAGTCGTCAAGAGGTATATGTATAGGTCGCTTTAATGTATGAATATCGTCTATTAGAATATAATAGTTGGCCATTCTATACGAGTGATTTATCTGCGTAATTACGGTGGCTCCGCCGCCTACAAACGTTAAACGATGAGATGAAGTGCTTCTCAATTGATAATATAAATGACGATAAACAATTAATATTATTGCTTCTTGACTGCGGTTTCAAAGAACTTATAGGATGAAATAATACCATTTGTAGACAATTTAAAATAAATGATGTCATAACCACGTGGCATATCATTCTTGAGGAAACACAACGGAGCAACAACGCATGGAATTAATCATACTAAAAATCCCAGAGAAGATGTTATCCTTATAACAGCTTCAGAAGAACCAGATCCATTTATAGAAGAGCATGAAAACAAAACAATTATTTACTTACTAAGAAATTGCAGTGATAGAGAACAGGAGTCAAAGTTGATTTACACATAAAAATCACCGTAGCGTAACAAAGTAAAGATATGCCGCAATTAAGAAACGATTAAAGAGATCTTCAAATGAAAGACGAATACGCGCTGCATATTATAATATGTAAAACAGCAGATAATGCAGACGGAGTGCACTCCTCAACCTTAATGATATCGCGCAATGCATATAGACGTAAATCTCCCGTCTCGACTCGTAAAGATAAACAAGTATGATAAGACAATTTAACATTCTCATCGCATCCTGCGCCTGCGCCTAGGGGAACATCTGACAAATGCACACAAAGGTCACATTCCCGTCGGCTGCCATTACGACTCCATAAAACGTTCTGTTTTAAATTGCAAGCAAACGTGCAGACGAGTAAAACAGAAATAAATAAAGTGTGCGCTGGCAGCGCTGTTGCTAGGCGCGCTCAAGGTCTGCGCGACCCTGGCCGTGCCCCCCACACCACCGCCCCGGCTGCGCATGTGCATCGAGCAAGCTGCATTCGCCAAGCTCGCCTGCCGCACACCGCACACTCTCACACACACGCACACATCTACACTCAACATACACGAGCACACGGACTTGATCTGCGTCGGTACACGTCAGTGTGCCACCTATACACGTGCACGCGAAAGGGCTCGCGCATGTGAGCCGAGCGTCACACACACCATTTCTGATTAATGATGGCGAATATTTTTGGTTTTATACGCTACACCTATAAAATTCGGCGCGCTTTTTTCTACACCTCATGCATGGTTCATTTATGAACGCCAATACTGCTACCTTACGTGTACTATGTTCAATAAAATACTATTCCTCGTGAAGGCGATTAGTTTCGCAGGCAATCATGAACGGCTTTTTCTTTATATGTATGTTTAACTCGATAATTGTGGTTACTGTTGGTACTTTAAATGAAGTTATCAGGGCTCGTTGGTGTAAGGAAGCCTATCTCTACTGTAACATTTTCGCATATGTTTCGCAATAAATTAATATAGGTAAGGAAAACTGTGGGTGTGAGCTAAGGCCCCGCCACAATACAAATCGGAACAGCGCATGCGTCAATACCTGAGGCTCTGATTACCGGACGATTTATTGATGTATCGCCACAGACTATCGACTATATCAAACTATAGCGCGCCTTGATGGCCAGATAATAATGGAAATACACGCAGAAAGAAACAATAATACTGATAACAATGACATCAGATTCGTAAGTGCATAAATAGTCTGCCTAATGAATTAACAAATACTTATTTACGTATCTTAGCAAATTAATAAGGTTCCAATTTTTTTCATATCTTATGTTTATCTTATTATATGAACCGCATTACGTGTTTGTTTTACTTGAGATGGAAACATTGTCTGATTATACGAGTTCATTTCAATATGTTTGAGGAAAATAAAGTGTTTATATTTCCTATTCCATCGTATCATCAAAGTGGGTCATCACCATGATTATGTTGCCATTCTCCTTTGACTATTTTATACACAACATTAAACTAAAACATAATGAGATGTGATTATTTCTGTTGCATTTAAGTAGCTGAGCAAGCAATAAGAACGTGTAAATGCTAATACTTGTACACTTTACCAACGAAAAAAGACAAAATAAAGTAGAACTGAATCTATAAAAAGCAAGAATAAAGGTAAAAATTAATTTTAAAATATCTCAGTTGAAACAGGTAAATATTGTTGCAAACATACCTGAGGCTAAGCCATACGTGAATACAATGTCCTCATAACGCGGTAGGTAGATACCTACGTACATGGAAAACAACTAAAAAGGCGTACGGAGATGTGGAATTCAAGTGCAATTAAGAAGCGTTCTAAGAACGGTGGAAGGCAACTCGTGTATACTACAAATTAAGTCGGTCGCTATGTCACAAAGTTGGAACACAGCGGGCACGTGCAATAGTTCGTACACGCTTTGGCAAACCTCATTGTTTATTTATTTGTGATGTTGATGTCACACGGGCCCCACGTGCTGCTGCCGAATGCGCCCACCCAACTAAATACAATCAACCACATTTATAAACATTCGTCTCATTTACATTCTTTACAAATTATTTTCTGCCTGCACATGGCGCTTTATGCGTTCACGTAGCGCATTATCCATGTAACAATACTTTATCTGATTAGTCATTTTCTTAAATCGTACGACACGAGATTATTGCAGTAAAGATAAACCTGTCTTGTGTAGTGTGTTACTGTGACTATAATAGCTTCGTAAGTGTTGTAAATAAACAAACGGTCGGCCATCTTGTCGGCCATGTTGTCGACTATACGTCAATGTGACGTGACCGCTCGTCAGCTGATACGCGCACGAAACGTTTGTGCAAATAAATATGTTTTATTATATCCTGCCAAGCGTTCCGAAGTGAGATGTATGGACGAGTCGCGAGTCGCGGCTCTCCGCATATCTAACTTGATAATAAACACCAATAAATGTTCACCCGATTTGCATATGATCTATGCTCGCACCGCCGGCACTAGTTTATCCGGTTTTGAATTCATAACACTGAATATAATAGCCAACGTACACCGCACGTTTGTTTTGGATTCGAAATACCGATCTGGACGTTTTCTTGTATAATACTACGAAAACGTTGATTAGTCACTTGTTATAGATGCAGCCGATTCGACGAAACGTCGAAAGAAACGAACCGTTTAAAATTTGAATGCAACTTGCTTCAATTTTTACGTGTTAGGGTAGGGAATAAAGGAGCTATGGATTGTAAAATATAGCTTGATAATTTTGACAGATCGCAGTAGGGATGAGGGTAGTGTATAAACGTTAATGAATCTATTCGATTATTATTTTTCTATCTTGTTATCGATAATTGCGTGATTAATGTATGGATTTTATAAAACAGTTTTTTTTATTTATTATTATTACTCTAAAAATAAGTTATTACTAATACTACTAGAAGTATCATATCTTCCCTCTCGCTTCAATGTGTACCCGTGTGCATGCACCATACGCAGAGATTTTGTTCCCGATGTCCGCTCTAGTTTAATACCTCAATGGGTGTTGATAATATTTTTTCCGACTCTTCGTCTGTACCTTGCGTCGATGATGGCTCGCCATACTTTTCCTGCATTATTCGAGACACAGTCGATAGGCCAATGCCAAGTGCGTCCGCAAATCTGTTACCAACTTGGGTAGGGTAACAAGGTAACAATGGTCCGCCAGTTTGACACTCACGTTCAAAATATTCTTGCAAGCGAACCACAAACTCGTGACATTCGCTATTCAAAACAGTCTTTTTCGCTCTTTAGACCGCGTCAATTTCTGGATACTTCTGGTTGCCGTGCGCCGCTCGCCCTCGATGACTCACACGTCGACACCTTGCCATTTCACAACAACCGGACCGGATCGGAAATATTTTTGTTACAATCGTGCAGTCATTAGATACTATTTTTTATTTCCATTCTTTAGAATAACATCTGAAAATATACTAACTATATTATCGGTAACTTTTATTCAATGCACATTTTTTTAATGTAATCAGTAAATGGAGCATATTTCGCCAATTAAGAAACAAGTTACTTTTATATTTACATTTTTGTTATGTGTTGTTTTCATTTCAAATCCGATTATTGATAGTCTGTGGTTAATCGTTATGCGTGGCACATCTCTAAGGGGGCGGTACCTGTCCATGAAGTACAGTTTTTATTTGTATGACATTTTAACAAAAAAAATACGAACTTTATAGGCGGGAGCTGTCATAATTATCAAGCTATATTTTACAATCTCATAAAGCGTCGCTTTCGACTAGTTTTAGTATTGTAAAAACGTCGGTGAGCGCTATAACATTATTATTTATATTCGGTTATTATTATTCAGGATTAGCGGGCGCGGGTTCAAGGCGAGACTGGCATGTGGGAGGCCCCCATAGCAATTTAATATAACTCGATTAGTTTGCGGTTATGTGCCTCATGTGAAATTAATTTATTTAAAACACATAGTTGCAGGCGTTGAGTTAGTTTTGACCATGGATAACGACCGTGAACGATCAATTATTTAAACTACTGAGTACTATTGTAACACGGAAATATTTCCAAAAATGACATGTTTTATTTTGTACGATTCTTTTGCGCGCTGGTTTGTGTTATTATTGTATTGTTATTGTACTTCCTTATGTAATATAGACATTGAATGAGCGCATAATTATGGAATGTTTAAATCAAAATGTGTATTATTTCGTATTGTAATAGTTAACACAAACTTTATTTGTAGGGAAACCGAGTTGCAATTTCAAAGAGCAAATAACATAATACATCACTTAGAATTTAGTATGTCTAGTCTAGGTAAGTTAATCGAGATGTCTTGAAACACACAGAGTATAATGTGCCGTTGGTATCATGTTAACACCATCCTAATATTTGATTTACTTAAAACTGAAAGTGATAGTCTTTTAATAAGTCTTCGTTTCGACTCCTCTAGGCCTAAAGTGATGTACATACTAGGAATACATACTAATCTAGGATCCAAACTTATTTAACAGAACGGAAGTAGCCAAGGCAAATTAGCCTCAGTGATAAAATATTGTGTAAACAAACTCTCCCGTATATTGTAAGGAAAACCATTGAAGATATAAATTACCACGAAAGAAGTTTCGCAGAATTGTAATCGGATATAAATTTGTTTACCAATTTGAAGATGACGATAAAGCCTTGACGAAAAACCTTCTCTTTAGGCCTATTTAGGTACCTATGGATATTTGGCATCTATTTCAATCAAAATTCCAAATGAGTTAGGAGTGTTAGGTGATTAGAGCAAACGGTGAATTGCAATTTATCACAAACGCTATGTACTCGTATAATAGATAAATAATAATAATAATAATAAAACATTTATTAAATTTCTTCCTTAACCTGGATTAACAGATATAAATTGACTTAGTCATACATATTTGCTTAGGCTAGGTAACAAGCGTATTGAGTTACTGCTTAAACTAGGATAGTCCTGTACTATAAGCACCAGCTGCCATCCGTATGTCGCAGGGCCTAGTTGAAGTGGGCGGTAACAGGTCTTTTAGATTTGTAACATTTTTAGGGTAATTTAAATTAAATACGATTATATCGATTTTTATAACTATAATTACAATGTTTAAATATATTTTTGGTGGGCGTGGACACTTTTTATTCTCTAGCCACAGGAAGATAATTTTACAAAAAAATACAGCCGGATTGAGAACCTCCTCCTTTTTTTAGAGTCGGCCAATAGACCTTTGGCAATGATTTCTTGAGAGAGCTCTTGGAAATGGCCTACATCTTATTTTGCTGCAAGCTTTATTAGATCATGTGCCCGTACTGTCATTTGTCACGAAGCACCTAAGCGTTAGTTCCCTGATATTGCTTAATGTTGAATTTTAACTGTCTGTCAGTTTCGATTTAGAACCAGATTTTTTATAGTTCTAATAGTTTTACTACAACCTGCTTGAAAAACGTTAATTTATTTGATATTTTTATCAAGTTACTACACATTAAATTTGAATAACCATAGCCTATTGTTGTAACCAAGGATTTTTATGGCAAACAAGGTCGGACGTTTCATAATACGGATCATATGACCTTTAATGTGTTATGTGCGAGCATGTATCCGATCAATCTTCCGTCTGGTCCAGAGAAGATCATAGATAAGTCTTCATAAGAATATTGTTAAAGGTCACCACCACGAGTACTGATTTGAATTATTCAAACTGATAATTTGTAAATTTATTCACAGCATTTTAATGTACAATATAATTTAATTAATATGTTTTGATTTGCATTCATTTGAACCAGTACTGGGACTTCCCTAATAATAGTTATATACGTCAATCTTCAGTGCAGCGCTAAAATTCAATTCGGTTTTTAGTACTTACTAGCAATTATTTCTGTTCAAACACGTGATAATTAGACGCAACTGAATAAACTAAACTGGATTGGATAATATTAATGAAGTTAACACAATCTGTTCTATTTCCGAGCGTCCGATCATATACAAACCAAAGCGGACAATGAAAGGAAACCAGTTTTCCTGAAGTTAAACACGTATGAAATCTAATAGGATTCCGAATGGAAATGCAAAATATGGCCGATTAAGATTGTTTGAATATTAGCACGTCTCTTCTTAAAGGTATTATAAGATCTTTCTGTCAGTATAAAATTATAAATTATCGTGTATTTTCATCGATTAGATAATACAGCGCTGTCTGTGGCTATGGTGCGTGCGCGCTCACGTACCGATGAGTTTTTGTATGAAATGCTTTACCTAAGCCGTCGTCTGCTTACTCTGGGAACACCCGATTGCCTTGAACTCACGTGCTCGACATTTTTTGCGAGCTGCTCTACAACAGGATACAACTTTGCGGCCCTTGTTGGTTTCACAGACGCCCTTGATGTCTCAAATGTTCGGAGCCATTTTGAAACTTAGCCGACTCTTGTTTCAGCCAGTAGTTTGACGGGTAAAAAAATTTGCAACATCTCTGTGCAGTGTACCGGTAGAGTATCGGATACGTAATAACTTTATATGTACACATGAATTATTAAAAATATACCAAAAGCCATGAAAATCGATTGATTAACGGAAAACAGCATTGTGGTGGCTACTCTCATGACGTAACCGAAACATTCTTGTTGTGAAACTCGGCTTAAAACCGACATTGGCAAAATATTATCTAAGCGAGGATTTTCTGTACGGAAATTTGTGCATTTATTAGATCGTAAATAATAACGTGACGTTCGTGATGTGCTGATAATACTAGTGCCTCGTGTCAAATTGAGTCACATAGAGGACATGGTTAAATACACATAGGTAGGTGATGTCTAATGTCTAGAACAAACATGGCCGCAAGTACACGTAACGCGACGCCCAGCCCGCATCGGCTCCAGATGTACTCTAATTAAATCACCACATCACATACCTAAATATCAAACAACGACTGCATATTCAATAAGCAATGTTTTCGAAACACAGGTACACAGATAAAACCTAACAACCGCCAACGTCAGCAACGCTGACCGGCGTCAAGTGCAATCGAGGAAAAGTGATAAGCTAATAAAATATGAATAAAGGGTACTTACTGCAGCGCATGTGTCAGATGAATGTTGCATAATGTGGTGCGGCGTGGAGCGAGCTGCCGCCAGCGCCGCCCGAGCTGACTCGCAGCACACCGGCGTATTCAACAGATTCCGTCACGTCGCGTACAACACCACCGCCGTATAACCACCGCACCGCCGATATGCACTGCGATTCACAACGGTTCACCTGAAAAAACCAAGAGGTAAATAAGAACGGCCGGCTTCGTCTATTCTACGCGAGAAATCAGCTTCCACGTTACGGAACTGTAATTATTATTTGTCAGGTGAGCCACTGGAACGCATCGTGTGTGGAAAATTGCGATGCGGTGTTTGGCGCGATCGCCGGTGAGGCACTGACGGCGAGGTGGCCGTCTGCCGCCGGCCGCTCCTGCATTGCGGCGCGCAGCCGCACTCGCGCGCGCATGACCTTGGCATTGAACTTGGCAATGGGCCGGCGCGAAGCGGGGACCCGCGGGGACGCACGCCCGCGGCGGGGGGCACGGGACGAGGGACACGGGAGAGTGCGGGCGGCGGAGTGGCGGGGCGGCGGGGAGGCGCGGTGGGGAGATGGACGCGGGGTGCGTCGCGGGGGATGGAAATGCACCAGCTGCACCGCCCCTCTCCCGCGTCTTCCGCCATCGTGACTGCCCGAGCCGTGTCTACGTCTCAGCATGTATCACGAATATCCTGCCATGCTCCACCAATCAATGGTGGGACTTAATTTCGGCTCGCGTCGACACCATGATGTTACGTAGGGAGGTGCAAAAAATGCATATTGTGTAATTCAATTCTAAAGTGCACGCACAAAGGCTTCAAAATAGAATGCTTAACACATCTAACTACTAAATAACACTTCTTATTTATTTTGAGTTGGATACACCGATACTTAATATATTTTTTTACATTACTATCTATTAATCTACTGCTTAAAATCAATGATCCAAAGTATAACGTCCTAAACAATAGCGAATACGTTTCTAAGCAATGTGTTTAAGCGACACTAGTTTATGGAAGGTAGGTAATTAATATTTTGTATCGTACCTCATGGGTATAGTTGTTCTAATTGTGTTTGGCGTCGATTAAGAGGTAGCGAGCGAGCCTTGCTTGAGGCACACAAGTACCTGATGTAATAGCTATGACAAAAACTAGTCGTTCTTGAGATTTAGTTGCTAACCAACTCGTACTTGAGTCTTCTGATATTATATTTATACCTTTCCTTGTGTTATTGATTCGCGCGTTTATTTTTTTAATAAGTATATTATTATCGAACGCTAAGATTAACGTAGGTAAGGTTTCCTTGTATATTATATTTTAAAACAAAAATTGTTGATAATTTAATGATAAAAATGAAATCTGATAAATATGAATCCCAATAAAAAAAACACTAACTTATAAGTCCATAAGTTTAAACAATTGTTATAGCATCACCGTAGTTTTTGTCTACTACTACTAGTATTTTCTTTTAGTAAAAATAAAAAAACAGTGGTAAATTAGAAAAAAGAAAAAAGTGTGATCTACTAGTTAGATAATGTATTCTGTAAACTAGCCGCTATAAAGAGGCAGACTGATATTTATATGAAATGGTTTCATTGTTTAAGCGGCAATGCAGGTGAACACGCAAATAGCTCGTCACCTTTGCCATTCCGTATCTAAATATAAAAAGGTCAGAGGTTGGGTCCAGTAAACCTCTTATTGAATCAACTGCGATCGCCAGCCGTATCGGATCTATTAATGTAATCCACCTACCCACACACATTTATTGTCTAAAAAGTTGTTGATGTTGTGGTTATGTGCTAGAAAATAACATAAGATTTTATTAAAAATCGATAAATTATTAAAATATTATCTAAAGTTGTTGATATTGTGGTTATGTATTGACGTTAAGTATATTTAATTTAGAATCGATAAATTGGTTGTAAATAGTTAAATTCAGCATTAAAAATAATTATGTTTTACAAGATCTCGTGATACGGAGTTATGATTAATAAGTATTATTTTATTTTATTATAATTCATTTGTGATATAGGTAACCGTAATATAAATCAAATTAGTTATTTTTAAAGAATATGAGTAGGTATGCCTGTTCTAAATTTAACAAAACAATTTAATTCCAACAATGTAATGGAATTGAAACATTACATATCACTCCAGCACGAACAACGTAATTATTACAAAACGGATCATAATGACGAGCGCTGTATCTCCCTACACGTGTCGGGAGCTTGGAGGTGGGAGGGGAATGGGAGACGTGGGGAGGGGAGGGAAGCAATCAGGGAGTGAAGTTTGGAGATCGATCTGCGTGCGCGCGCAGCCGTCCCCGACCAATCTGCCTCGTTCTAGCCGCGCTAGGTACCCCAGTTCCGGACACAAGTACTAACTTTTCTGGTAGTATATGCGCATCCGCTCGGATAGCCACCACAGAACCTGGAATGCTGACCCACGGTGGGTCTTATTTTGGTCTCATCCACACAACAGTATCATATTCAACTGTTCTGTGATCTCATCTGCGTATCCGCACACAATACACCTTCCCTCTTTTAATCGATTTTCCTTCCCGACCTCCTTCCGATTTGATGGGCTGGCAATACTTTCATGATCCCAGCGTTATGGATGTCCATGGGCGGCAGTGATCACTTACCATCAGGTGACCCGTTTGCCTGTTTGCCGGTCTTTGATGTCGACCGGCGAGAGATCTGACATGCTTAGATATTGTATCCATGCATCTACGCTGCACTTGCCATAAGGTGAATTTTAGTCACTTTTTCGCCCCATCAAGTAAAAGTAAAGAAAAATGGACTCTCGCACCTAGAATTAAGTAAGGTGTTTATTTTTTCTTCTTTATTTTCCACTTTTTTTCAGAATTTTAAATTTTACCTATACTTTTGCTATGCAATCCTCTTCTTCATCCTAAAAGGGTTTGGGTTTTACAGTTTTGTAACGAAACCCTAACAACTGGCTGTGTAGGACTATCAATCACTATCGGCTATGTGTCTTGATGGGATTTAGAACGGATGTATCTGTGGGATTCAATGGGGTATTAGTCACATCCTTTACGAGTTGTCTGCAATCAGACCTGTCTTGTCTCATGACATGGAACAAAGAGTTATGTCCCGATAGATGACATTATAACTTTACCAATCGATCTTATCATGATAAATTTATTAATCGATACTGTTTATTAACAGTATCATAATAAACAGAGTCGATTAATAATAATTATTGAAGCATTTACAAGATTACAAGTTTAAAACTATAATGTGTATTAAATTGATATACTGAAATATTACTTAGTCTTCCTCTGTATAATTATTTTAATGGGAGTTAAAATTAACCAGGATTTTTTATTTGCCGAATTCCGTCAAATAACAGGTTTTTTTGATAGCATCCAAAATGAAAAAGCTTGTAGTAACTTAAATATTTAATTTATAGCTACTGCAAGAGTATAAATAAATTCAAAAATATTATATATGTCTGAATCTCTATCCTCATTTCTAAGATTCAATAAAGTATTTTCATTGCGTTACACCCATTTAATTTTTATTTCCTTTCATATATTTGTGAGAAATGTTTTTAATTATTAATTTCCTCATTATTATACTTGTGAAAAAATAAATATAGCAATATGTAACTATGTATTTTGGCAAGCCCTTACTTGTTGATGGATGTTGTTTCATTCCAAAGGTTTTCTTTTTAAATTCTGCGTCAGTAGACCGTGGCCGAGTTACTTGCCAAACCAGTTCCCTATCAGAACATCGAATAGACCTCTCGTTTGCTCAATCAAGCTATCTGATTAGTCATTAAACAATCGAAGCAAGAGACCGCTTTGTAAAGAAAGCTTTTTATCTTTTCAGTCCAGTTGCAGTTATTTATGGTAACAAGATGTTGATTAATTTTTAGTTGTAGTGTGTGTGTATGTTCGGTATTTTTACAATGTTTATTTTTTCCGCTTTAACTTGATACAAGGTGTATCGGAGATCATCATAGAATTCTAACAGTTTTATCTAAAGAGATGCTACCCTAGAATATAATTAATTTTAGCAGTTTGTTAAAGAATTAGATGTTATTTTAATGAAATAGTTTTCATATCAAAATATTTTTTCTATAAGATGTTGTATTACGGATCCCTCTAAATGAGACTGCGGGTCACTTTGCAAGTTTCAGCGGAATCAATCGTTTCCACACACATAAAAGAAGGATTTTGCAAATTTATGTAGCTGGTGAGGAAGTTAGAGAACGTGGAAGCACAAATACGGATAAAGACCGGTGTGTAGATTGTCCAGCAATATTCATTACAAAGATTTTAATTTTGATAAAAGTATAAGAAATAAATAAAATTCGTTGTCTCTGATTAAAAAAACCAGGTCTTAAGTTGATGTAGTTAAACTCCAGATCCAACAATAGGTATAATTCAAATATTTTAAAATCTCAAAAAATCTGGTTTCATAAAGGCTGGAATTACAAATAATATGTTGCGTTATTTGATAAAAAACCACAGCATTTTCTAAAGTATTTACTTGGGGCAAATAAATGTGAAATGTTACCTCCCACAATTAAGGAAGCATATGAGCTTAAACACTAGAAGAAGCTAGAATCTTTCCATCTTGATAAGATATAACTAGAAATAGCGTCTATATGTCTATATGTATACTACACACAAATATAACTGTACAATGTGCAAAGAATAGAAATAAATTCGTTTAATATAAAAGCGAATATTTTAATAAAATAAAATGGCTTCACTCTTCGTACTTTCTCTTAATCTTTCAGTGAAATGTCAATGGTCGACAAACTTTGCGTTGAAAATGGAAATTAGATCATATTTTCTCTTTGAATAGTATGTTCTTTGACTAAACTTTCTTCTCATGGATATTAGGAATGGGGCGATATTCAACAAACTGAAAAAGAGTGAGCATGTTCAAAAATATGATATTATTCTTAATCCTGCTCTCAGTAAAGTGTACTGCATCAAATAAATAAGGCATTGGAAAATGCTTGACTTGGTTTTTCAACCTACACATCAACTTATCCAGAATAAAATCACCATTATCATCATCATTTCAGCCACAGGAAACATAGGCCTCACCCAAGGATCTCCACATAGACCTGTTTTAAATATCTATTATCCAATACATGTACAAAAATCATTATTAATAAAAAGGAAAACGATTCGAATATTTTAAATACAAAAGTTACAATAAATTTAATTTGCTCCGTTTACCTAAGTTAAATTACTTCAAGTGAGAAATAATCAAAAACTTAATGAACGTGGATTGAGTTGACAAGTTATTTATTAATTCATGATACTCATAAAATTTGAATATTCATATTTCTTTGTCTATTCATGAGTAATCTGAGTGGCAGGTGTCGGCTAGAAATAAATGGTAAATTTTACTTTTCTAGATATTTCAATTCATAAATATTTTGTTTTACATTACCCCGGTGGGTATTTTTTCCTTTCATACCTCTATTTTTTGGTTCTCCTATCCTTTAGCGATATTTTAATTTGAATGTAATGTCCTATATCTATACTAATTTTCGTCAGGAATAAACTAAAATTACTGCAGTTTAAACTATAAATTAATTAAGGTAACATTGTCACTAAAACTGGGTATAAAAAAATATAATTTCCATTCAGAAAATAATAATGATAATTGGATTAATATTTCTCATATACATGCCCATAACAGCCTCCGTGGCATTTGTTAGACGCCGCCTGCGAAACGTGAGGCCGCGGGTTCGATCCCCGCACCAAAACAAATATTTGTGTGGACCACAGGTATTTTCTTCGGGTCTGGGTGTTTGCGAGACCAAAACGTCGACGCGACACAAGACTCAATCTTAATGTGGGGTCATGAATATGTGACTATCGGATAACTACATTTATTATTTATTATAAACTGAAAAGTGCTTCCTCACAAGTTATAATTTACCACATGTTATCATATTGAATAATGTTAATAATAATTGTCATTATTAATTATTAAAGCTTCTTTGCTTAATGAAAATGACGTCATCTTAACAAACAAGCTTTTTAATATATCGCACCCCCGGTGCAACAATGTCACTTTTGCAAAAATGCATCTTTTCAGGAAAAACATTTGAAACTTTCACATCGTATAAAAATATGATATTTCAAGACATAGATAAGTTGAACAGCTTTTATCACAATACCAACTTTTAATTTACCGTTAAAAAAATTATTACCACGTAATATTCTAAAAAATATAAGATTATTTCTTTATACCTTCCAACCTTGCAATTTTTGCATAAGTGACACTGTTGCACCGGGGGTGCGATATTTTCTATATCGTTGTTTGTCATTTTTAAGCACGTGCCTTCATCTTTTCTGAGGTTTTGGGCTTAAATTCCATTTTGAATTGGTATTGTATAAAACTATTATTTTTTTCTTCTGTTCAAATTCCTTTCGAGACATTTTTTTCTAGAATTGAATCATATTCTAGAATTTTACCAAGAGGAAATAGTGTAATACAAAATCAAATTTGCTTTTAGCCTACAATTTAATGACATGTTTTTTTATTGCAATGAATGGCGAAACAAGGATGTCATTCCCCTGATGTTAAGCGATACGACCGCTCATGAACAGTAGCAAAACCAAACACCTTGAATAAAGCAATACTTTGCATTACATTACCTTCAGGTTGGCGAACCTGAGAAATAAGATGTTAAGTCTCAATATATCTAGTAGTTGCTCTGATATTTGCTTTATTTCTATCTGTCATCCGATTAACTAGTAGTGTTTTAATATTTTGAACATATTTGCACATCAAATCACAGCCGTAGAACAAAACAAAGATATTTACAAATACGGTTTTGTTATATTTAAACATACAACTGTCTTTGACCTCATAAATATAAATATAAATATAATAAATAGTAATATTTTGTTACTGTTTTCACGATGTTCTGCATATTTCTAAAATAAATGTACTCTGCATAGAATTCTCACCCCACACGAAGATACGTGGGTGTCAAGAACTGCGAGACATTCTAATGGTACAAAATTCAGACCCGAAATATCTATGATCATACAAATATTTATCTCAGTGCAAAGCTCGAACATATAGGCAGTATAATACCTTGAGTATACTTCTTAAGATCCTTAAGTAAATTGTATGTTTTTACAAGGCGTATCAGACGTCATAATGACATGCTCTGAATGTATGATATTTTAATTAAAGATTAATTGTGAACATTTAATAACATAACAAAAAAAAAGAGAAGAGAAAGAAAGTAGAAAAAAAATCACTAGATATTACCAAACAATTCAAAAGATATTTGCATATTGAAAAATCAAATTTGTATTTAGAATATTTTGAATTTGGAATTAATGAATAAATATCTAAATAAGCCCAACAGTCATGTAGCTACACAGTCCCGACCTTACATTAAGACAGAGTCTTGTATGAAGAACTACGATAGGTTTTTCGCCCCCACAAATACCCAGACCTATTCAGATATTTTTGGACCGCACATATTGTTTCTACACTAAGCTATGTATTCTAAAACCCTTACTCATCACGTCCGTATAACAAGTACCCAACCAGTATTATAATGTAGACTTAGCACGCCTAGGTACACCGTACAAGTCTAGGCATCCTTGTGTAACCAGCACCCGCGTATTACGTTACAGCCGCGCGTCACCACCGCCCGGCTAGGGTTGCTAGGATACTGAATGGAGGGAGGCGGGATTTTGCCGGCGCCATAATAAATTCTTGGAATTGGCTCTGCCAAGGAATAGCTGAAATATAATATCAAACTTAAAATATTTTCCCCTGTATTTCTTGGTAGCGTCTATTTACGAATAAGGCTTAGTAGTGGTTGTTGTTTTACTTGTAAATATAAAACACTTTAAATATGGTACTTAGTATAATCTTTGTGCGTTGTAATTGAATTTGAAATAAATAACAATATTATTGATCTACTTCATTACATTGCCAAAGTATAATTACGCATCAATTATAAGAAAAGAATAATATTTTCACAACACGTTATTATTTATAAAAATTACGTCGTCAAACCAAAACTAAAACTAATTTAATAAAACCTCTTTTTACTCAACACTGGCCACCAAGAAAAAAAAAAAATAAAGTAGAGAAAAAGTTTTTTAGAAATTCGAGCGGCGACAGAGCCGGCGGCAGGCAGCCCTGGCGGGAGGCGCCCTTGTCCTTGCAGGGTAGTTCAATCGATAGGCGCGCGCCCAACCTCAGCTGAGACGAGCGGGACGCCCTACCCTTTGTAAGTAAACATTGCTTCGAGATTACGTATTCTCTTCACGAGCTCTTGGATGAGTTTGTTAAACGCTCTTATATCATCTTACAGCTTTTATTTTTGTTGGTTTGGTGTTTTCGTTTTCTTTTTATTGTTTTTTTTAATACATAATATATGGTGTGTGCTACTATGTGTTGATGTACGATAATACGCTATTTCTGAGAGAAGATGATTGAGGAGAAAACATTTGAAGCATTTTTGTACATTTTGATAACTTAGTATCAAAATTTTCTTTGACTGTCCAATTTTCCTAATTTATAAGCAACCGAGAAAGGAAAGACAAAATTTTTAAACATTGATATCTAAATCAGAGTATATTAAAATATATGTATTATGTACACAACCTGAGTATCCGGATGTGTTGGATGGATGTAAAGAACCACATACGTTTTTGTAAGAGTATCAAACGAACAATCGTGTGTCGAGACAGTCGCGAGTTCATTCTTGTAATAGGTATGTCAGAACCACCGGAAACCATCATCTGACTTTATCACCACTAGGTATATTTGTCACATTCTTATAACCAAGGGTCAATTTTCTCAGTCCAGATTTTAGCTAGGTCATTTCGAAGTCATGTGTGTATTTATAGTCAATCTCCACGCACTGTAATGGTGAATGAAAACATCGCAAGAAAAACTGCATATCAAAGCGATTTGTAAAGAATTTCTATGGTATGTGAAGCACGCTAACCTATATTAGACCATTGTGGTGGACTATATGGCCTAACCACTCTCAATCGTACTCGATTGTAGATAAGGCCTGTATCCGGAAGCGGGACGTATAAGAGCTGATGCAGGCAGATTTTATCTATTATTTTCAATAGTATGATTATATTATAATATATTGTTAATATATTATATTTATATTATTAATATATTGGAATATATTGTTCTAATAGATCATAGTCAAACCCTGGCCTTGTGTGGTATGGTAGACCAATATTTTAATTATTGTTTTTTAATGCCAGGCTATAATTTTGATGGAAAACGCACATTCATCCGAAACATGTAAACAGCGCAATGGTTTCTAATTTCTAATAAGTTCATAATTCATATGCATGGTAATTTTGTGTTTTGAGGAAACTTTTCTAACAATGTACCCGTCAATATCAACTTGCAATACAAACTATATTTTGAAATAAAACACATAGCTACAACACACTTACCAACAAACAGTTAACAAGCAAAAATCATTAATGATAATCTCGTTCAAATATTTACGCTTGTTCAATAACCAGTCGGTAAGCGCTAAGCAGCACGAAGGTACCTGATGACGTCATTACACACTATTATAAGGAGGATGTGCCTTCCGTCCAGCACGAAATAATGATGCACATCCGTTGACATTAATTTTATAAAGACAAATTCATAACGCCTGGATCGGGACACAGGATAACTAGTATATAAGGCATTTTTTTATTTCTTGGTTTGTATTTCCGCTGGTGAAAAATATGAACTTACTTTTTCGCCCCAGTACAAAAATATATATACTTAGGTTACCCTTTCGTCTGAGATGAAATATTTTTAATTAGCCGTATTATTTAAATTTTTCTTGTTTTAAATTATTACTTTAAGGACGTTACTATAGATTGTAGCTTTCCACTTTTGATAACTCTGATTTGATATTCTCCGTATTAAATTCGAGTTAACTTCTCGAAAGGAAGGAATTCTATAAGCTACCAAAATATAAATCCCGTGATTTTAATCCCCTAGTGCTAAATTCAAATATTTTCAACTCCTCCTATTGTTTTCTTCATTATTAATTTCGTTGCGGGTTATAGACAAGTTAGACATTCCCGGAGATTCGCCGAGCTTCTCGGTGACATTAAAATGCGTGCCACTGTTGATACTGGCTTACAGGAGTTGCATGGCGTGAGGGCGGGATAGTCTCACCCCTATTGCTATTTGAATTTGTTTCTAACTTCTCCTTATTGTTTTTTTTTGTTTCCTATCAATTTATATGCGGGTTAAGGACAGGCTATTGTCCATAAGAAACTTCCAATTTTTTGTTTGTTACCGTTGATCCTGGCTGACAGGAGTTGCAGTAGTGGGTATGTATGTGGGCGGGAAAGTCTCCAAGTGCTATTGATCTTGGGTATCCTGCTAGATCTCTTTTAATAACAAATATCATGAGTACCAAAGTTTTAAATTTTTTCATCGCAAACATTGATAACACTGTCCTGTGTAATTACAGTTTTCAAGCAAAACGTTAATTTTATGGGTAAAATAAATAGTAACTTATTAACGAGAATGATTCAAATAAACAGGCGTACACAAAACAAAAGTTTAGCACTTTATTACATACATACATACATACATAAACTCACGCCTTGTTCCCAGAAGGGGGTAGGCAGAGGTGCCAGGGTACCCACATTTCGCCTTGTATGTTCCGTCCCACAATGTGATAGGTGGCGAGCCTATCGCCATATCGGGCACAAATTCCTGACTCTGGGCTGATACTGAATAGAAAAATCCAATATCACTGCCCAACCCGGGATTCGAACCCGAGACCTCAGCTTTGTAACCGTACCGTAGTACAACTACGCCACCGAGGCAGCACTTTATTAAGGGCAAATAATTATTAAAAAAAATTAACTCATTATGATAGTTTATCCTGGAAAAATGTACAAATTATTATAAACAAAATATCGTATATGTATTGAGAAAAAATGTATAGCAAAATAAAGGGAATTTGCAACAGTGAAAGCAATTCCGGGCGAAGAGCAAGGACAGGCTATATTTTATAAATGCACATTAACACGTTGACTGTAGCGACAATCGTTAAGTTTATGATGTGTCAGTTATTTTCGACCCTGTTCACTTTTGTTATCTACATGGGCGGGTTGAGATGAAATGGTAATTTTTTTACTATCCGCACTATAGTTTTCAATTATTTAAGGATTTCAATAGAAAAAACTCTGTTTATCTCTAGGTCATAAAAAAAACTAAAATCATGCAGACTGCAGCATTATATCTAAAGAAAAATCAGATGCATCCTAGAACAGTAGCACATAAGCCAGACGACTAGGTAATAGCCAATGTGTCAAATATGACGTTTTTCGACAAAGTACGTAAACATAAAAAAAATCCAACGAATTAAGAACCTCCTTTTTTGCATTCGGTTAAAAGAAGTGCTAATGAAGCCGTTGGGGATTACGGGAAATATTGCTTTAATCCGTCCCTACGTATATTTGTGTTGAGTCAATAAACATTTTTTTTCTATCCGTGGGCGTCAGTGGTACAGCGGTCGATAGAGGGGAGATGGGCCACGATGGGCCGCCCACAATCTCCCCCTCCCTCTCCGGGCCACCCCGCAGCTTCCCCTGACCTAAATACGGGGGATGGGGATGGGGTGACGCGCACAGACGTGCATCACTCACACAGTCGGAGATAGTGATGTGCTCGAACCCATCGCTGTTTATCTGTGTGAATTTGCCGAGAGTTATTTATAACATCTGTATCGATCAAAGTTTATGTAATTTTTATTGGCTTGGAAATTTGCTCTAGATAGTCTTTGGAATAAAAGGCGTGGACATTTTTCTTATTTATATATTTATTTATTCATTCTTTACTGCACACAAAAAATTACAAAAGCATACAATATTTTACATATAAAATTAAAGAGTATAGTTGGCGGTCTTATCGACCTAGGCGATTTCTTACAGACAACCTTTGGATGGATATAAGAAAAGGATAATTTTCTTAATTTCTTATTATGGTATTTATCATCCATCCATCAGCCAAAGGAAGTCCACTGCTGAACATAGGCCATGGTATTTATTAATGTCAGATTATTTTATTACGAGAACAAAGATTTAGTGCTATTAATGCGGCAAACTTTTTTTTTCATTGCCATAATACAGTATATTGTCATATCAATTAATGTCGCAAAAATGCACGCATGCAATTATCAATATCAATTTATGCAATTATCTAAACTGTAATTTCAGTAGATAAATCAGTTAATTACTTGTACGTGACCCATTTTATTCGTTCCCAATTATACCTAATTTAATCCATAGATTTAAACATTTGTAGAATCTCTCAATAAAATGCAGGAGTCAAACCAGTGGTCTTTGTGAATAGAACCGCCATATTCAAAATGTAAACACGCAGTCGCAATGCCGGACTTGCCGCTTAGTCACTACTACGTACTACCACCCACTGCACCGGCGCAGTGCCGTAATGCGCTTCTTCTACGACGCTGAACGCATGGCTGCAGCACAAATAGACTTCCCAACATGAATAGAGGTGCCAACATGATCATTAATTCAAAAAAGGAAGAGGTTTTATGTAAGGCTGTATAGCCTTTTTTGCAAGCAATCATACGGTTGCTTGCTGTTAAATAATACAGTAAAATCAGTAAGACAAGTATTTATGCAATGTCCAATTTTTGGGTGGTGATATATTTAATTTCGTTTTTTTTATGTGTCAAAGGTTATAAAGAAAGCCAGCGATAGCTTTAGATATCCGAATATTTTAGTATTATACATTTGTTATTCAGTTTAAATATTTTATGCAATAGTTTACTAATGTTTAATAATTATTAATAAGTATTAGTTATTCAAGAGACCATACAGTAAGCTGATAATGCTGATATGCCTACCTAGCTTAACTAATTATAATATGGTTACGTCAAGATATCGGTACATAAAGGAACTACGATGTTGGTTGAGGAAATCGATATAGGTAACATTATTCTGCTTTTGATACAAAAAGCAAACATGGCTTCGTTAACCGTTGTTGTCATATTGTGAATGACTTCAAGGTTTCTTGCAGAATCGTTTTTTTATTGGAAAATAAGTCGTTACCTAGTTTAATCGTGTATTTATCTACATTGCGCTTTAATT
This sequence comes from Hyles euphorbiae, assembly GCA_023078785.2. NCBI lineage: Eukaryota > Metazoa > Arthropoda > Insecta > Lepidoptera > Sphingidae > Hyles > Hyles euphorbiae. The sequence goes on from CM041053.1 coordinate 7,774,497, forward strand.
ACTTTAAACTTTTGATATAGGAACAATCTTCATTGAATATGGGAGGTGCTTCGACGATTAAAATGACGGAACATGTAAAAAACTAAACAAAAAATCAGCATCTGGTTGCTAAAAAATCGTGTCCTTGTGTCGTAGGATACCGATTCCGATGTGATTTTGCTTGATTCGTATCAAAGACACACATTACTTGGTGTTTGTTCATAACATTAACATTCGAGGCGATGACGTGAGAACTCCGCAAGGTTAGTTCACTAATTTCGCACAAGTAAGAAATCGGTGATTATTTTGTAGTTAGATTATGCGAAATTAATGTAAAACAAGGAATAAAACCGCGGATAGATGTTCAAAACAAGTCCCGGTGCCTCATCCGTATACCTATAGGTGTGATTACAAACATTACACAACACATCGATTAGTTGCCGAGAGGCAGCCAGTTCCGCCGTATACTTAAATAAACATACCTTTGAGGGCATTTGCAGGCGCAGTGCAGACAAGGAAGGGCAGGTCGTCAGGCAGTGCTGGTCACTCGCGTTAACTGCGCATATGTCCCTCAGTAGTGTTTTCGAGAAAGAGGACGCGCAAGAGGAACCAACCGACGCGGCGGTGCGCGGCAGAATCGCGCGGCCTCGACCTTGGCCGTCAAACTCGCGCATGCGTCCCGCGCCGCTCCCCCCCGCGCGCGCCGCACACCCCGCCCCCCCGCCAATTATGTCATTATGTGCCGCCGGGTTTGCCGCTGTTGTGTTGCCAAACACAGTCGCGCTCTGGTGGAGCTGGACCAAGATTTTTTAAATGCTTCAAATCAAAACCAGTTTATGGTTAAAATTCAAACAAAATAACCACCTGGCACTCGCATTCCTGTTGTCCCGCAGACTAAGCTTTGGTGAAATTTTCGATCACTTGGCACTAAAAGTAAATCTTGGCCTTGACCTTGGAATTTGTATCAGTAGATACATTTTGACGTCATTACCAGATACCCACGTAGGCTGGTACATAGTTGACGTCATTTCAGCTTAAGAAATATCTGATCTAATGTAATTAACGTTACAACTGTTACATTGTAGCTTATCCTATTTACTGCATTTGTTTTATAACACTTTGCCGGTTAACCGGTATGTTAAAATCCTCATTCAGTATTATTTAACTGAATATAATCAGCATGCTGAATTTGGACAAAGGCTAGTTGTTTTTGATACATAGATATTATGATGGTTAACTTTATTATGTGTGAATTGAGCATATGTGATCATACAGTACCTATGCGTATTTAATATCTAAATTATGCTCATAAATATCCGCTTAGATATCTTTTATTCATCATGAGACTAGAAAAACATAATTTATGTTCCGGTTTTTTCTTTATATCTAGCTTACGCGTGGCTTCGTTTTTGTATTGTTCAACGTCCAATTTTATCGTTTACTTCTTTCTTAGCAGTTATTTTTTTCAGTCGGTCCCTATCTATTATAATTTATAATTAGCTTCCTATTAGGTACTTCTTCATAAAGGTCAAACCAATATAGTTCAAATGTCGCCTATCTATCGCAATTTTTCTAAAGACATCGTGTGATAAAATGAATATGACCTTATTTCCTCCTTGTTGTAACAATATAAAAGAAATAGCAAGTAATCAAATGTTTATTAAATTACTGTTACTAAATTATACCAGATAGAGAATTGTAGGAATTTCCCCTATAATTCTGTTAAGTTTTTCCAAACCACCCAGAAAGTAAGTTTTTTGTACCAATATTTTTTTGTTACATTGTTATGTTAGCTTTTTCTTGTTATATGCCTTAGCTATGAGCCGGTCTATAGCCTAACAAAAAAAGGAAAAATATTATGGACTTAAAGAAAAATATTGTGGTGATATAGTACGGTTTTACTCGTATGACCTTATTTAAACACAGTTTCAAAACCTATTTTAGCTATCGAATATTTTCTCAGTTCAAAATTCGTTAGAAAAGGACAAAAAATTGATAGATAAAATAGAGTTTAAAAGTGACCATGTATTAGGACGGCAGACTCTACATCACTGAGTGCTCTACCCCCTGAGACATGTTAAAATTACCAATTAAGTATCAAATTATCAAGAAACCCATATTTTAATGGACTTATTCATCCTAATTGGTTTCCTTCTGCCAGGGTTATAATTATTGCGTAACATAACTGCAGTATCTGAGGACTGAGACATATAATGCGGCTGCAATAAATAGTTCCTTAAAAAGATAACCTCTGCTTGGAAACAATACATATTAATATATTTAACGTTATATGTAGGAGTGCGGTTGATAGTCTAAGAATATTCTGTAAAAATTGGATGCACTATCTCAAGTCGACCGGCGCTACGTTGCAACGTCAATCGGTTGCAAATTTTCCGCGCGGGTAGGAGCGCTGCATGTATGTGTCTGATTTATATACTAATTTTATGATGATACGCGTAACATGCTTAATGGGGTTAATTAAAATAGATGGATGAATAGAGAACTAACTGTTTGAGATTTTTTTTGTAATTAAGTAATTTAGTATGTAATACAAGATTGTGCATTCGAATAAACAAACATCTGTCAGGACTATTATAGAGTTAATACATTTAGTTTTATCTAGTCCTTGTATTTTAAAGAATTATGTTTCAAATTCATGAATTACCTCATAACATTTAAATTTTATATGAATTTAATAGAAAATATTTATTTTTGAATCTTATATGTAATAAAGGAAACCACATATCATGTAAAAATGCTTCAAAATTAATTTAAGCATGTTTATTTACACAACCACTATTCAAGTAAATATAGCTCTAAATATAGAATCTTGAGTGCTATTACTGACATATTCAGTAGATATTACTATTGTTCTCAGAATTACTAAGCATTTGATATTGTTCAAGATACTAAAACTGAACGCCCAGGTAACACTATAGGTCATGAAATCTAATAATAATGCTTACATTATATGGGAGGGTGATGCAATAATATCTCACTCATTGATCGTGAGTTTGTCCGTTTATATCCTGGAAAATTTATGTAGTATTTTAAAATATTATAATAATATCGATTTATTCAAATATTCAAATACTGATTCTCCCTTGCTATGTCATTGTTTATTTATTTACTTTTTTTATTGCAGTGAATGTCGATACGACTATTTTACACTTTATTGAATACAGACAAGAATTAATTATTAAGTATTTAAAAAAATAGGTACTTTTTTATTCCTACAAGAAATAAAAAAGGCTGGTAGAGCCACATTACAGAGATCTTGTAGTAATTTAATACTATAGGTCTAATAGAAGTGATACTATTATTCTCCAAAAAACGTTAAAGCGACGGCTTTACTGTACGTTAGCGTATTTCAGTGTTGCGTGTGTCTTCCCCCCAAACTCGAGTCACGAATACCGCTACTGCGCCAGACGGTCATATTGAGTAATGCAGTCCTCGCCCCGTCACCTGTGTGTACGTATACACGTGTGTACAGCCCAAGTACAGCCTTTAATGCGCGTCAAAAGAGGTTTTAGCATTCTTTCTACAGGGTATATCAAGACTGCTACCAAAAACGAAACTGGGTGGTAGTTTTAGAGACTTCAGACATAATGGAACTAAACATTTTGCAAAAAAGCGACATTTTTTGTTGGTATTTTTCGTATTTCATCATCATCATCATCATCATCATCATCATAGCAGCCACAGGAAGTCCACTGTTGAACATAGGCCTTAAAATTAATTATTAAAATTAATCTTCGTATTTAATGGTAAATAAATCGTTTTTTAAATAATAGTGTACACCTTTTATTTTTATAGATGCTATGGGATATACGCAAGGGTTAAAATTATTATTTTAGCGAAACTTATGGATTTACCACACAAAACGATGATATTTAAAAAATCAGAATGAAAATAGACGAGAATCTCTGCGAAATTTTTAGTTGAATTGTGTTTGTAGCCACTGAAACTACCACTCAGCTTAATTTTAGATAGCAGCCTTGATATACCCTGTATATTTTAAAGTTATAAGTTGGTTGCAGGCCACTTCAAATAAGTCAATGTAGAGATCCTTGGGAGAGGCCTATGTTCAGTAGTGGACTTCTTGTGTCTCAAGAAAGAGAGGGAGAGAGAAGTTATACGGTAAGTGTGTTATATATATTTACTTATATACTTATAACACACTTACTAATTTAAAAAAAAAATCTATACTTACTATAATTTACATAACACTTGACTAGAGTGTTGCAAACTGATAGAGAGAACTAGGTACCTATAAGTAATTGGTTTGTAACTGTTGCAATTATTAAGGTATTATTGAATGCAAACATTGGAATTACCTTATAAATATGACTCTCTTTGAAATGAATGTCAATGAAATCGCAAACTTTTACTATAGGCCGTTAAGGCGCTACATGCAATTTTAGCCAACGATCAATATTCAAGTTCATAATTAATGTATGGTGTTAATAACTGCATCCACCCTTCTCATTTCTATGGTTTTCGAACAATACGTAACGTACATAACTTGCGATTAGGGCGCCATCTGTGTGCCAGTTTGTGAACTATTTTGTTATAAGGGTATGTTTACATGCTACGTATATTTTAATATTATCTTTAGTCCCTAGATGGCGCAAGAATAACTATAATGCATAGTAGAAGTGGTAGTCTTCATGGCCGTTCGCCTGATGGTAAGAATACAACCGCTAAGAAGCAGTGGCAAAACGAAACAACACAAATAACAAAGCAATGCTTAGCATTCTGCACTCGCCATCCTGAGACATAAGATGTTAAGTCTCAATATGTCCAGTACTTACTCTGGCTACAATGTCCATCAAATCTAAACACATCAGCGCATCTACACGAATGTTTGGCGAGAGAAATAAGATATTACGGTGGTACCTAGGCCTGCCCAGATGGCATCTCAGATATGAGAGATCTACCACCAGTAGGTGATTTAAACTATACTTCTAATGTATCGGGATGACCGGGGTGAGACCTCTGTCTCAGATCAAAGTAATGTGATGTAATAGCTTTCCTATAAGCTCCTAAGTGAGTGAGGTTTGCATTCGATAGAGATCTAAAAGTAATTTATAGAAATTTCTTATGGATTCATGGAAAGTTATAAATCATATATACTCAATTTGAGTTCAAAAATCGAAAGGGACAAAGCATTCAATAGGTAAAACCAGTTTTAAAACTGCTTATGAATGACCACGTTATACAAATCTGTGGAACCAGTTGTCAGCGACAGCATTTCTGGACAAATACAACCTATCGACCTTCAAAAAAAGAACGTATTCCCATATTAAAGGCCGACGACACATCTCCATGCCCTACGGTGGTGCAGATGTTCATGGGTGGCGATGATCACTTACCATCATCTGAACCGTATGTTGGTTAATGGTTTGCCCCTATATTTTTAAATGAGCCTGTTAGCGAGCCTGTGTGTAACTAAAGTGTTGCGGGTGCAGCCTCTATATATGGTTGCATAATAACTACTGCATATTTCTTACCTGCTGATTTTGCCACCAGTAACAACATAGTCTCTTTGTCGAGCAAAAGAACAATACTAGCAAGACCAGAAATCCGCATTGTAATAAAATATCCCCTTAATTCAGATTTTTATATTCAGTAATAAGTATACTTGTGAAAGCAATATAGATAGTTTTAAATAATTATTTTTTAGTAAAACTCGACAACTTTTAAATAATTAATTAATTTCAAATAACACATCATGACCAATGTCTTAAATATTTAACATTAGGCTTACATCACAACAAAAATGATTAAATCTTCGAAGAAAAGTATTCCACGGTAGAGGGTAGATTGTTTTGCAAATGTCCAGAACTTGTTGTAGGAATTGTGCTTACTGTCACTTGAGGTCTTGTAGTCGGTTTTGGCTCTTCATCAGCTGTAATTTTTCGGAACCTGTAAGAAATGTAAAATTGATTGAAAATTTATGTGATGATTCTGAACTTATATGAAATTCTTTTATTTGGTAAATATGCCCATTCTCACCTCTGATTTGGCAATCAATTACAAACAAACTCTACCTTAGTGGGGAATAACGACACGTACTATTAAGTACTCTACATTGATAGAGTCGATATGATTCATGTTTTGAGAACAAACAAATTTTTGTTACTGACATGTGTTTATTTTGAGAGTTTAATCGTGTTTACTTTTAATTACGTTCTTTATTTTAAGAAAAGCAAAAAAAAAATATAATTGAAATATAATTGTGTATTGTAAATTGATTTCCCCAATGATAGATCTATCCATAATTAACAATACAATATTTATATTATCTTACTTGGACATAAGCATCATAGAAAGTAAGTTGTTGGCCGGCGCTTCTGCCAGAAGCCACAGGATTAAAGCGGCGAGACAGCCAAACACAGTTACACCTGCAGCTAATGTCAACTGAAATACGTAATATATACAATTAAATATATTAATCTTTCGTAGTTCCTGATACCCACGACACAAGACTCAATTTTAGTGTGGGGTCAGGATTGTTGGGTGTGATTTATTTATTATATGTATTATTACTTAATAAAGTCACAGATAATAAATTAATATTATTTACAAACATACAGGATCTGATACTTCAAAAAACTAATGAAACATTCTGTTTCTGTCCTTGTACGTCCCTCTATAGGGCATGGGGTTCCTCCATAATCGAAAGTACACAGTTGCAACTCCTGGTGGCGCAGCAAGCCTCGCCACACTCGCAACACATATTTCACTAGGGCGACATTTCCCCTTGACTCTATGCTACAATATCCCACCATACCTTATAGACTGGGGTACATTAGAGGACAGTAAGGATAAACACCGTACCGTGGAAAATTACTCACAATTTCGAAGTAATCATTATGTTGCGAATTTCTGGTGACAAACACGTTGTGAGCGATGATGATGTAGTGAACCAAATACAGGCCATAGGCAAGACGGCTGAGAGGAACCCATGGATACCAGCTCAGAAACTTCTTCACTAGAGCTGGAACATGATGGAAATTCACTTAACGTTGATGGAGATCCAATATGCGAATGTGTCGGTGTCGGAAAGCCAGTTGTTCGTAAAATAAAAAGCTAGCTATAGCAAAACAGTCGAGGCACGCTGAATTTATGTAAACTGTGTAGCACAAAGACGAGCAGAGGAAGAGTGTTCAATAAGCTGCATAAAAATGATTTTGATTGTATCTTTAACTTATTTTCCTGACTCTTGTTAGTGGCAACTATTTCAAGTTTTCTTTCCTTTCTATCTTAACCAAGTGCTACGAAAACTTGTCAGTTTATGTCTAATTGCAGAACAGCTGAATCAAAATATTCTTGGAGTTAACTTACGAACGTCTCCAAGGGAACAACACAGCACTACCATAGCGACTCCGGTGGCCCAAGCAGGTCGATTGAGGGCTGCGTACACCGCGCCTTCGATGGGATGGTAGGGCCGCCACAAGAATGTACTGCCGCACACCATAACCACCAACATTAGGGCTAGCGCTGAAATCGTGCCTAAGATGGACCATTTCTAAAAAGACGAGAATATTGTTATCATTGGCTAAGCTTGAATGCGGTTTTTTAATATCGTAAATAATTAAGCCTTCAAAAATATGCAAATAAAGCTGTTATTCCACCGATATTTGGGAAATGAGGAGCTAGAAGTTAAAGGACTTATGATAAATGACAAAACAAACTCCTCAAGGGGTATTACCCCTTTACCCCTTAGCTCAAAGGCGTACGCCTTTGAGCTAAGTTATTGGGAGTTCTAGAGCTACATTGTTGTTAGATATAACGCGTATGGTTGGGGGGACTACTGCCTCACAGGTATAAGACGTAACAATAGTAAAAATTTGCTGACGCATTACATTCGGTAAATTAGATTTCCGGAAGCCCAACACCCTTTCCTCTTCTCCCGTTTTTCCACCAAATATGATGGGCTGGAAACACATCCATGATCCGAGCGTCATGCATGTCATGACGGCAGTGATCACTAACCATTAGGTAACCTAACTGGTCATTTTCTAGGACCTGTGGCTAGAACAATGTAATAATAAATTTATATTTTCAAGAAAAAAGGTTGAATTAAATCGCCACAGAAGATCTTCGCCCACTCTTTGATCTTGTAATTAAAGGTATCTTTAGATCTCATTATTAAAATTTCAAGAAAGTTATTTAACCTTTGATAATCTTCTGAGATTAGATTTCGTACTATATTTAACGAAGATGTATCCGCTAATGAATCCAACCAAGTAGGCAGCATATCGAGTGTGACTCTTAATGTAGCCGTAGTGGAAGTCTTCACTGCCGCGAGGGTCTGTGACGAATCTGAAAACATATTTACGGATATTATATTACCATCATCTATAGAATCTTTAACAATGTCACTCACAAAAAGAAAAGCTGTTATTTAGCCACGATTTCATAAGTTCTCATGAATTAATTTATTCCAGGAGTACTGGCTCCTTGATTTGATTAATTGAAAAAACATTCCTATGGAACGTAGTTCATAAGTAAAATCCAATAGTAAGGAATACGATATATACAACGTTGCTCTTCTTTCAAAATAGATTGGATGGTACGGGACAGAAAGACAGGATTGCATCCTTTTAGTTATAAAACAAAATAAGACGAGATAGAACGAGAATCAGGATATAAGAGACGGGACGAGGAAAGCAATATAGTCGACGGCGGTCACATTGAGTTTAAATATAAAATAGTTAGTAGTAGTAGTTTGAAATACACTAATAAACTATCGAGCCCGGGTAAAGCCCCGGGTCCACCGCTAGTAAAAAGTAACTTTCAAGCAATATCCACGCGTTTATCACTGTTTTGACAGCAAATATGCAGATTCAAATTTGCAAAAAAGTGAGAAAAACAGAACAATTACTCTTACTAAACAGTTAATAGTCAATGAATTGTTTACCTTAACCAAGTTATTGAATAAGTACTGTAATACAAGCTCAATGTAACAATGGAACGAAGGAAGTCATGCAAACTTGTGCAACGTAGATCTATGCAGATTGTGTGGAATCCACTTGATTTTTTCCGTGTCACACATAATTATTGTTATTTGTTCATAATTATTTTATCCATTATCCATTGTTTATTCATTCAATTATCTTAGCTCCATTGAATGCTTTTATGGAATATTAGTTTTATTTTCCATAGAATCTACTGAACTGAACAGTTGTTCGACTCATTGAATACCGGCGTTCAATGTCATTGTTTCTTGGCATATCTTTCCATCTTAATGCACATATGGTCACTGGCCACGAGCCTTCTCTATAGTATAAATGGATTAAGCCTTAGTCATTTTTTTAATTTCATTCTTAGTTTGTAGTTGCTACCGATTTTAGTAATGTCAGCCCGACCATAGTAATCTATGCCGAAACTGGTGAACTAGCTCTACACTGCCACACTATGCCCGACGGGTACTGCCCTACTCATAGAAATCTTGATAATAAGATGGGCATTATCTTGATGGTCCTGTTAGCAATATTGGTATGGAGTACTTGTGTAGATAGCCTTTAAGGAAGGAGAGAGGTAAACCAAGAGCACATTTTGGTTAAGAAGGTATTTATCTATATTAGCTCATATACGTCTCACTTAAAGGCACGGGCTTCATCTAGAAACGAAAGTACGATTGAGAGAGAACAAATAATAAACGAATAACTTACTCAATGGTAAAGAGCTGGACAGCAGAAAGTCCGTACATGTAGTTAATGATCCCGGGCAGGATGATCGAAGCGATGCTTATAGCACCACCTAACATCAATCCGAGAGTGGGCAGCTGCTTGTATATCCAGTACAAGGTTATCGTTACAATGAAGAAGTGGAAGTCGCACGGAATATACCAGGATACTACTATACACTGAAAAGATATGCCATTTTTTAATTCTTTATTGTACACAACAAATATAAAAGTATAAAGTGATGATTAAATAACAAATATATTATCACATTAAAATAATGTCTACCAGACAATCATTGGACGAATTTATAATAAAGAAAAGAATGGGGGAAGAATTTCGGATTTAAAAATCTTTCGTAATTCTGGATTACTGTTATACAAATATCCACCAACCGATGCTTTTGTATCAAAAATGCTATGGACATTGACTTTTTACAAAAACGTAAGATCTCTATCTAAACATACATATAAACATAATCGACACGCATATATATCTCGTATCGGTAGACAGAGACTATAGACTGCTACTTTGCTCGATCCTGACATATTAATTTCGCTTCATCCACTATCATCAACCTTTTCATGTATCCTCTACGGCTTACAGGGTACTTTTGACCTGACCCTTGTTCAGTGTATCACCGATTTGGATGGTGTAGGTTTGGTGAGGTCAACCCCTGGCGACTCTTCTATCCACACTCGCATTATATATTTACAAAATTGAATGCAGGAGCATCATCTTTCAATATCAATGTCATGCTTTCCATCGCTTGTAAAAACACAGCCTAAATATACGAATTCACTCACTTGTTCTACTCGCTCATTACCTATCACAATATCGCACACATCTAAATACATATAAATATTAAAAATATTCAGTTACTTACTATGTTCTCAGAGTCCACGTAATTATTGACCATAAGGAGATTGAGCCACCAGTTTTTTCGACATTGGTCTGTGTCGTGGGCTACAGCCCTGTTCCATAAAGGCCCTGACCCGGTATAGGGGTAAATCGCAGATATGAAAAATATTACTATTGCATATGCAACTACTAATCTGAAAAAATTTGCAGGCATGAGCAAACGGAATAGCAAGAAACATTGAGGTAGGCAACGAATAATGATTTAAAAGCTGGTCCGAAAAGAACATTATTTCCATCATCGGCATTAATTACTCGACTTATGGACGTAAAGACCATCCAAACACGATGATATTTAAAAATAAATAAATGCTTGTTTTATTGCGAAATTCATTGCACAGTGTCGTCACTAAACTATCACCCAGCTTCGTTTTCGGTAGCAGTCTTGAAATACCCTGTACAACGGATCAATATAGAAGAGTTATGACAGGGCAATTTGAACACCCTTGAGGAAGATGTGTGACTTGCATGCATGTGATTTGCAATGACGATTGTAAAGAAAGTAACCTACTATGATAGAGCAAAATATACTGCCGGAAGAAGAATATACTAGTTTTTACATCCCAACAATTAACATAAAAAAGCGCATAAATAATAAATCATCACAGTGTTTATTGAATGAATTCCTGACATCTGAATAGCTTATGTCTGACATAATTCATTTAAATATTTATTATTGTTGGTATGCATACAATTGTAACACGTGTATGGAATACCTATTCAAAGTGATATATAATTCAGACTACTCTTTTTTTGTAATAATGTATTTCAAACTCATTCCAAAAGCAATAAAATCAATTTTCAGCTAGTTACGAGCTCATAACACGTAATAAATGAAACTCTATTAATTGACGTATTCCAAATTCCGAATCCAACAGAAAACTAGTCTGAAGAAGGTGCTTTAAATATTATAAATACTTAGTAGTAATATTTTAATGTAACTGTAATTGTATTGTAGTTGTAGTAATCATGTGGATGTGGATTACAAATCACTCACCTCACGTATCTTTTCAATATCAGTATCAGAGGATTCGGCAATCTCTTGAATCTAACTATAGTGACGCATGTGAGGAATCCCGACAGCAGAAAGAATGTGTCCACGAAGAGATCGTCGTGTAACACCAGCATACCAAATGCTGATTGAGCATCCTATAATAATAAATATGTATGTCATTACTACGATAAATTGGTATTGATAACTGCTTTGGAAAAAAAATATAGTGGCACTACACTGACGGGACGTGTAATATTTTTTTTGTAAAAGTAGCCCAAAAATTAGTTCATCCAATATATTTTTTTTTCCATTATTTGGATATTTTAATGTATATGATATTCGAATTAAAAACTGCCTGATTATTATATGATGTATATATGTATCTCTTTATTGTACGTCTCAAGTTACATAGTGAATAAATGTATCTAATAAAAAAATATATAGTAAAATGGGGATCATGTTATTACTGAGATGAAACGGATAGATGGTTGGCTTGATACCCTATATTAGGCGAACCTTAAAGCTAAGCTAAGGATAGCCGGATATTTGCCGTTGAATATCTGCCGAAACATTGCCTTTTGGCGCAACTACATTCATATCGCAGGTAATAACTTATTACCTTAGAATAAAAAATCGAAGATTGCAACTTATTATACATAATTATGTCTGACATAAAATATTGCAAAGAAGGTTGTTGTTTTATAAACTCACTTTATCTGATTTCAATCCGTCACTAGTTGGCCCGGAGTTGTATATTCCTATTTGATGATCGATTACAATGAAGCACATTGTAAAAAATCTTATACCGTAGAACACTTCTATACCATCTTTCTTCATCTTCAAAAGATCCAAAGCATTATCCCGTATACAAAATGCTTTGATAATATCAGATTCTGTGAACAGTTTTTTATTTAATTACATATATTTGAAGTCATTTACAAAAATAATTATTTATTGAATTTGACAAATGACAGCCTCCATCGAGCAGTATCTAAAGCCCTGGTCTGTCGAAGCTACGCACAGCGTTGCGTTGCGCGGAATGCGGTGTCAAACTCGGTTTTGTATGAAAAACATTGACATTTACATGACGTTCCGCCGGAGTATGCGTCAGCCAGCGTCTGCGGTAAGGGGTCAACCGGGTGACGGGTAGACTGGTCTTTGGTACTGTCACAGTATGCGTCGGTGTAGAGGGGCAAGTGTGGTGAAGTGCGGGGCGGATACACCGCACAACGTGCCGTCATTCTCATCATTTCGTCGCGGTAAGCGTAATTGCGTAATGGATTTATTTGAGGACAATATTTCTATCAATTTTCGTTTGGTTTAACTTTTGTTTAGGCTGTGGCGCGTCCATCGACTATGTACTGCCGCGCAGTACGTTGAATACAGTTCACGTGCGTTTCCAATGACAATGGCGCAATATAAAATCACGTAGGGATACAACTTTAAAACCTTGCGTTGGTAAAAAAAATACAGTTAAAAAGTAGAAATAATTAGAATGTAATAAGTATATGATTATAAAATGGAGTCAATTACATTTATTTTATTGTTATAAAAATGGCATACGGAACTGTATGTTAATTGTTCTAAGTACCTAGTACTTAAAATATAGCAACGGAATTAGTTCCCAACTGATCAGGGTACAATTGGAGTATAATTGGAGGCGATTTATTAGTAAGTATCTATATAAATTCAGTCTTTATCCGTATTCGCAGGGCACTTTATCAGCCCATATACGTCTCACTGCAGAGCACCGGTCTCCTTTACAATCGAGAATACGATTGAGAGTGGTTAGGCCATACTATAGTCCACTGCGCTAGCTGGCCTTATCCCTATATGTGCATAGAAAGAAATACAAACAACAAACCCAATAAATACATCAATCGTTTAAGTGCACCCGCTTTTTATATGAGTTGTGTATCAGCCCATATACATACATTCGATGCATAATGGTTGTATATTATCGTCGTAGTTATTTACAAAATCCACCTGCAAGATCTACTACAAGAGAACTATCGCCATTCGACACAATTAGCACCACTCTCCTAGCACCTAGAGAGCATCATGTTACGATATGGTGCAATCTTAAATATGTAGTTCCTCAATGTAGTATTAAGTTCTGTGTTTTCCCCGTTTTTCCATTCTCACTCCATCAGAACCACCTCTATGTATATTGTAATTTATGCTACTTACACCTATGCATATATATTTTGAGCTCTGTGTTATGAATTCTGTTAAATACTAAAATAAAATTATTATTGTAAAAATTGTCTATCAGTATTGTTCCAGGTTTTGCTTGTGAAAATTTTATAGGAAAATAATTTAACCGTTATGTAATTTACTTTTACCCAATTACGGTACGATCGATAACGATAATTTAAGAATGGATATCTAAATAAATCCAGTGAAATTTAATTTGATCGAACAATAAGTTGTTTAGGCGAAAAAAGATGTATACAGCAGACGCGTATTTCATTAGAATGATACGAACCACTTTTATCACATATCAATATTGCGTAAATCATCTCGTAAACATATATACCCAGTCTTTTTAAAATGACGCACAAACATTTTTTAAAGAAATTATATATATTTTCGAACATAAATGATTGTTATTTGTTGTCATGGAAATTCAAGAAAACTTCAATGCGAAATTGTCATAGTAACGTTGGTTGTCAATGAAAAGTTCTGCTATTGGTCAACGGTTTTACGCACAGAGTAAAACCTATACGAACCACCTTTTTTGTTATGTGAACTACGTTGTATGACGTCACGACGTTGCCGCTTACCGCAGTGCCGCGCGTATCCTTCGACAGACCAGGCCTTTAGGCGCCGCTTGTGAAACAAATGTTTTTCAGATCCACAGATAGTTTCTGATACCGACAACACAAGACTCGATCAGGGTCAGGAATCGGGGTCAGGACTTGGTTGTATTTTCATATTTATTTATAATTAGCGGTCGAATAGTATCTATATATTCTTACTTCTATCGTTATCTTTTCTCCGACAGTTTATGAATGTGCAGATTGAAGTTATAACGATCAGAATAACAACAAGGGACCTGCGAACAATAAATTGGTATAAGTTAGTTAATTATTAAAATATTTTTTACCTCTTTCAGTGCCACTACAAAATAACAAATAATATCTATTTAATTGCGTACACATTGATTAATTTTTTTATTGACTTGACTAACCAACAAAACTGAAATACTGAGGTAATTACTCTAAGGAAATACTTAATATTTTTTATATTTTGACACACCGGCAACACATTTATAATTTGAACGTTGTGGATGCTCATGGGTGGCTGTGATCACCTACCCTCAGATGACCTGTTTGCTCGTTTGTGGGTCCTATACAATAAATAAACTCGTATTTTCTTATTCGTTTGGTTCCGTGGTAAAAAACATGCAAAATAATTACGATGCTTACACAAATCCATAGAAAAGGCTGTCGTATTCCCTGTGCTCGTTTTTTACTTGGCAAGCCTCCGTGACGGCGATGTTGGGTTTGATTCCCGCGGCGCCGAGATGACTGCGGTTCAGCATGATTTCCGTGAGCCGTTCTATTGTCCTGGGCTGGCAGGAGACCGGCGCACATACCCCCCATGTTATCTCGTTGAGTGCGTGTGTGTGCGGTGGCCGGTACTAACAAAATTAAATAAGTTAGTGGGTAGAATGTTAGGGCAAGAGAAGACAAATTGTAACGTGGACGATTTAAGTAAAAAAAAAACCATTCGATCATTTAAGTTGTCATTATTAGATCTTTAACACAATAATAGTAGTGGTGACTGTGAGGTGTGAGGGATAGACGCATAAATTAGTAATAAACAAAAAAATACATCATCATCATTATCATCATCTCAGCCACAGGAAGTCCACTGCTGAACATAGGCCTCCCCCAAGGATCTCCACATTGACCTGTTGGAAGCGGCCTGCATCCAGCGACTTCCTGCAACTTTAGCCAGGTCGTCCGTCCACCGTGCAGGCGGGCGTTTGCCATTTTGCTTGTCTGTATGTGGTCTCCACTCCAGAACCTTTCAGCACCAACGGTGGGCTCTGCCCACTGCTACTTACAACTACATAAACATTGTAAAAAGTATATTATATAATACAGGACAGTTAATAAATTTCATATGTCTACGTCTGTTATAAACACCGTCTACGGTTTTTGGCATCCAAATGCGTTATTGTCATAATATTAGGAACAGTTTTCGTCACTTCACATTCTATTTTATTAGACATGGTAATATTATTAGATTTCGAGTATAAATGCTTTTTGTTTATATAAGGATAGCATATCTCTATTCATTATCAGCCCAGAGTCAAGAATTCATGCCCGATATGGCGATAGGCTCGCCACCTATCACATCATGGGACGGAACATACAAGGCGAAATGTGGTTGTCCTGGCACCTCTGCCTACGCCTTCTGGGAAAAAGACGTGAGTTTATCTATGTATGTATATCTCAAGCAATGCGTAAATAGATATTATTTTAATTGTATTAGTAGTTCCACAATTTAAAAAGATAGATGCAGTTTACTAGATATTTTTTTTAATATTGCGACAGCACATCGCATGACAGAGCTTATTAGTTGCTGATGTATTCATAATAATTAACTGTGTAATTACATTAGTGTAAATTACTAACAATCATTTTATTACCTACTTTAATACTGGTTGTTTTATAAGGGGTGACCTTTTTATTTTCCTTCATGAAAACTTTGTTGGTAAAATCACTTACTATCCAACTAAATTAAAAGGTATCGTCTGACATATTATACTTCTTAAGTAAAAGTAACTTTGTAGAGGCGTAACTCTCATATTATCAATTGGATTATAGGTACCTATTTTTCAATAACACAAAGGGAGCGGCTTACTCATCTGTTTTCACAGGACTGCTCAAAAAGGAGTGTAATGTTTTACTGGGTTAATTTATTATTGCTTTTAAATATAAACAAATGTCATATTTTTAATTCACCGCACGATATAGCACCAGGGATCACAAATGAAAATAGAAAATATATACTCACTTCAATAAAATCCAAGGCTGATTGATAAGGAGATATAGGCTTATCAACAGGTTTCCTCTCTTCTTTATCAGTTCGTTCTAGTACTATATCAGCTAGGCAGTATTTGAATCTTAGGTCTTGATGCTTGTCAAACCACGGAGAATTCATGCACTGATCGAAGTTACCGAGTTGGTAGCGGTTCCCGAATAGCAAGCCTTGTGGTTCCGATGATTGAGTGTCCCAAGCTACGACAACATTTTAAAGATTGTAATAATCGTAGGAACTAGATAAGAGATATAGTATTTTTTTTCCTAAAATATATCGATATCGTGATATGGAAATAAAATTATTATTTACAGATTTTATCGCGATGTGGCCTCTGACCACAAAAGCTGCAAACCAAAATGTCGGGAAGTTAAAAAATGTAAAAATTAAACCAAATCCGCGATAAAATCCGTAAATAATAGTTTTATTTTAATGTGTAATATTCGCTTAAATCTAAGAAACCAATATCGTAATATTTGTGAACATATAAAATCGATAGCTAGATCATTTTGTTATTTGTTAATTAGTATATATTGGTTAACAAGAACAAAAAAATAACAAAATAATATTGTAAAATTGAGTATTTTCCAGACAGGCTAAGAATATCAAGGACTACAAATGAAAGCATCTGAAAAATATGCTTTATTTTTTTATTACAATTTAATAAATCGATATAGAAAATAATGTTATTAATTTTGCCTTTTAAAATCAAAATAATTTAAAAAATCCTTACAAAATATGTGTATTTGAAATTCCTGTTTTTACAATTAAATATTTCTAAAAAAAATATTTTCACCATAAATAACATACCCCACACTGCCCATAGTGTAAAATTCTGCAGATCCTGAAGCATCAAGTAGATAGTGTCCAAGCAGGGCTTCTCCTCCGCAGTCCAATTCTGTCTTCTTATCGCATACACCACATCATCCAGGTACACCCTACTCTCTCCATTCTGCACTAATTTTGATACTTCTATAGTAACAGGAGTTTCATTTTTACTCTGATTAAAAACAAGACTTTGAACACTACTTAATAAAATAAATATAAAACAGACAGCGAGGAAGCCCTTCATAGTTAATTCTGGTATAAAACTGAGGTCTAAGTAAAAATGTGTTCAGTTATAAGATAATGTTGTTGCATAATCAGGCAATCATGGAGTGGCAATTAGTATGGTCTATTGTTCAACCTGCGGAATGGGGTGAGCGCGATGTGCCTGATTACTCACTGTAAACATGAAACAATTAATTTGTATAAAAAATACATATTTCTTAACGTAATAAGTACTCTGTTTGTTATTATGTGAGTAGCTCACTGTACTTTAACGCCCAAAGCCGCAAGAGTTACCTAGTACGAAAGTTACCTAGTTTAATTTTAGAAATTGTTTGGGATTACGGATCCTATGTGAACTAAGGTATAGCGATCAGCGATTAGTGGAATACTAACAATAATGTTTGTTCTTGGGTTATATAAAAAAAAACAGGCATAATGTAGGTTTCCTGAGGTGGAAGAATTTTTCAAATCAGTCCACTAGATTCAGAGCCTATTAAATGCAAATAAACAATCAAATCTTTCCCCTTTTTGATAAACGTATAAAGATTTTCCATTATTAAATTTAGATAACAGCGCCATCTAGTGAATGATGGTAGTAATTGAGCGACCCCTACAAAACCAACTGAGGGTGAATATTTAGTATCACACTTGTTTACGTACACGTCTAGGGGTGGTTGTACTTTGAAATAAAATAAGAAGATGGCGTGATGATCACATTTGAAAAGACTACTACAGTTTACTGCTGGTAGGTCTCTAATATGTAAGAGGCTGCCTGGGTGAGTACCACCGCAATGTCTATTTCTCCCGCGAAACATCAGTTTAAATGCAATGTTGTGTTTCTGCTACAATAAATGACTTTATAGCCAAAGTACCTACTGGACATATTGAAACTTTACATCTTATATCTCAGGATGGCGAGCGCAGTGGAACGCCAAGCATTGGTTTATAATTTAAGGCGTTGTTTGGTTTCGCTACTGTTCATGAGCGGTCGTATCGCTTACCATCAGACGAACAGCATGATCGTCGTGCCACACATTGCAATAAAAAAAATATAAAAAAAAAACAGAAAGAAAGAAAAAGTAGTTATATACGAGTAGAAAGAAGAAAGAAAACTTATATTTGATAGGATAGTTAGCAACTTGCGATCATTGTAATCCATCAATATTTTACATACATACATAAACACACGCCTTGTACCCAGAAGGGGTAGGCAGAGGTGCCAAGGCACCCACATTTCGCCTTGTATGTTCCGTCCCACAATGTGATAGGTGGCGAGTCTATCGCCATATCGGGCACAAATTCATGACTCTGGGCTGATACTATATATTTTGTTTCATGATAAGCCCAGCCAAATATATATTAAGATTAAGTTATTTTTAAATAGTTTTTAGTAATTAGTTTAAGCATGTAAATTCATGTTACTAGTTTTATAAGAAATTTGTGATTTTATTTAAATTTTATTCTCTTTAGCTTAATTATTAGAATTTAGAATGTAAGTATCTTGGAGTAAGTCTGTAAACTTACTTATATTTAAATAAATGAATATAAATACTGAGTAAAAAAATCCAATATACCTTGCCCAACATGGGATTCGAACCCGAGACCTCAGCTTTGTAACCGTACCGTAGTACAACTAGGCCACCGAAGCAGCCTCAATATTTTCAATATAATATCAATATTTTGAATTATGTATTTTAAGACCTCATGGAAGTCATGCGAAAACTTCATCCTTTGAAAGTATGCGTTAGTATTTGAAGAATAATAAGAAAATATATTTTTACTATACGTATAGCTGTTTGTGATTGAAGCGATACTTTATTAAAAGATTTATCATTTCATTATGTATTGGTTCATTAAATTTAAAATATTTCCATTAAGCATAGGATAATTAAGAAATACAACGTATAATGTCAATAACTGGTCTTATGCACCCAGAAAGAAATCATCAACTAATTCTATTGATGCTCAAACCCACAGAAGAGTTGAATATAGTCTCAAACCATTAAATGCTTATTCTTCAGTAGCAGCCGGACCCGGTTTCACCCGGGTACAAAACCTTTTTATTCCAGTCCATATGAGTAAGATACTTTTTCTTTATTTCAACTCAACATGACTGGCATTCTCTGATCCCATCTCGTCCTTTTCTCTCTTGTCCCATTTTATCCATCTTATTGTATTATCCGATCCCCCTCTTTACATTAAAATTATCATCATTTTGTCACAAAGATATTATAAAACTGTTATTACTTCGACGAAATTTTGAAAGATCTGATTATATCTGCTTTCAAATTGCCGAAATATGATTGTAACAATACGCTTACAAAGGGCGGAATGTGAGTATGGTTTATTATTTGAATTATCCAGTACGGGAGCACTAATAATAACTTTATTTAATCATCCTTTAGAACATGTTTCAATAACTAAAGCCACCCTCTACCTAGAGAAGAAACCTTCGTTATTTTAAAGAACTATTGCATCGGTATTATCGTCTACATTATCTGAATAAGTATTTTCATTATCCTGATGGCAATTTGTAAATACCGCCGCCCAAGACGCTCAACGATACGTCGAGCGAATATAGGTTAAATAAGAGCAGAAAGGAAGAGAAGAACGACATCAGGGGTAAAATAAAAACACATTTTATTGTTTAATAATTTATACATTTATAAATGTCTACTACATATCTACATAGATAAGTACACAATATCCATAAGCAATTGAATTATCTAATATACTACAAACAGTGCGAATATTTCTCAAATGTGCAGTTTTCAAAATGTTAAACATATCCTATCTATACAAACAGACAATATTACTTACAAACTAATTACATCTTAGTAATAAATTGTTAATAATAAGTTAATTGTCCTCTACAATTAATAATTAATTATATTTATGTGTGGCGTTATTATTACCTATTGTTCGCAAAAATCATGTTAAGACTATCATTGACATAAATTATGGACTGAGAAATAGTTACCAAAATTGATACTTTTATGCTTAATAAAAGCAGGCGTCCACATATTCGCATCGTACACATCGGATGCATAGCATCAAATAGATCGTAGTATTCTTTATATAGGAATTCATACAAGGGCGTCCATTGATTTGCATCGTACAAATCGCACGAGTATATGAATTCCTATATTAACGATATTATGCGTACGTCCGATATTTACGATGCGGAAATGTGGACGCTTGCCTTAAAAAGTCAACAACAATGCATCTAAAGGTACAGTGGAGTTGAAATAAATATATTCATTGACATAATTACCGTATGGGACCCGTTGTACACAAGCTTTTCTTTCACCTGATGGTAAGTGACCACTACCGCCCATGAAAATCCACAACGCTGGGAATAAAGATATACTGCCGGCCGCGCGAATCGAGTCAATTCTAAAGCCTTGCTCTAAAATTAATTCTTTGCTAATCCGACTTTAGTAATAATGCCCTATAGGCTTAATAATTAGAAAAAACACCGTGATTAAATTATAAGTTCTAACTAATTCTCTTGCATATAATATGTACCATTACATTATTTCAAAATGGAAAAAATATGTTAAAAAAATGATAAATTAAATTGAGATTCGCCACAAAATTGTTACTAAATTACGAAATTATTTTAAAAAAAAATAATATCTCTATTAAAATAAAATAGGTAATAATTTATGATAAGTTTCCGTTATTCAATATTGACAATAAGCATAATTTCTAATTAATTACATGCATGTAAAGAAAAATAAAATTATATTATTCCGAAATGTAAATAATTCAATAAAAAGGGGCCTTAATACTTTTGGTAACCAACCAAAGGAAATATAAATTAAATAAAAGAACACACACAGAAAGAAATAAAAATGACACACAGCAAATAGCGTTTTCTTATTTACAAAATCTTTGGAACGCGTTGCAAACAACACTGACTAGATTTCACTCCATAGAATTATATCTATGCAATTTTTAAATACTATTTTATTATTTATAACTTACAATCTACATAATAAATATAATAAATGTTTATAAATTCTGTTTGTAAATATAATTTTATGTTAAATTAAAATTAGAAAGAAATGTTCACGGAACTTCATTTTAAAGAAATACATACATAAATATACTCGCCTTTTTCCCAGAAGAGGTAAGCAGAAGTGCTGGTAGCAACTAGTACACCCACGTTTCGCCTTGTATGTATCGTCCCACGATGTGATAGGGGGCGAGCCTATCTCCATATCGGGCACAATTTCCTGACTCCGGGCTGATCATGAATTGAAAAATCCATATCCACTATCACTTCACCCGACCCGGGATTTGAACCCGAGATCTCTGCTTTGTAATTATACCACAGTACAATTACCACCACCGAGGCATTTTATAAAGGCATATTTTGAAGAAATATTAAATTGGATTTAGAAAAGACTATCGTGAAATATTGCAGTTGAAATTGTTTAAATATCAGTGCATTTCGGTTTGATTAATGTGGTTTTAAGGTATTATGATATTATTCTGTATATTCAGAGGTCTATAGTTAAATAAGGGTCTAGGATTCGATTGGCCTCTACATGTGTCCATAATAACACTATTCGGTAGAGTATATGCGAGATGGTCTTATTAAAAAAGCATATCTTAGATTCACATTTACTTAATTTTATAATTTTGAGATCATACATTTTCTAGTTATAATATATTTTTGACTAGATTATTTAATACTGACTAGTGAGCAGCTCCTTGGTATGTATTGTTCAATATGTGTTAAATAGAAAAACACGGAACACCATTGTAGGTAAAATATCAATATACCTAACTTGTTTGATTATAATTATTTATTGTTCAATATAAAAAAAATGTAAATAGCAAGGATTTATGACTAGAGACTAAATTGTTATGACTAGAACTAGACTTCATAAAAGTAATTTGACTTGTTTTTAATTTTAAAATAACTAGAACATGTACAAGTAAATAATTTTGGTACATAACTGAATTGTTTGAGATCGAAATGAATGTTTTTTTATAATAAAATGACTAGAATATGACTAACTTTTTGGACTACATAATTTTAATTAAAATGACTAGAATAAAATTTGACTAAATCAATATCCATAGAAGTGACTAGAAAATGACTATACTTCATAAATTTATCCTAACGACTAGTAAAACTATTATAATTTAAAATTAAACTTTTTTTAAACCAATAAAGAATGCATTAAAATTTTCTTTTGATTATTCAATAAATTTAAAAGTCTTAAATCATTGACTTATATAGAAGTCCTGATATGTACCAATATTGTTATGATTCTACTTTTATTTCTAAAATTAAAAATGACTAGAATACGTTGAAAAAGACTAGATGTAGATATAACGTAATTTTTTAAAAATAAAAATGACTAGAACCTGTCAACCGACTAGAGATCATAATATTATATTGTATTTATTCTAAATTTAAACAAGGTTATTTAAATGTAAATAAAACGGCCCAGTTACAGACGACCTGATTCAATTCCGATGTACGGTGAACTATGAAATAATGATGAGACAGCACCGTACAATACGCGGTGCATCTAAAAATATGCCCTTCGGATCGATGCAGTGACCACTAGCAATTGACGTCTTGCAAGCCGATCGAAATCCTTACAACTTTAAAAATGTTATTTTATTTATTCATTTTTACATCATCGGATTACGATTAATTATAGTTTATTCACGAAATGCACTGATAATTTTGTATTTATTTTTGTATATTATATTCTCTAAATACGATCTATTATTTAAAGGGAAACGATTGCCAGAATACGATCTGGGTTAAAAGTGATTAAAGTACGAAATGCTGTGATAAATATAAATTAAATGAAGAAATAAAATAAAATCTGACTAATTTATACAATTATTTATCCTAAAATTGCTTAAAAATGTAATTTTAAATTAATAATTTAGAAATATATTAATCATTATTTCCTAATAAATACAATAATAATTTTAATACTTTGTAATTAATGCTAAGATTAATAATTAAAATGGCGTCAATGTCTAACACTACACCATATACAATATAATATTTGGAATGTCGCTGTAGGAGATCAGTATAATTTACACAGAACTCTTAAACTGAAGTTATCAAACCATTTATCTAAGTATTTACATTATTCGCTGATTTAATCATCAATAAATTAAAATGCACTTAATATTTACAATGAATAATTATTTTTTATAACCTAAACTTCTAGAGCGTGATATGTAATATTGTTAAATATTGTATTTATTAATAACGATAGAATCGCATTATGTGAAGCCTATGCTAGAATTTACATTTACTAAACGTGATCAATAATTATAGTTACTTACAATATGTATTTAAGAACACCTATGCACAAAGATTTAAATTACTTTTAAAATTTTATACAGATATTTTTAGCATTACTAGAATGGAATACGATTATGAGATTTACTGAAAAGTGTATTCTAATATGTCTGCTGTATTTTGGCCTACACTTAATTTCGTTTTGTTGAAAGCCAATAAGAGTAAGTCAAACATATAGAGTAGTCCGTGGTTTTAATACTTTTGTACTAAAAGCCAACATTTAAATCCTAATCTGAAAAGTGATATCAAGTATCAGGAGTAGGCCAAAAATTCTAACAAATGATTAAGGGATTGTCCAAAGAAACATAAATACCAAATTGGCATAGCATTATCTTTCTCACCTTTGAAATTAAATACTGAAAGAGGAGATGGGTGAAAAACGGACCACGATATACTGGCACAACTTACTTTACGAGAAATACATATGCGTAGTCTCAGGTGCATAGGCTGAGTAGTACAGCGAGCTTGAGACGGGAGCGTATTGTGGGAAGCGCGGCACTGGCCGCAGAACTCGCCGTCAGCCGTCGCCCCCGCCTCCCCCTTCGTCTTCAGACCCCGTGACGTCGAGGCTCCGGGAGTCTTCGGAGGAGCATGAAGAGGCGCATCGGGGCCGCGAGTAGTCCCAGTTAAGCTCCTGTTGCGGCGGCGGGATCTTGCTCCAGAAGTTTAGGTTGTTGTCACGGAGTTGCTCCTGATTGGGAAGAAAGGATATAGATGTTGAAATAGAAAAAAAATGTTACGTATAATTTACTATAATACATTAAATAATTTTTGACACTGTGATTGATTTTGTATTAAAAAAATCTACAAAATCAAATAAAGATAGCCACCCCCTATCACCAAGACAATATGACTTGAAACCAATAATCCAAATACTAACCGTTTGATAAACAGGATACTCAGTATGGACCTGTCTGAACGCCGACGGTTCCTTCTCCGTCTCTTCAGGCTGGTCATGAGCCAGGAGGTGCTTCCTCAGGTAGGCCTGCCTTCGGAACAGCTTGCCGCAGCGCTGGCACGGGAAGCGACCGGCTTCGGAGGCAGGTGGGTCGCGCCGCTTCGTAGCCCCGGGGACGCGAGGCTTATGCCAGCGACGATGGGACGCTAGGTTCGCTGGACAGTTGAATACCTGCGACAAAAGAGTAGAAATTATATATTTATAATCCTAATTTACAATTAATAAAGGGTTTTGAGAAATTTAATGTCAAATTCAAACAAACTAGCTAAGTATTCATATATTTTATATTGGTAAGAAATTGTCGGTTCGTAAGAAAAGGTAATACTCATAGAAAAGAATTGATTATGAAATGCAGGCTATAGTTATAATAGTATGTTAATCGACAAATCTCCGGCACAGCAACTCATTTTGTACAAATTTAAATGTGACCAGTGTGTTAAAACTTTATTTTAACTTGTGTGAGAGGCAATTAACTTTAGAAATCGAAATAAAATAAATGACCTAGTGACTAGACTATATAATATGATTCATAAACCGAACAAAATACAAATTGCACGTTTAATCGCGGCGAGCACCTAAGCGTCCCCTAATGATAGTGCTAATTGTCCCGTCACGCACCACGGGACCCATCAATTACAGATGAGTATAAATATTTCTCCCACTCGCGAACCGATTCCCATGGAACCCGACCAAATGTTACCCCATACACGTTCCCACAGAAAAAATATTAAACTATATTTTGTTATCTCTTTAGAGTTATCTATCGGTAATTGAAACTAATAAAATTTGTTTCCTATTTTGTAAACAGAAGGGGTGTGATGATTTCTTAAATGATCAGGATTAATTGATATTAGTGTGAGAACTGAGAATATAATGCCAGGATATAAGTTAACATATCTTTTCGATGTGCGTCGCATCAAAACTTAAAAAAATAAAATAACTCTATTCATCTCATTTTAGTAATCTAAAGATGTACATAAAAATTTTTATCGAAAAAATCCGTATCAGACAATTATAAATGAAACTAACTGTAAATGTAGGATTTTCTCTTACCTTATCACATTCCGGACATCTGTATTCAATGTGGACTATCCGCGAGCATCGATGTTGTGCCAGAGCAAACGCATCTCCATACAGCCTTCGACACAGCCGGCAGATGTACCGGCCGAGCCGATTCTCAATATTAGCAATCAACGCCTTGGCCTCTTCCGTCACTTCGACCACATTAAACGCCGGATCTATATCCCCCTATAAAAACACAAACCTTTGAAACATTTCCTTATCACAATTACCGCTATTAAATAATTATATACCATTAAGTTCAGTTTTATTACTGGTAAATTAAACGTTACAGTTCACTATCTGAATGCAAAAGAAACATGTCGCATTGGCCACAATGGAGCTGCGATTTATTTAGTATTTAATGTGGTCGCGACACTCCCCTCGCGGCAAGCGTGGCGAGCGTGGCAGAGCGCCCTTACCGCTGTTATTAACACAAAACAGCGCAAATACTCGATTTCGTACCTGCTTAATTGTTAGGGCGATAAGGAACCACGACAACCCTTCGTAATGGCACGGTTAGAACGTCTTATTAAAAGTTCCTGTGCAACTTCGCCATTAACATAATGTGATTGTTATTTTGTATGCAACTATGCGTTTGTATTTGTAAATACCGTAGCATGTGAAGAAAATATTTTTCATGCTTATTCAGCAATTTGTAGCATGCGTTTCAGTTGAATACTGCCAACTGACTGATAGCATGGAATGTAAGCTTTATATCAAATGATAACAGCTTAATGTCTTAATGTCCACTATGATCGAGAATGTCAACCTTTAAGTGCAGCCGTTTAAGAGAGTAGTAATAATAACCTGCCTAACCGCTTTCTCACTTAATACGTATCATCAAAGCTAATGTGGCGTGCAATGAAGATTATAACGAAATCAAGGGGTACCTTACGAACTACTAGGGTTTCATCCTCAGCCAGATCGCGTATAATTGTTCCGGAAACAGGCGACGTTTTATCTTCATCAAACATCAGTCTCCTAACAGCTTTGCTTTTCTTCAACGGTATTTGTGTAACTTTCGGTGATTTTTTCGGTCGCTCCTCAATGTCTTTTATTTCGACTATATCTGGCGAGCTTGTTTCACTTTTCGAAGGCGTTTCGGGTTCTTTCGGCAAACAGGATTTTAGTTCTTCGAAGAATTGTTTTGTAAACTTCAACTTTTTCGCCTCAGGACTTTCGCTATCGTTTGAATTTTCATCTTCAATTTTCTTCTTCTTTTCGGGTTTGCTTTCTGCGTCTTTAGAATCATTGTCTTCAAAGTGTCTGAATATTTTCGGTGATTTATCTTGTCTTGTATCATCAACTTTTCTCTTTTGCGGTGGTGGAGGGGTACAGGGAGGGGTTATTGGGGTAGTGGATTTCAATGACAAGTCAAGAGGAACAACAGGATCATTGTAGTAAGCCAAGTATTGTTGTAGGAGTGTCGGATGCTGCTGAGGTATGAGCTCATGGAGGTAATTACTGGATATTCGGACAGGAGGCAGGGCATATTGCTGATAGAACCGTGATGACGAAACCCGATGAAAGTGTGGTAAAGCCGCTTCCATATTTACTTCTCCAAGAAATATTGGATGATGAAATTCATTTTTTCCTGACGATATTTCTTCGTTTGATAAATCTGTAAAGAAAATGATTTTGTACATTTCGTTGTCCGTAATAAAATAAAGTGCAAAAGGGAATTTAATTTAATGCTGTGCAAAAAGAATAGTGTCCACATGGGAGGTGGGAACTGGGAAGGGACGTTCAATGATGTCCGAGTGGTCCATTACTTTGATTGTGACGATGTGATTTTGTCGAGATTTGTTAATTTTTTTTTTGACACTGTAAATGTGATAACTACCGACTATATTTTGTATTTTCTTAAAATATTGGTTGTTTGGGTCAAATTAAATAGAAGTCATTAGGTGAAATATCTACGTTTTGTAATTAATCTTCGAAGTTTGACGAAAAGTTTTTATGACACATGTCTTAAAATAACACCGTCAAGGAGTTTATGTTTTTTGATCCACTCGTTTGAGATGATTGAACCTTTTATTACATAAATTAGAATACATTTATTGGTGGTGGTCGCTCGTATGTGAGCGGCCGCCGGGGTAGGTACCACTGCAGTGTCTATTTCTCCCACCAAACAGCAATGATAATTCACTGTTGTGTTCCAGTTTAAAGGATATTGTAGTCAGAGTAACTAATGGGTATAATGAGACTTAATATCTTATGTCTCAGGAAGGCAAGCACAGTAGAAATCTAAGCATGACGTTGTTTGGTTTTGCTACTGTCCATGAGCGTTCGTATCGTTTACCTTCAAACAAATGGCATGCTCGTCTCGTTATACATTGCAATAAAAAAACAGATTGCTCATATATATCTAATATAATTTAATACCTTCCAACAATTTACATAAAAATATATCCCAACATATAAATACTTCTAACTCCCATTCTTTAGGTAAAGCTGTACTGAAAATTACACAGTTGACCAATCAATACGGTAAGTCAATTGTCTCTATTTGCCGCGGTAACGAAATTACCCAAAAGCCCGGTGTTGACAATGTAATCCAGGATTTGGCAATCGGGGAGGTAAATGGTTCGCCTATGTTAGGTAATTGCTGTCGCGGAGATCGCTCCCACGGTCGCCCTCGTGCGTCCCCCCATCGAAAGAGGGACTGCCCGCGAATTTACTGTAGTTTAATGGATGTCAGTAAGTTAATTTATTATAAATAATAAATTGATATTCGTATATTAATATAGAGCATGTATGTATTTAGAAAAAATTAGGAAAAAAGTGAAGAGTATACGCGTGAAGCTTTTGGAAGTGTGCCTAGATTGTCATAACGACCTCATTAATACACAGTTTTAAAACTTGTTTTGTCCCTTTCGTACGACTTTCTAATTAAGTTTGAGCGAAGAAGACAAAACATTCCATGGTTAAAATAGGTTTTAAAACTATCTATTGATAATGCCGTAAGAAGTTTATGTAAAATTGTTACATGTGACATGTTTATTACACGCGTTGCAAATGTTTAAATTCCTTCTAAGTTTATTCTGATGTTGTATAATAAATATTTTAAGGTTTACTGTAATTTACGGGGCTGATTTTAAGACCATTTACAAAAAAAAAAATTAACAAGCTTATTCACACTTTTTATACGCAGAATACCATTATATTCGTATTATATAGGCGAGTTCACTTCAATAACTCTAATTTTTTTCGTGAATTTGTGAATAATGTTCCCCCGTTGCTTTACTGTACTCGACTTTACTATGGTAACGCGTGACACCCTCCCTTATTTTAATGCATTTCATTGTTTGCCTTGAATAAATAGCATAAATAAATTTGTTTTGCTATACCACACTTTGTGGAGAATGGCTAGTTAAACACTCGGTTTTAACTGGAACTGATAAGAATTTATATAATAAAATATATTAGATATCGTTCTTATGATATTTACTCGGGCCTGTTATCGTGTATCCCGCTTAAGCAATATATTTTAGTGATATTTTTTCCTTAATATCAATATATGTGCCTAGTGCTTGGACAAAGTAACGCCTACCTGTATTTTTTTCACATCAATATTTATGAAATTTTGATTCTAAAAACATATTTAGAAAATCCTGCCACAATAAATCAGATATGTGGTTAATAAAATTGTATGTTCTATAACACATAAATTAAAGCACCGCAATCGAAATAATGTTCATAAGATTAGAGGCAATTAAATATATTGGAACGTATGATGTGTAGCAAAATAATTATTTATAATTACAATTATTTATTTAATTGTAATAATAAGAATACTGTTAAAGATACCGTACATATCACTGTCTGTGTACGTGTCACTGTGATCCTTATTATAGGGTGCTATGACTATACTGCAACTGCAATTCCCTTAACAGTTGTATATCTCTCAAACATTTGTCTCATCACGGGAACCAAACTCAAGACCTTGTCTTAAATAATACGCATTGTGCCGCAAATGTTGTTGAATAAATTTGAATCAATCAGGAAGCGTAACATGTAACTTTTATCAAATCCAAATGGATACTCGACATTTATAGCTCCTTGTTGTTTAAAAGGGAAGTAGAACATTAAATCCATAAAATATTAAAATATCTACTTTGTACATGGACCAATATGTTTAGAATCCAAATTGAATCATTATAACCTTCATAATACATTTTAGACACATTAAATATTGAAATTCATAATGAAGTACCAACAATTGACCAATAAGTAAGGCGTGAAATCATACTCTAACCTAAGTATTATCTGACCATTAATTACCGCTACCATCGTGAATATATGAAACGGTCGCATAAGTGGTGGTTCACACCTGTAATTACCTCGCCACTGTTCATATATCATTCTGTGTTAAATCGGTTTAATATTCAACTTACAACCTTTTAGTAGGTGTTGCTTTACACTTTAATTACGATGGGAATAATATTATTTTTCCTCTATACAAAAATCCGGATTAAGTTTTACATTAGAAAAATCGTTTGCTATAATTTGTAATTGAGAGAATAATTAATAAAGATATTTTTACATAGGGTTAAATTATTATACCTATCATAAGATCTTAGAGTATTTATAAAATAGACTGAATGCTGGTTCTTCAAAAACGTAGACAAAATAGTGGTGGTAGCCCACCTTTTTCTGTCCTCCTATTGGCTAATATTTGACATGCACGAATTAATATGTTAGAGATGTTTAATTCCACTCGAACTCCTTTTCAAAGGATAATAGCCAAATATACTCTCGGTTCTCAAAGGAATTTACAATATAGCATTTTTTTTTAAATAATTAGTTTCATTCTTACACAACAAGAAAATATCTACGTTTTTGAAGACCCAAATGTATGACAGCGCTCCCTCTACAATATATGTACTCTAAGTTTATGATACAAAAACAGTAAAGGAAACAGAATGAATACGTTTGAAACGTCCACATGCGTAATCTGGTTATTATCAATGAACTAATGCATCAAATACTAATTCCAAATCAGGTGACACCTACCTGAAAAATAATTTACTAGTAGATGTATATATACATCAAATATTAGGTGAAGATATTATGCGTTATCCGCGATGCCCAATCAAAATACAATAGTTGGAAGAATTTTGTAGACTTTCACAATAACGTGACTATGATTCATCGGATAGTAAAAGAACATAAATTGTTATCATTGTTGGGAGATCGTCAATTAATCGCGAATCGTGGTATAATTAGATACCACCACTGAAAGGGGTTTCGGAAATCACTCGCTGGAAGAAACGCAATGCTTTTGTTATCCTCGATATTTCATGAGCCAGATGTATCAATCCAAGCAATCAGACACTTGGTGACAATACCAACAGGTCCGGCAAAAGCTATAGCTCTGAAAACTTACGGCAATTCTCTACCGCATTTTTATTAAAATAGTAATCAATTTGTTTACTACATTTTTAAACAGATTGGCATTCTTCCACCGTTTAGCCATTGCTGTTAATTTTAAATGACAAAAACAAGTCCGACGGCTTAATTAAATTAATTTCCGAGGAAAAACTAAAACACAGCACCCCAAAATTTTGTAACCTAACGTGGTCTATACTCTTTAATGTCTTCGTTTGGTTAATTATTACTTTAATAGTGCTTTCTTTGTAAGAACTTCTTCATTATAAGTACAATGATTAAGTTATTCATGTATAATAAATAATATGTAATGTTATAATCGTTTTGAAATTTGCAATCTAAAGGCCGACAATACAACTCTACTCATGATATGATGTTGCTGTTTCTCTCATCTGCGCTTATCTCACGATTACAATGACAGGGACAATTTTACTTTCATCTATGTGCGAAAAAATAATAGAGCTTCATTTTACAACCGATTATCTGTCAATCGTCTAACCTTTAAGTAAGTTACCTAGCCCCGAGCAAATCAAGTTTTCCACTCACTTTTTCATTTTCCACGCAAAAAGCTTTTAAATAATGGATAACCTGATTAGGCAACCTATAACAATATTAAAACAATATAATAAAATTACTAAACATTTTTAATACTGCTATAAACATTCATATCAATAGGTATCTTAAAAGTTCAGAGGAAACGAGTTAAACGCGTTACTTTAGAGATTCTCGATGAAAGCAGAATTAAACAACAAAAACTTTATAAGGAGCATATTAAAACTGCATCAATCCCAAAGACGGTACTCATAAAAATATACCTAATTACCCACATGTTATCGCGTATTTAATAAAGCGAAACTAATAATGTCTGCGATACACTATCCGTTCCCTATGTCCGGCTTCAGGTAACTTTGACCATATTCTGAGATAAACAGCGTCCACAGTTTGAAACCTTATCCTTTGTCTGAACTAAGCATAGATTTTGTAAGTGAAACTTATCAAATCTGCTAAAAGTTTTGTC
Organism: Hyles euphorbiae; assembly: GCA_023078785.2. Lineage (NCBI taxonomy): Eukaryota > Metazoa > Arthropoda > Insecta > Lepidoptera > Sphingidae > Hyles > Hyles euphorbiae. Next base: position 7,806,966 of record CM041053.1, read on the forward strand.
TACAATTTTAAGTGTGAAACTTGACGTAGGTTGTGACTTACGAAATAAATTATTTGTTAAAACTCAGTGAAAACTGCATTTTAGAAAGGTCGTCAAAGTTAATTCCAATTACAATGTTTCCATGCGACTCCGAATTGAGTGAATAAGTGCATTTTTGAATGTTTCAATATTAAGACTTGGTCTGAGGGATTTTACAGACTTAATATCTATTTTCTGGCTTAATATGTGTAAAAATTACGATAACCAATAGCTTAATTAACAGACAAGGTTTTTGATTCAATTATTAAAATATATCGTATTATTAAATATTTTGCGTCTGTGTATTTAAATTAATCGGCTTTGAAATTCATAAAATAGCTGGCGGAGCCATAAGTTGGTTGCAAATATTAATTACAAAATCAGGTATCTATATAGTTACCACTGAATCTATAATTTACATGCCAACACAAAATTACTTCGACAATACCATAACATTTTTGTCATGATTTTAAAGTGCTTATTAGAAAATAAGCACTTTAAAATCATGACAAAATTAAATATAATATGAACAGATAAGGCCAGGCTACTGATTACCCCCGACAATTACAAACATCGTTTCGCGAACGCAGGTGCGTATGGTGTTGGGGTGTTACTATGGCGAGAGAACTCATGTGACTCACCTTGGTCTGCTCCTCTGACTCAGCCGGACACCCCTCTGGAGACACCAATACTAAAACTTAATTTTGCAAAAAAAAACTTTTTTGGAAAAAGTGAAAACTTTTTTTTGTTAAGATACTGTTTTTCTTTTAATTTAAAATAGTTGCTGTAAAGTTTGTGAGTTCGATAGTTTATGGGGTTGATGGGGTGCGCGGTGTCCGCTCGGCGGGGCGGTCGGGAGTAGACTGACGGGTAGTGCAGGGCGCGCGCCCTGTCTCGTGGCGCTGGCACGAGCTACCCCTCACCACACGTCCGCTATTATTATTCCATGATAATACATTTTGTTAGTGCGTATCGCCAGACAATTATGTACTTTATTGTTGAATGATGTTTTAAAAATTTGGTTGTCATTCAAGTGTTTACATTGTGCGTGATGTAAAAATTAGATATATTCAACGTGGTAGAGAAAGCAAACTGTTTTCAATTCATACTCATGTAAGTTTATTGAAATTGGTTTCAGAATTTGGTTTATAGAAAAGCTTTAGAAAACAGGCTAGACGGACACCAGAAGGTCTTCTATTACCTCTGACTACAATCATATACAATACCGGATTGTAAACTTATAAGAATGTTATGATAAGATGATGAATTAAGGTGACTCTCTGACTAAATAAGAGGTGTTAAGCTATTCATTTGATAGTGTTACCTAGTCGAAACAATTAATTTATCTTACAGTTAAAATAAAAATTACCAAAACAACACATCTACTACCTAAAAATCAAGCAACAGATTTATAGCTTTTTGCATATATCTCAGACATATTGAGAATAAAAAATACCTACAAATTGAGCTTGACAAACATTCCGACGCTAAAGTATACTCGCCCTCATGCACGTGTTCTGACAAGTTTTTTCACCGCGCTGTGACAGAGTGGTGGATGACAGATACGTGATAACACCCGCATAGTATGCACTACCTTGCCGTACTCGATCTGTTCTCACTATGTTTACTACGATGTATCATCGAGTCTGTCATCATCTGTGAATTAGGGTGATGTAGGAGGTTTGAACGTAATGAAGGTTGCATGAAGTTGATGGATCCAGGTCGCCCAAAAATGAGTCTTGGCAATTTTTTTATTGCATTTGATGGCGAGACGAGCATGCCGTTCGCCTGATGGTAAACGTTACGACCGCTCATGAATAGTGGCAAAACTAAACAACATATTTATTCATAAATGTATTCCACTGCGCTCGCCATTCTGATCATTTGTTCAACAGTGGACTTTATTTAGATAAGAAAAGTCGAAAAAGGTGTCTAGGATCAATTATTGTTAATATATTGACTTAAATCGTTTGGTACGGAAGCAATGTGGTTGAGGTATATTACATTTTAAAGATAGGCACTCACTGGATATCATGATAGTTTCTTTACTATTTTATTTAAACAATACGTAAGTTAAATACTTCAAAACACTGGTATAAATAAATTATAAATTAATTTCAAGGGTTTTTGTTTAGATTTCGTTGATATGTAATGTATTAAGTTGTAATTTTCAGTCTCTATTTCGCTATGGTTTTTCTGGTTAAAGCTAGTGCTTTAATCCTATGAGGGATATTTAAGAAATAATGAATTACCTGAACAGATAATACATAATGTTATTTATATTTCAAGAGACTAGCACTAGTCATCTATAAAAGATATAAAAGTGTCGACGATGGTGACCATTACCTTTCTATAGACCGCTAACTCGTCTCCCTAACTTAAAAGAAGGTAATTTACCTTGGAAATGGCCTGTGTCCAGCCATGGACTGCAACATGCTCATAGTGATGCTGATAGAAGCTTACATTATAGCGTCTATGGTAAAATAGTTTCGAGAATTAAAAGTTTCAATGATATTAGATTTTATTGAAAATAAGTAGCTGAAGTAAATGATATAAATAGAAAACAAATAGTATTTACCAATTATTTACTATAGTTGAAAACAATGGTAGCACTTTTAAACTTGTAATGAACTTGACAATACTCAAGGTGATGTGTTAAACAATTCGTTACATAGCTATAGTTTTAATTCGGTTGACAATAATATTTTATTGTTAATCTTTAGTTTAATGAAAGCAAATGAGTTTGTTTTTGCGTTTACATAATTTATTTACTCATCGGATGAGCATAAAACAATACTTTCTAAATTATATTTTGTAATAATATTTTTTAACCTAATAAAAGCGCTAGTAAAGGTAACTAAATGTGTTCATATTTTTTATTTTTTTAATTGAATAATATATAATTTCAGGTTTTTATTGCAATCTCGTTGCTCTTCCGTTTTCTTCATATTTGTTGTTAACAATATCTTACGAATAATATACCATTACTAAGTTCCCAAATAAAATATATCATATTGTAGTCCTCATTGCTTTCAATTTGTCATAAATTGACCCGCTTACAAATTTGCATGAATTTTTAGCCGACTTTAAAACTGTTGCATCCCTCTCAGTTTTCAATTGGACTGATTTTTATACACAATAATTCGTCAGCAAATTGAATAAGAGGAAAACAAAGGCAAGAGGAGAGAGGAGATAGTATGGGCGGTCCCGCCCAGCGCCCGCCCAGCGGAGCCGCCCTCCGCCAGCCTCCGCGCAACCTCCGCTGAAACATCTGTACTGCCACACGCTTTAATCTTTATTCACTGGGATTTTACAAAAAAAACAAAAAACATATTTTGTGATGGGTTTATTTGTATGGCAAAGTTGCCGCCCTACGCCTGCCTTCGCGCAACCACTGCTGAAACATCTTTACTGCTCATGCTTTCGTCTTTATTTATAAGGATCCAAAAATAATTAAATCTAGAATCTAGAATTTGCGATTGGTTAAGCTGTCTTGTTGAGCTATGTAGTTAACGGGTTACCGTGGGATTGCGGTATCTTAGGTTGTAAAAATAGTCGTACCCATATCTCGGTACAGTGATCCACACGCGCCGCTTTTCAGGATTATCATTTTGGCTCTAAAAACTTATAACACATGTCCCCGAGGTTTGGGCACTGAATGCAAGCAGGTGGCACCTTGCCATGGATTAGAAGCTTTACCTTAGTACTTTAAATAAAAAAATATTGTGGACTTAACACATAGTTAAATGGGAAAGACAAATTTTAAGTCAGAACGTAACAGTTCACTCTCTCAACATAGCGCCTTCATGCTATACAAAGTAATGGAGGATTTTGCAAAATTAAAATTACGAAACGACAAACACGGGTTGGTTACCATTTAATAAATATATTCAAATATAGAACCTTCTTTTTAAATCGTTTTCTCTTTTTCCAACCAGCATCACCTCTTATTTATTTTTGACTTCCAAATTCAAATTATTATTTTTTTAAGCATCGATTTTATAAGGCATTATTTAAAATTCTTTTATACTGAAATGCTCAGAGTAGTGTAACATTTCCTCCCTCCGGAGGGAGTGGAGGCTACGAGTATAATTGTGAGTAATTGAATCAAGAGTTGAGTATTAAATTAGCGCGAGCTGCCGAGCGCCGGCTAATCATCGCGATTGTTTTCAACGCGGTTCATTGGGGAAATGTTTCATTGCCTGTCTGAAAGCATGATTTGAGACTGTTTATTAGTTATTCAAGATACAAAGAATAAATCTAGGCTCATTTCAATTATTTATTTTCTATTTGGTGTATTTGACTTATCTGAATAATCATGGTGATTTTTTATTTGGTGTTGATTTATCTGAATAAAAGGTCACGGTGAAATGAAAATATTCTTTATTTCAATCTTACTTTTTATATCTAATATGATAAAAAAGTACCAAAGTTACGATTATTGCGGTATATCCGAAGATATTGTTTTTTGTAACGCGCTAATGTTAGGGATATAATCCCAGCCACATCCCTGACTTTTAATCTACTAAAAAAAGGGGAGTTTTCAATTCGTTGGCATTATTTTCGCAGTTTTCCGTGTATTGATAACAAATTACCTGTATAGTATTTTTATGGTTTAACTAATACGGTAAAGGAAAACAACGGGAGCTTCATTATCGCTAACATGTGTGATGTTCATCTACCTGCAATAAGTGGTTAAGGTCTTACTTAGAACTTACCTTAATTCCTTGCTTAGAACTTACCACCAACAACCAGTTAGGAGAAATCACACTATAAAAAAATATTTTATACACTATAGCCATTATTACACATAGTTGACTACATCAAATATATTTTACATTTTCCTTACTTCCTAAAATTATGACTAACTAACAAGTACTTGTATCTTAAATCCCTTTAGCGTCCGGCTTGGGCGCCTGCGTTTCGAGGACCTAATTAAACATTCATCACCGCCACTGCAAAATAGCCTTTATAATTCACCCATTAACTATTATATTTCATTGCTTATTATTCCAAATACAAGTATCGAACACTACAAGTAGTGGTAAATGAAAATATACCTTATTTAAATCGAGATGAAGTTGATATTTGTTTGTTCGGTGGTGGGGTGAGGAAAGGTGTGCCCGGCCGGAACTTGGAAGCCGTACTCACGCACGCGCCGGAAACTGCGCTCGCGCATCCTACACCGCGCCGGTGTCACTTACGATGACGGACGGTGTAATTGAATAAGTACTTGATGTATCGATTACTTGTACTTAGCTTATACTTGCATTGATGTGCACTGCTAAATCGAAAAGCGTAAAATACGTAATTTGGTATATGACATGCAGCTAGATGTATGGATTGTAGTACTGTTTACACTTTACAAATCATCATTTTGAGGTATAGGGAGTAGACTACTAAATATAGTTCTCTTCCCAGGAATCCCAGAATAAGTACATATGTATATAATTTCAAAAGTTTTAGACCCCTAAGAACTGATTAATATTTGCAGGGCGTAAATTATATACTTTTCACTTTAAACTGCATAGCCATCACTGTAAAAACAAACAGATCTCTTATATCTCAAACATTTTTAGATATTTCTATTTCACGACAACATATTTTATTTTAAAAAATATACTTACCTTCATAAAGCAGCATTTATTTGCATTCAAAATATATTTTAAAAATATATATCTACCTTCATGATGTCGTATATTTGCATACACAAAATTCCATCAACTAATTACAAATACCAATATACATGGTAGATTAAAAAGCTCATGCAGGGAGGTGTATGGGAAAATGTCGAGGCATCCGACACGGTAATTGACCGGTGCTCTCAACTGCCGAGTGTTTATGAGTTTCCCAGGACACTCAGTAAACACCCGTGTGTTCTCACCCTTGTTACGTAGATATTGTTTATTAATTATATGAGAGGAGATAAAGCGGAAATTGTACACCTGTTCCATCAGGTAGTTAGGTAGGTCTCTCGTATGTGAGAGGCCTGGGAGGTACCACTGAAATGTCTATTTCTCCCGCCAAACAGCAGTGTGAATTCACTGTTGTGTTTCGGTTTAAAGCATCTTGAGGCTAGAGTAACTTCTGGATATATTGAGATTAAATATCTTATGTTTCAGGATGGCGAGCGCCGCGGAATGCCAATCATTGTTTTGTAATTCAAAGTGTTTGGTTTTGCTACTGTTCATGAACAGTCGTATCGCTTACCATCAGGCGAACAGCATGCTTGTCTCGCCATTCACGGCAACAAATAACTGTCGGTGTATTTTGGGGAAACGAAAAGTCAATAATAAATACACCCAACAGTTACATACATAGTTCTGATCTCACACTAAGATCAAGTCTTGTGTCATGGGTATCAAAAACTAGGAGAGACTTTGCAGGCTGCAGCCTCATTTAACACCTATACCCGAAAAAAATACATGTGGATCACACAACAATTCGTCTCAGTGCGGAAATCGAAACCGCGGCCTCTCGATTCACAGCCGGTGTCTAACTTACTGCGCCACGGAGGCTGTCAAAATAAGCTACTTATGTTTTGGTTATATTAAGGAGTTGGTTTTAAGTCATGGTTTACTTTTCGATCACGTACCCCCCGATGTACAATAGAATGTCATAATGTTGATTGTTGATACCGAATGTATATGAAAGTGTAAACTTTAATGGTGAAGGAAAACATCGTGAGGAAACCTGCATATAGTTTCTATGGTTTGTAAGTCCAACAACCTGCATTAAGCTAGTGTGGTAGACTATATGGCCTAACCACTCTCAATCGTACCCTCGACTGTAGAAGGCGCGGGTGCTCTACAGTGGGACGTAAATGGGCTGATACAGTTACAGTATACGTGTGCAGTTTGTATACTTGAACGATGATAGTTGGCTTAAATGCTCAACGATATAATCAGTGAATTTAATACGTTTAATTTGTAAAATATTAAAAGTTAAATAAGGAGATTTATACCGCTATGCATGTGTTTATTATGTAGTTATAAAAGGATTTAATGTTTCATTGATTAAAGTAATTTTTATATCGATGCATGGCGTGACGTATATACGCACCGCGCCTCGGCAGCAAATGTTTAGACAAAAGTCCGAAACGGTACACTACGATCTATATGAACTGAATTCGAGTAGATACAAATACAACAAATACGAGGTACCAAGCATGAGTTCTGTAAACAGTTCTATGAAAGGGACTACAGCTAAATTATAAGTAACCAACTTGCCATGAAGTGAATGAGTGGTGAAAACGGCGAAAAAATACCAATGATTGTAGATCTTTAAGTAAAGAATCTCCGTTTTTCGTAGTCCTTTAGTCACACTATAACTACAGTAAGAAATGACCTTTAGGTTGTCACATGGACCTCTCTCAAGGGTTATCCCTGACTAAGAATTAAACTCCATTTTGTTCAATCAATTTACACTACATTTCACTATCAGACCAACGACATGCCAAGTTATTAACCGAACGACCATTGTTTCAAATTTTTAAATTCCTCATTCCCTTTTTCCACATTTAAAAATTATTTCTTTTTAAAACACGCCCATCCAATCGTCACCTTTAGTTTGAAAGAGTATTATTGTTACAAACTGTATTGATTTAGAAGAACAACAATTAAAATGCTCAGTATCAAAATGCAATCTTATACTACCTACTGTTGAGCATGGGCCGTCTACAAGGTTTTTTACTAATTGATTTTAAGAGTCTTGTCACCTGTTAGAACTAACCTGCATCTAACGACTCTATAGTTAGTATTTCCTATAAAAATTGTTCATATTGTTTTAATTACACGTAACTATGCGGTAGCTACAATGGCTATTATGTCTAACATAAAACAAGGGATAGCACGTGGGAACATTTCACCTATCGGAAGGATGTGTGTTGTTGACGCTCGAGTGTCGTGGTGCACACCTTTTGTCATGTTTCCTCTCGGTTTGATGGGGATGTAATGAGCTTTGTTTAGCTGAGGGAACTTTGTGCGTTGCATTTATCGAGGTAGGGTGTTGGTGGGGAAAATTATTAGAAATAAATAAAACGATAATTGTTTTATCGGGAACACCTTCATTCAAAATCGATTTTGTATAGTAAGTTGACCAGACGCGAATATCAACATGATCATGGTTGTCGCGATCTCAAATCCCAGGGTACATCTCTGACTAGATATGATAGTCAATCAAGATGCACTAAGACTATATGGCCTAAGGATTCTCAATTGTTCTCTCGATTGAAAAAGAGGCTCGTGCCCTGCACTCTGCAGTGAAGCGTATGTATATGGACTGATATAGAGCTACAGGTGCAGAAAATAGTTAGGTTCAACATTCGGCTGTATTCATATGTGTAATTCATACTAGCTTTTTAGACAGGTATATGCAATGTCTCACATTAATAGACATGGACCTAAGTAACAGAGGCATGGTAAAACCGGGATTTAAATCCCCTGTCCTAAGTAAAACTCCAACTTTTGAGCTATCAAACAGCTCCATATATCCTAACCATTCCCAAAATTTCAAACAACAACCGTTATCGAGTTATCGATTCAGCCGCGGTGGAAATCAGTGTGGGGTGCGCGCACGCACCGCGCCGCCCAATCACGAGGCGCGCCGGGACAGATGCGCTATTGTTGCCCGGACAATACCCACTGGGGTGGACTGTGAGAGCAAACATGTGACATTACTCCACTGTCATTAAAAACGGCCGAGTAATGACTGGGATATATCAGGTTCGAGGTTTTTGAGCGCTAATTATAGTCGGTGTAGTGAATTCCTACTTAGTGTTGCACCGGTCGGCTCTAGGCTTCGCTTCATTAATCAATCTTCGCCATTTTGTCGTCGACTGACAGACCAATATCTTTCTTCACCTACCGACCTACTTTTATGTAATATCAATGGACATACACTACAAACAATACTTTTGTTCTTCACCGTGATTTCATTGTCAGAATATTCGGATGTTCCCTTTAAAATATATAGTTTTCCCCCAAAGATTAGCACTGAATCTCGGAACATTAATTCAGTGTTAAATAATAACAATATTAACCAGTAAGTTTTAACACACTTTATTAAATATCTTAGATTTTAATTTATATGATTAAATGGAAAACAGAGGCATTATTTGGTAATAATCGGTTTCTATAGAAAAGTAATACTAGTGTTTCCAGGACCTTTGAGAAAGGAATCGTAGAGGGAATTCAACAGGAACCTTGAATAGTCAACTTGAAAAATCAGCAAAAAATTTCGCTGGTCAAAGGAGTAACAATTGTTAGATCGATTGTATTTACTAAATTTATAAAACAATTGCTCTGTCAAAAAATAATCTTTGAGTTGGCAACAAGTCCTTAAGCAGAATGTTAAGGCAACAGCACAAAATTTCTTAACCAATTAGCATCAGATTTTAATAAGGGTACACATTTTAATAAAAATCAAGCAACAAATTAAAAACTAGGGTACTCGAACTTAACCCTCGCGAGTTCGTTAAATTCGAAAAGGTTGTTGGTCGGAGGTGGTCGCCAGGGCAACGCACCCTCGCGCGTGCCCTGCCATCCTGCCATCCAGCCATCCTGCCAACTAACCTCATACACTTTGAGTCTTGCGTCCTACTCCCTACGTCCTGCGTACCGTCCTGCAGGTGTGCTATCGGATTTAATCAACTGATTGTGACTGACAGGCAGATGTACACGTACACAGAATCATTACACGCGAGGGTTAAAAAGTGAATGCATTGTAACCCTCATTGTTGATGTCCGGTATTGAGATTAAAATGTCAATTGAGTAAATAATAGATGTACAGCAGCCATTCACCTGGGATTGACCTTAGACTAAAGGGAAGTCTTATGTAATTTCTATCAGGAACTGCAAGTCTTTTCGGTCTCATTTCACACCTAAAACAAATAATAACTATGAATGATATGCTTTCATTTCGGTGCGAGAATCCAACTTGCTCAATCTTCTTTTACAGCCGATTTTGTGCCTACTACATTACGAAGACAGTATGTTAAATTAAATATTTTAAGAACCACAAATAATTTGTACACTAATTTGAATCGCAATTCGCAGTAAAGCAAGCATTCTCACAGTTCTCCAATAAATTCAATTAAACTGCAAAACATATTAGCGCACTAAAGACCCGAATTCCCTCGAGATGTAGTCATAAAAATATTTTATGTTTACACGAATGAGTTTGTATGGGGCCCCCCTGGGAGGATCGCACAAAAGTGATGCAATTTACTGCGCAGTGGATGTAAAAGCCGTGAATCGAATAGCCGTGATAGTGTAGTCCGCCATGACAATGCAGGAGTGAAGGGAGCGTTGCAGCGCACGTGGCCGCCACGCGCCGCGCCGTGCGACACCGCGCCGTGCACCTTGGTACCGTCAGCAGGAAAAATAAATAATTAATAAATAACACCCAAAAGTCATGTACATACACTTTAAGATCAATAAAGTATTGTGTCGTGGGTATCAGAAACTTCGTCAGACTTTGCGGTCTCATAAACACCTAGGCACAAATATTTGTGGGCCACACAAACATTTGTATCGGTGCAGGGATCGAACACGCAACCTCTCGTTTCACTGTCAATGATAATGAAACGATCAATATTTTTTTATGGAATTTGGGGCTGACTTGGTCTTCTTGCGACTGTACTACTATACTAGTTACACCTTTACCCTCAGGAATACAAAGGTATAAACATATTATACTTTATATTTATTATTCTACTCGAACTTAACCCTCGCGAGTTCGTTAAATTCGAAAAGGTTGTTGGTCGGAGGTGGTCGCCAGGGCAACGCACCCTCGCGCGTGCCCTGCCATCCTGCCATCCAGCCATCCTGCCAACTAACCTCATACACTTTGAGTCTTGCGTCCTACTCCCTACGTCCTGCGTACCGTCCTGCAGGTGTGCTATCGGATTTAATCAACTGATTGTGACTGACAGGCAGATGTACACGTACACAGAATCATTACACGCGAGGGTTAAAAAGTGAATGCATTGTAACCCTCATTGTTGATGTCCGGTATTGAGATTAAAATGTCAATTGAGTAAATAATAGATGTACAGCAGCCATTCACCTGGGATTGACCTTAGACTAAAGGGAAGTCTTATGTAATTTCTATCAGGAACTGCAAGTCTTTTCGGTCTCATTTCACACCTAAAACAAATAATAACTATGAATGATATGCTTTCGTTTCGGTGCGAGAATCCAACTTGCTCAATCTTCTTTTACAGCCGATTTTGTGCCTACTACATTACGAAGACAGTATGTTAAATTAAATATTTTAAGAACCACAAATAATTTGTACACTAATTTGAATCGCAATTCGCAGTAAAGCAAGCATTCTCACAGTTCTCCAATAAATTCAATTAAACTGCAAAACATATTAGCGCACTAAAGACCCGAATTCCCTCGAGATGTAGTCATAAAAATATTTTATGTTTACACGAATGAGTTTGTATGGGGCCCCCCTGGGAGGATCGCACAAAAGTGATGCAATTTACTGCGCAGTGGATGTAAAAGCCGTGAATCGAATAGCCGTGATAGTGTAGTCCGCCATGACAATGCAGGAGTGAAGGGAGCGTTGCAGCGCACGTGGCCGCCACGCGCCGCGCCGTGCGACACCGCGCCGTGCACCTTGGTACCGTCAGCAGGAAAAATAAATAATTAATAAATAACACCCAAAAGTCATGTACATACACTTTAAGATCAATAAAGTATTGTGTCGTGGGTATCAGAAACTTCGTCAGACTTTGCGGTCTCATAAACACCTAGGCACAAATATTTGTGGGCCACACAAACATTTGTATCGGTGCAGGGATCGAACACGCAACCTCTCGTTTCACTGTCAATGATAATGAAACGATCAATATTTTTTTATGGAATTTGGGGCTGACTTGGTCTTCTTGCGACTGTACTACTATACTAGTTACACCTTTACCCTCAGGAATACAAAGGTATAAACATATTATACTTTATATTTATTATTCTACGAAATAGAAACGAGGGTCTATAGAGTGGAATAAACAGATCGCAGCTAATGACTCTTGCACTTCGATATTTTATTCTTTGCCATGCAACAAATAAACAGCAATAAACTAAAAGAATGGACTTGCCTCCATTTACGTGTCAAAATTACAAGTCAATGTTTGGTAAGTAATAGGAACTTCGGTGCCAATTTAACGAGATATTTTTTTGCCAATTTAGCAATATAAGAGAGACTGCGCAAAACTAAATTAGTTTTGATCTTATATAGGCATTCAGTCATGTGACACAAATATGTAATAGAAATATATCATAAAAAAATAAGATGTCGACGGTACCTAACGTTTTGTTGAAAGAAACGGATTATTTTATTGTATTTTTGGTGAAAGGTCGCTCGTGTTACTGGGGTCGCACACACAAACACACACACTCACACACACACACACTCACACACACACCCACACAGCATTAGTAAATACCGGTGAGCCCCTATTATGGCACACGAGGATTTCTTTCAAAGATTATCGCTACATGATGTCTGCCATTTTTATCAAATAAGACTACCTTTCATCCCAATACAATAGATATAAAGAATATTTACAAACATAAAATTATCTTCAAATTTTTAAATGTCGTCTTAGGGATGAGATCCATATGATAGTAAGTGGTGACCATTGACTTATATTCTGTGGTGACTATCCTTTATCACGACTATATCCAAATTATTGTTTACTCTTATTATAAAGTGCATTTTACCTATCTTTTGATCTCCCTAAAAACCAAGGCATAATAACGGTAAAACACCATAGAAAATATGTCATTCCAAAGCCTGCAAATACTTAATGCATTTGAAAAAGTATTGTAAACCTGAGGATTTTGGTAGAATGGATGAACTCTGCTCCAGCAGTAAAAGTACGTTAAGAAACATATGATTGTATTGAACAACTACCTAAAATATCACTTTGAAATAAAACGGTAGAGGACTTTACACTGAGCTAATAATTAGTATCATTACATTTAACGTAGTCTACGGCGTAGACATTTGCTACGTATGATCATAATAATTATGTACCAAGATTTAAATAAAGGCAAAATATTTATGGCTTTAATACTTTTTTGCTAGAGTAGTTTTTCTTATATTTATGACATAAATTATTATATATGATATTATTTTACAGATAAGTAAGCTATTTGTACCCAGTATACGTAATTTTTGGTTAGTTTATTTAACATTGCCATTTTCCTTCTGCCGTGAATTCTATTACCTATTAACCTTGTATTGAACTTGCTCATATATCAAAAATTCCACATGAAAAACACCCAGAGTTCTAGACCCAATTTTGAATTTGGCACTGCTCAGGTGGAATAAAAATCTGCAAGCCAACGTCCACGCACAATAGGCAACAATAAGCCGCGTAATTACCCGGCTTTCATAATACCCCCATTACCCATATGGAGAAGATAAATAACACTACATTCTACAAGCCGGTCGGTTGAAAGGTCGCGGGTACATTGGCGCAGCTGCGGCGCGCGCGCACCCCGCGATACGGGCAGGTGTACACGTACCTCAATCACTGGCGCACGGTGTATGCTCTGCTTTAGTTTTTTTTTTCGTGACAAAGGAAACGCGTTTTTATTGTTACTAGGCCGGTAGCTGTATTGTCAACTTGAATCAGGATTATTTTAATATTGTAGCGTAAAAAATTGGCGGGGTATTCGTATTGTTTGCAATGTCGTGTCTGATCTTATGTCAAAGAGAAAGCACGTGAAAATAACGTCAATGATGAAAACATTAAATTAATACTTTGTTATGTTAAAATACGAATTATAGGCTTCGTAAAATTTTACTCATTGTATGAAATGTCACAGGAAAGCCGTTGCTTCAAGTCAATTAACTTTGAGACCGAAGTTCCACCATCCCAGTCGAAGCCTATTGTCTCAATAATTCAAGGTAACTTAACATGTAACTGTCAAAATATCAAACGTATTAAGCATTTCATTGACCCCAAACCGAGCATATTCCTGAGCGTAACATTTGCAAAAACCAATAGGGTTGCGTGTAGTGTCACGCGCCACGCTTATCTGTGTGGGCAGCCGAGCGCGCCGAATGCGGGCCCTCACAGCTCTTTTAACGTTCATTGTCGCCAAGGTAGTCTCGAGTGCCATTCCGAAACTATTCAATGTTATGCATTACCCTTATATCGATTCGTTTTTTAATATTATTGTTTAAACCGCTATTATTTTACTCAAAAATAATCATACAGGCAGGATGTGGTTCTGTGCTATAACTGTTGTGAACCTTTGTTTTGTTTTGTTTCATACTAACCGATTTATTTATTGTTGATAATTTGACTGCTTTGTCTTCCTAGATTGACATTTTTAACTTGAAGATGCCCTTCTAACCTTGTTATAATTTTGGCAAAAATGTTTTATTCCTTTAATTAGATTCTACAACACCTCGAAAATCACAAGACAATATCTTTTTTCCCACACGTCTAAGAACTCGCATCAAACCCCTGTACAATCATGAATCACCTGTACAGTGTGCCGATGACTTATTCCCCTAATTTCCTTGCTCACGTGCGGCAACAGGTGGCGCCGCCTTGACCTGTTTCTTGACGGGTAAGGCACCGAGTGCGTGCCGCGTGCTTACTGCTTCAAGGTGCTAGAAGGGGACTTTAATGGGTGGGTTTATGTGAGTGAGAAATTTTGGGTTACATGGATTTTGTTTTTGTGTTTTTTCAATGTTAAGTTTATAAGGCACCATATTTTATAAATAGCTATTATGTTATAAAAAAGCGTAAAATATCACACATTTATCATAAAGTAAACATTTAGTAGAAGATCTTTGGACGGAGTTTTTATTTTTTGAATTTAATACAATTTATTTGACAGAATCCATGGCGCAGTTCGTTGGACTCCAGCTGTGAAACATAAGCCCACGGGTTCGAACCTCGCACAGGAAAAAATCGTGTGAACGAAATTGCTTGGTTACTTTACAATATTTTGTAACTATCTATATTCTATAACAAATTTCGAAAAATTCATAGTGCTAATTAAGGTTCCACATATATTATTCTCTACAAATAATTATGCAAACACGCTTTAAATGCTACTCGACAGCTTAAATTAATTCCCAAGACGTTGCGCGTTCTCTTCCAGTAAAACTAACCCTACGTTTTCATTCATTGAAGAATTTTTAATACCCCACCTGTTATATCCTTTCTTTTTAAACCCGACAAACTGATGTTCGAATCAATTGATGTTTATGTTTTTTATTATATAATTTTCACACCTTTATAATAGCTATATTAATTTAAATTGTAATATCAAATGTGTAATGTTAACTTCGAAACGGATGTACGGTGTAAAGGGGTGTCAAAAGTTCTTTTTTATTTCGTCTTATTGGATTGGTTGATTCCACTGATCTGGGACCATTTAACAAAGAAATATTAGTAAAAATATAAATTATGCATTTAACGTAATTCCTATGAATATGACGACACAAATCTTGAAATGGTTAATTTTTGTTCTAAAGGGTGAAATCTGAATATCTGACAAGATGAAGGAAATTGTAGAGAAAAAAGATCTTTGATATCAGCTGGGATAAGTACAGTAATAACAACTTCTCGGCATCACCAGAATCATGTCAGCATAGATCAAATTTATTATTTATTTTATTTATTTATTTTATTCTTTTTTAAACAGCTGTCGTTTGCGGTCATTGACACCCTAACACGAACTTTTATACCTTCATGATATTTATAGCTATTTATATGGAGTAGATAAGGATAAAACAGATGTATATTAGCTATATTATAAGTACAACCCATCTTATTGAAAAATTGCTAGTTGACTTGAATTATAGCTTAACCTATCCTAAAAGATTGTTTTATTGTAAAAATAAATTTTGTAAGGAACCAATTTCTGATCTCGACTTTCTAGTTAACACAAGTGATGTATATTATTGATAATTGCTGGCTTGTGTAGATCTCTCGGCCAGAAATGTCTTTTTACTTACATTAAAAAGATATATTGTTCTCAAGATTGTTCTTTTGCGTTTATCTAATACCAAGGTATGATTAGCGTAATAATCAATCCTTCCAATAGTCATATGTTCACCAGTAGAGTTACTGTGGCTTCAGCCAACGTAGCCCTGCTGGTTATACGCCGGCTGTGAAACGAGTGGCTGCGGCTTTGATTTCCGCACCCAGACAAATATTTGTGAGAAATGAGAACCACAGGTATTTATTTCGGGTATAGGTTTTACGAAACCGAAAAGTCTCTCATCCTTCCTGATACTCCCGACATCAGACTCGACTTTAACATGGGGTCAGAACTTTGTATGTGACTGTTGGTTGTATTTATTTATTAAATGATAATGACGAAGATATGCTTCTCATGAAGATATGCAACTTACGTGTCATATTCACTGTCGGCAGATATGCATTGTCTAATCTATTTGTCAGACGTAAAACCATCAAGGCCATAAATAACAAAAATACATAACACGAAGTAAAAATTAACAGATGTGGTCAAACATTCGCCAAATATGTAAAAAAATTTACATTTTGTGTACTAATTGGTAATTTTAGGGAATGTTAATTTGGAAATCGCCGTAGTACGAGGCATGTTGAGTAATAATGTGCAGGAAGCTCCGTTAAATGAGTGTATTATCATAATTAGACACACAGCTGGCCTGCGGTGCGCCCCGGTATGGCCGCGGGTATGGCACACTTTACCACCTACTACCCTTCCAAACATACCTTATTAATGGATATATTATACTTCTTTGTAAATCTACCTTTGTAAAACTAGGCTTGAGACTGCAGTGGACTTGCTGTGGCTATAAGATGTGAGACTATAAAAAAAGTTTCTTGGGAAAGAACAACTTATAGTGGTGTTTGCATAAGATCGTTATTATAACTTGATTTTTGATTGCCTATATAATTAATGGGTTCAGCATTTTAACAATGGCTTGAAAATTCTTAAAAGTTACCGGTGAGAATATGATTATAGTTTCTTTGTAATCCAGTCCATCTAATGGATGTCTGGAAGAAATCGCAGTAAGCGAGAAGACCGCCAATTGTCACCTTTGTTTAAACGAGTTGTGTATACAATAAATATGTGTCTTAATTCCATAATAAAATTGAACCTAACTTTCACCCATGTCCGAAGTTAGCCGACCTCTATGATATGAAAATAACATTTAATATAAGGCGAAGATGTTGTCTCGAGTATCAAATTAACCGCTAACTAAGTTTCAAGGACTTCCCTTTTGAACAAGGCTACCCCTTACATTGTTCAACTTTAGTAGAAGTTTGGTCATAATAACATTCTGTAATGTAATATGATGAGTTTTTATTTTAATATAAATCTTTAATAAATACTACTATTTAGTACTTACTAACTAAAAAGTGTCAATAATTTGATTACCAATTTAGTTTGTTAATAGCTATTGCAAGTTTGTGACCAATAAAAGTTGTATTATTAATTCGATATAATCTTGAATAAGAACACGATCAACAATGAACCCAGAAATGTAGTACTTACGAGTATATCGATTATACATACGTATGTCATATTTTGTATACTTGGGAGTGAATTGGATTATAATATATGTGTCTCATTAATCTTATGAGAAATAAGATACTCTTAAACCCATGATATGAATTATGATGAATTTCTTGAATTATGCCACTATCCTTTATAATAGGCTGTGCTAATAGGTATTGTAGTACATGTGTGTGAAATACCTAATTTCAAGCTGGTTCCAATACACTTCCAATTATTCAAAACGCATAATTATTTACTACATTAACGCTGGTGGAACATATTTTTCAACAATACCAAAGATTTTATAAAGCCAGGTGCACACAGGTAACATATTAATCCAATAACGCGTGTTGATAAATAGCAATAATAAAACGGCAAGCGGAACAGCAACCGTTACGGCACTAAATCAAATTAAGTAAAAAATCAAACTTTCTCTGGCAAAAGCCGGGTGTTGTAGTCCGCCCCATTGAACACGCGACGAGGTGAATGAATCCCTAGATGGGGTGCTGGGTGCAGGCCAATGATATAAAATGTACTGTGCAGTATAGTTACGAGCAAACAATTACATTCCGCCACACATCTGTCGGCGTTTAGACAATCACGATACGTCACGCGATTTGACTGCTGTGTTGTGGGGTGAGGTGTTTTGATACTTGAAATGGTATACAATTTAGAGTCAGGAAATACATTGACTATTTAAAATAAATTTTGGTAACTCAAGAAGAATATGCCTTATTTTTATTCCAGCAATTGTTATGGATATAAAGCTTAATTTGATGTATCCAGCATGGCAAAGATAAATATTCGCCCAGCTGAAGATCATACTTTTTTAAAATAAACAGTTTCCATTTTAAAATAAGAAGTTCAAACGATTCTTTTAAAATAACCCATTAATTGTATTTCAAAACTTCTCTATATATCAATACCTATTCCATACTTTTGTCTGAGGCAAAATTTCGTAGTGCAATATATTTTTTAAATAAGTTTACTAATTCATGAATAATCTATATAAATATATTGATATCTACAATTTTTTTATCCTATATCCCTAGAAGCAAGGATCAAACAAGTTCGTTCGCAATACACTCGCGACAGCTGCGCGGCGCGGCACGCACCCGCCGGCCGCCACGCATTCATACGGTAATGCGCCGCCTTTTAATTACCACCGCTGATAAATCTGCGCGCGCGTGCCCCACGCCGATGTGGACGCGGCCTTATGCCGCAACAAGATACATATGTGTCATGTGTGATAATGTGACCTAATGCCAGCCCTTTCGATTGTTTTAGTGAAATTACGCTTATTAGGGGGGTTGATGAAATTACTGTCGAATGGCGTATCTAGTAGATAAACTAAAGGACTATGAAACAGACATCTTATACACATATTATATGCTACCGAAAACGAAGAAAGGTGGTAGTTTTAGTGACTTCAGACACAATACAACGTTAGTTTTTTTTGTTAGCTCTTTGTGATATTATTTTTTTTGTTTTCATATCGTCATATTACGGTGGTAAATACATCGTTCTTTCTAAAACAACACACACACACTTTTATGTAAAGAAAAAAACGTTATGGTACACAAGGATTTAAATTATTATTATAGCATAAATTATGGATGATATTTACCCAAACACGATGATATTTACAAAATCACAAAAAAATCTCGCTATTCTTTACGAAATTTTTAATTGCATTGTGTTTGTAGCCACTAAAACTACCACCCGGCACCCGGCTTCATTTATGGTAACAATCTTGATTATAGTCTTTATATGTATATGGTTTTGTTATTATTGATGTCAAATACAGTAGAAAACGTTACGAAAAATTCATGGATATATCGTAAAAAAATCATTGAGATGAGCACGTAGTTTGGCTAATAATGACGTCTATGTATTAAACAAGAGCAACAGAACTCTTACTTACACCCGTATTCACAAACAATACTATGAGGACGCATAGTGTAGCCAAACGCACAGAATTGTCAATTTTGATTCATAAACAATACTTAAGTGATGAGTGACACTATGCGTTCACTTAAAGAGGCCCTCAGGTAAAGAAAGTCAACAGCTATTTTACGCAACGCATAGTGTCGATTGAAGACGTAAAAGTGACAGCTGTGAATGTAAATTGTAATTTCAATTTACATAAATTGAAATGTTTTGCATATTACGTCCATGTTTTTGCATTAGGCTTTTTGCATTTTCAATACAATGGATTGCAGCAGAGAGGAGAAGTTCGACAATTATATTGATGTTACTTATCGTTCCGCATTCGGTAAGGACACCGAACGCAGGACGATAAGTGCAAGAAATATTCGAGATTTACAAAATCCTTTTGATTTTTACAATGACAAACAATTTAGAAGACGCTATCGATTTACTAGGGATATTGTTCTTCATGCACTTTTGCCACTAGTCTGAAAGAGGCCTTTCAATACCGCCTATTTACTAATTACTTGTGGCCTTAAGATTTTATTCATCTGGGAGTTTTCTGTCGGTAAACGGACTAGATGCTACTGCCAACATTTTCACGGTGGTTGCAGGTTCGAATCCCATGGCGCACCTCTGACTATTCGGAGTCATGTGTGTATTGATTCTTTGATAGTCAATCACCGCGCGCTAAAACTGTGAAGGAAAACATCGTTACGAAACCTGCATACCATAGCGATGTATAAATATGTCTATGGTGTGTAAGTCCGCCAACCCGCATTAGGCCAGCATAGAGGACTACATGGCCTAACCACTCTCAATCGATCTCTCGATAGTAGAGGAGGCCGTGCTGTGCAGTGGGACGTATATGGGCTGATACAGATATGGGAGTTTTCAGTTTAGTAATCATCTATTAGGATGCAGGCTGCCTCCAACAGGTCACTGTGGAAATCATTGGGGAGGGGGATGGCCTATGTTAACACCCACAATTTACCGCTTGAAAACGTGGGAAAGAAATTTTATTAAATATTTTGAACATAAATATTTGAAGTTGTCAAAGTGAAACTCACGACTAATTCGCGGGACATGCGCAGACACCAATTGTCAAACACCAGAGAGAAATTAGCAACAGTAATTGACCAATCACTGATCCGCATTGGACACTGTGCGTTCCCATAGTAAAAGGGTGACTCAAGTATTGTTTATGAATAAAAAGGCTGAGCGGAACGCTCACTATGAGAAATGTCTTACTTAGCATAGGGTTACTTCAACACTGAGTAAAGTATTGTTTGTGAATACGGGCCTTAGATGCTATTTCTCCTAATGTCTACCCGCCATTGGATACAATATCCTTCACACCGGAACAAAACAAGGTTCAGACACTATTGCTAGAAGTAACAATAGGTTTAACTACCACTTAATGTTTTTGGTGGTTACTCTCTCATATGTGGGTAGGTACCGCAATGTCTATTTCTCCCGCAAAACAAAATTGTAAATGCACTGTTGTGTTCCAGTTTGTAGGACATTGTCGCCTGAGCAATTGCTGAACATATTAAGATTTAACATCGTATGTCTCAGAATGGCCAGTGCAGTGAAATGTCAAGCATTGCTTTGCAATTCATGGTGTTGTTTGGTGTTTCTGATGTCCATGAGCAGTCATTTTGGTTACTGTCAGGCAAATGGCATTCTGGTCTCGCCATTTATCGAAAAAAAACGACAATTTAATTTCCGAACAAAACAGCCCTATAATATTTTCTTCTGTGAAACACGAGCTCAATGAGCCAAACTGTCCCTGTGAGAAATAGTTGGACATAATTGTTCAGAGGGCTAATCAAGGTTGGTATTCGTATTCGGCAGCGCCGGGGCCGCACGTGCAGTAATAACCAATAGCATTCCTCTCATTATTACCGCACATTGTTACTTTCATGTCCGCTATTATGCCGCAATTGGGACAATTATTTGTTAACTTAATTTATGACGTTTTTTTGTTTGTTTTAATGGTAGGGTCTGTGAATTGTTGTTTTCAAACGGATGTAGTAATCAATGCTGTACCACAGGTGACAAAAACGTGTGACAAACAGGCATGTGGCGAAATATGGAACTATAAATAAAATTTAAAAAATCTATTTATTTGTTTGAGACATGTTTTTATAATATAAATAACAAGCATTTCTATCGTAATCTAATAGTATTAAAATTTCCAATATATCAAAATGTGGGTAGAGGAAATCTATTCCTAATATTATGACAATAGCATGACAACAACGCATTAGGACGCCAAGTGATTGTAGACGTTCTGTATATTTTACTTATAATGGTATGAATCGTTCTGGCTATAATTTTCTAAATTCGTCACCTAATTATTAATTAATACATAATATAAAACTATTGCCTATCACCATATCGGGCACAAATTCCTAGCAATACCACAAGTAAATTAAAAAATATTATGAACTTTTAGTGAAAGCTCTTAGATATGTTTCATTTCAATACCTATATTTTAATATGTACAATTTGCTGCTTCCAACTTTTTAGCTTTTAGCTTTCAAAAGCCTCACTGTTGTAATTTTGGACTATTATAAAAAACCGCGAGTAAATTATACATTTTCCCGGGTGTTTTCTTAGGTGGGAAAGATCTAAGTATTTACTACCGTCTACCATCAGGTGAATTTTCGATGGTTTTTCAGACTTATAAAATAACGCATCTCATTCACCCTTCATTTCAACAGACATACAAACAGAGAGTCATCATAACATACGGACAAATGTATTAATCGATTACAATAAAAATCGATAAAACGCCGATTAAACGCAACCATATTGGTAGATACCATATGTTCTTAATGAAACAATTACATTTATTTGATAGGAATCGACAGGGGATCGATTGTATCATGTATCACAAGTCACAACAATCATTAACCTTAAAAAAACACTTTAAGCCTTCTTTATGTTGTTCTATGGAACATAAAAAATAATCTTGTATTCTTTGGTAGACGAGGCTCTTTAATATGACGGCGCATTTGACAAGAGGGGTAAACGTCGGGAGCTGTCACCGTCGTTTTACTCTCTGACGCGACACCCGGTGCTAGTGCGGCAAGAATCAATGATTACCAGCAAGAACGGCGATCAGATCATATCAGACTAACGCGCTACGTGCTTGGTGGAGTGTTATGTGATTTTGTGTGCTCAGTTCAATAGCTATCCTATTAACTCTAAATCACGTGTAGCGTTTCATTCTCCTCGCCCGAATACCCACGCCTACCTGCCTCATGGAACCTACTGATACTGAAGTCCCCTCTGTCATCCCTACAAATATTTATGGATTTGTAAGAAGTAGTAGAGCCAATATGTTGTCAGTTACGATTTAGCATGAATTTTCAGGCTCATCCGAGGTTGTACCACTGCCTTACAGGAGATCACCGTGAAGCCACAGCATATCTGTCGCATTTCTTTTGGTGAGATTGTCGCTTGCCCTATTGGGCCTCCTGCTCTCTTCCCATTGTTTTTCCTTTTATTTCCCCTTCCGATGTTGGTTCGGCAACACATCTATGCGTTATGGATGTTCATGGGCGGCAGTGATCACTTACCATCAGGTCACTTGTTTGCTCCATTGCCGGACCTATGCAATAAAAAAAAACATTGGTATCTTTGTGATTTTATTTCATTTTATTGGTATTATATATGTAAAATCTGATAATGGTCACTACTGCCACCCTATCCTCAATATTATAAATTATATTTATACTTATAAGCATCCCAATACATTTGTCAAAGAGCCTCTTCAAAACGCACTAGAAATAATACACCAAACAAAACACAGATTACATCCAATAGTTATAAGGGATGTCATAGTGCTTGATCAAAGAGCTTCTAAATAAATATTCTCAATAGGAAGATGAAACATGTCAAAAGCAACAAATGGACTTCAAGGGCTTGAGTGGGTGCAACCGAGGGAGGTTTTATTACTTCGATATAGAGTTGACATCGATTGAAAAACTGCGCCATAGAATCTGGCGGATTGACCGCCGCGCCGGCTGGGGAATCTATTAGCCGCGCTCCCTTGTGTCTTGCGCTGGGATGACCACGATGTTAAATCGCGACAGGATAAAAGTTGTTTTGGAAACTCTAATACATTTAAATATTATTCAACAAACCATAAATGTTTCTTAATTGTTAAATTCTGGGCTTGAAATAAAATACTTCATATCTCTCATTCTCTTAATATTCATAGTAATTGGAATTCATGGTGGTGTTTGGTTTTTCCTACTATCCATGAACGGTTGAATTGCTTACCATCAGGCGAATGGCAGGCTCATTTCTTCATTCATAGCAATGAAAAAACTGAATAGCAATGGTGTTGCTCATGTAAAGTTGTTGTGGAACAATGGTGTCAATCTGGTACCGGTTCATTCCTATTTAAGTTCAAGGTAACAGTATGGCCCTCCTACAGTATCATCAAAATTAAATAAAATTAAGTGAAACAAAAGTACTCTATCATGCATATCTAATCATTTAATTTAACAAGATATGTTGGAAGCAATAAACTGTTAATACCCTAATATAAAAAATATGGATATGGTAAGGCTTGTTTGCTTACTTTATGGTCACTGTCCTTCTACACACTGCTTTAAGACTGTGTGTATACACTAGCCTCGGAAGTAGGGTCTGACGTCCGATCTCCACTCGATAACATTGCAGTTTATACCTTACCTTGCCTTAAACTTGCATCTACGGATAATACGGTTTTCGATACGGTAATAATTTCATACTCTTATAAGAACTTTAAATATCTCAAAACGCCGAATTAGTATAGATTTATATTTCTCTCCAATGTATTTTATTTTGAATCTTATTTTTTTTTTATTAATCATTGGAAAATACCAGATACTTAAAGAATATTTTTTGTTTATATATTTTTTTGCAGATTGCTCTATCTGCACTGAATTCACCAAGTACAAATTTACTTACCGTTATAAAAAAAACAATGCAGATGTACATGAAATCGAGCGTAACCATAGCCAACGGTGTGACAGCGATCACAGTTCACACACTCCCGGAAGCAATAGCAAGCTGCAAAGTAGCGCACCTCCAAACATACTCCCAACATTTCCACCTGTGATGTCAGTTGCCATGCGATTCTCACCTTTATTACAATGTAGTATAGTGGTATATGGGCTTTAGAGATAGACGTGTGAGGGGTGCAGTGACGTCAGCATTTTAAGTAAAGTTCCGTTGGGTTTGGTTACAGCGAGTACGCATCACTGTTTCCTGAAGGATAGCGATGCCTTAATGTATTTGATAAAGATCTGCTTTGAATATAAAGTCGTACATTGTTGTATTTGATTGTTTATATCACTATTCAGATTAGCTTCTGAGGGCTGAGGCTATTTTTCTGTCATCATTTCGATTAGGTTACAGAGTACGTGGATTATTATATAGAGTGGTGATCTTTTATGTATCTACAAGTAAGATACTCGATCTAATAAAAACTGTAACAGACTACCTCTCAGTGACATCAAGGCATCTCAACAGGTTGTCATTAAATGTATAGGACTGCCAAAGATGCCTATTCAGAGAAAAAGAGGCTCTTAATGTTTTCTACGGATGACATTGTAATTAAAAATATATGTTTTGTGTGTAATGTAACTGGTATGAAACGGAAAAAAATAGTAGTTTCAAATGCCCGATAACAAAGGCTGCATTATTTTACTGCAGCATCAGAACTATGTCATGTTATGTGACCGTTATTACCGGGGTGCAGGCATAGTGTATACTAATGACTAAAGAATTTTTCAAATCGGTCATCAGTTTTAAAGCGTATTTAATGAAAAATAGCAATATAATATTCCTCTTTATAATATTAGCTTAGATATTCAATAATGAAACAAACAGTTTGGTAAAGTAATATTTTTTCAACTATAATCCTATAAATTGAAATACGGGCTAGGTTTTCAATTAGTGTGTGTAGTGTGCATTGCTCGGGGCGACCATTATAGTGTCCTCTTACATTTATGAACCAACTAGGTATTGCGCCCTCCGGCTAGGATTATGCACTATAATAGTGCTTGGGTTACATCCAATATATTTTTTTTATTAGATTAGCCAACAATTGTTTACAAAAATAAAAATAATGATATCCAGCTTTAACAGGAAATACAAGTACAACAATTTCTTACAGACTTAAGTACGTCATGTATACCAAATAATATGAAATATAAACCAAATTTTGGACACATTCTTTATGTGTGAATATGACTGCACGTGTAAGCTCTGTAATGAACTCCCTGACTCGGTGTTTACTAACCGTTATGCATTTCAAACGAGGCTACCTTAAAGAGAGGAGTACTCTTTTTAAAATGAGTGTTGGAATTTAAATTGAATGGCAGTGACTTGTTGTGCTGGCCCCCTGGCACTGCAGAGGTCTATGAGCCGCGGTAACCGCTTGCTATCAGGTGGGTTGCTAGCTCGGCTGCCAATAAAGGCAATAAAAAAAATTGAACCAAATAATTTTCGATGATTTTACCGATAGTTATCTGGAATATCCCATCTATGTAGTTTGTCTTATCAAGTCTGTGTAATATGGATAATTTTCAAATAGAATGTCCAAAAATGGCATATCTAAAACAAATGGCAATAGACAAAACCGCAGGTAAATATTAGCAGAGTAAAGTTTTCAAATAAACGCCACAGGAGTGTTGTTCGAGTCGTGTCGAGTTAATTGTTATTTAGCCGTCGAGATCCAGTTTATTAAAGGCGCAGATAATTAAATTAAGCGAGTTTCTTTGACGCCCGTGCCCGGCTAATATTTTTATTAAGGATGCCGTGCTTTCAACGCGACTGGCCTGCTAGGGACGTCGCTCGGAGTAATATCGATTAACTTGGCAATATTCAAAATACTGATGGTAGTTCTCTCATATGTGAGAGGACGCCTGGGTAGGTAAGACAGCAATATCTAATTCTCCTGCCAAACAGAAAAAGCGGTATAAATGCTAGACTATAAGATTTTGCATCTTATCTCTTAGGATAATTCATGGCATTGTTTGGTTTTAGTACTGACCATTAGCCGTCACATCGTATTGCTTACCATCAGGCGAACAGCACACTCGTCCTGCCATAAATTGGACAAAAAATAATTTGTCCTCTTTGTGCTCATTCACGAATGTGCAAACATGTATCCATATACAATATGACTATTTCTAAAATTAAACTAAACCAACAGGTCAATCTGGATTTGTGGACATAGTTAGCAGGTATGATACTAGAAGGATAATAATGAAAACATAAAATATAATATTGTACATGCATCTCTGAGTCAATTATTTATTGCATTTAAACTTTAGCACTACACACCTTATACTTAAACCAATTTTGTTAAGTAAATCGTGAACTATCGACATCACACCCGCAATAACATCGACAAGCCAACATGCCTACTCGTTTTTTCAGTATCCAGTCGGAAGGTGATAATACCGAAGTTTGAAGTGGAGGTAATTACAACGCCGGCCGAGCGCCGTAATAGAGCCAATTATGTGGAACCAATAAACAAGGCACAATTAACTGTACTCTTTTGACATTACACCAAAAATTTGGTAAAGCTTCAATTAAACTTTGACGAATTGGTTGCTGTGGGTTTGCCTGTCGATTTTCGGTTGGGATTTTTTAATTCATGTTTATTTTGTCGCATTTAAGTATTCATTGGCGCGCTTTCTACTTTTGAGATGGGAAAAGTGACGAAAAGGAAATAAAATAATAAAGGTAATAAACCTTACTGTTTGATAAATCTCAAAAATAAAGTTTACATATTCATATCAAGAAACCTGTACTATCTTATTTTTAAAGTAGCGGATATAACTCAAAACCCGACAACTTAATTTTGTTTTAATAAATTACTCTTTATGGTCATTTCCTAATTATGTTCGATTATTAAAATCAAACGAGTCTCGCTCTTTTTTATAGCAAAAAACAACAGTTTGCATGAATATCCTGTGGGTATAATATCGGTTACCTGTATGCGACTGGTTTAATGGGGTAAGTGAGGTGCATTTTCCATCTATATGCACTCACGTAACAAACGGAAGAAGGCTGTTGATGCATGTATCGATATATGTTTTTTTTTTATTACTTATTAATTTTACTCGATTATATTGTGGCCAAGGTTGTTTTTACTTATAAATTTGAATTTCGAACTACGCAAGCAAAAGTCTTAAATTATAATCAATTTCAGGTAAAAATAAACCTTATTCGTTTAAATTAAGATTTATTATGTTTTGGACCATACTAAAATCAAATAAAAGCACACGCTTGTTTGTGCTCTTATTTCTCTTGCAATTGTTTAGGCCGTTACTTGTAATCTACTGTATATTTCGAAGATTAGTGTTAAGTAGTTAAGAGTCCGTCAAGGTGTTTATTTAAAAAGCGCAATAAAGTGACGGCAATTTGAATAATACTTCGCTGCGGGTTTCCGCTCGAATGACTTCACTACACTTTGAATTTTAATTATACGCCGTAGCTACACTGCGATTACTT
This sequence comes from Hyles euphorbiae, assembly GCA_023078785.2. NCBI lineage: Eukaryota > Metazoa > Arthropoda > Insecta > Lepidoptera > Sphingidae > Hyles > Hyles euphorbiae. The sequence continues at coordinate 7,834,974 of CM041053.1, forward strand.
AGAATCAGCCTTTTGTTACTAATATTTCTATATACGTATTAATTTTACTAGATTAGTATGTTAATGATTAATTTACACCTGTATTCCTGAAGGGGTAGGCTGATGGAAAAATGCCATTAGTGCGAAGTACCTACCTTTTATATTTCACAGGGCGTGCGTCGATATCTATGTTCGATATACACTTACCATTGACGTGAGCCGGTCACAAAAACTCAATATGTCACTTCTAATTAAACAATACGTATAAGATTTTAAATACGAACTCTAATACTAATACGAAACTAAAATATAAATACGAAAATATTAACTCTAATAAGATTACCGGATTTAGTATTCAAACCCAGAACCTCACGGCTTACAAAGCACGGAAGTTATATTTACTTGAACAGAACTTAATCTTACTTATTTTCGTTAATTATGAGTGAAAAACATTGAAAGAAAAACGAAAAACCCTTGAAGTTATCTATAAGAATTCCACTTTATTATAGAGTATTTATGTAAAGTCTAAGGTATATAAGTCACACAATAAAATCTAATCGAAAAATACATATTTTAAAGTGCTTGACCAGTCATAACTCATACTAAGGGACTCGGAATAATAAATAAACTGTGACTCGACAACTAATCCCATAATTACTACGACATAAAATACAGTGCTGAAAAGGACACAAATTATATACATAATGCTGCTATAGAGTGTAATATGTAGCACGTGGCTGAAGGGCGGGCCGGCGGGACGATTCCTACCTTTTGCAAAACACGCGTCGCAAAATTGAAAGCTAAATGGTGAATAAAGTTATTTGCCATGAATGCCTCCGGGCACAAATTTCAATTATTCCCGTTTCCGAATAGTTTCGAAGGGTCCCATCTAGCATATGCTACAATCGGGTGCAGAAGTTCCTTTTATTCTTGAATATAAATATTATTTGTTTTGGTAGGCCAATACTTGAAGAACTTTAAAGGCTTTTTTAACATTATGCTATCATCTTTAGGAGCCGCCAAAAAACTAAATGATATAAACAGTGTATTTCTGTTTTTAAATTTATTTTAACCCTCACTAGTCTAAAAAGGAATGGAATAATTGCGAACAAGCTATCACTATTATTTAATTAATTTATATTTGCCATTTGTGGTAAATAACCATTACCACAATGTTTGCCTAAATAGAAGCATCTTACTAAAGAGACTGGTGGATTCAGTGTGACTTTTGTATTGCCTTCACAGGCCGATGAAACATGGGGTCAGCCGAGTAGTAAACGGTCAGCGTCGCTGATGGACATTCTCAATGAACCCTAATATCAGTACTCTCTTTAAGCCTTGCAACGGACAATTCTTAGCGCTCGGTAAGTAAAAATCTTGAGAGAATTATTCACGACTGTACATCAAAGTGGGCGTATTCATCTCATAAAGGGGTCAAAATATTTTATTAGCCTTGCGATTTTAACTACATAGCGGGGCGACAACTAGATTACCCACCCCGGCCGCCCGAGGCGATACGCGACAAATCGAGAATAAACGCTGCACCCGGGCTTTTCACACTACCACGCACATTCATATTTGTACCTATAGCATGTGTATTTATAGACCGTTTTATCGTTTTAAACTATGACATTTTATTTATTTTGGCTCGATAAAATAACTTTTTAACACGTTCGCGGACGGCCTCAGTTCAAGTTGTATTCTAGAATGACACAATAAATTGCCATAGAAATATATTTGGCGTGTGAATACGTTGTGTTCTATAATATTGAATGTTAAAAAGACAATATGACAAAAACGTTTTATCACGTTATCGTTTGCAAACGTCGTGTCGTGTGATATGTATTATGATGGACACAACGTATAATGACGTGCAACGTATCCATACGTCATTATACATTGTGTCGTATCAAAATCTCAAATCATGACGTACAATTACGTTCTGTCCGCGAAAGTGTTAATTGCCGTGAATAGCGAGACGATCGTGCCGTTTAGCTGATGGCAAGCGACACGACCGCTCATGAACAGTGGCAAAACCAAACAAGACTTTGAATTACAAAGCAATACTTGGCATTTAACTACGCTCGTCATCCTGAGACAAAAGATGTTAGGTCTCAATATGTCCAGTAGTTACTCTGGCTACAATGTCCTTCCCAAAATACAGCAGTGCTGCTTAGTGGGAGAAATAGACATTACAATGGTACCCAGATGGACTCTCACATTGTGAGACCTAACCACCAGTACTGTATCAGCCCATATACGTCCCACTGCAGGGCACGGGCCTACTCTATAATCGAGAATACGATTGAGAGTGGTTAGGCCATATAGTCCACCACGCTGGCCTAGTGTGGGTTGGCGGACTTACATATCATAGAAATTCTTATGAATCGCTATGGTATGCAGGTTTCCTCACGATGTTTTCCTTCACCGTTTTAGTGCGTGGTGATTGACTATCAATACACACATGACTCCGAAAAGTCAGAGGTGTGCCCTGGGTTTCGAACCCGCGACCACCGTGAACATGTCGGCAGCCGCGTCTAGTCCGTTTACCAACAGGCCACCACGCACTTCACCACCAGTACTGACTGTGGGAAACTTGATGATATCACGTCACATACGAAAACACAGTAGTTGAAATAGACATACTTGCGATGGTGTCCACGGCTGGCTTGCCACCTGCATTTTTTTGTAATATTACGCTTTTTCAATTCTGTACTTACATACTTTATTCTTTATACAAATAAGTAGTGACATCCACAACAATCTCAACCCCTCTATTTTTCCATTCCACCTTCCACATCTTTGTTCCTATTCTCGCCTCAATCCAATGTAAATATAGGTATTCAATAATGGATCATTTGTCCAAAAGCGCACATGTTCTAATACTTGTATAATTAATAATAAATATACCCAACAGTTACATTTATAATCCTGATCCCACACTAAGATCGATTCTTGTATAGAGGGTATCAGACTTTTCGGTCTCACAAACACACAGACCCGAAAGAAATACTACTGGTATTTCTTTACACAAACATTTGTTTTGGGAGGGGATCGGACCCACGGCCTCACTTTTCACAGACGGTTTCTAATCAACTTCGCCACGGAGCTTGTCAAAAGATATTATCAACTCACCTCGCTTCTAAACGACTAAATTGCGGGTAATCTAATAATAACAATAGCAATAGTCAAATATTCGATATGTAAATAATATAATAACTTAATTACAGCCTTAATCAAATTTCCGACAGCTGGAAAAACTAAATAAACCATTAAAGTTAGACCTGCGAAATAATTAAGTAATTATGAAAGCAAGGTTCATTAAGATCGCTACGGTGGCACGTTACAATTACACGAAATATTTCAGCTCGAACATTATACATTATTGTATGAAACACACAATTTTCCTTGCTAAGAACTAAATCGCGTGGGTGTTGTTATTTGTTATGCTTTATAGTGTTTAATTGTAGGGAATTATAATCTGGTTTATTTGGTTAAGCTAATACAAGTTGTCGAGTTTAAAATTAGCCGTTGTCAAGTCTATGTGTAAAAAATTACGATTAAGTATCTTAAAATGTTGAAACTATAATTTTTATTAATTTAATTAATTCAAAAATACTTTAATTTAATAAGTTTAAATGTTTCTATTCGGGTACTACCTATATCTCATAGCCGATAATATAAAGCAATATCACTCAATTTTTGTTTTCTTAATTCAAGAGTAGAATAAAGTACGCAAATACCTATATATAGCAAATAAAAATCAGAATTTAGTTTCTCGCCTTGAAGATATGAACGAAAGGATAAAAAGATGCTTTCTGTAAACATTTGTCAGAACCCGATAATCTAAGGCGGTTATGACATACGATTTTCACCGAGAGAAACTATGTCCGTGTAAATAGGGATATAAGATTTTTTCTGAATGTAAAATTAACAAAATTTGCTTTCCGAAAAATATTTAATTATACCGCCTGAGACTGTTATGGCTTGAATTATATCATCAAATAAGTATGAGTGAGATCTGATAACCAGTTTAAATCAACATCATGATTAGTGTCAAACACAAGGAATAATTATGGAGTTGGTTTGACGGGCGGCGGTGCACAATGGCGCTGGAGCTCCGCCCGTCATGCGCAGACCGCGTCGCGACTCTAATGAGCAAAAACTTATTGTTATACACTTTTAAATATTTTAATATTCGACAAAATGTTGGGATTTGTGGAGTCTGAGAGCATTGTGGCTCAATATGAAATGGGAAAATTGAGCGTTATGATTAATTTTTTCTACAACATCGTGAAACTGACGGTTTAGATATTTAGGTACATAATTAAGGCTTCAGTTTAGATTGTATTCATGATACGAATTCTTATTATTAAGCTTTTACGAAAATAGTGATGTAATAAAATTTTGAAAATATTACAGAATTCTGGCAGGGCCTGCGATTTCCTGGCACCATGCGTACCCAACTCACCATTATTCAAAACGAAGCCAAAATTTACATCTTAACCTTTTATTGAATTAACACACATAATATACATTCTATACAAAATCACACCCCGTAAAAAGGCTTTCAAGAAAAATCAGTCTTTATTTTGTTACGTAAAGATCTTGGAAATGTTGAAAGGCTCAGAAAGATACTCGAAGACTCGCCAATACCTCATGATCTTAACGATGTCGGCCCCGTGTGAAATGATTCAATACAAATGTGCTTACTTCTACATCGGAGCCTGTAAAATCTACTGCGAAAGGCACCTTATTCTGACAGTATTCCTGTAGTACGTAACTGTAATTTCTCATAAGGACTTAACGCAGTTTTCAAATACCGTTAATATGAGCTGCTGAAAAACGTTGTTATTAGATGTAAAAAATCAGCTATTTAACAACTCTTTAACTTTACAATAGCCAAGACCAAGCTGAGACCGTTGTTTAATGGTGGACATCTGTCAGCCGGACGATTATCAAAAGTTGCTGTCAAATGAAATAAATCATTTCTTTCTGTGGCAATATTAGATAAAATAGGCAAAAAAAAATATATGAACAGTAAAACTTTATAAATGTTTTATTTCCTCTTAACATAATTTAACTAATTTTCTTTTATATAGTTGATAAGTGGTTTCTCATGACTAAAGGGGTCAATATTTCGTAACTCCACGTGCCCTTCTAGCATATACTAATTGCCTTCATTGAGTTCTGTCCGTTGCAAACATAGTCCAATTGTGTTCAAAGTTATTTGCAAGTCTTCTACTTGAAGGTCTGTTTTAACAACGGCCCTTGAATAAGATAGTAACTTTTGTACAGTAACGTTTGTTTCACATATTGTTTTGTATCTGAGCACATGACTAACACAATCCTATTGATAGTTCATTCGGTTAAATAAGACGATACGTTTTTTTAAATTTCCTAAAGCATGAAGATTGAACATACCTACTCATAAAATTCTACAACATCCTGCAGTTGACATATTACAGCATATATCTTATGCCAATCCTTTAAAAATAAGTTAGTATCACTTTTGCCAGAGTATAAAGTTGTAGAATACTCCTCCGCCTCCAGTATAGACTCGGCGCGTATTCAATCAGTGCGACCGTAACGCGCTCTGTGCTGTGAGTTGAGAGGCTTACCCCACCCCGCCCCGCGTCCCGCGCCACCCCAACGTCCCACAGCATCCTCCGAGACGCTCCGACGCATCCTCTGGGATTCCACATCGTTTTCTCTCGTCTTACTTGAAAAATTCGATGCGAACGATGTCGAATTTTGTATGGAAAATGTGAAAGACTTCAATTGAAGGGACGTGTTGATACAATAGTTATATGAAGTTTTGATAGCAAATTTAATAGAGATGTTGTCTAGGTGTTATTTGTTTATATATATGTGTGTGTGTATATATTTATATTAGGATTGGAAATTTATGAAGAAATATGAGTAGAAAGAAGCGTTAGAATGCCTAATATGGAATATGCTGTGTGAAAGAAATTATAATTGGAAGTACTCAAGGGTGAAAGAGTTGGATAATGAATGGTAAATATGTTGAAGTACGGAAATATAGACTAGGAGAGAACGGTATGGAAGACGAGGGAAGACGTGTACGACGAACTACGAAAATCCGAATTTATTAAAGTCAAGATTACCTGAAAAATAATTGTTTGATTTGACCCGTGGCGGATCTATTTCTAGATCAATTTACAAATTACATAGAAAGTTACTTACATAGAATAGGAAGGATACACTGAACAATGTCGGACATAGTAAAAATCAAGAAAAATTATTTTGGTAAAACAATATGACATCAATTTCAACATCATTACTACATACAAGCTCAAAATTACAACAGATATAATATCTAAAAATAGAACTAATACATGACCCCAGAATAAGAAATATTATAATTCGAAACACGAGTATATCAGAAGTTCCAAAAAATAGCAGTATTTTATTGAAACTTTATTTCGAACCCGAGACCTCAGCTTTGTAACCGCACTGTAGTAAAATCGACCCACCGAGGCAGTCTATATACTACTATGTTTCTACTTATAACTTTACTGTAAAAACATTAAAAGCCCAAAAATCCAAGAGCTACAAAAAGCGAGCCATTAAAACTTCATAAATAAAAAATCTGTTCCCAAAACCGTCTCAACCCTAAACGAAATGTTTTGATGTAAAACGGGGAAAGAATGCGCGATCTCCCCTGATAGTTATTTGATATGATTTATTCATACGAACAAAGTTCGACGTACGTACGTTAAATGGAAGTTTATTTAATAGAAAATACTTTCCGAAATCTATTTATAAAGCCATTACGGGCGGTTTTTTTATTTTAAATCTGCTCCTGACGCGCGCTTATTATGCAAATGTGAAGAGGGTTCGAATTTTATGCATAACCGTTTTTATGGCGCTTAGAATATCTGTTATCAGATGTTGGGACATTAGTTTGTCTTTAATTATGAAAAACAATAATAGACCTAATAATTGTGAAGTAATTAGCACTTTTAATAGCTCTAAGCAAGAAGTATCCTACGATATGGGGATAGAGTAGAATATTACTTAAATTTTATTACTGCAAAAATTCTCTTAATTGGTATGGGGTATCTTAGATTTTATTACACATTGGAATAAAACGATTATTTACAGAGTTTACCTTGTCCACTCCGTAACCACGAAAGCTGTAAAGTGATCTAAACTTCGGGAAGTTAAAAAATGTAAACATTAAACAAAATCCGCGCTAAAATGCGTAAATAATAGTTTAATTTCAATGTCTGTCTGTCTGTATCAGCCCATATACGTCCCACTGCAGGGCACGGGCCTCCTCTACAATCGAAAGTACGATTGAGAGTGGTTAGGCCATATAGTCCGCCACGCTGGCCTAATGCGGGTTGGCGGACTTACATACCATAGAAATTTTATAAATCGCTATGGTATGCAGGTTTCCTCACGATGTTTTCCTTCACCGTTTTAGTGCGTGGTGATTAACTATCAATACACACATGACTCCGAAAAGTCAGAGGTGTGCCCTGGGATTCGAACCCGCGACCACCGTGAACATGTTGGCAGCCGCGTCTAGTCCGTTTACCAACAGGCCACCACGCGGCACGCACTCGTCATTTCAATGTAGCATGGGGTAATTATACATTTAATGGTAGAGTGGAATCTATCCAGAAAATAAGTATAGCTTTATACGGATAACGCATTCAAAGCCTCTGAAGACACGAGTTCAATTATTATAGATACATACTTTTGTTTGTAGTGTATCGTTTATTATGCCAAAACTAATCAATGCTTTTTAAAATTTTATGTTGGCTAAAAATCATAACTCATATTCCCATTCTCTTTAATATTCAGTAAAGGGACAATTTCGGCGGTGAAAAGGACAAAGGACAGCGGTGGGCTCATGAAGTATGCACAAAACGCCCACGTAATCTCTGAGTGGAGGATTGTACCGCCGCCCCGCCCATCACCACAAGCCGCTTAACCACTCTGCAACATGCCTATGTACAGTAGCCGAAATTATATTCAAACCTTATATGAAGGAAAATTCTTCAAAATATAGGTACTCATTTCTTATGGTAAGCCGTAATTAATTTTCTAGCAACAAAACACCAATTTTCAAATATCTTAATATTTTTAAATGACTCTTATAACGTCCTTCTGCAATATCTTATAAATATTTGCAGTTTATTAAAAAGAGAATAAATAAACTAAAAATATGGTGTACCTGCGTAGCTCCATCGGCTAGACAATTTGGTTGATAATTAAAACCCATTAAGAAATATAACTGCTTACCAGCCTGACTGAAAATGAAAACCTTTGACTATGTAATACCAATTTTAAAAAAATGCACTATTTGGTAAATAAAACATAACATATACAAATATTGTGTATGACTATACACATACTACAATTCATTTATTTACTGTGCAACAATAAACACACTAAATTCCCATTACAGCTCATTACACGGCCGTTACTAAATAATAAATATGAGAAAAGTAATTTCCATGTAAACCGCATAAATAATAGGTGGAGCATTGTCGATATTAATTCAGTAACACGTAATGGTTCATTGGGATGAGTGGAGGTGGGCTGTGTTCGTATGTGGCCGGGCCTGAGTGCCGCATGCATATTTAATACTTGCTTTAATACTCAGAATCAAAGACCAAATATTATGCAGATGAGACACTTGATTAGTTTTGCTGTACGACGCTATGTCTAGACTTAACGTTAAAATACCAATACGTCAAGCAGCTGTTTCCGGGCTACGAGGGGTTTTTGTAGACATCTCTGTTCAGGATTCAACTGCCTGGTATCACGCTAGAATTCTCGTCCACAGTACAAAACTCGCCAAACTCTAAAGTAACATCTTCAAACCCTTTCAGATATAATCCTATGTCAATATTGCATTCATGTGAACAACATACAAATATATAGAATCCACCTTCCAAATTACCGAATACCCTCTCAGAGGTATTAATCTTCATCTCGCCTATTACTTGAAGTGTCCCATCTACAAATTAGTCTATGTGGTGGGACTCAGCGCGCACCGTACCGCGGTAAGCGGATTGTCGGCGCCGCTAAATGGTGCCACTCCCTTTGTTGCTTGTTTACTAATGCGGTGGCGAGGCTCTGTCATCCCTCCACAACGCTTTCCGATTACATAACCATGTACTTTGTAATGGTGGAAAATTAAGTGATTAACTGTATATTTATGTAACAAGAAAATACATATAGAATAGCTTCCGAAGATAATAACTCACATTTCTTATGAGCAAAGTTATTAATGTTCATAACAAAATTAACATTAAATCAACAATTAGGGTTCATACTTTGAAAATCTACTCGACGATGCATACCTCCGCCAAACTTTATTTTAAAAATGATGTTTTGTTTTAAGAATTGAGTAAGTATGGCTATCCACTAAAATCATTAAGGCTTCTCTGGAAGTATTCCCAGTTAAATTATTTAACAGTTATTAATACCGTCTGTTCGGTATTAACCGACAACCGGGATTGTTAATTGTGACTCCATCCAATATCTCTATAACATTCACTTAGCAAAATAAACAAATTATAAATAATTCTAATTGACTATCTCCATAATAACTTATAAATATAAATGTCCTTTGAGGCAAAATTAGCTGGAACGACACGCGCCTAGCTCACTCTTCCAAGAATGTTCCACTTTATTAGATTCCGTAAGCCCTATTCATCGTTTTTTCGCCCTCCACGAAGGGAAGCTTTGGAGCGACATCAGTATTAGCGAATAATGCGATCGAATCATTCGATCTTGCGTATTAGACGCGGTCGGGATCTCCTATAATGTGCCCAATCATAATAGGCTCCAGTATTACGCGATTACACTGATATGAGACGCTCAAACTTAGTTCCAGTGCGAAGTATATTTATATTTGTCTTAAATACTATTTTTGTCCTCAATCAACATAACAATTGTTAAATGAAATTTAATAGGCCCCAAATAAGCTATTCTAAAGTCTAATTTGAAAATGGAACGCACAAGTAGACTCGAAGTCTTATTGGAATCAATAAAACACCAAAAAGCAAAGTTTCAAATTACTGAATTTATAATGGTGAAGATTAACGAAACAAACATTGAATATACTCACAAATTCTCACGTTGACATTACTGAACTGCACCTGAACTGCTAGGCCGAGGATGTTCCACAAATGCAACTGACTCCTCACCAAGATTTTAAAATGTAGGAAAAAGCAGGAAAAAGCCTATTGTGGCTCTACAAACTGGTGACTAATTATTTCGAGTCACAAGCATATCAACTATTAAAATTAGATTCTTAATTATATTCATAGACAGTTCTAAAACATATTTTAACTATAGAATATTTTGTCTTCTTCGCTTCAACTGAATTCAAAAGTCGTTCGAAAGGGAAAAAATATTCGATAGCTAAAATATATTTTTAAACGGTATATAAATGGCCATTAAGTTTTTAGCGCCTTTCACTTAAAATAGCAATAACAGTCAACGCCAGCCGAACCACTGGCTTATCAGCTTACGTAGATAATAAAATAAAACATGTTCAGTGTTCATCAATACACCAAAAGTTTGAGAAACATATTGCGTACCTATCCAAAATATCAAAAATGTTTGTTCGGTCACCTGTGTGATTCCATTAAGAATTACCCGGGATTGGTGTAAAGCCCGCACACAATACGCACAATTCAGCTGTTTGTTGCGCAGTATTACATTTTCAACGTAATATCGGATTACGTGTGTATATTTATTTTAATGTTTTTATTTACTTTTCCTTCTTTTAGTGTATAAAATCATTCTTCAATAAATACAAAATAACTTATGAGTAAGTTAAAAACCACTGAAATTAATACGCGCCTAAATAGCACCAATAAACAAGAAGAATTATTTGGAATTTTAAATTGGGTATTCCATTTTCAAATATTTTTCTTTTTCATATTTTTTATCAGCCTGGTACATAGTAAACCACGGTTCTTAATTTAAAGAGAATTAATTACAATTGAATATATGTGATGTGTCTATGAATAAATTACAAAGTATGTACCGACCTCTTCCGTCAATACTGGCCATTATTTGATTTGGTTTAATTTTTTTTATCGTTCTGCGTTTGTTTTGATTATTTTGTTATCGCTAGGTAATAAAGTTTGTAAATGTTGATAGCAAAAAATAAAATACAGATTATTTTATATTTGAAAATATTTCGTGCGTAATTATTAAAGAGTAAAAATATATTTAAAATACTGCGACTACTTAAGTTAAGGTTCAACAATGTATTTTACTTTTTATATATTTTTATATTAACAAAATGGCGTATATATTTCATATTGGTTAAATAGATACATTACTACTTAAACATATGAGCATTATGAGGATTATGATTATAACCATGACGCTACATAAATTGTGCTAGTACATTAAACTCTCAAAAGTTCTAACTAAATTACAATACGTATTTATAGAAAACACACTTTTTTATCCGATGTGATTCTTATTTTCAGTATTTATTGGAATGACAGCAATCGTTTTCTATATCTACAAGGAAATGTGTAAAATGTCATGTCTTGTAATCCAATGAATACATTCGACAGAATATTTTATTTCATTAAGTAGATTCTATGGACCCTAGAAAAATTAAATTGATAAATTTAATGATTTTTATCAAGGGTCACCAGAGTCCGCACACCTTATCAATTACTGTTTTATATAGAACTATTCTCTCCATATTTGATCAGTAAAGTCCCTCCGAGGCGCAAGTTAAGCCGTAAATATAGTTGGCGCACCAATAAGCCCGCCTTTGTCGCTAGTAATCTCGCGTGGCGCGGGATTCATTCTGTCAGTGACCACGGCTGATTTCCGACCCGGCTGGCTTTGTATGGGCATCTGTAATACCTGTATTGTTGTGGAGAAAAGGGTCATATCTCAGAAGTCACTCGACAAATTAATATATATTTCTACTGTTTTTTTTAAGAGACATGCCAATATTTAGTAAACATTCATTAGAGGCTTATTAGTTAGGTTCCTTTATTATTTAAAAATATGTAATTTACTGGCCATTAAGAGAATTATTATAATGCAGTAAGTCTTGTTTTTTTTGTTTTTTTTTTTTATTGCAATGAATGGTGAGACGAGCAGACCGTTCATTTAATGGTAAGCGATACGACGGCTCATGCTTCATGGTTAAGAGCAAAACCAAACAACAATTTGAAATACAAAGCATTGCTTGGTATGCCACTGCGCTCGTCCTCCTGAGACATAGGATGTTAAGTCTCAATATGTCCAATGGTTACTCTGGCTACAATGTCCTTCAAACCGAAACACAACAGTGCATTTACACTGCTGTTTGGCGGGAGAAATAGACATTGCGGTAGGACCTACCCAGATTAGGCAGTAATGATCTTCAGTAATGATGATGCTGATAATGAATTATCCTTGTAATGAAGACCGCAATATAGACATGCAATGCAATGATATTGCTCCTGATATTTACCATCAGATATTATAAATTGATTGGTTATCTTATCACTAACACTAAAATTGAACAGGTAAAAGGTAATGCAGTGCAGAATATTAGATGATAGTTTCAAAAAAAACTATTAAAATTATTCTCATACTATGTCGGAATTATAAAATTTAAGATTTTAAAGTCATAGATATATTTACACTATCATATAGCTTCCCAAAAATGACTTAACTGTAGATTGGTTTGGGTATTCAAGAAAACTAATTGCTATTGTAGTTTTCCCTTCGAAGAAAATACCGAATAACCTCCCAGGCTTTGCAGAACAAATGCCCGAGAATGTCTCTCTTCGCGACAATTTCTAGACAATTCTATTAGATGCTTTGAAAAGAAATAAAACATTTCTTCCTCTCAACATTTCTTTGTCCTCAAATAAAGTACAGAAAAATCATTCATATGCTTAGGTTATTTCCGAAAATATGAATTATTGTCGTGTCAAAAGTGGAAATAAAAACTTTTTGAAAAGGGCGTCCTTTATTACCTTTTTTATTCTCACCACTACTACGCCAGAAAGACAACCTAAAAAATGGTTCATACTATATAGAATCCAAAATCTTAATTCCGCGACGAATATAAATTAATGAAAGGGTCTAGAGGTTGAATTAATTAGGTTTAAAGAAGAAGAAAATACATATTAATATAACTAGTAAATAATTAGCTTTATTACAGCAAAAAAGCAACAATCATATATTATACAATTTAGCATTTTATCCCAATAAATAAAAAAAAAGATATTCTCACATGTATATTATAGGGATGTGGTTGGAATCTGCGCAAAGGCGAGGCGCTCGACATCGACCTATTTCCACGGAATTTTTCCATTAACGCGGACAAATTGCACGCCAGCCTCCGTAATGCACCATCGCCCTCGCTCATACATGATTTATATAACGTTCCATTATAAAAGTTATATAAAACAATATTCTATTTATATTTTCACGACTTTTAAACAAACTATATTTATCAAGCATCCTTACTGCTTACTTTTTCGCTAACAGGGAACATTACGTTTATATAGATTATAGAAATACAACAAAGTCTAATATGCACGTAATTAAAAATTATATTAACTTATTAGGTAAAAGTACACTCTATAACAGTATTAGGTATAACTTATTACATAAAGTTTCTGATATTTTATATTTTAACTTTATTTAATATTATTTACTAAATATATATTAATGTCTCTTATTTTATTTCGTTATTATGAACTCAAACATTGATAATTTGAGTCTGGAACTCTCCATTCCTAAACAGAACCATGCGTGCTGACTTGCGAACCCTTGACTTGATGATCCACATAATCTCGGCACGATCCAATATGTACAGAAATTCTTTTCTGTGTCGAACCGTCAAGCTGTCTAATAGGTACCTGTCACGCTGCACACGTGTTCCCTTCTTGCTATAGTCCTGGATTCTTCCGCCTAAGTTTGTAGAAGATTCTTAGTAGGCTGACATAATTGTTTCGAATGGCATTGGACCGCCGCCGCGCCGTCTAATGCCATTAGATACTTTGCATGAAGTGTATATGCGCTTACCATCAGATGCAGTGTTGTAATTATGACGAGCCAGTGTAACAAAAATCCTTTTAATATTAATATCTTTATCCATTATTTCTTACTTCCTCATCCACCCATCGTCAAGTTTGAACTAACACTTGCCTCATATCGGATTCCCTGGCCAATATAACCATTATGTTGTGTCTGGACTGGTGATTACGTCTCATTCGAGAATTTTGTGTAGTCATGTTTCGGTCATGGTCATCTTGACCTGCCCAACGCTTATCTGCTCTCCTTGCCGAGTGACCTAGTCATAGTCATAGCAATAAATAATGATTTCAATTAAAATACAGCATATAATAATAATATAAAATAATAAATTAATACTAGCAGCGTCAACTTGTACGCGCATCTCACAAAAACTACTCGATTGTACTTTTGTTTTTTTCCTGATTTCCACAGTTCCTTGATAAAATAACTAAAGGTCGGATGGATTATCCACCGGCGAGAGATAAAAGGGATATCTATAATAGGCAACATAAAACCAAACACATCCCACATCTGTGGATCATGAGGACGAACATACATGGGCTAATATGAATAAATGCTTAATGTATAAAATTATAGTTATAAATCTAATACGCTAGAAGTATTGGAGAATTGATTATGTTCGACCTAATCGCGTAAAAAACATACAAATAAAACTGAAACTCAGTTTAATAGGTTACCTTTTCTTTTGAAGTTGACTAATTTGGTGACAAAAGAAATTCTAATGATTAATCAATCATTTATAAAATCGCGCCAGGAATCTTGAAACTGAATTTTCCAAAATTATATCTCCATACAATTAGGTTTAGGTAGATAAAGAAACCAATTGGGTATTTTCTTTACCTAATTATACTTTTATTTATTACTTAACCCACTTGTGTTTATAATATACTTCGTTATCTTTTTTATACCGATAGCACTTTAATTAAATCGTGTGTTGTTGCGTCTGTGGGTTTTTACAAAGCTTTTCTAGTAAATATTTTCAATAATATTATGTGTTATTAAAATTCTTCTAAATAGCATTCGAATTCAAAGAATACACAAATGAATAAGTTCTCTTGTACCAAACACCTATCAACAACTTATTACATAAAAAAAAAATAACTTTCATATACAATGCATCTTAAACCACATTTAGCAAAGGACACGCAAATAAACACTTGTTATAACACATCCAGCTTCTTTGACCAAACCACCGAAAGACGAGACAGTTTCACGGTTGAGAAACAAACAAATATCCCGTAAATTGGTCAAGTTTCCGTTTGTCGAGCGGTTTGCCCCGGTCACTACAAAGGCAGCGAGGACACTCGCCGCAAACTTTCACACTTGCATGCTCCACTGTCATCATTTTAATGATTTTATATTCCAAATTGCATGCTCCTTTGCGTTCTGTTGGGTCTAAAACTAAAAGGGTGGCAATAGAAAAAAAGGTTTTTTAAATTCTTAAATTGTCTCAGGAATATATATCGTAAGATACTTTAAAATGAAACTATTCAAATCGGGCGATTTTTATAAATCCTCTCTGCTGTAATAAGTTTGACAAAAAAATAATTTATGAACTGATCTGAATTGCAAGTCGTATATGATCACTGAATTGTAAACTTATTTTGAAAAGAGCAACGCTAGACATCTAATTAATGTATGATATTTTATGGATCCAATTAATGTTTTTTTTTTTATTTATATTTTACTCTATACCTTCGAAATTGTACTTGGCAGTTAAAATTATGATAGCACCATGATTAGTTGTCATTAGTCCTTGCTTTTCATAGTTCAGTTATGTCGTCATGTAACGGCATATCCTCAAAGCAGACTTGGCAATGGAAATGGCGACTAGTATAATTCCTCCTCCAACAATTTCTTCGTCAATTTGGACGTATTTATACCAATATGTAATAATAAAATAGTTAAATAAATAATTGATTTGCGTCACACAAAGAACATCGGTCACGTCCATACATTTTGGGACCTGACGAAGAAATATATTGTACATAGCTGGGATATAGTTTATTGTGTTGTATAGTGCATGAGGAGTGATGTCCAGTTACAAAAAGATTTCTGCAAAGCCGGAGATTTTAGATTTATTCTTAAAAAATAGCACATTATAATGTCATTATCATCGTCAAATATACCTAATGTAGGGTGGTCTTATGGTTATCAGGTACCTAGGAAGAAAAGTGTACTAAATCATAATGATGGCGTAGTAATTACTACCTATGCTCTATAATTTCCCTTGTCATAAAACTAATTAGCTGTTGAATATGGTGTACACCATACCTGTGTTACCTTAAGGTAATGAGAGAAAATGTAGTATTTTGCTGTCATTATTTCGCAGAATTTTGTCAGAATTTATTAGACTGTTTTGATTATTTTTCGCTATTCTTCATAGTTTCGTATTTGGCCATCCACACACACTTGAAAACTCCCCCTATATGTATGTATAGAAATATAATAAGCAGTGGTCACAAAAATAAAACACAAAATAAAATAAAACACAGAAAATAATTTTTAAATGTGTTATTTCTCATCTTCTCTTTTTACAATAGAATCTAAGAACTCTGCAGGGGCAGCAACATCAAAGTCATGACGTGGGCACAGCAACAGTACTGTGCGACGTCCTACTACACAATTACAACAATACTTAGTTATTCCGTCTCTCCTTGATTTGGAAGTTTGGCATCATTGTTTTTCATCAAAACACACACACTTTTCCTGTGGGAACTCCAGGATACTAAACCATATTGACTAAATGGTAAATAGGATACCTAGTAGATTCATGGCTAAAAAAAACTTCGATTAGTTGATAGACCCACTCACTGATTACAGAAATGAGTATAATAAGACGGGTATTGCATTGAACACAATGCACAAATTGTTGAGGAGCGCACTGTTGTTCCGAGTTCATGTTGGAAATATGGTAATACTTCACACTTTAAACGAAATCACAAAGCGTTATCGTTATACAATGGTTAATCTTACAAAGTGGTCAGAAATACAAGGGTATATCGGAGTCCGTGATTAAAGCCAAGTCACAAATATAAACAGAGAATTGACAGTAGTCGTAAATCGGAAATCAAAAGAAAGCAAAATGACAGCGCAAAGAAAAATCATGTGTCATAGAAAATACCTACACTTTTTTTTTATTTAGTACTACCTTCAACGTTGTAGTTAAAACCTTATTTTAAAACAAAGTATGACTGATGGAACGCACTCATATGCGTTCAATATTATTAAAAACACTTTAAGTTTTTCTTTTTTATCCGGTTTTTTTAAAATAAATTGAAATATGCATTTTGACTCTAATAAATTATGAAAATTTTTGATGTACCATTCATAACTGGTCCCGTTCATGGTCCATTTTCGCCGATGTGAAGCAAACTTGTTCATAATAGTCCTCTAATGTAGGAAAATATGTCTTCAACAATTTCACAAGCATCAAATTTACAGTGGTCACCTCACAACTCCCTCTCATACAAATTGAGTGCCAAAATCAATGTTTTCACATATTGAAATGCACTCAAAATTCATACATATAAGGTTCATAGTATATTTGCAATAGTCAGTGTAGGTGAACATACGATTTCACACGCCACCTGTCAGGTATTTATCAATTAATATAAAATTTAATAGGGCAGGCATCTCTGTCGACGCGTTCGGAGCACATTCCTTGTTAATCAACAGTTTCGCAGCAATATGACTGTGAATATGACAAACCAGGATACCTACGGCCTACACCGTACTACGTGGTACTACACAGTGTACGGATTTGCGATGTATTACTCGACATGGCGTGGTTTGTAGAAAGATATAAATTATAAATTATTATTTGCTATCTAGTAAACTTATCACACATTTATGTACAGTGGTAAATTAATAAATACCTTTTATAATAATATACGTTGTGTTACAACCAAATATTCTAGAAACTCATAATTTATTTATTTATTTATTTATTCCACATACTTACTACTATTTACAGGTTACACCTAATACAGTAGAGTAGCACATATTACATTCTAATATAATGTTTTATAAGCCATTCTAAAGTGAAATTTCCAACTTGAAAACCGACCCCATGACGAATACTAAAATAAATACATGGCTTACGCATTAGCATAAAACTAATAATTCCTTCCTTCAGTTACATTAACAAACAGAAATTAACTTAGTATAATTTGTATGAAATTGAAAACAAATAGCCGAAAATTTGACTTCATAACCATAACAAATGCAAAACGCACCCTCATTCTTAAAGTGTACTTACCGAGCGACAAGAAAACTTTAATATTCATTCAAGTTTCAATTTGCGCAGAGCGACTAGGCGTGATTCGTGTAACCCTCTAAATTCGTCTGGCTAATCTAGCGGAGGGTCGGTCGACGCAGTATTGTGCAAACTAACAGATAAATAGACACCAATAATTTGAATATTTAGGACACAGTGGAAAAATATATTGTTATTTATGTAACTACTAGTGCAATGGGAAGTTACCCAGTTTTCTAGGTGATCCAGCAGTCAATTGTAGTTTCTGAGGGACGCAGAAACACGTATCATTGAAACGAGACAATATTCATTTAACAGCTAAAATATAACTTTGCCCACAAAATCATCAAGGATCCAAATAGGTAGGTACTCGGAATTGCCCAGATTATGGTGTAAGGGGTTAACTGTCCAACCCGATTTCCTTCATCACCCACAATACATACAGGTGAAGCAGACCAGTGAATCTCGTATTATCTATGATGCAACAGGAGTCAGGATATAACAAATAACAAAACTCGTTTCCCGTGAACAGAAAAAAGAGTATTCTCAATTGACCGTTTGCAATAGTATATCCATCATGCACTAAAAGGATGATCCCTATTTCATCCATACTGGCAAATACTATCTGCCTCTTGAAACAAAGATCGATTGACATGATATTATATTATAAAACCGATAAAATATGGACGTGACATCTGCCTAGTGCCTAGTCGTGTGTGATAACAATATACCTTTCAAGAGTACATCATGTTGTGGAATGACGTGTCCGTACGAACAAATGGAAATTAAATGTTTATCACCTACCATTACGCAGTTAAACAATAGCGTAAACCGAAATGTATGCGCCATTAAAAAACTTTATTTATTTCTTTCATATAGAAAATAGGTACAAATCCTTACCTATATTATAAATGCGAATGTAACTGTGTCTATCTATCTTTCTGTCTGTCTGTCTGACTGTTCCCTTTTCACGCCTAGCCCACTTAATCGATTTTGATAATCGTCGGCACAGGCGTAGATAAGACCTTCGGAACGGACATAGGCTACTTTTTATTGTGATGAGAATGGTTGTAAGGGATGAAAGTTTGTATGGAAAAATCTAAACCGTTGAAGTTACAGACGTCAAACTTTGCACTTTAGTTACTGTTTTAAAAACAATAATAATAGCATACTTTGTTTTACAACCCAACCCAACCCAATAAAGGGGTTACAATAAGGGTTGAAATATTATAGGGGATATTTTTATGAAACTTTATATTTTGGCTCCTTATTACAAGGGAAAAATAATGACGTGAAGTTTTTGGAAAAAATTAATCGCCTTTTTTTGTTGTTGATTCGATTGCTCTCAAAATGGATACCTGAGGTATCCTTTGTTTGAATAATATAAATTCAGAGTCAGAATCGAAATTTGTGGCCGCCATTTTGAACTTTTTTGCTATTGATCTGATTGGTCTCGAAATCGATATCAGAGGTATCCTTTGTTCGAATAACCTAAGCTCTGATCTTATCGGTCTTAATATATATGTTAATATGGATTAAAATTTGGTCAAAATTTTTGAGGGGATGTTTCAATGCATAGAGAAACCTAATAATCTCTCTAAAATAATTGTGAGATAACCTTAATAAATACTAGTCAGTCCATAGAGTTGAATTTTGAAATTCAAAAACATAAATATTAAAATTTGATTTTTTTTACGCATGTGAGCTACTAATTCTTGCTAAAAGAATTAATGTCATCTATATGATACTTTATCGATACTTTATTTTATAATATACAGGGTATATCAAGACTGCTACCGAAAACGAAGCCGGGTGGTAGTTTAAGCGACTTCAGACACAATGCAACAGAAAAGGTGCAAAAAAAAGCGACAATTTTTTTGTTGTTATTTTTTTCCTATGACCATATTTGGGTGGTAAATACATTTTTTCCTAAAATAATAGTGTATACCCTTTTATTTATAAATAATCTAAGGTATAAAAGTGTTTAAATTATTATTTTAGCAAAAACTATGGATTTACCACTCAAAAATGACGATATTTAAAAAATCATAAATAATAATTGTCGCGTTTCTTAGCGAAATTTTTAGTTGCATTGTGTTTGTAGTCACTAAAACTACCACCCGGCTTCGTTTTCGGTAGCAGTCTTGAGATACCCGGTATTATTTATTTGATACGATATCGTTCGTTTGATCCGTGAATTTAAAACTAACGTATCCACTCACTGCATTAAAACGAATATTAAGTATTACGTATCGTAAGTTATTTATAGATTGAAGAATGACTACTAAACTAAACTCGATGCAATGGTTTGAAATAATTTTTTCAGCCAACAAATACAAAAATACGATTTTGATTATTATTTGATGTTAGTCAATGTTCTATGATGAAAACTTGTAAAACACTAAAAACTTTATTATTATTATTATTTAATTCCTATGATGTCCCGCTCTGGCACAAGAAATAAATGGTCACGTTATCTATTCCACAACATCAAAATATTTCCCAACTTTTATGTCTTTTTTGTAACATAGGTTACACTAAATGAAATAATTTAAAAATAATATTTCATCTGCATTATTTTTATTGCATTATATACTACATTTTTGCCAGCTAGCGCCTCTCAAATTCTTTTCATGGTCAATTTAAAATATAATACAGTTGTCGAGGTCGGACCGGCCCTCGCGAATCTAATTTGCGCCACTTTTGACCCCTTGACAGGGGCACACATCACTTCCCCAAACTTATCTACGCAGAGATAACCACGTGGCCACTTGTAAACATTTTTGTGTCCTTGAAAAGCAGTCTTAGAGAAATTCTGAAGGTTTGAAGTTTTGAATAGACGAGGACATTTTTCTTCTTACTTTGTATTCTATCCTAGATCTGAAATGACTGGATCCAAGATAAGTAGAAACAACGTAGAACCCCGAGATTCCTACTCTAGCTATCGATTATAGTGGTTTAGCCCCATTAGAAACTCTACCGATGGCTATAAGTCTTTGGCATTAAGTTGGCCAATATTCCGAAAAATGCTACTATCCATCTTTCAACATGAAATCAGCTCAGTGGAATAAGAACTTACCCACAAACACATAAAGTATAGTACCCAAATAAAATATTGATATAGAGATTAAATAAAATTGATTATCTGTTTATGTGAGTGCGTGGTAGCCTGTTGGTAAACGGTCTAGACGCGGCAGCAAACATGTTGACGTTGGTCGCGGGTTCGGATCCCAGGGCACACCTCTGACTATTGGGAGTTATGTGGGTGTTGTTTTTCCCATGCCCAGGACGTATATGCTGATACAAAAACATTTGAAACTAGAACCTACATGAATATTAAGACAGGAGTAGGGACTTCTGTTGACAGGAGTGGAGAGAGAGAGACTCATCTTCAATCCAGGGTTCACAAAGATCAGAAACAATGAAGAGTTACACATAATACTCTTTGTAAAGTCTTAAAAATATAAAACAGCTTAGCTGCATAATAAACATCAATAACGTATCATTGCAAAGTCAACACCACAGCATGAAGAGGCAATGGAAAACTAGTGTAAAATAACAATGAAAGTACGACAACACACATTCATTACTCCAGACGTGCGTTTAGAAAATTTTATAAATATAGTATAGTACCGTATAAAAACATACTTTAAGCATCCTTATATATTTGAACTCAATAAGAATTCGAGGAAGGGTTCTTGAGTCATTGAACTTGCTTTAAGGTAAAATACGATCCACTGCGTCGAGAATTTTCCAACCACCACATACTGTCCAGATTAATATTTAATACTCAATCCATATTACGCGCGTAAAATTGTGCTTGATCTCGTTTACTTATTATATAAGGTTAATGTCAATAGTGATTGTGAACTTGTCAGTTGTCGAATACACATCATTTACTCACAATTAGAAGTTATCGTAAATCGTGTGATGGAAATGTATAAAATTATATTAGTTGTTTTTGTTTTAAGTGCCCAATTGTGTTCTTCTGCCGGGAATAGCGCTCAGGTGAGTTGAACCATAAATATTTATTAGTATTTTTGTGAATCACATTAGTACAAGTTTAGGATGTACTTACTTTTTCGTATGCCTCAATCTAAGTTTAATGGGACCACAAAAAGTCTTAGTTGATCAATGATGTGTTTTTAAATTTATTGTACACACACAAAAAACTAAAATAAAAAATGCTATGTTTGTTAATTATTAAGTGTCATTTTTATTATTGTTTATTAAGTGTGCTATTTTGAGGTTTAATGGTTTTAGTTTTGTATTGTACCTTCTTCCTTCAGCTTTGAAATCAATTTTTAGATAAATAATTTTTTTGAAATTTTTAATATAATGTACCTATACGTCACTGAGATATCACAATATAATAGTAATCTCTGGGTTTGCTAACGCAAGAATAACGAGCTTCGAAGTTACATAATAATACATAATTTTCGAGTTATGTTATCATATGCATAAAAAAACTTTCGTCTGATCATCGTGTACCATAGACGTAATATCAAATCATGTATACATTCAAGCATTAATAATTATCCAACAAAATAGCAGTTTATACTATAATGGGTATGCTTGTAAAAAAATCTGGCCTAGTATTAAAAATCTACAGTAAGTGACAAAGTGCATTAGATCGTAAACTTTTTATGGCAAAATAAAAAAAATCTTTGTCAGATTATATTATATTTATTTCACTCATGGGCAAAAAACAACTCATCTGGGAGAAGTCGGGCCGGGTGCCTAGTCATTTGCAAAAAAGCTTATCAACGGTTAAAATTATTGTGGACCACTGTTCACACAGATTTCTCGTTTACTCCGTAGACTTTGAATTATGCATATCGGATTTTTTCACGTATCTCATATCTGTTTCCATAATATTTGTCAAGCGCAGAAAACAATTGCACTAATTACTGAAACAAAATAAAAAAACGTGGATAACAAAAAGGGCAGTTACCAGAAATGTGTTTGAAAATTATGAAATAGATTTTATGGACATAATTACGTAACTATTTTAAATTAATAAGATAATATTAATAATTACTTATATGGTAATTCGTGTAAGTGTATGTGTGTATGTATGTAAGTATATGTGTATAATCTCAACGTTGTTTTCTTGCCTCGTACCTATGTGTTTCTCATTTTTTTATTGTAATTAGTTTTATCAATACACGACGCTATGCTGTGATTCAAACAAGTTCGGTTCAATTTTGTTTAATTTAATTACCTACTTACACAAACGTGAAACCCCAAAGAGATAAGCTATTTTTTTATTTAAGTGGTTTTTACCCATAGGCTAAAGTAAATTATTCAATAGGTACTCAAATATTTTTTATATCACTATTGTTGAATCGGGAAGAAAGGCTCGAGTAACTCAGGGTGTTACCCCTCCGAGACACAATTGTGAACTAATGTCTGTATGTAGCAAACATAATAAATAAATATCAACGTCAATCGGACCTACTATAAAGCATTAATTTTCTGATAAAGATAAGTAAAATGCACTCAATAAACAACGCACCTGCCAACATTATATTTTTACACGACCAAGTTTACACAAACGGAGATAATGTCAAAAGTGACATGGTTCTTACGATCTATTGTTTTTGTTGGTCGCAATTCGCAAATATTACGTTACGGCTTGATACGTGATAGTCTTTGCAAATACGCGGTACCGTACAGACATTTGTCGACTTTGATCAAAGATTATTTTTTTATGTGTGCGTTTTATAATCCATCAAAGGCAGATCGAATGAAAGCGTCGTGGACTTTGTGTACCTACCATTAGGAAACATTATGGTACGTAGACATTGATATACAAAAATAGAAAATTTAAAATAAAATAAAACATCAAGTAATAAAATTTAATTTTACACTTTTGGAAAATAACATAATACGTTTTCAATAACTGTATTCACTATTGATGCACAAAAAAAATGCACAAAATCCTATAAAAGTTGATTGACGTTATCCTAGCATTTATGAATCTCGCTACAGTAATATTGTCATAAGCAGAAGAATATAAATAAATACAATTTATGTTTTACAGTATTCAATATTACACAATATTGTCGCAATATATCCCCTCTAATATTTATAATTTAAATCACACGAGGCGCATGGTATAAAAACAAGTTTATGAGCATTTTAAATAAATACTAAATAATGATAACATATTGACCCCTATTATGTTAACCTAATATGTATAAACAATTCACAATGATGTGTTAATATTAAGATAACGACTTGTGTCAAGCTTACTATTATGAATAGTGTTCCTATCTCATTTTCTTTGATAATGGGCTCAGATAATGGGCTTTACATCACTGCAAATGACTGCAAGCGCCATCTACTTGTATCACTATCACTAACTGTATCACTATTAGTTTTCAATCAATGCGCTAGATGTCGGGATTGTCATTATTTTCTGGAAAAGTAATCTGATTTGATATTTTTATTTATAATGAAATAGGGACTATTCTTAGTCATGAATTCTATTGCTTTATACTTTCAGTCGAAACGAGTATGTGTAATTGGTGCCGGTGTAGCAGGACTAACGTCCGCAAAATATCTCAAAGAGGAAGGAATTAATTTCACTGTTTTGGAAGCCACTAAATATGTAGGAGGCACTTGGCGATACGACCCAAGAACAGGCACTGACGAATATGGCCGACCAATACACACAAGCATGTACAAGCATTTAAGGTAAGTGTTTAAGCTTTTATAAAAATAAAATAGTCAAAATTGGGTGTTTTTAATTTATCATTCATTAAATTAGTATCCATAATTAGTCGCCATTTACAAGATAATGAAATTCCTGTTTCCTGATACTGCAGCCGGGAAGTTTTGTTTAATAATGCATTTAGTAGTACTGACAAGTGTCAACAGATGGCATTAAAATAAAACTGTTAAATTTTTTTTCAGAACTAACTTGCCCAAACCAACTATGGAGCTCCGAGGTTTCCCGTTACCAGAAAATATTCCATCCTTTCCTCCATGGAGAGTTTACTACGAATACCTACAGTCTTATGCAAAACATTTTGAATTAGAAAAATACATACAGGTAAACTTTCGAACACATATTAAGTACACTTAATTTTATTTAAAAACAAACTAACGCCCGAATACTCGAACGCCATTCAAAAAATAAGTAAGTTTAGTGCAAACATAATATTTAAGTTGCGTTCCAGTATTCGGCCGTAAATAGTGTTTATTGATGCTACCTACAATATTTTTAATAGTTAAGCTGGGCTCGTTGAGATTCTTGACTGGCCGCAGGTTAATTCTTCCAAAGGGACTATTTTATGTATGATCTATACTAATATTGGTTTCGATTCTGGCCGTTGCAAGACTAAAAGTCTTTCGTAGTTTGAAATACACACGAGACAAGACTCGTTCTTGTGTAGTCAAGGACTATTGTCAGTGCATTATTATTGTCATCAGTCACACATTACAAAGGTGTGACTGATGACAATAATAATGCACTGTTACAAAATAATTTACCTACTTATTTATCAATTCTAATAATTTAATTTCAGTTTTTACACAACGTTACATCAGTAAGGCGGAAAGATAATATTTGGAAGGTGAAATATGAATGTGTACAAACTGGTGAACAATTTGAAGAAGATTTCGATTTTGTCATCGTTGGAAATGGACATCACAGCAAACCAAACGTGCCAAATATTCCTGGTGAAGAACTATTCCAAGGTAATTTTATGGATCTATATATATTTTCCGTGGGAAAGATTTTTATGGGTCCCTTCTTTTTTATATCCTAAAGGTCCGGCAAACGAGCAAACAGGTCAACTGAAGGGAAGCGATTACTGCCATCCATTAACATGTACAACGCTTGGATC
This sequence comes from Hyles euphorbiae, assembly GCA_023078785.2. Lineage (NCBI taxonomy): Eukaryota > Metazoa > Arthropoda > Insecta > Lepidoptera > Sphingidae > Hyles > Hyles euphorbiae. Next base: position 7,861,131 of record CM041053.1, read on the forward strand.
ATGGATGTGTTGCCGACCCATGAAATCGTTAGCGGAGCGGAAAGGAGAAAATATGGGAAGAGGAAAAGGGTATATTTAGGAATCCGGCAATCTCACTCATCGCACGAAAAGTGATGGCTAAGCTATTATTTCTTGTTGACCTCCTGTTAGATAGTGGTACCATCCCGGATGAGCTTGTCCATTCATATTTATTTTATTTGTGAATGAGAACAGCGTGGCACTAGCACTTACAAAAATTTGTGTCTGGAATCAAGAAAAAAATGGAAGATTATGAAGAGGGAGAGTGAGAGGAGATCGGTACCGATCTTCCAATCCGCCGTATTCCGTAGGTCCTTAAGATAAATGTCTTTACGCCGGCATACCGATTAAAACCCCGCGTAAAACTCCACACAAGGACAGTTCTTGTGCGTCGCCAATGCTTGGAATCTCGAGATCTTATTTGCTCTTTATAGATCCGTGGGTACTACTAGGGCCACTCAATCCCCGTGGTAGATCTTTCACAATTAATAAACCTAAAACCTATATTGTATAAAATGTGAAGGAAAACATTTAAAAAAAAAACATATATTTCTTAACAGCGATTTTAAAGATTTATATGTAATGTAAATGCCACCTAGCCGCACTAGACCAGGGTTGTGAACTACATTGTCCGACCTGTCTCAATCGTCCTCTTAATTGTAAAAAGGCCCGTGCCCCTCAGTGGGACGTTTTTTTTTTATTGCTATCAATGGCGAGACGAGCATGTCGTTCGCCTGATGGTAAGCGATACGACCGCTCATGAACAGTAGCAAAACCAAACAACACCTTGAATTACAAAGCAATCCTTGGCATTCCACTGCGCTCGCCATCCTGGGGCACACGATGTAAAATCTCAATGTGTCCAGTAGTTACTCTGGCTACAATGTCCTTCAATCCGAAATACAACAGTGCATTGAAATTGCTGTTTGGCGGGAGAAATAGACATTGCGGTTGTACCCAGGTGGCCTCTCACATAAGAGAGACCTGCCACCAGCAAAAGTGACGTATCAAGTCACACAAATGAGTTATGGATTATTTTGTTTCAGGTACAATAATCCACAGTCACGACTACAGAGTGCCTGACGGCTACAGAGGCCGCAGGGTACTGGTGGTAGGCGCCGGACCCTCCGGCATGGACATCGGTCTCGACATCGCTGAAGTCAGCAGTGCCTTGATCCACAGCCACCACTCGCCAGTCAAGTTCCGGACGCCCTTCCCTCCTCACTATAAGGTCAAACCTGACATCAAGGAGTTCAATGAGACGGGCGCTGTGTTTGTAGACGGCACGTTTGAGCAGTTTGACGATGTTATATACTGTACAGGTTTGTGAATTTTATTTTTTATTTTAATGCATGGCGAGACGAGCATGCCTATCGCCTAATGGTAATCGATACAACCACTCATGGACAGTAGCCCTAACAGTAAGCGTAACAGTAACCAAACAACACAAAAATTTCAAAGGATTCCACTGCGCTCGCCATCCTGATACATACGATGTTATGTAATCTCAATATGTCCAGTAGTTCCTCAGGCTACAGTTTCCTTCAAACCAGTGCATTGGAATATTTCAGGTGGTTCTGAACATGTGTGATGTAGTAAGGTGTATCTATTACCCATTGAGATAATATACTAGAGGGGACACTACAAACAAAATGTTTGTAACAAAATGAAGGGTACATTCTATTTCTGTCTCTGTCACGCCTACGAAGTAACATATCTTCCCTCTCGCTTCAATGTGTACCTGTGTGCACGCACCATACGCACAGATTTTGCTCCCGATGTCCGCTCTAGTATAATACCTCAATGCTATGACCTAACCCTCTTTAGTCCCAGGGAAGACCGACTAGATCTTATAGAAATATTTACAAGATGGCCATGTTCAGTAGAGACCAATAGCGAATTATTCTGTATCAGCCCATATACGTCCCACGGCACGGCACGGGCCTCCTCTACAATCGAGAGTACGATAGAGAGTGTTAGGCCATATAGTCCACCACGCTGGCCTAGTGCGGGTTGACGGACTTTCATACCATAGAAATTCTTCAGTTTTCAGGTTTTCACGATGTTTTATAATGTTTTATAATAGCGAATTATGGTGATGTATAATTGTTGCTTCTAACCCCAGGTTTCAAATACGACTATCCGTTTCTGGACGAGTCGTGCGGCTTGGAGCTGTCTCCTCACAGCGTGGCGCCCCTGTACAAGTACATGGTGAACATCCACCAGCCCTCCATGATCATGATGGGGCTGGTCGTGCGAGCTTGCTTGGTCGTTGCTCTTGATGCTCAGGTATGCTTCCTCATACTAAATTATATTTTTATTTGTTCTTTTTGTTTATTGGTAATATTAAGTTATTGAAAATGTAAAATTTATTGAATTGCCAAAGCGATGTTTTACCTATTTTTAGCTGTGAGGTGTGAGTAATAATTTTCCTGTCGAATTTCCTTTAGATTATTTACCAGAACATCAAAAATCTGTCACTATCCTAGCTTTTAAGGAATACCGGCAAACTAAATACGAAGACATCTATTTAATAAGCACACATGAGTAGTATTGATTCACAGGATCCAGCTCAAGATTTCTTCAAGATTTGTTCGAGATTTCGCCAAGATTTGTTCAAGCAAGTCAAAACTGAATGACACGAAACTAAAAAAAAAAAAAAAAAAAAAAAAAAAAAAAAAAAAAAAAAAAGTTTGGTGTCAAATTGGGGGTTTTCGGGGTCGTCCGATCCATCTGTGCTATCCATTTTCTTCTAACTGTAACCGTTGCCTTTTTAGCTATTTTATTTCACCAGGTCCACTACCCCTAATTAATTAGCTAATGTTTTTAAGGTGATTACCTTAAATATCTCCTCGACTGCGCTCTTAATGACGGTCACTTAATGAATCATCACTCGATGCTAATCACCCTATTCCTCATCAATAACAACACATTGTTTCAATAGTTCATGTTTTATTCATTCAAAAAATTGATTTAAACATCATATGCAATATCATATCATTTTTAAACGTATCCATATTAAAATTATTTAAAAAATCACTTAATGACTTCCCGTTAAACTTATACAATATGTACAATATACAGTACTCTCCACAGACTGAAGTCCAATCATTTTGTATTCTGCTACTACTACATTTCCATTGTTTTGAATTCCTATTCAAGAACATTCTGTGATAACCAGTAGGAGAACGTCCATAAGAATCAAAATATTCTCCAACACCGCAACTATCTATGTGTATACCTATCCAGTGAGATCCTGGCTTTGTGTCCGGGTCCAAATTGCTTATAACATACATAGGAACTTGAACATTCATTGGTAATTTGTTTGCAGCGTATACATTATACTGTAGACTTGGATGAATTTTTCCTAAACATTGTTGAATTTCATTGGTATTCATTGTTGCATTTAAGTTCCATATGACTGAATACTTCGTAGGATTACAGGTGAGTGAAAAGATCAAGATATGATACATATATTTAAGAGTGAAATAAGGTGCAAATAAAACGGTGAGTATATTGTTACAGTAAGTTTTATTTTGATCATAAACTTAGTACTAAGTAATACAGAATTCATTATTCTAGTCTTAGCTGCTATAGTCAACAGTAACATTACGATTTTTATCTATTTCGATAACGTTATCAAACTCAGCATATACAACACAGTTTATTGTTTGAGTAAGAGTGGATTCAAAACGAACTTCTAATCTTACGCTACCATGCTTTATAAGATTCCAATGACTCGATGAATTGGCTGATAAATCAGGAGTAAGATCAAAAGCTAACAGACAATAACCATTGGAATATTTATCACGAGATATCCCATTACCTTCATTTAGAAAATGTATTCCCGTTCCTGAGAATAAGGTATGATATGTTGTAGTAAACATTTTATTCTCAAACGATGGTTGCAAAGCTTTTGAGGGTATTTGATGACCATCTATGTACAAACAAAATGAATTCATATCATAGTTTTCAAAGTTAAGTGGATTTTTAGTGAGACTACCATTGAACGCTGCATTATTAACAAACCCAACTATACATCTTTTAGGTACTTGTCCTAGAAAAATATTATCAAGCGTTTTTCCTTGAACTCCTGATGGTATTGTTAAAACTTTAACTTCAGCTCGAGTTATGGGATATTTTGCAGTGGTAGATGCTAGAACTTTTTGATGTGCAAGCAAAACACTTGGATTAATTTTTGCTCTTCTTACAACAAGAGTTGCATCTGTTATGCTAACTTTAAATTTCATATCATCTGTAGAAGCCATAAGGTTGAACGATTCACGAGATCTGACTAACTTTACACTCATTTCAACGCCGTTGATTAAAAACTTTTCTTGATTAAATATATCACCGTGAAGATGACCAATCATTTCTACTTCCTTACTCTCGGTTACTAATTCTTGTCTTTTAGTAAAACCAATATTTGTTCCATCAGTTGAGTTCATTTTTCCTTCTGTATCTTCATACCAAAGACTGCATGTTAAATGAGATTCTTTTGCAGCAGGAGCATAGTTTAAGAGAGTTTCTATATAGGCGCGATATGGGTATGTATTGTTAGGAGGTGAAACTAATTTTTGGTTCAAGTAAACATCTAGTTGACTAAAAAGTGAGTGCAACCAATTATTAACAGGGGCAACAATGGTTGATGCATTTAGTCTTGTTGAGTCTTGACTTAATATCTTTGCTCTTATATGAATAAGAGTATGTGACAAATCTATATAATCATCCCCAGTTCCAGGCACCTGAAATTCTATAGGACCATCATCAGCTAGAGATGATATAGGTTTGTAATGTATCCACAATCCACTTTCTATACTTGTTTGTGTTGATGGCAGAGCAAATAAATCTAATTCTGATTTGATACATTCACAAGAATGACTATGTAAAAATGACATTTTATTTTATGAAAAAATATCTTTGTACTTTCGTGGAGTCTTTGTTTTTATTGCTTTCACCTTAGCAGTTGGTGGTGTAATGAATGCAGATAGTCGTTTTCTTTTTGTTATATATCCTGAACCTGACATTATTTTATCTATTTTATCATCAGCTTTTCTTTTTAAATTTGAACTAGCTTCTTTAAGTCTCGTCTTGATTGACTCTTCCATTGGCCGTGCACTGACCATATCTGATAAAAGCCCTACACCTGTATTTAATGCTTCTTTTCCTATAGTCCGTGCTCCACTTGATATTAATGGTAAAACTGAACGAAACAGTCCTCCTAAAAAGCTACCAATTCCATGACCACGTTGATAAGGTGCTCCCTTGTAAATTACTCCTATTCCTGAACCAGCTTGGTGAGTATAGTAATGTTCATATGGACAGGTTATGTGATCTCGAGGATACATTATAATTTTCTAAAATGTAGTTTAACACACACCGTCCCAAATTGGAATGGTATATTACGACCCGTGCTTGTTCTTATATCTATCTCAATCGTGTCAAATTCTCTGCGCATAACAGGTATATAGTGAGGAGGTGAAAAAACATGCATTTTATTAGCACCATATATATATTTGGCTGGATCTAAAGGAATTATTCTTAATAGTGGAGTAATCACGTCTCCTACAATTTGAGGTTCTACTATATCACAATAAACAAATAGTTGAGATGGTAATCCTAAATGTAAATTTGCTGGACATTTACCGAACCCTTTTTCTACAAGATTTCTATTGGGTTCGTATCCTAATTGGATTGCCAATTTAGGTGATAACTTCAGTGATACGATTGAGTCATCCATAACTGACACAGAAACAAATTTAGATATTTCATCATAGCGAAACTTTACCTTTTCTTTAATATTATTTAAGGCTGATAGAATATGATTTATATTATCATAGTTTGTGGCTGGAATGTGAGTTTTATAGTAAACCAAGGATGCTGTTTCTTCATTTGGCATTAACATTCTTTTAGTTATATATATTACATTTTCATGCTCTTGAACAGTGAACATAGTGCATGGATATTGAAATTCAACCACACCAACAATCCATTCTCCCTCTAACTTCATGGGTTTTGGTAGTTTAGTAGAAAACATAGTTGTCTTATTTTCAGGAAAATATTCCATAGAGCTGTTGCTTGGTAATGTTAAATAAAAATTATGTTTTATCATATTGTTTGCAATTCCGATGCTAGTATCCAACTGTTAAATTTATCAGGATAACCTTTCCACTTAACTAGCAATTGCTTTTTGACACCTGAATAACGAGATCTGAGAATTTTATCAATTTTATAACTGGAGGTGGGGTTATAATTTACTTTTTGTAGTTCTTTTTCATAAAACGTACCTTCAATTACTTCATCTTTTAAATCTTTCAAAGTGTAGACAACCCAGGGTGATCTGTCAATGATTGAAGATATCACAAAAATTTCATCACTCCAGTTAGACTCGTACCCCTTTTGAAATACATGTTTATATTTTGTTATCCGTACATGATCACCGATATGAAACTTAGGTAATGGGATATCTTTCGTGGTTCTTACTGTTTCTTTATCATACAAATTATTCCAAACAGTAATTATATTGTTAGAATTTACATCACAAGGAGCCATTTTAATACTCGAATGATAACTATGGTTATAGGCATACAATAAATCTTGTAAAATATCAATGTATTTATAAGTATTTTTATGAGTAAAATACCGCCACATTTTTGTTTTGAGTGTCCTTTGAAATCTTTCAACGACACTAGCTTTAATATCAGGATTATTTGTAGTATAATAATTAATATTTCTTGTTTTAAAATAATTTTTAACATCTTTGGATGCGAACTCGGTACCTTTGTCAGATTGTATGTGAGTCGGTGTATTACAAGATTCACTGAATATGCTTTCAAAACATTGTTTTATTGTAGATGAATTTTTGGTTTTTATAGCTCTAACATATGCATACTTACTAAAAACATCAATAACACACAATATATAATTGTAACCATCATTATATTTACTATAAGTTCTCATATCACTCAAATCTGTTTGCCAAAGTACATTTAAATTTGATAAAATATATTTGTTTCGAGGGAATTTCTTATATATCGGCTTATGAAGAGTGTACGTTTCTTGTGATTGCAACCATTCTTTAACTTCCTTTTTAGTCATTTTACCTTTCATAGCTCCGGCAAGTTTATCAATACTACTATAACCAGCAGGGTGTGATGCATCATAATAAATATTGTGAATTTCTAATAAGGGGTCCATTTTTCCCAATCTATTTTTTTCTTTACTTTTCTAATGTACTTTTCAGTAGACATAGGAGTAGTAAATTCCTCAGCAGATGGTTCCTCAAGATCTTTTAGTTGTAGTTGATTAATATATTTACTTCTCTTCGGATTACCAACGTAACTAAGAGGTACTTTAAGGTCTTTTAATACCTTTGCAAATTTTTCCCATCCAATGGGATCATTTCGTTTTAGTGGTCTTAATGTATCATTTATTAAGTCTATAATATTGCTTCCAATTACCTCGTTGTTATCAATAAGAACTGTACCTTCACCATTCCAATGGATTTTTGTTTTGTTTGATGACAACAAATTTAGTAAGAGCTCACCTTTTTTGGAATACGTCTTTGGTATCAAACTTAAAATTTGTTTTACTGAGTAAACAGGTTCTGTCTGGACAGTGTTGCTCTCTTGGTGAGTATCTTCTTCGTTTGATATCTGATCAACAACTGATCCTTGAATATTTGTTTCAATATTTTTATCGTCACGTTCTTTTTTAATAATTGTTTCAGACGAATTAGGTGAAGTTATTATTGGCAGTTCATAAGGTTGGCGATCTTCCCCAGTAAAGTGTAAATATCGCTGTAAAACTTGTAAGTACAAAATACACTTCTTTCTATCATCTTCTTTGCTTTTTAAAATATTTTGCATTTCGACATCTAGTCTTGATTTTGGATTATCCAAAGAATCTCTTTGATTAAGTTTATCTATCAAACTCGGTTCAACAAGTATCATTCTCTTAGCATGTTCCATTTTAAACAATACCGCTTATTAATCCACTCAGTATAGAACCCAATATAATAGGTAGAAAGGCTCCACCTTTTTGAATTATTATATTTTTTCTCACTTTATTTGTAGTTTTATGTACGAGTTTACGAAGCAAAGTTCTATACTTTTTCAGATTTTTTTTTTCCTTTTCCTTTAATGGAACTTTACCTTGTAAAATATTATGAACACACTCACAAATACAATTTATTTCATCCTCATCACACGATTTTAATAAGGCTTTTTGATATTTTGGTTTTAAAGTATGTAATGCAGAGAGTAAATCTTTATGTGTCTTCAAGCTTCCCTGCATTATTGGTAAATGACGGACATTTTTTGATTCTTGTCGTATTTAAACCCCTTCTTTGGTATGTATATATAACAAAATCCATCATTAGGAAATACCCTTGTTTTAATACGACACTGATCATTAGTATTTTGTTTAAGATCTACCATCAAATATCCATGAGCATCCTTAGTAGAATCTCTGTACGCTTCTTCGATGAATTTAGTATTTTCTGGTGAAACTTGACGTGCTAAATATCGAATTTGTGTTTTATCCCGAGGATTTTTAAAATAAATAATATAACTTGAATTTAAAGAAATATCCCTCTGTCCTTTTCCTTGATGAAATAAATTTTGGGTTATGTAGAAAACGCTTAAATTTCTATGATGACTACCCTTTGTAAATATGTCAACAATGCGTCCATCGGATTCCCTCATGAGATCATCTATTATGATTAGATTGGGCTCTTTACCATCAAACATGTTTAGATCTGGTAATCCTTGAAAGTAGTTTACATTATTTAAGTTATATAGAGGTTGCATTTCATCGAAACACCAAGTTATTTGAGCAAAATCTATATTGCATACTTCACTCTTGTATTTAATAAAATTTGTTACAAACTGAGATTTTCCACATCCACTAGGTCCTGCAATTATTGCAGTAAAAGGGTGGATAAAATGATACATGTTGTCAACGTGTGACATATGCGAAGTTCAACAATAAAATAAACAGCATTCATATTAACCACAACTTTATTTGTTTCTCTTCAATCAGGACATATAATCAAATATAACTTATTCTTAAATTTAACTTACAAACTAAATAACACGAAATGTGTATGTACAATTATTTTTTTTAATTTAGTATTAATAGTTCAGTGAATTATTATTAACTAAATTGAATTATAGTAACCAACGGATAATGAAGATATTATAATTAATTCTTAAATTTAACTTACAAACTAAATAACACAATATTTATGTACAATTTTATTTTCTTAAATTTAGGTTTTTATTTACAACACTACATTTAATACAAAATATGAAGATTATTGGAGATACTCTAAACATAATAGTAAAAAAAAAAAAAAAAAAAAAAAAAAAAAAACACATTACAATTGATATTTTATCTTAGTTTATAGTGACCCCATGCTAAAGTATCTACAAGATTTGGTAAAATGTGACGCTTAGTATCATTATAAGACAAAGAAGTTTTGTTAATTTGTTGAGTAAATATTGTATGTTTGATAGATTTAAATCTATACATACTATGATATTGAACATTTTTATTAAAAAGACATGATTTATAATTTTCTAAATTTAATCGTTTCGTTACACTTTTATTTACTCCCTTAGCTTTTGTTACTATTTTGTTGCCTACCTTGAATGCATACATTTTTGATCGAAGACCAACAAATTCTTCTAAAATTTGTCCATTATTTTCATCTTTGAAAAATCCTAACTTTTTTTTATTTATTCTAGGAAAACTGAAAATATTATCAGGTGGGTAATCGGAAGTATCAAACCGTGCACCTAAATCAGGTTTGATGTTTTCATAAAAATTATTTGTGAATATTTGATAAATGAAACTATCAGTATCAGTGTACAATAGTTTAGTTTTATCACTAAATTTTTTTAGCATGTAATCATAATGAAATTCATACATTAAAGTCTTAGAAATATCTAAAATGCAAAATCCCAGATAGATAGGCTTATTGTATAAAATTTTTGTTTTCCGTAATTGAATTGCAACTAAATTTTCAGAAAATATTGAAAGGCTATGAAATTCTGGTTTCGCGATCAAATCTTGTGCTCCCAGAGATTTACCTCGATTTTCCCAATGCGTTCGCAGTTTTACATTAACCCTTTTTTCTATATTTTCCATGGTTTTACCAAATACTGAATTATTCATCAGTTTATAGAAATCTTTTTCAAAATCTGATACCGCTTTTGTTCTCATATTTGTATTTAAATCGATATACTTTTGAAGCCAGGGACTTTGTTTAAATTTTAATATCCTATGTATCTTTATCAACTTCATACCTAGTTTGAGACATTGTTTTAAATTTCTGTAATGAATTTTATATTTGTATTTATTATTAAGATTAGAAATTAATTTTGAATCTTTACAATTATTGATACAAATGTTTTCTGGACAAAGAGGTAAATCTGAATGTATGTCATGAAGTTCATCAGGATACTCTAAATCTACTTCTAAGATAAAACCATTTTCTGATGTATCAGATACATCAAAACTACTTGTAGGATCTATCCATTCAAATCCTCCTTCGGGAAGGTATTGGGACATAGCCCATCCGTATAAATTATTAGCATCAAAATAAACAAGATATGATTTAGCTGTGTTGACATCATAATTGTTTAAATATTCATTATTGGCTTTGGCATAACGATTACTACATTGAGATACACCACCACGAATACCAGCCCTTATGAAAGCAATTTTATCAAAATCTGTCAATAATTCTAATTTTATTTTGGTGTACTTTAACATAGCATCCCAACTTAAGCCTGGGGCAGTATAATAGTGGGCGGGATCAAGATTATAAGTAGCAATACAAAGATCTCTAAAATTTTCAAATATATCTGTTAATAGCAAGACATCGGTTTTTAAATATAAATTGGAATAATCAAGCATATTTGAACATTTAAAGTGATTCCAAACATCCTTTGCATGATTGTAATCGTCATCAGATACATTTGAATTTGTTAATGTGTTGTAAAATTGTTGTTGGTTGGGTAAAGATGTTACTTTTAAACTATCAAAAGAGGTCATAAACTCATAGGGAAAAACACCTTTTTTTCTGAGACGCATAAAGTCTTCATTGATAGGAAATTTGTGTTTTAGAGTATGAAATTGATCATCTTTTAGATTTTTAGCTAATTGATCAAGACTACATGGTAAAAATTTTAATGAATCTATAAACCTTAAATTTATTCTTTGATTATTTACATACAAAGTTTTTGAAAACGAAATATACCTTTCTTTGTTTTGAGGAATTATATCTACTTGACCATCAACAAAATTGAGTGCATGAACAATAAAATGTGAATCATAATGACTTAAATTATGAAGAATTACCGGTATAAAATTTGGTGCTCTAAACTTTTTTGCACATATTTCATGTGCAACACCTCTAAAATTACCTGTGTACCAGTCAAAGTCTAAACATTTTCCTTCTTTCAAATCAGTCTCACAAATATGACAACATTTACAATTGCTTACAATTTGTTGATCTTCTACAGTCAATGGTTTGGGAGGGCTTTGAAAATTATTTTTGCTACAAATAGATTTCAAGTCATTGTAAATTCTATTCATAAACACTTGTGCACATTCGGACCCACAATAAGACTCAAACTTTGACAAATTGTCATTATATGAACACTTTATGTAATACCCAAAACTATACGGTTCGTGTTTTTGAACGTTATTTGTATATGATTTGAATGGATTATTGGAACATGAATTAACAGGACTTAAAAATGCTTCAAAATCTGCATATATAACAAAAGGTACTTTTAATTTTCGTTCAAAATGATCGAACATTACCTTATCATTAGATGTTGACTGACCAAACCAATTTTTAAATGTTTTATCACTAGTTGGTAATTCAGTAGTAACATGAGAGCAGTCATATTGTTGGTGGTTTGACAATCTTTCAATAGTTGGAAAATACAATAGACATCCATCACAAATATGAACGGCATGATTTTGGTTTGAGAGTTGCTTGCTAACTAAACGAGATAAATTTTTGATAAAGCAATAATGACTATTTGTACCATTACTCAAATGCAACAAGTTTATATGACTACTCCTACGGCTTTTAGTAAAATAAATAGGCCCAATAATACTGTGCTTTTTAGTATTTTTATTCCATTCTAAACCAAATACATTTATACTAATTTTGTTTAATTTTTCCACTTTTGGAATGTCAGTTAATTTAACAGGGAATGATACACCATTGAAATTCAATTTATCAGAATGCATAGTGTATGAAGATACGCGACCAGCATTTTTACTAACTGGATAAAGAGCGGAGAGTAAAGCCCATTTGAAACATAAATAATCTGTGTTTTGAACATTAATAACGGCTTTTTTTGCACTAATATCTCTGGGTAAATCAATATATGAAGTACCACGAAGAGGATTAAATTTATTCACATTCAAATCTATGCTTTTTATGTGTTTTAGACTCCATCCACTATCTTTTTTCTCAAAGCTACTTATTTTATTTACCAAAGTATCACATAAAGACGTAAAAAATATATTTAAATCATCCCCACGACATATGATAAAATTGCTAGTTTGAAAATCAAATGAATTCACTGTATCATCTTTACTTTGTTGAATGAATTCAGCATGTAATATGAAATTAACTTTAAAAATACTATATTTTTCAATTGACTCTTCAACTAAAAATAATATGTCATTTTTAATTGAATTCAAAAATGATTCCGGAGTTTGAAATAATGGTTTAAAAGTTTCGTTCGCTTTACTACAAATTTTATATGTTATAATTCTTTGTCCAAAAGCGGTTTCAATAATCGATACGTTTTCAAAAGTTTTGTGTAATTTCAGAGCGTTATTTTTATGGATATTACTTTTTAAATGGTTGGTAAAATATCGTTTACTAACTGTAATTTTACAAGCGTCACAATTTACTTGGTTTAAATGATCACCTGCGTGGGGTCCTTCTGTCACACCAGATGAAGTTGACACCATTTCTTCAGTTCTTGGACGTTTCACATTATGAATGAAAGGTTTTGGATCATCGCGAACTATTGTGCGTTTGAGTGATCCTCCTTGTTTTGGTTGACTATAACAAAATAAAATATTATTGTAACTGTTAAAACATTTTTTTATTAAGCTTGATATAAAACTCGGTACTTACTTCGTGTGGTTTTCATTCGACACACATGTAAATTCATCATCAAAACATGATTTCAGTGATTCACATATCTCCACTTCTTCACAAATCTTAACCATTTCATTTTCATCCAGAATTTCGTCAACTTCCGAACTAAAAAAGGCGCTTTCAACTGTATTGGAGAAGTCCATTTTGTAGTTTAATTTGGAAAGTGAATTAAAGTTACACCACAAACATCAACATACAACTGAATATAAGTCAAAAAAAATTTGAGAACTTATATGAAATATGCAGGTAAAGAAATTAGGTAATGATGAATCCATAATTAACAAAGTATGTAATTGCCTAATGGTTTCTTAGTACGTTTTGGCATCGTCTGAATTGCGTGTGATTAATGTTGTGCCACCATCATGAGTTCGAGACACAGAGCTTGATGTCTTTCTTCTTAATCTTCGGGAATTTGATCATCACTTTCTTGTTTTTCACTTTTTTTTTTTTTCTCTTTTGATTGTTTGTGGTGGTGGTGGTGGCAAATTATATACTTAGTTCTTATTTGGAAAAGAAATATTTTTTACAAGTTTCACTTGTAGTAATATCCTTTGTAAGGTGATACATTAATTTTTGAATATTGTCATATTTTTTTGTTTTGTTTGTTGTATAAAACTTGATTCTAATTTCACTATTTTTCCAGTGCTCTTTCACGGGAATTTTTGATATTTTTTGCAAATCATACAACTCGATCTTAATAAGATGTGTTGCATTTGCTGAATCATCTGAATTGCTAGTGATAAACGTTGTACCACCATCTTGAGTTCGAGACACAGAACTCGATGTCTTTTTCTTTTTATTCTTCGGTGATATTTCGAACAGATCATCAATTGTTTGATTTTCATTCGATTTTCTTTTAATGGGCTGTGGTGGTGGTGATGTAATTATTTCTAATTCATTTTCAGAATCCGGGGGTGTGTTATAATAATATCCTTTATATGTATTATCTTCCATCATAGAACTGAATGAGTTCTGTAACAATACAACATAATTTACACAATGAGTCTCTCTGAGTAAATCCAATAATAACCTAAGAGTAAATTTAGTAGTAATGAAAAGTTTATAAATTGATAAAACAAAAAAAAAGTACCTTACCTCCATTTTCCTTTGGTCACTATAATTCACTTTAGTTAACAATACTTCGCCGAACTACGACTGCTAGTTAAATTAACATACCAATAATATTGTGGACTTATATATAAACGTAAAGCACTTAGCAATCTTGTTTCAACACATCATTAACTATCTAGTTTTAATAGATTATTACATTAACACAATCTTGTTTCAACAAATCATTAAGTATCTTATCTAATTAGTTTGTAATTACATTTGCGCATTCTTATATTAAGAAACCATTAACTATCAATTTTATATAGATTATTAGATTTGTGTTCTTACTATTCCACAGCAACAGAAAAATATAACTCGAGCTGAAGTTAAAGTTTTAACAATACCATCAGGAGTTCAAGGAAAAACGCTTGATAATATTTTTCTAGGACAAGTACCTAAAAGATGTATAGTTGGGTTTGTTAATAATGCAGCGTTCAATGGTAGTCTCACTAAAAATCCACTTAACTTTGAAAACTATGATATGAATTCATTTTGTTTGTACATAGATGGTCATCAAATACCCTCAAAAGCTTTGCAACCATCGTTTGAGAATAAAATGTTTACTACAACATATCATACCTTATTCTCAGGAACGGGAATACATTTTCTAAATGAAGGTAATGGGATATCTCGTGATAAATATTCCAATGGTTATTGTCTGTTAGCTTTTGATCTTACTCCTGATTTATCAGCCAATTCATCGAGTCATTGGAATCTTATAAAGCATGGTAGCGTAAGATTAGAAGTTCGTTTTGAATCCACTCTTACTCAAACAATAAACTGTGTTGTATATGCTGAGTTTGATAACGTTATCGAAATAGATAAAAATCGTAATGTTACTGTTGACTATAGCAGCTAAGACTAGAATAATGAATTCTGTATTACTTAGTACTAAGTTTATGATCAAAATAAAACTTACTGTAACAATATACTCACCGTTTTATTTGCACCTTATTTCACTCTTAAATATATGTATCATATCTTGATCTTTTCACTCACCTGTAATCCTACGAAGTATTCAGTCATATGGAACTTAAATGCAACAATGAATACCAATGAAATTCAACAATGTTTAGGAAAAATTCATCCAAGTCTACAGTATAATGTATACGCTGCAAACAAATTACCAATGAATGTTCAAGTTCCTATGTATGTTATAAGCAATTTGGACCCGGACACAAAGCCAGGATCTCACTGGATAGGTATACACATAGATAGTTGCGGTGTTGGAGAATATTTTGATTCTTATGGACGTTCTCCTACTGGTTATCACAGAATGTTCTTGAATAGGAATTCAAAACAATGGAAATGTAGTAGTAGCAGAATACAAAATGATTGGACTTCAGTCTGTGGAGAGTACTGTATATTGTACATATTGTATAAGTTTAACGGGAAGTCATTAAGTGATTTTTTAAATAATTTTAATATGGATACGTTTAAAAATGATATGATATTGCATATGATGTTTAAATCAATTTTTTGAATGAATAAAACATGAACTATTGAAACAATGTGTTGTTATTGATGAGGAATAGGGTGATTAGCATCGAGTGATGATTCATTAAGTGACCGTCATTAAGAGCGCAGTCGAGGAGATATTTAAGGTAATCACCTTAAAAACATTAGCTAATTAATTAGGGGTAGTGGACCTGGTGAAATAAAATAGCTAAAAAGGCAACGGTTACAGTTAGAAGAAAATGGATAGCACAGATGGATCGGACGACCCCGAAAACCCCCAATTTGACACCAAACTTTTTTTTTTTTTTTTTTTTTTTTTTTTTTTTTTTTTTTTTTTTTAGTTTCGTGTCATTCAGTTTTGACTTGCTTGAACAAATCTTGGCGAAATCTCGAACAAATCTTGAAGAAATCTTGAGCTGGATCCTGTGAATCAATACTACTCACATGCCGTTAAAGCCACTTCCATTCAAATGAGCAATTTTATGTCTCGCCATTTTTATACCAATATTATTACGACGCAGCAATATATAACTTTGTAAACATCATTTTTTTTTTCTTTTATTTGCCCGCATGTATTTTCATTGCATCCAATATTACCCATCTATAATTCAGCCTCGATATTTTTTTCGAAATCCACAATCAGCACCACTATAATTTCCGAATATACCCTTAATATCACAGGCTCGTTACGCAACAGCCCTCATTAAGGGCAACTTCACCCTCCCCCCGCACGACGTGATGATGCAGGAGTGGCAGCGCCGCGCCGACACACTGCGCTCCAAGGGACTGCCCATGTCGCACATACACCTACTCGCTGAGAAAGAGGTATTCACGCTATTATATATCTTATCAAGTATTACGGGTTTTATAGTATAATATACACATATGAAATTATCGAATTTATGCAGTTTCTTATAAATTTCTCTCGTGCTCTGAGAAAGAGGTAATATAATCCACACTATTACAAGCATTACATATCTTATCAAAGATTACGGGTTTTATAGTAATCGCGAATTTGTTGTTCATAGCTCTAATCAGGAAGAATAGCAAATTATCGAATTTATGCAGTTTTTTTTTAATTTCTCCCGTTCGCTGAGAAAGAGATATCATAGTCCACGTTATTACATATCTTATCAAGGATTACAGGTTTTATAGTAATCGCGAATTTATTGTCTCTATCTCTAACCAGGAAAAGCATGGCAAATTATCGAATTTATGCAATTTTTTTTTAATTTCTCTCGCTCTCTGAGAAAGAGGTATTATAATCCACGTTATGCCATACCTTATCAAGGATTACGGGTTTTATAGAAATCGCGAATCCATTATCTCTATCCATTATTTCATGCTGCGATCTGCTAAGGCGTTTAACGAGGTATCTCAAGATGTAGGCATAGATCTATTCTGTAGCAAAATTGCATTTTCGAGAAATGTTTTAACAAAACGTTTTATTGATGCTCACGGCGATTAACCGGCTAGTTTTCAATTTGAGTGTTTTTATTTTTTTATTAATGATTTATATCTGTTTGGCGTAAAATTACGAGAGCATTATTATTTTCTTTTGTTTGACTGTTTTTTTATTATTATTATTTTTTAATATTTATTAGGCTTAGTATGAGTAACTTAATTTTGTAATCCCTGTTAACTAACTTTAAAGATACGAGTAGTAAGACAATTAGATTTTGTAACTTTTGTAACCTATCTGCGGTAGCTCGTAATTGGCTATCTTTTGTATACAATTTTGTATAATATATGTTTGTTTGCTATGTATAGCTGTGAGCCACCCAAATAAATAAAAAAAAAATAAAATAAAATCTCTAGCTCTAACCAGGTAGAGCGCAACAATTTATTGAATTTATGTATTTTTTTTATTTAGTAGCATTGTAGCAATACTATGTGTTTTTGCAACTATTAGAAATACATTGTAAATAGTTTATATTTTAAACATATACGCGATACTTTTACTGGTGGTAGGTCTCTCATATGTGAGAGGCCATCTGGGTAGGTACCACCGCAATGTCTATTTCTCCCGTGAAACAACACTGCTTAAATGCACTGTTGTGTTTCGGATTGAAGGACATTGTAGCCAGAGCAACTACTGGACATATTGAGACTTAACATCTTATGTCTCAGGATGGCGAGCGCAGTGGAATGTTGCTACTGTTTATGTGCGGTCGTATCGCTTACCATCAGGCGAACAGCATGCTCGTCTCGCCATTCAATGCAATAAAAAAAAACTAAAATTATAAATATGCTAATTACAAATATATTATATCCGTTGCTTGATATCTCTAAAATCTAGATAAATTAGTACATTTTTAATTTTTCGTATACCATTGGTTAGATACCGGCTGTGAAATGAGAGGCAGCGAGTTCGATTCCCGCACTGACACAAATGTTTGTGAGGGCCACAAATATTTGTGTCGGGTATGGGTGTTTGTGAGGCCGCAAAGTTTCACGTATTTTCTGAATGCCACGACACAAGACTCGACCTTAGTGTGCGGTCAGGACTATGCATGTGACTGTTGGGTGAATTTATTTATTTATACTATTAATATTTTTGTCACTCTATGTAGAACTCATTGACTATTTAATATTCTCGACAAATTCCTCTCCTTAACATAATGAGCACAATATAATAAAATACTCATCGAAAATTACAACAACTTTTTTGGATTTCCATTAGGATGATTACTACGCCGGCTTATCAGAGGAGTCAGGCAT
Organism: Hyles euphorbiae; assembly: GCA_023078785.2. NCBI lineage: Eukaryota > Metazoa > Arthropoda > Insecta > Lepidoptera > Sphingidae > Hyles > Hyles euphorbiae. Next base: position 7,879,639 of record CM041053.1, read on the forward strand.
TGACCGCGTGCCGCCCGTGATGTTCAAGATCAGAGCAGTCGACACAGAAGCCAAGCTCGAAAACCTCTACACATACAGGAATTACGTGTACACCGTGATAGACGACCACACCTTCACCAGGACCATAGAGGAACATCCTGTCAACGCCGCGGCATAGTACAACTTACAAATAAAATGTGCTTTCATACGTAATTCAAAATATACTCAAATTATTACTATTTTCTGATTCGTGTTTCAATCACACGCAATTGTCACAATTGTTTTAAATGTTAATTAATCAGCCTGCCTTAATTCAGCAATGTTAAATTGAAATGCGTTTGTATTTAATAAATTAATGTAACTACTGTTATGATTTGACTCATAGCACTCATCATAGCTTTTAATTTTATAATAATAATAATAATAACTCTTTATTATAACACCATGTACAAAGGATAAACAAAAGACAAAAACAAAAGAAAAAAGAAGAAAACAATGGTTATAGAAACATAACGTTGGTGATATAACTGGCGGTCTTATCGCTTTAAGCGATCTCTTCCAGACAACCGGTTGGTAAAGGAAAGATCCAATGGTTATGGACGGTGCTTATTATTAACAATAAACTTACATGCAATATAAATATATAAATACCGATATAAAACGAATAAATGCAAGATATGATACACTTAAATACAATATAATACATATACATACATATATACATAACAATAATAGTGAATGGTTATAAATCTATTGCGAAAGGTAGAAAGCTTTCACCCTTGATTTAAATATTTCCAGCGAGGACGCTCGCTTAATTGTAAGAGGCAAAGCGTTCCACAGCCGCACTGCCTCAACAGTAAAGGAACGGTCATAAAATGACGTCCTATGTGCTGGAAACTGCAACATCAGATTCTCTGATGACCTAAGAGAATGTGAATTAGCAGTATGTAGGAAATTAAAACGTTCCTGAAGGTAGCGCGGAGAAGAGGGATTAAACAGAACACTGTAGAGAAGAGACAGGATATGAGCATTTCGGCGACGACGTATAGGGAGCCACTTGAGCCTGTTACGATATTCAGAAACATGGTCATATTTGCGCAAACCAAATATAAACCTAATACAAAAATTTTGAAGGCGCTCAAGCTTATTTAGCTGGTTTATAGTTTACTCTCAGGCACTCTACAAGACACTTCTTTTCTCCGCCTTTTCCTATTTAATCATTCAGACTTTAAATAACCTATTTTATGTGAAATTCGCACCACATTTTTTTATTTGTACCTGGCATGTTTCTATTTGATGTTATAGGAAACATGGATTACAGACAAAATAGCTTCTTTGCAAAAAATAAATAGACAACGAATATTCCAAATATCGTAATATACTTAGTTGTACTTATGACATTGTATTATATAGAACAAAAATTGTGATGAGTCAAATAAATGTACTATTTTTATACAGTTTTGTTTAACATTATACTTGTTCCCAGTGGTAAATTATTATGTTGTATATTATTATTATTATAAGTAGATACCAGCTAAAATGCAACATAAAAAGCTCAAAATATTGTATGTGTAAAATATGTATGAATAAAAAAAATAAACAAATGTATAATTTTCTGAAAGTAAAAGAGAAAGAGTGGTAAATTTATTTATTTTTATATCTAAACTAGTGGCTCGACCAAGCTCAACCCGGGTGCAGATCCCACTTTTTGAAAATATTCCATAGCTTTTGTTTATCAGGAATATTTTTTTTTTGTATCAGCCCATATACGTTCCACTGCAGGGCACGGGCCTACTCTACAATCGAAAGTACGATTGAGAGTGGTTAGGCCATATAGTCCACCACGCTGGCCTAGTGCGGGTTGGCGGATTTACATACCATAGAAATTCTTATAAATCGCTATGGTATGCAGATTTCCTAACGATGTTTTCCTTCACCGTTTTAGTGCGTGGTGATTGACTGTCAATACACACATGACTCCGAAAAGTCAGAGGTGTGTCCTGGGATTTGAACCCGCGACCACCGTGAACGTGTTGGCAGCCGCGTCTAGTCCGTTTACCAACAGGCCACCACGCACTAATTATTATCAGGAATAATGAAGGATACAAATTAGGTAACTTATATCTGTATCAGCCCAAATACGTCCTACTGCAGGGCTCGGGCATCCTCTACAATCGAGAGTATGATTGAGAGTAAATTTCAATGGTGAGAGAGTTTTCAAAGCGGTCTAGTAGTTTTGGATCCTATTCAGTGCAAAAAAAAATATTTTTCGTCTTTATGATATTACAATAGAAGTATAGATCAGCATAATATTAGAAAACGTATTCATGCAACCATAAATTACAGTTAAATGCACCCTGAACCGACATGAATGCATGAAGAGATTAATTAAAGTGGACGAGGCGAAAATAGTATGTCAGGATCGAGCAAAGTGGAGATCCATAGTCTCTGGCCTCTACCTACCCCTATGGAAAACAGGCGTGACGTTTAGGTATCTATAAATTATAGTCTGTAACGAGAGTGTGAGTGCGCTTTGCAAAAAGTCCAGTTTACGGTAGGTATGTATATATGATCGGCAATAACGTGTTTTTTTTTTTATATGTACGGAAAAAAATGTTACATAACTGTATTTATTGTATTTTATCCTTATCTTGGAGACAACCTAAAGAAAAATGCAGTAAACATAGCGAAAATAGATTTGAGGAAAATATGCTATGATCGCTGGAAATGGGGCAATAAATACAATTCATTATGATAATTCATATAATCCTGGTCGCTAATTATAAGTATAATTCTCTATCGAAGAAGAAAGGGGAACCCTTCTCTTATGTGTGAGAGAAATGCTGTTAAATTATTTCCGAACTTGTCTATGTAAAACCAGTTCCGATCAGCTACGCTTGACGACAGGTACTAGTAGTCATATCGTGATAGATAATATTATATTCAAACTTAAATGCACTGTGCAGTAATAATCGCACGCCATCAGGTGTATCTTAATCATGTTGGCCTATCAGTATAAATTATGAGTAACAAGTCAACGCACTGGTATCAAGATAAACTGGAAGGAAATTATATTATTTTGACAGCCTCTGTGGCACTGTTTGTTAGATCCTGCCTGTGAATCGAGAGGCCGCGGGTTCGATCCCCGCACCGAGAGAATTGTTCGTGCGGCCCACAAATATTTCTTTTGGGTCTGGGTGTTTGTGAGACCGAAAAATTTCCCGTAATTTCTGATACTCACGACAAAAGACTCGATCTGAATGTGACGTCTATGTATGTAACTGTTGGGTGTTATTTATTTATTTATTTAATTATTCACAGAGATCAGATTTTTCGACAATCTCATATTAGTCTCATTGAATGATAGCCCCCTTAATATTATTTATGAAGACTCACATATGCGCTGACCGAGTATATATTTGGCATCTACCGAATCCAGCACACATCTCAGTTATTAACAATATTAGGAGATCGCAAGACGTGTGTTTAAAATGTATAAAATAATTTTTATTGTTGTATTTGGTGTGTGTATCCAAGTTAGTTTATCTGCAGAGAACAGAGCAAAGGTGAGACAATGATATCGTTTAGAATGGAAGGTTAATGAAATATGTGCTTTAATTGTTGATAACGTCACCTATACTCGTACTTGCCTAAAATTACTTACAAGGGATAGTAATTTTATAATGTACACAATTGCTTCTATTATCTTTTATAACGCCGGCTTTTAAACGCATGGTATTTTTTCAAACTCTAAATTAACCCCACTTTACATAACATATTTATAAATGACAATTTGTATGTGTGATTTTTTCTTTGCACATAATAGTAAATGTAGTGCTAACCAGACTGGATATAATTTTAAATGGGTTACATAACAAAGTACTTTGTGAGGTGGGTTGAAGCGCAAAACCCACAATTTGCGTGAGTCAATATGAGGGGCTCTCCACAATCGTGTAAGGTGACATCACTGCCCGACGATAAAAAAATAACGAATATCACACCACTATTTACTACCTAGTAGGCACCGAAAAACCTAGATATCACCTGATATGGCCGCCGTATACGAGTAGATGTCTGGGTAGGTACCATCGCTTTATCAATTTCTGATGCCCAGCAACTCATCGTTGCTGGGCTTGCACGTGCACTTTGTAGATTGATTGATTTAATCGAATGCTCATTAATAACCCAAATTGCCAATGATAATTGCTGCATTTTATGCATGTCATGTTTACTCCCAGAACGGGCAACTCCAAAGTCTTGTATAGAAGGTGACATTTTATTGTTATTGGAAAAAAAAACCTAATAAAAACCTTTGTGAATCGAACGTATGACAGCAACAACACAACAGCAGTGTAACTACTGTTCTGTTCCGGATTGAAGGATATTATAGCTGCTCTAGCTAGAGTAACTGCTGGACATAATGAGACTTAGCATCTTAGTATACGTCTCAGGATAACGAGTGCAGTAGAATGCCAAGCATTGCTTCCTATTTCATGGTTTTGGTTGGTTTCTACTGGTGTTGCAGTTGTAACGCTTAACGTTAGGTAATTGATGTACTCAATTCGCCGTTCATCGCAATAAAAAAATGCGTCTGTTAGTATCAAAAATGTTTGTGATACGAAAACATGTCATATGTATTATGTATATCCTCAGTAGTATGTGTTTTCGTCCTTACGACATCATTAACTACCTGTATATAATACTAAAATAGCTATATAAACCCTGAATTGGCAATTAGTTGGGAGATAAGGAATAGTGTCAACTCATACATTTTGTATTACCATTTTATCACATGTTTATGAATGTACCCAAGTCTCAACATCAGTAAACATTAATTTTGCATATAAATGTCAGATCTTATCATCTTATTTTGAAAACAATCTGAATAAAACATTAATTATAATTAGATTTTCGTACCAAAAAATAAAAAACTGACAGGGTTATTTTTGATGTTATTATTGCCCATCAGTCTATTATTAACTACAGTTTTTATAAAATGCGTATGGAGGTATAAAGTTAAAATTAATATCAAATAACTAATTTTATGATCTGTAATACTGTGAGCATTAAGGAGACAATTGAGCGGAACGGAGGCTCCAAAGTGTTTGCAAGAGACTTGTCTATTGGGCAAAGCCAGTTGTCTAGGCTGAAGACGGACGACGGCCGCGTGGTATCGACGAGGGCAGAGGTATTAAGGGAGATCGAGAGGTTCTACGGACAGCTTTACACCTCGGTTGCCAAACCTGCTGTTAGCTCGGCCGAAGACCCGAGAGCCGAGTTGATCTGACACTTTAGCGATGATATCCCGGACATCAGCCTGTGTGAGATTGAGATGGCCCTGAAGCAACTTAAAAACAACAAGGCGCCGGGCAAGGACGGAATAACTTCAGAGCTTCTGAAAGCGGGCGGAACGCCGGTACTGAAAGTCCTTCAGAGGCTCTTCAATTCCGTTCTCCTCGAGGGCTCAACGCCAGAGGCATGGAGCAGGAGCGTGGTGGTACTGTTCTTCAAAAAAGGTGATAACACTTTGCTGAAGAACTACAGGCCCATCTCGCTCCTGAGCCATGTCTATAAGTTGTTTTCGAGGGTCATCACAAATCGTCTCGAACGCAGGTTTGATGACTTCCAGCCTCCCGAACAAGCCGGTTTCCGAAAAGGCTTTAGTACCATAGACCACATCCATACGCTTCGGCAAGTTATACAAAAAACCGAGGAATATAACTTGCCGCTTTGTTTAGCGTTTGTGGACTATGAGAAAGCCTTTGATTCGATCGAGACTTGGGCTGTGCTACAGTCTCTCCAGCGGTGCCATATCGACTATCGGTACATCGAAGTGTTGAAGTGTATATACAACAACGCCACCATGTCGGTCCGAGTACAAGATCAGAGTACGAAGGCTATTCCACTACAGAGAGGCGTGAGACAGGGAGATGTCATATCTCCGAAACTGTTCACTGCCGCGCTGGAAAATGCCTTCAAGCTCTTGCAGTGGAAAGGATTCGGCATCAACATCAACGGCGAGTATATCACTCACCTTCGGTTTGCCGACGATATTGTAGTCTTGGCAGAATCACTGGAAGACCTTAGCACTATGCTCGAAGACCTCAATCGAGTCTCCCAACAGGTGGGTCTTAAAATGAACATGGACAAAACGAAGATCATGTCGAATGTCCATGTTGTGCCCACCCCCATCGGTGTTGGGGGCTCGACTCTTGAAGTTGTTGACGAATATGTCTATTTAGGACAAGTGGTCCGGTTAGGCAGGTCCAACTTCGAGAGAGAGGTCAAAGTTCGAATCCAACTCGGTTGGGCAGCGTTCGGGAAACTACGCGACGTCTTCTCGTCCAAAATACCTCAGTGCCTTAAATCGAAAGTCTTCGATAGTTGTGTGTTGCCAGTGATGACTTACGGCACCGAGACGTGGCCTCTCACTATGGGCCTTATTAGGAAGCTCAAAGTCACTCAACAAGCTATGGAGAGGGCTATGCTCGGGGTTTCCCTACGAGATTGAATCAGAAATGAGGAGATCCGTAGGAGAACTAAAATAACCGACATAGCCCACCGGATTAGCAAGTTGAAGTAGCGATGGGCAGGGCACATAGCGCGGAGATCTGATGACCGATGGGGTCGGAAAGTGCTCGAATGGAGGCCGCGTATCGGAAAGCGCAGCGCAGCGTAGGACCGTCCACCCACAAAATGGTCCGACGACCTGGTAAAGGTCGCGGGACGTCGCTGGATGCAGGCTGCCTCCAACAGGTCTCTGTGGAAATCATTGGGGGAGGCCTATGTTCAGCAGTGGACTTCCTTTGGCTGATGGATGGATGGATGGAATTTTATGATCCCTTAGCGGTCAAAAAAAATCATTAAAATAACAGTTTATGCTAAATACCGACCAATTGAGACTCTCACGAGTAAATGTTGAACTCTCAACCGCTCGAACAAAAAATAATTTTGACTTTTATATCTTTTCAATTAATTTTCCAGACAAAAAGAGTATGCGTGATTGGCGCAGGTATAGCAGGGCTGGCCACAGCTAAGTATTTGAAAGAAGAAGGGATTAACTTCACTGTTCTAGAAGCCACTAGATATGTAGGTGGAACTTGGCGATACGACCCTAGAGTAGGCAATGATGAAAATGGTCTGCCAGTATTTACCAGCATGTATAAACACTTAAGGTATGTATTTCTTACAAATAACTCTAAAATACTCATGTAAAAGACAACCATCAGGACTATCATTACACATAATTTACTACCAGGCCATGTACTTCCAATCGGAATGAAAAGACAATAATACTTATTTCAGAACAAATTTACCGAAACCAACAATGGAACTTCGAGGTTTTCCATTACCAGAGGATGCTCCGTCGTTCCCGTCATGGAAACTTTTCTACGAGTATCTGCAGGCTTACGCTGAGCATTATGAATTAGAAAAATACATTCAGGTAATACTTCTTGAATATTTACTAATTAATGTTTATCAAATGATAATACAACAGTTCGTTGTACTGTTTAAATCAGAGACAAAGGTTTGTGAGACTCATACATACCTATAAGTTTCAGGTCTGAGTGTTTGTGACACCGAACAGTCACTCATAGTTTCTGATACTTGATCTTATGTAGGATCAGAACTATGCATATGACTTCTGGGTGTATTCATATTTTATTGTTATTATTTGCCGTTAAATATTTTTTTACGTAACTATTTCAGTTTCTACACCACGTTATATCGGTAAAGAGAAAAGATGATGTTTGGAATGTGAAATACGAAAATGTAAAAACAGGTGAACAATTTGAAGAGAATTTTGATTATGTTGTCATTGGAAGTGGACATCACAGCAAACCAAATCTACCTAATATCCCTGGCGAGGAAAAATTCCGCGGTAACTAAAAATTTAATTAACCTCTATAACCCAAAAATTAAGTACTCAATGCGCAATTAAAAATAAAATAAGAGGTTTAATAGATCTTTGATTAGTAAAGATTATGGAATGACGTAATAATGGAATTAAAGCCTAAGAGCGATAAAAACGAGATGTGTTAATGAATACTTTCATTCTCTTACATCTCATATCGTTTAGATAATTTAAAAAGCACTTAGATGGAATTAATAATAGAAAAAGTTCTACATCCAAAGATCTTAGTTCTACTTACTTAGCAAGACCGATTTGGGCATACTTTACAGAATTGTTCATATATCACTGTTACTCTTGGCATTCCAGGTACCATAATCCACAGTCACGACTACAGACTCCCAGATCCCTACAAAGGTCGTCGGGTCCTCATCATCGGTGGAGGTCCTTCTGCGATGGATATGGGTATCGACGTAGCTGATTATAGCACCGTTCTGTACCACAGTCACCACTCTCCAGTGAGCTTTAAAACTCCCTTCCCCCCTCACTATAAGATCAAACCTGACGTGAAGGAATTCAATGAAACGGGAGCTGTGTTTGTGGATGGGACGTTTGAAGAGATAGACGATGTTATATATTGCACAGGTAAGCTTGAACGCTACTCCTATCAAGTACTTATAGAGATTTTACTGCCCACATACTCACCACTGCTACTCTTGTCAGGATCAACAGTGGCACGCAAACAGTTGACACTGAGCTCCGTAGCTCGGCGAGTCTCTGCACTGGCCTATCTTTAGCTAGCATCTTAATTAATTAGAAAGAAAAACAAATAGGTGTTGGAAATAAATAATTGTCCACCTCCCTCCGCAGCAAGTACTTATATAAAGTTCGAACAGAATATTATTTGATGACGGTAAACAGGCGGCTAGTAAAAATATATATGACTATGGGCCAATCCCGGCTCCATCCGCGTTCATATATACTTTTTTTAAAATATTCAATAAGCCTATTCAATGCATAAAAACAATCAAATCTTTATATTTGTAATATTAGCATATCTACATATATAAAAAGATTGACAAAAAGAAAAAATTAGATAAAGCTAAGGTAATTTATCTTATGTTGGTAAAGTAATATTCCTACGGTTCTTCCAAAAACTTATTTTAAATTATTGACATAGAGAAATGTATGTATGTATGTTTTCTTGTAGATGAACTTTTAATTAAGTAACTATATTCGCGGGTTACCCAATAACATAACTATTTTTGACGTTTCCAGGTTTTCTTTACAACTATCCGTACTTGGATAAATTGAGCGGATTAGACCTTGATCTTCACAGCGTGGTACCCTTGTACAAACACATGATGAACATCAATCAACCGACTATGATTGTGATGGGTGCTATCGACCGCATTTGCGTAGTAGTCGCTCTTGATGCTCAGGTATATTGGATTCCTAGATTTTCCTTTTACTATTTAGTTATATCCTCATAAAATATAGAGTACATCATTACTTACAGTCCCAGCCTTTGAGATTGGGCTAATAAGGAAACAATTTGAGTCGAAAGATAAATATATTATTGAAGATTTATGGTAAATTTTCACATCACAAAAACTTATGAAATAATACCCAAACCCAATAGGTTATGGGCCCAGCATCTTCGATTATTAAATATTTCAATTAAAACTGAAGTTAAGAGCAAGATTACAACCGGTGAAAAACCAATTGAAAATGGAGGTTGCGAATACAATGAAAATAGAGAAATTTGACGGGAAACTTCTAATAAGTTTTTGTGATGTGAAAATTTACCATAAATCTTAAATTGTAAGTAATGATGTAGTATGGATATAGTAGAAACTATACATATTTTACAGGCCTTATCTCATTGGGCTTCTTGATTTGATGCCTCTAACGAAGGTACTGACAAAAAATATTTCATGGCTATAATATATGTACTATAGGTAATAACTCTTCAAACTACCAAACGATAGATCTCTCATACTGGTGGTAGATCTCCCATATATGAGCGGCCATCTGGGTAGGTACCACCGCAATGTCTATTTCTCCCGTGAAACAACTGCACTGTTGTGTTTCGGATTGAAGGACATTGTAGCCAGAGTAACTACTGGACATATTGAGACTTAACATCTTATGTCTCAGGATGGCGAGCGCAGTGGAATGTTGCTACTGTTTATGAGCGGTCGTATCGCTTACCATCAGGCGATCAGGCTTGCTCGTCTCGCCATTCATTGCAATAAAAAAAAAAAGCAAAAGTAACTACTGGACATAAGGACACTTATCATCTATCTCAGTTTGACGAGCGCAGTGGAAAGCCAAGCATTGTAGTATAATTCATGTTAAAGTTTTTTTTGCTATGAATTTTGTTGTTCGCCTGATAATAAGCAATACGACCGCTCATGAACGTTTGCAAAACCAAACAACGCCTTGAATTACAAAGCAATGCTTGGCATTCCACTGCGCTCGCTATCCTGAGACATATTATGTTAGGTCTCAATATGTCACTCGGGCTACAATGTCCTTCAATCCAAAACACAGCAGTGCATTTACACTGCCGTTTCGCGGGAGAAATAGAAATTACGGTGGTATCCTACTACTACTACTACCTACTCAGGCGACTTTTCACATATGAGAGACCTACCACTATTAAATGTTTCGTTATCTACTATACATTAGCGGTCGTAATGTTTACCATCAGACGAATCCTTATGCTCGTCTCGCCATTCAAGGCATTAAAAAATCCTGTTATAATTAATTTCCAGGCTCGTTACGCAACAGCATTAATTAAGGGCAACTTCACCCTCCCACCCCGTGACGTCATGATGCAGGAGTGGCAACGACGGGTGGATACTGTGATCTCCAAGGGCCTGCCCCTGTCTCGCATACACCATATAGACGATATAGAGGTATCGATGATATTGCATGTTCCCAATTTACAGTTACTAGTGGTCGCCTAGTGGTCGAAATTCAACCAAATCAAGAAGAGAAAAAGTTTTTACCTGTATGATGATGTTGTTATTCTGATAATTCGTGCACATTTAAATGTACGTATCTCTCAAAATTACTTAAGTATTTATCCTGAAGTATATGTAATTACTAAAATCGTAAACTACAATAATTGCTTTGAACCAGCAATAGCAAATAATTTTTTTTTTGTACCTGAATGTTGTTATTGCAGATTGCTGCTACAGAACTTTCTTTATGCATATAATGAATGATAGCGCTCAGTATTTCACGTAGTATTCGTCAAATAAATCTTTTCTGTTTGATATTCAACAAAACCACAGTAAACAATTTTTTCTGATTGACATTCAACTACATATGTCTATAATAAAGCAAAGAAACAATTTGACCAAAGAGTATGTATACATGTACAAATACTTGTGTATGCGTGTGTCAAATGCATGCTGGTTTATTTATTGATTTAATGTACTTTTTATGCATTATTATTAAAATCTTGTTTTATATTACATTTAATATTAGGCTTAATATTAATATTATTGCCTCATTTAAAATTAATATTCTCTTTTAATATTAATATTATTACCTCATTAGGCAAATAAAACCTTATTTTTGATATGTCTATGTCAGAAGAACAAAATGAAAAAGAAAAGTAACCATTTGACACCAGAGTATGTATACTTGTATATGGATGTGTGCGTGAAATGCATGGCAGTGTGTGTAATGTTTTATTTTTTGATTTAATGTACTTTATAAGCATTATTATTGAAAAATATTAGCATTCTCCACTTCTCCTACACATAAACTATAAGTGTGCCAAATTTTATGCTCCTGCGTCCGCGCAATTTTCGTAAAAAGGGATCCAAAGTTTTTGCATCACGTATTAATATATAGATTATTGCTATTTATGAAGTAGAGGCTGAATCAATTATTTTTATTTAAAACAGGTTGTGTTGTAATAGGACACCTATGTAACATTAAATGTTAATTATTTGTCATAAACGTCGTAGCATTGCTGAGAATTAATATCAATCTAAGTTTTACAAAATTTCGGGTTAGAAGGCATCAGGGCTTTTTTTGGCAAGTTCACTTATGGTGGCTTGGCTTCTGAATAAACCTATATCGACTCAAATAAATCTTATAAGTTGGTACGATCTTTCCTCTTCAATACGATTGAGAGGGGTTGGGTATATAGGCCGCCTTGCCTTGTAAGTTGGTTTTAAATATATTTCTCTTCATTACGATATTACACGAAATTCATTATTTTCAGAACGAATACTACACAAGCTTGTCTGAAGAATCCGGCATCCACGGCGTTGCTCCAGTAATGGCCAAAATTAGAGAAGAGGACTCTTACGCGAAAATCAACAACATGTACACTTTCCGGAACTACGAGTACATAATTATCGACGATAACACCTTTATCAGGACTTTGGAGAAGAACCAATCCGCTATAGCTTAGCAGTTAGTAATATAAGATAACTAACCTTTAATACTTACATAAATTCACGCCTTTATCCCAGAAGGAGTGACAGAATTTCCACCAGGACAATCACGTTTAGCCTTATGTATGTCATACTAGGATGTGATAGAGGCTGAGCCTATCGCCATATCAAACGCAAATTTTCTCTGGGCTGATACTGAATAGAAATAATCACTTTGCCCGACATGGGATTTGCATCCTAGACCTCGGATTAAATTTGTTTTCACAGTAAATACAGTAACAAAACATTATTCTTTTTTAACTGCTGCTAACGGTGTATAACTTACAATTTTTCTATTAGTAAAGATTTTATAACTCTGGGTGATAAATAAGGACCTGGAAAAATAAAAAATCGAAATGTACACATCCTGTATTTTTAAATGTAAACAAAAACGATATAAGATTTGTCACTAAAAATATACGCCCTATGGGATACCATGAAATGTAATAATACGCATGGATATTATTAATTCCTGTATTTGTACTTATTAACTATTGTATTAGAATGGTAACAAAGTAACAAATCTTAAAAAGAACATAATACACTTTTACAATTATTACTATTAAAACTGGGATTTCTTAACATTATAATTTACATATACAGGGTGATATTGCCATATGATATTTAATTTAACCCACATATTTCTCATTACCCCAGGTGACATAATACAAAATTTGAAAAAATTCGCGATGATTTTTAGTAAAAAGTCATGAACATCCTATTCAAGGTTTTTTTGATCATCTGCAAAGATACGAGTATTTTTACAGCTTAGATGAACTTCAATTAGGTTCGGGAACTTATCTGAGCCGTAAAAACTTGTACTAAAACTGGTTGAGCTAAAGCCTTGGAAGCTAAAATTGCAATTTTCGATAAAACTACAAGGCAGTTTTTTTTAACTTGGCACAATGTTACCCGATGTGATTAGGAACAAGTGGTTTAAATGTCTTATGTCAAGATCACCCTGTATACTGAAATAAATTACTCATTATTTGTGACGATATAGAATCTCAATGGACGGTTTTAGTAAAGTTACGTTAATACTACAAGTACCTACTTATAGAACAAATTATAAACTGTATAAAAATATTTTTAAAATATACAACAACATTTTCGCACGACGAAAGAGCATATTCTGCCATATTAGAAATTTGAGAGCAATATACAGACTCCATTCATATATTCATATACGTTTGCTTACTATGATTTGGTGTAATCATAAATGTTGGTAATATTACGCGTTTGGGATTATATTCTTCGAAATTCAAGAAGACTTGTATATTATTAAACGATGATATGGAAGTAACCGACATTAAATTTGGTATAGTATTCTACTCATTCATATTTACGCTGTTAATACTTATCCTAGTCTCTTGAATCAAGTATTTGAATGTATGACATATTTGAAAACTTTAAAAATTAACAAGTATCTTGAAAATTGCACACAATTAGTACATTATTTATTTATGGCCACTTTTATGGTCACTTTGAACAGGACAGAAAAATTATGAAAGTTTATCGTAATTGGTTAACACCCAAATATTCTACTTTGACCGCACTGTATTCAACTGTACAAGTTTCAATACTTTAACTTCGGAAATGATATAAAACGAGGTTTTTTTTTAAATTTGATATTTCTGAGTATTTTGTGACCGCGGAAAAGGCAAATATTTTTCTGCACTACAAATCTTCAATAGGGCAAGGGAATCCTTTCCTGGGATTGTATTTCCTTTCGAAATTATAGTCATCTATGATGTTGTAGTCATAATCTCTGTACTTGAGGAGGTCGTCGAGACGGTTGATAGCGTTGAAGTCTCTCATCTTGGTGAGGACTGGAGGCGCCCGCACCACTCCCGCTTCTTGGGTTAGATTTGCGAAGTATTGGTCCTGAAATTAAAATTATATTAGTTGTATCTCATATATGTTAGTTTTATTTACAGTCAGTGGGTTAGACGCTGGCTGGGAAACAAACCTACTGAGGGGATTCTGCAACTACTTTAATATTTTTTTATTTTACAATACGTCTTTCTCGATATGATTTTAAAGTTAAATTGTATTTGATGTTTTTCTATTTCGCTATTTAAATCAGTATTTTTAACAAAATATGATGAGGTATCCTAGGCACAGTTGGCTAAAAACTCTATAGAATAATAAACAAATTACAGGAAAAATATTCTTTCGAATTAAAATCCTCGCTAATATTGGCTATGTTCTGAATTGCCCTGCAGGTCCTTAATGAATGCAAATTCTACTCTTATACGAGTATTATGAACATTTAAATATTCTTACCATTTCATTTCCAATAGCATTAACGTGTAGTATCTTCATGCCCTTGTCTTGTATGTCGTGCACGTGATCTAGCCAAATTTTCAACATCTCTTCCTGCGATGGAATTTTAAATTTGCCTGCCGCTAAGGCCGCAACATACTCCGCCTAGAAATCCAAAACGTTTTGCTATTATACAAGGTTAATTTTGGTTTAAGTGCACACATTTTAACAGGATGTTGGGAATGATATATATAGTCCAATAATTTAAAAAGTTTTTTTTAAACACAACTTATGTTTTATCCTCACCAAATAAAAACTCTTGCAATATAGCCCTATTGGCCAGAATAAACTGACCGCAACGGTGGCAAATGTAATGTAGTTCAAATGAAAAGATAACTAAAAATAAAATAAATAATAAATTAATAATTAAATTAAATTAAATGACCTCCTGGCCTACTCTTACATAAAATCGTGCCATTTTCCCACTCAAGTGTAGGCACAAGTGCTATCAACACACCCATATTTCCCTTTGTATGTTTCATCCTATAATTTGATAGGGGGCGAATCTATTGCCATATCGGGCTTAAATTCCAGACTGCGGCTTGATAATAAATAGAAAGATCCAGTATCACTTTGGCCGACCCGAGATACGATCCCGAGACCTCAACGTCGGAATGGAATTGTAGAACAAATGCGCCACCAAGGCAGGCCTAATATGGTCTACTTTTAACACTCGGTTTTCTATAATTTTCCTTTAACTCCTTCGCGCTAAACAAGTAACACTGATATTGCTGCTCTAGCTTTCAAATAGCACCAAAATAAACAAATAAAATTGAATTCGAAGAAAATCCCGATATATAAAACCGATTGTATATAAATATTGAACCCAAAACACGACACCTTTTCATGGTCACAACATCCGACCGGATGTGAATACCCTATCACCAAGTACGGAATGTTTCCTTAAATATACTATAATGTATGTTTTATACCTGAGCATCCAAGACTCTGTTGATGACCTTGGTGGATACACCCACAAAGGCCAAGCTGGGGTGTTTGATGTTCACCACATGTTGGTACAGCGGCAATACGAACTTCTCAGTCGCCGTCACTCCGGTACTGCTGTCCAGGAACGGATGGCTGAATGTGTATCCTGGAAATATATTAATATTTCATGTATTTTGAAACATATCTTGGCAATATTCACCCTCTCAATACCAAACATAGGTGCCAAATTTTTACAATAATTAATCTGTTAGAAGCAGCATCCAGCGACTTCTTGGAAGCTTCATTAAGTAGTCTGTCCACCTTGTAGATAGGTATCCGAGGTTATTTTTTGGAAGTGTAATATAAAAAATAATTACGAATAAAATAGTTATGAATACACGTAAAATCTTGAATATTATTGTACTTCTAAATCCAATATATAACTCAAACAATAAAATTCCGTAAAACCATATAAACTACACATCCTGTTCAAACAAGGATCTAAACATCAATTACCTGTACAAAAGATGACATCGTCGATTTCCTCAAAGGTGCCATCTTGGAATATGGCTCCGGTGGCCGTGAACGCCATTATATCCGGCTTCCTCACATATGTGTCGGAGAAGTGCGGCTGGTTGAAGGATATGTGGTGGCTGTGCACCAACTTGCTGGTGACGTTGGATAGGTGAGTGGCCAGGTCGAGACCAGACGCTCCAGCACCCACAATCAAAACCCTACGGTTTCTGTACACCTCTGGCTCTTTATAGTCGTGACTGTGGATCATGTTGCCTAAAAAGGATACGGGTTATAAGGTTTTATTTAATGTGTGTTTCTGAGTAAACAAGTGGGGTATGTAATTAATATATTAACAGAATGTATTCGACTAAAGAATATATTTCCTATCCCACTGAAATATTTTGCAAATGGGTCCATAATTTTGTGAAATCTGGCCGAATAAAAAAAATAAAATATTGTATACTGCCACAATAATAAATATGTATGTGTCATATTACTATTTTTTATGAAAAATCAATATAACAATTATATGGTAAAGGAAATATAATTTTATGTGATTATTTTTATTTTGCTCCTCTTTTAGATAAGTTAACATTGAACAATCGGGGTCAAAACTGTAAGGAAATATACTATCTATTTTATTGAACTGAACATAACATCGATGTTATAGTTCAATTGGCCTTCAATGAGCCTTGAGTATTGCCATATTGTGTTAAACAAAATACCTTATTGCACTTTTTAAATTTAATTCCATCAAACCGACATTATTATACAGAAACCAATATTTCTCGTTTGGGCAAGAGTTTTTTTTTCTACCCGATTTTTTCTTTTTTAAATCCAGACAGTAAATCGGAAAACCTTTTTATCCTCAAAGCCTTGGCCTGTTGGCCGCAAATGTCCTCTTACAATCTATAAGCGGCATAGCGTAGAATACAGACTTTCTTTAGTAGACAGGCTACATGGCGTAATTCGATAGTCACTAGGCTTCGAATCTAAAGGCCACGGGTTTGATCCTCGCTCCTAGAATACATTTGTGTATTCTTTAAGTATTTGTTTCGGGCTTAGGTATTTGCGAAAAAGTCTCGCGTCGTTTATTGTACACACGAACACATGATTTGTATCTAAGTGTGGGATCAGTGCTACCTTAATGATGGAAATATTTGTTTATTATTTTACCTGTGAAAGCGTCTATTCCTTCAATCTTAGGCCAGTATGGTGAGCTGTACTGTCCGCTAGCAACGACCACGAAATCACATATCTCTGCATAACTCTGCTTAGTGTCTGATCTCATGTAGACCAGCTCCCAATGATTGCCCACCCATTTCACTGACGTCACTAGGCTGCGCAACTGGAAAGAAAGTTATTCACTTTAAATAGGACATTATTGGTAAGATTACGATCGTGACTTCATAATTGCCTATGTTAGAGGTATGCACAAACATTCAGCTTTTATAAAATGACGAAAGTTAGGCGGCCAAAGGATCTTGGTGTAAAAAAAAATAATACAATTTAAAGTCACTATGTCTCGTGCACAGACGTCAGCGAGAGCCTACGGGTGAGAGTACGTACTTGTGAGTACTGTACGGCCGAGCCCGTGTACACAAAATTGGTAATACAGAAAAAAAAATAACGAAAAATTATTCTCCTTTCCTGTTTCAAATTTAAGTTTTGTTCCTGTATTATTAGTGAAAAAATGCTATCTATGCTATTTAATAATACATACGCTAGGTTGACTATAAGCCAGGTTTTAAAATTATCCATTTTATAATTAATCTACACAGGCATTTTTATCTATAAGTTTCCTTTTAAGTACTAAAAGTATACTAAATTATTAGATAAAATAGTTTGCCATTATCACTATGTATAAACATAAGCTTAGGACTTGTAAAACTAAAACGAATTCACGGTGTTATCTCAAGTTCGCCGAGGCTGACGCGGAGTCACGTCCAAGCAATATATTGCATAACTTAAACAAGTTTCATCACAACAGATACTTTGTTAACACCCTACAAGCTACGCCCATGGGTTTATTCGCATAGTTTTGACCGTAATACGCAGCAAAAAATATGAAATAAATCAAAATAAAATAAATTAAATATATTACAAAAAGCACTTATATTTTTATGTAGAACGAGTCCTTTCTCGCTGGTGGGTACGTTTTACAATCCAAATGGAAACCTGCTTTTTGAAGTTGGCCAAAAATGAAGGACTTGAAAATAAAAGGCGCCGCAAACTAATAAAAAAACTCACAACAAGTATGCTTCCGTATTGGTGTGAAGTTCTTAAATCTGTCTGCTCTATATTCAATGAAATAGCAATGACAATTAATTGAGACCTGTGTCAGAATTTTATTATAAAAAACAATATATTTTTAAAACAATAATATTATGATTATTATTTTTTTTAATATGTATACGTGTAATACATTAGATAAAAGGAAACAAAAACTAGTTTTCACACATAGTTTTAAAAATTAAAATTATTTTTACCTAGAAAATTTTGAATACTTACTTCATACTTCTATGCCATAGAAATGAACTGTACCTATATCAATAACTATTAACTAATTTGCAACATACAAACCGACGAATACCACTAAACTATATATATAAAATCAAAATGAATATTAACCAAAACCATGTTCAGAGAGCGCATTGTGGGCCGGTAACTTTCCAAATATGGTCACAATGGCTCATCAATTTACAAAAATAAATGGGCTCTGATCTTGACACAGCAACTTTTCAAATTTAAAAACACCGACATTAGCATGATGAAATATTGTGTTTCTCAAATATAATTGGTTGTTTACAAGTTTCCTTATACGTACAATGGTGTCAGGAGCAATGCAACAATGGGCACATCTTTTAAATTCTGACAGAGAAGCAGCGGGATATTCTTTCTTTCGACCTAATGTGATTCCGGTTGGAGCCAGAGATTGTTTTTCTGCTCAGTATTTTTGATCCACGAATCTGAGGACATTGACTCTTAATTCTTTCTTAATGACACGAACCTAGGTTCTTTGACCGATCTCAGAGCCTCAAATCTTTAAAAGCGATATTTAGCAACAGGCACCTATAACTCATGATAATGATTACTGCTGCCTAGTACATACACCCCTAATTAATTTCATGTCAAGTCATTGGAATGAGGAAAAAAGAGTGTTATTGAAAAATCTAAATTATATTTAATTTCGCCCTGCAAAGTACCTACTCATTATACGTACTAAACTAAATAAAAAACTGAGGAAAAACTTGTTAGGTCACATTCAACGGTACGTCAGTCATTAATTATCTTAAGTACATTAGCCACGTACCTGGTGGGATTTCCCATCGACAAAATCTCAAAAACCTAACCATTCCTAACCAAATTAGTTTCAAACATCACCACAAATTTTTGCTAGGGACATATTTATCACCCTTAGATTATGAATTCTGTTTTAATGGTGTTCTTATATGGAAATCCTGTTTTAAAAGTAATTATTGAATCTCAATATTGTCTTTGGAATAGTTTTACCAAAATCTCTTAAATCATAGATTAATACATGTAGTTGCTAGTTACTCTGCAGTTTGTAGATACCACATGTAATATTAGGTTTTGAAAAAAAAACGACACGCACACGAACACGAGCGACACGAACTATCTTCCGTTTTTCTTTATTTGTTTTTGTTCGCTCATTTTTCGTTTTTTTTACATTGTATTGAGGAATAATACACATTGTATGTACAATTGTTTATATGCGACACATAATACTGGTGTTTTGCTAAATAGATGAGCCAGTTATGCGATTAAAACGAGAGGAAACACAAACATGGACATGCGCGTCACGTCACTGCAGCAAAGTGTGAAAGGAAGTCGCATTTATGAATAACTTACTTTAATACAAAGACACATACATCAGCAATGAACCTCTCTTTAAGTGACTCAAATCGTTTGCTACAAATATTTTTATGAGACAATATCATTCGAGTGGGCTCGTGCCATTAGCGTGTAAACTGTGTAGTCCTTAACTAGAGTTCTGGAACTTTACAATTTAATTAAGGATACCGACACCCAATTAAATTTTTGACATGGAACCTATTCTAGAAAATATATTTATTAAAAATTGCTCAAAATCTTATTTTGCAACGGCAAATTGTAATATCAATGGTCATACAAGTTATCTGCCATGCATACGCAAACATTTTGTTGCCTAATACTTCTTGATCGAATACGAAACAGTAGCAGTTGAAATAAGTTGACATTTATAGCTAAGAATCATATATAGAAAAAAGATTAAAAAGGGATGTGTGGTTAATAAAACAAACGAGTATAAGCGAATATTATACGGAATACAAGCAAGGACGCACTGATGTAATGTAACTGCTATGCCATTGAAGCGGCTGTGAAATCATACTGGTGATGCTGTAATTTAATTATTATGCTTTATTGTGAACGAATCGAAGAATAAACACTATTTTTGTACACAACTTTTTTTTTGTAGTCTACAACCTTTTCCAAGTCCTTAGGATTCTGTCTCTATTAACAATTTACATAATAACTACGTCTGCGCAACATTCCTCTAAAATCTAAACGCTTTTGTCGAAATAATTATCCTATTGCAATAAAGTCATTCATGTTCTGAATTAATTTGTATAAATCTAAATATATATGCAATGCTGGGCGCAACCTTAGCTTACTAAATTACGTGTAGAAGTTGGGGAATTTAATCACCATAATGACATAGGTTTACACAATACTTTGGTTAGGGCTTTTTTTTGGTTTTGATTAGGAATGAGCAACATCAGAGGGCAAAGATTAATGTAGGTACTGTCGAGAACACCACAGAAAAAATGAATTCTTACACGCGATAGAAATAAGAATGAATCTAATCTAAATATTATGTATGTATGCAGTGTAGTCACATGTGATAAATTGGGTAGTAATTGATTGTTATGGTTTCTAACGATAATCTTTCCACACGTGAAAAATATTCTTACTCGCAAAAGTTTGTAAGTATGGATGTATGGATGCTTGTTAATCTTTCACAAAAAAATAGCTCGACCGTTTTTGATGAAATTTGGTATAAAGATAGCTGACATCCCGGTTTAATACATAGGTTGCTTTTAATCCCGAAAAAAAGGTAGTGTGTCCGTGAGATGAGTCAAGAATCCTAAAATACATATTTACTATACTTTCAAATTGCCAACCTGCTTTTTGTCGTGAAACAGCAAGAGATACAATGAAACAGGATATACAGGGACGGGATGGGAAAAGCAATATAGTCGACGGCGGTCAAATTGAATTGAATTATAAAACAGCACGCGAAATAATATTTTGTTGATGTGGACTGGACTCAAAAACGACTTGCATCCAGGCGAAGCCGGGCCCCACCGCTGGTATATAATATTTAGAGTTGCATCGAACATTACTACTATCTATCTAATTATAAAAGTTCCATTTGACATATCTCAAAATTGTGAAATAGGGATGATGTCAAATAAATCGGTTAGTACAATATCCGATTATTAACGAGATATCGATACTATTTGTTTGTATTTCTTAATCGATTACAGTTTATATTTTTAGTTTACATTATTTCGTTTTTTTTATGTACATCTTTATCCTAATGAGACATCCACAATTGCATAAGTCACTTTAGTATTAAGGAACAAAATCTTCTAAATCTCAAATCTTCGAATCTCGTCTACATCAATTAGTCCACCACGCTGGCCTAGTGCGGGTTGGCGGACTTACATACCATAGAAATTCTTATAAATCGCTATGGTATGCAGGTTTCCTCACGATGTTTTCCTTCACCGTTTTAGTGCGTGGTGACTGATTATCAATACACACATGACTTCGAAAAGTCAGAGGTCTGCCCTGAGATTCGAACCCGCGACCACCGTGAACATGTGGGCAGCCGCGTCTCAGCAGTCCGTTTACCAACAGGCCACCACATACACAAAATTATTGTTAAATTATTAAATTGTTAAATTATTGCCTTTTATTAAAATTATTATTACATTATTTACTGATACAACCATCAGTAGTCCGTGATAGTATGCTTGTTATTAGCTGATAATTCAGTACTTTTTAAAATTAGAAAACAACTGGATTAAAATTGCTCGATTATTTCTATATTTTTACCGATTATGCGTACACAAATCCGTTTGCATAGTCTCAACTCTACACATGGAAGACCTAACGACGTGACTTTGTAATAACGTCTAGTAAAAAAGTATGTTGTTTAAAATGGTTGTTTTGCTTTATTTAAAGGATTTATATTTAAATTTAGTTATTATGGATTGTAAATCCTGTAATAAAATAAGAATAGCTTCATAATTCTATGGTTTTACGGAAAGTTTTATTGAAATTGTGTGAGTTACGTCTTCACAAAGTTATTTATGATAAAAGTATGAAATGTCAAATGAGATTTCTTGAATTAGAAATACAATAATGTAGAGAAAAATGGGAAAAATGTAATACTTGTTTTCGTTGATGACGAAATGGATGACGCGTACCTAATTGGACACAACAAGTGCCAAGAAACGCATGAGCTACAACTTTCGTTTCACCAGCGGATTTTAAATAAGCGATTTATTTCTTGAATAAATTCAGTTTATTATTGAGGTTGTTCACACCTACGGGAAGCAGTTAATCACTTTAATTTCTTTAACTGTGAAGGATCTTCCACCATTCTGTACAATGATCACTATCCAATTTGAAAGTACACACGTAAATCCTGCCACGATTATTACAAATTTGAATTACAATTAAAATTAAAAAGGATACATATTAAATATAATATGTACATTTCTCAACCTTTTTTCCCAGAAGGGATAGGCAGAGGGGCTAGCATAACACCCACGTTTTGCCTTATGTATTCCGTCCCATAATGTGATAGGGAGCGAGCTTAGCACAATATCGGCGACAAATTCCTGATACCGGGCTAAAAATGAATAGAAAAATCTAATATCAATTTGCCCAATATGAGACTCAAACCGAGACCGAACTCAGCGTTGTAATTGTACCGTAGTACGATTGCGTCACCGAGGCAATCCAAAGTCTTGCAGGAATGGTTCCGGTTCCGGAAGCTCGAGCGCTCTTGCTTCGGGCTCCCGGGGTCGTTCCAAATGCGCCGAAGAGGGCAACGCGGGATTTTAGTTGTTATGCCGTAGATCGGTGAACCTAACATAATCGTTCCACTTTACCCCGAGATGGGGCGTTAGCGGTAAACAGGATTCCACCCGCCAATAAAAAAATCTAAAATTTTACTTCACATAGTTTAACATAAAAAAATGAAAATAAAAAAATAAAATAAAATAAGCCTTTATTGCTGGTATAAAACAAAGTAGAGTAATACTTAAACATAAAGCAGCAATGTAAATTATACATCGGCAATCGGTTTTTCTTCGTCAGCTTGTCTTTCGACAAAGGCCTCCTCTAGAGACTTCCATTTCCCCCTATCTCTCGCTACACGAGTCCAAAGTGGACCAGCGATTTGCTTAAGATCATCTTCCCATCGTTTACACTGCCTTCTTCTGTTTCGTTTCCCATCCCTAGGATACCATTGTGTTATAACTTTTGTCCATTTTTCATTTCATATATTAATTATATCAAAAGAGCGTTTCAAAGTGATACTAATGTATAATACAATATTAGCTGATACATCAATTTTTGGTTTCGCAAAAACAACACACACATGTGGGTTCGTATAGAACTACGCAACGAAGCAAAAAGTGTGTGCTTACTGCTTACATAGCACTTCATATTACATGGAAATAGAGTTGCCAGAATAATCTGCACACCCGATGTTTAGGGTGTTGATAACATTATTTTTAATTGTTTTTGTAGTTAAATATACTAGGGACTAAGTACTAAGGGGCGTACGTTAATTACCTAACGTGTTCTAGGGAGAGGGGGGGGGGGAGGCACCAAGCTAGCTCTTTCAAATCTTACGAAGGAGGGATGGGGAGTATTAGTAAATACATATAACGTTTTTATAGTATAAAATGGTGACAAATAGCGTGAAAAATTCTTTCTAGAATAAAATATGGCCAAATCTGATACAATAGTGTTTCTGATATTCGTCTGAACCCCGCAGAGTAGCAAGTAACACGCAGCGTAAATCATTTTTTTTAATTTTTTTTATGATTGTTCTTTATCTTTATTTTTGTTATTTTACATATAATTTTAGTTACTATATAATATAATATAATCATTAATTCACGCCTTTTTTCCAGAAGAGGTAGGCAGAGTTACCAGAACACCAACATTGTGATTTTGAATTTCTGTAATATTCTCATATACTAGTGTTTACTATTTGTTAGTCTTCAATAAACGTAATAGAGCTATTGTTTTTTGTTCTCAGCACGAATACAGCCATGATATAAATATTGAAGAATCTCGCGTGTCATTAGGAGAGGGGTAGGAAGTTGCGGAAAATCTTAAAATTCCTAAAAAATGTGCACTTAATTGATTTATTTATCAGTAATACATTTTATTTTTAAAAAACATTTTATCTGCATTCCTGCAAAGAACAACAGAAATCATAATGCGACAATTGTAAAATAATCCCTTAAAGCATTTGCGTTGCAAAGCGTTGTTTAAAAGTATAATCTATTTAAAAAACACTAATGTTTAAAACAATGGCATAACTATGGATCCTAACATTAAAATGCTATTTTAATTAATGCCTGTAAATAATACAGCTGTCCACGCTATACAATGTAATATTTATTCAATACAAAAACCACATAAAATCTTAAAAACATTTGGGGTAAAATTCGGCCAACAAGATTTTAAAATGGGCAAAAGAAAATATAAAATCTGGCTACACCAAAAATGGTAATCCCACTCTTCGAACCCGAACTAAGGTAATCTAAGTCGGCTAATCTCATACATACGTCACAAATGACCTACTCAGGCTTTGTATGATTAATAAATATTCATTTGTGATTTAATGAAGGTGGGTGATAAGTGTGCAATGCATGCAGTCTATCAATAATCTGGATTGTAATAAAAAACAAAGGGTACGTATCTCTTCCATAAATTAAAAATTTCGGTAATATCAAATAAATTATCGAGTCATACAATAGCTTAATTTTTTTCTTCAATTTATTAATATTATTTCGCGTGTCAATAATTTTGTACTTTAACGGATACATGTACATGATGTATTGAACATACATATATGACTTTTACAAAATTATTAATAAACACAATGAATTGAATTTAGAATTCTCAGCACTCCAAAGACATTTTTGTACTGACTCCTTTATTGTTTATAGATTAATGGAATGGTATTGCATCGGGTTGATTATACGTACAAGTTCATAATAATCCTTTACGGCACGCAGCCACATTTCTGCGTCGTATATCATCTATGTATACAATACATACAATATTCTTTAATATAATGAGATTGAACTTGTTTTCTGTCACTTTCATTTAAAATATAATAAAACATTTGAACATTTCAATTTCTTGAAATAAAAGCATTTGTGTGGGGCACTGTGTGTGTTTTTATATTACTTAAATCATTTTTAACTCATATCATATTTTTAAGTCATAACCGTTCTTGTAAGACTGATTTGCATCGCCTTAATAGTTTGTACGCCTTAATTCTTAATTTAGAGTTTGTTTATAATTATTCATAATTTTAAACAACATCTGTGTTCTCACACCCTTCAACAATTCTTTTTGTCTTTGTCTCTTCTGACAAAAAAAAAACACACAAAATAATTGCCACTTAGATTGCTTATTTTAGATGCTCTTAACACTTATTTCAATATTCAATTGATTTCGTACTTTAAAATTCTACAAGAGCATCTCTACTACTTTTAGGAAATAATAATTGTTAAATATTACCAACTACATTTAAAAGATAAAATAAATAATATTGTCTTCTAAGTTTTTTTATCTATTAATCATAATATTATTTACAGTGACATCGTTAATACATTGGAAAAAAGAAACAATCTTAGTAATGGAAGGTGAGTTGGAGTTATTTAAAATAAAAATATATTATTTATATTTCATCTAACTAGGGCGCGATAACATTTTTTTTTTTTTGTTTAAGACAAAATTCTCATCAAAATGGCGAGGTTTGACTTCAGCGCTCCCGTGGAAACTATAACTTTCTACGAAGATGACTTTGATGAAGAATCCTGCTCACATTCCAAGAAAATAAAATATGAAGATGAGGAAACCGATAATAGTATTAATAGTCCGTCAGAAAGCACGAGTCAGGAAGTAAACAATCATAGTTTGGAAAACTCTGAGAAGCAACGTCAAAAAGTTACTGTAACAGTAAATAATTGCATTAATGATTTTAATGTAAGCGACGTAAACCAAGAGTGCTCGCTAAAACTAGCAAACAAAGTAGACGGTAAAAGTGATGATAAAATTGATAAGAATATTAATGAGCAAGAAAAGGTACAAGATAGTACTACTCAATTATCATCTAAAGAATTAAGCGAAACCGAAGAAATTATGCCTGAGAAAGTCAGTACAGTAACTATCCCAGCTACTAATAGACGAAATAATGACATGGAAATAATGGGCTCTTATCTCAAAAAGTTAATGGATACTGTATCTGAATACTTACTTATAATAATAAGAGCACAACGTATTTACTTGCATTCACAAAAGACAGGAAATCAAAAAAATACCGAAAAATGGAAGGAACACTACTTTCAAGTGAAATATCACTATTTTAAATTATCTTTTACTACAGTCGAAATTATGTTTATGCCACAGGGCAAACTCTACACTTTTGCGCAACGATTTATCGAATGCACTATAAGGCTTGCAAGTAAAAACTTCATGAATTGCACCTACGACCAAATAGAGCCATTATATTTTGAAATGCTGGAATGGATAAAAGAAAAAAGCAAGAAATTTAGAAATTTTGCACATTCCCTGATATCATCTACAGAAGAAATACAGCGAAAACTAAACAAAAACGCACACCAAATAGATCACATTTCTTTAAATAAAAGTACAAATAATATATTACAATTACAAAATCAACAAGTTTGGGATCGCCGACAGTACCCTATATTGAAATCCATGATTCACCCAAGCTCAACAATATTTGAAGAAACAATTCATTCAGCAGGTGGTAGCAGTAATATAAATCATAATCATAAAAATGATTTTCAGCAGCAGAAATGTACCTACGGAATTGTCCCACAGCTGAATTCTTGCTGCAATAATTATGTTTACAACACATACTCCAGCAGAACTCATCCAGATTGCATCTCGAGGCCCCTTAATGGACCATGTAGATACCCAAACTGTGGCTACTACCAACGAACGCTGGTCAGTAAAAATCACACACTTACAATTTTTATCCGAAAACGTAAAAACAATGGGAAATTGAAAATTAGTTATACATCGTAAGAAAACTTAAATTCGTGAAAACTACCATTTTTTTTATGGTTGATGTCTACAATCTACCAACTCACCCCCCGTGTCAGGTATCTTAAAACTTTTGATTCAGAAAATTAGATAGTGAAGGCAAAAATGTCAAATTTCTTCGTTGGAAGTCAAATTCAAATCTTCTTCGAGTCAACCAAAGTACTGACCTACAAAAGCCTCTTACTTGATGTCTGAAATAAAATCTTAAGTTCATATCTGGCAGTTATCACTTTAAGTTATAAGACTGTCTACTGGAACACTATTGTTATTCTTCTTCTTCTTCTACCTGGCGTTATCCCGGCCGGTGCCAGGGTCCGCCTTCCGGCAAATTCTCCTCCATTTCGATTTTTTAATTTTTTTATTTCAATTTGTTATTGTTTTGATTAATTTATTTTATTTCTTTATTATGGTTACAAAGTGTTCTAGTATTGTATTGCACAGTATAGAATATTTGGTTTACATCGATACCAACACACTTTGAAAGCTGCAAAAGGCTTTATATCTGAACATCATTGTAATCCCATATTTTTTTAATGATTACTTTATCGGCTTCAAATAGTCCGGTATCCTGACTGAGGGGATATAACTATTAATAATATTATTTTTCTTACAGTCGAGTGATGCAATGGAGGAACCATGTCTACCAAACCCAGTTATTACGCAAGTTAAATCACTGGATCCTAATTATACTATGGATACGACATTAAAAACGGAAGAAATGTAATAATTTTTTTTGTTTTGACAAAGTAACATTCGATTTTATTCCTTTATTTAAATTTGAATAAATATTATTGACAAAATAATCGGTTGGACTTACATATTACCTCGCATATGTGAAAATATTTTAGTGGGTCTATTTGTTGTCTTAAGATTTGATAAGAATGATAGGCCATTGCAATTCACCAACTTAAATTAATAAGGCAATCTTAGATTCATGTCTTATAGTCCGGTCTAACTGGATATACGAGTATAAATATAAATCAAAGGACAAAAATTCCGACAGATATATTTTGGTTGATACATTGGGTACACAAATAAAGTGTCAAAAGTCCCCCATTGGTCCCATGGGTGCTAAAAAAGTTACTTAAAGTCAAAGTCAAGACCATAGATAATACAGTATATAGGTAAGTCAAGACTGTGGTTCTTTTTCTTAAAAATGGTAAATTATATCAAAATGTAGCCCAGACAAATATTAAAGATCATAAAATTAACTTTTCCTAAGACGACCATTACTAAGATGTCGCCGTTCTAAAAGTTGAAGGAGTTCCAATGACGACAGCATTAAGCTGTATCTGTGTATAATTTAGCCTTCATCCGTTCATTTACATAACATAATCATGAATTGAAAAGGTTATTTTTAAATTTGTAACTTATTTTTAATAAATTACTTATTTACTTAAAAATATTTTTTATCCAAATAGATTTTTTGGAATATGTATATTTTTTTACACTAAGTAGTTAGATTTAAGTGAATTTTTATTTTTAATTGAAATAAAGTTTTTATTTTCTCAATAAGAATGATTTTAGACGGAAAATTATTGTACACAATTATGAAAACCCCTTAGCAATGCAAATATCAAATTAAAATAGTATTTTTCCGTGAAAGAAAAAAAACAATGTTTTTGGTTGTGTATTTTTAAAATATGAAAAAAATTACTTACTTGAATATTCTTAAATAAGTCGAAGTGCTTGGCAAACGCATTCAGGTACTTATAGTAGCACGTTCCCGAGGGATATGAAGGAGTTTCTTCGGGAAACGGGAACCCGGCGAACTCCATGGTATGTCGCGGCGTGTTTGTCCTGAAAATATTTACATGGTATCAATATACTTCTTATTATATAACCTTATAATATATCAATGAGTGTTCATAATCTAAAAATAAAAAAAATGTTTAAAATATAATAGTATTTTATTTTATTTTTACATTCAAAAACTAACAGTTTGGTGATTCTAAACCAGTATGATGTTATATACCGGGTATCTCAAGACTGCTACCGAAAACGAAGCCGGGTGGTAGTTTTAGTGACTACAAACACAATGCAACCAAAAATTTCGCAAAGCAACGCGATAATTATTTTTTATGTTTTTTTAAATATCGTCATTTTTGGGTGGTAAATCCATAGTTTTTGCGAAAACAAAAATTTAAACACTTTTATACCTTAGATTATTTATAAATAAAAGGGTATACACTATTATTTAAGGAAAAAATGTATTTACCACCCAAATATGGGAAAAAATTATAAAGAAAAAAATTGTCGCTTTTTTTTGCAACTTTTTCTGTTGCATTGTGTCTGAAGTCGCTTAAACTACCACCCGGCTTCGTTTTCGGTAGCAGTCTTGATATACCCGGTATACGATTATGACTTGATGTGCCCTGTCCAGTCGGTTTGCATTAAAGCAACTTCTAAATATTTAATTATGGAATTTATTACTAGCATCGCTACTATCACATGCTAAATATCTGAATATACTTTAAAGTGGTAGAGTCACGCTATTGAAAGCCATGACTAGGCATGAATAGGCAGGCTCATTCGGGGTTATACCGCTGTCCCACAGGAGTTCGCCACAAAGTGACAGCATTGCTGTCGCGTTATGTTCAATGAGTGAGATTTCAGGATGCCCAATAATCTTTACTCTCCCCATCGTTTTTCCTTACCCTCCTCCCGATTTGGTAACACAACTATGGTCCAAGCCTTACGGATATTCATGTGTGACAGTGATCACTTGCCATTAGGTGGTGTTTGCTAGTTTGGCAGAACTACGCAAAGTTTAAAATCTAAATGCGACACATAATTTCAACCTTATAGGATCTAGGGCCGTAAATATAAATAAGTATATGTATGTACAATATACTGATCACGCAATCATTTGCTTTACTGCGCAAATTCAACTTGCAGATCAACGTTTCACACCCGGTTTCTTGCCCACTGAACCATGAGGACTATCAATCATCGTTTTGACTGATTAATGTTAACCATACAGAACTAGTACCGTAGGAAGAGCGCATATGCTCTCTGGGTTAAAAATAAATTATACAATATTTACTAATACTATGGTACGGTTACAAAGCTGATGTCTCGGGTTCGAATCCCGGGTCGGGCAAAGTGATATTGGATTATTCTATTCATATATTATTACAACATA
This sequence comes from Hyles euphorbiae, assembly GCA_023078785.2. Classification (NCBI taxonomy): domain Eukaryota; kingdom Metazoa; phylum Arthropoda; class Insecta; order Lepidoptera; family Sphingidae; genus Hyles; species Hyles euphorbiae. Next base: position 7,910,249 of record CM041053.1, read on the forward strand.
CAAGGTGAAATATGGGTATCCTGGCACGTGTGCCTATGCCTTCTGAGAAAAGGCGTGAGTTTATGTATGTATATACGTATATGTATGTGTGTAATATATGTATTTAACAATTGAAGTTCGATTACAATAAATTAATGGGATTGTAACTGTTTACTTCCTTGTTGTTCAACTATAAAATTGATTTGAGTATTAATACCCATACCGAAGGTCAAAAATAATGTATGTTAAAAGTAACTACGGTGAACAATTCAACAATCATATAGCTAGTTAGGAATTTATTAAAACAGGTTTTACAATTATTCTTAGAAGTATTTATATTGCGAGTACGTGTGTGTGTCAAGAAAAATACAAAAACTAATGACAATATTTAATTTAAATACCTCGTGATGGATAGATTTTTTCATGATTTAGTCCCACTGTGAAGGCTTTGAATAGAATCAATTAAAATACTGTTCAACTATTTTTTTTTATAATCACCAGATTGTTTGTACAAATCGTAGTCTTTTTCCAGGCAAAAATATGGTTTCCGATTCAATTTAAAATCGACTGTAATTTCTTAAAGAAAATCAATTCTAAAGCCTCCGCAATATGATCGGTAAATAGGTATAATACATGAAGCAAAAAATAACACTCTCTGTCTGTATCAGCCCATATACGTCCCGCTGCAGGGCACGGGCCTACTCTACAATCGACAGTACGATTGAGAATGGTTAGGCCATAATTATAGTCCACCACGCTGACCTAGTGCGGGTTGGTAAAAATAACACTATTCTCTTGTAATTAAATAAATATAAAATTTATATCACGGGTTCACATTTAAGGTAGATTATTTTTAATTATTTTTTACAAAAACTATATGTATATTGGAATTTCACTCAATAGTTCAATGATCTCAGTATTTCTACCGGCTAAATGGAGAGCTATGTACACATTATACTATTGGAAACAGGATATAAAGTCAGCAGCCCAAAGACTACTAAATTCGAGTAATTTTACATAAATATAAAAACATATTTTATGATACCTAAAAATAACCTATGAAAATCATATGTTGTTTTAAACTTAGTTAAATAGATTATAGTTATAACATTTATTATGCAGCTTGTTTTAGATTCATATTTAATGAAACATACGAAATAATCATGAAATAGTATGCTTTTAAATATTTTAAATATATGGAGCATTTTGTATATCATATCATTAAAAACATATAATTGACAAGAATTTGTTGAAATAGTATTGTATGTATATTTTTCAGAGGCAAAATATTTTTTATGTTCCAGATATAGAAGATTGCAGAAGATTATTTGCAAACCATATCAGACTAAAGTTTCATTGAAAAAACAGTAAACAAGACCTCTCTAACACAAGATCCTAATAAACAAATGTCATATTAATTTGAACTCTGTAACTGTGTCCAAAATCTAATCTGATTGTACAAGTCGTATTTATTTTATACTTATTTCATAAAATAAAATAATAAGATAACATGTTTACGCATCAACGATAATACGAATAATATAAACTCGAATATTCTAAACATTTGTCGACAGCCTCCGTGGCGCAGTTGGTTAGACGCCGCCTGTGAAACGAGAGGCCGCGGGTTCGATCCCCGCACCGAGAGAAATGTTTGTGTGGCCCACAAATATTTCTTCCGGGTCTGGGTGTTTGTGAGACCGAAAAGTCTCTCGTAGTTCCTGATACCCACGACACAAGACTGGATCTTAGTGTGGGGTCAGCACTATGTATGTGACTGTTGGGTGTTATTATTATTATATTATTATTTATTTGACATTGTAAAATGCTGGAGGCGACAATCCAAAGACAGGGTGAAATGGCGCACCTTGGAGGCGGACTATATCCAGCAGTTGGTATCAGTGGTATAGGCTGATAATGATGATGCTGGTAAAAGTCCTCTTTGCCCATTGATAATTTCAACTGGACGTACCAATTTTGGTGTGAAACTGGAGCAATGACAAATTTAATAAATATAAAGGGGCAAGAAAAATAATGAAGTGGTCATTAGAATTTTCCTCGGCAACCAACCGGTAACAGACATAATAATTACCTAATGTCCGTGATTTCACTCGGTACTGCTATTCAAACAATGCGTGGTACATTACACACTCGTTTTAACACTTTCGGTATCGTTGCATTATGTCTATATCCTGACAATATTCATAACGAGTTTCAAAAACAAAACCTGTTCTACTTAGTTTAAAATCAATACTTAGTTTGATCAGACTGATCATTTTGGAGATCGGAGATGTGAGTTTACAAAACAATATGTTTATTAGAAATTTCAAGTAATTATATATCTAGGAATTTTCCTAAGAATTTCAAAAGCATGTGAAAGCGACAATACGAAATTCTAACTAATTTCTATATTTAAAAGAAAATCAATATTGTAATCAGTTTAATTTCTCTCATAAAATACTTATTTATTAAAAACACTATCTAAATACAGCGGGAAAATCGCATCGGTTGTTTTTGTCATATCATTTATCGGATATAAAACAAGTTAATCCTCAGTAACACCACATTTAGGTATTCCCATTACGAAAGCTGCTGACTTCCAAATAAATAGGCAAAAAACATTCACAAAGCATTCATGAGCTAGCGTCGGAGTAATGAATGCAAAACCCACATACATAAATACTATACAAACCACATTTACATACACATAAATAAAGTACCTATATAATTTTGATGAATCTAATTGTGTATTTGCTGTCATTAATGCCTCTTATCTTTCTTTTAACAGGATATTTTAATACTTTTAAAAGTGGTAGAGCCACGTTGTTATTAGTCATGATGATCCTGAGCGTTACCACTGTCTCAAAGGAGATGGAGGTGAAGTGACAGCTTTGGTGACGCGTTTCGTTCAGAGGGTGAGATTGCTGGATGCCCAAAACCTCTTTCCCCATCCTTTTTCCTTTCCGCTCACCTCCCGGTTTGACGGGCCAGCAAGACTTATATGACCCAAGCGCTTTTAATGATCATGAGCGGTAGTGATCACTCACCATAAAGTGACCTGTTTGCTCGTTTGCCTATTGTTGACCTATGCAATTAAAAACAAAACTTGCAAGAAAGTCATGACAATACACCCGATAGTAACTGTATTGTAATAATGAGAGCTGGTTATTTCTCACCGGTTGATATAATTATGCAGGCTTGGATAACCGGATATTCATAAGATAATTCTCCAAACGTGACACCCTTTCGTGAGTCGATATGAGTGGCTAAAATTAAATTTTGCGCTTATGAAAGTTATAAATGCCATAGATTCATAAAAAAATTTAGGGTATATAAATTTCACATACCCACGCTAGGTCAACGTAGGCAACTATATGGCCTAGCCACTCTCAATCGTACTGTCGAATGTAGAGAAGACCCGTGCCTTACAGAGACTTCTAGTTATTTTTTATTGCAATAAAAGGCGAGACAAGCATGCCCTGAACTACAAAGCAATAATTGGCATTTCACTGGGCTTGCCATCTTGAAACATTAGATGTTAAGTGTCAATATGTCCAGCAGTTACTCTGACTACAATGTCCTTCTAACCGTTACACAACAGTGTATTTACACTGGTATTTGGCAGGAGAAATTGACATTGCGGTGTTACCCACCCAAACGGCCTATCACATATCAGAAACCTACCACTAGTTAGCAAAAACTAAGTCGAGCAGTTGCTTTGGACGCCGCCTGTGAGACAAATATTTGTATGGACTTCACGTATTTTGAGTTTCAGTGTTGTGAGGCCAAATAGTCCTTCTTAATTTTTGTTACTCATGACACAAGTCTTGAATATTAATCAGTCAGGCTATACATATGTATGGCTATTTAATGTATTTATTAATGCTTAACACCCGATTACACATCACGTAAGGTCCATCTTTGTTAAAGGAATAAATCCACTTAGTCAAATAAATCACTTATGGACTTCCCTTGCTGTGAAGACTTATAGATCATCGCAGCGCTTTCCATAGGGACCATCTTTATGGATTAATTATTTTTTATACGATTGATCAATAAAATCACTTCATATTGTCATATTATGTTCTTTTTTCTTGTATTAATAAATGTTAGTACTTATATTTCGTCAATTTTGTTGTAAAATGTTATGCAACAAACTTTGTTTTTAAAAAATCAATCGATTCTGAGAATTGATAAAACTTTCCATAATGTTATGTACCGGTTCGTATTAAATATTACGATCGTAAAGGATATTGCGATTTACCTACTTCAAAACTATTTTAACCAGTTTTTGCGTGCTAGATCTTAAATATACTACAGTAAATATTAAATGGAAATCAAACATAAATAATTTGAAAAAAGCGACGCACAATTATTAGTATAACCGATCAGCCAGTCTAAAAACGCGTACTTATTTAATTGACAAATGCAAACATTAGTATTTAGTATGCTCTGAATAAGATGACGTGTTCAATTTATTGACGCCTAAACATCTTTTATTGGACACACCTAATACGCAATTAAGTTGGCAAAAATGGTCTTTATAATTACCATAGCAATACCTAACAGCCCTCTGCAATGGTCGCATAAAATAACCACATCTAGTCAACTCGGGAATATTCCGTAACGCGTCAATGCTCTCAAGTATCTAAGCCCACCATTTGCTTACCTTAAATTCTTGTACATGCTAGTGAAGAGCGGCAGGCCGTCCTCATCGATACCCACATGGGGGTCGAACCTCCAAGTACCGCCGATGAACCTGGAGGCCTCAAAGAGAGTGTAGTTGAGGCCATACTGCTGCATATACCGCGCTGTGGCCAACCCGGAGAACCCGCCGCCAATTATGCATACTCTAGACGCGTGCTGCAAAAAATAATAAGGTTTAGTTGTTTTGTTTTGATTAAAAAACGATATTTTAGTGGAAGTTGACAGGATACCGTCAAGCTTTGAGTCTCATTTAAAATCTTTTTAATCTAATTTATCAGGGGTTTGGAAAACCTATAGTCATATAACACAACAGCAGCCATTCGTCCACGATTAAAAATACTCGCTCTATAGTTTTCCAAGTACCCTACTGATTATTGAAAGTGCCCTGTATTTAAGAATGATTTGTGGTAAGATAATTTATTTGCCTATTAAATCTAACAGCGGTAAAACCTACGGGTAAAACTCACATAGTTTGATACATCGATCTACTTCATGCCTTGACATTATTAATGGGCAATGTTACAAAGATTATGGAAGCACATAATGTTTATTCCTACATAGTTATGTAGGACTAAACTTTGCGGAAGTTTAAGGTCTTTGTCAAAAATCGCTAGTAAATAACAAGAATCATAAGGAACTCAAGGGCAAATAGCTCTTAAAAACATTGAGGTCAAAAACGTAATATTAAAGAGTATGTAATTTGAGGAAAATATACTTATATTTACTTAACTCTTGCAAATACTTCATCTACATTACTTATCGAATCTTAGTTAACATGTAATATAAAACTATTGGCGTGGTTTTGAGCCTTTAAACTACGGGTCTAAAGGAAAGTTCTTATTTACCGAACAAGAACGATATACTACTGTATGTACCGCTTCGCACTGCTAGGAACGGGTCTTCTCTATCATTGAGAGTGGTTAAAACGATTTACACATAAAGAAAATAATTACATGTTTCTGATTTAAAATGCTTGCTGCAGATATAATCTGTCTGCGGTTCTTAAAATATAAATGTTACTTCTTACTATTGTTTCAATACTATCAGTGAATCTGGATTTTGGTGAGATAATTATTTTTTTTCGATTGCTACTGTTCACTCAACCATTGTTTAATGAACTTGCGAGCTAAATTCTTAAACAAAAATATGTTAATGTTTTTACTTTATTAAATAACTAAAGTTCCACTTTTGGCCATCTATACTATGAATGACAAAAGCATTGCCATCAGTAATCACCCACAGTGTGCAATAAGTAATTTGCATTCACACACGGCCGTTTAACATAGTTCTTGCTGTACACAATGCGGGTCGCAATTGTTCCCCGACATGATAGCAATGACTAACAATGTTTCATCGACAACTTCTAGGGCTGCCAAGTGCCACTTTCAAGGAAAAACCCCGGGATAATGAGTCAGTTGTTAGAGTTTAATCTTAGTAAAACCTCATTGAATGAGCGCCGTATCTAATAGATTTTTTCCTTGATGTTACAAAACTGAAATCTGGTTATTCCGAAAACCTGGCCTTAAGTGTGGTCAAAAAGATGATTTAAGTCGTCGGAATTTAATGGAGAATCATGTCAAAGCACTTTTTAAAAACATGCATTGTACAAAGTCCGCGGATGCAATGTTCCGACATAAGAGGTAAATATGTAAAGGAAAATGTAAAAGTGATAATTGTTGTGTAAATGTCAGTTTACATGTATCTATTGTTGAATGATACATGTGTGTGTATTATTAGTTCACATAGGTGTTAACCGCAAAGATAACATAGAATAGGGGACAGCTATGACCTATATTACGTAACAATATGTAATCTTTGCTATGCCGCCCTGTACTAGAGATTCTCAATTTATCAATAGTTTTTTTGTTATAGTTGGTAAAGTAAAGTTGGTATATCAGAATATAACCCCATTTTAATTTCATTAGCAACAAATTTCGACCGTTGGTGATACAACAGGAAATTACTGAAGTTCTTAAAATTTAATAGAAATTGTAATAAAGCTGCCATTTTATTTTCAAAAGATGAAATACATCAAATAACTAGGAAATAAAATCTTGTAATATGTTCCCGTGTAGATACTATATAATAGATCATAGTATTAAATTCTAATTGAAATCTTAATTTAAAATACACTTGATCGCGTTTATTGAATGTATTTTGAGGTTTCATTGTTTTTTTTTATTATTGTATTCTGAATACTAGACGCTAAACTCAAATTCATAAAAATAGCTGCTTGACAACAACACATAATGTATGTATGAATGTAAAGGAAATAGCCACCAAACCACTAAGCATCTGTCGATATTAACAAGTCCTCCGCAAATAGACGGCAATCCATTCGTAGAACAAATTATTATTAAAAATATATTCATAAGAGTGTTGAATCACCAACGTTAGATACTTTGAAAATATGTAGCTTAAATAGTATTCAGTAAAATCTGCTTCTGATTATGAATGAATATTCGGCATCTAAACTTCTTTGGTTACTTATTACTGTACTTATATGTATTATTTATCTCTGACCTCAAAAGGCATAAGTAATTAACTCATTCAAATTCTGTTTGGGCATCCCAAATTCTGCTATCGGGTTGTAATCAAAAGCACTTCATTTTTATCAATAAATTATTACGTTTTGTGAATATGTTATATGATGTATACTATTTATCCAAAAAAAAACTTTGTTATGGTTGTCTGTAAGCCATTGCTTTAAGCGATGAGACCGCCATTTGTACTGATTATTTCCTTAGCTACTGTACATATTATATATTTTTAAATGTGTTCAATAAAGATTGAAATAATAATAACTTTCAATTCATTTCAATAAATCTAACTTCAACAATTTCACGCACGGTTCCGTAATTGCTTACAGTTATTTCGTTGTAGATTACGTTACCACACAAATGTTAATAGTTACTCGACTAGTTATTACCTCTATACCTATGTTTTTCTCTATTGCCTAGCTTCATGATATTTAGTTATTGCATGTCCACTATAATATAATTAAGGAGAACGGAATAGCCTTGCGAAGTACCTACTGTTTTACTTGTATAACAGGTGGATTAGGCGACTTGTCAAGGACCAGTATGAATTAATTGGGCATAATACTGCGAAGAAAAAACCACTTTCATTATTTTAAATCAATAAAAACAATCACAATTTCAAACTGATAACCGTCTCTTAATTAAGTATGGGCACAGAGTATGGGCTTTCTCTACTAATTAGCAGGGCTTATGTCTTGCTCAACCAGGCTAGCCTTGCGTGGGACCTTCGACATCTTGGAAATTCATTATGAAAAGTAAATTTTACATGCCTCTATTACCTTAACTTATACTTCTGAAATGTACACTATTAGCATATATTTATTGTAGTATTTTTTTTCCATATAAAGCCAAAAAAAGATAATTAAATGAAATACAACTTCATTAAACCAGTATATTTGACCATGATATATTTTATACTTATGTTTACTTGTTAATATAATATTTCCGGGTAACATTCAACATCCATTAATTTATTTTTAATTAATATAATATTTGAATAATATATTATTCAATGACAAATCTTTCTCATATTGTTAACTTTGATTGCATAATTTTAAATAAAGTATAATAATATAATATGCAATAAAGACCCGGAAATAATGTATCAAAACACTACTTAATTCGTAGATAAATAGGTGGAAAAACGATATTATTGAACTTCAATCCAATTATTAAGAGAATCATCAAAATAACAATATACTTTAAAACTGAAAAATATGGTTTCCCATCCAAACGGAAAACACCAACAGGAATACACTTAATTAGAAAATATTTTATCCTACAGAAATCTCGGATAGTTAAAAAATATAAAGTCTACAAAAATAGACATGTCAATCATGACCAAACCATAGGCCATATCAAATGAATTTACTAATTAGGGTGACTATAATAATCCTTACTAATATTATACATAATAGCGATTTTTTTTAGTCTGGGGGTAGGAATGTTAGGCTGTCTGCCAATTTTGATTAAATTTAGTATAGAGGTAGCTGATACCCTGGATTAACACATTCCTGTGGGATGAGGTAGAAATTCAAACACGCATATTTACTACTTTTTCAAACTTGACTGAATGCCACAGGACAGGAGAGGTCAGGGACAAAATTGGACCTAATGGGAAGGGATGGAAAAAGCAATATAGTCGATGGCGCGGCGATCACAATCCGCCTAGTTAGTAAACGTAGTTTATTGAAAAACCCTAATTTAAATCTTAGTAAACTATAGTTTGCATTAAATCCAAATTACAAAAAGTGGTTTAACGACATAACCTGGAGATTTTAATGGTTTATCGCTTAACCTGACCGCCGCGAAACCTAGTTTAACGCTGGTCTAAATGTAGAACTGTTTCTTTTGGAGTCAGTCTATTTCATTGCATTGCGTTATTTTTACTCTATTTTCTTTATTAACATGATGAATTTAATCAATATTTTGAAACTGTGAGCGATTCAAAACGTCAATAAAAAAAATACGTGATCAGTCGATCTTAGTGTGGGGTCAAGACTGTGTATTGAAAAAAAAACAGTAAGTAGCCGAAATAACTGGTCTGTACTCAAAAACTATCTGCATCCGCGCGAAGTCAGGCCCGACCACTAATCAATAATTATAATGCTCATAATAATTATTGTTAATAATCTAAACCGGTTCGGTATTACGCATCAACTTATGCGTTAACCATTCACTGCATTACCTGGCTTAATGTTGAAATCTATTACTAAAGGACAGATAACCTTAATGTGCTTAGAATGTCGTATCTCCGAATATACGTGTAAAGTAATAAGTACAAGACAAATTAGGGTTAGACACTCAGATTTTGAAAAAGCAATTAACCTTGCAACGACACAGTAGCCTGAAACAAATTGAATAGGTATTTTTTTAAACAAAGCCAAGTTTTAGCTGTGCAATCTTAAACGCATGGCATAGAAGAAATACAATAAAATATGAATACTTTTGAAATAATTTATCTAAGGTATGTATAGTAGAGGACCATGACATATGCCAACCCGCACTAGGCCAGCGTGGTGGACTATATGCCCTAACCACTCTCAATCGTACTTTCGATTGTAGAGTAGGCCCGTGCCCTGCAGTGGGACGTATATGGGCTGATACAATACAATACAATACAATACAATAGTAGAGGAATGCCAATCTTAATATATATATTTCTTGTGTGCGTGTGTATGTGACTGAACTCCTCCTAAACGACTGGACCAATTTTGATGAAATTTTTTGTGTGTGTTCGTGGAGATTCGAGAATGGTTTAGATTTACAGTTTGGTCTACTGGAAAATGTTTTTTCAATTAATTTTATATAAAAGAAAGTCGTGTTAGTTACACTACTTATAACTCAAGAACGGCTGAACTGACTTGGCTGAAAATTGGTGGGGAGGTAGCTTAGAACCAGGAGAAGGACATAGGATACTTTTTATCACGTTCTCGGTTTCCCGAGTTTATATTAGCTTATTAACATTTTCTCATACAAAATGTTCATGGGTTCGTAACTGTCAAACATTTAATGTTCATCCCGTCGATACGGTAAACTCTTCTCTCAAATTAAAGAACGTATTTAAATAAAGGTTTCGAATCGACAACATATATCCACAATATTCGATTAATGGCGTATTTTAGATTTTAAAGATGTAAATTAATGACATTAATGAAAAGGGATTGACATTTAAATTGGTTGTCAAATATTAATGCATGCGTTCAGAAATTAATTTTGTGTAACCAAAAGAGAATGTATTATGAAGTTAAATAAATATAGGACAATTAAATAAATACTATTCACACGTAAGAAGATTTACTTCTTTTCAGATAGAATATCACTTGAAAATGATAAATCTTTATTAAAATAACAATTTTACATATGGAGAATATTGCAGGGGTTTTCAAATTAGGCGTTGCCTGTGTCTTGAGAATCCAGTTAAATATAATTATTGTAATTACATTAATTGTGGGTGTCAGTGTGAGAAAGTGCTAATAGTGTACGTTTGTGTTTGTGTGTGTGTTATGTGTTATTATGTTTACTTTTATCACGAATTTTTACAGTGTCTTTTCCTTCGCTAAAATTCACTGATAGAAATATTATACATTCTGAAATGTTATGTCGAAGAAAATCGAAACCACTGAAGTTATTTGTATGAAAATTAATATTTCATTTCTTTATTACGAACAAAAGTATTGGCGTAATATTTATGGAAAAAACAGCATAGTGGGGGTTCACCCCCATAAGGGATGGAATATTGCATGGATAATCAAAATCGCTTTAAAAGTGTTTAATGTCAAAAAATTATAAGGAACACTATTTGGCTATGGAGAAACGGGATATTATAGAGTGGGACGTACGGGAGATGACTGGGTTAGCTGACAGATTTGATAGGACGAAATGTAAATGCACGGTATAAGACGGGATGGATAATGAAGAGAAAGGACGGGACGTATCGGGAAGTGACGGGGAATAGACGGGATGGGACGGAATTGAGCAGGACAGTACGATAGCTATGTCATGTTAAGGTATACAAGAGCTTATACGAAAAATAACATGTATTTGGTGTGAAGTAAAATAAAAAAATATCTGCATCCAGGCAAAGGGGGGTCGGGCTTTTTTGCTATGGTAAATAATTCAATTTAATATTAATCATATAATAACTAAGCCATAGCTTAGCGTGGTCGGGTCAGCTATGGTATCTTTTAATTGATTTCAATGAATGTAGTCGGAGTAATAAGTGCGTGGTGGCCTGTTGGTAAACGGACTAGACGCGACTGCCAACATGTTCACGGTGGTCGCGGGTTCGAATCCCAGGGCATACCTCTGACTTTTCGGAGTCATGTGTCTATTGATAGTCAATCACCACGCACTAAAACGGTGAAGGAAAACATCGTGAGGAAACCTGCATACCATAGCGATTTATAAAATTTCTATGGTATGTAAGTCCGCCAACCCGCACTAGGCCAGCGTGGTGGACTATATGGCCTAACCACTCTCAATCGTACTCTCGATTGTAGAGGAGGCCCGTGCCCTGCAGTGGGACGTATATGGGCTGATACAGATACAGACAGTCGGAGTAGTAACAGTGTTATAATATCTCCGTAGCAAAATAATGATTTAAATCTGGAGAGATGGGATAGAATAGAATATAAGTTGGATAAAATGGGACAGAAGAATAGGTACAGGATGGGATTGGAATTGGATAAGCAGTTTAGACAACGGCTGTCATGTTGATTTGAAATAAAATATGGACTGGAATCTATATTTGCACCCAGGCGAAGCCGGGCCGGGCCGCTAGTCTGTATATAAAATTAGAACAAATAGACCTGAAATCACAGTAACAATAATATTCAACTGTTAAATTAATTTGCTATTCAAAAGCAAAAATAAATCATTATAAATCGCCGTCTTTGAAGTCGCATAAAATAACGTTATGAATATTCTATCATTTAAAATATATTTTATAATTGTAGGTTCTAGGTACATGTGTTTACCATAGAAGTTTTTGTAATTATTAGCCTCCGGCACGTCCACGAATCACGTGTATTGTTCACACCTGTTGTACTATTTTTTGCTGCATTTGTCAGTTCTAATCCGTCTTAAGATCATACAATTACCGAGCACATGAGAATGTAATTATACTGGTACTAATATATAATAGTACATACATACATTACCTACTCGAACGGACCTAAGTATTGTACATATTATTTTTATCATAATGGTTTCTTAGGTTTACGCGAATGTTACTCCTTGATATAAAAGTGTTTTTACGGATTTTACTCACGATAAGATCCGTAATTTATAATTTTATTTCTATGATTTTTATCCATTTATGATAATGCGTATAAATCACACTATTAGGCCGTATACCATATGCCTTTTCTGGCATTTTCCACTTTCTTTCCAATCAGAGCCTTTCGCCCTAGCTCTAAGAGGCAGTTACATAGAGCGGCATTTTGTTTCTAATGATAAAAAAATAACTTTCAATTGACTATTAACATATTTGGGCATTTTTACCTTTGTATTAGATGTGGTACTGTTACTTTGTGGACTTGTCTAATCTAAGGGCGCTTTGGTTTAATTTCAAATAAGCCCTACAGGATTTAATGTTTGTTGAAATAGTGGAAATAATTTAATTGCTCTCTTTTAGGCATTGTTTTATTTAATATTCAAGATAGACTTTAAGTTTAATATTTGTGTGTCAAGATAAATAATATCAGTTTAATGAATAAATACTGACATCGACAAATATGTGTACTTTCCTTTATAAATTTCTAAACTTAACATAACTTTGAGAGCCTCTATGCAAGAAAAATAAATGTAAAGATAACATTATGCATATATAATTACGCAATTTCGTCCATGGATCATGGTTTTCACGAAGCGAGTATCATTTTCCTATAAACACAATTTTAATTCGCCGCATTCAGTAATAATTGCGTGCGTCCGTGACACGACTGTCCAGCGAAGCTGCAGAATTGTTTCCGTTGTCACACATTCTCATGTAATACGAACAAAATGACGTGTACTTGTATAAGTGCGGGTCATTAACTCATTACACTGAGACTTTTAGGCGATGGTTGCATAACTATTCACCCTGAAATAATTTACTAAATAGTTTACATAGGCCTATGTTCAGCATTGAGGCTGAAGACAGAGAAAGTAAGACCGAGAGAGAAAAATAATTTACAACCTATTCATTTAACCAAGAAAATAAAAAAATACTACTACTACGCCTTTAAGGTACGGTATGCATCTTTATACGTACTGTACGTTGCAGTCAGGTAGAGCATCCACCCATAGGTTATGGTTACTCAAGCTGCACTTAACAAATATGTCTGCCTGCCAGCCTGATTTAAATCGGTCATACACATGTGTGTGTGAATCACGCATTGTCATAAATATATGGGGAGGGCGAAGTGCGTGTAAAATATCGACGTAAGTAGTGCGGCGCTATTGTAAGTTATCACAACGATTTTGTTAATGCCTGTTTTATAAAAGAAAGTTTAGTAAAAAAATAGTAAAAAAATCTTATAGATGTTGCGATTTTCACATAAATTTTATTGCTACTCCCGATGTACTGAGAGCCTATTCTTAGTTTAAATTCAATGGAATCACGTAAACATGTTTTCCACTATTAAGTACGGTTGGCGCTATCCATACAAATCCGAATATTTTACCCCAACCATGTTTTTACACATTGCTCCTTTTAGATATTTAGTGTTTTTGTAATTTTACCATATGCAACACGGTCATATTTTTGCGGGGACAGTAATGACAGACAGACCACAGCAGAACAACGAGCCGCCATACTTCTCAGATACCAAACCGTATGATTTGAATCAAAGCATAATAAAACTTATCCATAACCAATTACTAGCTGCACTCAATATTTATTAAGACTCGCATTTACGAGTAATTAGAGTCAATCTGTGTAATTATCCGATCTCTGGAGTAGTGACTGTACGACAATATCAACTTTTATTACTGTTAAATGGTGGTGGATTTGCGATTTTAACAATTCATTGTGAATGGATATTTATTTGTCACTGTTGTCCTTCCCACGCTGCCACAAATTCAGAGCGACATGTTTTATGAAGCAATTTTTAAAAGGATTTGCACTAGCGGCCCGGCTCGGCTCCGCCCGGTTGCAGATGATCTTTTAAAAAAATATTTTGTAGCCTATATTCATCAGGGTTAACGTAGGAATCTAATGGTGAAAGAATTTTTCAAATCGGTCCAGTACCTTCAGAGCCTATTCTATGCAAACAAACAAAAAATCTGTCCTTTTTATAATATTAGCCATCTGTACTTTTTTAATTTCATTAAGTGTTCTTCTTCTTAATGTTCAGTGAAGAATAAAATAAATACATATTAGTAATCAGTTCAAATCTATATCTCTCAATGGGTTGGCAGTGTTGCACCAACCTAATTTTAAACGAGTTTACTCTCATCGAAAGTCTGATAGGCGAGCCTTACATAATTCCGGGCACAAATGTCAGTCATGGGTGCTAATTACACCCTTTTTCAAAACTAACAACAAGGTATCCCGAGCTGTGATCTAAACAAGGATTTTATGGTTCACAAACTAGTATCAGTGCTGCCCTTACAAATTCTATTAAAGAAAACTTTTTGCCCAAATATAATACAAAAAAGTTCTTTACTATTACCTAAAGATTGTGACAATTAACAGTTCATGAAATAATAACATCTACCCATATTTTATGATTTTCTCGAGACAAATGTTAAGATTCATATTCCTAACCTACGTCACTCCACTTTTTCTCTTATGTGGCACCATGGACTCTATCATCAAAATATAATTAATTAATGACACTTTCATGACTATCAATAATAGTTTGTACAATGGAAACGCGCCAGGCGCTGCAGGTTAGATACACCGAGACATGCGGCAGCCGGTTGCGAAACGCTTCCCGTTTCGACTCGACAACACATTTTCCACACACACCAGTTTCTTAGCCACGTGAACAAAATTAATTGATAGAACCTCTAGAAAATCCTTCGCCAGATGAGACTAGCATACTAAACTTTATTGGACATGTGCCGTGTGTGTAATTTGTTTAATTTTATGGATTTGTAACGTATACTTCGTTCTCAAAAGTTTATTTTATTTAATGGAATTATCTCGTAAAATGTTATGTCTGCATTTAGTTTTATTGTAAAAAATCTTGATATTTAGCAAAGATAATATTTTGTGCTGCAACAGGTAATATCTATTGTTTTTATATATTCTATAAAAATAATGGTACCCATATGTATGCATATGACCTAACCACTCTCAATCGTATTCTCGATTGTAGAGTAGGCCCGTGCCATGAGATGAGACGTTTATGGGCTGATATAGCAAAAATCTACAAGAAAGGCTAATCATTTATTGATAGTAAACATATTACTTAAAAAGGAAATAAAGAAACCTTCGGAAGTAAATATTTTCGTATTTAAATGACAATCAAGATAATATTGTTTTAAGAAAACCTTGAAGAACTAACACAATGGTTTTCCAAGCCAAGGAAACATTTAAAATAATATTATTATCTTAACATCGTTAATCGTCATTACCCAAATTTCGAACCTTCAGTCCTTGCATAGCAATTAGCAAGGGTAGTATTTATTTGCACATTATCAGCTGCACTACAAGGTCTCTCAATATTGAGTGACTACAAACTTTTTGACGTATTTATGTACCTGTTTAAAAAATCCAACATCACGCTCAAGAGAAAGGCAAGTAATTAACACTTTACTTACTTACATGACGGAAAAATAATATTAAACATGTAATAATTTCTGCGATTAAGTAACATTCGCGCGTTTATATCGTTCATAAATCATTTAGTTATATCCGTTGTTATTTTTCAATTAAGGCTTATAGTTTACAAGTTATTTTTAATCCACGGGTAATCGAAAACAAATTAGCCATAATGAGTCTAATAACCAGTTATTCAAATATGATCATGAATTTATTATTATTCATGATCATAATATTTGAATAACAGGTGGAATAGTGCTGTGGAAAATGACATAATTTCCGCCAATTGCATTTACTATATTATAATCATTTGAAAATCAGTATTGTTTTTGTATAAATAATATCGACTTGTGCTCACTTTGCGTAATTTTCGTGGACGTATATCTATACTAATTTTAAATTAGGCAACAATGTAAAGTTATTAAGTTAACCAGAGTACCCAATAACCAATAAATCTAATAAATATGATTAAAATAATGCAATAAAAAAATAGGTAAAAGAAAAAATACGTACCAGCTCTAAACTACTGGTGGAATTGAGAATTAAATTAAATAAACACAAAACAAAAATACTGCTATATATTTTGCACGCCATGGCGTTTCACTATCGGAAACACATAGAAAAAAAAATACGTAAATAAAAAAGATAGAACGCGTCCGGCGGTGACCGTCGGCTACGGAATGAGTGAACAAACTGGCGACCTAACCAAGGAGGTCTAGCTTTGGAGGGACCTGCCCCGCAACCTTGACCGTCAGGCTCACTGACTCACATACACACAATACTTATTGTACATCGATCATAAAACCATGGATTAACATCCCGCGGAATTAATTATGGTGTTGTGATCATAAAACCTTCGCGAAATACGTTTTGTACTCAGTTATATTTTATACATTCTGATCCGTTAGATAATAGTATAATTATCCATTACCTAAACTTGAATTTACATTACCTAAACCAATCAATCTTTTGGTGCTTAAAGCTCCTAAGGACTAATGCGCGTAAATATACAAGAAAAAAACCGAAATAATATTCAACTAATTAATCACACAAACTTTTTTAACTTACTGTGAAGTGGATATGATTTTGGTACCTAATATGCTTTCACTATGCATAATCTAGACTCTAGTATTATAATAAATATTGGTGACAATATCATACAAAGCGGACGTGCATCAACAAATATATACACTTACATACATAAGAGTATGTTGCGATAAAATTTTATATGTTATGTATTGAACAGGTGAATCAAAATAAAAGCTCGAATGCGTAATGCTATTATGGTTTAACTAAAAATAATAATAACAACGGCTGACGCACGACGAAACGAAAAATGTTATTCATGTTTTATTTTTCCACGTAAATGTTCTGGCAAAAAAGAAATAGTATAAAAAATAACTTGGCGACTTTATTAGATACAGTTTAGAACTCTCAATCAGCGAATATTAAATAACTTCTGCGACCTTCATTAGAATTTGGGTTTTTCCCAATACGTGATCAAAATTTGTACAGCTCTACCAAGAAATCAATTTTAAATCGCAGTCACACTTTCTAGTTAGGGATCTAGTTTAACTGTGAAGACGCTTTTGAAACGAGAGGACTGGACTTGAGGCCAAAATGTCTACACCGGTAATCGCCATACGACCGGAAACTTCTCGCTGATCAGTTGTACAGAATTACAAGTATGAAGACTGAATGCACTATAAGAGCATGAAGTAAAACAGAGAACAATTTAGTTACGTACTTACTTTCAAAAGCGGTCAATCTTTCTTATCACTACATAGTATAAAACAAAGTCGCTTTCTCTGTCCCTATGTCCCTTTGTATGCTTAAATCTTTAAAACTAAGCAACGGATTTTGATGCGGTTTTTAATAGATAGAGTGATTCAAGAGGAAGGTTTATGTGTATAATAAGTGCATATTATTTTAGAGAAATCTATATGCACCCGGGTGAAGCTGGGCCGGGCCGCTAGTGGAAATATAAATTGCACATGTTAAGATACAGATAGGTTCTAGTTCTACCACCCAGTACAAATCTACTAACTGATTCTATTGAACTAATAAACTAACCCACGGAACAATAACAATTATCACCAGATTTAAATAATATGAAGTGTACGGCAAAATTACCCTATTTTTGTAACCCATAGGAGTTATTTCTGGTATACCAACTACACAACCGGCCTATTCGAAACACAGAATAATGCCGTAAGACGTTACTCCCATTTCAATACCCATGGCTTAATCACTCCTAGAGAGCTGATATACATACGTATATTTTATTCACCAAATATCATATCAGTAACTATATTCCAATTTATATTAGATGTATATTAAGAAGAATAGATTTAAATGTTACCATGTGTTACTTTACTCTACTTCTATCCTTGCTGCCGAGTGCCGAGCCCAACCCTGCTGAAGGGTACAATTAGATACTTTCCCATCTGTGCTACTGCTTCCGTATTTGCTTCTACTGCCGCTGCCACATTCGCTAGTCTCCGCTTTCGTGCTTTCTTTTACCAAATCCATTTCAGCTGCTACTGTTATCCGCTATTTTTTTTTTTTTTCAATGAATGACGAGACGAGCAAGCCGTTCGCCTGATGGTAAGCGACACGACCGCTCATAAAAAGTAGCAATATTCCACCGCGCTCGCCATCCCGAGACATAAGATGTTAAGTCTCAATATGTCCAGTAGTTACTCTGGCTACAACGTCCTTCAATCCAAAACACAACAGTGCATTTACGCAGTGTTGTTTCACGGGAGAAATAGACATCGCGGTGGTACCTACCCAGATGGCCTCTCACATATGAGAGACCTACCACCAGTAATTTCGTTTTTTCGTTCACTAGCTTCCATTTTTAAGGTTCCGTGTCTAAAAGCCAAAAACGGAACCCTATTACTAAGCCTCCGCTGTCTGTCTGTCTGTCACCAGGCTGTACCTCATAAACCGTGATAGCTAGAAAGCTGAAACATTCACAGAAAATACTAAAATAAAAAAAAAATGAAAATATTAAACGGAGTTACATACAATAAACGTGTTTTTAAGTTTTTTTTTTTCTGAAAATTAATACCGGTAACAGGTAGACGCCTAAAATTTTCACAGAATATTTAGTTGTATATTACCTTTCAAAATAAATAAAAATAAAGTAAATATTAAAGGGGGGGTCCCATACAACAAACGTAATTTTTAAGCATTTTTTTACTCGATGTTAATAAACAGGAACAAACGAGATGTTTAGGGTTTCTTTTATATAAGATGGTACGGAACCGTTCGTGCGCGAGTCTGACTGGCATTTGGCCGGTTTTGTATCTTCCCCACACCTGTTACATGAATATTAATTAATACATTCAACAGTCACTCAAGTAGTACCGTTCCCACTTAATAAGCTAGGTCTTGAACCTCACGGGCCCTCACAGCGTTGCGTCAGTTTATAATTACATAGGTACTTAACTAATTCATTTGTTTATCACAAAACAGTACACTAGTAACATTGACCTAAAATATAGTATACAAGTCAATGTAACATTTATTTTTGGCCGCCATTGACGTAAAAATCTAACAGATGGCGCGATTTTCACTGGCTGCTTTTTTACGTACTCAATGTACTGAAGGGCCTATCCTTAGTTTTTAAATCAATGACTAGTAATAATCATAATCATCATTTGGCGGAGTTGTTTAGACGCCTACTGTGAAACGAGAAGCTCCGGGTTCGATCCCCGCACCGAATCAAATACATATTTGTGTTTATTTGTTTCGGTTCTGGGTGTTTATGGGACCGAAAAGTCTCTCGTAGTTCCTGATACCCACGACACGAGACTCGATCTTAGTGTGGGATTAAGACTATGTATGTGACTGTTATTTATTTATTATTTATTTACCAAATCTGGTTAAAATTTCAGTTTTGCTCACCAGTTTTAAATTATATTATTCAAATTATGACGGAAACGAGAAGATACATTTGAAGGGAAACCAGAAGAAAACGAGAAGATAAGGCTCCATAAATTAATAAAAAATCTACGTTTAAAAATTCCCGCCAAAAAGCTCTCCGACTATGTATGACGTCACTCTGCACTTATTGGTGAACAAAAATACGTTCCGTTCTACAAGTCCCTATTGCAAATGTAATTAATTTTATTCTAAAAATTATATCAAAATTTCACCAGACACCAATAGATGATAGATGACCTATTATATACAATGTTTTGCTGATATGAATAAATCAACAATTAAATATTCATATTTATGTATTTTTTTAAATCATTTAATTTTATATTGGCAATACTGGTCATATGTCAATGTCAACATCTGTTGGCAGTTTGAGTTTAAGATTTAATTTTCTGTCCTCGTTATTACAGTTAGAAAAAAGCGAAATAGATATATTAACAAAGTTATAAATCAAGCCTGTCAAAAACGTTGGGGGAATTACAGGAATACAAAAATAAAGACAGATGTTTTAACCTCAGTTATTCCGCCGACGACTATTTTTCTTAAATTACTTTTCATAATAAATATTCTAGATGTCTCAAGACGTTAGAGATGAATTCTCTGATGTTTCAGTAATATAACCTTTCTCTACGTGGCAAACTACTTTACAAAATAGCTAATATTCATTGTTGTTGTACAATATGTTTTAGGTACCACCGATATTGGAAGATTTGAACAGTTGGGTGCAAGAATATCTGTTAAACCCGGAGAAACTATCGATCCACAAATGGGAGAGATCGCAGACTCATTGGCACCGGGAGAGCAACGCAGATTCATTATACTTATTCGACGATGATAAGTATGGGCCGGAAACTACACTCGACGTTAGTAATAATTATATATTATTATATTAACCCTTCTGTGGATTTTGAATCAAGTCTAGATAGGTACTTCATAAAGTAAGTTCAACAAATATTATTAACTGACTTCAAAAAAAGGATTAGATAGGTGAAAGATGCAACTGAGATAAGTGTATCACTCTATAGAAAAATGTATAAGTAGTTGCCTTTACAAATAGAAACAGAAGTAAGTAATTTTCATTACTACAATATACTTTAAAAAAATATATTTACACAATGAAACCATCTTCACAATAGTACTAAAAAGAGGGATACAACACTTAGCCAATCTTTTTTATGAGATTGGTGCTTGCATCAATTTTTGGGACCAGCTTTTCTCTGAGGTTTACCCATATATTTTTTACAGTCTTCTAGCTTGTACCGACTGCTAAAAGCTTTCATTGATATCAACCTTAAAATAAATCTAACTAATTGTTATCATCAATCCCACACCCTATTTTACCCATAGAGGGTCATTTCCCATTAAAAAAAAACTAGGAGCCTCCCCAGATTTCCAGTCTCTGTGAGAAATTTCATCACAATCGGGTTAATTTACACCAAAAAAAGTAACAATAGAGTACACTTATTCTGAATGGAAATTAACCCATATTCTTTCCCACACCCTTGATAATATGTAATAAAAATTCCATGATAATCAACCGACTATTAAGTGTAAAAGAGTAAGAAACAGTCTCATTTGATAATCAATATTGATACATGGGGACCTACAAACATATACCATACAACTATAATTTATATAGCAAGCCCATAATATGATGTAAGCCCCATAACTACAATACCACTTAAGACAATAAATATTGCTAAATGAACTAAAATTAAAAATCTTTCATGTTTAATTGTTATAATTTCCTCAACTAATCGCAAATTAAAAATTTTAAACTGTACAACTCAAGAGAACAAATTAAGTAAATTGGACAATGACCAGTCTTATCATAATTTATAAATTAACTGGATACTAATACCAATCATAATAATTTATCCTATTTTCCAGGCTTTCAATAGATAAATATTTCAAAGAGCAATCATTTCGTGCATAAAAATCTAAATGTATGTCACTATAAGCATGTAATTTGACATGGAAATAATATTTTATTTTATATAAATCACTTAACCACAGGTGGTCCGAGATTTAATAACAGGACAAATAAAAGGTGTAGAAGAAATAAGTGTGCCTGTAGAAGATGGCGATGAGAACCCCACTATGGCAAGGGCACCATTGCCCCCCAGCCTGGCAACAAGAGGCACCATCACTCAAAGTCCATTCTTGCCAGCTGGCTTTGAAGAAGAATTACAGAAAATTCTGGAAGAATCAACTCAGCACTGTGATATTAAAATTGATCTTGATAATGAAGAGCCAGGGAAGTTTTTGGGTGAAGGTAAAGGCATACATTTTATTATTTGAATAAACTATTATATACATTCTCAGTTCATTTACTTCAATTTGATAAACTTCAAAATATAAAATATTTCTATATTCGAATTACAAAGTAATCAATATTAAACTTTTTTTTCCAGATATCCTAACAATAGCACCTGGTTGCAAAGAGAGTGTGTTGTTTGCTAAAGACGGTTTCACTCTCCTGGATGAACAGACAGACACCCCGGAACCAACAGAGAAGGAAGATAATATTGATATCAACATCAAAGTTAATCTAGAGGAAGTTATAGAGAATAATACACATTTAGTAGGTAATTATAATCATTTTACTGTTCTGGAAATTGTACTGGGTTTCCTATTAAGAAAATTATTTCCTTTTTTATATCTCCTAATCTGTCAGAGGTTTCTTTAGGGTCCTTTAACTATTATAGATGCAGATTGCACATAAAATAGGGAATCATTATAGGAAAGGTAAACACCAAATCATCATATCAGAAAATGCATTTGATGACACAAAAAGCTAAAAGGTTTTTTTTTATTTTTTATTGCTGTGAATGGTGAGACGAGCATGCCGTTCACCTGATGGTAAGCTATACGACCGCTCATGAACAGTAGTAAAACCAAACAACGCCTTGAATTACAAAGCAATGCTTGGCATTCCACTATAAGCTGTAAAGTCTTAATATGTCCAGTAATACAAAAAATGTTGTACTCTGGCTACAATGTCCTTCATTTCGAAACACGACAGTGCATTTAAACTGTTGTTTGGCGGGAGAAATAGATATTGCGGTGGTACCCATCCAGGTGGCCTCACATATGAAAGACCTACCACTAGTAAAGGTTTTCAAAATACACATAAAAATACACACATATTCACAGATCTCTGGAAAGATGATGAAGAAGTGGACCAAAAGAAGCCAACTAAACCAGTCAAGAAGTTTGAATTTGAAGGCGACGCTACAGACGACAACTTCCTTGAAGACACTGTGATCAGACCTCCAGTGGAGTTGCCTGATATACCAGTGTTAAACATCACTTCATCCACTGGCCGACCTGCAGTCACTTCTACAGAATGGGCTGAAATGATTGATGTATCTCTACCAGTACCTGAGTTTAAAGAGAAAATTAAGGACATGGCGCATAGTTATCCGTTTGAATTGGATAATTTCCAAAAACAAGTAAGTTACTGGTAATATAAAATTTTTGAACTTTTCTAATACTATATTGCAATAAACAGGTTCTGGTGGATCACCAAGGTGTATATAAAATCGTAATGATAAAGTGTAAAAATTTCAGGCTATATTGAAACTTGAAGAAGGTCACCACGTGTTCGTAGCGGCGCATACGTCTGCTGGCAAAACTGTTGTCGCTGAATACGCTATTGCAATGTCAAGAAGGAATTGTACAAGGTAAGAATCGCTTACACACACACTGCACATAGTTCTCAGTTTATGTACTATAGAGTACACAAATTGAGAACTATAAAGTAGATAATCAGTTTATCTCATTTTGTTTAATCACTTGGCCACATAGCCAATATATCAAATCTCTGTTTGTGATGGGATTAAACAGTAATTTTCAAAATTGCTGTATTTAAAAAAACAAAGTAGTGTCTTCCTTTATTTGCTAGTTTGTAGCATGATGGCTACTGAACCACACAATGAACTGAACCATTTTGGTTCACCTTTTTTCGCGCTATCTATGAATATTCTTTATTAGCATAACTGTAATGCCTATCTGTATCAAAGCGACTTTACAAAGGCCGATAAGAGTTTATTTTTTTCATTTTCCGAAAAAACCTTTGCATCTGGTTTTTGGTCCTTCCAGAGCCATCTACACGTCCCCCATCAAAGCTCTGTCCAACCAGAAGTACAACGACTTCAACAAGTTGTTCGGCGAGGTGGGACTGTTGACAGGCGACCTGCAGATCAACGCGAAGGCGTCGTGCCTCGTCATGACCACCGAGATCCTGCGCTCCATGCTCTACTGCGGCTCTGACGTCACCAGGGATCTCGAGTTTGTCATATTCGATGAAGTGCATTATATTAATAATGCTGAGGTACGGGCTATTTTTTAGGTAATGGTTTTTAAGAATGGAATACTATGTTCAATTGTCGAATTCCTGTCATTGAAGAGAAAATGATGTGTGTGTGTAAGATTTTAAAAATCTAACTGACTTGAACATGGGTGATGATAATTAGATTGACCGCAAAATTAATTCTAATTTGACAGCAAAAATTATATGTTTACTTAGCAAGTTTAGTTTATAAAAGCCATGTTGTAAAATAGCATTACACTAATATTTTAAATCAAATAAAAACATTCGTCTTTATAGCGGCAAAACAATTAATCAAAATTAGATTTTGTATAAACATACTATGTGCTGTTACAAAATATATGCTACTTTTCCCCCATTATATAAATATATATGTTTCTATACTAAATAGTATGTTTTCAGCGAGGCTACGTGTGGGAGGAGGCGTTGATACTGCTACCGGCACACGTGAGTATCGTGATGTTGAGCGCCACAGTACCGAATACACTGCAGTTCGCCGACTGGGTGGGGCGCACCAAGAAACGGAAGGTGTACGTCGTGTCTACACCCAAGAGACCCGTGCCGCTCTGCCACTACCTTTATACAGGTGGGATAAAATATTTAAAAAACATATCGCACCTTTAGAATTAAAGTGAACTGATGCAAAAAAAATGTATACTTCGGTCTTCTAGATGTATCTTCCATAGTTATAAAATTTCTTATGTTACAAATCATTAATGAAGGTTTACCAAAAAATATTTTTTTAGTTAGGTTTCTATAATTCTAAAGATGCGATATAACGAATAGTACTGACAAAAAATTGACAAATAAATGTTTGATACTGGCATATAGTGGCGTCTAATAGAACCACATATTAGATATTAAAAATTATTATATTATTATAATTCTTTGTTAGGCGCTATATAAATTGTTTAAATTGTATTTTAGGATCTGGAGGTAAATCAAAGAATGAAAGATTTTTGGTTGTGGACCAAGACGGTAACTTCCAACTCAGAGGGTATAATGAAGCTGTGGCGGCCAAGAAATCTAGAGAAAATGAATACAAAAAGAATTTTGGACCTAAAGGTAAAACTTCTAATCTATTTTTCTTTTATTAATTCTAGTCTTATTATGATCCCTTTCAATTATTGATAAAACACAAAAAATATTATTTACTTAGGTGGAAAGCAAGGAGGAAATACAAAAGCAGAACAAACTATGTGGGTGGCTTTTATAGATCATTTGAAGCAAAAAGACAAATTGCCTGTGGTTGCATTTACACTCTCCCGGAATAGGTAAAAATTCTATTTATTTTCTTTTCATTACATATTAAATCCGTGAGGACATGGCAATATTTATTAAAATTATGTTATTTATTTTAGGTGTGATCAGAATGCAGAGAACCTAATATCAGTTGATTTGACTACTGCCAAAGAGAAAGGTCATATAAGGTCATTCTTCCAGAGGTGCCTTCAAAGGTTGAAAGAACCTGACAGGAAATTGCCACAGGTATGTACATTTTTTTAATGAATAATAAACATGGCCACAAATTGAATTGTGACTGGGTCCAAACTTGGCTATTTTGCTATTCTGAAATATACAGGGTGGTAAATGCATAATATGATTTCATAAAATAATAATGGACAGTCTTTATTTTTTTATAAAAAAAAATGTCGTATTCGTTATCTAAATATTTATTTTCCTTATGTCAATATTCACTAAAACTACCACACGACTTCATTTTCGGTCGCAGTCTTGTATATACCCTGTATGTCAAAGTATACTATAATTCATCTAAACTCAATGAGCAAGTGGCGAAATTTGGGACTACAATTAAAAATTTAAAAATATCTATCGATTAAATTGTTTCGAGATATGTTTTCATATTATAAACAACATGCATTTATATTCGTAATCTAATAGTATTAAAAAGTCCAAGTTCATGAAATTTTAAGAGAGAAAAACTGTTCCTAATATGTTGACAAGAGAATGGCAACATCGTACTCTGACGTCAAAAAGATCGTTGACAATCTCTAGTGTGATAGTGATAAAATTAAAAAAGTTGATATACATTTAATTACTTTTATCTAGGTAATAAGACTCCAGAGAGTTTTGGAAAATGGTATCGGTGTGCACCACAGCGGTATCCTGCCGCTGTTGAAAGAGATCGTCGAAATGTTGTTCCAGTCTGGTTTTGTAAGTAAAACTGAAATTATTTTTAGTATATAATATACTGAAGCTATTTCCTAAAGTCCACAAATATGCAAATAAATAAAAAACAGGTCAAATTATGGCTGCTTGTTTTCTGAAATGTCTTTATATAGTTGGTTGAAAATTGAAATAGTTTTCTACTCAATAAATGTGCATGTTTAACTAACATAACTTTCGGCAAATCGTTTTAAATATTCAATTCTGTTATAAGATATTTTTTTATTTACTTTATAAATAAAAGAGCACTCACATTTTTTATCGGCTTGTTTCAAAAGTCATGCGAAGACGATAAAACATTGGATAACTAACACGGCTTTAAAACTGTCTATGAATAAGGCCGTAAATATTTAAATATTTTTTTAAGTTCAAGTACAGTGTGGCGAAAACCCTATCCGATCCAACAATATAATTTATTTTATTAAGGTTATTTTTTAATCGTATTATTTGAATCGGATATTTTCAATACGACACAATAATGATACCAGATAACATATTTATTCATTAGACAGATTTTTTTTGGTCACCTGTATTAGAGTAGGAGACTGTCCCGCCCTCACACCCACCACTGCAACTCCTGTAAGCCAGGATCAACAGTGGCACGCAAAGTAATGACACCGAGCATTGAAGCTCGGCGAGTCTCCGGGAATGTCTAACTTGTCTTTAACCCGCAACGAAATTAATCAGAAAGTTAAATTAATAGGAGGAGTTGGAAATAAATTATTGTCCACTTCCCTCCGTGCAAAGCGGGATACTCTGTATTAGAGTAGTAAATGAGTAATGTAGTGACGTGACGTGTGCGTGCAGGTGAAGATCCTGTTCGCGACGGAGACATTCGCGATGGGCGTGAACATGCCGGCGCGCACGGTGGTGTTCGACGAGCCCACCAAGTTCGACGGGCTGCAGCGCCGCACGCTCGCGCCCGCCGAGTACATACAGATGGCGGGCCGCGCCGGACGCAGGGGTAACTACCACTCTCTCTCTAACTCTCTCTGTCTCTCTCCGTGTGCGTGCGTGCGTGCGTGCGTGTACGTGCGTGTGATTGATAATTATTATTCTTATTGGTTTAAGAAAAAAATGTTTTATTACACTATTCCTGTACTACTGCTAATAAGGATCGAACTGTGTGAAGGAATATCAGTTGGAAAAATAAAGGAAAGAGTTAATTTTTAGCAAAATATAGTAATTTTTCTGTCGTTCCTACCTCACTAGGCGTATTGATTTTCCCACAACACAATTTTAGTTTGTATCAAAATTTAACCTGTAATTTTTCAACCCATTTTTCACTGTTCCTCTTAGTTTCGAGTTTTGGCTATCCACGCACACTTGAAAAATTCACCCGGAAGTCATAAAGGATATGAAGAATCTATAGTATTACATTATTAAAATTTATTTTGCCCATATTCAGGTCTGGACGCGACGGGTACAGTGATAATCCTGTGCAAGGAAGGCGTGCCGGACCTGGTGACGCTGAAGGGCATGATGCTGGGCACTCCGCAGAAACTCTCCTCGCAGTTCAGGCTCACTTACGCTATGATACTAAGCCTGCTGCGGTGAGTCATGTACTATTATTTCTATTTTCCAAATTATTTTTACTATAACCCCCTTATTCATTGACAGTTTTAATACCTATTTTAGCAATCTTATGTTTTGTCCCTTTCCAACGACTTTTAAATTCACTTTGAACGAAGAAGACAAAGCATTCGATAGCTAAAATTTGTTTTATAACTGTCTATGAATAACATCGTAAGTGTATTGACATCTATACTTATGATATCACATTTGCATTTGTGAGTTATGTATGTATATTTTGACAGCCTCCGTGGCGCAGGCGGTTAGACGCCGCCTGTGAAACGAGAGGCCGCGGGTTCGATCCCCGCACCGAGAGAAATGTTTGTGCGGCCCACAAATATTTCTCTCGGGTCTGGGTGTTTGTGAGACCGAAAAGTCTCTCGTAGTTCCTGATACCCACGACACAAGACTCGATCTTAATGTGGGGTCAGGACTATGTATGTGACTGTTGGGTGTTATTATTATTATTATATACTGTATCTAGATTCTCATAATATTTAGAAAAAAACACACATGTGCACGCGCACGAATTGTACGTTTCTCTTGTATTTTAAATCTTAAAACGAGCGCACCCGTAAGCTGTGACGCGTCTTAGGGTGAGCTACACACATAGAAGTGAATCCGCTTTTATAACAAATTGTTTTTTTTTTTTAATAAGGCCCATCAATATTACACACATAATACACATTTTTGTAAATCATTTTTTTTAAATATATATCAAGAAGCTTGTAGATTTGATACAATACTAAATTATGTTTCCTATTCCGTTCTAAATAGAGCGGCAACAGTATCGGTGGAAGGCATGATGCAGCGCTCTTTCCGAGAAATCCATCAACTATGCCAAGCAGACAACTACAAGAAACAATTACAACTAGCCGAAAAGGAATATTCGGAGAAGTGCAGTACACCGCTGCCTTCCCACTTGGCGCCGTTGACGTCCTTCTATGATACAGCAGCGTTGTACATCGACTTAATGAATGAACTCATGCCGATACTGCTGAACCAGTCTAAAGTGGCTAAAGAATTGGTACCAGGCAAGATAATGATAATATCCGCTGGTCCGTATATAAATCAACTTGGGATATATTTGAATGGCAATGGTGAGTACTGCAATATGATTTTATGATATTTTTGTAGGAAGAAAATCTTCAACATTCCAGTCACTCCAAGTCCGCTGTTGAAAAACTGTTCATGAGTATGTGAGTGTAAAATATGAGATTCTGGCCTTGATCACCAAATTAAGCAACCACTTTCGGTTTTTTTAATTCTAAAAATATTTATATTATTCGAAGAATTATAAAATATTATTCCGCAACATTATCATAAAAAATGGCAATCTACTTTCATAATACTTTACAGGCGACTATATAATTTGATTTTAAATAAATAATCGTAGATGATAAAGGTATACATTGGTTTCTACTTTACTCAGGGCCTAGACAAACTCCATACAAAGTGCTAGTCCTGGAAACAGCGGAGCAAGACACCACTAGATACAATTTCGAAGTGGACGACAATTGGTACAGGATGCTCAGTTTCTCAGCCATGTACGACACTGTAGGTAAGATATTTCGTGTTTTTATCAAGATGTATAAATAACACCCAACCGTCACATTCATAGTCCTGACCCCACACTAAGATCGAGTCTTGTGTCGTGGGTATCAGGAACTACGATACACTGTTCGGTCTCACAAACACCCAGACCCGAAAGAAATATTTATGGGCCGCACAAACATTTGTCTCGGTGCGGCGATCGAACCCGTGGCCTCTCGTTTCACAGGCGGCGTCTAACCGTTTGTGCCACGAAGGCTCCCAAAGTAGCAACAACTAGCAATACATTTCAGTACTATTATTTTTGAACATGGAAAACTGTGCATACAAGTCCCAAGACGAAATCAATATTTTCCGCAATAGTAACCAAATATTCATACTGTTTCTTTTCTTTATTGCTATAACCGGCCTATTTAAAAGGAGAAATTCATTTGAAAAATATAATGTATAAAATATGCATTGAATTTTGTTAATGTTTTCAGGTACTGAGGAAAGTACGTTGGACCACACTATACTGTGCATAGCGCCTAAAAACATTATAGCTATAACAAAAACGGATCTCAAAATTGATGCCAACATTATCATACAAGACTGGGAGAAGAGACAGATGCCAAGGTAACCTTTTTATCACATATTATTTTAGTTATTTATTTTCCTCCATGTTTCAAAATGTCATCTGCACGGAAATTATAAAATTTCTCTACCAACATAGGGCGACCAGGTGTTAAGGAAACTGAAGAAAAATTTTAATTTTGCCTCAAATTACATCTTTGCTTTAATTTGATGTGTCATTACATACTTCCCAGAATTTAATCCCTATTAGGAACATTATCGAATGGTGTAATAATACAGGTGTGTTTTTTTTTTCAAAATCATTGTTTTCCATTACTAGCTAGGCATATTGATTTATCAAAAATCTAAGTATACAGTTTTAGTTTTCATCAAAATCAGGCTGGTAAGTTCTTTAAGCATTTTTCGCTATTCCTCAGCCAGTTTCGGATTTGGCCATCCACGTTCACTTGAAAAACTCATCCTGTATAGTTTAAGAATATATTTTTAAGGCTTATATTATCCAAGAACTAAATCGGTGTTATCATCGGTTATCGAACAGCTGGTATCTGACAATATCCCATTTACCTTACAATTTACATCTAACTGGAACATTTATTATTATGACTCAATATGAATACTGTTGTTTCACCAGGTTCAAAGACGCGCCAGTAGGTTCGAGTTGTGCTCAAGCCGTGCAGGAGTTGTCGCGCGTGTCGCACGCGGTGCGCACGGGAGCCAGCACGCTGCAACGCGTCAACCTCACGCAGTCACTCGCGCTCACGTCCGGGGAGATACTCGCCGCGCTCACGCAGATGAAGACTCTCACTGTAAGTTATTAAGTTACTAGATATTTTTTTTGGAACGAAGTTCCTTATTTTTTCTTACTCTATCTTGGCGTTATAGCAACACTGCGCCTGATGGTATAACCGTTTAGGGATGATCTGGGTAGCGTTTTCAAGAAAAAAAAGCACAACGGTTATAACTATTTATATTTACAAAATGTACAGTCTTTACAAGCGTAAATGTCACAAGCCAAAGCACAGCGAAAAGCAACAAGCGGTCTGCGTCGAGTACGAATTGCGACTGTGGCCGGCGCGAGCGCCGTCGGTGGGCGGGGCTTAAGTACCGTTAGCCGGCTGACGGATCAATACAAACCAGCGGTACACCACAGCTGTTTCTTATCTATCAAAAAACTGTGTAGATTACTTGAGTGAGTGTAACGAGTCTGAATAGCAGGTGCACAGGTATGGACTGTTGGCTACAGCCTTCTAGGGCCTAGGCAGTGGCGAATGGCATCATCAGCGCTCAGCCTTCTAGAAATCCTTGGCGGCCTATATTCAGCAGTGGACTTCCTGTGCCTGAGATGATGATGATGATGATCAGCCATCGCCCGGGTGATTTTTTAATGCTGTCAATGGCGAGGCAAGCATACCTGATGTTAGGCGTTACGACTGTTCATGAACAGTAGTAAAGCCAAATAACACCTTGAATGACAAAGCAATACTTGGTAATACACTGCGCTCGCAACCCTGAGACATAAAATGTTCTTAATATGTCCAGTAGTTACTCTGGCTACAATGTCCTTCAACCCGAAATACAGTAGTGCATATTTTACAAAATTAAAGTAATTGTGCACAGGGTTTTATTACTGTCTTAAAGAAAAATCTATATAGAATAAAAGTGTTTTGAAAGGAATTCTAGAACTGTTAGTAAGATATTCGTATCAGCCAAAGTGTGACTATACTTTATTGTTAGTCACTTGGTAATACCAGCATTAAAAATAATTCATTAATATATTTTTCCAGGCTGTACTGGAGCAACAAAAGAAGAGCACAGACATAGCGAACTTCAAGTCAGAGTTCGCGATAATATACGAGCGCAAGGAAGCAGAGAGAAAGCGGGACAAGTACAAACGGTTGCTGTCCTTTGAGAATCTCGCGCTGTACCCCGACTACCAACGGAGACTGCTAGTTCTGAAGGAACTCAACTACATCGACGAACACGACAATGTTATACTGAAAGGTGGGAAATATTATACAATATTTAAAAATGTTGAAAAAAAATTGAATCAAAAATTAGTTTAAACTACAAAAGTAATTTGCATGTTAAAGTTTTCAAATTTTGTCAATAAAGACATAGGACAATGAATTTTTTTATCGAGGAATTCTTAAATGTATTATTATATGTAATTGGGCCTAAGTTTTTTAAGTCCACAGTATGTTTCCGCCTCAATGCTTATCTATGTATGTATATTAGTAGCGGGAATCATGCTATTTCAAATTAACACCACCTTGTTATTTTTGAAGCCTTAGCATGCTCTATATTTCTGCAATTGCTAATTGACCCCTACAGAAATTGTAAACCAAAAAATAATAATAATAACACCCAACAGTCACATACATAATCCTGACCCCACACTAAGATCGAGTCTTGTGTCGTGGGTATCAGGAACTACGAGAGACTTTTCGGTCTCACAAACACCCAGACCCGGAAGAAATATTTGTGGGCCGCACAAACATTTCTCTCGGTGCGGGGATCGAACCCGCGGCCTCTCGTTTCACAGGCAGCGTCTAACCAACTGCGCCACGGAGGATGTCAAAAATGAACTATATATTATAACCATTTTTCACATCTAAAATTAAACACACAAAATTGTTCATAAATTGGGTTTGTAAAAAAACATACTACTTCATAGATTAAACGAGATTCTATACAAATATTAACAGATCGGTTTTATGAATTACAATCGCAAATAGCATTTCTATTCATTTATTATCGACTTCACTTGCTATTTGCGATTGCTATTGCTATTTATTCCAACACTCCATATATCCAGGTCGCGTAGCCTGCTGTATGGGCACCAACGAGCTGATAATCTCGGAGCTGGTATTCCGCAACGTGTTCACGGACAAGAACCCTGCGGAGATCGCGGCGTTGCTGAGTTGCTTCGTGTTCCAGGCGCGCACGCAGGCCGAACACACGCTCACTGACAAACTCGCTGAAGGAGTCAAGGCTATTGAGGCTATTGATGCCGAGCTGGCTGCTGTCGAGTCTAAGTATATGGTAAGTTTAATCGTTATCATTTATCCATTCCATGGTTCATCATCAGCTTATACTGTTGTCCAATGCTGGACATAGGCCTCCTCCAATCTACCGCCTCAGCATGTATAAAAAATTAAGTGGACTGGCACAAATAAATAAAAACACGCAACATTCACATTTATATAGTCCTGACTCGCTCAGTCGACACTAAGGTTGAGTCTTATATCAGTCTTGGATATCAGAAATATTGAGAAACTTTTCAATCTCGCAAACACCCAGATCCTTAGAGTAATTACTTCTAGAGAGAGCCGAAATGTACTGTACATCGCAAAAATGAGACACACCGATACGAATTTCTTTATGTCAGAATGAGATGCAAAATAATGTTCTATTTCATGTGACGTGCCGCGTTTTGTCGTTGGGCGAAAAAAGAATTTCGCCAGGCAAAGCGACGTCGTTCAAGCAATAAAGCAACCTAATGTTATTGAAATAGGGTCTATTTTAAATCAAGGCCACAATATGGCGCTTATTTTCTTGTGTTGCTAGATATAGCTATTGATGTCTCATGTGCGGTTACAGCGTGAATCTCTCTAGAGGTAATTACTCTAAGCCCAGATCCAAACAATAACCGCCACCGAGGTTGTCAAATTATCAATGTATCTTTGAATAAAGATTAGAATGTTATTAAAATTAAAAATTAATTTTATCGTATTACGTATACCACGAACGCAAAATTTATTTATTCTGGTATATTAATGCATGTTTTGTTGCCAGGTAAATCAATTTGAAGGACAACAAGAAAGGCTTAACTTCGGTCTAGTAAGGGTCGTATACGAGTGGGCGCTTGAGAAGCCGTTCGCGGAGATAATGGAACTCACAGATGTGCAGGAGGGAATTATTGTCAGGTGCATACAACAGCTGCATGAGGTAAGTCTTTGAGTGTCTACAATTTGCACTTTATAATATCGACCTTATTCATAAACACTTTTAAAACCTATTATAGTTACGGAATGTTTAGTCCCTTCCGAACGACTTTGTTATTCAGGGGTTAGTCTATAATCCGACACAACGACGAATTTTTGAACATCGTTCGTAAAACTACGAATATGCATAAATACTTTACAACATATTCGAATCCTCTATCGTCCGTCGTAACCATAGTAAAAGTTCAGAGTGAATAATAAGTTTCATAGAGAATAGTTTGATTTTTAGAAATGAAAAGTTTTATGTTATATGTCGATCTTCAACGTCCGTATACTCTCGACTCGAAGTTTGAATGAATGAATGAAAACCTATTTTAAGTTTTAAAACTGTCTATGAATAAGGCCGTAAGTAAATAATCCGATGTCAAAAAATCAAAAATATGCTATTAAACCATTTGACTGATCATCACCATTTTCATTTTTACAATGCAATTCATCCTAATTATAATATTATTTTTCTTTTGAATTTGAATTAATGACATATGCAGAGTGAGAACTGCGGTCGTAAAATGATACATAAAAACTACGATAAATCACCTAATAGCATTGAATTTGATTGTACGATTTACTGACATATTTACTTATTATTCACAGCTTCTGGTGGACGTAAAAGACGCTGCCGTGGCCATCGGAGATCCTCAACTTCAAGCCAAGATGATGGAGGCGTCCACTGCCATTAAGAGAGACATTGTATTCGCGGCCAGTCTCTATACCACGCAGAGAGAGGCCGTTACTGACTAGTTTCTGACTAACCAGCATTTATCTGACTAGTGTCTACCTAAATTCTGACTAATGTCTCTCTCTGAATAGACTGACTTGCCTAATAGCTTTATTTATTAAAAATTGGCATGTATTGTGTAAGCTGGTGCGAGGAGTGGATTTTATTTTGAAATGTAATAGAGGAATAATCGAATACACATTATACAGGTATAACATTTTACGAGGTATCAAGTACAAGTTTCAATGAAACTCAATCAAACATCCTTAAAACAATGTTTAGTATCACCATTTTATGATGACGCTCGGAACTATAGTTTACGTCATTGCACATGTTAAGGGGCCTTCCATAAATTACGTCACATGTTAAGTAGGAGGGAGGGGGTCGGCGAAGTGTGACATTGTGAGACAAGGGGGAGGACATCACATTTTTTTAAAATACATAATTATATTTTATACTAGCGGCCCGACCCAGCTTCGCCTGGGTCCATATATTTTTTAATTCCACTCCACACCAAATACATGTTGTTTTTCGTATAAACTCTTGTATGCCTAAACTTGACGTAGCTATCCTACTGTCCGGCTCAATCCCGTCTCATCCGCCTGTTCAGTCTCTTCCCAATCCGTCCCGTCCCTTCTCTTTATTATCCATCCCGTTTTATAACGTGCATTTAAATTTCGTCCTAACAAATCTGTCATCTATCCCAGCCCTCTCCCGTACCTTCGATTCTATTTTACTTTATGTCCCTTCTCTCCATAAACATCCATATACATCTTATATATAAAATAGGAATGATTAATAGTTAATATGAGAGTTACACTGAGATAGCAAAATAATAATTGTCAACGTTACTACTACACTTGATGCATAAACAATAATGATGGCCGACAACTGTGTAGGGAGTGAGAAAGAAAGGAGACCGGCTTCGTTCTCATCCCTACTCCGTGCTGTTTACTGGGTCAGAAGTGACACCTGTAGACATCTGGCGGGGATAACTAATTAAATGACGATTGATCAGTTTTCGACCGGAGAGGAAAAATGATTAAATTACTAAAATGGCTATTAAAAAATAAGGGTTGATTGTAGAAGGGTGAAAATTGAGGATTGTATGTATTTTTGTATGTTGTATCATAAAAAAATAAAAATTAAAAAATTTGTCTAAAAAAAAAATAGGGGTGGACTACCCCTAACATTTAGGGGGATGAAAAATAGATGTTGGCCGATTCTCAGACCTACTCAATATGCTCACAAAATTTTATGAGAATCGGTCAAGCCGTTTCGGAGGAGTATGGCAACAAAAACTAAAATGGCTATTAAAAAATAAGGGTTGATCGTAGAAGGGTGAAAATTGAGGATTGTATGTATTTTTGTATGTTGTATCATAAAAATATGGAAATTAAAAATTTGTCTAAAAAATAAAAAAAAAATATTTAGGGATGGACTACCCCTAACATTTAGGGGGATGAAAAATAGATGTTGGCCGATTCTCAGACCTACTCAATATGCTCACAAAATTTCATGAGAATCGGTCAAGCCGTTTCGGAGGAGTTCGATTACGCACCCCGTGACAGAAGAATTTTATATATTAGATCTAAGTACTTAGTACAACACTAAGTTTAAACTACATAAAAATTGTTGCAACTCAGTCTAAAATTGTAAAATATGTAACATCACACTAGATAGTGGGAGGCCTCACAAATGTAAGCAGCTGTGACAAGGATGGTTCAAAAATCATAAAATTCGTGTGACATACTTTATGGATGACCCCGATGTGCAGGCACATTTTCGCACATACCGTAGTTAGCGGCCGGAACATACAACAAAAGGCTCTCAAACCCAGTAAATAATTTATCACGAAAAAAATATTACATAATTACAGTATCGAATTATCGAATATTCAACTCCTCAAGTTCCTTATTTAATCTAACACCTGTATACTGTACATGTATATAATATATTGTACATTAATAGCTTTCAAATCGCGACAACATACAAAACTGTCTTATAATGAAACTGCAATGGATTTGGTGGCAAGAAACACTAATAAGTTAGGTATTTGTTTATTTTTATACGATAGTAAAATAGCTTTGTAACATATCGAACAATGTTGACTTGTTTTTATAAATCAAAACCAATTTCATTTATAATTTTTATATACTGAACATGTTTATTGTTAATTTAGTCAACTGCTTATATTTTGTCTCAAAATATAAAATT
The DNA here is from genome assembly GCA_023078785.2 of Hyles euphorbiae. NCBI lineage: Eukaryota > Metazoa > Arthropoda > Insecta > Lepidoptera > Sphingidae > Hyles > Hyles euphorbiae. Next base: position 7,947,333 of record CM041053.1, read on the forward strand.
ATAGAATACTATACACGGTCGTAACTTTTAATTAGCCAAAGAAAAATGTTTCATGCGAGGAAATATCAATATTACCAATATGAAAATCTATATTTAAAAAGTATATACAGTGTAAAGTAAATTGTTTATCAATACAACATTTGCATAAATAAACTCTTACACAATTAAATACATTTTTATTGCGATTGTATTGACTTCCTTCCAAAACTACAAGATTAAAAACCTATCAAGAAAGGAAATTAATTCGAGAATATTGAGAATATCAGGCAAGCGAAATGTCGGACGCCCGCCTACAAGGTGGACGGACGATCTGACTAAGGTCGCAGGAAGTCGCTGGATGCAGGCCGCTTCCAACAGGTCATTGTGGAGATCCTTGGAGGAGGCCTATGTTCAGCAGTGGACTTCCTGTGGCTGATATGATGATGATGATGATGATTCAGAATATCACATCATGGGACGGAATAAACAAGGTATAACATAGGTATCCTGGTAACATGTCTACCTACCCCTTCTAGGAAAAAGGTGCGAGTCTATATGTAATAAGAATTCCCAATTGCCGGAGTAAAACACGTAAGGAAGCGGACTTTGAACTGTGTAAGTTGAATCTATGTTGGGAATAATAAATAAAACACAATTTATCAATGCCATTTAATCAAAGATTAAAAAATGAGCACTGTTATATTTATACAATTATTTACAACACATACCATCAATGATGTCGCAATGAAGGAAAATTACACCGTTATTCGCATCTATATACGTAGAACTTATTACCATTAATAGTGTGGTATTATGACCAGTAGACCGAGACACTTTAAAATTTATTGTTATTTTAAACTCGCGGAACGAGTTAATATATTCATAACGACAGATCACTTCTGATTGCAAAATACCCACTCAATTAACCCGAAACCCGTAAAGGACATAAACAATATTCACATATAAACAAATTGTATACAATAAACAAAATCAAACACACATAAATGTAAAGATTCAATGTCGTACAAAATTACAATCGTTTAATAACTAAGTTTACAGTGCCTCTAACGCATGGTTTGTATAATAAAAACAAAACATAAGAAAATAGACGGTCGAGAGTACCATAATTATATTAGTCTACCAGAGTAAAAACACCAAGTTCTTGATTCAGGAACTAGCGCAGAATTATATTATTAGGTATTACAGAATTATATTTTACTGTAAAAGCCTGGTCTTTATTATTTCCATGATAATTATCAAAACCTAAAATTTTTCATTCTTCAATAGAGTTTTAATCAAAACTTTTAGAGAAGTACAAACTAATATACCCTGTTTATGTATAGATTTTCTTATTATAGGATAGACTAGATTACCTCAAAATTATCAATTATGAATGTGACATTATGTGATAATCCAGGGTTAACAGTAAAATATAAACATTACAAATATGTACCACTTTTCAGGCTTATACAGTAGCATATAGTTTATTGTATACAGACAAAATATATACACGCATCGAGTTTATTCCTATTATAATTCGATTATATTATTGAGATATGATATGATTGGGACACATCGGTCAAAGATTAACTATTTATTATTATTGATTCAGAGTACATTCCTACCGGTTAAGCATATTAAGATTATGTACCAAGGTAATATATCAACCGAACACATCCATCTATTTCTATAATTAATAAAAAATCCATAACCGTAAAATTTACCGACAACAAAACCGAACGTAATATCACAACCGAAATTACATAACTACTTCACGTACATAAGGGATGTAAACATAAGTAAAAAAATACACCTTAATATTTGGTGTAGTCAGGTAACACGTGAATACCAAAACATCACCCGTTCGTCCAGCACTCGAAAAAAACACCGAGCGACAGCACCCCTCGCGTTCAGATATTCAACAGCGGAAGATACATGAAAATCATAACGGCGGCAGTAAAGCTGGCGAAGACTGCAAATCCAAGGATCGACGCGATGATGGAGCACACCTTCTCTGCGAGCGTGCGCGGCTGTCGGTAGCGGCGCGTCCGCACGAAGGGGCGCGGGGCCGGCTCTCAGGCGCAGTAGGAGGGCGGCGAGGTGAGGTCGGCCAGCAGGTCCAGCTCGTCCTCGGTGAGCGCGTCGCGGTGCTTGGGCCAGTCGTCGTGGTGCGTGCGGCGGAAGTCGGCGAGCGCGAGGCGGATGGTGGTGGGCAGCGGGTCGGGCGCGCTGGTGTGGCGCGCCAGCTCGGCCAGCACGCGGCCCAGCGCGGGCCCGATGCTGTAGGGGCGCGACGCCAGGTAGGCGCACAGGCCCAGCACGCCGCGGTGCCGTTCCACCAGCTCGCGGCTCTCGCAGCTGCGCATCAGCGTGCGCAGCGTGCTCTCCTCGTCGCGCAGCGCGCGGCAGTGCATCAGGCCAGTCAGCAACTTCGCCGCAGACTGCCGCACCTGCACACAAAATCATGTGATCAACAAGATTAAATAGGTACATACTGTTACAGATAACAGAGCCCTCCATGATTCCTTGCAATCTATTTTGTTCATGTTCAAATATATATTCATTCAAATATATAAATCTGAAGAGTTTCATGTTTGTTTGTTACCTCTAATTTCAAGAACTATTAGATCGAATTGAAAAAATATTTTAGTATTGGATAGGTCATTTATCGAAGAATGCTATATGCTATATAGCATAACCCTTAGAGTAATTACTTCTAGAGAGAGCCTAAATGTACTGTACATCGCAAAAATGAGACACACCGATACGAATTTCTTCATGTCAGAATGAGATGCAAAATAATGTTCTATTTCATGTGACGTGCCGCGTTTTGTTGTTGGGCGAAAAAAGAATTTCGCCAGACAAAGCGACGTCGTTCAAGCAATAAAGCAACCTAATGAGATTGAAATAGGGTCTATTTTAAATCAAGGCCACAATATGGCGCTTATTTTCTTGTGTTGCTAGATATAGCTATTGATGTCTCATGTGCGGTTACAGCGTGAATCTCTCTAGAGGTAATTACTCTAAGGCATAACCCTATGACCTAAAAGGGAAGCAGTAGTAAAAAATCTAGCAAATACGAGGATTGATGTCAAAATCGATATCTGAGGGATCCTTTGCTTGCTTGGTTTGCTTATATTCCAAATTGATACTCGGAATTGAACATTTTGGCCGCCATATTGAAAGTGTATCTGCACCCGGGCAGAGCCAGGCCAGGCTGCTAGTGTAGTGTAGTATAATAAAGACATGTTACCTCAAGTCGCGGGTCTCGCATGAGCCGCATGGTGAAGTGTTCGGCTCGCACGGCGCGGTCTGGCTGCTCGCACAGCCACGGCAGCCCGTAGAACAGCAGCGGCTGCGCGAACTCCAGGCACGCCAGCCGCGCCCACCACGACCGACCTGATCACAAATATACAGTTTTAACCAGGTGGCAATTAAAACAATATTTTTTTATATTTAAAAATAAATTGCCAGCCTCCGTGGCGCATTTGTTCAGACGCCGCCTGTGAAACCAGAGGCCGCGGGTTCGATCCCCGCACCGAGAGAAATGTTCGTGCGGCCCACAAATATTTCTTCCGAGTCTGGATTGTGAGACCCAAAAGTCTCTCGTAGTTCCTGATACTCACGGCATAAGACTCGATCTTAGTATGGGGTCAGGACTATGTATGTGAGTGTTGGGGGTTATTTATTTATTATTTAACACATTTTGTATTTACGATGAAGCCATGTGACAATTTTTGAATACGTTAACTGATATTTTGGCGTTAAGTCTCACTCTCTATATTTCTGCTATTGCTAATTATTGTCCCCCACAGAATATGCAAACAAAACAACTGACCATATATAAAACCATTTTTCACAACTCAAATTAAACACACAAAATTGATAGTTCAGTTGTCTCTTAAAATGGGTCCGTAATAAAACTGACTCTTTCATAGATTACACGAAATTGTATAAAGATATTAACCGGTCAACTTTGTGAATCACAATCGCAAATTTTAGCTTATTTATATAAGTTGTGAAATGTTAGTATCGACTTTTTAGCAACCATAAATAGCAAGGGTTGCTATTGCTATTTATTTCAATATTAGTACTATAGCGATTTATAAGAATTTCTGTGGTATGTAAGTCCCCCAACCCGCACTAGACCAGCGTGGTGGACTATATGGTCTAACCACTCTCAATCGTACTGTTGATTGTAGAGTAGACCAGTGCCCTGCAGTGGGACGTATATGGGCTGATACAGTAGTAGTAAGGTATAAGTGTACGTACGTAGCGCGAGCGTGTGCAGCAGATCAAGCGCGGCGTCGAACGCGTGCGCGGTGTGGTGCGCGATGGCCAGCGAGGCGAGCAGCGTGGCGGCGGCGCGCGGCAGCTCCTCGTGCGGGTGCTGCGGGCCGCGAGCCGCCGCGCACGCCGCGCCGCCCAGCGCCAGCGCCGCGCATGCGCCGCCGCCCGCGCCACCCCCGCCCGCGCTGCGCACCAGCGTACCCGTGCAGCCGCGGAGTACTGCGCACATACACAATAAAATATTGTTCAACTCATATACAGGCTTAGTGGAATTGTAAGTGAGAACACAAAAAAAGTAATAAAACATAATTAAAAAAAAAGAGGTTAACTTTTTAGTCCAGTGTTTTATCACACGCTTTGTACGGAGAGAAGTGGACATTATTTATTTCCTACTCCTATTGTTAATTTAACTTTCTGATTATTTTCGTTGCGGGTTAAAAACAAGTTAGACATTCCCGGAGACTCGCCGAGCTTCAATGCTAAGTATCATTACATTGCGTGCCACTGTTGATCCTGGCTTACAGGAGTTGCAGTAGCGGGTGTGAAGGCGGGACAATCTCCAATACTTAACTGATTATTATAAAAGTACAAAATAGGGAAATGACCAAACACCATATAGTCTCTGTCTTACTCTAGTCCAGTTTCCTTGCATTTCCACCCTTTGAGTCCGACTAACGCATTTAAAGGTAATGTAAGGCCCAATTGCACATACTAACTTTGCCCATAACTCTAACTTTGAGAATGTCAACCCAATACAATAGCAACGTCAAATACGTCTCAAATTTATGACGATGACATGGACATCAAAATTATACTTATCGTGAAAGTTAGTTTATGAAACTAGGCCTAACTGTTGTGGATGTTCATAAATCTTAGATGACAGTAACAAAATAAAATCACAAGCCTTTTCCACACTTGCAGGTCCTATACATTACCCAAAAGAACGAAGAAAAGATTCTATAATAGTAAAGTTTGTTACCAGTAGTGAGCAAGTTGAGTGCGCGCGCGTGGTCCTGCGTTGTGGGCGCGGCGTCGCCGGTGAGTCGCAGCGCGGAGTCGAGTTGCTGCACGAGTTGCTTGCTGACTCGCTCGCCGCGCGTACTCCCCGCCCCCTCCGCGCCCTCCGTGCCCTCCGCGCTCGCCTCCGCACCCTGCACCGACTCGCCACCCTCCGATGACTGTGCACACATACAGACTAGTCTTAGACGCTATACCAACAATATTTTGTGATTTTGATTTAAGCGGCGTAAACATTCGGTATCGAGGATGCCATCATAATTTTATCGGTTTTACCAGTCTACAGATGGTAATTTCTTTTCAGTAAATATTTTGTCTGACATTATTTCATCGTATCGTTAGCATAAAAACAAATGTATAATGAGAGCGAAATGCATCACACATGCACGGGTCAGTAAAGGAAATTTCAAATTTTATGTTTCTCTATCGAAAGTTGTATTGGCACTTATTTTTTTTTTATTGCAGTGAATGGCGAGACGAGCATGCCGTTCGCCTGGTGGTAAGCGATACGACCGCTCATGAACAGCAGCATAACCAAACAACACCTTGAATTACAAAGCAATGCTTGGCATTCCACTGCGCTCGCCATCCTGAGACATAAGATGTTAAGTCTCGATATGTCCAGTAGTTACTCTGGCTACAATGTCCTTCAATCCGAAACACAACAGTGCATTTAAACTTCTGTTTGACGGGAGAAATAGACATTGCGGTGGTACCCACCCAGGCAGCCTCTCACATATGAGAGACCTACCACCGGTACACACCACCGGTACATTTTCACCCACTACTATACATAGACTCCACAATAGAAACTTTTGAAAGATTTCGCCCATAGTTCATCATGTAAAGCTATCACGAGTTGGTGGTACTTCACATATCAACTAAATCTTCCAATAGACTACAATATGCTATCGTTTATATCATAGTATCGTAGCGGAAAGAGCAGCGTAGGTGATTAACACACAAAGTGGTCATACGACCTGATAAAGGTCGCACGACGTCGGTGGATGCAGGCTGGCTCCAACTTCACTGTGGAAATAATTGGGGGAGGCCTGTGGAGCGGGCTTACCGACGTGGTTTATTCTCCACGTTTAGATAATATTGATATAAAGAAATTAAACAAATTCGGTCAAAAACTTGTATAATAATTTTTTTTTTTTTTTACAATAATTATAAACAGTGAAATGAAATAGCTGAGACCAACAAACGATAAAGAATGAAAAATCTGAAAGGTAAGATTTTGACACGAAAAAACTAGAATGAATTAAATATCGAATACCAAATAAAAAACGTAAAACTTATAAGGTTTTAACCGCCACAGTACTATGTTCAGCAGTGGACTTCCTATGGCTGATGGATGGAGGGAATGAGTAGGTGTGTACCTGCGAGGTGTCGTCTGCTGGCGGCGGGTGCGCGGCGCGGGGCGGCAGCGCGGGCGGCGGCGCGGCGCACTCCGCCAGGCACAGCGCCGGCCCGCCGCCCGACTCCGTGGACACGCTCGGCGTCGCAGAACACGACGATACTGCCGCTTTGATTACTGCGATTAACATGCTCTCTGTATCACTCTGTTCTCGGTTTATTACTTGATGTATCAGCTCATATACGTCCCACTGCAGGGCACGGACCTCCTCTACAATCTAGAGTACGATTGAGAGTGGTTAGGCCATATAGTCCACCACGCTGGCCTAGTGCGGATTGGCTTGCGGGTTGGGATTTATTACTTTCTATAATACTACTTTCTACCGCAGATAAAAAAATAAATGGACTAGCAGAAATGTGTTAGATAGTGAAATATATATCTGTTTTACCAATGGATATATTAAGCTATGTCAAGGTTTGATAAATATAGCAATCAAGTTACAAAGCTGAGACAAAAAAGTAACAAAGTATGAAATATATAACACAATCATGTCAACCAGTAAAATGTACAAAAAATATAATATATGTAAGCCCAAAATAAAAATGTTCACTATGAACATATTGAGACTTAACATCTTATGTCTCAGGATGGCAAGCACAGTGGTATGTTGCTACCATTTATAAGCGCTCGTATAGCTTACCATCAGGCAAACGGCTTGCTCGTCGCACCATTCATTGAAATAAAACATTAAAAAGAACACACACTAATCACTAAAAACAGAATTTGATCTTACTTATATCTCCATTTTCATCGTAAAGCGGTGCAAAACGCGGCTGTAGACTCTCGATAAATTCAGCGAGGCAGGGGGCGGGGCCCCGGCTGCCGCCCGGGAACACTAGCTCAGTGTCGAATATCGTCATTAGTAAACTGGAAATTAAATTATACATAAAAATATTGCATAAAAAGAGATAATATAATTCCATTACGGTTAAGTAAGGTACTGTCATTTATTGGTCGATGATTAAATCAAAATCTTACAAATAACTCTCGAATATAATTTATCATTATTTACAGTTTTAAACTCATTATTTTTTTTTTCTTTTTTTAATCTCAATACTCTTTTTAATATTATTGTAACCTTTTTTTATATGTATGTATTCTACAAGAGTTGATGGGCTACCTGCCAACGGTCTCGCGTACGTTCTGGTACGGATGCTGAATGAAGTTGGCCGCGTCCAAACGCTTCAGAATCTTACTCGCCAGTCTAGCACCGCGCCATTTTAATGATCCCAGTGTGCCCTGAGAACAATATAATTTATATAGATATTTATGGGAACGATAGGTTTTAGATTCGAAAAACACAAGACTTTATATAATACAATAGATCAGTAAGAGATACTTAAAAAGTTCATTAAAATTAAAAAAAACTTAACATGTGTTAAAATAGGGCATAAAAATAACTACACAAAAAAAACTTTTTTAATGAATCTTTATTTACATACAGGGTATATCAAGACTGCTACCAAAAATAAAGCTGGATGGTAGTTTTAGTGAGTTCAGACACAATGTAACTAAATTTTGTGAAAAAAATTGCGACTATTTTTTTCTATCGTCATGTTAGGGTGTAAAATCCATAGTTTCATCTAAATTTGCGTACTTTTTACTTTTCAACATGCTATAGTACGCAAGGTTTTAAATTATTATTTTAGAAAATACTATGGATTTACCACCCAAGTAGTTATCATAACTACCACCCGGCTTCGTTTTCGGTAGCAGTCTTGATAACCTGTATAAGTTGTAAAACGTTATTATCGCTTCACTTGCTATTTGCGATTGCTATTGCTATATCAACGCTACCTGCAGCACATACAGCTTGGCGCACATGACGAACGAGGTGTGTTGGTCGGGGTCGGCGTCCCCCCGCACGGGCGGCGGCAGGCACAGCTGCATGAGGCGCTCCAGCACCACGCCGCCGCGCAGCGGGTCCAGCTTCTCCACGCCGGTGGCCAGGCACGTGCCCCAGTCCTCCATCGTCTCCGGGGTTACTGATGATAACCCTGCACATATTCAAGTAGTAAATATCTCAGCTTTAATTTTAGGATCACGCTATTTTTATTTAACTTTAAGTAGTTTTAATTCTCTGTAACTTGGGTAGATAAATCTCACCACATATCACTCAAGGGAAGGGAGGGTAAAAAAATACTTAATAAAAGAACACGTGATTAATGAACAGCCCCTTATTACATTAATGCTACAGTTTTAATGAGTTACCAAGAGATTGGACTACTTTAAAACCATCAAATTTTCCACCGTCGCATACTGTAGTCACTACTCATGCTGGTATATTCCTATGGCCTGTTGTTAAGGACTTTTGCATGTTCTTGCTATGATCTCCTATAATATTAAAGAAACGCAATGTTTAAACTGCCACAGTTAAGCTAAATTAGTAAAGCTTTGTAAAGTGTATTCTTTGTTGAAGAACTTAAAAAAAGTGGTAATAATCTTCAACTATGTAAAGAAACTTGACTCAAAATAGACACTAGTATAGTATCAACTACTGTGTACTAACCGGTCGCAACAATATCCATAGCAGCGTTATACATGTGCATCGCGTCCGGTCGGCGCCAGTACCGCGGCGCGCGTATCGCGGCCGCCGCCACCTCCGCCGCGAACCGCTGCTGCGACTCCTGCGTGTCCGCGGCGCACTTCACTGCGCGAGACAGGTACTTGTCCGACAGATCCGGACCGAAGTGGGCAAATAGCATCTGTGAATTATATGGTTTCAGCTAAATTGTAAGTTAAACTAATCTGCGTACAAGTACAGAATACTAAACTAACAGAAGTCAAGCTTCATACAAAGCGCGCTAAATCAACGCACACATAGACAGCGTTCACCGACACTTGAAATGATATTCGAAACTAGTCGAGACCAGTGCGAGCGCGAGTTTCAACCTTTGCGCGAACACCGAGTGTAGTGTGAGTGTGGCAACAAAAGTGAAGTACATACACAAGCTTGACTTCTATTAGTATTCAGTGGTACAAGGTACAACTTAATTGTGGGTTGTTTGAAATTGTATATTTTTATTCAAGTGATGCGCAAAAGGTATATTGCATGATTTTTTTTCCACCCATTGTTTTTTTTGAATTCTTGTTTAATTTAGGGCTTTTTGGCGACATTTACACCATGTCAACCCCATAATATCCTAAAATTATCTTACATCTTAATCTAAATGATTCAAAAATTTGAAAATTGATGATATATATACCCATTGATTTCTTACTCAATTTTGAAAGTCACCATTTGTAATCCAATAAAACTTCCATGCAATCCCAATGTAAGCAACTTGTACGTAAATTTTACGTCATGCTTGCATGCAAGACTTGTATAATGGAATCGCGTACTCAGCCCAGTGGCGAACATAGATCTTAAGGACACTCATTAAAAATAGGTTAAATAATACTTTAATTATAAATGTTGATAATAATATCGACTTACCCTAAACACAGAGAAGCGAATGCCGCTAAATTTGTCCTTCCCCTTCTTCTCTTCCACGGTGAAGAATCCTACCAACTTCTCCACGTTGGCGTCGTCGTTGAAGAACTCGTACAAATATCGCTCGCCCTCCTCCATCTGCTCGGGAGGGGGGAACTTGCCAACAACCTGCTCGCTCATGGGCGCAGCTACCTGCAATGCATAATTATTATTAAAAACCCCGTATTATCCGATTTAATTATATTGTGAAATATCTAACCATAATTTTGACATTATTCTGACATTTTATCACCCCCAGACAAATAATAGTGTGATCCAAAAGTATTAGTTTCGCGTCTCGGTGTTTGTAACACAGAAATGTCTTTCGTAGTTTCAGATACCCCTTACACAAGACTCGATCCTAGTGTGGGTATTAATTCAGTGTAGGAGAGCTATTCATGACTATTCATGGTGCAAAATTGTAACTTACATTTTGGTTCGTTGCATATCATATACCAGTTTTTTTTTAGCAAAACTTAATTTATACGAATCAATGGTACGTTTTTGCTAATAGAGAACAAAAAATTATACAGCTTAATTCTTAACGACGAACAAACGGTTCCTACCATCAACCATGTGAAATTACAACAGAAGGATCCTAGGCATTACTGGTCTCTCAAAAAGAGTGACACAGAAAGAAAAGGAGGAAAGAAGTACAAGTTACGTAAAAACAACAAACCATTAATTTCTCAGGCCAAGCGTAGAAGCCATACATGGAGCTCCTGAGCCACGGGCGGTCCCATTCTTCGCAGTTCTTCGGCACTTTGTCTTCGGCCCACATGGCCCACTCCAGATCTTTCCTGTACCCTGTGGGGAAATATATCTATAAAACATTTATGTAACTTCTATTTTATCCAGTATTTTCAATACGAATGTTTGTTTGACACTCTTGACTCGTTAACTCAACTGATCAATTTTAATTTTTTTGTAGATACTTATCATCCATGAAACAACAGCTCTTGAGAGATAGGATTACATATTATGTAGATAGACTGTACACTAATGCTTGTCGAACTAAAACTAAAATTGATTGCCGAACGCATATTAACGTGAGTGATGCAGTGATCGACAGCATGTCCCATAACTATTTATTTATTTATATAAAACAAACACAAACTTAAAGTTTAACTAATTCATTTGTGTTGTAAAAACAAACAACAAAAATAGCGAGAGCAGTAGAATGGGAAGCATTGCTTTGTAATCCAAGGTGCTTGATTTTGATACTATTCATGAGCGGCCGTATTGCTTACCATTCGGCGAACGGCATACTCGTCTCGCCATTCATTGATAAAAAAACAAAAGATAAAAAATAAATATTACCCATAGATGATATAAGATATTAAATACTCTAACGTCTCGGCCTCTGCCTGGGGCCGAACTCTGAAAATCCGAAATGAAGTTCGAATCTTCGAACGATCGATTCGTATAACATATATCGTAATCATAGGTCTATAACCATGACCATAAGTGTATGTAGGGAAGACATCTGTATAAGCTAGAGTAATGCTGACCTGGCACATGATTCTCGGTTTGTGCACCTGGCGTTAGTTTATAAGTACACCCTGTATAATATAGAGAGTAAGTAATGCTAACCTGGCACATGATTCTCGGGCTTGTGCACCCTGGCGAGCAGGTATGGGTCGAGCGCGCGCTTGCGCAGCTTGTGCTTGCGCTGCTTGAGCGCGTAGTGCAGCAGGCGCGCGGCGGCGCGGCGCACGGCGGCCGCCTCGTGCAGCAGCGCGCGAGCCATCGCGCCCACCGCGCGCGCGCTGTACGCGGTCTGCAGCGACGGGCAGAACGTCAGCATCTGCATCGCTGACTCCACGCGCCGCCACTGACTGCAACAACACATATGCTCATTATATACTTCATACAATAACTAACAAAGCCTGATTTTGTGAAATTTATGATTCAACACAAGTTGTCATTTTGATTCTGTTGTTGTTATTTTAGTATATATGGGTGTAAAAGAAACTCAACAGTATTCCCCGCTTTTAAGGCTATAGTTTTAATGTATGTTTTTCTCGAATAAAGTGTGCACTATTATTTACGTTGTATGAATTAATAACAACTAGAAGACTGAAATACAATATGTATGTGACTGAAATATAATTATAAATGTAACAGTTTCAACCACGAGAAACTTATCTCATAAAGATTCTACCCGAACTGCACTACATTTACCTTTAGGATGCAATACAATCACTTTTGGAATGTGTACTAAAAATCTGCTATTAATAGCTAAAATCTAAATTGGCAATTTTTTTTTTATTGTTTTTTTATGCACCACCCAAAAACTCCAACAGAATTAAAAAAGCATAATGACTTAAACTTACGCATTAGGCGTCTCAACTACATCAACGAGTTCTTCAATCAATTCCTTGTACAGCCTCTCAGTCCTGTCTGACGAGGCGACTTCCTTCTCCACAGCGTGGCTCAACTGCTCCACAAACTGGGGCTCGTTCAGTTGATCCTCCGTGAGCAAGTGACTGGCCGCCTTCACAACGGCTTCGGACATCACGAGGCGAGTGTTGATCGTTGGGAAATGGCGATGCAAACAGTCGTTGAATGCTTGCTCTAATCTGTAAGAAAATAAATATTGAAAGCCTTGGATTGGATAGAAATATGTGCTCTATAATATAGACTATATATGTCGTATTTCCTCTATTAGTAATAACTCTTATTTTCACCATTTAATATTAAATTGAAACATAATTGCAATCTCAGATCTGTTCAACAGTGGAATTGTTATGAATGAACATGTAGATGGTGTTATTTATTTATTTATGTTTTTTTTTCCTTTAATTTCCATCATTTAATTTGAATCCAAAAAAATATTTAATGTAATTACAAAAGTATAGAATACAATTTACCTGACAATACTAGGTTTCTCACTGAGCGGCGCCTTCAACACTGCGGGCCAGAGCGTGCGCACCACCTCCCAGTCCTGCTTGGCGACGAGCGGGCCGGTGCGCGGGCCCAGCATCATGAACAGCGCGCCCTTGTGTCGCGCGTGCCACTCGTCGCCCTCGCCGCCCGCCACCAGCAGATCAGCCAGCTTCGGCACCAGCGCGCGGTACGAGTACGGGTAGTGGCTCAGCATCCAGTACAGACGGATTTGGGACAGGATACGGACCTGTACGAGTGTTGTCAATACTGCTTTTGATATTCAAGTTTAACACATCAATTATATAAATATTATTAACTGGAGAGTAAAGATATTTGTTTAAATTATTTTATACATTTCAAATAACTTTACTTTGGGGCTTTTTTATGCTCTTTAATACTTTTTGAATAGGATTTACGTAGATAAATATGCAAGAGATAATTCATGTTAAAAAAGAAGAAACAGAAATATCCTCGTTGTCGACAGTGTTATAATAACCATTTCATCTAGACAGAGCACTACATGAAAGTTTAATTCACAAACAACAATGGTCTTAAATGAATTTTAATACAAAAGAAATAAAGTATGGAGACAATATAGTTAGTATACTAACGGAGCTATAAGTGTTGACTGCGAGATCTGCGAGCGCATGCAGCGCCTGCAGTGCAGATGGCGTGATGCCGGCCTCGCACACGAGGTCGAGGCGCGAGTCGTCCTGCAGGCGCGCCGCGTCCGCCAGCAGCATGCGCAGGCGCGCGCACGCTGTCGCGTCCGCCTCCTCGCCCGCCGCGCCGCCCGCGCCCCCGCGCCGCGCCGCACCCCCGCGCCCGTCCAGCGCTCGCTCCAGCGCGCCGTACGAGCGCAGCCGCGCCTCCAGCCCCGGACCCCCGCGGGAACCCTTCGTCACCACCACGCGCTCCCACACCTGCACCGAACACACACACATTTACATAATATACCAGAGGGGACACTGCAAACAAAATGAAAGGTGCATTCTATTTCTGTCTCTGTCACGCCTACAAAGTAACATAATCTTCCCTCTCGCTTCACTGTGTGCCCTTGTGCACGCACCATATGCAGAGATTTTGTTCCCGATGTCCGCTCTAGTATAATACAATGCACACACATCATCCTCTAAACTGATAATGCAACTCCTACGAGCTAGGATTCAACATCCGTACGCTAAATGTGTCTAACACGACTATGACGGAATTTCTCTACTGAACATTGTTTTGTAACGTACATATTATCAATTATGTACGCATTCATTCATTCACGCTATTAAAATGTTCTATACATTAAATTCAAATCATTGCTAATACACGTGATTCAAGAATAAATCGGTATGTTACCATTTAGCTATATGTTTGTTAGAGTACATCGACAACTATACGGGTAATTTGCTAATTCTTTCATGAGACCTATTTTAAGACACGCCATTAAAAACAATGCTCAAATAATGCTCAGTAGACTAAAACGAAGGAGCTGCATGTAATTTAAAACCATACCTGTATAAGCATCTCCAATCCGCGCGTATCATCAGTCTTGTCAGCGAGCATGCGCGCCTGCACCTCCAGAAGAAGGCTTGTGAGAGCCTGTCGGAGATTCTCACCGTCCAACGTGACCCTGAACTTGACGCCGTTAGTGTACGGGATGCTTGTCGCTGGCACTTGAGATTCCATGCTGAAATAAAAAATTGGCATTTCCATTAAACGGAAAAAATATTTTCCCTTACACAAAAGGAGACCATATAGCATGCCGTTCAACAACATCAAACCAAACAACACCTTGAATTACAAAGCATTCCATTGCGCTCGCCATTCCGAGACATACTAAGTCTCAATATGTCCAATAGTTACTCTGGCTACAATGTCCTTGAAACCGAAAGATAACATTTCATTTACACTGCTGTTTGGCGGGAGAAATACACATTATCGTAAGTAAATGTATAAGTAATAAAAGTGTGATGCAATAGTGATAAAAGTAATGTAAACTCACAGTTGAACGGGTACTTCATCAGGCTGCGGCAGGAAGGTTCCGCAGCTGAGCGCCGCGTTGATGATGTAGAAGCAGCGCAGACGGCGCTCGCGGCACATGTCGCGCTCGCCCGCCAGCCAGCGCCGCAGCCGCGTCAGCTCCGGCTTCAGGTAGCGGTCCACCAGCATCTGCGCGCACTTCGCCTCCGCCTCACTGGGCACGTGCCACTTCAACTCCGCGCTCTTCAACAACGACCCGTGACCCCACTCGCGAATAGGCAGCCACTTCTCAGGCGCCGCGCCGTAGTCTTTCGGCGAACTCTTCCAGTCCTTCAGGTCGATGCAACTGAGCGATGTCAGCGTGTGACCGAGAATCTCGCAAGCGCGGTTCAACGCGTAATTAGAGTGCAACTTCAAAGCCCTGTCCAACACGCCCACTACGTTAGGGATGTACTTTAACAGAACAACTCCGTCGCATTCAACGACGTGCATCAGCAGGACCAATCTGTACATTAAGTCGCGTGGAGGATTCTCTTCTTTCAGGGCCTCATCGCTCGCTAATAAATCTCTGAGCTCCTCGCACAAATTCGGCAGAAACGCCGCTAGAGTTGATTCCGAGTCGACGCGAGCGAATACTCGGAGTAGCACCCCCACCATACTGCCGGATACGTTGGTCTCAAACGTTGTCTGTGTTGCAAACGATTTAAACTTCCGCAAAGCTTCTTTGAATATTTTTGGAGAGCATTGCATGAGTACGGCTGTGGCAGCGGAAGACAATGCCGTCTCCATAACTGCATCGGTCTTGCTCCGAACGCCGTCAGATTCCTTCGTGTCCAAACGCACGTGTTCCAGTACACTGGACTCAATGATATTGAAAAGCCTATCGAAGAACACCAAAACGAAGTCTTCGAACTGCGCTGTCGACTCACAAGTGAGCAGTTCCTCTTCAGTCAAATCGGGCCAATGCTCGTGCGCAGAGCTGCAGTCTATGAACGGCACCATCCAGCTGAAGATCAGAATGAAGTGCAGAGAGACCAAGGTCTTCTTGATGTCGTTAGGGTCGAGACCTGGTAGAACGGCTAACAGTAGGGGCACTACGTGAGTGGGGCCTTCGGGGTAGTTGGCATCTGGGCCTCGTAGCATTGGCCTGGCGACGGCGGCCACCGCAGACATTGCTGCCGTGACTCTGTGTGGTTCTGTTAGTGAAGTTAACGAAGTCTTGAGCCTCTCGAGTAGTGGCGGCACCACCACCGCAGGACGCAGCGTGGCTAAGTTCTGAAGGGCGATGGAGATGTCCAGGGAGCCACTGCGGCTGTAAACCGCCTGCAAGGTTGGTTCAAGAACGATATTTACGAATTCCGAGATGTCATTCTCTGTAAGTCTGTATTCAGCTGGTGTCTGATTCTCCCAGGTTTCCGAGAACTTCTTTTCACGCTCTCGTCGAACCCTATAAAACAGGTTTAATATAAAAGACAAAGAATATAAATTACGTATAATGGTTCAATATTTTTTACAAAATAAACCGTTGGTATGAAACAGGCACGAAATAGTACGTAGGTAAATGCGATGCGGTTTTTAATTGGAGAAATATAAAACCTAAACGGGGGAAAGCCATTTTAATACTTGAACTTAAATAAAATTTGAAAAAATAGCTCTACGACACAAAAAACCTTCACAGATCACAAGAAGCATAAGTTAAGCCAACCTGTTCAAAAACTCTCGCGCCAGTTTCCTTAGCAAGTCTCTGAGTTTGTATGACCATCGGCCGGTGTTGGCGCTATGCAGATAGCTCTCCACGCCGCCCAGGAAACTGCGCAGCTGCTTCAGCACCACGCCGTCGGGACATATGCTCCACACTATCCACGATGCTATGTGCTTTGTGTCTACAAACAATCATACTTAAATTACATAAATAAATTACACCCAACAGTCACATACATAATCCTGACCCTACAGTAAGATCGAGTCTTATGACGCAGGTATAAGGAACTACGAGACTTTTCGGTCTCACAAACACCCAGACTGAAAAACCTATTTGTGGACCGCACAAACATTTCTCTCGGTGCGGGGATCCGAACCCGCAGCCTCTCGTTTCACAGGCGGCGTCTAAACGACTGCGCCACGGAAGCTGTATGAGGATCTCAGTTTGATTGTCACACTTTCACGCAAAACCTATTTAACCGATCATCATGAAACTTTAAACATATATTTTTGGAGGTTTTAGAAGTAACAAAGGATACTTGTTATGAAAAAATAATCACGGAAGATAAAAAAAAATAGTCAAAATTAAACATTTTCACCGCTATTTTAAAAATTGTATCTGCAACAGGGCAGAGCCGGGCCGTACCAATAGTACTCTATAACGAGCAAACGTCGCGAACAAAAGGTGTGCGCGCGTCATAAGTACCTACGCAGGAAAAGAGTAGAGTGAGAGAAAAGATAGTATGACTAGTAAGGCCGAAGGAGACAGAATTAGTTTTTACAGTTTGCAATGTGTAGTATTTTAATATCACGATGTTTAAATGTGTTGGATATTAGTTTTTTTTTTTCACCTGATTTAATATTAATTATTAACTCAACTACATTCAATAAAATATCCTTTACTCTACTTACTTTCTAATTACTTCAAGATCATTAACGCATTCGATATTCCTCTGAACTCAAATGAACGCATCAAAACTTACCTAAAGAATGAAGTTGACATATCTGCAAGTCTTTGTATGACACGGGCAAATTCAGTGCGTGGAGGAAGCGCGTGAACATTTTTCCAACATGGGGGCTCCAATCAACAGCACCTGGATTCCTTTTGGCGAGAGCAGCGAACAGAATCATGAAATCCTGAAATAAATATTTGGTCTGACAAAAATACGCCTTGCATATAGGGATATATTTTATAATATCATTTTTATTTTAAGGATTATGCCCTGTGTAAATATTTCCAGCGGTAAGGGAGTGAGAGTAGAATTTCTAATTATATAATTTAATATTATTTAGCATCAATTAGGTTAAAAAGTCGCTATGCATCTATATACAGGGATCGCACTGCAAAAGGGTCCGCTTTTAAAGCTAATAAGTAAAAAGTCATTTTTCAAATTCAGGGATGTACTTGCTAAGCTGAATTTTGTGACAAAAAATGGGTGCCAAAATATCGCAACATTAGTGAATAAACAAAAAATTAGGTTAAATCATCAACATCATATCTGCACATGTTGACTCATAGTATATTGATTGTAGCGCTTATAATACCACTGCATAGTACCTACTGAGCAAATCTTATGTCTTGGTTGCTCTCATCTCAACAAAATACAATTTTTATTTATTCGTGCGACAATCAAGTTAGTAAATCACTTTATACACTACTGTAAATAATATCTACATTTTGCATGAAATGAGACAATCTGTCTGTTATTTGTATTATTGCCTTTTCAAAAGCCAGCTAAATTATAACATTCACAGTGATTTAAAATTAAACATGTGACTGTATGTTCTTCTCAAATGATCTTCGAAACGGCTCAACCGATTGTGATGAAACTGTAGGACAACAGTATGAGTGCTCAAAGCAACATTTTCCTCGTAAAAAATCAGTACCCAAAGTGGAGGGAGAAAAACGGTGCAAAAACGCATTCAACATGGCCATAGTTGCGCGAAAATTATAATAAATATTCTCACCCAAACACCGCACTGTGAGTTGTAGCAAGTATCCCACAGCGTCATCAACTCATCAAACCACAGTTTGTGGCCCCGCTCAGCGTGTTTTGGATGTAACGACACGGGTAAGAAAACCACCAGTTGACTGACTGGGAACGTGTCGGACGTCCACGGATTGACTTGTGGAAGCAACTCTGCCAATATTTCCTTTGTCGCAGACACATCAAAATATCTGCAAATTATTTGCTCATAAAAACATATCATGTTGCATGGTATACTTCCATAGTACTGTCTCTACTTACGGTCTAGCGCACTTCACCATCGATAGGTAAGACGACTCCAGTGAGCTAAAAATGTAAAATAAACATTAACCCGAGAAGGATCACACATCGACATGGACACCATGCAACCCTGCCACCGTGTTTGGCTGGAAGAACGTGAATTTGAAGGACGAATGTGACAACTGATGATACATGAGCCCAAACCATCTGCCACCCAATGTGCGGACATAAGCGACCCCTGTAATATCTTTTTGATTTACGTGGGCAGTTCATTTTCGTCTTTCCCCGCGAGGCCGAGCAAATGTAGGGCGTCGTCTAGCCCGTATCCCGACATGAATTTGCGTATCATATCGAGCATATCGCCTTCTTGTTTGCCAGAACGTTTTGGCCTGAACACACATGTTAATAAATAAATAAAATTATAATAAATGGACAGCGATATATGTTTACTAGAAATACATTATCTTGTATTAAATCATATGCAGAGCCCACTTGACACAACTACATATTTATTATTTATTGGCAAGGTAGTGTTCATAGACCCAGGAAGCTTTATCTTGAATTTATCTTATGATGCAATATCGATAATTATAATAGTTTGTTCCATCACAAATATACTTTAAAATAAATTAAGGTTAAGAACTGATGAGTACCTATCTTATCAGATAGAAGGAACATCGAAAAAAATATTTTATATAAAATGAAATACGCGCGCTTTTCAATAACATTTATACTTACGTCAAATAATGGAACAATCCCATATGTAATGCATTTGCGCTGAACAATTTCTTTCCCAGATCGTAGAGAGGGCGCCACGGTAGAGTGAGCTCTTCGGGTGAAATTAATTGTCTTTTCCTGTAATCGTGACGTCACACATTGATCTTAATCATTGGAGTGTGCCAAAGAGGAAAGCTATTGTTTATTGCCAAGATATAAATATGTCTTAGCTTAGGGAAACAATGCTGTTGGAATTCAGTGATATGCCTATTTTGGGCTTTGTAATTCCAAACTAGTTGCATTTAGATTTTTCATTATAAATAATTATATTACTGATAAAAAAGCGAAGAAAAAATACGTTTATGGGAATAGTTAAATACAAATATAGCAAGATAAATCTAGAGACTTGAATGTAATTATACAACGTATTTTAAACTTACTTTGATAGCATGACGAACATTGTGGCATATTTGTGAATCTTGCAAGGCTCCAGATCCGGTATAATTACTAATTCGTAGGCTAGTTTTATGAGAGCTATATGATCTTCTTTGCTAAACTTTAGTCCATAGATGCGCAAATATCTGGAAAGAAAAATAAGCTTACAATACATTCAACCAAAGGGGGGCCGACGACCAGGCAAATATTGAATTTTTAGGGATATAATTATATTCTTTTAGCAGTGGTGTTTTTGTAGTTGAGAGAGAGAGAGAGATAACATTTCGTGGGTGTACTAATTGATCTAGTGTTTAATGTACGCGGACCGTAAACTGCGAGGATCTAGATATGATTCCCAGGTCAGGTAATTCAATTAGTATAAATTTTAGTATAAAGTGCAGTTTGCAACTCAATTTAAGAACCATGCTTATAGGTATAAAGAAAAATACACCCAACAGTAACATACATAGTCCTCACACTAATATCGAGTCTTGTGTCGTCGGTATCAGGATTTACGAGAGACTTTTCGGTCTCAAACACCCAAACCCCATACCTGTGGTTTACACTTTATTTGCTTCGGTGCGGGAATCGAACACGCGGCCTCTGGTTTCACAGCCGACTTCTAACCAACTACGCCACTGAGGATGAGGTATGCAAATTTATGATGAAATGATTTTAAAACTGTTTAAGAATGTTTTATATTATATTTTATTTCACAAAGTTTGATATGGATCATAAAAGTTAAAATAAGTGCAAGTAGTTCGCTTCTAAACATTTCAAAAATTCTTATTGGGATTTGGGTAAGCAAAAGTCTTGGTAGTAGTTAATTGTTACATTGATTTGAGCTAGAATAAATATGGAATACCCTTATATTTAGATCTACTCGATAAAAAAATATTGTAAACTCGAAAGTTGGCGCCATAATTTGATTCTGTATTTGCCGGCAGGCATTCCACCTTTGCCGCTTTGCGAATGCAACCAGATTGAATCCGTTTATCGACGTCTCGACGAGTAATTGGCATATTGTGTTTGTAGCTACCGTGTACATGTACATTACACGGTTTCGGACATTGCCGAACGCAATCCGGTCAAAGGCCCCGCAATCGATTTTGGGCGTAGCTCTCGCATTTGATGCATGGCATGCGTATTAATATAAAAACAAAACTGAATTTCATTACATACTATTTTATGATACATTATTTTATTAAAGCGGCCCTAGACGAAACGCTTGCCAAATGTGATTAATGTTTGATTGATAAATGTAGAAACAGATCTGTATAAGCCCATATACGTCCCACTGCAGGGCACGGGCCTACTCTACAATCGAGAATACGATTGAGAGTGGTTAGGCCATATAGTCCACCACGCTGGCCTAGTGCGGGTTGGCGGACTTACATACCATAGAAATTCTTATAAATCGCTATGGTATGCAGGTTTCCTCACGATGTTTTCCTTCACCGTTTTAGTGCGTGGTGATTGATTATCAATACACACATGACTCCGAAAAGTCAGAGGTGTGCCCTGGGATTCGAACCCGCGACCACCGTGAACATGTAATGTGTGTAGAAACAGATAAATGTTAGAATCACATGATCTTCGAAGTACTTAGTAGGCAGAGGTGCCACTAATGCGACTACTAACTCGCAAATATTATGTCTGCCCTTAAAGTGGCAGGGGGCGAACTTATCGCTATTACAATTATTAGTAGATGCGATACACAGAGAACTATTCAACTACGTATACATATTAGTAAAGACTTACTGGTGCATAATAAAAAAAATCACCCAAAAAAGTTGTCCACAGTTTAAAATGTGTAATTAAATTTCATTTGAAAGAAATAACTTCATTAGAACGATGAAAGTAATTTAAAGGAAATAAGATACAAATATCGAATCCACAGTATGGCCTACGTCGTTATGCCTGCCTATTCAGTACAGTGTACATTAATTATAACACACGAGGTATGGAGCGAGGAAAATTACATTGGCGGCCCATCCACTCGCTGTCGAATATAATTAAGCTTACATGTCTATATTCATTCAATGAATATATGCATGACGTGCTATTTGTGGTTAAGTCTGTGATTATGATGCTTACTGAAAATATATCAAAATCGTTGCTAAAGTTAAGCTTACTATCCATAGAGAATCGGGTTTCGTATTTTATAGGAAGTGCAATATGGCTAAGTTGTGTGACAATCCTGAACGGTTTATTTAATGATGACATAATTAACATATGCTATTATATAATTGATTGAAATCAGCCTCAATTTAAAGCATTTGTCCCTAATATAACACCTAACCTAACACCCTCAGCAGATTAATTGTCACCAATAAGATATTACAGAAAGTGTTTCATACTCAGATTTCAAAGTAAGTATTAATATTAGTAGTAATTAAATGGCACGATTTCATCATAAACTAGGATTAATTCATTAATTAATAAATTCTGTAAAGATTAGGTGCTTATTGTAGAAAGAAGCTAGATCAGCCAACATCTACAAATGTCTGTAAAAATCTTAATCTATTTCCAGCAGCGGATTTCCTATGCCTGTTGATGATTATAATGGTAAAAAAAGGATGAAGAATCCCTTCTCCTTTTATGCAATGCCTTAAAATTGATCCATCATTTTAAAGGGTTTACTGAATTTTATATTTCCAATATGTTGCTATTGCAGTTTTCAGAAATATTTTTCCTTATTATATTGCCATTTCGGGGACGTCAAGCTCTGCGGGAGGTCATATTGTTATATGACCTTCTCCCAAAATCAATTTTTATTATCTGCTTTCTATGGAGATGGTTCAATACACGATCCGACTTTTTGGGCCCGGGGAGATTTTTATGTTTAAAACGCACCCACGGCACACGAGAAATAATAGTCTTAAAAAATACCGACTAGGTAGGCGTTAGGTATGTCAACTGTTTTTACGAAGTGGTATACCAAGATGACACTCGAAACAAAATTCACCTAACCTGTCCCAAAAGTAGTGACAGCGGGACACAGAGGCGGGAATACCAGTCCTTACACAAATAAGATTTGAACCTAAGATTTCAAAATTCATATTTATGTACCGTCACTTGACCGATGCGGCGATTTCAAAAAATTTCAAAGAATTTAAACGGAGACTAAATAAAAAGAAGAAAGAATTTGTTTTTCTACAAAGATTATATTGCGGCTCGTGGGCGCTAATTTATGACGTAAACTTTTTTATATTATATAGTTAAATAATTGGCAGAGGCGCCGAAGGGGATAAGGCTTTTAGAATTTATATTTAGCTGATCTAAAATAACGTGGCTGTCTCGGGGCTAAAAATAGCCGGAGATCTACGCTACTATCAGTAGCGACGTCGAGGCTCAGTCGGACGAATTCCTAGGGAGCCGCAAAGGCGCTGTCTTTATTTTTGTACCCAAGCCCATTGTTTTTGATGGTAAATAAAAGCTGCCGCAATAATCTCTGGCAGGGCATGTTAACAATTTCGCACTAGGATAATTACGATGCTAGAACTAACCCTTTTAATGGCCTTTACTTAAGTACATTATGACCATCCCAAAAGGTATATTTTCTCAAAATTCCCATTCTGTCTTTCCGTGATTTTTTCCAATATGTGTCTTAACTGCTCTGACTTATTTACTTGGTCCTATATTTAACAATATTAATAATCGAAACACTAGTAAACATAATACTCAATACCAATATTTACTACTTGTCTCAGGGTGACATATTGAATATAATAGAAATTAAATCTAAATTAAAAAATATTGTGTAAAGATTAAAGTCCAATATTTTATATGTACTTATGTAAATCACACCTGCTTGTAATTTAAATGTATGATAAATGCTTAGTCATTTCAAGAGCAATAATTATATCTTAAATACTTTATACATATAGTGGACCCTCGGTGACCTAGCCCCTGTCTAATCCAAAGCACCTTGTAATCTGACATGCCTATAGCTCAGTGTGACTTAAAACGTTACATTTTGTTACTGCATTATCATTGTTTCATATAGAACTTTTCAACTTAGTTGGACTATAAGAGTAAGTACATGTATGTAAGTATATATGTATAATCTAACAAATTAAATATCCCAAAATCACCTTGCAAAAGGTTTGTTGGATTACCAAGGGCACATTGTATTCTAAACATTATAATCAATTATAAATACTATAATGCAATATGATTTTAAACTTTGAGGCACAGACTTATAAATTCTTCTTTATTTTCTTATTGTATAACATCATCATTTACACCCAACAGTCACATAAATAGTATTGACCACATACTAAGATTGAGTCTTGTATTGTGGGTAATCTATTCATTTTAATATCACAAAACAAGGCTTAGTGGAAACCTATATAATGTTATATTGTGGAACAAATAATGGTAAATGCAATAATTGTCATACATTATAACAGATGTTCTTTCTTAAAGATAGCTCAAGATAATACAGGCAGCTTATATCAATTCATTATTTTACAAAACATGTTTAAAAAGAATTTCTGCTTGAAAATGTGAATATCTACCATAAATAAATGTAATCATATGTCTAAAAGCAATACCAAAGTTTCATAATTCATTTTGTAATATACTACATCTATCAATATTGCACAATTTATATCAGTTCATGTACAATTTACATACAATACACATTACATATGTACTCAAGCATAAATCCCAGAGGGGAAATTGTATGTGCCTGTTAAATACCATATACCATCACTCAAGAAATAATTTTGCTATTCAAGATTGTTGGACAAAGCTTATTATTTAAACTAGATTATGGTAAAAAATTACTTTTGGAATTTTTCCATATAGCAGGTCTGGACATGTAGCTTTTCATCTTGACACAAAAAAATGTCTGGACATATTCCTTAAAATATTACAAAAAAGAACAATAACTTGAAATAATCCATGAACATAATATGAAAAATCATGATCCCGTTCAACATAAATGAAGTAAATGTTTTAAAATAATTTAAGTAACATCCATATTGCTCAGTTAATTTCACAGAGGAAAAAAATATAGATTACATTATCAATTTATTATATCAGAAGTATGTTTTGAAATTTTTATATAATAATCACTGATACACATACTTATTACCTTTTTATTTATTTGTAACTACATAGTTTTTTATATACTTATGTATTTAATGTACTTTTAATTTTTATCCCAAGCAATAGCGAGTGTATAGTGTTGTAAAATGCTAAGGTCAATTGAGATGTTTAGTTTTCAGGAAGTTTTGGGTAATGGCCAGCATATTTGACGCTTGCCTACTATTGCCAAAGGTTAACACTGAACCGTTTAGTAACATGTCATGTTACAAACTATCTGTGATTTTATAATAAGAAAAACTAGAAACACCTGTTACATATGAATAAGTTATAATAGTAATAAAATATCACAATGATTAAATTCATTTATATATGGTATGACAATGTGACATCACTACTGTTGATGGTAAGTACTGTACCATCCAAATTGAATTTTACAGTCAATAAATATAGCTAACTATGAGTAATTTTTTAAAGATTATCTGTCTGTTTTAAGTATATCTCTCCCTCTCATCTAAATTTGAACAGTTTCTATAAGTCATTTAATTATTAGGAGTTTTTCTTATTATATTTTAAAGTTTTAAGTAAAATATAGACAAGTTTAATAATATATTAACATCGTGAATAGCATGAATGAATATTGCATAAGAAGTAATTAAACTTACTTGCATGACTATGTTATTTTCTATGCAACAAATACCTATTGTTAAAATCTTATTGGATGGAATTATGCATTATAATAAAGTAATTTTAAGTTATAGGCAAAATATATTTACTTACTTCATGAGTCTGGAGGACCATACTCCGCAGGCCGGCTTCATTTCGCGTAGCATCACTGCCTTCGCCAAGTTCGTCTTCACCTGCTCCAGAAACCTGCTGGACTCCTCATCCAATTCGGCAGCATATGGCAAGATGTGATTGATCAAATTTTCCTTTTGTGGTTTGAACCCCAGAGCCTTTATCCGCTCTGGGGTTGACACCATGTCATACTCATCATCTTGCAGCATCTTGAACAATTTATGACGTTTTTTGTATCGAAATTTACGAGTCACTTATGTTGTCCTTTTGAACCGGTAGCAACATGAGCGCCAACGCCACCCGCGCGCCAACCAACCAAACTGTTTAAATTTTTCAATTCCTCTTTCCAAATACTATAAATCAATTGAACATTGAATTTACACAAGTCATCAGATATTTCTCAAAGGAAAATCCAATTCAGTCAGTGCCTACGCTACGTTCCTTTTCACGAAAGGTTTCATTGACAATTGACAATTGACATTCGTACATGCGTCACATTGAAGATTATGCTGACATCATATACAGCGTGTTTTATATTTAGTAATATTTGTAATAATAAATATTAACGGCCATATTCATGGGCAGTTTTAAAACCTATCTTAGTGACCGAATGTTTTTTCCCTTTGAAATGACTTCTGAATTTAGTTTGAGCGGTTCAATTTCGTTTAGCTACTGATATTATTTCACTTCACTCTACAACAGTAATTGCTAATGCTCTACTTAAACAAACAGTGCGCTTCCCTGTGCCAAAATACAAAAGAATTACTTAATGTAATCATTACTGGAGATTAAAATGTTTAACTTTAGAAATAGGATGTGCTGTAATATAATTTTTCCATGGTGAAGGACAAGAAAATAAAACCAAAGAGAAAACAACGCGCTATTGTTATTTTTAAGCAATCATCATAAAAGCTTATTGCCAATAATTTGTATTTGAATCGATTATCGATATAATGTTAAGTTTGACTGCATATCTGGTATAAACATGGATATAAACCAAAGACCCAGCCATGGAACTTAAGAGCGTTTATACCCTGCACGCGCTTTTTGGCTTAAAAACAGGACTTTTCAAATGAGTTAATAGCCACCAATAAACAATTTAAAGGAAAAATAATTATTACTAATTTTAGAAAAGGTTGTCATCTAGGGATTTTGGTGGAAAACATTATAGATTGATGGATAATTTGTGAGTACTATAAGGATTACTGAACACAAGTTTCGTTATTTAGGCTTTAAATGGCAATTTAGAAGCTTAAGATATCCGAAACCACTAAATATAAGATGAAAATAAAAATATTATCAGACTAATAAGACCCTTATGGAGGGATTTTGCTGAGAAAAATAATCTTTTTGTGTTTAGTTGCTGAAAAATAAAAATTTAAACAATGCGAAATTATTCAGAAACTCTCGTCAAGAACATATTTTTTTCACCAACTTATCGTACATAATTTTTTATAACAATTGCATATTATAATAGAAGAACATCTTATCAATAAATTACCATTTTTATATTTCAACAAAATTAGTTTTCATGTTTTCTACAAATATTTTAAAAACCACTATAAAACACGCTGTCCGACCGGTGTCAAATCAGACCGCTGACCGCCGCAAGGCCTTCTAGAGGGAGGACGTGTCGCTCGTCGCTCCGGCCTAGCTGCAGTCGATTTTTGCCGTACGTAGTAAAAATAGCCACGCGCGGACTGCGATTACCACATCTTAGTACTTTGGTAGGAGACTGTCCCGCCCTCACATCCACCACTGTAACTCCTGTGAGCCAGGATCAACAGTGGCACGCAAAGTAATGACACCGAGCATTGAAGCTCGGCGAGTCTCCGGGAATGTCTAACTTGTCTTTAACCCGCAACGAAATTAATCAGAAAGTTAAATTAATAGGAGGAGTTGGAAATAATTAGTACTTTGGTAGTAAAATATTTAATTATTTTTATTACCTACAATGATTTTGTAGTGAGTATAAATTATGTTTCAGGTAATATAATGGGATGTAATTCCGAGGCTAAATTATGTTATGTATTGTAATATAAAATTAAATATATTTCGTAATTGTAAGGGGTTGTAATGCCCCTAACACTATTTATGTATTCGAACACGAAACGATTAATAAAACGTCCGTAGTGTCTACTGATTGAACACTGATTTGAATGCAACTTAACAATGTAATAATAACGAAAATATGATTAGTATCTAAATTTGTATTATTCTTTGCTTGCACAGTAATATTTGTCTACTTATAATGCAAATAAAATATTTTTATGATATTATATTACAGTTACATTTCAATTGAATATTTGAAGCGCACGGATCAAAGTTGTTTGAGCCGATTGTATAGCGAGCCGACGCGGCAGCTCTACGCACACAGCTTTGGTGGCTTATGTGTGCGTGAAATTAACGAAGAAATACCTATAGTTGACTTTGCGCGCAAGGTGTATACGCTCTTAAGGTTTATACTCTAACTGGAATGCTCAAAACACAATATTGCACATAATAATAATAAATCTTTACTAAACAGAAATTAGTTTACAATTTGGTAAAATATAATTAAACTCAAACAGGGAATTTCATAAACTACAAATAAAACACTTTCTAAGCCTACCCAAACTAGGCTAAAGCTGAAAACACATTATAGGTCTCAGAAAAATGAGTAACATAGAAGTAGCGCTATTGACATTTTAACGTACACTCTAATTTTGACTACAAGAATTAATTGTGCTGTGATCTCTTCTGATAGTTTATCGATATCGATACATGAATTTTATTTACTGCAAATTCCTAGACACAGTGTTAAATATACATGAATCATTATTATTTATTTCAAATCCGTGGCCTTTTCTTTGTTTATAAAAACTTGTATATTATCATTGTAGCTACAGAACAAAAAATATAATATGACGATGACGATGATTTACATTTTTTGAAAAGGTGTTCTCTGATGTCCTCAGTTGTTACTAAGATAAAAAAAAAGAAACTATCAAAAGTATAAGATAACTATTTTGAATTAGCAGTTGAAACTCCCGCATGTAAATATAAAAAAACATCACATGTGTAATTGCGTTGCTCTGCTAGTACGCAAAGCCTCTAAAGAGATTTTTTTTGCCATGGACATGATGATATTCAAAATTATGAAGAGTATCCTAGACCACAGCCCTCGCGCAGTGGCCGAGCGCTTTTTACCACTACACTACCGGGTAGGTATTTTAAAGTACAAGCCAATTTATGTAACATGGCTAGTAAACTAAAATATACATTATTTATATTATCGATAAAATGTGCAGCACATAACTATTGAACATGTCGTAACTAAATTGTGTCGGCGCTTTGGCCGTTTGTAACATTTGATATAACTGCACTTTTTAATTCGGTCGCGTAATAATACCCAACATAGCAATTTGACGTTTCATCAGTGAATATGAGCCGTCCTTAGTACATATTATTTGTCTCATTCCCTACCATATATTGGCCCATTGGAAAAAAATAGGATAAGTATATGAGTATGTTTCTGACTCCTTCTATGCTTTAATTATTATTCTGAGGTTTTCATGGGTTTTCACTCGAGTTACGAGTTTAACAAATTCACTAGAGTGAAGAGTCACTCGAGTAAAAATCGGCTCATGTCACAGCTCATGTCGCATCACTATAGCAGTGGCTTAACAGTCCATACATTGCTTTTTTTCTTTGGAATGAAATAGTACCTCCATTTGCAGTAGATGTCGCTTCTCTTAACATCGCGTAATTATTGTTGTTAAGAAAAAATATGAATAGAGAGAAACAAAAGTATCTGTATATAATTATAATCACAAGAGGAATCATAATAAAAAACCAATACAACCGTTAAACTGTTATTTTATTTACTTAGAAACCTTTGCTTAACTCTAGTCATGTTTTCTCTAAACTAATTTCCAAAAGCCTACTCAGTAAAAATTTCGGGCTTTGGAAATTACTGGGGAAAATATTTATAATATAAATTAATTAAATATTGATAAGACCTATGTCCTATTCGAACGTCGTGTACCGACAGAGGGCGCTAATTCCAATAATCTGACTGTTAACTCTATCTCCGTATATAGAATGTACTCTGTGCAGTGTGCACTATAGTGTGTGATTGTGTTGTGACTGTAGTTTCATTTTATAGATTTTCTCAAAATTCTTTTATTTATTTCAATTAATCTTTACTTTACCTTTTAGTAATGTCATATCAATTGTATAGAAATACCACAATCGGTAACACATTACAGGAAAGTCTTGACGAACTAATACAAGTAAGTTTGTTTACTTCATAGAAGTTGACTCGTTTTGCACGAATAGCTAATTTCATTGTTGATAATTATTTTACTTTACAGTATGGTCAAATAACGCCGGCGCTAGCAGTGAAGGTGCTATTGCAGTTTGATAAATCAATAAACCAAGCTTTGTCAAACAGGGTAAAATCCAGATTAACCTTCAAGGCTGGAAAATTAAATACCTACAGGTATTTTTTATGCTATTTGATTTCCATAATTTATTCATAGTCCTCAAACGGTTTAGTAGCACAAACCAAAGCTGGCGTCCATGGGCACTATCATATACATTTGTTTTTATTATTTAATTTAGTGCCATTGAATTGAATATACTGTTCCTTGGAGACAGGAATAATTTACGCAGTTGTTCCATGATGGTACGATATCAAAATTCGATCATAAAGAATATGCGAAGGTGCATTAGCAAGTAAAATTAACAGTTTGCCTACACTTTGAACAATGAATGAAATGAGTAGCCTTCTGTGATAACATGTAAATTTTTTAACACAGATACAATGGCAGAGCCAGCCTTCAAAAAAGGTTGTCTGCATGGCAACCCGAAAATCAAAGAAGCGGGAGTCTGTATATGATCTTGCTCATGATAGTTATATGCAATAAATATTTAATTCTGCGATTTTATTATATTGATGGTGTTATGGCACTTGATATAATATTATTAGTCTATTGATCTCATAAAAGAATGGAAGTATGACGAAATAAGTCCGTTAGGGTTGTGGGCATGCCAGTCATGCTTACTATAGAGGATCCGCGCTTGCACCCATACATAATTAAACTCACGCCTTTTCCCCAAAAGGGGTAGGCACTAAACATATTTTAAATATGTCATAAAACGGGAATGGAAAAATTTGCCGGGCAAATAGAAATATTTATTATTTAAAAAACAAATATTCTACTGAAAACTATTGATTTTCTTTTATACACCTTTTTAAACAGACCAACATTGTGTTCTTAACCCAACATTATTGGATTTATCTTAAAAGCTATTATAAAACTAAATTAGTAAAACTGGAGTGCATAAACAAATTCATATTTTCGAGATTTTCACAAAAAAGAGTAAACATGTGTTACAATAAAAGTATCAAAATAATGTTTGATTCTCAAAATTGTTTCCAACCACCCCAGTTTTACATTGTGAAATTATTTTAAAAAAGGGGAGTTTTATTTATTATATTGGGTAGTAGTATTATATTGGGATAGCATTTTGCTTGGCTTTAAAGAAAATATTTTAGAGAAAATATCACACGATATGAAGTAATTTTAAGCTACAATACTGAGAAAAAAAACCTGGCCAAGTGCAAGTCAGACTCGCGCACGAAGGATTCCGTACCATCATCTATAAAAGAGACCCTAAAAATCGTGTTTGTTCCTGTTTATTCAGATGATGTTAAAAATTGCTTAAAATGATGTTTGTTGTATGTTTAATAGTACTTTATTTTTATTTATTATTTATTTTGAAAGGTAATATACAACTATATATCTGTGGACATTTTTAGCGTCTATTTGTTACCATTATTAATTTTGAGAAAAAAATACGAAAAAACGTTTAATGTATGGGGACGCCCGATAATATTTAATTTTTTAAAATTTTTAGTTTTGTTGTTATAGCGGCAACGGAAATACATAATTTGATAAAATTTCAGCTTTCTAGCTATCACGGTTTATGAGATATAGCTTAGTGGACACACAGTGGAGGCTTCGTAAAAAAAACTTAAATATTTTATTAATTAATTAAATTATCAAAATTAAAAAAAAAAAACAGGGAAGTTGTAGTCTTGCCAAAAAAATATTACAATCCATGTAATGTACAAAAAAATCGAATAACTATAGCTTACCCTGGCTTAGTTTTTGAATGAATATTTCCATTTATTGGAAATGGAGTGGAGAGCAATAAATTTACTTATTTTTAATACAATCAAATCAAGTCAAAGATCTCAAATATTTTATATGAGATGAATAAAAATAACTTTTTATTAAGAATTATATTATAATTTTTTTTCTGGTATTTCTCTATGTTAATAAAAATATGTTGTTAGCAAATAGCAATGTAAAATAAAATAAAATTTACTCCTATTCCAATTTCTTTATTGAGGAGTAACTTAACAGTATTTAATTCACCCTGTTTCAGGTTTTGTGATAATGTATGGACATTCATGTTGAATGATGTGGAGTTTCGAGAGGTACAAGAAGTAGCTAAGGTGGATAAAGTAAAAATTGTAGCATGTGATGGCAAAAGTAAGTTACTAATTACACTAAATATTATTTTTTCATTTATCTTCTTCCTGCTTATCTTGTTTAATTTGGACCATAAAATCTCTTTGCCACATTGTAAAAGAGTTTTTGCTTGTGGTTTATGTTTGCGAGACTGTTTTGCAATACCCAAAAGCAGATTTTAATTAATTTATTTATTTACTAATTTACTATAATATAATATTCCACAAACTATTTGCAATAGAACTTGATCATTGTGATTGGTGTTAAAGATAGTTCATATTTTAATATTAAAAACTTAGTAAGCTACTGCATAATTTAGACAACCTTCTTGATGCAATTGGTTAAGATGCTGCAGGTTCGATCACTGCATCAAGGAAAAATCATGAATATTTTTGTGATCCACAAATGTTTGTTAGGGTGTAATTATTATACAAACAACACTGGTGGTAGGTCTCTCATATGTCAGAGGCCGCCTGGTTGGGTACCACCGCAATGTCTATTTTTCCCGCCAAACAGCAGTGTAAATGCACTGTTGTGTTTCGGATTGAAGTACATTATAGCCAGAGTAACTACTGGACATATTGAGACTTAACAGCTTATGGGTGGCGAGCGCAGTGGAATGCCAAGCATTGCTTTGTAATTCAAAGTGTTGTTTTCTCTTTACTGTCCATGAGCGGTCATATCGCTTACCATCAGGCGAACGGCATACTGGTCTCGCCATTCATACAGTTAAAAATATAAGTTTTAGGTATAATTCCTGATAATGACCACGCAAAACTTGTATGTGAGATCAACATTTTCTGTGTGACTGTACAAATACACCAACAATTAAAAACGCCTGGTGTATATTAATTACACCCTATATAGACTAACTTCTTGTACACATAGACTATTAACATATTTAACAAACTTTGATTATTTGTTTTTCAGATGTGGAGGACAGGAGATAACCAATGGAGGTATTTGGTATTTTAGATTATAAATTATCTACAAAGAAAAGGCTCAGAATTTCATCAAAATTGTTTACATGTAATATAATTTTTTCTGTGTATTTCTAGGAGATAACATTCTCTAAATAAATAATGTAAGTCCAGAGATATGGTTATTTCATTTCTTTAATTTTTGCGCAAATACTAAGCCGAATGTTACTAACGGGCTTATCCGTGGACAGTTTCAAAACCTATTTTAGTTATCGATAGTTTTGTCTTCTTCGCTCCAACTAAAGAACTAAGAAATATCCGATTGCCAAAATAGGTTTTAAAATTTATTATGAATAACGCCGTTAGTACATAATAGTAATACGTTTGTATGTTTATTTAGATTATGTGTAAAGGGCAGTCCATTAACCACGTGATCTTTTATTTAGCATTTTGTTACACTACACGCCGCTTTTGGTTTAGAAATCGCGCGTATTAAAATCACGAAGATTGATTAATTAATATAGTAACCTATATCGATGACTTAATTATCAGACATCGTGACTCCATTCAATCAAATTTTACAAGAGGACAAAAAAAAACTATACCCAGTAATTTTCTTAAGGAAATATTTTATGTTCTTTTAAATTATTATAGTAGTTTGATTGTTTATGTGCTCATTTGAATAAAATAATGCAATAAATTATTTGATCTACAGTATTTTACGCCAGATTGCCATAAAACATGATACAGAAATAAAAAAAAAGACGTGTGGCACTCAGAGACTGCCGCGGTAAAGCTATTGCATAGCATTTTTTATCAACTTATGTAATTATAATTATTTTTTTTATTTATGCAGTATTTTTTTTCCTTTGTTTTTCTTTGATATTAATTGTACAGATATTCACTGTTGTACGTGCGAGCTTCGTAAAGTCGTACCATGAAGTAAATACAAAGAGGAGGTGCCCTAACGCCGAAACTCTAAGCACGCATGAGCCACCAGATTGCGGGGCGAAGAGGGGGATTACGCATGCGCAGTAACGCCGATACAACCAATGCCACCTAGAGGCGAGTTGCTGAACTAAAGAGACATGCGTGATATTTCAAAAAGTCATTAAAAGTTCTGCTATTCATCAATAGATGGCAAAACTAAGTATCGAAAGAGGTTAGATTACAATTAATCAGCAAATAATAGACTACAGGCCCGTGGCAAAAAGTGATGGGTCAAATGAACCACAAGGAGACCTATTTAGTAAGATACAGGGGCTTAAAATAATAATATTTAGCACTATGCCGTCACTTGTAAGCTGTCCGTCTGGATGCAGATGAGCCTTTAAAAGTACAGGGAGAGGGTATATATTTTGGTCATATATTTTTGTACGGCATTCCTACCGATGGATAGATCCATGAAAAATAATAAGAGAACACGTAGTGCCGTACAAAAATAGTGCGCCACAAATTCAGCAGAACGTTAGATATTCCGTCAATTTTCTTGGTAAATTTGGTCATTTGATTTTATACGGCATCGTTTCCATACAATTTCAATACCTCTTCTAATCCATTATTCCGCAACGCCGTAAAAAAAATTATGCGACAAGGGAGAAAAATCGGCGGTTGCAACCCACTCCCCTTCAGTGGTCCGGGAGGTGATTTGAAAAAGTACGGCATCGGTTTCATAACATTATGTAGCACTCAAAAGAGCTATTTAAAAACATGCCGTCAAAAAAATATTGTTCATTCGAATGTAT
The DNA here is from genome assembly GCA_023078785.2 of Hyles euphorbiae. Lineage (NCBI taxonomy): Eukaryota > Metazoa > Arthropoda > Insecta > Lepidoptera > Sphingidae > Hyles > Hyles euphorbiae. The sequence continues at coordinate 7,982,497 of CM041053.1, forward strand.
AAAATCAATAATACCTAAATTTATCATAAATCTGACCATGAAAGCTGTAAGGTCATTTGACCCTGTACGGCAACTACTTTTTTAACATTATATTGCTAAATACAATTGTTATATAACATTGCCATTCAATAAAAAATGTTCTAAAAGAAATTGAGAGGAAAACAAAATATGACTTTTTTCAAATTATTTGTAAAGTTTAAACTATCGTAGATTAATGAAATACAGCAACTTTCTGAATATTATTGTTGTTTTAAATAGAACCCAGGTAAATGAATGGAGAAAAAATGATGCCGTATATTTTAATGTAGATCATAACTTTTTGCTGACTAAAATGACACTACCATTTCAGGGGTAACTTTATGATCATCTGATACTGTACGGCATTAACATATTTACGAAGAGAACCAGTGTTAATATGTATAAATCATTATGCCGTCTATTTAAAGCGAAACTGATTGTATATTATATTCAAAAATTGAAAAATATCGATCTCAGTATTCATATTCTTGAATAATTTTCGATGTAATATACTTTATACATGGACATATATTTTTTTAATTATCTTATTTTCTGATGTGTATTGATATATATCTACAAAAATGAAAACAAATAGTAAACGTAAACTGCCCTAACTTTGATATTTATGCCCTTTAACGGGAAATAAAGTCTAAAATACGATCGATTTTCATGATATTTACACGTCATATTATCGTAAAAGATGCGGCTGCCAACATGTTCACGGTGGTCGCGGGTTCGAATCCCATGGCACACCTCTGACTTTTCGGAGTCATGTGTGTATTGGTAGTCAATCACCACGCACTAAAACGGCGAAGGAAAACATCACGAAGAAACCTGCATACTATAGCGATTTATAAGAATTTCTATGGTATGTAAGTCTTCCAACACACACTAAGCCAGCGTGGTTGACTATATGCCCTAATCACTCTCAATCATTCTCTCGATTGTAGAGAAGGACCGTGCCCTGCAGGGGGACGACATATGGGCTGATACCGATCATAAAAAATCCCAAAGAATGTTGTAATTTTTAATTAATTTAGTCCTTTTTTTGTACATATAGTTATCGAAAATTTTTAAAAGTTAGACAAATTCATGATCTCATGTCTGTGACATTACCTTATGCATTTATTCCTTAATAATTAATTAAACTCTTATGCTGACACAATCTAAAATGTACTTTTTTTATCAAGATAATACGACACAATTTGCGTGATATATTTTGTGAGAATTTGAGGAGGTGAAATTTGCTAGGCAATGTCTGGACACCATATTGCACAATTTCAATAAATAATAAAAAATGATTAGGGTAATCTCCTTAGTGACATAAAACAATGAAACAAAATATGTAACATCTTATTTATTTTCCAAAGTATGTATAATAAAATAGTAAAAGTAGCAACTAATGTACAAATAAAATAATCTTAATATTATAGCAATAGTACGAGTACCAACACGCACTAGGTCAGCATAGTGGACTATACGGCCTAATCACTCTCAATCGCACTCTAGATTCTACAATCGAGATTACGATTACAGGGCACGGACCTATTCTACAGTAGGCTCGTGCCCTGCAGTGGGAGGTACTCGTATATGGGCTGATACGGAGTACGAGTTTAATAACTTTTCATTAACCCTGTTTCATAGCGACCACTTAACAATATATTCCTCATGACAACTTTTTATCAATATAAACATTGAGATTTGTACGGAATTGACTTTTTATGGGCTATTGCAACAAAAATAAATAAAGAATCTAAATGCCGTCTAAAAAATTTCATACTAAATATCAACTTCAAGTATATATTAGGTGTACAAATAAGTTTTGAGGGTTTACAAAAGATGGCATAATTAGTACTATATCGCATCGGACTATCTTGAGACTTGCGTATTCATGTTAAAACGTAACCAGTTTCCTATCATAGTACGTTTTGTTTCGTTAAAGTGTAAACACACGCATTTTTGTGCCTCGAACTATGTCAACTATTATGCCAACTAAACAACATTTGCGGGAAGCTCTGCTTTTTTGCTTCAACTTGAAGAAAAGTGCAGCTGAAGAGCATCAACTGCTATGTAAAGCGTATGGAGAGCATGCTCCATCAATAAAAACATGCCAGTATTGACTCCGGCGTTTTAAAAATGGTGATGTTGTAAAGTTCGAAGACGCTGAGTTAGAAGCATTACTGGATCAAGATTCATGCCAAATTCAAGAGAAACTGGCTGAAAGCTTGGGAGTAACTCAACAAACAATTGCTATTGATGCAATTGAGTCGAACATTAAAGCTTAAACGCCCCCAACGACAACGCTCGGCCACATGTTGCTAAAGTTGTCAAGGAATCTTTGGAGGTGCTGAACTGGGATATCCTACCTCCCCCGCTGTATTCACCAGACATTGCTTCTTCGGACTACCACTTGTTTCGGTCATTTGTTCATGTGCTGTCTGAGCAGCACTTCACTTCTTACGAAGATCTAAAAATTGGTTAGATTTTTGGATCGCCTCAAAAGATGAGGATTTTTTTTAAATGCGGTATCCGTATGCTGCTTGAAATATGGGCAAAGGTAATAGAAAGCGACGAGCAATATTTTGAATGATATACATTGTACCAGTTTTTCTCAATAAAAATACAAAATTTAAAAAAAATCCCTTAAAACTTATTTGTACACCTAATAGTTACGTGGATTTTTCGAGAGTGTTTTTCACCCTACAGAAGTTTGGACCAAAAAAAATTTACGGCACGTGAAAAAATGTTAACTATGCCTAAAATACTTTCAAAATTAATTAATTTCATGTTGCGTCAAATCACCCCCCTGACCACTGAAGGGGAGTGGGTTGCAACCGCCGATTTTTCTCCCTTGTCGCAAAGTTTTTTTTACGGCGTTGCGGAATAATGGTTTAGAAGAGGTATTGAAATTGTATGGAAACGATGCCGTATAAAATCAAATGAGCGCTAGAGTCTAGGGATGTGAAAATATAATCGATTATTTAAAATCAATCAAAAAAATCGATTACTTTTTTAAAATATTCGATTTTTATTAATCGATTTTTTATTTCGCTATTTCATACTTTCGAGTTTTTTAATTGTCGCAGCTTTGAATTACTACTTACTTATTACTTACTACGTAGCTTTGGATTTATACATTGCTGCTCCTTTGTCTGATTTAAAAATTAACCCATTGGCTGTATGGAAAAGCTATGAAGGAGCATACCCTAAACTTGCAAAGTTAGCTAAAAAGCATTTACTAATAACTGCTTCATCAGCTCCAGCAGAGCGCCTTTTTTCTAAAGCTGGAAATGTTGTTCGTAAAACAAGGAATCGCATCTTGAGCAAACGATTACCCAAACTTCTATTTCTCCATTCTAATCTTTGACAAGTGATTTATGGCAGTAGGTTGATGCATCCGTAGCTTTTTATTCCGTTAATTTTGAATAATAAATAGAGATGATTTTTGTTATTTAGTGAAGCGTATCGTTAGTTGAAGATTTTTATTTTGTTTTCATGAAAGAAGTGGATTGTTTTTGTTTATTTACATTTAGTAAGTTTTTATTTTAATTTTGATTAACAAATAAAGACTGTAGTATTTATAGAGATGATTGGTTGTTAGATCACCAAGATTTACTTTTCTGTAGTAACAGTAATTTATTAACATAACACAAGATTGAATTATACCGGACCTCGACCGCGGGGTAGACCCAAGAAGCGCTGGCTCGATGTCGTCAAGGAAGATATGAGGGTCAATGGCCTTACTATTGAGGATGCCGAAGATCGGGCGAAATGGAGGAGAATTTGCCGGAAGGCGGACCCTGGCACCGGCCGGGATAACGCCAGGTAGAAGAAGAAGAAGGAGAACACAAGATTGAATTATAAAGAATCCAATCTGCTCAAAAATATTTTATTTGTATAATAAATAATTATTTCATACAGACTAGTAGCTTTTGATTATTGAGTTGGGTTGTTTTATTATTTTATCAAAAAATCGATTATTTTGACTAAAAAAATCGATTTTTGGAAAATTGATTATTATTTGGTAAATAAAATCAAATAATATAAAAATCGATTTCTCCTCAGCCAAGTCACATCCCTACTAGAGTCGTATTTTACCACAGATAACGTACAAAACTCAAAAGCTCGGCTCCTGTCAAGAATTATAACGTAGCGTTTAGTTGTTGCAATGAAAATGTGTAAAAATGGGGAGAATATATTATGTGTAAGTATATATGGCAAAAATGACTTTATATATATATATATATATATTTAGTATTGTTAATGAATATAAGTTATTACCTCCATATAGATTTTTTAGGATCATTTTACGAAAAGGTATTATCATTTTCCTACACTTGCTTTACTGCGAACAAAACGTTTATGTGGGGCCAACAATGGCGGAAATGAGTGGATATCAATGCAAAATCTTATTAAAATTTATTTTACTCCCTAAAGTTCTACAGAAATGTGACATATTCTATAATTAATAGTAGGTTTTTTATATTCATGTCATTATTGCCTTATTTCTGTGCATGATAAAAAGTAACTAGGCAGAAACTGTCCAGGTCCTTTACCAAGAAAATTGACGGAATATCTAACGTTCTGCTGAATTTGTGGCGCACTATTTTTGTACGGCACTACGTGTTCTCTTATTATTTTTCATGGATCTATCCATCGGTAGGAATGCCGTACAAAAATATATGACCAAAATATATACCCTCTCCCTGTACTTTTAAAGGCTCATCTGCATCCAGACGGACAGCTTACAAGTGACGGCATAGTGCTAAATATTATTATTTTAAGCCCCTGTATCTTACTAAATAGGTCTCCAAGTGGTTCATTTGACCCATCACTTTTTGCCACGGGCCTGTAGTCTATAAGCAGTTAAGCAGCAATTAAGCAGTTCGATTGTGGAACGCGCTTCCTGTTGTGGTGAGCCAGGCGCAAACGCTGTCGTCATTTAAAAAACTGATTAAAGAGCACTACCTTTCCCTTTAAAGCAGACTTCACTATTACTTATTTTCATTAAATCATTTGGAAATTGTAGTATATTATAATTTATGTATGTTTTTGTATTATTTATTTTTATGTATGTATGTATATATATGTATATATACGGATATGTATATGTATATTAGTAGTTATGTTTAATTAGTATTATTTAGCTTTAAGTAATTCTTTATTTGTTACACTGCCCTCTCTCCCTCTCCTTCATTTAAATCTGTGTTTAAATCCATCCCATGGTTGTCTGTAAGATATTGCTGTTGAGCGATAAGACCGCCATTTGTACTCTTTGTTATTATTATTTCTGTTTAGCTATGTTCTTATTAAGTTTGTGTACAATAAAGATTTAAATAAATAAATAAATAAATTATCACGCAATAGCTTTGCAATTCGCATTTAAAAGTACTGGCCAATGATGTTTTAATAAAGATGACGCATTTCCATATTGCGTGACGTTCAAAAACTGTACTGCTATGCATATACATACTCATTTGTTAATACTTTATGACAATTTTAGTGAATGAAACAGATTATACAGAAAGTACGAGACGAAAAGAGATAGCATTGCGCTATCCAAACATAGAATCGAAGCGATAGTAACAGAAGGGTGACGATAAATAAAACTACCTATTTTGTTTTATAAGTATATAATATATTAACTTTGAGGTTGCTACATGAGTCTACATGTGGTACGCCATCCTGTAACAAATACATTTTTATTTGCTTACAAACTTGAAAAAATAAAAAATAAATTGATTACCGTTTTTTTATATTAGTTTATGGTAAGCAGGCACTGAAAAATCTTAATAATATTATTATTTGTTGTATTGATGACAAGTGATATGACCGCTCGTGGACATAAGCGAAACCAAGACACCTTAAATTACAAAGCAATGCTTGGCTTTCACTGTGCCCGCAAGATCTTAAGTATAAGTACAGCGATTACTTGGACGAGAATGTCCTTTGAACCGGAACATAACATGGCATTTAAACTGCCGTGTGGCGGGGGAAATAGACATTGCGGTGGTACCTACACATGGCGTTAACGTATGAGCGACCTGCCACTGGTAAACAACCGATGGTGCAGGTTTTGACGTGACAACGTCTTAAATTAGGTTGCGGCTGGGAGTCACTTATGAAAAAGTGTAACGCCCGGTAACGTTACGATGAGTCACCGAACGAGAGAGAGGCCCGCCGAATGCCTTGCGTCTCTCTCCCACTCAATTTAATTATATTCATATCAATAAATATTCTACCGAGAAATTTTCAGTTTCACCCACTTTTTCCAAAATTGTCCCATAGCCCCCCCCCCTGCCTTCCCCCACCCTTATTCCGAAATAGTGCCTATTAGCCTCCCCACGAAACCTACCCCCCCCCTCCCCTACCCCCACCTCGAAAATTTACCTCACCCCCCCCAATCCTATCTCGGCCAACATAGGTCGTAGACCCACCGAGTTTGGTATCCTCGGAACCGTCTTGGTGAGGGCTACAAATTGACCCCGCCAGAAATCCCAAATTACGCAAAAAATTACCCCCCCCCCCCCAAAAATATTTTACCTCCAAAAAATTAATTTAAGTTAGCCTCCCCACGAAACCTTCCTCCCCCCCCCCCTCCCTTACCCCCACCCCGAAAATTTACCTCACCCCCCCCAATCCTATCTCGGCCAATATAGATCGTAGACCCACCGAGTTTGGTATCCTCGGAACCGTCTTGGTGAGCTCTACAGATTGGCCCCAACCAAATCCCCAAATTCCTCCCTCTCTCTCCTAAAATATTTGTCCAGGCATAACTCCGTCATTTCTTAAAGTAAACCCCCCGTGTTTGGAGTCAGAGGAATCGTCTTGACGAGCTCGACAATCGAGAGCAGGCAAAATACGATTTTTCTTATTTTTACTATGGGATCAGGCTGGGGCAGCAGTCTAAAATTATATGTAATTTGCAATCTGTACCCACGGTCTTCCCCCGGTATTTTTGAAGTGAAAACTTCTTTAGCGGCGTTGAGCACTTTTTCTGTAATGGGTATAAAATCTTAAACTCGCGTCAGGACACGTGACCTGATCGAAAAAGCGTAAGACGGATGGAGAGTAGAGACTGTCCCGCCCTCACACCCACCACTGTAACTCCTGTGAGCCAGGATCAACAGTGGCACGCAAAGTAATGACACCGAGCATTGAAGCTCGGCGAGTCTCCGGGAATGTCTAACTTGTCTTTAACCCGCAACGAAATTAATCAGAAAGTTAAATTAATAGGAGGAGTTGGAAATAAATTATTGTCCACTTCCCTCCGTGCAAAGCGGGTGACAAAACATTGAACTGAAGAGGTAAATAACCTCGCAAAAAGACTTTCACAGCCGGAGAAGCCAGCTGTGAAGCACCACGGATCAAATTATTATTACATTTAAATGGGACCTATTATGTGAACTGTTATGCTTGATTCCAGTAATAGGTATGGCAAAAACGCCGGAAAGCACGGAAGTTCGTTCTAGTCTCTACAAGGTCCATGTAGTATACAACTCCAGATGATATTTGCATACTATCTAGCATGATTTTACGCTCATTATGCCAAAGACTACACTCCCAAAGTATATGATGCGCGGACTGCTCATACTCGCAATTAGGTGTTGAACATGAACACGCAGGCGACGCAACAAGCTTAAAAGAGTATAGTTTAGACTTAAAGTTACCATGGCCCGTGAGAAATTGTGATACGCAATAATCGACATCTAGCCACGTCTTTGTTAAACGATCACGTACGCAAGGAAAAAATTGGTATAGATGCCGGCCCTTCAAAGATACCTCCCATCTATTTTGCCATTCATCTAATAGTTCGCTATATACCACTGAAACCGGTTTAAATAATCTGTCAACTTTTAAAAGTTCACGTGTGGTGAAAAAACTTTTATCCATATTCTCTCTATTAGAGTAATACATCGCGGCGCGACGTTGCACCTCCAGGTCGACTGGAAGTACACCCGCTAGGACAGGCAAAGCTTCGGTACTAACAGTTCTATATGCCTTGCACAAGAATATCAACGCCAAACGTTGGCTCTGGAGCAGTTTTCTTCGCACAGCACCGATAGTAGCCCTATCAGCCCATACGGGAGATCCATAACAGATACATCCTAAGTAAGTTGCTCCGTAGATGATTTTTAGTGTATTGAAAGATAGCCCCCACGTTGATTTTGATATTCTTGTCAAAGCAAAAAAGTTCCTTTTCGACTTTTCCCCGACGTTCTTAATATGTTCAAGAAAGGAAAAATTCCTTTCTAAAATTAAACCAAGATAACAAACCGATACCTTTTTTTTAACATTGATATTATTAAATTTAATTCGCGGCTGTGATTTTAAATTTCCTTTCAGAAGTAATTGGAAAGTTTTTTGTGGTGCAAAGGTTAAGCGATTTCGATGGCCCCAGTCACATATTAGTTTTAAACACGCGTCCGACATAATTTCTAATCCCGATCTACTATTTGACTCTATAAGCAAAAGGCCGTCGTCCGCATATCCGGTCAAAGAACACCCTGACGGCAAGGGAATTGCAAGAAAATCGTCGAACCCTAAATTCCACAAATAAGGACCTAAAACTGAACCTTGTGGACAGCCCATCGTAAGTGGTTTCGACACAGCATAGTGTCCAAGTTTAAGTTTTGTTGTTCCGTGCGAGAAATACGAGTAAATAAGTGAATATATATTTTTAAAGCAACCTCGTAATTTCAACTTAAGAAGCAGCATCGGCCACCAAGCGTTGTCGAAAGCACCGGATATGTCCAGGAAAATACCGAGTACATATTTGCGCGCCGATGTACTTACAGCTCTTCTAACCGATATTGCCGCGTCGATAGTTGACCTACCCGTTGTAAATCCGAACTGTTTTTGATGAAACTTTGGTCCACCCGGTAGCAATCGAGGGACGATAAGACGTTCTAAAAGTTTACCTAGAGACGGTAAGAGTGTAATAGGTCTATACGACTTAGGATCATGTGGAGATTTATCGCCACCCTTGGGTATTATACGAATGAAACCGGTACGCCATACCCGCGGAAAAACCCCTTCAGCAATACATCTGTTATAAACAGTGAGTAATGCATCGCCGGCCGATTTACACGCTTCTTTGATCATTTTATTAGTTATTTTATCGTCACCGGAAGCCTTGTTTAGGGGCAAAGCTCGTACAATTTCGCTAAATTCATCAAACGACGCGAGATTTGAATCGGAGGAGTTCGGTACCTCCAAGGCCCACATCCTAATCTGCTTATGGTATTCCGTATCATTTTCAATATTATCATCCGGAATTAACGATTGTAACAGAGCCTCCGTTGTCTCCTCAATACCAGTTGTGAAGTTGTTGTCAATTTTTAAATTCTCAATATAAGCCAAATTGATTGACCTATTCGCTTTAAATTCATGGTATAAAGGAGACCACGGACCCTCACTATCTAACCGGGCCACAATTTTACGTAACAAGTTACCTTTCGATTTTTGGACGGCCGCTTTATAATGTGATCTGGCAACTCTCAGTTTATTTAAAGCAGATGTAATTGCTTCCCCTGTGACACAACGTCTCTTAAGCCCGTTGAAACGCCTACGCGCTCTGCGAAAAGTCCGACGTAGTTGGACCAGTAAGTCATTCCACCAATCGCACCTCCGAGTGTTAGTGATGGAACCTCGACCGATGGTAATGTCTGCGCAATATGTAAAAGTGTCCGACATAATCTCAGCACAGGTTTCAGCTGATAGATCATTGCGAGTGAAGTCCCCAGCATGCCGAGCAAATAGCGAGCCAAATAAATCCCAGTTAGCACCTCTAGATTTATATCTAAAATTAAAATTATTCTGTATCGGACCCTGTGTCAATCTAGGCAAGAACTCGTACACAATCAGGCGATGGTCACTACACGACGCGTCCGGCAGGACGCGCCACCTATCAATACGGACGTCTCCACTAGAAAGTGTGACGTCAATAGAAGATTCGCCCGTAGGGCTACTGTAAGTAGGTGGTGCATCGGGGGTGTTGTGTATTTCGAGATTCATCTCTGCAATGAAATCTTCTACAGCGCAACGTCGCTCGGTATCAGTGGAGCGATATTTGCCATACCAAAGGACAGATGACGCATTAACGTCAGCACCTATAATAATTTTATGTCCTGCGAGGGACCGCAAGACATAGCGGAGGTGATGCAGATGAGGACCCACAGGATCTGAGTATTGAAAATAACAGCTCACAACATAAACCTTACAAATCGGACTAGACACCTCAGCGACAGCACAGTGTGACGTCATAAGATTACGCACTGAGGTAATGGTAAGATGTGAACCCGACACAAAAATACCAGCTCGTGAGTTGTTATCGAGTTGTACTACCTTACTACGTAATCGCGCATGTTGGTATTGCTCCTGAACTAGAACGATATTTAATTTATAATCATGAATTAACGTGTCTAATTCTGACGTCGCTACCCTATCGTTATGAAGGTTTAACTGACCGATTGTAAATTTATCCATATTTTTTAGTATTGGGTCGAAAGAAGTAATTGCTCGATTTTGTTTTTATATGTTGGGCACTCTTGAGACCCACAACGATGGTCATGTGGTTTTTTAAATCTTTTACAAGGCGCACACACTGACTTAAATTCCGGGTTCGATTTATGCGGGCATGGATGGAGAGTAGACAGCTGTCAGTTAGCTGTCAGTTTATAAAGCTTTGATGAATTGCCAATGATTTTGAGTGGAGATTTCAACATAAACTTCGCAGACGATAAAAATCAACTATTAATTGAATTTTTAAATAATGAATTTGGTTTAACTATGTCGAATGATCGCAATCTTAGCACAACGAAATACAAAACTACTATTGATGCGGTCTTTATTAGACATTTAAATAGGTTCGAATCAAAACTGTTCGTTTCTTACTTCAGCTACCATAAACCTATCGTATCAGTTTTAGAGATTGGCGATGATAGTTCTGGTAATGATGATGGTGAAAAAGTCGTTGAAATTATGGATGAAAGTTGATTTTTCGGAGAGATAAACTTTTTAATGTAAAATAATTGTAATAGTTTTAAAGTGTTAAATTTTTAATGTAATATAAATTGTCATGTTTGTGTACGATAGCGCAATAAATGAATATTGTATTCTACCACATAAATGATAGTACTTTTATACTGATAAAGCAATTGGTGCAAAATTATTCCCTAACCATTCCAAAATATCAAACATGCTCAACGTTAATAATCAAGTTTTCACTTCTGCCGGCACTCCCGGAGTGCAACCCGTCTTTTTTGACGTGACAACGTCTTAAATTAGGTTGCGGCTGGGAGTCACTTATGAAAAAGTGTAACGCCCGGTAACGTTACGATGAGTCACCGAACGAGAGAGAGGCCCGCCGAATGCCTTGCGTCTCTCTCCCACTCAATTTAATTATATTCATATCAATAAATATTCTACCGAGAAAAAGACGTTGTCACGTAAAATCTTCGCCCGTAAAACCGACTTTACAGGCAATTTCTTTTTTAGGTGGATATATATTTTTTCGTAGTTGTATATTTTTATTCATAATTAAATGTGCTAAACCAATTTTAATCAGTTTTAAAGTATCCAGTTACGATCCCCTCTTTTTGTACCAGCTGTGCATAGTGCATATCCATTTACGTCTCAAAAGCTCATCACGTGGAAATCTGGAAACATTCAATGATATATGTAAATAATATAGTCATTCAAAATATATGGGGAAGCTAATGTATTTTGTAATGTTCGTGGTTGGATTAAGTTATTTATTATGAAGATATTTCATAACAAATAACTTAATCGTTTTAAATATGATTGAATTAGAAACAAATATACAATTATCCAAATCCATTCAAACTGTCATCGTCAATTTTCTGTATGATCGGTTTCGCTTCTGACTTGTTAATCTATGACGTACGCTTTTTGTCCCTATCGCACTTAACAATCTTTGTATTAGGCGATCCTTCTTACACAATTGAAGGCGGTGTTTACTAATTTAAAATAAAAATTAAATTTTGTGTGGTTTTTGTATACTTACGTATGGTGTATAGGTCCCATTTAGTTTCATATTTTTGCACCATTGTTTTAACACTCTTAAAACACACAATTCGACACTTTAGACAATATTTTCCAAATAAATTACGTTGACAGCACTGAGGTCTTCTCTCTGTCGCCGTTGCTATGCGACTAGATGAAATTACACCAATTGCCCGAATTTGAACGCCTCACTTTTGAAGTGCTAGTGCGATATCTACGTCGTATTTGTATAATATATCATTGGTACTGGCACATATTTGAATCAAAATAAAAATATTAAATTTTAATTTCGGTCGGACTTCGTTACGGAATTTCTGGATTCGGTCTCCACGCTCAAGACCCGCGATAGAAGCTATGCAATAGCTTAAAAATGGAGTTATGAACTTTGATAATTGAGTGCCGGTCACAGGATAGGGACTAAATGGATTAAAAAGACCACCTTAGCGAATGAACTATATTGTCGGAAAATTACACTACTAAATCGACAACTGCGGAAAACAATCGAAACGGCACTGATGAACGGCGGCGGGGTGTGAGCGCGGGCGCAACCCGTAGGCTCGGTATGGTACGGGAGTCTGTATGGTGCGCGCTATAACGTGATATCTGACTAAACCCCGCTTCTCCCCATGTGATATTTCGTGATTTTGGTCAACCCCCCCCCCCCTCCCTTTAAAGCCTTACGTGAATAATGGACGGCCCCTAAGCACGTTGGCTGCAGAACGCACAAGCTGTGTTTTCTCACTCTTGAGGTGTTAATCAAACAATAGGGGTCTCGCCAAACAGCGTGAGGGATGGGACGCATACCTTTAGGAGATAGTGCAACGCGTCTTACTTTAACGAAGTTGCCATGACTGATCGTGAGGTTCCTATCCCTCATTATCAAAACTTAGGTTTACCCTTACTAATATATCATTGCGAAAGTAACTTGTCTGTTTTTCACGCCTAAACACTTGACCCATTTTGATGAAAGTCGGCACAAGGATAGATTAGACCTTAGGAAAGGACATAGGCTACCTTTTATTGCAATGAGAAGGGTCGAAAGGAATGAAAGTTTGTATGGAAACTTCTAAACCGTTGAAGTTAATGAGTCCCGGTTGCGTTCCGGGATCAGCCCGTTCTCCTCCTTTTTCTCGAGGGGCTTGTATCTGGGCATGGGGTTGTACCGTGTGGGTATTTGTGGTACGTTGTCGGTGGAAGGAGTGTTGACCGGCCGGCCAGGGAGACTCGTAGAAACGGTTGTCCGCTAGCCTCGCGCGGTACAGTACAGGGGCTGCTGCTTATACTGCTATGGGCTCCCAGATTGCCGGGTCGACACTGCAAATGGGCGCGAAGATCTTGTCATTGAGCTCAACTGGCCCTGGAATCTCATTTCTACTTGGAGTTCCGGGAATACGGTTGAGTTCAATGCCAGGAAACCCCAAACGTGTGTGTTCCGGGTACCAAGCACCAAGGGGTGCCAATGACACTCACAGAAAGATATAACTACCAACCAGATCCAGAAATAACTACCAACTCTTGTATCTAGCTATTTGTATACTAACGGTCTTACTAATAAACATTTATGCATCGTGTATAACAGCGTTATAGCGAAATCATTACCAATAAACGATGTATAGGGATTTTTAACTTATACGCTCGTTATAACAGTTGTATAAGTGTATGCCATTTTATACAATCCTTATGCAGTCGATTGACCTTGTTTAGAGTTTATATAGCCAACAAATTATCTCGCGACGTATTTTAATTTAGTGTTAAATATGGATTCATGCATTATTTCGACTATTTTGATATACTTGAGGTGGACGATGAGGAGCGACAATCCTAAAGATCCCGTTTCTCTAGAAGAAGATGAATTAAGAGGTATATACAGGTTTACTAAAAGATATGTCAAAGAAGTGGTGGACTTGATCCGAGAAGATATAGAACCGAAAAAGAAGGGTAGTGGCTTCTCTGAGGAGCTTCAAGTTCGTACAACTCTCAGGGTAAAGGCGCGGCAAGAAGTAAGTGCGTGGTGGCCTGTTCGTAAACGGACTAGACCCGACTGCCAACATGTTCACGATGGTCGCGGGTTCGAATCCCAGGGCACACCTCTGACATTTCCGAGTCATGTGTGTATTGATAGTCAATCACCACGCATTAAAACGGTAAAGGAAAATATCGTGAGGAAACCTGCATACCATAGCGATTTATAAAAAATGTATGGTATTTAAGTCCACCAACCCGCATTAGGCCAGCGTGGTGAAATAAATGGCATAACCACTCTCAATCATACTGACGATTGTTGAGGAGGCCCGTGCCCTGCAGTTGGACGTATATGGGCTGATATAGAAGAAGTACAAGACGATGCAGCTGACATACATGGCATCAGCCAACAATCAATCACTATTGTTTGTCGCCGCGTTGCCATCGCCTTAGCAAGTAAAGCAGCGCAATTTATCTATATACCACGAACACTCGAGAAAGAAGAAGAAGTCAAGGCTAGATTCCTTAGTATTTGTGGGTTTGGACATGTGATAGGTGCCATTGCACACGTATTAAAATGTAAAATGTTGGCGGAGACAATGCCCAGTGTTATATCAACAGAAGGGGAGTGTCCTCAATTAACGTGCAAGTATGTTACTCCAAATTGCAAATTAAAGATATTGTAGCACACTGGAGAGGCAGCACACATTACTCTCTAATATTTAGAGAATCACGTATGCGATAGATGTTCGGCAATGGACACATCCATAGACGCTTACTCGGAAATGCTGGCTATGGGCTAAGTAGCTATTTGTTTACACCTGTACAAAATCAATAATAAAATGCATACGAATCAAAGATACGAAAAACAACGGTTCGTTTAAAACTTTTTACATTTCTTGCGCAAAATGACAGTTGACGTTTCAACGCGCGTTCATAACGTGTTCTCTATTTTTCGAGGTCAATTTACAGAATGGGAAATAATAAGTAAACAATTTTGAAACCTGAATTTTTTAAACTAAAAATATTTTTTGATAAAAAGGCATTGTCGTTGCCCTATTTCTTTAGCCATGGGTAAATAAAATCATGTAAATATTAAAATGAAATCAAAAATAAATAAATGGTGTATTCAACATTTTAAGGTTTCGGAACGGTTCCCAAAATGTTACCAGTAGTTTGTGTCATAACAAATAAATAGTTATACAAGGCTTATACACTGTTTATTAGTAAAGTATTGTATAAGTAGCTATTCACACCCTATCTATTAAATAAGTATAAAAACGTTAAACAATTGTATAATATATTTTTATTAGTAAGACTGTAATAGTATATTTTGAATTTCATCGCAACTGTAAATATCGTCTTTTTTAAATATTATAATGTCTCATTCTCTAAAATAATAAATTCTAATATTCGGTGGCTGGGCCCCGTAGTGGATAAATTTGAGATTATCCGCTTGCACGAGTCTAGGAGCCACTTGCAGGAGCCCACATCACAGTTGATGGCGTGGAGGTCTCTATCATCTCCTGGTGAAATATGTTAGAGTTGTCTTGTATAGTCGGTGGAATGATCATGTCCATTTCAAAAGCCTGAGATCGAATCTAGTCAAGGTAGCAGACGCATTCTCTAGCCTAGGGCCAAACTAAGCGTCACGACGCCCTGGGGCGTCGGAGCATTGTCCCAGGGGCGATCGAGTCGAGTGAGCCAAACTGGAGCCCCGTTTTGGGAAGCTTTGCTCAGAAAAGCAAGCACATTCTTCCCATTATCGGTTAACCAAAAGTGAAATAAATATATTTGTTCTTTTTTTTTCTTATTAAAATGTCATGTCAAATTAAGAGTTTTTCTGATAATCTATTATTAGGGGCTGGTCTGAGGGAATCGTAAAAAATTATAATTTTAAGGGTTTGTGAATTTCTGTCTATGTGTGAACCGTACAAATGACTTCGGGAGGTCCTGGTCTATCCAACTCAACTTCGAAGATTCCGGCACCCCTTACCAGAGGCTGTACGCAGGAGTTGTGCGATCGATGGCCTTTAACGGTTTCTTTTTATATATCATAGGTAGCAGACGATCATACGGTTTACGTTATGGTAAGTGATCACCGCCGACCAACACCATGGGGCATAGAGATGCGTTGCGACCTTTAAGGCGAGAATACGCTGGCAATTGGATCTCGGGATTTGTTGTACGTAGAAGGAAATCGAGAGAAAGGTAAAGTGGTATTTGGAGGTTTGCCGCGTTGTACGTTGGCGGAACTCAGCAGTAGAAAAAATTCCGAACATCGGAAAGAACTCGGTTGTCAATGATTGACCTGCCCGACGTTGAAATCGGTTGAAAGGGAAAAGTTGGTACTGGGGTGCCCCTACCCAAAGATGGGTGCAATGTTCCACGTGGGGCAGAACCTGCGCCTTATAACATTGCGGACCTGACGTGATATAATGCCTCGATCTGTTGAGTATATCAAGCTTCTTTGAGGCTAATTCGAACATATACCGTTTCGGTTGAATCTCTGAACAAACTGTGCTGTTTTCTCGAGTGGTGGCGTAGCGGATGATCATTATTCAAAGGATATCGTACAATCTCCCAAGGGGCCGCCTGTTTTCTGGCTGGTATTCTTCGCTGGGACGTAGACGCCAAAGCCCTTTCGTCGTCGGTTTATTACTAGCGACTGGAATCGTCATGTCAAGGGGAGCCACCAGCCCTTAGAGCAGGGTTTCTTAAAGTGGGGTCCACGGACCCCTTAGGGGTCCGTAACATGTGTGCCAAGTAAAGAATTATAATTATAACATCTCACTGAAAAGCATGTAGAAATAATTATCAATGAAAGACATAGACCCTGTTTTATTGTAAACTACAAATAAAAAGTCCGTGTTCAATAAAAATGAGTATTCAATACATAGTTTGTTTTTCTTACTGAAATATTTTTGGCGGGGTCCGTGAACTATTTTAAATTTTGTTAGAGGTCCGTGACTGCAAAAAGTTTAAGAAACCCTGCCTTAGAGAGAAATACAGTGGGCCGTCTTGGAGGAGTGGTACCCTAGGATGGACAATCATCCCAGTGCTGGTGAGTGGACCAATCTGGCAACGCGTCCTTTTTTTACCAGTGGCCGAACAGGCGCCACGGCATGTTGCGGCCCATCTGACACTGGTTCTATCGAGGCACGGTTGCTTCGTTAGATATATGTGGCGGGTGGCGAGAATGAATGAAACCGCTGTGTGCCATCATTGTGAAAAAACACACTCTTTCGGAGTGCCCACTCTGGGGTGACGAGCGCAGAATACTCCATGCAGCCGCCAGAGTACTGAGTAGACCTCTCGCTCTCGGCCGTGATGCCCCCCATGGTCGAGGTTGGGTAGGCTTGGCATGCAATGCTCTCGTTCTGCGAGATCGTGATCTCGCAGAAGAAGAGCACGAGACGGGATCGCGAGGTGAACGACATCACCGCCACCTGCACAAATGGGTTGCCGGGCAATGGCTGAACCGCTGCGTCGCCTCTACCCTGTCGTAGGGTATGAGAATTTCGCCACGGTATTTCCTAACCGTCATAAGAGGCGGTATTACGCTGGGCTGGGCATACTGTGCAGGGGGCAGTGCGCCCTTACCTACAGCAACTTGGATATGAGCGACAGGGCGCATGGTCTCGTCTCTGACGTAGACGACCTAAACATCTTTAACCGGCGCAGCGTCTTGAAACAGTCGCACCCCTCAAAAGAAGAACCAGCAATGATTTTCTATAGGACGCTGAGGCCATGATATGATCGAGCTTCTCGCCTTGTGATATCTGGGGCCGTCCATAATGCGTGTGACGGTCATCCAAGGAATTTAGTCGGTATGCTAGCGGAGGTTTTGTGAGGGACCCGGCTTGGCCAAAACATCCCTAACGTGCCAGGCTGGATGGCCAGTGACACTAACATACAGTTCCAGCCGCCTCCAGAACACCGAAAGAAGAGCACAATAGCTTTCCTCCGATAAAAGTCAGATTTGATAAGTGCACGATATGTCCGGTGTAGGCTTGTTTAGTATTGGGTGTTATACATATTATTTATGTAGGGGTGCTCAATACAAAACCGCCCCGGGGCCAACCTACCTTACGCCGCCACTGGACGGACGACCTGGCTAAAGTTGCAGGAAGTCACAGTGAATGCTCTGAAGTATTGTTCAACTTAATCCCCTCCTCTCCAATTGACTTTTGAAGCCATAGCTTGATGGTCCAAAGCATCTCGGCACGAACCAAAAGGTTCGCAAATTCTTTTTTGTGCCGCACGGTCAGGCTTTGGAATTGTTTGCCGTCACGCGTGTTCCCTCCTTCCTATAATCCTGGGTCCTTCCGCCGTAGTGTGAAGAGGCATCTTAGCAGGCCGGCATAATTATGTCGAATGGCACGGGACTGCCGTCTGATGCCAATCGATACTGAATGGGATTTGCGCTTACCATCAGGTGCAGTGTGGTCACTATACTGGGCCAATATAAAAAAATCATCGAATCCTAGGGCACAAATCTAACTTCGGAGTCACGTGTGCAGGGCCGTGTTAACCCGTGTTAGTTAAAATCGATAACTGAGAGAATCTTTTTTCCGTTATTTTAAATTCACAATTTGTTTCACATTTCGTTAAAATTGAACATTTTGTGACGATATCACTTAAGCTAAGCGAGATACCGAAAATTCCGAAAGTATCCGCTT
Source organism: Hyles euphorbiae (assembly GCA_023078785.2). NCBI lineage: Eukaryota > Metazoa > Arthropoda > Insecta > Lepidoptera > Sphingidae > Hyles > Hyles euphorbiae. Next base: position 8,001,186 of record CM041053.1, read on the forward strand.
TTAAATAAAGGCTCCGCAGGAACCGTAGACTTGCTATGACATGACTCATACAGCACAGTGACATGACATGACTTAGGAGTGCTGAGAGACGATGGACTTTAAGTGACCAATTTCGCCCAAATTGGACAAGTTATATCAACAAAAATGATTACCTACTTGAGAACTAACTACATGCACAAACCGTGCGAAGACATAATGGAATAAAAAAAACAGTCTCGTCGTTTTTATTTCCCCTATACATCAACAGCTAGTTAGTTCTATTATGTAGGAATAATATTGAGGAAGAATAAAAAATATTATTAAAAAAATAGATAGAGAATATTGTTAGATAAAACTTAGGGCCGTGGGCCCCTAGCCGATGCGGGGCCCCTAGGCAGTTGCCTAATTCGCCTAAGGGATAATCCGGCCTTGCATGTGTGTATAATGTATTGATAGTCAATTACTACGCACTAAGTACAAGTACACAAGTAAGGAAAACATCGTGGCATACCATATCGATTTACAAGAATTTCTATGGTATGTAAAGTCCGCCAACCTGCAATAGGCCAGCGTGGTGGACTATATGGCCTAATCTTAAATTATTGGTTGTCAAATAAATATATACTCATTATATTTGCTATTAAATTAAGCTTATAAAAGTATAGGAATGAGGAAAACATTAAACTCGTAAATAGATATATTTATTGGTCATTTTATTTTGATACAGGTTCTATGTTTTAATCTTCTATCAAGGTTCTCGTAGCAAGTCGTCAGGCCGTAAGTTGGCAGAACACCTGAAACAAAGAAAAAAATCGTATTAATACATATTTATATACACATTGTACACATTTTTTTTTTTTTTATTGCCTTGAATGGCGAGACGAGCAAGCCGTTCGCCTGATGGTAAGCGATACGACAGCTCATGAACAGTAGCAACATTCCACTGCGCTCGCCATCCTGAGACATAAGATGTTAAGTCTCAATATGTCCAGTAGTTGCTCTGGCTACAATGTCCTTCAATCCGAAACACAACAGTGCATTTAAGCAGTGTTGTTTAACGGGAGAAATAGACATTGCGGTGGTACCTACCCAGATGGCCTCTCACATATGAGAGACCTACCACCAGTATTCTAACACATATGAGGGGTTAAGCTAAGAGTTTGCATTTAACAACTTTAATAGCACTGAAAACTGAAATGTAAGCAGGAGGTATCAAATTCGTCTGCTACTCGTAGGACTTTCTTTGGAATTCTAATTTATTAAAGATTAATTTATATCAATTATTTGAAATATAAATTATGTTAAAAATACTTTATAAGATATTTATATTTGTTTTTTTAAATATACTGACCTATAAATGGAGATTTCCATTTATACTGGATTTTGCTTCAGATGTTGTTGTATTGCAATTATTCTCTGTGTAGGGCGTAGACGTGGTTTTGGCGTGCTTGTGGTACATCAATGGTTATATTCTAACATTTCTTGTTTAGTAATGTACTATGTTGATTATGACGATTCTTGTGAACGTGCTTTGTTCAATATAGACACAGCTTATTTAGTACTGTTATCTAGAGGGCACTTCATATTTTGTTCTCACTTTGTTTTACAGACTTGCCTTGTGCATATAGGTGTCAATCTTCTTTCTTTATCTTCTATGTCATTACAAAATCCCTCTTCAAATTTCTGTTAAAATTTCTAGCTTACTTGAATGTTCCAGAATATATTTAATTCCGATGTTACTGTAGCTTCATCTTCGTTTTAAGTGGCTGCTGCCCTTTAAGTTGTTCTTGGTTCTTCTTTCTTCATATAGTTTCTTATTTTATTTTTTGCTTCGTTGGCAGTCTTCATTCTTCATGATTCGTCGCATCGCCGATGTTCCTTTTAAATATTCTTTCTTCATCTTCAACGACGCTGATGATATCGGTCTTTTCCCTTTCACATTATGTAGTGTAGCACTATTCCTCTCGATTATTCTTCTCGATTCTTTATATATTTTATTTGATAAATTTAGCAAATGCACGAGTTACATAGTCGTGTTTGCCAACATGTATCTTTCACGTTGCATTTTGGATAAATTTTTCAGTTACTATTGTATTTAGTCGCCATTCTCAAATTACTTTTATTATTTTTGTAGTATTTTTTTGCATTTGTTATTTTTTTATTTGCTATATGCTGCATAAACAAGACATTCAGCGCTTTAAGAGTCGTCGTAGGTCCATCACACTTTTTCATCTACACCTTCTTTGTCTTCGTCTTCTTTGCCAATGATCCATCTAAATCTTCATTCTTCATCTTCCTCGTCAGTGTTGTCTTCTTCACAAATCGTCCATCTTAATGTTCTGGGATTTTCATCGTTTTCCTCGCACGGACCATGACGACGGCTTTATCTTCTTTGCAGGTCTTCGTTTTCCTAGCAGGTCTTCCGTCTTCCTCGCCGGTCTTCCGTCTTCTTCGCCGGTCTTCCGTCTTCTTCGCCGGTCTTCCATCTTCATCGTAGGTCTTCCGTCTTCATCGTAGGTCTTCGTCTTCATCGTAGGTCTTCGTCTTCATCGTAGGTCTTCCGTCTTCATCGTAGGTCTTCCGTCTTCATCGTAGGTCTTCGTCTTCATCGTAGGTCTTCGTCTTCATCGTAGGTCTTCGTCTTCATCGTAGGTCTTCGTCTTCATCGTAGGTCTTCGTCTTCCTCGCAGGTCTTCGTCTTCCTCGCAGGTCTTCGTCTTCTTCGCAGGTCTTCGTCTTCATCGCAGGTCTTCGTCTTCATCGCAGGTCTTCGTCTTCATCGCAGGTCTTCGTCTTCATCGCAGGTCTTCGTCTTCATCGCAGGTCTTCGTCTTCATCGCAGGTCTTCGTCTTCATCGCAGGTCTTCGTCTTCCTCGCAGGTCTTCGTCTTCCTCGCAGGTCTTCGTCTTCCTCGCAGGTCTTCGTCTTCCTCGCAGGTCTTCGTCTTCCTCGCAGGTCTTCGTCTTCCTCGCAGGTCTTCGTCTTCATCGCAGGTCTTCATCTTCCTCGCAGGTCTTCATCTTCCTCGCAGGTCTTCATCTTAATTGCAGGTCTTCATCTTCCTCGCAGGTCTTCATCTTCATCGCAGGTCTTCATCTTCATCGCAGGTCTTCATCTTCATCGCAGGTCTTCATCTTCATCGCAGGTCTTCATCTTCATCGCAGGTCTTCATCTTCATCGCAGGTCTTCATCTTCATCGCAGGTCTTCATCTTCATCGCAGGTCTTCATCTTCATCGCAGGTCTTCATCTTCATCGCAGGTCTTCATCTTCCTCGCAGGTCTTCATCTTCCTCGCAGGTCTTCATCTTAATTGCAGGTCTTCATCTTCATCGCAGGTCTTCATCTTCATCGCAGGTCTTCATCTTCCTCGAAGGTCTTCATCTTAATTGCAGGTCTTCATCTTCATCGCAGATCTTCGTCTTCCTCGCAGATCTTCGTCTTCCTCGCATATCTTCATCTTCCTCGCAGGTCTTCATCTTCCTCGCAGGTCTTCATCTTCATCGCAGGTCTTCATCTTCCTCGCAGGTCTTCATCTTCCTCGCAGGTCTTCATCTTCATCGCAGGTCTTCATCTTCCTCGAAGGTCTTCATCTTAATTGCAGGTCTTCATCTTCATCGCAGATCTTCGTCTTCCTCGCAGATCTTCGTCTTCCTCGCATATCTTCATCTTCCTCGCAGGTCTTCATCTTCCTCGCAGGTCTTCATCTTCATCGCAGGTCTTCATCTTCCTCGCAGGTCTTCATCTTCCTCGCAGGTCTTCATCTTCATCGCAGGTCTTCATCTTCATCGCAGGTCTTCATCTTCCTCGCAGGTCTTCATCTTCCTCGCAGGTCTTCATCTTCCTCGCAGGTCTTCATCTTCATCGCAGGTCTTCATCTTCATCGCAGGTTTTCATCTTCCTCGCAGGTCTTCATCTTCATCGCAGGTCTTCCGTCTTCTTCGCAGGTCTTCATCTTCATCGCAGGTCTTCATCTTCTAATATTGTGATGGTCGTACTCTTTTTTCAACTTCGAAAGTACCGTTTCCGGCGTTTTCAGTCTTCGTCTTCTTCATTAAGCGCTGTCTGTGATCTTCCTTCATAATTTTTTGAGGTGACACGCTGATTATTTTCTCTATTCTTTCTTCATCCTCTATGTTGCCCTGGTTGGCGTAATCTAATTGTTAGCCTGGTTGATTACATGGGTTTATATTTAATTTTTATTTTATTTAATCTTCCAAAGCTTCGCACACCCGCCGTCTGCAGTCTTCTTTCTTAATCTTCCGAAGCGTCGCACCCGTCGTCTCCAGTCTTCTTTCTTCATCTTCCGAAGCGTCGCACCCGCCGTCTCCAGTCTTCTTTCTTCATCTTCCGAAGCGTCGCACCCGCCGTCTCCAGTCTTCTTTCTTCATCTTACAAGTTCCCGTGACCCAAATATTAATTTCCTTTTTCACTACTAAAAATCCCACCCCAATACGTTTATAAAGTTTTGTTTATTTATTTGTTGCCACTTTTGCACCTATTTTTACATATATTTTGTAATCTTCTTTATTAATCTCCGATAATTTCTATTCGGTTTTTAGGTATTTTCCAACATTTTATAGGTGTAGTTTTGCCGTTTCATAATATGTAATATTTTATGATACTGTTTGAGTTTTGTTTGGTCGTCTTCTTTGTTCTTTTTGTTTGCAATCATTGTCGAAAATTTGATTTTCTGTTTAATTACTATTGCACTTATTCAACTTTTTTATTATGTCTCGAAAATGATTTTCATTATCTTTGCAAACATTATTTCGAATTCGTGTTATAATTGGTTATCATTTAAAATATGCAGTAGTTTCCAGTCATAATCCTTTTCTTTTTATTTCACAATGCAACAACTCCACATTCAACAATATTTTTAACCAGTAAGGAAGTTTTTATTCCTAAATTACTTTTACTCACAATTAACAACATCCACTTTAATAATTTATTATGCTTATGCACTTCACTCAAAATACTTTGAACTACATAAATTCACATACACCATAACTGATAGCACTCCACTGAACTTATTGGTGTGCTTCTATTTCTGCTGTATTTATTTCTGTGCGACTTAGATTTTCATTATCTTTTATATAAATTTATTTTCTATCCATTGCTGAAATAAATAGAACTTAAACGGTTCCAAAGATTACCTTGTAAGGATGGTTTATGTCTTATGACATCTTGAAAAAAAGTTATCCTATTTTATGGTATTATATCCCTTTGTTAATCTTTAGCGATTTTTCATTCATGTGTAATTCTGTAAAAAACTTTGTTAACCTACCCACAATAATTTTCGCGATAATTAGCAATCCCAATACAAGCGGAATATAATTCAATTAGGATATAAAATATAGGCTATTTGTAGAAAGCTCTAGTTAAAGAATTATACATTAAACATTTCGTTATTAGCACTCACCTGACTAATCCGATTATATTTTATTAATAAAAATAGGTGCATTTTATGTGTAATTAAGCTTTACAGTATTTCATAGCCTTTGTGTAAAAAAAGATGCTCCAATTACAATAGCCATAATTTTAAAATTCAATGTGGGAGCTTAATGTGATTTTTAAGTTAATTCCACCATCCAGTAATTTGATTATAAATATCCTTGTTCTGTTATCTGCAATTCAATGTTATATACGTAGCCTAACCATAAATTATCGCTTTTACATTGTTACTTACATACTGGTATTTTTTTTTCTTCCTCTCATTTAGTTGCAGTTAAGCGATTACATTAAAATTAGCTTTCATTTTGAATTTCATGGGTCCGCAATACATTTCCATTACAAGTAACTAAATATTTTACTCTCTCAATTTATTTCTCTTTGTTTGTATATCTTACAATCGTTAAGACATAATTTTTGAATACTTTATTAGCTCTGGAAAATCTAAGCTGAAACAAATTGATTACCTACCAGCCAGGTCATGCAACCACAGAAAAATTGCGTGAACATGTATATAGCAATAAGTTATTTTACATTTAAGTGTATTTTCATTGCATTCTCTGTTAATCGTGGCTGTTATTTTGTAAACTACCAAGACTATTAAAACTTAAAAAAAACACTGTTTCTGAAATAAAATAATTAACCACACCAAAAATACGAAGGTGCCTGAAACAATATTGATTAAGTATACACACAGACACACGACGACAGAGCACAACATGCATGTTAACAACCTCTTGTTACAATTTTCCATCGTATTCCCAACCAAATAGCTATGCTGTGCCTTCTTTAACATTAAGCCATTAAACATGAGCTTTTCTACAATCACATATGACTTCCTATGTTCAAATTCACAATACACAATACAATAACATTTGTCTAGCCGCATGCGTACTGTGCGTGCTTAGGACAAATCAGAGGATTAGATAGAAAGGTCCAATTACATTTAAGCAAGGTTAATAATCCATAATTGCTTGTGACCTGATGTTAAACACCCATACTATTGGATACAATAAAGCATAGCCCACGCAAATTACTAGGTCAATGGTAAAGATCAAGAGAACTATTAATAAGAATATGTGCTTTTGAAACAATTAATAACAATGAAATAGTAATGATTTTCTTGTCGTATAAAAATATGATACTAAAAAACTAGTATTAATTGTTTAACGACTTACAGCCAACACCAGTACACCTTAACATGCTGCCCTGTAGTCTACTAGGATCTTTCTAAAAGGTTTACTATGAAATCCGGTGACATCAAGAGTGCAGAACTATTTTTCATACGATTCCAATCAGCTTTCAATAGTGTAGTGCGCAAGAGGCAGCAATGCAGTAAATCCTTACAAAGCTCACGCAGTTCAGGCTACTTTCAGAGCGTCTTGTTAATGTCCAAGTAAAAATATATCTTGACGTACTTCCTTGTGTACCTGCGGACATGAGGGCTCCCACCAGAACATTTGGAGTACTGGATGAATCCCTCAGATTATTGGAAATTCCAGATACTAATCTAAATACAAGATGAAGGTTGTACAAACCATGCGGCCAGTTTTAAAGCTGTGTATCACTTGAATTTTTAATAGTCAGGCTTCAATTTTTTTAAGCTTCTACTGACAGTTCCATGTTTCCATAACTTGAATGTAGCATAATTTAATTGATAGATGTGTTTACAGACTATTACCAAGCCGAATATGAAAATATTACATGATGCATTACATACCAATTTGTATTTATTTCAGTTAGGAATCTTAAAAATCTGCAAGCTTAGAGAAAAAATTGGCAGGGAAGTAAATGTTGAAATTTACCGTATCTTTGACGAGTTCCTCAGAGTTTTGTTTGTTGCTCCACCATATTCATTCATTAGGAGTTTCATTGAAGATAGATACAATTTGCGTTTATTCTATATAATTATAGTTATGAAGAAAAAAATACTTTTTTACCTGATTGAAGTTGAAATAAAACTCAATGTGTGAACATTGCTTTCCCACGTTTTTTGGACAACAAAATATGCATGCATCGTCTTACTTGCGTAATAATTTGTATCCATAAAGCTGATTCCACATGCTCACAAAAAGATGTACAGCATACTCATTGTTAGATGATAAACTTCAGTGTCTTTTTATCTACACGTGTTGCAGGTTTTTCAGTGTTTAATACAAGCTTCTACATCAACTGTCACGACACATCAAAAAAGACTTAAAATGTGTTGTTAGTTAATGCCAAATATCCAAAATGCTTACTATGTCAAAAAGTGTTTCATGTACCTGGACAAAAGCACACTTAGTCATACCAATGTAGGCAGCGGCAAATCAGTAAATGTAGTAACCTCTCGACGAATGTTGTATGACACGAAGACGCTGTGTCCAACCACTCTTTACTGCTATCGCGGACGACATGATGGAATATACGAAAATTCTTACTATCAATACAGAGCTCTATATAGGCATCAGAAGCTGGATTGATCCGTAGTGATGAGTTGCCACCCGTGTGAAGAGTTTAGGTAATGCATGCGCAGTTGGTGAATATCGGTAATTGTTGCATTGAAGTAAATATATGTTGAATTGACGCACCGTGGGGATGAAAGCCGCATTTGTAAAAGGCATCCGGAACATGAAAGTTGCTCGTTGCAAATAACACGCAGGCAATCTACGCACCACCATATAATAGCGTAATGACGCACCGTACGCATGTTTGAATTTTTATGCTTTTATCATTCAGGCCACACTGCGCCGTTGCCATAAATAATACCTCTTAATACCTCTGTCGAGCTGGTAGAAGTCCACGGTAGATTGGTACCAGATGGTCAGGTCAAGTAAAGATGTCGCTGGTGCCGCTGCGCAGCCAAACGATGCTGTAACATTTATCAGACAAGTGCCACAGCGTTCCCATGGCTGTTAAGGTACGCAAATGCGTTTTTGCAACGCGGTTCATAAAGATAGTAAGCCGTAGTCAGAAAATGCGATACCAGAGCTCTATGCGGGCCGTTGTATAAAGTGGTGTTCATTAGTTTGAAGCTTAGGCGAAATTGATTTCAGCTAACACAAGTGTTGGGATGGTAATTTCAGTTTTCATACATCGAAGCAAGATTAATAACCAGTCACGTTGTTTCCTTTCAGTTGTGTTCTTGTTAACGCCTGTTAAAGTGAAAATAAGTTGCACGCGAACAGAAGTCAAAGGCAATAAATCATACCTCGGACGGATGACATGATTTTCAAATCTGTGTACAAGATGTATTCCGTAGATCGCTGTCGCAGATGTAAATAAGTTTTTAATGTTGATATTGTATACGACGTACGGTAATAATTGTCCCCTTACGATATTTCGCTTTATGTAGGTACCAGGTGTTGATAGCGCGTTGAATAGGTTAGGTCAGCGGAACTCCATCTGATGAAGAGCGAAATTGGCATATGGCCTAGGCCGTTAAGCAATATTTAAATTAGATATCTTCACCAATCTCCTGTGCCGTGTAATATGTTGACGCAGAGCCACGATACGCGAACTATGTTTTATTGCCATGTCGAGGACAGGTACGCTGGTCATGACGACTCTGTGGACAATTATCGTAACTTCCACAAGAAATGACAATTAAATGGAGTAAATATGTATGTACCTGTACACCAAGCGATGCAATGAGTGATTATTTAATTTTAGGATGTTCCGCATATCGCTTTTCTGTCAAACGAGGCTCCAATGCGATGGTGGAACAGGATCGCGGATGAAATACTAGCTTTCTTGGAGTCGTGATCGGAGCGACGTGAAGAAGATATACCAGGACAGCACTGTACTTGGTCTGTAGTGATGAATAAGGGTTACGATACACTTACGCGCTAGGAAATGGTTCAGCATGATAAGACGGCCTTTCGCAGGTACTAGGTAGCTTATGTTCGTTATCGATCGTCTCCAAAGCGCTCTAGCAGAATGACGAGTCACAGGGATATAAATCAGGTGACATGAAGTGCATATACACACGTGATGAGATAACTCAGCTTCTCCAAGGAACCTTATGCTTGCACTGTCTGTGGTGCGATGTGTGGTTCTCCAACAAGCTTATTGATAAGAAGATTGGTATCGTATCATCTTTTACTACCGGTAACGCGAGGCTTTTAGTGACTGGCATGTGAGAACGAAGTCTACACGACCTGGGGAAATCGAAAACAAGATACCTCCAAGTGCGCCGATAGGCAAACCGTATGCTCCTTCGGCAAGGCGCCACCTCCTCGCAGTCACGTACTGGCAGGCTGGCGTCGCGCAGTTCACTGGTAGATTTGTAGCCTGCGTCTTCAGGCCCGCGGTGCCCGGCACTGTGATGTCAGCAGTCCAGCTACAGGAAGGGTCCACGTACTAGGATTCTGGCAGCACAGTAGCACGAAGGCCGACGCACTGGCAGGCCGGTTGGATGAAGTCTTCGGCCTTGAAGATGTAACGCAACAGCAAGCTGCTGATGGGATGTCTCGTCGGACGAGCAGACCGGAACTGCGCCGATGCTTTACACAGGCACGCCACCACGAGCTGCAGCAAACATGGTTATGTTCCGGCACATCGGATGGAGAATTCTTTACACGCCAGCAGCCCGGGTGCGCCAAGCCGCACCGCACCAGCACTCAGGACAAAAGCCGCCTTTCCACGGCATCGCGAACTGGCCTCGCTCCAGTAGAGTGCGCTCGCGAAATTTTCACGTTCCGGCACACTGGTAACAGTAAACCTACATATAGGAGCAGACATGATCGCGCCATGCGTATTCAAATTTTTAACGCGACACTGCGAAACTAGTAGAAAAAGTAGAGGTATTTACATACCGGCAGCCCAATGTCTCCTCGCACTAGATCATTGCTGCTGAAGCGAAGTGCAGCTGCTGCACCGGAAGCTTGGTCTCGCCTGGGCTGACCGGCAGCGCGGCCGTACCGGAAGACTGGGAATGCGACCCGATCGCGAACATGCAGTGCATGCAATGCAGCGGCATGGGGTGGTTCACCACCAGAAGACCAGCATCACGGGGCGGTCCCGCAAACCGGAAAGCCAGCGCCGTGACGCCAGCACGCACCAGAAGGCCGGCACCGTGACGCCATCACGCACCGGAAGACCGGCACCGTGGCACCATCACGCACCGGAAGGCCGGCATCGTGACGCCATCACGCACCGGAAGGCCGGTACCGTGACGCCATCACGCACCGGAATACCGGCACTGTGACACCATCACGCACCGGAAGACCGGCACCGTGACGCCATCACGCACCGGAAGACCGGCACCGTGACGCCATCACGCACCGGAAGACCGGCACCGTGGCACCATCACGCCCCGGAAGGCCGGCACCGTGACACCATCACGCACCGGAAGGCTGGCACCGCGACGGCGAGGTGTAGTCGCACACCGAAAGGTCGGTGGCGCGGCGTGGTCGTGAACTAGAAGGCCGGCAACGTGACGCCATCAAGCCCCGGACGGCCGGTAGCGCAACGCTATCACGCGCCGGAAGGACAACAACGCGACGTCACCCATCAGCAGGCTGATGACACGAAGGGGCCCCGCACCGAAAGGTCGGCGGCGCGGCCTCACGGTGAACTAGAAGGCCGGCCCCGCGACACCATCACGCACCGGAAGGCCGGCAGCGCAGTGCCATCAGGCGCCGGAAGGCCGGCAGCGCGTCACCATCAGGCGCCGGAAGGCCGGCAGCGCGTCACCATCACGCGCCGGAAGGCCGGCATCGCGTCGGCATTACGCGTCGAAGAAGTAGCAATGCGATGCTACCCATCAGCAGGCTGGTCACGAGGCGGCCACGCACCAGCAGACCGGTGGCGAGCTGGTGTAGCGCACCGGAAGGCCGGCAGCGCGACGCCATCACGCACCGGAAGGCCGGCAGCGCGTCGCCATCACCCGGCGGAAGGCCGGCAGCGCGTCGCCATTACGCACCGGAAGGCCGGCAGCGCGTCGCCATCACGCGTCGAAGAAGCAGCAACGTGACGACACCTATCAGCAGGCTGGTGACACGAAGCGGCCACGCACCGTCAGATGAATGGCGAGGTGTGATGCGCACCGAAAGGCCGGCAGCGCGACGCCATCACGCACCGGAAGGCCGGCAGCGCGTCGCCATCACCCGGCGGAAGGCCGGCAGCGCGTCGCCATTACGCACCGGAAGGCCGGCAGCGCGTCGCCATCACGCGTCGAAGAAGCAGCAACGTGACGACACCTATCAGCAGGCTGGTGACACGAAGCGGCCACGCACCGTCAGATGAATGGCGAGGTGTGATGCGCACCGAAAGGCCGGCAGCGCGACGCCATCACGCACCGGAAGGCCGGCAGCGCGTCAGCATCACGCGTCGAAGAAGCAGCAATGTGATGCTATCCATCAGCAGGCTGATCATGAGGCGGCCACGCACCAGCAGACCGGTGGCGAGCTGGTGTAGCGCACCGGAAGGCCGACAGCGCGACGCCATCACGCACCGGAAGGCCGGCAGCGCAGCGCCATCACACGCCGGAAGGCCGGCAGCGCGTCGCCATCACGCACCGGAAGGCCGGCAGCGCGTCGCCATCACGCACCGGAAGGCCGGCAGCGCGTCGCCATCACGCACCGGAAGGCCGGCAGCGCGTCGCCATCACGCACCGGAAGGCCGGCAGCGCGTCGCCATCACGCGTCGAAGAAGCAGCAACGTGACGACACCTATCAGCAGGCTGGTGACACGAAGCGGCCACGCACCGTCAGACCAATGGCGAGGTGCGATGCGCACCGGAAGGCCGGCAGCGCGACGCCATCACGCATCGAAGAAGCAGCAACACGACGACACACCTATCAGCAGGCTGGTGACACGAAGCGGCAACGCACCGGCAGACCAATGGCGAGGTGTGATGCGCTCCGGAAGGCTGGCAGCGCGGTGAGGTGGATAGTCAGAAGACCGAACGCGATGAAATCACGCATCGGAAGGCCTGGGGTGTGACGCCATCACGCGTCGGAGGGGCAGTAACGCGGCGCCACCAATCAGCAGGCCGGTAACACGACGCTGCGACGCGCCGGCAGACTAGCGGCGCGGGGTTGTGATGGCCATGCTGGCAGCGCAGGATAGTCTTGCACGAGTAGACCGGCGACACGAATGATCGCGCACTAGCGCGAATCAGCGACTCGACGTCGCCACGCACCGGAAAACCGGCAACGCGACGATATCGCGCTCCGGAGGGCTGGCAACGCGACCTCATCACGCACCAACAGACTGGTAAAAGGAAGCAGCCACTCGCTGGTAGGCCAGCGACGCAGCGTGGGCTCGCAGTGGCACGCCGGCAGCGCAGGGCAGTCTTGCATGAGCAGACCGGCGATGCAGCCTAGTCGCACCAGCAAACTGATAACACGGAGAAGCCACGCACCGGTAAGCTGGCCGTGCAGGGAGATCCGATTCGGTGGCCCGGCAGCGCAGAGGTTTTGTAACAGCATGCCGGCAGTGAGGGGTGGTTTAGCACGGGCAGATGACCGGTGTTTGTGGTGCCAGACCGGCAGCGTAGAGCCGACTACCAGGAACACAAGCAACGCGACGCACCTGTGAGCTGACATGCCAGCAGCAGTGTATACCGGTTACGGATGTGATTTTTGATTCCTTGGATTATCCGGCTTTGTGCAATAGATTCGTGGTTAGTGGGTGGGCCGCAGCGTCATGCAAACAAGCTGGACGACGGCCTTCTCGTACGTAATGAAGCACCGCTAATGCGTCGCTCGAGGAAGAAGTCGAGGAGCCACAACGGCTTGTCTGTGAATTAAAATATCGCTTCGTTTTCACGAACCAAGGTACGTTGCGTCACAATAAAGATGCTAAGTGAAGGTCAGACAATGGTACTGCATGCGTCGCGCCGTCTCGATGGGCCTTTAGCGCCTCCGGAGTAGAGCAGGATTAGTTGACGCGAGAAGAGTCGGGCGAAGACCCAACAGCATGTACTGGCGGGGCGCGTCATGTTCCACCGCTGGCAGGTAACGCACCGCTAACTCAACTTGACAGCTTGAACCTCGCGCTGCTTACACAGATTATAGGCATACGACACGTTACCGTTAGATATCAGACATAGCGATACCATTAAGGCAGTCATAGGATACATACATAATATGTAGTTAATTATATTGTTGATATGTCTACTACGTGTTAATAGACAAGTTTTGTTGTACAATCGTGTAGCAATGCTTCGGTAACTAGGTACAACAGATAGCTAGTGTAAAACAGATAACGGCATAGGGGATGAGTGCTATCAACTCACCAGTGGCTCGAACCGGCCGGCAGGCGACACGTCACACGACGCCCGCACGTCGCGATACGCCACTAGCGCGATTTGGTGGAGTTGTGACGCGCCGTCCGCGCGAATATACGCAGCTAACACTTCAGCAACGTGAACGAGTAGTAACGCGGAGGATCGTCTATCCAGGATAATAGTTAAGTCGTAGCATCTTTACGGCGTGTTCCATTCTACTGTTGAAGAACAATTAGGCGAAAGGGACGAAGCGACTAATCCACGGGGATAACGCAGGTGTTTATGGATAAAATAATATTAGCAATTTATTGCGCTAATGTTAGCGATAACAATATACAAGGATTAAAGAATAGTGTAGTGGCTAGGCTACAGTTACCATATCATAGTTGCAGATGAAAAGCCACGCATAAAGGTCATTGATTAAATATTCCAGTCAAAAACGTGTTTTCCAAAATGACTTGCCCAAGCTACGGTGACCAAAGCTTAGGTAGTTGCCTTGGCCGTCGGCTTCACGGTACGCAGAGATGATTACGACGCTTAAGTATCCACGGCCCATTTCTGCTCCTTGCATCAGGCAACGGAGCAACGTAATACAGAAAAATTGAACTGTAGAAAAAAAAATAACATTTTGTTTGACCTACCCATTGTCCACAGTTGGACAAATTTATGTAACAATAACAGAAATAATTTTATATTTTAATTGATCCATTGACGTGTTATAGAACTTCAGTGTATTTCAGTTTAAACCATGCATTTTGTATTATTTACAAAATAGCGTAAATATCTTTGTAAAATGGCATTCAATATATATCTATTATTAAAATGACATTCAACAAAAACATTACATTCAATGTTTGTACAATTATTAGCATAATAATGATACATACTTGACAACCGTATATTTGTGTCCCTTGCCATGGTGTAAATCAGGTGTACTATATTCCTTGCATTCAATTATCAGTTATGTGTCTTGGCCACTATGTAGTCAACGATTTCAAGTTTTTGCATCCAGTATGATGATACTTATGTTCAATATAATTACATATATTGCAAATCCACGGCATAAATACATATACATATATGCAATTCTTTTTTATGCTTATATTTCTCATGCATTTATAGGATGTGGGAAGAAATGGAAGATTTATAGTTTCAAAACATTTCTAGTCTAAATGCCATGCCTCAAATTCAAACAGGATCCTAAATTTAAAAAAGAAATACAACAAACCAAGATAAAGGACCGCCGATTTGGTCCATTACAAATTTAGCCATTGAAATATGTCTAAGTAAAAACATACCACATATCCAGCTTAAAACTTCACCATTCCTTTCTCGCAGAGTAGGTATGAGTTATACAGGTTAAAGTAGCTTTATATATGTGTGAAGCATTCTATGTAGCGTATTGATGTTTCTTTTTAATAGATTTTGCGTATTATTTATCGTAGGAATGCTTTATAATTAGCTTCAATAGTCAGCTTGCATTTTCATAAGTAGGTAGTTATCCAAAATGTAGATTTCATTGGTTGTGATAACAGCAGCAATGGCTTTTTTCAATTTTAGATGAATGATTTTGTGGTTGCGTATGGTGCAGATGAGGATCTTGATTGTAATCATGGTGCTTTCAGGAGAAGTTTGCTTTGTTCTTATTCATAGTGGTCCGATGCGACACGAAGTCCCCAGCGCATTATATTTACTATTAAAAAGCTGCCCTTTTCGAGGAGCCACCAACACGCGAATAGCGCGGCGGACCTAGCTGAACAAAAGACAAGCAACGACAAAAACAGCGCCATCGCGACAAACGCTAATTCAAACTATATACCAGAAGCAAATAAGTTACAATTTTTCATTACAAGCTGATAAATTTTGATTTAGGTAAAAATCCCAACATCAACTTTACCAAGCACGACAGGTTCATGGTTAGGGACAATACTTCGTATTTTCCATAATTCGTGGAGACCGTACTTTAGCCGCCTCAGGAGGCTTGGCCTGTTTTGCTGGTGATTCGGGAGCGTATATGGCAGGTGGTGACGTAATAGGCAATGCAGTCTTCGAAAAACAGCTTCCTGAAGTTTATGAACAGAGACAAAAAATGGGCGACGAGTCGCCGTTACGAACACGAGTGAAGGATATTTTCGCAAGTTATTCAATTTTTCTAAATATAAAGTTTATATAACTGAAATACCTTTTCTCATATTACATTCTCGTACAATTCAGCCAAATATCTACAATTTAGTCATGATTTAATGTCGTCTTCACGTACCTCAAATATATTACTTTGTATGTGATTTATATATAACTATTATATTTCCAATAGCATAATGGGTTACTCTTTTATTATAAAGTTTTTACTGTTCATTTCCTAAGATATTTTTCATTTATATTTCTGGATCGCATGTCTGTTGCTAAAGTTTGAAATTTTCACTTAGAACCACAAATGAGTATCCCAAATAATTTATACTTAATAGAAATCAATTATAAATTATTTTTCCTGTACAAATCTGAAAACAAACTAGAATTTAGAGGACCCTACCTGTCTTTACGACAGGATAAAAATAGATAGATAATTTCGAATAGTACAATTTCAGTCACATTACTTGTCTCTTTCTGATGTTATAAAACGCACTTTATAGACTTTAAACTGATATTCCATTTGTTTGTGAAAATTTTTATCAGATTATTGAAACGGTTATTACTATTATAGAAATAACCTAGCTACTTACCTATAGAGGCAGTATTATTAATGCATATTATATCGTGTCATAGACTCTATATCCCTCAATTTTATAGTTCGTTTTGCTAGTGTTCTAAGACTCGGTATTTTTTTACGGATACAGTTAGACCGGTTGACTTATCTGTGGAGGAGTTGTGACGGTCCACTCGCTAACAATTGGAGCCAGTAATGCTTCTTCACGAGGAAGAACATCGCCCTGCTTTGTTTAGGTCTTAGGAAGTGAGACCTGATCACTTCTGCCTCGGCTCCGTCACGGTCATTAGCTGTGAAGTTATCATGGAAATCAATAAATGTTCGCAGGGTAACACATTGAGCAGTGAGACACGAACCATCAGTATTAAACGCATAGTACTCACCATTTAGTCTATCCAGTCACTCGAGTCCCTATGCTTACATTCCAGTTCTAAGTATTTCTTTTTATGAATTATATTTTATTAGCCCATTGAATAAGATTCTTGTATCAGCCGTTAGATTGTCCCGTGAAATATAGATTGTCCTAATGTTTGCATCATGTATTTCCATTTGTTTTCATATATATTTCGTTGTTTCATTTTCATGTTTGGTTATATTAATTAAAAAAAAAACGGAATTATTTAAGATTACCTAAAATTAAGGTGGGCGTGGTGCGCTCCGTTCGCTCAAAAACTCCTGAACCGTGGTCGGCCTCATGGAATGCAAGATGCGTGACCGCGATCTTCGGAGTTTGCTTCAAACATTCATCCTCCTCGTCTTAAACTGTACGATTAAGTTGTTCCTGTCTGGACTAATGATTATATACACATTCATACCTCTAGCTCATTTCGCCGTACTGTGATGACTCATGTTTGTCTGATTCATTGTTTATAGATGACGCGTTCCTTTATGCCTTTGTCTTGAAAATAAATGACTCATCATTCATAGCTTCCACGTTCCCCTTTTTTTGGTAGTTACATTAATAGTCACATAGTATGCCATACAGCGTAGAAAAATATTTTTCCACGTAGAATCCGCTGGTCGCGGCTGGACTCGTCATACCTAAAGACAATATTACGCACAAAAGGCCCGTATACGGGCATTACGAAATCATGATGCAATCACCTAACTTTTACCTAGTGGGCTGACAACCGGGACTTGATTCGCGTCACGTGACCGCGCCGATATGCACGAAGTACGACGGCAATGCCATAGTGCGATACGCAGCGAAAGGAAGCAGCTTCGCAGCAGCAGACACATACTCGATTGTACTCGTACTCTCCCACCGTAAGCACCACCGGCGATACTCCATCATCACCGCCAAGAAGTTGTAGAGTCATGGAATAATACAGTTTGTGTGTGGTAAAAATCACAGTTCAAAAAATAAAAATCACATGTACAACACTTTTTTAAAATATCTTTAATTGCCATACTTAAACATATGTTACAATTTTATATTCAATATGAATAAGAGAAAAAAATTCCAATTCAACTATCATTAAATAGAATAAATTGAAAACACTTTATTTTTACAATGAAACTAAATAAATGCATGATACCGTTCTACAAACCCATTTTGTAGCTAGCAGCGACCACGCCCCAGCGGCGACCAAGATGGCGGCCGTCGGATGCAGACCCACGCGAAACGCAATGGGACTGTAATTTAGAAAAACATCCTACATATATCACAGATACAAATTCAATTGCCTATTATAACCTAATCCTTCACTTTACTACAGGTTTCACATTATCTAATTCTCTAAAAAAACTATCTAAACCGCTGAGATCATTCTTCCAAATATTATCGATTTTCTCTCGTTGTTCTCTTGTGATTTCTTCCTCCTTATTGCATAATCCGAGGTCTGCTTGCATTTGAGCCCACCTTCTGGCACGTTCTCTTTGTTTCATAACTAGTTCGCTTTCCGCTCTCAATAAAGAGTGGCTCAAAATGGCGATTATTCTCAGGTCATGCTTTCTCTTTGTCTTTGCGGTATGTGATTTATTTTTAACTTGACGCACCCAATTTGACAAGGATTCAGTTTTACTTTCACAGAAATCAACGACTGACTTTTCTTTAGTCGTATAGCCCATTTTAAATTTCAGGGCAGAAAATATTGTTGTGAGACAATATTACACACCTGAATCCGAACAGGCACAAGACCAGTAGACACTAGAATTGCTGGAGCACTGCACCACACGTAGACACGTCCACACTACACCACGACGAGAGATTAATGCGGGCGTATGACGTCATGGCGGCCTTTTATACCCGACCTCTGGCGCGGGGCGATGCGGCGCAGTTGTTCACAAAATGGCGGCGGTGCGGAGGCAACCCAACGCGCAGACGTGGTTTACATGTAGACAATCAATAAAGGATGTTCCGAAATGTTTTTGGAACGGTCAACAAAATATTCTTAGTTTACGAGTAATATGAAAGGTTTGAAAATTATTAAAAAATAAACAATATTTTGAAATACACGCTTTACTAAATGACGATGAATGAGAGAAATAAATATTTGCATTAATCAGATATCTTGAAAACATTTCCATCGTATAGGTTTGCAAAAGACTGAGCGAAATGGCGTGTGTTAACAAACGCTAACGCCCGGATTAATACATACATACATACATAATCGTCACGCCTGTATCCCATAGGGGTAGGCAGAGACTATAGACCGCCACTTTGCTCGATCCTGGCATACTACTTTCGCTTCATCCACTTTCATCAACGTCTTCATGCATTCTCGTCGGTTCAGGGTACTTTTAACCTGATTAATGGTAGATAATATTAAGTACTTAGAAAGAAGACAGGTTTGCAACGGGCATTACTTGCTCCTGGTTGAAGATAGCTTGGGCCGCTATACTTATATTATAAATTCGAAAGTTAGTTTGTTATGTACTAAACCGATCGTCATTACACAATCTCAATCGTCATTACGTCACAGAGAAAAACATAAGGTAGCTTTTGTCCAGAAAAAAGGTATTTTTTTCTGAGGGATAGGCTAATTTTTCAGCATATAAAGCGGCGTACCGACATCAGTAAATCAGAATTTAATGTTTCAAATTCTTGAAGTAGGATTTTTGTTATATTGGACAAAAAATGGATATCTAAAATAATACGCTTCCCGATATATTTACTAACGTATATTTGTTTATTTCAGTCACTGCTGTGATTGGAACTCGTCTAGGTCTGCAATTGAGAAGTTTTGGACCATAATATATCACGCTGATTTACTGGGTCTAGAGTAAGCGAACTTCATATACTAAAGAGCATTTTGTTAATATCCCTGCAGTTTCCTCACAATGTTCTTCGTCATGAAACTGTATTAATTATAGTACTATTTATAAAATAGCTCTAAAAATGATAATTATTAATTACGAATATATTCTAGCCGGTTTTGGAGCATGCCGTATCAACGTGACGCAGTTCAACGGCGCGCGCAGTGTCGAATAGCGGGAGGGAAGTGAGGTGCCAGAGGGGGGACGGAAAAGTATCGATTTAAGGCCAACTTGTAGCGCCGTCCTAGAAAATTCCATTTACGTAGTTTTAAATTTATAGATGGGTATTGGATATTCACCCAGATTAAAACAAAGGTTGGATAAAGCCAAACTAGTTTTAGTGTATCATGCTCGTAAATCAGATTATTGTCCATGCAGGCTTTTTGGGCGTTAATCTAGTGCATAATTAAATATAAATAATACTTAGATATTACTAAGATTTATAATCCCTTAACGATTTCTACATATAATAGTACAAATAGCTAGGTACTTAATTTTGTTGAAATGGATAAAACGTGTAACAACGTGAAGTAGAAACAAAGGGAAAGATTTGTGGCGAAACCAGGTAGAAAGAAAAGAATTGCTTTGAGCAGGTAGCAATGACTGACTATAAGAGCCTTTACCTGGAAATAACATAATAGACTTTAATGTTGCTGTTTTAGGAATAATAACTTAGACGGATAATAAATAATAATGACTAAAAGCTCATTTACTAATCACCACGCTTTTCAAGATCGTCTATAGGTATCTGTGCATTGTTAATTGTTATAGACTTTTTCGTTGCTAACTGTTAATTTCAATCCCCATTAAGACACTGTGCTAATATTATATTATTAAAATTTCCTGATGATGTTATTCTGAGATGACGAAACAACAACAACGTATTTTACAGAACGTTGAGTCACGCGCATTTATCGCCGTTATGGCTGTAGTGCAAAAAGTATTTTTTTTAGAAGGAATAAAGTTGATTGTAGCTTATCAACATATCCAGCTCACGTCAATACAAAATGGCCGCAATGCGTCAACCTGCGCGGTATCCGAAGGACCGGCGCGCGGCGAGGGGTCGGCCTGGCTCCGCCATTGTATACGCACTACGTCACCCCTCAGCCCCTCATTCCCACGCGACATGGACGGTCAGCTCAGACAGCTGCTCGCAACGGACTTTTATCCAAGCAACCAGTTGCCCTTGGTGAAACTTATAACGTCTGAATAAATTAAAGGCGTCCCCTTTTACGCATTCACGGTTATAAATGTTTTAAGTCTTGCAATGTTGTAAAATCGGTAGAATACCTACTTAAATATACGAACAACTATACCTATAGGAAATAAATAGGTACATCATGAAATTCATGAAGGACGGTACGGTCGACATCTGTCGGGCATGCCATTGTCGCGTCCTGGCGAGTCCATCTTGCTAACGGCTAAAAAAAGATAAGTAAATAAAATAGAGCGAATAACAAATAAATGTACTCCAACGCCCAAACGAGACTTATTACGTACCTACCTATAATAATCATAGGATTTTTTTTCATAAAAATCAAACTAGTCATTGGTAGCCGAAATACTAGGTAGGTATATTATGTGCTACAAAGTTACGTTAGTACCTTGAATACTTAAAACATTCATTTGTTTCAGCCTGTGTAATATTAGTAGTGTTGTACTCGTATTAGGCTTGTAATAGATTCATAGGCTTATTGAATAAGTAAGTTTTAAATAAATTCTCGATTAAAAACTCGATTAAGAATTAGGTATTTAGATGATCTCTTCGAATTCTTAATTGAAGTAAGTAGATACCTATATAGTAACAGGAAAATGAAAGTTATTCCTACCTTGAATGAGTCCTATTGTAAATAAACCATAAGTGATAACGTGTAGGTAATAATATATAAATGTATACCTAAATAAGTTATACCTACCTAATGTCTTTAGGAAATTAATATGATGTAGGTTCTTTGGACTACTTTCTATCCTAGGTTAATAAAATTTTTCTTTATTTATTTATTGTAGATAAATTGAGGCGTATTGGACGTGCATAAAACCACAAAATTCATTGATATATCGGTCATGTTTCTGTTTATGGGCTAAAACAGTTTGGGTTAACGCTTGGGTGAATTCCGTAAATGGATCACACTCCCCTGTCATCTGGCGACCGTCCAAATGTATAAATAAAATTGTTTTTCTCCTAAACAGCAAGCTACTCATCTCAACATTATTTTATGTCAAGTTTCTATTTTAAAAGATTGTCTATACCGGGTGTCTCACTGCGATGCCACATGGAGGGGGAAGTAAGTATCTTAAATATTATAGATAGACGATTTTACTGAAAGAAGACATTATTTTAATGCTAAAAACCATTTAAACTGCATTATAATATTTTTGAATAATCGTATGTCTGAAATGGAAATCGAACCCGGTAGGTATGTGGTTTGTCATTTTAAAAGACCAATCAAAAGACTCGATCATAAGGATTACTGGTGGTAGGTCTCTCATATGTGAGAGGCTGCCTGGGTGGGTACCACCGTAATGTCTATTTCTCCCGTCAAACAGTAGTTTAAATGCACTGTTGTGCTTCGGATTGAAGGACATTGTAGCCAGAGTAACTACTGGACATATTAAGACTTAACATCTTATGCCTCGGGATGGCGAGCGCAGTGGAATGCCAAGCATTGCTTTGTAATTCAAGGTGTTGTTTGGTTTTGCTACTCTTCATGAGCAGTGGCATCGCTTACCATCAGGCGAACGGCATGCTCGTCTCGCCATTCACTGCAACAAAAAAAAAAACTCCATATAACATAGCATCTTAAATTATAGGAAGATGAAGTATGATGAAGTATCTATTTCTAAAATCTAACTAACTAAGAATTTTGTAAATCCGTTCCAACGCAGTGAATAAAAGCATCTAAGATGAGAACCTTCTCCTATTTAACCTATTTTTGATGTCGGTTAAAAATGGATTCAAATATTGTTCTGAGTGCAAAATGAAACTAGTTACGTCACTAGTCATAACATGCATATACTACCTATAGAGTATATTGTATTGATGTTTGAACCCAAAATAGTACAAAAATCGATCATAGTCAAATACCCTATTCTTGTCAATGAAAAATAGCTATAGGTACTTAGATATTTTTTGATTCCTTACTAACATTTAATATATAATGTCCTAGAGCGATGACCTGTGTGACTTTCGAGTCGATTGCATTGTACATGTACGTGACAATAAGGTCGAATTTATCACGGTCGTCTCGAGACTTTATCACTTTGGTGCTAACAATAACGACTCATTTTAATGACCACATGTTATTTTTCAGTAGTTCTAGTATTATTATTATTCATGAACATTCTATTACACGTTGTATTTTTTGTAAACAATCTGTGTAAACAATAGCGTAATCGGTTTGTTGTTTTGATAACGTAGGTTGTTTATGTACCTAGGCTGTCTTCAAAATAAAAATATTACAACGGTTATCAACGCGACAAGTTGAATATTTCTGATAGCGTGATAAGGATCGTGATGTTAGTGGTGTTAAAGAGCTATTAAGGGCCTTTTTATTAAAAAAGAACCTGTATTACCATTGAGGTATTATATCGGGAACAAAATTTGTGCGTATGGGGCATGTACACGGGTACACAATGAAGCGAGATAGAACATAGTGTTCCTTCGTAGGCGTGACAGAGACAGAAATAGAATGTACCCTTCATTTTGTTACAAACATTTTGTTGGCAGTGTCCCCTCTAGTATATTATCTCAATGTGTATTACGGTAATTTACCAAATGAAAATACAAATAAGTTGACTGGGGAAGTTACCGTAATATACCTATGAAGTTGTAGTACCTATCCACCTAAATGTTTGGAAGTTTATATAACCTATCGAGAACTTTCGGGTGCGTATGCTCGACAATGTGACGAAAATAATGTTTGTTACATTAGTAAAAAAAAAAGTTTATTTCTGAACCAACAAAGAATGTAACAATAAAAATGTTGCCAAAATAACTGCAGTAGTTGTAACTGTGTCGCAGTTATTAGCCCCTCCTAATAACATTAGCTTTCATAGGTTTCATAAAATATGAGAGTTAAATTTACGTGATAAAATAATGTGACAAAATCTAAAATCTAAATATAAACAGCCAAGAAAGTATGAGCGTAGGTGTGTGTGTGTGTGTGTGTGTGTGTGTGTGTGTGTGTGTGTGTGTGTGTGTCTGTGTGTGTGTGTCTGTGTGCGTGTGTATGCCGGCCTGCTAAGATGCCTCTTCACACTACGGCGGAAGGACCCAAGATTATAGGAAGGAGGGAACACGTGAGACGGCAAACAATTCCACAGCCTGACGGTGCGGCACAAAAAAGAATTTGAGAACCGTTTGGTTCGCGCCGGGATGGTGTGGACCATCAAGCTATGGCTTCGCAAGCCAGCACGCTTGGTTCTGGTTAGGAAAGGAGAGGATCAAGTCGAACAATTTTTCAGAGCATTCACCGTGATACAGGCGGTAGAACACGCTTAGAGAGCCGACATCCCTCCGGAGTTGTAGCGACTCTAAGTTGCTCGTAACGTCTGCATCATTCGCAATGCGGATGGCCCGCCGCTGCAATCCATCCGAGGCATCGAGCAGGTACTGGGCGGATCCATCCCAGAGGTTTCGCGAACAGTACTCCATACCCAGCCGGACCTGCGCCTTATATAAGCGGCAAAGCTGAGCGGGCGTGAAAAACCGACGCACCCTGTTCAGGACTTCAACCCTGCGTGATGTGGCAGTTATTACGCCCTCGATGTGATTCCTTGGATTGAGATCACAGCGGATATCCACACCAAGGATACTCAGGTCATTCCGCACTGAGAGGGGAGTACCCTGAAGAATGGGGAGGGGAGAGAACGGGGATTTTCTTGGCATTGAACTCAACCATATTCCTGGAACCCCATGTAGAAATGAGATCCAAGGTCCGGTTGAGTTCAATGATAAGATCTTCGCGTCCCTTCACAGTTTCGACACGGCAACCTGGAGGCCCGCAGTGGTATCGCCCATGAACCGTGCTGTTATCTGCATAGCAATGAATGTTGCCAAGCGACAACATGTCATTTATATGCAGAATAAACAAGGTGGGCGACAGCACCGAGCCCTGAGGAACTCCGGCATTTACCGACATGAGCGCCGAAGCGTGTCCGTCAACGACTACACGTATTCTACGCCCATGCAGAAAGCCGGAAATCCACGAACACAGGTTGCCGGGCAGACCGTATGCCGGAAGCTTGGAAAGAAAACCACGGTGCCAGACCCTATCAAACGCCTTAGCTATGTCGAGGCTCACAGCAAGTCTCGCCACGCCGGTCAATCGCCTCACCCCAGCGATGCAGGACAAACGCTAGAAGATCACCCGTCGATCGATATTGACGGAATCCGTATTGTCTGTCACTAATCAACGAGTGATCCTGCAGGTAGCGGACCATTTAAAGGGTTTAGGGACTTGGGTCTAGTAATTTTCCTTCCGTGATTTTGAACTTGAATTTTGTCAGAGTTGGTATTTTACTCACATTAGTCAGGTAGGTAAATTAATAAAACAATGTTTTTTGGTTTATAAATTAAGAACTTTTATAATAACAAAACAACTCAGTTTGGCTGAAACCATTTGTAGTGTAAAATTTGTTTACGTAGTTATCCTTGTAGACCAAGAGCCCGTGGCCGCCAGACCTTCGTAATTTTATAAAACCTGAAAGTTTGTATGCGCATGCCTCTAACATAGGCATCGCACAATCAACTATTATGAAGTTCTGATCGTGGTTGCTTTAGAAGTTATGAGCTTCAATGTTTCTGGCAAAATGAAACAACCATCAAAAGTGTCTGAATACTAAGGAAATATTTGTTTATAATTGCCTTAATAACATATATAAAATTCAGCCTTTATATTATAACGCTGACAAAATTACATAAGGTTAAAGTTTGATGATAGCATAATATTTAATAACATGAAATTTTGCCGGCGTTACAGTATTAAATCTGAATTTTAAATATGTTATTAAGGCAACTATAAACAAATACTTCCTTGGTATTCAGACACTTTTGATGGTTTTTTCATCTTGCCAGAAACGTTAAAGTTCATAACTTCCAAAGCAACCACGATCGGAACTTCATAATATTTGATTGTGTGATGCCTACGTCAGAGGCATGCGCAGACAAACTTTCAGCTTTTATAAAATGACGAAGGTCTGGCGGCCACGGGCTCTTGATCTATTGAGAATTAATACTGCTCTGGCACTATGTAGCTGCATGCTCCATTACAAATTTCTGAAATGAAATACAAAAAATAAGTTCTATTAATTAACTATTGTCTTGAAATATTTGGCCAAAGTAATATTTTCGTGTACAGCCAGATAAGCAGCAAACTTAAATCTCCCATATTGTTGCCCATGCAAATATAAGTCTACATTTGAATTATGTTTTGAATTTAATGACACACCTCTAATTTTTCATTATTCTTGTTTAAAGATAATAATCGCTCACGTTATGGGCCGAGAAAAAAGTTAGAAACTCTGCATAACTAATAATTTTGCTTGAGAAATTCGAGGATATGTGAAGCCTGTAGGTAATCCCGCTTTAGACTAATATAATGGACTAGGCCTAAACTCGTCTAAATTGTAAAGTAGGACCATGCATAATGTAACATCTACATATGTACTGTACTGTATCAGCCCATATACTTCCTACTGCAAAGCACAAGCCTCCTCTAGAACCGCGAGTATGATTGAGAGGGGTTAAGCCTTATACATACACTCTGATATTATTATTAATTTTTTTTTCATGAAGTTATTGGTACCTACCAGGCCTATCAGGTCTTTTATATGTGAGAGGCCGCCTGGGTTGGTACCACCGCAATGTCTATTTCTCCCGCCAAACTGTAGTGTAAATGCACCGTTGTTTTTCGGTTTGAAGAAAATTGTAACCAGAGTAACTACTGGACATATTGAGACTTAACATCTTATGTCCCAGGATGGCGAGCGCAGTGGAATGTCAAGCATTGCTTTGTTATTAAAGGGGTTTAATTTTGCTTCTGTTCATGAGCAGTCGTATCGCTTACCATCAGGCAAACGGAATGCTCGTCTAGCCATTCATTGCAAAAATAAGTTACTCGGACTTTTCGGAGTTACGTGTGTATACATAATCAATCACCACGTACTTTAACGGTGAAGGAAAACATCGTGAGGAAACCTTACATACTATAACGAATTCGTAAGAATTTCTATGGTATGTAAAGTCCAACCCGCACTAGGCTAGCGTGGTGGACTATGTGGCCCAATCACTTTCAATCGTACTTTCGCTTGTTGGAGAGGCCCGTGCCATGCAGTGGGACGTGTATAGGCTGATACAGTGGTAATTTACCTTTATCACAAATCTTACCTTTATAGGTTGAAGTGCGTTGGTGACTTGCACGCCGATGCTTCGGAGTAGCACTACTGGCGGCAGATCAACTGTGTACAGCCTGTGCAAGGCTTCGATCGCCAACTGTGTGGGCACGTTGTGTTTCTGTCTTTGCGATTCGTATTTCTTCATCCAATCTGGATGAGCTGAAAATCATGTCTATGTTTAATAATACATTCCAGTGTACATAATATCAACTGAATTAAATAAATATGTTGTGTTAAAAATATATTTGCAGTAATGAAAACTGGTACAGATAGATTAGACAATTGGGGCGCATGTGTATAAAATCAATTTAACGATAAGGCTAGGATGATAATTGGTAGCAAATAAAAGAGGTCAGTGTCAAAAAAGTAGGATACAGAGACAAAAGTATATTATATGTATAAAGTATAAACAAAAGGTAAAGTTATATTGCTCATTTCATTCACATAATTTGTATATTGTTAACAGTATTACTTACTTATATCTAAGCCGGTATATATTGCATCTGCCAATAAATTCGTTAGATCCTTTATATCGCCAAAGCCAAGGTTTACTCCTTGTCCAGCCAGTGGATGAACTCTGTGTGCGGCATCTCTGTAATCGCAACATGAACTTAAGTAACAACACTTAAGAAAAAAGTGGATGTAATTAAATGGGCGCTATGAATAGTTAAATTTATGAATGCAAAAAAATCAGCATGAGTGGTTTGCAATTGAGGGTCCAGCAGTGGAATGCTATTTCCTGATTATTATGGTGAAACAATGTGCAGCTTCTATGTTACATTCAAGCTCGGAAGGACAAGGTTGAAATATTCTTAATTAATTATGCTGGCTGTTTGTAAAAGTGCCGTGGCTCTCTTCATAGAAGAATTAAAAAAATAACGTAATTTAAACAGAGTGACGTACGTGCGGCCGCGCATCATTTACGGGTGGTCTATTCTTTGCTCTTTACTGAGGGCTTGCTACTATGAATACTGGTAACTTAAAACGAAAAGCCACTTTTATAATTATATTACATGTATGTATAAAATATATTTTAACATTACTGATGAAAGCGTAAAATATTTTACATAATATTCTAACTTAGAACGTATGTCTCCATCTATTGGGTTCTTTGTCAACGGGTTTGAGGGATGAATATGTTGCGCCATCTTATGACAAAAATTTTAACTATTGGGAAAATTAGCTAGGTACCTATACGCTTTTTAAAAATAGAAAAACTTCTCCACATTACCGATAGAGGGCGCTTAACCGCAAAAGTTCTATTATAACTCTGACCCTCAAGACTTCCTTAATGGAGCAGACAAAGCTAACAAAATCTGTTCCCAAAGACGAAGAAGATGGTACGACTTTTTTTTATTGCAATGAATGGCGAGACGACCAAGCTGTTCGTCTGATAGTAAGCAATATAGTTTTAATTAGTTGTGTTATATTACTTCTTATTTGTTGTTTAACTTCCATAATTAAATAATCTTTAATCCAATATATGTTCTGTCCTGCATTTTATTGTATACTGTGCTGTCATGAATAAAATAGTTCTTTCTTTCTTTCTTTCTTTTTCAATACGCGCGCCCATAAACAGTAGCAAAATTCCACTGCGCTCGCCATACTGAGACATAAGATGTTAAGTCGCAATAATAATGTCCAGTAGTTACTCTGGCTACAATGTCCTTCAATCCGAAACACAACAGTGTATTTACACTGCTGTTTACGGGATATATAAATCATAAATCATTTATTTCACTTGTGATACATAGGTATAGGGTTGTAATACAATAGGTAAGAGCTCTATGATCTGCCTCCATAATGGCATACAAGTGTGACTTTCGTCAATAATTTTAATACCATACCGAATGAATACAAATCAAAGTCAAAAGCAATTCATTTAGTCAAAATATGGTTTTTTTATGAGTCGTGTATTATATAGACATTGCGGTGGTACCTACTCAGATGGCTTCTGACATGAGAGACCTACCACCACTGCGTAGGAGTAGCAGACAGGAACAGAGACCCGACAT
Source organism: Hyles euphorbiae (assembly GCA_023078785.2). Taxonomy (NCBI): domain Eukaryota; kingdom Metazoa; phylum Arthropoda; class Insecta; order Lepidoptera; family Sphingidae; genus Hyles; species Hyles euphorbiae. Next base: position 8,030,201 of record CM041053.1, read on the forward strand.
CGTATTGGTTGATGACTTTCCCTCCAGCACTCTAGTAATGTTTATGTAAGTATATTTACAATTATTAAGTGAATGTATTTACCCAATAAGCGCCACCCCGGGTGCAATATATCTAGTGCTGTGTCCGAATCCGAGCGGGAAGGCGGCGCGGGAGTCGGTCACGATGCGTTGTACGGAGGGCGGCAGCTGGCGAGCCGCGCCGTCCGGCAGCCCGGCGCGCCGCAGCCACGAGCCCACCCACGACGTGCACGCCTCCACCGCGCCGCTGCGGGGGTACTGCTTCCACTGTTGTCGGGGCGAACAAAATTATTCTTAAAACAATGGTAAACAAGCCTTAAACCGTGAAACCAGAAATATCCAACATAATAAACGAATTGTTTCCCTCCGAAAGGCAATTTTAGTAGTTTGATATTTGCTTCTTATATTTTGAACAATAGATAGTTTATTAGTAGTAACTTCCCAACGTTTCGATTTATATTCAGCTTTCGTGGTCACGGTGCGGACCTAGGTATTCGTCATCTGATCAGTGACTTTCAGCCACCCTTAATTTACAATTATTAAATTAAAAAGTAAATGTGTTTTTGCGTTAGGAGCAGGAGGAGCAAACTGTGTCTTGAGGCCTGGCATTTCATCTTTTAGGTTCCGATTTAATTGAGTGTAGAACTGGATCCTATGATTGTGCAGGCTTCAAGCCATCTTCTCGGTTGACATTTGGATGTTTTTATAAATAATAGTTTTATTTCAATGTGTAACATTCTCGTAAACCTAGAAACCATTAGTATACCGATTTCATGATGAAACAAAATTAGTATACTTACTAGAGCGTCGTTGAGCGCGTCTACGAACTGTTCTTCAGGTAATTTGAGTAGTTGTTTGGCGTTGTCTTCCCACGTGGACCATACGAGAGAGCTGCGTTTGCTGTCCAGTGGCAGGAGAGCCACGGGCCCCGTCGGTAACCAACGCTGCCATGCCGTCGTGTTTTCTGTTTCCTGTAATATATATCCGGTGATTAAGCATCGTATTGTATTACTTAAATCACATGGCTTTCTGTAAGAAATCGCCTAGGGCGAAGGCCAGCTGTACCCTTTTATTTTATTTGTAAATATTGTATGCTTCTTGTTCTTTTTTTTGTGTGCAGTAAAGAATAAATAAATAAATTAATGTTATGCAAATAACGTTATTTTTTTACTACAGTGAATCGCGAGACCTGTATGTCGTTTGCCTGAAGGGAAATGATAGGACAGCTCATGAACAGTAGCAAAATCAAACAACACATTGAATTATAAACCAATGCATAGTAGTATTCTACTGCGCTCACCATCCTGAGATGTAACATGTGAGGTACATGGCAATATATTTTAGCTAATCTTCACATGTGGCATATTCTGTATCAGCCCATATACGTCCTACTGCAGGGCACGGGCTTCCTCTACAATCGACAGTACGATTGAGAGTGGTTAGGACATATAGTCCACCACGCTAGCCTAGTGCGGGTTGGCGGACTTACATACCATAGATTTTTTTTATAAAATGCTATGGTATGCAGGTTTCCTCACGATGTTTTCCTTCGCCGTTTTAGTGCGTGGTGATAGACTATCAATACACACATGACTCCGAAAAGTCAGAGGTGTGCCCTGGGATTCGAACCCGCGACCACCGTGAACATGTTGGCAGTCGCGTCTAGTCCGTTTACCAACAGGGCACCACGCACTTTTATACATACATATGTGGCATATGCATACGCGGAAAAGTCACCTGCTATTATTTTAAGAATATTATTCCGTAACTACAAAATCTTAGTTATATTTAAGGATTGACTACAGTAGAAAATGACGTGGACTCGACTGATAGCTTGAACTTACCTCGGCCAGGTACAAAGTGGCGACGACTCCCATCTGTTCGTAGTTCCACGACAGGTATTGTACCCCCATCGCTTTGCGTACAGCCGAGTTAGCTCCATCTGCGCCTATCTGAAAATTACAGACATAATATTGAAACTTAAACTTTGTAACCAGTCAGATAGATTGTATTGTACGAATAATTTTGCAATATTGTTAGGTAAAAACTTAGCCCACAGAATACCCTTCTTACGAGCATTGATTCTATCATTGATTCCTCTCGTATTGAATCAATATTACTGTTGTAGGGACGTTTCTTAGGTAATTGGGCATTCAATCAATTTGATTCTCTTATTATTTTTATACTAATGCAATTGTTTTTCTATGTGATCAATGTGTACAATGCCAGTAATAATACATGACTTATAGTTATTTCGTGTGTATGCTATGCTGTAAACTAGTACAACACTTTGTAAATGTGCCAAATCATTAGCTTTTATCGATTGTGGACGTTTTCAGGCGCTAACAATCCGTTGTTTTTATTTTACGATTTTATAATAACTGCATTTGAAACAAGAAAACTTGAATCACAATCTTCTTTACAATTGCAATATTGCTAATATGTTAAAATAAAATTAACGCATTCTCTCTACATCAAAAATAAACTTGAATGGATATGAAAATTCACCAGCGATTACTGCACGGAATACTATTCGACTCATTACATAGCAACAGATATTGGGAGAATCAATTTATCATATCCCCATACACTCCTGTTCGTAGGGCAGACACTAGACAACGTTTTATCTAAATTAAGACGTTACCAAGTAGCAAAAATAAACGGTTACTTTTGAACTTTTCACGCCGAACAGATGGTATTATTGCGTTATGATTACTGTTTGTGCAGAGTTTATTTGCGTTGTGTGTGAAACCAGGCAGTACTGACGGTGCAACGGTACAGAGCCACGCTAAAACCGACTGAGAAAAATTAAATAAACCGATTTAATATGTCCGACGCGATAAAGTGTAGACGTTTTCGAGGCGTGTTACAAACGTTTGCAAAATTTTAGTGTTAGTGCCTCTTAAATAAACTCTTTGAGTCGTATATCATTTCCTTGGCTTTGACGATAAAAACAAAAATTTAAAATATTTTGAATGCTTGCGGATACGGTCTCGCGAATTTCATTCAACTCCTGAAGTTGTTGCTTTCGTAATGTAATGTCGTAAGTACAAAAATAAGGAAATATTCATGTATGAGGATCTCCGTAACAAGAAGAAGGAAATTAAATAAATAAGATTAGAAGAACAAACGTAAAAGCTTCTGCGAAATAAACATAAATATATCTTCATCCTGCATTAAAGATTAAAAGTGAGACGATGAATTTTTAACGCCTAAACGTATTTGATCATATAAATTTAATGTTTTCTAAGAATACCATAAACAAATAGAAATATGCAATTTATGAAAGAAATGAAGTTAATGATTTCAATATTTCACAAGTGACTAATACCTAAAATAAATCAGTTTATGATGTGTTGTAATCGTGTTTGGTTTTGCTGTTGATGATTGGAGCTTTTGTGTAAGAATGTATTATAGTAATAAATGATATCTGCGCATATTCTTAGTTATAATTAGCCCTATTCGGAGATTTAGTAAGTTTCATAACATATTAAATATTATTTAGCGTTTGGCACACGCATGATATTTTTGATTGCGAAAAGAGTTCTTTTTAATCTTCATTAATCTCCGGATATTTGCCGCGAAATGGGAACGCGTAGAAAATGAAACGAGGTCGACTGAAATAGTCAATTTGGAATCACAACAATATGAATTTTGTGAAATATTTTATTGCATGATTCAGAGAAACCCTTTATATTGTGATCGTTTACCAGTGGAAATAAGGGTTAAATTGAAAAATATTAAATTTAATTCTCGAAATAAAACAAATATGCAATGTACCCAGTCACTGCAAATAATTAATGTAGTGCAGATTAACAACAAGTGATGTTTGATGAATTAAATGACAACATCGTTGGGGTAAGTAAATATGATTTTGTAATAGACATAATTATTCTTATTTTAACGTCAACGACAGAAAACTTCACAGTCAAAAATACGTAACTGTTATTATTAGATACAAAGTTACTTCATTATTTGTAAAATATGCTTGATAATTCTTTACAATGTGTGCAAGTGGTGATGCAGAAACAGACGCCGGAAACTAAAAGATCAACTTTGCAACTGACGTCAAACAATACACTAATTATGATTTGAAAATGCATATTAAACGAGATGAGCCCGATGAAAAAATTCAAGGAAAAACTCCATGTGAGATCGGTCAGCTGGACGTGTGTCTAAACAAACACCAAAATAGAACGTAAACCGCGATATTGTTGAAAACTAAAAACAAACTGAGACTTCTGCCGCAGAAATCTATCTATTAGTGGCGGCTTTCCTCATAGTATGGTTTCAAAAACCCATCTTAAAAATCATTCTGGATCTGTTCTATTTTGATGATTATATGTATATAGTCTACATCATAGTAATAAACCGGCTTATGCAAAACCTTTGTGCAAAGAATTATATTGCTCAGTTATGATAGACGGATCAACCAAACCCATGCAATAAAGATGTCAGTAGATTTTGTAATAAATCTTCAAAACAATCTGAATTACTTTAAACATCTGCATTGTAATATAGACTAACTGAATTACAGATTTTTTTGTACTTATTAATTATATGTAATAATATGCTACCTAAATCACATTAGGCTTACTCATCTTACTGGGTAAGTATTAGCAGACAAAGTACTTTATAATAAAGATTAATTTAAAAGTACTAAATAAAAAAAATCACAACTAATTCCTGTGTAGCTGGGCGAAACTTATGAAGCGGTATTTGAATATGTGAAGAGCGTACATTAATAAAACTCAAATTCAGATGTAATAAAGTAATCTTCTAATATTGGATGTTTGATTCAATTGTTAGGATCATTATACAGCGTGTGGTTTCAGCCGCTTGAAAACGGTTGGAATTTACTCCACCTTTGTTAGACACGTCAGTACAGTGTAATGGAATTTGGTGCTTATATAATTATCCAAGACAAAGAAGACATTAACAGTAAAGTAAACGATCGAGGCAATAAATTCCCTATTGTTATTTGTCGGTTGTTAAAACCAAGAGCACGTCTCGCAAATGCCAGACGTTAATCATTGTTACAGTTTAGTGTGGTAGGTTAATGTGAATTTCTGCAGACTTGTGTACGATAGTAATTCTTGAATGTTTATACATAATTATATTCTGTAGTTAATTCCCATTTTTTTAACGATTCCAAGGCATGTGATAATAATACGACTTTTGTAGCAAGGCCAAAGGCGTTAAGCAAATTCTGAGTACCTCGTGACGAAAGTCATAATTTAATTCTCTAAATTTGTTGTGTAGATATTTTTTTATAAGATACGATGGGACTGCCATGTATTTTCTATTGGTATAAAAGTCCCTTTAATATTATTGAATAAAAGAATAATAAAAACAAACATATTAATCGGCTGATTTTCAAAATCTCAAGCTAAAAACAAACAGTTGCGATGTGAGTACACAATTAATTCTTGGAATGTGGATCAGATTGGTTCGGTTTATAATTATACATTCACGGGCTAGGTGGTTTGATTCATACGAATTTTAAATGGACCGAGGATGGACGGCTGACTGTGAATGAGATCTGGATATCTGATAAAATATTCGAGAGTGAGTGGGTGCCTCGAGAGTGACACTATAACTCTTAAAATATACTTAGAGCGTCTGAAATTTACAAGTGGTTTCTTAACATTTGATCGAAACGATGTCGTGTGAGCAACAACAGAAAACGAGGTACTTAATTTTGATTAAAATGATAGTCGTGCATAGCTGTAAACTTTTGATAGCACCATCAAATCTTTTATTATCCTGAATAGTGATCTATCGGCGGGGATGACATGCGCGTGAGTTGAGTAGCTTTCAGATTTCAGTAAAGCGCTAGCACGCGCTATGATACGGACACACGCGCAGCGTTCCCGCAACGTAACTCACAACGACGGCGGTTCTTCCAAAAATGATAAAAAGAAAAAGGTGTTTTTGTGTGATAGTGATAAACAAAAGAATAGAAAATCGTGTACTCATATTAAATTCATGCAAACATATCTCTGCTAGATGCATGAGAGTGGTTTACTATAACAGCAAATTCCTGTGAAAATTTAAACGCAAGAATATTAAAGAATGAAATAAATTGCGTTGCGTAGGTGGGCCAGGAAGGCAGTGCGCGATGGTGTGCCGGCATGAGTCAGCTGGCCGAGGACACGGAGGACGACGTCGAGGCTGGCTACATATCCAGCGACGAATCCGCGCATGGAGTCGATCTCGCTGAAAGGCTCCGAATTAAGCCTTCTAAAGACATTTGGGAACTTGGTAATTTTATATTTGGAGATTATTTTTTAATTTGTAATAAATTCAACAAAACTACAAAACAAAAAGTGTACTTTGTGAAAGTCAAGTGATAGACTAATAAATTATCACATCGATCATAAATTTAAATTTTGCTGGTATCTACATAAACTGGCCATTAACCCGTCGGGAGTGGATTTTGTTCAACAGACAACATTTTAGGGATAGCGATAAAAATACATCCTGTCTTTATAGCGGAATGTAGTTTAAATAAGAAAAGAACGAATACAATGTTTACGTCATGCTCATAACACAAGTCTAGGGAATTTAAAATAATATTTCGCTCAACAGATGAGATACAATACACATTACATCAGCTCCCGCATTATGAAGAAATATTAGCACTGGTGGAAACGGGGCACTATGATGAAGTTATATCGTTTGCTTCTGGCCTGGATGGCGGGCTAGGGCTGCGAACGGCAGCCTTGTGGGCTTGCTGGCTAGGCAGGAGCACCTTACTCACTAAAATACTGAAAATGGGCATTGATCCTGATGAAACTGATGACGCTGGCAGGTAAACAACCATTTACAAGTTTTGGGGCCCTACTATATAAATCCGAAACGAAGTTCGAAACTTCGTGACGTTTTTCGTTTCGAAACCTACTCTGTAACACGAAATTTGAATCTACGGATCGAATGAATGATTTCAATATATCGGCAATACGAACATTTACAGAGTAGGTACATTCGTATCGTCACAAACTTCGTTCGTCCGTAGTTTCGAACTTCGTTTCGGATGAATATAGTAGGGCCTCTGTAAATGTTCGGATTGCCGATATATTCGAATCATTCATTCTTCGATACGAAGATTTCGTGTTACAGAGTAGGTTTCGAAACGAAAAACGTCACGAAGATTCGAATTTCAGATTTATATAGTAGGGCCCTTGTATAGATCGCAACAAGTAATTTCCATTGTAACAAAACGGTTATTGGAACAATTGATAATTTTCCAATTGACTTATCAAGAGAGGCTGCAAGAATGTTTTTTTAATAATAATTGATAAATTGCGAAGAAGGCAATCTATTTTTTTAAATACTTGTGAAATTTAACATTAAATCAAAGAACATGACTTATAGAAGACGAATTTATTTCAGGACATGTCTACATTTAAGCTGCTTAGTAGGCAGCGAAGAATGTGCCAAAGTATTGCTCGATCATGGAGCTAATCCGAACCGATGGGATTCATCTACAGAAACAAAAGCAACTCCACTCCACTGCGCCGCCAGCGCAAAGAGCCTTGCTTGCGTTAAGGTAAACAAAGAGCTTTCAAACATGAAAGATGCCCTACAAATTTGACAGTGATATATTATAAATTATACTCCGCAGGTGTTGATCGCGCATGGTGCTGACGTAAACGCCGGCTTAAGCGATCGCTCTCCCTTGCACTATGCAGTACTGAGTGACGCACCGGAAGTAGTGAAGGAATTGTTAGAAGCTGGAGCGTGCCCCGACACACCGCAGGTGGGATGTGTTGTACACATTGTTAATACAAACCAGATATGTAAACATAAAATGGGCATGAATCAGAGTGGAAATTTCCTTACACTCATTACAAAGTAATAAATTATTTTAGGTTTTTACGGAAACTCCTTTACACGTAGCTGCATCTCTAGGCTCTGCTTCATGTACGAAATTATTGTTAGACGCCGGCGCCGATGTCCGTGCAGCCGTGGGGGCTGGTCGAGCGACTGCGTTACATTTGGCTGCCGAAGACGGACATGCAGAATGTGCTCGTTTGCTACTTGAACATGGCTCGCATATTGACTGGCCAAATTTTAGAGGACAAACACCTTTGCATTTAGGTAAAATCTTTAATAATATTCACTATTGTCATCATGTATACACGTTTCATTAAATTGTTTAAATTTTTTTGTGCAGCAACGCTAGCTCAATCGTTGGAGGTGGTAGAAATGCTAGTGGGAAAATGTGCTGACGTTCGAGCTCGGGATGTTGACGGTCGCACACCGTTGCATGGTGCAATTGTGAGAGGAGCCAGAGCATGCGACGTGGCGAGATTACTGCTTTCTGCAGGCGCTGATCCAAACGCTCCAGACAATTTTGGTTACACTCCATTACATATTGCAGCGTTGAATGAATTTTCTCCTTGTGTGTTGTTGTTATTAGGTATGTCATATATTATACTTCTACGATATATTAATTTCGGCTGTAATATTAATAGAACATATATTATTCATAGATTACGGTGGCGACGTAACTCTTCGAACAAATGGCGGTGTATCAGCCTTATCTTTCATAGTGCGAAGAGTACCCGATGTGATTCCTCGATACTTGTGCAAGTTCGATGATGCCGTTCATATTAGCGAACACGAACTAGGCGATGTCGACTGCGAACTCACAATCGACTTCCGACCATTGGTTCCCTGTTTATCTCGGGGAGAGTCCGAGTTGTTGCTTGCTTTTGTAGAGGTATGAGTTCATTTTTTCAATTATTATTCAAAAATACAGCTGCTAAGACGTATAATCCGATTTGTACTATATGTTTCAGGTAGGTCGAAAAGATGTCCTCAAACATCCCGTCGCCGAAACTTTCCTTTTCTTAAAATGGCGGAGGATTCGAAAGTTTTTCGTACTGAGTTTTATTTATCACGCCCTGTTTATAACGCTATACAGTCTTTATATTCTACGTAAGTGTTACGATTTACTAATATTAAACATACTTAAATTAAATTATGACAGAATTATGTTTTTGTTTGTTTCAGAAATATTCTTGTGTGAAGACGTGACGTGTAATGTCCCGTCGTATCTAAGACCGATGCAGTATCTTATTTTGCTTTTGAATCTTTGCTTTCTGTCGAAGGAAGCATTCCAAGCGTGCCAAGACTGGTCCGCTTATATACGCCAATGGGAGAATTGGTTACAACTGTTTATTATTATAGGAGTATTTTTGTGTACAGTAAGTTATTTTGCGAGTATTACTGAAATAATTTGGATACCAATTTATTTATAGATCACAGATGCGTTATCTTGGATGTTCTTGTGTATATTCTAGATACCTTACTGGGATATAGATAATGGAGTAATAAGAACAAATACGTCAGATTGGCAGCATGACGTAGCCGCATTAACCATATTTTTCTGCTGGCTGGAGTTAATGATGATTATTGGACGGTTCCCAACGTTTGGACTTTACGTCCAAATGTTTACTACAGGTTTGTTTTAGTGACTTCTAACTGCAGTTATTTGATTAGTCTAGTAGTTTTGATGGACTCTGAATATTGAACTTTGTAATGGCTTTTAATTTACTTTTCTTTATTTTCAGTGACAGTCAACTTTGCAACATTCCTTTTAGCGTACAGTTGTCTCCTCATCGCCTTTGGTTTGGCATTCAGTGTTCTATTCAGCAACTACCCAGCATTTCATTTGCCTGCCGGTCTAGTTAAGACTGTCATGATGATGTCTGGGGAACTTGAGTATGAAGACATATTTTACAACAACTGTACCAACTCTCAGATTCACTATCCTTTGACGGCGCACGGGATGTTTTTAGTTTTTGTATTGTTGGTGACAGTTATATTGACTAATCTGTTGGTCGGTTTGGCTGTTAGTGACATTCAGGTACGAAATATTCATTCATAAACGGTGGTTTAAATAATTGATTCATAAACTTTCCACAGTTATTTTGTTAATTATTTCAGATTTTTTTGGCCAGCATTTAGTTAAATTGTAGAACTTTGACTTAATCAACTTTTTGGGGATTGTGGGCGAAGATTTACCTAATTATAACATCTTTCGTCTTGTATTACAGGCACTACAAGAAAGCGCCGGACTCGACCGTCTGGTGCGACAAACACAGCTAATTGCCCATCTCGAAGGCATGCTGTTCAGTTCGTTGTTAACGTGTGCTCCCAAACAATTACTAGCCGTGTTGCGATGGGGAGCTCTACTGACTGCTTCACAAATGCGCACACTAAATATACGGCCCAATGACCCCAGAGAAAATCGGGTAAGAATATAATATCCAAATACAGTAATAAGTTTAGTGTAGGACACATTTGGATGAGTGCCTAAGGTGCTAGAAATAAAGGATGAAAGTTTTTATGAAAATTAGCCGGCGCCATAGCAAATTGCTCAGGTCTTTCAAGCAATCTTGGTAATAGAACCTTACCAATCCCTACATGTATATGTCGGGGTGTTCTTGTGTAAAACCCATATGATAAATAATTGTAAATTGGCCCTTAGGAATCTACGGGTAGTTGTAGAAGTAATTTTATTAAAGGAAACCCGATTGTGGTTCTATTTCACTACCCACAGTCAGACTGGGTGGGAGCATGACAGTGTGCAATATAAAGCGCGTCCGGACCGTAGACAAGAGATTCGAGATCCAGCAGTCGGCGGTCAAGCATAGACATACGCGTGTTTACTATAAAGTAACAAGTTGTCGCAGATATTCGGATAAATCGTTAATCCATTAATTATAACGTGTGGTGATAATTATAGTTAAATAATTAACACAATGGATTTTATTACCGTCATCCTACATCAGAAGCGGGATCGTCCTACGTTGTAGCCGCAACCGCTTGGTTATCGACATCAGCTGGCGCAGATTCTGACGTGAGTACCATAACTAATAACTTGAGGTAAATTATGATGACTGGTGACTGTTATGTGTAGCTGTCGTGTGTGACTCTCGTGTGTGATTGTCGTATTTGGCCCACGTATGTGGCTGTCATGTGTGGTTCACGTATGTGACTGTCATGTGTGACTCACGTGTGTAGCTGTCGTGTGTCTTTCATGTGTCACTGCCATTTATGGCTATCACATGACTATCGACATTTAGATAAAATTACTTCGTATAGAGAAGCTATCCCATAAAAATGTCTCGTTCGATTTTGGTAAAACTTGAAACTGAATCGCTGCAGCGTTGAACAAATAATTAGTCGTCTAACCAAACAGTATAACCATGCAGCGCTAGATCGCTTTCAGGATGTAGTTTTCTCGCGACCAAAAGGTCGCTTACGCGTTTTGAAAGATTCGTGTACGGTACATCCACTGCACCTAGGTGGGACACATTTCTCACAAAGAACGTCTTATCTAGTGTAACATTGATATCGATGACTATCAAATTGTAACTACCTACATGAAGGAGTTATACGAAAAAAATAAACCTACTACTAGAACCTATCAAGAAAAATTGATGGGCATCTGTTCAGCTGTGCTCTTGGTATTGTAATAGCCCATGTGCTGCGGTGAACTGCTTACCATCAGGTGACACACCAACTCATCTGCCTGCCTAGGCCATTAACTGTTATCAAGAGCAGTGACATGGAGCTGTGACTGTGTGCCCTGGAAGTTCCAAGACACCTGCATCTTCACAGGAGTGTTTCAAATTGGTGAGATCTTTCCATTTTTGTTTGAATTTGGTTTTGCCATTTTACTTTCGTTAATTCTTAGAGCAATTTAAGAAAATGTGACGAAGTGCGCAACAATAGAGATTACTTAAAGAAAACACGACCTTAAAGCAAAGGTACACTAGATACCAATCTCAAAAAGGGATATTGCATTGTTCCAGACAAACTTCATGGACTCTATGATAAAAAGAAATGCAGACGGCAGGTGCAGAGCACGCCCCGCCGCGCCGGTCCGAACTGCTGTATCGGCGCAGCAAAATCAAATCTTAATACATAAGACCTACTTAGTAGTTGGACCAAAAACAAGCCCACTGAGTTTGATTCGCTGGATCTACTCACAGCTGGGTCGTGTCGCGTTATTTCCAGTGGTAAAGTAAGCCCGCTGAGTTTGTTTCGCCGGGTCTTCTCAGGACAGGGCCGCGTTGGATCCGGTGGTAATTTTAAAACGTTAATACCTACGTGACGTTTCGTATATCCTCATGGTTCAAACATCAAGGTGCCCGTGCACTCCTATTACTCCCGAAGCATAGAATCAAGCTAGGCTCGATGAGAATAATACACTCAAACATTTAAGTTATAATTGATTCCAAGAGTTCATTAAATGGCAATAGCATTTAGTAAAAAAGATTCGTAAGGTTAACATTTTCATAGACACAGTTCACATCAAGTAATTTAATAATTAATAATTACTATAATTATTGAGGGGTTTCTTTGAGACCTGTGAAAAAAAAAAGAGAAAATACAGTCTGATCTGCCCAGTTATGTAAAGAAAAAGGGAATTTGTGTAAGCTAAAGGGGAATTATCCCGGTCTAGCACAGTTCGGTCCAGTTTTTAAACTGAAGGAACAATCTGCGCACTTGAATGGTTGTCTGAAGGGAATACTTTCCGGACTAGACTGTATAATAATTACCATTTTGCGAATTGTTATATTATGTGAACTGAGTCAGGATGAACGAACGAATGATTTCCTTAAATGATGTATAGACAGTAGACACACACACGAGGACGTGTGCTCGTCAGTATGGCCGTGTCGGGGTGTTCTTGTGTAAAACCCATATGATAAATAATTGTAAATTGGCCCTTAGGAATCTACGGGTAGTTGTAGAAGTAATTTTATTAAAGGAAACCCGATTGTGGTTCTATTTCACTACCCACAGTCAGACTGGGTGGGAGCATGACAGTGTGCAATATAAAGCGCGTCCGGACCGTAGACAAGAGATTCGAGATCCAGCAGTCGGCGGTCAAGCATAGACATACGCGTGTTTACTATAAAGTAACAAGTTGTCGCAGATATTCGGATAAATCGTTAATCCATTAATTATAACGTGTGGTGATAATTATAGTTAAATAATTAACACAATGGATTTTATTACCGTCATCCTACATATATTTCAGTACCTAGTTGTATTGTTTTGTTGAACCTATGTTTCTGTGCCAATAAGAGTTTTAATAAGTAGGAAATGATGCATTGGTTTACCGTCTATTACTTGTTTCTGATAAAAGCAAATACTTTATTTATCAATAGCTATTTAGCTTCGCTCACAATTCACATGTATTATTTTATGTAGCAGTGAAAATGCGTTTTGCCATTATTATAATTTTTTTATGTTTATTTAATGGCACACTTTTGATTTATTTTATCCTTATAAAATATATATTTTTGGAATAGTATTGTTTATTGGGATTTAGGATAAATATTTCATTACATATCTTTCATATTTTTTTACAGATACCTAAAGAACTCATATCGTCAATATACAAAATGGTGGCCAGTCGAAAAGATACTAAACGGAGCATACGGAAAAACAACAACTACGAATGCAAACTAAAGCAATGTAAAGACGAACAAGACAAGGAACGAAAACAGGATGTAGTTAAAAGAAGGAGTAATTTGTACGACCGATTCTCGATAGAAAGCCAAATTGTAGAAAGGAGGAAGAGAACTACTTCTGGCTCGAATGTAGACAAGAATCGACCTACTTCCATGACAATAAATGCAATACAAGAAATATGTATGGTAGACATAAAAAATCAACTGTTAGAGTTGACAAAAAAAGTTAACAAGCTTGTGGAGGGAACCGAAGCGCGACTAAATCACATCGAAAGTAAATTAGATGCACTACCACCATAAATGTTGATACTTATTAAATTTTTAAATAATTTTTGAGTATTTGTTATCAATTATCTGTATATGGTACATGATCATGCTTACACATGTATCTCTGAGAGGGTGAACAGAAATGTCACAAAAAAAAAAAAACTAAATTTTCTACATTAAATGTTTTTTGGTGTAAAGTAGCAAATTTTCAGTTTCGAAAGTATAAAATTAAAAATAACCTATTGTTTCAGAGACTATTATGAATTAAAATGTTTCTTTTTAGTCACTCCGCTTTTTGGTACTAATTAAAATAAACCTAAACTCAACAATAAGAATTTTACACTTGGCCGCAGTATAAAGACAGTATCGAAATGCGAAATTATATACACAACTCATATTTTAAAACATTAATAAAGAATTAATATAACTTACCAGTAATTTACAGGTGTATGTTTCTCCATTAGCCAATTTAACTACACTCTGTGGAGATGTTTCATCACCAGTAGGCAATTTATAACTGTCTATTTTGGCTCCATATACTATTTTCATGTTTTTATTTGCAGTATTCTTCATTTCTGTGTTGACAGCATGTAGTAACACATCATTTTCAACAATATATGCTACATCATCATTTAAGATTTCTGAACTATTGAATGTTATTATAGCATCTGAGCAGGCGTCCCACACCTGGAATAGAAATTAACATATTATTCTGCTTTTGGAATACTTTCTGATTTCTTTCTGAACTTATTTTTAAACACTGATTGAATGGTCATCATACCATTTCTAACTGTGGAGTTAACAAAGTATGTGTGAAAATGGGTGTATTCTTATATCATTTTATTTTTCCAATGTCAGTTGGAAACTTGTTCCATATTTGCTTGCTGTAAGATATAAAGACATATCCTGCACAGTTGACAGTAGGTATGTATGCATTTCAATATAAAAAACAAACAAGGTTTTCATTTTAAAATACAGTGGACCCGTGGTAATCCAGCCCCTGTCTAATTCGGCACCCCCTATAATCTGACATGGTCTATTATTTATTTTTGAATATTTTTTGATAATATTTGTTAATGCATGATTGAACAAGTTTCAACTTTTACGCACCATCACTATTGTGCTCGACATGTAGGGTATTGTTTTGATTCTGATTGCTTAGTTTGAATTTGACTACATGCTAGTGGGTGTTCATTGTTTACATCATATAAAGAATCTTATCAGTGGATCTGTAATTTGTCGGAATATAAGGTACTATTTAGTAGAAAAAATGGAGTATTGGGGGTCTTAGGCAGTACTCTATAAACCGACAAATTCAATAGTTCGGCACTGCCCTGCAAAATGTTTGTCAGACTACTGGGGGTCCAAAATGGTAAAATATGGCACGAGCTACCTGCATGTGACGGAGGGGTTGTAAACGCATCTTCTCAACATGTTGCCACACATCTATTGATGTCATCAAGGATTTTGTGTTTTGACTCAATGCTACAACTCTGTTGCTGTATTCAGGCTTCAATTCAAATTTCTTATCAGGACTGCCTTCTAATAGTAGTACTTTTAAGTTAGCTAATAGTGGATTTTTCACTGAAATATGAAAGGTTATTGATAAACAAATAATTCATCTATATTTTGTTTACTCTCTATGTTAAAGGTATTGCAAGGTTCATCACTATCATAACAAGCAATAGAGTTTGCTGATGTAATGTAAGATTCATTGAGTGTGGCCTGAATCCAGTGATTTCTGGAACCACTATCAGGTTGTCAAAGAAGGGTCATTAGACATCCCTTTATAATTTAATATTTAGCAGATGGAAAGCTATCATTGCTCACATATGGAAGCAAAGATGTGCTTTGGGGTTAACAAGCAAAGTTTTAATAACATATAGCGAGAAAAGATGCTTAGATTTTTAGTAACCTCAAGGACATCAAATCTTAATGAAAATTGACCGATGAAATATAAAACCCTTTTCAAAAATATTATCAAGAGCTACATTGGTTATGTAAACGTTTCTTCTCCTCCCGATGTCTGAAAATCTAAAAAAAATACTTACCCATAGCACATGCCAGGGTGCATCCAACCATTCCACCCCCGGCGATGATCACGTCGTAATTTCCTTCATTTTTTTCGTTTTTACCGCTGCTCAACAGTCGTACGGTCGCGAGCTTTTTTGTATTCCTCACATTTCTTATGAGAATCCTTTGTATATTTAGTAACATTTTTGATGACAGTAAAACAGACGTGTTCTGATTACTAATAAATACGAGGTAACTATTGTAATTATTTTTTTAGGAATATTTTTTATTTTTTTTGTATGCAAAACCAAGCAAAACAAGATCTAAATGACAGCTGTTAATTGTCATTGATTGTCATTGTCAACGACGATTAGGGCGCGTTCCATTAGGCGCTCACGCCGCCCAAAACACTCATTTCGCCGTTCCATTTGACGATCACAGTCGTCGTGGTAGCGGTGAACATGTCATTGATGACGTCATGACAAACGCTCACGCGACGCCCACGACGACACATGTCAAGAGGTGAGTCGTGGTGCGCGTTGAGAATATTTGGCGGGATTTTGAAATGTCAAAAAAACAAAAATGTCACCGGAGAAAATTACTCTAAACGCATAATGCAACCTAACCTTATTAAAGCTATTTTCAAATATTTATTACCTAAACGCTCAAAACGCCCTATAACCCGTTCCACTTGGGTTTGCGATCGTAACGCTCACGAGCTAGTGGAACGGTAAATATCGCGGTCGTGAGCATGGTCGTTGCGATCGTTAAATGGAACGCACTGCTAGTCGATTCTGATTAATTAATTTTATCGTCTACCAAGACTGTGAAGCATATAATGAACTGAACACTTTGTCGAACAATTCAAATGTTTAACATTCTTTTTTTTGCATAATTCCTTATTAGACTATCATTCCATAATGGGGTTTTAATACTTGAATAAGATTTTAACGCGAGTAACAATTTCTATAATAAGCTAGCGTGAATCGTATGTGTTCCATAGCAACTATCAACACAACAAACTTTGAGCTCTTTATCCAATCGACGTGCATGGTTTTATTACCTTTTAATGTAAATCGTGATGTCCCATCATAATAGTGTATTTGCCAATTCGTGTATAAAAGTACCGGTTGATCCAATAAGCAAAATGCCTAAAACAGTTCACGAAAGAACAAGTAGGCTCACAAATGAGCAAAGTTCATTTGATTCACTGTCCAGTTGTTCAGTACATGCAGCAGATGCGGAGGCTACTAAATTAAAAGACTTTTATCGGAGTATCCCAGACTACAATGAAATACATCATTTAACTTCAGAAGAATTTTATTCAACGTTAAAGTCTTTAAGGGAGAAAAAGAAAATAATGTTTAGTATAGCTATAGAACATATCGATGATTGCAATGGCAATTTTCACCATTTAGAGGATTCAGAAAATGTAATCAAAAATGAAACCATTAAAAGAAAGTCTTACATTCCAAAGAGGAAACCAACCGTAGAAGGCGATGGGTCCAATATAGGATTAAAGACAAACGTTCCCGATAAACATTTTTCTTCCATAACAAATAATGTAGGAACTTGTTTAAAACGCTCATCAAGAAGAAATATTAATAGAGATGATGGAAGCAAAAATGCTGCCGAAGAACTGAAATTTCCGTCTTTGCAAGGTAATAATATAGGCAAGCAAAAATCTGAACGACCAAAGAGAAATCATTCAGCTTGTTCAATATCTTGGAACGATACTAAAATTGAGCACATCGATGAAGTTGATAGAAAATTCGATAAATATTTTGAACATAAGAAATTTAGTACACCGCTAAATAATGATATTTCTGATACGGACTTTAAAACCCAAAGTGTGCCAACAAGTCCCGTTAAAGTGAGACGAACTGCATCTCCCACAAGAAGGCGTAAAAGTATTACTGTACCGAAACCGTTTAAGATGACCGAAAGGTAAACAAATTGAAAGTAATATATTATTCATATAGCCTTGATTTTTTGTTGTATAAGTATATATTTTATTCATATGAAAAATGGTTACGCATCAATAATAATTGTAGGTATAAAATTATCTCTTAGTAGGAAGGTTTTGACGCAAAGTTGGTGAAGCTTTTTTTAAATAATAGCACGACAAAGTGACTAATCACTAAAGTGTCCTGTTGAGTAAGTGAAAATGCAGTTCAGTTGGAATTTCTACCGGCAAAGGATGGTTAAGCTGAATTTACACATCTGGGAAGCTTCGGTAAATGTTCACCAACATCGCCTTGGCCAAGTGGATAGGCCTTACCTGAATGCCTTTGAAATTTTTGAAGGAGGATTTCCTCTTCGCTTTAATTGGTCAATAATTAGATAACTATGACTAAAATAGACCCGTAACTTTGAAACTCAAGGATATGTGATATTGTGTCGAACCCGCAACCTCGGTCTTGCCTGACCGGCCAGTTGCGACTAAGCAAGCGGTCACTAATAATTGCCGCTTAGTAATCTATTTTTACAAACTTATTTAATTCCATTTATAATTGTAATTCAGAATAGTTTAATTTATTTTAATAGATAACTTCCATTAATAATTACTTATTACCTGTATTTTATGTTTGTAAGGGACGAAGAAGATCGCATCGTAAACGAGTTGAGGTGCCTCCAAAAATCGTTCTCTGAAGACATGCTGAATCTAAAATGCAACCGAAAAAGATTTAAAGCTCATCCTGTCCCGATTGAATCCAGAATCCCGCTTTACGACAAAATTCTTGAGGATCAAGCAATGAGGTTACATTGTCTGCAACTGGCTGTAATGCTTTTTATTAAACTTTTTTTTTAATGTACAAAACTTACCAGCCATAATTTCTCATATCTACAGTAAAGATCAAGTAAAGATGGTTAAAATGTCTTAATTCTTGTTTATTAGTCTGTGGTCTTAAATAATTTTTTATGTTTAACCCCGAAACCACTGTTGTGGAAATTCAGTATTTTACGTTTTATGACTTTACCTAAAATACAATAAATTGGTAGGTATGGGACCTTCCATAATTTTTTCCTTGACTATTTTTTTTTATTGCATTGCAATGTGTAATGTATTGTTAAAGTATTTAAAATTATACCACGTTTGTGGCACATATGATTTTTTTTGTTTTTCTCTATTTATGTTAATTTTTTTTAAAACCACAATATTTCTTGTCGTAAAATATGCTTGTGACTTTAGAATGTAAATGTTTTAAAAGCTGCCTCAATAAAACTACCTACTTGATTTTCTTTCCCATTCATCTATTTACTATCATTAAACTAAAGAACCGAACAATAGCAAATATTTAGTTACTCTTGAAACACCAAAAAGACAACTTTTTATTACTTTGATATTTGTATTTGCTTCACGCCGCGCTATAATGCACGATAATGAAATACTCAATTTAAATTATAATTATACATGTGTTAGTTTGTTTTTCAGAAGAGCAATAACAAAAATGAACAGTGAGGCTGAATTAAGAGCACAAATGAAGCCCTTTAGTTTTACTAAACGAGAGGAAAATGGAATGGGAGGATTATGCGACAGGGCAGCAGTTGTGTTGCCGAAAAGTAAAAAAAAGAAAAGATTCAGAGCACGACCAGTGCCTAAAAATTTGTTCTCTAATTATATTTACGATAGAATGAAAGAAAACGAGTTTTTTAGGTAAATGTTTAATTGTTTTGTAGGTATGTCCAATAGTAGAAAAGAAATAATTCTGGTTAGCATTTTTGTTATGCATAGATTCAATATTACGAATAAGCGGTTTGCTTGATGGTTGCCAACGAAATACGACATCAAAAGGTACCGAGCCAGCATATTCTTACAGTACTTAGTCCAAGATAAGCACAAAGTGGCACTACTAATCTTGTGGTATGGACGGATGTTGTCTACAGCTCCTTTTTTATAACATATATTATTACTTCTTTGTAGTTTATCATACGCATGTGATTACATTACTAGATACATGATTTTATGAATAGAAATAGCAGATGTGGTATAAACAGGTAAAGTTATTGATATGATAATGATACAACGTATCTAGTTTACGATAATTACTAAGGTAGTTACCGTTTTACATTTTGTGCTTATTTAAATACTTTAAGTTTTCCTGGTGGGTATTTTATTTAAATTATATTAGGTAATTAAAAGCTGTCTAAAGTGTTTCCCATGGTGTGCTTATTAATATTACGCGACATAAGGTTACTACATAATAAATACCTAATGTGATGTAGTTACTGCGTAATGTAATATATTATTGTAAACTATGCTTGAATATTTAAGCTATTTTAACAAGTTATTTTGATTTAGAGTAATTGTAAATAATTCGTATTCCGAGTAATACTTAAGTCTTGTCTTTAATCAGCTCGTAAGAAAATAGTCCGTAAAATTTAGACTCCCAAGGACTTAAAGTTTCAATGCCATTCATTAAATTTTATGTCGACATGCTTTAAGTCTAAATACAAGTAATACCCATTAACACAAACAGTTAAAAGTTCTTTTACAATAGAATGGGATTTCCTAAAGGCTGGTTTTTACGGAGTTATATCTTTAAGTGCATACCACCAAGTATCTCGGACACTATGTTTTTGTGTTTATATAGGTGAGACGTAGTGGTCGTTTAAACTATTAATATATTACAGGTCAATGAATAAACGTATCAGAGCGGAGGAGATGTTGCGAAATGCGCACTATCCTGGTAACATGGCGGCGAGGGATCGCAGTCGATTGTCAACACCGGCAGCTCACAGTGACCTTCCTATAGACCCGTCGCCAGCTGTCCCTTCAATCACCTCGTCCGATAGACAGAGATGCACCAGTCCCACGAAAGAGAGAAAGAAAAGAGACAAAACTAAAGAGGATTTTGTCACAACAAGTCCTCAACCCTTTCGTTTCAATACAGCGGATAGAGCCGCTAAGAAAGTATGATATTATTTTGTTGTTATCCATAGTATTTGCGTTGAGAATGTTTGGTTTTAAATCTGTTTTTAGATGGAAAATGTAGCGAAAAAGATTTATCAAGATAGTAAAAGTTCTGAGAGTCTTGGAGACGGAGCGGATGAGGTTGCTGCTCGTGCGTATTCAGCTTTAGAATTAAGAGGAAATATTGCTACTGGAAGATCAAATTTAGCAGCATTATTGAGGGCGGAGTCAGTTCGCAGACGCTTTGAGATGGAGTCTGCCAGGCGGCTGGCGGAACAACGTCGGAGAGCAGAGTTGAAGCATCGCGATCGACTGTTGCGGTCTAAACCTGCTTGGCATCTCGTTAAGAACAAGTAGGATCATAATAGAATATTTAATGTTAATGGTAGAATTAAAAAAATGTGTCAATCTATTATTTAATTCTTGCATTATATCGCACAATAGTTGATACCTACTTAAGGGAAAATTGTCGCTACAGGCCTATTTTAGCTAACTCATGAATTATTATCAGTCAATTGTAGTTTGCTTTCTTGTATTTTGTCCTAAAATGAATATATAAACATTTGTTACAGTCATGAAGAAGACATTGCAATTCGACTACAAACAAGACGCGACGAGGAGAGAATGAGGAGAGAGGAATTTCTCCATGAAATGGAACTTATGTATGGAAGAGTTCAACAACAACCGATGTTGTTTGAAAGATATTACGCACCAAGATCTTGTTCAGTGGCAACAGACACAATACAACTATCGCCTCGAAAGACGAAGAAACGGAGTAAAAGCAAGACGTATCACTACAATAGCCCTAGTCGATCGAGAAAAGTATCGATAAATGACAATGTCGAGAGCTTTAATGGTGATGTTACAGAATACTTCAATAGAAGTGATCTAGATGATAAATACACTGACTCGGACTTAATTGAGAGTGTAGAGAGAGTTAAGTTGTAATTTTAGTTCCAGATTAGTAAGCCAGAGATGAATTTTAAATTGTGTGTAGGTTTCTAGTCCTGTTGGCGTATTCTTAAATATTCATCTGTTCCTATTAATCGTTATCCTATTGTATAAGGGTATTTTCTGAAGTAGTGGACATCAATAAAGAATGCACTAGAATAGGAAACTAAAGTAGAAATATTATTTTGCAAAGGTTATTTCCTATTGCATCACGGCGGGTTTTCAAATTAATAATTATCGATTCGAGGCAATGACTATGTTTATTTCAATACATTGTGTCATAAAAATCACCAACTAAGTAGATTTTTTAGTGGTAAATTATTTATATAAAGTTATAACTAATTTGATTTAGATAATCCAAGTTTCCGAACGTTGGAATATGAAGTGTTTTTTTTTTTGAGATGGAAACATAATTGCTTGTTTTTATAACATTCTTCATAGGATAGAATTTCATAAATGTTTATTACAGTATTAAATTTTGTTATTACATTATATTATCTAAGATCCAATTGAGAAAATGCGGCACTGATGAGTAAACCCCTGGTTTTCTGATGCCGCAGACCATTGGGCCGAATGATACGACTCCTACTAAGAAGTTCTTCGGACCGTCAGGTGTATCAAAAACCTGTAATGTAAATAAATATTTCAAAGCATGCAAGGTATAAAAAAAGCATCACTACATAGTATAAAACAAAGTCACTTTCTCTGTCTCTATGTCCCTTTGTATGCTTAAATCTTTAAAACTACGCAACGGATTTTGATGCGGTTTTTTTTAATAGATAGAATAATTCAAGAGGAAGGTGTATGTGTATAATACGTACATATTATTGTACAGAAATCTGTATGTATCCGGGTGAAGCCGGGCCGGGCCGCTAGTTTAATTATAAAAAGAAATGTTGATTGTTGCAGCACGACCCTAAAATGTTAGTGCACGGAAGTTTTTTAGTTAAGTTAACGTTTTTGAAAATACTGACTGTAAATATTTTTAAGAACAAAGATCTTGCTCGTTAATGAATCGCTCTAGTATCTCTACCTATCTGTTAGGGGTTATAGGTGTGGGCTTATGTATGAATGGATCATTGAATGATCATCATTTATGGTTTACATTCCTTTCGTCTTGATGAACTTGCACTGTTATTTAAAACATACGAAGACGCACTGTTGTGTTTGGGTTTAAAGGACATTGTAGCCAGAGTTATTACTGGACATATTGAGACTTAACATCTTATGTCTCCAGATGGTGAGCGCGGTGGAATTCCAAGCATTGCTTTGTTAATTCATGGTGGTGTTAGGTTTTGCCGCTGTCCATGAGCGATCGTATTGCTTGTCGTGAGACAAACGGCATGCTCGTCTCGCCATCCATTACAGTAAAAAAAAGCTAATTATGTAGCTTAAATGGTTAATCATTTATTTATATTACTGGGTAGTGGTGGTAGGATAGACTAGTAATTATTGGTTTAAAGTGCTGAAATGACTAGCATTTCAGTAGACAAATTTAATGTTACAACAACGAAGTAAGTAGGTAGAGTTTATTATACCAATGACTCAGATTTCTGAGGTGATGTTTTTGGGTAGGTACGGTTCGAATTCGTAACACCTACAGGAAAGTACACCGGTATAATCAAGTTTTGAAATGGTCAATGCACTTTTATGACACAGAAGACAAATAATTCGCAGTAGGTAGGTAAAACCGAAATATTATTCTTTGTAATTTAAAAATGCTGACTGCCTCAGTGGCGTAGTTGTACTACGGTATGGTTACAAAGCTGAGGTCTCGGGTTCGAACCCCGAGTTGGGCAAAGTGATATTGGATTTTTCTATTCATTATCAGCCCAGAGTCAGGAATTTGTACCCGATATGGCGATTGGCTCGCCACCTATCACATCGTGGGACGGAACATACATGGCGAAAAGTGGGTGTCCTGGCACCTCTGCCTACTCCTTCTGGGAAAAAGGCGTGAGTTTATGTATGTATGTATGTATGTAATTTAAAAATTCAAATAAATATGTTTTACACCATACACTACATTGTACACTCGCATTTTGTTTTGGCAATTACATAACAGCACAGATTTAAAGGTCAATTAATTATATGTAGGATGTCATTAGAAGGTTCAACCGTACTAAATGACATTATAAGTATTATTTTTAATCAATTGCTTATTATATAAATCTTTTATGAACTGCTCTGAATTAAACTAAGCTACGACTCCTGTATTATCACTGTATTGTTAACTTGTTTTGAAAAGAGCAAAGTTAGAGTTTCTTGCCCTTCGTCTTTGGCGAAAGCAGCCTTGTGAAGTGATTCCGTCACTTTTTTTCACTACCAGCTGAATGAAAAAAGTGACTGAATCTACATAATGTATGACTTATTATGAATTCAATAGTGTTTTCATTTTCATGTAGGCCACTTCCAAAATAGACATGAAAATACTTGTGGGAGACCTCTGTGCTGCTTAAGGCAGGTTTTAGAGTCACGTTGATCGCGCGCTGACCTTCAGCGCTGACAGTTGAAATGTATGAGCTTCTAAGGAGCGTTTTAGAACAACGCGTAGTTGTCAGCGCTGACCCCCGACCGAAAGCTACGCGCTGAGCTAAAAACTGTAAGACTTCCTGTGATTGACGATGGGTATAATAGCCAATCTAAATATATTTCCTACCTACGTCATGTCTATTAAAAACACCATATAGATTGATTTTGCCATTTGAATAAGGTTAAAGTACTACGACCAAAGAGTTCTTACTTAATAAAATGAGGATCAGACAGAACTTTTGTGCTTCGAAACAGTATTAATCTTACTATTCATCTAAAGCATGATCTAAAGCACCTAGCAGAAGCAGTATGTAAGTCTTACTCTCATAAGTGGTCCTCCAGAGTCTCCACCACAAGCGTCCTTGTTTTGTTGTGCGCCTGCGCAGATCTCTGAGGGAGCTACTTTGAACCCTTTACCCAAGGAATCACATGTTTCGGCCGACACTACTGGCACCTATAAAAAGTGATTAAAAAGCACAACAATTGGATTATAATTTTATGAGTAGAAACATGTTTTAGATATGACTGATGATATGTTAATAAATAAATTAAACTACAAATATATTATGTCTATTTTAATATATTTCTAATATTAAGTAATACTGTATAGATAATAGATATCGATTTGAGACTTAACGAGGCATATCCTCAGGATGACAAGCATAGCTTTGTAATTCACGGTGTTGTATGGTTTTGTTACTGTCCATGATCTATCGTATAGTTTACCTTAAGTCGAATAGTATGCTGGTCTCGCCATTCGTAGGAATAAAAAAAATATGGGCCGTATAACGAACAACTAGTCCAAAAAGTAACTTAATCCTCAGTTACACGGAGAGTTTCCCGCGTAGAATACGTTTATCGTAAGGACTTAAAAACTTGCAACGTGTAAAGTAAACATGTGTCAGAACTATGGGCGGTTATGTCATGTGATACTAGCATACGTTTCTCCGCAAAAAATATCTCCGTGTAAATTGGGCTAACTGAGTGAAAGGAATCGACTTCTATGGTATCAGGGATGCGTTAAACCTATATTGGAAGATCTACACATGTCTGGACTTAGGTATATGACAACGCAGCCTTAATTTGTTTTTTCTTATCAATCTTAATGTAGAGATGAAAATGACTTACTGCCACGACTTGCAATATTCTAGCTCTTTCCTCAGTCGTCATGTTCATTTTGCCCCAGCCAGCTACCGTTAATAACTCGCCCATTGGTAAAGTTGCTAACTGCTCATCCTCTCGAGGAAGACATACCGGTGCGACATAATCTTAAAAAATATATTACACATCGTTGTATTTGTATTATGTATCATTGATATTTGATAACATATCATTTACATACATGGTATATCCAGATTGCGAATGAAAATGACGGCGAGGCGGTAGTTTTAGTGTCTTCAAGCACAATGCAACTAAAAATTTCGCAATATTTTAAATATCGTCGTGTTTGGGTATATACGTAGTTATAACTAAATTAAAAACGTACCCTTATTTATTTGTAATACGCAATGGTACGCAAGGGATTAAATTATTATTTATGTGCATTTACCAACCAAACAAGATGATATTAAAAAAAATGGTAAAAATAATCGTCTCACGGTAAAATAATCATTTGTTTATTTTTAGTTGCATAGTCTCTGTAGTCATTAAAAATACCATCGGATTTGTTTTAGGTCGCAGTCGGGATATATCCTGTATATCGGTGGTTTTGGTATAACATTAATTAAAATCACGTTTGGGTAGCTTGTGAAAATAAAGAGGGCTTTTTTAATGTAGCGTTTGGATATTTGTTTAAAAGTTATAGTGTTATGAGGCAGCAGATAGCCTATGGTATTTTTTTATAAATTTTCGCTATTAAGCCCGACACAAACCCAAACATTCATGGAAACGTTCAGAACCATTATGTTGATTTTAAAGTAACAAATAAAGCTGAATCATTTATATCGTATTAGGTGTGGTTTTTGGGTAAATTAGTTCCTACGTATGGAACCAATTAATGACGCGATTGAAAAATGAGTCAATGTACATGAAATTAAAGTTTCCATCGCTCACCGTTCAGATTGACCGGTGAGTCGAGTTCTATAATTGCAATGTCATTGTGAAATGGTGGTTTGTTGAAGTTCTGGTGGCTTTTAATGCTCTTTATCTTCCGGTCTTGCACGGGCGGGGCACACACGTTCAATTGGCAGTCGGGGTTTGTATCCGTGTCATATTCACCCAAACGGATTGAGGTCCTGGAAATAATTTGAAGAATATCTTTTTGTTTTTAATTGTAATGGGCACACTATACAAGTAATTTTAATTATTTGTTCAATATGATAAATCTTTTGAATATTTTCCTTGTCTGCCTCTAATTGGTTATATGTATTTTGAAAATGTGATAAGTACGTCGAAGATAATTTATGATCTGCAGTTGAATCGTGGCTAGTGATGGGTACCTCATACATGAAGCACCTCAAATGTCCCACACAAAGGAATAAATTGTCCCATGACTTCAAATACAAATTTTGTACCAGCTCAAATAGTTGAGTAGGTATGAGCGTAGTGAAAATGTCGCTGTCTCGCAATTGTAATGGTCGCTACCTCTTGCAAGAATGAGTGAGCGAACGTATGCGTAGTATTTTGAAGTCAGTCTCGCTCAATCTTCGTATGCTTAACAAGGAAATTGAAGTGAATGTATTATGGAACGACATTCGTAACATTAGACGTCTGCTAAATTTTCTAGTAAGTAAACTTCGTTACGTACATTACTTTTGTTTATTATTGCTTAGTTAATTGATTTTGTTGTTTTATATTTTGTTAATATTATATTAATTCTGTTGTTATTATTATACACAGTTTTTAAAATATAATATTTTAATAAGTGCACCATTGTATTCCTGTTGTTAGTAAGTAATTATGAGGTATGAGTATTTTTATTAAGAACTTAAATAACTTTATATGGGTCCTACAGTTCGTGAATTTGTGTTTTATTTATATCTGTTGTGTGTGATGGGTATTTGTTATGAATGCTTAGCAAAGGCTATTAAATGTTTACTTAAACTTCGTCTAATCTAATACTTAGGTACGATTTAACATTTCATATTTTTCAAGTCGAAACAACATTGTATAAGCGTTGAAATAAATATATGGACAGGACTAAAAGCGCTCAGTGTTCCGATGTAAGTGGTGCGCGCGCTCCAGTGCGTCCCTATTAGAGCGTTACCGAAATTAGTGATTACTGACGAGTTTGAAAATATTGACTTGTATTATTATGACAGGACCTCTAACAAATGAAAGATAATTATTTTCATCACCCTTAGGACATTTTTATTTCGATATCCGTTTGAATGGTGACGCGAAAAAAAAGGCACCTATCCGCGACTTTATGCCATCATGAAAAAAAGGCTTTGCATAAGCGCTACATCTGTCCCATCTGAACGCATTTTCTCGAAATCAGGCCAAATGATATCGGAACGAAAAAACCGCCTTGATGGGGAAAAAGCTAATATGTTGCTATTTTTAAATTATAATATGTAAATTTGCTTTTAATAAATACTTTATTATTTTAAAACATTTTTTCTTTTATTACATTATTATGTCACACTCGAGTAACAGAAACTTGCATCTTCAAGCTTAAGTCTCAGTTCGTTATTTTTGCTATGTACTAATACAAACCTCATCTACCTCAAATTTCAGAAAAGACCTCATTACTTATTTTGTACATACTACTCATTCACTTGAGGATCTCCTCAAATGAGGTGGTACATTGTCCCACCTCATTTGACATAATGAGTAACTCATACAAACTCAATTTTTTGACGTGTCCTACCCATCACTAATCGTGGCAGCAATTAATAGAGTAACGCTCATAATACACGGTCAGTTAAACTGTCAATCATGTTACATGGTAATCATAAAAGGTACGCACAACTTCATATAGATCGTCTATGATTTTCTGGCGTCCAAATCCATTGTTGTCATAAGAATAGTATATCTCTCTTCACATTTAATACAATGGCCATGTTAATATTATTTGATTGCTATTATAAATACTTGTTGTATAATACATATTATTATTAATTTTATTTGCAGATTCAATAGGGTTTAGATGACTTATACTTAGCAAATTAGCATGCTGTTCTTTTGGTATCGCAATCTAACGGTTTGTATTAATTTTATGAAACCTGTAATTACATAGTAGCAAAATTACTCGAAAAGTACAGTATCCTACTCGTATTATATGTGATCTGTGTATTTGACAGCCTCCGTGGCGCAGGCGGTTAGACGCCGCCTGTGAAACGAGAGGCCGCGGGTTCGATCAACGCACCGAGAGAAATGTTTGTGCGGCCCACAAATATTTCTTCCGGGTCTGGGTGTTTGTGAGACCGAAAAGTCTCTCGTAGTTCCTGATACCCACGAAACAAGACTCGATCTTAGTGTGGGGTCAGGACTATGTATGTGACTGTTGGGTGTTATTTATTTATTTATTATATGTACATATGAATAGAACAAGCTAAAGTTTCGCATTGGCTTGTGGCATTCCAGAAGCAAGTTAATACTAAATATAAGCTTATAAAACTATCGTGAAATAATAGAATAAGAGGTATTAAGGACTACATTATCTATTTTCAATTTAAATTAAATTAATTATTATGATGAATTATGTTGCATTTGATTCCACTGGTTTCCCAAACAATAGTGTAATCAGAATTGATTGATTGAATAGTTAATTTATAATAGTATACTTACAAGACATATCCATAATCATTGCTTTGAACGCAGTGTGCTGCAGTGACGACATGCCTGTCAGTAATGAGCGCTCCTCCACACATCCAGTCTATCTCATCGTCTTCTGTAGAGTAAATAGTATTATTATTCACTCGTTATAAATAATATTTATTATGGACGAGTATGTTGCTATGAGGTTCAAGAACTTCTTCATCAATAACAAGATGTGAAACAATAAAGCCTTTATTCATAAAAAAGTTTATTAACCAATTTTAGTTATTAATTTTTTTGTCCCTTTCAAACGATTCTTGAATTTAGTTTGAGCGGATAGGACCAAACATTCGATAGCTAAAAGAGCTTTATATACTGTATGAATAAGGCCGCCAAGTATTTATTTCTATTGTCATCATTTGCCGATCCCCGTGTTCCAAACATAAATGCATTCGCGTTACTAAATTAGGCTGCGTTTCCACCAGGGATGTTCGAGGATGCGTAGCGAGGTATGTGTTTGTGAAGAACTAATAGTATCGCTTTATTTACTTCGCCTCGGTCAGCACAGCTCTGATGGAAACGGTTCAGCGGAGCTAGATTTTTGCGCATACAAAACAAGCAAGGGATGGCAGGCAAGCGGCAAGCGAGGCATGTGTTGCGAGGTTTGCGACTGTACCAGCCAGTCTATAGACGGAGTTTGTTGGAAGTAGAAGTGCGCAAAATAAATATGGATAATCGGAGAAAGAAGATACTTTTATATGTATTTAACCATTTGCGATGAAGAAATGGAAGCAGAAAATACAGAGTATACTCCGCTCTCACTACACCGCACCCCCGTCAACACATTTCACAGCTTCGCAACGCATCCTCGCACGACACATTTTCCTGGCACAGCTTTGATGGAAACCCCCACACATTTTCACAGCACAGCTAGACATCCTCGTACGACACATTTTCTCGCACATCTCTGGTGGAAACGCAGCCTTAGGCTACACAAATAGTTATAAATATAAACCTGTGTATCCAAGACGAGCTATCCAAGGAAATTGTCCCAGTGCAGCATTGACGCCTCCGATGATGCGGTCGGCAGCACTGTCTCCGCACTCAAAGCTTGTAATAATATTCCATGCTGGATGACTTAATAATGGATTAATTGCTGCATCTGTAATTGATGTTTTAGTAGTGTATGTTACTGTGTGTTTAGAATCTTTCACAGTAAAGAAGCCAAATGAAAAACGAGAGGTCAGGTATTCCCACAGAGACGTTTTTTGTTAGATTCACAAATATTTGCTATATGAGACCAAGAAATCTCCCGTAGTTCTCGATACCCATAATTCACATCTTATTAAAGAGCCAGAACAAGCGATGGATGTATGTACTTATTTACTATTCTCATTGTGTGCAGGTCTACTTAGAATTGAAGCAGATTTTATTTCTTGTTGGATAATATTATAATTTCTTGTAATTTTTCAGCATGAGGCTGGATGCAGGCTGGTTCCAAAAGAAGGCAGTGAACTTCCTGTGGCTAAAGAGAGAGAGAGAGAAAGAATGGTCTGGACTATCGCGACACATGCGTAAATAAACACTATATTACTTGCAGGATTGGCTTACGACTTTGTGAAAATGTTATGGGATAAAAAAACTTAAAACTCACTGACTTGAAAACAGGGCAAATTCATAATTTTTGTTCTTGGAAAGATATTTTATGCTCAGGATCGCAAAACTGATGATAAAAAAGTAACGACTTATGGTCGAGGAAAGGGATTTAAAATAAAAAGTAAACTGGTTTTCGATGATTTTTGGGCCGTGGCGCACCTAACGCATTAGTCTCGGTAAAAGCAAATGACATAATTACCAATTTTGGATACCCACTTGAAAAAATTAAAGTTTACACTCGAATATTTTAGTATTAGTATTTATTTATTCAACACACACACAGTCTTTACAGGTATAAACCTAATTTGATCTGGCGGGACTTTACACAAATCTTACAACTATACATTTGCTATATTTACTATACATATTTATACTATATTTACTATACATATTACAACTATGAATTATACAAATAATAATATACTAAAACTATGAACAATAAAAAATAAAATAAATAATTGAATTAACTAAATAACATAACAAATCTCAAACAGTAAACATTTTGCGTGTTCACTCCGGTTACATGTCAAAACATCTGTTTTGACATGTACCTCATTTGTAATTTTATTTGCTCGGGTGAGAGGCGTCTTGGCCAAGACGTTGGTCCTTGCCGTCGGTACCGCCAGCAGCGGCGGGCGGCGCCGTCTCCACACGTACCGGTCCGGCACGCACAGGCACAGGTGGTGCAGAACCCCCGGGTTGTGCTCCAAACCACGCAACAGTTTCACCAAGTACAACGCGATTGTGAACTCGCGCCGCACCCTCAGCTCGTTGTACCCGACCATACCAAGTATGAATAATGTGGGGTACATCAGCGGGTAAAATGGATATACCCCATAAAGTTTCAAATACAGGTGCCTCGTGAACTTGTTCTGGACTCGTTCTAACATAGCCACGTATTTTACTTATATATTACTTATTTTATTTATATTGATCTAAAGCTTTGATTGTATATAATCAAAGGATCTAAAGTATTCTTTGCAGTCGTTCATTACTTTTCACACCATTAAAGTGATGTACCAATTACCTACATATTGTAGGTAATTGTTTACCATGTCGAAATCGGACCATTACTCTCTCACAAACGCGAAACCGCTAATTAATATTATGGAAAATCTGTTCTTTATAGCTGGCATTTACACCTAATTTCCGTATACCGAAGTTTTAAGGTGTTTTTTGGTTTTATGAGTTTTAAAACATTTTATTTTACTATATGTGATCGAACCTTTAAAAATATCAGCATGAATTAAATTGATTTTATTTGGATCCTCTCCACTCTTTTCTGGATTCCTTTTCCCATTCCACGTATTTGCTTAAGCTTGTGTAGGTGTTTAAAAAATCTGGTCCGGTTAGAGTTTAAGACATTAACATTATAGATCCGCTCTATAACATTACCAAATGTGTGCCTCGACTGCACAGACTGAGAGAAAATCTAAGTTATTTAGATACTAGCTTTGCTGTTGCACTTTGTTCGGTGAATAATATTATAGACCGTATCGGTCCTGATAGAATATTGTTTCAGTCCGGGTAAATTAGGTAGGGAAGAGGGAACACTGAGTTGAGTGCGTGCTGGGATTTTGGTAAACGGACCAGACGCGGCTGCCCACATGCTCACGATGGTCGCGGTTTATAATCCTAGGGCACTAATCTGACTTTTCGAAGTCATATGTGTATTGATAGTCAATCACCATACACTATAACGGTGATGGAAAACATCGTGAGGAAATCTGCATACCATAGCCATTTATAAGAATTTCTATGGTATGTAAAGTCTGCGAACACCCACTAGGCCAGTATGGTGGACTATATGGCGTAACCGCTCTCAACCGTACTTTCGTTTGTGTACGACCCACTGGTCGTATAATATGGGTTGATAGAGATGACTGAAATCGACGGTTGATAGGTCGTCATATTGACCTACGCAACGTTGTTTTGAGTTCACCTGTGTCTATTCGGTTTGGAGAACGAGTACCTACAGGCAGATAATAATTAATTAACCACAATATAAAATACATTTCATATGGTAAAACCAGGATCGTAGGTATGTCGTTGTTATAAATTTAAATTGCAAAGTAATTATGGAAAAATTCACCACTTATTTAAAATATACATATTTCCAAGCTTTGTTTTATGTATGTAAAACGAAAATATTTTGTGGTCTGTGCGGTTAGGAAGTCATCAAATAATAATTTCTTCAAGATACCTGTATAAACTGGGCTAAACGCCTACGCAGATATATAAGGTATCTGTAAGATATATTTAATCGATACTAAGAAATGTTGACGTGTACCTATTACCTACAAACAAGGGGTCGGGTAAGTTTTCGGGATTTCCCTTAATCTCGTTCTTTTCTATTTGTGGTGTGTTTTTTATTTTGTGGTGGAGATTAAGTGACACATTCGAAGAACGGAATGTCGAAGTATTGTTTTTTTATTGCAATGAATAGCGAGTCGAGCATATCGTTCGCCTGATGGTAAGCGATACGACCACCCATGAACAGTAGCAAAACCAAACAACACCTTGAATTACAAAGTAATGCTTGACATTCCACTACGCTCGGAAGCCTGAGACATAATATGTTAAGTCTCAATATGTCCAGCAGTTACTCTGGCTACAATGTCCTTCAATCAGAAGCACAACAGTTATTTATTTCTAAACTTTAGCCTTTAAGGAATAAAACAAAATAGTACTAAATATTAGTAATATCATTCACAAACCTTGAAACATCTACATTAGCATTCAGCATTATCAAAATATACGCATATTTCTGTGAATGCAAATAATGCAAGAAACAATTGATTAGCTTACCCGTGACGCACAGCAAAATGCTCAATAAAATGGTGTTTTGAAAGACCGCCATGTTTATTTATCTCCTCAGCTTACACAGAGAATGTGGAAGAAAGTAGTATGTTTATGTGAAGCATTTATCATGACTGCGGGTGTTGGTTGGCGACGCCTAATGCCTCTAATTCTGAAGCGTGCACGTACGTGGAGCGTATCGCCGCATTAGTTCCGCGCGCATGTTGCCTGCTGTCACAACTAAAGCCGGGTATTCACTAACCGCAGTTGTGGATGCAATCGTGTATCGGCTATCCGTCATGTCTAAGTTTCCCTACACGTGACCCTGGGTAGTGCCAAATGAGTGACACAGTTCGTGGTGGTAGGACTGATATGTGTCCGCCCGGGTAGCGACCACCGTCCACGGGGCGTAAGATCAAATATTGTAAAATAATATATAGTTTTTTCAAGGCTCAATTATGGTTAATGTCGAAATGAAAGGTGTTCGAAAAGGGCGTTTTTGGGGGACCCCCGCCTTAACGACGCCCTGGGCGAGACTTATATGGCGCCCTATCAGTACTATCCAAATCCTAGCGCAAGACGGTAAATCATAGATAAGAAAGAAAGAAAGAAATACGATTTATTATAGATAATAATCATAGATAACACTATAGGTTACAGTAAATCCTGGCATTCAGCACTTCTTTGCAATGGTGCCCTAGGACTGTCGCCCAACCGCGCCCTACCCCATAGCCATGTATATACTTCAAAAACATTGCGTATACGAGGTTAGCGAGCCTGCAACAAGTTCTATACGAGTGGCTTGAAGCCTGCTGATTATTATCGATTTTGGCCGAGAATCAAAGCGCATTTGCTGTGCGCGTAAACATTAACTTCCTCATAAATGCAAGTTACAGTTGCAGATCGTTAGTGAGTACCCGGCTTTACACTGTCAGAATCATAATTGAATAAATACGATAACTTCTAACTGTTCTTTTAAATCCTGTATTATAAGTATATCGTCTGGTTTTAATAAAGCCTGATGTAGTTAAGATCTATATATCTATGTAAGTCAATAATATCATTTTGTAACTGATTGATGTATCAGTATGGAAAATATATTATGGGGGGAGGACTCTATTAATAGAATAGAACTCAAAACTATGATCGAATTTTTGTCTGTTTGTCTGTGCCTTTGTTATAAATTTTCGCGCTAATCTCAGCAACGGCTGAACCAATTTCGCTATAGAGATAGCTGACATTCTGGGTTATCAAATAAGCTACTTTTTATTACG
The DNA here is from genome assembly GCA_023078785.2 of Hyles euphorbiae. NCBI lineage: Eukaryota > Metazoa > Arthropoda > Insecta > Lepidoptera > Sphingidae > Hyles > Hyles euphorbiae. Next base: position 8,064,829 of record CM041053.1, read on the forward strand.
GAATAAGTGGTACTCTTGTGGGATGAGCAAGGAATTTCAATGTATTGGTTACTTCTACATACTTAAAGGGATGGATTGGTACAAGAGACCATAGGATTATAATATGCCTTGGGTCATGGGGTAGAATGAGACGGGACGGGATATAACGGGACAAGACGGGAAAAACAGTATAGAGGAGGAGTCACATTAAATTTAGATATAAATAGAAGTGGTAGAGGCACGCTGTTGTCAGTCATGACTCAGTTTGAACGTGCAGGCTCGTCCGGGGCGATACCATAGTCTCACAGGAGATTGAGTGGTGAAGCGAAAGCTTTACTGTCCAATATTTTGTTTCACGCTCGCTATGGAATGAAAAGAATATTGCAAGACAAGACGGACTGATTCCGATGTTGGGAGTTAACTTCTTGTTTAAATTTATTCTAGGCTACAAGAGCGTAAGTGGTAGAAGAGTGCACTCACTGATAGCATATAATAATATAAAGTCAATAATATTAATCCATCAGAAAATAAACATGGAATTCTTAAGTTTAGCTACTGTGTATTGTTTGGTAAAAATTGCAGGAGGCTCAACAATCTCTGCCTTTCTGAACTCTTTATACCTAGTATATTATAATAGAACTTAGCCGCAATCTATACGTATTTTAAGGTGGGGTCATTAATTGCTTGGTATTTTGAATATTTTGAAGGCAAAGATGCTGCGGTTTTGTCTCGTCTTGTGCTAAGTGATTCTCTTTTTAATTATGAATGTATATTGGTGCTATTGTGAAAGAATCCATGGGTCGTTATAACGGAATTAATGTATTTCGTTACAAGAAAGAATTGTTGAAAGGAGTCTTATTTGTTTAGCTGTTCTTTAATTTATTTTGTACTAGCTGTCGGGCCCGGCTTCGCCCGGGTGCAGATAGTTTTTGAGTCCAATCCACATCAAGAACATATTATTTCGCGTGTCTACTAACTATATTTCCCGCGTGCCGTCGACTATATTTCCCTTCCGTAGGAGAGGACATCCCGTGCCAACAATTTGAATTTGAAAGAGTAGAAAATATGTATATTTGGTTTCCTGACTCATCCCACGGGAACACTACATTTTTCGGGATAAAAAGTAGCCTATGTGTTAATCCAGGGTGTCAGCTATCACTATACCAAATTTCATCAAAATCTGTTGAGCCGTTTTTTCATGAAAGAGTAACAAACATCCATACATACATACAAACTTTCACCTTTATAATATTAGTAAGGATGTTTCTACGTATTGTATTGAAAAGTGAATGTCACCACATTTTTTTTTTTTTTTTTTTTTTTCTTTTTCCTCTTTTTTCTATCTGTAATCAGCCACATAGCTATAATCAGATCTGGTTGGAGCTATTAAATGACAGTTTGGGTTTATCGCACCCACTGGTACTTAACCCGTTGTAATATCAATTTAATGCAGATAGCAATTAAATTGAGGCTATCCTTTTCCTTTTTAGCCGATATTTAGAGTCTTTAGAGTCTAATAACATCACGGCGAGTTGATTTTTATGCCGTTCAAGTCGATCTTTATACTTCCTGTATGATCTTTCCACATCATCTTTAACCAATGGTACTTTTAAATATTCGTGAATTTCACTGGTTCTTATGTACCAGGGTGCACTGCTCAGTGTCTTCAATACTTTATTCTGAAAGCGTTGTAGTATTTCTATATTAGAATGGCTCGCTGATCCCCAGAGCTCTATCCCATATGTCCATACCGGTTTTAGAATGCACTTGTAGATGAGTAGTTTACTTTCAATACTGAGCGAGGACTGGCGGCCTATTAACCAGTAAAAATCTGCCAGTTTTCTGTTTGCCTGATCTCTTTTAATCTTTATATGTTCTCGCCAATTTAGCCTTCTATCCAAGTGCATCCCTAAGTATTTGGCAGTATGCTGCTGTGGAAGTACATTATTATTTAATTTTACTGGTGGGCAGTCATGTCTCCTCAATGTGAAAGTTATGTGAACAGATTTTGCAACACTAGCTCTAATCCTCCATTTTTTAAGCCAAAGTTCGATATTGTCACCACATGAATCATTAATGGTTCAGATGTAAACGGACAAGGACACACATCACATTTTACTCATATTAGCGGAAGTAAACACGGTTACAGATGTTTTGTACTATTATTTAGTAATATACTAACATTACTCACTTGCATACGGGGAAATGAAACACTTCCTCTCATTAATTGGTTTCTTGCGGTATATCCACTTCTGCTTTAATAAGGTATATACTCTGCAGCGATATTTAATATTCACCTGAACTTTGATATTGCTTTATAGGATATCAAACGGGGCGCAGCATTGTCAGAAACAAAGATTGCTCCATGTTCAGGGGATCGTGATCCTCAGAAATGAGGAAAACATCCAAATTCAAAGATTTCAATATCCATCCAAAGCCTGGAAGAAATTACCTAGAGTGATAAGGCCGCCTCTTGTACTATTATTATTGTGTTGTTTCTTCACTGTATTTTTATTTTATTTTGTGCAATAAAGAATTAAATAATAATAATAAACCAAAATGATGCGAGGGGGGAGGGATATGAGCTACCTTCCTGTTTTACCAGTATATTTTTTAAGCACTGGCATGCAAAAAAAGCATTGTGCCTGACATTGCAGTTGAACTGGAGTTTGTAGCTTTTATCACTCGCTCCTATTTTTTAGGTTCACAGAGCAATTTCAAGAATATCCAATGTCTATGTCTAGTTGGTCGACACAATTAAGCCTGCTTGGGAATATGACATATATTTACTTGCTTTTCTACCATTGTGAACGGTGGTCGCTAGTCTAGTTCATATGAATATTCAATCATAAAATCGAGAGTTAGTACATAGTAGACATTTTTAAAACCTATTTTAGTTATCCAACGTTTTGTGTTCTTTTCTCAAACAAAATTCAAAAGTCTTATTGTAACATATTCATACGTGCGTTCTTCGTTTAAGTTAGCTGAAAATTAATTGATAAATTTTTATTGTTTCTTTTTTGTTTTTCACTAGTTAATCATAAAGGTAATGATTTTCCTTGATTTCGTCTTTGTTGCACAATATACTTGAATTGCATTGCAACATACTGGGTATATCAACACTGCTACCGAAAAAGAAGCCGGGTGGTAGTTTTAGTGACTACAAACACAATGCAACTAAAAATTTCGCAAAGACGCGACAATTATTTTAAATGATTTTTTAAATATCATCATTTTTGGGTGGTAAATCCATAGGTTTTGCTAAAATAATTATTTAAACTCTTTAATACCTTAGAGTACTTATAAATAAAAGGGTATACACTATTATTTTAGGGAAAAAATGTATTTACCACCTAAATACTATCATAGGAAAAAAATAACAAAAAAATGGACGCTTTTTTTGCAACATTTTCTGTTGCATTGTGTCTGAAGTCGCTTAAACTACCACCCGGCTTCGTTTTCGGTAACAGTTTTGATATAAGTATGTACCCTATATTTTCACTCATCCAAAAAATATTTTTTATTATTTAATATTTGCAGCATAATTAGCATGACTTGAATCACGCGATTGGTCCAGCAATAAATTTGTATTTACAAAATATGTACCTACCTAGATTAAATGATGAATAAATTGGATTAAAGGACCTTACAGCTAGAGTAACTAATGGACATAGACTGAACTGATTGAGACTTAGCAACTTATACCTCAGGCTAGCGAGCGCCGTGGAATGCCAAGCATTGCTTTGTAATTCATGGTGTTGTTTGGCTTTACTACTATCCATGAGCAGTCGGATAGCTACTCTTTATTTAAAAAAATATATAAGTAATAAATGGCAGTAGAAATGATTATCAATTCTAGTTTACGCACCGTTTATCAACCAAGTCGTCGAGAAGCAATAAGTAACAACACTCTTATAATCAAAAAGTATTTTGTGTAAGTGATTTCCAATGAGGTCTATTAGTAATAAATAGTTTCTTAATTATTTTTCCAACTCATTTGTGATTGTTTTTGAGGATTTGTTGGTAGTTCTACTGAAGAATTGTATGGTAAAGTATTAGTAATAAAAATAAAAATGAGTGGAATAAAATTTTTGGTGCGATTGTTTGTGCTGGCGGTACTCCAGCGAAATTGTTGTAAGTATCAAATTGTCGCGTAAAATTGCTATAAATATGCCAAATCAGATCCAATTGCGGCGTTAAATTCTATATTGATGAAATTATAATAAAAAAACACTTTCGAAATCTGTTACCTTTTCATTGTTTTATAGTTGCAGGATAAAAGTGAAAACTTAAAACTATGAGATAATAGTTTAATGTTTGTAGTGGCAAAAATAAAAAAAGCGTTTAAAAATCACATACATAAACTTACTGCTGGTCCGTGAAATTGGGAATCTGACTGATGGGAAGTGAAATAGGGTATTGGGCATCCAGCAATATCACAATCGCGACAGAAAAGCTGTTTAAGGGAGACCAAGGACTAAAGTAATACGGACTAAATATTAGAAATTATTTTCTGACAAAAATATGTTATCTACACTGATGTGATAGGGTAGGATGATGGTCATGGGTCATTTCAAACCCTTTCTTTTTCTAAAGTTGTGCTTACAGTGCTTTGCCATCAATTTTTAGTAGTAACGAGGTGGTGCTGCAAAAAACGTGCCAAAAAAAGTACCCAAAGTATCTTTTTGCTGTATTAGAAAATCGTTACGTTCGTCACTGGCCTTTTCTATTCCAAGTGATTTTTATGAACTGTTTTATTCTAATTTAAACTTTAAATGACTCCAGTGACTGCGGGCCAAAAGTGCTTCGCAGAAAACAAATTTGGTAATTGCGTGGATTTGAAACAATGTCCGCATGTCCTGAACGAAATCCAGAGAGCTGGCGGTCTGGATTCCACTTTCGCTATAAACAGACTTCGAGCACTCAGCTGTGGTGACACGACGCATCGTACGGTACTTATTAGATTTTTTTTCTACTTAAAGTTATCCTAGTCACTACGACGGCCCACTTTCCTGCTCTACTAATGCTTTTTTAGCCATGTCATTAATATATCCGACTGTAACAACACTGACACTTATGTCTTGTTTGCCGAAATTTTGTCAGTGCTTCTTTGGCTTACCACGGGCTGTGTTGAAGCGTTGGCGTATATTGCAAATGGACTTCAAAGATTTTAGATGTATATAACAAACTATGGGAAGCGATATCCCTGGAGTTTATCACATTTTGGACACCGCGGTTGCCGCAAATATACATGTTACTGATATAGTCCAGGCGCCTAATATTGCAAATCTACCGTAAAATCTTACACAATAATTTAGCATATTATTCACATAATAGTTGATTTTTTTTTATCGCTTTAATTCGGCAAACATGTCACCTGATGCTAAGGGATCACTGCCACCCCTGAACGTACACAAAGCTTGGATTATAAATTTGTTGCCGGCCACTCATATTGGGAGGGGAGCGGGAAGGAAAAAGGATGGGGAGAAGATACTCCTTGCATTGGACAGCCGGGAATCTCACTCACTGAACGAAACGCTGCAGCAAATCTATCGCTTCAGCTGTTCTGCGATTACATGACGTTGTTTTTTTTTTGCGCTGAATGGAGAGACAAGCATGCCGTTCGCCTGATGGTAAGCGAAACAACCGCTCAGTACCAAAACCAAACAACACCTTGAATTACAAAGCAATGCTTGGTATTCCACTATGCTCGCCATCCTGAGACATAAGATGTAAAAACTCAATATATCCAGTAGTTCGTCTGGCTACAATGTCCTTCAATCTGAAACACAGCAGTGCATTTAAACTGCTGTTTGACGGGAGAAATATACATTGCGGTGGTACCCACCCAGGCGGCTTCTCACATATGAGAGACCTACCACCAGTAGTAAATATTTTGTCACAATCGCCTCACAGCCAGATTATTCTTGCAGGTATGCTGCTTACCACCAAGTTATATGGATATATTAAACAGCAGGCCGCCAATAACTCGAAGCCCAGCTAACCAAAGAAATGTGGACATAAATGACAAGATTCTCCAGAACGTGAATGCTTATAATAAGAACACTCATAGACCAAAATATAATACTGTTCATCAACCAGGAAATACTAATTTTGGAAGTGGTATTGTAGATGGGAGCTTTCCTGACATTCAAAACCATCCGAATTTAAAACTTTTACCGTCGTCATGTGGCGTAATTGACACTCGCGATAGAATTATAGGTGGTCAGGAGGCTCTTCTGTTAGAAATGCCTTGGATGGCTCTTCTTTTGTACGATACAGGTATATATTATGTAATCGCATGATAGTTAAAATCTGAATCAATGTGAAACCTTTTTAGATTTTTCTTGTGATGTATTGAATTGTGTATTATTTATGTTCTAGTTTTTGTAATTGCTTATAAATTACATCACCGTAAATAATTTTATTTCTAACATTTTATTGTCAGGTAAATTATTATTTTCATGACGATTTGTAAGTTCACATTATTTAGTATTCTAACTATGACACTTTTATGTATTTTTCTTTCATTTATGTATCGTATTAATACTCTGATGTGCTTTATTTGAGCATAGGTCTGGAAATAGCACCAAAATGTGCCGGCACACTTATAAATGAGTGGTATGTACTGACTGCGGCACATTGCGTCACATCCCTGCCTAGTCAATATGAACTGCTTAGCGTGGCATTAGGAGAATATGATATGAGACAAGATCCAGACTGCCAAATCTTCGATGGAGAAGAAGTTTGTGCGCCTAATGTTCAGGTAATATACATTTATAGTCATTGTGTTTTATAGTGATGTAGAGGGAAATTCTGGATGAGACAGCAGTGAAATAAAGATGATGCATCGTGAAAAAGTTATAATTAAAAAAAATATTGACTTTTTCGTTAGTTATTTCGTGTCGTGCTTCGTGTAAGACTTCACGTCTTGACAAAGAAACCTACGTGTGACTCTAAAAAATAAAAACTGGAATGATGATTTTTGCATATTATTTTCAGATCGTCGGAATTGACGAGGTTATATATCATCCAGGATATAATCGTCTGTCGTTGCATGATGATGTCGCCCTGATAAGACTTTCCGAACCCGCGAACTTCAGTTTAGGTTTGTACCTCAGTAATATTTGCAATATTTAAAGTACCTAAGCAAAATTGAAAATATGAACTCCTAAGATAAAAATCGAGGTTTCAAGCATGGAACTTCTGACTTAATCAAATTACGTGTATTTTTGAATTTAAATTATGGTCATATTATGGACATAGAAATTTTTTCACAAGGCTTCTACGATGTGAACTTGTTGAAAGTGGTTTCATGATTGGTTGAGAGATTACAAAATTAAGGGCAGAAAAGTTGAGCAGTAAGTAATATAAAATATTTTGACAGAGAATACGAAGCCGATATGTTTGCCGGTGACGCCGCAATTACAACGACAATCGCTAGTTGGGCTCAATGTCGACGTAGCAGGTTGGGGGATAACCGAAAACGGCTTACAATCCCCTGTGCTATTGACCGTTAGCGTGCCTGTGGTCAGCAAAGAAGATTGCCAAAAATCTTTTATGGGGTAAGTTTTATTCATGCATATGCTTGTGTTAGCGATTGAGTACACAGACTCATAAATGCACCCCAGTCTATTTGTACCGGGTCCTACCGGTATTATTTCACTAGACGATACTGGATAAAAATGCTGATTTGAAACCATAACAAACTAGAGTCGGTTATGCAAATATCCTACAATCGTTAGCTATTTAGTACCTGAGAACCTAATTAACTTACTAAATTTGATACGTGGTCCTTTATAGCTGCTTTCTCTGCTTTTTTTCTTCTCTGCGAGGTTAATTACCTATTTAGTTCTTTGATTTGTGTGTTGTTTGATTTTGATTTGTGAGTTGGAAGTGGACAAAAATATTTCTAACCGCTCCTATTAATTTAACTATATGATTAATTTCGTTCCGGTTAAAGACAAGTTATACATTTTCGGAGACTCACTGAGCTTCAATGTTGTTGCACTGTTGATCCTGACTTACAGGAGTTACAGTGGTAGGTGTGGTGGCGGTACTAAAAAAACTTCATTAACTGAACGAAATAGCACAATAAAGCTGTTCATCCCGGTCGAGGGGGTAAATTTACAGTGCAGCTTTAATAAACCTACAATTAATCCGGTTCTACCACTTAATCCTGTTAATTGATTTTCTACTTTCTACGTACTTTGTTACATTTCTTATCATCGAGGGAGTTTTCTGCGTCATTTTTGTTTATCACAGCTTTAATTTTACGAGCAGTTATAGTAAAACTTTAAAGCAATAAACAATAAAACGGATAAACTGTTTTTATTGTATAAATCAGGAAACCTAGTAAAGAGGTGATTTAATTAGATACTGTCACAGCCATCCATGAATCAATTTACATCACGCGAAGTCATTCATGAAGTCAGTCAAGTCATTCATTTAAGTATTCCCAAAATGAGAGGGAAAGAGAAAGAACAATTTATCGGCTCTGCAGCAACTTAAATTACCCAACAAAAATTAACATTAGGCCCGGCTAGTTACTGCAGTTTTTACACTCAATTTTTAAGGACAAAGCAATTTTTTTTTTATCTCAAATACATTTCCAGGCAAGCAGAAATCCGTGATCAACAACTATGTGCTGGTGGTGTGAAGGGTAAAGACTCCTGTGGAGGTGACTCCGGAGGCCCGTTGACGTTTCCAGGCAGACTGGGGAGAGGCAGCGCTAAGCATATCCAGAGGGGCATCGTTTCGTTCGGAAACACAAACTGTGGCTCAGACGGAGTTCCTGGAGTATATACGAATGTTGCTTACTATATGGACTGGATATTAGATTATATGCATGAGTAGTATTTTTATTAAGCAGTCCTTATATATATATATATATATCTCTCTCTCTTTCCGTTCTCTTTCTTTTCTAGTTTATTAGTTGCTATCCTTAAGTACTGTAGAGTAATTAGTATACATGCTTGATATTTACAATCTGGTAAATCGTTTGCTGGATGTATGTTCATAAAATTGTAGCAACTTATTTGTCTTTGTTTTATTTCTCCCCATCTCATCCTTTTTTTCCTGAATAAGTTTTTGAAGCATGATTTTCCTATAAACACAGTGGGCTTTAGGCTCATTAATATCATTTTTGAAATGAAAAATAAAAGTCGTTCGCATAATCTAAAGCGTTTTTTAAAACACGATGGGACCCATGTTTTTTTTTCTACTGATCAGAGCAGAAACTGGTCTGAGTTCAATGGCGTTCATTGATCTCAAAATGGGTGTGTTCGTTGTAGTGAAAGAGAAGGCAAGATGGAAGGGTTAAATTGAGGATGTACCTACATAAACAATAAAATAAGTTAATGTAAGTTTTTTATTTGGTTAGAAGAAACCACACAGAATTCAAGCGAAATCATATTAAGGGCTGATTTTAGAAACTTCAGACAAAAGTTATCGCCAGTTGATTGAATACGAATGTAGTTGGGTAATTTATTGATAATTCAACTATTATATTTATTAATTTACAATATATTTAAAAAACCTATGAAACACTGAATAGACAATAGCTCTACATTTACCTATTGTCACACGATAAAATTGCATATTTTCTATGGGTACCAAATTTAGACAGTTCATGTGACAAGTACCTACTGCGCTATTTAAATAGTGGCAGGTCTCTCATATGTGAGAGGCCGCCTCATATGGTAGGTACCACCGCAATGTCTATTTATCCCGCCAAACGGCAGTTTAAAAGGTATGTTCCGGTTTAAGGGACATTCTCGCCAGAGTAATCGCTGTACTTATTGCGACTCAAGATCTTATGTTTCAGGATGGCGAGCGCAGTGAATGCCAAGCATTGTTTTGTAATTGTTAAGGTAAGGTGTTTTTGGTTTTGCTTATGTCTACGAGCGGTCGTATCACTGCAAATCACTTCGTATCAAAGATCGATTTTTCAGTGCATGCTTACCATTAACTAATATAAAAATGACATTCAATTTATTTCTTTATTTTTCACGGTTGTAAGCAAATAAAAATAAATTTTGTTTCAGTATGGCGTACCACAGGTAGACTCACGTAGCAACCTCAATGTTAATATATCAAATTCTTATAAAACCAAATAGGTAGTTTAATTTATTGTCACCCTTCTGTTTCTATCGCACCGATTCTATGTTTGAATAGCGCAATGCTATCTCTTTCCGTCTCGTACTTTCTATATAATCTGTTCCATTCACTAAAATTGTCATAAAGTATTAACAAATGAGTATGTATGCATAGTAGGTCAATTTTTAAATGTCACGCAATATGGATATGCGTCATCTTTATTAAAACATCATTGATCTAAGCATTGTTTTTTAAATGTTTCACAGCCCTTTCTAAATGCATAAACAGGCAACAACAGGCAACACGTTTTTAAGACTTTGGTCAGGTGGGAGGCGCTTAATACAGAGACTTTGCTAGGTAGTGCCACGTTCACACATTATAAAATACTAAATACTACATAATATTACAAGCAAGCAGCGGAATATGATTATAAATTGTAAAGTCCCTTCTCCTTGCTGGAAGCCACACTTTTATAAACAACACAATCAAACTGAACTCAACACCGATAAACATGCCGGGTATATCAAGACTGCTACCGAAAACGAAGCCGGGTGGTAGTTTTAGTAATTACAAACACAATGTAACTAAAAATTTCGCAAAGAAACGCGACATTTTTTTTATTATTTTTTAAATATACTCGAGTTTGGGTGGTAAATCCATAGTTATTGCTAAAGTAATAATTTAAAGCCTTGTGTACCATAGCGTCTTTAAATATAAAAGGGTATATACTATTATTTAAGAAAAAAATATGCATTTACCATCCTAATATGACGATACAAAAAAAATAACAAAAAAATTCGTCGCAAATTTTGGAACGAATTTCCTTATCGCGCGTTGTGAAAGGAGGCTAGACGGAAAAACATACATACATACATACATAAACTCACGCCCATTTCCCATTGGGGTAGGCAGAGCTGGAAATTCTCACGAAAAGTTGGCACGACACTTTAAAACATTTGATTATTGTTTTTTATTTCTTTATTTGAAAATGATGTCATACATTTTATTTACCTCTAATAGAGGCAATAAAATATCCAAATACATAATAATAATATGTTAAAGGCTATAGTAAAAACTAAGAATACGCTGAAGCCCAAAATTAAGTGGGAAACGTTGCGACAATTTCTAATTTTCATCAAATGTCATAAATCAAATTGGTACAAAAGAAACATAAATTGCATAAATATGTGGAAAAAAAAACATAATGATGGTGATACCCAAATGATTCTTTTGATGGTGACATATAATTAAAATTACATAATAAAACCGTAATATATTGATTTTCGATCCTCCTTAATAAATTGATTATTATTTACAATTTTAGTTTGTTATCCTGCTGTCAATCATCAACCCTTCATTTGACTATGTATCTTTGCCAATTATTACTAAAATTTAGCTTACTGATTAAGTTTATATAACACTAGCTGTCGGGCCCGGCTTCGCCCGGGTGCAGATAGTTTTTGAGTCCAATCCACATCAAGAACATATTATTTCGCGTGTCTACTAACTATATTTCCCGCGTGCCGTCGACTATATTTCCCTTCCGTAGGAGAGGACATCCCGTGCCAACAATTTGAATTTGAAAGAGTAGAAAATATGTATATTTGGTTTCCTGACTCATCCCACGGGAACACTACATTTTTCGGGATAAAAAGTAGCCTATGTGTTAATCCAGGGTGTCAGCTATCACTATACCAAATTTCATCAAAATCTGTTGAGCCGTTTTTTCATGAAAGAGTAACAAACATCCACACATACATACATACAAACTTTCACCTTTATAATATTAGTAAGGATTATATTTGTTAATAATGAAAGGTATTATTTTTATAACTTAAAAGAACTAAAATTTTATTACAATTCCTTCACTAATTAATGGAAAAGAAACTTCGTTCCATTCGGGTGTCCCTTGACACCTCTCAAGTTTTTTGCACAAAATTTAGTTGCATTGTGTCTGAAGTCACTAAAACTACCACCCAGCTTCGTTTTCGGTAGCGGTCTTGATATACCCTGTATAAAATTAGAGGCTTGTTGCAACCAGTCCTGTAACATTGCAAGAGGTCAACTAACACAAAGTAAGACCTGTACTCTACTGGTGTTTTCGTAAGGACTCTTAGCGAATGGTATGGGAATGAGAATATTTATATTAACGAAAAAATGGTAATGTACAATAAGCTTTATCCGTGATTATGGTAATGACTTCCCATGAAATGAAATTACGCTAAAAATAATTATAACTTTAAAAAAACGAGAATTCCACAAATTCAATTATCTAATGGTCCATTATGGTGGTAGTTTGTAAGGGCTTCTTCAATAATGGTACATTACTTGATCCTAATCCATAAATTAAAAATAAAAGCAACTAGCAGCTATTACTATTGCTTGATTCCTTGAACTTGATGAAGCTAGATTCCTGTCGGCTGTCGAAGAGAATTAAAAAAAAGAACGATATGACTTTCAAATCTTTATGCTAGTCTAAGGAACCACCAAGTATGAAGCAAAGATGACTAATATTTTATGTTGATAAACCTAGAAATTGATAAAATCAAATGAAGAAGACGGGGTGGGCTTGCCAAATTGAAACTGGTAGGATTTTAATGATGATTAATAAAACAACAACAATATTGGTGTGCTTTTATCGGAATACGAACGATTATATACGGCCATAAATCTGGATAATTGTGGTATAATGATGGTCGGTCTCTTATATTTGAGAGGCGACCTGGGTGGGTGCCACCGCAATGTCTATTTTTCCCTCCCAACAACAGTGTAAAAGCACTATTGTGTTTCGGCGTGAAGGATGTTGTAACCAGAGTAACTACTGGAAATATTGAGACTTAACATCTTATGTCTCAGGATGGCGAGCGCAGTGGAATGCCAAGCTTTGCTTTGTAATAAAGGTGTTTGGTATTGACACTGTTCATGGGCGGTCGCATCTCTTACCATCATGTGAACGGCATTCTCGCTTCACCATTCATTGCAATTAAAATAAAATACTTGACATTGTAATGTCCGATTACTTGCCTATGCAGATCACATCTGTTTGCGGGATGTACCATTACATCATGAGTCAATCAATTTGATATTTGCAACTAATGACAAAGTGTTAATGGAAACCCAAAGACCCACGCCGTAAATGCAATTAGGTCACATTTCGCAAAATTAGTCCAAGTGTTCCCGTAAGTTAATCAGAAGACGGCGGTTTAGACGGCGTTCTACCGATGTAAATTAAAAGTCGCTGACTCACTTGCTGAGCGCCTCTAAATATAATAAGGTACTCGCATTAATAACAGGTATTTTCAGTGAGTAAACGGTAGAGTGAGGCGCGTGTAGATAGTCCGAGTATTTCCCAGCGGATCTAGTGTAGTATCGACCGCGATCTCGACAATGCGACGGCGACCATCGCCGACGATACATATCTTAATTAACTCGATCTCACACAGTTTTCCTCAAATAAACTTATAAAAGTTGTTCGTGTCGATTAGTTGATGTACTTTAGCTTGAACTCGCATTTATTTGGGCTGGTTGTGGACTTACCTGTGGGACCATTGTGATAGAAAAATTGCGATTAAATATTATTAATTTCCAGTGATGTCAACCAGTTATAAATAGTTTACTGAATTAACTATTAAATAAAAAACAGTCTGTGTGGTTTATCAGTATTGGTGCCATTGAGGAATTGTAAACAAAAGTGATGAAAATATGTTTAAAATAATGTTCTTTGTGTGCTCTTTCGTGTTGTTGTTACTGGAAGTGAAATGCTGTGAGTATCCTCGTAGGATATATTTTATATTTTATTCATTATTATTCAACAATCAAATTAACATAATATACACATTTCCGCTTTTAAATAATATGTAATAAAACGTAAACTAATTAAGATAATAATAAACACACACGATAACATTTTCCAAAGTATAATTTAACGCCATTATTACGTTTATGTGAAGTAAGAAAAAAAATCTAATAAGGTAGGTACTACTGTCGTCAATATAAAACAGCAATGTAATTGACTTATAAAGTCATTGTTTATGTTTTAACGTTGAATCACTTATAATTATCGTAAGATATTTCGTGAATTGAAATGACCGACGGTATCATTTTTTAATAACACCAAATTGAATAACTTAAGTCAGTTTTTTCCTTCAATTTAGCTAATTGAGAAACGATCAAAAATATTTACTAAAATATACTTGAAGCTATTTTACCATAATAAATCTAGTTTGCATTTTCTGGTCTTCAGAACTTATCTTGCTGAGTCTCAGATGATTTAATTGTCACAATATTCTAATTAATAGAGTTTTTCCTTATACATAATAGTTGCTTATTAATTGATTTTCCAGTCTTTGCAGGTGACACGTGCTATGTAGACGAATATCCTGGGTCCTGCATAGCGTTGGAAGAATGTAGGCATTTAGTCAATGAAATTCACAGAGCTGGCAGCCCTATGCCAAGTTACATCAGACACAAATTGCAGAAGCTCGGTTGTGGCTTTACAGTAGATCAACCAATGGTACGTATCGTACATGAAACAAAATAAACAAAACAAAATAGCTATCTAAAAGGCCATTGCCTTTTTTTACACCCCGAGAGTTCTCGTCGTATTCCTCGTCTAATAAAATAAAAATAACTTATTATTGTCAATATTTTGATGCTCAAACGGTGCTCTTCACCAATCACAAAAGATAAAGTCAGTAACTTTACCAAAAAATTGTATACCTATTTTCGTTCTTTGAAAATTTTTGAGAAAATGAGTGAAAATAGCATAGGATGGGCATGGTTTGACCGTTGACGGGACCTAGCATTGATATTTTTATTTCACATGAAATCCTTTGGAACTTACAACATTTTCTAAATTAACGTAAATATTTTCAGGTGTGTTGCGTGCCTCCAAATCATATTGATGCAGTGAATAGCTGGTCGCCTACTGGAGGGCTATCAGGGTTGCCAAATAGAGGCAACCCTACACAGACAGACGATAATGTAGTAATTTGGGACTATACGAATAGTAACAATAACAATCCACCGAGAGACCGTGATGATACCTTTGGTTCTGGTGATAACGTTGCTACCAATCGACGAGGTGGCAAACCCAATGTTGAAAACCATCCCAATTTGAGCCTTCTATCTACGGATTGCGGTACTATTGAAAGTAACAGAATTATTGGCGGTAATCGGACTGGTCTATTCGAAATGCCTTGGATGGTTCTTCTGTCTTACCGATCAGGTAATGTAATGTTGTTGTAAAATATTATATAGCTTTAAGTTCTATATTTGTTTTGTTAGAAATTACCAAAGGCAATTTGCAGAAGGTTTAATTGATTGGGTAAAATAAAACATCGACAATAATAGTTCATAATTGATGAGTGACTTAAGATCAATGTTAGTGGTGACTTCATACAATATTTTACAAAGTACGGTATGACCTTTGTGAAAAATATTTGATCATGGCAGAAAAAAATCTGTTATATTTGGCCGTATGTTCAATAAATTCGATACAAACTTTAAAGTTTTACAATTCTTCTGTTATTTTAGAATGTATTTGTTATATTTTCACAAATGTTCATTCATTAAAACAACAAACGCATACTTACTCATCCTCTGATGGTAGTTCTTAAGAAGAAAGTAAGCAACTTCCTCCCAAAATGTATCGTATTGTAAAGTACTTAGGTTTCACTGCTTTCAGCATCTGAGACCCGATCCAACGGCCAATTGAGAACACCTCAAAAGGTTCTTAACCAAGAACTCATTGGCAAACACAAGAATCGGGACCATAATTGTTGCGTCCACCCAAATTAGTAACTTCGTTTGTTAGGTCGATCTAAAATATATTTGGATATTTTATCTTTTTCACCTTTAATGAGGTTATCGTCATGTATACTGGTGTTGTCAACAAACGTTGCTGTGTGCGTCGTGTACTCTTACAATAGCAGTATATTATTACCTGTAGTTTATTGGTTACAATAAAAAAAATGATGAAAATAGATGATGGATCTATTTTAGCATGTTGTGGCATGACCATTTTATAGAACTGGTTGGGGTGCTGCATACTGGTAATATGGGACTTCAGGAGTCAGAGAGGTAGATGAGCAGTTTGTTGAGGAAAGACTTGGGCCACTAGGCTGAATATGCTTAACCCTGTAGTTCTGCAGTCTTTTTTATAATTGTATTTATTAGATTATTTCATTTATTTTCAGCTCATGGAGTTAAATTGAATTGCGGTGGTACCCTTATAAATGAGTGGTATGTCTTAACTGCAGCTCATTGCGTGACTTCGTTGCCAAATAGCTTGAAACTGCAGAGTGTTATATTGGGAGAATATGACGTAAGACAAGACCCAGACTGCGAAAGATCGGACGGAAGAAAATATTGTGCTCCTGGAATACGGGTATAACCTTAAAATCTATTTAAAATTTGGTTGTATATGAGAAAAGTAAAAATAAAACGATTAATTATTGGTATTTCAGAATGTAGCAATCGATGAGACTATCCCACATACTGACTACAATCCGGAGACTTTATATAATGATATCGCTCTTCTAAGACTTTCAGAACCAGCTGATTTCAACTTAGGTTCGTATCAATTAACTAGTTATTTGTAATACCAGAGTTCGTTTCGGGTTAGGGTGTTTGTGAGATCGAAAAGTCTCTCGTAGTTCCTGATACCCACGACACAAGACTCGATCTTAGTGTGGAGTCAGGACTATGTATGTGACTGTTCGGTGTATTTATTTATATATTTAATACCAGAGTGTAGTGTAGGGAGAATACTGTTTAAGTTGACTATATTTACAGACAATATGAAGCCACTGTGTTTGCCATTGACGCCGGAACTTCAAGACGAGAATTTAGTGGGAGTTAATGGAGTTGTAGCCGGTTGGGGAATTACTGAAGACGGCGTCGAGTCCTCTGTGCTTCTGAGCGTCAGCTTGCCCGTGTTGAGTAAAGAAGAATGTCAATCGATTTACAAAACGTAAGTTCTCGATTTGGATATAACATTGTTTACAAATTATTAAATTGATTGACGAAAAAATGGTTGTCTGTATTTCTGTAACGTCGATTTACGGATGATAATTTTGCGTGATAACGTCATAAGAATAAATTGATGAAAAACAGCAAACTTTTATGAATTTAATTAAATTATTCTATCTTTCTTCCACTCGAATGCATTGGTCATGGAGTGGAAGAAGGAGTGATGCGTCATAAGTCTCGCTTTTAAACAACTTAAAAGGAAAATAAATTGCAGCAAATAGTGGTAGAAAACATATAAAATCCAGCAAGAGGTGAAAAGATCATAGGATGCTTGCGAAATAATTAATAGTAAGGCAGAGTAAATGGAAGAAAACAAGCGATTATCAAGCTACATGCAAGTGTGACAGCTTATGAAGGTTATAATTTTGTCATTGTCATGATTACAGCGCAGTGCAAATCAACGAGAAGCAGATATGCGCAGGTGGGGTTAGAGATAAGGACTCCTGCGCCGGTGACTCTGGTGGACCTCTCATGTACCCTGGGAAACTCGGCAGGGTCAAATACATACAGCGAGGCGTCGTGTCCTTCGGCACCAAACGGTGTGGCGTCGGGGGCTTCCCAGGAGTCTACACCAACGTAGCTTATTACATGGACTGGATATTGGATAATATGCATAGCTAGGATTTTTAATGGCTGCGGAGGATTTTTATGAGATGGGCAAGAGAAACAGCGAGTTTACTTCATAAATTATATTTTTGAGCGTGGCATAAATTACAGTGTCATTGTGAGGTAAACTGGTAAATTTTCCCACCTCCGCGCCCCCCTTTGACCTCTCGCATGCACTAATTTTATTACGAATACGTAATCATTTTTATATAATAAAATGCTAGTCTTTGCACTGAATATTTAGAATAACCTCTTAAACCGGTTGGATGAGGTTTGACTTAAGGAAACATTACTCAAATTATTCATTATTTAAATAAATAAAAAATCGTAAGTTATGATGTTTAAATTTTTCTATTTATCCAATCACGTTGGTCATGTTTAGAAATATATTTCAAAATTAATTTATATTTATAAACGTTTTTTAAATAGTTTTACTTTTAATCATTTTTTGTAAAGTTACTTATACCCAGTGTCTTCTTTAGATACATATAAGTTTTTTGGAATAGAAACTATTGTGTAAAGCAAATAGTAAGTACTGCACTACCCTAAGTTAAAAACATATAATAAGTTGTAACTACACACAGCAAAATCATAAGGTTGGTCTTATTTGGTTTTGAGAACAATATTTTATATTCTGTATCAGCACATATACGTCCCACTGCAGGGCACGGGCCTACTCTACAATCGAGAGAACGATTGAGAGTGGTTAGGCCATATAGTCCACCACGCTGGCCTAGTGCGGGTTGGCGGACTTACATACCATAGAAATTCTTATAAATCGCTATGGTATGCAGGTTTCCTCACGATGTTTTCCTTCACCGTTTTAGTGCGTGGTGATTGACTATTATATTGAATACTTTATATTGCTCCTTTAATTATGCATTTCGAATCCATGGAATTGTATGCTGTTTTTTGCCTAGGTTAATGAAAATGTCGCAAGAATACAAAATACCATGCAAAGCAGTTAAGGAAATGTCACCGCATTTTATCATTCATGACATTTATTCTACCAACCTGTTGTGCACCGACATAATATTATGTAGTAGATGTACATCGTAAAGAGCAATTTTTGGCTTCCTTGGGTCATAAAACATCTCCGTGTAGGTAATTACTTAAAAGTGAACGTGTTTTTTAATTATTGTTAAAAATATCTATGTTAATTACCTTCAGTTTTATACGTCATGGGCGTGAATATCTTTATAAACATAAGATACAAAGCCTCGGTTTTAAAGCGTTCCTTGTCTCTCAAACTGAGATGGGTCCGCCATCTGTAATTTTTTGAATGAACTGATGTTTACTAATGTCAAACTCAGTGTAATATATGAGGTATTATATAATACAGATTGTGTAAAATAAAAACTTGCTTTACAACCGACCGCAAGTTGCTAAAACAACAGCATGCCCTAAATGGATTAGCTGCCCTGGAAGTGGATCTCAAAGGCGGGCGTCAACATATTCGTTTCGAAGCCATCGCATCAAACGGATCGTAGCATTGTTTGTAAATTCTTACAAGTGCGACCACTGATCCACATTGTACGGATCGCACGAACATATAAATTCCTAGGATACAAAGAATATTATGAGATGTGTCCGATACTTACGATGCGGAAATGTGGACGCCTACCTCAACTCTAATTTTCAATTGCATAAACATTACCGACTAGATCCAATCTGATTTAAGATCGAATTAAAAAAAAGCGGCATTGACAATGTCAATTATAAATGACAAAGCAGTAAACAAATATGCAATAAATATTAACACATCAAAAATATCTACAACAAAATGTACAATAAACTAATTTACATTAACAGAAAAGTCAAGTAATCTGACAATAAGAACCCTTGTAAAAACAAGGGTGATGTGATGACTAGCTGTACCAAGAGTGAAACTGACCTGGACCCTGCTAAAGATGTGATACTCTGCCCAACTGCTGACGGGTCCGTAAAGACCTGTGGAGTAGGCGATAAGAAAGTTAGTTGTTTTAATTTATATTTTACTAAGTACACACTAAAAGGCAGTTGAATGTATGCTAAATGCAAATAGCTGACAACGAAATCATTGAGGGTACGTTTAGCAGGAGCGTTTAGCATTTAATTGTTGATGACTCGGACACAGCTATTGAGGATATACTGGGAGAGGGGTAAAACCTGCCATTAAAACAAGAAAACGCAGTTTTTTTTGTATTGAAATAAAAAGTTGATTACAATAAGCCTGAAGCGTAGTGCAGCGCAAATCAGTGAAAAGTATCATAATATATAAGGATAAATTTATAATAGAGCCATAACCAAAAACCCGACATTTGTGTGGATAAAAATAGTTTTGACATTTTACGATTTTACGATTGTGTATGGTCAGTATCCAGACAGAACAGACAAGATATGGTTATACTACCACTAACGTTGGTAAATACAAAACTTTCGGAAAATATTTGCCTATGACTGAATAATATCAATCGGAAGTTTTTCGCAGCATCCGCGTTTGTATAAACCACACACTTAAATTACTCATTGTGTCGGGTCTATAAATATGTCGGGCCTATTATTATTCAACCGATGTCGTGATTATTGTAAACGAATTATCAAGAATAAATATTAGCCGATTATAGTGAGGCTACGAGGGGTTATGCAATACTTGCAAATGAGCTGTGATTGTTTACATAAATCTCAATAATACGAGAATCCCTACATGTCATTAAACTTTTTATTGGGTGAAAAGACTTGTAACAGGTACTTACATAGATTAATTTTATTATATTTTCTTGTTGACTACCTCAGTCTCGAGTTCCCGGGTTGGGAAAAGTGATATTGGATTTTTTGTATTCATTATTCGCCCGGAGTCTGGAATTTATGCCCGATTTAGCCATAGGTTCGCCCTCTATCACATCGTGGGATGGAACACACAAGCCGAAATGTGGGTGTCCTCGTAGCACCTCTCTCTATACCTTCTGGAAAAAAGGCGTGACTTTATGTAGGTGTGTATTATGAAACTCAATGGTATTGGTATTACCAGACTAATAAATGATTATAGATCAGTGGTTCTTGGCCTTTTCGTCATGAGGGACCATTTGACAAAAATTTTGTTTGAAAACCCATTGACAACCCAGTTGGTTTTCTGGTTTGGTAACAGGAACGAAAAGTAAATAAATTGTTCTAGCTGCCTATAATTAATAAACCATGCAATTAGTTTTTAAGGATTTTAAGGATGGCCCTGTGGACCACTTGGTATGCTCAGTTATCAGTGGTCCGTGGACCACCGGTTAAGAACCACTGTTAGAGATGGTCCACCTCGGCAAGAAGTATCTAAATATTTTATTGATTCCATACTTAGAAGAGAAGAGCCATGGGTCTTTCCTTTAGGGTCGGAAACATATTGTCGATTATCGTACTCTACACTTTGTACTCGTGGTCATTATATGAGGAATTTATAATTTATTTAGCACCATTTACATTAATAATTAATATTTAAGTACTCAGTCAAGCATCTCGCTCGCAGAACCTCAAGTTAATAACTTCGCCAATTAATCCGCAAACAAAACATTCAGAATGTATGTCTAGGAGAGCATTAAGCGTGGTTAGCATCTGTGGTATTGGTGATAAGGGGAGTATAGAATAACTCCGAAACGAAGTTCGAATATTCGAACGTTGAACGTCAACATATAAGATAAAAGTTTGCCACTGTCGGAGTACAGAGTAACCCCAAGGGTATGGGTTACCGTACGAGACCTTGGAACCGCAAACAGCACACGTTTACGGCTTCTGCAGTAGTTGGTCATATATCATAACGTATGAGCTTTAAATTGTTTTTTTTTATTGTAGGGGATACTGGGAATTGCAAGATTAAAAGAGCAGGAGATTAGGGTTATCACTACATAATAATTACTTAGTTATCACGTAATTATTGTGATAAATATAAAAACCGTTGAGAATTGTTAAATAGCAGGATACTTACATGAAAACATTCATTAGTAGTTTATTTGCAATATTAATGCACAATAGGTACCTACTCCTAGCAGACAAATATACTTATATACGCACAAGTTCACAACCAGATGCCCGAAGGAGTAGGTAGAGATAAGAAAAGTGCGATACCAAGTTTGCCCTATCTATATGTTATGGGCCAAGTGATTAATCGGGCATTATTCATCATGCCCGGGCAATATGAATAATGCCCAATAAGAGCGGGCAATGTGATTATAACCAATCAATTTATCACATTGCCCGGGCATTATGAATAATGCCAAGTGCCTATTGGGCAGAGTGATGTAAAGCGATTCAAAATCAAAACAATGAGTCGAAGTAGTAGAATTTAGAATAGGGCTGCACGAGGGGGTGAGTTGGGAGGAGTGGAGGGACTGTCGCACCTCCCCTGGTACCACTCCCATGAAAAGGTAACGCACCATTCCTGAGAAATATCTATTATAGCAACCTAACCCTTAAACCACTTGTTGTCAATACAAATTAGCTTCTGCATCGTCTCCGGCGCTACGGGTAGTTCAGCCCTTCGCCCTTGGCGTAACAAAAGATAGGCAACCATCCATCACCAGCGGGCGGGGGCTGCTCTCCCTCCGCGCCTCCGGCTTTTTATATACACTCTAGGGTCGGTAGCCAAAAGGCTACGTGAAGTCGGGGTGTTCCGAGTCGGTTTTGGGGCACAGTCGACCTACTGATCCATAAAGTGGGTACACTAATTTTCTTCTGAAGATAATGTTTCGGACGTTAAAAAGCAACTAAACATAAGCAGATCAATTCAACCTTTCTAATTCATGGGTCCATCGCAGATGCGACAATGCGGCAGCGCAACACCAAAAAATCACCTATTAATCACACTGCCCGATCATCATGTAGCCATATTCATAATGCCCTGGCAATGTGATAAATAGGTGAGTTTAGATTGTAAATAATCACTTGGCCCAAAATGGCTCGGCCATATTCATACTGCCCGGGCATTGTGAATACTGCCTGCATTAATCACTTGGCCCATAACATATACACAAATGTAAAAAATATTTATAAGTATCGGACTAGCCCAAATAACTTTTGAATTCAGTTTGAGAGAAAAAGACAATACATTCGATAGTAAAACAGGTTTATAAACTATACATGAATGAGTCTGTTTATACGTATACATATACACAGATCCTAACATCAGACATCAAGTACATACATAAAAAGTTATAGAAACTGACGTTATAAATATTCTTCAAATAAATGTAGGTAGTTTAAGTAGAAAAAACAGTACTTACCAAGTTATTTTGTGATTTGCATATACATGCCAAATTAAAATTAAACTCCAATGAGGCTCAATAGCTCCTCAGAGGAGTTAAGTTAAAAGTGAGTGTGAATGTATTTACTTTTTTTATTTTCAGAAACATGACGCATTGGCATTCAAAAGAAAATTATCGAGAATTCGCGCCCAGTTGGTAAAAATCTACAAGGATCCGTTCACGTGGCAGCTGCTAAGAAGTATCATATACTTTGTGATTGGTCTGAAGACGTTTCGTGACTTAGACAAAAACATGGCGTGTCCCCCACGTCCTTGTGTCAGAAAGAAAATTAAATAAATACAGTTTTTTATTAAAGTAACTTCTACTAAGGATTTATTGCTTTCAATAGGTCGTTTTAGAAATCTTTCGGGTGGTTCTTTGTTCAGCCATGGCCCATGACTAGCCAAAGAAAGGGAGACTTTATTTCTTAACTTTAAAAGTGGACGTTATAGGTAGCGAGTAGGTGCATACATGGCAGCCATGTCGGTGACATGGCCAATAAGATCCAGGAGTGTAGCTCTTGGGGTCAGGTCATGTCTTAAAAAAAAAACATACGTCAGTAGTATAATATAAATTAGCCTCAATATAACGGGGCCTCGATCGAGGTCAACCAAAGTTGTAAAAGATTGTTTATACAACGAATATTCTTTTGCTATAGAAACATTGGAAATTTAGATAAATAATATATAGAAATTGTATAATATATACGTACTACAATAGGGACTCACATTTGGATTATCTCGATGGCACTGCATGGCATTGCACTTAGAATAATTTACTGCAGCTAGTCACGCTGCAATACCTGTAAACAAAAATTAAAATACGTATATTTAGCCATAATTATATATAAAAAACATGACAATTTATATTACATTAAAAATTTAACACTTTAAAACTATTACAATTATTTTACATTAAAAAGTTTATCTCTCCGAAAAATCAACTTTCATCCATAATTTCAATGACTTTTTCACCATCATCACTACCAGAACTATCATCGCCAATCTCTAAAACTGATACGATAGGTTTATGGTAGCTGAAGTAAAAAACGAACAGTTTTGATTCGAACCTATTTAAATGTCTAATAAAGACCGCATCAATAGTAGTTTTGTATTTCGTTGTGCTAAGATTGCGATCATTCGACATAGTTAAACCAAATTCATTATTTAAAAATTCAATTAATAGTTTTATCATCTGCGAAGTTGTTGAAATCTCCACTCAAAATCATTGGCAATTCATCAAAGCTTTATAAACTGACAGCTAACTGACAGCTGTCTACTCTCCATCCGTCTTACGCTTTTCGTCTTACGATCAGGTCACGTGTCCTGACGCGAGTTTAAGATTTTATACCCATTACAGAAAAAGTGCTCAACGCCGCTAAAGAAGTTTTCACTTCAAAAACCCCTACAGATCCAAAGCTTTGATCGGATAGTAAAACGCATTATCATTATTGACTCTTACTGCGACAAAACAAAAGGCAACTCTTAAAGTTTGATCTACAAAGTCGTGTCTGGCGCTGCGTATCGCATGCAGCTTTATGTTTAGTTCAACTGACCTATGCTTAATTTTTTTGTGGACCTGGTTGTGCTAATTACCTCATATTGTGAAAGTTCAGGGCCGGTTAAGTGAACTATCAGTCGCGGCTTGTGCGTCCTGAGAACAACAATATCACTTTGTTTTAAACTATTTATTGTGTGTTTAGTGTTATATCATGAATATATTGTACCACAAGACAACTGTACTTACCTGCATACTCGTTGCAACATTCTACAGAGTGGGTGGACGTAAGTAGTTTTGTTTTTGCTACGTAAACACTAATTTAAACTTTGTTGACCTTAGTTTAATGTGTGTTGATGTGTGTTATATGTTATTTTATTCAACTTCATCCGATGCTAAGTAGAACAACATCTTGAACTAATGTTATACGATATTTAAGAGGTCTTATTTACAAACATGGGTCGTTATTTTAGAGAATTTTAAAATTAAAGGCATGTACAGTAAATGAATACGTCAAAACAAATGACTTTTGATAATGCCTAATCATTAATTAATTATTAATCTATTTATGTCGAACAGTTAACACAAACATATTTTGGTTTGAATCTGTTATTTCTAATTAACATAGCAATTTATATAATTAGCTGTCACTTTAATCTCACAAGTTATTAAGGTGGAAACCATTAATTTCGATTCACAGAAGCCTCGGTATTTATTAACAGGAAAATAAGACATTCGCATAATTCTAAGAAAAGAAACTGTTATTGTAAAACAATGATATTGGTGTAAATTAATGTTTATTTGGTAATTATATATTGGTTAAAGGAATTGAATATGATACATAGGAACTGACTTTGTTTTGGTGGCTTAATATCTTAATGCCTTACATCTGTCAGGTTGATTTAACTTAATTGATATTCACTACCCCCATCAGTGAAATTATAAAATTGGTGTAATTCTGTCGTAAATAATTATGTCGCTGGAATCCATTTTCTTCGATCAGTTACTGGAAATTGGAGAAAACCCACGTCCAACAGGTTTCCTACGGCTGACGATGATGATGACATAAATATAAATGTTTGAATCAATTATATTATTTGTCAGAAGAGACAAGTCGTTTACGTACACAGA
The DNA here is from genome assembly GCA_023078785.2 of Hyles euphorbiae. Taxonomy (NCBI): domain Eukaryota; kingdom Metazoa; phylum Arthropoda; class Insecta; order Lepidoptera; family Sphingidae; genus Hyles; species Hyles euphorbiae. Next base: position 8,090,436 of record CM041053.1, read on the forward strand.
TATAATGTGAATAAGATGAGCTGCCATGCACGTAATGAAAAACTTGTTGAGTTTATGATTACAGACGTAAATGTATCATTAAAGTTGGTTGACAACTAGCGTTCACAGCACGTAACCATCTACGTCAAGTATGCGTTTTTCTTCATTTTGTTCAACATTTCCAATAAGATGAGATCATAATCTATATGGACACACAATATTGTCTAAATCGTGCAAAACGAACAAAGGTCATAAAGCTGTGTCATTATTTTTTTATTATTTATATGACGCAAAATAAGTATTACTGTGTACAAGAATGATATTAAACTATACGCAAATGGTTTTGTATAATAGAATTGAGCCTTGGGGGCTATTGAAGGCTAGAGGATGGATTGGAGGTCTAGATCACCCAGCTCTCACTTAATATTAATTATAAAATTATTATGGAATGAGTAGTATAAAACATGAACACGTATCTTTCATAAAACTCTGTATTACTGTATCAGCCCATGTACGTCCCTCTGAAGGGTACCAGCCTCCTTCACAATCGAGAGTCGTAGATACTGTATTGAGAGTGGCCTAGTACGTGTTGGGGGACTTTACATACCACAGAAATTCATACAGATCGCTATGGTGTGCAGGTTTCCTCTCGGCGTTTTCCTTCCGTTATAGTTCATAAATTTCGACTTGAAAAAAATAAATAAAATTCTGTTAGATCATACTCAAAATAACTTTATAACAATTAATATAACGTGTTTTGATGGGGACATTATCGATCACCACTGTCACTGATAAAGTGGAACTCTGTTTGAAAAAGTGGAGCAAAATGGGCATATCAATGGTTACGACATAGCTTGAGAACCGGCAATACAAACAAGTTTTGAGCCATTTCACAAACGCTGAGTATACAAAAAAAATTATACTGGAGCACGAGCTCACTGAAAAACACCTAGTGAACTTATACTCATTTCCATCCATCCATCCATCAGCCAAAGAAAGCCCACTGCTGAAAATAGGTCTCCCCTAATGATTTCCACAGTGACCTGTTGGAGGCAGCCTGCATCCAGCGACGTCTCACGACCTTTACTAGTTCGTCTGACCACCTTGTGGGTGCACGTCCTATGCTGCGCTTTCGGCTACGTATACTCATTGGCGATTTTATAATAGAACGTATACTAGAACGGGCGAAAAAGATTGTGGCAAAGGTAGGCTTCACAGATTGTGGCAAAACCTGAGACCCAATAAGGTGATGTTGTGTGTACGGAAGGGTTGAATTAGCATTGTTCATTCTGAACTATTACCGCCAGGATCAATTATACGATCGATTCGCATCTCTTTCACCAACAACTAATGCGATTAAAGCAGTAATATGAGAGAAAGCAGAATTGACCAATATAAGGAGTTTTTTTTTGCTTTCAACCCGATAATACTAGCATACCATTCGCATCTTTACCTATCCAGCAAAAATTAGGAGAGTTTATCCCTGACCTTAAAACTAGAAAGACACCACAGAGACTCAAGAAAGAGTTACGGTAGAGAACACGACAGTTGGACTCTGAATGACTGAGCAAAAGTTATGTTTTCAGACGAGTATAGATTCTGTTTATACCAAGTCTGTTGCTATAGCTCTCTTAAAGTGCAGGCTGGAATATTTTCCGAAAGGCGCAATGAACTAGGGCTGATAGAAAATTGAATTTTAACTGCTGAAAGATATGCCACTGATATTATGAATTACTACGTTGGTCCATTTTTAGTTGACATGTTGTTTGTCTTACAAAAGGTAGACGCGAAGCGACAGCTTCACTCGTTTCGTTTCGTTCGGTTAGTGGGATTGCCGGATGCTAAATACAAGAGGTCATCAGAAGGACATCTTTCATCCTTCTTCCGATCTTTTTTCTTCACGCTCTGCTCCGGATTTGATAAGTCGGCATCATATCTATGATCCTACCGTTATGGAAGTTTATGGGTGGCACTGATCACTCACCATCTGGTGACCTGTTTGCTCGTTTGCCGGACCAAAGTAATAAAAACCTTTAAAAAAAGAAAACATAATGAGTTTACGTTTAGATACAACCTAAAATAATCTACAACAAATTTATTTTCAAATCTGAATTCTACTAAAGTCATTGCATTAAGGTAAAGACAGTTTAAATTAAAATATTTACTCCGTGTCAATAACCGCCACAAACAGAAACATATCTTTCAATATATCACATGTAATACAATACCGTATCTAAGAATAGAAAATGCCTACCTAGTTTATGGATTCAAATAGCACTGAAACCACAGCATACAACGTAAAAATAACATGACACGAACATCAACAATGTAGAAAAACTTAGGGGTCCAATCATGATAGTCTGTATGACAATAGTTTATTGTAATTCGTAGACAGTCGTTCGACATGGACAAAACATTGGATAAATATAGTAGGTTTTAAATCTATCTATGAATTCGGCCGTGAATATTCAACAGCAGAGTATTTACAACATATTATATATTTTTAATTATTCAGGCTTCATGCATTTTCTTCAGCGCATCCACAGTGTTTTTGAACATAAAAGTGTGATATTCCAGGTCTAAAACCCGCAGGAATATCAGGATTAATAATTTATTAAAAGATTTGCAACTGACGTAAAAGCATTTTATTATAAAACTGACATAAATGTCATTCATACCGGAAATGTTTGCGGATTTGCCTCAAGTAGGAGTTTTCTTGGACGACATCATCAACAGGGGCTAATGATAGAAATCATTTAGACACCTTACATGCAGTCTTGAGCCGCTTAAGTAAATTTGGCTTAAGAGTTAAAAAAGAGAAGTGTACATTTTATGCGGACTCAGTAACATATCTAGGTTACGTGATCGATAAAGAAAGAATACATACAAATAAAGAAAAATTAGAAGCTATACAAAAAGTGCCGCTACCTACCACATTGTCAGAGGTACGCGCTTTTATTGGGATAGTTATGTATTACGGGAAATTTGTTAACAATATAAGTACTATTTTATCACCGTTATATGCGTTACTAAAGAAGGGAGCAAGTTTATATGGTCTTCTGAATGTGAAAAAGCCTTTGTGACTGTCAAAAAGAAATTAATATCTAGTGAAGTATTGGTGCATTATAACCCAGAATTACCGCTTATATTAACAACACACGCTAGTAATGTGGGCATCGGAGCAGTAATTTCACATATGATGCCAAATGGTCATGAATGCCCTATTGCATTTGCGTCAAGAATGCTCAACTCAGCAGAGAAAGCCTATTCTCAAATCGATAAAGAAGCTCTTAGTATTGTTTACGGGGTGAAGAAATTCCACCAATACTTATTCGATCGCAAATTTTTGCTTCGTACGTATCATAAACCGTTGGTAACGATATTTGGCCCGAAGAGAGGTATACCGACAATGGCAGCATCGCGGTTACAAAGATGGGCAGTGATTCTATCCGGTTACCAATACGATATTGAACATGTAACTACTTCTAAAAACAGTGCGGATGCTCTATCACGCTTACCAAGTGACGATCAGCCCAAGGAGGAAGCGGAGAGTACATATTTGAATTTCATACAAGAATTTTTACCCATAACTGTTAGTGTGCTAAAAGAGGAAATAGCAAGAGATGAGTTATTACGTAAAAGCATTTTATTATAAAACTGACATAAATCTCATCCATACCTTACAAAAAGAAACGTGCTAGGAACGGGCTTCATATTAGACTGTATTAGGAACCAAAGATGTATTTCGGAATAGCTGGCCATCTGTAGGCCCCATGCCTTCGAAAGTACTAGCCTAGCGTACTATCAAATTCCGCCTTCTGTCAAATTCCAGGCTATGGATGTAGAACTTATTACCAACAAAATAAAGTGACCATGATTATATTTTTATTACACAAATAATATAGGTATAATTATAATCTAGGGCCATAATTAAACTTGAAATATTGACGGAGTATGGATGAAAGTGTTTGAATAAATTTCATCGTTTGTCCTATACCACTGGTATTATAAACAATAAACGATTTCTTCGTTTAGAAATTGCTTAGTAATATTTAAATTGAGTGATCATGATGATACTTTTACACTTATTATATATATATATATTAGTATGCTTCAAATTACCAGTAGTATAGTATTAGTAACCAACCGGATAATGACCACTGTAAACAACGTGGAAAGCCAACCAACCGTATCGAGTTCAGCTTGTACAAGAGGTTTCGCGCCAATCGGTATAAATAACATAAATTAAATGTGGGAGATAGACACCTCCCATTGGTGATGCCCAGGCACTTACTAACACATGCATCGTATTAAGTTTATGGTGCCAATGTACTGAAATAGTAGATACTCGGTCTCGAGTTCGAATTCCGGATAGGATTTTTCTATTCATTATCAGCCTGGAGTCAGGAATATGTGCTCGGTATGGCGATAGGGATATCACACCGTGGGACGGGAATTACAAGGCGAATTATGGCCCCTCTGTATACCCCTTCAGGTAAAAGGTGTGAGCTTATGTATGTATGTTTTTAACCGACTTCAAAAAAAGGAGGAGGTTCTCAATTCGACTGTATGTTGCTTTTTTTTTTTTTTTTATGTTTGTTACCTCGTTTCTCTGTACTGTGTGAACCGATTTCGACCATTCTTTCTTTGATTGAAAGCTGATGCTTGTCATTTGGTCCCATAAAAATATGGTGAAAATCTGAGCAATATCTTCGGACCTGGAGAGGGGAACTCCTTAAAATTAAGTAGGATTCCAATGGTTCTTTTTGCATTAGGTTCATTATAAAAGTTAATTTACAGTGAGACAGGAAAAAAGGGGTGGGGGTGAGGGGGGGTAGGTGATAAAATTAAAATACACGTAAATTCTAATATCTTCGGCAGCTTTTAACCGATTTTAGTGATTTCTTTTTCATTGGAAAGAATGTATTGACAGGTTGATCTCAGGAACACAACATGGAGATCTGATGATCATTTTCGGACCTGGAGTGTAGAACTCTTCAAACTTTAGTAGGATTCCAATGGTTCTTTTTGCATTGGGTTCAGTATAAAAGCTAACCTACAGTGGTGGTGGGAAAAGGGGGTAGGGGCATAGGGAGGGGGGGATGGGGGGAGAAAAAATAATAAACATGAATACTCCAATATCTTTGGCAGCTTTTAGCCGATTTTAGTGATTTCATTATCATCGGAAAGAACATATTCCTTGTGGGGACCAAATCTTCTTCATTTTGATTCCTATCAACACTAAAAAGATAAAAATAACCAAAATTTTTAATAAAAAAATAAAAACCGACTTCAAAACAAAAAACCGCTAAAAACCAAAAAATAACTAAATAATAAGTACCACTGCAAAGCAAAAAAATAATATTTGTTTCATGGAACTTGCGCTTGTTGGTTAATTTGCTTAATGACTTGACTAGCCAACAAATCAAAATATATGCATAACATATTGAAGGCGGGTCGCCCAGTACCAAACATATAGATATTTAAATTAATATAAGGCATAGGTCCTACATGTTTGGTACTTGGCGGCCCGCCTTCGATATGTTATGCATATATTTTGATTTGTTGGCTAGTCAAGTCATTAAGCAAATTAACCAACAAGCGCAAGTTCCATGAAACAAATATTATTTTTTTGCTTTGCAGTGGTACTTATTATTTAGTTATTTTTTGGTTTTTAGCGGTTTTTTGTTTTGAAGTCGGTTTTTATTTTTTTATTAAAAATTTTGGTTATATTTTGATTAAACGTTAATCTCACGAGTTGCAGATTAAACAGAAGTAGGAACTAGGAACTAAGAAGAGCAGACCAAAGAAGATATGAAATACATTTCTTTTAAATTCGGGTTAGGCACAGTGACTGTGGAATTGCATCTGGTGGTGAAAGCAAGTACCATTCAAATTGAGTATCGAAATTAATATTAAAATAAAAACTGCTGTAATGTTTCAGAGAAATGTAACGGCGGCGCCGATTGCATAGCGCTGAACAAATGTGCCGGCCTGCACAGGCAGCTGCAGCATGGCAACACGCCCGAGCTGATGCAACTGCTGCGAGGTCTTCACTGCGGCTTCGAGAGCAATGACATGCCCAAGGTATACTTTATAACCTTTATAACCCTTCTTTTAATTACTGCTGTAGCGAGATGAGCTAGCAACCCGCCTTATGGTAAACGGCTATCAACTCATGGGCTTTACAGTGTCGTGGTAATACCAGCACGCGGGGACGTAAATCGGGGCGCCCTTCGCCCTGGGATGTCCGGTGCCGCCCACAATGCGTGTGACGGCAAACGAGGAGTTTTTAGTCAGAATGATGGCGTAGGTATTGTTGGGGGCCCATCTCGGCCACAATGTCCGAGTTGGTACCGGGCTGGAAGGTTAGAGACACTAACATACCCATTTCGACCTCCTCCGGGGTATCGAAAGGGGAGTTAAATAGCTTATCCACACGAACAAAAAATTTGTAATCGAGGATGCCGAAGTTTGATATGGTGTTGAACAATTACCTAAATAACCGAACCTAGCGTCTAGCCGAGGTAACACTAGGCTGATAGAAAGTTAATGCATAACAAAATGTTGAATACCATCCGTATCCCGGAAAGATTAGCTTCAATACATTCATAAACTCACGCCTTTTTCCCAGATAGGGCAGGTAGAAGTGCTACCAGAACACCCATGCTGTGCCTGTTGTTCCGTTCCACGATGTGATAGGTGCGCCTATATTTAATTCTGGGCTCATAATGAACTAATAAATTCAATATCTCTTTCCGCGACCCGAGATTCGAGCTTAAGACCTCAGCATCGTAATTGTACCGCACAACATCGCCACAGGGGCAGTCAGGTTTAATACCAATTTAATTTGTCTTCGCTAATTATAGCTGTTATTAAAGCTGACACCTTCTGCTGAGAACCCAACATCCTCTCCATGAGACATACCAAGTAACAGAATACATAAAACAAGTCACCAAGAGTATGGTGACAATAGGCACATTTTCCGCAACCAGAATGTGTCATGGTTCGCATATTTTGTGCGCAAATGATCGCTATCACAACATCCTTAGGTTAAAGACAAATAGCTTTATTGTAAAATTATTACGCTGGTTATGTGTTACTACTTATCCTCAACCACGGCGCAGTTTCCTCAATGAAACCCGTTTATTTTATATAACACAACATAGTAAAGCATAACCACTAAATTATTCGGAAATGCTTCTGATGGTATTCTGTCTTCTTTTTGTGAAGACTTTCTCCTTACTGTCGTCAATATGATTCCGAAGCAAAGATTCTGTGATCTGAAGGATTTAATCGGTGACTCGGCGATACATATGTTTCCACTCTTCATAAGTTCAACTTAATTCTACCATCAATTAATTTTTTAAAACGATTTAAATTCCAGATTTGTTGCCCGCCAGAATTTTTGGAGTCAAGAACCGGGTTCCCAAGTTCACAAAGCAAGCCGACGGTGGATCCCTTGACACTGTTGCCAAACATGCGCGACTGTGGCATCCAAAACAACGACAGGATTGTCGGAGGTGAACAGACTGAAATTGACGAACATCCCTGGATGGCTTTATTGAGATACGACAAACGTAAGTAACTATTTCTCATAAAGTAAATTGGGTTTGTTATGCTGGAAACTTTATCACTGGTTTTCAAAACATAAAATCCAGAAATTCATATTGTTTGAGTATTCGGATCTGGGTGTTTGTGAAACAGAAATATCTGTCATAGTTTCTGATCCAAGACACAAGACTCTATCTTAGTGTGGGGCTAAGACTATGTAAGTGACTGTTGGGTGTATTTAATAATTGTATCAAGCAATATTAGCACGCTGCTAAGCACGTGGCTTCTCTATTGCTAAGATTTTCATTGACAGGGCTTAAGGCCTTAGCAATTACCACACATTATAATTAAAATAATACGGAACATCAAATTTAACATACTTCATTACCAATTGTACGATATTATGTTTTTCAGACTCTTGTAATTTTTGGGTCCACAGCTTATGGATGGGGATTCTACTGTGGTGGAGTAGTGATTTCCTCGCGATACGTCTTGACGGCCGCCCATTGCGTGAAAGGTTCTGACTTGCCTCCAGACTGGAGACTGTAAGTTTGATGCTTTCATTTTATTAACATCCATAACGTGGAGGATTGTAATATTTACGTTTTTATAAACATAGTTAAGTGTTTGGACATTTTTTAATGTATTCAAAGACGATAATTATAGTTAAAAAGCACTCGTTTGTTGTCAGAAAGATAATGGCGCAAGTGAAAATTTAGCCCATGGTATATTTTACAAGGCAACGATACTTTTTGATGTACAGATTTACCTTCTATTTTATTATTTGTAAGTGAAAAACCCTTATATTGTTTCAAGTTTAGCATAATAAATAATTTGGCAATTATTTAAATAATCTAGAGTAAGATTTAACGTTTGAACATGTGCATACACAACGTTGGCAAGTTTGTGATAACAAAAGTCGAGGGTCAAATTTCCATATCGTAATACTGCGTATTTATTAATATTATCTATAAGTTATTTGTATATATAAAAGACCTTTTTCGTAGACAGTTTTAAAACCTTTAAAACCTATTTTAGTTATCGAATATTTTGTCTTTTTTGTTTAAACTGAATTCAAAAGTTTTTCGAAAGGGACAAATCATTCGATGACTAAAATAGGTAGATATTAAAACTGTCCATGAATAAGCTCGTCAATATACAAGGACATTGAAAGAGAATGCAAATTTTCCAAATAATATGTAATAAAGATTAAAACCAATGACGCGATAGGCCCAGAAAGAGTTATTGGCGCGAATTTTCATATTATCATTCGAAACTGGTGGCAATTAGTAGCAGTTATACCGGACACCGGACTACCGGAACATAATTGGTATATACCTATACAAGACAGTCGGATAAGAATTTATAAATGAATTTCTGTGAGACAGTTGTGCCGCCCTGGACGAACCTGTCCATTTATGTTGACCCATGATGACAACAGCGCGGTTCACAGTCAAAATTAATTTTGCAATGTAGGAACTTTTTTTTTTTTTTAATTGCATTGAATGGCGTGACGAGCAAGCCGTTCGCCTGATGGTAAGCGATACGACCGCTCATAAACAGTAGCAACATTCCACTGCGCTCGCCATCCTGAGACATAAGATGTTAAGTCTCAATATGTCCAGTAATTACTCTGGCTACAATGTCCTTCAATCCGAAACACAACAGTGCATTTACGCAGTGTTGTTTCACGGGAGAAATAGACATTGCGGTGGTACCTACCCAGATGGCTTCTCACATATGAGAGACCTACCACCAGTAAACTACTACGTTAACATTAATCTCCAACTTTTAAGGATAATTATGCAAAATCGACTGAACATTAAACAATCAAATAACTTACTGTATTACATGACCGCCCGCCTACAAGGTGGACGGACGACCTGGCTAAGATTGCCGGTTCGAACAGCCGCTTCCAACAAGTCGATGTGGAGATTCTTTGGGAGGCATGTGTTCAGCAGTGGACTTCCTGTGCCTGAGATGATAATGATGATGATGATGATGATTACATTTATTAATTATTAAGTAATTTGAGGTTAAATATAAGTTAATTTACAGTTCACAGGTTCGTCTTGGCGAGTGGAACACCTCGAGTACACAAGACTGCGTGGATGACGACTGCACTGTACCGGTACAAGACATACCCGTAGAAGAAATTATAGCTCACGAGGGTTATGAGCCCCAAGATAACAATCAGCAGAATGATATCGCGTTATTAAGGCTAGCACGAAACGTGCATTTTAATGGTGAGAACTGTTTTTGTTACACAATAACGTTTCAATAGAAGAAAATTGAGGATTTTTGAGTATTTCTAACGTTCAGTTATTACAAGTATTAGAGGCTTCTTAAAAACATAAAGTCGAATTGAGAACCTCCTCCTTTTTTGAAGTCGGTTAAAACCAACGTGAACCCGCTTTGCTATTGCGTTCTGTTCTGTGAGTGGTATTGCTGATCCCAAAATATGACGGTAAATGTATTAGAATGTACTGCCCCCTTCATTGGCACCCATCGTGCACGATGGTGGAAATCCTATAGAAATCCACCTAGTATGTCGCGTTTTGAGTGGACCCAAAACGCTTATGTAAACTCGGCTTTGAACAGATCGCTATAATTGAGTCTACAAACAAAAGAGAACTACACATATGTTGCCGGTAAATGCCCTCTTTAGAGTCTATTGCACTCATAATTAGGTGCCGTGCAAATAAGATACGATAAAAGTTAAGGCATCAGAGTAATCTTGTAATTCTATATTTTGTTTGTTTTAGATTTTGTTAAACCTATCTGCTTGCCAACCTCTAATGAGTTACGACGAAGCATGTTTGAAGGCTATGAGATGGAAGTTGCGGGATGGGGTAAAACTGAAACCCGTAAGTTAAATATTTGTAAGCAATGTCTAAACGAAGATTTTTTTTTGTACCAGCGTTATAGGACACACGATGAAATTTATTAAAACACTGTCTATGCATACATGGTATCCTGTCAATATTTCATACAATATTGTCAAAATTGCACGTTTAAATTATAATCTCGGTATGGCCCTAGATTATAATTATAATAAAAATATAGTCATGGTCACTTAATTTAATTCGTAATAAGTTCTACATCCATAACCTGGAATTTGACAGAAGGCGGTAGTTCGCTGCGCAGGGCAACCTTCGGAGGCATGGGGCCTACAGGTTGGCCAGCTATTCCGAAAAACATATATTTGTTTCTAATACAGTCTAATATGAAGCCCGTTCCTAGCATGATTCTTATAAATTCAAAAACACAATGGATGCTGTACCTACTGCGGTGACAAAAATGCTTGAAGCCATAATAATTAAAAATATATATATCGTAAATACTTTGCTGATAAACACTTACGGACATATTCATAGACATTTTTTAAATCTATTTTAGTTCTTGCATATTCTATCTTCTTCACTCAAACTGAAATCAAGTCTTTTGACAGGGGCAAAACATTTGATAACTAAAATAGAATTTTAAATTGTCCATATAACTGACTCTATGAATAAGGCCGCTATGCTAAAAACATACTCGCCATTATTCTCGCTGCATGGCATTCCCGCTACATAATCGCAACTTTATTGATACGTCGATTGATACAATTTTAATTTCAGGTACGGAGTCAGACGTCAAACTGAAAGTTCGCGTGCCAGTAGTGAACAGAAACACGTGCGCAAGCGTCTACGAAAGAGTAGAACGTCAAATTACCAACAAACAGCTTTGCGCCGGCGGCGTCGAAGGCAAGGATTCTTGCAGAGGAGACTCAGGCGGTGCTCTCATGGGGCAAGCACCGGTTGCTAACAACTGGATGGTACTAGGTGTGGTCTCTTACGGACCATCGCCCTGCGGCACAGCAGGCTGGCCCGGGGTATACACTAGAGTAGGAGCCTTCATGGACTGGATATTATCAAAGTTAAGACCTTAAACAACACTTGACTGAACATTTTTTGTTATATAAATATAATATATGAACGACGAGAAAAAAATATTTTTCATATTTGTTAATGATGCATTTGATAACCATTTTAAGTTATGTGTAGGTTGTATTATAATAAAACTGTGTTAATGGACGCAGTTTAGTCACAAAGTGCCATTAAATTGTACATTTAATCAGTAGGTACAATTACTCACTACAACGTGTGAATGATATTTTGCCTTGCCAATGAATGTATATAGCGTTCATATACAATTGTGATTATAGAAAAGATTTTAATTAAAAAAATCCAACTTAATTTCTTGGTACTTTTATTACATTACCGACAAGATAATCTTACAGGGACATCAAAATTTAACAGTAGATAAGTAATTACACTTGCCCGATATTTTATTTTATCTTTGCTAACGTAGGGTTTAGTCAAAGAATGTATAATCGCGATGCCAATTAATAATTTTGCCTAGAACATAGTTTCAGCTTACAACCACGGACTTCATACATAGGAAAGTTTTCTTCAACTTGTTGGCCTACTGGCGCAAAATATGTTAAAGGCCGCTGTTTTCTTAAGTTCTTTGGCCTTACAAACATACTAACAGATGAGCAGTCCGCCGCTCAGTCGATAAAATAATGCAGTAAGAACTTAAAGCTTTCATATATACTTACATAATCTTCATGCCTGTATCCCATAGGGTTAGGCAGAGTATAGAAGCTTTAAAACCACGTTAAAACTTGCAGTAGATTAAAGTAATAAACTAAGCCTAAGCTGCCTCATATCATGCTGGGGAGGAAATGAAACAGTAATTATAGATAAGTGTATCATACGAGTGAAACTATGTGTCTACTACTAGTATCATGGCGAATCATGTCGCCAAACCAAAAGTTTTTTTCAGAAAACTTGATTTTGTTTACTAAACGGATGTATAACAGTCGAAGCATGAATCAGATTACAATTCCTAGCTTATACAAACAAAAACAAATCTGGAAAACACAAAGTAATCTCTAAGCCAAAGGTAATAAGTGAGATAACAGTGTACGGAACAGATTTACAGTATTGTAATCAATCAGGTGTTATCTGTATGTTTTAAAGGCAATTATTAATTAATTAGGTAATTAAATATATTTTTAGTTAATCTATCGCAGATTATACATATTACATATATATTATTTATTATTGGGCACCTATCTATCTACGTAGATATAAGTTAGCATATATATGTACAGAAGGGGTAGGCAGAGAACAGAGGTCCTATCAGGATACTCATGTTTAGCCTTATGCGTTCTGTCCCACGATGTCCCGTGTTTTTTTGGCTTTCCTCAAAATCGTTTTCTATCAGGTACCCATTGGGTCACATTTTTATCTCACCTATCCGGACCCATTCGAGCCAAATGATCTGCTCAATCCAACTTAAGTTGTGCTGTTCACACTGTTCCACATCCATTATGATGGTTTTCATTCCACATCCACTATGACGGTTTTCAGACAAATATTTGTTTCAGTGCGAGGATCGAATCCGCGGCCTCTCGTTTCACAGCCGGTGTCTAACCAACTGCGCCACGGAGACTGTCAAAATTAATGAGTACAACATTAAATATCACTTTGCCCGACTGAACATCAGCTTTGCAATGTGTAGTAGGCACTGTAGTATTTGTGGTGAACAAATAAGAATTTATAAATAAATATAACAGCGCTACAGAAGTAGTCGTATAGTATATGTCCCTGCTATAATATGTTATTTGAGTTTCTTTTGGATAATAGTGGGATGTTGATTCCACAGGTGACAGCAATAATTAACAGAGATCAAACGGCCTTATTCATAGATAATTTATAAACCTATTTTAGATGTCGAATGTTCTGTCTACTTTGCTCAAACTAAATTCAAAAGTCGGTGGAAATGGACAAAACATTTCATCATCATTATCATCATCAAATCAGCCACAGGAAGTCCACTGCTGAACATAGGCCTCCCCCAATGATCTCCACAATGACCTGTTGGAAGCAAAACATTTGATAACTAAAAAAGGATTATAAACTATGATTAAGGCTGAAAATATATCCAAGTATTTTTATATTATAAAAAGGAAAGATTTGATTGGTTCTGAAACGAATGAACCGACTTAAAAAAATATTTTACCATTAGAATCTTTATCCCTGAATTAATATAGGCAATTTAATATTTTCAGCTAAGTGTATCTGCACCCGGGCGGAGCTAGGCCTGGCTATTATGTACAATATAAATAAATCTAATAAAATATTTTTTTAATACAAATATATTCGATTCCTAAACCGAGAAAACGATTTGGTAAGATTTTCCAGAAAAGTTATCAAATCATTTGCTCGATTTCAGAATCGAATTCACGCCCTGAATATTTATAGTCCTTACTTGCCACTTGTAGAAGAATGAGGCGACCAATTGTTTTCTTTTTGTTTAAAGTGTAATTTTCCACTACTGTTTTACATTGTTTTTATCAATTAATTCAGTCATTACAAAAATGACACGGATGTGCCATATCTGTATTGGAATGACGATAAAAGTACAAATTGCTACTGAATAAAATTAAAAAGACGCATTTATGCAATAACAAAGCAATTTGCCCGAGACTGCCTTGTCTGTACATTTGTGATTTATAAAGCATTACTAATGTATTTTACACCTCGATGTAATTACATTCCATGATATCATTCTTGTAAGACTGCCGCTCCTTGAGAATATATTACTTACCTTGATTATGTTTTACCGCAAGTCTGTCAATGGAATCGAAGTAGGTTCTTTATTTGTAAAATAGGAAATTATGTTCATGCATTGCATAACTGCGGTACAATGAGACAGCCTCCGTGGCCCAGGCGGTTAGATGCCGCTGGTGCGATCTCCGCACCGAGTGTAATGTTTGTGCTTGCGAGACTAAAAAGTCTCATAGTTCCTGATACCCGCGACAGAAGACTCGATCTTAGTGTGGGGTCAGTTACATACATAGTGTATGTAACTGTTAGGTGTTATTTATTTATTATTTTATAACTTGAAGGCCAACGATTTGCCCCCATTGACATTCTATGTGGACAGATATTAGGTAATATAATTAATAATAATATCTATATTATATTTTCATGTAGTTTATTTTGCAGTTGCAAAAATATTTTAATATAATAATGTTATGACGACTAGTAGTTGTTATGAATACGGAGAATAATATGCAATTGATCATTGTGTCTGTAATCTGACTTGAAGATAATTGCACTATTTTACTACATTGTAATCACATTCAAAATTATACTCATGCAGCGGTTTGAAGTCTTTAGAGCATGACAAGCACGCTCGTATCCACCAGCTTGATAACTCAGTTATTTGATCATAATTTAAATAAAACAAAATATTGATTTAATATTTAATAAAAGTTACAATAAAATAAATACTATATAATTAATTCTATATCCATATTTTCTTCTGGATTTTGGCCACTCTTCTATCGCACAATCTTCCTCACCACATAGGAATCTTTTTGTGACGAAATATATTACTTTGTTTAATGTAAATAAAAATACATCTAAATAGCCTTGGCACGAAATTATTATGTTTGTACTTGATCATGTTCAACTGATTAAGGAACTTCCCTTTGATTTTTCATTTTATTTTTGGTTAATAATTGTGTGATAAATGTTTCAGCTAAATTAAACCTTACTTCTATTTTTTGTAACTCCATGCTCACAGTACAATATGGCAGTGTGTTACGTACCAGGTTCACATAAAACTCAGAAATGAATACTGTTTTCATTAAACTAATACATATACGTTTAAAACTTCATAAAAATACATTTCTGTATTAAAAACAAATTAATCTATAATAACTTAAATGTTTTTGTACTCTACTAGAATTTATTTGGATAGTATGAGTTTAACATATTTATGAGATTCACAATTTGAGAAACATTTTCTAATTGTATAAGATAAAAACATTACTATTTTATACAGGAATGAGAAAACATCTACTTTAGTTTATTTTATTGAGTATGAAAACGAAAATGTCTAAAATATGATATAGGTAGTTGTATTGCAAAAAGATCTATTAAGAATTGGCGAGATTACAGACAGCTACATTATTAGTAGCCCAATAAAAGAAAAATATTAAAAAAATACAAAGCTATAGATACTTAATTACTTCAGTAAGGTGCAACTGGAATGCATACATTTATTCAATGGAAGTTAAATAGTATAGAAATGGAATGGCACATTCCTCTAACTAATCTATACATCGTCAAAAGATTTAGTACAAGTTTTAGTATATAAAATATAATACATATTTATATGGAATGTTATATGTTATAGATAGTACAAGGTTAGCAGCAATAATTTTGTCTAGAAAAATAACTGTAAACAACACTTACACTAAAACAGCTCACTTTTCAGATCAAATTACAGATTATGTTGCATATTACATTATGCATTGCAACAGTTGATATTTGAGCTATATTGTTAATTTTCATGTTTAATACTTTCATTTCAGTATCATTTGCTGCCATCTAATTTCTTGTCTCAAATACTGAATGTAAGAATTTAGTTAAATTACGTCTCAGCCAAAGCTTTGAAGCCTCTAAGTTTCTTGATTCAAGGTGGTACCGGCCCAATATTTTGATAAATATTAAAACTCAAAGTTAAGACGCAGCTGCTATTTCAACAGGAAGATCTTTGGATACTCCCTCATCACTTGCTTCTACAACTGGTTCCTCACCCCAGGCTTCTTCTGTCTTTTCGTCATTTAAGCTAACATCGCTTGTACCGTTTTGCTCACCATTATGTTGACCATTGCTTGTAAGCAATTCCTGCAGTTTTGAACCAAATTCTGCATCTGTCTCAGTAACGGTTTTCACCAGTCTGTCTTGTTCCTCTTCAGACCAGGTTGGATACCATTCATTGAATAGCTTGATCTGGAAAATAATTTTTAGTAAGTACACATCTTCTCTGTTCATGTTAATAGATAAAAAATATACATTTAACCTACTTTCTTTAATACCATTTTTTTCACTGGTATAAAAACATTAATAGCATTAGTCATGATTTTAACAGCAAATATCTTTTATTAGCAGCCATTCATAGCTTTTCAACCTTCAAAAAAGAATGCTCAATGGGTATTGTGATTGCATTTACAATAGTCATATATGAGGCATTCTTTTGTATGTAAAGAAACTAGAACTACCTTAATATGTTGCAAGTTTTAAATATATCTTTACACGAACATATTTTGAGCTAAGATAAAACTTGCTTTTCATGCAAATTTAAAAAATTATAAAACAGCCTTATCTGTGGATTATACTAAAAAAAATATATATTATCCTCTGGTACCTAAAAAGGAATTGGATAAATAATTAAAAAAAGTATAGTAGAAAGATACTAACACGGCATTGAAACAAGCTGACAGGCTTATCTTGGCATGTCATATTGGACATGGTAGCAGCCAGCAGATCAGGTTTATCACCACGAGCTGCAGCAAGTATTGGTAAGAAATCCTCTCTTTGCAGCTCACTGAATTCTCCAAACCACTGGAGTATGTATCGTAACTGGGCTTCTGAAGTTAAACCGGGTGCAGACATTCTTGAGCCTAGAGGACGATGGTCACCTAAAAAAACATATTTTTATCTAATAAGTACATAGGATGTCAATAAAATACCTTACTTATACTTAAGATATTGTAGAAATTAGTTATAACAAATACAATTTCAGTCGACAATAGTTATAGTGT
The DNA here is from genome assembly GCA_023078785.2 of Hyles euphorbiae. NCBI lineage: Eukaryota > Metazoa > Arthropoda > Insecta > Lepidoptera > Sphingidae > Hyles > Hyles euphorbiae. The sequence goes on from CM041053.1 coordinate 8,107,639, forward strand.
ATTTTATTTTGAGGACCATTTTCAAGCTACGGATTAGGATTAAATAAAAGCAATGGGTCCATTGTATCTTTGAGCATCCTGTGCCTTCCCAACAAATGGGAAAAAGAACTTTAAAAATAAACTGTGGGTGTTTCTTTGTTATGCACTTAAGTTTTTACAAAACAGATCCATTTTATTAAAATTGATGTTTACTTTATTGTGTTACAGACCAGCTATAATTAATTATACCAAAAACATTTAGGTAAATAAAATAAATTAACACACAAAGGTCACATAACTAAACCTAATCTATTCTTTGTGATAGACCTACTTGCACCTGTCTATTACACTAGTTTATAGTAAATATCACAAGAGTCAAGACAATCGCCTCTCACTTCTTCACAAGTATGTACTAACGATTTAATATTAAATTCTTAATAAATGAACTGACACAAATCTTACTTTCAGGAGAGACCGATAAACAAACATTAGACCCTAACATTAAACCCATTATAAATTCACAATTAAATGGTAAGAAATTAGCACAAAAGTGTAGAGTGATCTACTGTACACTGTCTAACACCGATTGCGACTGGCTACTGAGAGAAATAAAGCTATGCAAGGTTAACCACCTAACTTAATTTCACCTTTCAACTTGTTATATCACGTATTTTCACTTTCTAAATTCCCAATTAACATTTATAGATATCAGTTTCTTAATTATGTAACTAAATCAATTGTGTTCAGTAATAATACAAATTTATATTACGAACATATATTTGGTTTGTAGTAATTTAATTATTGTTTACTCACGTCTCAATGTAGATCACTGCCGATTAGAAAATCAAAGCAATATCTGCAGCCTGCGCAGTTAAACAATTACTGATAGTAATTATGTTGCTATTGTACTTTAGAATATAATGGAATTATAGGAATGTTCTATTGTAAAGATATTTTAATTTAACTTTCCGAATTGCGATAAGTTAGATGACTACTATAAACAAATTATTATATATAATTTATTGATGCTTGAAGTCACCTATTCCGTTATACCTTGCAAGTTCAACGTACGATATTTTTAGCATGGTATCTGAACTGTTTCATTATAGTGGGAGAGAGATAGAATGAATGAATGTTGAACAGCGGATTTTACGATAGGTAGGTATGTACTTAGTGGTCTATTCTTTGGTATGTACTTTAAATACATACAAACATATCAATGATTATAGATTAATACATGTAAATAAAACACAGTAGATAGGCCTAGTCGTCTGTGGGTAGGCCGTAGCGGCAGTGCCGGATTTAGCACTGTCAGCGCCCTGGGCGAGATTTATACGGCGCCCCCTGTTTCCCATTGAAACCCATAAAAAAGTTTTTTTTAAGGACAATCTGTGTTAAATATATTAAAATAGAGTGTATAATTGTGTCGTGCAATTTCGGAATTTTATTTTTCGGGAACTTTTCAGTATTATTTTCAACCTTCATGGCATGAAAAAGCCTCAAGGGCCGGCAACGCATCTCCATGCTCTACGTATAGTAGATGTCATGGGCGGTGACCACTTTCCATAAGTGAAACGCATGCTCGTTTGTCTCCTATAACATAAAAAAAAAATACTCATGCCATGCCACCTCAATGCCATGATAAGCACCGCATTCATGAACATAGCATTTGGCATTTGCCCTTGTACACGAAAGTTATAACATCCAACCGCCATGGGTGTGGTGGTTGGTATCCTGGATGCGGTTAAATAGCGCAGCAAAAAGGTCCAATCTATGAAGTTCCAGCGACTTCCACGCTTCGATCGGGATAAGGTCAGGCCCTACCGCTCTCCGGTTCTTCATACGACGAAGACTACGGAGAACTCGTCAGGCGTAATGGGTGGCAAAAAACCCTGATTCGGGAGCAATTCTGGATAGGACACTCTCAGATATTATACGATGTTAAATAAATCGGGGAAGTAAGAGCGCTAACTCACATTACCAGGTGCCTCGGGATGCCTTGACAGAAATTTCGCCAATAATATCGAATGTCTCCTTTCGACTGAATCCCACTCCACAGTTCTCCACTTCCTCGGTCCTTATACAGTTTTCTAGTAGACACCAAAGCGTCGCGGAAACCCCACCCAGCAGGCCCATCTAGCAACCACCATTTTATCCTCGGTGCTCGGCGCTCGCCCACTTTGGGTTTTGGTGTTACCTTGATTAAATGTTTGGGTATCTTTTGGGAGAACGTATTCACAACGGCCAGATCTGACAAGAGACCTGCTTTGAGCACTGAGTCCCCCTCTACAATACATGTGCCAAAACCATCGCCGCCATGAACGCGCGCATTATCTCATTAGTCCGAAGCTATCTGATTCCACGGGCCTCGGAGAAGGTCACTGGCAGGGGCCCAATCGGCGATTGAGGGCGTGGCAATTTCCTTCGGCTCCACGATGAAGTACCTGGGAGTCATGCTGGACAGCCAGGGGAACTTCCGCGCTCATCTCACTCAGACGAAGCTGAAGCTGGTTCAGGCGGCAGGTACGCTATCTAGCTTGCTGCCCAACCCAGAGGGTCCCGGCATCGGAGCGGTAGCGCAGCGAATGATCAGAGACTATCGTACAATTTCCCATGAGGCGGCTTGTGTACTGGCTGATTTCCTTCCCAGAGATATTGACGCCAGAGCCCTCTCGTCAGCGTATCACTGGCCGAGGAGGCGTCCCGTTGTGGGAAACTACCAGATCTTAGAGAGGTCGAGGCCGTACGGTCCTTCCTCCGCACCGCCGCCATTGAAGAGCGGCGCATCAGGCCGGGCGATCTGTCTGTCGAATTCAAGTATAGTCCCCCGGACGCTCGACGACAACACATGCAACCCAGTCCGGCCAGTACGAAATCCACTGTAAATCAGCTTGTAACCCTGCTCGATATCCCGAGACTTACCACCATTCCATCGTGTTTTTTGGAAAAATGCGACATGTAAATGTTACCTATTTAGTATTTACTGATCATAAACTTTTCATATCCGCAACGGTTGCAGGATAACAAGACGAGGATTAATCCCCAGACCTGAGGCTCACTCACCACTCAGATCCAGATTTGTTTTATTTTAAGGCTAGTCAAATATGTAAGAGTTATTTTTAAATAGTATATAGTAGGAAATTAGTTTTAGCATGTAAATTAGTGTTACTAGTTTTATAATGATTTTATTTTAATTTTATATTTTGTTTTTCTCTTTATCTTTAGTTATTAGAATTTAGAATGTAAGTATTTTGGATTAAGTCTGTAAACTTACATTTATTTAAATAAATACAATACAATCTGGGTACAAAGGCTTGAACATTTGGGTTGAGTAGTGAAAGATAATAATTGTCTGTTGATAATCCGTGCTATCCGTGATATCGTAGTATTTACCGTCAGGAGCAGTGCAATCACTTAACAAAAATCTGTAGAGTAAGCATAGGTAAGCTATCTTAGTGAAAACCGGACTGCCGAATTGAATATTTCAGGTACTACAGACAAATAAATTGTAGGTAGGTAGAGGTACTCCACTTGTTAAGGTTACAGGAAGTCGTTGGATGCAGGCCGCTTCTAACAGGTAGGTATAGTATCATGGTGCGATCCACGAGAGAGGCCTATGTCCAGTAGTGGACTTCTCGAGGCTGAAGAGAGAGAGAGAGAGAATGAGGTGAGAGAATGTGGGGCGCCACAAGAATTTCAACGGCATCTTTGTTAACCTATTGCCTTTTTCACTTCCAATTTAAGTAATCAGTATGTAACTACTAGTAGTTTCCTCCGTAGGGCCTTCTCCTATATAATATTAGGGTATAATAAGTAAATTACGTAATTTTTGTTTGTTTTATTGTACAAACAAATACAAATACATACATTGTCCATTAACGCAAGAACAGTTAATTCGTTGTTTACAATTATATGTATATTGACACTGAAAAAACACAGTTTGTACTACAAAATGTCTAGACTATATACAGTTAATACATTATTAATTTAGGGCCTATGCCCTATACGATTCTCCTGCTTCTTCCTGTTTTATAATATCACAGACAGACAACAGCTTGAAATTCATATAAGCTATAGTTATTTTACAATTGCATCGATTAGGATTAAACTACATAGTACCTTTACAAACACGTAATTAGGATGGATGTTTGTGCTGGGATCCTTACAGAGCACCCAAACAGTCCAACACAAAATCAAGAACCAGAGGTGGAATTAGGTACTTTTTTGTGTAGTCATAAATTTAATTAAAGGCGGCTTTATTGATAATCTCAGCTAGACTGGAAATGAACATAGAGGATAGTTTGTACGATTGGAAGGAGTACTACATAAATTAAGTTTTATGTCTTGTCTGCTGACTAGATTAATAAAATCGTACTTAATTCGCACAGTCATTGAAAGGAGCATACAAATAAAGCGGGTACTATAGCTGTTTTGTGATACAAAATTAATACAGCTCATTTTGACCAGAGCTTATATTTTCATAAATCTATGTGATAACTTGTCACATGAAGAATAAAATGAGCTGCAGTATTAATTTTGAAAGTGCAATTAAGGTACAAAAATTAGAAAATAACTATTACAAAGGGCAAAATAATAACAGGGCCCGATTTAGACTTTGCAAACCCCAATGCAATGTCTTATTATATTAAAGCGTATTACGTACATTTCTCTGCATTTTTACGTCATTACGTCATTATATAAACATGAAAATATCTTAACCATGCTTAGTCTAAAATAAAACTATTATATCACAATATAAAATAAATAAAATATTGACATTTGGTCTGTACCATCATTACATGTCGGCATTACAATAAGTACAGTCATTTCATTTTCATTTCAACACGGATTCATTTTGATGTCGGTGGCATAAGAATTTATTTATTTATCTTTCACTGGAATATTTGTGAGCAGGAATTTTAAAAATTGTTGATTAATTGTATGATTTTTGAAGTAAATATTTAACGGTCGTGAGAGTGTCCGTGATCACCGTCGTCGTCTCCGTGAGAGTGGCTATGGGGAGCTGGAAAAGAAAGGAAATATATTAGAATATGTATAAACAATAAATAAATACTATAAATTATAAGAAACCCAAATTAAACACTTAAGGCATATTGAATCGAGTTTCTGCTACTTTAGTTATAGAGCGATTTGCGAGATTCGAAAAGCAATATTAAATTATAATTGTTCAGTACACTATCGATATCTAACAATGTACTTATTTAATATAATTTTGTTTGAGATACTTACTCAACAGCTTAAGTCCGAACATGAGGAAGAATCCAACAAGAGCGGCAGTGTATTGCAACATGCCGCTCCTATCTCCCTTCCAGATTTCGAAGAAGATAACATACACCAGGGTTCCTGACGCAAGACCCTGCAGCACCACGGATGTGATACCAGCGGCAGTAGCACCCTGACCTCCGACGAGAAGGAGACCGATGCCGATACCCAGGGAAGTAATGACGGAGAAGGTGAAAATGTACACAATCATCAGCCAAGTCTTGGTGCGGGTGGCAATCAGTTCAACGCCAACGCAGAATGCAATCACCAGTTTGTGGGCAGAAATAGCTCCCAACATGTACCTGGAACAAGATGTCAGGATAAATTAAATTAATGAAGTTGGAAATTTTGATATATTCTGCAATTTATGTATGTGTGGTGCAATCCAAATAGTGTATGGTGGTTTCTAGCAATTCTTCATATTAAAATCACTTAGGCCACAAATCGCGAGCGAATGGCAAATGCAGTAGAATGCCAAGCATTGCTTTGTAATTCAAGGTGTTTGGTTTTGGCACTGTTCATGAGCGGTCGTATCGCTTACTATCAAGAACGGCATGAACGGCATTCTCGTCTTGCCATTCATTGCAATTGAAAAAAGGTGCTACCAGGACAGCCACGTTTTGCCTTGTGTGTTCCATCCCACGATATGATAGGGAGCAAGCTTATGTCCATGTCGGCAAATTCCTGACTCTGATAAGGAATAGACAAACCCAATATCACTTTGACCGACCCGGGATTTGAATCCAAGACCTTAGCGTTGTAATTCTACCGTAGTACAACTGCCCCACCGAGGCATTCATTCGAACACTTCTACACCCGTAAAATGTACTTGTAACTTATCAATAAAAATGCGTGTTCTTCTAAGTTTTTGAACGTACCAGACATGGGATGTGCTGGATTCCAGGCCGACGGCTAAACCTTCGAAGAGTTCGTGGATGGAAAGAGCCAGCACGATGAGAAGACCACGTAGAGCTGCGGTGATAGTATCCTCATCGCTGTTGACGGGCATGTGGCTGTGGTGGTGGGAGTGACCGTGGCTGAAGTTAGTATCCATGTCCTGTGAATGAAATATTGAATTGATTGGTATCATATTTATTGTGAAGAAAAAGAACATTTTTTTCATACATTGTAAGAAATAAAAACAAAATACTACGTGCTATTAAATATTTGACGTCGAAATATTTATAACAAGTACAAGAATTTTACTAAACACAAAGATATATTTCACTTATTGTTTTCATTGAATCTGTCTCTTGTTTTTGTATAATATCATCGTACGTACGTGATAAAAGTGCTTGAATACCAGCAGCGCCGGATCTAGGTTTTTTTCGAGGCGGGGCAAAAACTGAAAAATGCCGCCCCCCCTTGCCTATATTTTTATCTTAATCATCATCATCATTTTTAGCAACCAGACGCCCACTCAACTCAGGACATCGGGAAAGAACGTCAATATTTTTTATTTTTTTTATTTTTTTACCACCATGTTAAGCATTTTTACACGCTTTATATTAGCGTCACTTTTGAGGGTTAACGTCACACACGTCTGTAAGCTTTGACTCTAGTTTTCCTACACGTAACCCCTGGGTAGTGCCAAATGAGTGACACAGTTCTTGGTGGTAGGACTTAAGTGTCCGTCTGGGTAGCGATCACCGTCCACGGGGCGTAAAGACCGTAATAGTGATCTGATAGTGATTTTGTACGTATTTTTGATCGCTCTCAAAGGGAGGACTGTTGACCCGCCGGCCAAAGAGACAGTACAGTACACGAGCCCAATCGTGGCTAACCACCACGAGGGGCTGCCTCACCATGTCACACATAATCTTGGGCGGGTACATCGTGCCAGTTGGTGACCGGATGTGGCCGACATTTTGCGACATGCCGACCCTTTCATGCCGGTGCCCATTCGGCCTACTTAATGCCCGGACTTTGGCTTCTCGATGCCTCTTCATCAAACCTATCCTTTCAACTTCATGACAGCGCAATTCAACAAAGCAGGTCTTTCAGCGGTGCATAACCCCACCATCGCGTTCACTATGGAGTTCACCAACAACCGCGAACTCCAAACGACCTTAATGCCGTCCACCACAATTTCGAGACCGCCTAGTCTGCTTTGCTCTTCTTGATGGAGACGCGGATTCGTTGTCCGGCCGAATATTCCTACCTACTGTACCCCGGTTATTCGCTTGAAGAAAGCTTCAAGCCTAAAGTCGGGGTATGCTTGTATGTATATTCGGTTGGACATCTACTGTCACCGTTTAAGCTGCATGGAGGGTCCTTCTCCGCTTTGTGTTTGCACGTGAATCTTGGTTGCCTGAGCCGCATCGACGTGTGCCTTTACAGGTCTCACAACGGGGAAGATGAGACGACGCGGCTGTTTAGGTATCTCAGCCATGTGGCTGATGACGGGCGGACGCAGTTCCCGTCGGCTGAAATGGTCTTGGGGGATTTCAATACACATCACAAACTGTCGCTGGGCTCCTCCAAGACTGGTTCAGTTGTACATTTATCCTGGGCTGTTTAAAAATAACAATGGTGGTTGTATCATTGAGATAAAACGATGTATGGCGATGGCTAGAGGGGCAATGGAGAAACTCAGGAAAATATGGAGGAATCGTACTACTACAAAAGCTACTAAAGATCAGGCTTGTCCGAGCACTTTCTCGTATTTCTGTATGTCGCTGAAACATGGACGTTACGGGAGAAGAAAAATGTAGATTCCCTAGAGATGAGGTGTTGGAATGCTTGGAATATCAGGTCCGAATTCCACACAAACGTTTCAAGAACTCGGCATCAAGTAGCGTCTTTCCGAGATAGTACGGCCCGATATACTTCGAATATTCGGTAATTTCTCACGACGAATTAACGACTCCATAGAACGTCTTATGGTTAATAGGGCAGAGTAGACTGAAATAGACCTCGGGGTAGGACATCATACACATACATTTATATACATTACACATACGTACAGCGGCACAGATATTATGACGGATATTATAAGGATAGCCTTGTCAGGCCTCAAAACTTCCAGGTCTGATTCAAACTCAATTTCCTAAAAACGGAGTGAATACAATACCTTTTTTTAATCGATATCTACGGGGAGATCATAAGGTGCATGTCGAGGTCTCCAGCCTTCCAATCTGACGCACGGGGACAATTATTGTCCGTACCGCATAGATTTTGCAGCCAGGTTGGATGTATTACGGACAATAGGCGATGCGGATGAGCGAGTAACACCTAGTTGACTCGCCGTGCCACCAGACGCACTTCCTAATATGGCTCCTCACAACTTAGGTAGGCGTAGATTTTCTCTGCAACGGACGCCCTAACCGTGGGCGTCCGCTATGAAGCCACGAGTTCTGCCGCACATCTTAGAGTGTGCCAGCGACCCCAATGACCCCTATTAATCGCCTCTTACGCCAGGCAAAGGACCCCTCGACCACGGGGTGCGTGTAAACAATAAATAACCAATTTGAAAAAAAACTATATTTTTAGCAAGGAAGTCTAAAGACTATAATCAATGTTAATAGCTGTTTTTTCACATTTAAGCAAGATTTTTTTATAAAGTATCACTATTGGAATATTTTATAATATCCCATTATAGATATTTACTTGGGAGTGTCCTACCCCGAATTGTCCCCGAAACAAGGTCTTGTTGCACCTATTGCACCTGAAGAAGTTCCCTATAGTCTTCGTCGCATGAAGAACCGGAAAGCGGTAGGACCTGACTATATTCCGATAGAGGCGTGGAAGTCGTTGGGGCTTCACGGTGTGGAGCTTCTTGCTGCGTTATTTAACAGCATCCTAAATACCAAAAACATGCCTGACTCATGGCGGTTGAGTGTGATAACTCCCGTGTACAAGGATAAAAGCTGTGTTCAGGAATCCGGTAATTATCGTGGCATTAAGGTCATGAGTCATCTGTATCAGCCCATATACGTCCCACTGCAGGGCACGGGCCTCCTCTACAATCGACAGTACGATTGAGAGTGGTTAGGCCATATAGTCCACCACGCTGGCCTAGTGCGGGTTGGCGGACTTACATACCATAGAAATTTTTATAAATCGTTATGGTATGCAGGTTTCCTCACGATGTTTTCCTTCACCGTTTTAGTGCGTGGTGATTGACTATCAATACACACATGACTCCGAAAAGTCAGAGGTGTGCCCTGGGATTCGAACCCGCGACCACCGTGAACATGTTGGCAGTCGCTTCTAGTCCGTTTACCAACAGGCCACCACGCACTTGAGTCATACCATGAAGCTTTTCGAACGCGTCATCGAGTCCAGGCTCCACCAAGAGTGTACTATCTCTGAGTGTCAATACGGCTTCCGTCCTGGCAGTGACACTACCGACCCGATATTTGCACTCAGGATGCTTGGCGAGGCATACAGAGCGAAGAAGACGCCACTGCACATGGCTTTCTTGGACCTGCTGAAGGCCTTCAACTGTGTGCCGCGACAGGCAATCTGGTGGGCGATGAGGATGAAAGGGATACCGGAAGCCTATGTGGACATTATCAGAGACATGTACCTCCGATCCGAGTTCTTCGTTCGGACCGCCGTTGGCGATACGAATCCTTTCCCGATAGATGTCGGTGTGCACCAAGGCTCGGCGCTGAGTCCATTCCTCTTCAGTGTTGTGCTCGATGCCATTACGTCTCACATCCAGGACCCTGCGCCCTGGTTGTTGAATGTATGCCGATGACATTGCACTGGTGGAGGAGGACCGACGACTTTTGGAGCGCAAGGTCAACCGGTGGAAGGAACGCTTGAGAGCGGTGGTCTGAAGTTAAATGTGGCGAAGACCGAGTACATGGCTTGCGGGAGTACGGACCCCCAAAGCATCGTGATGGGGAACGAACTGGCCGTGAAGACGGACAAGTTCAAGTACCTTGGGTCCGTACTGCATGAGTCCGGTGACATCGCCCTTGACGTCAAAGCCCGTATAAGCGCTGCTTGGGCTAAGTGGAGGGAGATCTCGGGCATACTCTGCGACCGCAGGATGTCGATGAGGCTCAAGGGTCTCACCTATAAAAGTATCGTGCGGCCGGTGCTCCTGTATGGGTCTGAGACGTGGCCTGCCCTCAAGCGGCACGTCCAGGAGGTCCACGTCGCGGAGATGAAGATGCTGCGGTGGATGTGCAACGTTACGCGTTTGGACAAAATCCGTAACGAGCACATCCGTGGCAGTCTTGGTGTCCGCGATGTGGCTGATAAACTCCAGGAATCCCGCTTGAGATGGTATGGTCACGTCCTAAGGAAACCGCAGAAGTGCGTCGGTAATGTATGCCTGAGCCTCAATTCCCGGACCTCAACCGCGGGGTAGACCAAAGAAGCGCTGGCTCGATGTCATCCAGGAAGATATGAGGGTCAATGGCCTTACTATTGAGGATGCCGAAGATCGGGCGAAATGGAGGAGAATTTGCCGGAAGGCGGACCCTGGCACCGGCCGGGATAACGTCAGTACCCCAAGCAGGAACATTTTGAAGTATCGTATAGTAATAGTATCGTGACAACGATTACTATACTATTACTACTCCAGTTCGGTAGCATGAATCGATTAACCATACTCTCGTGAACTCGATACTATTACGTTACGATAGTGACAGATAACCTAGGGTAATGAACGAATGTTATTGAATGATTCGTGCGGAATTGTCGTTCACTACGTGGGTAAATTAATTTATTATTATTATAAAATAACAAAAAAATATAAAACATGCATTAATGTCGCGTAGAAAGGTTATTGGAAATAAATTAATAAGCAAATACATATTTCTTGCTTTTATTCCGCAATATACAAAAATGACTCCAATTAATTATGCGTTTAGATTTCCGAACGTAGCATTTTTTTTATTTTATTAGTTGTCAAACAATTAATGCAAATTAATAACTCTCATATTATTTAAGTTATAAATAAAGATATGTACATATGTTTTATAAAATCCCTCTACATTTTTAAGGAGGAGAGCTTTATGAAAGTATTCTCTATATTTTTGCTGGTTAAGTTCCTCGGCAATTATTTTCACATATTATATGCTCACACTTCTCTGCCCTAAGAGCTTGCTCGACTATACATTGACTTATAAGCTTATAAGTACCACATGGCACATAAAATGATTAAGTAGGTACGCAAAACGAAAATCAAAGTTCCATGTAAATATTTTATTTATAAGTTTTTTTACAGTTTTAGGTTAGGTATGTTTTTAACTACAATAAATTCCAGACTTTCTATATCCTCATACTTGTTCGCAAGATTCCCAAGTTCGTTGCTCCGATTCCAAACAGTCCATAGTCTAAGAAATAACCTTCATATTTGAGTTAGGTATCACAATAATTATAACTTCATATCGCAGCATTGAATTTCATATAACTAGCGAAATACGAAGTAGATAATTACACACAATAACACTAAGGCATCGGGAAACACTAAACATGACCTTCGATGTGTAGAAATACAAAAATACACTCTCGATAATGTTCTCACGGTAAAAATGTCGGTGACAAAACAATCGTATTTCTCGATAGTAAATCGGCGATACTATACGTCAAAAATTATTCCTGCTACCACTTTTCATACATTTGTATAGTAAAACTATCGTTATTACCATACTATAGTATCGTAAACGTTTCCTGCTGCCATAATTTAGTTCCAAATACGCTCACAATGGCGCTGTTCAAATTCCCATACAAAATTTTACTATTACGATTACTATACTATAGAGCCAAATGTTCCTGCTTGGGGTACAGGTAAAAGAAGAAGAAGAAGATCCAAGTATAGATATTTAATAAAGTATTTATTATTAAATTGTCAACGTGGAAACGTGGGAACATATTACTGAAATATTTTAACTATTCTTAATTTTCAAACCCCATTTTTTCAGTGTGTAAAATATTGCCTTTTATTATTTCAGTAAATCAAAACAAAAAAATTGGCCCAGATTTGCCGCCCCTTTAAATTTGCCGCCCTAGGCTCCAGCCTACTCAGCTTACTAGTAAATTCGCCACTGCCTGTACCACATAAAAGACGTTCGATGGTTAATCAACTAAAACTAACTACTAAACACAAATTGGATATTAGAAACTAAACGTAATTGTTGAGATGGATAAATTATTATACATTCCAAGTATTAAGTTTTCATTTCTTTTTCACGCGCCTCTATCGCATAATCACTAATTCGCGCACGGCGAAAAAAAAAGTGTAAGTGGTGTTACGTTATTGATGAGTTTTGTAGTTGTCTCCCAAGATTCAATATGCCGCCCCCTGATCGTGCCGCCCGGGGCACGCACCCCGACTTGCCCCCCCCTAGATCCGGGCCTGAATACCAGACACTAAACCGTGTCTTTTAACTGGGTACAAGAATTCTCTAAAACAGAAATCTGGACAGATTTCTGTGTTGATCCATGAAGCGATCTTTATCTATAACTTAATTTTAGAGAAGAGGGCACTGTAACTTTCTAGAGATCTTGCATTATACTGGTGGGAGGTCTCTCATGCGTGAGAAGCCATCTGGGTGGGTACCATCGCAATGTCTATTTCTCCCGTCAAACAGCAGTGTAAATGCACTGTTGTGTTTCGGATTGAAGAGCATTGTAGCCAGAGTAACTACTGGACATATTGAGACTCCACATCTTATGTCCCAGGATGGCGAGCGCAGTGGAATGCCAAGCATTGCTTCGTAATTTAAGGTGTTGTTTGGTTTTGCTACTGTTTATGAGCGGTCGTATCGCTTACCATCAGGCGAACGGCATGCTGGTCGCGCTATTCATTGCAATAAAAAAAATATACCTTCTGTTTCGAGGCTTCGCTGTCAACGAGATCAGCAGTCGAGTTGGTGGCGCTCTTTTCTCCATTACTGTGACCTTCGCTGCTGCCTCCCCTGCTTCTACGGATGCTCAGGTTCCTCATTAAGTGAGAGTTGTTCTTCTTCTCTCTGTGGTGGATGTACAGGTGAACCAGTTCCTCAATCAGGTACATAATGAAGAAACCGGAACATGTCAGCAGAGGCGTCAACATGAAGTCGAATTCATTAAGAGCCCCGATCCCTGGGAAAACAAAAAATAAATTACGTAAGTGGTATTTTGAACTGGAGCTTCCATCCATTCTATTGGGTTACGGTATCTTGGGATTCCAGGAAAAGATGGGAGATGCACTTGGTGGCGGATTTTCGTTTTATAAACTGTGAACCAAAAATTAAATATGTACATAGTAGGTGACTGTTGAGTGTGTATTTAATCTAAGACTCAGGTTAAAGTATTCAGCTATTCTTCAGCTATTCTATTCAGCTCTGATTTTTCTATGTAACTATACTTCGATAACTGTACTTTGTTTTATATTTACATGCCCATGATTTTATATCTTGGTTACAGTAATTCGTTAGGAATGTGGCGCTATAACAATTACCCTTTAATTATTATTGTTTTACGAACTTGCAAACGTTTGCCTTCGAATGGTTGAAATTGAATTGAAAATTACATTTATGGCTGCTATATTAAGACGTACATATCTTTGAAATAGTAATTCATTGTAATTTAGCTAAATTGTCTCCAAGACCGACAATTGACGTTGATATATTGGTTGAATTGACTAAAACTGTTTTTATTGATACAGATTGTGGCTTTAAATATAAGACCAATTTCACTTATTTTCAATTAGTAAATATAGAAGAAGCATAGTTCAACCTTGTGATGTATCTGTTTTAATACTATTTCTGTGTTGTAAGCATAATATATGTGTTTATTAAATTTCACAGTGACGAATGGCATTGTTATTAAAGTACAAAAGCGGCTCGATAAAAAATAGGTGGCATGAAGGTTGCGTCCTGCACGGATTACAAATTAGTTATAAGTACCTACCTTTGTTTATACGTACTAGATACATTTAGGCAGAACTATAGCAATGCCATATTATTTACTGCTTATTAATCAACAACAAATATCAAACGCCTCGTAAAACATGCACTTAAATATTTCACATTCGTTTTCATATTAACTTAAATATTTGACTTTTGTTTGATAATATGATATTCGTTTCATGTTACTAGTATTTTATCGAATTCATTTTGTTTACATTGAATTGATTTAAAAAGTGTATGTTTATTTAAATCCAACAATTCTTAAAACAGGTTAAATTTACATATTAATCCATGTTTGCTACAGTAATAAATTTTATTCTTCTGTTATCAATACCGATTGCAATGTAAATCCTATCTAGTTTAACGTTTTTCAATTATTGCAAGTTCTCCCGTTGAACAATATCAATTTCACCCAGTTATACCAATCGTAGTTGTGAAAATTTAGCGCATTGTACTTCGCAATAAACTAAACTCTGGCAAAACAATACTCCCTAAACGAATCGGAGCGCTTAAATCGCTGTCCATTTTTGTAACATAAGGTCAAACGCAAATAAAAATAGTTGAAACCTTTTTAGATCCAGAATGAATTTTAAACAGTTTAGTTTTGTATTCAAAGACAAAGCCTTTAATCTGGCAAGACAAAGTGATCGTAAAGCTTTTGATGGAAATTGTAAGCAATGTGATGTATTTACCGTCATAAGATAGTTATCATCACGTTATTACCAACCTTATAATACGCATAAAAATTAACGTTCTCCTTTTCCCAGAAGACCTAGGCAGAGGTGCTACCAAAACACCTAAGTTTCGCCATGTGTGTTCCATCCCATGAAGTGATAGGCCCAATCGCCATAAAAGGCACACATTCCTGACTCCGGGCTGAATAGAATATTCTATATTTTTGAACACTAGACCTCAGCTTTAAAATCTTATCGAGTCTAACAACGCCATCGGCTGTCTGAACCAGGCTGAACGAGAAACCAGAAAACCTTTATGGGTATATGCGCATGCCATTACTGGGATGGATATCAAAGTAGGTACTATTGCCAAAGAAAAATCTTTACAATAAATGAATATTTATATAGTGAACTGTAAACAATGATATCATTTTCGATTAAAAATCAGTAGACACTATCATGTTTTCGTTCCGTTTTTAGTTATTGTGTTCGTGATCGTAGAAGTGTATCCTTGACATTCGAGTCTTTGTTGGTAACAGGTTCCAATCCACTTTACATAATAAAATACGAATATATTTTGACAGATGCACTGACTTCAACAATTTCTGTTCAAACATTAGTAATTCGCACTATATTTAATTCAATCATAAGAACCGATTAAGACCTAAGACCTAAAACGGTGAAGGAAAACATCGTGAGGAAACCTGCATACCATAGCGATTTATAAAATTTCTATGGTATGTAAGTCCGCCAACCCGCACTAGGCCAGCGTGGTGGACTATATGGCCTAACCACTCTCAATCGTACTCTCGATTGTAGAGTAGGCCCGTGCCCTGCAGTGGGACGTACGTATATGGGCTGATACAGATACAGATAAGAACCGATTAAGTCATTTTTGGGGAGGGGATTAAATTGCGTAAGAAATCTAGTGTATAGGGGAAATCCGCGTTACTGCACTTAAAAATTCTACAGATCTGGTTAGTCATTTTATCGATTACATGTTTCGCTTTAACATAATATTGTATAATTTGATCGATAAATAACAATATTTTGTAAGGAAATTCCGATGAAAAACAAAACCTCCAGGAATTTTATTGGAGTTCTAAAACGAGTTCCAATAGGTACATCTCAAGACAAAAGGAAAAAGACCAAGGGTGGAACCACTCGTAGAATAAAGTTGCATACTAACTTAAGGTTCAGTTGCACAACGCATTATCCTTATTAATAACTATGAAAGGCTGTCTGTTACTTTCCTTGGTTCAATGTTGGAATTTGTTCAGTGATCAACCTTTAATATACTAGATATGTAGGTATATTATGATGGTCTTACATAATATGGTAAACGGGAAAGATTGTCTTTATCACCATCATTTCCTTCATAAAAATGATTTGCATCAACACATTTTATGGGTTGGGTGACAGGCTCTTTATATTCCTGACCTGAGACAAAGTATGTAGATAATTTGTTTTTATACACCGGATTGAATCCGAGTGTAATAGCGAGTAAAATAAATATTGTTGGTCATGTCGTTTGTCAAATGTCGCCAATCGTTAGCTAAATTTTATCTTTGTAAATATACATAATTCAACAATATCTCGTTACATTAATGATAATAACGGATTCTAAGGACAACTTTTTATGATACTTCATTATCATAGCATGACAAAATTTTATGCAATTATTACGGATACGTCACGGAATTTATAAGTACTCATTATCTACGATATGGGCGATGTTACAATGATTCGAAATAATCGTTATGATTTATATGGACGTACAGAATTTTTAATCAAGAGGTCAATGTTACCACCCTGAATGTTTTGCAATTTTAAGCCAATATTTTATTAGCATTGGCATCGAAGGTTAAGTAATTTATAGACATCTTAAAATACAGGTTTTGTGGATGATAAGCGGTCGGAAAAAAAGGAAACCAGAAATTTGTAATACGAAATATGAAAAGCTGTGTTTTAATATTTATATGAACTTTCAAATAAATATAAATCTAATACTTTTACAATTTTACAACCTGTAAATAATGTATAATAAGAGCGTGTTTTCATGGGTATGCTGCTTGGCCTTAAGGCAATAAGAAAGAGGCAAAAGTAGTCGACCTCGGCGGTTGGTCTGCGCAGTTCCAACTGGCCCCACTTTCCATTGATCCAGCAACTTTGAAAATATTGTGCGCTATTCGGTTCCAACTTCTATTATATTATATTTTGAATTACTTCAACGTGATGTAGGGCATAACACCTAATCACTCGAGAGCTCGGAATGGTTTTGCTTTTGTTTGTTTATCAGGTGTGTGACCTGCTGATCACGTCATTCTCATCAGTAAAAATTAAGTCTTTTTTCAAAAGGCATACCTATTATGCTAAAACGTGAATGCTTTGTAATATTATTTTGTTTTACTATTTTTGTCCTTTAAATATCTGCTAAAACATCTGAATCCATTTGTATGGTAATAAAAACACATTTGTAAATGTTTAGTGTCTTTTTATTAGCAAAATCTTTTTAATAACTATTTAAATAGGCCCTTAATTAAAGTATTTCTTTTTATTGCGGAATTAATTTGCGTAGATAAATTTTAAAACAGTATAGAATGAACTATTTTTAAATAATTTGTTTAATTATTGTTAAAATAAAACAAAAAAGTGAACCTGTTGTGTCAAGGTTCAAAATTCTTTGAAGTGATAATTCATGATGTAAGAGATGTGGTATAAAATGTTAATTCCTTATTAAAATAGCATACCTAATGAGCATTCACACCTGCCCATAAATTAAGACGTAATAAATTCAAGTCAATACCATTGACCCTTTGTTGCCACGGGAGGTGTCTGGGAAACATTTAATTCGCATTGAGCAACCATTTGGCAATACGAATATATACGAATACATAAAATATATTTATCCAGCTAAATCATTAAATTCCGTATAAATAATAGTAAATACTACTTAGCATTATAAGAAGTGTATATTTATTTCGGATGGAAAAAGGAATCCAGTACAATTATCTTACTAAAAGAAAAATGCAAATATAAAAACTATTCTTCGTAAGCTATGGTGATCAATGCTGGTGGATGGCAAGCGAGTCATTTCTTTAAAAAAAGGAAAGTGTCAATTCGCTCCAGCTATTGCTTGGCTTGTTATCCCTACAAGGGCCATAGGAAAGGACTGTAGGTACCTAATATTACGTTACGTACCTATTATATTTCGCAGAAATAGTTAAAGCTTGCGTTTACGTATTGTTAAGTTTGTTTAGGTATCTAATAACTGAGTCAACAAGTAAGATAATATCTAATGCATGCCGGTCTCGCTTCATAGGCTCGTCGTTTGTTCAGAAGTCAATCACCTCATAAAAATAGGTTAATTTAATTCATTATATTGTGTAACGTTCTCATTCATGCCTTGTGTTATATAACTATTGCACTATGGTTGTTTTTTTTATGTACATCTAATTTGTTTACCTATAGCGATTTGCCACCGAATGTTTCTTTTACGTAAATCGGTTTCTGTCCTTCCTACTAACTTTTACTCGATTAATGTTTCATACTATTGCTTTATCGACACGCTTCGGTGGGATACACACTTCACGAAAACACTTTTTTGGCCAAATACATGGACTAACTAGATATTATTGGCATTTCGAAGATACAATGTCTGTCGGAATGATTTATTGAAAAGTAATTCTGTTTTTTATTTCGCCTTTTGCATTTCTATGAGTAAAGGCTTTTACTTTTTTATGTCTGGTAAAGGACAATTATGTTACAGAATGCATAGGCATTCTATTATAGAATAGAACGCTTACCATTGTTCTTTTTTTATTCTTCATAATTATAATATTTTGAAGACAATCGTTGATTGAAAGATTACTTGGGTGGTTCTCTAATAGATATGATGGCAAAATATAGTTCAACTTTTAGTAGTATAGTTCTATTTTCTTCGATTTTATATCAATTTTACAAAATGACAAAATTATGAATATTTAAAAATGGACTCTACAATCTCTACCAAATACATTAAAATGTAAAATTTGTCTGAATTTATTGAATTCTCTACGCATGACCTTCAATTGAAAATTTATGTTTAAAATGGCCTTGGAAATGATAAAAAACGATCGGTGGCATGCGGTCCACAACGGATATTGAACTTATACACGCAACGCTGCCGGAGCTGGGGCCCTACTATATTCATCGAACGAACGAACGAACGAACGAAGGACCCTACTATATTCAACGAAACGAAGTTCGAAACTTCGGATGATCAAAGTTTATATACGATACGAATGTACCTACATAAAACTTATGGTCGTTATTGATTTATGGTCGTAACCATAGACTTATAGTTACGGTGTACGTTATATATATACATTCGTATCGTATAAAAAACTTCGTTTGTCCGAAGTTTCGAACTTCGTTTCGTTGAATATAGTAGGGTCCTTCGTTCGTTCGTTCGTTCGTTCGATGAATATAGTAGGGCCCCTGGTTCGCGACGTGCGACAAGCAGATACAGGATACGAAAAACGTGACTTTAAAATAAGCAAATAGCCAACACCACGCATAGTAAATCATTTAAGTATTGCAAATGTTGCAGTTAAAATAAAAGAGTTAGATACTATTCGTAAATGTGGAAAATTCTCTAACGGCCGGTTTCTATAATCTATCGATCTTTAACAAGAGATTTCTCTCGAAATTTCGATACATTTTTTGCTTCAATAAAGAAATACAGAGATATTTAGATAAGGTGCATATATTTATACATATCTAGGCAAGTTAATATTATATGTTTATCTTTGTTTATTGAAGCATACAATGGTATCGACATAGTAACGATATCCATTTTAACCTCTTGTTTAAGATAGATAGGATATAGAGAACGGCCGTAATACTTTTCAATCAAAATATCGACTGTTAAGGAGGCCCGTGCCCTGCAGTGGAACTTGGGCGGGTATCGGGTGATTTTATGAATTTTACTATCTTTAAACTTTATTTTATTATTAGTTTATTTAAACGTTAAATTTTGTGCGCAAAACATAAACGACTTAATAAATAATTTTAGAAAAAATATGGATAGAGTATTTCTATTGTACATTAAATTCAATTGATCCGACAGAAATCGTTTAGATATTGACAAATACATATATTATACATTCTCACCTATAGGTATATAAAATTAATGGCTAACAGATGTTCTTCTTAACTTGATCTGATATGATCACATTATCATTCTTGTTAAGTTAACATTAAATATTCATGTAGGTACCTATCGAAAAAGGACCGCCGCATGCGAATTAGTACGCAGAGAAACACACCTAATTAAACATTGAAATCGTGTCTTCCCATTGTCTCTTTTGAGGATTGTTGCTTGCTAGACACAAGTCTAGGTACATACAGTATTCAGTAAACAAATCTTTGGGGATTGCCGAGAACGAAACTCGAAAGTCGACGCGGTTTTAGCATTAACTACGCCTGGGGCCAGCCTTCCACACCACCCTATAAGTATGCAAATCTAAACGAAGGATAGTAAATGATAAATAATACATAATACGTTACAACCTACTGGGTATCCCGGTTTTTAGTGCCCTTTCGGTCTTTGTTCCCAGGGCCATTGCCAACCGCGCCCTATCCTAAAGCCGGCTGAGTCGGCTCTGGTCGACACATTAATCTGACTTTTATAATCTTGAGAATTATATTTGCCTTTTCATATTTGTGCACGTCAAATTTTAAAATCAAATGTAGTTACATTCTGCCTTGTTATTAATATAGTCCTAATAAATAACAACATGATAATACTAAAACGAAGAGGAAAACTTTCCTTGTTTGAAAGCAGTAGCATATTTATAGCTTTTTGTGGTCTCAAATCTCAGTGGACCGCAATAAAGCGACTACTGTGAATACGTAAGACACGCCAGATTGTTCTCGCCGCTTGGCATGTGGAACACGTCCATGATTATTTACCTAGCCAGTGCACCAATACATTACCTAACAGTCTTTCCTTTATTACATTTAACACCGACGTCGACGGTATAAACACACACCTATAAGGCATTTCGTAGAAAACTATTTTAGGAGTTTATTGTGTTATAAAAAGATACTTCAAGGAATACGTGAACTGTCTGCATACAGCTTATAAAAAAACATTTGAAAATATTTTTTGTCCTTATATTATTGGGCATCATCGTTTTTTTAAAAACGGAGGAGTTTCTTAATTCGACTGTATGTTTTTTTTATATGTTTGTTACCTCATATCTCTGTATTGGGTCACCCGATTTTGATTATTCTTTCATTGATTATTTGTCCTCGACTTTTGCTAAATTACTAGGAAATGTCAATGTTTTAGCGCGCAGTGGCTCGCGGTACCCAAAATAAGTGTACACAGTTTGTAGGTCATCACATCGTGAGAGGCAACCGAGGTAACGGAAGTGGGACATTCACATTGCATAATATGACATAACTTATATCGATCTCAGTGGAATTGAATACGAAACAGTATGAATGAATCTATTATGTATTATTATATCACATTGCATAAGGTAACCAGTTTTTGAATTAACCATACGGATCATTGAAGTCTATCTGAATAAAAACGATACCAATGTAATTATTGATACTATTTCCCTGTTATTTAGTTCGGGTGGGTTTTTAATAATTTATTCTTCGGTAAACAATAGGATGCAAGCAGGATTTAGGAAGGGTATGGGATGCACGGATCAGGTATTTTCTCTACGAAGTGTTGCTGAGAAGACCTTAGCTAAAGGCCGAAAAGTCTTCTGCGCCTTCGTAGATTTAGAAAAGGCCTATGATAGAGTGATGAGGAATGAGTTATGGGCAGCACTGTCCAAGTTTGGGTTGAGCAGCAACCTAATTCGAGCACTACAGTCTCTTTATAAGAACTCTAGTGCTTGTGTTAGGATAAACGGAGCATACACTGATTGGTTTCGCATCGATAAGGGTGTGAGACAGGGATGTGTAGCGTCCCCGTGGTTGTTCAACCTTGTCATGGACGGTTGCCTAAAAGATCTGAAAGATAGTGAATATGGGATAAGAATGAATGAGTTGTCACTAAAATGTCTTCTCTATGCTGATGATCAGGTTATTCTTGCATCATCAGAGGAGGAGCTACAAAATATGGTGACAATTATGCATGAAGCGTTTGAGAGAAAAGGAATGAAAATAAATGTGAGTAAGACGAAAGTTATGGTATTTGAAAGGGAAGAGAATATGACAAAATGCGATATTATGATAGGTAATGAGCAAGTAGAACAAGTGAATGAATTTGTATATTTGGGCTGTGTTTTCACCAGTGATGGAAAGCATGATAGCGATATTGAAAGGAGAGTGAATGCGGGAAATCGAGTGAATGGTGCGCTACACTCCTTTATGAATAGTCGGAAGGTCTCCAAAAAGGCACGACTGGCTGTCCATGGAGGAGTGTTAATTCCAACGCTTATGTATGGTAGTGAAAGTTGGGTATGGCAAAAGAAGCATGAAAGTAAAATTAGGGCAGTAGAGATGAGATCGTTAAGGGGAATGTGTGGTGTAAGTTTGTGTGACAGAGTGCGAAATAGCGTGGTGATGGAAACTTGTGGAGTGAAAGAGGATGTAGTGACGAGAATTGAGAAAGGAATGTTACGATGGTTTGGTCATGTAGAGAGGATGGATGAAAGGAGAATTACGAAAGAAATACATAATGCGAGTGTGGATGGAAGAGTCGGTAGGGGTCGACCTCACCGAACATACACCATCCAAATCGGTGATACCCTCAACAAGGGTCAGGTTAAAAGTACCCTGAACCGACGAGGATGCATGAAGACGTTGATGAAAGTGGATGAAGCGAAAGTAGTATGCCAGGATCGAGCAAAGTGGCGGTCTATAGTCTCTGCCTACCCCTATGGGATACAGGCGTGACGATTATGTATGTATGTAAACAATAGTTTCCGCTGATTGCGTCTTAAGCCAAATAATAAAAGAATAAATTCGCTGCGCAAATGTATTGTCAGAAAATATATTTTCTTAACTTTTCAAATTTTATTTAACAAAAGCTTTTACAGTGTTACTCAGTTTTTGTTTTAAATATACTGCAGTAGAATTATTACAAATTATCCGTGCATAAAATGAATTATCCATTAAACATCTTTAACACCTGTAATAATAAACCAAATATAACGAGTAATGCAAATAAAAAATACGCATGTACAATGTTATTCGAACGTATTACGTATCTATGAAAATATTTGTATAATAAAAAGGTTATGTAGTACAAAAATGTGTGACATTTTTCATGGTTGCATTTATAAATTTTTAAACTGTGACTAATAGTATTTACACAAATGGCTTTTAAAAGGTCGCATCGATGTTTTGCATCAATTGGTTACGATTCCGTTTTAAACTTATTTATGTTCCTTCGATTTAAACATGATATTACACATTAACGACGGCAAATATTTCTAGTGCAAACCATAACTTTGCGTTTGTTTAAATATTTTTATTGCCCACTTTACATTACAATGTATATCGATACGAGTTCTTGGATATAAATGAATACATATGTACATTATTAAAAAAAATGGGAATGAAAACAAATTATGACGTTTGTAAAGATTTTTTATAAGATGATTTTTATGCACCTGTTGCTATTTTCACAAAGTTCTTCAACTCTTACTTTTTCTTCCTTCAGAGTTCATACACAATTAAATTAATGGGAATATTGTATCGCTAGCCAAGAGTTTTGTTAGAGAGCTACAAACTTGCTCTATTCATTATTTGTCTCCGAGATTTCTATGATAAATATATGTAGCTTTAAAAAGTAAATAGCTATAGGGCCCTAGTAGGCTTACGGCTTAATAATTCTTCGTCGTACAGTTCGTTCGTTCGTTCGATGAATATAGTAGGGCCCCAGTTAGACTGCGAACAAATAGTCTAATAATTATTAGCTACAACATCATTTTATATGCAAAAAATGCGTACATAGTAATCATACGCTGTTACACACTGTATACCGGCGTGTTTGTACGCGTACATAGTACAAATTATTCGTAATTAATTATTTATGGATGCGTTTGTGCGTCTTTAAACCTGTAATGCATTATTTAGATTTTTTTTGGGCACATCAAACAAAGAGCTGACCATTATGTTCCGGGATTCCGCGTTGTTTGATTAATATTCGATCTACGTACTATTGCACAATATACTAGACCTCTTGTTATAATTGTTCGACTAGTGTTACATAAATGTTGACACGGAAATGTACCAAATGTGACGTAACATTTAGGAACAAGATATAAACAGACACACAGACTTAATGTTGACTAGGAATAGCAATATTTGCTGTATTTGCATTTATTTTATTTCATCGGATAATCACTTTCACGTATATTTTTACTAAATTATGAATATTTTCAAACATCGACAATATGGCGAATATATATTGTGTTTTTGAATATACTCCATTTAATGTATTTCTATAAATTTCTTTGTCTATAAATATATGATTTGCATAAAACTTTGGAAAATAATTCATATTTTCCAACTGACTAAATATTGAAAAGATTGTTCTCTTTTGTTGTAAGATGATTTTGTAAAAGACACGACTATGTGTTGTTTTTATACAAATTTTAGACAGTTTTCAGGTGAAACTAGTACAGAATATTTTTTTATGTATTTAGTACTAACAAACAGAAATCCAATGTGCTGTATATCAATTAATGGCTAGACTACTTTACTGGTGGTAGGTCTCTTATAATATGTGCGAGGCCATCTGGGTAGGTACCACCGCAATGTCTATTTCTCCCGTGAAACAACACTGCTTAAATGCACTGTTGTGTTTCGGATTGAAGGACATTGCAGCCAGAGCAACTACTGGACATATCGAGACCTAACATCTTATGTCTCAGGATGGCGAGCGCAGTGGAATGTTGCTACTGTTTATGAGCGGTCGTATCGCTTACCATCAGGCGAACGGCTTGCTCGTCTCGCCATTCAGTGCAATAAAAAAAAAGAAAGACTAGCAGGTCTTTCACTTAATGGTACGCGAGACGACCGCTCATGGACAATAGCAAAACCAAACAACACTATGGATTACAAAGTAATAGTTTGCATTCCATTGCGCTCGCCATCCTGACTTAATATGTTAAATCTCAATAAGACCAGTAGTTACTTCGGCTACAATATCCTTCGAACCGGAACACAACAGTGGATTTACACTGTACTGTATGCATTAAAATCTTTTGTTATTTACAGACACATAAATGTTTTTGTACTTATGACGCTAATGTTCATATTCATGTTTATATTCATGCTGTTTCCTAACAAATACCGAATAAGACGAAGAGTAACTTCGTAAGGAAGTGGCATGTCGTTCTAAAACGAATGTCCGAGTTCTTAATACTATTGGACAGCGATGGAAGGTAACGTGACGAAAATTTATAATGGCTTCAGCAACTACTGATTATTATTACGAAAATCACTATCAGAATATTCCTTAGGAAAATAAGCACGCCAGAAACACACATATTTGAAAATAAATAGTAATTGAAGTTTCTTTATTATAGTTATTTTTCCTTGTAGCGAATACCGATGCCGTCAGAATTTCTTGGTAACATGATTCTAGATCCGTTTCGAAATTAATGATCTTTTGATGTAAAAAACATATCGGTATGTAACTACTGTTTAAGTATCAAAAACTACAAACTAGCAAATATTGCTTTTATAAAAACGAAATTTAAAAATATTGCACGTTTAACTTTATGAATAGGTAGTTTTGACAATAGCCGTATAAATATTGATACATTTGAGGATTAACACGCGTTAGCCAAGAAAGTCAATGTTTATGACTGCAGAGCGATCATAAATACAACAATAATTTTCTATTGTCTACTCCACACAAAATGTAGGAAATGAAAGTTATGCTATGTATGAATATTGTGACTACGATGCCAATAAAGTAACGTTATAATGGCTATTTAAAATAAAAACAATAGGGTGTAAATATTTTTGTAAACCATGGAATAATGAGTAACATAAAATGTAACGAAATATTTTATAAATGATTCACACGTGGGCTTAATTAAATAAATAATGAAGAAGCGAAGGTTACCTATCACCTATGATTGTTTTAATGAATCGGAAGAGTTAAATAAAATGTCTGGTATTTTCTTTCAGAAAAAGAAGCTTACCTAATATTTTTATTCATACGACTGCAAATACTTTTCGACTCTTACCAATAGATACATTTCTTATCCTATTACTAATTGGAAACATTTTCTAGAAATTCAGCTATAAAATAAATAAATCAATTAAGTTGTAACAATTGTCTAATGGCCTATAGCTGCGTGACAACAGAACACGAAAGATAATTTTGTCTGAATTTCTATCTGGATATAATTAACGCGTGTCGTCACGTTGGCAGCCTTGGCTCAGAGGTTTCACCCGGCCACTAATAGTTTCTCTGAAGTACAGATTATCATAAAATAGGTACAAACAACTATGTTTGTAATATAATGAAAGGCGAGTAATCTGTATGATATATTTTCTATATTATTGATATGGCTCCAATTGTTTCCAAAGATATTTTGTTAGGTGGACATAACCTGACATGATATAAATATACATTAAAGATTTTTTCAAACCATTGAATGTTATGTTTTATTACAACTCGACCACATTTGCAAGTATCTAATAGAATCTCTTTGGTTTGTCTTATACGGTTTAATATTTTAAAAAAGTTTTTTTTTTATATCATTGAATGGCGACGAGCATGCCGTTCGCCTGATGGTAAGCGATACGACCGCTCATGAACAGTAGCAAAACCAAACAACACCTTGCAAAGCCAAAGCAATGCTTGGCATTCCACTGCGCTCGCCATCCTGAGACATAAGATGTTAAGTCTCAATATGTCCAGTAGTTGCTCTGGCTACAATGTCCTTCAATTCGAAACACAACAGTGCATTTAAACTGCTGTTTGACGGGAGAAATAGACATTGCGGTGGTACCCACCCAGGCAGCCTCTCACATATGAGAGACCTACCACCAGTAAAACTTGAACTTGAAAACTTTTATTTTACTTGGATAATCCAAAATGTACCTACAGTCCCGTCTGTAGGTGATTCACAATGTGTAGACCAAACGTGCTGAAGTTCTTAGTCATTGCAATGTGCGAGAGAAAGTTACATCTTGCCTCGAAAGGGACTTACCTAATGGACCTTTGAGGTCAGTAATTGTTTTTGTAGTAGCAACTCTGTCGAGATGTAATGGCAAATTACGAGGTTAAAGATCCTAATAGTGTTTAATTCATTCACAAACGAATGAACTACATTTTACGTGAATTTAATGTTAATGTAGATACTTAAAATGATGAGTTCATAAAAGGAATCTGTGTTGCAATTTCAAAAGCAATTATAGCATTTTAATGTATTGTTTCATGAATTTCTTTTCAACTCTAATTGCGGCGGTTGCACTAATTGAAATTGGGGTTATTGACATTACAACATTAAATCCTTTACAGAAGTTATTTTTTTATGTGTAAACAAAAATGACGCAACAGAATGATTCACGCAGTTACGTATGCACTGCGTGAGTGCCGAGACTTAGGTACAGGACTGGCCCTATTACCTATACCAACATGACTGGTTACACCTAAACATCATACGTATTACACATATATCAGAAAACTCTTAGTAATCTATCGTCTATTATTTCCATTCTACATAATATATTCCGTGCATTTAAAAATATACGAGGTGCGTTTAATCTAGCGTCAGCCAGCTTCACGTTTTATTTAAATGATGCGCCAAACTTCTTACAGTTTTTATGCTATGTAAAACTTTTAAATCAATATATGACACGGGTTACAGAAAACAGTACGATTTTGGCTATTAAATAAAATTGTAGATAATTGATATTATTATTTTAATAGGGCAAACGCTCTTTGGTTAAAAAATGCTTAAATTTTCCTCTAAAAAATAATCTGGCGAGAATTTTTATATACGGTATTATTTATCCAGTATACATAACTTTCATGATTTAAATATGCGATGATATCCTAAAATATTTAACAAATAAAACTTGCTTCAAAATTATAAATATACTGAAACAAAACAAAGTACATATATTATGTTAAATAAAGGATTTATGCTCAAAAAAGTATGTACCAAGAACTTCAAATTATGTTCGACTAAAAATAATATCATGAATAGGGGTTAAATACATTTGGCATTATACAAAGAATTTGGTTCAAATACGAGTTTATACGTATAAACAAATATTTAATTAAACACAAATAAATTAACCCACATAACTAGTTTGCGATGATCCGTCAAAATTGAATGAATGAAAAGAAACCCTTATCCCCAATTACAAAGTCGATTATCAGAAAGAATTTGCTAATAAATCAATTAGAATCAAAAAATTGATTTCAAGAAAAATCAACACATTAGCACGTGTTCAAATACTCTAACTCATTTGCACATTAAGAAAATACCAATTTTAGTGTTTTTACAACGTTATGTTCGCACATAGGTACACAATGAAAATATTATACAGATGTGGAAATGTGACCTATGAAGTTTTAGTTTATGCTCCCAAGTGGGCCAATAATAATTAACTACAACTATGTATATGTTTAATATCTGCATAAATAATTAAATAGACCCAACATACATAATCCTGACCACACATTAAGGTCAGTTAAGTCTTGTGTCGTGGGAATCAGAACTACGAAAGACTTTTCGGTCTCACATACATCCGAAATCGAGACAAATACTTATGGACCCCACTAATATTTGTCTCGGTGCAAGGATCGAACCCATGGCCCCTCGCACAGTCGGCGTCTAACCAACTGTGCCACAGAGGTTGTCATAAACTTGTTTGCAAAGAAGTATACGTTAACACAGAAACAAACGCATTTGCCTAGGTAATTTTCTTTTTTGAACTTTATAAGAAAGCATAAAAACACTTTCAGGGCTATATTTACAAATACCACTCGTTGCGCAAACTTCTTTTGATTATGGGATAGGTAGAGGAAGAAAATATTGCATCGTTCATTACCACGACCTAGAGCTTAGCACGTGGCCTTTACCTTTATAAACCGCTGAATGTCGCAGAAGAAATGTTAGATTTCCATCACAGTAGCCATTGACAATGACGGATTATCTCCCACGATGGAACACAATGTAGCAAATAAGAAAGTAGGTATATTGTCACACAGGTATGTTGTGACCTTCCTAGAAGCGGTGATGCGTAGAATGAACCTACATGTAAGCTTTACCACTTATTCGTGTTAATTGACGCAATATTCTAACTTTGAGTAATCTTTTATGCAAGTCCATAATGCGGTTGTATTTGCTAATCCAATTTTAGGCTAATATTTATTCACCTTTGAGCGTTATGTTTGTCGGCTGAAATACTAAGAATTAATCCGAAACGGAAATAACACCTCTATATTATTCTTTCCTTCGGTATATAGGTATTGAAATTCTCACGAAATAAATATTTGTGTAATGAACATCAGTATCGCTTGGTTAAATTTATACAATCCAAATAATTAAATACCATCGATTGTGTGTACCATAATATGATGTATAATCCACATTTCTAGAACCCGTTTATATTAATTATTTGAACCTAAGTTTAACTGAATTTGAAACTTTATGTAAAGTCGAAAGCACAGCCCGTGTTCAAGAAATCGCAACAAGCTAACATTAACTGATAATACCGGGAATTTCTATACAATTTTATAGTCTATTTACGATTTGTTTTATGACGTCCGACATGAAAGTGTTGTTCCGTTAAATGTCCCAATAAGAGAAACGTGCTGCACATAATGTTGAAGGCAGCTCCATACTTCGATGGCCTATCATATAGCTGACAAACACAATATGAACTTTTACTTACAGGCGAAAATATTCTTTCAAGCATTAAGTTGGTATTAATAGTGGGTTTCTCATGGATGTGTTTACTTATGTTCATTTTTTGCATACTAAATATTGGTCTTGAATTTACAAAATTAAATTTGCAGGTATTATCAAGTTATATGGATAAATATAAAAAAAAATCTCATACATACTACAGATTGCAATAGATCTTCATTTTAGATTATTTTTCTTTTTATATTATTTATGTTTTTTAGTCTAATCAAAAACATTGCATTTTTAGTTATTGAATCACATTTTTATACTAATTGTGACTCTATGCACTATGTCAGCCATAACTAATAACTCTCATTAAAACTCTCGCATTTGGATAGCAATGACTTATCAATTAAGATAGTCTATCTCGACATTAACAAGTTCCTTGCACTTAGTGTCAACTACTTCCTTCCTATAGCATGTGTCAAGTCATCAATAAAAAAATATGTAACTTTCATTTTACTGTTCTTTCTTTCTTGTTTATTTCTTTTTCCATTGTTTGTTATCAAGAAAAAGAAAGCATATTTTAAAACAAACATGAATGTATCGTTATTTTCAATGCTTCACCTAAGATACGTATTTTTTATTATATTGATATAAAAAAAAACGTTTCAACAAGTTCCTAATTAGTGAATCTGTTTGGAAATGCAAATCAATACTAAAAAGGAACCTTTGCTTCATATAAAATACATTTGCATCCACATGAGTGCACGACGGGTAATTTGTATGGTACATGCATATTCCCTTTACTATCTCTTGCCAAGTTGAACATAATTATTTCTTTATAGAGGTTAATGAACCGCTAATAGAAGCGGTTTTGCGCAGTTTAATCATGATTTGTTATTATAATTTAAACCCTTGCGCACCAAAAATTCTTTAAAAACAAAAGGATATAAGTATGTTATTGTTTTAGGAAAAGCTATGTATTTACCACGCAAATACGACGCCAGGAAAATACAATAAAAAATGATCGTGTTTTTATGCAAAATTTTTAGGTGTATCGTGTCTGAAATCACTAAAACTACCACCTGGCTTGGTTTTTTGGATTCTGTATACACCCTATAGATTTAACCCGTAAAGCGACTATTGCGTTTTTTTCCATCATTATGTATTCAGACGCTCTTCTGATTGATAAAAAACCAGCAAACTATAGTGAACCAGATTTAACAAACTAGAATTTTCCAAGCCCTAATCGACTTGCACCGTGGTCTTTCCCGACATTATTTTGCAATCTAGCAACAGGTTTGCACAACGCATGCTTCAGGTATTTTTCCTCAATAAATATAACCGCATTTCGTAATATAGGATATTTTTATCATTGATTTTTATCTTGTATGTGTAAATAACATGGATTACCTATTTCTTGCCTAATGCTCTTCATTGCGACTTGCTGACAACAATATGATTAAAAAAAAAAACTTTTCGAAGTTATATTCTCGCTTAAAAAATATAGGTTATTATCTAAATTATTCCCAAAATCTATTCATTGTCCAGGTATTCATTGTTCATTGTCCTATGATAGGCAAGTGAAATAAGATTTGTAATAAAAGAAAAACACTAAGAGCTACGAGTATTTAGTGATTCATTTATTTAATTTATAGATTTTATGTTAGCCACTTTACTGGAGTTAATAAATGAAGAGGCATCTAAGCAGGCCGGCATAATTGTTTCCATTGGTATGGGACTGCCGTCTGATGCCAATGGATACTCTGCCTGGGCGGCATTTGCGCTTACCATCAGGTGCAATGAGGCCACTATGCCGGGCCAGAGTAAAAAAATAAAAAAAGAATAATACGTACTTGTTGAACCTTAAAATATCTATGAGAGTGCTTTTATTATTTGCGCAGATATAGAATTTCAGAATCTAGATACATACATATTACATACGTAAGTACGTAAATATGTTAATGCCATCGTTGTAAAGTTATCTTGTCCGTACACGTTTCGTTATTCCTTGATAAAAATCCATGTGTATTTATTTTACAAGGAAAGTGGTAATTACACTGGATAAACAAGTTTCTTTGCCATTGCAATTTTCGTTTTTTTGATCGTGCGGAATAAAAATATCAATCAACATTCTTTCAAAATGAGTGTGGAAGTATGAAATTAAACATTATAAAAAATTGTATATAGGAAATCTGCGTTAAAAGATTTAATTAAAAGCTTTGCTGAAAGGCGTAATACTTATCTTAATTCAGTTGTGACGAAATAATAAAACAAGTAGTTTCAAATGCAAACATATTATTAACGACATTAGAAAGATTGCTGCGTGATGTTAGCTATTATACATGATTGATAATCTTCGAAAAATATTGTTTATCTAAGAAGTATCGTATCAATATATTTTGTTTTGACCTTTGTAATTTTATCGCAATATTAGACAGAAGATTTAATTATCTTTGTTTTAATAAGGTATTAAGGTAATTGTTGTAATGTATATTAATGACAGGACTTATGTCACGTAGTTTGTGCGTAAACAAAAGTAATAAATGCGTAAAGTAGCCTGCTCTTTTATTAAATTGTAAAGGTTTCATCATCCAGAAGTTAATACATGTTTGTATCAAAAAAAAGAAGTGCTAAACACAACAAAAACAGGTGAGAGATTTAAAAGCTAATTACGAAAAGAACTATTGGGAGGTTTAATAATTAATTGGGAAGCTATCGATGATCTCTTTCACACAACCTTTCGATGGATTGGAATAAATATTAATTTATTTATCTAGTTAAAAATATCTCGGTACCATACCGTTGAATTTTTAATGTTGTTGCGTCTAAATTGCTGACGCGATAATCTGATACGGCTTTATTCATAGAGTTATCGATTGTTATGTCCCTTGTAAACGAGTTTTAAAATAAGCTAAAGAGAAGGATATAAACATTCAATAACTAAAATAGGTTTTAAAACTGTTTGCCAATAAGGCCGTATGTGTTTCTATGACGTCATACTATCTCCACCAACATTTGAATGGCATGACTATCGCAATTTATTTAGTGCTATGTAAGTTTGTATTATGTATCTTCCTCCTTTGTATTATTTGAAAGTAGAGAAGCTAAACTTAAGAATTATGTACGGTGCACGTAACACACGAAAGCTGAAAGTCATATGGGTAGACACGATTCCTTGATTTCTCTATTTATACATATTTAACGGCTACCACGCACTTTGTCTTCAATTTACGCTGTGGTCACGAATCGTGGCCGGTTGAATTATATTTTTTTAAATTTTTTTCATTTCAAATACATTTCATTTCATTTCATTTCATTTCTACAAACTATGCCCACAAGGTTTTTAAATCTAATTGCTTACATACTTTTGATGAGTAGAGTTTGTTTGAAGCTAATCAAAAACTGAAACAGTAGTAGAACTTCATTGCTTAAATTCTCTTGCACATGCGTCATTTGATAATCGTAGTACAAACTATTTATAATCTAGTCGCTCACTTTCTATCTTTATCCAATAACGCATAGGAGTGAAAGAAGGAAAATGTATGGCAATAACAATTCATAGAACTAGCACCTAACTAATTTAAATAAAATTCCAATTTCATGAGTGTTGTATTAAAATGCCGTCATATAGTACAATAGGCCAAAAAGAATTGATTTTGAATATGTAATCGGTAGGGGAATACGTCGGTGTTGCGATGCACTGTGCGTGCGCTGCTCTGGTTGTTTCCCTTCATTGAATTGGTAATAAGTTAATTGTTTAGCTAACGTCCGGTGTACACACTGTATTCAGCGTAGTTTGACGTAGGTATGCAGAAAGTCACGGCAGCATCACATTCTACGATTCGCATTAATTGGCGGGAATTATTTGATTTTCGAATGCCAAATGTCCATATTAACCCAAATGGTACTTTAGTCTTAAACTCGCATTACAATAATGATTTATCTTCAGAAACATTGAACAGATAGCCTGTTAATTTAGTCTCGTCTGTTAATTTAATCTAGAATGCATGGGGTGATATGGTTCTGACTTCTGGTAGTTATGAGTTCACAAGTTCTGATTGGAATGTAACATGACACAAATGAGCCTTGAAAGGTGATATTTCGTACCAATAGACACGACACCTAATATCGCTGAATTACAATTCACGCAGTAATTATCAGTATCGATTCAGGAACGCGAGCTCGTATAAAATTTCCTGTGTTAATTTTCTTATACCTGGCTTATTTTGTTAAGTTAAAACTTATTGGAGTGGAAACCGTGAAGGACACAGCAGTATTAGGGAACGAAATATTTGCTGATGATAGGATACTGTCTCTCTCAGCAGTCAGTCTCTTATTATTAAGGATCGCAACCACAGAATACGTGACTCTCAATTATCTCCATTAAGTCTCTCCATCGGCTTCGGTCTGCCTGATAAAATGCAGCATTAGGAGACTTTCAGCGCATTAGCAATTGATCCACCCATTGTTTGGGAGTTCATGCTCGTAGTCTTTGTCCTCCAACTTTCCAACAATGAGCAAATTTCTACGCTACGCTAGACAGGTACCAGGCCACTTTACAAGATAGTGGGAAACCCCTCATAACCATCACCTAAGCAAGCGTGTTAGATGTCAGCTTTAGCTTGGGTATGTCCGGTTTTGAGCATCACGGTATAAAGTAGACCGACGAGATTCAAGCATCTCTTTGAGGCGGATTCTATTTAGATTGCACTGCTATAACTATCACACACAGAATATAGAGATGCATTGATAAAACTCCTCTCAATCGTACTCTCGATTATAGAGGAGGCATGTGCGTTGCAGTGGGAGAAAATGAATTGATTCAGATACAGATTGAAAAACCGTGAATCGTATAGATATCCTATAGACATATACTCAATACATTAAATTAACGACCAATATAAATCTAACATGAAGAGGTATCTATCGACGTTAAACGATAAGATTAACGATCACTGATAAAATGAACATCTTGTGTAACGACAAGCGCGATAAAATACGAAACTTTTGTTATCATAACGGATACCGACGCGAAATTTAGATCGCATATAATCTTATTCAGAATTAAGAATTATCATGTTAGGTAAATAGGCTTCGATACCGTTGTATTATAAAAACTGTATAATTTAGATTAGCTCAAAGTTGAATACATAATTTCATTCAATGGTAAATTCCTCTATGAAGCAATCATGATTGATATTATGAATGCTCTCGTAAAATTAACATTATTATGGACCTATAATTATGCAGGATTATTTTTTTATATATTTTTATATCATCTCTTTTATTTCGTTAATTTTGTATTCTGTTATTTTTATATAAGTTATCTTCCGTGTAATATTTGAAAGATTTCCCTAATACTACGAATAATGTTCACTATCCTTTTGGTATCTAATTAACTTGAACGTGTTTAACGAGGAAACCAACGTGCTCATTGTTTGTAAGGAAGTATAATACAATCAACTATGTTGAATGAAATCTCATTCATATCAGCGGGTCGATCTCCAGAATACTGATACTTGACTAAATGGCCATGAAGGTGAACTGGTTACGGATACTACGCTTGCTCATGTAATTGTTGCACACTTTTGTTGTGGACATACAAACTTGTCTGAACATTTAAAATTCGAGTAAATTTATTTACAAACTTGTTTGCAATCTAATTCACTAATGCAACAGGTCATAGCTTGGACTTAATAATAGCATGTGTTACAAGTAGAATACTAAACAAACAAATAATATTGGTACTCACTTTGCAGGTATTCCACATTCTCCTGGACCTCTGGGATCAAGTGCAGGAAAGTGGTGGACAACAGCACACCACCACCGAAAGACAGAAGCGCC
This sequence comes from Hyles euphorbiae, assembly GCA_023078785.2. Lineage (NCBI taxonomy): Eukaryota > Metazoa > Arthropoda > Insecta > Lepidoptera > Sphingidae > Hyles > Hyles euphorbiae. The sequence goes on from CM041053.1 coordinate 8,143,120, forward strand.
ATCACAACAACATTGCTATTCTTCAGGTTTCCAGCTTCCTCCGCAGAGATCCAGTTGAGTTTCTTAGCCAGGAACAGTGGTGCGAGACCACAAATCATGGAGGCGACAGCGAGCACCACCATAGATATAACCTTGGCAAGAACGACTCCCTCCGAATCGTCATGGCTGTGGCGGAACACACCGTCTTCCGACATTTTGTGTTATTGTAATATTATTTCCACAAGTAGACCCTTCAGACGACAAGAGAGTGAGTGGCGTGTAGGAAGGGCGCGGACCCTTTTATACCGCAGCACGGTATCAGATGCGCGTGCGCCTATGAGGAGCGACGCGGCAGCACTATGCGGCGTGCGCACGCGAGTCCTCGGCGCGCCGGCCGGCAGCGCGCACACTCCCGCCACAGCCTCCATTCGGCACGCTGCAACAGCCTTAAAATTCGTGCGCAAGTTTTACCAACGGCGATTAAAATAAATGACAGGGATAATGATGTCGTTATACATGTTTTATATCGTTTTCTGTCAAAATTACCTTATTTAATCTACAGGTAAGTTAAAAGCGGTCCTAAAGTTACAGACAGTAAAAAGTGACGGTTTCTCTTTAATATTTGGTATTAAAATCACGATTATAAACCTTTGGAAATACGTTGTTTCGCAACCCTTTGGGTAGCAGAAAGTTGCATGGTATATTTTAGCGCCCATTCTTGTGATTTGTGGGTAAGACCCTTACATTTCAGTCACCGGAAGTCCGATACTGAAAAGAGGAAGAGTGAAACACACCGTTCTATGTACGCATAAAGTCGTATTTAAGTATAAGTTAATCAAAGTGATAATGACGATGAAGGTGTTATTATCGGTGATTCCTTTCATTAATTAGATTCCTTAGTTAGATTTACCGCCACGGCGTAGAAGATAATAAATTTGTTAAATGTAAGTATACCTATTTTCCATATCTACAAACAAAAATTGTAAACTAAGTAAGTAAACTAAAACCATATTTTCATTGTTTATGTACATAAAATTTCCATACTAGAAATATGAAACAAAATTTGTATCTCATTTATACTTCAAGTAAACTAAAAAAAAAATCATTGACATACAAAAAAATTGGTAGCTGATCATCCTTTACTTATTCTTAGCTTCGTTATTCTAAACATTGCTGAAAAAGGTGATGTATTTCGTTGTAAGGTAAAACTGACAACGTAATTTCTGTATTTGTATCAAGAAACTTATGTTGTGAACTCTAATTGAAGTAACCGATAACAGATTATTGTTGTTGTATTTTTATCATTCGTCAGATGTCCTCCTGCGAAAATCTATCTTATTTTTAAATCTCAAAGGTCTCGTATGCGATGCTTTCTTTGTGAGTGTACCTTAATTTGACGGCCTTTGCTAAGGATAATATTATAAAATCCATTTATATTCTAACAACGAAAGAAAAAAGGTTTCTTTACACATTTTATCAAGTAGCGATGATAACGATACGCTGTGAAGTAATCAAAGTCCATAGCTGGATTATTAAATGAATTGGGTTGTTGGTGTTAATTAAAGTATTGCACTATCATTAGATCACCACTATCACTGTTGGTTAGACGCCGCCTATAAAAGGAGCGGCCGCGGGTTCGATCCCCGCACCCAGAGAAACGTTTGTGCGTCCTATAGATATTTCTGTCGAGTCTAGGTGAAAAGTCTCGTAGTCCTTGATACCCACGACACAAGAGTCGATCTTAGTGTGGGGCGAGTACTATGTATGTGACCAACAGTCACATGTTATTTATTATTATTTGTTTTATTTAAAGTACATATAAAAGTATTTTATTACGCCTGTATCCACGAAATGGTCAGCTAATTTATATCAAATAAATCCACAATCAAATAGCGGTTTTTCCAACCCAAATGCAATAAATGTAACACCAGCACAAATTCCCAAATAAAAAAGCAATTTTGACCTGTGTGTATACCCCTTTAAATTCTTTCCCGTAGCATTACGTTACCATTTGACTCATGAAGGGAATAATAATTACAAAATGTTATCTATAAAAATATATAAAAATTCGGTTAGCTATTAAATTCTATGCATTAAATTAAATTGCCAAAGCCCTACAACGTAATTAAAGTATTATATCATGTAATATTGTTTTGTTTCCGTTGCACAAAAGTTCTCAACTCTCACACAACATTTGGAAATGCATAACACAACCATAATTTTACAATTGCACATAATTATATTCGTAATGCGCATCATTTTTGCGATATGCCCGTAATCTAGGGAAGGGGGTTGGCAAAGACAGGCCGAAATGGCGCAATTTGGAGGACGCCTATGTCCAGCAGTGGCAATAATGGGCTAATGATGACATGATTATAAGCACCATTGCATATGACCTTATGCGTGCTTAAATAACTATAAGTGATCATGGCAATAACGGTTACAAAACTCCATTGCCGTACAGTAATTATTTAATAGAGATAATTAAAACTTTATATGGTTATATCAAGAGAGCCCGTTGTTCATAGTATCGTAGAAACCCATACAGTAACAATTTTAATAATTGCATCGCATAATATCCTATCTAAACTAATATTACAAAGCGGAAAGATTTGATTTTTGCATTGATAGCCTCTCAAACTACTAGACTGATTTAAAAAATTCTGTAACCATTACAATCCTACATTATCCCTAATGAACATAAGCGATAAAATATTTTCAAAAGTGTATCTATCGCTAGTTCGCAATAGAATTACCAATATTATTTACACCTAACAAACATTGTGAAGATGATAAGGCTGTCAGATGAATGCGGAAGAGATTAAAGCAGATATTTTGAGAAGCGATTCGCTGAACCAATGACAATGGTATGGATCGTGATCAAGAAATATAAATTGAAAAAATAACAGTTTATTTTTAAGATACACTTAAAAGTTTATACAAAAGGCAATGCAAATATTAATTGTTGTAAATAAATTAAGCTACAAGAATGACTATCCATTACCATAGTAAATCATCAGCTTCATCATGAAGTTGTAGATAATACTAATTGTATAAAAATAATACTATAATAAAATTGCCGTAACAATTTATATTTACAATGTAGTTTGCAATTTAGATTTATGCCACTTTTTCATAGCATAAAAGTGCAAATCTTAGGTGACCAACTAAGAATAAACTGTTTTGCGTCGGAGAACACGCTGAGAGAAACATACATACATACAGACATAATCGTCACGCCTGTATCCCATAAGGGTAAGCAGAGATGCTGGTGGTTGAAGTCATAGTTCAGTATTGTATTAATTAATCAAAGTTAGGAAGAGGTCGTGGTCTTTTCTATTGCAGTGTTTGGCAAGACGAGCCTGCCGTTCGACTGATGGTAAGCGACCCGACCGCTCATGAACAGTAGCAAAACCAAAAAACACCTTTAATAACAAAGCAGTGCTTGGACATTCCACTGCGCTCGCCATCCTGAGACATTAGATGTTATCTGTCATGATGTTAAGTCTCTATATATCCAGTAGTTACTCTGGCTAGTGGCTACAATGTCGCCATTCACCGTAATACAATAAAAGAAACCCTCAAATTGACGTTCGATGAAGCATTGTCCTGTAAATCCCTCAATCCTCTTTTAAAATTATCAGCTTTACCGATGTTTTTAACTATAGCGTATATAATAATGTTGCAATGTAAGTAAACGGCGTCATACTTGACACACTTCGACTCACCGTTTACACCATTTAGCTACAGACGACAATACGAGTGCAGTTTGTTTATGATTAGTCAACACTTGGAGAGCATTGTACGGAATTGGTGGCGCAGACGTGGATTTAACTCTTCGGACACAAGCAATATTTCTAATTTACACTTTTGAATAAAGTGTTTGCTAGTTCAAAATATCTGCTAAAAAGACATGGTTTTTTTTACGGGTATATGTGCAAAGGCAAGAGATATATAGATTGAATCCTATTAAATCTGCATCACGTTGATCCCATCTTATCACGGTCCTGTTTTTACCAATATTTTACCTATTTACAAAACTTAGATAGGATTACATGTATTTTATTGAATTATTAAAATAAGAATTGAGATTATAATTGTATTGTTCGCATAAAAATAGATACAATAACATTACTAACCAGCTTCTCTTACTAAAATGTAATTTCTCAGATATTTTTAATCAATCAACTGATTTATAAATGCAAGAGTTGACTCGTTATTTGTTAAAACAACAACCAAGCTATGCATTGAAACACTATGGCGGCAAAAATGCTACAAACAATTAATTATTTCGAGCACTTAAGTCTAAAAGCCTCCTTGGGAATTGTGACCCTCACAAGGTCGTATAAAGATCTGTTTGGGCAAGGTCAGTTACCCGTCTAAACATTTATCATCCTGCGGTTTATCTTCTGATGCGTGTTCAAAAGTATTGAGAAATTGTCTCATATATGGAAAACTACACACCAAAACTATCACACAAGTATTATTATCTAAAGACTTTTAAAGCTGATATGAATTGCTCTTCTGGAATATTTTTTCCTAAACTGAATATTCAACTGATAATTTTACAGGCTTTTAATTAACAATACATACCTACACAGTATGAATCTGTGAATTGCGAATTTGGTCACCAATTATTACAAGAATAACTAAATGAAATAAAGAACGATATTGACATGTTATCTATACATCTATGCATATAAATAAAATTGAAGTGTCTGTTTGTAAAGTGAAAATAAAAAAAAATGTCCAACTATGTACATATCGTTATATACACGATAATGACCTTAGATTTTTTTTGTCTGTATGTCTGTCTGTTTGTTCCGGCTAATCTCTGAAATGGCTGGACCGATTTTGACGCGACTTTTATTGTCAGGTAGCTGATATAATAAGGAGTAACTTAGGCTACATTTATTTTAGAAAAATAAAGTAACGATGCCCAAGTACTGTCCAGTACCGCGCGCAGCTCACGCCCATGCCACCACTGGGCCGTCACGTCGGGCGCCTCCCACCATTTCTCCCACCAACGAATCAATATCACAAAGGCTGCCTTCCGGTGTGGAGTGGAGTGAAAGAATATCTCCACCCAGGCGAAGCTGGGCCGGGCCGCTAGTTATATATTATAATGATGGTCTGGTATTCTTTTAGGCACTTTTCAGTTTTTTCGAAATGATACGTAATTGATAAGTTCCAGGATATTTGAACAGATTCATCAATTTCAATTGATTACACGGCACAGACCCTATTTAAGACGTTAAGGTATAGAAATAGCCATAAAGAAGATTTATAATTTAATTTGCCGGAGTTACATTTTCTGGGGGCGCGGCCGAGCCCCCTCCAAGTCGAGCTATAGGCCGTAACATCCTTTTCTCGAAGCAATTCAGACCATTTTCAACCCCCTATAACTTCGTTGTGGCTAAAGCATGAAGCCTGAATTTTCAGTTACTAAGCAGGCATTGTATAAACACGGTATATTTAAAATTTCATTCAATTTGAACAAGTAGTTTAAGAATTATAACATGTCAAACTTTCGTAATTTTGTCACTCACTGACTGACTGACCGATCATCAAAAGTCTAAAGCACTTCTAGCAGACATAGAACCTTCAAATTTAGAATATAATAAGTGTTTAGTGTCTAAAGTAAGGGAAAATTCAAACATTTCATAATTTGTGTCTAGTTTTCTAGATAGACCAACTGCGTGAATAACTTTGTAATCCCATATAAATGTATAGGATTACAAAGTTACATTTGCAGTTAATGAATCATTGTACCCGTATATAGTGGAATAATAGTTGTAGATAGATATCTATATACATGAGGCATAACAGGAGGGGATATAGAGAGGGAAATGGTGTATTCAGCCCATGAAACTGTACAACATTCCTCTAGAAAAACATGACGAAGAAAAACTTGCAAATAAATAGATTAAATAACTCAAAAATATCAATTACAATGAAAAAAAGAACATTAATAATCAAATCCGCTATATTTGTGACAAATTGATACCTACAAAAATAAGAAAAAACCATAAGACAGAGGCTTTAAGAAAAATCGTTAGTGATATTCTAGAAGTAAGAAGTACCGAAAAGGAAAAAAGTAGGACTCTACAAAAAGACGTGAGATCCCATCAAAAACATCCTGTAAAAAAATTCCAAGTCTCGCAGCTCAGGTTTTCTACTGCAAAAAGTTGTGAGATGAATGTAATACCAAGTCGATTAATTTATTTAGTCCTTAAGGGACCTTCTATATAAAGTTATTACGTTAGTTATTACCATATCAATATTAAAAATTCTGTACGTTTTAAATAAATAGATCGACTTGGCCAGCAGCATTATGTATAAATTGTACGATACATTATGTTTTCATGCGATGGCCAAGTCGATCCATTTATTTAAAACGTAAAGAATTTTTAATATTGATATGGTAATAACTAACGTAATAACTTTATATAGAAGGTCCCTTAAGGACTAAATAAATTAATCGACTTGGTATTACATTCATCTCACAACTTTTTGCAGTAGAAAATCTGAGCTGCGAGACTTGGAATTTTTTTACAGGATGTTTTTGATGGGATTTTATTTATCGTACACACCTTGTCCACTCATTGACATCAATGTGCTAATATAACTTAATGAACGTAACCAGATCGGAATTGGCTAAATAAAGTATTGGTGATTTAAATAAACATGTCACGCTTTTCAAGAACCTGCCTCAACGGCGGTGCGCAAGTTTGGTCGTGATGCATGCACATATGCACATACGTATGCGCATACATGTCCAGGTTGCATGTAAGCATGTACATGCGCGCAGATCGCATGTTGTGTAATCTTTAAACTGGTTCCAATGCACTTTTCTATGTGTTGCTCACAGGGATTTCCAAGTTCCGGGATATTTATTTTTAAAATAATTAGTTTTTTAGAATGTTATCTTTAAATCTGATTTCTGTCTACGAAACTCCTTATATTTATTCGTGTGCTCAAAACTGTAGGACTCGAAGCACCTCTAACTGATTGTGAAAATCCTATCATAGTAACCAGAGCCCGTGGCCCAGGAGCCGGGTTTTGGGCTCATGCCTGAAACTGTGTATATCTGGCTTCTAATGTGTAGACAGTGATTCTCCACCTAACATCAGGTGTACTCTAGTTTTTTTATTGAATAGGTCCGGCAAACGAGCCAAACAGTCAAGGTAAGTCATAGTAAGTGATCACTGCCGCCCATAAACATCCACAACGCTTGGACCATTGACATATTCCCAGCCCACCAAATCGGGCGGAGAGCGGGAAGAGAAAAAGGGTATTGGGCATCCGGCAACCTCACTAACCTAAACGCGTCATTTTCCTGTGAGTCGCTGAGGCATGGCTGACAACAGCAGTGCCCGATCACTTCCAGAAGAAGTCCCGAGTGGTTACGAGCTGCCTAATCATTGAGAACACTTCTCTAGTGAAAACCGCTTTCCGAACGGGTGGTAGATAAAAAAATGACTGAATCTAAATGATGTTGAATATCTTAATGGATTCAATAAATAATTTTCATTTTCATTTTCAACAAAAGAAGCTCGAAGCCATGTAACGGCGTAATGTTGTCATGCTATAGATTTAAAGTGTTCTTAAGATAAAACTGCAATATATAAAGCCTTATCGTTATTGATGCAAAATCACACGAGTGTTGCTCGTACAGGCTGTACGGAAGATTTTATTCTAATATAAAATGAAAGTTATAATAATTGTCTTTGGTTAAGTAACTAATTGATGTATTTATACTGGTAATGTAAAGAGTTCTAAATATGCCTTTTGGTTTCTTGGTACGGTCAAGTGAAGGCTTTTTGCACATAATAATACCTAGATATAGAAATAATAAAAGAAATAAATACATCCAACAGTCACATACACACTCCTAATCCCACCCCAAGATCGAGTCTTGTGTCATGGTTTCAAGTACTTTTCGCTCTCACACACCTGAAAGAAATTATTGTGGTTCAGATCCATATTTGTCTCGGTGCAGGGATCTAACCAACTACACCTTGGAAGCTATCACAATTAAATCAATATTACATATAAAATGCAGGTTTTTTATTACACCATTTTTACTCTCATTGACTAGAGTCAATTCGAGTCAAAAATGGAGATGATGATGCGGTAGACCGCCCATATCCATTTTTAAACACAACTGCTCCATCTGTATAGACTGTAATAAAATTTCCAACATGTTATCTCTAGCCGTAGGACTAATCGATGTTTATCAAGAATATATTCTCAATGAATATTTATATGAAAATAATACTCTGAATTAGTATGTTAATCCGTACGTTGTTATGTGGTTAATGAATGTAAAAATATTGTAATGGAAATCACATATTTTCCCTTTGATCTGGTTTGATTTAAACTTATATTGTGCATTTATTTGAAATTCAATTGACTTGTTATGAGTTTTATGGGTCTTAACCGGATATCGAGTGAGAGTTGTATATAAAACATTTCTACATAACAGATTTTAGATCTTTAAGTAAACGCGACATAATCGCCATAATTCATTTACTTATTTAAATAAGGATAATCAACAGTACACACATCAAATACATACATATAAATGTCTTCGTAGATCCAATGTGTACCTAAGAAAAGTAATTTTCAAACTGAAAAACTAAATTTAAAAACCACATAACCACATATACATTTTTTTTTATTGTACACATTAGGATTAAACACATAATCACGATATCATTGAATATTGTCTTAAACTATTTTTCTCTGTCTTTAATGTACGTCTTAAACTATTAACCTTAACAATCATAAATAAGCATCACGGTTATAATATCTTCTTAAAGCGGTTACATCGTCTTCACCAGACGACTGATTAATTGTATTCGTTGGCATTACGTGTCGGGAGTTTTCAATCATCAGAAGACTGGGAATTCTTGGATAGGTTTATCAGCAGTATATTTTCCTGGCAGGAGATGATGATCTGATGTTCAATAACTAACGTTTATTAGAACTATAAGTTAACTGAGCAGGCCTGATAGCGAAACTGGATACACTACGTGAAAAATGCTTTCTTCCTGTGTTCTAACCCAAAAGAGACAGATTAAATTTTTTTCAGGTTTTTATGTTTAAAATTAATCTTCTTTTTTTTACAGGTGTTTTCAATAAAAAGTTCTATTATTATTTAAAATCTAGACACTGCACTTAGAACAAATAAAAGACTGTTTAATCTTTTTCAAAAGCCGTTCTTCCGAAATGTGACCTTTCAAAATTGCCTAACAAATCTGCCACATCGCTCCGCTAGATCTACTTAATGTATTCTCAGCATTAACTATGCAAACCAAGTCGCAGGCGTGCATATATGCATGTAATTCAAATACAATGTTTCATATCTACTCACACTTCAAACTTCAATAGAGATCGATAGATCTAAGTCACCGAAACTGCGAGAAATCCTCTCTCTGGCATTATTACTTGTAAAAGACCATGTTAAGGCTTATGGAGAGTATGCTATGCTTGCCTTATAGGTTTTAATTTAGTTTTGTCGACTATTAGAGTGTTACATTTGAATAAAACATTGTTTACAACTGTTTTGATTTACTTAAGTACTTTGCGAAGAAATTAAGTCAGCAAATTAGTTTTTTACATTACTTCTTTAAAAAATATAATTAGTAAAAATAGGAGCATTGTGAGAACAGTCGCGGTAATGACTTATCTCAACAATTCCCCTACATTACGTTGTGTTAAAAGCAATAAAAGATTGAATAAAATACCCTGATGGAAAAAGAAATGAAACTAACAACACTAAATTTCTATAAAAACACAACTGCCGGAGGCTTAATAATCTTTTTTCATTCATTCATTTTCAAAGGGCGGTAACGACAAATGGTTTGTGTTTACGAAAAAAAATGCCATATAGACACATTTTTCGATATATTTCAATTTTCAAGTGATTTCAAATTATTCGTAAATTGGTTCCTAAAACAAATAACCACATTAGATGTATAAAAATACCCGAGGGCTTGGATAATTATGCGGTGACGACCTCCAAACGAATTAAAATGCATGTCGATGGGTGTGTAAATGTTTTTACTTTTTACCCGGCACCCAAACACGAGCGCGTACTGGTGGATAAGATGAGCGGATTGTGGAATCTAATAAACATTAATACACATCTCACATATCTTATCCCTTTCATTTTCTTTCTTTCTTCCATATGAATATCTTTTTTTCCATATGAACGCACGATGTTCGGATCTAAGCTGATTAAGCGACTGTGGCAGAAAGATTTACCATACAATTTCATTGCGGATACTTGTCTGTCGTGCCTAATTATCCAATCCCGAGCAAACATGATTTTGGGAATTTCAAATTCACATGAATTGCCCGGGCAATAAACCACACGGTTAGCACTTTATGTACTTTGTAATTAAATTAATAAGCTAATATTAATGTTACCTACTACAATTTAACCCAAAATACCAATTTTATACATTTGGCTATGATATCAAAATTAAAATTCAGCTATCAGAAATTGACTGCCTCGATGGCGCACTATCACACTATGTAAAGCTGAGATATCCGGGTTCGAATCCCGGGTCAGGCATAGTGATAATGTATTTTTTTATTATTTTTATCTGCCCGAAATCAGGAATTTGTGCCCGATATGCCGATAGGCTCGGCTTATCACATGGTGGGACGGAACACCCAATGCGAAATGTAGGTGTCCTGGTAGCACCTCTAACTACCCGTTCTGGGAAAAAGGCATGAGTTCATGTATGAAATTGATCTAAATGACTTCAAGGCCCATACATAAAGTCCAGTCGACTGCGTTGATTTTTTTTTATTACCGAAGGTCACTAGATTTTGAGAGTGTAGCAGACAAACGATGAAAATGAATGTCACACGATTATAGCTCGCGTTTCGATTGCGTCATTTTATTTTTAACCACCTACTAACGAAATGACGTCGGCATCGTAAATATTCATACGCCAACTAGAAACTGCTGTATCGTTTCTGATAAAAACAATCAAGGCAGACGTGTATCCAACGAGTTATTTAATATGATAAATCCTCACTACGCAATTCTAAGTGAAATAAGGAAATCCTAATTGTAGAGAATTAAAAATTACCGGAAAAAAATACATTGAAAACGCGGAAATTGCCTACTTTAACATGTTTCAGTTTGGATTAAGATATTATGCAAAATTTATTGTTTATATATTTTTAGTACCTATTTACGCAGTTGTAGTACGGGTTATTATCATTTTGGATAATAATATTAGATAGATAGTAAAAATCCTCATGTTTATCAAATCATATAACATTATTAGGAATATTCTCGAAAGCGAAGCCATAAACAGCCGTTGTATGTTACTCGTTGCACAAATATCCTACGTCGTGTTTCTATCTATATGATTTCAAGGAAAATTCGCTAGTAACTCAAAACTATAAATATCAATAACACCCAATAATCACATATAACGCCCAACACTAAGATCGAGTCTCGTGCCGTATAAGGTACTACAAGAGACTTTTAGGTCTCACAAACACCCAGACTCGAAAGAAATACTTGTGGGCCGCACAAACATTTCTCTCGGTGCGGGGATCGAACCCGCGGCCTCTCGTTTCACAGGCGGCGTCTAACCGCCTGCGACACTGAGGCTGTCAAGTATGTATATTCATGTATATTTTGTGGCTCGGATAGCAAACTATACCTTCGGTCGCAGACATTTGGCTATATTGGTAGGCCTAAATATCTGACAGTTTAAATAATCTATATTCTATACATATAAATAAAATTTCAGTGTCTGTTTGTAAAGTGAAAATAAAAAAAAATGTCCAACTACATATAGTTATATACACGATACCTATAACGAAAATGACCTTAGATTTTTTTTTGTCTGTATGTCTGTTTGTTCTGGCTAATCTCTGAAATGACTGAACCGATTTTGACGGGACTTTCATTGTTAGGTAGTTGATATAATAAGGAGTATTAGGCTACATTTATTTTAGAAAACTTATTTTATTTTAGAAAAAAAAAGATTTTATTAAATTCCACGTGGACGAAGTCGCGGGCACAGCTAGTAGTAGAATATCAATGACCTTATTCATAGCCAGTTTTAAAACCTATATTAGCTATCGAATGTGTTTTACCTTTCGAGCGACTTTTGAATCCAGTTTGAGCGAAGAACACAAAACAGATTCGATAGCTAAAATAGGTTTTAATACTGTCTTTAATACTGTCTTTAAAGAATAGTCCGATCTAATAGTAATAGCGGGCGATAACCTAGTTGGCAGGAGGCCAATCTGAAAAATAAGAGATCAAAGGTTCAACCCCAAAACACACATCTGTTTACAAGCTTATTAATTTTGGTTTTTATGAAGTTACGTTTATTTGTACAATTTATGAATGAAGGAGACATTTTTTATTTTGATGAGTGGCGGGAGGAGAATGCCATTCGCTTGATGGTAAGCGATAGTACATAGTACAGACAGTAGGTAGCAAAACCAAACAACACCTTGAATTACAAAGCAATGCTTGGCACTCTACTGCGCTCGCCTTTCTGAGACACAAGATGTTAAGTCTCAATATGTTCCGTGGTTACTCTGGCTACAATGTCCTTGAAATCGGTAAGGTACATACGCTCTAAAGGACGACCATCAATTAATTTCTATTTTAGGCGGAAAAAATCCCTTTATATTTTGAGGGACTTCATTACAACAAACCGCATCGATGAATTTCAAAAGTCCGAGCTCAACCTAAAATATAATAATTTTAAAGCTTTCAAAACGATAATCACGCACATAATTCTGTGGTTCAACAAAATTATAGAAAAAACAAGACTGCCAAAAACGTACTCAGAACATGGTACCTGTATAATTAAGGCCCACTTGAGACTCGAATTATATTTCCAAGTAGAGATTCCAATTTCCGTAAAATGTCGCCGAAGCCGGTCTTTCGTCAAAGAACGTCGCGCCCGCAGATGCCAACGTGCCTGCGAATATTACTAAAATGTCACACGGTTTTAATTTTTTGAATGACAGTTATCTTATAAATTTTCCAGACTTTTTAGTAAAATTTTGCTCCTATTGTTGCTTCACTAATTTGTTGGAGAAATGTTATTTATATAATAATACACAATTTCTTACACAATAAAAAAAATACGATGAGAAATCAAATACGTAAAAAGTATAATTGGCAGTCTTAACGCTTAATACAATTTCTTACAGACAACTGGATGGGATAGATATAAGAAAAGGATTTTTTTTGTATACCTATGGATATCGATTTGAAAATCATTTTCCACCCTCCCTCATTTTATGATTTTCAGATAAAGATTAATATAGAGAACGAAATAATTTTACATCGGTGACTTTACAAGCAAGCCTATAAAATAAGCTAGATCTTAGTATCCATTAAGAATCTATAACACGACAACATGACGCACAAACTGTTAGACAAAAGATTGAACGCACAGCGACCTTCTCTCTCGTCGAGAATTGATAAAATACATTAAAAGAACAAATAAACACATAGACGGACAATAATATGTTCCTATATATGGCTTCGGTTTTTCTTTCGATGCACAGTATCTTCAAATGATCAAATTCTTTGTTGATTAGTTGACAGCGTCATTTTACAAACCTCATATGGAAATTCAAGCTTTCTTTAGTAACGTAGGGCTTGTCGCGTTTCTGGACAGTTATTTTGATTTGTTTTGACTGCCACGGTGGCGCGGTTGTACAATGGTACGATTACAAAGCTGAGATCTTGGGTTCGAATCCCGGGTCGCGCAGAGGTTTCGGATTTTTCTATTCAATATCAGCCCGAAGTCAGTCATTTGAAGTACCTCTACCTACCCGTCCCTTTCTAGAAAAATACTCTCGTTTATGTTTTTGTAAGCATTTATATTTTTAAACATATGTATGTACATGCACAAAGTTGTTAATATTTTTACAATCGTAATTTTAAGTTTTCCTACTTTTATTTTCTCAAACAACTATATCATTCTATTTTTTGTTACTTTCTGTTTTAGCACATAATCCTAAAGGATTAGGTCCCTTTTTCGTTGACAAAAATACAATAAGGTATTGTCATACAAAATACAAACGCATAAAATTACATACTTATGTTTCAACCCTGCTTCATACTGGCCTCTTTTTATCAATAAGCTAAGCTAATTATTTACTTTTTATCATACAATTGTCTCCGCGTATTAAGACTTCAAACTATCTTGATCGATTGATTTTTTTATTTTATTTATTTTATTTATTTATTTTAAATCTTTATTGTACACATAAAAAAAATACAACATACAGAACCAAAAAAATATAAAAAGTACAAATGGCGGTCTTATCGCTTAAAGCAATGTCTTACAGACAACCATGGGATGGATTTAAAAGAAGGAAAAAGAGAGGGAATTTTACATAATTCTTAACTTTAAATGGCGGTTGTAAATAATTAAAATTTGGTACTCAGTACTCACAATAAAATTACTCTATGACCTAAACAAAGTTCGAATGTTAGTCCATCGTAACCATCAGTAAAAGTTTAAGTAAATTTTAAGTATGTAGGCGTGGCAATAATATTGCAGATCAATAAAAATTAAAGCTAGCCGCATTTTTGAAGACATAACTTGTATCAACTGGAATATATTGCATTTGAAATTGCAGATACCATCGATGTCACATGCGAATAAACATGTTAATATATGCGTAGGTACCTACAATGCTGACTGCTTCTATTCATGCCGATTAGATATGAAACTCGTGGAAAAGGTTTATTTTTCGCCAAAATGACTATCTAATCAGGAATATCTTATTTTAATTAATAATGAAGTTAGCAACACATTTTTAACATCTGCACAGATTTATTTCAGAATCGGAAATACAATCAATAAGCTTTTCTACATTGAAATATTTTTCTGGATGTATGGAACTTCTAATGTTATTCATTGCTTGGCAAAAATTGTATGCTGATTCTACGTTTTGAGCGTTGACAGGTTTTGAGCGACATTACTTCCTTTTACCATACAAAATGTCATAACCAATATCATATTATTCTGTTATATATTATTTAAATTATTTATGATCAGCTCTGAATTAGACCAAGCTGCGAATTCTGTGTGATCACTATATTGTAAACTAATTTGAAAAGAGCTAGAGCTAGAGTTTCTTGCCCTTCTCTAGCGAAAACAGAATTGTGAACCGGGAGTTACAGAAAAAAAAACTGAATCTAAATATAACATGTAACAAATTGTTTCTTCATTCTACTTGGCTTTATCGCGACCTGTGCCAGGGTTTTACTGCTGAGTCTTCTCCGTTTAACCCGATCTTCGGCATCCTCAATAGTAAGGCTATTGAGCCTCTTATCTTCCTTGACTTCGGTCGAGGTCCATGAATATTGAGCCTCAGGCAAACATTGCTGTTGTTTCCCTGGTGTTTTCTTGGGACGTGACCATGGCATCTCAAGCGAAATTTCTGGAATTTATTTACCACGTTGCGGACACCAAGGCTGCCAAGGCCGCAAAGGAGTTGAATAAAGTACTGCAATTTCCGCAATTCACAGTTACACAGTCTTCCCTCTATCTCCACTGAATTCCTGCGTGATGTTTTGTTCGTGATGCCCACTCTATAAAATATCTTATAGCCTTTCTAATAGCTTTGATTGCGCGTAACTTTCTCGCAACCTTTCCGTCTATTCTGCCAAGATCATCTTCAATAACCGGTTCTATTAACTACATACACATACCAGAAGTCTGCGGCATTGACATGCGGATGCGAATTGCATCCAGCACTAATATCGTTATCGGGATATAAATAAGCAGAAATGGGATCCAGCAGGAATCCACTAGGAAATGGCATTGGTATTTGAAGTTTGGACTCTTGCTCGATACATTTAATGACTGTGCTAATACCCGAAGGAGTATTCGAAACTTATATTATAAAGAGGAGAGATTTAATTGTTTGCATTGAATATGCTCTGATACTGCTGTATTAGCCCATGTACGTCCCACTGCAGAGCACGGGCCTTCTCCACAATGAAGACTACGATTAAAGAGTAGTTAGGCCATATAATCCACCACGCTGCCCTAGTGCGCGTTGGTGGACTTTACATACCTTAAAAATTCATACAAATCGCTATACCTGCATACCATCCAGGTCTCCTCACGATGTTTTTCTTCACCACGATAGTGCGTGGTGATGGAATAGGCTCTGAGGCTACCTTGCCAATTTGTTAAAAATATTTCACCATTAGAATTACATTATCCCTGATAAGCATAGGATCTAGAATATTTTCAAAAAAGTGTATCTGCACTTAGGCGGAGTCGGACCGGATAGCTAGTAATTGATAAAGAGTTATATAAGAGTATTAATTTTGTCCATAATTATTTTGTAGGATTAATTAGTATTATGTTGAGAATACCTCTCAAACTGGTCTTATATAAATCAGTTTCAGCCTACGAAAGTTTTGTAAAATCTCGCAAATGGATAGTTTGTTATGATTGGATTTCCATTTTGTGACTTTAGTTTACAACTTTTCCAAGTTCTGAATTAGAATTAAAGCTTTTTGTGACGGTGACAACCTTGGTGACAACAGTAAACTAACCACCAATATAAATCCCTATTTGTACTTCTTTTAAATTTTCTTCTCAATTTTGTCAGACATTGCAATATTTCAAACTATTTATAAAGCGTCATTTTAAAACGCATCTTTACACTTTTCAGTGTTACGTTGTTGCATCGGGTGAATCATTTACAATAGGTATTTCTTTATCTCATTCAATCGTAGACGGGGAAGCTACATCGTGTTGATATAATACACGTAATACTATAGTAATTGAATTTAAATTAAGCGATAAGTTACGGTGTTTTCCTTAGCCTAGACAGGCCCTGATATACCGGGTATCTCAAGACTGCTACCGAAAACGAAGCCGGGTGGTAGTTTTAGTGACTACAAACACAATGCAACTAAAAATTTCGCAAAGAAACGCGACAATTATTTTTTATGATTTTTTAAATATCATCATTTTTGGGTGGTAAATCCATAGTTTTTGCTTAAATAATAATTTAAACTCTTTTATACCTTAGATTATTTATAAATAAAAGGGTATACACTATTATTTTAGGAAAAAATGTATCTAACACCCAAATATGGTCATAGGAAAAAAATAACAAAAAAAAAATTGTCGCTTTTTTTTGCAACTTTTTCTGTTGCATTGTGTCCGAAGTCGCTTAAACTACCACCCGGCTTCGTTTTCGGTAGCAGTCTTGATATACCCTGTATGAATGAATGTGATAGCTACTGCACGCGAATTCGTCTGTAGTATTAAAAAAATTATAATATTTGGTATTTTCCCTCCTTGGAAATTAATGTGAGACCAAAAATGAATTTTCTGATACATTTTCTAAGGTTTATGCCCTAGTTTTCAACCATCGTTATAGTGGTTTGGTCGAAGCGATTAAAATCGTGAAAACCGCTTGCCGAGGATGTAAACACAGCATTTAGAACTAATTTTATAATTGGTAGCGTTATTAAGTTATTAGACACGTTACATTGCGTTTTAATGTATTAAAATAGTTTATGCCAGGATCATAAAATAGGTATCTAATATATTTATATAGTATTTAAAAATGGAATAATTTATTTTTTATATCCCTTAGTATAGTTACTTTTTGCTTATATTTTAATATTTTCTTAAATTCAGAGGCAAAATAAGATTGCATAATCCTCCTGTTACTTTTTCTCCTCTGTCTGCGAGAATGAATATCTGGCGCGTGTAAGCGCAGACACAGGCGATTACTAGTTAAAAATACAAAATTGCTCGTCTCTTTGGCACATTCCGACTATACATCACGACATTCGTTTAATGCAGTAGCCTACATACATTTAAATCGCCTTGACATATTTCCCGCTATACGATTGGACAAAAAATAGCATTCGACTTTTTGGCTGTGATTCAAAGGCTCTCGTCAACGTATGAAGAAATGTTTTGCATATAAATATAGAAAATATAGGCTACTTGGTATATGATGAGTGAATTGAAATTGACTGTGAAATCTGTCATAGACATTTACGACCTTATTTCTAAACAGTTATAACCTATTTTAGTTATCAAATGTTATGCCCTTTTCAAACAACTTTTGAATTCAGTTTGAACGAACTGCGAGGTTTATATTTACGTTTATAAAATTTCTATGAATAATGCCGTTTATAATAAAAACACATATAAATCTACTTGTTTATATGTAGCTCACACATATACTTCTCATCAGAAAAATCGAAACACCTAGTACGTTTATGTTTTGTAAGTATTATCAGAAAGTGTATACATTTAATTTGAATTTAGAACATTAACTTTGGGATTTAAAAACCTTATATTATTCACTATTAAACGACATTTGATATATCTTCCTAAATTTACACGTCATGTTTGATCATCCTTACAAAATTCTTACAAAGCCTGCAGCTGTTTCGATTTTTCTGTTGAGAAATATATTAAGCGAATGGTTTTGCTTTGAACCAAGAAGTGGACTATAAAAATATTCTATCAGCCTTACAAATTAATTACTGACATTTGAGCCATGTTTTCAATATGACATAAATGGTGTAGCGTGCTCGCAGCAGTTCAGAACAGGATTTTGGTTCTCTAAAGTCACTGAGGAACACTAAAAATAGCATTGTGCGTTTAAAATTTATTTATAATGTCTAAAACTCAATCAATGGTTCTATTGCATGAAATTTGAGCTACATATTTGCATAACCAGGTACTTACTTTATGCATAAGTAAATACCAATCTAAACTAATAGGATATATTTAATTGTTTGTTTGCATTGAATAGATTCTGAAACTACTAGACCGATTTGAAAAATTCTTACACCATTTAAACTTTATATTATCTTTGAATAACATAGACGAAAAAAATATTTAAACAAGTGAATCTGCACTCAGGCAGAGCCGGGCCGAACTGCAAGTATAAGAGAAATGAAAATACCCAAAAAGTGCAAAATGCACCATGCGCCCTTTGAACCCTGATATCGATTTGTGACAATAAAATAAATCATTCGTTATAAACAAGAACGTACACGACACGTGCTTTGTCTTACACACAGATCGATAACGTTGGGCCAACATTAAGTAGTACTTATTATTCCGATAACTATATCAACGACAAATTGAAACGTAATGCACCTCTACCAACAAGACAAACAACCCGCATTTTCTTTATAAAAACTACATAACATCTTTTGAATGCATCAGCGTCAGTCGGCGATGAAAAACCCACGGTTTACATAATCTTTTATTAATACGTACACTTTTGAAGCTTGAGTTAATCCGTTATATGTACGTGACATGAAAAGCATCCATCTTGCACCGAACGTGTTTGAATAGTAATACAATGGATACGTCATCGTAACACGCAGTGGGAATTCCCTTCGTACCGTGAGAAACTTGGCGAGTCAGCTGTCAGGCCCTTAGGGCTAGCCCACGATGAGCAAGTGAGCGTCACTGCGGCTTTTATTACGACGTTGTTGGTTATTCAAAAACCTTGAAGTCTGAATCGTCACTCAGTCATGTGTGAAGGCTTAAATCCAGGCACTGTTTTATAAACATAATTAGGGGCCAGCGTCCTCAAATACAAGGTAATTGTTATTGATACCATCACTAGACACAATATATCAAAAACACTACTTCGAACCATATATTTCCATATAATTAAAACGTGATATTATTGAAAATAAAAATTGTAAAATGATGAGTTTGGCAGTTTACTATTTATTTACCAAAAACAAAAGAACTTTTACTTTACTAAAATAAAATAAGTCGATTTGCAAATAACGCAAAATGACCGTACATTGGTAGATATCGTAAAAAAAACCATCGAAAATTGGTATTGTTTAAAACGTAGTAGGTGCGTAGTACGTAGGTACACAAAGAACAATAATGAGGCTTATGTCTACGGCGACAACGTGACCGGAGGCTAAAGCATCACGTATTTATAATATAGCCTCTAAATATAAATATCTTTCCTGTTCAACCATGCGTCATATACGCAGATTTGCACTTTTCTTTTGTTTTGACATCGTCCATCGTCTGCTTGTCCTCATGTCTTGAATATAAACTAAATAAAATAATTTGAGGACTTTATAGTATAGTCTAAAGTAGGAGGACTTATGAAGGAGCTTCATTGTATTTTAAACGTAGTTTTCTTTTTTGCTATAAATGGCGAAACGAGTATGCTATTCGCTGATGGTAAGCGATACGACCACCGACAGTAGCAAAACCAAAAAACACCATGAAATACAAAGCAATATCGAATCTCGATACATACGATCGAAGTTTTATTTTTTTATTTATTTATTTATTTGAGGAAGATTTACAGACAAATAATATCTATTATTATTAAGTACAATGAATAGTTCGATGCTAATTACAAATCTTCACCACTAGAGAGACATATGGGAATATATTGGGCCAAAAAATATAATTTCTATGAGGGAGTAGAATAATTGCGTGTGTATGTTTTATATATCTATATTTCTTATATATATTTAGTTTAAAGGTGTGTATTAATATGTTAGTTTTGTTTAGTGTAGTGTGATTCATATGATGTTAAGTCTCGATATGCCCAGTAGTTACTTTGGCTACAATGCCCTTCAAACCGGAAAACAACAATGCATTTACAATATTGCTTGGCGCCAGAAATAGACATTGTACCATACGTATACTTACTCAATATTTGTATCAGTCCCTTATCAACACTGCTACGGTTCCTTTACATTCGTGATTTTTCAACTGAAGATACATGAATTGTCTACAACACTGACTCATTGTGTGTCGACGGACTTCATATACCATGTATATTCTTGTATCTGTATCTGTATCAGCCCATATACGTCCCACTGCAGGGCACGGGCCTACTCTACAATCGAGAGTACGATTGAGAGTGCTTAGGCCATATAGTCCACCACGCTGGCCTAATGCGGGTTGGCGGACTTGCATACCATAGAAATTCTTATAAATCGCTACGGTATGCAGGTTTCCTCACGATGGTTTCCTTCACCGTTTTAGTGCGTGGTGATTGACTATCAATACACACATAACTCCGAAAAGTCAGAGGTGTGCCCTGGGATTCGAACCCGCGACCATCGTGAACATGTTGGCAATCGCGTCTAGTCCGTTTGCCAACAGGCCAGCACGCACTTCGCATGTATATTCTTGTAAAGATTAAATATATGAGTGGTTAAATATATCAACGTATGAGTTGTAACGTAGTCAAATCAAGTCATACGTTGAAAAGTATGACTTGACGAGCTTTGTAACGCCGCGCCGCGCCGCGCCGTTACGAACTTAAAATACCAACGACTCATTCAACCAGAGGAAAAATGCTGTTATTTCATTTAAAATTCACAGAATCGTTCGTCTCACCTGGCAAGGTCTCAGCAGAAGCTAATATCCGCCATTAACACCTGTTACCCTTCATTCGAAAGTTTAAGACATTTTAATCGACTTCAAAATAAAATAATTATTTAATAAAATTAAACCTACTGCCAAATTGTAATAAAAGAGAGAAATATTATTATTTTAATAGATAAAAAATATCTAAATAGACCAACAATTTTTTGAGGTCGGCGCCGGCCTTAATGTTTGAGATTAGCTGTGCTCCACGGTTTTACTCGCATAGTTCGTAGTTTTTTTTTAATGCTATGAACGGCGAGACGATCATGCCATTCGCTTGATGGTAAGCGATTCAACTGCTCATGAACAGTAGCAAAACCAACAAGCGTATTTAATTACAAAGCAATGCTTGGCATTCCACTGCGCTCACCATCCTAAGACATAAAATGTTAAGTCTCAATATGTCTAGTAGTTAATCTGGCTACAATGTCCTTCAATCCGGAACAACATTGTATTTACACTGCTATTTGACGGGAGAAATAGACATTGCGGTGGTATCTACCCAGGGGGCCTCTCAAATATGAGATACCTACCACCAGTAAAAGCGTGATGTTATAGGTATTTTAGATCAATTAAAAGAATAATTTTATTTCTCTTTTAAGTAATACAATTTTGAAGTAGGTTTATTTTTTTTTTAATTATTTTTAACTTCTAATTTTTCTAAGATATTTCTTATCTGTTAAAATTACTGATACTAGTTTACATAATTGAACTTTTTTTTTATAACCCAAAATAAATGTATACAAATATGTTAATCTACCTTCCTTAAACCAAAAAGTGTTAGTAAAAATATTCTATCACGTCACAAATTCTTCCTGCAGTGAAATGTTTTTTTTTAACTACCTAACGTGGTAACGACAGTTTATTGTTTATTCGTTCGCTTCAAACCACAATTATCTTGTTTCGGATTGATTAAAAATGTCGAGTAGAAAGTGTAAACAAAGTTCTGATCGTTTTTGTTATGTTTGATTTTGATTCTCAGTTTGAAAGCCTTTTATCTGTTAATGAAAAATCTGCTTGGAAGTCATTCAAAATGGTTGTGGAACGTCTTTTGGGAAATAAGAAAAGTGAAGATTACAAAGAAATTGTTACCGATTTATTGGAAAATTTTCAAAAGATGGGAGTAAACATGTCATTAAAGATTCATTTTCTGCAATCGCATCTTAATTTTTTCCCTGAAAACTTAGGAAGTATGAGTGACGAACAAGGGGAACGTTTCCATCAAGATTTAAAGGTTTTTGAAGAACGACATCAAGGATTTTGGGATGAAAACATGTTGGGAGATTACTGTTGGTCAATTATAAGAGAAACTGATTCAAATAGCTATAAAATGAAAGCAAAAATTTGTCATTTTTAATTATTTTTTTTTAGTATTAATACCAAAATTATGTATTTCAGTTAAGTTAATAAATATTTCTTAAACCAGACGTGATAGAATTTTTTTATTATTTTTTTTGGATAATTCTACCTAAATGAATCACAAAATAATAACTTATAGCTGGGGTATAAAAACCGTGTAAACCAGTGTAATTATTGGAAAATACCATTCCGCCTGTACAATCCCTCGTTGTTACGGCGTTACGACCTTGACATAATATTATGAAGGATAATAAAGAGGAAAATCATATTCTATTATTACACGTAAATAACCACATTAGCATTTAAGGATATTAATGAAATTCTATTTTGAAGTTGAATAGATTATGTATACAAATGTGAAGAGAGTTTATGTCGGACAAAGTGCAGGTCTTAAAATTATCAAATGCTAAATCATTCGATCCGATAAAATGCGAGAAGAGCAGGCAGAACTTTTTTTGTTGTAAGATTGATGAGAAGAGTATGCCGTTCGCCTGATGGTAAGAGATACAGCTCATAGACAGTAGCAAAACCAAACAATGCCATGTTTTACAAAACAATATTTGGTATGTTACTGCACTCGCCATCCAGAGACATAGGATGTTAAGTCTCAATATGTCCAGTAGTTACTCTGGCTACAACGTCCTTCAAACCAAAGCACAGCAGTGCATTTACATTGCTGTTTGACGGGAGAAAAAGACATTGCGATGGTACTTACCTAGGCGGCCTCTCACATTTGAGAGATCTACAACCAGTATACAAAACTACGATATAGCTAGAAAATATGTAAAACAAACTATAAAACAAACAAATTTGTCAATCCACTTTCTGTCTTATCTTACCTAAAAAAATGCGATCTGTGATTGCATGCATTTTTTTAATAAATTAATCTACCGATAAATTACGGAAAATTATCGATGTCTAAATTAATACTTATTCGTTGTAACGCCGTTACGACCTTCAAATAACTTTACAAAATAAAATATGTAACAGGAAATAATTATTACTATAACACATAACCTGTATGTGAATAAATTGCACGATAAATGTACTTATAACGATGACGGTGTTTTTTTATGTAATAACGGCACATAATTTCCTCATAGGCAGGATTTTCCTAATAATATGTCAAGGTCGTAACGCCGTTACGACAGATTGTACGGACGGAATGGTATTTTCCATTATTTATCAGTAACAGATGTAAAATATACTTGAATGTAAGTCTATAATCGTTGATTGAAGTGGAGAACAGGTGTAGAAAGACAGATAATAACGTCTGGGAAAATCTTAGAATATTCTTTCTAGAATATTCTATAACACATTTGATAATTAGTTATTTGTTAGTTGGCCTGGGTAGGTACCACCGCAATGTCTATTTCACCCGCCAAACAGCAGTTTAAATGCACTGTTGTGTTGGATTGAAGGACATTGTAATCGGAGTACCTACTGGACATTTTAAGACTTAACATATTAAGTCTCAATATTGCGAGCGCAGTGGAATGCCAAGCATTGCTTTGTAATTCAAGGTGTTGTTTGGTTTCGCTACTGTTCATGAACGGTCGTACCGCTTACCATCAGGCGATCGGCTCGTGTCGTCATTCATAGCAATAAAAAAATATCTGATGTGTTGTTAACTCTAATCAAAGTAACCGATAACAGATTATTGTTGTAGTTTTATCATTCGTCAGATGTTCTCCTGCGAAATTCTCACATATCTATAAACCAAAAAACAACTTGATAATTCAAATAAATAAAAGAATAATAATGCCCCTCTTAGTGGCTACATAGGAGATTATTTAAATGAAGATTCTTGGACTGCCTCGGTGGCGTAGTTGTACTACGGTACGGTTACAAAGCTGAGGTCTCGGGTTCGAATCCCGGGTTGGGCAAAGTGATATTGGATTTTTCTATTCATTATCAGGAATTTGTGCCCGATATGGCGATAGGCTCGCCAACTATCACATTGTGGGACGGAACATACAAGGCGAAATGTGGGTGTCCTGGCACCTCTGCCTACCCCTTCTGGGATATAGGCGTGAGTTTATGTTTGTATGTATGTAAGATTCTTGGAGATCGTTTGACGTATACCGCTTCCAACATGTCGCTGTGGACATCGTTGTAAGAGGTTTATGTTGAGCAAAAATCTTCTAATACTAAATATCGTCTTTATAAGATACTATTAATGTTTAGAAAAAGCTAGAAATTATATAAACGAATAACATTGTCATTCCAACGGGTCTGATTCTACCTTATCGCGTAATTTCAGCAAAATTGAGCACTTTTCAAATCAATTTAATTCGTTGATAAAAGGACAGTAATTAATCCAAGATTACAAATTAATCCATGCGTATTTTTACTCGTTCGTTATAACGCCGTTATGACCTTGAATTCACAACGGGAAGATAAACGTTTCCAAGAGGAAAATAGATACTCGTGATCTAATTGGAATAACCCTATATCTTTAAATCCTGTATAATATTTGCTAATTAGTTATTTTGACGTAAAATTGGCTTTATTTTTTTTTAACACTGGCCCTGAATAATGACTTCATTGCTCCTAATGGTAAGCGCAAATCCCGTCCATGCAGAGTATCGATTGGCATCAGACGGTAGTCCCGTGCCATTCGACATAATTATGCCGGCCTGCTAAGATGCCTCTTCACACTACGGCGGAAGGACCCAGGATTATAGGAAGGAGGGAACACGCCTGACGGCAAACAATTCCACAGCTTGATGCGGCACAAACACAGATCACTTCCAATAGATACCGCATTACGATAGTTTTGTTTTGAACCGAAAACGCCAACGAAGGGAACGGCGCGGGGGGTGGGCGGGTTGCAGCGCGGTCACGTGGACATCACTGGAGAGATGAGGCACGAGTCGATAAATAAAAAAATGTATCGATAGTTCGATTTGCCAGTAAGTTCATGTGTTATGATCGCTTCTATAACTTGATTACCAACTTGTTAAATGTTTGATATTATTTTTTCACCGGCCTGATCTGATAAATTATACCAACCGGCAACAGCTAACTACGAATAAAATAGGATTAAGATTTATACTTTAGTATGTAACGGTTTTATTTCTATTATTCACCGTGTATTTTTGTATACTATAATGGCGAAATACCCAAATTAAGTGTTAATATAAAAGATCAGATCAAAATATGAAATAGTAAATAACTAAACCTCATACCCTAAAGGGCTACAATAACTTATTCCGTTTCTTGAATTCTGACGGCGCGGCGGCTGTATTAAATGTAATATCGACAAGTGACGATGAAACTCACTTGACGAACTATGAATGTTTTTGAGACGATATATACAACGTATGTTAAAATTAGTGCAATAGCTTGTGCTACTAATTTTCAATAAACTTAGTATACTAAAACTTATGATAAATACCCTCCCATTATATTTGAAAACGTATACAACTAGAGGAAAAAAAAGGAAATTTAATTACGCCAAAGATAAAAATAAATAAAAAAATATTGTAAAATTACCTAGTTAACAAATTTAACTATTTCAAATTACATAAAATAACGTAATTATGGTAAATTGCGTTTATTTAAATCAATATATATTTTGTGACATTGTCATTTAATAAAATTAATTTACATTATTGTTTTACAATATCGATATTTCTGGGAATTATATTATAAACATGCGTCAAACACTAGAAGAACGCGTGATTTCGCCAAAAAAAAATTATTACGGTTATTGCTATGCGAAAAAGAGACGGCTGATTCTCCATCCGAACTCGATTGTTTGACATTGATACTTTAACCAGTATAAATTGAGCTCGCTCGGGACCAAATTAATTTAAAGAATATTAGTTATCGATGAAAACTTATTGCGTTTTTTTAGATACTTTATTTTTTTGAGGTTTTGCACACCATTTTATTGAACAAATCATTTTTAATTGTAATATTATGTTCCCAAAATGTAATTTTCGCCAACCTGCGACGACATGTGCGGGTCCACTACTTGGACGACACTGATGACGCGACATTTGGCATCGGTTTATATATTTCTGATACCTTATATGTGTGGCGCGCAACCGCTGCCTTGCATTAGGTATCTATTGGGAGTGATCTGTGGGCACAAAAAATAATTTGAGAACCGTTTGGTTCGTGCCGGGATGGTTTGGACCATCAAGCTATGGCTTCGCAAGCCATCGCGTTTCTGTTTAGGAATGGAGAGGAGGGGATCAAACTTTACAATTCGTTTATAAAGCTATCTTATTCATATAGTTTTAAAATCTATTTTAGTTAACGAATGTTTGGTGTCTTTCAAACGACTTTTTAATTTAGTTTCAGCGAAGAATATAAAGAAATCGTTAACTAATAGGTTTTAAAACTATGAATAAGGCTGTATAAGCTAATCTATATTCAATACATTATTTTGATTTATTGTCATTTTCCATGTTAAAATATTGATTTAATTTAATTTTAGGCTTTAAACATAGTATTAAGTTGATTAGATTTAAACATAGTATTAAGTTTAAACATAGTAGCAGTAGTAAACATTAAGCTTTAAACATAGTATTAAGTTCGTTAGATGAAAACATTTGTAATTGAATTTTTTCTCTCCAAAGGTTCTTATCGGAGTTCGGCATTATTAATCAGCATTTTCGGTTTTATTGTCGGTTAAATTAAATTATTATTGTACACATAAAACTGATCCAATATTATTAATATTCGTATAATATTATTTACAAGGGCACTATTTTAAAATATCACGTACAATAAATTTCGCTCTAAATCGAAAATATTACGTCAATTGAGATATGTAAAATATTCTCGCTAAGCTGTATTAATAGATGCTTATCGTATTTAACGACAGATTACGGGCATATCTATATTACGGGCTTAGATTAACGGCGATAACGGCTAGCCGGTAACGCCTAACGATATACCTACTCGTAGCGACGCAGCCGTTACCGAGCTGTTTTGTTTACGTAACGACATGCACTGATAACGGCTTATCGCACTTATTGTTAAGTGGGATAACTATAAGTCGCTGATTCGGAGTGATAGCCGAGCTACAGAATTGAATATAATGAATTTTATATGATAATTTTGTGATAGACTAGCGGCCAGATTTGGCTTTGCCTGTGTGCAAAGAATGCTTCTTTTTTGACATGGGTAGGTACTATGATTAGTATAACCTTCAATATTTATACCATGAATACTACTGTATGCTGAAAATAAACATTTTTATATTTCCTTCACACTTCACAAAAATTCCATTCAATTTAATTTTAGTTTCATTATTTTTTAAATGTACACTACTTTTTCTTTATTATTAATTTTGGATGTTCACTTGTTCTTTTCTTTTTGTATTTACCCATTTTTTTTTAATATATTTCTTTTTTTAAATTGTTAACTTGACTACACCTTATGCATGTCGTGTTTATCTTAAATAGTTGTACAATTAGAAATATAAATATATGTTACATATATAAGTGGAATAATGTACAGCGATCATGTAATATTGTAACAACTGCTGATAAACCAATAAAGTAAAAAAAAATGAACAATACTAGAATTTATTGAATATGGACTTATATTTTTTTTTTACACAAAAGACTAACTTTCTAGTTCTAGTCTTCTAAATTGAATTATGACAAACAAACATTATAAAATGAATCTCCTTTTAAAAGTATACACACATTATCTTCTGAGGAAGCCAGTTATCTGTAAATGACAGTCAGACGAGTCTTTTTTATTTATGTGTATAGATAATTCCGTTGTTAAATAAAAAAATATGATACGTGACCCCAGAAATAAATATGGTATCAGAAATAAATCACAAATATGTGCTCGATATATCTGACGATAGTTAAATATGTATGAGTTATAAATTGAAAAAGACAAAATAAGGCTGTATGATATGAAGTCCTTAACGGAGCTTTAAAATGTGAGAGATAAGACATCTCATGACAAGGAATGAGACGCCGAAATACGTAAAAACAGCATTATTATTTATTTTAGGAAATGCAAATATACAACGAGGTACTGGTCATACTTATGTACTACTAGCTGTCGGGCCCGGCTTCGCCCGGGTGCAGATAGTTTTTGAGTCCAATCCACATCAAGAACATATTATTTCGCGTGTCTACTAACTATATTTCCCGCGTGCCGTCGACTATATTTCCCTTCCGTAGGAGAGGACATCCCGTGCCAACAATTTGAATTTGAAAGAGTAGAAAATATGTATATTTGGTTTCCTGACTCATCCCACGGGAACACTACATTTTTCGGGATAAAAAGTAGCCTATGTGTTAATCCAGGGTGTCAGCTATCACTATACCAAATTTCATCAAAATCTGTTGAGCCGTTTTTTCATGAAAGAGTAACAAACATCCATACATACATACATACATACAAACTTTCACCTTTATAATATTAGTAAGGATTTTATTTGCGGAGATCGAACCCGCACCGAGAGAAATATTTGTGCGGCCCACAAACATTTCTTTCGGGTCTCGGTGTTTGTGAGACCGAAAAGTCTCTCGTAGTTCCTGATACCCACGACACAAGACTCGATCTTAGAGTGGGGTCAGGACTATGTATGTGACTGTTGGGTGTTATTTATTTATATTTTAATCTGAAATAAACCTGCTTTGCCCCATTTCCGCTTCACCCAAAGCTAGACTGTAAGAGAATGCCTCTGGCATTATGTCTGCCTGTATACTGTTTTTTATATATATACTAGGTCGGGCCCTTCGCCCGGGTGCAGATGGCTTTTGAGTCAAGTCCACATCAAAAACATATTACTTCGAGTAGGGTACTAACTATATTTCCCGTCTCGTTATATCCGGTTTATGTCCTGACTCATTCAGTCCTATAACGAAAAGCATGCAATCCTATACTCTCCTATCACATGCCACATATTCGAATTTGAAAGAGTACCAAATATATTTATTTGAATTTCTGAATCACCTTACGCGAACACTTTTTTGGGATAAAAAGTAGCCTATGTGTTAATCCAGGGTGTCAGCTATCCCTACACCAAATATCATAAAAGTTGGTCGAGCCGTTTTTTGCGTGAAAGAGTAACAAGCATCCATACGTCCATACATCTTCACAAACTTTCACATCTTTAATATTAGTAAGGACTAGTAAGTATAAAACGGGTAAATAAACTGTGGTAGACAATTATTATAGTTCGGAAATGAAACTTTTTTACCAGCATGGATGTCAACAGTCAGTTGTTTTTTATGATAATTTATAAAATTAATACCCTCATACATTTTCATGATTTAGGACATGGACAGATTAACATAAGTACCTACATATTATATGTATATTATCGGTAAAGATTACGAAAATATGCTAAATATATTATTTTCGTTGCGATGCGTACTCGTTAATTAGTGATATTTTCGCGGTTTTTCCATTTACGTGATCAATAACGAGGACAAAGGCTTAATGAAGGCTTTATTCTGATATACTGATAACGGAATATAAAGTTTTTAAATATATTAACCACGGTTATAGGCTATAGCTATGAATGGCGAGACGAACGTGCCATTTAAATTTTCTGATAGTAAGCGATATGACCGCTTATGAAAAACCTAACAAAATCTTGAAATACAAACCTTGCCATTTCACTGCGCTCGCCATCCTGAGACATAAGATGCTAAGTCTCAATATGTCCAGTCAAGTAATTATTCTGGCTACAATGTCATTAAAACCGGAAAACTACAATGCATTAACACAGCTGTTTGGTGAGAGATATAAGGTAAAATCAAACTATAGTATTCCGTTTTAAGCATAAAGAAGCGGCCATAAATACTAGAAAAACGCATCTTAGACTGATTTGAACAATGGATTCTTTTGTTATGTGCACAGTATCAGTCGTACGCTTAAGACGAGTCTATACCCAAATGGAGATTGCATTCCGTATATAAAAGTGAAGCACAAAAATTTGACCTTGAATGCAGTCGCTGTTGCCTGCTATCCTTTTCTTTCGAGTGACAATGAATGAACAAAAAGTCAGTTTCAGTGTTTTATACGGAATGCAATCTCCATTTGGGTATAAGCTTCTTGAGCTAAGACGTGACCATGTATGTTTCATTGTCCTGATTGGCCAGTTAGCCGCATCTAGTATCTATGGCCACTTCTTCGCTCTATGCGTAAGACGGAATACTATAGTTTAATTTCACCTTTACATTTGAGAGATCTATCACCAGTGAAATGGGCTTCACCTCTATGGGCAAAACTAAAACACATACAAAACTCTTCCTTAATCTATCGATTTAGAGTATCATATAATTACAATTGACAACCGTGGTACTACTCATCCACAGGAGTTTTAATAGTACACGAATCCAATAGGTACATAAATTAATTAACACTTCGTCAAAAAACAGAACCTTATTTATTTTCTCTATCACAGTTGAAGGCTATAATATATTATCTCTAAACTAGATATTATCATAAATTAATTAATTAATCACAAATAATCACCACACGATAAATTATTAGTTTCAGAATTTTTCTGAAGATGTTGCTGTAGAGCAAAAATGTCGTAATGAAAATATTTTTGTCTATGTCTTTTATGGACTTTTCTTGATTCAATAAGGACACTGTGATAAATTAAAAAACAAAATACAATCGAATTGAGAACCTCCTCCTTTTTTGAAGTCGGTTAAAAATTAGTTGAGATGAAGAGGTTTGTAGAGCCTAGTTGGTAGAGCCTTGCTCAAGTTAGTAGATAAATAGGTCGACTCTACATGTTAAAAGAAAACAGAGACAGTATGAGTAACAGCTTTGCGGTTGCCTTTTTTTAAATTATGGCCTTCGCAGGCAGACGAGCTTGCGGCCAGCCTGATATTAGGCGTTCATCGCCGTTCATGGAGCTTCGCAGTGCCAGTGTCCAGCACAACAATTTCGCTGCCTACCAGTCTTTTACTGAATTAATTTGCCAAAAAGCCAAAAACTGATAACAGAACCCTCACATCCGCTCGGATACCGACGTGCCCAGTTATGTCACGTATTGCGTTTCAGTTTCAGGATCTATAAGTCCCATTTCCGTGTAATGACCATCTCTTGGTGGTGGACAAACCATTTCACTGCCTCACATACCACATTTCAGGTATCGCTTTACACCTATCGCTGTCAGGCTCATTATAGTCATTGTATTATAAAAATCTCGTAATTAAATACGTAGGTCGTAGGTATGATTGTATTTTTTTAATAAATAATTAGCACCCAACAGTTACGTACATAGTCCAGATCCCACACTAAGATCGAGTCTTGTGTCGCAGCTATCAGGAACTACGAGAGACTTTTCGGGGTCACAACACCCAGACCCTAGATAAATATTTGTGGGATAATTATTTGTGGAATGGAATATTTGTTTAATGTATTAAATTACTTTAGGTTTTTCTATTGTCTATGTTGTGCAATGTCACCGAAATGCGGCTTCGTATTATCACAGTAGTCAGGAAGCATACTGCTAAAAGGTTTCGCCCAAGTATTCCCCACAGCGACCTGTTGGCGACCTGCATACAGTGGCGTAACAATAGGGTGGCAAAGTGCGCAAAATGCCACGGGCCCCCGGCCTAGGGGGCCCCCAAGCTGGCAGAGCCCTGGTCCGACATGATCTTAGTGCCTATAGGGCCTTAGGCTCAAACCCAACAGGGTGTAAGCAGAGAAGAATGGAACATTAATTACGAAATTAATGAGAATAGACAATTGATTACATTTTAAAATTGACAAATATTTAATCACATCATCATTTAAATGTTTTGTTTTTGTTTCATTATAGTATCAACTTAGTTAGAAACCAATAAATTGTAACGTAATGAATATTAAAGCAATGTTTCCAAATAAATTTAAACATGTCTTGTTCTATAACTATAAATATATCTTAAATAAGTCAGTTCTTTCGAAACGAGCAATTTATTGATGAGTCTCGGAAATGAACAAATTGAGAAAGAGGCTTCTCGTCACCTTTACTAAAAAAGCTTGAAAACGATAGTTCCTACCTGTCACAACCTACGGTGCAGAAATTTGGACACTCATAGTATGACTGGTCCACTAGCTTATGGTCGCTCAGCGGGCTATGACGCGTGCTATGCTCGGTGTCTCTTCGAAGATAAGGATCCGTAATGAGCTTATCCGAAAGAGAACCAAAGTTACAGACATAGCAAACAAGATCGAGAAGAACCGTTGGAGTAAACGTGTTCTTGAGTGGAAACCGCGTCCAGCTTCAGCTAGGTGGAGTGACGATTTGCAAAAGGTCGCTCCCACATGCTGGATGTGAAAAGCTGACGACAGGGTGAAAAGTGTATGAACAATGGCGCTTTTATTGAACATTAGACAAGGAGCAATAATCCATTAAAAAAAAAACATTTTCTTGGGATCTAGAACTTACTATACTCCACGAAGTTATTAATTTAGCTTTTCGTGGCCATAGAGAAGGCGGAGATAGCCAGTATAACGCAGTTACTAGCAAAATGTGACCCTAATTAAGAGGAATTGTTAAATAAGTAAGGACCAGATAAAATACTTATATCCGAAAATACAAAATGAGCTAATTACTGTTTTGGGTCTAAATTTACTCCATTATATTTGGTATTAATCAAGATTTTTCTAAAACAGACCAATTATGTGAAGTTTATGGGAACTGTGTGATAGAAAGAAATAAAAATGCATTTCCAAAAGCACTCGGTTATCGTTACTAGATTTCGTGAAATGATTTATGTATGTTCAAAATCCGATGAGAAATATGAAGCCATGTCATTAAAAAATTCTGTTCTGTACTATATCGGCCCAAGTCCCCTTGTAGGGCACGGGTCTCCTCTATAATCGAAAGTACGATTATGAGTGATTAGACCAAAGAATAGACCACTAAGTTAGACCATATAAGTAGTCCACCACGCTGGCCTAGTGCGCGCTGGTGGACTTAACGTGCTATAGAAATTCTTACAAATCGCCGTCATAGTGCGTGGTGATTGACTATCACTACACACATGACGCCGAAATGATAGAGATGCGCCCTGGAATTTGAACCCGCGGTCACCATGATCATGTTGGCGGCCACGTTTAGTTCGTTTACCAACAGGCCACCACGCACACACCTTAAAAAAATAATCATAAAAACAAAACTAAAACGGTAAGTTTTTATATCTTTACGAAGGACCCCATTTGATTAACTTTGCCACGGGTAGGGTAGGTAGGTAGGGTAGTTACGCCACTGCCTGCATATAACTACTTCCTGGAATATTTAGTTGTCCGTCCCGTCTGTATAGCATGGGGATGGAAGTCCAACCCCTACTTTCCAACACGTGGCCTCCACTCGAGAACCTTTCAGCCTAATTCGACCCAATCTCCGCGCTAAGTGCCCATATAACAATAATTTTAGTTCCCTACGGATCTCGTTTCTGATTCTATCTCGCTGTGGATACCGAAAGTTCTCCATAGCATTGATTAAACTTAAGCCTACTTATTACTATTCTACAAAAACATGAGTATACATGTCAGCAATAGATACGTATTTATATTCTGTCTAACGAACAAAAGCGACGCTACGGATTAAGTCGCAAATTACTACGTGATACAACGAAATCCTTATTGAGTTATAGGTATTTACTTCGTTGATAACATCATGTAACGACTGTGTTAGATAAAGCCAATGAAGATAACCTTCGCGTGATAATAATTATGATCGATTTTATTTGTGCAACATAAATAATCCTTGGACCTATTGTATCCCAGTGCATGCTTTAATATAATTTTAAAAACAAAGAAGCGTAGTTTTAGCCAACTGCACCACAATATTTTTATTCCAAATTCAAAATAAACATTTGACTGGGAAGTAAGTGAGTTGTAAAAACTTTAAGCATGAACATAGATGAAAAGCAATAAGTTAATCCGAATATAAACAAAAAGGTAAACTCAGTAACAATCTATTTTAAAACTTACATACATACATAAACTCACGCCTTTTTCCAAGGAGAGGTAGGCAGAGGTTCTCCTGGCAGCAACCACGACACCCACGTTACGCATTGTAGGTTCCGTCAACAGTTCCGTTCTATGATGTGATAGCGCACATGCTTATCGTCATATTGTACACCAATTTCCGACTCCTGGGTATAATAAATAGAAAAACCAATATCATTTTACTCACCCTGGGATTCGAACCCGAGACCACTAGGCTGTAACCGTACCTTAGTAAAACTACGCTACCAAGAAAGTTTGAAATTTAAATAATAAATATTATGATAATAGTTGACATAACTCTTTTTTAGATTTTAATTTGTGTGCTATTTGTTGGTACCTTGAACCAAAGCCTTTTTGTTTGAGAAACAGGATAACTATAGTTTAGTTTCACATTCAGATTCAGTATGCAACGCCATCTCGTACAAATCAACTGTATCAAAAGATTAGCTAGTAGGGTTTACAATGCATATCAATTAATACTTAAAATTAATCAATAGATGTCGCTTTAAGGAAACATTTGTTTATTTATTTCATTCATTTATTCGTTTTATTGCAATATTAAAATATTCCTCCATATTCCCCTTGAAATTCAGTGAATGCATCTTCCTATTCTGTTTCAATATAACCCGCGCATGTCTATTTACTTTAAAGTTTAGTGCGCATAGTCAAAGCATTGCGCATTTCGTGGCTAACCTCATCGACCAGCTACGGCCAGAGGAGAGAAGTTGTCAGTGCGAAAGCTGTTTCATTTCATCACTGTTCAGTATTTTGGTGCCTAGTGGGTGTACAATAGTGTCTTCGAGCGCATTTTGTTTTATATAGGTGCTAGTTAAAACTATATTTTCAGGTAAGTGAATCTCTTTGTTTTATTTACGTAGGAATTGATGTCAGCCGCTAAGTATTCTAACAACGATGAACGGTATTAGCGGAATATAAAACAATAATTTATCCTTCCGATTGTCCTTATTGATGTGACATCCTTTTATCCGTAAAAACAAAATCTTTCATGTTTTTCATTTTTTTACATATTATGTGATGATGTTGAAGATAAGAATGTTTGATGATGTCATGGGCGGATATCTGACAAATATGCCTTCCGATTTTCTCGAAATTCGAATTAATAAATGTAATTAGCTGATGTCTACTTAATTGATTTCTTTCTATATCTCAGCAAGCTAACTATATGCAAGTACATAACTTGTTTCATATTTCACTTCTTATTCTGGATCTATTTTAAACCCATAAACATTTTTAATTTGACTATTAACATTTTTGAAATATTAGTATGACTGTATTGCCTAAAAATGTTGAAAAACTTATGCAATTATTATTATTTACCCTAAAGTACCAAGTTTTATTTGTATCAAAATTTTGTAATTGCCTTAATATTTGTTTAAAATAAACTAAAAAATTTAATTCCCAAGTTGATTTATTTAAATTTATGGTTTTATAATTTCAACATTAAACCAATTATGCATTCTTTATATTAAAAAAATTAAAAGGAAATACACAAATTATTACCAGAGCTATGTACGGGTTTATCCCCAACAAGCATTCTGAAAGGAAACAATTACACTGTTTTTTGGCTTACAAAAAATACAAAATTTGTTTAATTTAATGTTATAATAAAAATTGCCTATGATACGATAATATTTTGGAAGTTGTAAAACCAATTATTTTTACTCTAATAAATTCTAATTGAATTTAAAGTAACATTCTAGACATTTATTCAAATGTAAACAAGACATATTATGTGAGACCTAAGAGTAAAGGGTATGTAATTTTTTTTATTGACATACTCAGAACAGCAGTTTTAGTGTTACATTTCTTTACAACAATAACACATTACAATGCCCATTATTAAGTAACCATACCATTTTTATTGCTATTCCCCGATCATGTTATTGCATCATGAATTATTATTCAAGTTGAAAACTTTGCTGCAATATAACCTGCTTCGGACAGCATTGTTAGGATACTTTAATATAATTATCATTTGAAGTAGTTGGATAGCCAATACTACATTCAAACATATTCAAGTGAAATGTTGATACATATTTTGCCATTATAATTAAGATTTAAAGGTCCTAAGATTTTTTTTTAATCAAAAACATGTATTTACTATAAAAATCAATCAAATCCATATTTACTGTATAATATCACATTAGACATTAGACAATGGTTGGATCAGCATGAGCAGTACAGTACAGTAAGCTTAAAACATATGTTTACTATTTCTTCCCTTCTTTAAAGCCAGTTGTATTTTATAAAAATTAGCTCGCAATGCATTATTTATCAATGAGTATCATGAGATGTTTCATACATAAACAATCTCTTTTTGAGGACTGATTTTAATTATTATTTTCCATATGAATTAGATTAATTTCATTTAAAGTAGAACTTGTTCATATAACAGGCAATGTCTATAAGTTCAAGAAAATTGAGGCCATGGACCTATCACCACCAAAATCTATTAAACAATCAGTACTGCCTACCAAGTTCTTTATAGCATAGATAGTATTAAGAAAATAATTATGTAGCCAGAAGAAGCCAGCTTCCGAAATGCCAATGATTCCTTATTTTCTCCGCATTTTCCCCCAACGGTGAAACATGTACACATTTAGCGAAAATGGTAATCTTGTATCCTCCCGGCTATTACCGCCAAAAAATCTGAAGATACACTTTGTAAATGCTTATTTTCCCTTATTTTGAATTGTATGATACAATTTGTGTCGTAATGTATATGTATTAGCACAAAACTAGCAGCCTAACCCGACTCCGCCGAAAAGTAGATAGTTATAAATATAGTTGAAAATATTCTATCGCCTATGTTCATCAAGGATAGTGTAAGATTCTAATGGTGAAATAATTTTTCATATCAGCCCAGCTAGCGTCCAGCGTTCCAGCGTGTATTCAATGCAAACAATCAAATCTGTCCTCTTTATGATACATATAATAATTTTAGATATGGATAAAAGTTGCTAAGAAACAACCACATAATACAGCATTCGTTTAAAAATATTCATATTCAATGTAATTAATTAAAATGAACAGTTTGAATTTTGTTTTTACTAAAGTATAGGTACTTTCACTCGCACCAGTAAATTCCCGAGAGCTGCTGTATCACTAAAGCCAATCGTGGTCCGTGGAACTAACGTCTTTTCAAAAAAGTCATCGGAACGAACCCATGCTTCCATTTTTAATGAATATGAAAATCATGATTTTTGTACCAAACACCGAACTAATTGGATCAAAGCGTCGTTCGTCCATGATATTAATGCGAAAGATTTCATTTACTTAATATTCAAAAGAAATTTCTACTTTAATTTGTCTTTTTACGCTTTATTATAAATCAAATAATTAAAGCAATCTAAATGTATCCGGTTATTCATAATCAAATATTAAAACTTTAAAATGAAAGCTTTTTCAACGTTCAGTAATTTATTGAAAGGTCGCGACTGCTTTCAATTTCACCCGATTTCACACCAAGATTACGATAACTCTTATATACAAGTCAGCAAACTTCGTAGTAATTCGCTTAAACCTATCGACCACTGACCACATAAAAATTACTTTAATTTTAAATAGGTACCTGAATTCCTTCACCCTCAGTTCTAAATATAACTTGAACATATGAGCATTAAAATGACGGACCGTTAATTAACATGATACCGGGCAGTTAAATAAAGTTTTATAAATGTTTCCGTCGCTATTTGAATTCGAATATCATCCGTGTTTGAATACGAATGCCTAAACCCATTTAGAAGATATAAAAAAGGTTTTTCAATGAACGAGATTACGCACCGATGAATACATTAGTACAAATTAAAATAGCTGACCACAGAGGACCAATATTTGTTCTTTGAATATTTCTTTAGAAAGGATAATACAAAGAATATCTCACTAACAGCCGCTGCCAATAAACAATCTCAATCCAAAATTTGCCGTTTGAGATTGACAACTCAATCTTTTTTCTGCTTAGTTTTCTGATACTATATTGCCAATAATCAATCTCAGTAGTGAAAAAACTATGGCAACATGACAAGAGACCAATCGAGAAGTAGAAAATTGACATCAAACTATTTTTTTTTCGGTTGATTATTGGCATCGGCCGTTAGTCTCTCAAGATACCGTAAGTTTTTATATTTAAAACAAAGGAACGAACATGATATATTATTTTACTTATAAAACTCCCATGGTGCCAAATTAAAACTAGAAAAAGAACCTTGTATAAACCACGTTTTAAGTACTTAGCAATTCCACAGCTTAAAGCCGATATATATCTCGACTCTATCCACTCCCACTTTATTACAGAGTTACCCACAATTGCATTAAAGTGACTTGCATTCCAACATAGAATGAATTCACAATAATGTCAGTAATTTGAGTTGGATCCATATAAATTGTAATATTCATAGATGAAAATCCACTTTTCGCTACACAACTTTATCTAGACGGCAATGTACTTAATACTAAGTGCATCTTTGTTGCGTCAGCACAAAAGTAATTTACATCGCTGACGTCTTACGAAAGTGAATTCAACGAACTACTAGAATTATAGTATGTATTTATAGAGTAGCCCTTTAAAATGGCATTTGAATGACATCTGACCTTAATCTAGGTACAGTGCTATGCACAGGATACGCTGTAGTGTCCGCCTCCGTGATATCGATTTTAATATTTAAATACTCCGAACAGCGCCTGCCTACGCTTCGCCAACGATGCGCAGCTTTGATTTTTTTTATTAAAATACATCAATAAATATCAGGACGAATACTTTTTAATGGTTCTGTAGCATTAATTTGGCTTCTATCATATACAATACGATCGTTTCAATAGGTTTTATTTATCATAAGGAAAATGAAATATCAAAAATCTGACAAACAAGAATTTTGTAAATCCATGAAGGAATAAACAAGTTAGAAATGTTTTTAATATTACAGTAGGAGTAAAAGAAAAGAGATGCAAAACAAAACTAGTGACTTTACTAGTCTTAAAATGCATTACAGTGTGCGCGTGTGAGAAAGACGGTATGATGTCCCTACTACACTAGCAGTCTTCTTTTAATAAATATCATTTTATAAACTACTTTAATGCTGTTTTGACAGATTTTTTTATTGTAATAGTATTCGTGTTTGTACTTGTTCTTGTTGTATTAGAATCCTAAATTATCCTTGGTGAACATAGGCGATAGAATATTTACAAAAAAGTGTATCTGCACCCGGGAGATCCGGGCCGGCCCGATAGTGTAAAATAAATAAAATTAAACAATTCATCTCAGTTGAAAATGCATTCTTAACCGTCTTGCCTTTCTAGAAAGGACGAAGGAGGGGTCTTTGACATCGTAAAGTTCGCTTTAGAGCCTCTGCACCCAAACAGTCTGCTCTATTATTAGAAAACTTGGAGTTGTTGGTTTTCTCCCATCTACTGAGAACTCTAACTTTGTACCGCAAAAATTGGTTAACGTTTAGGAATTCTATTTACGGACGAACAAGTTAAAAGCCCGGTTATAATGAATACTCGGGATTGATATCAAAATAACAGTTAATAGGAGAAATACCATAATATGATGCTATATTGTATTATTCCTTTTAAACAAGTTTAATAAAACACTTTAATTAACACATAATTGTCAAAAACTGTCAAGTGTGCGGACGTGTTTAGTAACATCCGTTTTTAAAAATAGTTTTCGAGTGTAAAGAAGCAAAGGTATAAAATCAGTGTAACACCAACAATTAAATTGAACTATGGACCAAACAAATCAGTGAATGGCTTAAGTGGCTATTGTGGTAATCGTGATATTATGTGCTAAATACCATAAATAGTGGTGGTAGATAAAAAAATTTTTCGTAATTTATAAGCGAAGCTTGTCACGAAACAACACTTCCACCCACTACAGACAAAAAATACCTCTAAATAGCCAGGAACTATACAATATATTCGTCAAGCAACGTAAATACAAGTTGGAAGATTGGTTTGGGGCTTCTCTATGTGAGCGAGCGTGGCTTTGGACGGAGGTTCCAATCCCAGGGGATTTTTTCTTCCTTTTTGTTTTTTATTCTCTTTTCGATTTACATTTTTTTCCTGCCCTTAACATACTTAAATAAATATAGAAAGAAATAAAAATACTTCTGAAGAAGAGGGGAAAGAGAAAAATTCTAAAAGCACATCAGGTATTGCCTATATATAAGAAATATACACGCTAAAATGGCTTCAACTCAAGTGTGGGGCTGTTGCTCGATATCAGATGAAAATGACCATAATTGTCTTACGTGCCGCAAATGTGCACAAAAATTTCATTTGAAATGTCTGAATTTGGATGTAAATTATCATACCGATAACTGGCAATGCCCAAAGTGCGTCGGCAAAAAAAACACACAAGACCGTACACCAATTCATAGCGAGCTGAAAGATACGATTTCGCCTATGCGCACGGATATTATCTCAAAACGTTCGACTAAGAGGCAAGCAATATCGTCACCTCCTGAAGAAAGAAACTTAATGATAACACGAGATGAGGTCGAGGTCATAATAAAAGAAGCCATTAAATCCGAGCTACAAACGGTAATATCTCAAATTAACAAGACAATTCATTGCTCAATCAACACGGAGATGACGAGCTTGAAAATGGAAATCGCAGAAATCAAAAATTCTATGGATTTTATCAATAAGCAATACGAAGACATCAGAAACCAACATGAATTGGCACAGAAAACTATAAACAGCTTACAGGATGAAAATATAACGTTGCGCAGTACTGTATCAAATCTCAAGGATAGAATGAACCAGATAGAACAGCATACGCGATCGTGTAATGTAGAGATCCAATGTGTTCCGGAGAAAAAAAACGAAAATCTTCTAACAGTCGTTTCAGCCATAAGTAAGAAGGTGCAAGGTAATGTAACATCCGTTGATATAGTAAAGTGCACTCGCATAGCAAAACTTGATCCTGGCAGCCCACGCCCCCGTTCTATCATTGTGCAGCTTTCATCGTCTAAACTGCGTGATGTATTTCTTGCTGCAGTAAAATCATACAACAAATCAAAGAATAAGGTGGAAGATAAATTAAACACAACAGACATTGGACTTACGGGCAATAAAAAACCCATATTTGTGATGGAGCATCTGTCACCAACTAATAAAGCATTACATGCTGCAGCAAGAACCAAGGCAAAGGAAAACATGTACAAATATGTATGGGTTAGAGATGGTAAAATTTTTGTGCGCAAAGCCGATGACACCGACTATATACTAATAAAAGACAAAGATACCTTAAATAAGATAAAATGAATTCACATTAATGTTTCTTTTTAATTGCACGTTGGTAGATAAGATTTCTTTTTTTTTTTTAAATTCAATAGACTACAAATATACTATCAAAATGTAAGAGGATTGCGCACGAAAACCTTGGAATTTTATAGAAATACATGTAGTCATAATTTCGATATTATTGTTCTAACAGAAACGTGGTTAAATAACAGTATATATAGCTCGGAATTGTTTGATGATAGGTATATAGTACATAGGAGAGATAGACAACAAAATCATAACTCTCATAAAAAAGATGGAGGAGGTGTTTTAATAGCCATTAATAAGACATTCAACTCAAAGCGAGTAACATCTTGGGAATGCCAAAACAGTGAGGATTTATGGGTCACATTTGAGGTTAAAAACCGTACGTCTGTACAAAAATATGTTTTATGTGCCGTATATCTACCTCCGCCAGTGACCAGCGGATCCTTGAATAACTTTCTTGATGGTTGTAATGCCATAATGGATCAGTGTGATATTCCGAAACTTATATTAGGAGACTTTAATATTGGTTGTATTGACTGGAACCTGGTTAATGACCCTAATTACAAAATACCAGGCATAGCAAAAACACTCGTTAATTTTACTAACCTTAACAACT
This sequence comes from Hyles euphorbiae, assembly GCA_023078785.2. NCBI lineage: Eukaryota > Metazoa > Arthropoda > Insecta > Lepidoptera > Sphingidae > Hyles > Hyles euphorbiae. The sequence continues at coordinate 8,185,765 of CM041053.1, forward strand.
TTAGACAAATTAATCGTAATGTCAACACAGGCAGTAGAATATTAGATTTGGTACTCACAGACATTTCTTATAGTGAATCAGTCTCTACAACTACAGTTATAAGCAAAGTCGACCCTTTGCATCCACCTATCGTAGTGAACATTCACCTTGCGTTATCTCATAACAAATCTCTTTCTACAAACCCGGGTATTAAGAAATATAATTTCTTTAATGCAGATTACAATGGGATAATGGACTCGTTGGAAAAAATAAACTGGGTATCTATCTTTGGTAAATGCACCGACGACGTAAATGCCATGGTAAATGAATTTCAAGGGGTTATTTCAAACATTATTAAGAGTAAAGTTCCTTGTTCTCCTATAAAAAGTAAGAAATACCCACCATGGTACTCACTAAACCTAATCAGAAGGATAAAGGAAAAAGAAAAAGTAAGAATGCGGTTCAAAAAGTATAATAACCCTATGGATGAATTAGAAGTAAAATTACTCAAGAAACGTTGCCACAAACTAATAATACAATGTTATAATTTGTACATTTCAAAAACTGAATGTCAATTAAAGAAAGATCCCAAACATTTTTGGTCATATGTAAAAAGAAGAAAAAAAAACCACGAGGGCTACCCACTATCCATGACGTACAATAGTAAGAATTCTAGTGATGGTACAGAGATCTGTAATATGTTCGGCTCATACTTTGCCTCTGTTCACTCTCAAGACAGTCATACGAGTAAACCTAATTACTTTGATAGTTTGAACACAGTGCAGAACTCGAACTCTTTCACCTGTGTTCAAATATCGAAAGAGGAGTTATTAATGAGACTGGGAAAACTTGATGTTAATAAAGGGGCTGGTCCGGACGGCATACCTAACGTTTTCATAAAAAAATGTGCCGGGTTGCTGGTGGAACCTTTGTCAATCATTTTTAACACTTCATTAAGGACGGGTACCTTTCCCCAACAATGGAAAATTGCCAAAGTAGTACCCATATACAAAAGCGACAGCAACTCAATAATAGAAAATTATCGACCTATTTCCATTCTTAATGCTTTTAGTAAAATTCTAGAATCAATAGTCTGTTCAGAAATGCAAAAGTATTTGAGATCTCACATCACCGATCATCAACATGGATTTATCAGGGGTAGATCAACCAGCACGAATTTAGTTACTTTTACAAACTATATAACACAAGCCCTAGACACCGGAAAACAAACTCACGTAATTTATACTGACTTTAGTAAAGCTTTTGACAAAGTGCCTCATGACTTACTTTTGTCCAAACTATCAGAAATGGGAATTACAGGGTCTTTACTGAAGTGGTTACAATCATACATTGAGGATAGGCAATTTTATGTTGTTGTTAATGGTTTCGAATCAGTAAAATTTTCTATAACATCTGGGGTGCCCCAAGGTTCTAACCTTGGCCCTGTTCTCTTTAACGTATTTGTCAATGACATACCAAATTGTATTCAAAACTCTATTCCCTTCATGTATGCAGACGACCTAAAACTCTTAAGAGTAGTTACAACTATATCCGACGCTATCGCACTTCAAAATGATTTAAATAGTGTTGTTGATTGGTGTTGTAAAAATAGAATGACTCTTAATTCTAAGAAGTGCTTCCATATAAATTTCCACCGTAAATCAAGTTGTTCAATAATCAAATATAAATACACAATTAATGGAACTAATGTAAGGGAAGTTGATACAATAAGGGATTTAGGTATCATATTAGACAATAAACTAACATTTGTGCAACATATTGACAACATTGTAAATAAAGCATCCAAAGCATTAGGTTTTGTGATTCGAAATGTAAAACCTTTCAAATGTTCTACAACCAAAATCATTTTATACAACACCTTAGTACGCAGCGTCCTCGAGTATGGTTCGGTAGTTTGGCGACCCCATTACGCTACTCATGCACTCAATATTGAGAGAATACAAAAAAGATTTCTGAAGCATCTAGTATTTGCAGCGGGAGAAGCTAATGCGATAAAATCATATGACGCTAGATTAAAACGATTTAATATGGTCAGCTTGGAGCAACGTAGAAATGTACTAGATTTGATGTTATTATTTAAAATTTTCCGTAATTCTGTCGATTGCCCACAATTACTAAAGGAATTCAAACTTAGTGTCCCATTTAACTACCCACGTAAAGTTATTAAAAATATTCTATCACCGCCAAAATATAGGACCGTCATGGGTCGTAGCTCACCGATTCCACGACTATGCAGACTGTATAACAACTGCAGTAATGACTTAGATCTATTTTTCACTAATGAGCATACGTTTCGGAAAATCATATTGCGACTACGAAACCTTTCATATCATTAGCACTGATTTGTTAATGTATAAGCCATTCAGTGTAAACAACATAATAACATGATCATAATACTATTATTACTATTATTTGTACACTACTTTTTCTTTATTATTAATTTTGAATATCACTTGTTCTTTTCTTTTTGTATTTACCCATTTTTTTTAATATAGTTCTTTTTTTAAATTGTTAACTTGACTACACCTTATGCATGTCGTGTTTATCTTAAATAGTTGTACAATTAGAAATATAAATATATGTTACATATATAAGTGGAATAATGTACAGCAATCATGTAATATTGTAACAACTGCTGATAAACCAATAAAGTAAAAAAAAAAAAAAAAAAAGGATCTTCAGTCTTTACCTGCCCATTCAATTTCACATCAATTTTTAAAAGTGAATAACGCATGATCAATGTGCAGATTTTATGAGTGTGGGCGAGGGGTCATTGGCCCTTACCACCGCTGGATTATCTGTTAAACCTACCTTATAAAAATTACTTTAAAACTGAGGAGATATATCTTGGATTTGGAGAAAAGAAATCTCGCATCGCGTTGATATTTTAGTCGTATTCTTAGAATCATTAGCGCGAAACAAGTCTTAAGGAAAAATGTCAATTTGCACGGCTAATGGCACTCGAGTTTCCTTCAAACAACTCTTAATTTCAATCTCGAGACTGCTTACTTTGGAAATCAAATTCGTAATAAGAAAGACCATATTTATTATGCAAATTCGGCGTTCTCCGTAATGAGAATTACAGCCCTCAGCACAACCTTATTTTGTAATTCCACTGTAAAATGTGGTTCGCGTAAAATTTTTACGACTGCCTTGAGGAAAATCAATCCTTCGAGGACAATACTTCGATCTTGAGCAAATCACATTATTCTTCCTAAAAAACTCGCACAAAATTCATATTGTTGTTATTCAAGCAAATACTTGAATACAAAACCTCACCCACGAGTTACTGCATCTGACTCAGAACTGTTATTTGCTTACACATAAAGCCAATGAGTTTATTTCTCTATAGTGTAATATTTTTAAATTAATTAAATGAGAAGTGTTCTGCAACAATAATATAAAACAGCTATTGCACTTGCTATTCAGTACCAATGGGGGACTCTATCTATGACCTATTTTTCATGAACAGACATAAATATGAATGTGAATTAACAGTTTTGCTGTTGCGTTTTGTTTAATAAGTAAGATTTATGCAAATGATGGGATATTGGAATTCCTCCTGATAGCACCCACTTAAACAATAGTACTCGTAGAAGACTCTTCATTATTATGAACTCAAGGGTCTCGCGTTTCAATCTCATGTAAGTATCTGTATCCGTATCAGCCCATATACGTCACACTGCAGGGCATGGGCCTCCTCCACAATTGAGAGTACGATTGAGAGTGGTTAGGCCATATAGTCCACTACGCTGGCCCAGAGCGGGTTGGTCAATCTCATACTTTATTTTATAATTATCTGTCTTTGAGCAGTTAGGGACAATTGTAATGGTAATTGAAGTTACACTATCCATCACTGGTGGACACCCAGTTGTGATTAGACTATATTCAAGTGCTTTATAGACGCTCTTATTGGAGCCAGTATTAAAAATCTACCGGCTTTATTTATATACAGTTTATAAACCTATTTTTACTATCGTATGTTTTGTCCCTGTGGTTTTGTCCTCTTCCCTCAAATTGAATTCTAAAGTCGTTGGAAAGGGAAAAAACATTCGATAACTAAAATAGGTTTATAAACTGTCTATGAATAAGGCTATATATATAATAGTTAATTTAGTTGTTCTGAGCTTTTATTATAAGTTCTTATTAATAACCCCACACTCTCGAGTCTCAAGACACAAGCTTGCATGCTTAGTTTGAGACTCGTTGAATAATGTACCAGTTGTAAATTGTTACTTAAGAATAAAGAATTATTATGTGTAGAAAGATGTATAAGAAACAGCATCGTAAGAAAAAACTTATTGTGCATAATTTGCATGCCGGCCGGACCTAGCTTTCGCCTCTTATCGCGTCAAGCGCTAGAATCATCTCGACAAGTGGGTAATTTTCCGAAAAGATTTCCCCCGTACTACCCTCTTGCGACACAAAACACAAATATTAAGGACTGACATTTTGAATTACATACATACATACATACATAAACTCACGCCTTGTTCCCAGAAGGGGTAGGCAGAGGTGCCAGGGCACCCACATTTCGCCTTGTATGTTCCGTCCCACAATGTGATAGGTGGCGAGCCTATCGCCATATCGGGCACAAATTCTTGACTCTGGGCTGATACTGAATAGAAAAATCCAATATCACTTTGCCCAACCCGGGATTCGAACCCGAGACCTCAGCTTTGTAACCGTACCGTAGTACAACTACGCCACCGAGGCATTTTGAATGAATGTACTATAAAATAAACCTAACATTTTATCCTGGGGTTAAGGGCGTGGCTGCGCTTTATGAAGCCCATAAAAGTTCAGAAGTTCTAAATTAGAAGCAAAATGAAAGTAAAACTTTGTAAAAAAGTGTATTTATATTAATTTTTAGTGTTTAGAGTAAGTCCGCCAACCCGCACTAGGCCAGCGTGGTGGACTATATGGCCTAACCACTCTCAATCGTATTCTCGACTGTAGAGTAGGCCCGTGCCCAGCAGTGGGACGTATATGGGCTGATACGATACGATACGTTTAGAGTATATTCATTACAACGGGGCATGGTTACGAATTCCTGAAAGTTGACTTTTTTGCTAAAACATTTGTTTTTTCAAGTTTTTTCTACCATACATTCTTTTTGACATTTGACCACATTTTTGTTTCTTATTTTTTATTTTACGCGCTTGTGTCATTATCCAACGAAGGACTACTAAAATATTCAGATTACTATTAAAGTATAGGCAAAAATGTGTGTTCCTCGCAGTTAACCATACCAGTGGAGCTTCCGATATATCGCGACGTCATAGCAATTAATGAGTTTGTGATAGCGTCGAAGCGTTTTGTACGGACGCATGTCCCCTGTCTAAAAGCTTCAATGGATTAATACGTACTCGATCCGAGCCCGCGTCAAACGTGACGTCAAGGGCGGCAGAATCTGATGTCGTCGGACATGTACTCACATACATATACGAGATTCGAGTTTTCGTTCATTCATAGAATTTTCGCGTATTTTTTTCCTGTAGATTTACATTATTTGTAACAAGGCATGGATATAAGAAGTCGTATGTGGAGTCAGGTCTTACAATAGTGCTAAAAATATAATGTTAATTGTGGTATGGTGGTGGTAATTTGTAATGTTCAATAAAGGGTTGTGTATCTGTAATACACAAATAAGCAAGAGAAAACTCATTTGGCATAAAAATATATGAAAATAAATGCCTGAGCATAATCTTCGCTTGTAAGCCTGAAGAAGTAGGTGGAAGTGCTTCAAATTGTCCCAAAGGGTCTCTTAGCTTAAATCTGTCTGAAGATATAATAAAGAGGGGAACCTTTATATGTTACTAGTGGTAGGTGTCCATATGTGAGGCTTCTTGGATAGGACCACCACAATGTCTATTTCTCCCACCGAACAGTTGTCTAAATTTACCGTTATGTTCTGATGTGAAGGGCATTGTAGCCAGAGCAATTACTGGCCATATTGAAACTTAAAATCGCGTAACTCAGGATGGCGCGCACAGTGGAACACCAAGCATGACTGTGTTGTTTGTGGTGAAATGGTGTTGTTTGGTTATGCTATTTTCCATGAGCGATCGTATCGCTTACCATCAGACAAATGGCATGCACGTCTCGCCAATTCTAGGTTTAAAAAAAATGCCGTATCAATTCCAGTTCCGTGTAAATCGATGAGAGATTCGAAATAATCACAAAGTGCCGGTCTATAAACCTAATCGATATTAACTAAAGAATTTTTAAACGTTATTAAATCTATAATTATTCTTATATATGATAAGCTAAGATTAGATATGTTAAGATCAGAATCAAATTACTAAAAATAACGCTACATTTTTATAGACAAGCATTGGGTACCATTAAAATGCATTACACAATGTATAAAATAAATAAAAAGCTAAAAAATAAATAAAAAGCTGTAAATTTTCCAGATCCGGGCAAAGTATATACTTAGTATATATAGACGTTACATAAAACAGGAACAATAAGGTGCACGAATCTATCTGCCAACTGCAGCGCCCGAGGCTTTGGACGGTTTTCGGTAAAATACAACATGCGCATTGAGAAACATTTTAGACTGAAAGTTTTTTCGCTATTATGCCAAGTTTCTATGCAAGTAGCCTTAGTGTCTCAGTTACACTACGGCATAATTACAACTCAGAGGTCTCGGGTTCGAATCCCGAGTCAGGCAAATTGGTATTGGAGTTTTCTTTTTATAATCAACTCAGATTCAGGAATTTGGTCTTGATATGCCAATAGGCTCGCTCCCTATCTCATGGGAAGAAACACACAAGATGAAACGTGAGTTTCCTGATTTCTACCAGGAATTCAATCAACCAGTACCTCTGCGTAATCCTTCTAGGAAAAAAGGCATACATTTATATATGTGTCATCCATGCAGAAAATAGAAACACAGGCTGCGATGGTACACGAGTGATTTGAGTGTGGGTGTTGCACGGACGTGGGTGTTGACGTGGGTGTTGGACGCAACTTGCAGCTGAGCCAAGATCATCGCTAAATTATGCATAGGGCACTTCTGAAGGGTTCAAATGTATATAATAAGATATCTGTATAGGGTTTGACACGTGTTAGACTTTATTATAAGGTGCTGATATACGAGTATATTTTTTTATACCATAGATCCGCCAAATAAGCTTATAAGTCACCTGATAGTACGTGAACACTGCCGCCCATGAGCATTCACAATCCGTGGATCGATCTGTGGCCGGCCCATGAAATCAGGGGGGTGGGAGGGGTAGGAAAAGGATGGGAATCGGAAAAGGGTATTGGCATCCGGCAATTTCACTCACCAAACAAATCGCGACATCAAAGTTGACGCTTCACGTCGATTTCTTGTTAGACAGTGACGAGTTTGCCCATTTATGCTGAGTCGTGTCTGACAACAGCCTGGCTCTAGCATTGCTAAAATAGACTATGTCATAATAATACCGCTAACCGGTAGGATATCGGCATGGATAGATACATACACATTGTGGAAAACCCGTGTAATGATTTGTGTGTGTCATGTTTTGGATGCGGCTTGTTTGATAAGGGTACGAACTCGCTAGCATAATTATGTCAACCTGCACTCTTTTTGGCTTCGAACCCTAGACCACAGCTTTGCTATCATAACTTAATATACCGACCGAGGCAGTCGTGAAGAAAAAAAAACATTGCAATGATATATGTATAAATGCACGAAACATAACCATTTCGACAATTGGTAAATACTTCTAGATACCACGAAATCAGATTAAGGCAATTTCTTATGCTGAAGGATAGTCTTACTGTTGAACGTAAAAATACGATGTATTTCAAACTGTTTCAAAGTAATCTTCTTTGCGTTGATCCGGCGTGAGCCGTGACATTGCGCTGCTAGCCTTCACACTAACCTGTCATACCGGTGCGAAGGTTAGAAACTCCTTTCATGGCCGTCATACCGGAATGTTCGTTAGACAAATGTCTGTTTCTCCCGCCAAACAGTAGTGTAAATGCACTGTTCTGTTTCGGAGTGATGGACATTGTAGTCCGAGTAACTACTGGACATATTGAGACTTAACCATCTTATGTCTCAGTTCGGCGAGCGTAGTGGAATGCCATGCATTGCTTTGCTATTCAAGATGTTTGGTTTGCTACTATTCATTAGCGGTCTTATCGCATACCATCAGGCGATCGGCATGCTATGCAATAAAAAAACGACACTCTCGTAGCTAGAGTATTGGGCATACTGAGACTTAACATCTTATGTCTGAGGATGGCGAGTGCAACGGAATACCAAGCATTGCTCTGTATTTCATAGTGTTGTTTGGTTTTGCTACTGTCCATGAGCGATCGTCTTGCTTACCATCAGGCGAATGAACCGCTCGTTTCGCCATTAATTAAAATAAGAAAAGGAAAGACACAATGTCCTGAACTTCATACTTCAGTTTAATGTGGTGTGGATGTATTCATTGAAATGATATTAAACATTCGTTTTAAGGGCAGCCCTGGTTAAATTCCTACAAACAATAAAAAAGAAGAGATTCAGGCATCTTCAATTCATTGTTTGGTGGTTCTTTTTAGAATGCTACGAACTTATGCCTATATTTTTATGACCCCTCACAACGTAAATATTATTGTAGTGTATTTGTACTAATAATGGAGTGTCATTTGGAGAGCTGTAGTTTTTGGGATTTACAAATTACTTAACGTGTTGTCACGTCGAATTTAGCAAAATTGCTACAGGCTAAAACTTGTACGAATGTCGTAGTCGTATAAAATATTTCTCTCTTGGCTATTATTAAACCTCGGAAATGTACCATGACACCAACTTTCTGTTTTTTAAGGGTTAACATGGGATTTCCGCGGACGACTTTCGAGAATGTCGTTTGTTGAATTGTGCGACATGTTGGATTTTTTTAATAATAATAATATTTTAGTAAATGCTGATAATGTCAGTTGATAATGTAAAAATGTAAAAAATTCAACCAAACTAAATAAATTCCGTCCAAATTCGCTTCATAACTTATTTTGTTCGTGTAGCGAACATGGCATAATATGTAATATGTGCAGTCGATTTGCTCATGCTCGTAAATTAAAACAAAAAAGTAACGACTAGGCAGCTCGTCACCGCAATCATGTCGCAGTTAAAGTTTAATTAAAGCAGCCGTAAACAAGTTGGAAGTTGCAGCGAGAGGAACCGCGAGGGGTGTGCGGGGGCGGCGCGCGGGGTTGCGCGCGTCTATTGATTTTCTCCAGGCGCGGACGTGCCATGTCGCCAGCCGCATATCTCCGCAAATACTAAGATTAAGCCTACATCTACAACAAACAGTTCCGGTACAAATCCACCTCCACCACTCTAATCCGCTCATGAGAATTCCAATTAATATTTAACATTTTTGGCACCGAAAGCATTCACTCAAATGAAATGTCATAAAGAAAGGTCAATACGCCCTTCGTCAGCAATGTGAGCTGAATGTTTCGAATTTTCCCGCAATACATTTACTCGTATGAGAAAATCTCCGAATGTGCCATCGTTGTTATGCAGACAGATGGATTCATCAGAATAAACGCTGTTGTTGCGATGATATAACATCGTGTTTATGCTGCTCCGAAAATGAATACATACAAGTTTTTCAGCAATGTTGAACTGGAATATACATATAGAATTCGAACAAGCGCTGTCATACACACGGCATTGTAAAATATCGCCCCATGCGCTATTCGATATTAATGTTACAACTTAATTAATTAAGTATTGGAAAATGAACGGCCGGGTTACAAATTTTTGCTAGCGCAAAATTAATTGAAAATGATCGTATCAATTCGTTAATCTGGTGTGTTAATTAATTTTCCAATCGTGGGTATTGTATGGGCGATACACAATAATTGCGAAATATCATATCTTTTATACACCTACTATGTAGTAGTTTAAATACGTTTAACATTCAGTTTAGTTTTTAAAGTTAACATTTTAATATTGTATCCGTTTTCAGTGGTTGACGTCCGAAATCTATACTATTCTCGTAAAAGAGAACATGTAAATTAAAAAAATCGCGCATGAGAGAAGAGCGCAATTAAAATTTTATCTTTGGCCAGGTTTTTTAGACCCATCATGTTTTAATATCCCGTCTTTTTGTCTGTATTCAAACACTCTACTGAAGAACCGGATCTGACTCTTACTTCTCAAGCGCTTAAATCTATACTACCCTAAAATACGTTAATGATTCAGTACATATTATAATGGTTTAACTTTTTACAGTGGTAGAGCCACTCTATATGTTGGAGTACTCTAGGAATGGTCTGATTTGACCATTGTACTATTTTGGGATTGCAATCTCCTTTTTCTTATACCATCCTTTTTCTGACCTTATAATTTATAATAAAGCTCCTACCAAGTGTTCTAAATGCTCTTGGTAGGCATATTCACATACCAACAACTGAGCCGATATAGTCCGTTGAAATGTTACATGAGCTTTGCATTTTTTAGAGGACGCAATTTTATTTTTGGCATATGTGTGGGCGGTCAATAGAAGCTTAACCTCAAGTTTGTGGGGTCGCCACCCTTGTCCCCCGGCCGCCATCTTGGAAAAAGGGGTGAAAACACTTTTTTCGCGTTATCTCGGAAACTATACATCTTACGAAAAATTTGTAATAACATAATTTGTAGCTAATTGTATTGCCTACAAATATGTTTATATAATTTTTTTCCCTAAATTGAAAATTAAAGAAGTTATAAGCAAAAAAGTGAGTAAATTTTTATAAAAACATTCTTTTTTGCTCTATAACTTTTTATAAAAAAATTCTCTCTTTTTTGCTATTTTTTTATTTTTATTAACCTATTCTGTGCCACTGATGGGCAAAGGTCTCCCTCAACTCCTTCTACTTATCCCTATCAGTTGCTGATGCCATCCAAGTGCTGCTAAATTGGTCGAGATCGCCGCGCCACCTTTTCCGAAGCCTGCCGCGTGGCCTCTCGCCATCCTTAGGCATCCATTGATTGGCAATCTTCGCCCACCTCTTCGGGTGCATCCGGGTGACGTGGCCCGCCCAATCCCAGTTTAGTTTAGCAGATTTCTGTGCAACATTCTTGACTCTGGTTATGGAGCGCAAGGTGTTAGTGGGTACTCTGTCCATGCGTGTTACGCCTAGCATCCTGTGCTCCATAGCTTTTTGACAAACCCGGGCCTGGACCTCTGAAGTTCAAAGACCAGGATTGAGCACTGTAAGTGAGAATTGGTAAGATACAAGTCGAAGAGTCTACTTTTAAGAGAAACGGGAAGATTTTCCTTAAGAAATTTCTTCTTCACTTTTTTGCTTATAACTTCTTTAATTTTTAATTTAGGGCAAAAAGTGAAATAAACATATTTGTAGGCAAAACAATTTGCTACAAATTATGTCCTTACAAATTTTTTGTAAGACGCATAGTTTCCGAGTTATCGCGAAAAAAGTGTTTTCACCCCTTTTTCCAAGATGGCGGCCGGGGGACAAGGGTGGCGACCCCACAAACTTGAGGTTAAGCTTCTATTGACCCCCCAAACATGTCCCAAAAATAAAATTGCGTCCTCTAAGAAATGCAATATTCGGTCCTTAAATTGTAACATTTCAATGGACTAATAATAATCTTAAGAAGATATGTTTATAAAACAAAAGACGCGGTATAGTAACTCTCTCTACAGTATGTATAGGTGCATTTTAATAGAAATACTTTTCACTTTACCATCTAGTTTATATTCTTGTCGTGTAAAAAACAGTTTCCGATAAAAGAGAATGGAAGTGCAAGTATGTAAAGAAGCTTAGGAGATTACTTCTGTCTCACTATCTCGCCTCCGTATACATAAATCTCTTGAAAATCAGTTTTAAAACTTACGTCTTGGAGACTGCCGCATTTGCGATAAGTGCAATGTTTCGTCTTGCGATACTTTTATGAAATAATCAAGATCCAAAATCTCAATTTGCAGTTTTAAGAAATTTATGAGCAATCACTTCAACAAAATTTTAAATAGACTACTTATATGCTTTGAGATGTGGTTTGTAGACATGGTTAGAATATGTTAATTAGTAGATACGAATCTTTATAGAATATATAACTGAAATACAACAAATGTATAATAAACAAATATGATATGAGCAAAATAAACATGGCAGTTCACATTCGTTAACTCGCAAATAAAAATGATTATTATTTTTAACCGAGTTCAAAAAAAGGAGGAGGTTCCCAATTCGACTGTAAGCTCTACGTCATTTAAATGGCTATCAAAACTAAAAAGACACAAATAACTTCCTAATGAAGATTAAAAACAAAAAAATAACAGCAAATTAAAAATTCACAGAAACAATGTTATTGCATTATTTAAAAAAATATCACTGACAAATTCATAAGGCCTTTAGGAAGGCAAAAGAAATATGTTTCCATCAGTTACAAGATGTTGTGAAGTATTCATGATTAATGTAATAACGCAACGATATGGAAATAACCGTGAATCATTCATGATCTAATACCTCTGCATACCATGTTTTTTTGGTTAATTATGCGTATCTTCATTGATACATGGGCAAGCAAAAAATATTCTTGATTGGTATTACATTTCAAGTATGAAACAAGACATCAACAAATCAATACATTATGGAACATTTCAGTAGTCATCAGTTTCAGATTTATCTTGCTTCCGTAATAAGAGCGTAAGTTACCATGGCAATTGATCATTGTCACCCAAGAAAAGCCATAAGCCAAGGGTTTCGTAGGCGTAGTCTCCCGCACTTATGAACGGGGTTGGAAGGGGAAACGCCCTCTTCAGATGTGACAGGAAGGCTGTTACTTAACGTCCGTTTCCGGTCAGATAGTGATACTAAACCGCCCTTAATTTATGTAATCAGAATTTACAACCTTGTTCTATCTGTTAATTAACTCTTTAGAATATATTTAAATAAACATAATGATTTGCAACTTATTAATTATTTTCTTTTATTACATTTATTATACTTGGGGAAGGCCTGTTAATAGCACTGGAATTCCCGAGGCTGAAAATAATAATGATGTCATTTAGAAAATTAATTATACAATAACCATATACTCATATTTGGAAATATTTAATATGAACAATATTTAAACTACAGGGAATACGTAGCATTTCATGTTAACATCGTTCGGGTCTGAAAGAGGACACATCGAGAAGCTCATGCATAACAAGTAGCCATCCCATTACAGTTTGTCAATAAGCCACACAATATGTTCCATAGCGCTTCGATTATGGCGTACAGTTTCCTACCATATTTACCTCGAACGTATTTTGAAAAAATCCCTGGTTTTGAAAAATGTTTTTGTAAAATTCAATAAAAATACGCTAATGTTTCTGTCTAGCGTCATAATAAATGATAAGCTATTAAAAATATATAAAGGATGGAGCAAAGACAAAACAAATCCTCCGACCATAGACAAACCGTGGATGAAATAGCACACGCTGCGATTAATATTCTAAGGTCAGCGATCCGCGAAGCACGCTATCGCATGATCCATATTATAGTATTTTATTACTACCATTTCAAGTACGATCATCGGGTAAATAACTCGTGTTCACTTACACTTTCAAATGCATGCAATCTATTGTTTTCTTATCAATCACCAAGCAAACATAATTTTGTGATATTCATTAAGTAATAACAAACAAAGTATTTTTGAAGGTAAAATATTTTGCAGAAATATAAAATTCAGTCACTAACCGTGCGAATTGTGCTATAATAATATACCTAATTTATTTTATCGGTCGATAAACTCGTTTTCATGATGCTAATACCAATATTAGATTGTAAACTTCATTAATTATCTCTAAATGGAAGGACAATATTTAACTAACGATTATGCAGGGTCATTTTCCTCGCTATAAAAGCACAGTCTAAACCCTCTTTATGGTTGGTTACTGCTATTTTATTCATATATTTTGACCTGATTGTGATATGATACTTTTCCCGCTGTTATATCGCGTTATTTTTATTTACAATATTTTTGCCTTAATTGATACCTAGATAGTATGTATTAGGAGTGACTTATCTTGATAAATATACATATACTAGCGGTTCGGCCCAGCTTCGCCCGGGTGCCTATAGATTTCTCTACAATAATATGCACGTATTATACACATAAACCTTCCTCATGAATCACTCTATCTATTAAAAGAAACCGCATCAAAATCCGTTGCGTAGTTTTAAAGGTTTAAGCATACAAAGGGACATAAGGACAGAGAAAGCGACTTTGTTTTGTACTATGTAGTGATAATTTCCGCTTAAAGTTAATATATAAGTCTTTTACGTGATTTTCCATACGGGGAAGTGGTTGCTCCCTTTTCATAATATTAAAAAACGCAGAGCTAGAATATTATTGTATTGCAGAAAATAATTTTCTTGCTTCGTTGCGCGTCTCTCTACAGAAAGTAAAAAAATATCAGAACTGAGAGTTTCATAGAATTCTCGTACTTCTATTTATCTCGAATTTATTGACATGGATGTTTGCAAGGCAAAAATTTGCTTTGAGCATTGGTTGAGAACTCTACATATTATGTTATGTATCACATGCTTTAGAAACTTCCATTGATATAAACATAGGTTTACATAAAAAATATATTTGCATTATGCATCGTAAAAACAGGAAAATTAAATAAAGGGAATAATTTATTTATTCACTATCTCAAGAACTTTTCTGCTTAAAGTAAATTAAATAAATCTCATTAGCAACATTTCCTTCAACATGAATGACTAATGAGTTGGACTATTTCAACAGGCAGTGCCTTCTTTCACAGATTTTAATTTCTACCTTTAGTGTTTCTGTGTAAGTAGTCTGTCTATCTTACTGTGCCAACAAAGGCGATAAATGAAGTCAGCGAAATAATTACAGCGATTGCATAGTTAGTCACATCGTAATGTGTTGTTACAAGAGAAGCTGTAATTTTGAGCGATCGAAAGCGGAAAACGGCTTGTGGTACAATGACGTGCATCATATCGCTTAGATTATTCTTGAAAGCGTGAACTTAGTCACTTGTTTAAGCGTTTTTGTAGTATATGTTTTTTTAAAAGAAACAGGTATATCATAAACGGTGCAAAATATCGCTGGGGTCAATATTTTGCTGCGGAAGTTACCCAGTTTGGCATTGGACTCTTTGTCCAAAGATGATTATCTTGATTTTAAAATAGAGTACTTTGCGTAGCATTGTATGAGTATTCACAGCCGTGATTATAAAATGCAAATGTGTTGATGAAATGTTGTTAAAAACAATTATTAATATAACAGACATATATAATGCTATTATAATTGGCCCAGCACAAATTAAGCCAAAAATATAATAAGGAAATACCACAGAAATATATTTCTGTGCGAAATACAAGTCCAACATTATGCTTACGTTAATCGTCCAAGTTAATAAATGCAGTAATAAATTCTTTATACAATATCCAGCAGCCATAAAACTGGAGGAGAATGAACTGAGAGAAGTTTCTCTAAGATTCCTTTCGAGTTGCGGCAGCCACCTATTAGATTTTCCTTTATAACATATCGGAAGTGGGTCAGGCACGACTGCGCCTGGGAAAATTGCCAACTTACCATAACTTGCACATTGCCAAGGTTCAATGATTAAAACGATTTGCTATTGGTTTTCTGTCTGATTTCTAGCTGTCTAGACGTGATGTTCTTTGAATAGGAAATTAATTCAAGTAATTATGATTTATGATTTTAGACACGCAGATTGACTTAATAATCGTTTTGATTTTTTAACCAATATAATATTAAAGTTGAAAGAATGTTGTTTTAAACCTCCTCGATCTGCAACATTATTTAGTATATTATGTAAATTCCCTTAGTTAACAGTGTTGCTAAATAACAATGTTTAATCTCGTTTAGAAATTGTATTTTGAAACTACATATCAATAATAAATAAAGTTTAGTAATTAACAGACGTGTACTAATCTATATCGACTAGGAATTAGCACAGTCCTCTCTGAAACCCGTTTAGTGTTATGGTTGGTCTGGCCTTTATAACGGATCATTTAAAGGCTTATGTTGTATACTGCGCCATTTGCTACCCCGGGAAGTCACCTTTGAAATCAAACGTATAAATGTAGGTTGCGAATATTACCCCCCACCCACTGATGACGTCTGTCTCTTCTGCCTTTACACACAATATCTCTGTGTGAGCCAGACCGGTTGCATTAATGAAACTATATGTATTAGTTTTTGAATAACTCTTTTACAGCCGCTGCCAATAAACAAACCCAATCCAAAATTTGCCGTTTTAGATTGACAGCTCAATCGTTTTTCTGATACTATATTGCCAATAATCAACCTCAGTAGTGAATAAACTATGGCAACATGACAGGAGACCAATCGAAAAGTAGAAAACAATTGACAACAAAACAGATTGACTTCAATCTAATTTTTTTCGATTGATTATTGGCATCGGCCGTTAAACGTTACCTTCAAAAGAATTGGAATTTTTCTAATTCTGATCAATGCATTAAGGATTGCCATTACACCTTACATCGTATGCCTAAATACTATAAGAGACCTTCTAGCAGAATTCAGGTTTACTGGGTTAATGAATATTAATATATTTTTTTATCAGTATGCAATACTTGTCATGTTATGATAGCGTCTATTTTCACAAATAATAAAACCTACTGTAACCATGTAACCACTACCCCTTAATCAATAAATTATCGTCAGATGCCTATACTTAGATCATAAACTGTCTGATTCGACACTTTTATCTGTTTGCCCAGTCAGATTACGAGGATCGTTAACCAAAATCGTGGTCGGCAAACATGCGGGGTTAATAAGAGGTGGGGGTAAATACTGTCCCCCTTCCTTTGTTCCCGGCGTTCAAGGGCGTGCCGCCCTACAGGGTGGCGTTGCGTATTTACAGTGCCTGCCAAGTTCATCGTTCAGAATAATCTACTTCTAAAAATAAAGATATTCAGTATCTGCATAATAATTGAATTGCAGAATGAGCGTGTTGAGGCTAATGAATTCATAATTCTATCATCCTATTGGAAGGATCGTTTCCAAATTGAACATTTACATCAAAGGAATAATGAAAAGGTATTTTCAACAGAAAGGCTAATTGAATCCAATTAATCAAAGCGAATGTAGAGCAGTTTTCAAATGGAGCGGTGTTGTTGAAATTTTATCAGGCGTTTATTTTGAGGTGATCCGATAATCGGGATTGATGAATTTTATACGTCTGGTTTTAGAAGAAAAATTAGGAGAATGTTTATTATTGAGTTATGTGTGTATACATGGATGAGGCTTGCGTGTTGGAATTAATAATAATTTCTTAGACAACTGATAAAATTATAACCCAAGCAATTCTATGAGATGGCTAATAAACATATTGGCTAAACTTCAAGTTAGCATGGGATAACGACTAGTAGTAGTAAATTTTCTATTTGTTATTTATTTAATTTATATAGAACATTTCGATAAAAAATATTCTTAAAAGTGGTAGAGCCACGCTGTATTTAGTCATATTCAGCATGAATGGGTGGGCACGTCAGGGACGATACTCTATTTTTATTTATTTAATTCTTTATTGTACACAGTAAAAAGAAATGACAGTTTAGAGACAGTATAAAACAGCAAAGTACAAATGGCGGTCTTATCGCTCTAAGGCAATTTCTACCAGACAACCATGGGATGGATATATGAGTAGGAAAAAAAGAAAGGGCAGTGTAAAATAAAGACAAATGAAATGAAAACATATAAATACATATTGTATATACATACACACAAGTATTGTACATATACATACTTATATAAATTTATAGACGAATAAACATACATATATATATATATATATATATATATTACCAATATAATCAATAAGAGGAAATAATCCTGATCAGTTTATAGAGATAGGTAGTGTTCTTTTAATAGCTTTTTAAATGATGACAGTGTTTGAGCCTGCCTCACCACAACAGGAAGTTCATTCCACAAACGAACAGCTTGAACACTGAATGATTTATCCATAAATGTCGTGGTGTGGACGGGCATTCTCAGCTTTAGGTTCTCAGACGACCTCAAGGACCTCGTATGTGACTCATGAAGAAAAAGAAATCGTTGTTTCAAATAAGAAGGAGTGATAGGATTGAATAAAATATTGTATAGAAGTGACAGTATATGGGTATTCCGACGAAGTCGTATAGGTAACCACTTGAGCTTAGCACGAAACTCAGAAACATGATCATATTTGCGTAGACCAAATATGAATCTAATGCAGAAATTTTGAAGGCGCTCAAGTTTATTTAGTTGGTCCTCCGTGAGATCTAGATAGCTAACATCGGCATAATCAAGGATGGGGAGTAGGAGCATTTGCGCAAGCGAAACCTTCGTGGCAACGGGTAGGAAGTTGTGTAACCTTCGCAAGGACTTAGCCGATACTCTATGTGACAGGAGACCGACGTGGAGTAACAGCATTGCTGTTGCGTTTCGGTCTGTGAACAAGAATGACGGAGGGCCAATATCCTTTTTCTCTCCCCAGTCCTTTTTCAACCCGCTCCCTTTCCGATCTCATGAGCTCGTTTTCTTGACTTATTGAATAATTTAATACATATTTTTGGCGCATATAAATGCGCCAAATTAAAAAAAAATCGCCATATCTAATGTTAGACTTACAACCACTTTTAATTGAATTTTTAAATTTTTTTATGTTAGTATTATCAAAAGCAATATGTAGCCAAGTATTTATATGACAAACAGTTAGGGTCGTGTTAAAGTTCTTTATGCTCACGTTAATTTTCTCGCCACGTTTGCTTACCGTTGAAGCGGATGCCCTTAAATAATTTAAAGGGTCAGCCTCACGTAGGTTCGCCGCGAATATGCCTGCCCTATTTATATTTTATCTCAATTTGTCTCAGTTTAGGCAGACGTGGTGTGGCTTGTTGAAAAGTTAATTAATCTTAGGTATGCTAACATGAAAGCGAAAACTTAGGTAATTACATTTACTTGGTAAAATTTAGACTCTCTTTACGCATTAAATGGATAGACTTCTAAAAAAATGAAACAAAATGTCTCCTTTCAAGAATTCAACTTCTTTATCTGGTGGACGATTGTGTTCTGTATTCGCGAATCTTTTCGCTTTTGGGTTTTTTAATCTCTTTCGCTTTGTTCTGAAAATAAAGGAATGGTGCATTGTTTTCTCTTTGAAGAAACATTTTCCACAGTTTTGTGTAACTTGTTTAAGCTTACATTTATGCTTGAAGAATTTGTAATTTATTAGGAAAAATATATGATTATTGCCCTTATTGTAAATAATTTAAACCATTTAAACCATTTATTTCTTCCACACACACAATACAACAAAATAACAATACAAGTAAGTTAAGAATAAGATAACAGTTAACAGGCCCATTCTGGTATTTGTTGTAATATGCGTGGAGAATGGATACCAGCTCAGTATACGCTGTTTTACAACAGCACTGATTTTCAGCTGGCTCCAAAGCCATCATAGTACAACAATTCTACTATACGTGGGGTCGAAGACTATAAAGCAACAACAAGAAAAGAGAAAGGAAAAAAAAAAGAAAGAAACAGATGACATCCAAAAACCACAATAAAAAAAACAATATAAATAGAACAATAATAATAATTAAACAAAAAAACAAATTGTGTTATAATAGTTACTCGTACAATTTATACCGTCAAGACATAATTCATTTTTGACTTGTGAATCGAATTGTTGTTGTTTATTGCTTTTGAATTTTTAAAAGTTCCATTTTGATGTGTTTCTTTAAAGTCAGATGGCTTATGTTTGTACGTAGAGGTGGTGGAAGGTCATTCCATATTTTAGAAGCTGCATATTTAAAACAACCCTTGTATCCAGTCGTCTTATGTCGAGGTATTCGTAAATCGTTAGCTTCTCTACTTCGTGTGTTTCTATTGTGAACATTTGTCATCCATTCCATTTTTCTAAAAAGGTATGCAGGTGTTTTCCTTAATGCGACTTTATGTACCAGACACGTTAAATGTAATTTTCTACGAGCTTCCATTTTTAAAACGTTCTTATCGTTGAGATACGGTGTAATGTGAGCTCTTCTCGGTACATTGTAGCAAAAACGAGCACATGCGTTTTGTACGCGCTGGATTGCTTTTTAGTACTACTTTGGAGTCGGGGTCCATATACTGTGTCACAATAATTGAACTGCGAAAGAACCACCGATTCTACAAGTGTTCTTCGTACATACTCTGATAAATATTTCCTAATGTTATAGAGCGACTTAAGCCGATAGAAAGCATTTCGTACCTTACTATTTACATGTTCAACGTACCGAAGTTCACTGTCCATTAGAAGTCCAAGATTCCTTGCGTTTTGCACCCTGATCAACTTTTCACCTTCAATTTTTATACATAACGACTTTGAGGTAATATTGATGCACTGCGATTTAGTACCCAGCAACATAAATTTGCATTTTGATGCATTCAGAACGAGTGTATTTTCACTGGCCCATCTACTCACAGCATCAAGATCCTCGTTAATCCTTTGCACCGCTACTTCTGTATTATCGGGTTTAAAAGAGTAATACATTTGAGTATCATCTGCATAAAGGTGTACCTTGCAATATTTTATTACTCTTGGGAGATCAGCAGTAAACAAGGCAAAGAGAATTGGACTTAAAACCGATCCTTGCGGCGTGCCTCTATTTATGTTTGTTATGTCAGACTGCAACGTATTACCCTGATTAGTTTGTATTTCTACATACTGACGTCTATTTGAAAGGAATGATCTAAACCAGTCACATGTGCTCTTTGACATTCCATAATATGACAGCTTGCCTAGGAGTAGCTCCAAATCTAGACAGTCAAAGGCTCTTGAGAAGTCAAGCAGCGTCATTATGCTCCCCATTCCCTTGTCTGATGCTGTAATAATATCATCTGTGACATTTGCGAGCGCAGTCGCTGTCCCAAATCCTCTACGAAACCCAGATTGGATATCTGGCAAGACTTCTTCATCTTCCAAGAATTTCGTCAATTCGGACTAAAAGAAATTCGGACTAAAAATTTCGAAAGTAGTAGCAATACATTTTCATTCGATCACATTCCAGCAATTTGCGTAAACCCTACTGCCAGGGTTACTTCTCTTCCAATAACTTTAAGAAATGCCATGGTGTGTCCTCGTTTAAATCTTTATTTATCCTGTATACTATTTAAAAAAAAAGCATTTAAAACATAATTTAAACATTGGTGAATTGAAACAAAACGTGTAAATAGCACTCCTTTTATCTTTAGCATGATTATGAAAGCTTCAATTTAATATTACTTATTTGATTATAATACGTTTGTGGAAACCCCTGCGGAATTAAACGGGCTACGTGAAACCCAGGACTTTAATAACATTTGAAAATTATGCCGCTTAGCTTTATTTACGTCGAAAATTTTAGACATCGCCCTTTGAATATTTCATGCATACCGTATACATTTCGTGAAGACCGCTGATTTATAATTTTTACCTGTAACAGTAAAATATTCTGAAGAATTTGTTATTAAAATTGTAACGTTCTTACAGGCTTTATAAATAATGATGGTGAGTGGATAAAAACGATTTTAAGACAATGACATTCTCGGTAATTAGATATTTGAAGAAATCAAGTGGTGTGTACTTGTGTTTAAAATGTATGAAGTTAAGCACAGTTGTTAAACAGATAGTTAAACGTAAAAACAAGTCTGGCGATAACAATAAAGTAGTATACTGCGGAAATTACAATAAACTCACGCCGAAAAGTAATTAACACACGTAAGAACTTTAATTATTTTGAACAATTGTATGTGTGACCCATAACAAAAATATATTTCAAAAAACTTGATGTGATCTAACTATGCTAATTCTCTTGTATTTGAATAAATGCATTTACATATTTAAACATACCAAACAGGATGTAGGAGAGATAACTGTAAATTCTGATCCTTACGCTTATTTATAGGTATATATAAATAGTGAGTTATATTTAGCAAAAGGGATGCAGTGACTTCACTGAGATAAAACACTCATATGTTAATTTGTTCACATTTTGCTTCGTCATAATGTTGGTTTAGTAATCGGTCAACTTTAGAACTCATTACGTGCATCGTTATGGTTGAGAATATTATTTTGGGTCTTGTATGATATATTTTCTACATCTATACGTGTATATACATGAAATTATAGATGCTTCTAGTTCAACCTACTTTTCTCCAAGCCTACAACAATCAAACGATGTTAGTAAAGTTCCATTCCATGCGTTTATGAGATTCTTCAAACTAGGCCGATGACGTGACATAGAAAATATTGGCTATGGATAAGTCATCGCCCGCCAAGATGGCATTAGCCGTTAAAATCTTAAAAAAAACTGCTAATGTCAGTGCAATCGACCTTCATTGCTAAGGTGTTTTAAATAATAAAATCTTAGAACAAAATAATAGCTCCGGAAATACTTCTAAGCGTAAGGTTAAACGTGATACTACTGCTAGGTCATACACAGTATGCGTTCATTTAACTCATACGCAAATACAATTTGCTAAAAACAATGTGATTAAAACATCCTTGAATCAATAACATTGTTAATGTGAGTAGAGACCTGTTTGTGGTGTGTCTGTAATCATATTACAAAGATACGCTGCACTGGAATGTATGCAAATTCGAATATGAATTCAATGTGGTTAGTTTGAAATGCTATTGCAACATTATTCATCTGGTTGCTGTGTAAATCTATTATTTTTCCTACCTAATAAATTCTGTTTCGTCACGTTGAGTAAATTAAGATGTAATCATGGTTTTTAATTGCTGGCAGTGTTTTTCATGGCCGATGTATTAACTATCCAATTTTCTCCAAATTCTTCCGAACTGCCGAATTAAAAGCAGTATTTTCATTTCAAGCTTTTTAAGGTTAACTATCTTTGTAATTTTTTGGGCCTTTAAAAATTAATACTCTCGAGTTACTTATTCGTCTTAAGGTTACTTGAGTCGTTGATTACCAGTAATTGCCATCGCAGCTTCCCTTTGTTCCCGCGGCTTTGTGGAAGCTGTTTGAATTAAAAGGAACCCGTGTTTATTATATTTTACAATTCGTACTTTTACCCTTTGAGAGCACGGTGTTTTAAAGTGGATACAATTAAGTTACCAGACAGTCTAGGAAATATTGTTATCATTTCAATTGTTGCACTATGATGCCTTGGAATAGATTATTTTGTACTGGTTTTTACCGTTTTCATAAGTGATTTTTTTAAAACCTTATTTTAATCTAATGTGCGACGTTTACATAGTATTTTATCCCTGAAATTGAAAATGTATCTAGATCTAGACAATCTTATTTACATAAGCACATTTACTGTGACTGAAATAATTAAAATGAATCCCTTTTATTTATTTTAGTAACATCTTGTACATTCAAAACATTTTGGGCAGCAAAGTTTAGTTCAATTTAATAATCACTTATCACATTCGAACTAAACAACGTATCAATGGTTTTAAATATAACAATTGAAGTGTTTACAGTTGTTTTACCTATTGGATAATGTTGTTTCAGGATGCCGTCAGCCGTACCGCCTGCCGAGAATGGCGCGCCGCGCAGCGAGCTCGAGCAGCTGCAAATGCGAGCTGGTCAGGTTACTGATGAGGTCAGTAGCGCCATCTAGTATTATATACCGAACATCAGCATTATTCTCTCCTGGGATATGGGAAGATAGACCTCCTTCATAGATACTGCTCTACTTCTTATACACTGCTGTATCAAAATAAAAACTATATTACGAATCAGTCTGTAGCTGTTCTTATATTTCCATCTCATAAAATACGATTCAAAGAATTTGAAGATAGTTTCTATGTAGCAATTTGTCTAAATGGAAGAAACATATTTGAAATCATACAATTACAAATAAAATGAAAAAAATAGTGGTTCATAGACGAAACATTACAATTAAATCAACGAGGCGATGTTAAATTGAATAACTCATGGTTAAAATATTTATTTAAATACAGCCCGAAAGAAATTAAAACTAACATTTCTTCTTACTTTGCAAATAACAACAAGAATTCTTGTGCATTCACAAATAATAGCAAGTCCGATGGAACTTCACTCAAGACGAAGATTAATATAAAGACATCTTTCACAAAGTTGAGAGCAAAAAGCCTCTCGAGCCGCGTAACAATGAATGAAGAAGAAATAGTTACTCCGGATTTTCAATAAAATAAAGTTGCATTTGACATTGTGTTTTTATTAAAAATATTTAATATTTGGGGGAATTTAGACAATCATTCAACATTTATTGACACAAATTATTTATAAAATTTCAGTCGCTGGAGTCCACGCGGCGTATGATGCAGCTATGTGAAGAGGTGAGTTCTCAGTCATTGACATATTAGTATAGTTTAATTTTACAAATAATTTAAATTTAAGATAAAATTAAATTATTATAAATGAATATTTAAATGTAATATAATGTTTTATAATAAGATTTAATAATGAATATGTTTAATATGTCGAGAATACCTTCCAAGATTCATAATTTATCATGTGACCGCTTCACGGTAATCATTGATGACTAGAAACTTGAGACAACATAGAACGTCTACTCCTTGAATAACCTGTGATATAATGCTGTTAATTTTGCAAGCGTACAACGAATCGGATGTTACGTTGTCTATTGAAATGTAGATGACTTAGCAAATAGATGTGCGGTGTCGTACAACTAGTACAACTAGTCGCGGTTCCGTTGACGTTCAGTTTCCCCTCATAGTTTAATTAGTTATGTTGAGTTGTTATGTTGATTATACGATTATTTGTGATCATCTGTGAGAGAGGTGTTCTCGATGCGAGGGAGTGAGGGGTATAGCGGAAGTGTCCTGGATAGCCCCAAGCTCGGTTTGGTCTCCGACGCCCGTCCCACGACCCCTAGGCCGCAGCCTCTGCTAATCCTGGCTGTTGTGTTTCGATGTCGCTAATTATGATTTTTATTTTTTCGTTCTATTTCTAAATGTGTATGTATCTATTTAGCTCCTCGGCCATTTGTTCTTTTTTTGTGTTTTTGTTTCCATTTCCCACATGGAGCATATATGTTACAGTATTATATGTTTATTATTATAACCATACATACTGTGGGTGTTGCATGATCCGTGCCTTACTGTGTCCGAAAATGTTAGACCTCTATAGCCCTTTGTGTTGTTCGTAGTGAACTGTATATTTTTTGTGATTACCATTGGGCGATCGAGCCCGGCTCTCGGCTTGGCGCTGACAGTTAATTTGTAACTTTCGCGAGTTGTGGCGTACACACGATTGATTTAATTTGTATTAAGCATGATAAAGGTAACTTATTTTGAAGAGTTTAACCGTCAGCTCCCAACAACCATGCCGATCGCTACCTTAGGCCCTAACGCATGAAGCCCATCATTAACCACAATAGAAACGATCCAAGCCCCATGTTAGCAATAAATACTTCTCGATATTAGTATCCCCTAGTACGTGACTTGACCCAAATACGTGCGCTTTTCAATCTAAACAATAGACTATCCATTGTGCTTGGGCTTGCTGTTGAAATGAAACCCTCGTATCACTTGAGTTCTTACGTAAGGAATCTGCCTGTGAGGCCGACTCACTTCTTTCGAATGCACTATTAACTACTGTCTTGTTTCCTTTCCAATTTACTTTTACTTCTCTTTAGACAACATACTGACGCTCCTTTGCGACATGTTAACATATTTAACGTGACGTCACCGACTGATCTGCCAAATGGTTGTGACAATGTGCATTACGTGATCAGTGTATGTTGATGTTGGTTCTATTCTGTTTTAGTTGACTCTGTATCTTAGGTCTCTGTGTAGTGGCTGCTCTCTGTTGTTGACTGTAAATCTATTATGTTGTATGATTTTCATGCCTTATCGAACATTCACAATACTATCAATATGTGGGCGTGTACACACCCCCGTACCTACCACTGAACTCCAACAAATATATCGAGCTACACCTGAATAGAACTCTCACACAATTTACATACAAATATATTGTCAATTCTACCCACATGTTTCAGTTCCGTTTATGTTCTTTTTATTGATTCAGTTTATATTTTTGTAGAATGTTTCCTTGGTTCCGTTTGTCGTATGTATTGGTTTGATTATGATTATTTTTGGTTTTATTTATGATTTTCGTAATAATACAACGTGAAGATGTCTGTGCCAGCTATTTAACATTCATGTTATAATGACGACACAGTACAGACTCAGCATAACTCTAAACAACACAGTCCTGTCACGTGAATGGATATCTTTGGCACTTTGTTTATTTCGTGATATTGAGAGGTAATGGTTTATAAAGTTGTTGATCTAGAAGATATCCAGTCAGGTGCGACACTGTTTAGTGAACAGACAGTACAACATGTACTCGTGAGGCGTGACAAGTGACAAGCAACTCGAGACATGCTGGAGCGAGTAGTTCTGGTCGCGCGACTCGTCGCGCGTCGCACTCCACCACCCACTATCCACTCACTCCACCGTACCCCTCACAACTAACATGCTCTGTGACTTTTTGTTTCTGCGGCGTAGAGCAAGGAGGCCGGCATTCGTACTCTGGTCGCTCTTGACGACCAGGGAGGTGAGTGATCTGCAAAATTTGCAACACTACATTATTTACAATTTTTATCTATTAACTTTTTCGCTAACTTTATTGAGCATCGTAGGGTTTTCAGCAGACCCGAAGATGGGCTCGCCGCCGTAGAAGATTTTAAGGGGGTATCGCATCGACTATGTATTTAAAATTACGTCACTACTACTTGAATGCAAAGGTGCGGGCATCCTCCGATTCATATACCGATTCATTTACATTTGACGACTCACACACGGAGATGACCACGGAAAACCCACATCTTTGTATAATTTATTCGTTGCGTAGATAATTATTATACACCACTTTGCACAACTAACAACGAGCTCCATGTTGTACGACAGGCAGGTCGATCGAGACGACATCATACAGAACGTATCTTTGGCCGGATAACGATACTTTTACATTTCGCATTTCAAATGTTCGTACTCGACTCTAAATTAACAACTTACCTAAATCACAAAACGAATCTCGACGAGCAAAGTAAATTCGAAACGCTTCTCCTCAACGCACGACTCTTAACATCACACAATATATCATGAATCATATGAAACTGAGCACAGATGAAACTGGTTCTCTGGTTTTACTTGCAAGCTTCACTGCATGCATGTCGTTGTGGATCGAGTAGTGTGTTAGCGGCGGGGGGCGCGGGCGGCGCGGAGTGTATGCGTCGAGTGGCGGTGGCGGTGTGGCCGCGTCGCCCGCGCCGCTCGCCCGCACGTCGCGCACGCACGTCGCCCGCCGCAAGCCACGCCCGTAGCGTCACGCGTCACGCTCCGCTGCAGCTCGCTGCACCGTGCCGCCCCGCGCGCACGCGCACTCGCCGCACCAAGCCGCACCGCTCCGCGCGCGTCTCGTGCGTGCCGTACCAACCGGCGCACCGCACCCACCCCCCCGCACACCCCGATACTCTCTCTTACGATATATTATTTTGATTTGTATTTTATGTATAGAGCGAGGACGCCGGGGGGCAAGCGCTTCATATGTTGAGTCACCAGGGCGGTAAGAGTTAAAACTGACACGTGGGTAGTCGAACCGTGAGAACGTCTGTGTTTGAATGTGCAGTTAATTGATCTCTTTTATTTTTCTTTGACGTTTCTCTTGATAATCGACTTATCTGAAATCGATGTTGCGTGTGTATATCTATGTTTCGATGGGGATGACTTTTTTGACAACATAGTGTAAATAGAGCCCGATGGCCGTTCGTTGCTGATTGTCGCAAAAGACTGTTCTCTATCTTTTGCTGAAGATTTAATTTGAATGAGCTGCGCACTCTGTTTAGTTCTTCCGTTGATATGTATCGATCGGAACGCTTTTTATAGGTTTATTTTTTTATCCTTCCGAATCTACTATACTCTTCTCTCGTATGATTCAGCGGTACTATATGAATGCGCGTTTACCGATTGTCTGTTCGACGTGTACGTGTATAGAGTATATGGTTTACGCCTTCATTTCCATGGCTACTGCGTGTAAGCGTACTGTTAATGTTAGCCAGTAGGACTGTATCTGTTAGCTCAATGCGATCTGTGTCTGTCTGCGAGGCCGGCGGTGCCGCTCGCTCCTCGCCACACTACATATTAGTTTGTTCATTTCTATTCTTCAATAAATCGATACTTTGCTACATTCACGTTTCATTTAGGAATGGCTTTATGGTAACGCTCATTTGCTAAGTTGATTTATTTTAGTCCATACTGTCGGACGCGCGCGTGTACCGTACGTATGGTTGTTTTGTTTATGTTCAGTTGAGTTGTGAGTTGTGTTGCGTCGAGTCGGGCTGTGCCGCGCCGCGCCGGGTAGTGCTGGCTGGTAGTGAGTGCACAGAGTACTGTATGCGACGGCACAGCGCGGCTCGCCGCCGCCGCCGCGCGCACTCGCGTGCCGCCGCCAGCGCGCGCGCCGCTCCCGACCGCTCACAGCATTCGTTTGGCGAGCTATAGTGACATCATTATTGTGTTGTAGAGTCACGAGGTGGGCATGAAAACCCTGGTCATGCTGGATGAACAGGGCGGTAAGCATCCAGTAGAACCTACTATTTTGCATCATTCAATCTAGTGCAGCTTTTGTCTGAAATGCCAGTTCGAATATTTTAACAAAGTGAATGGCGATAATTTTAATATTAAAATATACAGATTGACAATGTTTTAACAGTTTGTTTATAACGGATAATGATAAAGGTAACCTTGTTTGTTATGATCATTGATTAACTAACGCTAGTGATAAATTGCATCGTACGATCTCTCCGCTCCCACATATCGTGCACTGTGACTTGAGTCGGGACGATGAGATTAACCGATACGTTAAACAGTGTGAACTCATTTGTTTAGTTTTCTCACGCATCTGGCTATGCACGACTTCATTCTTGCTGTTGACTGCATGAGTTTTTAGTATTTATTGAATATTTCTTATATTGATCTAAATGTTAGTTGTTATTATTAAGGTTATCACTTAGTATCAGCACATACATCATTTTCGGAGGTAAAGATTACCTAAATTTTTGTAGTTTGACCGGATCAAGTGTAAGACATATAATAAAATAAAGAGTCACAACAAAATTCCATATCGAACAATATTGCTTCTCCGACACTAGAATACTGAACTACATAGAATTGCTTTAGGTGAAATCTCCAGAGCTTGCATGAGCGTAATTAGTACGAATAAAACCCAGCAACTCACAAGAAACATGTCTTACACTTTGCTCGGGTTATTGTCGAGAGCGTTGAGAATTTACAATGTGAAAAAAAGTTAATGAATCAGTGAAATTAAAACCGCGTTAATAATCAAAAAGAATGGTAGGTGCTTGAACACTCAATCAGTGGTGGATCGCCAAGGACATTTCTAAGATATTGTCTATGTGTAAACAGAGCAATTGGATAGAATCGAGGAAGGCATGGACCAGATCAACGCGGACATGCGCGAGGCTGAGAAGAACTTGTCGGGCATGGAGAAGTGCTGCGGCATCTGTGTGCTGCCGTGCAACAAGTGTGTACTACCGTGACGTGCCTCTATGTTGCACTGCATATTGTTGCATCCCTGCGTTTGTTGGAATGTTACAAGTGTCACTGCTCATCATGCACCACTAACAAATCTAATCCACATTTCCACTATATTGCACTTTTTTAATCCGATATAGCGAGGGTTACCCAACTCTTTATATAATTTTTGTGATAGTATTTCAGGATATTCACGTAACTATAAATTTTATTAGAATTTAACTGGTCTAGGTCAGTCAATTCGCGTACCTTCACCTACAAATCTATATGCCACTAGATCTGTACAAACAGATTATCCTAATTTTTTTCTAATTTTAAAGTTTATTCTACAATACAATATCCAAATATAGCTCCAATTATGTTCAAACCCATGGACACGATTTCAAAAACTCCCATAAAGTTGATTAGAGCTATGCTAGTTACATAAATGAATGCTTTAATACCATCAGCCGCTTTGATGGATAAAATAACAAAATACAATTAGGTTTTTGTTTCAGATTACATTATTATTATACGCGTTTACCATACATGAATGTTCTTACAACAATTAACTGCTAACATAAAGGCCAGATTACTTCAAGAAATAAATGCACCTTTCTCTATATCGGATAAAATACGCTCACATTCTAAATCATTGTTCCATTAACTCACTTCAGTTACCACTTTTTTCTTACATAAGCACAATGCACTTTCTAATACATTTTGCACGGAACTAAAGCGATGTATCGAGAGCAGAGAGTGAACAAATTGGGTTCTTACAGGGGAGCGTCGTTCAAGGAGGACGACGGCACGTGGAAGGGGAATGACGATGGCAAGGTGGTCAACAACCAGCCGCAAAGGGTGATGGATGAGCGCAACGGTATAGGGCCACAAGCCGGATACATAGGAAGGTCAGATTTACTCTTTACTGTTATACAGAATCCTATTCTTTGATTGTTCTAGGAGATGGTTCATCGAAACTGGTTTGTATTTTGGTAACATTAACTCCTGGTTTCCAATAGTGATATGAATTGGTGAGGAAAGTGATACTGTTAATCTCTTCAATGATCATGTTTAAGGTTTTTGTAGCATAGAACAATACAGTAAATCTTTGATGCGTGTTGAAGAACAATAAAATTTATGATGGGACAATGAAATTGATTTAAATCAATGAATGAAAATTTAATGGTGGAACCAACTAGATCAAGAAATTTCATTGGTCTCATAGATCCTATAATGAAATCTTAACCATTGTTCGTTTCTATTGCGCATTTGATAAGATTAAAGTATTAATTATGCCAAACCAAAATTCCAGGATAACGAATGATGCCCGCGAAGACGAGATGGAAGAGAACATGGGCCAGGTGAACACGATGATCGGCAACTTGCGCAACATGGCGCTCGACATGGGCTCCGAGCTGGAGAACCAGAATCGCCAGATCGACCGCATCAACCGCAAGGTAAGGTCTCCACGCAGCGTCTAACCCATCCATGTGAATATTCAACGCATTGAATTTGAAATTGTGCTCGTGATTTCGATGCAATTTTTATGCATGGGAATATTTGAAGACAATCTAAATTCAAATTGCGAACGAATTTACGTGCACATATCTAATTGAAGATTATTCTTTGCTTTTCTTCTTAAGATTGGTGTGATTTCTTCTTTTAAAGAGTAAACTTGCCTCAATAGTTTATTCAATGAAAATTTATTTCTAATTTTGATAAACTTATTATAAGGGGAGGCAGAATTTGCGTAAATTCTGCCGCTTCTTGGTTTGTTCATAACATTTTGATCACGTGTTTCTGCCTGGTACGTTAGAGGTGTGTTTAGATGGATTGTATCCTTTAGTCGGTGTGTACCTGTAATTATTCTGTATTCTAGCTTAATGGCCTACTAAATTTCGATCACTCGCTTACTCCGTGTATTGGGAAACGAATATATTAAGAATTTTGTTGTATCTTTAAAATTCATATGACTTAAATAATCGTCGAATCCATGTAGTCCTGGTGAAAACGGATATTTCTAGCGAGTTATAAAGTTTTATAATATAAATTCTACATCTCTAAAATTTTCTTTTACAATTATTTTTGTTATTTTCAATTATTTTTAGTATTATCTATCCAACTTTGTATTGTACCTAGTAAAACATTGCATTGTATATTTTTAGTAAGTTTTACTTACAACCAACAAATTTATTTAAATTTAAAATCCGATTTCACTACGACTGCAAATCTTTGATTACAAAATTTAATTTGTTTCCACACTAATTGGCATCACTTAGTCTTCTGTCGAAGCATGAATTTTCCATTTAACCTCTTTAGTATGCAGTTAGACACTATTGGTTGTTTTGAAATTTCTCTACTTTTACGAGCTCATGACTAACCCACCAAACGACGGAACACATTGTATACCAAATGGCTGCTAGTTCACATTCATCAGACTGACTTACATTCCTTCAGATTTAGACCTCATCAGTAACACTCATTCACCTTCGAGCTAACATACATGTGATTTATTTCAAGTGACAGCGACTGCTGGTAGTGTCAAATTGAATGCCTCCGCATTTTGTACACTCCATACGATTACATCAGACCTTTGTTGTGTTTGTGTTGTCTGAGTTAGTATTTTGTGTATACCATAACGATATTTCGAAGTAAAATTATTATAACAGAATTTTGACATTATTCTGGCAACACTGGAAAATTTATTGCCAGAACCAAAAATATATTTACAAATAATAAAATGTAATAAACACAAAGTACTAATTTCTAATATATCCTATATAATATAACTCCCACACTGAACATTGCGTGTAATAGAGATGTAAAATGCAGTCGCTGTAAATTGAACATGATGAGCAGAAACAAAACGCGTGTTCTAATCTTAGGGCGAATCGAACGAAACGAGGATAACGCTGGCGAACCAGCGCGCACACGAGCTCCTCAAGTAAACGGCGGCGGCACACACAACAGCACACGAAAATATCCACACACTATCACTCAGTCTCGTGGTCACTCGCGACGACGCCGACCTAAACCCCCGGTTGCAGTACTCACTAACATTTACTATAACCGTTTCTCTTATGTTTATATAATTTTGCTGTTGTAAGATAAAAGGCAAATGTAGTTTATAATAGTTATTTTAGTATAATTTCCGTAATTTTAAGTTATAGTCATGTTAGCATTCATTTTTAATGATTTTTGTAAACGGTGCGTATTATCCTAATATATTAGCCTGAGATTCTTTTATTTTTTTACATCTTACTACACTTTCATTTTAAGACTATTCCATATTTGAAGTCATGTTGAACATATCTAAGCATATAAAAAAACATTTTGGCAATATGTATAGGGCTTAATTTTATTAATTAATTTAGACATGACTTCTTTCATTTAGACTGATAATACTTAATTTAATTAACTTATTTAGCCATCTGCAACCGGTACCTCCCTATTCATTTTTCTCTTTGTATCTCCCATATATTGAGATACGTGTACCAAGCGTGTATATAAAAAAAGCGTGCTACTGTATTAAGTGAACACTTTTGTTATGTTAATTAAAAAATAGTTTTTTTAAGTATTTACAAACGCTCAATGTTTAAGAATACTAGTATATTCCTTCTATAATTAATTATCGTATGTGATGTTTAAGAAATTTATTTTGTTTTTTTTTTTTTTCTTCGCCAACTACTTTCTTGTAGTTTAAATATGAATAAAAAGTATATGGTGCTCATTTTGTACAGTAGTACATGTTACAGAAGTTATCTTAAATGCATATATCTCTTCATAATGTCTTAAAAATAGGCGATTAGAGAACTAAAACTAATCAGATTATTTTGTGAAAATGCATTTACCCCGTTGTTGACAAAACATAGTTGTAGATTTATTGATGCTAGGAAACTAATATCGCTTCAAGCTATTACATTATAAACAAATGTTAAATGTAATATTGTTAATATTGGCTTAAATAGCATTTTTATATTAAATTGATCGGTTTCAAAATTAAACAAAATGTTAATAATTAAAATACAAAATCAAAATACAACACTGTTTGTTAAAATCAAAACATTAATGTAGTCCAGTTTTTTTTTCTCGCAGATATTGTTTGCAACTTTATTGACAAAATAAATGAATGTTATAAATTAGAGTTGAATATTTAAAAATAAAAATGTTTAATAAATCTGGTGCATATATTAATTAATGTTTAAATTTTCCAAATCTCTGTTGCCTATCAAAATTATAAAATAATCAAGTTATATAGAAGAGTGGTGAGGGTGAGTGGAACATGTGATAATATATTCAGAATAAGCAATTAGTGATTAGCCAACAAACAGTCTCGAAATAAAAAATCTGACACGCATCAGATCTCATTTATTGATTTGTAATGCCGCGGTCATAGAAGCATTTATGGGCTTAGATAAATTAAAAAAAAAACCTGATAAATACGGTTTAAAGTCATATCAATGTACCTGCGTAAAGAAAGAAATAGAAAAAATGGAAAATTACATTCATTTGCTTTTGTTGACCAATTAATATAATAAACTCAATGACTGTGCATCCAGAGTTGTAAAATCTTTTAAAAAAATAATATTTAAAAAAAAATCATATATCACATTTGTTTATTTATTATAGTTCTTTTCTTGTGATACAATTTAGGTACTGGGTACATTGCAGCAAAATCTGTGTATATTAAATGTGTCAAATTCAATAGTAACAATAAAATGGTATCATAGTAATAACACATATCTCAGACAGGTGCATATCTGCTTCTATGAATGGTAACAAAGACGTTAGTTTAAATGTAACTTATTGTTAGTATAAAATTATAGATAAATTGTCTATAATCCATTAATATTAGTTATTTTTATTTATTTTACTTTTGTGTAAAAATAAATTAAGAAATTTGTAAATTTATTTATTTCCCTTGAGTTTTGTTTCTTCTTATTTTCATTAATTTGATCATAGATATTTAATAGGAACTATTATTTAATTAAAAATATATAAGTGAATTAACTATAAAAGCAGTTTTAAGTAAGCAGTAGTAAGAAGATTTTGGTCAGATAAATATGATACACTTTAAGTAATAAGAGTTATTTATGTTGACGTTAATACTGTAATTGTTCGTCTTACCATAGATAAAAAAATACTTGTAGACGTCAAAAAACTCATTTTTTAAATAGAAAATACCTAATCGTTGAAACAATCATTGTTTACATAACTCTAATACAAAACAATTCACAAAAACTTCAAATTAGACACACAATAGGCAGAATAGTCTCAGAACGTTCTCAGCTGTCACCACGAGACTGCAACACAAACACACACACAAACACGCAACATGTCGCTGATGATCGTGAGTATTTTTTATTTTTTAAAGCACTTTCTACGCACAGCTTGTATTTTAACAAGCAAATTGTCACAGCTTTTGTCGGTCGTGTAATAAAAAAAATCGCTGTGAATGACGCCT
Organism: Hyles euphorbiae; assembly: GCA_023078785.2. Classification (NCBI taxonomy): domain Eukaryota; kingdom Metazoa; phylum Arthropoda; class Insecta; order Lepidoptera; family Sphingidae; genus Hyles; species Hyles euphorbiae. The sequence continues at coordinate 8,220,772 of CM041053.1, forward strand.
TTGAGCAGCGCTTGAAGCCTTAAATCCGCTGGAAGATAAGGCTTGTATGATTTAATATTGTTCACCACATTCGCATACAACTGCAGTGATCAAGATTTGTTGCGAAGTCTTAATTCTTTTATTTTATTGTTAGGATGAAGAGAAATTGTGCGACCCAATTGCAGTTGTGTGTACATGTAAAAGTTACTTTTTTTCTGGAGTTTCCCCTGGGGTTTCTTTTTGTTCTTTTCTTCTCTTTAATTCTTCTTAACTATTCGTTTTCTTTCTTATATTTTTTGTTTACAAATTATTATGTGTAAATATAACCGGCTTTGTATTGTTTTTCTTTTCAAAGTTACATCTTCTTCTTGTTTTTCTTTTGTTTTATGTTAAATCGGCGTCTTTGTTTTATTTTATTTTTTCTGTCTCTCGAATCGGTCTCAAATTAATTTTATAAACTCGAAAGTATTGTGTAATATAATTTTTACCTTCTCTTCATACCTAAGTATTTAAGCATAATTTTATCATATTTTCTACCAAAGTACTACTTTACGCTAACAATTAATAGATTAAATCTACAGTTTTAATAACCCAGAAAATTATAGCATTGACGAATATTTGCGAATACAATATACAGGATATATCAAGACTGCTACCGAAAACGAAGCAGGGTGGTAGTTTAAGCGACTTCAAACACAATGCAACAGAAAAAGTTGCAAAAAAAAGCGACAATTTTTTTTTTTGTTATTTTTTTCCTATGACCATATTTGGGGGGTAAATACATTTTCCTCTAAAATAATAGTGTAGACCCTTTTATTTATAAATAATCTAAGATATAAAAGAGTTTAAATTATTATTTTAGCAAAAACTATGGATTTACCACCCAAAAATGACGATATTTAAAAAATCATAAAAAATAATAGTCGCGTTTCTTTGCAAAATTTTTAGTTGCATTGTGTTTGTAGTCACTAAAACTACCACCCGGCTTCGTTTTCGGTAGCAGTCTTGAGATACCCTGTATTTAATAAATCTCAGTGTAAATTAATTATTCTAAGCAGTCCAACTAAGTTTGAAGAGTCTTAACCATCCAATATTAAACACTAACATCATAAAAAATTTAACCTCACCATACTTGCACTTAGGCTGAAAATAAATCTAATTGAATTAATTAGTACTGTACATCACAAAACTAATTTAAATGATGTTTGCACAAACTGGTTGACTACTGAAGTATTGATACCAAACCATGTGGACTTCAATGCAAAAGATTCATAACTATGAGAAATAGGAAGTCTAGCAATATATTTTTCATGAATATCTGTAGCAAAAGTAAGTATAAGTATCAGAGGGTCAATTCATTCCTGCACATAACATTATTATGATTACCTAAAGATGGGAATGTTAACCAAAGTTAATTGGACTGTTCCAATCTAAATCGGTTTCTGGGTTATTGAAGCTAAATATCATACTGTACAGCAAAATGTTAATTATTGTGTGAACTTTCTTATAGGGTGAGAGCAATGAGACGCGCATAGCAGTCGCCAACCAACGGGCAAACAAACTCCTGAAATCTTAAGAAGCAATGTAGAAACACCTTCTGTCTGTAAAATGACGCTGCCATATGTTCACTGTCTATTCCCGTACTGAGATTATTTTTTACTCCTATCCACACTGTATGTGTTTAATGTCTATGCCCAATGCCCATGCCTTGATTTTAAACTTTCATGGATTTTTTGATTCACTACAATTTAATCATATGAAATGATATTTAATATGATTCAATTTACACATGAATTTAATTTAAAATTGAGAAATTTAGTTATCTAATGAGCTAATTAATCGTTAAAATAACTTTAACGTCAATACATATCTCATGAAGTTCCCAAGCATTATATTTTTGTAAGTGTATAGAGTACAAAGACAAATAAATCATGCAATAGGGACCTAAAACAATAAAACTTGCACAATCTCAATTAATATCTTGATAGTTCCTGTGACAATGAATATATTTTTATGAAATCCTTGTTATGTTTAATAATAATATAATTTGATAAATACTTTGCTAAGTTATAAATGTTTTTCTTAAGAGTTGTACTTATAAAACATTGGCAAGCGTCATTTTAAACCCCGCTCTTAATCCCACAAAAATACGTATCTACATGGTAAGTACAGTTGTGTATTAGTGTAACACAAAATGCAATAATTAATTACAAAGTTAAAGTAACTTGCATTATGCAATACATTTAAGACAACTATATTGTTGATTGTATCTAGTAACATTGTTGAATAAAATAAACTGTACTTACCTATTTTTGACACATCAATTATGAGATTATTCTAGCTTGAAATTACTTGTTCTTGCCTAATTTCTAAGTCATATATTTTTGGAAAGGCAGAGTTTAGAATCGATAAATTCGTAAACGCATAAGAGCTCTGTTTAAAAAAAAATACTATAGTTAGTGACACATATAAGACGTATTTTGAAACCATAAAGATAACAAAACGTCATAAAATTACGTGTGTACATTTTTCTAATTTATTTGCATTTAATTTTAGCAATGTGCCAAATTTAAAATTTTTGTTTTAATGTTGGACACGGCAATGCTATTCACGCCCAGAATATACATCGAAAATAATAAAGCGTATAAGAAAATGTAGTTAGTCTTTCACAAATCTGACCTACCGATCTTGCTTGAAACTAACATAGGATCTTAAAATAGAAAAAAAAATATTTTTATATTCTGAGATGTAGGATTGACTAACAAAAACATTTGTTTTTATTGTTTTGTAATTTATTTTAGTTTTGAAGCGGTGCTGTATATTTAGTTTTTGTAGGCCTCTGTATTATTCTACCGTAAAAAAAATTTGCTCCAAAAAATCTTCACTCATGAGATTGACCGCAATAAAAATATTTTATTTGATTTGATTACACTGGATGGTTATCTATGCAACATAATTAATACTTCTAAAGTAGTTTGTTTCAATGATATGAATTCATGTTCCGTTTACATTTCCTATTATTAAAATTAATCGTAAATAAAAATCCCCTATCCCTCAGTGCTAACTATTTAACACAATATTTGCTCGCTGTCTGTATTCTACGTAATGACAGTATTCGTGTCCTAATGTAAACAACTGATAATTATCAAGTCTTCGTATTACATTAGTGATTCTAACATTAAATATTAGGCTATTTTACGTTCAGATTAAGCTATCGTATACTATCTCGGTGAGAACACGGGTGGCAATTCCAACGGCTTTCTTCTTTGTTAGATTAAGGTAACGGTGCCTGATTAAATAGTTGGTTTTGTGATTATTTTTATAAAGACGTTGTTGCATTTAATATTTAATAAGTTACAGATACGGACGCTTCTGTTTTGTTTCGTAAGTAGGCATGTTAGCAGTGTAAATGCTTATGACGCGCTGTTGCAGACCACTGCGAAGCCTAATGATAATCTATTTTAAGAGGCTCAAGATTGTTGCGTGTGGTACGTGTATCGAGGAAGCATTAATATTGTAATTTAATTACAAAATATAACGCAATAGTATATGAGAACTATCGTATAGTTGAGTATTTAAATCTTTATAATTACTTAAAGTGTATTGTAAGTACGAAGAATAAAATGTACCGGCCTTAGGAGTAATGTGTAGGAATGTTAAAAGGCAACGGCTTGAAAAAAATATATTATACTCGTGTACCAGTTTAGTGTTAAGAGTTTTCGAAAATTTCTCTATGTCTTTTTCTCTCAATCATATTAGTTACTAAGAGTATTGAATTATCTAATTAAATATTTTATTAAATGAATACATATTTTAAACAGTGTTATTATGAAGCCGTGGGCACATAGCTTCGTGTAAGAGTAACTAGCAATAAGATGTTACAGGAATGCGACTATTTTCGTACAATGGAAATGTTGCAGTGCGCTCATGGCTCTACTCTGTAGTATTGTTTTGTAACAGCTATTCAATTATCCAATAGATGTGTAACTACCGCCTGCATAATCTGTATCTGTTTTATTCAGCCTAAAATATTACCTAGGTATAAAAGTAATATCTATTTTCTTTAAGTATAGATAAAGATAGTATAAAATGTTAATTTCTAATTACATTATTGATTTGTTAAATTAAATGGTGTATTATTTTTTTACCTCTCCCTTGCACTTGAACCTTATTCTATATGAAAATAAAAACACAAATATATTTTGCTTTATATATTTTGTAAAAAACAATGTCACATATTAAAATATATTTAAATATCAAATAATTCTGCATAGGTACTCTTATAATTGATTCTACAAAAATCAATATCATATATTACAAAATTCCGTCTTATACTGGGTATCTCAAGACTGCTACCGAAAACGAAGCCGGGTGGTAGTTTTAGTGACTACAAACACAATGCAACTAAAAATTTTACAAAGAAACGCGACAATTATTTTTATGATTTTTTAAATATCGTCATTTTTGGGTGGTAAATTCATAGTTTTTGCTAAAATAATAATTTAAACTTTTTTATACCTTAGATTATTTATAAATAAAAGGGTATACACTACTATTTTAGGAAAAAATGTATTTACCACCCAAATATGGTCATAGGAAACAAATAACCAAAAAAAATATGTCGCTTTACTTTGCAACTTTTTTTGTTGCATTGTATCTGAAGTCGCTTAAACTACCACCCGGCTTCGTTTTCGGTAGCAGTCTTGAGATACCCTGTAGGTGTAATTTTTAATTTTAGGTTTTTTTCAATGGATTAGTTTTCATTTTTTTATTTCATCTTTCGTAAAATCAGACGAAATCTTAAAGAGTTTATACTCATGTGATTTACTTGTATACCAGAGTATTGTACTTTCAACAATATAATGTATATACCTTCTAAAAACAACAGAATTATTTTTAATACATTTAAAAAAAAAAACAATAATAAATCATTACGAGAGAAGACGGAATGCTATAACAAAATTGCCAATAATTTCAAAGTAGATATGCATTACTTGATAACACACAATCTTAATCTCAACAATTACAACAATAACAAAAAAATTATACACGAATACCCTTGTTTGTCAAGTCGAAAAGACTAGATGAATACAAATATCATAAAACATGTTCGGGTTGAAATATCTTTAACATATACAGGGTATATCAAGACTGCTACCCAAAACGAAGCCGGGTGGTAGTTTAACGACTTCAAACACAATGCAACAGAAAATGTTGCAAAAAAAGCGAAGTTTTTTTGTTATTTTTTTCATATGGTCGTATTTGGGTGGTAAATAAAATTTTTAGTTGCATTGTGTTTGTAGTGCGTGGTGGCCTGTTGGTAAACAGACTAGACGCGGCTGCCCACATGTTCACGGTGGTCGCGGGTTCGAATCCCAGGGCACACCTCTGACTTTTCGGAGTCATGTGTGTATTGATAGTCAATCACAACGCACTAAAACGGTGAAGGAAAACATCGTGAGGAAACCTGCATACCATAGCGATTTCTAAAAAAAAATTCTATGGTATGTAAGTCCGCCAACCCGCACTAGGCCAGCGTGGCGGACTATATGGCCTAACCACTCTCAATCGTACTGTCGATTGTAGAGTAGGCCCGTGCCCTGCAGTGGGACGTATATGGGCTGATACAGATACAGATACAGATTGTGTTTGTAGTCACTAAAACTACTACTCGGCTTCGTTTTCGGAAGCAGTCTTGATATACCCGGTATTTACATTTGCCTGTCAATTCTATGTCCAGAAATAGATTTTAGTATATAGGTAGGTATTACACAGCTACCTGCTATTCCTCCTAAAACGATGTTATCAAAATATGAGGCAATTTTTGTACTGTTCATTTGCAAAACATATTAATTGTATTATTAACATTATTTTTTAAATCAATTTTATTTATTATGAATACCAATATAATCTAGTCAATACAAAATTGTAATATTACTGTCGAATAATTATCCTTTTAAAGCTTATGTTTCATCAACATTTGTGTAGTTTTTTAAATTTTTAACGAAATATAATTTATAAGATATAAGTATTCTTCCCATCTTGACCAAACGTTCTCTTTGGAGTCTTTCATATCGCTGAAAAAAGAAACATGTTTTAAATTAGCCAAATATAGATAATCGACAAACTGCTGGGAAAATTCTACGGTGATCTAAGATCTTTTAACTTATCTACATTAAAAGGAATTATTTAGATACTTGAAAGTCCACCGACCGCTGTGCCGGGCCGCACATGTCATTTATTTAAAATATACCCAATTTTAATAGCGATAAGGCTGTCATTACATTGACATTGACAGTTAAAATATACTATAATCCGACTGATATTGACATTACATTGACAAGCCTCTAAAGTGGTCCGGACGTTAAGAGTACTTAAAGTTTTTATGCCATAGCAATTAACATACAAAATAATATACCTACTGCAGAAGCAGGATCAATTCAAGAAATAAACATTGCATTGTGTAATTAAATCAGGAAGTGTCAATTACTATTAGAAATACGATACCACTAAAATCTAATAGGATGAAACTTGAGACATGCAGTTTATATTATTGCCTCAGGTTTTTTTTTATTGCAGTGAATGGCGAGACGAGCGTGCCGTTCGCCTGATGATAAGCGATGCGACCGCTCATGAACAGAAGCAAAACCAAACAACATCTTGATTTACAAAGCAATGCTTGGAATTCCACTGCGCTCGCCATCCTGAGACATAAGATGTTAAGTCTCAATATGTCCAGTAGTTACTCTGGCTACAATGTCCTTCAATCGGAAACACAACAGTGCATTTAAACTGCTGTTTGACGGGAGAAATAGACATTGCGGTGGTACCCACCCAGGCAGCTTCTCGCATATGAGAGACCTACCAAATATTTTAGTTCCTAAGAAACAGGCCACGCTGTATCTAAACGTCTAGAATTTAGACTAGACGATAAAATTGTTAGAAAATGCTACTTACTAAGTTCAACGATGAGTTCAAGTGACACCATAACTGCAAAGCCGAGGAGAGCACAGACAAATTGAAGGAGACCGCTGCTTCGTTTCCATACTTCGAAGAACACTACGTAGACAAGAGTTCCACACGCTATGCCCTGAAAACAGAATTTCAAATAAATATATTCAATAATCTAACAAGTAGGTACCCATGTCAAACCGCAATAGGACAGTGTGGAATAAGGTAAGCCTTTCAAACTTGAAGGTCTGGATAAAGAAGAGACCGTTTATGGCCTCATATATTTTTATTGCTTTTAATGGCGAGACGTTCGCCTGATGGTAAGCGATACGACCGCTCATGAACAGTAGCAAAATCAAACACCTTGAATTAAAACGCAATGCTTGGCATGCCACTGCGCTCACAATCCTGAGACATAAGATGTTAAGTCTCAATATGTCCAGTAGTTACTCTGGCTATAATGTCTTTCAATCCGAAAGACAACAGCGCATTTACACTGCTGTTTGGCGGGGGAAAAAACATTGCGGTGGGACCTACCCAGGCGGCTTGTCACATATGAGAGACCAACCACCAGCATGTATGTAAAAGTAAACAAGTAAGCAAATAACCGTTAATAAATTATAGATGGGTACAAAATTCCATATCCACCCACCTACAGACGGCCTATTGAAAACAGAACATAATCGATAATGCAGAAAACATTTCCTTCAATATTACGAATTCATATTTTTATTCAGTTCTTGCTAAACCGTATATTCTCACGCAATTGTACATCAATTTATGTCCACATTGTGAGGCATATTCATGAAGACAAATTAAAATGCAGTTGCATTCTTGTGTCTTGATATAATGCGACAACTAGCTTACAGATTGCAAACACATAAACTGCCGCGGTAGGTAAGACTTTATTTTATAAGAAATTATTCCACCACTATCAACAGTTGTGGGTACTTTTTTATTTCTGACCCTCTTTGTTAAATCTCTGAGAGATATCTACAACCACCCTTGTGCAAAATATTAAATACTACCTACACAAAAACTCTTGGTGCGGGAATTGAACCCGCTTTGTCTAGTTTCATCGTCGGCTCTGAACCAACTGCGCCTTGGAGACTGATTGGGCATATCAATAGGTAAGTACTACTATAATATTATTATTTTTATTCTAAAATACGAGCATTGCAAAAAAAATGTAATAATAAAGAAATTAATGTTGGTAATGTAACACAATTGATATACCTATGTTATCATGTAAAACACGACTATGTACTCGCTTACAAACCAAGCAATTTTTCGGTAGGTAGGTTTTATGATACAACTTGTTTTTTTTATATATTTTTCTTTTAAATGTTTTAATAAATATTTGACAATTAAAAACTCATCGCTAAGGGCCGAAACTGCGTTAAGCGGGCGCCCGCGACGGGCAACCGTCGCGCGTCTCCTCGCGTGGACACGCGGGCGGGCTCCGTGAGAACGCGACGGTCCCCGTCGCGGGTACCCGTCGCGTCGCGGAGACCGGATTTACGCAGTGTCGCTGGTTCAATTTTAAAGGTGTGCATGTACAGTCGTGTCGATGGAGAGCTTAATATATTATTACATAGCAAAACGACGACTAGCAAAAAAAAACGACAGCCAGGAAGGCTGTTTATTGAATTTAGGTTGCTAGGCGGAGAATTTGTTGTAAAGTTCAGTAAATTAAGAGAAAATGAAAACTCATTGTACAAATATTTTAAATGTCTATGGCGAATTATCTTCGAAACTGGAACCATATTTGATGGTCAACAACTTAAGGGTAAAATCTTTATCAGTCATATCACCAACGGAAAGGCTGGCAATAACATTGCGCTAAGTAAAAAATATTTATTTTTGCTCAAGTATATTCATCACCATCATCATCTCAGCCACAGGAAGTCCACTGCTGAACATCGGCCTCCCCCAACGGTCTCCGCATCAACCTGTTGGAAGCAGCCTGCATCCAGACGCTTCCTGCAAATGTAGCCAGGTCATCCATCCACCTTGTAAGCGGGCGTCCGACATTTTGCTTGCCTGTACGTGGCCTCCACTCTAGAACCTTTCGCTATAAATCATCTATAGAATCCTTTGCGCTATGTCGGTGACCTTTATTCTCCTACGGATCTCCTGATTTCTAAGTCGATCTCGTAGGGAAATACCGAGCATAGCCCTCTCGATTGCTCGTTGAGTGACTTTGAGCCTTCTAATGAAGTCCAAGGTGAGAGGCCACGTCTCGGTGCCCTATGCCATCACCGTCATGTTACCGCTGGCGGACACCGCGCGCTTTACCGCGCGTGCCCCCGCGACGGTTTCCGACGCACGGAGCCGGGCCCCGCCGCGCGGGTGCGGGACGCGCCTCCCCGTGCCGGACGCCCGCGCGGATCCCCGCGACGGAGCACTTTTGTATGAAACCGCGCACGCGCCCGCTTAACGCAGTTTCGGCCCTAAATAATTGCGCAACGATGTAGTAGCCCCCCAGACCCTAATCCATAATTTACTGCTTTGTATTATTACGAATTAACTTTTTAATGAGAGATAATAATTAACAACTATAAAGGTATTAGTAACTACTTGTTTTATTTATCTGTCTTTGCCTTGTATTTTTTTTATGCACGTGCATCACGTATTACACGGCAACAAAGTAGATGACTACGCTGTCTCCTGGTTATTAACCACATTTTATGATCTCCACTAATCTTTTTACGGCGTTTAATACCTAAAGACGTATCAACTACTGTTAATTGATTAGTTTAATTACTTTGAAACGACACTATGAAATATAATGTCTTGTTATCTACGATAGGCATCAATCTGACAACGTCGGGGCAATGCCCGTAATTGAAAATAAACCGAATCCTACTAAGATTGTATCTACATCCTATTGTTTTTTAAGTATGAACTGGGTATACCGACCGCTTATAAAACAATGTAAGTAGTACGCAATTTATAAGCAGTTGATATGGCTAATAAATATAATATACCCATAACCCAACTGTCGCATACACGGTCCTGACTGACTGAATGAAGTCTTGTATCGGGGTTTATAAATCTATTAGTGACTTTCTGGTCTTATATACGCTTAAACCCGAAAGAAATACCTGTGGATCATACAAGTATTTGTCTCAGGATCAAACCGGCGACCTCGCGTTTCACGTGTCACGCGGGCAGTCGAATATCTAACTGAAATGACTAACGGCCGGGTGCAATACTCTGTCTGTCTTTTTCTACCCGTTAAAATCGCTAACTCTAGTATGAGTTCTGTCATTTTTCGGTTTCAATAATCGTAGACAGATGAATAAACATATCTATGATTTGTATCTATCAATGGGAGGGCTCTCGCTAACCATAGTTAGGAAATTCCATACAAATTAAAATATACGCGTTTCGATAACGATTCGAACTACTGTAGTTATTCGTGTTTAACTAGCTGTCAACGTTTTCTAATATCGCTGCAATATGGTGGATAATACGTCGATTAACCCAGATATGTGGTATTTTTATGGAAAAAATCAGCAAAATAAAGTGACATTAATATATTCAGTGATGAAAGTGATAAAGAAATGTTTAAAGCTGGTGTATTTGACGCCGATTATAATTTATGAGAATCAAAAAAACTATGTGAATATTCTAGTTCAGAATTTATTTACAGATTTACTTTTTAGATGAAATAATACATCAGCTATTATGTTTATTTCTACATTTAAACCCAGCCCGCAAGGAACCTTCCTCCTGGTAAGCATACATATCAAATATTTCATTAAGTTTTATAAGTGTATTGAATTATTCCAAAATCATATATTCTATAATAAATGTAACAGCTCGGGAACAATAATGTGTCACTGTTCCATTAATTGCTGCTATCATTGTGGTTTTACGTACTGGGGAGAATGCATGTTCAGTAGGTAACTATTTTTGGGTATCAAAAGCTACAGTCAGCCGAATCATTACTGATGTGCCTCGGGCTATAACTGAGCTATATTAGCAGTATGTAAAAATATTAGACCACACACAGCATGGGTTTCATAAAATTGCAGTTTTCCCAAGAACCTTTGGTGCAATTCATTGCACATATTATATTCCCATAGAGCCACCTGGTTAGTAATGACTACCTTTAGGTATATTAGGATTAATCAATAATTATGTATTAATATTGTCTATGATATTAACATAAATCTTGGTATTATGTATCAGTTATCTGATCACAATGTATTCATCTTAATATTTTTATTTTTAGATTCAAATATAGAAGAATTTAGGAAAATAAAGGCATTATTGTTCAAGAAATGTGTATTGCACAGTTACTTTTCATGAATGTATTGGAATGCTAGCCTGGGGCTCATTACACTACTATATTTAACAACTCTGCTAAAAGGTATTTATCTCATACTTTATATTTTGAAAGAATTCAAATTCAAAATACTTTATTGTGGTACATAGGTGAAAATGGTGTTACATTCAATTGTTTTGTGCAGCTATGACCCGCCATATTGGCATACAATAATTTAAGATACAACAAATATGACAATTAAGTTGGAAGAATGGTTAAGAGAATATATTAAGATTAATACATATTTTTGTAAGTAGTTTCCTAATAATTCCCTAGTTTCAAAAGGGTACAGCCTGATGGAAATCATCAAAACATATTTTCACTTTAAATCTTTTATTTTTTGTAAATAACATATTTATTTTCAGTACAATGTGAAGAAGTTATATAATAAAATAGTAATAGATATCTAATTGGAGATAGTGCATATCCACATACTACTTTATTAACAACACTGCTCAATGTCTGCCATAGAGTATTGCAACAATGCGGCTCATATAAAGTTATTATAATTAATATTTTGCTCTTCCATCTTTTACATCTTTCTTTCATCTTTATTTCAGGTCTTATGATGTTTGGAAAAGAAGATTTCCACACCATTCACTGAAAAAAAGTCTTTTGGGATTGCACACAACTTTAAACATAATGAGTGCCACAGCGGTGTCAGATAATATTTGAAGAATGAAAAGCATTGCTGATGTGGAACATGAAATTGACATACCAAACACTGCTAGACTAGACATAAATATTAATTACTTATTTGAAATTAAAATAAAGTTTCAGAACTTTGTCAATAATAAAGATTAAAGATTTTTCACAAATTATCTTTGATATTTTATTTACCCATAATACAATCTGCGGAAAAGGGGGTTCTTACATTTTATTTGTAAATACCATTGACTTATATTCTACCATTCTAACATTGATATCGATGGTAAATACATTTTTATGTGATATGTAAAATGTGTAACAGTTGTTTTCTCTATAACTAGTCATTACAATTTCGAAAACTTCTAGCATAGTAAGATCACCTGAATCAATCATTATTCTTAATTTGATTTATATTGTTTTAATTATAATAATATTCCTCAGTATTTAATTGTAGATTAGCACTGAAATGATTTCAGGTCTTTAAAGACATATTGTTTACAAAACTAAAGTAATGCAACTAGGTAATGTTTTATTTTCACACTTTTCTTCGTATTTATAAATATTATGGTCTCTGATTCAATTTAAATTTGTAACTCTGTTGCAGAAATAGGGCCGTAAAATTCATTTTTGAATTCATTCTTGTTGGTAAACATTGATATTTGTAAACTTCTTTTTTACATTTGACATATCATAAATCAGTCATACGATGCGTTTTGTTGTTCTATGTAAGCTTTGTATGAATTTTTAATTTGCCATTATTTGTCACAATACTTACATTATTAATATATTTTAACGTTTTATTCTTCTAATTATACATTAATGATGATTTTTGATAATTCCAAAATAAAGTTAATAATTAACCTAATAAATATTGACCTCAATACCTCAATTAAAAGTGCAAAAATTAAACGTTTGGGAGGAACGGTTCTTACCAGAGATATAATGCAATATCTACGTTCAGAGTTGGTATCCTAGTTTAGTTTTTGTTATCGAAACATCGGTTAAACCACAGTTAAACAAAGATAGAAGACACGTATTATCGGGGATATTTTTTACCGCTTAACTGTCAATATATTATTGCACCCGGCCGTAAGTTGACACACGTAATCTAGCATACTCCACACAAAACAAATGAAAATAATTCGCATAATCTCCTTACCTGCAAAATCACAGAATAGAGTCCAGCCTCGACAGCGCCCGATCCTCCCACCAATAATATACCGATTCCTATGCCCAGAGCGGACACAAATGAAAAAGTGAAAATGTACACAATCGATAGCCATTTCTTCGTTCCTGCTACTAAAAGTTCAACTCCAATGCAGAATGCTATTATGTATTTGTGAGCCGAGACTGCGCCAAACATATACCTGCAAACAAAATTATCAATTGTAATTAAATGCAAACAAAGGATAATTATATTGATACACATATTACAATGTAATTATATTATACGGATAAATAAAAGTATCATTAGTGCTGTGGACTGTAAGGCATAAGCCTATGAAACGAGAGCAGATTTAAATTTCAATCATCGTAGCGATATTAGTCGGTAATCTTAAATTTTTCGTCCAAGCCTGGGTATGTGTTGTATGAATGAACAGAGAAACGTCTCTCAATACTTTCAGAAACGATACATTTCTTTCCAAAGGAAGTTGTATTATTCTACTCAGACGAGTTATTTCTTTCAAATTAACCTTACAGGTAGTTAGGGTTAACAGTTTTTTCATGGCATACTTTACTTTTTCCCACGATATTCAATATCGCTATTGCCATTTACATTCATCATCATCATCATCATATCAGCCACAGGAAGTCCACTGCTGAACATAGGCCTCCCCCAATGATCTCCACAATGACCTGTTGGAAGCGGCCTGCATCCAGCGACTTCCTGCGACCTTAGTCAGATCGTCCGTCCACCTTGTAGGCGGGCGTCCGACACTTCGCTTGCCTGTACGTGGCCTCCACTCGAGAACCTTTCGGCCCCAACGCCCATCGGCCATTTACATTGTACGCCCAGAAATGAAACATCTTTCACACAACATTATGCAGTTTATTTCTGTTAGATATATATTGCGTGACTCATGTATGAAAGACATTTAAGGAGATAGATAATATGTTTTACTGCCATTCATTTTCGCACGTACCTGATAAATCGATAAAATCATCATAAATAAAATATCATCATAAAAGTCATCGTCATTCTAACGGCTAATTAAGATTTAGTTTTAACCTGTAACTATATTATTTCACAAATTGTAGTATATACAGGGTATATCAAGACTGCTACCGAAAACGAAGCGAACGAAGGTAGTTAAAGCGACTTCAGACACAATGCAACAGAAAAAGTTGCAAAAAAAGCAACAATTTTTTTTTTGTTATTTTTTTCCTATGACCATATTTGGGTGGTAAATACATTTTTTCCAAATTAACAGTGTATATCCTTTTATTTATAAATAATCTAAGATATAAAAGTGTTTAAATTATTATTTTAGCAAAAACTATGGTTTACCACCCAAAAATGACAATATTTAAAAAATCATAAAAAATAATTGTCGCGTTTCTTTGCGAAATTTTTAGTTGCATTGTGTTTGTAGTCACTAAAACTACCACCCGGCTTCGTTTTCGGTAGCAGTCTTGATTTACCCTGTATGTATGTTTATTAATTTATAACTATATATATTTATATACTCAAGTTTTAGGCTAATCCCTTACTCCATCATATTAATCTTATATAAATAAATAAATACACCCAACAGGCACATATATAGTCCTGACCCCACATTAGGATCAATAAAGTCTTGTGTCGTGGGTATCAGGAACTAGGGGAGACTTTTTGGTCTCACAAACACCCCGTCCCGTGACAAATACTTGTTTGTTTATATGTATTGATGCATAGCTGAATTTCTAGTTATATTGTTTGTATGTACCTTTATTCTTTAATCATTAGTTTGTTTCAAATCAAACTTTAAAATTATGTATATGTATCAGCCCATATACGTCCCACTGCAGGGCACGGGCCTCCTCTACAATCGACAGTACGATTGAGAGTGGTTAGGCCATATAGTCCACCACGCTGGCCTAGTGCGGGTTGGCGGACTTACATACCATAGAATTTTTTTTTTTTTTTATAAATCGCTGTGGTATGCAGGTTTCCTCACGATGTTTTCCTTCACCGTTTTAGTGCGTGGTGATTGACTATCAATACACACATGACTCCGAAAAGTCAGAGGTGTGCCCTGGGATTCGAACCCGCGACCACCGTGAACATATTGGCAGTCGCGTCTAGTCCGTTTACCAATTATAAAATAAAATTATGTATAGAATCTTCTTATTACCTTTAAAATAATCTGCACCAAGTATAAACAATAAAAGCAAATACAGTCGACTCTCGTTAATTCGAAACTCGAGGGACTCATAAAATAATCCGAATTATCGAGTGTTTGAAATATCAAATGGTTCGAAATTTACGAGAGACACTATAAAACTTCGAATTATTAAGTGTTGATCAACTATTATTCAATCAATAGCAATCGTCAAACATTTATACTTTCTCTTTCTCTCCCTGCAACTTTGAATAGTCGAGTGTTGGAAGCCGTTGAGTTCGAATTAACGCGTCGTTTTGTTATATAGCGATGATTTTTTCGTTCGAATTGCCAAGTGTATAAAAATGTATTGATTTTGTTCGAAATATAAAGAGATTTTGTAGGGAACTCGTGATAACTTTGAATTATAGAGAGGTTCGAATTATCGCTGGTTTGAATTAATGAGAGTCGACTGTATTTACGATTGTGCTCAATTTTAATCTAAGTATATTTTATAGATACAATGTATACTATTATCTGTCACGTTCTTCTAGTTGTCCGATACCGACATTTTCGGTACCTAATCTTTATAACCTACCCTAGCATACTTTATAATTTTATTACGATATATAAATTGGCCTATAGATTAATATTCAATAACAATTTTTTTTTTATTACATGAGAATGTTATGGAAAATTTCAAACTTAGTATAAACAACAAGCGGGCATAATCTCGTGCCAAAGCAGATTTATTTGCTGCGGCTAAATAATGAAAAAAATCAAAAAATATAAATTTGAAAACGGCATTAACATTGCTTATTATCAAACAGATTTAAAAATTAAATAAATAAAACCCAACAGTCGCATAAATAGTCCTGACCCCACACTTAGATCGGGTCTTGTGTCGCGGGTATCAGGAACTACGAGATAGTTTTCGGTCTCACAAACACCCAGACGGGAAAGAAATATTTGTGGGCCGCACAAACATTTCTCTCGGTGCGGGGATCGAAACAGCGGCCTCACATTTCACAGGCGGCATCTAACTATTATCAGACTGCGCCACGAAGGTTTTCAAGCTGTCAAAGTTCTTCCTTATTACAATTTTTGTATCAGCCCATAAACGTCCCACTGCAGGGCACGGGCCTCCTCTACAATCGAGAGTACGATTGAGAGTGGTTAGGCCATATAGTCCCTTATTACAATTAAGCAAACATAATCTTTCTGTATAAACAATACTCAAATTGAGGCAAGTAAGTAGCCTATAATTAAATCCATTTTCATTTGCCTCCGGACGCAACTGGGTAAGAAGCCGACTATGAGATGAAAGACCGCGGGATCGAACCCCACACCGAGAGAAAAAAATGTTTTAACTTGTGACAGTGACCCAAAACTCTGATTTCGTTTCAATTTGTCTATAGGCCAGTGATTCTCAACCTTTTTTTGTTGCGGCACATATTTAACGATTTCAAAATTTGGCGGCACACAAAGAGCGCCTTGAGACATATTCCTATTGCTATGCACGCCGTTTCATCACAATTTGGCACTAAGAAAAAACGCGTTGCAAAGCAAATAATAAAATAATTAACTTTTTTGTGGATTTAAATACATATTCATGTTAAAAATATTTTTCTTTTTAACTGATATAATTTAATAATATTAACATTATTATATATATTTGCAAAATTTGGCGGCACACAAAAGTGCCGCGGCACAGTGGTTGAGAATCACTGCTATAGACCATAATATCTCTTTTAGTTTGTAATACCCATGACACAATCCTTGTAAGTACATTACTATTTACTATGGATTGGGACTTTTAAGTTTAGGTATGTATTTTTTAATTTAAATACAGTAATTATTATATTCTGGTGGTATGTCTCTATTGTGTGAGAGGCCGCCTGGGAAGGCACCACCTTTGTCTATTTCTCCCGCCAAAGAGCAGTTGTCTTTCGCATTGAAGGACATTGTAGCCAGAGCAACTACTGGACATATTTAGACTTAACATTTTATGTGTCATGGTGGCGATCGTAGTGGAATGCCAAGCAATGCTTTGTAATTCTAGGTATTTGGTTTTGCTAATGTTCATGAGCGGGCGTATCGCTTAAAAAACCAACTCTTAATTCATCATCATCATCATCATCATATCAGCCACAGGAAGTCCACTGCTGAACATAGGCCTCCCCCAATGATCTCCACAATGACCTGTTGGAAGCGGCCTGCATCCAGCGACTTCCTGCGACCTTAGTCAGATCGTCCGTCCACCTTGTAGGCGGGCGTCCGACACTTCGCTTGCCTGTACGTGGCCTCCACTCGAGAACGGCCATCGGTTCTACGAGCTATGTGCCCGGCCCACTGCCACTTCAACTTGCCAATCCTATGGGCTATGTCGGTAACCTTGGTTCTCCTACGGATCTCCTCATTTCTGATTCGATCTCGTAGGGAAACTCTTAATTCGCGGGGTTGGTATTCGTTCCGTAAGAATGTCGCGAATACAGAATATGGAATGGTAACTTTTTAGGGCTTACGTTCCTATATGGCGATAAATAATTGTTAAAAAACTATTTCACATAAGTTTTTGATAATATTTTTTAATTACTTATATTTGTTGTCAACCTTAGACAAAGATTTAAAGATCTTAGGCAGTATTTTTTGTTTGGCCTGTTTTAAGACTCCTTAAATTCAGACTAATATTTAGCAATTTGCCTCTTAAAAATAAGACTTTGTCAGACAGACGGGTCATTTTTCATAAAGACAGCCTCCGTGGCGCAGTTGGTTAGACGCCGCCTGTGAAACGAGAGGCCGCGGGTTCGATCCCCGCACCGAGAGAAATGTTTGTGCGGCCCACAAATATTTCTTTCGGGTCTGGGTGTTTGTGAGACCGAAAAGTCTCTCGTAGTTCCTGATACCCACGACACAAGACTCGATCTTAGTGTGGGGTCAGGACTATGTATGTGACTGTTGGGTGTTATTTATTTATTTATTTTTCATAAAGAAATCACAAAGATAATTTGGAATTCTTAAACCTTCATTTATACTTTTCAAATTCAATTTCACGTTTTCACTACAGTATGAAACCTCTTCTTCGATGGACTACGGATTTAACATTTCCTCCAAGGTGGTTTCAGGCAAATTTTCATCCTATGATTCAAGCAACTTTAATTTCACTTGATTTAATCTGTTTCAAATCGAAACCATCTAGTCTCTTTTTAATTTTATATTATTTCATTTGCCAACGCGTTAACAAAGGCTTCCTATTTTTTTATTAACAATATAAATTAACCGCGAATATATGTAGGTATATAACTGGTGGTAGGTCTCTCATATGTGAGAGGTCACCTGGGTAGGTACCACCACAATGTCTATTTCCCCCGCCAAATTGCTAGTGCAAAGTGTTAATGCACTGTATTTTTTTTTATTGCAGTGAATGGCGAGACGAGCATGCCGTTCGCCTGATGGTAAGCGTTGCGACCGCTCATGAACAGAAGCAAAACCAAACAACACCTTGATTTACAAAGCAATGCTTGGCATTCCACTGCGCTCGCCATCCTGAGACATAAGATGTTAAGTCTCAATATGTCCAGTAGTTACTCTGGCCACAATGTCCTTCAATCCGAAACACAACAGTGCATTTAAACTACTGTTTGACGGGAGAAATAGGCATTGCGGTGGTACCCACCCAGGCAGCCTCTCACATATGAGAGACCTACCACCAGTATGTTTCGGATTGAAGGACATTGTAGCAAGAATAACTACTGGACATATTTAGACACTTTAGCGATGATATCCCGGACATCAGCCTGTTTGAGATTGAGATGGCCCTCAAACAACTTAAAAACAACAAGCCGCCGGGTGAGGACGGAATCACTTCAGAGCTTCTGAAAGCGGGCGGAACGCCGGTACTGAAAGTCCTTCAGAGGCTCTTCAATTCCGTTCTCCTCGAGGGCTCAACGCCGGAGGCATGGAGCAGGAGCGAGGTGGTCTGTTCTTCAAAAAAGGTGATAACACTTTGTTGAAGAACTACAGGCCCATCTCGCTCCTGAGCCATGTCTATAAGTTGTTTTCAAGGGTCATCTCAAATCGTCTCAAAGGCAGGTTTGATGACTTCCAGCCTCCCGAACAAGCCGGTTTCCGAAAAGGCTTTAGTACCATAGACCATATTCATACGCTACGGCAGGTTATACAAAAAACCGAGGAGTATAACTTGCCGCTTTGTTTAGCGTTTGTGGACTATGAGAAAGCCTTTGATTCGATCGAGACCTGGGCTGTGCTACAGTCTCTTCAGCGGTGCCACATAGACTATCGGTACATCGAAGTGTTGAGGTGTATATACAACAACGCCACCATGTCGGTCCGAGTACAGGATCAGAGCACGAAGGCTATGCCACTACAGAGAGGCGTGAGACAGGGAGATGTCATATCTCCGAAACTGTTCACTGCCGCGCTGGAAAATGCCTTCAAACTCTTGCAGTGAAAAGGATTCGGCATCAACATCAACGGCGAGTATATTACTCACCTTCGATTTGCCGACGATATTGTAGTCTTGGCAGAATCGCTGGAAGACCTTAGCACTATGCTCGAAGACCTTAATCGAGTTTCCCAACAGGTGGGTCTTAAAATGAACATGGATAAAACGAAGATCATGTCGAATATCCATGTTGTGCCCACCCCCATTGGAGTTGGGGGCTCGACTCTCGAAGTTGTAGACGAATATGTCTATTTAGGACAAGTGGTCCGGTTAGGCAGGTCCAACTTCGAGAGAGAGGTCAATCGGCGAATCCAACTCGGTTGGGCAGCGTTCGGAAAACTTCGCGATGTCTTCTCGTCCAAAATACCTCAGTGCCTAAAATCGAAAGTCTTCGATAGCTGTGTGTTACCAGTGATGACATACGGCACCGAGACGTGGCCTCTCAC
This sequence comes from Hyles euphorbiae, assembly GCA_023078785.2. NCBI lineage: Eukaryota > Metazoa > Arthropoda > Insecta > Lepidoptera > Sphingidae > Hyles > Hyles euphorbiae. The sequence goes on from CM041053.1 coordinate 8,240,899, forward strand.
TGTGGGCCTCATTAAAAGGCTCAAAGTCACTCAACGAGCCATGGAGCGGGCTATGCTCGGTGTTTCCCTACGAGATCGAATCAGAAATGAAGAGATCCGTAGGAGAACCAAGGTTACTGACATAGCCCACAGGATTGGCAAGTTGAAGTGGCAGTGGGCCGGGCACATAGCTCGTAGAACCGATGGCCGTTGGGGCCGAAAGGTTCTCGAGTGGAGGCCACGTACAAGCAAGCGAAGTGTCGGACGCCCGCCTACAAGGTGGACGGACGATCTGACTAAGGTCGCAGGAAGTCGCTGGATGCAGGCCGCTTCCAACAGGTCATTGTGGAGATCATTGGGGGAGGCCTATGTTCAGCAGTGGACTTCCTGTGGCTGATATGATGATGATGATATTTAGACTTAACATTTTATGTGTCATGGTGGCGATCGTAGTGGAATGCCAAGCAATGCTTTGTAATTCTAGGTATTTGGTTTTACTAATGTTCATGAGCAGGCGTATCGCTTAAAAAAGAAACTCTTAATTCGCGGGGTTAGTATTCGTTCCGTAAGAATGTTGAGACTTAATATATTTTGTCTCAGGATGGCGAGCGCAGTAGAATGCCAAGCATCGCTTTGTAATTTCAAGGTGTTGTTTGGTCATGCTACTGTTCATGAGCATTGCGTCACAATTTTTTAACCAGCGAATAGTGAAAACGCGAAAAGGAAACATGATTAAGTAGCTTTTACTGTACTAATAAAAATGTTACGTGAGTTACTGTTAATCATAGGCGTTGTAGATAAAATAGTTTATCAGGACTTTTAATAATCAAATATTTACATGTATTGGGCAATTCGCCGGTGATAAAAAATAATATTTACTTTATATTTATTAGGGCCATTTCACATCAACTGCGTAAGATTAAAGGATTACTGTGATAACAAGAACATCAATTCGTGGATTAGTGTGTTTCATCAGTTATTATTAGTAGCGTATTCGTAGCACAACCGTATTTTTAGGGTTCCGCTCTTTAAAGATAAATTAAAATACTGCCAACATACCTCATGTTTGTGTGAACCACATGCATTTTCGGATCTGGGTGTTTGTGAAACCGAAATATCTCTGGTAGCTCCTTATACCCACGACACAAGACTCAATCTTAGTGTGAGGTCAGGGCTATGTATGTGACTATGTATTATGTTAAAAAAAACTATGAATCCAAATAAATCATTTTATCTCGTGTAAATAAAAACTCATGACATAACACATTCAATGTTTTTAAGTTACAGATCTCATGCAAACTCAAGCCAATCTAGATACTAATCCTACTTCTTGGTAAAAAGTGAAAAGCGTCTGCTTGACCTAGACCTAGACTTTAAAGAACAGTGACCAGAATTCCTAATTTTGATAGATGTTGTTTAATATTGTTGGATATTTCTTGGCCTTTAGTACTAATCCCGCCGATGCTATCGACCCTTTTTTGAAGCTGGTTCTACCTAATTCTCCCTTTCTTTGCTCGTCACGGTTTTTTTTTCACGGTATACTATAGTACCTCCTAATTCCGTATTAATGTAATGCTTTGCCATTTTTAAGCTTATGTTGCAATACATTCTTTTACTTTAATTAGTTTGCCGCAAAGTTATTAAAAGTTTTTTTTTATTCCAATGAATGGCGAGATGAGCATGCCGTTCGCCTGATGGAAAGCAATATCATAAACAGTAGCAGAACCAAACAACACCTCGAATCACAAAGCAATGCTTGGCACTCCACTGCGCTCGCCATCCTGAGACATAAGATGTTAAGTCTCAATATGTCCAGTTGTTAGTTTAGAGCTGCTGATGTAATTCACATAAACTCACGCCTTTTTCCCAGAAAGGGTAGGCAGAGGTGCCAGGGCACCCACGTGTTAATCAATTAAAAAAACACACTAGAAGTGAACCCTGGGATTTGAACCAGCAATCACCACGAACATTTTAACAACTGCGTCTGATCCGTTACCATCAAACCTCCTCATTAGTTGAGTCTATATGAGTGATGTAATTAAACTAAACTGTTAAACAACAAAAAATAATCGTAAGGAACCTGCACATCACATACATACTCTTACTTGCCGCGCCTTTAAAATCTTATTAATGCTTAAGATACAATGTTTTTTCAGCCGTAACATTTATTGCATTACTCATACACAATAATAATAAAATTAGTGTGTGTTCACAATAGACCGGACATTACTTTAGAAAGATAAAACTAATAAATTTGCTTATATTACTTGCAAAAAACCGTAACAGAAAAAAAATACACTGAGCTCAAAGAAGAAATTATACAAATCTGGAAACTCAATAAAGTATTAATCGTGCTGCTGGTGCTCTCCAGCACGGGTGTGATACAGAAATGTTTCCATCATTACCTCAGAATACTAGATATCCCAGAGAATATTTATATAACCATGCAGAAAGTTAACATACTTAATGCATGTCGGATTGGACGACAATTTCTACAAGAAGACACAAACGCTCTTTTTCAACATGATACGCACTTGGCCTAGGACCGTGAGTATCATTAAAGCGAAATATATGTATATTTCTAGAGAAATAAATAAGTGTGTTACTCATTGAAATATATTTTCATAACTTCTTTCATTGCATTGCATGCATAATTAAACTGGGTTGTAAAATAATATTTAATACCAGGGATGTTGCGAATGTTCGCATCCGCATCCGCAAATGCGGAAATTCCGCATAAATTTGGACATCTGCATCCGCATCCGCATCCGCAATAATCGATGCGGATATTTATGCGGATGCGGATGTAATATAAAATGAGACAAGACAGAAATTTGGCGGTGCCGCCGAATGGCGCGTGCCGTTCGGTAGTGACATAGACCAATGTGAGTGAAATAAATAGTGTCATGATCCGACGCGTTTGTTGTTGCTATGATGTTAGATTCTTCTAGTGAAAATAAGAGTCGAGAAATACCAGAAAATGGTAGCATTGAAGCTGTACTCCTTTCTTACCCCAATAAAAAATGAGTCTAAGTGGATGAAAATTCTCTTAAGTGGTGTTTATCGAGAGGAATTTAAAGATATTATTGCCGATAGCACAAAGATTTTTATGTACTCCACTAAGAAGTAATCCTAGCGAGCAATTATTTGCAGCATGGGTTTAATTTACGAACCTCTTCCTAACCGCCTTGCTATCAGAAAAGGCGGCGCGGCGTTATACTTAATAAATGAAACGGTGTTCTTTTGCGAGCTCTTAGGGTTACTCAAAACGAAGGTAATGCATTTAATTATCAATAGAGAAGATGGCTAGAACCTTGCACAAGCATGGGATCGAATTCTACACTTAATCATATCGGAACCAAAAGGACCAACTGCCCGACAAGACACAGTGAGCTTCTTCTGCGTAGAATGAAATGCAAAAACAGATTAATGTTTTAAGTTAACTTTTTAATTTAATTTAATTTTTACTTAATAATTATAAATTACGGGTAATTAAATTCTGCCCCGTGGTGACCATGAATCCTTTAAAGTAATCGAAACTTCCCGAAGTTAAAAAATATAAAAAAAGTAACACAGATAAATCGATAAATATTAGTAAGTGATAAAATCCGTAAATAATTATTTAATTTCAATATTCATTCCTATACTATACTAGCGGTCGGGCCCCGATCCGCCCGGGTGCATACACGTTTTAAAATTACGGTCAAAATGTTTAATTCTAACTATCAGTTTGAATATCGACCAATCGGACCACGAAAAACGAACAAAATTTCTTCGTATTTGCTAGAAATATCAATATTGCTTTCCTCCTATAGGTCATAGCGTAATGATATATAGCCTATAGCCTTCCTCGATAAATGGACTACCAAACACTGAAAGAATCATTCAAATCGGACCAGTAGTTCCAGAGATTAGCGCGTTCAAACAAACAAACAAACTCTGCAGCTTTATAATATTAGTATATAGATTTATATAATATCTTAAACATCCGCATCCGCGGATGTGAGCCTTTGAAAATCCGCATCCGCATCCGCATCCGCATCCGCGGATGTGAAAAAATCGACATCCGCAACATCCCTATTTAATACTTTACTTACCAAACGTTGACCACCGATGACTCCAATCCCACCGCGAGGCCTTCAAACAACTCGTGTATAGACAAAGCGAGTACGATTAACAATCCTCTTAAAGCCGACACAACGGAGTCTTCTGAAGAAAAATCTACCACCAGATGACTGTGTCCTTTGTGATCGGAGTGTTCAATTTCTTTTTGTTTCGGTTGAACTTCGGCCGGGCCGGACTCAGAGTCTCTCCTTCTTATTTCAAAAGATTGAGTGATGTTAGCTACGTTGTTCTTATTCTCCCGGCTATGTATATACATATGGACCAGCTCCTCCACCAAGTACATCATGAAGAATCCTCCGCACATGATGAGCCCCGCCAGAAATATTGGCATTTCAGCAATTCTTCCATCGGCTGCAATAAAAAAAATGATAATGTTATTTTTAAATGGATTTATGGCATGGTAACTGTTTAAACCACGGTACTTTTCGAGAAATAATTTTTTATCTAGAATTTGGGTCGATTTCATAAAATTGTTTACCGGTAAGCTATGTTTGTTTTATTGCATATTCATTAGTTTACTCTAAAAGTAAAGATCTCTCTTGCTTGTAAAAGCTTCGAGGTGCTAACCCCGGCTCATGAGGGTGTGGCCGGTTGCCCACATCTTACGCCACCTTTGCCTGCCACCATTTATATAGATCAAAACAATAGTGTGTACCTATTTAATACTATAATCTATTTTAACAATATAAATACTTTTTACAGCTAACATACACACATAAACTTACGCCTTTTTCCCAGAAGAAGTAGGCAAATGTGCTGGTAGCAACTAGTACTTATGCGTGTGTTCTGTCCCACGATGTAATAGGGGGCGAGCCTATCACCACATTGAGCACAAATTCCTGACTTCGATTTAGATCCAAAAGAAATCTGAGCATATTCAATGTTTGCTATGTCAAAATATCTTTAAAACAAGCATTCAATAGCCATTTAGAGATACAAATTTAAAAAGTTGAATTAACCTAATTTCCATTTCATGCATAGTATTTAAAGGAAATGCAGAGTCAATTGTCGATTCGGTGGATAATGTTCGACCCTCGTGATCATTCACTTTACTATTATACAATCGTGTGTCACAACTCACAACCCACACAACAATGTGTTACCGCATCTTAATCAATTATACTTAAAAAGTCAATGTACTTAAATCAATCGATTATCTCTTAAAAACAACATAATTCATCATGATCATGGCAAAAAAGCGCGTAGATCTAGAACATATAATTATGATTATAATAAATAAATAAAATAAATAAATAAATAAATAACACCCAACAGTCACATACATAGTCCTGACCCCACAGTAAGATCGAGTCTTGTGTCGTGGGTATCAGGAACTACGAGAGACTTTTTGGTCTCACAAACACCCAGACCCGGAAGAAATATTTGTGGGCCGCACAAACATTTCTCTCGGTGCGGGGATCGAACCCGCGGCCTCTCGTTTCACAGGCGGCGTCTAACCAACTGCGCCACGGAGGCTGTCAAATATAGTTTTTGCCACAAAGAAATATGGATTATCGTCTACAATATATTTTTTTATCTATGAGAAGATATTTGCATTAATCGGTGTTGTATCTAAATCACGAAAAACTCAGAGGAGTGTTTTTTATATCTATTCACTTATTTATTTCAGATAACAAATGACCTATAATAATTATAATATCTACATAATACACACAATTTATAACAAAGAACAAACTATTTATTTATCTTTTTATCCGTCACCGTACGTGATATATTGGCCACAACAGTCTCGTACATAATAGGAAAATCCCAGCAATATGGCAAATTAACTATCATTTGCAGGACAGTGTTCGAATATAATTAATATTTTCAGGAATGTTATAATGTAAGAATTGTTCCATAGCAACAACTGACTTGTACTGACATAAATCCCAATTTATGTCCATTTTTCAGAACTACAAAAGGGTACTTACTAAGAAAGAATAATTACCAATGTTACGCACTTAAACAATTGATAATAACGTATGCGTTTACATTATAATGTAGACAAAAGAAGATACTTATATTATTTACGTTTGACATTAGCAAACAGCTGTGGGAAATTCATTCGGTACATAAACGGTTGAAGTCACGAATGCACCCACTCAATTTGTACACAGTTTGAGACTTTAGAACAGTTTTGTTGTCCGTAAGTAATGATTGCGACTAAAATGTATTTTTCTTATATTTCTGTGGACAAGTATAAATACGGATAAAGACAGGTTTCTTCATTCAATATTTTTATTTACAACGTATAAACTATGTTAAACTCAGTAGTGCTCAATTGAATATAAAATGATAATAATTTATCACTAGTTTTATGGCTTATTATTCACGCAAGTTTCGCTTTCACTGTTCAATCGAATTCATATCAAATAAGTCATGTTTGGTGTAGAATTTAATGAAGTATGTCATATCGTAATCATTTAAGCCTTACTAAAATTAATTATATAAGTGTAAATCTTTGGAGAAGGCCTTTGTACAGCAGATGTATTACGTATATAAATGAGCGTAATAATCAATTTGGTAACGGAGTAGACAGTCATGGTCGGAAGTTCCAGTCCACTGTACACACTCTCTTGAAATTATGGGTGTGTTCGTATTCAAATATAACTTAATTTGACTGTGTGACTAAATATTTAAATAATGAAACGACAATAATTTCAAAGATATAAGAAGTAATCTAGACAAACATCGTGGGCCGTGGATTTTAGTCCTTCCTAAGCCCTTTCCGATCGTAGAAGAGTTCGATGCTTAGCAGCATATATTACATAGATTGAAATATCATTATTAAACTCGTATATTCTTCGGTACACTTTGTGTCTTAGAAGATTATCATTAAATTGATGTTAGGTGTGCCGACTGAGAAGACGAGCAGTTGTAATTTGATCGTTATGCCGCCGAACTTCAAGTGAGCATAGAAATCATGATTAAGATACCACGTGCCACGTGTAAGTAATATACATATGTTAGGTAGAAACACACCTCATGGAGAGACAATTGAAGTTGAAATACACACGACCATCCCACTCAAACTCGGTACAAAAATAGTCTAAATAAGACACATAATGCGCAAGATTATCTAATAGAATTTCTGTAGCTTACATGCTCAATTTATTCTTTTAATTTTATTGGGATTTATATGGTTTTATATTGATAGTAAATTCTGGGCTATGTTTATGTCTTTAATTATTTCAACTCCTATTTAGTTCTAAGGTCATAGTGTACTTTTCAAGCACGCTTAGTAACCTTTAAGTACTAGTGAGAGTTTCCGTTCCGGCAGTGATCTTATGGGCTGGTCGGTGCATGTGAAGGCCAGGCCTTTGCCCTTTCATTAGATGATAGTAGCATTTTACACTTCTAATGACAATAAAAATATCAGTTTAAGATAGTGAAAAAAAGACGTCAGCTTCCGTCGTGGAAAATTATGTAACACCTTATATAATAGTTAAACAATCATATCTAGATCCTGTGATCTAGATATAAGAGAAACCTTGTTCTCAAACTTTTCTTATTGTCACCTCATTTATAGGATAAAAATCTCTACACCTGGTTTCCTGACTTTGTTTTTATTATAGAGAGCTTAATACCCTTTAATAACCACTCTCAGTCGTACTTACGATTGTAGAGTAGGCCCGTGCCCTGCAGTGGGACGTATATGGGCTGATACAGATACAGAATACCCTTTGAAGTACTTAAATGTCAGTAGCCCCAGTAAAATACTTATTGAGTCTATGAATGTATATATTTAATACTAGCTGACTCATTCTCGACACTCGATTGCATTCCAGTATGCTCGCCTGTCTGGGACATAAGATGTTAAGTCTCCATTTGTTTAGTAGTGACTCTGGCTACAATGTCCTAAAACGCAGAACACATCAGGGCATTTACACTACTGCTTGTCGGGAGAAATAGATGTTACGAGAGACCTATGAGATACCACCACTTTGGATTCGAAATAAAAAAAATAGGGTCAAAAACTTGTAATTTTAGTACTTTACAATAGTCAGTAGTGCACGACTTGATTCCTATTCTATGTTATCTGATAGCGACGGCATTTCTAACAACCAAATAAATTAGAGAGTCAAGAGAATCGGAATCAGTTGTCGACAGACGTTGTTGCATGGGTGCAATCTATGCTATCGAGACCGGAATTTCGAATTTAAAAATAGATTACGTATAGTATTATCTTCAGGCCATTATATCGATGAAATAACTCTTCAATTTTGTTAATCAATAGAGCTATTGTCATTGTCTGGTTTATAAAATATACGAGCGCACATGGAATAAATGGCAGAAAAATGAATGCATCAACATTAGCATTTCATTGTAACCTTTACGGCACAGCGCTGACTTAACCATCGGAAGGAACTCATACATTTATCGCCATATTGCACAAACCGGTAACTACAAGTTAAACTTGTTTATAACTGAAAATTAAACATTGAATCCACTTATTGAAATTATATTTCATTCTTGCTAAATATTCTTGCTGTTTAAAATATTTTAGGATGAAGACATCGATTAATGTTCATCTATACCGAGAAATTTGCCATTTCATCGTTGCATATCATATTATTGGCGTGGGCCAATAAATAGTTATTATATGATTACATAATGTAATAACTATAATAATTTACTGGTGGTAGGTCTCTCATATGTGCGAGGCCATCTGGGTAGGTACCACCGCAATGTCTATTTCTCCCGTGAAACAACATTGCTTAAATGCACTGTTGTGTTTCGGATTGAAGGACATTGTAGCCAGAGCAACTACTGGACATATTGAGACTTAACATCTTATGTCTCAGGATGGCGAGCGCAGTGGAATATTTTTACTGTTTATGAGCGGTCGTATCGCTTACCATCAGGCGAACGGCTTGCTCGTCTCGCCATTCATTGCAATAATAAAAAAAAAAAAAAATTTAGTTTTTACCACGATAATAATATGTAATATAACCGTGCTTTAACTTAGCTTTGACGGCCTCTGTGGCTTTAGGAATAGATCACTCCATCACATTGTGATTTAAAAAGTCTGATTATACAAAAATACGTTAACATTGCCAATGAGCTGTTTGGCTCTTAAAATACATAGCATAATTATTCGTCGGTTTAGGTGATTTCGGAAAGAAAATAAAGCTTATGATTGTATAAGTAATCTTGTAAAGTCATTGTCACTTCAAAACCCTTAGTTAAATGATAAAGTATACCTACTCGCTCTGAATAATTGTACCTTTCTTTTACCTAATCAAACATAATTTTGGTAATTAACATGTAGATTTAAGAGATATGTCGCAGATAGCCGAAACCGTCGCAAACCGTTGTATTGGCACGTACACATGATTGATGAGGATTAACACAAAGAATTATATTAAATAGATAATTTTGTCCTTTCCAAATTAACTTAATTGTCTTAATTATTTTTAGCAATCAATTAAAATAACGCATGGCTTCGATTTATGATGATTAAGGCTTAGAAAGCTATCAACTAATTGTTTTTCACATAGGAAGCTATTAACTAAGTGATTTTAGCTCATTTTCATTATCATGTATTTCGATTCCGATAGAGATTTTTTGTGTTGCACATACAATAAAATGCTTAGAATACAAGTACATATATGTCTGAATCAAAAACAAGTTCTGTTTGGCGAACCAGGTGTCCTCAAGTGTAAGGTCTTAACACACTTAGCTCAATCACAAAAGTATGCATACGAGTACTACTTAGATTCTCCTCTATATACACTATCCCTTGAAATATTTAAAATAAATTATTCTTATTTTCTCTTTATTTGAAAAAAGGAGGATTTGATCCAACATGACTTTGCCACCCCTATTGGACCAAAACAAACAAACAATTTAAAAAAATATCATATCGATTATAGCATTTGTAGCCACTCACTGCTGGACATATTAAGACTTAACATCTTATGTCTCAGGATGGCGAGCGCAGTGGAATGTCTAGCATTGCTTTGTAATTCAAGGTGTTGTTTGGTTTTGCTACTGTTCTTGAGCGGTCGTATCGTTTACCACCAGGCGAACGGCATGCTTGTCTCGCCATTCTTGGCAATAAAAGAATAAATTAAATAAAAAGCTTTTGGCTATCTCGTTTTCATTCATAACAAAGGGTCGCTGTGCCTATGAACGAGGGGAGTCAACTAATCCTAGTGTTATGATAAGGGACTATGCTATAACTTGAGGAAATCAGCAGAAGCATAGTATTTTCCTTAGAGAAAATTTATATATTTATAAATAAAATATATAGTTAGGGAGCCCGGTTAGTTTTCTGGTAATAACTCGAGCGTGTCAGTTGAATATAGGGGAGGATCCTTAAGTTGAGTACCCCAATCATACATGGGCTTTATAGAGGTAACGCTGGTACTTCAAAAAGTAGATGAATATTGTGGTACCGGGCTACCTATTTCTGCCCTCCTATTACTGACATTTGGCAGGTTGTGTAACTCCCACGAAATATATGAAAAACAAAAAGAAAAAGAAAAAGAAAAATATTGTTAGGTTCTTTTGAACTCCACTCAAACTCGTTTCCGACGGAAATTAATAAAATATACTTTTAGGTAACAATGGAATTTACAGCAATTTCTTTTTAAATAATTAGTCTAATTTTCACTAATATAGCGGTGCTAACAAGACAATAGTTACGTTTTTGAAGACAATAATGAAAGGACTCTCTTTATATTATAAAAACTAAGGTATTTTATTGGTATTTTGGTAAGGTAGGTAATTTATATTAACTTTTGATTATTCGGAAACTAAAATATAAAATTGAGTGGTTATTATTATATTTTTAGTCAAAATTTGTTGATAGCCCATTTTTTTCTGTTCTGTAATTGATAGCACATACCTGTACATCGATTATTTCTGAAACATTTTACGTATTCTTTATTTACGATAAATATCTACCGCCCTCATTAATTAACGTGTACATTTCATGTACGAAATGATAAGTCATGTTATTGATAAAATCAATTGCGGAAAATTATAAAATTCGAAAAACTACAACAAATAAATACGAACAATCTTATAATGGGAGAAAATAAGTATTATTTTGATAAGTACAGGTAGTTTATAATTTTAAGCTAGCTTTTAGAATAGTAGAATCGATGACTAGAATGTAAATCATGACAGTTAATATTCTGGGAATTGGCATAACACGACCAAATGTAAGTAAACAAATTTTTTCTATCTACGCCACTCCAATCTATCAAATTAACTAATTTCATACACACCACATAATATGTTAATCTTTCACGGAAGGAAATGGCTTAAATAAAAAATCCAATATAATTTCCTAAATTGATTGTTGTAGGATAACTATCGGTCTATATCAGCCCATATACGTCTCATTGCAGGGCACGGGCCTTCTATACAATCGACAATACGAGTGAGAGAGTTTAGGCCATGTAGTCCACCACACTGGATTTGAGCGTGTTGGAGTGCCTATGGCAATGATTATAAGGAAAGTTGCCTAATTCGTCCAGTGGTCCTGTGAAAGCCACTGCGAACCGTGAGGCTTAGGTTCGTTTACCACGTCGAATAATCTATTTTGTGTGATTTATTTCAGATTAAGGAATGGTAGCTGTCTGAGCTTGCAAAATTTAAGTCGCCGTAGCGACATGTGGATGACACTAGTGGATGGTACCAACCAGGTAGGCACAGAATGTATTTATAATTTATATATTCAGTGTACGAATTACGATAAGCATTCTTATTGCATTAAGAACTAATTGAATAGTAACTTATTGTATCAAATAAGAAAATCTAGCACACCATAGCTATCTCTTTCTCTTCAGACACATGAACTGCACTACTGAACATAGGTCTCCCCATGGATCGCCACATAGACCTGTTGGAACCGGCCTGCATCTAGCGACTTCCTGCGACTATACCCAGGTCGTCCACTTCATGGGTGGGCGTCCGACACTTCGCTAGCTTGTACGTGGCCTCCACTCTAGAATCTTGCGGCCCCAGCGGCCATCAGTTCTACGTGCTGTGTACCCATAACATAGCTCTACTTTACAGCAAAAAATAATCATAAAATAACTCAAAAGCGGAGGTTGATGTATTTTACCAACCGGATCCAACATATAAAATCACTGTACCCACTGTGATTAGTGCACGTGACGTTATATGCACAATACATTATGAATAAGTTGCGTAGGCCTGTCGCGTTTGTTTTATTCGAATTATATCAACTTGATATCTCGCTGCTGACCACTTAACGTGTTAAACAAATTAGCAACAAAAATATTCATCTAAACAGAGTATTTTACACTTTGGTTAAATATTTTTCTACGGATAATTTTATTTTTCTTGGAAATGTTTTTACACTTCTTTAGGCTATAATTGACGAAACAAATCTTGATTTTTAGTATAAATATTAATATGAACTTCTACGTTAACACAATGGCATAATAAATAGGAAATATACGCATGTAAAATTATTTTCACGATATATGTTTTGCACACATCGCAATCCAGTTGCAGTTAATAAGGACTTGGGGTGGATATAAACATTTCTTTAAAATAAAAGTATTATTTGTTGAGTTGAGGGAGACCTTTGCCCAGCAGTGGGACATTATAGGTTTATAAAAAAAAAACTATTATTTACAGATTTTATCGCGGATTTGGTTTAATTTCAATTTAACTTCCTGACGTGACATTTTGATTACTTATTACTTTACAGCGTTCGTGGTCACAGGCCGGACGAAAGGTTTATTTCAATATGTCACATACAATTGAATCTAGGAAACTATAAAATATAAAAATTTTAGGTAAAATATTTGGTAAGACTTTGTGGGAAAAGAGAGTAAAATAAGAGAAACCCTAAGAATCACGTTTGTTCCTGTTTATTAAGATCTAGTTAAAAATTGCTTAAAAATTTCGTATGTTGTATGGGAGTCCTTTTAATATAGTTTTTCTTATTTTTAGTATTTGTTGTTATAGCGGCAACAAAAATACGTAATTTGTGAAAAAATCAGATTCTAGCTATCACGGTATATGAGATACAGCCTAGTGACAGACAGACATCGGAGGCTCAGTAATAGGTTCCTGTTTTTACCTTTTAGGTACGGAACGCTAAAAAGGCTTCCGGTTTACAAAGTACTAAAAACAAATTTCACAACTGGGCGACATAAATCTACGTCATACAAAGTAAATCAAGAGTGCTACCGAAAACGAAGCCGGGTGGTAGTTTTAGTGACTTCAGAGACAATGCAACTAAATTTTGTGCAAAAAATTGTGACGATTTTTTTTTTGTTATTTTTTTTTATCGTCTTATTGGGGTGGTAAATACATAATGTTTTCTTAAATAATAGTGTACACCCTTTTATTTTTAAAGACACTATGGTACGGCTTCAAATTATGATTTTAGCAACAACTATGAATTTATCACCCAAAGTCGAATCGCATTACTTTGCGAAATTTTTAGTTACATTGTGTTTGTAGTCACTAAAACTGGTACTTTTCGTTCCCGGCTTCGTTTACCGTAGCAGTCTTGATATAGCCGGTGTAACATATATAAAATAAGTTAGTCTACACTTAAAAATCTTTACATGGTTATATATAAATAACTACCATTCTAGTTACTTAAAAATACGTCTAATTAATACAAATATATCTCTACTGCCACGGCGCACGTACAGCCGCAGCTGAGTAAAAATTTCCCAATACTTGCCTAAGTGTTAACACCTGACCAGATACTTTGGACGAACAAGTGCATTTTTATGTAAAACCAAGTCATACATACTACTACTACGATTTTTTTAAATTCTAGTCGTGGTTTAATAGTTACGTTTTCTCGTATATTTCTTATTATTTTCGGAATTAGACCGATTTCATGTGATAGGATTTTTTTATGCCAACAACATAAGAAAATATTTTTTTTTTAGAAATATAAGTATCTAATATAAATGTAGTTATGTTAATATAAGTGTAATTGTGAAATATATAAATTATATTTTGCAATTCAAAGCATGCAATGCGGCATATTAAAGCAACCTACGGCATATTAAAGTCCTTATTTTCTGAATTTTAGAGGAAAAAAGTTAATAAAGAAAATAAAACCGATTTAACAACTCGTTCTTTTTTTAGAGTCGGTTAAAAATGAAGTAATCACTCCAATCTTATAACATGGATCATTATAACTACATCACTAATGAAAAATACGATTTTGATCGAATTTATTCTAGATAAAAACAATGTAAACATGTTTTTTATACATTTAACCCTGCAACGCGATGCTGTCATACCATAATAGTCAACGCCAGATAGCTATTATGGAATTTACTAAATAAAAAGACACACATGTGACTCCGATTAACACATATCTGTAAAAATGACTTCGAACGGATCTATTAAATCAATAATACCGCTTTCCGTGTCCTTTTGGACAAAAAACACGTCTAAATTCAAAGTAATTTAGAGGTAAATATAATTATAGGCAAGATTATTGCAAGATTATTGCAGCCTCGATAAATCAAGTTTGGTAATTAGGATTTAGTTAATTATCCTTTTCGTTGTTATTATGTTATTAATTATTTCGTTGTTCTTGGTACTAACGACACAAGACTCGATCGATGTGGGGTCAGGACTATGTATGTGACTGTTGGGTTTATTTATTTATTTATGTGATGCTTTTAGGAAAACATAGAGTGCATTTATTGAAAAAAAAATTATGTATAATATTTTAGATATTCCTTGATTTTTTAAACATTAAAAAATATTTGAAAAATAGATAAGCTAACATTGTAACTGCGTTGATATTTGCAACACGTTCTTAACATATTTGACATCGATAAGTTATTTAAATTAATGTGCGGTTTTTGTTTTACGCAGTCTTGTTAAGTAATATTTACTTAATTATAATTAAGCTACATATATCTTAATATCATTACATGCAATAGATTTTAAAGACCATAAAAAGCAATTATAGTTTTTTTAGATGGTAAGTAATTTAATAAATTTTTAACTCACCTTGCAATTGCTCGATATTTTCGTCAACTTCTGGTAGTAAATGCATAAAAGTTGTTGCAAACAGAACACCGCCTCCAAACGCCAAAAGTCCCATAACCATCTGGTTAGAAGACCTCAAGTTGCCATCATTGGATTTTGTGAACCAGTTGAATTTCATAGACAACAAAAGAGGCAAACAGCCTATCGCCATGGATATGGCGAAGAGGCAGACCATGGTCACAACCTTGGCTGTTAAAACGCTTGCGCTCACGTCCATTGTTAATATTTCGTTGATTTATATTTAAAATAATTCTCGGTTCGCGTAGGGTGCCGCAGAGTTCGTGCGCTCACGACGCGCTGTCTCCTCAATCAGTGATTACTCGACTGAGTTTCCTGCGCTCCTGCCACCGTAGGCGGGTCTAGATAACAGCTCATTATTAACGATAAAAATGACAAGTAGTTTATTCGCGACCGCATCACACTTCTTTGTTAGTACACCTGGTTACGGTAATGTATCATATTATGTAAATAATGTGCACCACATTTTTTAATTAGAAAATAAGTTGTGGAAGTAAATTTTAACTCAATATTATTTAATCCTAAAATATTCAGGACTTAATTTGGGTGAGTTTCGGGTACAGAAAATTATTGACTCAGAAAAATATGTACATATTATGTACTTGAAATGATACTTATTAAAACAAATCTGAGGGCGAGGGGACGGATCACATGAGGATTGAGAAATATTGTTATTACGTCGCCCGTTAATATTTAAGTAAGTAATACACGTATTTTCAATAAGTACTTGAATTAAATAACCGTTGAAACACTTTAAAAAATAACGGTATGAATCATGCAGAAACTGCGGTCCACAGTTTATGTTACAAACATTTGAACGCTTAACTAGCCTAACTCAATGGTGGCAACAAATTGTACGAACATACTTTGGTATAGAATCAATGTAACCCAATAACTCAGTGGTTCTAAATTTTTTACTTATGGTGGACCATTTGACATATCTATACCTGTCGGGCCATTAACCTCCCAGTTGGTTGACTGGCTTGGTTGATGTTAATACAGTACCGAAACGTAAATAAATAAAGGGTATTTCCATATATACATTAATAAAACATGCATAAAATTATCTTGGCCTTAGGTTGGCTTCACGGACCAGTGCAGTGGTCCGCCGACCACCGTTTAAGAGCCACTGCACTAACTACTTAGATCTAGAAGGAAGGAAAAGGGGACTTAAAATAGTTGTATGGTATTTAAATTAGTTATACTACAATGTCAATGTTAAATGTTATTTATTTATTTATTTTATTTATTTAAGGTATATGTCCACTTCTAAATATCAATACTATGAAACTTATCGTTCAATCCGAACTTAGTCTAAGGTTACGGTGTAGGATAGCGGATTTGAAAATGTTATAAAGTATTTAGGCATATTCCTATAGTTTTACGTATGACGTTCAAATGTTATTATACTTATTATTATTAATTTATTCGTCGTCGTTTCGGAGTAGTGTAACCCCCCAAAACGATGTTGATGTGATGCCATGCCGTTAGTGCAAGTGACTATATTGGGTTATACCTTTAAGGCATAAGCGGTTATGCTGTATTTCAGAATGACTTTCATGATTGAAATATATTCACATCTAAGTAGATGTTTTTAGTTTTAGTAGGCTAAGTGTGTTGGGGTAACTCCGTAATACAAGGATGGAGGGGTAAAAACGTAAAGTCCTATATTTTATGAGTTTATATTCTTGCCCCTTACGCACTTCTACCTCAACACATATTACAAGTTTCACGCCTGCAATTGTTATTCGTCCCACATTACAGAAAGATCTGACTTTAACACGATTCCACAGAAAAGTTATGTTAAATAGGACAGGTAGGTATTTTATAGCATTTCTCATCATAAATATACATTAGACAGCAGTCTGGTGCACGGAAGAAATGAGATGTTTTGTTACTATAGGTGATATACTTAACAAGGGTTAGGTCTAAAGCACTCTGAGCCGACGAGAATGCATGAAAAGGTTGATGAAAATGGATGAAGCGAAAGTAATATGTCAGGATCGAGCAAAGTGGCGTTCTATATTGTCTGCCTACCCCTATGGAATACAGGCGTGAGGATTATGTATGTATGTATTGTTACTTGACCCCGCAAAACGATAGTACCGCATCTGATGATGTGTGAAAGGCTATCATAAAAAATGGCAGTCGGCAACAATTGTCACTTGGCCCGCGACACTAATGACTTACGTACCTAACTGCTTCTTCACACTGCGGTAGAATGAAGATATAATTTGTCGAATTTTAAAAGACCTTTCCAACAACGAATCGCTTATTATTATTACTTACTAGGCTGAAGTTAATACGTACTTTGCTCGCGATAATTTGATATCGGTATATCTTTTGTCATACAGTGAATTGGTATTTCTTGCCACAGAAGTTGTAGAAAATACAGAGAGCTTTCGAATGACATATAGCCCTTCGTTATTGATTATTGATTAATAGGCTGGGTTTCATATGAGCATTATGATTTTGCCACTGTCTTTACATGTTGATATTTTTTTCCCTATGGCGACTTGGCACTTATCGCTTGAAAAGTAGTTGGAGTATTTTAAAAGACGTTTCCAACGACGTATCGCTTATTGTTATATTGTGCTTATTGTTATTAGGCTGAGGTCCATACGTACTTGGCTCGCGATACCTTTATATCGGTATATCGTTTTTCACACAGTCAATTTTTTTTTATTGCAATGCATGGCGAAACTAGCTTGATTTTCGCCTGATGGTAAGCGAAACGACCGCTCATATACAGTAGCAGAACGAAACAGCATCTTGAATTACAAAGCAATGCTTGACATTCCACTGCGCTCGCCATACTGAGAAATAAGATGCTGAGTCTCAATATCTTCAGTAGTTACTCTGGCTACAGTGTCCTTCAATCTAAAACACAACACTACATTTACACTGCTGTTTGACGGGAGAAATAGACAATGCGGTGGTACCCACCTAGGCGGCCTCTCACATATGAGAGACCCACCATCAGTAAAAAAATTGAATTGGTATTTCCTGCTGTAGAAGAAGTTGTAGCATTTGAAAATAACTTTTCAATGTAGTGTTGAGTAGGACATGACTTGAAAAAGAGTTTGTAAGAGTAGCCTCATTTTTGTACTGAGCCAGTACAATGTCCCACTTCAATTGAAGTGAGGCGTACTGATGCTTATTTGTGTGTCATAACTTTGCCTCACGGCTCACGGCAATGAAATGACATTACAGACCAAGTAGTACACCAAATATGAAGTAGTACAAATTAAAAAGTTGAGCCGCTCTTACATTTTGACGTCATGTACGGGACAAATGTACTGCCTCTTGAATGTCCTACTCAACACTATTTCAATGACATATCGCTCAGTAGCCGAAAGGCTGGTATGCGCCTTCTCCTTTAAAAATATATATGAAGAATGCTGCATTATATTGCGACATGATACTACGTCTATGTATTGCGAGGATCTCCTTTAATAAAAATTTCATAAAATTAACCAGATATTTAGAAAAATTATCTAGAAAGAAAATAGAAACTACTCAATATCTAATATTAGTTTTTTATTGAAAACCACAAGCAGTAAAAATTCTACCATTTTGGTAGAACTTTTACAATGCTACCATAAACAGATAAATATAATGAAATGAATGAATCCTATGACGTAAACATATGGCCACATAAGGCCACCCGCCACCATATGACGATAGTAAACAAAATGCTGTGCGTTTGTGAAAATGTTAAGTTTGTACATAATGAAGAAAAAGTTTGTGCTAATTGCAATTGTTGCTCTAAGTCTTATCAGTTGGCTATATTGGAGCTCATACACGGAATACAATGATACTATCCTAATTATTTCCACGCAAAATTATTTATATCATAATTTCGTCATTGAACCTCACAATACGACTTGTAAAAGTAAGGTTAATTTAATTTCCTTTTATTAATTTAACACTTTAACAGTTAAAAAAGTGAATACTTAACCAGTAACATAGATACTGTGTTCTGTATTCGCCCATATACGTCCCTTTGCAGGGAATGGGCCTCCACAATCAAGAGTACGATTGAGACTACTCTACTGTTGTATACTGTGTAAGACATTCTTATTTTAAATAATTTTATATTGTTTCTAGGTAAACCATTTATCATAATAATTGTGACTTCATATGTGGGACATGTAGAATTAAGAAGCGCGCATAGAAGGGCAATGCCACCAGATCTTTTAAGATCCTTAAATATAACTAGAGTATTTTTACTAGCAAAAATCCCAGAAAAAGAAAAGTAAGTTTACCCAATTTTGTGTATATATGTCACAGTGTATGTAAATATCCCATACTCATTGAAAATATATTAAAACAACATTACTATTTCAGATATATAACACAAGAAGCAATTAAAGATGAAAGTGATACTTTTGGTGACATTCTTCAAGGTTCTTTTGTAGAAAATTACAAAAACTTAACTTACAAACATTTAATGGGCTTACAATGGGCCTCTACAAATTGCTACAAGGCCAAATTTGTATTAAAAGCTGATGATGACACAGTATTTAACTTGCAAAAAACATATGACTATGTAAAAACAATTAACAATACAGAAAACTTGGTAATGGGTTATGTCTTAGAAAACACAAAGCCAAGAAGAAACAAGGAAAATAAATGGTATGTGACATGGGATGAATATTCCCGAAATGTTTATCCGCCATACCTGTCAGGGTGGTACTATATTACAACACCTCAAGTAGCCACATTGATGTGTGATGAGGCAACATACCACCCAAAATTTTGGATTGATGATATTCTAATCACTGGGATACTCACTGAATCTCTTGGCTTTAAACTCCAGCACCTGCCAAAAGACTATTGGCTGGAATATTATGAGTTGCTTGAATGTTGTTTGAGAGATATGATAGACAAATCTATAATGTGCAATCATGTGGTAGGGCCAAATGGTGGAAGAGACAATTTAATATTTGAGTTCAATGAAGCAGTTAGACATTGCGAGTCTTGGAAAAATTGTACCCAAAGATCTGTTGACAAGCCATTGAAAAAAGTTTGTGTTGTAAACAGTGAAAGAACCATATTTGGTAATGGTCAAGGTGAAGCAGAATTGATGAAATTGTAATAGTTATAATATCTGGGATATTCATTTTTTTAGTTATTCCAAGTATCATTTTACTATAGTATAGTTACTTCAGTATTATTATATATTTTATTTCTATGAACACACTTATTTATAAATATATATATGTGTATATATATATATATATCTCTCTGATTAAGCAGAAACATATTTATTATAAAGACAACATTCTACACTTGCACTAATGTGAATATTTCTGTCAGATTCTAGTTAATAAAATACAGTATTTAAATGCCATACTTTGTGTAAATAATGGGTTGTATAGTAATTTTAAAAAAGAGCATATACCGATGTCTGTTTATAGACAGTTAAAATATTGCCAATGTCTGAACAGTTGGTTGTGAATTACAGTATTTGCTTAGTTTACATGGTATATAAATCATAGCCACATATCAGTGTTTCAATATGCGGGTTGTGAGAAAAAATGTAATCTCAGGGATATAAAATGCCAAATTTTAAATTATGATATAGTAGTTGTAAAGAAATTGATGGACCAAGCAATATTAATATGTTGCATAAAATAAGGGGGCATATTAAGAATTACATTGTTTATAAGATGGTTCTTGTAATTTCTCGCTGCTAAATTCAACTGTACATAGTGGTAGTATCAATCTCTACAAGCTTCTAAGAGACACAATAATTTGTAAAATAATTATTATAATATGTTATTTAAACACAGTCAAAATAAAATTAAAAGCTTGTATATTTTGGATCAATGAAATAAAATGTATGTTCAAATAGCAAATGATTTATTGACCTAATTAATATTTAACATATTGTATAAATGTGTCAAAACTATAAATGGTCTTATGGCACAAAAATTGCCTTACAAAATGACAATAATATTGTTATAAAAATATTAAACTTATGTATAACAATTGTCCTATTAAAAACTACATTTAATTATCTAATCAGAAAACAGTTGATTTGAGTCAAATACCACTTATAATTACAAATATGTTGGACATTCACATTTAAAAACACATTATAATTATGTTTTTTTTTATTTGTAAAGATTGCAAGCTTGCATTGCAAATCGAAACCAGTTAACCTAGAAACAGGTATCCAAAATGCTCTCATTAAATTGTTAATAAAATGATAACTATAAAACAATCTACATGCAGGAATAAAATGTGAAACACAAATTCATGACTTTTACTATACTTGGTTTGGTTGATGTTTTCTATTTACTTATTAATGTCTAAGATACTATTGATACACCATTTAAATATGTTTGACCAGGCAAACTAATCTGCAACAACTTTGTATAATACACATGAGCTATGTCAAATAATATTATCATAAAACATCAACCAAACGATCAAGGGACATAAAGAATGTTATGAAAAGAGCTTTCCTTAAATTCTATTACAACAAAACATTTTCCAATTGTATTCATGAAAAATATATCTTAAAAATATTGATATTGAGCTCCATTATTACAAACAATTGATAATAAATATGAACTAAAATTATATAAAACTAAACGGTTTCATGACATTGTTTGTAGTCTCCTAATAATTTAATCCATTTAGTGTTGGCTAAACAAAATGTAATTTATCAAATTATTTCCTTGCTTTTTTATTCTTATGTTAAAAACAATATTAGTTATAATTTTTATTACACAATTGAGCTAAAAATCACTAATCTGTCAAGATGCAAGCCATAGGTTAGTGACAGAACTACCATTAATTATACAGTCTTTAAATCCCTTCATCACATGGGACGATTGAAACCACTTCATATTATCAGATGATTCAATTTCATTATAGTCATTAATATTTACATCTGAATCATCACATGTTTTGCCATTAATGTCTCCAAATATGCAAAAGTCTTTACAGCATGACATACCCTTTAAATTTTCAGCTCTAAAATCTATAACAACAATTTTAGAGCTTCTTGGTATTCTACAACCATCAGTGAACAAGAAATTGCTAGTGCTGAGTATTGCTTCTTTATTGTTTGTTGTTTTCTTTCTTAAAAACACATACATGTTTGTAGGTGGCAGAGTGTTGAAGAACACTTGGCTCAATTTCTCCGATGTTACCAAACTCCTGTAATTAAAGATTTTTTTGTTAATATGTAAGACAAAATGTAGGTTATTCATGCACATATCAAGTCACTAGGAATAGTCTATTGATGAATCAAGCTGTGTGTGCAATAGATACATACTTGCACCAAAGTAGTTTTAGCACTAATTGTGAGGTAAGATACAGTTCTACAATGCAAACAACATACAACTTTGTTGTCTGTCTACCTGTCTGTGTCCAACCCTAACACAAATAAATACAGACCTGAAAATATTCTGTTGTATTTTCTGATCAGAAGCGATGAGATTTGAGTGGCATTGTGGTTTATGGCAAATTGTAGGCAATATGAGCCTGTACACTTCCCTACATGTTACAGGTGTGGCACCAAGTGCGATGCAAACTTCCACTGGGATTGAAGACCCACTGATCTCTGCCAGTAGACTCTAAAATAATAAAATATTTATTAAAAATTTTATAAACGAACTATATCTAAGACAAAGACGAATGGAAAAAAAACAATGTAAAATCTAATTATAAATAAGAATATTTTGGCCTAGGACTGCGCTTAGTAACAGGCCATTGTCACATCATAGGAACACAACTGCCCCTATGGAACCACAAGCCTTCAACATGTTGGTAGCCGCGTCTGGTGCATTAACCAACAGGCCTTCATGAACTTTTGGTTATCTCTAACTAAATAACTTTAAGTCCAGTGTATCAGCGTACCTTCAGCGTTAAATCCAAGTTGTGAAGTGCGGTGGATGCTACATGAAAATGTCTCTCTGACTGAAAGCTCTCCTTCTGATCCTTGATCTCACACTCCTTCTTTTTATTTATCACCTGCTTTAACCACTGATAGCTGTAAGGAATTTGCAGTCTCTGATATGCTATGAACTTAATTAGCTCTACGACAATGTGGCCACAGGATATTGATGTCAATTGGTCCCCGATATTTAAACTCAATACCACGGGTTTGTTTAAATTCGAAGAAGTCATGTTTTCTGTTCTTGTATTTATGTTATAAATTTTAGTTTAAAGATTCCTATGTTAATAACATGAGATTACTATCGTAAACCAATAAACACTAATTTCAAATTAAACGACCGTTATATTTTGGAATTTGACATATCATCATGTAATTTAGTCCTGCTTGCTAATTGTTGTCCTGCAAGCATAGTCACTAGTGGTAACTTTGCCCTTTAATAGATCATTGGCTCATTCAACCAAATAAACACTTCATACCAAAATAATATTTATTATAAAGCTATCCTTAATATTATTAGATTGCTTACAGTAAGTGATAAACTAATTTTTTACTCATGCAAGTCGAGATTTAATTTATTAGACACTAAAAAGGTTTTAAATTGATACAATTAAGAAAAAACATTACCAAATTCAAATATAATTCATTTTCGCGGAATATTTCTATGTCATTTTCGTCACTTGTTAATTTATGACAATTTATGTGAATATTAAAAAAATTTAAAGCTTTCATAACTGTGAAAAAATGTATCGCTTTCAAAATATTTTAAGAAATAGCGCAGTATGTGCTAAAATACGTAATATGGAATCACTTCGATATTATGCGAAAGAAGTTAGATTTGGCCCAGATGTACGATCTCTTATGTTGCAAGGAGTTGATATCTTAGCTGATGCAGTAGCTGTGACAATGGGTCCTAAAGGACGCAATGTAATTTTGGAGCAATCGTTTGGCACGCCAAAAGTAACTAAGGATGGAGTGACAGTTGCTAAAGGCATAGAATTAAAAGATAAATTCCAAAATATTGGTGCTAAATTAGTTCAGAATGTTGCTAATAAAACTAACGAAGAGGCCGGTGATGGCACAACTACGGCCACTATATTGGCACGAGCTATTGCAAAGGAAGGCTTTGAAAAAATTTCTAAAGGAGCCAATCCTATTGAAATCAGAAGAGGTGTAATGCTTGCAGTAGAAACTGTTAAAGAAAATTTAAAAGCCATGTCGAGACCTGTAAACACTTCAGAAGAAATAGAACAGGTTGCTACAATATCTGCCAATGGTGATAGAGCAATAGGAAAACTAATAGCAGAAGCAATGAATAAAGTTGGCAAAGACGGTGTTATAACAGTGAAGGATGGCAAAACATTAGAAGATGAGTTGGAAATTATAGAAGGCATGAAATTTGATCGCGGATACATTTCTCCGTATTTCATTAATTCAACTAAAGGCCCTAGAATTGAATTTAATAATGCTTTAATACTTTACAGCTGTAGGAAAATTTTTAACGCTCAGCAAATAGTGCCCGCTTTGGAAGTAGCTAATTCTCAAAAGAAACCACTGTTGATAATTGCTGAAGATGTAGAGGGGGAACCTTTATCTGTTTTAGTCGTAAATAAATTGAAAATAGGTCTACAAGTTGCAGCTGTAAAAGCTCCTGGTTTTGGAGATTATAGAAATAATTCACTGGCTGATATGGCGACTGCCACTGGGGGAGTATTATTTGAAGACGACAGTAACTTAATCAAACTAGAAGATTGCCAGCTTGGAAGTCTTGGACAAGTTGATGAAGTAATAATAACTAAGGATTCAACGCTTTTGTTAAAAGGCAAAGGCCATAAAGACGAAATTCAGCAACGTATTGAACAAATCAAAGAAGAGTTGGAAAACACTACTAACGAATATGATCGGGAAAGACTTTTAGAAAGGCTCGGAAGGTTGCAGTCTGGTGTAGCTGTATTACTTATAGGTGGTTGTAGTGAAGTAGAAGTCAATGAGAAGAAAGATCGAGTCAACGATGCACTCAATGCCACAAGGGCTGCGGTGGCTGAAGGTATTGTACCTGGCGGCGGTGCAGCGTTATTAAGATGCATACCTGCGCTTGAAAAGTTGCAGCCCATCAATTCTGATCAAGCCATGGGTATCGATATCGTTAAAAAGGCTTTGCGCACGCCTTGTTTAACTATTGCAAGCAATGCAGGATACGATGGATCTGTGGTTGTGTCGAAAGTCGAAAGTTTAGGACAAGATTTCGGTTATGATGCTTTAAATAATGAATATGTAAATATGATTGAAAGAGGTATAATTGATCCCACCAAAGTGGTCAAAAGAGCTTTAACAGACGCAAGTGGAGTAGCCTCTCTTCTCACAACAGCTGAAGCAGTCATTTGTGAGCTTCCTAAGACAAAAGATACACTTACGACACCAGAATTACCTTCGTTAGAATCTTATTAGTTATTTCTAATAATTGCATCGAAATAAAGTTTATTATTTCACTGCGTTTGTATGTTAACTGGCATATAGTAAATTTATATTTAGTACATTCTGAAAGTCTTTTACTTAACATCCAATTGGATGAGAATATTTAATATGCATTATGTAGAAAATCTAGTGAGGCGTTTGTAATAATACATAAACTTGCTTCCAAAAACGTAGGTAATGTAAATTATTTTTGCACCCGTAAAATACGCTGGCAGAATTAGGGGTGATATAAATTATCTACTGGTGGTATGTCTCTCATATAAGAAAGGCCACATGGGTGGGTACCATCGACATGTCTATTTCTCCCGCCAAACAGCAGTGTTAATGCACTGTTGTGTTTCGGATTGAGTCATTACTGGCCATTTTGAGACTTATGCCTCAGGATGATGGGCGGTCGTATCATTTACTATCACTCTGGTTTCCTTTCAAAACGTACGTACGTCATTTACTATCAAGCGAACGGTATGCTCGTCTCGCCATTCATTGCAATAAAAAAAATGTAATATGAACTTAAATATTCAATTTAATAGCTTTTATGCGAAGTCACAGGCATAAGCAACATTTAAAAAATGTATGAGGTCCTGTGTAAATCATTCGCATAAATAAATATTATAATAATTTCTGTTCAATGTTTCAAAACTCTTTTTGTTCAATAGGCAGGCATGAGATTAGAAGCCGTGAATTTGGACTTTACAGTATAGGTGTTTACTTGATAAGCAAATTAATCCAGAATAATAAAAAATATTTTTTTTAGGTATATATTGGGTATATCCTTACTAATATTATAAAGGTGAAAGTTTGTATGTATGTATGTATGGATGTTTGTTACTCTTTCATGAAAAAACGGCTCAACAGATTTTGATGAAATTTGGTATAGTGATAGCTGACACCCTGGATTAACACATAGGCTACTTTTTATCCCGAAAAATGTAGTGTTCCCGTGGGATGAGTCAGGAAACCAAATATACATATTTTCTACTCTTTCAAATTCAAATTGTTGGCACGGGATGTCCTCTCCTACGGAAGGGAAATATAGTCGACGGCACGCGGGAAATATAGTTAGTAGACACGCGAAATAATATGTTCTTGATGTGGATTGGACTCAAAAACTATCTGCACCCGGGCGAAGCCGGGCCGGGCCGCTAGTAACAAATAATTACGTCCATCTTTCCATTAAGCCTAGTTGCTATTATATATTAATGGCAGGATGAAGCAAAAAGTATGGCAGCATCAAGCAGGTACCTACTTATAATGCATTTCGAACATAATTTCGAAATATGGCATCCCAAAAAGAAAGAAAAAAAAACTGACAACACTTGACAGCTGTCATACAGTATTGCTAATTTTGTGGATTTTCCACTAAATCAAGTGGTTTGGACACCTCTCATAAAATTCGTACAAAGAAATATAAATGTGTGAAAAGAAAAAACACAATGATGATGTTCCTCATATGTTTTTTTTTTGACGTGACAACGTCTTAAATTCGGTTGCGGCTGGGAGTCACTTATGAAAAAGTGTAACGCCCGGTAACGTTACGATGAGTCACCGAACGAGAGAGAGGCCCGCCGAATGCCTTGCGTCTCTCTCCCACTCAACTATGATCGGTCTGCCGCGCGCGCAGCACTAGAGAATTAGGCGCATTGAATCGGCGCATGCTTGTGTCTCTGTCTTTGTCTTTCTCGAACGTTCTTGGCGTTGGAAAAACAAGAAAGCGTCACAATACAAGTTCACACGTGTGGTTAAAGTATCGTCAGCTGTGTCTGTAGTGAAAATATGGAGTGCTTAGATTCGTCATTACATGTACAATGTTTTAGTAAACAAAATATATTTCTATAGTTAAAATTTGTGCAATTCTTATTTTCATTCAATTCCTTGTTCCTATTGTGCAATTTAATTATATTCATATCAATAAATATTCTACCGAGAAAAAGACGTTGTCACGTAAAATCTTCGCCCGTAAAACCGACTTTACAGGCAACCATTTTTTTATTAGAAAACTTAATTGAGATTTCATAAATAGCCCGTATATATTGATTTTAAATACTCCTTAACACATTTATTATTCTCTTTATTTTTTTTTTTACATATTTTTTCTATTTTTACATATATAAATTATAAAAAAATATACATATAAAAATATAAAAAATAATTTATTTACCCTCCGGTGGTGAGGCTCAAGACCCAAGCCACCGGCGGTTAGGGAGACAAAGTGAGGAACCGCCTCACAATGCGTGCCGTGTCCAATAATACTGCCTTCTGTATTTGACCTTTGACCCAACAGTCAATTGAGAGCCTCTGTAGGTGTTGGTCGAGGCTCTTTGGTATCAACCCATGAGCAGATACGACAATCGGGACAATAATTGTTGAATCGACATCCCACATGTCGGCAACCTCGTGTGCTAAATCTAAGTATTTAGACATTTTATCTTTTTCAGCTTTGACGAGGTTATCGTCATGCGGGATGGCGACGTCAACAAGTATAGCCCGGCGCGCCAATCGATCTATTATCACAATATCAGGCTTATTGGCGACAATAGTCCTGTCTGTGATAATAGATCGATCCCAGTACAACGTTGCATGACCATTTTCAAGAACTGGTTGAGGAACATACTGGTAATATGGCACTTCAGAAGTCACAAGTCCATATCGAAGAGCAATTTGCTGGTGAATGATCTTAGCTACTAGGTTATGTCTATGCAAATACTCGCCGTTAGCAAGATACGAACAACCGGAGATAACATGCCTGATGGACTCGCCAGGACGGTGGCATGCCCGACAGATGTCGACCGTACCGTCCTTCAGGATGTATTTCCTATAGTTGTTCGTCTTAATAACTTCGTCCATAATTGCAAAGACAAAACCCTCAGTTTCCCCAAAGAGGTTACCGAAGCGCAGCCAAGACACAGACGCTAGTCGGTTCACATCAGGCCCATGAAGGGCTCGATAGAACCGACCGTGCAGCTCTTTGCTCTTCCATATGTCCTCGCGATCCCTAAACACATTTATTATTATTATTTTAATTTAGAAATTGAATTTAATCGTTTTGAAACTCCTGCATATTTTGTTAGTGGATTTCTGGTGGCTATGTATGTTATGTAGATCTGCAGACCTATTGGCTAATTTTGACAGGTCAAGTTATCATCAAATTCTCGTTGTACACCGAACACAGTTGTCAACTGAAACTTGTTATGAATTGGTATTGCGTATGACAATGTACATGATGATGGGAGATGTCAAATCTTAGTCGGGGAAACCAGCTTAACTATTGGCAGCACTGCTCTAATCTGTCAACTTGCTGTCAACTGTCAAGTAGCAATGTGCAATTCGTTCAATTTTTAGGACCCGGATCAATACTGATCCATCTTTAAAATGAACCGGTTCAAATGACTCGATCAATCAAACGATTGGTTCCGTTCAATTCTTTGATATAAATGAATAGGCCCTTAGTAGAGGTATGTAAACACATTTTAAAGTTCACATTACCTTACATTACCTTTTAAATTTACACAAAAATGACACTTTTACAACTGATCACGTGAAGCCTCAACTTTCTTCAAATCAAAATGGTTTCATCAAAAATAGGTCAACTATAAGTAATCTTTTGGAATACAAAAATTACCTGTGCAATGCTTTTGCAAGAAACGTGCAAGTGGATTCTATTTACACAGACTTCTCAAAGGCATTTGACAAAGTAAACCATAATTTACTTTGTCTTAAATTAAAATCATTTGGTATACACGGCTCACTATTGCGGTGGGTTCAATCATACCTTTATATGAGAAGTCAACTTGTATCGCTTAAGGGTGCTATGTCGATTCCGGTAATCATCACAAGCGGAGTACCACAGGGATCTCATTAAGGTCCGTTGTTATTTATTATTTTTATAAATGACCTCATCGGCCGCCTGAAATGCCCCTGTTTATTGTATGCTGATGATTTAAAAGTATTCAATGCGATAACTAGCATTAGTGATGCAATTGCTTTGCAAAGCGATCTAGACCTTATTTGTGAGTGGTGTTCAGTCAACCGTATGATCTTAAATGTACAAAAATGTTTTTGCATTTCGTTCACTCGTAAAATTAATAAAATTAAAATTGATTATAAAATTCTCCATCATGGTCTAGATCGTAGAACTGTAGCAAAAGATCTTGGAATTTTATTTGACGACAAATTATCCTTCCGTGATCATTACGATTATATTATTAACAGAAGCTCACAGATTCTTGGATTCATTTCTCGGTTAACCAAACAATTTAAAAACCCGCGTAGTCTAATTTACTTATTTGAAACATTAGTTCGTACTATATTAGAGTATGGCGCTGTGATTTGGTCTCCCTTTTACCAACTACATATTGACCGGATTGAGCGTGTCCAACAAAATTGTTTAAGATTAATATGCTATCGTCACAATCTTCACCGAAACCTGAAATCGTACGACGCTAGATTAACTTACTTCAATATATTACCATTAGAGTCCAGACGTATAAAAGTCGATTTCATTTACCTATACAAAATTTTACATTCAATTATTGATTCTCCCTCATTACTGTCTAATCTAAATATAAATATAAATTTTAGATGCCGCAAACCTAACGTGTTCTATCTTCAAGTTTTTCGCAATAATACCTCATTCTATAATCCAATCATACGAATGTGTAGACAATACAACGAATATAATAAGCTTACTCCATCTCTTGAATTCAACAATTATTTCAATTTATATAAACAGCATATCCAAAATATCCTCAAAGACCAATGAGATTTATGAATCAAAATCAGGTAACCTCATATTATTGTAATTATCTTATTGTATTCTTTATTATTATTATTTTCTATCTTTTTAATAGCTTAAGAATTCTTTTTCATTTGTTGTTATTAATGTTATTAAGGTTTTTCTTTTTAATCTGTATTTTGTTAGTTTTACTGTATTTCATTGTTATCACCAATTTTTACTTGTAACTTGATTATTACTTACTGGAACACAAGTTTTTGGGTTATAATTATCGTCCAGAAAAATAATGTATACATACTTGATGTTACTGCATTCATGATTGTAACCTGTTTTGTGTTAAATAAAATAAATAAAAAAATAAAAATAAATAAACTGAAACACGCGAAAAACAATTTTACAACAAACGTAATAGACAAAATCTTAGGACAACGAGATACTGATTACGAAATACGAACAAATACGTGTTATTACTTAATGACAATATTAACTCGCAAGTAATCATAAATCAAGACGTAACTAACTTCAACTCACTCAAAAAGTCAAAACCATAAAATTGTAACGTAAAACAAACTTTAAAGCCTACCAATCAAAGCATATATTAACCTTGTCATTTACAGTCGAACTATTTAGTGTCTGTATTTGTCTCTAAAACCGATGATATCCGAACGTTTTTTTTGGCTTGATTCGGCTCGACTCGGGTCAGGCGCACTTCCGGCTCGCGAACCGTTGTTCGCGGGTTATGGTTCTCGGCTCTCGGTTCTCGGCTCTCGGCTCTCGGCTCTCGGTTCTCGGTTCTCGGCTCTCGGCTCTCGGCTCTCAGTTCTCGGTTCGCTTGAACCGACGCAATTCTCCAATCGTGATCGATCGAATGAACGAATTTTATTGTACGTAAAGATCGAATCGATCGCGTGGTTCTTGCGAGCCGGTTTATTTGACCCGTTCAATCGCGAACGACCCATATTTACTGTCAAGCCAGCTGGTAAACCAATTTGCGCGCCAAACGGAGTTTTTATTAATAATTTAATTTTCTGTAACCTATTTAAATTCAAGAAGTGTTTTTGTGCTTTAATAATGAGCTACAGTGATTTAAAACGACTACGTATAATTTGAATTGATTTTTTTGGCAATCGCTAGCTATTTCTGCAGGTGTTAGCTTAAAAACCAATACATTTGAAAATAAAACGATGGAACTGGATATCGACATGGAAGAATCAGAAATATCAAATAAAATCTCAGAACCCAATGTATCTGATGGTGATTCTAATGATTTTATTCCCAAAAACAAGAAGAAAACGAATTTTAAGGTGGTTTCCAACTTCGAGTCTAGTGACGAGGAGAGCTCTATTGCATTGAATGCTAAGAGACGTTTGCAACGTTTTACAGACAGTGATAGTGATATAGAAAAAGAAAATGACCAACAAACCAAAAATAGTTTTTCAGGTAACATTACTTACTTTCTTTTTGTTCTTTCTTGAGTTTTT
Source organism: Hyles euphorbiae (assembly GCA_023078785.2). Taxonomy (NCBI): domain Eukaryota; kingdom Metazoa; phylum Arthropoda; class Insecta; order Lepidoptera; family Sphingidae; genus Hyles; species Hyles euphorbiae. Next base: position 8,272,649 of record CM041053.1, read on the forward strand.
AATTTATTAGTTAACCACCTACTCTCTTATCTAACTGTGATAAGGTGTGGAAGTTTGTATTTAAAGATTCTATCCAATATTTCTTAATAATTAAGGTTGTAGGAAGTCTGAATGCAAGCTGCTTCCAACAGGTCAATGTGGAGATCTTTGGGAGGGGCCTTTTTACAGCAGTGGAATTCCTGTGGCTGAAGAGAGGGAGATAGAGATTATTATAAATTACTTAAAATTATATTTTTTGTATAATTTTAACAACATATCCCTTCATATAATTTGTAAATCTGATGTATGAGAAAACAATATTACTTTAAACTTCATCTTAGTTAAATTCAAAAATTGTCTTACAGTTGAAAGTATACTAGATGTCAATAAACTGCATTCAACATGTAATAGATGTGGCTGTTTATAAATAAATAATCCTGCATATAAATCTTGCTATTGTTCTTGTACTCAACAGATTTTTACAATTAACCATATTTGACAATGGTAATTCTATAGTTTTAACTTTTGGTACATAATACCAAATTTCAGATGATGAGGAAGAAATTAAAAAGACAAGCCCATCAAACACTAAGAAGAGGATAGTTTTGAAAGATGACTCTGACTCTGGAAGAGACTCTGATGAGAAACAAATGGTAAAAAATGAAGAACAGCAATTGAGGATGAAAAATAAAAGAAATAAACTGAGGGAAAAGTTTAAAAGCTTAGTCACATCCAGAACTACAGAGAAACCCAATAAAATGACAGATTCTGAGGGGGAGCAAGATAAAAATGATTGCAGCTCCAATGATTCTGATAATGAGGAATTGTCTATTAATAATATCAAACAGGTATGTGGTTTGTTTATTTATTTTATGCAATGATGTTATTACAAACATGATCTATATGCCTGTCACTTGTTTATATAGATAAGGGCTTTACTTTGTATATGATATATGAAATAATGTTATTCTAATTTACTGAGTGCTGGTGGAGATATTTCGTTTTATTAATATCTTAATTTAACCAATGTTTTTTTGTGATGTTACATTCAGAATGTCAAGAAAAGTATGTCTTTCAAACCATCAATTTGCGACCCTGATACTTCAGATGAAGAGGGGAATGAAGATAGAAGAGAAAGACCAGTATCAAAATCTCAGAGTCAAAGAAAATCGGCAAAGTCTACCTCGCCTAAGCCATTAAAGGTTTGTCAATAAATAATATGTTTTTTGCATGTATGTTTAGGTTTCATTAAGATTTAAGCACATTATTAAACTTTGTTCATTTTACTATTTCTGGCGCTCATGAAGCTGCCTGCATATTGTTATTTAACAAAATAATATTTTATGCAATGTTTATGTAAACCAGGCTTATAATAACCAAAAAAAGAAACATATTCATAGCAGTTCTTATGTTTTTTTTACTATTGAGCCTGAATATAGTAAAACATATATGATGGAAATAAAACTAAGTGCTTATTATAATAACCAGACTGGTCATCTTCGACAACTTATTAAAAGAAATGCCTGAAAGCCAATGCTTTACTGCCGACAACTGAATTCTCACTGCGGCGAAATAATATACATTATTTTTAATGCTGCTGAGTTGAGAATAAATTCTGTTAGTGACTTCTACCCTCGTTTGTCGAAGTGAGCTATGCATTTATTGTGGTTTTGCTATTGTTATTATTTTGACTGTCAAATGTTTTCAGATGTCTGCAAAACAAGCAATGGAAAATATGAAAAAGATCAAAAGTGAATCCAATCGCTTATTGAGAGAGAAAGAGATATCGCTGCCATATCATAGGCCGAAAGCAATTTCACTAAAAGACATTATGAGTAGGAGAAAAGCTGCAGTATCCGCAGATGGTAAAGCTCTACCAATAAAAATGAATGAAGAACAATTAAAACAATATGTGTAAGTATAATCAAGTAATCATTATTGACACTAATTAATTGTGCCACTAAAAAAACTAAAAAAATAATTTCTTAAGAGACAACCATCATGCCATTTGGCTGACGTGAAGCGATACAAATGCTCATGGACAGTGGCAAAACCAAACAACACCACAAATCGCAAAGCAATACTTAGCATTCCACTGTGCTTGCCATCCTGAGACATGAGATAGTCTCTATGGGCCTTATTAATAAACTTGGATGAGCGAGGGAATAAATTTTAGCACAAAACTTTAAAATTGACTAATTTATTTTGACAGTTCTTTTTACTTTTAAAATCAGTGAATTGCCATAATAGGATTTTCATGTTAGGCTGAAGAATATAGATTTTTATTAATATAGTCAATACTATCTAGCTATTCTTAATAATAGAGTGAATTCTCTAGCCCAATGCCTAAAGTTAATCCTTTGCTCATCGAGTTTATTAATGAGGCCCAATATGTTGAGTAGTTACTCTGGCTACAAAGTCCTTCAAACTTGTGAATTTACACTGCTGTGTGGCGGGAGAAATAGAAATTGCGGTGGTACCTACCCAGACGACCTGTCACATATGATAGACCATAATAGAAATTTATTTTACTTTACTTATTTTATGGGAAGTCTCTCATAAGTGAGAGGATGCCTGAGTAGAACAGCACTGGAATAGACATAAGATGTTAAGTTACATAAAACATTTTACATCTCAGTAGGACAAGCTCAGAATATTAAGCATTGCTTTGTAATTTATTTATTTGTTGATTGGTTTTGCTACCATATATGAGCCCTTGTACCATCAGGCGAATGGCGTGCTTGCCTCTCCGTTCATAGTAATGAAAAATCATCCCATAAAATATTTTTCTCAAATGACATCATTCAAGAATACTAAGTATTAATTGAAAATTCATAATTACAGGCAGATGCTGGAACAAAGACAGAAAGAAATAATAGAGTTGTGCAAAAGTGATTCTGAAGAAGAACAGGACAGTCCTAGTGTATTAGAAACTAAGGATCATATATGTAATGCCCAAAATAAAGAAAATCTTGTGACTGAACCATTAGATGATGACGAAAGTCAGCTGACAAATGCATCTGTTGATCAGATTAATGATATACAGGATGTCCCGTTAAGAGAAGATAAAGAAAAAACAATAGGAGTACTTGAGTCAGTAGAGAATAATACAAATAGTGAAGATAACATTGAATTAGAAAAAGAGTGTTCCACAGAAGAGAATAACATACCAGATGCTACAAATGGAAACACAGAAATTATATTAACTGAGTCAATAGAAAAACTTGATACTGATGTTTCAGAAGAAATAGTGCAACAAAATATGGTACTATTAGAACAAATTTCCAAAACCTGTACTGAACCAGATAGCCAAAATGTAAAATTCCATTATGATTTGGAAAGTTGCACTATCACTGATAGTAATACGAACTTAGTAACTTTAGATACAACCAATGATAATAAGGATAAACCATATGAGAATGAATTCTCAGATGATGATATAAATATGGAAGACATTGATAAACTTATTGAAAACGCTGAAATTATGAATGGTAAGAATAGTTTAGCTTTTGAAAATATGTGTTGTGGTGTTTTTAAATACTTCATGAACTGACTTTGCTTTGTTTTGTTTTAAGATGAAACATACAATGGTAATACGAAGTCATTACCACTAAATGTGACTGCTGCGCCTTTGAATGTAAAACCAAAATTAACTGGAGCTCCAGGTGCTATTATTGACTTGGATGATTATGATTCTGATACATCTAAAAAACTTTCGGGCGTCGAGTTATTGAAAGAAAGATTTTCTTATTTTTCCAAACTCAAAACTCCGGAGGAACTAGAACGAGAAAGAGAGAAAAGGTAAAAAAATATTTATTAAGTTGACAAAATAGTTTGATCAGAATGTCTATATTTGTGCCAATTTGATGTTTTATTTCATATTTTTAGGTTAAAGCCAGGTACTCAACACATAAAGTTAAAACAAGAACTTGAAGAAGTCATAGCTGAACAGAGGTCATTAGAATGGGCTAAACGTTTAAATGAGGAAAAGCAACAACAAATGGAATTAAAAGCTCTCAGAGGCGAGGAATCTGATGCAGAAGATGATATAGAAAAAATTGAGGCTCAAATAGAAGAAAAAGATGTTGAGGGCGAAGAAAGTTCTGAGGAAGGCGAAAGTGAACCAGAAGAAGAAATTGATGAGCTTACGGAATCCAAAGAAAAACCAAGAATTAAAAATCCAATGATAGAAGATGAGGCGGAGGAATCCGACTGTGATGACGATATTGAAGATAAACAGTCTGATACTAATGCAGAGGAAAATGATGCGAATGACGAAGGTAATGAATATTCTGATGATGAGCAAAGCAGCGATGATTCTAGTGAAGACGAGTCGGAAGTTGAAGAACAAACTAATAAGACTAGAAAAGGCAGGATATTGAAAGCATTTGAAGATTCAGATGATGAAAATGTTGATGACAACGTAATAAAGACTGATAGCATAGAATTATCAATAGATAAGGCAGGCGATGAAAAAGAACAAAAAGTGACAGACAAAGAATATAATAAAGATGAAACTGTAGCAAAAAAATCTTGTAATGATATGGATATAGATACTGATAATGGAAGTCAAATATTTAAAGATTCTCAAGGTAATCATACATTGGTTTAAATAAAATATTTACACATGTACATAATCTCATGCCTTTTTCCCAAAAATAGAAATTCTTACAAATTCGCTATGTATGCAGTCTTCCTCTATATTTTTTCCTTCAATGTTATAGTGCATGGTGATTGATTATTTATACACGCATGACTCCGACAATTCAAAGGTGTGCTCTGGGATTTGAACCTGCTACCACCTAGAGCGTGTTGGCAGCCGCGTCAGGTCCGTTTGCCAACAGTCCACTAAGCACTTCTGTTGGCATTACACACAAAATATCTGATTTGATATGTAGAAATAATTTGTAATAGTCTTAAAATTAATTTTCCAGATGATGAAATACAATTGGCTCAAAGAATGGTATCTACATCAGACGACATGTTCGCAAGCCAAGAAAGTGCTTCAGTGGCAGCTAAAGATAAATCATATGACAATGACGACAATTTTATGGGAACTCAATCATTCTCAATATTAAACTCCAACAACAGCGTAAAAGATTCACTTCCTGATATGAACAGTAAAGTAAGTATTTTCAGTGACACTGTAGATACTGCTTCAATATCATGTTGTTTGCCTAATTATTTTATTATTATGTGGCTAAAACTAATTTTGATAAACTTATTATAATAATTAAAACTTGACGATGTACTTAGATAAATTCTAATGGTATGACGAATTTTTTGTTTACCTTGATATATCTCTGTATACGTCTTCCATTCGTTTATTTTATTTTTGACAGTTCACGCCTATAAAGTACGACATTACAGTAGAACAATATTTTGAAATAAAAGTAGATATTTTCTTGACGGGTAACGCCCACTTAGAGTTGTGCCATTCGTAACGAATGACCACAGATAACAAAAACGATTTTGAATAGAATCAATCAATCGGAATCATTTGAAATAAAATTACATTAAAATGCTAATGAAAACAGTTAAACGTAATATAGTACCCAATATTAGGATCGAATGTATTTGCTGCAAATTAATTTATATGAATAAAGGTATACGTATTGAAGTGACTTTTAATAAGAGTTTAATTTAAAATAATTACAATGATTACAACGAAAATAAATGTTTAGTACCTACTTGTAATAAACAGTTAAACCATGTTGGAATTCATAGTACTTTAAGGATTAAATAATTAAAACAACTAAAAGGTAATTTGTTAATATTTTTATTTATAAACAATCGTCTGTTTCGTCGGAATCGGCGTCGTCGTCACTCGTATCCCCAGTAACACTAATTATTAATGAGTGCATGGGTAAGTTGTCAAATGCGACATCGCGATCCCAATCAGACATTATTTCTTTCTTCGTCTTATCTACGACACTCGCCCAGTTATGAGGCGTCACATTTTCACACGCATTTTTAAGCAACTCCAGCATTTTGTTTGCGGTGAAAGGAGGAGTTGTATTTATTCTCGCAGCATATCCTTTCACTTGCGCCCATATTAGCTCTATGGCATTATACTGGCAATGATATGGAGGAATTCTAAGGACGGTGTGCCCATGTTCTGCAGCCATTTCATCTATAACGTATCGTTTAGGCTGCTTCCTCATTTTTAATATTTTAAGTAACTCTACTTTTAATAGGGACTCGTCCACCTCCTCGCCATTGTTACGGAGCCAGTTTATTATTTCTTTTTTTTACTGGCTTGCGTTGGCATTTTGTTAATTTGCCGAGAGTGATAGGACGCATTATCTATAAATATTGTTGATGGCTGTTCGAGTGACAATAACATTTCCCGAAACCATTTTTCATATACTTCGGAATTCATTTCTTCGTGGTAATCCCCTGTTTTCTTTGATTTAAAAGCTAACATAGCATCTTGCACAAATCCTTTTGCGTTTCCTGCATGACAAATTATAATTCTTTCACCTTTTCCCATTGGCACTGCGGTCGAGGAGCTAGCAGTGTTGTCAGTCCAAGTTTTTGATACCGTGTGATTCGCATTGAGCCAAGTTTCATCGGTGAAAACAACATTCGACCAGTCTTCTATTTTTTTAGCTTGTCTTAAAAATTCGCATCGATACAAAGCAACATCATTGCGTTCCATCAATATTTTTCTTTTGTCACATTTTTTGTATTGGAATCCAATCCTATTCAATACCTTCGCCAAAGAAGACTTTTGACCACGGAACAAGCCACTAGTTTTCAGAGATTGTACTAGGTTATGTAAAGTAGGAATCTCTTTTCTTTGGTAATAATCGTATATATGACGACGAATAGCATCACCATCAAAACTGTCAATTGCTGTCACTTTAAAGGGCTGACGTTTTTTCTTAGGTGTAGATGGCTTGTTTTGTTCCATGCCACTACTGCCGTAGCCTTCTTTAATTATTTTTGAAACTGTTGGAGCAGTAATACCTAATGCTGCTGAAACACGGTCTCTGATTTGAGTCACTGGTATAAGAAGTCCACCATTACGGCTTTCCCTTTCAAAGTACTCATGAAGTCGCAACACAAACTCCCTTGTTTGTCCTTTAAGCACCTTTCCTTTAGGCATTTTGAAAGTGATGAAGGCAGGTACGATGTTCTCAATTCAACCAAATGTAGGAATTCACGGGTAAAACAATACGGAGGAATATAAATACTCAACTCGACGTATGAAAAATGTGAATTAAAATTCAGCGAACGGAAAACACTAGCACGGGCGCGGGCGTCTCGTTGTGAGTGACCACAAAATGGCGGCGCGCGTCACCTGTCTGCCCAGTGTTGCCGTTTCACAATTTGTTTTTAACAACATTACTATTGCCGACGGAAGTGATAAGAATATTAACTTAACATGAGTAAATGGTTTATTTTAATATAATTATTAAATCAAGTAACTTAAATATCCCTGAAGTTTTATAAAACAATGCATGGAGCAAAAAATAAAATATGTATTAAATCGATTAAAACTTGTTCAAAAATAAAATCGTTTGTTATAAAAAATTGATTCGATAACGCATCAGGCCATCACTATTTGATTCAGTACTCGATGTGTCAAAAATAAAATAAACGAATGGAAGACGTATAGTGAACAATTGAAATCAGTGCAAGCTCGCAACGTATTTTACCTTTCTTTGCCAATTCATAATTCATATGGTCATTGTACGCTATGGATGGTTAAAATTAAAATACAATTAATAGTCGCATACTGGCGGTGGTGAATTTCTGTATGAACAATATACAGGGAGCGCAAAAAAATGGCGCACTTGCTCAGATGGGTACAAGGGCATAATATTAATATCGTAATAAAAAAATAATATTTGGAAAATACCTATCCGTTTTGAAGTTATGACCGTTTAAAGTTTTAAGTTTAATCACCACTTTTTCGCATAATACCAGTTGGAATGGATGAAGAACAAGATTTAAACACATACGTATTTTTTCGTTTCGTCGTTAATTGAACGGTTAACGAATTATACCACGAAAACCATTTTTAACAGCATCAAAACTTCTTTAGACTTCGCTTTAACCGTTGTTTACACATGGGTAAGGTCATGAACTCTTAGCTGTATAATTTATCCTTCTCTAATTTCAAAACAGGATATTTTTGTTTCATTTCAAATAAATAAATCAGTTAAACAGGGACGTACTTAGATTTAAGCGTCAATAAATTAACAACATAATAACTTTAGGTGCAGTTGCATCGTGTATGGATTGACTATTTTGTTTGTCATTATTTTCCTTAGTGTCACAAATCCAAACTGAAAGACACCAAGAAATCACACTGGTCATCGCTTAAATCATGTAAGATTGCGAATTTAATTATAATTAGAAACGTTTTGGTAATACCTACATAACATTTAAATTTTCTAAATAATTAATATTCATTGAAAAAATAATCTGATGACACTGATTAATAAAAAATAAGATTTTTAAAATGATGGCCCAATTCGGCCCTATTAGTCAAAGGAAGCCGCCGGTCATAGTGTACTTCGTCGGATCCAACGCGGCTCGATTATTCTTCCTTTGAGGTTGCCGCCGCCCTTTGTGAGCGCGAGCCGAAAGGCGGCAATTTCTTTGTCGGTAACTTTTAGCATTTTGCAAAAGAAGACCGACATCTTGAGGTGTGTTCACACTACACACTTGATATAACTTAATTTGATTAAGTACCTACTCCGATATAAAAGTTACGTTAAAAAAAAGATCTTATTGGACTGATAGAATGGTCCTTACTTGCTCAAGAGCTTATAATATTATTTAAATATGTCATCAACCGATCCAGTCAGTTACAAATTGCCTATTTACTTTTGCTTATTATTGTATTTAACATTACTTTAATGTGTTTTGAAAATAATGTTACTTTAAAGTGATAAAATTTCTTCTAAATTCTTATACCTAGAGAAATGTCGTCTACCATTATAGCATAGAATTTGCATATGAGACTTCTGTGAGATAAAATTAGTGAAATCAATAAACACTAAGCACTAATTTACTGCACTGGAGACCCCGTGCCCTGCAGTGGCACGTATATGAACTGATACAGTACTAATACTAATTGTTCACATGAATTATTATGAACTCAAATAGGAAAGCTTTGTATCTAATGTGAACAGGCCTTTATCTTTCAAAAATCAAAATAATAATTAATTTTTTATTAGTTGAATTCGGATTGCGATCGTGTGTGCATGTATTAGTCGTGTGCATATTTTTGTAAATTCGTTTTCAGTTATTTTGAGTAAATTTTATTAATTTCATTATGCTTTGAACATTACCCAATTTGATAGCTTTTGATGTAACTTGTGTTATGTGAAATGTAAAAGAAAAAGTGATTTGTACTACCAAACTGTGACAGTGTTTTCGTGCGGGTTTTGGCGGATCCTGCGCTTCCATCCTTGCCTATCAAGGTCATTACGGTTTACATTACAAGGTCAGTTAACTATTTTAGTGGTCATTAATGATAACTAACCAGCCCATATGGGTCACCGACGGCCTCTGTGGCGCAGTTGGTAAGAACTGCCTGTGAAATGAGAGACCGCGGGTTCGGTTTCTGCCCCGAGACAATTTCCATGAACCATAATTATTTTTCTAATACCCGCGACACAAGATTTGTATCTTAGTGTGGGGTTAGTACCCATGTATGTGACTGTTGACAGTATTAATTTAATATCTTTTTTATGTAACCTGAGCGTTATGTACACAATCGCACGACTTATAAGTAAATAATGAGCTCTGCTTATTTATTGTTGAGTGTCTACCGTTCAGTTGTAAGGTTCAATCACTTTAGCGTAATGTGTTAAGGGTTAGCATATGTAACGTTAGTTTTTTTTTTCTCGGCATCTTTCTTAATATTCGCTAGCGCCATGCAAATCCGTCTGAATTAAGATGCCTTCACCATATACTATAATGTATATTGGCAGGTGCGCCGTTTTCTTGTCCACCCTGTATAGCAGATGCTACATGTGTTGCAAAAAATCCAGTGGCAATTATATTAAATACAATTTTGAATTTAATTATTTAAATTTTATTGGTTTCAGTTACTCAATACACCTTATTTTCTTTTAGGCAAATTTAGAAGCCGCTGTACCACTTCCTTCTGGGTCATTCTCACAAAATTTCATCCCTTCCCAATTATCATCAAGTCAACAACCTCTTGGCCAGTCTCAAGCGATAGGTGAAGATGTTTTAGCACTCTGTACTGGAAATTTTTATGACAATGATTTTGTATCACAGTCAGAAGTGGGGAAAACAGATAATGAAAACATACCTGAGGCTATTAATGACAGCTTTGATGATAGTTGGACGAAAGGTGACTCACAAGCAAAAGATTTCGATGCACAACCAGAAAACAATGCTATTGTTAAAGACAGTGATGAACCAAAAGATAATAATGCTATAAAACATACTGACATCAAAGATGATGAAGTTAAAACTAAATCAGATGAAAGTAATAAAGAAAAATCAGAACATCAAAATCTACTTCAGTCTATTATAGATGAACTTCATGATGAGGAAATAGAGTCTTCAAAGCCCAATAAATATTTTCCCAGCAACAACACAACAAGTATGAATCAAGCGAAAAAGAAATTGATTATCGAATCTGATGATGAAATTAATGAAGACACAAATGAACCACCAAAAAAGAAGAAATTGAAAAAGAGAAAGCTTGAGCAGCGCGCATTACAGATATCAGGTTGGTTTACGAATATAGTTCTTATTAAAGTTTCGATTAATTTGACGATATAAATCTGTCGCCTATCAGTCTTGGCAGCGTACATAGACTGTTCCAATATGGATTTCGGCAAATGATTAAGGGTGTAGATATTTTCTAATGAGAGAATGGTAGTGGTGGGCACTCAGCAGGATGTTGCGAAGTGTAAATGCGTGGGGTGCGCTGTAGCGCGTCATCGCACAAAAGCGGTTTGGGCGATCCTATGGCGTTGGAACCGTTCCAATGCGCTGAAGAAGGCCACCTTGAGGTTTTTGGTTGATATGCTGGTATAGGAATAGGAATTTGGTAAGGACTTGACTCAATGGTTTATTACCTTAATTTATTTATTTAAAAGCTTTATTGTACACAAACCAGAAATAACATAAACAAAATGTTACAAAAAATAAAAGAGTACAATGGTTGCTCGGATGTTAACATCTTTCCTGGGTGGCTCAACATTGACTCCTAAGACTAGTAGACCCAACATCACCGCTCCGCCTCCCTTCAACCAGCGGTAGCGATAAATCGATTAACCTGGTGAAAATAAAAAAAAAAATGTGTATTTGCACAGAGATTTATTAACATTACAGACGATGAAGAGGACGAACAGTCTGACGATGCTGAAGAGTACATGTCAGATGTCGATGATCATGGTGACGGCGCTGAACGCATCGTAGATTACGATTCCGAAGAAAACGAGGTATTGTATTAGCTATTTCATTTCTACATTGTAGTTCATGAAATGTTTTATTCAGATAAAATACTTATTCTCGGGAAGCATGTCCTGTGTTAACAAACATTAATATCTATGCTTATTTGAAATATTTGTGTATTTTTTTTATTTGCTTTCTAAATAGTGTTTCTATTTTCTAAAGATAATTTCTTATCTCTCAATATAATTTAAAAGGCGGTGTAAGCAAAGATTTATTTTCCACGACGTCCATATTGTGCTCACTAACACTGCACAATCGAAATAATTTTAGGTTGAAGTCAAGCAACAGAATCCAAAGAAGAAACACAAAGCGACAGACTTCTTCGAGAATGAGGCTGAACTGACGTCTGAAGACGAGTGGGTTGGCTCTGGTGACGAGGACGAAGGTGATCTTGATCGCATGGAACGGGAGGAAGGAGACGATGACACCTTCCATGAAGGGAAACTGCAGAGGAAATTGGGGCAAATTCATATGTTAGTAGTTTTAATATTATCCTCATAAATTTACTCTAGATATTATAAGGAAAACTGTATTGTACCGTGCGTAACATAGTTTTAGCTATAAAATAATTAAGCTTTATTATTTTATTTTATTATACGGCGTTAATAATTTTGCTTTTTATTTTATTATACTGTGTTAAAGCCGGTTAGGCGGGATCTTCACATAGTTTTGTAACTCTTAGATTTACAAGTAAATGCACGGTCTTTTCGGTCACTACTGTAACAGGCGATAACATAATTAATTAGGAATGCCCATACCACTTTAAAACGTCAACAGAATATGACCTGGGCTTAGTACTCGCGACCTGCGGTTTGAAAGTCTGGTGCTCACTTTACGTGACTATTCATTATCAGGTTGGATTCAAAATGTTAAATTCCTCTCTTTGCTTTCCAGGCGTGACGTATTAGACCAAGATAAGAGAGAAGTGAGACTTATTCAGGAGCTGCTGTTTGAAGACGGAGATTTGGGTGGTGGCCATCGTCAGCGCAAATTCCGATGGAAGAATGCAGGTAAAAATATAAGGATGAATATAGTAGGGTCCCTTATTCTAGACAGTTTATAAATAGCTTTGAAATGGTTTATAAATAAGACAGGAAATATTGTAATCAAATCGCAATTTATTTAAATTTTATTACTACAGATGATGTAGACGACACAGACCCCGTAACTGATGAATTCGGAACAACTCAAGAAGAGGAATACGAATCTGAGGAGCAATGGAGAAAGCAAAGGCATGAGAGAGAAGTCTTTTTAAGGCAACTGGTGGGAGCAACATATTTTTACAATTTGTTTAATTAATTTAATCGCTTTTGGAACACAAATCAAATGTTAAGTTTAATTTTACAATGTGGAATCTTGTTGTGCTTTTTTATATATCTGTTTATGTTATAAGGTATTTTTATTTGAAAAAAGAAGTGTAGGCCTATGTTATGATGAAACAAGTATTTCACATGAACAAAGTAGAGACTAACTTATTGATCTTTTCTTATAAGATATGCTTTATTGCAATGAAAATAACGTAATTTACATTAGATAGTAATAAATAAATGCATCTTATATTCATATGCATAGTCCCGACCCCACACTCAGTGGCGTAACTACACCATCTGGGGCCCGTGGCAAAATCATCGGATGGGGCCCCCTTTTTTTTAAAGAAAGGAAAACTGTTATTTTTTTTTCCGGTACCCCGGAGGAGATCGAAAGGAATATATCAGAATATATCAGTGTCACTGGCCTGCCTTTAGGTAGCCTCATAAGTCTTGCGTAGGAGATCGTGCTGGAATTCTTATACCCGTATTCTAAGACGTTTCCTCGAATATTCCTCAATCTTATCCTTGTCGAGGTAAAGTTTAAAATGAATTCGAGGAATCCTTGAATATGGTATGCTTATTTAAAAATATACCTTTCCTAGAGGATCCTCGAGTGAGGTTGAGTTGAGGAAATACGTCATCTGATCTCCTCATTTATCCCATACACCATCAGGCGGAGGCATTGGATAGTAGGGGTGAGGTGATTACGGTAGGCCTTGAAATTTTTATTGAGTGCGGCATGGCGTCGTTCTAGTGAAGCTCCTGCCTGGTATTTCAACTCGAGGAACTCCGAAAGTACATCGCCAGCTTTCTGAATGCTTGGAGCATAAAAGTCGTATTGGACGCCTTTTGTATCGAGACCAAGACCATTAATTATTCTGGTGTTCTATAAGGCTCGATGCTTCCACCGACACTGTCTGTTCTGCCTAAGTGCTTATCAATGAATTAATTATGTTGACTATCTGTATCTGTATCAGCCCATATACGTCCCACTGCAGGGTACGGGCCTCCTCTACAATCGAGAGTACGATTGAGAGTGGTTAGGCCATATGTTGACTATCACCAGCTGGCATTGTTATGCAGATGCTAGTAAGAGACGCAGGATACATCGGAGTAAAGAATCTCTATCGGGGATCCGTTGAGGAAAGATGGTCTCAACTTTTGTCGTAAGCCAAGACCTCTCTGGGGCACGCCTCCCAATGGGGTGGATTGAACATAGCTCAGTTTAACCCCACGAAGACACAAGTTTACTCCAACCACTCCTTAGTTCCTTTGGAACCAGGAAGATCCCTGTTGTCATTGAGACACTCTCTCTAAGCATCCGAGAGTATTCCTGGAACCGAAATATTGAGCAAAGTGCGTTTAGGCGTCATTTTTTGTAAGCCTCCGTGGCGCAGACGCTGCCTGTGAAACTAGAGACCGCGGGTTCGATCCCCGCACCGAGACAAATGTTATTGAGGCCCACAAGTATTTGTCTCGGGTCTGGGAGTTTGTGAGACCGAAAAGTCTCTCGTAGTTCCTGATACCCACGACACAAGACTTAATTGATATGAATGTGGGGTCAGCACTATGTATGTATGTGACTGTTGGGTGTATTTATGTATATATTTATTTGGAAGACAAGGGCAGATTGACCAGCAAAAAGTTAGGGATTCTCAACAGAGCCAAGCGATACTTCACCACGTGGAGACTGGCACCACGTGGAGTACTGCTCTCACCTCTGGGTAGAAGCCCCAAAAGGTCGGGGGCCCGTGGCATTTTGCCCACTATGCCACCCTATTGTTACGCCACTGCCCACACTAAGATCGAGTCTTGTGTCGTGGGTATCAGGAACTACGAGAGGCTTTTCGGTCTCACAAACACCCAGACCTGAAAAAAATACCTGTGGTTCACACGACTATTTGTGTCGGTGCGAGCATCGGACCCGTGGCCTCTAGTTTTACAGCCAGCACCTAACCAACTGTGCCACTGAAGCTATCAATTAATAATGATACTTATTTTGTCCTCTATTAACCCTAATATTACTTTTTCAGCAAGAACAAGATAAAAAAGAAGATAGTCCTAATATTAGTCTGAACAGGTCAACAATAATAAAAGCTAATTTGTCTTCAAGGACCATGTCAAGTTTGCTTTTAGAAGCCAATAAAAATGTTGTAAAGAAACCTGAAATAACAAAAGCCGCTACTGAAAAATCGACGAAAGATATACCCAGCCCTATAAAGGGTTTTACACTTTTACAGGTACTTACTAAATTAAGTTTATATTTTTTACTGTGCTAAGAATATTGATTGACTGCCTCGGTGGCGTAGTTGGACTACGGTACGGTTACAAAGCTGAGGTCTCGGGTTCGAATCCCGGGTTGGGCAAAGTGATATTGGATTTTTCTATTCAGTATCAGCCCAGAGTCAGGAATTTGTGCCCGATATGGCGATAGGCTCGCCACCTATCACATCGTGGGACGGAACATACAAGGCGAAATGTGGGTGCCCTGGCACCTCTGCCTACCCCTTCTGGGAAAAAGGCGTGAGTTTATGTATGTATGTATGTAAGAATATTAATTCTAGACTCTACTTGGGTCTGGACCAAGTTGTAATATTGTTGTCTGTAAGACATTGCTGTAGACTGTAGAGCGAAAAGACTGCCATTTGTACTCTCTCTTTTTATTATTATTTCTGTATAGTTAAGTTGTTGTTAAGTTTGTGTGCAATCAAGATTTAAATAAATAAACAATTAATATCGGAATTCGGAATAGCCATCATTCCGAGCGTAGCGTCGTCGCTATGCATCCACTGACCCCGATAATCGTTTTCGGTCTTGTTAAGACGGGCAGGGGATACCATGGCGCAATTTTTCGTTCTTTGACCACAAGATGGATATATTAACATAAAATTTTGCATCTGTGAAGCTTTAAATATGATGACTATGTATTACATGTCATAGTTGCAAAAGCCAGTCAAATGCATACTGTAATTTTGCATGCTCATTACAAAAAGCATTGAACATGTGTAGTCCTTACTACACAATATGTTTACTACACAGGTTTAAATATAGTAATGGTTGCCAATAATAAATCCATTTTTTTATTTATAGCAAAACTACCACAGTTCCCTCCTGACTCGTGGGCGCGGAGCTCTCGCTCGTCTGGCCGCCCTCGCTACTCCTCTTGCAGTTGATGAAGATTCTACTAAAGTTGCCGCTGTGGCGCCTAAAAATCAAAGGAACTTTGTCTTTGCCGCTGTAACGAAAGATGACGAACCTAAGGTCAGTTTCACTGCGAAAAACAAGCCTGATTTCATATTTATAATAAAAAAAACTAATAGAAGCTATTTTGTTCTTGAAATTATTGAACTAATACATATAGTTTATGAAACATAGTAGCGTGCAATTTCTTTTGAAGAAAATAAAGAAATTATACATATGATCCAGTGTACACTTAATAGCATTAAACTGGCTCTGATTTCACATATACTGGTTGAATTTTTCGAATGGGCCTGGATGGCCAAATCTGAATCTATGAGGTTTATCGAGAAATGCCAAAAAAACACGTCCGATTGTGATAAAAACTAAAACTGCTGTTGCTGTCAATAGTTCTAGAATTTGATCTTTACGAAAAACTTTATCGAATGTGTAATAACAGCATGTTTTTATCAAAATCATTGGGTTCGAATCCTCGTAATGAATACAGTTTTTTCAAAAATCCAACTATGCAGTTTTAGTTCATCAAAATCGGGCGTGTGACTCCATTTATTTTTCGCTATACCTCATAGTTTCAGATCAAGCCACCCACACCCAAGGGAATAATTTCAACTTATACATAGGTACAAGTTGAAATGATTCCAAAATACAGATATTTAAAAACAATCTGAAATGTTTCATATTTGTTAGTCCGAAAGGGCGCAGTCTTTGAGAAGTCGGTTGTGCGACCCTGGCTCAATTTCTAGACACGTACCAAATTTGGAATATCATCATTCATCCACCGTAGGACGACTAGCACTGAACACATACGCCTTCCCCTATAATTTCTGTGATGATCAAATTTTGCTGTGGTCCACTTGTAATTAATAATAATTCCTGAAATAAAACCATCTTATTTCCTAGGTTAAAACCAAGTATGTGTCAAAACCCAGTTTAATCTGACTTTAAACAGCTTTTAATAAAATACATGTGTATATTTACAGGTAACCAAGAGAAAAGCTGACAGTAAGTTGGACACTCCAAGACTTGTGAAGAAACTAAAGACTAAAGAGAAGCAGGCACTTACTAGAAATAGTTTATTGGACCATTTAAGAGTCTGATCTCTATTCATATGTAGATTAAAAATTGTATAACATCCACAAATAAATGTAATTTAAATGACTCCAATAATGTATTATAACAAGTGTTACTGTTTCTATAAGTTGTATTGTAAAAAGAACTTTTATTTTTAGATCACTTTAATGACGGCCTTATACATAGAAAGTTGATAAACCTATTGTAGCTATCGAATGTTTTATCTCCTTCGCTCAAACTGCATTCAAAACTCGTTAGAAAGGGACAAAACACTTGGTAACTAAAATTGGTTTATAAACTGTCTATGTATAAGGCCCATAATGTGTAAATTTTAACTTTAAGACAATAGTAAATAAATGGATATTTTTAAAATGTAGTTTTTATCTGGGTACCTTCAATATATTCCAACATCATTATTAGGAATGAGACGAGACTACTGCTGATTTTATTGGATAGGCTTCCCTTCCCGATTTTTCTAGCAACCCATTACAAACAGCCTGTATCCGATGATCTGATTCTGATTCGGTCTTTATATTTCTTACTTAGGGGAAGTAATTTAATATATCTTAGGCCAGAAATTATTAAGATTCGAAGGAATCCTTATACCTACTTAAACCAATAAACTATAACGTTTTCGCTAAACAATAATTTTTAATAATCATGACACATAACGATATTATATTTCTCCAAAATATTAGGTGATCCCCATATTGCACACAATTTAAAAACACCCCAGTCTGCTTCCCAGGCTCCCTATCACTACATACTACATAGTATAAAACAAAGTCGCTTTCTCTGTCCCTATGTCCCTTTGTATGCTTAAATCTTTAAAACTACGCAACGGATTTTCATGCGGGTTATTTTAATAGATAGCACTCTATCTATTAAAACAACTATCACTGATGACAACTATGAACTTGAATCACTATTCAAGAGGAAGGTTTATGTGTATAATACGTGCATATTATTGTAGAGAAATCTATATGCACCCGGGCGAAGCTGGGCCGGGCCGCTAGTTAATGTATAAATTGTCAACCAGATTTACCAGCCAGATTATACCCTGTCGAATAGTATTGAGGACCGTAGGCTTGTGGTTTAGCTATGTATCAATAAGAAAGATTTAGACATAATATTTGGGTTTTCACTATAAATTACTCGAAATTCAAAATCAAAATTATTTTGATTAATTTTTTATTAAATTAATATTATAGTACGTTTTCAAGCATTTATGTGGTAACATTTTATGCATTTGATAAGGTTGGGTGCATTGCTGACAGATGTATCCTTCCGTTTTCTCGTGTAGTTGTCTCCTCCCGCTTTTGTTTAATGTATCCATCTCTTTCACTCTTTAACCGGTGTTGAGCACGGCTGCGCAGCCATCTCTATCAACCCAGTCGGTTTCACCCCGTGCGTGTGGTGTCCCGTGCGTTCAATCAATGCTTTTTTCTGTGGCGGTGTGGGGTAGTAGCGTAGCGTGGAAGAGTTTCTAGTCAAGGAAAAATTATAAAAATCTCGTTAAAGTACTCCTGATAAAGGTAGTACTATTTTGTCGAAATGGCGAATGAAAATAACGAGATCAGCGATATCGTTAAGAAATGCAAAATTCTTCTGTTAGATATAGAAGGCACAACAACATCCATCAGCTTTGTTAAGGTAGGTCTAACGATTAGCCGGCCGGTGTTTTTTCTCAATGTGTGTTTGTGATTTATTTGACATCCGAATCATAATTATTGTACGGATGGCGTTAAGTATTGAGTTATTCGTGTTATTTTATCATGCAAAATTGTCATGTTTCGGATTCGCAACATGGAGGACGAAACCAAAATGGTACCCCATTTCACTGTCTTTCTTGTTTAGCTTTATCCACGTGTAATAAAATCGGGAACACGTTTTATCGTTCTGTTTTACTACTATACAATTATTAGGAAGACCATCGTATTTATTAAATATATTTTTTGTATTTCCACCATTCTGTGAACCGGCCGGTAGTATTCTTTATCAATATGTATATTTCTTTAATTATTTTTTTGTTTCTACATAGCATTTAATCGACAAATCGTAACGTTTTGTCAGTTTTCTGCCGATAGTTTCGCTTGTTAAAGCATTCATGTAGCTCAGCGTACACCGGCGTGAACAGCTGTTCGAAGCAGCTGGCTTGTAAAAAATATGGAACAGTTAACTGTCCTCTTTCAATAAGCATCAAGTAAGCATGCCCGCGCCTTGTCGCACTCGTGACACGTACGTCAAAATATGACAGAGATAAAAAACGTAGTTGAATGTGCTGAGAGATAGCATTGGCGCGTACATTGGATTTTTTTCGTTAATGTCGTATTGTGTAAACGATTGTTGATAACGACGATTCATGTTTATTTCTGGAGTTCACACGATAGCGTGGAGATTTTTTTAATTTATTTTTTTATCTTTCCAATGAAACTTATTTATTTGGATATATTGGATTTTGGATATAGTAAAGAATATTTCGCATAGCTTTTACTACATAAAACCTGCGATCAATTACAATATATTTTTGTACTTGTGTACTTTGTCTTCAGTATTATTTAACATAATGTTTTCAAATCGAGTCTCAAACGAATAAATTGTTTCGCTCGTGCGGGCGTGAAATCCGAGCACGAGTCTCTCGGACTTCTGTGTGCATGGTTCCTGAGCGTGGATATGAGGAAATATTGAGACTAAAATTTTAAAGCGCTAACATTTTGGAAACCATGTGTTATTGTTATGGAATGGTGAATTTTTATTCATAAACCTCGAATTAACTCGTTATTGAAATCGACGGCTTTAAAATACCAACTTAAATGTAAATCGCATATGGTAAATTCATATTATTCGAATTTAAATCGCGTTGCCAAAATGCTCAGAGACGAGCCACCACTTAGCCTCCCCACGTTTTCGATTCTGCACCCTCCCCAAATCCATTATAATCTTAATACTAGCCTGACCGGATTTACTACCCTTGTACGGCTAAGAGGCTGCTCTGTATTGTATTATCTACATACATTAAACATTTTTACAAGACTGTTATTACTTTACATTTCATGTTTAACACATGTTTCTGAGTTGTTTACGTATTTTCGTTGATCATTGCTTCAATTAAGTATTGACTTAGTTTCTCCTTCTTATTTTCCTTGTTTTTATACATCTGCAACCTTAGAGATTACTTATAAAACGATTACTACTGCAAGATCATTAAATCCCTTGGAATATACGCTTGATTCCACTTATCCATTGAAGATTAATCGTTTAACTTTCCATATTGTTTATCAATAACATTGTCCCACAATCCACATCGTGAAACAGGTAATCAGTGGGTAGTGATCGGACCGGCTATAAATCTAAAATTAGAGCACATTTTTTTCGAAGTAGGTACAATGCGGCTATAAGAACGTTACGTCTCGTCGGGTTGGGTCGGCTAGTTGGGCTCGCTATCCGGTTTGGACACCGGCGGCAAGGCACACAGTTCGTTCACCCATCCGCTTGCCGCATCGTAGACTATGCAGTTTCACTAGGGTATCACGTTATGCTAAATTAAAGGTTCCCTTGAATATCACTTGTAATGCGAGAAAACTTGCGAAATTGTCGCTTCCAGTGTTTTCTAAGCAGCTTTTGTAAGTTTAGTTTTGTTTTGTCTTTACTCATTCAGTAAATGAATCCTTTGATAATTTATCATTTTCTATTTACGTGTCGGGAAGGTTTGCAGTCTATTGGTAACAAATTGCATCTATTTGCTACTATTCGGGTAAAGAGACGATGTTATAAAAGATAGATAGATGTTATAAAGTTATATGCAAGATAGTAGGTAGATAAAATGAATTAAAAGTAATTTCGTTTTTGAATCATTGAAATTCATCTTGTGTATCCCATGAAAGGTGCTAGGATTTGTCCTGTTGTAGGATTTATTTGACAGTATTTAGTTTGATTATCTCTAAATTATACATTTTCAATATTACGATGATTATACGTATTCATTTAATACGAGTTTTTTTTTTTAAATAACTCTTAATTAAAATTCTTGTTTGGGTGCCTTGTTCATTTACGAAACAATTTCGTGAATGCAATAAAATCTTATCAAGATGAAGTCATCTGCTTTTTAGGCGCCACCCATCTCCGAAATAGCGTCGTCTGCCAGCGCAATCGCTTAGTTTATTTTGTTCTGTCAATAAAAATAAATAAGAACAATAAAATTATTTACGCGAATATTACACATTGAATTAAAACCATTTTTTACGGATTTTATCGCGTTGATTAAATTTTTACATTTTTTAAACATCGACAATATTATAGTAGTAATATGAACACTTGTAATGGTTTAAAAAACGTTATACCTTAAAATTATTTGATTCCTGGCTCGAAATTTTCGTACCCCTTAAAGGGGCTCTCTTGTTCAACGTGTTTTTTTTTATATGCAAAGTGAACCTGCTCTTATCATGTATCTTTTTGTCAGAAGTTTTTTGGATAATATCCCTTACAAAAAAATGCGGGCGGTAACGTCTTTAAGCTACAGAAAGTACATTGTGTGTGTAACATCCTCTATTTAGTTTGTGTTATCAGAGTAAGATTAGGCCACGGTCCACCACACTGACCCAATGTGGCTACGTGGGCAGTCTTATTTTATTATAGATTAAAAATGTTCTACTCTATCAGGGTTTCCAATGTATGTTTAAGATTGTCGATATTGTCGACATCGCATTCCATAGTCTGAACAAAAAATTTGTACCTTACAGACCCGCAGAATGTTAGTGTCACATTGTCCAGTCGAAATCCTTTCAGTCTTTTGGTGTCGCAAATATTTTATTACAGGAATCGAGTCTAGGATGACCTTTATCTTGAATGTGTTTACAAAGTTATATAGGCAAACGCTTAACCTTGATAAATGTTCATTCGTGCGGTTATCGAACCTGTAACCTCCAATTCGACTCTTCAACTAAATTGATTAAATACAATTTCCACCAACGAAACCCATCTAAATAATATTTTATTCCCTTTTATGTCACGTTGTGTCGGCCGCTCCGCTCGTACCGTGAAGTTTATCGATTACAATTAAGGGACGTGCATGTTGCGGGATGAAAATGTGTTGTATCCTCTTTCAAAGTTGTGATTATATTTGCTCTTATTCCGGCAAGCTCAGTATCGTCACAATAAAGAAATGTGATCCCCTTGAATAAACATAAGTTAGTGAGGATTCGCCAACCCGCACTAGGCCAGCGTGGTGGACTATATGGCTTAACCACTCAATCGTATTCTCGATTGTAGAGTAGGCCTGTGCCCTGCAGTGGGACGTATATGGGCTGATACAGACAGACAGACAGTGAGGATTACTGAACTAAATTAAACATTGATATTACTATGTTCTTTTTGACAAGAAGTATTAATTTTGCATTTCAGCGTGTAAAAAACAATTAGTTTATGTTTGGTAATGAGTGTAACATCATTGTGGTACACTTGTTTATATTAATGTTTTCGGTAAATTTTTCATTAGTTTAAAATCAATAAATTCTGTCCATACAGGATGGTATAATACCTTTATTATAAGAGCCGTTCAATTTTCTAAAGTATTCACTATTGCTAATATCAAGCGAAAAATTAACTCTTTTAGATTGTGTTGCTCCTGCTAATAACGATATCCACCTTCAAACTCTATCTATCCTACGCAACTGAAATATTGTTCCCTCTCTAGCCTGTGCGGCCATTGACTCTACTATCCTAAAGTCAATCAATTGCTATTTAGGTCCAATTTGGGTGTTGGTTTGATATGTTGAAACCGAGCTATGTGCTACCAACCGTTTGAATTAAATTTTCATTCATCATAAAATATTATGGTATTAGTGATGCCGCGATGAAATTATATTACGTACGACAAAATTCGCTGTTTATTTTGCTTAACCCAGTTGAAATAACTCCGTTTACATTTCTTTTTAAAATTTGAATCCCTCCTTTCTATCTTCTTGACTACTTGCTCTCAAACTATTAACATAATTTATATAGGAATGTTATCATACATTTGTATAAGCAGAATGTTTGCAAAGTTTTTGTCAGAAACGAGTCTTAACGAGACGCGCAGTCATGTAAATGTAGACGTCGACATCAGCAGAGCTACCTTGAACCGTATGACCGATTTTATAGGCCACAACATAATGCAGTTCCCGTACTTTGCATTCATAACTGTCTACAATCTTGGGGTATAGAGCTTTTCATAGACTTGTGAAGTCGCTCTGAAGGAAATTAGGCCGAGGATTGGATTCCAGTCATCCTTGTACCGTTTGCCCGTGTAGTGCAGTCTAGTTCGTTTTTATGTTTGCAGTTTGCAATCATGACCTCTTTTATAATCGTGTATTTCCATAGGATGTTAATGAAGTTGTATTCACATGTAGATCTTTTGTAGAAGTATTCAAATTATTAGTTGTATTTATTAGGTACTACCTATCCGAACACAATTTTCTCTAAAATAAGTTAGTTATTTATATTTCGGTATAACCTACCCATTTACTATTGTTAATGTTTTTTTTTTTATTGCAATGAATGGCGTGACGAGCATGCCGTTCGCCTGATGGTACCTAAGCGATAACCGCTCATGAACAGTAGCAAAACCAAACAACACCTTGAATTACAAAGCAATGCTTGGCACTCTACTGCGCTCGCCTTTCTGAGACACAAGATGTTAAGTCTCAATATGTCCAGTAGTTACTCTGGCTACAATGTCCTTCAATCCGAAACACAACAGTGCATTTAAACTGTTGTTTTACGGGAGAAATAGACATTGCGGTGGTACCCACCCAGGCAGCCCCTCACATATGAGAGACCTACCACCAGTGCCAGTTTTGCCATTGACTTTCCTTTACCATTTTATTTGGTCACTAAACATCTCGGCTTTTGGTATTTCTGGGCATTTTTTGATTTCTGTGACCTTTCGGTCTATTTTATGTGTGGGACAAAACATATTTTACGTTTTCTATTCATAGACTACATTTCATCTCCATAGTGGTTTCGTTGATCATATATTTTTGACATACCTGCCCTTTCTTTCTTACTCATATATCCATCCTATGGTTGTATGGAAGAAATTGCCTTACGCCCAAATACTATTTGAATGGCGTTCCAGTATTCGGGCGTTAGAGTGATAAGACCGCCAATTGTACTTTGATGTTGTCTCTTAACTGTTATTTCTTTCTACTTTGTGCAATAAAGAATTAAATAAATAAATTCCAGAAAGTAATTTAGTCACATAGAAAAAGTGTGATGGAAAATGAATTTCATAGCATATTTTACGGCTATTCCAATTATTATGGAATGTTATGGTTTGGTAATAAAATAGCCGCTTACCTGTGTTTCAAAGATCATAAACTTTCCCTAAGCATTTAAGTTATATACAAAAATAGCGGACCAATCTCTTGTTTTACTTTGTCACAAAGCATAAGGGCTTTATTGTTACATTTTTTGTGCTTTCCATTCAAGCAAATATTACAATATTCTAACTTGTTCTTACGACCGATACGTTTTTTATGGATATTAAGTCATTGAGACCTATGTCACAGAATACTGAACTAACAGAAGTCAAGCTCCATACAAAGCGCGCTAAATCAACGCACACATTGACAGCGTTCACCGACACGATATTTGAAACCAGTCGAGACCACTGCGAGAGCGAGATTCAACCTTTGCGCGAACGCCGAGCGAGCAAAATTGAAGTACATACACAAGCTTGACTTCTGTTAGTATTCTGTGCCTATGTTGTCAATGTTATCTTTAAAATACTTCTTTGGTTCATATCTGTTTACATTGTATGATGTTTCGAGCATTATTTTGTGGGGTTAAGAATTTGACATACACATCGTTATACACACGCGTCAATCATTTTATAATCCGCCCAGCGCGGGCCTATAGTAGATTATAAAATGATGACAATAAGCTTTGATAATGGTGTCTTAGATTACGCGAATGTTATACATCAAATAAAACTAATTCCTACGCATTTAATCGTGGCTTTAGTTTAATTTTAACTTGCCGACCTGACGTTTCGATTACTTTACAGCTTTCGTGGTCACGTGGCGGACTGAGGTGTTAGTCATCCGCTCAACTGTCGAATAACGTGAATGTTACGAAAGCTACCTTCGTTTTACAATTATTCAAATTAAAAAGTTTATTTCAAAGTTAGGTGTTTGTGATTCGATCTACGCACGAACTCAATATATTGTGAGGTCTGGCAGTTTGTCATTTGGGTTCTGACTTAATTAAATGCATAAATGGACCCATTGCTGGTGCAAGCTCCAGATCATTTTTGCTATTTAAATTAGGATGTTTTTAAATTCCATAGCCATGCGAAAAATTTTGGTTAGGAATCGGTGTTCTTTTGAAAGGATTTGTGGCTTGTCAAATCTAAGATAATGTCTGGAGGCTTCTTCTGTATGTTCAGCAACTGAAGACTTAGTTGAGCGTTGGTGTTTCACGTCAGTCATATGTTCTTCAACGTGAGTCGCTATACTTCTTTTAGTTTGTATTATTTAGGAGATGGCATAGTTGCAGTCCATTTTGTATGTTCCTGGTTCTTGGAGACGTATATGGCACTTGACAGGTGGTAGGAATTTACTTATTTTCTTAGGCGGCTTGAAGTTAGTTTTGATAGAATCTTGTCGGTGATTTCTTTGATACAAGTATATATCCTTTTGTATTAATATTTAAAAACAGCCGCAATACCAATTTTTCCCGCCAAAAAGCAGTTTAAAAGCACTGTTGTGTTCCGGATTGAAGGACATTGTAGTTAGTCACAACTTGATATATTTAGACTTTACATCTTATGTCTCAAGATGGCGAGTACAGTGTAGAGTCAAGAATTGCTTGGTAATTTATTACCATCAGGCGAATTGCATCGTCGTGTCGTCTCAGTCGAAATCAGCTGTTCCATACAAGAATCATCGTTTCAATTCGCAAAATGTATGTAACAGCTTATTCTATTTTCGCGTTTACAGGAGTGTTAGTAAAAGTTGGTCATTATGATGAGTGTAGCATCCCCCTTTCGTCTTTACATACCGTTTATGATTAAACTTGTATATTAGGTATTTGTGTGTTTCTGTAAGTAGGATAATATTTAATATCAATATATTTAGGGTTGCCTACATGACATTTCATTTCGTTGCGGACTAAACTTCTGGTTCACTCAGATTTTGTCCAAATTCGACTATAGATCTTGTAGGTTTTACAACATTTCAACTTATATGTATTATTTATATTTATTTATAAATACATATTTTGTTGAACATCACACAAATTTACAGTCATATTAACGCAAAGTGTATTGTTTTAGGACAAGCTGTTCCCTTATGCTGAGGAGCATGTGAAGGAGTTCCTTGAGACCAAATGGGAGGACGAGGATGTGAAGGAAGCTGTGACGGCGCTGAGGAAGCTGGCCGTGGAAGACAAGGAAAAGAGCGTCGAAGGTGCTGTCGCTATCCCTGGCGAGGTAAGTACTTTCATATACACGTGGGGGGTTACTCTATACTCCGACAAGAAGTGCGAATGTTTGGACGCTGAAAGTCAACATAGAACAAAAGATTTCCATTTCTAAAAATCAATACTTTTTTCCTATGAAACTTAACGTTCACTTTGAACTTTGTCTAAGATTACGACGCACGATCCAGGATTCGAACATTTTGTAAAGTATTTAAGCATATTCGTACCCACAGTTAAACGTGCGGTGTTCGAACATTCGTCGTCGTGTCGGAATACAGAGTAACTCCCAAGGATAAGTCGAGACTAGGGGTTGATGCCACAGTCGCCTATAAGCAGATCATTGTACGAAAATACATATACATATCTAATATCAGAATATACAAGACATATCAAGACTGCTACCGAAAACGATACCGGGTGGTAGTTTTAGTGACACAATTTAAATAGACATTTCGCAAATACTACGACATTTTTTGTGATGTTTCAATTATTATCATCGTGGGGTAATAAATCTATAATTTTAGCTAAGATAATAATTTAAACCCTCGTGTACAGTATTATTTTTGGAAGAACTATGTATTTACCATCCTAATACGACGATAGGAAAAAAATACATATTTTTTTTGCAAAACTTTTAGGTTCATTTCGTCTGGAGTCCTTAAAACCTGTGCTACAACTAACACCTGGCTTTGTTTTCGGTAGCAGTGTGGATATATCTTTATGTAGGTACATATATACGCACAGTATTAAATACATCATGGTCAATAGCTTTTACAAAAGTTTTAAGATCACATGTATAAATTATGATATTATGAGGATGAGTCCTCGTGATTAGGTCCGATTTGACGGAACAACCCGCTATTTTTTATAAAGAACTGCATTATGCCAGGTAATAAAGGAGTAAGGTGTAAAATAAGTAGAATGGATGCCAAAACGTTATCATCACCTCCAGGTATTTTTTTGTTTCAATCTTCAGGTAATTTTAAAAAGAGACGCAAAAAAATGTCTTACAAAATTAATGGGTTTACGAAACCTTCACTTTCTGCCAACTTGTACCAATAATGGGAAACATTATTATTAAATTTATATGACACCGTAGCCATATAATTACAAAAAAAGAACAAAAGAATAGTACAACAATCAGCTGTTTTAAAAACTTTTTTAGGACTTCGTTATTTGACAGTGGGAAACCTTTATTGTCAAACCATTCATAAGGACAATAGACTGTTTTGGCATTTTATAAAATTACCTGCAGATTGTAGAAAAAAATAGTCGTAAGTAACATTTTGGCAAGCGACCATTTGACATGTTTTACACTTTACTAATATATCGCTCATCCAATAGAACATCGACGTAATTACAATGATGAAAATGTTTGATTGTATTATATGTTTTTTTAATTCTTGGGCTTTCGCACGAAATTGTTTTGAATTTTCGTTCATAGTAATTATTTTATGTGTGTACATAAAATAATTAAGATTTCATCGAAATGATTGAAAATACATTATATTATTAATAAACTTTTAAAACATTTCTTCCGAAAAAAATCTAAAACGTAATTACGTCATTGTTCTTTTGGATGAGCGATATTATGTTTCGGATTGAAGGACATTGTAGCCAGAGTAACTACTGGACATATTGAGACTTAACATATTGTTATGTCTCAGGATGGCGAGTGCAGTGGAATTTTGCTACTCTTTATGAGCGGTCGTATCGCTTACCATCTCGCCATTCACTAAAATAAAAAAAAAAAAATACTTATACATAGAAAGAGTTGGGCATCTCATCAATATGAAGGTGCTCACGAAGGTCCAGCAAGGTCTAAGCTTGTTTACAAAATGTGCGAGGGATCTGAAACTACAATTTTTCTATTCCATTTTAATAGAAACTATTTCATAAATGCTTTAGTGAGTGGGAAAGTTGATCATAAGGTGAAATGTGCAAAATTGACAAACTAGGAAAAACAACACCAAAATACAAGAAAACTAACAAAAGTAAACGAATTCAGCCTAGGGCACTTTCGGTTTAGATTTTCGACAATTCTGCAAATTTTTGTGTAGTTTGGTATCACTAGTGGTAGGTCTCTCATATGTGAGAGCCAAACAGCAGTTTAAATGCACTGCTGTGTTTCGGATTGAAGGACATTGTACCCAGAGTAACTACTGGACATATTGAGACTATACACCTTATGTCTCAGGATGGCGAGCGCAGTGGAATGCGAAGAATTGCTTTGCTAATTCAAGGTGTTGTTTGGTTTTGCTACTGTTCATGAGCGGTCGTATCGCTTACCATTAGGCGAAGGGCATGCCCGTCTCGTCATTCAATAAAATAAAAAAAATGAAACAAATAACTAATAACCCGAACGAAATGATGTCATTCTACTTCTCTTGTCTTTAGCTTGCTCCACTTGGCTCGACGCTCAATATGTATAATAATTGAAGTTTTCCACAGATATTATGTTAATATTCTGGGTAACATTACCTAAATAGTATTTATTTTTAATTAGTATTTACTTTAGCTATAGATGGCGCGGGTATTTAATACGTTGCTACGCAAAGAAAATATTGGGGGTCGGGCGTGGTCAAATTATCGCTATCGCAATTTTCCTTTTAGAGCGTCTAAATGCTTTATCAACTTATAAAAGAGTACTATAGGCCACATTGTGAAGATAGCGTCGATGCTTCACCTGTGGCTCTATAAATCGTACATCATATTTTAACAAAATGTATTGTCATATAGACTTACGATTTTGAACATACATTTGATTTGAGTCTTTCCTTGAGCAAACAATGAACTAGCCAACGTGAACTAAAGAAAGTGCCAATTTTCGTTTCTATGCCTTTCTATATCTTTGGAATCTATAAAAATGAGCATTATGTAAACATACGTCTATAACAATCATCAATGGCAATTTTGTTTTTTTTTACTGATCTGCGATAGGTAGTCTTAATAGTGCACTAAAACGCAGGTTTTTCTGTTCAATGTTTGTCCAATAGCATAGACTAAGCCTTTATTTAAATATTTTGAAAGTTGTTTATTAAATAATGCGCTTTCCTTTTAATATGGTGATTACTTCATTCCTGTGGGGGTAGTCGCATTCTTTATCAGACGAATTTTTTCGAATTCATTTTTAGATCTTTTGCCACATTAATATAATTTTAAAGCCTACGTTTATTGCGTTTCGCTATAAATACATGTGTCATATGTTTGTATTTTTAGCGGTCCTAAATTAGACACCCTTTTAATTAAAAAAATAAAACAAAACCGTATACTTTACAAATGTACAAATAAAGACTCATCGTTATTGAAAAAATATCTATGTTAAATACGGGAAATAATAATGCAAACATATTTTTCGACAAAAAAAGCCATATCTACTAGACTAGACTAGTATCAGAGTGTAGAAGTAATTAATTTATCTAGTATGTCGTGAAATGTACACCAGCTTTCTATTAAAGCCAGGTACAGGTACGCTGGAAAACCATGACACGTTTCTTTCAAGCTATTCCAATAGAAGTTCAATCGGGTTCTGAGGGAGCCGCGCCACGTTATATCATCCTTTCCGTTTCTTCTTGCTTTAAATAACCCCTACATCATTTAGAACATTGCTTTGATTTTTTCTGGTAGAAAGAGAAACTCATATTAACCGGGAATGGCATTTTGCACTAGAAACTGCTAATATTGTTTGGCTTTTTTCATTTTTATCAAATCTGTAGTTTCCTAGTTGGTGAAATATAACATCGTGAGGAAACCTGCATACCATAGCGATTTATAAAAAAAACTATGGTATGCAAGTCCACCAATCCGCACTAGGCCAGCGTGGTGGACTATATGGCGTAACCACTCTTAATCGTACTCTCGATTGTAGAGGAGGCCCGTGCCCTGCATTGGGGACGTATATGGACTGATACAGATGTAGAACTCAAGTTCTTTTTCAGACAAATATTCAAATATTGTTTCATCAGTACAAATATAACTCTTTTTAAGTCCAATATCCATGAGTCCCTAACAGAGGTTATCGAACGGTAAGGCGACCATATAACATGGCAACTCTTAATCGCTGTTTTACCGTAGTCAATGACACCGGTTCATATCGGGATTTGTTCACTTCAGTACGGGTTTCTTGTGTTGTTAGACCTTTTTTTTACTTTCAAGAAACGACATACGATTCGCATAATGGGTCCAGTGTAACGTATTTGGGCTGAGAACCAGTGTAGTCCTTAATTTAAACCTCAGGTCAATTGGTGCGAGTTATTCTGTTCAAATAATTTGTGCTTGGTACATGAGTTTGCTCCTTTTACATCTTGGGATGGAATTAAACTTGCGGAACTGTGGTTATGGGGGGCTTCCGTTCAGCAGAGCATTGTAGCTGAAGAGAGTAAATTGGCTGCCACTTTTGGTGCATCTCCTTTCGGCGACACAGGCGTATGTGTGTTCGTATCCTAGATTATGAAATATTCCTCGAAGTGGTAGCGTTTAGGGAATGCAAATCTCGCGAGATTCGGGCTAAAGCGAGATCCCGCGAGATTATGAATATAATCTCGCGAGATTAGTAGTTTAGTGTGTTGTTTTTGCATATAATCACACTATTATAATAAATTAGGAAAATATTAATAAAAATAAGATAAACATTTATTTTGACGATTTTTTTTAATATACTTTGCATCAAACTTTGACGTATCTGTCTATATTTTTTAATAAACTTCTAAGTAGTAAACTCTGACATACGTATCTATCAAATACCAAATGAAAGAAATAAACAGTCTTCTCTTCTAATATCAAACAAAAATCTTTTAATAAGAGAACAGTCAGGAGTCCGCCCCGTGACCACGAAAGCTGTAAAGTAATCGAAACGTCGGGAACTTAAAAAATTAAACCAAATCCGCGATAAAATCCGTAAATAATAGTTTTATTTCAATAAGACAACAGTTTTTTATAACAAACAATAACCCAAAAAATACTCGAATGCAATGGTACTCCGTCACGTTAGCTAGCAACAACTATTAGTAAACAAATCAAATGTTTTTATGCTCGAGTGCAATCTCGTTAAACTCGCGAGATCTCGCCTTTTTTTCATCCGAGATCAATCTCGCTAAAAAAGGCCGAGATCTCGCGAGAACGAGATTGCATTCCCCAGTAGCGTTGAGTCATCTCGAGCATGGACTATCCTGATTTGAGCCAGCCTCTTTGTTATGTAGTTATTGCGTTATAAAAAAATTAGGAAGTAAAAGTAAGAAGCAATCCTACATACAGATCAGGGATGTTGCGAATATTCGCATCCGCATCCGCAAATGCGGAACTTCCGCATAAATTTGGACATCTGCATCCGCATCCGCAATAATCGATGCGGATATTTATGCGGATGCGGATGTAATACAAAATGAGACAAGACAGAAATTTGGCGATGCCGGCGAATGACGCGTGCCGTTCGGACGTGACATTGACCAATGGGAGTGAAATAAATAGTGACATGATCCGATGCGTTTGTTGTTGCTATGATGTTAGATTCTTCTAGTGAAAATGAGAGTCGAGAAATACCAGAAAATGGTAGCACTGAAGCTGTACTCCAAAAATAATTTCTTTCTTACCCCAATAAAAAAAGAGTCCATGTGGATGAAAATCCTCTTAAGTGGTGTTTATCGAGAGGAATTAAAGATATTATTGCCGATAGCACAAAGATTTTTATCTACTCCACTAAGCAGTAATCCTAGCGATCAATTATTTGCAGCGTGGGTTTAATTTACCAACCTCTTCCTAACCGCCTTGTTATCAGAAAAGGCGGTGCGGCGTTATCTATACATCTATACATATAAATAAAATTGAAGTGTCTGTTTTAAGAGTGAAAATAAAAAAAAATGTCCTACTACATATCGTTATATACACGATACCTGTGCCGAAAATGATATTTAAAAAAAATTGTCTGTCTGTTTGTTCCGGCTAATCTCTGAAATGGCTGGACCGATTTTGACGGGACTTTTTTTGTCAGGTAGCTGATATAACAAGGAGTAACTTAGGCTACATTGGTTTTAGAAAGAATCTTTTATTTAAAAAAATAACTTAAAAAAACTAATTAACTTTTTAAGTAAAATTCCACGCGGACGAAGTCGCGGGCACAGCTAATACTTAATAAAGGAAACGGTGTTCTTTTGCGAGCTCTTGGGGCTACTCAAAACGAAGGTAATGCATTTAATTATCAATAGAGAAGATGGCTAGAACCTTGCACAAGCATGGGATCGAATTCTACACTTAATTATATCGGAACCCAAAAGACCAACTGCCTGACATCAAGACACAGTGAGCTTCTTCTGCGTAGAATGAAATGCAAAAACAGATTAACGTTTTAAATTAACTTTTTAATTTAATAATTGAATCGGTCATTTCAAAAACTTCATAAGACGATTATGACGGGACTTTTTTTGTCAGGTAGCTGATATAACAAGGAGTAACTTAGGGTACATTTATTTTAGAAAAATTCTTTTATTTTAGAAAAATAAAGTAATGTTGCAATGCCCGCGCTTAGCTCACGCGCATGCCACCACTGGGCCGTTACGTTGGGCGCCTCCCACCACTTCTCCCACCAACGAATCAATATCACATTTACAAAATATTGTATATAAAGAAATTTTTCAATAAAGCTAATACAAAAAACTGAAAAGAAATGTGTAACGGGAATTTACCGCTGCTCGCTAAGAGATGGCGCCACCGTAGAATTAGATCGCGGTATGGTTTGGTTACAAAGGTTGATAATTAAAATAAAAATACAAAAACAAAAAAAAACTAAATAAACTAATTCACTTTTTTGTTAAATTCCACCCGGACGAAGTCGCGGGCACATAGCTGTGCAAGCAATGTGTGTAAGCAATAAAAAATATTATGACTACGATTTTTTTGGTTAAATTATATATGTACTACTAAACCTATTTCTCGCTAAAACAACATAAGTCAAGAAATGTTTTTCAGTTTTTTTTTCTATATTTCTGTTAATAAACTGTAAAGATTATAAATAATAATTATAATTTATTTTTTTACCACTCAAATACTAAATTTAACATAAAAAAGTCCTTTAAAACTCATTTGTTTTTGTATGAAATAGTTTTTATTGATTTCTGAAAAGTTCTGATTTCGTGACTTATGAGGTTTTTAAAATGACGGATTCAATTGTAAATTACGGGTAATTAAATTCCGCCCCGTGGTAACCATGAATCCTTTAAAGTAATCGAAATATCGGGTAGTTAAAATATAAAAAATTAACATAGATAAATCGATAAATATTAGTAAGCGATAAAATCCGTAAATATTAGTTTAATTTCAATATTCATTCATATACTATATTTATATAAGATCTTAAACATTCGCATCCGCATCCGCATCCGCGGATGTGAGCCTTTGAAAATCCGCATCCGCATCCGCATCCGCGGATGTGAAAAAATCGACATCCGCAACATCCCTAATACAGATTTACCTCTGTTAGAACTATGGTAGAACGAATTTTACTGTTACTAGCGCGCTCCTTTCCTATATTTAGGATATTTTTAGGTGGCAAGCCATTCGCTATAGTCCAGATCGAGAAAAATTATGTTCATGAGTACTCTAGTTATAAATAAATTTTAAAAGCTAAACCAGTCTTGAATTTCGCCACAGGAGGAACAGCAAAAAAATTAAATGAACACATAAATAATAATAAATAGGTTTATCACATAGTCCACACTGATCTGTTTGAAGTATTGAAAAATATATTCTTTTGTATTACAGCTTAAAAATAAACATTAACAGCATTATTCATAAACAGTTTAAGACTTATTTTAGTTTTCAAATATTTTGTCTTCATCACTGAATTCTAAAATCGGTCGAAAGGGAAAAAACATTCGATAACTGCAATAGGTTTTAGAACTGTCTCGATGAATAATGCCGAATAATTTTAAAGAGCTTCATTAATGATAAAGGAATATGCAAGTGTGCAGATTTCTCCTTAATCATTTATTATACATTCTAAATATTAAAGTTAATAGCAAAGTGATTTCAAAATTTAGTAGTACTGTGTATACATATGTTAGTAAATGTTATTAAACATCAACTTTATAAATAAAAACTTTGTAACATCTTGTTTATACATGTTCTTGATTTATATAAATGTGTAATTGTAAGCTACTACAAGTAGATTATGTAAGATAGATAGTATTGATGGATACTGCACTCTACAATTAAGTGAAAAGATATTGCAGTATACCCAATGCAAGTTGCATATTGTAGACTAGTGGCCTGGCCTGGCTGTACCCCAGTACCGATACACTGTTTTGAAAATATTCTATAGCCTATGTTCAGCCAGCATAATGTAGGATTCTAGCGGTGAAATAATTTTTTAAATCCGTCCAGTATTTTCAGCTAATTCAATGCAAAAAAATCAAATATATTCTCTTTATAACATAAGTATAGATTCGTATTTCAAACCTTATTAGTATAATTCGGTAGTACCTATGTACCAATTTACCTACAAACTCAAAATTGCGGGATTCCCTTTTTCCTTGCCATTCCCCTTCCAATTTGATGGGCAGGTAACATATCTATGATCCAATCATTGTGAATGCTCATCAGTGGCAGTGATCATTTACTATCAGGTGATCTCGTTGCTCATTTACTATCAGGTGATCTCGTTGCTCATTTACTAGACTTATTGTATAAATAAAAAGTAAAAAACGGATCTTAAAGAAAAAATCTTAGGCTTCCCGTTTTACAGTGAGTACATTTTTATATGAAATTAAATCAGATATAAGGTGGTCGACAGGAAAACAAAAACTATGAAAATAGTCCAATGAATTAGCAAGTTAAAGTGTCTAATGGAAACAAAATATTAATGCCCGGGCCTCATCCACACAAGTGCAACATTGGGTATCACACATAAGGTGTGCAGAAAACACAATAAAGTATTGTAGAAAGTTATTAGGGCTGTAGATATCATTACATAGTATCTAAGGTAGTTATCATATGATTACAACATTAAACTTTGTATTTCAGGATGCTCCCAAGGAGGAGCAGATCGAGGGTTTAGTGAACAATGTGAAGTGGCAGATGTCGTCTGACCGCAAGGCTGGGCCATTGAAGCAGCTTCAGGGACTTATTTGGAAGCAAGGATATGACAAGGGTGACATCAAGGGCCAGTAAGTTTATTTTTATATTACCAGATTAATGGTTTCTGGTTGCTTTGTGTAATTCGAGAGAATATTGTTGTATTTATTTTACTATTAACTTTCATTCATTTATAAATTCTGTTTTTTTCCTAGAAGGGAGGTAGACAGATGTTCCCCTGGTATTAAGAACACCCGCGATTGTGTTTCGTCCCACTATGTGATAGTCGGCGAGCCAATTGCCTATTGGGCACACATTTCTGATTCCGGATTGATACTAAATAGAAAAATACAATATCACTTTGCCCGACCCGGGATTCGAACCCGAGACCTAAGCGTTGTAATCGTAGTACAGTTACTATTAACATCTGTGTTAAATGTTTTACTGTGAAAGTATACCTGTTACAGTTACAATTTGTTAGTGTCATGATCAGGGAAATACTAAAGACTTTATATTAAATTCTTTAATGTAAATTCTTGCAAATTATTTCAAATTATTTACTGAAGTGTAATAACAGTTTATTGTTAATGAAAGAAAGCATACAATATAATTTTATGTGCTTTTTAATTTTAGTTTCTTATTTTACTGTATATGATCAAGCATTATTGGCGTCTCTCTTCCATTCTTCTCAATATTTTGTTTTTTAACAGGACAATTTTGTTATATTTGCGAAAAATAATTACAGTGTCTTTGACGATGTCCTGCCGGCGCTTGAGCAATGGCGCACCGTAGAAGGCCAGAAGATTTACATTTACTCGTCTGGATCGGTCCAAGCTCAGAAACTCCTGTTTAGCATGTCTTCCTCGGGTGACATGCTTCCACAAATCGATGGACATTTTGAC
This sequence comes from Hyles euphorbiae, assembly GCA_023078785.2. NCBI lineage: Eukaryota > Metazoa > Arthropoda > Insecta > Lepidoptera > Sphingidae > Hyles > Hyles euphorbiae. Next base: position 8,309,088 of record CM041053.1, read on the forward strand.
ACTGCCGTTGGCGCCAAGCAAGAGGAGGCCAGCTACAAAGCTATAGCTGAAAAAATTGGCGCCAAGGCGGAAGAAATTCTGTTCTTGACAGATATTGTGAAAGGTATGATCGATTAATTAATATGGTAAGATGAAAGTGTTTTTTTATCCTCTTCATCATCTTGCCTACTGTTTAATTTTTACAGTAAAATTAAGAATAGTCTGTAATTTCTATATTACAGTTTAGGAACTGAACCATCATCATAATCTCAATTCTCAACCACACAAAGTCCACTGCTGAACATAGGCCTCTCCCAGATTTCAACCATCATCTTGATAATACCCATCAGTTTGAGATAAATGTTATTGTGACATTTTTGATTTAAGTGTCCAAAGATTCTATATCAATGATCAACAGCTGATATTCAAGCTTTGTTCCGCATATCTGTATCTGTATCGGCCCATATACGTTCCACTGCAGGGCACGGGCCTCCTCTATAATCGGCAGTACGATTGAGAGTGGTTAGGCCATATAGTTCACTGGCTTAGTGCGGGTTGGCGGACTTACATACGATAGGTAGCAGAAATGAACGATTCAAAAGATCTTGTGAAAGACTATTTGAATAAAGAATATTTAGATTCTAAATTTGAAAAAAAAAAAAAAAAAAATTATTTTTATTTTGGTAGGTTAATCGCTATGGTATGCAGGTTTCCTCACGAAACCCTTCACCGTTTTAGTTGTTTGTTTTTTGTGTTCCGCATATAATTTTTCCATAATCCATGCATATATTGATGTTCTTACAACAGAGGCGGAAGCGGCGCGTTCTGCAGGCATGTGCGCGGCGCTGGTGAGCCGCTCGGGCAACGCTCCGCTACCAGCCGCCGCCGCCGCCGCCTTCCCCGTGCTGCACAGCTTCGCGCAGCTCGCCGCCACCAACAAGCGCAAGCCTGACGCCCAGGTGCTATGAACACTATACGCACCCCACGTACAGCTTGTTGCATGCACATGTAGTTTAGACACCTCGTGTAGTGCGCAGGTGAGTGTAGATTGCGGGTATGGGCTTTGTGTGGCGTCTATTGTATCCTATATGTATATACTGCAGTGCCAGAAACTTCCTTAGATTGAAATATAACTATAATGTATGGATTTTATCGCGGATTTGGTTTAATTTTTACATTTTTGACTTCCCGACGTTTCGATTACTTTATAGTTTACGTGGTCAAAACCAAATCCGCGATAAAACATGTAAATAATAGTTTTATTTCAATGAAACGTTCTTAGATATTTTACTTCTAAATAAATAAATAACACCCAACAGTCACATACATAGTCCTGACCCCACACTAAGATCGAGTCTTGTGTCGTGGGTATCAGGAACTACGAGAGACTTTTTGGTCTCACAAACACTCAGACCCGGAAGAAATATTTGTGGGCTGCACAAACATTTCTCTCGGTGCTGGGATCGAACCCGCGGCCTCTCGTTTCACAGGCGGCGTCTAACCAACTGCGCCACGAAGGCTGTCAAAATCAAATACCAGTATGAATATGTCAAATATTCATACTGGTACTTTTATTTCGTAGAAATATGTAGTCTACGTTCTTACAAATATGAAAGCCAGCTTTATTATCAGTGTGTCAATGCTAACACACATATACAGAGTGATATTGACATATGGTATTTAATTTAAAAGACATGTTCCTTAATCCCCCCAGGTACTATTGTGCCAAATTTGAAACTGCCTGATAGTTTTGCCAAAAATCACGATTTTAGGTTTCAAGGCTTTTGATCAACCCCTATAGATACTGAGTTTTTTTTTGGTTTAGATAAGTTCCTTAACCGAACTGAAGTTCATCTAAGCGGTAAAAATACTCTTATCTACATTGGAAGTCCAAAAATCGTGAAAACGAAAATCACGATTTATGACAAAAAAATCTTCTCATATTGCTTGCAAATTATATACAATGTCACCTGGGGTGATGAGAAACATGTGGGTTAATTTAAGTAACATGTGTCAATATCACTCTATACATAATATTTCGTTCTTGTTCGGTAATATTTATCTCTGTGCGGGAATCGAGCCTGCGGCCACTCGTTTCATAGCCGGGATCCAACCAACTGCGCCGGATATACTGTCGAGTTGTTCGATATTTACAGTTCTCATCCTAATTTTCATCCTATAAAAAATCCACATATTTATCTATTACACATACATATGTATATACAGGGTATATCAAGACTGCTACCGAAAACGAAGCCGGGTGGTAGTTTAAGCGACTTCAGACACAATGCAACAGATAAAGTTGCAAAAAAAGCGACAGTTTTTTTTTTTTCCTATGACCATATTTGGGTGGTAAATACATTTTTTCCTAAAATAATAGTGTTATACCCTTTTATTTATAAATAATCAAAGGTATAAAAGTGTTTAAATTTTTAGTTTCGCAAAAACTATGGATTTTACCACCCATAAATGACGATATTTAAAAAAACATAAAAAATTACTGTCGCGTTTCTTTGCGAAATTTTTGGTTGCATTGTGTTTGTAGTCACTAAAACTACCACCCGGCTTCGTTTTCGGTAGCAGTCTTGAGATACCCGGTATGTCCTTCATTTTTTTGGTATCCATGCGAATAGACATAGGACATAGGTAACAGCTTGAGCTTTATAAATGTGCGATATACTCTTATAGCAATTATTGTAATTATTTTTATTCAATTTTGTTATGATTTCAGCAATAAAAAAATAATTGTTTATGTAGACCAATGGATTGGAAAATATCTAAGACCATGTGAAAGACATTATTTAAGTTTATATAATTGCATTTTAAATGAATTTGGTATAGTATACATTATAACTAATTGTAGATGCATGTTCCTATACATTTTTTCTTGAATTCATCTTAAAACTTAGGTTACATTTTTTGATAAGTGTAGTCTTACAACTTGTAAAAATTCGCTCATTTATTAAACTGTCATACCATGCTCATAGTTGTACTTATCATATCGAATATGTAAAACTACATACATATGCTCAAACAATTTTATACAATAGTTATGTTTATATTTGATGTATATTTTTGAAATAAAATATTAGTTACTATGTTTGGAATTTCTTTTCTATTTAAGACCTGACAATAACGTTTTATATTTCCACACCCAAGCAAAAAGTTATAATTTGGTATTTTTATGGTGTAACAGTATATAATTAATGTAAGTAACATAATAATGTAACATATATTTCTGGCTATAATCAATACAAATAAATAGGTATAGGCATTTTTTCCTTGGTGTTGGAAGCAACGAATCCTTAGCTAAGATCAATAATTGGTGTAGTTGATTGTGTTTGATGCAATATTGGTGTATAGCCTATATTAATTTTATTATTTTAATATGCCCTAGTGCTGAGCACAGGTTTTCTTACGTATTTTGTTGGAGAGGTTTGAATTGAATCAAATATGGTGATCAGTAGTACTTAGAATTAATAACATTTGGTTGAGGTTTTAATTCGTTATTTATGTTTTTTGTGACACTGAAAGACTATTAACTACATAAATAGTGGAAATTAAAATATTAAAGTCTATGTTAATATAGCTTTGGTTTAATTAGCCCATAATGCGTTTATTTAAAATTATTACGCAGTAACAGTCACAGATGTTAAGACTTTCAACTAAAACATGTATTTCATGCTATTCCAGGACGAGCAGCCGGCTAAAGTTCCGAAGACTGAAGCAGAAGGTGACGTAAAGAAAGCTATTGAAGAAACTGTAGCTAAAACTCCGGAAAATGCAGAAAAAACGACTGAGCCTGAACCGGAAAAAATGGAAGTGGAAGAAAAACCAGCGGAAGTCGAGGAATGTAAGAAAGAAGCAGAAATATTGACTCCAGAAGCTCCTGCTAAAATTGAAACGGTTATTGAAGAAGTCACTGATACAGCTAGTATTGCCGAAACGCCCGTAGTGGAAAGTAGTCCTGTTGTAGAGGAAGTCGAGGATAAGTCTATTGAAAACGAAATTGAAAAGATGGAAACAGACCCAATTGAGAAAGTAGAGCCCATTGTGGAAAAGGTTGTTGAAGCTAACGACAAAGTTGAGGATAAAAAAACGGAAGAAGCCGCTCCTGTAGCCGAAGAGACTCCACCCACGGTTATTACAGAAATAGAAGAATTACCCGACGACAAACAATCCCTCAGTGAAGTTGCAGAGATTATCGAAGATTTGGAACCAGTGGTAGAAGAACCTGCAGCTTCTGAAGATATTGAGGAGCTTAAAAATGTGGGAGAAGTTCTTGAGAAAGAGTGCGACGAGATTTTATCAAAGGTTCAAGATGTTACTAACTTGGATAACATACCCTTAAAACCTTTACTTAACCCCATAGCAGAAGAAACGATGGAGACTGAAAATACTGACTCAAATGATATTGTTGATAAAATATTAGACACAGAAATGGAGTTAGCTATGAAGCCATGTGAAGATATAACAGTCAACACAGTAGCAGAAGTTGCTAAAACAAACGAAGATATTATTGATGACAAAACTACGAAAACAGAACCAGCTGTTGAAGCTGCTAAGGACGACAAACCAACAGAGACAGTTAAAGAAAAAAATAAAGAGGAGACAAAAGAGGCAGAAACAGTTTGTTCAATGGATACGGCTACAGATGCAGTTAAAGAAAAAATAGAGGAGAAATCTGAACTTCCAGCAGAAACTCAAACCTGTTCAGAGGAAAAGAAACCGGAACCAGAATCTAGCAAAGCGACTACAGAAGACAACATGGAAACAGAAATCAATGAGACAGTAAGTAAAGACAAAGCAGAAGAAAGCAAAACAATCGAAAAAAGTGAAGTGGTTGAAAGTGCAGAAACGAAAACGACAGACGCAGAGGTCACTGAAACTGTAAGTAAGGAACAGTCCGTTGAGAGCTCCACCGAAAAAGACGATAAAGAAACAAAGGAAGTCAGTACCGAAGAAGTGAAAAAGGACAGTGAGGTGACGGCCAGTGAAGTAACGGACACACAGGTCAACGGGAACAGCAATGGTGATTCTGAAACGGTGAATCTAAACGGAGACGCGAGTAAGGAAGAGGAATTAAGCTCTCGGCTATCAGTTGAAAACGGCAAGGAAGCAGTGAACGGTTCAAATGGCGACTCAGTTGAGGAACAAGGACAAGGTGACAATAAAGTTGAAAAAGGTGTGTCAGACATTAAAGTGAAGACCGTCGCGACGGAGGAAGCGCGCAGCGATCCAATAGAGCAACCCACGGAAGCATAAAATATTTTTTGTGAGTATTGTTATTTACTTACTTTATTTTAAAAGCATTATTTTGACCACGTTGAAGAACTTATGAACGTATTTAATTTGATAGAGAACATATCCGTGAAATAATTCGTCTAATATTATATGTGCTAAGTGGTGGAAATATAACGCCATTAAATGACTAGAAAATCACTCAAATTCGAATCAAAATAAAATGAAATTATATAACTAGATGTCTGTCATCTCAAAATTCTAGAACCGGCTTTCGCTGATCTTTTTATGCTTGGTTTCAATCAATGTCGTAATATCGGCACCATTCAGTACAAAATATATTTTTCAACTCTTAGAAAGTTCTGGAACTATTCAGAATAATAAGAATTCTTCAGAGGAATGTAAATATTTCTTATGAATGATTTATACAGCGTGCATTTTAGTCGAATTACTTATTCAGACACGTGAAAGGTCCTGCTTGCTAAAAATAATAATGATAAATGACTGGGAAAATCTCAATTATTTTTTCCTAAAAAGTCTTCTTACGTGTGGGTACTCTTGTGCTACATTTTTGTAGCGACGAGTGCTACTTGTTGGCGCATCGGCGACAAAACAAAAGAAAGGGGGCGGGGCTTGGGCGGGGGGTGTTTTATAGAAGAATCGTGTTATATGTATGTTTTGTTGCAGCGCGATTACCCACTTTACCGTTATCAACCTCAGTGTCTGAAAATAATGTCAATGGAAATTCCAATAAGAAAATAAGGTCATATAATAAATATATGCTTGGGATGGGAATCGAATACCGAGAAGCCTCTTTAAGTAGGTAATTCGACTAATCAAATGCGCTGTATTTCTCTGAAGATTCATATCGATGAATCTCCGAAAAATGCGAATAAACTTTCTACGCGGGACTTTAAATTTTGGTCTCAAAATCAGAATAATCCACCTAAATTAGGTCAATTGGCAAATGGCTTATACCCAAATAATTAAAGTTGTAGTTAAACTTTTTGTGATCGTATTCAACATACTTTGTTGGTATATTTCCGTTGTGTATTAGTCGGCGAGATCATTTGTTCAAAAGGCGCCGTGCGACCCGAAGGTCGTCGTGTGTCTGATGAACCGCGCGACTGTGAATGCCGCTACTTTCTCATGGGTCGGAAATACTGCTTTTATCAATTTTAAACGAGGTCTATTATAGAAGTTACATGATTTTATTTTGATTTTTGTCCACTGTGCTTCCGAATTAGCTTGTTCAGATTTATTTCATAAATGGTTTTCTCTCGTATACGTTTTCCATTCCAATTTCCATCAGTTTTTTTATGGAGCCAATTTAGAAATGTTTATTCTTTCACGTTAATTTCATAATATTTTGATTAATTTCGTTGCTGTTTAAAGACAATTTGGGCGATTTTAGGAAATTGTTTCTTGATTTATTTGTACAAAATTATTATAAAGTATTTTTTAGATTGTCGTATGGACATACTTACTCCTGGTGCGTGATTTTAAGGCATAGCCATAATATCCAAACCCATGTTGAAGATACGAAAAATTTAATGGAAACAATGAAATACATTCATTCCAAATTCTGACACAATATTATCTTCGTCTCGTCCTATGGTCGCTTTGCCTATTCAATAGTTTGTGATAATGTTGTGGTGCCAGATTTGAATTTGTTTTCTAGAATTTTATCTTATTGAGTCTTCAAATATCCAACATTAACATTTACTACACTTACATTACATTTTTTAATTATGAAAGTGATCGAATTCTAAAAGATTGGCTTCAAACATATTATTTCTATGTTTCGTGTCTAACACATGTTGTCAGAGTATCATGCGGAAATTGTCACCGATTCTTGGGGGGGGGGGGGGGGGGGTAATTTATACTCCGATACGAACTTCCGAATGTTCGGACGATGAATTTCAACATATAAGATAAAAGATTTCCACTTCTAAAAATCAATCATTTTCTCTATGAAAGTTATTCTTCACTCCGAACTTAGTCTATGGTTACGATGTATGATAGCAGATTCCAACATTTTGTATAGTATTAAGGCATATTCGTACAGTTTTACGTACGATGTTCGAACTTTCATCGTCGTGGTGGAGTATAGAGTAGCCTCCTTGCTCAATTGTTTTCAGTTGCTTATCACCACGCCATTTGTCGCCCGAAAATTCCTGCAGAGTACATGCATTTTGTTAGTTTCCATTGCAATACTCTTTAACTGTGATTGCCGTGCAAATCTTGTTGTTATTGACCAAGTGCATATATTTTGTGCTGGCTAGGGAAGAGTGATTATTGCATCCTTGATGATGATGATCCATATTTCATGCGAGCCTATCGCCTTATCGGGCACAAATTCCTGACTGCGGGCTGATTATAAATAGAAAAATCCAATATCATTTTGCGCGACCTGGGTTTCGAACCCGAGACCGCAGCTTTGTCATGGTATCGTAGAATAAATACGCCACCGAAGCAATTGTACACCGAAGGAATTGTACGCAATAACTATTATTTGAAGATTTGTAATACTTTTTTTCTGGCAAATGTATACATTTTTAAAGATTTCTTGCGGTTTTTCTTTGTGGTACGAAGTCTGTTGCCGCCAAGATTACCTACCACCTGTCAATGTTTTCGATAGCGGTCCCTTACACCTGTATACTGGTTTTATGGCCATGAAAAATTACTTCTCACAACGAATTAATATGTTGGATATGTTTCTTTCCAAGTTTGTTTTATACAAGGTTTCTTGTAATCATTAGTAAATTATTTTTTACAATGACTTGGCAAAGCGATGACCATGGAATTGATAGTAAATGCAATGCTGTCAAGATGGAGAATGGTTATCTTTTGCTAAGGGATACAATCGCTAACACCTCTTGCTTATATGAAGGAGTTTATTACACGCGAGTCGGTAAATTGTTCCAAAGCTTAAAGTTGCGGCAATAATGAAAAGGAGATTACCTATTTTAATAAACTTCTACTGGTACAAAAATGTTTGTTCCTCGACGAAAGCTGCTTTTTTATGTTGTGCAAAATATATATCTTCAATAAAATTAAACATTATTGCGACCTAGCCCCGAAGTTGTTAAGAGACATGAACTTGACGTGCAATATTTTTTTTTGTCCTAGGCTCTGTGAACAAAATGTGATAATAATTATTTTATTTAACTCTTTCGCCCAGGGTAAAGCTGGAAAACATTTAAGAATAAACTATAACAAATGCTATAATGAATTTTAAGCAGTATTTTTGTTGGTTCAGAAATAAACTTATTTTATTTTTTTTTATTTTTATTTTATCGATATCGGGATCAAAGATATTTTTTACTGATAATATCCTTTGAAATACCTTTTATTTCGGGCTGAGGTGGAAAATAGGCCGCTAAGCTGTGGTTTCGTAAGCCGACTCACTTGGATCTAATATTGTGCATATACAGGGTGATATTGACACATTGTACTTAATTTAACCCACATGTTTCTCATTACCACGGGTGATATTGTATAGAATTTGAAAAAAAAAATGGAGCATTTTTTTTTGTCATAAATCGTGATTTTAGTATTTAGGTACAATTTTTGGGCATCCCATATAGATACGATTATTTTTACCGTTTAGCTGACCTTCAGTTTAGTTCGGCAACTTACCTGAGCGGTAAAGGACTCGGTATCTATAGCGGTTGATTAAAAGCCTTGAAACCTAAAGTCACGATTTTTGACAAAACTACCAATCAAGCAGTTTTTGTTCAAATTTGGTACAATGTTACCTGGGGTGGTAAGGAATAAGTGGTTTGAATTAAATACCGTATGTCAATATCACCCTGTATATTAATGTGTGATATTGAAATAAAACTATTATTTACGGATTTTATCGCGGATTTGGTTCAATTTTTATATTTTTTAACTTCCCAAAATTTTCGATTATTCTACAGCTTTCGTGGTCACTGGGCGGACTGGATGGAAAAAATGTAAAAATTTAATCATATCCGCGATAAAATCCGTAATTTATAGTTTTATTTCAATGTGTAATATTTGCGTAAATCTAATAAACCATTATGTGTGATATATTACTGTAACCCTGAGCGATTGATCGGACGCCTCGCCCTGGTTGTTGTTGCAGTGTCGAGGAGCGGAACAGCAGGGCGTCGCAGCGTTGTTGGTTCACATCAGAAGAATGACAAGACTGAGGTTGCTTCCACGCTAATTGACATCACTTCCTAGTTTATACGTGTATTGAAATTTCACTGTGTACTGTGCGGTGACGGTTTGTGTACACTGGACAACGCCGAAACATTTGTAAATGCACAAAATTAACTCTTTCCTGCTGTATGCATATCATATTATTTGTCTACCGGGTCTTTCAGTTTGTCGAGTTATTTATTATGTGTCGTAAAATTTCTTCCTAAGTAAAAATGATAAGTCGTTAATTGTAGGTTAAAAGAGATCTTAATGTGCTGTAGATGGGTATGGCAAATAATATTTTGTGTTTTAATATAAGTGAAAACTTGCTATGTGTGATTGATGTCAAATATTATGAACATTTTACAGTATTATTCAAGATTAATTAGGTGCGAACATGTAGCGATAATGTTGAATGGTCAGAGTAAACAGATCTTCCAAAGTCGCATTTATCACATCGCCAATTCCAATCAGATAGATATTAAGTTTCATCAGTAACAAACAACATTCCTAATGCAATAATTTTACTCTGATGTATTTGACTTTAGAGCTATTAACAAAGACTTACAACGTTTGTATCATCTATTTTTGGTGCTTTTAAATTTGCTGACTTACGTGCCAATACATAAGCGAAATTTTGTGAGTGCTTGTTAGGGGTATGCTGTAAGAGTATTAGGATTTAGCAGGCTATTTGTCTGACAAAATTGATATAGAAGATATTTGAAATATATCATACTAAATGTTCTGTTAGTGATTACTGACTAGTGTAAATCCGTGGTGTCGGTTACAAAGTTGGAAGTCCCGCCGCGTGGCTAACAGTGTGTGTTCTCCGTCACCGACTTTCGTATTTGACCTAGGTAAGTTCTATTCGTAAGTATTAACTGTATTGTGATGATTCTTAATTATCGTATATGTATTACTCGATTTTCTTAAATCCACTGCCAAACACTCGTATTTTCATTCGCAGTCGATCTACACAATGGTTATAACGGTTCCAGTCGGAAATTAAGCGTTTCCAATCAAATATTGTACCAATCGGTGCATCTAGAACCTGGGACCCGCGGTACTGTGATAATCGAGATGATAAAGACTGCTTTTTTTTTCGTTCATTTTTTGGTAATTATTTTCTGGCTGTGTTAGGTTTATATTGGTTGACATGCGTCAATATATTCAGTGGTACAAGACTTAAGACCTTAACTTGTGTATGATACTATTGTGAAGAAAGGACAAAGTGAGAAAATACGAATTTAAATTTGTAATCGAGTTGATTATAAATTATTAATTTATTTATCTGCAACTGAAATGTACTCTGTGATTGAAATTATTTTGTCTTTCGCTAAGCACAAGTTATATATTATAATTTTGATTTAAAGCGAACTTCTTATGTTCTCAAAATGATGGAATTTATTTCTAAGTCATATTTCTCTTTAATTAGAAGTATTGTGAAAGGTAATGTCATTACTTTTCTATTAATTTTTGACTGCGATTGTTTATTTATTGATATTCTTTTCTACGCGACATTGGTAGACTGTATATTATTTGTAAGCTGTAAACGTTCCTGTGTTAGCTATAAGACCAAAACTGCTGTGTTCAGTGACTTTGAATTTGAATAGAACGACTTCGGATGAAAGTACGAGTCTCTTCGTTTAGACTGATTTTTTACTGTTCATACTAAATCTCTGTTCAATCATTATCCCGGAACTGAGGCGATTGACGAACAAACTGCGCGAAGTTTCAGCCGCTGGGATAATGAATGTACCCGAGTGGTGCCCTACCATCTAAGTGAATCATACATACTTTAAGTTGGTATTTTTTTTTGTAAAAATGGACAACAAATCTCGAAAGCAATTGAAATGTATTAGTTTTAACTGTCACCACTAATGACGTTAAAATATAATGGATGTAGAATTTTTTTATTGCTTTTTTATTTTCTCCTATTTGAACCTCGTACTAAATTGCCTTAAGTAATTCTTCGCAGAGCGCAAAACTTTCATTCTGATCGATTATTATGCCATCCAAGACAAGGATTTGTTGAAGGTTGTCTAAATTGTAAACCTCGAAACTATATGCGAGCAATTTTGCATATTTCATTTCCTTATGTTTTGTACTCCGCATCAGAAGTCTCGGAATTCATAATTAACACATGGGATTTCCAAACCTGATTTCATACAAACGTGAGTATATAGTAATTATAGTATAACCAAATTACTGTATAGAAGTCAACAATTTGGGGAAATTAAATCACTTCTAATTACCATACTTTTGAAGTTTTTTTATTTCCCAGTAGATTTTGTTTCCTTTATCTTGCAATTTTTTACTCTATTCAGTTGAGTCGTCAAGTAAACATGATCTCACACAATACATTTTCCAAGCGACTCGTACGTTCAAAGCGGACTTTGCTATTGGATCATTAGGTTACAAATCGAGATTGACAATTTCAGTTTCAATTCCGACCTAAAAAAAAAAACTAGAATAGTGTATTGCAATGTGAGACACACATAAAGAAAAAAAATAAACGTAGATTGGATGTTTGCTGATAAATACTTGAATAAAAATCATCTAGCCATCAGTCCTTATCAGTCTATTAGTAAGATAGATCCTTTTGTGATTTATTTTGTCGTTATTTAACATAGATTTGCTCATACGTTCTGTGCAGGCGGGCTTGTAACTTGTATACTTGTGCTTTCTCACTAGTGGCACTGCTTTCCATTACTAAGGTTTATTTATTAGTCCAATATATTGGATAGAAATACCTCCATCGGATCGATCGTAAGCTTGGTGTTCCGTCTTGCTACTTCTTTCAAGACCTATACTAGTATAACTTTTGTTTTCTCAATGAATATTACAAACTCTATTTCCACGTGTACAAACACAAAGTCTATCAAATATCTGGATATTATACAAACATTTACATAATATGCAGGAATTGAAACCGCAAAAGAAAACTTTTGAAATGCTGTCAATCGGTCGTCGTCGCCAATCATACTTTAGTAATTACTATCCTTTACCCACATTTATAGCCATTAGATGAGAAGTAGCAACTCCACAGTTTAGTCCGGTTTAGATTTAGTACCACCTAAAAATAAGTGTTCAAAAGAAAATAAAAAACATTAATTTTAAATAGTTTTGTGGGTAGATTAGTGAGTGAATAGACTGAAGTTTCAGTCTGAAACATAATAAATGTGAAAGTGTGTTCTTTGAATTCTCCTTTCAAGCAGTTCCGGATCCATAAGATTTTGTGCTTAAATAAATTGTATGGACTAGAGAGTGAAACAAGTTTCTTATTATCCCGGAAAATCGAAATATTTCGAAATAATAAAGTTGTAAAGTGAGTGAGTGGGATTTTGTAGAGCCATTGGACCAAAACAAGGTAAGAGATACATTTTACATCAGCTACATATTTTTTGATTCAGTAAAGAATAGGTATGACTCGACTGGTAAGGTCAGCAATGAAGCGAATTCGGCACAAGCGGGTAGTTGAATCGAGCGAGGTGATGCGGAGGTTATGAATACAAAAGGTATAGAATGCGCAGCATTGCGGTCGGGGAACGGAACGTCGCGTCGCGGACATGAACCGGCGCGCGCTGCTCCACGGTCACTATTCTCTCTGCTAATACTCGATATATTTCATCACTCGACATATTTGTCACAGCACTATTATATTTGAGCTTATTATTTATAATAAATTACTGTAGGTCAACGCAATTCGCAAACTATATTTATTTATGTAGAATATTTATTTAATGCTGATTCTGTGTGTGAATATTTAATAACCGGGAAGAATAGCAGTAAAGTATGATTTAAATGCGGCATAGGTATGAGGTCGGCAAGTCGGTCGATGTCGATGATATTCGCCGGACGTATGCTGACGTCAAGGATTGTTGTGCACGCGCACGGCGCAGTCCAGCGGCTGTGAATCACACGATGTGTCACCAGCGCCGCCGACGCCGACGCCCGACGCTCGCGACGCCGCGCCGGTTTACGATCTACTGTCGACGAGATAATAACAGCTTCTTGGAATCCGACGCTTGGTAGCAATCAGGACAACGTTTAAGTAAATGAAATGCTGCTAGGTACGTCGATTATGCCGCATTGCCGCATGACATAAGTATGTTCATATTATGTTTTCATAAGTTTTTGCATCAATACGACTCTACTTCGTGTGAGAAAACATAACCCACCCTATTGCTTCGTGGTAGTAAGCTTATAAAACAAAATAACTTCTTAAGTTTTAGGTGTCTTAACTTACGTACGTAATTTCATTAAAATATTTCGGAAAATAAAGTAAAAGCTAAGCAGCTAACTGGTGTAGACAATGAGCGCTTATTAATCAATATAGATCAAACCCTAAAACAAACACAACAATTAAACCCATCACTAGCGAAAACTCAGCCAGTTTTATTTCAACTAAGGATTTTCGAATAACAAAACTCGAATGATTACGTACGCAGGGAATAAAAATGAGCGGCGGCGGCGGCGAGTAGCGGGTATGCTGTGTACAGTGTAGCAACCGGTACCCGTCGTGGTCGGCCGACTAGCTGACTTGTATTTTTATGTAACTTGTTGTTAGGTACTCCGATGGCAGAGAGTTGCGCCACGCTCATGCCGTTTGGATTGAATCTACCAAGAACTTCGTGCCCGATGTTTGAGGAAAACTCGGCTTCGGAGGCGCGCGGTGATTCAAATCATTTGAGCTTTTGAATATGTGTTCCGCACGCTTAGCTATGTCACTATAAATTAAAAGCCTTACTCATAGACAGTTTCAGTCTTCGCGCAAATTTATTTCAAAAACAGTTCAAAAGGGACAAAACATTCGATAGCTAAAATAAATATTCAAATTGTATGAATAAGGGTGTAAGAATTGATCATTAATTATTACATTGATAGTTTGTTATAAAAATCTGCCACTGTGCAACTTTACATTATTTTAAAATTTATATTAATAATTCATTTTAGTATTTACTTATTTCACCTAAATATAATTATTGAAAAAGCATTTCATTAGGCAAATCTTCGATAAAAAGGTTTTCGAAGCAATAATGCTTTTACTTTATTGATATCGGTGTTTGTATGAACCTCGTTCCCTGTTTTCCTTGACGTCATAGCCACAGGCTAATATTCAAGGGTTTCCCTTGCGACACTACGACGACGATGAATTTATTGCCATAATGCTAATTTGTAAACACGTACTCATATCAATTACACTGATTTCCCGTTGTACCCATGTAGTGGTTAAGATGTTTTATGTTTATACAATTTAATAATAAATTGTCTACTATCATTTTAGATGTATTAATTATGTTTTTAACAAACCCAAAATGGCAGAAAGCGAATATTTAAGTTCTGGCTGAATAACGGCTTTATTCATAGTTTTAAAACTACACCTCAAATAGTTTTTTAAACTGTTTATGAATTTAAATTAAGCGCTTACTCAAACCGGTGACAGAATTATTCCCGCGCTACTAAACGCGGGGTCAGTTTCATAGGTATTGTTGAGTTTTGACGGGAATTGAAATTTGTCTCAGTTATCAGCTCCCCCTATAACTTCTAGAAACAGATACAGGCTTGGTCAACTTTGGCGCATTTCTCTGTTCCCTAGGGGATGCAGGGGTGCTTTATGTATGTGTTTAGGTATGTTTATGTACTCGTATGTGGCAATACGTGTTCAAAGTAGGGGGAGCGATAGTCATCTTAGAGTATTTAGTCGAAGATGCAAGGTGATGAAGTCAAGGTTTGTCCTTAGTCTTGTCCACCAGATACAGTCGTATAAGACCCCATAAGTGTACAGCGTATTGCGTTTAGAATGTGTATATCCGGTTTCAAGCAGCCTAGCCTACTATTAAATAACTACATACTCTTCAACAGTCACATACATAGTTCTGACCCCTCATTAAGATCAATATAGTCTTATATCGGGTATCAGTACCAACAATTCAGACCTGAAACAAATATCTGTGGATCGCACAAGCATTTGTCTGGGTGCGGAGATCGAACCCGCGGCCTGTTGTTTCACAATCGGCGTAACCAACTGCGCCATAGAAACTGTCAGAATGGAATTGTGTCCAATATACTTAGATACAGAGTAACTAATGGATATATTGAGACTTGGATCTTATATCTCAGGATGGCGAGCGCAGTGGAATGCCAAGCATTGCTTTGTAATGCATTGTGTTGTTTGGCTTTGCATGTGTACATGCTGAGCGGTCGTATCGCTTTACCTCTGGCGTATAGCATGCTCGTCTCGCCATTCATTGTAATAAAAAAAAAACATACTTAACTGTACTGGAATGTTTAGAGCTTTTACCATTAGGTACATCGTTATATATCAGTCACAGATCACTCCCAATGTGTGATCTTGGTCTTGCTAGTGCACTGTGCAGTGGATAATTAATCTATTTATACAGGTTCCTTCACAATATAAATAATTTTAAATTTCCTCTTGAATATTAAGGAATTCATCGTATTTATATATAAAGCCCATACTATCCATATAATATGTCTACATTATCTTATTAATAAAATTAGACTATGTAGGACTTAATATTGTTACACCTTCACGAAATTCACCTATCTCCCAAAACTAAAGAATTTCATCAAAATATAACATCAGAAAGCTAAGTAATAAAATAAAATGTGTCACTTGGGCTGCGTGCGGAGTGAGAGCGCCGCATGGGGGCATGGCGCGAACTCAAATACCACATATTCTACGATCTACGTGCCTGAGGTCTAATAAATAGATTTATAAATATAACTGATATATTTCTAAGTACCGTGATATCTTAATTTTGGATTTAATTATCGCTAGGGAAGAGGGATAGAGGCGCCACTATTGCAATTTTGTTTGCTATTTTTTTCCTTCCTAAGTTGTCGCAAGATCGAGGGGGGTTAATCTATAAAATTGACACGAACTTCGAATGTTCGGATGCCGTGCGTACAATTTCACTATATAATGTGCCTAGAAATGTTGGATTCGTCTATCGTACGTCACAACCATAGACTACATTCGGAGGAAATGATAAGTATAATAGAGTATAATAATAATAGTTATAGTATATTATAGTATAATAAATAGTTAGTACCTACCTATGGATTTTTAGAAGTGGAAATCTTATATCTCACTGAGGACATCAAGCGTTCGAATATTCGATGTTCGTATCGTTTTTATAGAGTAACTCCCGAGATTATTGTCATGCCGGGCACATATTCAAGTTCCAGGTAACATTCTGGGCTATTTCAGAAGCACCAGAACAACTATGTATGTCAGATGTACAGCTGTCTGCTAAAATTACTTGTTAAGATAGGCAAACGATAATTTTATACATAACTAGATAAAATAAGATGTTAAGCAAAACTAAATAGCTATTGTAAGTGGCTGAGCCCTATTGCAGGAATCTTGGGCTAGTACAAATAGGAATTGATCTGGTCGATCCGGATCTCGAGACCTCGGTTTTCCTTCCTTCACTCCTTCTCTCTTTAACTGTTTTAAAGATTGACAACGCAAATACTCTTTCCTCTCGTTTTAGGAGCCCACTATTGTAAATACGGTTTAATTTTTGTAAATTCCATAGGTGGCTTATTCACTTATCATCACCAGACCTATATTCTTCGTTTGTTGGACAAATGCAAAAAAACATCTAACACTATTAATGTTTTAATAGCAAATGTTAATAATGTAATGCTAATTTTCCTATTACTTTTTAATATACATAAACTCACGCCTTTCTCTCCGAAGAGTAGGCAGATGTGCCAAGACTCCCACATTTCTCCGTTCCGTTCCGTTCCACTTATGTTCCGTCCTACGATGTGATGTGGGGGCAAGCTTATCGCCATATTGGGCACAAATTCCTGACTCCGGGCTGATAATGAATAGAAAAAAAAACTTTAAAAATTTTTTAATTGTCCTCTACTGTAACCTTAGTTAATGCAACAGGGGTTTGAATATTCGTAAGAGGGCTCTACATGTCAGGAAGAGTGATTTAAAGAAAAACTATGTAGCGCGTAGACATTTTTCTCACGCCTTTAATTAGTATATATTTCTCGTGCATTTTTTCTTATAACATAACTACCAAAGACATCCAGATTTAATTTTTATATTTATTTGACAGTTTAATCGTCTGAATTTTACTACGTCCGCCTCTTTTAACATTACTTAAAATAAATATTTCTAATTTCTATATTCAAAATATCTCAACTATTGTACTAATTATTGAACGCGGCTAATATAGCACTAAATATAAATAATTATGCCCAACAATCATACTCATAGTCGGAATTCTACATAATAGCAAGCCATATATATTATGGGTTTTAGAAATTAGGAGAGTTTTCAGTTTCACATTATTCACACCCGAAAAAATATTTGCAAACCCCACAGACAACCCTGGTTGTGGGGATCGATCCCGCATCCTATGGTTTCGTAGCCCGCGTCTTAATCTAAATAAGGCTTTTAAATGTAGAATACTACGGATGGGTATAAGTTTAAAATATTTCGCGACTTTTTCTACTCACGTTTGCGATTGACTTTTGCATAACAATTAAAGTTCTCACGCGACTTGTAAACATGTTTATTGCGCTGCAGTATGAGTATTACTCATTATACTTGTTATTATTTATACCGTATTATTAAAGAGACTAAACCTGGCAGTGTATTGTAATCCTGATAAGAGTGTACGGTATATTGTCTTTACAGTTGTTTTTGACAAAATTGTAGTGATACTCATTAGTATTTTGTGTAAAAATTCTTTACAAGTGTAAATAATATATAAATAAATAAACCCAACAGTCACATACATATTTCTGAACCCACACTAAGAATGAGTCTGGTGTTGTGGCTATCAAGAACCACGAGAGACTTTTCGGTCTCACAAACACCCAGACCTGAATGTCGAAACCAATACTTGTGATTCACTCAAACATAATATCCTGGTGCGGGGTCTAACCCACGGCCTTTCGTTTCGTTTTAAATGTAAATTAGACACTTATTTAAAATAATATGTACGTATTAAGGGACACCAACATGAAAACTAGCACAAGCTATCCCGAAATTATTACCCACTCCACTAATTTGGTCTATGAGTAGGATATCTTGGAGAAACTGCTCGTCTTCGTGTCGTCTTCTTGATTGTAATATAATAAAAAACTCAGCTTAGTTTCTTAATTTTGGAATTCAAATCAAACCTATAATATAGCATCAAATACATCATCTCCTTTTTTTGAAGTCGATTAAAAACAGTATCTTGCTCTATAGCAAATGAACTCTGGAGTTGATTAATTAATCGTAATATTTTCCACGCGAACTTTTTGCGGGACGAACTAGCATAAAGTTTTTATTTAGGAAAATAGAATGCCCTCCGGCGATTCGATAAAGTAAGTCATTTCATAAACTAATGAACTTGTGTTTAGAATATGTGTGATGTGTATTAGTCAGTTGGTAGTTATTTTTTCATACTTGCATGATTAGCTGCCTCGTTGGTGCATTTGCGCTACGGTACGATTACATAGCAGAGCTCTTGGGTTCAAATCCCAGGTCGAGCAAGGTGATATTTTTTCTATTAATTATCAGTCCTGTGTCAGGAATTTGTGCCCGATATGGCGATAGGCTCGCCCCCTCTCTCATCATGGGACAGAACAGACTATGAGAAACGTAGGTCCAGGTAGCACTTTTGCTTACATGCCTACCCTCTCTAGTGAAAAGGCGTGATATTTATGTATGTTTGTAGCACCTTATTGAATTTAAAAACATGCCATGGTTATTAGTGTCAAAACACCGCAGAACATCTAGCTGCAGGTGGTAAGATGGCCTTGACAACCTTGTCCAACTGACCAACAATAGGTACGTACAGGTGGAAATAAAAAAGAAAGGAATTTTCTTAATAGTCAAATGATTTTTTTTAAATCATCCTTATTATTGTATAATAAGTAATTTAAATTATAACAGTTCTAGGTAGGTATTATAGAATAACTAAAATGTAAACTATACGATATATATATACTTTTTAATTAGAATATGTATGCTACGTAGTGAGTTTAATTTTATCGGATTAAAATATTGTGTTACTAATATTTTTCTAATTTAGGTACTCCAGAAACTTAGAATATGCGAGAAATAAAACAATCATTAGAACTGGACGTTGTTTTAAAATATTACGCCTAAATATCATTTTCAGAAATTAATTTGAAAAAGGTAGATTCTTTACTTTATTTTAAGTAGGCTAGAAGATATAGGTACTCAGTTTAATAATATAATATTTCACTGTGAGACAAAAAAGTCCGTCTGTCGTAGTTCCTGATACCCACGACACAAAACTCGATCTTGGTGTGGGGTGACGTGACTATGTATTTATTATTATTATTTATTTTTGTCCTGTATTGACATACATACATGAATCTAAAAGCACAAACAATCCACACCAGCGGAACAAATAAGTCAAAGTTTGTGAAAATAAAACTGAAATCGTAAACACTCACAAAAGTCTTGTAAATTAAACAGACATTCTGACACAACTTAAGCTAGTAGTAACAAAGAGTTGTAAAACAAGGGTAGCATAATAAGTAGTATGAATGCAGCGGCTCTTTACGGCTTAGGGTCCGATGCGCCGCGTGTCCCTGGTACCCTTGGCCGTCGATGCCCCGACGCCCTCCGCGCGCCGACCCTAGCGCCCTCTCGTGCCCTTGCGTCCTTGCACACCCTCTGCGCTTCTACATGCGTACCTACCGCTATCACTTATAACAATTACTGAAAATGCCTAACGTAGGCGCACTTAGCTGTAGCACTACGAAAATCAATCTATAAATACTGTATGAGAAATACACGGCCAATATACCTCAATGAATCACACCCGATATGAAGGGGCGTGTTTTCCTTGATTTTATACGAAAACTGATGTGATAGACAAAATGAGGGGCGATAGGAACCAGGTAGGGAAGTAGATTACATTCTTAATCGGAGGCCTTCAACCTTCGAGGCTCTATTTCGTTCAAGCACGTGTATAAAAATGATTTGAAATAAAAGTGGATAAGTTGCGTAAATAATTTCGAAGTTTTGAACTGTGAATCGCGTGTTTTGTCAATACGCCGAGATTTCGGTATAAATAAATGAAAGATTGGAGGTAATGACCCGACATAAGTAAGTCAAGTGCAGGCTGGATGTCACGAAAATTTGCATTAAGTTATTACATACTACGGATTTAGACGTAACAAATGGTAATTTTATTGAAAAACTAGCATCTCCGAATCATATTGCATAAAATAAGAATGTTGCTGAAAGCGTTGTATTATTTCTTTGGTACAGTGACATAAATTTTTATATTTTTGTTTGTACTGTCTGAATGTTATTTTACAAGAATACACTCGCGCGGCGAGCTTCAGTCCACCTTTCTCGTCTTCTAATAAATTCGTACCACAACGGGTTCCGCTTATTCCCACGCAGCTTTCTAATTTTTTCGTTCATTTGACCCGATTTTTACTTCTATGTGTCATTTTCCTATATCATTCGTAAACATTGCATCTGAAAATATTCTTCGAGTAAATAAATCTAATTAAAGCTTATTAGAATACAATTATAAAGATATTATAATTAAATTATTAAAAATACAAGAAATAGAAGTCAAGGGAAACAATGACTTCTCGCTGGAGTATTATGGTGCAATCATAAACTTAATTTGCAATTATTTATAATTTGCAAGTACTACATTCATGTCTGCGACTAGACCACAAATATTTAAAGCTTTTAAAATGCCAGCGACAAACATAAATAGTTTGATTTTAAAATAATCGTAACTAACATTTCTATTTAATAACACCACCATTGATTGGTAGCGAGTAATTACTATATTTAATTCATTTACTTTGTAAGTTATCTTACATAGTTTTTTATACCTAATTAATTGTTCTCAGAATATGATTGATTTATTAATAAATATAGCTAGGATAATTTCATTTGTAATACTATATATTATTAAATACGGAACATAAGAGTGCGCAGTTAGCAGTGTTTTAAATTTCGCAGCGTTATATAAAATTTTTGACGCCGAATTTGTGGCGCTCTCCACGAGCGCGCATATCGGCCAGCCCGTACCACGAGCGCACATTGTAATACTTTCGACTCGTTTCCCGTTTTATGTTACTGTCGCTGGCCACATTGAGTGTCGTGGTAGAGGGGTAGCTGTTTTTCTGATGCGATCACAAACCGGTTGACCATCGACGTAATGACGAGCGCGCGGCCGTGGTCACACAGAATCGGTATAGGTAAATGTCGAATGACTACCTACTTTGCATTAGTAGAAATAGTTATCACTATAATAATGAGACGGGCGAAAGATATTTATGCTTACAAGGAATTTAATCCCGGACATAATTAGTAGAGTTCAACATGCAAAAATAATTTTCCCGTTTATTTTGTGTACGTAAGCCTTTGGTTGAGTTCGTGTGGTTTTATGTTTGTCATAAAAACTTCAATATTTTGCTGTCCATTCACGGGGGCAGGGTCATAAGAATCTTGTGACCCATTTATAAAATTAACAGCTTAAGTGATGAAAGTTAAAATATCGTGTGTCTTGAGTTATGACTTTTTATCCTCGTCTGGATTCTAATCCGGTTAGTTTAAGTTTCGTCTGGCTTCTGTTGGTGGAGCTATGTCAACAGTAAACTTGCCATAAATATTAGGGCACTTTTCTGCTTGTGTCTTCTGTGCCAAGATATCTAAAGGGGTTCTAGATATAGAGAAAAAATAAAGGGGAAAGCGAGCAACGCATATTTCGTAGTTGTTAGTCAACAATGGTGGTGTTGGCTTTTGATATTATTTCTGTCCAGAACATTGTTCTAACTTTTATTATTTTTATTTGGTTATCCTTGTTCCCTGCGATATAAAATTCGGGTTGAAACAGACTTGCTGCTTCATCTATCTCTCATCATCACGAAAATGATGGCCGATGTGGTTTAAGGGTGACAGTAATGTGGTGGTTTGAAAAGTCTGATGAAAATATTGCGGCTGGCCATCGCACGACCACAGGGGGCGCCTGCCGCCGTGTCCTATATCGACCGTTTTGTGGCGGCTACGTAGTATCCGAGGAGGGTTTGTACCAGACAGACGAGTGGTTGGAAATCGATAACCCAAAACTGAAAAGTATAATGTACCAAATTAGTCGAATTTGTACTTGGAGCAACTTATTCTTTGTAAGGGTCATGTAAGATATTTAGGAAGACTAAAATATTATTTAAGAAGGAATCGCGGTAATCGACATTTACTATGTGATATTATGGCAAAAGGAAATCAATTATATTTCACGCAAGGATGGATTTGTGACAAAGTTGGAATTGCCCAGAAGGACTGGCAAATGTCTCTGAAGCGCATTTATCACCGTAAGGTTATTTGGCTCCGGCCTAATAAAGAGAAGGTTTGCAAAAGAGGAGGTTTATTAAAAATACAAAATTCACTTTAGGTGAGGATGGATTTGTAATAGACTTTTGGAACTGCCCTACATAGATTAGCAAATCTTCCTGAACTGCATTTAGCACCAGGTAACGTTATTTGGCTGAAATCGACTTCTAGAAGCAGAACGATGGATCAGGACAAAGCAGTATACAATTGCTATTGGTTAGAATGACCAACGAACCGAAGTGCATGCAGCATAACGTAATAGAATAAGAATGTTTTGTATCTCAGGACCGTCAAACTAGTGCTTCTGTAGACATATGCTCATGGATAGTAGAGGGACAAACAAGTAGAGACTGTTATACCTTCTCAAATAATAACTCTTACTGAGATTCCAACTTTCGTGGGTTTTTTCAATTATATTGGGAAACGTCACTGTTTTGGAGTTTGTAAACTTTTAATAACCACGGTTATAGACTAATAGCAACATGGCCCGGCTTCGCCTTTATGCAGATGCACTTTGTAAATATTCTATCGCCTATGTTCATTAAGGATTATACATGATTCAAAAGATGAAGGAATTTTTCAAATTGGTCCGGGTATTTCAGTCTTTTCTTTGCAAACAAACAATCAAATCTTTCGTTTTATTATACTAGTTTCGATAAAGAGATAGAATTATTGTGGTAATTTCTGTTGTGACATACTTCCAAGTTAATTGTGCCAGGACATTACGATAGTTGAGAAGTCATTATTAATCATTCTAACACTTGTCACCGGAATATTGTTTTCCTCCATTAACTTTTAATAATATCTAACAGTAATAAAAGATTAATAAGGTTTGGCAGGAGTACTGACAAGCCACACAATACAAAATGCTACATATTAAAAAGTCGTCGGTTCGGTAGTCGATCAAGCTAAACAGTTATTAAATAAGGCATAGGTAATCTAAAACCTAAAACTCTAAAATGGTGAAGGAAAACGTCGTGAGGAAACATGCATACCATGGCGATTTATAAGAATTTTTGTGGTGTGTCCGCCAACACCCACTAGGCCTGCGTGGTGGACTACATGGCGTAACCATTCTCAATCTTACTTTCCATTGAAGAGGAGGCCCTTGTGCTACAGTGGGAGGTATATGGGCTGATAAATAATACAATACATATTTTAGATAAGTTAATAGAATTTCGTGTAGTAACACATAGCTAATGATAATTAAATTTTGTGCAATTATACTGGTGTCATTGGTAACTGAATTTTGCCTTGAGAACAAAGGAAAAAAAAGATGGTGGATGGATGGTGGCATGGTTCAGCGTAGTTCTTGATGAGATGCTATTGGAAATCTAAAAAGATTTTACACAGAAATGTATGGACTTTCTTGGGAGCGGCAATATTTCTTGCCCTACCATGTAAAAAAACTTGTTTTACAATATTTATTTAATTAAAGTTCTTACAAAATCTTCTTCTAGGTCACTGATTATTTTACTTATTAGTTACTAATTAATAAATTCATTTCATAATTTCAATAGAATTCAATTCATTTAGAAAATTAAAAAAATCGCTTCTATATTTTCCATTTTAACCAATTATTTATAAAATCATAGAGAATCATATTTTTTCTTGATGCGAGTTTACGTTCTTACCCCTTACGCACGTCTATTAAGGTGTAACCCTAACGCGTTTGTAAAGATAACATTATAACAATTGAGGCCAATAAACCATTTCTAGTAATTATTATGACAGTTCAAAGACTTATAATTTTGTTTGAAGAATCTAATTTTTGTGTAGCTGCAATTTATCTATTCTGTAGTAATTCTAGGGAACGATGCTCATAAGTTAACAGCCTCCGTGGCGCAGTTGGTTAGACGCTGGGTGAAATGAGAGGCCGCGAGTTCGATCCCCGCAACTAGACAAATGTTTTTGTATACAATAGGCCCGGCACACGAGCATATATAGTATAATGGTAAGGGATCACTTCTTCTTCCTTATCATCCCATACACGTCATCATGGGATGATAAGGACGTGTATGGACACGTCCCACTGCAGGGCATGGGCCTCCCCTACAATCGAGAGTACGATTGAGAGTGGTTACGCCATAGAGTTCACCACGCTGGCCTAGGTGATCACTGCCGCCCACGAACTTCTACAACGTTGAGATCAAATGTGTTGTTGGCCCATCAAATCGGAAGAGCAGGCAGTGGTAGCGAACCTGGCGAGCCTGATCATTCATATTGAGTCATGACTGACAACAGCTTGGCTCTGACGTCTGCTCGGGACGAATACAATTATATGTTTCGGTTTGTAAGGGCTACGTGTGTGACTACTGGGTGACTCTACCACTAGTATTGAAATGTTAGAGCTAAGCCGTAGCTATACCTATAGTATCAATCGGCGGGAATATCACCATTACCTTACAGCGTCTTGCTTTTGCTTGCCTGCCGTTTCGTGGAGTGAGTATTTTGCCGGAGACATGGAGATCATATCATGTCATGTACCGACATACAAAGTGGAGTGGGTGAGGATATTGGCTCTGTTTTAGGTTTTAAAAAGTTGGTCGTAGTTTCCGGACTCACGGTCTGGTATTGCTGTCTTACTGTTAGGGACTATCTCCGTGACTCCTGGTTATAACAAATTTATAATTTGACCAATATTCGTTTCTGATATCTGCGCTAGGAATATTTAGTAATTACGAATGAAATTATTTTAATTCTCCGGCAGTAACTGTTATTTTTCAGGCGACGGGAAACACAGTGGGCCGTGCAGACAACGATGTACAATTTATGAACAATTTATTGATTTAACAAACCTGTATGTATCCGTTCTGGCAGAAGCGCGGTCGAGGTGGGCGACCGCCCACGCCACTGACCATGGGCCTCGTGAGCAGCGCGTTTAACTCATGAAAAATACAGCACCATTGCAGCCATTTTTCAGGGCATAACTTGGTTGATACAGCATGCTGGTTGCGGAAACTGCCAACATTTTACAGCAATCAAACTTGTTTAGCGCCCCGCATGAGGTCTCGACGACGAGGGTGGATGAAAGATGAAGCTATGGAACAGTTTGCCTGCTAATGCTTTATCCTTTCTATGATCCTGCATCATTAACTTATACCATGAAGAAACAGTAAGTAGTTAAGTGAACCTACATAACAGTCGCAAATGACTTCAGATGTTTCTACCAATGAATACTATATTGAAAGCGTAGAAATTAGCATCAGGTGGTGTACCTAAGTTATTTGTCAGTCGTATATCAGTAATGTTGACAGTACTTGTGGTATAGATTGTCTACGATATTTTGGCGTAATAAATTGTTGTCAAGCTGTTATCAAAATATTAAGAACAGTTTTTTCTCTTCTCATTTTTTTTTATATTGGACATGTTAATACCATTAGATTACGAATATAAATGCATGTTATTTATAATATGAAAACAAATATCAAACAACGAGTTAAATAAATATTTTTTAATCGACTTAAAAAAAACAGATTATCCATTTGATGTGTGTGTATATAATATTCTCAGATTTGCACAATTTTTGGATAGTTAGTCAAAATTTTAATTGTAGTTCTAAATATTGGCACAACACACGAGCTTAGATAAATTAAACTGAAAGTTGTTTATAACATGTGTATGCTTTGCTTCATCATTGGAACGGAAAATTTTAAAACTATATGGCATAGGGTCGAAATCAAGACGTCTGTATCGCTAGAATGTTGGTGGCTAGATTGAAGACCAACATAAAAATATTTTTAAATAATTAATGTGGTATAAATATTTATACGACTGCACATATATAAATATTCTATGCGTGTCCTCATGAATTAATGTTGTATCGAGTTTTTAAATCAGCCAAAATAAATGTTTCTTCTCCGTACTTCGTGTGAACTCTTGAAAATAACGGCACCTTCTGTGAAATGGACTAAATAGTTGCCTTCTGGTGGGGTGAATATAATTAAAATAATGTGTGTTTAATATATATAAAACCAAGAATAATGAATGCCTAAATACTAATTTGCTCAAATAAGAATAAATTAGTATTTATACCAAGTCTAATTTAGTTGATAGATACACAACAGTGCACCCAATTGTGAGCGTAGTAAGGCTCAGATTTAATTGTAGAGTTCTTGTTTTTCTGTATTGGGTACCACGAACTACGTACGAGTTTTAGTCCCGCACCGTCCAATTCGTAAATAAACTGAACATTTGTCTCTGCTGGAATCGAATCTGCGGGATCTTGCTTCTCACCTGGTGGTCTCTCTTAACCACTGCGCCTTGGAGGTCGTCAAAATATGTAAAAATAATTATTATAGATCTTAATGACAGGTATAGTCTTGATACGTAGACAAATACATCCAAACTGGTGTTATTTTTAAAGTCTTTCAAAAGTGTTATCTTGTTATTAGTCAAAGTAGATTTTTAAGTTTCATGTTAGCCTAGAGATAAGCCTAGAGATTTTCTCCGCTTAACCTATTTGTTTCCAACTGTACTTTACTGTACTGTATCAGCCCATTTACGTCCCACTGCAGGGCACGGGCCTACTCTACAATCGAGAGTACGATTGAGAGTGGTTAGGCCATATAGTCCACCACGCTGGCCTAGTGCGGGTTGGCGGACTTACATACCATATAAATTCTTATGAATCGCTATGGTATGCAGGTTTCCTCACGATGTTTTCCTTCACCGTTTTAGTGCGTGGTGATTGACTATCAATACACACATGACTCCGAAAAGTCAGAGTCGTGCTCTGGGATTCAAACCTCGCGACCACCGTGAACATGTTGACAGCCACATCTGGTCCGTTTACCAACAGGCTAACACGCGCGTGAATAATTATAAATCTTTTAAAATTCATTTAGATTCCTATGCTCCATAAACAGAGCTTTCTCAAACGACTACAATTATTGTCTGAACACTTTTTTACACTTTTTTTACTTTCGTTAAACACCAGTCTAGAAAAATACGCGATAAATTTTAAAATATAAACAGCGTTGTGGGTAGTTACATGATCATAATAAACACAGTGAAAAGAGCGGGAAAGTTCCCCACGCGGCGGCCATATTGAATTGGAATTGCGTTCCATTGTGCGCTGCGTTCGGCCACGTGCAGCGCACATCTGCCGGGCGGGTGACACTCGCGCACCCTCCGACTACAAATCTCACGGCGAACGCTCTGCGACGCACTGCCGACGCTCGGCGCAGCACACGCTTGGCAGAACGCTAAATAAATGCGTAGATACTTTCAATTGAGTTTATATATAAATATTTTTTTAGGCTTCGTGTATCTAACTATTTCTACAAATTAATATTTTTGTCTAAAATTAAAATAGATGTTATGAGTTTCAATCGTTATTATTGATCCTTTAAAGATATATCCTTAAATAATTATTTATTTTATATTATACTGTTTCTAATTACCTATATAGAAAGTACTGGAATATATGTTCCCTGTTATTTAAAAATTATAGCTTATTTACTTATGTCATAAATAATGTTTAACATTAATATCAATATAGGGACTTCAACGAATACCTAACTATATATGAAGCATTATGTATTAATTAATAAATCATTAACTCTGAGATATAAGCAAGAGCAAAATTAACAGCAGAAAAACAACAAAAACACAGCAAAGCCGATATTAGTGTGTCGTGTGGTGCGCATGCGCGGGGTGAGTCGCCCTCCGGCCTCCCCTTCCTATTACGCACTCTATTTAGGGGTTGCTACAAAGAACAACTCCGGCCTATCTATTTTGGTCTCTGGGATATTGTCATAGACAAAGTTATTGGATTCTGAACGTTCCCGCCAGCCCGCGATGAAATACGACGGTCGGCGATACCAGCGCGGGAAAATAAAATTGGCGGGCTCCTAATGTTCAGGGGAATGTATATTATGCTAAATGGCTTATGGGAAACAAATGCAATTGTGATTATTAATTAATTGGGAGAATAGCTTTGCTATAGTTTACATTGATTTTCATTCGACAGCCTCCGTGGCGCAGTTGGTTAGACGCTGCCTGTGAAACGAGAGGCCGCGGGTTCGATCCCCGCACCGAGAGAAATGTTTGTGCGGCCCACAAATATTTCTTCCGGGTCTGGGTGTTTGTGAGACCGAAAAGTCTCTCGTAGTTCCCGATACCCACGACACAAGACTCGATCTTAATGTGGGGTCAGGACTATGTATGTGACTGTTGGGTGTTATTTATTTATTATGTTGGGGTTTAATTAGGCAACAAATATTATGTTTAGTAAAGACAAAGTATAACAATTGCTTTTATTAAATTTCATATAGGGACTTTTAAATTTGTTTGCCGATCTCTATGGTGTCGCCGATGTCCATGGGCGGTGATCACTTACCATCAGATGTTCTATATGATAAACTTTGAATGAATCCTCCCCTGGTATAATTATAGGGTATTCTATACCCTTCGCGGAAACGGGTGCCTGCAAGTAGACCACCTTGAGGGGTCACGTGTTAATCATGGAAGTCGGACCGCGGACAGGAAACACTGCTTGGAGTGAAATCTGCTACACGTGACGTTATTAGAATACCTTTCTTCTAAATGAAAAAGTACGAAGTCAGAAGGACATTGTAGCTAGAGTATCTAGCTACTGAACATAATGAGACATAACTTCTTATGTCTCAGGATGGCGAGCGCAGTGGAATGCTAAGCATTATAAATAAATAAATAATCATCATCACCAACATCCCATGGTTGTCTGTCAGAGTCATATACTTTTTTCATATTGTATTGTCAATTGTCATTTTTATATATATGGTGTACAATAAATAAATAACACCCAACAGTCACATAAATATTTCAGACCTCACAGTAAGATCGAATCTTGTGTCGTGAGTATCAGGGACCACGAGAGACTTTTCGGTCTCACAAACACCTAGACCTGAAAAAAATATTTGTGCGGGGATCGAACCCGCGGCCTCTTGTTTCACAAGCAGCGTCTAACCGACTGCGCCACGGAGGCTGGCAGCATTGTAATTCATGGTGTTTGGGTTTGCTACTGTCCATGAGCAGTCATATCGCTTACCCTGATGGTGTCGCTATTCATCGAAATTAAAAATTATATAATTTGCTAATAAAATAAGTTTTGATGTGATCGCATTTTTTTAATTTCTGGCTTTTGTAGGATCAGTAAGTATTTCGTAGTTTCTGATAACCGCGATGGAATATATACTTGTGATCAGAAAAATCGACACACTTTGCAAGTTTATGTATATTTAGAAATATATGTCAAATGACGTTTAATACTGAATAATAATATGAGGATTTCAAATCCTAATGTTGATGTCCTAAACTCAATTTTTTATACGCATTTTTCTGATAATCCTTAACAAAACATAAACACGCAAGGCGTTTGGATTTTTCTGACGCGAAGTATTTTTATAGTATATAGTGAAGGTAGGAAGTCTTAATCGAACTCTCGACTGTAGCGCCGCGTGGTCCACAGTGTGCGGTTATGGGCTTACACATAGTAGTTCTATTATTGTGATTTTGCGAATTTGTTACTATTATTATACAGTGTTTGGAAGATTATTATTAAAATGGAAGAAGGTAGAGTAAATGATAAAAAAAAAACAAATTATGATACAAGTATAATATAACTGATAAAATTTCTTCAGATATCAGTTTAAGAATTGAATTTTCAACATCTTTTTTTTTCAGGCAACAACTCACACGCCGTGCATTCAACCCATCGTTAAGGTAAGACAGTTTTTCTAAAATTTAAATAATATGCATCACTTGATAGGATATATTGTATGATAGAGCCATTGTGCGCTGACTTAGACTAGTGGAAATAGCCCAGGTCAACCAATAAATCATAAGGATCACTAGCGAGCACTAAGTGTAACTGTTGCCATGTATGGAATCCAAAACATTGAGTGTTCGTGGTTCGCAAGCCTGCTACGAGCGGTACGTGTATGTCTTATTGCAAGTCGACGATTTCAAGATATCATGAGATACTCATTTGCTCGTGGTAGGTCTCTCATATATAAGAGGCTGCGTGGGTAGGTAACACCGCAATGTCTATTTCTCTCGCCAAACAGCAGTGTATATGCTAACAGTGCATGTTTCGATTTGAAGGTCATTGTAGCCAGAGGAACTACTTGACATATTGAGACTTAACATCTTATGTCTCAGGATGGTATGCACAGTGGAATGCCAAGCGTTGCTTTGTAATTTAAGGTGTTTGATTTTGCTACTGTTTATGAGCGGTCGTATCGCTTACCACCGACGAACGGCATGCTCGTCTCGCCATTCATGGCAATAAAAAAGACTTATTCTGTAAAGACTAAACTGTAACAGGCATACAGAATAAGCATTGATACCTTGCTACTGTATCATGCAAGTTACGGTTACAGCTTGCTTGTGAGAACTTAGCTTTACGAAGAAACGATATGAAGTGACGGCTTTGTTGTGTTTCGTTCGCTGAGTGAGATTGCGAACAGTCTAATACTATCGTCTTCTCATCCTATGCCTTCTCTTTCTCTTCCCCGATTCCAATTTTTTTAATGTTTTAATCAAAAGGTATCCAAAATCTAACAAACAGTATTATATAAATCCATTCAGAATTAAACAAATTGAATACGTTTTAAATCTTGTAGTGGGAGTGAAAGAAAAGGGACACAAACCAAAACTAGTGACGTCACTAGGATTAACATGTAATATAGTGCGCGTGTGTGAAAGAGACAGTAAGATATCCCACTACACACCCACTTTAATTTTAAATACTAAATTTGCCTCATGTTACAAAATACTTTAATACTGCTTAGACCGGTATGTTTAATTTAAATGGTAATGTATGGTATGGTGATTAGTTTTAATGCAAATTAATACAAAAAAATACCGTGGTTAAATACCCTATTCGATTACTACTGGTATAATCTTGCATTCAAATTATTATTTATTGCAATTTGTTGCATGCGTTGCTACATTGAATTTCAGCAGTTATATACTGAAGACAGCACATCCTAATTAGCTCATAAACAATTAACACAACAGTTTTGCGTGTATGAAAATATGGTCTGGCTATAACGATTTATTAAATTTGCGATTTCTTTCGCTGCTATTTTGTCAACATGTAATATATGTAGCGGTTCTATCGTTAATACAAGCAGTAGGCGAACACGCAAATTAAAGAAAGTACATTTTATGTAAAATGAACAGGAATATTGGCTTCTAATCTATTGTTTGCGAATGTGAAGGCACTCTAGCGTGCTTCCTTTATGGTCTAAAATCTAAATTAAATTTTATATGTACATATTTTAAAATAAAGGACTTAACATGATTAGTTCAATGGACTTTAAATGATATCGGATTCGTATATTTTTTTGTTATACTTGGGATACTGTGTAGTACTCTATCAGCCCATATCCGTCCCACTGCAGGGTACGAGCTTCATCTAAAATCGAGATCACGTTTGAGAGGGAGAAAATATACCACGCTGGTCTAGTGCGGGTTTGTGGACTTTACATATCATTAAAATTCTTAGAAATCTATATTTTATCCAGGTTTCCTTATGATGTTTTCCTTCACCGTTATAATGCGTGGTGATTGACTATCACTACAAATATGACTTCGAATAGTTAGTGGTTTGTCCTGGCTTTTGAACCACCGACAACCGTAAACGTAGCAGTCGCGACTGGTCCGTATACCAACGGGCTATCAGGCACAGTAAATTAATATAAAAATGATAATTGTTGAGGTATGGCCTGATTCCCTTGCTTACAATGGGGGTAAGAATGCAGTGCATATATTTGACAAGTTATACTTATAAGCTCGTTTAATATCGGAGTAAAATGTTTGAAATAACTCAAATATAATTTTTTTTAACAGTGTGAAGTTTTTGGGTTTCTGCATAGTTTTTGAATTATGCCTATCTGATTAAGCATATTAGGTGACTGATGTTAAGTATTTTTTCGTTTCCAAATATTCCAAAACGGGAGAAATTGTTTAAATTCTAATAAACACCCTTCCTCAAGAACAGTTACAAAGGGAAAGGTTGTAAAGTTCATTGGAATTTATTAATTTATCCGCTTTTCCCGGTACTGGATATCGGAGGCTGGCTGATTCATGTTGTCCAGATTAAAACTAAAATTATCGTTATGTTCTTTTAAGCACGTGTGTTTCGCAAAAATGTTGATGACTAAGAATAAAATATCCTGAGCGTGTTAAAACTATAGGAATTTTTACGCTGGTGCGAATATGGTGCACAGGATAGTTCCGTTGCAATACATCTGAGTATGACACAGATTTTTATTTATTTTAGGTAAACACGCACCTAGCATAAAATAAACAACAAAATATATAACATAAGAAAAGCAAGTTAAAAGTTTCGGAAAATAGAAATACTTATATGATAATATCTTCGTGAGAAACGGTTGAATTTCTCTGATTGCCAGAGCTGGGTCAACATGCTTGTCGCTGGATATCTCTTTCTTAAGAGCGTTTATACCCTGCACGCGCTTTTTGGCTTAAAAACCGGACTTTTCAAATAGTCCGTGAGCCAGCAACAGATTTTCATGACCAATTTCCTCTCAAGAGGTAATTAGTAAAATGCACCAGAGTATAGTATTATGAAGCCTTGTGAACGTCAGCTGGCACTCGGTTGGGGGGATGAGCGGGTGTAGCCTCCCACGCATGAAAAAAAATAAAATACATTCACTGATTTCCTCTCAGCTGAAATTTTGTCAAATTGTAGCTCATCTAATATCTCAACGAAAAAAAATAATCAGCTGGTTACAACGTGGTGTATTGTACGTCAGCTGGTGTCTCGAACATGAAAAAATTTTTTTTATTTTCAGTGATTTCCTCTCAAACAAAAATTTACCTGATGATAGCTTATATGTAACTGTGGATAAATATATAGGTCAGCTGGCTGTATCTTGGTGGAAAAACCGTCAGCTGATACTTTGAAAGTTATTACATAGGAGTTAGGCAGGAGCATCTACTGTCAATTTAAATACATCAGCTGACTAGCTTTTCCTCGACTTATTGCTAGCTGATTTTTTTTATTTATCGCATCAGTATATTAACAATCAACTCACAAATATTCATCTGGGAGGAAATGACGTATCTTTAATTATTCGACATAGCGCTGCTTCAATATGAGAGTTGAGTTGAAATAAATATTCTGTATCAATGTTTTTGAAACGAATAAGTATATTATCAAATGATATTAGATATATTTAAATAATTAAATAAACAATTAGCTTAGTATAAATTAACTAGTTACTCGATAAATAATATTTTTTATATAAACGTGATGAAAAATGACAATGAGAATAACAATGTGATTTATTCATTTTCGTTTTCGCTCTGGCTTGAGTCACTTTCCTCTCTTTCCGATTCATCGTCAGAGTCGCTGTCAGAGCTGTCTGTACAAAAATTTAAAAAAAGATCAGGATGTGTATTTTAACATAATATAATCAAAATTATAAAAAAATGTTACCTTTTTCAGGCTGAATAGTGATTTCATTAATCGATGATGGTAACTGACTTCCAGAAAACCAGGTGAATTCATACTTGTTGTCGATTTCTGCCCAACCATAATCTACAGGTTCATGAGAAGTTGGAACCTTCAGGTGTGCATGTGACCAAATTTGAGCAATGTAACATGCTCTTAAAAATTGCTGATATAGCTCTGATCTGCATGGTGGTAAAGAAGAGCCATCAATACCTTTTTTGGTAACTTGAAAGTTTCAGTATCCAAAAATTTATATGTTTTTTCAAACGACGCTACTCTTGCCTCATTGATCTTTTTTAGACGATTAAATCCATACATATGGCAAACAAACTCTTCTATCTTCTCAAAAATATTTTCTTTTATTTAAAAATTTTATTTCGTTAGAATTCTTTGTGTATATTTAAACTTCGATAGTATTTTTATCTCTTTTAATTGGCACTAATTAATTTAATATTATATCTATTTTGTAGAGAATTTTTTGAGCTTTAATTTAAAAAAAAATTCTCTAACTTTATTAGGGATCAAGATATTTGAAAATGAAATATGTTGGGTACTTTTCACCCTCAATGCCTAAAGAGGTATACGGTTTAGATGTGTGCTTGTCAGGGGTTAAAGATACGTCATTTCCTCCCAGATGAAAATTTGTGAGTTGATTGTTAATATACTGATGCGATAAATAAAAAAAATCAGCTAGCAATAAGTGGAGGAAAAGCTAGTCAGCTGATGCATTTAAATTGACAGTAGATGCTCCTGCCTAACTCCTATGTAATAACTTTCAAAGTATCAGCTGACGGTTTTTCCACCAAGATACAGCCAGCTGACCTATATATTTATCCACAGTTACATATAAGCTATCATCAGGTAAATTTTTGTTTGAGAGGATATCACTGAAAATAAAATATTTTTTTTCATGTTCGAGACACCAGCTGACGTACAATACACCACGTTGTAACCAGCTGATTATTTTTTTTCGTTGAGATATTAGATGAGCTACAATTTGACAAAATTTCAGCTGAGAGGAAATCAGTGAATGTATTTTATTTTTTTTCATGCGTGGGAGGCTACACCCGCTCATCCCCCCAACCGGGCACCAGCTGACTTTCACGACGCTTTATAATACTATACTCTGATGCGTCTCACGAATTATCTCTTGAGAGGAAATAATTAACCAAATTTGCAGCTGGCTCACGGACTAAAATGAGTTAATAGCCACCAATAAACAATTTAAAGGAAAAATAATTATTACTAATTTTAGAAAAGGTTGTCATCTAGGGATTTTGCTGGAAAACATTATAGATTGATGCATAATTTGTGAGTACTATAAGGATTACTGAACACAAGTTTCGTTATTTAGGCTTTAAATGGCAATTTAGAAGCTTAAGATATCCTTAACCACTAAATATAAGATGAAAATAAAAATATTATCAGACTAATAAGACCCTTATGGAGGGATTTTGCTGAGAAAAATAATCTTTTTGTGTTTAGTTCCTGAAAAATAAAAATTTAAACAATGCGAAATTATTCAGAAACTCTCGTCAAGAACATATTTTTTTTCACCAACTTATCGTACATAATTTTTTATAACAATTGCATATTATAATAGAAGAACATCTTATCAATAAACTACCATTTTTATATTTCAACAAAATTAGTTTTCATGTTTTCTACAAATATTTTAAAAACCACTATAAAACACGCTGTCCGACGTGGATCAAATCAGACCGCCGCAAGGCCTTCTAGAGGGAGGACGTATCGCTCGTCGCTCCGGCCTGGCTGCAGTCGATTATGCCGCGCGTAGTAAAAATAGCCACGCGCGGAATGCGATTACCACATCTTAGTACTTTGGTAGTAAAATATTTAATTATTTTTATTACCTACAATGATTTTGTAGTGAGTATAAATTATGTTTCAGGTAATATAATGGGACGTAATTCCGAGGCTAAATTATGTTATGTATTGTAATATAAAATTAAATATATTTCGTAATTGTAAGGGGTTGGAAGGCCCCTAACACTATTGACGTGTTCGAACACGAAATGATTAATAAAACGTCCGTAGTGTCTACTGATTGAACACTGATTTGAATGCAACTTAACAATGTAATAATAACGAAAATATGATTAGTATCTAAATTTGTATTATTCTTTGCTTGCACAGTAATATTTGTCTACTTATAATGCAAATAAAATATTTTTATGATATTATATTACAGTTACATTTCAATTGAATATTTGAAGCGCACGGATCAAAGTTGTTTGAGCCGATTGTATAGCGAGCCGACGCGGCAGCTCTACGCACACAGCTTTGGTCGCTTATGTGTGCGTGAAATTAACGAAGAAATACCTATAGTTGACTTTGCGCGCAAGGTGTATACGCTCTTAAGCTCAGTCTCTATCTTTCTCTTCGCCACAGAAAGTCACAGCTGAAAATAGGCCTCCCCCAAAGGAGGAAGCCGATATGCGCAGGCATACTTAAAACGCGTCGCACTTCGGTCGATCACTAGGAGAGATTTTTACCGTCGGGTGGCGTGTTATTCGGTCGGTACGAGTATCAAACCAACAGGTATAGGTAACCAATATAGGTATGGATTATATTGACGATATTTTACACAATATCGTACCATAAAATAATACCACAGATGTATAATATAATAATATAATAACACCCAACAGTCACATACATAGTCCTGACCTCACACTAAGATCGAGTCTTGTGTCGTGGGTATCAGGAACTACGAGAGACTTTTCGGTCTCACAAACACCCAGACCCGGAAGAAATATTTGTGGGCCGCACAAACATTTCTCTCGGTGCGGGGATCGAACCCGCGGCCTCTCGTTTCACAGGCGGCGTCTAACCCACTGCGCCACGGAGGCTGTCAATGTTATACACTACTTCCCTCTTTCCATACTTTTTGCTTCCCGCTCCCTTCCCGATTTAGTGCGCTGGCAATACATCGACGATTCAACCATTATAGATATTCATGGGCGGCCGTGATCACTATCAGGTGACCTGCTTGCTCGTTTGCCGGACCTATGCAATAAAAAAATGTATTAATACTGCTCGTAGTTAATATCCTGGAAATTGTACTGTCTTATTAAAACCTGAACAGTTGTCAAAGCCTTGCCGTTGTCTAATTTCATCCACCAGATAACCGGAGACGAAGTAATTCTTTCTCACCACCCGTTTCAGACTATTTCTTCAAGTCGTTAAAACACCTACAGATTTAAATGTGGGTGTAATAAGTAGCAAGGTAAAGGTTAACCACTGGTTTAGTGTATTACTAAACAGAGGTGTGTAAACGGGCGAATGTGGGCGCCGCCTACGACCGCGCGGATCCACGGTCCTCCCGCTTTGAATCTTTTAGGACTTAGAACTGTGTGGGGCAAAGATTTTTAATAAAGTATGGATGTGTTAGTACTGAAATTTCTGGCAGTACAAGGGGTCTTCGTAAATTGTATTTCGCCATATCAAAGTCACTAATAGTACTGAACTGTAAAAATAATTATTATTTATTTATTTTATTCTTTTTCGTACACCAAAATGTAATATTAAGTAATATATTATAAGAGTACAAATGGCCGCTGTATCGCTCAAGGTAATCTCTTCCCGACTCCCATAGGATGGAGATAAGAGAAGGAAAAGAGAGGAAATAGAAATAAATGTGTCAATTGTTTCGGCACTGTTTTGCAATGATATTAAGTTTTATTATAACTTCTTGTATAGAATATGTATGAAATATTGATCCGATAAAACGAGGAAAAGGCGGAACATCGCTTACGGTCATTGTTGCGGTTTTTATAGAATAATGATTAGCGTTATCAGCATCATGAGACAAATATATAAATATATTTTTATGTAAGTTAATTGGCCAAAAAACGAATTTCATGACTTTGTTAAAAACAGTATTGGATTCTGTGAAGAAAAAATAATGAGCTCATGGGTTTTGGTTATTGTGTGGGGTTTAAACAGCACGATGGGCGTCCTAAATACAGAATAATTTGGTCTATGAAAATATAAAGACTGCATTAATTCACTTTTTTTTTAAATAGAATATTAAACATGCCGCCTAATTTAATTCTTTACTTATATAAATATCAAATTAACAAATATGTTATAAGTAGGTACAAGTACATTGTCTACTATAACTCTTGTATATATATATATATATATATAATATTTATTTTATATAGTGTATATGTGTATGTGTATATTTATGTATATATATTTGTAAATCGAATAATAATATATGTAATATAATTTTTAATTACTTGTATTTTTTCTCTTTATCTTTTAATTAAGTATTCGTACACCTACTACAGCTCATCTCTGCATCACCTAAAGGTCGACTGGGAGAAAATGCCACAGGCATTAAGTCCGCCTTGTATACATTTGTATATGAAGCTTAATAAATAAATAAAAAATAAACTCTTTATGTTACATGTATTCTTTATATATGAATATATATAGGCATATAAAGAGTTATCTATCTAAATTACCAAAACATGCGATAACATTAATATTGCAGGCATCAAACAAAATACAAAAACACAAAAAAAACTAATATCCAGACCTCTTCATACTTAGTTGATTCAAAATTCCTAACACTAGCATTTACCGTTCGAGTACGTGGGCCTCAAACGCTTGATGAAAACGACGCCGTATTCCAGTGTAATAACCTCGCAATTTCAGAGCCCACGTGATGATCACACCTATCACGTGATACATCTATACCGTGATACATAAGTGGCTGTTAACAAGCGCCGGTGCTCGGGCTGCCCCTGCATGACTCACACTTGATGTAGGAAAACACTGCATGTACTAACTGCAACTGAGTCACGAGTAACTCACAACTATTTCATATAATTTACATAGGGTAATTTAAGGAGAATTCAAGCATTTTGTTCTATTTACGGTCTTGTAGCTTCGATCGAGAAATGTGTATAAATATTATTGCAATCATTTTATTTACTTGTTATTGTTTTTGATACTAACTTTAAGGTCAAGATAGTTATGATATGCTTCGGACTTCCCCGTACGTTGTGTGGGTCTTGAGCAGTGTATATTCTACCGCTTTGGTGTGATACGGGTCGATTCCGCTTTTGCAAAACAAAGATCGACGTTTTTAGAACTCGACTTGGGATTTGAACCCTGGGCCTCATAGTTTAGTTGGTACACAAATTCCACTAGGTACATTATACACTTTTAATTTTAGATTTGAAGGTACTCAATACTAGAGCTGTGTTCGTTGTTTTTTGTTGAGAGTATCGTCAAAGAAAAAAAAAACTATTTATACCCCCGCCAGGAGCCTCGAAGGGGTAGGTAAAATAACCCTAGTATCGCCGTCATTTCAGAGAGTTTATTTTCATACGGAGATGTGTCAGGGTCGAGTTCATAGCCTTGACGGGCTCAAAATCCTGCCGGGTAATATATTTGACATATTTTAAACCGAAATGTCGCCTGATATATGGTGCCCAGCCTGAGAATCAATTCCAGGATCAGCTCACAAACCCTGCCACTAGACAATACAGTAGATTTGTTTTAATTTCTTTAACTCGCATATGGTATTAGGTATGGTCAGGAATAATATACATATTTATTTTATTTGCTTTTCTGTGACGAATTTAAATTATATTCTTTAGGCTAGGTAAAATAATATGTTATTTTTCGACAAATAAAAATAAAACACAAACAGATAAAACTTAAATTATTATATTCACATTAATATTGAGTCAAACATAAATGCACAATTTTAAATGATTTTTCTTTTCGCCTTTTTGCAGATCTTTAAGTTCTATTCTCCGAAAGTCGTTAGCCTCAGATGGCGTGTATCTAGAGTCAAGACAAATTAAATGCCCGCCGAAGTAGGTCAAGGGTATCTCTAGAATACATGAATTTTGGATGGGAAATAATCTCCGACAATTCGTAATAGGATACTGTATACTGTAAAAGTGAAGTTCGGTAATATTGATCAGTGTAAAATCTGATTTCTGATGCATATAATATATTGGTTTAGGTTCATATCTTTGTTATTAATTTTATATGTATTCATATGTCTATGTATAACACCATTATTATCTTTCTAAATAGTTATTTATCAACTTTTAAAATAAATTTTATTTGATGTGTTATTTAACTTATCCCATTATGGGTTAAAACTCGCCGAGGTTCAGTGGTCCCAATTCTTTTCGGGCTGAACTTGTTTATTGAGTGCACG
Source organism: Hyles euphorbiae (assembly GCA_023078785.2). Taxonomy (NCBI): domain Eukaryota; kingdom Metazoa; phylum Arthropoda; class Insecta; order Lepidoptera; family Sphingidae; genus Hyles; species Hyles euphorbiae. The sequence goes on from CM041053.1 coordinate 8,349,543, forward strand.
CTGCGTAGAGCTCCCCTTTCTGTGCCTCGGGGGAGGTCGAAAGGGGCATATCGGGGTCACCGGTCTTCCACCCGGAATGTTATGGTTGAGGCGTCAATCAAAATTCTACACCGGTGAACCCATTAAAGCTACTTGGTGGTCCTAGCATCCAGTAGTGTCACCGGACCGTCTAGCGCACTGCCAAATAATGTCTCATCATAAATTGGCAGAGCCCAAAAACTCCCACTTGCCCGCAATAGACACGAGGCCACGTGTGTCTTCCATCCAAGTGTAGTTCCTAAGGTAAGCTCATCGCCCCTAAGTGCGTCCAGCTAATACAAAAACTCCTTTCAATTTCCTTGCACGATAGGCAGAGCATATCTTGGTGGTATTCTTTCACCCACTAACCACTGGACGAGGACTATTATTGATCGTAGCTAAAACTAATTGCAGGAGCTATGGGTATATTGGCTTATAATAAACAATAAATAAATAACACTCAAGAATCACATACATAGTCCTGACCCCACACTAAGATCGAGTCTTGTGTCGTGGGTATCAGGAACTACGGGAGAATTTTCGGCCTCATAAGCACCCAGATCCGAAAGAAATATTTTTGGGCCGCAAAAATATTTCTCTTGGTGCGGGGATCGAACCCGCGGCGTCTCGTTTAACCGACTACGCCACGGAGGCTGTTAATGTTTGTGTATTTGTATGTTTAATTAGTGTTGGGGTCATCTATCTTCCATTCTTTATTTTTTATCCTGTCCTCTCTTTCTCTTTTCTTTTAAATCTATCCCATGGTTGGCTGTAAGAAATTTAAGCGATAAGACCTTAGATTATATACATGTCATAAGACATGTATATAATAAATATACATAGACATGTATATAATCTAAGCGATAAGACCGCCATTTGCACATTTTTTTCTTTTTGGTTCTTTATTATATTATTTTTATGTACAATAAAGTTTCAAATTAATTAAAAAAAATACTTTGTATGTAATGTAGATTTCTACTGTGAAGTTAAAATTATGATTAAGGTTAACTGTAGGTATTTATTTGTTTAACATAGTTTAATTAGGAAGCAGTTTCTATAAAACTGTATTGGATAAACCGTTAAAGCATTAAAATATCCTTAGATGGGTCGTAAAGTCTTATCTGAAATGTTTGTGTTTAAGAAGTTAATTGGGATTAACTATGATAATTTAGCTTATAATCTTACGCAGACCAAAATAAGCTATGCATTATGACAAGAAATCCGGCTCGGTGTCGAAAATATTTTATTTTTTGAAATAATTTTAAGCTACTAATGAATGTTGCAAATGTTTATTTATTTATTTATTTAAACTTTATACAATATGTACAGGCGGACTTAATGCCGCCGGCATTTTCTACCAGTCAACCTTTAGGAGATGCAGAGATGAGATTAAAAGGGTGTTTCGAAGATACAGAAAAAAATATATACACGATTATATACCAAAATATACACATACATATACAAATGTTATACAAATGTTATCGATAAATTGTGGCACCATTATTTATGTGAGACTGTTTCGCCCTCACATCCACCACTGCAATTCCTGCAAGCCAGGATCAACAGTGGCACGCATTGTAATAACACCGAGCATTGAAGCTCGGCGAGTCTCCGGGAATGTCTGACTCGTATTTAACCCGCAACGAAATCAATCACAAAGTTAAATTAATAAAAGGAGTTGGAAACAAATTATTGTCCTCTTCCCTCCCTGAGTTAGAATATTAATATTTGTAACATATGTGTGTCATACCAACCCGCATTAGGCCAGCGTGGTGGACTATATGGCCTAACCACTCTTAATTGTACTCTTGATTGTAGAGGAGGCCCGTGCCCTGCAGTGGGACGTATATGGGCTGATAAAGAAGAAGAAGTATTACAGAATACATTGAGAGCCTCCGTAGCAGAGTTGCTTAAAAAGCTACCTATGAAATAAAAGGCTACGTGTACGATTCCCGCACCGAAACAAATGTTTGTGCGTTTCATTAGTATTCGTGTCCAGTCTGGGTATTTGAAGCGCCAAAAAGTCTATCTTAGTATCTGCAACCCACGACATAGAATTTATATCTTAGTGTGGGGTTAGGACGTATGTGATTGTATTTTTTTTACAGTTCTTTTATAAATATTATCAGACATATATTTTGAGTATTTTACATACATACGGACATTAACTCACGCGTTTTTCCCGGAATGGGTTGGCAGAGGTGGTACCAGGACACCCACTTTTCGCCTTGTATGTTCCGTCCCTTGATGTGATGTGTGGGAACAAAGTCCTGACTTCGGGCTTATAATGAACGGAAAATTCCAATATCACTCTGCCCGACCCGGGATTCGAACCCGAGATCTCAGCTTTGCAATCATAACGTAGTATACCACCGAGGCAGTTGATTATTTTATTGTTTATTTATTTATTTACCGCTACATATTATTATATATTATGTTTGCAATATTAATGTCTGATATGTGCGACAATCTTAGATGTACACATCATTTACACAGACAGCTTTGCATAGTCAACTATGTATTAAATATGTATTACAGTATGTATGTAAGTATTACACTAATAGCAATCTAGGTTCACTTTATCGATTACTTGTTTTTATGTTTTAAACTTTATATTTATTTGAACAATCTTCTTATTCTATGTGTAGTTTATTCCCGCCTAGACAACATCCGTGGCGCAGTTGGTTAGGCGCCGGCTGTTAAACGAGAGGCCGCGGGTTCGATCTCCGTACCGAGAGAAAAGTTTGTGAGATCCACAGGCATTTTCTTTGGGTCTGGGTGTTTGTAAGACCGAAAAGTCTCTCGTAGTTCCTGATACCCACGACACAAGACTCGATCTTAATTTGGGGTCAGGACTATGTATGTGAATGTTTGGTGTATTTTTTTTATAGGTACACCATAATATGAAAACCATGTGAGTCGTGAGCGCAGTGAGTCAGCCGTGGAGTTTCGGCATCACTGTTTATTCAGTTACGCAGGCCGACATTAGGTACGATTGAGATTAATGAGTGTCTCATCGCGAGTTGTTATTTTTAAATTACCCTTGACTTTCCTTAAGGTTCGGTGTGATATGAGCCGGCTAATTTAAAGAACAGAAATTGCACCGTAGATTAATTCAGTTTGTTAGTTGTTATTGTTTTGAAAATAGTTTTTGTTACATTCTTGACTAATATCATAAATCTGCAGAGTTTGTTTGAACGCGCTAATCTCTAGAACTACTGGTCCGATTTGAATGATTCTTTCAGTGTTGGGTAGTCCATTTATTGAGGAAGGCTATAGGCTATATATCATCACGCTATGACGTATAGGAGGAAAGCAGTAGTGATATTTCTAGCAAATACGAGGAAATGTTGTTCGTTTTTCGTGGTCCGATTGGTCGATATTCTAAACTCATAGTCAGAATTAAACATTTTGACCGCCATTTTAAAACGTGTATGCACCCGGACGGAGCCGGGCCCGACCGCTAGTTCTTGATGTTCTGTATTATAATAAGATATTTCTTAATGCAGAGACAAGCTTGCCATTCGCTTGATGGTAAGCGGCATGACCGCTTATGTACAGTCGCAAAATCAAACTTCACCATGAATTATAAAGTAAAGTTGGGCATTCCACTGCGCTCGCCATCCTGAGACAAATGATGCTAAGTCTCAAAATATCCAGTAGTATTGTTCTGGCTACAATGTACATAAAACGGAAACACATCTCTGCATTTACACTGCTGTTTGGCGTAAGAAAAGACATTGCGGTGGTACCTATCCAGGTGGCCTCTCACATATGTATGAGATGAGAGACCTACCACCAGTAATAAATGACATTGTTATTATTATATAGTATTTTATTACATGATATAGCTTGAGCAATAGTAAACACTGTCAGCAGTGGACTCTCTGTGACTGAAATGATGATAATGATGATGAGACTGTCATGTTAATTACAAAGAATATAACTCTAATCCTGTATTATCCGTTGCCTGTTAAAATTTTTAATCTAAAGACCCACAGAGATTTCAGTTAGATTTTCTATTTTATTTATTTAATATTCTTGTTGATTCCACTTTTACCCTATGCTTTTACCACCGATCATTAGCACAAGAGTCAAGTCAGTTTATTTCAATTGGATGGCATTGAAGGTTGGTAATACAGCGCTTTGTCATTTCAATGATTCAGCGGTTTGACTGTTAGTGCCAGTTGAGTTGCGCCCAGTTCTTGGTCTCTGTTCCATTCACCAAGACGCGGAAGAGTTTGCCGGTCCACCAGGTCTGTAAGATTCAGGCCTTTCTCTTATAACCTCGGGACTATCAGCGAAGCGTAAAGAAGTTGGCAGGTCGCCTTGGTACTGTCAATTGGTGGGATATATTGGTCTGTAGCTATCGGTGTAGAATATTCATTACGCGAAATAGAGGGTGGTCAGGGTGGTAGCGGGTTCAAATCCCAGGGCACACCTTTGAGTTCTTGAAGTCATATGCCACTATAACGGAAAAGGAAACCATCGTGAGGAGACCTGGATACCATGCAATTGTGAGAATTTCCAAGCCAGCACTTGATCACACCAGATGATCAAGAATGTATAAGTTTATGAGTAGTTGGAAGACAAGCTTGACATATACCTATGCTCTATATTGTGTTGAGGCCCCATTTCCTATAATTGTTTGTATTACTCGTCTTATTAGTTTGGCACTTTACTAGATTTACTTGATTTACATACATACATACACTCACACATTTTTCCCACAAGGGGTAGGCAGAAGTGCAACCAGGACACCCACGTTTGGCCTTGTATGTTCCGTTCTAGGATGGATAGGGGTGAGCCTATCGCCATATCGGGCACAAATTCCTGACTTCAAACTGATAATGAATATAACTCAGCCACAGAGGCATTCGTAATACAATAAATCGTTTCATGAAAATTCCCTTACAAATGGTTTTATCGTGAAATTTATTTTTTTGTGACCATTATTTACCTAATTCGATCTGGAAAAAGAAAAGGAAAGTGGAAAAGCCACGAAATTCTATCTCGGTGGAGTGACAGCGGCGGCGCCATCGACCGGTGCCCGCTTGCGTACCTGGGGGTTACTCTATACAAACGACACGTAGTTACTTCGAATTTTCGGACGTCGTACGTAATACTTCACTGATGTGTCTAGATACTGCCCAAAATGTTGGATTCCTTTATCGTATGTCGCAATCATAGTCTAAGTTTGGAGGAAATCATAAGAGGAATAGAGAATAGTATTGATTTAAAAAAGTGGAAATTTTATATCTTACTCCGGACTTAGAACATACAAACATTCGAAGTTCGTATTGTTTTTATAGAGTCACTCCCCTAGTTAAGTTCGAAGGTTCGAACGATGAACATCAACATATAAGATAAAAGTTTTCTACTTCTAAAAATCAATATCTCTATGAAATTTGTCATATACTTCGAACGTAGTCTAAGATTTATAGTACGATACAAAATTCGAGCATTTTGTGATGTATTTAGGCATATTCATACAGTTTTACTTGCGAGGTCAAATATTCGTCGTCTTGCCGTAGTACAGGATAACCCCCTGCTTATTGCAGAGTTTTTGATACAAACACTAACGTCTTTGTTCTATTAGTTTAATACTATTTAAGTTATCAAATGTTTTGTCCTTTTCGAACGATTTTTGAATACAGTATGAGTGACGAAGACAAAACATATATAAACTGACTAGTGACTATGAATACGGCCATAAGTATATATTATATAAGCCATAAGTCGGCCAAACGTCAAGTATGAAATGTTTTTGTTAATGATTTGTTGATGGCCCGGTTTGAATGATGCCGAGCTTTGATAAACATACTCTGCTTGAACCCTAAGTAGCACTTAATCAATATTTAACATTAATAAGCTAAGTGCGTGAGTACCACTCTCACTCATACTCTTGGTTGTAAGGAAGACTCGTGCCCTGTAGTGGGACGTTTATGGATTGAAACAGAAGTGTATTGACAGGTTATAATCGCGGTTTTTTATTTCAGAATAATCTTATAATTTTTCGGAGTCATATAAGTTTAATTATTTAATTGTTTGTTTGACTATGATAGTTTTTTAATATTTTCTGCGTACAAACACAAACACAAACACCATTAAAATAAAATCTAGTAACAGTACTAAAGTAGCGTGTAACATGAGGCAAATATTGGTGTTTTATATTAATGTGTGGGGGCGTAGAAGGGACATTTTACCGTCTCTTTCACACCCGCATACTGTAATGCACATGAAGACTAGTGACGCCACTAGTTTTGTTTTGCATGTTTTTTTTTTACTCTCACTACTAAAAATAAAATGTTTTTATAAATTGTTTAATTATACATGAGTTAACGAAAATCTTTTCTTTATTTGTAAGGTTTTAGATATAGATAAATAGAATAAAAAAAATATCATGCATTTTTATGGTGATGAAAAATGGAACAGAAACAAGAGATTCCGACCGAATTCTTGGTCGTAGAAGAGTCCTATCTCTGATAGAAAATACAGAAAAGTTAATATTGTGACAATAATGCTGATTTATTAAGTTCGATTCAGAAAACCACGAGTGTTGATTTTAAAATCGAAAATCTACTATGACTGGATAATCATTGTTGACGTCATGTTGGTACAGAAATGACAAAGCATTTTTTTCTGCAACGTAGGTATGTTTTTTAGTATTTTGTACTGATGCGATGATGTGATTCAGTAACTCCTGTACGGTACTGTAGCAACCTATATATGAACACGTCTTACTGCAGGGCAAGGGCCTCCTCAATAATCGTGGGTACGACTGAGAGGAGTTAGACCGTATAGTCCGTCACGCTGGTCTAGTGCGGGCTGGCGGACTTTACATACCATAGAAATTCTAACAAATCACTGAGGAATGCAGGTTTTTTAACGATGTTGTACCTTCATCGTTATAGTGCGAGGCGATTGATTAATTTTATCAATACACACATGACTCCGAAAAGTAAGCGGTGTGCCCTAGGATTTGAACTAGCGACCAACTTGAGCATGTTTGTAGCTGCGTCTGGTCTGTGTAGAACAGTCCACCCTGCATTAGTGTTAGTGGAAATTGTAGTTCAACAGAGAAAGTTTTCAACAGCAAAATATAATTATTTCTTCCTCGGAGACTTAATTATGGCATCTAAATCAGAAGCCGAACCAGAAGCGCCACACATTTGCTTCAATAATTGATAGGCTATCCCTGAAATCCATCCAATGATACGGATTACTTGATGGTAACATCCTATGAAACAGATTAGCTGATGGTAACATCCTATGAAACAGATAAGCTGATGGTAACATCCTATGAAATAGATTAGCTGATGATCACTGCCGCCCATGATCATCTACAAAGCTTCGATCATAGACCTGTCGCGGACCCATCAAATCGGGTGGAGAGCGCAAGGAAAAAGGATAGGAAAAGTAAAGGGTATTGGGTATCAGGTAATCTCAAAATATCGTGCGACCTCTTTAAAAATCAGTATAATACGTCCATGGGTCTTAGATAATTAATAATTAGATTAGTTTTTTGTTTATATGATGAGTCACAAACTGTAAATACAAACTATTATATAACGTTGATAATACATGACACAATAATCATTTAACTAAATACCGATTCATGGTAATGACTTTACAATCTTATTAATTAATAATTATCGATATCAAAGATACATCCTTCTTGGCAGGTTTAGCGTGATTTGGATTTGAATTGAAGATGACCAGCGAATATATTAAATCATTTGTAATTGCTCTGAATTAAACTAAGCTGTGACACGTGTATGATCATTGTATTGCAAACTTATTTTGAAAAGAGCAAAGCCAGAGATTCTTGCCCGTTCTTCACTGGTGAAGACAGCCTTGTGAACTGGATGATAAACAAAATAAATGACTGAATCTAAGTAATGTACATATAACAATTCTATAAAATATTTTCAATATATATTATGTATAGCGTCTTTCCATGCCTAATTCTAGTGGTAATTTTGCAATCACAATAGTTAATATAAGTAGAGCCAAATATTGTCTATAACAGCAATAATGCCGGATCTAATGCCCCGTTCACATAATCGCCCAACATCGGCAACTATAGGCGATGACGGTAATGTGTACGGCTTATTGCCTTTCATTGCCGATATTCGTGTACATCAAGCAGTGTTGCTAACGAAATATTTTTCATTCCCAAATCTGGAGAATGTAGCGGTTCCGCGAAGTATAGTAAATAAAATTATGCTTATGTTAAAATAAGTAACAAATTATTTATAATGTTGACTCGTGTAGTGTTTTTTTTTTGTAATGCATTTTTATTGTTAATCTTATATTATTATAATACTAAATAACTCACATTACAGTGTAATGACTCTGATAATTTAACTCGTTATCATAAAATGAACCAATTAAATTATTAAGATATACACCCACAATTTAGGGATTTGTTCCAAAACTTATAACCCTGGTAAAATTTTACAACATTCGTGTTCGGGGTTTTTCGCCAACTGTCGGTAATCAGAGTGAGAGTAAAGTGAGAATACCCATGTTTGCCTGTCATCGTCGACGATCCGCTAGTTATGGATTTCTAGCCACATGCCCCGCGGGTTTGTGACAGTGTATTGCTATAGAAATTAAATTTTTCATTAAAAAAATATCGAAATACAAGTTTCAGTAACAACAGCTAGCATTTTCCGGAGCTATCAGTTACTTCCGTATAATAATTGGTTCAGTTTGATCACAATACGAAATCTATTCAGAAATAAGTATCATAGTTTATAAGTGTTTGTACATGATTTAAACTATATATTTGAATATTATGATTTATATCTGTATGAATATCACTCCGCTTATGCCGATGACGTGCATTGCGTTTACAGAAACCCGGTCTTCTCAAAATATTTGTTCATTTATTGTTATAAGGTCCGCCTACTTCCACTTTAGCTTGCTATTGCGGGTTGATATTTCTACAATATATACTAAAAGAAAATAAATAAAATTATAGATGTACAGAAAATGTTTATTTCAAACAAGAATATACAAAAAATACTTTAAAATAAATAAGTCGAATTATAGGACAGGGCACGCAAGCGTTTCAGCTGTATCTGCACCTAGTTGCCTGCTGCAACTTCTTCGGTTTCATTTTCTTATTATAAAATTCCACACCATTGTTCAATTCTCACTACATGCAATATAGCGTACGTAAAAAGCACAATTACTAATTGAAATAATTCTAAATAAACTGTTTGTACATTATTATTTAATTACACCCCATACTAAATAAAATAATCATAATTTTCGTATATTTTTATATTTTTGACAAAGATGACACAATTGACATCTGTGGACGTCTGTGGATATATACGACCAAAAACCTTCATCGTCCATTACCAATTCAAGTTTTTAATCCAATTAATATGTCTATTATTAATAACTTCGTTTTTTTATGAAATTCTACTACGAGTTTTATGAGTACCTGCTTTAAAAAACACTAGGCATTGCGGGCTTTCTGTATCAGCCCATATACGTCCCACTGCAGGGCACGGGCCTACTCTACAATCGAGAGTACGATTGAGAGTGGTTAGGCCATATAGTCCACCACGCTGGCCTAGTGCGGGTTGGCGGACTTACATACCATAGAAATTCTTATAAATCGCTATGGTATGCAGGTTTCCTCACGATGTTTTCCTTCACCGTTTTAGTGCGTGGTGATTGACTATCAATACACACATGACTCCGAAAAGTCAGAGGTGTGCCCTGGGATTCGAACCCGCGACCACCGTGAACGTGTTGGCAGCCGCGTCTAGTCCGTATACCAACGGGCCACCACGCACTTGCGGGCTTTGCGATTAGTTAAATGATTGACTTCCAAAATGAAAAATAAATGTCGTTGAATCATATGCCAGCCTACGTGGCGAAGTTGGTTAGACGTCGGCTGTGAACTGAGAGGTCGCGGGTTCGATCCCCGCCCCGCTAGAAATGTTTGTTCTACCCACAAATACTACTTTCGGGTCTGGGTATTGTGAGACTGAAAAGACACACGACACAAGACTCGATCTTAGTGTGGGGTCAGGACTATGTACGTGACTGTTGGGTGTTATTTATTATTTTCATTATATTTATGATATCTCATCTCAAAACCAGCATTCTACCATAGCCAATTCACCCATTGATTTGAACCAGGTATTAGTGGTACTTGTTATAATTCAGAGCTATGTGATGAATAAGGGTTCATCCACCAGAGTTATTTGGTTTATAATTTTACGACCAGCCAATTCTATCAATCCAATTAATTCTATGTCTCTGCTCGTGCTGCTCTGATTCTGTTCATCTTATTATGTCTACTTAATATTATAAATTCAAACGAAACTCTTTGTCTGTCGTGTCTGTTTTTATTAATGGAAAATGAGAAAACAAATCACCTGATGGTAAGTAATCACTACCGCCCATGAACATCCATAACGTTCGGATCAAAGATGTATTGCGTGTCCATGAAATGGCAGACGAGTGGAAAGGAGAAAGGATGGGAAGAAGAAAGGAGCATTGGGCATCCAGCAATCTCACTTACCGAATGCAATGGAAAAGCTGTTACTTCACGTTGATCATTCATGCTGAGCAATAACTGACAACAGCGTGGCTCTAACACTTCTGTTTGTTTGACAGTCTAGTGCCTGTTAAACTTTTACGCCTACACCACTGAACCAATTGCCTTGTGTGAGCTGTGTAAACGGGTAAAGTTACGTTATCTATTACGTTTATAAGGCAAAATTTTTAATCCTAATAAATTTCAAAAAATATATCCGTCGTAATGTATATAAGTCTATCTTCTTGTTATTCAATATAATCGTTTCAATAATTATTTAAATAATGTATTATTTTCTATTTTTTGTTTATAACCATGATATTAATCGTAATACAAATAATAAGTTACTTTAAGGGTTGTTCTGGCTATCTACGACGCTCTATTTGCATGTAAGTGGATGGTATGCTAGAAAGTAGAGGCGAATAAAATAGGACAGGATTGAGGTATGGCATCGAATGAAACTTGATAAGACGGGATGTAACGGGAAGGAATCAGAAATGTTAATGATGATTCAAAACAACAACAACTCAAGGGCGATAATAAGAACATATTGTTTTCTTATGTAGTGTAAAATATATCCCTAGAAAAAACGCTGTTTTTACGATTACAAATACCTAGTTATGTTGCGGTAAATTCTTAACATCCACCATCTTCTACTTATCTGTTTACTCGGTATTATTTGGTTTTTATATATAGTCATAAAACTCGTTCGCGCTTTTTAAATAAATGTCGTGGCAACTGCTAATCCATCGACGTCGATCGACGTCCATTTTTGACGACTTATCTATTGACAACTCGCTCGAATACGTGGCGAGGTGCGCAAAATTTGTGGCAATGATGCGCAAACGTGTCATCGCCTATCATCGGCGAACATCGACGATTGTGTGAACGCGCCATAAGAAAAAAGAACTTGATTTTCGACGCCTCTTACATTTTTGGCATTTTGATCAGTGTCCTAACTAAGTCTGCCCTCATTAGGCCAATGAGGTAGTTTATGGACCAAGTCTCCCTAAGGAATAAGGAAGGACAAGGTCCACCAATTATGGATTTGACAACTGTCATATTATAATATATATCCCAGGTGCTGGGTTCGATCCATGTCAGTAAAATATTGTGTCAGCTTTCCGATGATTCGTCGTGCCACCTTGGATGAGCCCATCTATAAACCATTTCTTTAAAAACTTTAAGCCTTTACCATTACATTCATAAATACACACATAAAGGCACATCACGGGTGATTCCGCGAACAACAGCTAGTATCCAAAATGTTTGGTTTTATTGGATGTTGGTTGGTCGTAGTCGCGCATGCGGCCCGTCTGTCCGTGCCGCCTTTCTGTTGCTATAAGTCGACAAATGATAAAAGAACGAATACGAGTACCTCCTCTAGCGTCTACCGGGGTCTTACATTCAGTTAAATGGACGAACATATTTCGATTTTGGACATTATATGGTAATTTATTGGTCATGTGTACAATACAGCGCTAATGATGATTCGGTACCTACTTAAATAGATAAAATTTATATGTTGCTGATATATCTATCTATCTATCTATATATCTATCTATCTATCTATGTCTATACTAATATTATAAAGGCATTGGATAGGCTCTGAAACTACCGGACCGATTTGAACAATTATTTCACCATTAGAATCTATATTATACCTGATGAACATAGGCGATAGAATATTTTCATAAAGATGTATCTACACTCGGGCGAAGTCGGGTCAGGCTGCTTATAAGATTTAAAATTACTTATATCATTAATTTAAATATATTCAACCAACCCGCAATAGGCCAGCGTGGTGTACTATATGGACTAACCATTGTCAATGCCGTCAATCCCGTGCCCGCAGTGGGACGTATATGGGCTGATAAATATGAAGTATATTCAGTTGTATACTGAGTTATGTAAAATTATGAAGTATAATACAATTCGGTCAGGTGGGACGTATGTGCTGATACAGATGCGGTATTAAGCTTTTTAAGCATATAATTACTGATAGTGTTTTTTGGGTATTTGCAATATTGGTTATAGAAAGATGAATATTCTTCGGTAATCAAATATTTTGGATAGAATTGATTACGTTGTTTGATAATCTACCTAATAGAAATTTACAAATAAATAAATAGTTTATCTCATTTACATAAGACAACATTTGTGGACTGTGAACCGTGAAGTCCTGGGTTTAAATTTCAGGTGAAGCCTTCCATTTGGTGTGAGTTTTTCCATTTAATATCTTAGATTTCTCTTTGAAATTAGGACTGGATTTTCTGTCTGGATTATTTATTTCTGGATGCTATCGGCTGTACCTAGTGCCACTTCTGTTTAGGGTACAGACATACATACCTAAGCTTATGTACATATGTATGTGACATCCTTCGTGGCGCAGTTGGTTAAACGACGGCTGTGAAACAAGAGGCCGCGGGTTCGATTCCCGCAAAAAAACCCCCGAAACAAATATTTATGTGAACCACAGGTATTAATTTGTTTCGGGTCTGGGTGTCTGTGAGACCGAAAAGTCTCTCGTAGTTCCTGATGCCTACGATTCAAGTCTCGATCTTAGTGTGAGGTCAGGGCTATTTATGTGCCTGTTCTGTGTATTTATTTATTATAGTGTTATTACATATGTCTGGAGGAAAAAAATCAATTATTTTTTTCGGATTCTGTTATATATTTATATTTTAGGGGATCTATCATTCGGTTGATTCTGTAATGATAATTATTTAATTGTTTAAACCGGCTTACACCGGATTATGTAAATCAATTCACTCATTATTCAACCAATATTTACAAAAAAAGTATTTAAATTCATGAGATACGTTCAATCACACACTAATCTAATCTACGCCTGCTGTGATCAGCGATAAGAAGGAAAATACAGTGTTCATTGCGTGAATTATAGAACCGTGTTTCTACCAACAGCGAACAAAACACGCAGTGGATAAAATAATTTATGATGAAATGGAATATTCGGACAACGTACGAGACCGCGTTATCGCAGTGATAGCGTGTGATAAACCAATGTTTTTCCCATTATCTTAATATTTCGGTGAATTTTTGATACGATAACATTTATAAGATTAACGCGCAATTATAGAGTGTGAATAAAGAAAATGCTTTGATTATACATGCTGCCAGTCATTCGATTTTGATTTGGCAATTGTTTTTTAATAATTAAAAATTAATAATTAAATATCAAAAATTCACCGAAATATTAAGATTTACAGACAATTATTGTCGCGACAAGGAAAGTAATATAATTTTATCTACGGTAAATGATACAGAATATTTATTGGCAAAGGATGACCATCTCACACAAATGCCAACCTGGTCAAAACCGGATAGATACAGGCTGAAATCAAACGATACCCTTTTGTATACCATTTTGTATATAACGGGTTATCATCGGGTATATGTCCCTGTATGGCCGGATGCGAATACCACCAGCAAAATCATTTAAAATTGTTCAGGTTTTTAAAAATAGTAGAGCCATTATTAGTCAGCCTGGAGCAGGTTTTAGATCGCTGCCGGACAGGTCCAGGCGCCCGAGGCATTGCAAGGGTGGTTAAAATCTAGACTTCCATCTATCAGTGGTTCTTAAACTTTGAATTGGGACCCATTTTGGCCAACCCATTGACCACTTAGTTCCTTGACTGGTTTAGTTGTATGTTAATATTGTACAAAAAAAAATAATTCAAAAAGGATTTTTTTTCTATATGGATGGCTTCGCGGAACATTTGGTCAACAACGGCCTTCCGAAATCACTCCAAGGATAAATAAAAAAAATATATATTAAAAACATTAAAAAGTATCTGCTATCAACATTATAATTAGACAAATGTGTGTGATACATAATTAATGTATATCATGTTAACTCGCGATATATTTAAAGCATCACAATGTACTTACAGACAAACCGACAGCCTCCGTGGCGCAGTTGGTTAGATGCCGCCTGTGAAACGAGAGGCCGCGGGTTCGATCCCCGCACCGAGAGAAATGTTTGTGCGGCCCACAAATATTTCTTCCGGGTCTGGGTGTTTGTGAGACCGAAAAGTCTCTCGTAGTTCCTGATACCCACGACACAAGACTCGATCTTAGTGTGGGGTCAGGACTATGTATGTGACTGTTGGGTGTTAAACCAAGCAATTGGTTTGTGAGACTAGATAAAATTTCCTTTTTACTTTCTCTTAATTATTTGTATCTGTATTAGCCCATATACGTCCCACTGTAAGGCACGGGCCTCCTCTACAATCGGTAGTACGGTTGAGAGTGGTTAGGCCATATAGTCCACCACGCTGGCCTAGTGCGGGTTGGTAGTCTTAATTATAAAAAAATAAAAATAAAATTAGGTTGCTTCCAGGAACCACCAGTAGTTCGCAGATCACCGTTTAAGAACCACTGATCTAAATAGAAACAACTAGCAGTCCAAAGGATATTTTCATTGATGACATGCATTCAATAGAATACCGCGCTTATCTGACTTTGAATTTCGCAATGTTGAGCAATTAATTGTCAGTATCTGAAATTAACATGAATAACTTATGTATCGCAATCGCCTGATAGTGAGATGGATTTAGTGTCAGGCTTAGAATCGGAAGATACTGGCTTCGATTACCAAGTAGGGCTTATGATAGTCGTTTTGATTTCTATACGAATAACTTGGGCTTGAAAATCCTGCCTGGTATGGATATGAGTAGCTCTTTATCAAATCCTGGTATGTAAATAAACGCGCAAACTGTGGCGAGTTTCAGTGGCTTCTCGAACTGACCTTTCAGGAACATTAATGACTTCAGTTTTATTATTTATTTATTTATGTAATTATGTTACGTAATTATTGTTTTCTATATATACGGATAGTATCATAAATCTCCGATAGACATCAACAGCGATAACATAGTTTAAAATTATCTACGTTCAATGTTTTGTATACTCACATTTCATGCAACAAACTTCCTTTCACAATATCGAAACAAAGGAATATTCCGTGAAAAAAGATTTATCATTCACTTGCCGGTAGAAATTTTTCGTGATATTTTAAATGCAATTGCAATCCTTTAGCGAACTAAATACTCCTTCGGGACAGGTGGACGCTTCAGCAAATAAGGCAAAAAGTGGGCAAAAGCCGCCGCCTTATTCCGATCTCTCGAACTCAGCTCTCACTATCGCCTATTATTGCTATCTTTATCATCTCCCAATTACTTTCGTGCAACAGAGTGAGATAGAACCATTCTTATGTAGCACCGTAATAAATTATTTCACCGCTATCAGAATTAGGGGCCGAGTCCTTTTTAATAGCGAGGGAAAACGAGAGAGCTCGCGATGGCTTCGTGTTTAAAGGATTAGTTCATTGGAAAACTTTTATAAATAGTTGAATTATCAACAAATGAAAATGCTCAAAGATTAATATTGTTACTAAGTATAGTACTGTAAACTTATTTGCTGATTGTGTTATCCGTTTCTGTGAAACCGACGGGAAATAAAAGCTAACTTGCGTTTTTCTGAGTGAGATTGTCGGAGACCTCAAAGATGGTGTTGGGATAGTTTCCGCCGGGATGTTAACAACCTTTTATTTAAACTAATATTTTAAGAGAAATGATTTGATTGTTTGTATTGAATAGGCTGTGAAACTACTGGATTGATTTGAAAAATTCTTTCACCTTTAGAATCCTACATTATCCTTGATGAACATAGTCGATAGGATGTTTTCCAAAAAGTGTATCTGTACCCGGGCAGAGCCGGGCTGCTAGTGTAGTAGAAAACTCGTCATAGCAACATCGTAGAAGTCTCAAAAAGTGTGAGTCCTATCGATTTTTTTGACAATGTTTTGTTCATTTTGATAATATACTAGAGGGGACACTGCAAACAAATGTTTGTAACAGAATGAACGGTACCGTACCGCTCTTTCTATTTCTGTCTCTGTCACGCCTATGCAGTAACATTATCTTCGCTCTCGCTTCACTGTGTACCCGTGTGCACGCACAATACGCAGAGATTTTGTTTCTGATGTCCGCTCTAGTATAATACTTCAATGGTTTTGTCATAGTTTTTAGTAGAGCATTCCATATGGTTAAAATCTTTTGGTAGTATTATGCATTTTGTCGTGTTTCGAACTCGGCTTGTGGACTCAGTTTGAGTAGGTTCAGGTTTCGGCATATTCGTGTCGACTGGTTAAAGATAACTATGACTCGCATGTCGATATTCCAATTTGATTGCGGCGCATTTGCCATCAGGTGCATTGTCAGTTTATCGTAACAGTTTTTAATAAATAATCAATGGCCAGATCAATGATAGAAGCAGCTTACTAATGCTAGTGGTAGGTTTTTCATATGTGAGAGGCCGCCTGGGTAGGTACCACTATGATGTCTATTTCTCCTGACAAACAACAGTATAAATGCACTGTTGTGTTTCGGTTTGAAGGACATTGTAGCCAGAGTAATTACTGGACATATTGAGACTTAAAATCCTATGTCTTAAGCAGTGCAGTGGAATGCCAAGCATTGTTTTGTAATTCAAGGTGTTTTTTGGTTTTGCTACTGATCATGAGTGAAAGGCATGCTCGTCTTGCCGTAAATTGCAATGGAAAAAAGTTTGGGATTAAAATTCTTTGCTTGATTGTGTCTGCATTTTATGCATATTGTGTTATTTTAGGATGGGGTATCGGTAGAGCTATATTATTTTCTAGGTTGTCGCAGAATTAGGTGGTGGCTCACTTCCTCTTAGGGTTTCATTTGCTATTGAATTCGTCCGGATTACTGTATTCCCTGTTTGAAATTCGAACTACGTACTAATTAGTAAGATATATTTATACATACACACATAAACTCACGTCCTTTTCCATGAGGGGTAGGTAGGTAGACGCAAACAGGATACCCACATTTCGCCTTGTATGTTTCGTCCTACGATGTGATAGTGTGATGTGATGTGGGGCAAGCCTATTGACAAATCGGGTACAAATTTTTGACCCTGAGCTGATAATGAAAAGAAAAATCCAATATCACTTTGCCCGAGCCGGGATTCGAATCCTACCTACCCGAGCTTTGTAACCATACCGTAGTCCAACTACACCACTAAGATAGTCAAGATAATATATTATATTTATGATGAATGGGTCATTTAAACCTGTTCTTATATTTATAATTAATTACCGTGTTTCAAAATGTGTGGTGTATTGGTTTATTAAAAGCAGAAAAAACAACCTCTAAAGCGCGGGAAGTAAGAAGCCAGTAGAAATTCGAGGAGCAGAGGGTTCCATCTCCGCTCGTTAATAATAGTAACATGCTGAATGCCTGTGTTTCAAGGGGTGGGCCACATTTGATAAGAAAATGATTAATATATGTGAGGCTATCAGCGCAAAAGTGGTGTAACCCCAACCTACATCATTAGGAAATAATTGAGGAATTAAAATTAACTTAAATTGTTTTTCATGTAGTTTATTTTGTGAACATTATTTTAAATGTTTTGTTTTTTATTTACTCTAAAAACTATAGAATCTACATAAATTGTGTACTTTTATATTTTCAAATTAATATTTATAAAAAAAAATGTGGGTTACACCACTTCTGCATGTATCATATTTTAGTAGTATTTAAAATGATAAATAGGTTACACCACATGAACACAACTTTTATTAGGAAATAATGAAAATAGTACAGAGTTAAAGTTATTCTTCATCTGTCTCATCATAATACACTTCATCCCTGACTCTGCTGGAACAATTAAGGCTATTATAGAAAGTATGATGAACTGGTTGGATGAACTGTAACAATTCAAGAAGATCTTTTTTCTTTTTTTCAGCGATGGTCGGTTTTTTCAAAGCATCTAGCTGTATTATTGCTTCTGACTGTCTTTTTTTTACACTGACTCCTTCAAATAAAACTTCTTCATTATTAGAATATTTGAAAAAAAAATTAAAATGGATGTCTTTTATGAAATTTCAGCCACTGAATTTTCAACCACTCCACCTCGTTTTATGTAGTTGAAATTTTTCTATTTGTTATATTTTGTTCTAGCGATTTAGTAGAAACAAAATCACTTGTAGTTAATCTTAATACTCTGAATGGTTGTTTTTTGCGAGCAGTTTTAATTACTTCGAGCCAGTTGTCTGGTACGTATATTTATTTAAAGACTTTTTTATTTTTTTCTATGAGGCCAAAATCTTGGTCACAGGGTAGGCAAGAATGTCCACTTACTAAAAATGTATGATCTATTTCTTCAATAGTAAAGTCTGGATGAGATACCACATACTGACAGATCAATGACAACTTTGTTTCTGTTTTGCTCCCCGCATTGGTCAGAATACATAGGTAATTACTTTTTTAGTAGTGACAAAATTTTTAAAATAATAATTTAAGCAAGATCCTACTTCTTGGGGTCCTCGTGAAGCTTCTGACTCGTCCCAAACAAACATGTAGGCATCATCTGTCCCCATGTTGTGGATCCCAAAGCAAAATGTCCAAAGCTGTCTTTTGGAATATACAATTCCAGTACTCAGCACGGGGGTAGGTAGGGTTTTCATTAAGTCAAAGGTGATTACAGTAACTTCACTTGAAGACTTTGCCAAACTCGTGTTATCTTTTAATCCCTGTCTGGCACTATCTGCTTTCCTCTGGTGTAATTTGCCATAATGGAATGTAGTGTATCCAGCTTACACCACTCTTGCTCTATGGTTTTGTCTTAATATGCTCCGTGCAAAAACAAGGTTTACAGAGCCATCTGTTGACAGGCAGAAAAAGGTGGCTTACGTCACTATTGCATTGAAAGATTATATTGTAACGAATGTATTTTACACCAAAACCGTACTAAAAAAAAACTGTGGGTTACACCACTTTTGCGCTGATAGCCTCATGTATAAATCTGAAAAGTTTGTTTCTTTCTTACCTCAAATCTCAGGATATCCTGAGATATTCCAGAGATGAGATTCCTGAGTACTCGTTCGTATTGAAATATTATTTTTGGGTTGGATAGGTCATTTATCGAGGAATGCTATCATCATCACCCTACACCTTATAGGATGGAAGCAGTAGTGAAAAATCTAGCAAATACGAGGAAATTATGTTAGGTTTTCGTGGTACGATTGGTGGAATTCGGAAGTTGGAATTGAACATTTTTAAAAGTGTATCTGCCGCCGGGCGGAGCCGGGCCGGATCGGTAGTATAATATATTGATGTTTTGCACTACGCTATGCAGACTTGCGGTCTGATAATAAGGATACATTTTAAGAAAAATATAAATTATTTACATTTTATAAATATTATACATTTACCAAGCCGCCTTGATGATCCTCGAACCGACTGACTCATTATTGATTCAGCATTTAGACTTGGTACTGCCCAGATATGTAGCCAGTGACATCGGTGTACGCTAAATGCCTACGCTGAATGCTTGAAAAATGAGTAACTTGTTTTTGAATATGCACTTACACGTGTACTAAAGATGTTTATAAAATAAATAATAATAAATACACCTAACAGTTACATACATATTTTTGACTCTATACCAAGATCGAGTCTTATGTCACGGGTATTAAAATCTACGGCATACATTTTAATTTTTGATACAGCTCGATTGGTCTATTTTGCTTACTTTCATAGCCTAATGAGTTACGGAATTTTGTTGTGGAGTGGTGCTGCTGACATTAATACCATCTTTCTTCTTCAAAAACGAGCCATAAGATCTATTTATTCGTTAGGCTCCAGACAATCTCTGAGAGAAAAATTTAAAGAAATAAATATAATGACAGTAGCATCAGAATTTATATTCGCTAATTTAATGTATGTCCATAAGAATATAGAACAATTTCAAAAGGTTAGCGATATTCATGACAGAAATACTAGAAATAGAAATAATCAAGTCATTCATAAGACCAGGCTCCAGAAAATTAGCAAATCTTTTAAGGGTTACTGTATACATTTCTATAATAAAGTTCCCACTCACATAAAAGCCTTATCTATAAATAAATTTAAATTTAATATTAAACGACAGTTGTGTAATAAAGCATATTATAAACTTTTAGAATACTTAGAAGATATTAAGGCGTGGGAATAAAAAATAATATAAGTCCCTGAACCGGATGTGTGTGTACTCTGTTAAATATAATTGAAATAATTATCCCTCTTGTGTCACCATAGTTGTAGGCATTTTGAGTACGTCATGCTCGTTTAAAGGTCTGTGCTTGCGGCGGCGTCGTGTGCCGGGTCGGTCACTTCCCTATAACACGGTTGAGGAGACCGATGGCTGGCACATGGGTCATACTCGTGAACGGGTGCTGCTTGTGTAGACTGGTCTGCTCAATTTGCTTATAATGATAATATTAATTACTTTGTTTTTTTTATTCTTCTTTTTATTTTTTTTATTGCCTTTCATTGCTTTTGCTGAACAGTGTATACCAGTTCCGCGGTCAGGGCGACGACACTTAACTCAGCCGTACAATATAATCATTATTATGAATAATTTATGAGCTGCTCTGAATTTCAACTCCTGTATGATCACTGTATTGTAAACTTATTTTGAAAAGAGCAACGCTAGAGTTTCTTGCCCGTTCTTCTCTGGCGAAAACAGCCTTGTGAACTGGGTGGTAGTGGAAAAAAAATGACTGAATCTAAATAGTGTATGACATTTTATGGATTCAATAAATATTGTCATTTCATTTCATTTCATTTCATTTCATTTCATAATCTCACAAACATCCAGAATTAACAAATACCTCTGGTTCACTTAAACATTTTTCTTTCTGCGGAGTCGAACCCGCGGCCTCTCGTTTCACAGCCAGCATCTAACGAACTGCACCACGGAGGCTGTCAAAAGACTAGGATTACAAAATAGAGAAAAAAAATGGAGGACACATAACAATTGGTAAATATCTGTCAATCTTACTTCAGGTCTATTCTTACTTCTAACTATTACAAGTAAGATAGTGATTCGCTCGTAAATAGGGCCGATTCGCTTGTAGCGTAGTCTAGACTCTAGACTCGCTATGAAAACAACTGTAACAAACATAACAAATATATCCCCATTTATTAAAAGTATAAAGCAGTGGAATTTGAGCTTATAAACTATAACATGGTCGCTACGCGTCAATACTCAATGTAAATTCACAATTATTATTACATTAGGTGGTACTCCTTAATTTTACAATGAAAATCTCAATAAATAATATACATTAAAAAAAATATCAGTAATCTAATATTGAAATAAAACTATTTTTTTTAAATTGTTTAATTTTTACATCTTTTAACTTCTCGACGTTTTGATTACTTTGCAGCTATCGTGGTCACGGGATAAAATCTGTAAAACTAGCTTTATTCCAATTAATCATAACGTGGCTATAAGTACCGTTACTAACTTCAACTATTTAGGGGATACAGTGGTTGTTAATGACGTCATATCTTGATATAAAAATAAAATCCTACAAATACTATCTTTTTCCAACAAATATCATATTTGCGATACCTGTGTATCCCAGCCCCTGCAAGTCGATTATATACAGCAGCGATGACGTCACTACTCGTCGCACCGTTGCACCGCCAACTGACCTTCGCCCCACTTTTTATATTCCCTACGTCACTCATTGGTTATGGCCACTTCTATTTTAAATTATCATTTAATCGATGGTGACGTGTATATCGATTGCTTGGTGTTTATCAACAGCGGCGAAATGTGAAGTAGTGTGGTGCATCCACACTGCTGTTATTTTTTGTTAAGCAACATTGTGGAACAAAATAATATTAAGTACTGGTTACGCATGGTAGGTCTCTCATATATGAGAGGCAGCCTGCGTGGGTACCACCGCACTGCGCTCCGCATCCTGAGACATAAGATGTTAAGTCTCAATACGTTCAGTAGTTACTCTGGCTAAAATGTCCTTCTAAACGAATCACAACAGTGCATTTATACTGCTGTTTAGTGGCCACTTATTATTAGTTGCTTAGTAATCTATTTGTGTAAGTATTGGTAATTATATACAGTTTACCTTTTAAAAAATACGGGGTAAGCTAAGTGAGCTATACAGAAGTAACAGAATATTCTGTAAATGTATCAGCTCATATCCGTCCCACTGCAGGGCACGGGCCTCCTCTACAATCGAGGGGTAGGACATATAATCCACCACGCTGGTCTAGTGCGGGTTGGTGGATATTACTTACCATATACGTATATGTATATTCCTACCAATCACGATATTTTCCTTCAATGTTATAATGTGTGGTATACACACATGACTTCGAAAAGTCAGAGGTGTGCCTTGGGATTTGGACCTGCGACCACCGCGGACATGTTGGCAGTCGCTTCTGGTCCACTACCAAAAGACCACCATGCACTCACTAGTAGTGACATAATATTAATAGGTAAATATACAGTCAACCGTACTGATTCACTCTTCAGTTATATTTCATTACATTACCTTGTTTAGACTACACCGCAAGCGAGGAAAATATGCACGATGTGTAATGTAGTAGCAAGTATTTTCATATCGTTGTATTCAGGTTTTACGCCTAACTTATTCTCTTTGAAGAGCTGACCACAAACAAACAACCATCGTTATTTGTAGAATATTTTTTCCTCGAAAACTACTCTATTGTTTTTATAGTCTTCTTTTAAAGTTATTAATTTATATAGCTCTATTTTAAATTTTAGGGGGTGAGGTGGTCTGATGGTTATGGACCAGACACGGCTGCCTATATTGTGGTCGCGGGTTTGTATTCAAGGGGACAACTCTGACTCTTTGGCTTATTTAATTTGTATTGATATTTTAGCATTTCTATGGTATCCTCTATAATCGTACTCTGGATTTAAGAGGAGTGTTGTGTTCAGTAGTCGTGTAATTATGAGGTCTGACAATAATAAAATTACAGGGGCAGATTTTATAATAGACTGATCTTATAGTTTTCGTAGTTTTGGAATATTCAGCGCGGAAGAAAAATAAATATTATATTTGATACATTTAAATATAAAACTAAGTTATTAAAATAGACGCCCTTCTACAAATGTACAAATAGCGAACATATCACGCACGCACACTAATCCATGCATTTCTTCAATGCTGTCTCATTTGAACAATGATTTATTTCAGTTATGATTATTCGTCAACCATAGTTATTTAATATTTAATTGTATTGTTAATATTTTAGGCACTTAGTTTATTGTCGTTACATAATATTTTGTTTATTTCGCTATTAGTCATGTTGTTAATATTCATTTAGCATTTAAAATTATTTATACGAGTACTGACGGTAATTATTATTTTGGAAACTGGCTTTGGTTATTCTAATGGAAAAGGGATATAATATGGATATTAAAAGGATTATAAAGGTGTAAATTATCAGAACTGAAATTACGTAAGTAATAAATAAATAAATAATTAATAGAATGACCCATAACAATCAAACTCTTCCCCAGCAATATTTATTGCAAACAGTGAGCAAATGCCTATTTAACCACTATATTAACATAAATAATCCCGGGTTGGGTAAATTGGTATTAGATTTTTCTATTAATTATAAGCCCAGAGTCAGGAATTTGTGCCCGATATGGCGATAGGCTCGCCACCTGTCACATCGTGTGACGGAACATACAACTCGAAATGTGGGTGTCCTGACACCGCTGTCTACCCCTTCTGCGAAAAAGGTGTGAGTTTATGTATGTATGTAATATAAATAAGATAAACATTTACGCAAAAAAATCAGCGATGTCCAAATAATTCGAACGGAACTCAAAGAGGAAATGGACCAATCATACCGGTTTTGCAACCGGCTTCTCTTAGATTTGTTAAGGAGAACGCGCTTGTTAGTGATAGAGCTTCCTGCCACCTCGACGAGGTTGAAGACCTGAATATGGTGAGAATTATTACACTACTGGCTAATATTGACAAGTTACTATTAAAGGAAAAAATTTCTATAGTCCTGGGTCTTTCAGTGCGACGTGAGAGAGCATTGCGTGGATGGGTAAAATTGTGTGAGCGAGAGATACAATATCCAGACAATGCATTCAACAGTTGTGTACTCACTCAGCTCACTAAACTCCATTACTAAACCTGGATGAGTTTTCTCTAAAATCGAGAGTTCTATTGCGAGGGCTTAGACCATGTCCACTAACGGCCAGTATCTATATCCTATCTATCTTTAACAAGAGTTTAAAACCGCTACCATTACTATGTGGATAGAATTCTATGCTTCAATAAACAAACATAGATATATGCATGTATCTTGCTTAGCTACCTATAAATATATGTGCATTATCTATATCTTTCTATCTTGGTTTGCCGAAACATAAAATGCATCCCAATATCGAATGTAAACTCTTCTTAAAAATAGATAGATTATAGAAACCGGCCGTATGTTGACCAAATGTTTTTTACTGGTGGTAGGTCTCTCATATGTGAAACGTGGGTAGGTTCCACCACATTGTCTATTTCTCCCACCAAACAGCAGTGTAAAACGTAAATGCACTGTTGTGTTTCTGTTTGAAGGATGTTGTAGCCAGAGTAACTACTGGACGTATTGAAACTTAACATCTTATGCCTCAGTATAGCTGTCGCAGTGAAAGGTGTTGTTTGGTTTTGCAACTGTTCTGGAATCAAAAAAAAGTCTCGCACTTTTTTAACAGCCTTAGGCTATTTAGGATCTAAAGGCTATTAGGTACACTATGCCGGCGGCACGGTCGGCGGGTTTGTGCTGCGCGTGTAAGCCGGCGGCAACACTACGTCGCGCCGGTAGCATCTGCCGAAAAGCATCATATCAATTGTGATAGCCGTGTAGAATACTAATACACGTTGTATTTACTATTATTTAAGACGGATAATTATACCAACAACATCGCCTTTGCGACCGTGATATAAATTTTGATTAGGAAAAAAAGTAGGAATTTTTGGGTGCATCCAAATTTTGCATAACACACAGCCGGCTCCCAGCGTAACCCGCCGGTACATCCCGGGGTCCATGCCGGGTGCTTGTTTGTGCGGCATTGCCAGCGGAACAAACATCCGCCGGCAATGTCGCCGACCTAGTTGATGGCATAACCGCCGACATAGTGTGTAGGAGCTATTCACAATGCATAGATTTCCACCTATTCACTTATATGTAGTAAGCGATCATTTACCAGGATTCACGAATATACACCGATTAAACGTCAAATCAAAAAGTCAAAGTTTGCCTCGGATTTGAACCTGCAATACCCAATTTGCTCGTCCGGTTAGCACCCAAGTAGACTATAATTATTTGGGAAACATAATTATGTTGTCAACAAAATATAATTACGGCGTGCATATTTAATATTTATGTATGTGTATTGCAAATACCATCACTACAATTTTATTCATACCTTTGCCAAAAGCGTAATTAAAAATGGATTTCGAGAATTTCAGTGCAAAACCACGTGCGGGGATTTTAATAGAATTCAGCATTAAGTTAGCTGTGTGATGGAAAATAGTGTTTTTGCTCGCGGAATTAAATTTCATATGTACATTACTGAAATGACCATCATTAAATCAGCTTATTTATTGATTTTGATTTAAGTTCTGCTCGATACGATTGCTTATATTCTCTTTGGGATGTTTAGCGAAATACCTAAATAAATTACATTTAGTGACGCACCTGTATAGCATTTGGTCTTGTGCAAGCGTTAGTAGAGGTCCTGGGTTTCTGTTATATATGTTAATATTTGACTGTATAACAAATTCGCGAACCACTTTTAGCGTATTCAGGGACCACTAGGGATCTTTGTTCCAGAAGCTACTTATGATACATTGTTTATTTTTTCTGTATTGTTATAATGAGAAATAGAAATAATATTCTAGCATTAATTTGTTTTTTTTTTAATTGCATTGAATTGCGAGACGAGCACGCCGTTCGCCTGATGGTAAACAGTACGACCGCTCATGAACAGTAGCAAAACCAAACATCACCTTGAAATACAAAACAATGCTTGTCATTCAGAGACATAAGATGTTAAGTCTCAATATGTCCAGTAGTTATTCTGGCTACAATGTCCTTCCATCCGAAACACAAAAGCGCATTCAAACTGATGTTTTGCGGGAGAAATAGACATTGCAGTGGTACTTACCCAGGCAGCCTCCCACATATGAGAGACCTACCACCAGTGATCATGAGTAATAGAAACAATATTCTAGCATTTAATTTGTTTGAATTAACAAATATTTATACCGTACTGCAGCAGCTCAGATCTCGCAGTCCCTGCAATGTTACGTATACACCAGGCGCGATTTGTATCATGTCAACCTGAAAACATTTATTTTATCACAACCTTTATTTTTAATATGATAATTAGTTGGGAGCAAAACTGATTGCTGAGATGAAGCTTGTGGGTTCGATTGTAGAGCACACTCCTCCGATTTTAATGTTATTAATGCTTTAACAACATTGTAAGGAAATCTGCATATCTAGAAGTTCTTCTCACGAACTTTGAATTATAATAATGGTTATTCATATTCAACCTATCCGAATTATTTCTAACAATGTCCGAAATGAGATAAGTCAGGATGTAAAGCGCAATTTAAGAGTATAAGGTTTTGTATTCATAATTGTAGTATTATATCCAAAATATTATGTTTCATGGTTAGAAATCATGTTGCACCCATTCTACGTAAGTATGGGATATTAAGAAATAGAGAACGCTTACTTTCACAATTTCGTAGGCATTATTATTATGTATTTTGAAAAGAAATTGACACTGATATAATTATACATAATACAAATTTATGTTTCACATAAACATACAAGGTGTAAGACCTTTAAAAAATCCGATATACACAATCTTCAATCTCAGAAATCTATCGATAATGATGACGCCTGTTGAGCAACAAAAATCTTATGGGTATTTAACCAGCTTAGGCTATTACAAGTCCAGATGGAGAGCATTTATATGTATATATTTATTTATATTCAAATTAAAAATCCCGTCAAATAGCAGTGTAAATGCACTTTTGTGTTGTGGTGAAGGACATTGTAGGAAGTGTACTGGGCACAATAAGACTTAACGTCTTACATCTCAGGTTGGCGAGCGCTGTGGAATGCCAAGGATTGCTTTGTAAATATTCATGGTGTTGTATAGTTTTGCTACTGTCTATGACCGGTCGTATTGCTTACCATCAGGAAATAGCATGTTCGTCTCGCTAGTCAATGCTAGCAATTTAATGAAGACATCTGTATGACACCATG
This sequence comes from Hyles euphorbiae, assembly GCA_023078785.2. Taxonomy (NCBI): domain Eukaryota; kingdom Metazoa; phylum Arthropoda; class Insecta; order Lepidoptera; family Sphingidae; genus Hyles; species Hyles euphorbiae. Next base: position 8,377,299 of record CM041053.1, read on the forward strand.
TTTCATTATTTTAAAGATTAGCACGTTCACTCGTGCAAATGTCTAGGTAGTTCCGTCATCGCTAAAAACAGAAAAACAGATCAGGAAGGATAAACTATAATTTACTATCAGCTTTCGTGGTGCAGTCGGTTAAAATACTGATAACGAAACGATAGACAGCGGATTGAGACGAATGTTTCTGTCATTCCCAACTTCGGGTTTGGCTTGAGACTAAAAAAGTGTTGCATCAAAAGTGGTAGAGTCACGCTGTTGCCAGTCATGACAGCACGAATAGGCAGGCTCGTCCAGGGCGGCGGCAGATTGGCGTGAAGCCTAAAGGACAGCTCTGTTGTCGCGTTTGATTCTGTGAGTGAGATTGTTGGATGCCCAATACTCCATCTCTCATTCCATTTTTTTCCTTCTCACCCCTCACAATTTGATGGGCTGCCAACACATCCCTGATCCAAGCTTTATGGTTGTTCATGGGCGGCAGTGACTACTTACCATCACGTGACCTGTTTGCTCGTTTGCCGATCTTATCCAATAAAAAAAAAGGATTTCGTAATTTCTAATAGCCAATAACCTCGTGTGTCTTAAAGTTTAGTTATGAGTATGTGTGTGACTATTGGGTGTATTTAGAATTATTATAATATCAATGTCTTAGAACTTAAGCAAATATTGTTGTTTAGAGATTACAGAAATATATTTACAGTATATGCTTGAGCCTTAATGTGGCTATGGTAAAGACAGGATTCGGTGGTATCAACAAATGACACAATTTAGTGACTCCCTCAGCGGGTAGTTGTAGTACAGTACGGTAATAAAGCTGAGGTCTCGGGTTCGAATACTGGGTCGAGAAAAGTGGTGGATTTTTCTATTCATTATTAGCCCGGAGTTAGGAATTTGTTTCCGATATGGAGATAGGCTATCACATCGTGGGACGGAACATACAAGGCGAAATGTAGGTACCCTGGTAGCATCCCTCCCTACTCCTTCTGGGTAAAAGCCGTGAGTTTATGTATGTATGCATGTTCATAATATAGTTTATATAAATAATCCAGTCACGAAAATATACAATACATATTATTACATGGTTTGGACAAGTCATCGTGACGATTTTGCTAGCAATGAATTTGTGAATTTATAAAGAAACTTGTGGTTCGTTACTTCTGTACGATAACGTATAAAATATTAATTCTAGGTATATTGACAGTTTATACATCATGAAAATAATATGTACCTGTAAATCTTGAAGGAGAAGGCTTTAAGTAGCTTTTTTATTTTTCTTTACTGTTGCCCGAATGTATTATCTGTGACATAGTCAAAACATAAATGTGAGATAAAAGGCGGTAAGAGTAAAATAGAAACTGCATGCCTCTATTAGAGTCAAACTATTTTTTTTTTATTTGCAGTCATTTAAACATTCTGGACGAACTTTGAGACTTGCTTTCACACCCCACTTCTAATTTTCAAATTATTTATTTATTTATTTTTCATGGAGGGACAACAGCTTTGGAAAATTTATGTAAAAGTTGAGTAGTAGTAATATAAGAAGTCTACACGTATAGATTAATCTTTTGATTACAAAAGATTATTTTACTACAATATTAGCACTATACTAGCAGCAATAGCATAGCAATTTAAAAGCCAATTAGAAGTCTACACGTATAGATTCTGATTACAAAAGATTATTTTACTACAATATTAGAACTATACTAGCAGCAATAGCATAGCAACCTTACTTTACCTTACCTTACAGTACAAATTTAGGAAACATGAATAGAAATAGAAAATAAAGTGATAATCATATGAAAAAACTAAATAATAATTTAAAATAATTTGAAGAGTCAAGAAACTACCACTTACTAACCTCTCTCAATCGTACTCTCGACTGTAGAGGACCTTCCGTGCCCTGCAGTGGGACGTATATGGGCTGATACAGACAAAGAGTCAAGAAAAAAATTAAAGCCTAAATTAGTAGACAAAGCAGAATAATACTAGAGTATTCGTGTTATTAACTATTACTCGAGTGTTGATAAGGCTCGGTAAGGCCCGGGGCGCACTAGTTACGTAGTCTGACGCACAGCGCCTCGTGTAACACCAGCTGATTTGTAAGCACTGATTTCAATACTGCCTTTATGTACCTGTTATTAGTTACTATGTTCTTCACTACACAATGATTGGACTCAATGTAGGTACTGTACTGTATCAGCCCATATACGTCCCACTGCAGGGCACGGGCCTCCTCTACAATCGACAGTACGATTGAGAGTGGTTAGGCCATATAGTCCACCACGCTGGCCTAGTGGGGGTTGGCATGTAGGTACTAATATAACAATAAATAAATAATCAGTTGGCAGCCACTGTGGCGCAGTTTGTAAGACGCCGGCTGAGACCCGATATATTAGTCTCGGGTCTGGGTGTTTGTAAGCCTGAAAAATCTCTCGTAGTTTCTGATACCCACGGTACAAGACTTAATTGACCGTAATGTGGAGTCTGGACCATATATGTGTGTTATTTAGTTAAATACATACAAAACATATTAATCAATAGTCGAGAATACGATTGAGATGGGTTAGGTCATATAGTCCACCACGTTGGCCTAGTGCGGGTTGGCGAATTTGTACATACCATAGAAATTCTTATAAATCGCTATGGTATGCAGGTTTCCTCACGATGTTTTCCTTCACCGTTTTAGTGCGGGGTGATTGACTATCAAATACCAACAATACACATATGACTCCGACAAGTCAGAGTGTCTTGGGATTTGAATCCGCGATCGCCGTAGACATATTGGCAGTCCTCGTACTTATATTAAAATATTTTTCTAAACGTGTAGCGGTTGGCACTGCCACCGATATAATGATATCAAGATGCAATGTTGCTCATCGAGATTTGGTTGGTTTATTTGTAAAAGTGAAAGATTACTTGATTGTGATCAGAATGCGGTGGCTTCATTCATACGGTTATTGTTTTATCTACGGTAACAATATAGAAACGTCAAATGGTTCTTTATTCTTTTTACATATTTTCTAATATTTGTCTCGGGTCTGGGTGTTTGTGAGACCAAAAAGTCTCCCGTAATTTCTGATACCTACGACACAAGAATTATTTGATCTTAATGTGGGCTCAGAATAATATATGTGACTCTTGGGTGTATTTGTTTATTATTTATTCTTATTGCCTTTTTTTGTTTCATCTTCTAAAGTCAAAACTCAAAGTTTGACAAAGCATTCGCAATTTAGAAGTTCCTATAGGTACCTAAAGGCAGTTGCGATGATGACGTCGAGAATTCGATTGCGGGGGTATGGGCCATCGTTAAGCGGACTTACTGGTGGTAGGTCTCTCATATGTGAGAGGACATGTGGGTAGGTACCACCGCAATGTCTATTTCTCCCGTGAAATAGCAGTGTAAATGCACTGTTGTGTTTCGGATTGAAGGACATTGTAGCCAGAGTAACTACTGGACATACTGAGACTTAACATCTTATGTCTCAGGATGGCGAGCGCAGTGGAATGTTGCTACTGTTTATGAGCGGTCGTATCGCTTACCATCAGGCGAACGGCTTGCTCGTCTCGCCATTCACTGAAGTAAAAAAAAAAATATTTATATATATGCATGGAAATTCTTTTAAAGGGCTTTGTTATTATGCAGGTATATTTAATTTCACATCCGATATTAATCTTATTAGGACTAGTAATTCATGTGCTTAACCTTGTTACAATACTGTTAAAATATGAGTAAGAAGTATCAGAAAATACTAAAATAGAACAATACGTTTATCAATATTCTTTGTCAATATTAAATTATTATAGATTTTTCGTGGAATGTAAATCGAAGTTAAAAAAAATATTTTGATGATAAGATAGACGATGAAGTCTTGTTTTAAATATTTCCCGGTTTTTAATTATCGTGAATGAGAACTAAAACAATGAAATAAACGAACAAATGTAACTTTAAAAACTCAGAGATATTTTGGATATGACCAACGACAATTTAGTTGCCATTCTGTTTATTACATAATTACATTGCACTTTATAAATGAAATATGTAGGTATGTGTATTATTAAATAATAAATTCGGATGTACAATTCAAACAATGGCAAACCATAAGCTTGAATAATAAACTCGATAAAACATTGTACATTTTTGTGGAATCTGTCGAATTTAATGCAATATTTTGAGTTGTATTGTGAACAGCTAAATGTCGAGTGTACACAATGAGTTGTAAGTTCGTATTATAATTTATTGTTTTGTTTGTCTATAAGCTTAAAGTATCGATAACTTAAGCTGATATTTCAATGTGAAGACGAATGGTGATATTGGCGGTTTTCAACATAATTTGAAAATTGGTTTATTTCTTACTGGAGGCCCAGCTGTGGGATGTCTAGGAGTTGATATCCATAGATTTACTGGGACTATCGTAAGAGGCCGGCTAGCGGACGGTAAGAATTCATCAAAGTGATATATGCCAGTGTGAATTCTTCCGCCTTAATCCATAGTATTTTGGTTATAATAGATAACACCCAACACTCTACAGTCACATATATAGTCCTGACCCCACACTATGATCGAGTCTTGTGTCGTGGGTATCAGGAACTCAGAGATACTTATCGATCTCACAAACACCCAGACCTGAATGAAATATTTGTAGACCGCACAAACATTTCACTCGGTGCAGGGATCGAACCTGTGGCCTATCGTTTCACAGGCGGTGTCTAACTCACTGCGCCACGGAGGCTGTTATGGTAAGTTACGTCTTAGGCAGGCGTGATAACGAAAACTATGTCGTGTCTTAAAAAGAAAATGTTCAGGTCCGGAATAACAGTGGCAAAAAGCGATATATATTGTGGTGGTGGGAATTGGGTGCTCTTACGATGCTGATTAACCTCAAATCGCTTTAAAATTCTTGCCGAATTTTCGAGCATGCTTGTTTTTTCACGATATTTTCCTTCATTGTTAAGTTTATTCCATAAAATTAATAAAATTACTTAAATTAGAGACTTAGAAATGATAGAGCCACGCTGTTGTCGGTCATAACGGGGAACAAATGGGCAGGCTTATAGGGGTGGTACAATTATCTCACAGGAAATCGACTTGAAGTGAAAATTAGGCTACGTTTAGCTTGATATGTTAGATTGCCGGGTACCCATTATTCCTTTTCTCTTTCCATTCTTTTTCCTTTCTGTTCTTCTCCCGACTTGATGGGCCTACACATCCATGATCCAAGCATCGTAGATATCAAATGGCGACAGTGATCACTCACTATCACCGTAACCTTTTGTAAGTTTGCCAAACCTATGCAATAAAAAGTAGGTTGAAATTGCTGTTATGAGTGCGGGGCAGTTTTAAAACACATGTATAAAACATTACATTTGGTGAAAGTATTTCTGTAAAGTGATGTGCCGAATGTGAAAAACTGGTGCATGAAAACAAGATCGGACGGTTCTTTTCTTCAGCCGGTGCCCTTCTATTTTAGTTCGGAAAACAATTACGCCATACGGCATTGCTTGGCCTTCATGTAAGCAATTCGTACGCCGGCGAACATTACGCGCCTCGCTCCCGAATTTACTAATGTAAAACTGATTTTGAAGACGAATTCTGAAATAATTTCGTTGTATTTATTCTTTTTAAGCTGATTTGGAAAAAAGTGACGTTTAAATAATATACATTGTATGAGTGTTCAACCTGAACACTATACGGGTTAAAAAGTCATGCAGTAGAGTAAGATTTCTGGCTAGTATTTTCTATTTATGAAGCCGTAATTTATTAACAATAACTTTTACTTTCGTAATGATTTTTATGTGAATTTAGACATGCGAATTGGTATACATTTTCATAATATCGACTATATTCGTGGTAATAGACTAAATGTTTTATCATTAAAATAATTGCATTTAATACTTGGAAGTACCTGTTTAAAATCGATATAAATCTAAGTCTCTCATTGGACCAGTATTTTTATTATTATAATTTGGAAAGATTTAACAAATGTCCATAACATATCCACAATATAATACTCAACAAAAATAATAACAAGAAACACGTAAAAATCTACGCATACTATAAACTATTACATGAATAATAAACTGCGTAAGAATCGTCATTAAGTGACGTAAGACGACGCAACTCGTATTTGAAATAAATAGCGCAATTAGTACGTACGCCCCGGGCTAGGATATGCGTGCGATAGCCTCGACAAACGTCCACAATTTGAACTATTGTACCCTGATTTATTATTATTCTTTATGGATACGAGACGTATTAACGCTTATATCTCTTGTCCATGTTACGTGCTCCCGGGGTATAGACAGTCTCCGTGGTGCAGTTAGTTAGACACCGGCTGTGAAACGAGAGGCCGGGGGTTCGATCCCCGCATCAAGACTAATGTTTGTGAAGCCCAGAAATATTTGTTTCGGGTCTGGGTGTTTGTGAATCTCTCGTAATTTCTGATACCCACGACACAAGACTAGATCTTAGTATGAGGTCAGGACTATGTATGTGACTTTTGGGTGTATTTATTTATAGGATGGTAATCGAATTGCCTCTAATTATTGCTATGAGGCTTAGGCTCAATTGCACAAACTAACTTTGCCAATACCTTTGCCCTTGAAACTGTCAATTCCATACATTTGCAAGGTCAAATACATCGCAAATGTATGGCGATGACATTTTCATAGGCAAAGGTATTGGCAAAGTTACTTGGTGCAACTGAGCCTTAGTGTTTACATTTTTATTTTTATAACTGAATGCTTATGAGAAGTAAGTGCGTGGTGGCTTGTTGATTGCGGATCAGATGCGGCTACTATTACTAAGGTTCCTTGAAAAATAAATACACCCAACTGGCACTGAAATAAATGTCTTATGTTATTGGTATCAGACGCTGCAAGAATCTTTTCAGTCTCACAAACACCCAGATCCGAAACAAATATTTTGAATCATACAAATATTACTCTCGTTGCGCGGATCGAACCCGTGACCTCCTGTTTTACAGCCGACTAAGCAACTGCACTATGAAGACTGTTATAAGAAAATACACCAAAGATTACCCAAGTATAATGGGTATATGTTTTGTCAGAAAATTTTACGTTTTTTTTTTTAATATGACGTTTGATATTCGTATTGACAACGAAGTACGAACGTAGGGCATCGTGTTTCACAATCGGTCTCCTATCCACATTGCGCCCCTAGGTATATATTATACTGGCCTGTATGTAAAAACATAATTTATGAGTAGCCCATGCGGTAGAAAATATTCTTATTAAGATGTAAAAAGAAATACGCAAGTATTTTTGACAGCCTCCATGGCGCAGTTGGTTACACGCCGGCTGAGAAACGAGAAGCCACGGGTTCCATTCCCGCACCGAGACAAATGTTTGTGAGGACCACAAGTATTTGTTACGGGTCTGGGTGTTTGTGAGACCAAAAAGTCTCTCGTAGTTACTGAAACGCACGATAAAAGATTTAATTCAATTTTATCATCACAACTACATAATAAATGTATGTGACTTTTGGGTGTATTTATTTTACAAAGAGACGGAAAGATATTTCAAATTATAAAAGTAACATTGCCCTTTTTAGAAGATATACCTTAGTTAGATTTAATCAGTTTGGCAACCGCTTATCCTATCCAGGTATTGGAATACAATTTCGTCGGGACTAGGAGCCGGTATAGTTCAACGGATTAGTAAGCTGAAGTGGCAATGAGTCCGCCATATTTGCCGGGAACCGATTATCGTTGGCATAAACTCGTTCTTAAGTGAAGATCGTGTTGAAGCGAACGGTGTGGGCCAGAATCTATGACCATGAGCCATAGGAATTTCTGTTACTCTATTTCAGTATTGTCTTTCTTATATATTTATTTTATTATTGAGTTTTATAAAGTTAAATAATCAGTAACGCGTATTAATTCCATCGATTTTGTTGATAAAATAAATTATTAAATTGCATATTAATCATTATTTTAAGATAACTTTTGTTTACAAACATTCTTTAACACGCTTTCGTTGAATGTTTTCTTCTCGTTTATATTGATTTTATTATCATTGTTACGTTACGTTTGTTTTCACGACGTGAAAAACCGTGCTCAGTGTGCGAGCAATGCTGGGCGCGTTCGAAAACTGCATCACGCGAGCTGTGTCGCAATTTCTACGGCGCACGTGTGAAAGTTGAAGTTTTTCCCGCGCCTCGTACGTTTTGGCGGGAATTATCCTATACCCGTTTATAAAGACGCCCACTCGCCGGAGCGGGACGAATGTGGCGCCACCTCTTGCAGCCGAAGTCGAACGACCTTCTTTGTTCAAACGAGTTTAAGTTTTCAACCAAAAAGTTTTTATTTGATATCTAGTCAGTTTTGAATTTGGAACAAATATCTACATGACATAAATTGCTGTAATTATACCATGGAAGGCTATGCAATACATTTCGGATTTTCCATGGGACGGAATTAGCAGAATACGCCAATGTTATATTGTGGGTAACGAGTAAAGCTTACGCAAGCGCGTATAAATAACAAAAGGAGGAAAAATTAGTTGTTAATAAACTCCTCGTAAATTATAATCCAATAATTAAAAACAATTTCTATTTGTATTAAATTGGCCATAATAATTTTCATTCGATATAGTTGACGGAAGCAGTTTTTTTTTAATTTTAATAGCTGCGTGTATTCAGTGTAAAATGAGTCTTAGATTGAAAAAACATAGCCGTATTTTTAGGTACTTTGTGTTCAATTGGTGTATTTTATTTGGTCTATATAAGTCGTGTCTCATGTGGAATGTGTAGTAAAAACTCAAATGGTGATGGAGTAAAACAAATTACAGGCTGGTATGAAAAAAATAAGAAAATAATAAGTGTGATGGAAAAATAGAAACCTACAAAGTAAACAAAATTAATTTAATACAATGATGCGTCATATTGGATTCTTGACAAAAGGTAACCCACGGGGACCGTGTACTTAAGAGTTCGACTCCCAGAAGAGGCATTTTATAAGAATTGAAATTAAAGACTTGACAGGTACGTCCTTAGTGCGCAAATTATAAAATTTCAAAAAAAAAAAATTTTTATATTTATTTAAAATAACGTTACCATTTCTTTATTAGTAGTTTCTAAATTTGTGTGTTTTTCTAGTATATAATACTCAACCCGACTCGACAAACTACATAGAAAACAACATGTTTTGGTCTTACCAAGGACACCGAAAGAAAACCAGGCGTTGGAACCGTGATGAGCCTAAAATCAATATTCGACGCTACAGCGAGTATTTGCCTCTAAATTACAAGAATCCTACAACACTTTTATTCATGGTACGTGGTAAATATATAATAGACCCAGGTTTAACGACCTTCTAGCTTCGTAAGGTCAAGTTTGGTACATTCCGTGCACTTAGCGCGAAGGCAGCTTGCCGCCGAAATTAGAGTTTACGAGATCGTCGGGATCTGTCGGGACACCTCCTGTTACAACCTGTTAGTAGAATTGATGCTTATCACCGCGTTTAGTTTTCTCCTTGGAATGCAAAGGAAATAGGTGCATTCATTCTACAGATAGGATAGCGTAATTTTTTATTCCATTTTCGCTATGAGCCTTTTGAGCATTTTTTTCTTTATTGTTTTACTACAATTGTAACACTGTTATTAAATCGTAAAAAGCATACGTCTAAAGAATATCAAGCTATGTGTAAAATGTTTAACAGTAAACGCTACATGAGTATGAATAAATTATGTTAATGTTAGTGAAAAAATATTATTATTTTAAATGTATTATTATAAACAACATTTTTATATGACGAGGATTTAATTAGAGTTATCTTTCTCCTATTCTAGTTCTTTATAAGAGTTTTGGTAGTCCATGCCGGAGTATTCATGCACCAATAAGCAGCAGTTTTGTGCCCCGGGCTCGTAATATCCTGCTATGCCCACGGGTAGAGTCTTTGGGTGCAATCAATAATGAACTTTAAATTAATGCATTAACGTTCGTTTTGGAATGACGTAAGCCGCAATGTGAAACCGTTGTGTAGGCAAAGAACGACTCAGTACTGTAGTTCTTGGGAGACACTGGATGTAAAACAAAAATATTATACTTTCTGTCCATGAAGATGTTATTCATTTAATTATTTAATGCGATTGAACCTTAGTTTTAATTCCGAAAGCAGTCGTAAACCCAGCAGTTTCTTCAAAATATCCCTGATGATTTTATGCTCCGCTAGAGAATTACTTTAGTAATAAGCGCAAATAGCATGACAGTCTAAAGAATTACACCGACGTAGAATTTATTCCAATGTGTACTTTATACTTCACAACTTAGAGCGCAGATTCATTTAACTTGAAAATCAAAGAATCAATGGACAAAGGCGAGACTGGCATTCGTAAGTTGTGTGGACTATACGGAGTCTTCGCGATTTAATTCTAGAATGTTGTTAGCTCTGCAAAACGCACAACAGAAGATAAAATTCATACAATACAATGTGTATGTATGCATGAAGACAACACATATTTTCCTAGTAGACCTTTGTATTATATTATGTTCAATGAAATCAATTAAATATGGGACATGGACGAACACCCACTACCATGACATCATCCAGCTAAGTCTACCATTGAAGCCGCATTATATTCTATTTATACGCATCGTTTATCCCAGGAGGAAGTATAGTTCGCACGGAGTATAGCTTTAGTCCTTTTTGAAATCGGCCGCGTTTCGCCTTGATCTATTTAGGTCCTAGACATGACAGGTGGCGAACCTATCGTCGTGCCGGATACAAATAATGACGTGCCGAGCCAGGTGCCGCCGGCCAATGAGCGCGCGGCGCAGCAGGTAGCGCCGAGCACGCCGCGCCGACACCAGCACGATGCGCCCGCACCGCCACGCCGCCGCCACCGACCAAGCCGCGCTGCCAAAGGAAATTCCAAAGCACAATACCCATTTACCATCTTTACCATTTTCACTCTCCCTCAAACATGTAACAAACTTTTAAAACATCGGTCGCAACACTTCCGCACCGCTTTCATACCAAACGGTTTGCCGTAATCCAACAGACAACGTGAAACACTTTCCGATATATATAAATAACAGCGAGAATTTAAGTTTAATTTGGTATACGTATGCATCGAAATACCCTCGTTAGTGATAGTAATGAATTGGCAACAAAACGGTTGACGTGATCAAAGTCTTGTAGCCGCGAGAAGGATATTTTAAATCGTACCACAGCTTGCAAGTTAACCATCAATTATAATAAACTGACAGAAGTTGTATATCCTCCAACAATTAAAGCTTCATTGTGGTGCCAGTATTGTCACGTAACTGTATGCACCACGCGGAAAACATATTTGACGTGATACAAACGCAATAGGAAGCGCGACATCTATGAGCGACACGACAAACTTCAGCGAGCTGAAATGCGTTTACGATCTTTATTATCGGCACCCGTAATACTACAAATTTAGTTCTTGCCCTACAAAAAGCGTTTCTCCTTTCATAATAATAAGAATACGTCGAGTCGGTCGGTTGGCGCGCTCGCTCGTTCGATACACACGGACGCGGGCGCGCGCGTGTGTGCGTGGGCGAGCGCGCGCGTGTGCCGCGAGCGCGCGGTGCTCGTCGCTCGGTCGCCCCTCGCCGCCCCGCCACCCCGCCGCCCCGCCGCCCCGCCGCACACCCGCCGCCCCGCGCCGCGCGCCCGTCCCGACCTCCGCCCGCAGCCGCGCGTCCACCGAACGTAGCTTTCTGTTCACTTATATAACGACATACATATATAAACGCGGTAAATAATATACACTGTGAATAGCGCGCTATGTGCTGCCACCTAGCGCGCCGGCTCCGCTCCACCACTATACACAGTACGTTGCGCTGTTTTCAGATTTTCTTTTCACGCGACATGTTCACCTACCATTATCACGTGGTTTGCGCTTAATTGTTCATAGAGACGGGTTTTTCGTACTCGATGAAAATATTATATTGTCGAGTGTGCGTCGCCGCGACTTGCGCGCAACGCCGTACGTTCGAGTAAGCTCTAAATTTGTTAGAGTAGACCCCGACCTCAATTTGCTAGTTTCGTAGCGCGTAATTTCAATTCTCGTTGATGTCTTTTGTAAATTGGAAAGCATTAAAGTATTTGATTAAATTAATAAATGAAATATTTACAATCTTCATAAAATAACATGGACTAATGAACAGTTAAATATTAAACTGGACGTTTCCAACGTCTTGTTGAGACAAATAAATTTAATTTCGTACCTTACATTGAAAACTGTAGAAGTCAGAAGACTCTACCAACGTGCTACAGAATGAAATATTTTTTCCAAGGAATTGGTACAGAAAAGTGTACTAAAAAGTATAAGTTGCGAGATATTTATATCATTGCTCTGTGGAATCCACGGCAGCGCGGCGGCAGGCGGCAGGCGGCAGACGCTCGTCCACACTGCGAGCGTGTTTTTTCGTCGCTATTACTGGTCGAGCTCTTGCTTCACTCGGCTGGAGTGCTCGCATGCTCCAACTTAGCTGACGCGACCTATACAAACCCAGTAGTTTCGTGAAACTCAAGTTTTTGGTCGTTCACCAACAGCAAGAACTTTAAAGCCGAACGTGGTCAAGAGAAACCGACGCTCGCACTTGTTATATTATAGTTAATTTTTCTTCTTTTTTATATAAAAGTGAGTGGTGGGTAGACCTTGATAAAAATTAAACGTTTTCCTCTTGGCGACGAGTTTTGTCGCAAATAAACCGTTGCTTCTGAACGCGAGGATTCAGCGACTTACCCGCCATGCGCAACTTTCTGCCGATGAGACGTGTCTTTCCAATGGCGTGCTATTTGTTTTTGAACGTAACGTTACTGCGGCGGCCATTTTGACTTTGTTTCTTGAACATAGACAATTTTGCAAACGGGTTTCTTTTTTCAATGCACATCGCGGTTTAGTAGCCATGTAAATGTTGTATTTATTGAAATTAGGTGTATTCGTGATTTTATTGGTTATATTTTTTTATTTTATGGATAACTTGTTGTGGACATTCTGTTGACACTGTGGTCTTTAGTTAACGATCTGCAAATAATTATATTATGATTATGTAGTCCTTCTAAATTTGGTATCGGGCTGTATGGGTCTTATTTAGTTCGATCATTAGTATTGTTAATTGAGCAGCTAATTTGTGTATAAATAATAGTTTGCATCTGATAGTACTTTCTTGGCCTGTATCCATGGTACGTAAATTGTAATGATAGTTGGTTGAGATCACTTGACGTGACTCATATTCTGAAGTGTGACTCAGAGGACTTTTGCTCCGTCCGATGCGTAACACACTAGAAACTAATGCCTTAGTCGGATACTTTCCCACGCTGCATATCCCACTTTGTCCACTCATTGTCCCACTGCTGGGCTATTTCGAATATCAACTTTAATTAGTTACTTTGCAGTTAAGAATGATTAAATAATCAATATTTAGGTGCAGAAATGGTTTGAAGGTCCAATAATGTAAAACAACGTTAACGTGAACGAACCAAAATCGACACATATACATGTATGTTGACATAATAATATGTGGGTATATCCGTATTTGTTTGTGAAGCAGAGTTGTTTGTCAGCCGAGGTGGCAAAAGTTGGCAAGTCTCTTGCGTCAGGCCAACCCTTTCACTCGCGTCGGGAGCAACACAGCTCCGCCGGTACTACGTAACTACGCGATACCATATCGCGAGTCGCTTGCAAATTGCTACTTTGTTAATATTCCGCCTCAAAAATTTGATACATATTAAGTGTTGACTGGCTGTGCCTTGGCTTCGTTTTAGACACTGGCTGGTTTTTCAACATTTGCTATGACTAGATGCGAATATGCTAATTCTTTTTTTAAACATTTTTATTCTTGATTTTGTTCGAATTTTAAATTGATTTGAAAAGTTATTTTAAATTTCAGCCAGGGTTATTTAGGTTTAACTGAACAAAAAATATGGTATTGTCTTTCCTGCCTGTTTGATAGAAATTAATATGAACTACTTAGTATGAGACTTAAGATTAAAAACATAAATTAATTAAGCTCAGTATTTCGGAATCGAACTTGCCTTGCCACGAAGCGCTGTTGTCTCGTTATCACACGTCGCGACATAAGCTGCGAGTTTTGGTGAGAATCAAGTTATTTCCATTGTTTATATATAACCTGTTGGGTGTATTTTTTTCCTAGTAAACGCCACTGAGTCAAATATTTTGATATTCGTCGCTACGTGTTGAATTTATGGCAGAGTTCCGCGCGGGCAATTTGATTTGAAAACTCAACGTCATGGTAAACTACTGAGGAGGCCGGCAAAATTGTGTCGATTGGTGAGCAGTAATTGTCTATTAAATACTATGTTTACAATAAGTTTTAGTGTAGCTATTTTGACTATAAAAAGTAAATATATATATATATATATATATATATATATAATCAATAATGAACTCTACGCTTATGTCATATATGATTAAAAATAGAATAGGTACATAGTGAGCTTCTACAGATATCACATATAGTTTTAATGACGTCATGGGTAAGACCAGTAACTACTAACCAGAAGCGTTTATATTCCAATATGCGATCCTTTTAATATCAAGTAGAGTTCGTATTTTGAAGTTTACTTTTTAGCCATACATTTTTGATTAGGTCTAGATGTATATTATTATACAAGGACTACATTTTGATAAGTGTAGTAAACTAAAAAATAATAAATACCTAATTGAATTGTGATATTATTATGTTAACTTCTTATTATCACTAAAATATTGATAATTAGACTCTATCATCTATAGTTTTGAGTCTAACGTCACAAATGAGGCTGAATGAAAAATAAACCTTTTTAAAGTAGATATTATGCCTTAGAAAAAAAAATAGTTTAACCAATTCAAGAGTCATAAATCAATTGCGTTAGCCTAGAAAATGTGCCAGGCTGCGCGTAAGAGGCCGAGCTCTTGTTGGCCTTTTATTTTGACAAACAGTTTTTTTACCAAGCGACGTGTTTATTGCCTCATTGGTCTAGTGGTAGTGTGGGTTCGGAAACGTGAGGTGATAGGTTCAATTCTCAGGTTGGGTGAAGTGAGTTTTCGGGTAGAGACAACTGATGAGTTGATTGAGACTGAATTTTCCCACATCTTGGGATGAACATAAGCTCGGCAAAATGTTGTTTACTACTAGTATCTCTGTCTACCCTCTCAGCGATACAGGTTTGAGCGTATAAATATAAATGTTGGACGTGGCAGCGTTCATATGAAGAGATGCAACAAGTTTTGTTTGTCGAATTTTGAAGTACCTTTTATCAGGAAGAACATTTGCAGTACAAAGTTCCGTGTCAAAGCTGATAAGTTTTTTTTCAGTCCACTTCAATATCACTATGACGCTTTTGACTTTTTATTTTGAATTTCACTCAGTTTAAGCGCCGTCAAAAGTGATTAACACGGAAACTCGAAGGAATGTAGTTTCGAGAAATCTTGCGGCATTGTACGCGATGTGATAGGTACGTCTGCGAACTCGAAGTAGTTAGAGCGAGTTTTATCCAAATAAAGTGTTGTCGGAGGATGTGTGTCGAGTTGCGAGCGAGGTGGCGGATAATGGTAGCGCGTTGTTTTGTTGTTCGACCGCGCGAACGGGCCGCGCTGGAGTGTCGACTTTGATACTTTGAATGATAGTTGGAGTCGAACCGAACGAAGGGGAATGACACCTTTTTCGGCCCAACATGTTGTTGCCAGATGGTTCGCAAAAAGTATACTGCGTGCATTGAACGCGCGGCTCCGACTCTACCGAAACAAGTTCTCACAATACACGCAGTGTATTGAACATTGTGAGGTGGTTTTTGATTAGTCATCGGCCGACCTGGGTACAGCTGAACACATGTTTTGTCATGTCTATTTCTTTGGCTGAAAATTCAAAACTGATTACAAATTGTGAAACGAAATTTTCCATTCGTATATATGTACCTACGTAATTTTTAAACTCGTGTTGTCATTTCTGTTTGTATTTAATTAGTGTGTGGTAAGGTCTTTGGTAAAATAAACGAATACGCAGCGACCAAGTGATCAGCGAGTCCCATTGCCATGACCCCAGCGGCGCGCGTGGTCAGTCAATTCGCTAGCCATGGACTTGCCTCGCGATGGCTGCGAGCGCGCCCGAGCGGAATTCTAAACCCTAAGCAATCTGTCGATATAGTGGCATTCACGTTGTTATCAGCCGCGCGGTGATAACACGCGAGCGCGACGCGGCGTCCTCGCAATAAACATATGTTTACAGACGCGCCGCAGCCCACGGCACATTGACTCTCGCACATTACTGACATTACCGTCGGCGCGTTTCAAACCTAAAAAAATAGTTGTACAACACCCGATAATCAGTAGGTACGGCCAAACGTCGCCACGTTGTTGACGAAAAAGAGGCGTTATTTCAAAATACCTATTTCGGAATTTCAGGACCGAAATCAACTTCATAACAATTAACGATACGACCCCCGCCTCTAAATTCCTCGCCCCGAGCATGCCCGCTATACGACGCCTTCGCATAGATAGAATAGAGAGCGGTTTCGGAACGCACCCGTACACGGGCTGGCAGTGTGCGCGCGCGCGCCTGTGTGCGCCGCGTCGGAACGCACCCACACACCCGCCGCGCCGGTGAGCGCTGTTCACCGCACTCTGTGAGCGCAAACAACCATCTATAAGGCCACGCTATAGCTGACGGAGGGTCGCGCCGCGCTACGAGCCGGATTATTATTTATGTTTTTCTTTGTTCGACAATTTATTTAACATTGTCTTGTATGCAATTGTTATTTTTTATGAATTATTTTTACTGAATATTGTTGCTGACGTATACAGTACTAAACAAAAGCGTGGGCAGCATCGTTACGGCAATTTAAAAAACTTTTAAGTTGACACAACCAATCACGAAACACGATGTTATTGGATGTTTAATGAGTACCTTATTTATTTATCGGCTGCTTAGAAAATATGAATAAAAACAAATTTATATTTTCTTAATAATAGTTCCAAGATGACGTTGTTGCCATGCTCCATGCGTTTAGATTATTTACTCGAAAACTTTATAAAGATCTGTTCAATCAAAATATGTTAAAAATTATATCGGTCATAAAATATTAAGAAAGAAAACGAAAAAAAAATCTTTTTTTTTTGTTTTTACTTTATTTGAAGTAGTTAACTCAATTGCATAAAAACAATTATTTAAAAAGTAAATCTCTAATCAAATGTAAAAGATTTTATTGATAATATATTCTTCCATTACTTGGTGAGTAGCTCAAAATTAGCTTTGATGGCAGGCTGTTGTGGAATTGTTACTATGTATTATTCATTGTCATGAAGTAAATGGTTGTCTGCTATCGTACTTTATATTTTACTTAGATATAATTTGTATTGTGATACACTATACAATGTTAATTTCTAGTCAACTACGTTAACTGCTTGCTAGCTAGTCAATAATATTTCCGTCATTCTAATTTGAAGCCATAAATAAGTACAGTAAACTATATGATTATATTTTCTAAATACTTCGGATTCATTATTAACTCTATTTAATTTAATGTTCTATTGTACATCCATTTTATTTTAGATGTTTATTATGTTTAAGTAAATTGTGTGTAATGTTGATAAAATACATAAACGTAAAAAGCAATTACAATTTTTAAGGTTCAGTGCTCTTGTCATTTTTTCTTTTCTTATCTTAACGATTTTAAAAGAAAAATTGATGTAAACGTAATAATCCATAATCAGACTTTAAATGCCAAGTGAGTAAAATTATAAAATGTTATAAGAAAGTATTTTTAAACCAAACATGACTTTTTGTTTCATAATATTAAAATAAAATAGGTAAAGCAAGCTCTAAAGATAATTACTTTTACCTAGGCCTTGTACAAAGTAAATAAAACCATATTGGATACAAATAAAAAAATATACGTGAACAAAATAATTTTGAAAGTTGAAGTCATAGACCGACCCGATACAACTTTAAGGAAGGCTTCCCTAACGCTTTATATTTTACCGAAAGAACCAATTCAATAACTCTTTTCACTACGTTAAAAAATCAAAATTAAACTTTCCATACAAACTAAATAGCGAAACGGTGTATCGGCTTGAGGCGCGGCGCGGCCGGTATATTTCCGACATAATACCGCTGCGTCGAGCGATTACTACTATATATTCTATATACATTTAATAGCTATACAGGCGCGCATAGAACTGGCCGTACTTATGTGAGCGGTACGTGGCGCGCGCGGCCAGCGCTGCAGCGCTTCACAACTTTGACTGTCTAGTGATATAAAATTTTGAAGCGCTATAGCGCAACCATTTCTAGGTAGCCGGCTTATTATTATCGTAGATTGGCGTCGGCGCAACTACACGGCGTTAGAAGGACGTTCCGTTTTAAATATCAGGTTTTATTATTATGAAGAGCGGCGCAGCGGAGTGCGGACGGCGCGGCGGACGGTTGCGTGCGATAACATTTGACATTCGTAATTACTCGAGCGCGGACAGTGGTGCGGGCGAGCCGGGCCGGGCGAGGCCGGCTCCGCGGACATTCCGCCGGAGTCCGTGGGGCCGGACAAAGAGGTCGCGCGTTGCGTCAGCGGCCGCGAGCCACCGACCAGCGGTTTGACAATCACGAGCCGACGTCGACGCCGCGCCACCGCCGCCGCCGTCCACCGCCGCCAGCGCGACACCGCGCCGCCTTTCCGCCGTCGCTCGCCCGCATTTCACATACACTGCCGAAATATACACTAGCCTTGACTACCATTGTCGAATGTTTCCAAATGCACGCTTCTACACATGTTTCCGTATTTTAGAAGCCGATTAGGCGTCCTCTATTAAATTCTGTATAACTAGATAACTGTTTTGGATTATTTTAAGAATTCTACCTACATGACCATCGAATGGAATTCCACGCAAGAATTAACAGCGTAATGAGTCGGTCGATATTATATCAATTAAAAATTATATCGAATAAAATGGTAGCTCATTTTGTATTCTCATTTCTTTCATTCTCTAAAATTCTGTTTACTAAATCCCAAATATTCAGATGCCGCTTAATGAGTCCTAAAATTTGAGGGAGCGTGCGCGCCGCGCGAGTTGGCGCCTTAGTGCTAGGGTGTAAGGTCGATATTAGTAGTCGGGGTGGAACACGTCAGCCGATGTCAAAGAGCAGAGAGGCAGAGAGAGATAAAGCGCTGGAGGAAAACATTGGGAGCGCTACGACGGTGCCGAACCTCGTCTCGACTCGATAAAAACACGTGAAATTATAACGAGATGAAAACGGCGCCTTTTGGCTCGTCGTAGGGGGTTACTCGAATGTCGCTGTAGCTTGCTGGCTCGTTACTTACCAATATAAGACGCCTATTCAAATGAAGCGATGAATCAGGCTTTGTTGCTACACGAAAAAGTATGGAAATTTTATATTGTTCTGGACATGTTCGCGGTTCGAATTCGATGATAGTTAAAATATTAATTAGTTCATTTACGGTTTTTTAACAGTGATCAATGATATCTAACGTTTAGTAAATAAATTCAGACCAAAAATATATTTTGCTCACGCAGACTAGAAAAAAAAACTATTTTTATAACGTTAAGAATACTTAATAGACAATAATTTATTTATATTAAAACATTAACTTATATTGTTGAAACCCCAATCTCACTTTAACGTATCTTTGGCGTTTTTTTAACCTGTTGCTATGATTAGTTAGTAATACTTATGTGATAAATTAATTAACAACATAGAACATCTCCTTGGGAGGCCTTTGTTCATCAAAAGGCTTCTTGTAACTGATAATGATGATGAATGATGATGAAACTACTGTTCACTTAATACAGCTTGTCACCATTATTAGATGTTACCTAAATAAACTTTTTTAGCAGTGTTACTAACGTTTTTATCACGAGTTGTTTATGCACCTTTAGGTATTTTCCCGTGTGCAAAACAAAGATGATTTGAGCGCCATCTACGGTCACCAAGCGCGGTTTGCAATTCATTTTATTTCTCGGTATGATGTGGACTTCATGTCTCTTAGCTAATTAACAATGAAATGAAATTGTAATTTGCTTGTGGATTCGTATCTGGATAACACCGCATACTTCGGCTAAGTTTAAAAACTAGTTATTATTGGTGTCCCATCGTGTGTAGCGCTTTTGAATATCTGGACGTAATTCGACCGGCATAGTTTTAACAACTGGCAAGGGACAACCATTTTACGTTAGTGGATACTCCTTTACTGTATTTACAGATGCATTGCAGACATTTTTTATTCGAATAAAAAGTGTACTTGGTGTCGCTTTGCTAATTAGATATGAAATTAATGCGCATCTTTCCTCGTTTGCGTAAAATTCTATCGTAATGAATAAGCGTCTCGTTGCTTAGTTTGTTGACCGCTGAATTACTGCGTTGGAAGTGGGTTCTAATACCGTACAGAAAGTGACCAAGTTTAGAGCCAAATATTTATGGTCTCTCCGTGACTCGGCAGACCGTTGGTACCGGTTGTCGCTAGGAATGGCTGCGACTGTTAGAATGTCTGGGGTCCTGGGGTTTGATCGTTTGAGAAGCCAAGTTGTCCACTCATCATTAATGAGATCATTAGTAACTACTCAAGCTGGGTTGAGCGACAATATTAACAGAGTCACCGGCTAGAAGGATTTGAGAAACTGAAGATTCTGCGTTCAAACTGTCGCTGTATTTATGGATTGTAAGCCATGAATTCCTGGGTTCGAATACCAAGTCGGTTATCCTATTTATGTTTTTTTTTTAATATGACGTATTTTCAAATTATTTTTCGATATTGAGTCTCGAGGTGATATTGAAGGATGGCTACTCTATAATCAATGTTCAAGTCAAATCACTTTATCAAATAAAGCGATTTCTACCATTCTATGGTAATCTTGCTGTTAAGCGCACTACATACCAAAGCAGCCGGCCCGGCGACACAGCCCGCCATCACAACCCGGCGGCCTTTAAAAGAAACATGTCGCCGACAAGAAACCATAGTGTTGCTCGCCGACATGTCGGTGGTATGTGGGCTGCTCATTAGCCCGGAGACACTCAAAACCTCAAAAAAAGGTTCATGTCATGTTGGGCTGGCGACATATAGGAAACAAAGGATTTCGATATGCAATGAATAAAGTCGCCTACTAGCCCGCCAACAAAAAGTTGTCGACATGTGTTAGCGTGTCGACGGCTTTGGTGTGTAGTGCGCATTAGTTTTTCGATTGTTGGTCGATATCATGCGAAACAGGGGGTAACTCTATGAAACAATAATAACTTCGAATGTTCGGATGTTCGACGTATGGAGTAAGATAAAAGATTTACACTTCTAGAAATTAATACTATTTTTTATTATACTTATATTTTTTACGAATTTAGTCTATAGTTCCTACGTACGACAGAGGATTCCAACATTTTGTGGAGTATCTAGGCACATGAGTGAAGTTTTACATATCTTTTCATAGAGTCACTCCTCTGTAGAGTCAGTAAATCGACCCAAAGATTAAAATTGAAAAGACCCCAAAACTAGTGGTTATGGCTTGTGATATCCATTCGTATGCGCTCAGATGGCGACCTTGATATATAATGGTTACAGAAAACCAGTATATAGACTTTCCAGCAGGCCGGCATTATTGTGTCGATCTGTATATACTCTGTGAGTAATATGCAGTTGCTATAAGGTGCATTTTGACCCTCGTAATGGTAGAGTAAAAAATCGCCCGCTTTTGGTAGATTTTCAAATGCAACGAATTTAGTCAAGATTTTCGTGTGTTTAGTATTTACTAATAAGTACATGCATTCATGTAAACATACACTCACGCCATTGTTCGAGAAAGGGCAGGCAGAAGTGGAACCAACATACCCACGTTTCGTCTCGTATTTTCCGACTCACGATGTGATAGGGTGTGAGCCTACCGCCATATCGGGCACAAATTCTTGACTCTGGGCTGATAATGAATAGAAAAAATCTAATATAATTTTGCTCAACGCGGGAATCGAACCCTAGATCACAGCTTTGCATTCACACCGTAGTACGTAGTAGTAGTTGCGCCACCGAGACAGTGATAAGTATAGAAGGTGTAATAAGTATATTGGTATTAATATTTTATAAAGCTGTATTATTACCTATATACTGCGAGCGTGTTTATAAAAAAAAAATAAAAGCTTATGGACTTACGCAAAATATGTGTTAGCCATACAAATATTCATATTTGCGCAGAACGATCCTTGGGTACGAACCCGCAACGTTTTACCGCAGAAAGCAAACTCTTAACCGCCGCGCCGCGCCGATCTGTCTTTGTTTGCCGCATTTTGAACCTTGAAATAAAGGAAGTTCTGAATTCGGCTATTTTGTATGTATATTGCGAAACATCTCTGCTTCTTCCAAACCGATTTTGTTGATATTTTAATCCCAGATAAAGCCAAGTGATTTTTATATTTATACCTACCCTATATTTGGTATGAAATACAGCAACTTTTTAGCCAGTTTTCATTGTTCTCTCTTAACCTCAGTGTTAGGCTTAAATCATATAATTGGTAACTCTGCACATAAGCCATACTACTTTATGATAAAACCTTTGCATCACCGGGGCACCAAACGGAAAAACATCACAACCAGGTTTGCGTAGTCACTACCGGCGCTTTGGGAGACCTCTCACGCTCTGCCATAGATGCTGCTGCAATGCAATTGCAATGGTCTGCACGCTTATTAATAATTTACTGATTTAGTTTAGATGTGAAAAATAGTCATAATATATGTTCATTTTTTTGTTTACAAAGTCTGAGCGAGGCAATTAGCCATAAAAGAAATATGGAGCATGCTAAGGCTTCAAAAATAACAAGGTGGAGATGTTAATTTGAAATTGCAATAAGTCCCATTAGTTAATGTTTTGTTATCAATAAATTAAAGAAGCAACACAGTTCATCTGATGGTAAATCTACAATACTTGGATACTCAACATATTAGGAAAGGTAGAGAAAAACGAAAGTGTATTGGGTCCCGAAAAACTCAGTGAAAAAATAAAACACGACACCAAAGACTCCGTTTTACATCAATTTTCTGTGAGAAAGTGGTACCAACCGGCACCCTGTTCGAACCAGCCCATTCTCACAGTTGTCTGAGTTACCTAAAGTATGGATTAGGTAACAAATCGAGATTGAACCTTTCAGTTTCAATTCAGACCTAAAAAAAAAACTAGAATAGTGTATTGCAATGTGAGACACACATAAAGAAAAAAAATAAACGTAGATTGGATGTTTGCTGATAAATACTTGAATAAAAATCATCTAGCCATCAGTCCTTATCAGTCTATTGGTAAGATAGGTCCTTTTGTGATTTATTTTGTCGATATTTAAAATAGATTTTGACAGCCTCCGTGGCGCAGTTGGTTAGACGCCGCCTGTGAAACGAGAGGCCGCGGGTTCGATCCCCGCACCGAGAGAAATGTTTGTGCGGCCCACAAATATTTCTTCCGGGTCTGGGTGTTTGTGAGACCGAAAAGTCTCTCGTAGTTCCTGATACCCACGACACAAGACTCGATCTTAGTGTGGGGTCAGGACTATGTATGTGACTGTTGGGTGTTATTTATTTATTTATTTATTTATTTACCACTATTATCTCTGCTATACCTATTCTATAGTAAATGGGTTTTCTTATTAAACCCAAGGCAAACGGTATATGGACGGTGACGTTTCGGCCCCGAATCACACGAGGAGAAATATTTAATTGAAGGTTCTAATAAAAAAAAATCTCTACATTCTTATTCATGGCATCCCGGATGTCCCACATAGAAGAAGATGTATAATACAATAACTATTGTTGTTTGCTTGTACGTTCTGTCGGTTTTCACGTTTTTGGTTCATTAGAAGGGTTCGGCTTAATGGTGTCGATCCGCAAGAAATGTTTTTCTATTCTTGATATTTTATCTCTTAAGCACTGTACATCTTCAGGTTCATTTGAATCTTTGTTGTCCTTGAATGAAAAAGTAATTTAATATCTAAATAATGTCTTTGTGTATCTTTCAAATCAAAGGTTCATCAGGTTTTTTACTATAAGATTGAAATAGGACATCAAATTTTAAATGCGAAAAAACTAGGTCAGCTAGTGCAACATGTGAAAGGGTTTTGTCTTTTATTTTTATTTTGGATCGTGAAGTTTTTGACTTTGACATAAACAGTGGAATATACGTTTTCTGGTATTTATTTATTTATTATTTATTATTTTATTTTATTCTTTACTGCACACAAAATAACAAAATATTACAATATTTAAAAGTATTTGTGTTACGTATTACCACAGAGGATGGTGGGAAACCCGAAATAGTGACTAGCGTATACAGGGTATATCAAGACTGCTACCGAAAACGATGCCGGGTGGTAGTTTTAGCGACTTTAGACACAATGCAACAGAAAATGTTGCAAAAAGAAGCGATATCTTTTTTGTTATTTTTTTTCCTGTGGCCATATTTGGGTGGTAAATACATTTTTTCCTAAAATAATAGTGTATAGCCTTTTATTTATAAATACTCTAAAGTATAAAAGAGTTGATATTATTCTTTTAGCAAAATCTATGGATTTACCACCAAAAACTGACGTTATTTAAAAATTCATTAAAAATAATTGTTACGTTTCTTTGCGAAATTTTTAGTTGCATTGTGTTTGTAGTCACTAAGACTACCACCCGGCTTCGTTTTCGGTAGCAGTCTTGATATACCCGGGTTGAAATTCAGTCTTCGAGCGAATCGAAGGAGGGGTTCTCATTGTCACGAGTTTTTTTTTTCAATTGTAGTTGTTTTATTTATTTAAGTTTTGTTTATTGTTTGTTTATTGTTTTTGTTTTGTTTTGTTGTTTTATTTATTTATTTAAGTTTTATTTAAGTTGTTCTAATTACTTTCCATTGAGGGAGACCGTATTTTCAGCAGTAGAAAAATATAGGTGTATAGAAAAAGTTAGTTTTAGGCTTAGGAGTAACTAATGAACAATCAGTTTGATGAAAAGTGATCACCACTGTTGGAATACCGTCAGAAGCTAGTAAATCATAGAAATACATATTCTTAAATATGAAGAAAGGAAGTTAGATCTAGAATAGAGTTATTTAAAACTTACTTCAGTCGTATTTTTATTAACTATTCATTTGATAATCGATACACTACATAAAACAGGTTTGACAAGGACTATTAAAATCAGGGCACTTTTCAGTCTTCCCAACTATTTTCACCTAGGTAAGATAAATTCCAGTCCTTCTAAATCTCATCCAGCTATCCACTGCGCCGGTGCGGTACTCACGTATTTGTCTTTAATTTTTTCTCTTATAATTTGTTGCATTTGAGGCGCATTGCAGTATGAGATTCGTTGTATATTTTTCAACTTGTGTTAAAAAGCCTGATAAATGTTTTACCATTATTATTATGATACTAAGGAATTCCAATTATATTGTAACTATTTTTGAAATATACGATAAAAGCACAAAAGTTAAAATAAATACTGTTGAACGCATTGCCGTGATAGAAGCGCAATACTGCCCGTTCGAATCCTGAGTGTGTAAATGATGGATACATTGCCCGATAAGACACCATCCAAAGACGATCCCAATTGACAAAGGTGTAACAATAAAATCGGTACTACAAAAAATACTCTACTCTTGTTGTTGCCTAATAATACATATAGGTTTGCAATTTGGTGGAAATGTATGAATGTATGTTAAGGTTCTGGCCTGGTCTCTAGGTTGTTACATTTAGTAACGACAGCAGTACCAAAGCCGTAAAAGAAACCCTTCGTGTAGCTTAAAAATAATGGTGCAAAAATGGCCTAATGATTATCCGCACTAGCAGCTTGGAAATATTTTGATATTTTTTACTTTAATGCCCAGCATGAAAATGCTGATATTGTTCATGACGATTGAACATTTTTATTTTTCCTAATTGACTTGACTACAACCTTATAAAAATTGTAAAAGACCTTTGCGCGGGTGAATTCTCTTAATAACCACGGCTAATAAATTGAAATGGAACGTAGTCCTCAAAATAATCGCAACAAAGTGAGTAATTTGTTGCGCGATAAGAACCAATGGAAGTGTGTACACTAATCAACATTAATATACTGTGATGAGTGATGACGACTCTCTGTGTTGCCAGTTATACATTTTTACAAGATTTTGGGGAAAAATACCTAAAAATACAATGTGTTATTTAAAGTGGTCAAAGGGATATGCAGGTCTCAAGTGCATGAATTTTACAGTTTTTTGTGAGTTACTTGGCAATTCTGATGTTAAGTATGTTGGCCCGTTGACATTTGAGTTGTTTATGATTTTTAAGTATTTTGAATTGAGTGTGAATGGTTAAAAGTATCGCAATAAGAAAAACTGTGATTCTAAGTATTTTAGAGTATTCCATTGGGATATATTTCATTACCTGGGTGGCAGGTGCCTAAAATATATGTATATGGTGCCTAATAGTATGAAATATTGTGGCTGAATTAGCAAATTATGTACGAGTATATTTAAATCTTAATGTAACTAAGACCATTGTAAATAGGCTTTCAAAGGCATATAAAAAATTGCAACTTTTATTAACGTGGACAACGGGAGTTGCAACATAAAAATCCACTAGCATATTTATTTGGTATGAAGAACGTGGCTTGCCCGGGACCACAGTGTTGTCACTCTCCTCCATACAGTAGAGGCTAAGTATAATCAGATAGGGCAGCGAGGAGGGTACCAAATTATACACAAGTGATATCAAATATATGTATGCATATATGGCAGTGTACTGTATTAGCCCATATACGTTTCATTGCACGGCCAGAGCCTCCTCTATGATCGAGAGTAGGTACGATTGAGAGTCGTTAGGTGATATAGTCCACCACACTGGCCTAGTGCGGTATGGTGAACTTTAAACATCAAAGAGGTTTTTACAAATCGCTGTGGTATACAGATTTCGCTACAATGTTATCCTTCACCGTTTTAGTGCATAGTGATTGACTATCAATACACACAAGAGATAATATGAATATTTGTTTATAAATATATCAATGATACAAAATTCGAAAGTGACTTATGCTGATACATGCCTACTAATGAATTTAATATCTATAAGAGATAATATGATTTAAAATAATATCGATGATGACTCACGCAGAAGTAAAAATAATTTGATAATAATTAATTCGTGGACAATAGAACTTATATAACAATTACAATAGGACATATTAAAGGAAATTCGCTGATGCAATTCCATCAGCATCGCAGAAATCCTTATGACGAGATCTATGATAAGCATAGACTTCATTCGTGACGATGAGATCCTAAAATATCTATTTGTTGTACACAATAGGTTCGGTAAACAATCAAACAGGTCAGGTATTTTTTGCTATCAAGGGTTCAGTTCTGGATACTCGAGAGACAGTGCAAAAGTTCATGGTCTTCATTTCTTGTTTCTAAGTAGTGTAAAGAGTAATATACGGCCTTCCGCCGTAGTGTGAAGAGGCACCTTAGCAGGCCGGCATAATTGTTTCCATTGGCATGGGACTGCCGTCCGATGCCAATGGATACTCTGCCTGGGCGGCATTTGCGCTTACCATCAGGTGCAATGCCGCCACTATGCCCGGCCAGAGTAAAATAAAAAAATAAATAAAATAAAAAGAACTCAGTAGCTTTGAAGATAGATGAGATAGTAGATTCGAACCTATGTGCTCTACAGCTAACTAAGGCAATCCAAAGTTCTATCTTATGGATGATAAATACATATTGAGGTGCTCGTTCATCATAAGCAGCCTTTGTGATGCAATAGACTAGCAACTTGTAATATTAAATACTCCCAACTCTATAGTCCGTATCTCAAAACGAGAAATTCTAATGAGTACCAAAAACTACGAAACTTTTTGGAGTTACAACATCCATATTCGATACATACATTGCGCTCTAAAATAGACTACTGGAACTATTTGTTGGTATATTTAGGAAGGGTAGATATCATTATGATGGTTGTAATGTCCGCCAACACGCAATTAAAATAAAAAAAAACTTAAATAAAAATATACCCAAGGGCCACATACATAGTCTCATACTGATCGCATGTTGTCGTCGGTATCAGGAATTATGAGAGACTTTTCGGTCTCACAAACACCCAGACCCGAAACATCTTGTGGATCACACAAATCTTTGTCTCGGTGCCCCACATCGAACCTAAGCGTCTAAGCAACTGCACTACGGGGGATGTTATACTTAGCGTGGTAGACCATACGAAAAAAGATAGGACATACGAGAAAATGGTGTAGGTCTCCGAGGATCTTTCTCATGAGATCAAAGACAGCGAATGTGTCGCTTCCCGTCATTTACATCTAAGCGAGCGATACCATTCCGGTAGAGCGGACCGACAGTATTTTGGTTTCAATAGAAACCTACGTAAAGCCATACAAAACGTCACTTAATACATACATAAGTATACGTAGCGTCCTACGTATATCGGTATAAAACATACTCTTCTGTACTCCTAGTTATTGTCCAAATAATGATTATATAGCAATTAGTAAGTCCGGTAATTGTAAGGTTATTTTACAAGAGATATTTTTACTGGTGGTAGGTCTTTCACATGTGAGAGGCCGCCTGGATAGGTACCACCGCTATGTCTATTTCTCCCGTAAACAGCAGTGTAATGCATTGTCGTGTTCCGGATTGAAGGACATTGTAGCCAGAGTAACTATTGGACATATTGAGACGCAGCATATTAGTCTCAGGATAGCGAGCGCATTGGAATGCCAAGCTTTGCTTTATAATTCAATGTGTTGTTTGGTTTTGCTACTGTTCATGAGCTGTCGTATCGTTAACAAACAGACAGCATGCTCGTCTTTCCATTAATTGCAATAAAAAATGCGAATGTGGGTGTGAGGATTTTCAAATTCATAACAACTTATAGCCAATTTTGATTGTTTATTCTCGAGAAGTTTGATCAGGTCGTTGATCTTTATCGACAGGTGACGTCTGTTCTAGTCAGAATTCAGCGAAAAGATATTACTCTGATTAATTATTACAATACATAATATAATAAGGAAGTTTCGTAGATTAGTGAGAAATACTTATCAAATAGTATATAGTAGTGTTGTCAAGGGAGTAAATTTCATCACCTTAGAATGATTAGATTGAAAGCACTATCATTGAAAATTTGCAGAAATTGAACACTTAATATTTTGTTTTCTTCTACCGTCTTATTTTACATACTCAAATTATTAAAACTACGTTTTTATTATACATTTATTAACAAATATAAATGTAGTTAGACTACAATATCCTGCTGTGATCTGTATTAGTTTCGCTCCAAAATAATGAATCCGCAAAGAAGATTTCCTTTGCCACTGGAAAACTCTATATAAAGATTAGTACACACTGCCGCTGTTGGTGAACAAAGGCTACGTCTGCCGATACAAGCGACGAACAGCGAACAAACAGCGTGACTCGGTGAGGTGACTTTGACTGTCCGTTTGATAGCGAGGTTGACTCAGCGCTGCGTGCACCGGCGCTGTTCGGGGTTTGACTTGGAAACTTCTTTTTTGTAGGATTGTCTTTGTATTACTATAATTAAACTATACAAGGCTTTACTGATTGCAACGTTGCATGAACGTGCTATGAACGTACCTTTTATAATAAAGCTAATGTGTTTGTTTGTTTGTTACCTCTTATAGCAGGGACTACTGGTATGAATCAATTTTTTTTTTGTGTTAAGTAGGTAATTTATCGAGAAATGCTATAGATTATATATCATTACGCCATGATCTATAGGAGAGAAGCAGTAGTGAAATTCTAGTTAATACGAGGAAATTTTATTCATTTTTCGTGATACTATTGGTCGATAATCTAAATTCATAGTCGGAATTTGATATTTTGGCTGCCATTTTGAAAAGTGTATCTGCACCCGGGTGGTGTAGGGCTGGACGTTAGTCAGTCATAAAAATGAATGCGTTACTATGGAATGTCACCGATTGGTGGTAGAATAGAGTAACATGCAATTCATAGTACTCTAAACTTCCCCATTACAGGGCACGAGCTTTCTACAGAATCTAAAGTGCGACTGAGAAGGGTTAGGCCATATATTCCATCGCGGTGGCCAAGTGCGGCCTGCGGGTTAGCGAACTTTACATACCATAGAAAATCTCATAAATATGGTATGAAGGTTTCCTTAAGACGTTTTCCTTCACCGTTATAGTTCTTAGTGTTTGACTATCAATACACAGATGAGCCCGAAAGATAAGAGGTATATGAACTAGGGAATACCATGAATATGTTGGTAGCCGTGTCTGGTCTGTTTACGTACACGCCGCCACGCACTTAACTCATATCAGTCAGTCAAAAATATAAAAATAATATTTTTGACTGGTACTTTTTTTTTGGTTCTTTACTAAATCACAGTATAGTTATTGGCAGGTACAGCTTTAAGCATGCTATGAATAGCCGTCATGGTATCTAAATGATTGATTTAAATAAAAAAAATGAATAATTCTACAAGAGGGTCACACATAAACTCAACTTCACAGGATTTGCAGATGTTGTCCTTTGAAGGGTATTGGGCCTCCGGCTATGTCACTCCCCACAGTACACAACAACAAAACTGTCTATTTTAGTATATATCGACACCCTCCGTGGTGCAGTAGGTAAGGCCCCGAATGAGAAACGAGAGGCCGTGGGTTCCATACCCGCACCATGACAATTTTTTGTGAGGCCCACAAGTATTTTGAAAAAGCTCGTAATTTCTGATACCCACCACACAAAACTTTATGTGAATGTTGGTGTATTTATTTATTTATGTGACTCACGCAACAATTTCAGGCAAACAATAAAATTGCATGTATGTTGTAACATATACCTGGAGTGAATTATAACATACAAATTCATGCCCATACCTTCCTGATAAGCACGGCATCACATCTGTTTACTGCCTTCTATAACTGGCAGAGCTTATTTTAGCCTTAAAAATGTAAAATTCTATTCCAATTTCTACCAAAATATAAAACAAAATGCCTTACCCGATCGGGGTATCAAATCTAAGAGCTCGCAGCTCAGCATTCGTACTGGCACTAAACTAACGAAGTGAACCAGAAAAACTAATATAATTTAACGTCTACACAAATAAACTACTTTCAAAAATACGTGTAAAGGGAATGAATTATAAGGTTACAAATTAAAAATGTATTATATAAACCGCATACGTTCAATCAGTGTATTAAAATGTACGAATAAATTACGTGAAGTGTGCCGCGCGGCGCAGGGCGCCTCAAATCACCCCTAAAGAGACGCGGGTTCAATTCCGCTGGTTACAGTCACTCACGCAAATCTTCTGAACCTTAATATCTGAGGCTGGTCACTTAAAATAAACAAGATGTATATCATCTTAAAATATTTCACGTTATTTCTATAATATATCTCTTTAGCTACAGGAACTCTACTGCTGAGCACAGATCATGCATTCATTTCTGCAATCTTGATAAGGTTGTCTGAATTTATGTAATTTTGTCCTTAATTAAATTTTCATAACATTAAAATCACTATAAATGTTTATTGATCACACAAACATTTGTCTTAGAGCGGAGATCGAACCTATAGTCTCGCGTTTCATAGTTTGCTTTCACTCTGCGCCATAAAGGCTGTCCTGTGATGAACACAGATATCGACGTTATCAAGTAACAAAGTTTATAGGTAAACAATATAGTATGTATATCTCTTACACTAAACAAGGAACCAACACAAATTAGCAACAAAAACTAACTAAAAACTAAAATTCATTTCAATTTTCGTAAATACTAAAACGGCAAAAGTCATCCGAACTCTTTGTTTGCAGATAAAATGTTGCCAAGGGCGCGCGGCAGTGGCGCCCTCTGGCCAAGCTTTGCTCCCGAGCAGCGAGGAAATATTTAATTAGTTTCCTTTGCGCTATTAATTTCACTATTTACATGCTACTAAAAATGGGTCTGAATAGGAAATTTTAGATGTTTTGTATCTTAAAATAGAAATAAGGGTATTTGGTTTTTTGATTTTGTAATTGACTAAAGACGGCTCTATCGAACTTTATGTAACCTCGTACTTAGCATATCAGCAATAATCTTATATGGTTTGTCTGATATATTAACTATTATTTTTAATACGATAAAAAAGATCATTTTTTAATAACTTATTCCTTGTGTTTGTAAATTTGCGTGCGTTCAAATCATTGCGCAAATATTACAAAATTTATTCGATTTTTAATAAAGTTATAAGGTTATTTACAAAGTTTTTAGTCATTCATAAAACAGCCACTAAAACAACATTAAAATAAAACATACCTGACACTATTTATTGCTTATACGTAATGTGTAACACATTATTGTAACATATAAGTAAATGATGACACATCTACTAGTGGGGCGAGCGGTAGTGGTGGGGGTGTGGTGAGTGCAGTGCCTGCACTCACCGGACACTTGCTGCTGGTGCGCCGTACGAATAGTGTGTCTGTCGGAAATCAAACTGTGTTTCCTTTATATATAACCTATACTGAATAGTGAACTCTACATGTGGCGACCCTGCCATCCACAAATTAAGGTTATAAAGGTATGCACCAAACAATTTAAAAACTAAGCATGAGCTTAGAGGTAAATCGGTAGCAAATCAGTTTTGTTAATATTCGTGCCCTACATAATTGTTTCTGCGTTTTATTAGCATCTTTAAAGTATTTATGGGCATTGAATCGTCGTAACTGACTTAAGTTGTTAAATTACATCTATAACAAGGCACTTGTTATTGCAAAACGGAACTGATTTAGTTACTTTGATTGGTACCTAAATATGTAGCACATCAATGACTAAATGCTTTGATTATTGGCAAAGACAGATTAGAATGTGGGGTTTGCTCAACAAGATATATTTAAACTTAAAGCAATAAAACGATTTTCTGGAAATAAACTATAAACAGCTGTTATTTATGATTGTAAGAATGTTTAAATCAAGATATTGTAATGGACTTGATACAGTGTGAAATATTCTTCGATTTTTATGATTAATTATTATCTACCCACATTTTCTTTTATTGGTTAAACGCAAATGTTGAACATTGGATAGCATTCGTTAGTTATCTCGATGTCGATGTTCAAATATACACTTTTCAGTCTGTCAATAATCAAAGTTAACATTGTTGTCAGAGGTAGTTTGCTTATGCAAACAGTACCTAAATGATCTTGCATTGTATAAAGAACAGGCTAAATGGCCTTAAGTAAAATACAATAAGATCAAGAGGTAGTTCGATTTATTCGGAACAGTACCTAAAAGGAAATTACTCCAGCCTTCTGGGTAGACCATAAATATGTCGCAAACACCACCTTTGGAGTCTTTTGACTGTGACAGCGACTCAGCTTCAATTGGTCTATGCCGGAAAAATGGGAGTGTGCACTACTAGTGTAAAAGGGGACAAAGGCCTTGCTCGTGCATATGGGCAGGTCAACCCTACAAGAAATATATTATAATATTCCTGGTGCATATGTAGAAACTACTAGTAATAATAATACTAGTATAATGACAACGATGTATTTATCGTCGCTGTCAACATGCTAAAGTTTAGCTAAACGAATACTTTTCCTCCAAAAAAATAAAAATAAATAATAATAATAAAAAAATAAAAAAGTGGTATTTATGAGCGTCACTTGTTTAGGCTCATCAAATAAAGAAGTGGAGGAAAAATAATGACAATATTCTCATAGAGTTAGACACCAGAGCTCTAAATGTCAATTCACTGCCCCTAACGAACACGTGATTGTTCAAGCCACAGAGAAATGTAAGTCAGCCAAATTAAGGGAAACAATTCTAACCCTTACCGATGATGTGACTTGACAAATTATTTCCGAAACCAACGCTCTAGAGGAGTGAATCGACAAATTAATAATTTTGGTTTGTCGAAATCAAGTAAATACCTAACGGTTAATATAATGGAGGGTTCAAAAAAAAAAAAATCTTGAAATATCGAGTCCCGTGGACGTTATGACGACACTATTAAATGTACGCTAGGGAGGTGTCAAAGTTGAGATGGTAATAGATTCCGGTCGTAAATGCAATATTACTAATGATGTTACATGGCAAGTTCTCAAGAACAATAGGGTCCTAGTTGAAAATCAAATGAAATCTCCAAACAAGAGATTCATGCTAATGCATGTAATACTTTAATTGTACTAGGATCTTTTGAATCATTACAATTGGCAGCAACTACCCCCCGATCCGAAGCCACCTTTTATGTAGTTAAAGATGGTCATGGGAATTTGCTAGGAACATATTATACTGCCACGTCCTTTGGCTTTCTAAAAGTTGGATTAGTTTCCAAAATTTAAAGATGTTCAGATTCATATCTTTTTAGATAAATCAATCAAATCAGCTGCTCAGCCTTGTCGTAAAGACCCTGTTCCTATTGAGTCTAAAATTAATAAGAAAACTTAAAAACTTATTGAGTCAGATATTATAAAGCCAATTAATGGCCAGCCTGACTGGATCTCTCCCTTAGTATCGGTCTTAAAAGCAGATGGTGATGTACGCATCTGCGTAGACATAAGGAGAGCAAATAGAGCTATCATTATGGAGAACTATCCTTGCACAATATGGAACAGTTTATTCCAAATTTCAGAAATGCTATCATTTTCTCTAAAATTGAAAAAAAAAAACTGTCCACCAGCTAGAGCTAAGTGAGGACAGTAGACATATCACGACATTTTATAAATGTCTAAACGAATGTTGTGTTCGCCTGTTATTGGCACGTGTACGTGTGTATTAGACCAATGGTTAATTTACTTAAGAATATTATGTATACTGTGCTGTTGGTGTACCAAATATACTAAAATACATTCACTTGTAGCCGGGGACTATCTCTGCCTGTTTAGGTACAAACGCGTCATTTTGTGAAACTCGTGTGTCTCGAATATTAAATATAAAAAATAAATAAATTAGAAAGTATCCTGTTGCCTTGTACAGGAGTCGCCAACTTTATTGGTGATATAGTCGTTTATGGTAGCAATGAGGCCGAGCCTTGCACAAGACTACAAAGTTTTGTTAAACGATACAAAATGTGCATTCGAGTAAATCAAATAGATTTTCTTGGTCATCAGCTATCTTCCGAGGGACCTAAGCCTTTTAGACAAATATGTAAAGGCAATCGAATTGTTTCGAGAACCAAAAGTTACGGGAGAAGTGTCAAGCTTTTTAGGGCTAAGTAATTACGTAGGAAAATGGATCCCTAACTTAGCTACTTGGACAGAACCTTTGCGCTAACTTCAAAGACTAAAACAAAGCAAAGGTGTAAATATCATTTTATTGGCGCAATAAACAAAATAGGCGTTTGAGGGGTCGAAAAGCGCTATGACTCAAATTAAGACCTTAGGCTACTACGATCCGCTTGACTGTACCCAAGCCTTCGCCAATGCTAGTCCAGTCGGTTTAAGAGCTGTGCTCGTCCAAAATGGCACTAACGGGCCTCAAATTGTTGCATACAGCAATAAAAAATCTGACAGACCGTGAGAACCGGTATTGTCAGACTGAGAAAGCTCTTGCGTTGGTTTGGGTGGTGGAACATTTTGATACATACCTATTTGGGAAAGATAGTTTTGAACTTGTCAGTGATCACAAGCGATTAGAGGTGATATTTGGACCTGACTCTAAGCCGTGTAAAAAAAAATGTTTTGCGCTTACAGTCATATAATTACATATTGCCCTTAGGCATTAAGTCTGCCTGTACTATTAATTTGTACAAAGTGGGTAAATAAATAAAATAAAAATAATTTCAAAGTGGTCTATACTGTGTCAAGACTGTGGGTGATAAGTCACCACAGCTTTTGATGTTAATAATTATTCGAACTTGTTGTTGACCAATATCGACCTGTAGCAGAGTTACCTTGCATGAGTCAAGAATAGTTTGCGAGGGAGCCTTTAGAGCTAAAGTTAGTCAGAAACGGAATATATAACAGCTGGGACCAGAGTGCTAACGCTTATAAGGTCTTTGTGCAGGAACTTCGTTCTCAAGGCAATTTACTATTACATGAGAATAAAATTGTTATCCCATCATGTTGAATCAAACTTTCTAATAGCTGCTCATGAAGACCATCCAGGCATTGTAGCTATGAAAATAAGACTACGTTCTAAAAGTGCCTAGGCCCAAAATTGATAGAGATGCTGAACATTATATATGAGCTTGCAAGGGTGGCACTCTGGTTTCCGCTCCAAATTCTGCTAATCTCATGCGCAGAAGAAAACTGCCAATCAACCCTGGGTTGATACAGCCATAGACTATCTCGTACCTTTACCTATCGGCCATTATCCTTTACTATTATAGATTATCTTAGTAGATATAAAGAAATCAAAATTACTAAGAACATCGATTCTGCCTCGGCGTAGTTGTACTAAGGTATGGTTACAAAGCTGAGGTCTCGGGTTCGAATCCTGGGTTGGGCAAAGTGATATTGGATTTTCCTATTGATTATCAGCCCAAGGTCAGGAATTTGTGCCCGATATGGCGATAGGCTCGCCACCTATCAAATTGTGGGACGGAACATACAAGGCGAAATGTGGGTGTCCTGGCACATCTGCCTACCCCTTGTGGGAAATAGGCATGA
The DNA here is from genome assembly GCA_023078785.2 of Hyles euphorbiae. Lineage (NCBI taxonomy): Eukaryota > Metazoa > Arthropoda > Insecta > Lepidoptera > Sphingidae > Hyles > Hyles euphorbiae. The sequence goes on from CM041053.1 coordinate 8,413,849, forward strand.
GTTTATATATGTATGTCTCGATTCTGCTTCATCGATTCATGATAAAGAGATTTTCCTCGTTTAGGCTCGCATAGGTATTACCGCTGACAATAGTTGGCAGTTTGTTCATACCGAATTTGAAGTTGTTGCAAAGAATTTGGAATTCGGTTGGACCATAGCATTCCTTATTGGCCTCAACAAAATGGGAAAGTTGAGAAGCAGAACCGTGATATATTGAAACAACTACGGGCGTCAGTTTAGAGATAAGTTGCCTTCCGTTGTTGATGTTTAGTTTACTGACCTAGAAGCAAGAGACAGGGATACTCTAACGAAAAACAAGGAAAAGAATACACAGATAGAAAGAGGCAAGCAACGGAATCTAATATTGATATTGGAGAGAAGGTATATGTTTAATATACAGTGAAGAAAAACAAGTTGTCGACCATATAGTAGTAATAAGCTTTATAAAATGTGAAAACATGTTAATTGTTAATTGTAATTTTAATATTGTATATTACCTAGATATATAACTGTTTGTTTTCCGAATAAAATAAAATAAATAAAATAAAATATTATAAGAACGGTTACGTAGAAATATAGTACACTCCAAGAGGGTTGAAGGAAAGTGAGTAGTCTGCACAAATGGTGATGATAATTCTTCAAATAACGACACCACCGATGACGAAGCAAGCGTCGAAAATAAATAAGTGATGTGTTTAATATTATATAACATACATAGCGTTTGAATTTAATATTGTTCGATGATTGTTTTGATAAACTAATCTGTAAAAAAAAAAAAGAGTTGTGAAAAGAGCAACACTAGAGTTTCTTGCCCGTTCTTCTCTAGTGAAAACAGCTTTCCGAACCGGGTGGTAGATAAAAGAATGACTGAATCTAAATGATGTTGAACATTTTAATATTTGACTATAAAAACTAATTCTACTTTTTTAAATTTTGTAAAAGGTAGATGTAACATATAAGTAAATGATGACACATCTACTAGTGGGGCGAGCGGTAGTGGTGGGGGTGTGGTGAGTGCAGTGCCTGCACTCACCGGACACTTGCTGCTGGTGCGCCGTACGAATAGTGTGTCTGTCGGAAATCAAACTGTGTTTCCTTTATATATAACCTATACTGAATAGTGAACTCTACAATTATAATGCAACATTTCAGTTTTGAAGGGTTTATTATGGTTTGGCTTAGTAATAGTAAAATAATTTACGTCACACCACACACATGTATGTTTTCCCGCTGGTGTTACCTAATATTCAGTTTCATGCAGTGGCATAGTGGTTAGAGCCGGTTTACAAACGATACGCAATAGCTTCGATATTCCCGACGATAGTCCAGTGCGAGTGCTATTCCGTTTTTTTTTTATTCACAATACTGTTCATATGCAAATAGCAATATTAAACATAACCTTTTAGTACCAATAACAAATCATACTCCATGTGATACTAAACTACACAATTTGCATACTTTTATCATTTTACTAATAGAAATTAGACAAAAATAAATACTTTTGATTTTTTACTATCTTGAATATCTATTTATAAATGTAGGGTCGATGTAGAAATTATTTGTATATAACGAGATATACGTACCACAATTTTCAATGTTTATAATGCAAGGATTAAGAAAAGAATTGATTCTCTACGATCTTTTGGCGCCCGAATGTTGTTGTTATGCTGTTGTCTAAATATTTGTTGTTGTTTATATGAAAAAGTATCAAACAATGCGCTAAGTGTAAAAAAAAAATATTTTTAGTTCCAAATTTCATCACACACCAATAGAAAATAGATAACTTATATGATTGTGTATGACGCAACTAAATCATGTTTTAATTTATTTACCTAAATTAAATAAAGGCCGAGTAATACTTAGATTTTATTTTCATATTTCACACCGTAATTCTCATCAAGTAAGACAATAATAACTAAGTTCTCTTCAAGTTAAAAATATTTAAAATGCACATGAAAAATGGCGTTTGAATATTTATTTACCCTTTTATGTTTTAATAATAATGTTACCGCTTTCGTAGAAAATCGGCCGCCAATGCAGTTTTCTTGGATGGTAACATGCTTACCGCGTTTCTTCCTTTTGCCTAGCGACGACCTTAAAACAATATTTACATTTCACTTCTATGAAGGTGGGGTAATATCTTTATTCTGATTGATATTAAGTAGTTTGAGATTTTCTTGCAAATCGGAAAGAACTTGGGAAACGAATACGATTTTTTTTGCAATTTCGTTTTCGATCAAAAATTTCTAGTTTCGCGACTATTCTGAAAATTGTCAAAATTAATGACAGACAGGGGGAAGCAGTTATATGTTATACCATATAGTCCTCCACGCTGGCCTAATGCGGGTCGGTACTGTATATCCCATAAAAATTCTTACAAATCGCTATGGTATACAGGTGTCCTCATGGTGTTTTCCTTCACCGTACCACTCGCATTAATCGAATAAAATACTCAATTATTAATAACATCGAATAAAACATCGCTATGCTGCTTCAAACAATGTAAAACGATACGAATGCAGTGTCAGCTTCTGATGAAATTGTACTCAGTGTGCGTCACTGACAGTAGGTATCGTTGTATGAACATGCGCGGGCGACTCGCGTCGAATTGACGACCAATTACGTTCCAGTTTCAGAAATGCTTGATAAACAGCATGATAACTTTAATATTACTTTGATATTTTTTGTATTAAAGTTGATTTTGCATGGTATATAGTACGTATAGGCGAATTTTCGTTCATGTATTTAATCCTGTTCTGCATCTGATCATAAGAAACATCAGAATGTATTGCTTTCGCATCATTTAAGAAATTATCGTCAAAGTCTTCGTATTAGAAAACATATTTTTTTTGTTTGCTAGTTTAAAATATTGAAATATATGTAAGTAGTTCTATTCAATGTAGTGTACATTTTTAGAGGTAGTCCTACGGCACTCCTTTATATTTAATTAATTTGTTAACAGCTACGCTGCCGCGTTAATATTGAATCGATGTCTAAAGCTATCGAATAAAGCATAGACAAGAAAATATTTACGTGGTATCAGGATATATGTATGAAGTGATTACCGAACATCTTATTAGGAAACCTGCCTTAGTAATCCACGTGAGTGTTTCGCGTTTCGAGTTCACCTTGCGTTTATATTCTGGTGGTAGGTCTCTCATATGAGAGGCCGCCTGGGACCATACCATCGTAATGTCTATTTCTCCCGCCAAACTGCAGCGTAAATGCACTGTTGTGTTCCGGTTTGAAGAATAGGTGAATGGGAAGCTCGTTCCACCAATTATTGCAACAAAAAAAAGGTTCCTGTAGGCAGTAGGCACTAGGCCGGCATAGTTGTTTGGAATGGTAACTAATATCAATTCTCTCACCAGTAAATACATACTTTATTTGATTTGCACTGCACGTTATGCAGTAAGTCATTACTATATTGTAGTCATTTTGTTGTCTCAGTATACCAAAAGTATGTCATTCTATACATAAGCATCTTATAGACAGATGTAACAGCCCCCGTGGCACAGTTGGTCTGCCACTGGCTGTGAAACGACAGGCTGCGGGTTCGATTCCCGCACCGAGAACAATGTTATCGTGGCGCACAAGTATTTGTTTTGGATCTCGGTGTTTGTGTTACCGAGAAGTCTCTCGTAGTGTTTGATACTCAAGACACAAGACTCTGTTAATGTGTTAATGTGGCTTCAGGACTATTCATGTAACTGTTGGGTGTATTAATTTATTAAGATCCTCCTATGGAATCAATTCTTGAATCATATAGGTCACTTTCGCTATTAATATATAAAACAGGAAAAAACATTTATAGACGTAATATTACGATAGTCGGTCATTATTATTTAGCAAGTGGGATGAACGTAACTCGGCGCGGGGACACAGCCGTACTTGCATGAGGCATGCGTCCGAACACCTTGCGATTATAAATACAAGACTTGTCCGTCTACCATTGTAGGTTCATTCGAATTAAACTTTTTACAAACCGTAATCATTTATTACTTTCTATAAAAGAGTGTTTTTTTACCTTTTTAATAAGCTGGTAATGTGTTTAGGACTCAGTATTATTTCTGTATTATAAGTCTGATAATTTTGATCCATTTCTTTTTATATTATACTTTGTATGAGAACATGAATCTAATACTAATAGTAGTAAGTCCATAATATATATCTCAATGATTTTTAGTCAAGAATTTTGGAAATTATTGTTTTCCCTTTTAAATATCATTGTTCAGTGAATTGAGTGACTAACACTTTTAAAAAGTATTCTAGAATATTCAACTATTCATTCAATAGCCCTAGAAAGACATTTCTTTAGGATAACGCCAAAAACTGTCAAATAAGCGATATTCACTATTGCGCTGCCTCACATTTATAATTACTGACCACTTTCGTCGCCTGGCTACTTATAAACAGCCATTTCAATATTGTTTTTTCCACAATTATTTAACGCTTAATTGCCAATTAAATATTATTTCTCTTATATAGCATATGTACAAAAAGTTGGTGGAATATTTATATATATTCGCCACATTCTGATATTAAATTCAGTGTATGTAGTCCAAATAAAGTATGCATATTAAAAAGAACCATTTTAGTAATGGTTATTTTAATGGATTGGTACAATTATTCCGTCTGTTTCAAACCGGGTATACATGAGGTAAATCAGAAACGCGACACAGCGTAAAAAGCATAAGCACTAATGCCTCAGCCTCATAGTGCTGAGTCTGGCCTTCCATCTAATGTTTTGGGCCTCCGTATATGAGTCCAGTCTAACGTGACTAGTCTAATATGATAGACGAAACAAATATATTGGTTGATATATATACTTTTCTCGAAATATTTTATCGTCTATTATATTAGGGATAATGTAGGATTCTAATGGTGAAGGAATTTTTCAAATCGGTTTAGTATTTTCAGAGCCTTTTTAATGCAACCAGTCAAATCATTCCTCTTTATTATATTAGTATAGATCATATTCACCTTGAATATAAGGCAGACGTTATGCCAGAAGCATCTACCAGCCTATATTTAGGCGATTTAAAAGTTGAGTTGGAGTAGATATACCGATACTAAATTATTCATATATTTATTTGTTTATATAATACGAGGAGTGTAGTTATGGCATGCAAAACTGTGAATCCCAGATTTGATTCCAGTAAATGAAAGACACTTGGTATGTTGTCCAGACAGGCCATGCACACGATTATCTCCCGCCAATCAACACAATTATGCCGGCCTTTTAGTTTACTAATACTATATGTAAATAAATAAAATGTGCTATAGTTTAGTATATAAGGTTAGATACATATTGGTTAATCTGATCGGGCCGCACAATCGCTTCACACAATGAAATGGCTTTTTATCCTTCACCTACAATTTATTTATTTATGTCTGTAAATAATTATACGACAAGTTTTAGAATTAGCACTTATATTAAATTATAAGACGATTTTGTAATAATTTAAGTATGAATGCGTTAACAAATATGCTTCATCATCGCACATAATTTTGACCAGCGTTAAAATTTACCAAGTAGTGCGATACTGCTGTAGTTTCAGCATAACACCTAAATCACGGCGCCGAGTCATAATAGGATTGATTGTTCAAAATTACCGCCAAATGAATTTTCCGGTGGTCGGCTTTGTCTGTAGCAACAGTATCGATCGGCACACGCCCCATTGCTGCGGGGCTATGGCGGACGCACGGCCCAACTTGTACTGCACGAGTAATGGAACGTGACGCTTCAAACCTTTTTTTTTAAGTTGATTTGCTAAACGTATCTAAACACGGTAAGGGCGCAGTAAGCTGACGACCAAGTGGCGCACTCTCGTGAGAGATGTATGAACAGATAAATCTGAGAACTATGAAATGTAACGGTTGTTTTACTCACGCGGTGTACATTGAGCTGCCGCTTCTAGTAGGACGCGAGGATTGCTCAACCGCGCGGCAATGTACAGCGAACATAATGCGCGTCGGTCGACATGCCATTGTGTGGCCGACTATAGTACAGGGAGCAGGGTCGCAGAGCTAGTGCGGCCTCGCGGCCCTCTCTTCGCCGCAACGCAAATCGTTGAAATCAAAACTTTCACGCTACGAGAGCGCTACGAAGTTTTACTGCTACGAACTTCCTGCTACGCCGATCGTAGCGCGCCTCACTCAAAACTTTGTTCAGAAAGCTTTTTTATTTGTCACTTTCTGTTATCAGCAGCTTGAAAACTTGAGTTCTTTATGTACAAGTGTTAGGATTCACTATTCGGTACCCGTCGTCGCTATGGCCAGCTTATCAACTTAATATCCTACTGCTGTTTGATGTTTCTCTTGATGTTTGTTCCTTGTGTAGTTTCGAAACATTTCGATTGCACCTAGTAACGAAATAAAAAAAAAATGTTGCAGAATGAAATAATTACAGAGCTATGATGATGGTATGGCCTGGTATGATAGTGATAGTGCTACATGGAACTCGAATTGGTATCGACGAGTAGATAAAGTGTTGTGAAAAACATGGGTATTTCCACGGCGCAGCGGGTAGATAGGAGGCATTGTGCTGGGCGAGCGGCAAACTCGGTTCGGTTTTGTTGTTCGTGGAAGCGAGTCGCAGGTGGGCGCTGCGCCGCGGCCGAGTGTCGCCGAGCGCCGCCGAGCGCTGCCGAGCGCCGCCGAGTGCGGCTCGCGAGGCCGAACGTCGTATCCGCCAGCGGTCGGCCGCCGCTCGCCTCAGTCTGCGCTCGGCCTCCACTCTGCGTGCTCGTCACTGTGACGCCGTGCTGTGACATATTTGACAGTTGTTATCGTGTTCGTGTGATGTTTTCGTATCGGAACTATGGTGTATCCCCATGAAAATGTGGAGTGATTTCCAGGTAAGTGACCGAACTATCGATAGTTTTAAGCAGTTCTACCCAGTTTCTGTGGTTTATTTAAAATTTCCGAACGAATTTGTAATTCCTGCATAAGTTTTCAATTCGGTGGTTGGAAGTGTTTTAGTCGTCTTTGTCGATGAGTGAAATCTTAAATCCCGTTAAAATAACGCAAGAAGAAACTTTTTCTAACTTTTTGTATGAAGTTACACAAACATTTCACAACTTCAAGTGAAGTCAGTTTTGAGGAGGTAGTGTGGAATATTTTTTTAAAAGGCACCTTCATTAATAATTGTGCAGGTTGTGTTCTTTAAAAATACATTTTATTTCTTTAAGTGGATTCTATTACAATTTCAGTGTACGGATTGCATGTGAAATAACACTTTTATCAAATGGACCTTCGATTTGACTAAAAATGTGGTGTAACTTCATAATATATTTTGCATAGTGCCTATAGATAAAACATCTAAAATAGTCAAAATTACGAACACAGGAGTGTCGTATACGTGACCCACACCATACACAATGTTTAAATTTCCATCAATATGTGCTTGTTTCTCACGAAAATATTTTCGAAAACAGATGCGCGCCTTTTTTCGAATCTGACAGTTCGGCTCGTTTCCGGCGACCTGTCAAACACCATGTGATAGATAGAAGGGCGCATTCGACTGAGTTTTAAATCAAAGCGCGGTATTCGGAATCTCGATAACTGCGCGACGCTCGAGGCGAGCGAGAACTCGTCACAGAAATACGTAGTTATCGCGGTCCCGCTCACACGCGTAGCTCGGTCTCTGTCTGGCGACGGGTGTTTTTGTGTCGGAGCGGGTTTTTTGTCGCGGCGGCGAGGTTGGCGCGCGGGCCGCGGCGCCCGCTCGCTCGACTCCACTGACTCCACATTAATTATCGCAGAGTTGGCTCGCCATCGGCACTCAGCGCGAACGCACTTTACTTTCTATATTGCGCCGCTATTACTCACTATTTACTATTCCGTTTTGTTTCTGAACCAAAACAAACCTACCGCATTGTTGTATTTTATTGAAACTTTATAATTAGATACACAAAAAAAACTTTGATAAATTTTGACGTCACAATAGTTTACGTCAAGAGTGTAGTCGAAGTAATAACGATATGTAGAGTTGTCGAATAAGTTTAGAGTTCGTGAACCGAACGGCGGTGTCACACGAGGTTAGGTTTTCCTGTTGGCGGTTGCGCGGTGGAGGGCGCGTTGCCATGGCGACGGTTAGGGCGCCCCGCCCAGCACCAGCCCCGGCGCCTCCTCCGCGCAACTTATCGAGATTTAGTTTACTCCTCGACTGGAATCGCTAATGTTAACTCCACCTCTGAGGCGCTGCTCTTTTTTCATACTATTTTTGAGTTAGTGTTGGATTTTACATCATCATTAATTGTAATCGGAGCTATTTCTGTTTCATTATCTTAGGGAAATTTCCCAATGGAATGTACAGTACTTACAATAATTTGCATCTTTTCAACGTTTATTGTTACTATACAAATATTGCATTAAATCACACTGGACACATACTCTCATATTCAGCCTAATAGTAGTTCACTGCTAAACAGACTTGAAAAAAAATGGATTTAGATTTTACCCCATCTTCGACATCAATACACATAGCAACACAGTACCGTAAACAGAAAGGCAGAACAGAAAAATATACCTATCTTAAAACGACAGATCTCAATATGTTTTCAAGTATGAGGTTTAAAAGGAAAAATTACCTTAAACCAAAATACAAAATACATGTTATTTTATGTTTCACGTTAGATTGAAATAAGCGTTATTTGTTACTATGGCATGTTTATATGGTTAGGCCATAGCTTTACCACTCTCAACCGCACCTACTCTAGATTGTAGAGCAGGCCCGTGCCCTGCAGTGGGACATCTATTGGCTGTACGAATACATTCATAGATGGTAGCTTTAATTGGAACCTCTAGGAAATAACGTTGATCTCAATTTAGCACTTACAAGTCACAACTGCAAAAAGTCTAAGGATTGTATCAAGACATTTAAAGTTGGTTGCAGTTTAGATTTCTCCATAATATCCTTAGATACTTTTAACAGTTGTAACTGTTATCGCATATAATTAGAGCTCAAAAAACAGGGACAGAAAACAAAGTTAGGAAACCTGTATAACTGTTCTTTACAAGATGCCCATGGTGTGAAATCTACCAGCCCTCATCAAACTAGCGTGGTTGACTGAGAACTATGTTTTCTCAGTTTAAGACCTGCTTGCGCTAAACTAACAGCCATACTGGACAGATTATTATTACATTTTCAATATATTTCGATAGTAGACTTTTTATGTACTATACGTGCTTAGCGGATGTCTTAAAACACTTTTTTAAAGCAACATATCAAGGCGTTTTGTTATCACTATCTCAAAATCTCGTCTGATTGTACGGCTATATATTTCTGTATTGTCATTGTGTATGTTAACAACCGTATCCCTTTCCTTGAAAAGTCAAAACTTTGAATTAACAGTATAATCATTAATACATACCAAAAGGAAACTCATGATCAATATTAATACGATATTTTTCCTTACTTTAGGCCTGGTAATGTTAAAACGTTATTACATACCAAATACATTACACGTAAATATTTCTTCAATAACCATCAGTTGTATACATTAGGGATAATACTGTGTTGTATGATTGAAAAGTGAAAACAATGCCATCGAACTAAACAAATTCATAATTACTTTCCCAAATATTAATCAATCAGTTGCGATACAAAATAAACAAGGTTTGAAACTTTTAAACCACACGTAAAGTTTAAAGTAAAACACCTGCAACACGTATTCTTGAAAGTTATTCAGAAGTTGAAGTTCGCGATAGGCCTACTCGCGAGTGGGGTGCAGGGTGGCGGGCGGCAAGACACTCGTGTGTGACTTGTTGCAGTCACGTGCATCTTACAAACTATTCCTAAACTATTCTCGATTGCCGTCGAGTTTGTCACGTGACACTTTACTATTGATACGGAATACGGCGCCCTGTACCGTCGGAAACCTATATATTTTTATTCTAACCTTATACACAGTTAGGACTTTGTAGCCAGAGTAACAACTGGACATATTGATTGAGCGCAGTAGACATGTGTAACTCAGGAGTGATTAACTAAAAAGATATATATCCGACGTACGGAGTGATTATATCTTTATATCCCTTGCACTCAAACTAACTCATTATATCCGTACGCGTAAAGATCATTTTTGGTTCAATTTCACTGCAAAGATTAGAAAGAAACAGATATAGATAAATTTCTAATCAACTAATTTAAACTCATCTTTTAGCTCATGAATCATTAAGAGATAGAGATATAAAGATATACTCCACCAAAATGTCAATCTTAGATATAGATATAAAGAAAGACTCATAACTCAATTTTAATCAACTCATTCTTTAGCTCATCGATCATTGTGAGATAAAGATATAAAGATATAAAAGAGTGATATATATCTTTTGACTTAAAAGATATATATCTCTCTTTTCTTTACAGTGATTCAATTTGCGCATGACTAGAGCGCAGTGGAATGCCAAGCATTGCTTTGTAATTCAATGTGTTGTTTGATTCTGCTACTGTTTATGAGCGGTCGTATTACTATCAGGTGAACGGCATGCTCATTTCTTTAAAAAACAATGTTTATAAAATTATTTTAGTTATCAAATGTTGTGCCCATTTGGAACTACTTTTGAATTCAGTCTGAGAGAAGAAACCATTCGATAACCAAAACAGGTTTAAAATCTGTCTATGAATAAGGCCGTAGAGATATGAAGGTACAGGAATTAAGGCCTAAATAGCAAGGCACATGGATCATACGTATCATAGCCTATTTTGGCTTTAGTCAGTCGGTACAATCATGTCGAATAGCTAGAGGTAATCATTTCTCGCAAATGTTCTTTTTCTCTTGCACTGCATTTGATATGAGATGCATATTAAGACACAACTCTTGAAGAAACAAAGGTTGGATTCCATAATTAAGATAAAATAGGTGTAACAAATTGCAAGTTCTTTCTTTAATCGCCTAGATCGCCTAGCCGTCGGCAAACGTATAATATCCAAAATATGACTTTGTGTACTTTGCCATTATATTCAGCTATGGGACATCTACGATCAAATACAGATTGACATGCCTAAGTATTTTTGTGATTATTCATTATATTACAATGCAATGATTTTACATATAAATGTTATGTATTGGACTGAATGTGAAGGAAATAAATATCTGTTTTGTCGCAGTCAGGTATTACCCATTGAAGTATTACTTGTAAAATACCAATGATATTATTTATACTTGCATTATAAGAGATTTGAATTTGCAGTTAATTAGTCTAATGTCCGCCAACCCGCACTAGGCCAGCGTGGTGGACTATATTGCCTAACCACTCTCAATCGTACTGTCGATTGTAGAGTAGGCCCGTGCCCTGCAGTGGGACGTATATGGGCTGATACGATACGACGATACGATAGTCTAATGTGAAATTTTGTTTCAAAAGTTAGGGAAAACAAAAAATAAAATTAGCGATATGTAACAAAAAACCTCGAGATAGCTTCCTTTATTATTTTAGCTTTAAAATTAATAAGGTTCTGTTCCTAGTCGTTTATTAGTATATAAAAGGAAAGGTAGATAACTGTGGTATACTTTTTGCAGTAGTAGGTGTCATAGTCCAATGTCATGATAATTTATTCGTGATTTTCCTTAAAACCACTATAAAATATGTAAGTTACTAGAAACTGGTATTTACAGACCAAAGCTTACCGCATTTGATGTTCATTTATATATAACTACAAAGGAAAAATCCAGGTTAATTTGTTCATAAAATATTGTATTTTTTTCTTTTACATATTTTAAATTGGTATTTTAAGGAATACGATATATTGTGCTCAGTGTTGGTCTTTCTGTTTAGAAAAAACTAAGACTTCTTAACTCAAAAAACCTTCGGCCTTATGCATAGTTTGAAGACTATTTTAGCTATTCATATTTTGTCTTCTTTCCTCAAACTGATTTCCAAAGTCATCATGACATGTCACATCATGATGTGTGTGATGTGTCATGTGCACATTGGATAAGTAAAGTAGCTTTTTAAACCATCAAAGAATAAAGTCGCTTGTATTTGATATGCATAAAACTTTAATTTCTCAAGCAAAGTTTCAAAATGCCCATCTTTTATTGTAGCATAAAGTTGCCATCCGTTAAAAATTTTCTCATGTTTCATTCAATTAATTTACTAAGCGTTAATTATATTTTTATGTTATCTTTACACCCAGTCAGCACTATAACGGTAAATTTAAGTTTTATACAATTAACTGCATTAACTACGTGTTATCGCAAATACTAATTTAATTCACACTCACAAAAACATGAATGATTACAACTGCTATAATTATGCAAAAATTTTATGTAACGTTTTATGCATAATAGAGTAAACAAAGCTGTTGCCTTCAATCAATACGCTAATGATGTTATTGACCTTTGTAAGTGAATGATCTAAGCCGCTATTATTAATTGTTTCATATAAAAACACATTTACAATCTTTATACAGTTTGTATCACAATGATACGGCGATTTTTTGCTAACTCAATTTTTGAAGGTCTCTGCAATGTGATAGTGAGTTTGCGTTTTCTCTCAATAACAGTGTATTGAGATTGAGAAAAAAGCAAAGAAAAAACACACAGTGTATCCTACAATTAATCATGCTATGATTATATTTTGAGTGGCTTATTTCAGTTATATGTGAGCAGAGTTCTGAAGAACTAAATATTTTGATTGTCCGTCGGGTGAAAAACTGCCGCGAAGTCGGTACTCGGCATCACATTGAACGTCACATTATAACAAGTTTTATTACACGTTTCGCCGTTAAATTAAAGCGCGCGTTGTAAACAATCGACCACGTGTAGTAAAAGTAATAGTAAACTCATAAACAAATGAATGAATTAGCCATAGCCAGTGCGGCGTCATCGGCGAAGACACGCATAATAATCGCTTATGCAAACGAGCCTAATTATGTAAAGCATTATGAACGGTGCCGACGTGTTTTGACATACACTAACGACCAATTATATGCCCATTGTGTGACTCAATGAACTTGAGAGACATTACAATAATATAGGGCATCGACACGCGAGTGACGCTCTCGGCCCGCCGGCGACACCTGTTTAGAAAAAATATGCGCGCACCAATGTCAGGTGCACCCAATTCAATACGCTCCATTATATTTATATTACAGTTACGTGGAGACGCGTCTGTTTGCCTTTTTTGTCCGATGATGTACATAATGCGTTTCATCTACCTATTATGTCACTATCTGAGTCTTAGATAACTTGTAGACACAAATGTTTATGTGATTATTCAGTTTGCTGAGCATCTGATTGTGTTTATCTTGACATTATTAGCATTGCAATTTAACACACATGTTACAATTATTTCTTATTTCTCGAGACGGGTAAAGTTGTCGCTAACCGATTTTAATGAAAAAACGTATATGTGCCAAATGGCAAACGCCCACTCGGCAGTTATATTGAAAAGACACAAGGACGCGGCGGATGATAAAAGTGTACGTCGAAGACCGAAGTGTCTCCCGATTCGCTCTAAATATATTTCCCATGGCCTCAATGTCGCACGACCCAATTACGTCTGGCAATAAAACAATATATGAGTCGTTGAACCCTCAGTTTCGTGTACCGATGCCTATGTAAACATTGCATTCGGGTAAACACGCGTGGGTCCGACTCCGCGGCACGGCGCTCGTCGCTCTCGCGGCCGAGGCGCCGCCGCCAATAATTTATGTAAATTCCCGTCATTGTATAAGAAGAGTGATGTTTTTATTGCAATCTCGTTTTGAGTTTTTGACGGTCAAGTTCGGCACGCGGCGAAAGTTAAACAACTACAATAACTCATAAACTTGCACGCCGCTCTCCCCTATCGAGTATTCCGTGCAAAAGTGAATCAGTCCAACAGATGTAAATGGAATGGGCCCGGGAACTCGTCTATCAGTAAACTGAACGAGACTTTTGATACCACGCGTCTAAACGGAGGCTATAAATCGAGCCGTCACTTTGAAAAGATACATTATTTTTAAAAAAAAAACACGTGCACCGAGCATAAACTGCAAAAAATAGGTAAGTTTAGAATTAGTTCCGGCGTCAATGTTTGTAAATAAAATTTTACTACAGCGGCATGTAGCGTAAATTCTTGTTTATAATTATGATAATGGCTTTATTAAATACCACTACAAATCTATTTCGTAGGTAGTAACCATTAATCATTTATGAATGAATGAATGTTATTATTATACGGCAACCGGTCGACGTTATCATAATGTTGCAAACGTCACTTTATAATCATAAGCTCATAAATAAACATGGTGACGTATCGCGGGTGATCAGTGATCGCACTCGGAAGCGGGAAATCGCCGCGGAGTGCGCCTCGCGCGGAACGTAGGCGCGTACGCACACCTCGCGCCGCACCGCACCCGCGCCGCGCTCATAAACTACGGATAATTACGTAACAATGTTTTGACATTCGACAACAACGACACATTTAGCGCGGATATTAAGTGGATCAATGAACTTGAGCCGTTTGTTGTGTTCGCTATTACGCAACGATCGGCGTTTGAGTGAGATTAATGCGCGCGGATTATGGCACGCGATACATTTCAATTTACGTTCCGTTTCATTCATGACTTGAGATAATGACGACGTGCTCGTTCCGCTCGTTTGTTTGCTTTTGCTTGTCGCCGGCCGGCGGCCTCCGCGCCGTTGCATTGTATGTACGCACTGCACGCTGCAGCGGCCGCGGCGCCGCTCGCAGCTTCACCGCAGCCACCACACCACCCTGATTAATCGACGACTGTTCTTTGCAATTACCGGCGTTATTTATTATACTTCCAATTTACCTTCGCGTAATATTATAGATCTGTGTTTAACATTATTTGTAAAAAACCACAAACAAGATCGGCTCGCCTACATCAAATTAAACGAAGCGCGTGGTTCATATTTCGTCCGATAATAGTAAACATGTGCTCTCATCTCACAACACAAGGAAGATAGTACTATTATGTACAAGTTTGAGTACAAGACGAAGGGGTGAAGGGAGTACATCTTCACCCATTGACGGTTGAAGCGGCCCGCGACACTTTCACTGCTCCGTTATTGCAGTTACTACGCGCCTACTGTGCACCCGGGGGCAACGGGCCGAGGAGGGCCCGGCCACCCCATTGCATTCACCCCTCTAGCCACCCCGCGTAGGGCACAACTTACACGAGGGTACGCGCTTTACTAAATTAACACTAGTGTTCGGCGAGAACAATATCTCGCCAAGTTTGCGAAAGAAAACGATCGCGGAGGTCGCGGGTCGCGGATGGCGATGCCGAGTGGCGAGGCTCGCTGTCGATCTCGGTAATAGTGCAGAGAATGCAGCACTCGCGGCGTGGCAACAATGAGTGTATCGGCGATCGTATCTCAAGTCTAGACGAGCGGCCAGTCATGTCGGCCCGAAGTGGGACAATGTCAACCGTGAGGGCTCGCTATTATTTGCGTAGACACACGCTCACGTGTGTGTGTCGCCAGAGGAACGCCCGTCCGAGTGACAAGTGTTCGTGAGTCGTGACGGAAGTTTGTAAACACCGGCGGCCTTGCTCCCGGCCGCGGGCCGCTGCACCCGCCGCGCCCCGCATTCGCGCATAATCCACGTCCACGTGTAACCGATATCCAATTTCTAACATCAAACCGTTTATGAATGAAATTGATAACGTGCCTCCCGAACGAGCGTGACCATTGATTCGTTTCGCGCACTACGCCCGAAAAGCTGATGTTTCATCGTAAATCGTAATCACAGCTTGCACGTGTAACTCTAGCGGCTAACGCGAACACCTGACCGTTCGGAATTTATATTGTGTGGGAATTTGACGCGTGGTTTTATTTGCTCGAAGTCGATCTGCGCCAACAAGTGTGAATAAAAAATGTGATAGTGGCGGGCGGGCGGCGGGTCTCTAGTCCCGAGTGTCGAGTATCGAGTATCGCGCATGGAGCTTGGTCGGTGATTGATGGGCGATAGATAGTGTTGGCTCGACATTGAACCCGGGCGCGTGCAGTGCGCGCTGCGGCTGTCGGCAGGCGGCGGTCGCTACAATAAATATATCTAGTGCGGACTTCCGCGGTGACGTCGCGCCCGTGACGTCCGCCCGCATTCCCTCTCTGACGTAGTGCCGCCTGCCGCCTACGTAACACATTTATTATACTTTTTTGTTTACACTATAAAACTGTATTTACATTGTTGTTTCGCGAGGTCGTTGTCTTATCTCTTTATTGCTTTATGAGTCGTTACCTTTTAGAGCCACCTGTCTATTCACATTCTGCTACGGCCGTTTGGGAAACAATAGAGCCGCGTCTCCATGTGAAGTGAATGCATATTTGTGCTATTAATTAGGGTATAAAATAATTACAATGTATTTTATTTAATTTTACCGTTTGTTAATATCACATAAAATACATTAAAATGCGAGATAACTACGATAAAAATGTACCTACCAGTAAATAGTCTTTGAATATATTTTTGTGGATATTTGTAGAATTGAAATAAACAGGGCAGTCGGTGTTTGGTTGTCGGTAATTGTGAGGCTCCCGGGACTAATCTTCTAAGTGCGTAGCGTTCGCAGGAGATAGGGTACGGCGGGAGGGCGGGGGCGCGGGCGGCGTTCATTAAAAATTCATTCTTATTTCGTAGCTCGGCGTCGTAATCAGCCACAAAAGGGGGACGGAGTGGAGAGGCACGTCTCTACTCTTTTTATCTACTGATTTATTAGTTCCAAATACAATTTCAGATTTGCAGACATTGCTTAGAAAATCATAGTTGTAAGTCTACATTACGAAAAGAGCTTTTCCAATTACGTGCCTTCGGAAAATCGTGCGACGAAACATAACATATGTTTCTGTTCTTGCAACAAATATTGATACAATCGGCTATCGACAGTTCAGTAACTCTGTGCAATATATCATCTGCAAGTGTTATTGAATACTTGTTAATAATGTATTTATGCAAAACACGTTATGTTGATTTACGTATCTATTTGTATTCTTTTTTTCGGCGTAAAATGTCGTTAACCTCACGTGTTTAAATATCCGTGATGTCACAGTGTATTTTTTGCCTATAATTGGATAATTACAGTAATGTCGGTGCAAGTGTGTGGGTCTCGACATATTTCCCCGTCAGAAGGCGACGGGAGACAGCCCCCACCATCCTACGCGGCGCGCCCGTCTCTGTGCCTCCCCTACCGTGTGTTTCTCGACATCTATTCGCTTCTAATTTCACTCACATTTTCAAAAATTTAATTTACCCGTTACTGGTAATATTTGTGAAAATAATTATCTGAACAGAACCCTCTGAAAGACGTTGAACCGATAATTTTGTTCTAAAGGTTTTATAAACAGAGGTCACAAAAAGTTACAACAAGAAAGTAAAAGAATTGGTGAGAGTGATTAAAATATTAAAATGAAACAAGATTCTAAAGAAGAGAAGAAAATGTGATTTCTATTTCGTACTCGCCAAGTAAGATTGTCGCGAGCAAGGTTGTCATATTTTCTCCATTACTGTGGATGTATTTCAAATGGTTTTCTCAAGTCACAAACATCTTACAATTTCAAACAATTAGTGTTAATAAGAGAAAATGTACAAATGTACGAAATTAAGGCAACTGCGAATTTAGATCGAGTTCCTTCGGTAGGGAGGCGCGGGGGTGGCCGCCCCCGCACACAAACATCCCCCCGCCCAGTCCTAATCTCCTTTAGTTCCCCCGGCGGGCTCGAGTCCATGACGTCACCTCTACAGGGTTTTTTTGTTACTACGAAAGAAGTGATAAACTTTTTCTTTTTCTGATTATTTATATGCACATCGTGTTTTATCTATGTACCCGATGGCTTATTTATAATTGAATACAAATCTCTTTTAAATAAGTTTTCTACTAATTAACGAGCTTGTGTTTTGAATTCAGACGCAGTGCCGTAAATTAAGTGTGTATTTCGCACCGAAAATAAAGTATAAATAATGATCGCGAGCACGCGACGCGACGGAGCGTCTGGCACGCGCGGAATGTGCTTCCGAGCCTTATTCGGCGTATCACCTTAAACTTAACATAATCGGTCATAAACAAGACAAGATGTTTTTATGATAACGGTACTAAACCGGTTAGTGAATAAGATGCGTGTGCGGGGGTGCGGGGTGCGGCGTCCGCGCCGAGTGCGACTGTTCACGCATCAATCACAAATCAGCTGATCGGCGCGGCCGTTTTCCTTTTCATCTTGCACTTCATTTAATTAATCGGTCGCCGCGGGCGGGCGCGCTTGTGCCTCACTCACCTAGCCGCGCCGCTGCCTACACTCTGCACTCTACACTCGACACTGTACTACACTAAACCCTATGCAATGTGCAGTAGGTATGCACTACGTATCACTATCGTCTATCGCTCGCGATCTCGGTATGAATGGCCAATGTTTTCGATTCTGCTTTAATACACTTTCAAGCGGCGTACAATGCGAGTGTCATCGAAACGACTTCCACGCGCGCTATATCTTTTATTTGTTATCTGCATCTCTCTCTACGATACAATGAAACATCTTTATTTATTTTTACACTATTATACCTACTGTTATTGAGATTGCGTGGGCACGAGTAATGTTATGTCATGTACCGCTAACGATTGTCATTTTCGTTCGCAACAAAACGAGATCGACGACATCAATGATCCGCGACTGACTATCGCGTCGGTAGATCAGCCGGCCCTTTGTTCGGTACACGTGCTCTCGTCTAAACAGGTGTCCCATTTTATAGGTTTAAACGTCCTTTCGTCGGCATTCCGAGTCGAAACGCTCGGTAATTTGACCGTATCGGCAGCGCCACCGGCCCGCATTAATTAACAATACGCCCCTATAAGAACCAATTAGCGCGAGATTGGCGTTCGTTTCGTTGCGTCTAGCCGCAACCGGCGCAAACGGCGTTTGTATGTAGGTGTCGAGAAGTGGCGTCTGTTGAGTAAGAGAACGTGTCGAGAGAGGCCGCGGCGTATCGCTCGGGCAGGGCGCTCGCTCGTCGCCGCCGTATTTCTCATACGGCCGGCGATGTTGCAACCGACGCCGTGTACTGTGCACTGTGTAGCAACACATCGGCAGGTATCGAGCACAGAGAGCGGCGCCGCCGCAGCCGCGCTGCGTAGTGTCGGCTCGCTGCGCCGCCCGACGCGAGCGTATGAAACGCGCGTGTGTGAGTGACGTCAACGCGCCACTTTCTCCATACTTTCGTCGCTGCTGTTGCGCTAAAAAATGGCGCTCGACTAGACGACTGCTATTAATACGATGCGACGTCGCACGCTCTGTCGCGCGAAGCCATACGGAATGATAGCGGAGTGGTGCGGCGTGCGTGTTGGCTCGCGTGCGGCGCCCGCGACTCTCCCTCGTGGAAGCGCGGCGGCCGCGGTGCCGACGTGGCTGCGCCGATCACTAATATTTTCGTGTCGTTTCGGCGAACGTTTATTTTTTAGCAAATATTCCACTTATTGACAGCGGTCGACGCGATCGCTAACTCGCCATGCAAACATGTAGCGTCAACACGGCGGTCACGCAGACGAAGGCTGAACTGTTCGTCGCCCTACTAATTTAACCATTTTATTTCTGAACTCGCAATGAGCGGTTAAATTTTCGCTAAAATATCAAACAAGTAAAATCCATCGGCTGGCGCGGCGCGCGGCTGTCTAATTAAGGTCTGTCATAGTCTTCGAAGGCTCTATTACGAGCCGCCTCCAAACTTAGAACGGACCAAAACGCATTTGGTTTTCAATCAGATTTAGCCGCCGGGCCATAGTGGATTTTATGCGGAGGCAGTAAGGTCGACAAAGAGAGGGTGGAGTGAAATTCAGTTCGCTCGGTGTGACAATTACGGCGATGCGACCCGCCCCGCGCCGCCGCAATCGATAGGCCTACGGGCGCGAGCCAGGGGCGGGGGCGGCAGCGGCACCAGCGCCGGCCATTACTTATGCAAAGCACCAGCGCTGCCGCCGCCACCGCACTCTATGCTTGGCCGAGCCTCATCAGCCTCACACGAGACCACCTTCATGTCGTACTGCAGTGTCGACTATTGTGCCACAAAATTCTATTGACACAGATAGTTTCTCACAGAAATGCACAGAACATCCTCTAACGTTAGATGGTTTTAACGGTTCAATTCAAAGGCTCCCCATTGTCGTGATGAAAGTAGAAAAGACCCTAATCTGCGAGCAGGCAGGGTGCCAGCGGAGCGGGCCCATTACTAAATTCGAGGGTCATTCTTTGTGCGCTCCCTTCGGCGCGGGCCCTTCAACTGCGGGACCCTTCCCCGCTGACTTTTGTCTTTTAGATTTATTCTACCGACTGCTATACGGTGACAATATTTTATACGCAGAAAGAGTGGCTGATTATTTTTTCTTGTAACGTATGTTTTTAACTTTACTATATTTTGCAAACGTTTAATGATCAATTTTAAATTGTTCATGACTTGTGTACCTAAACATAAAATTTATCGTCAAAGTATTAGCGTATAAAAGCGAAGCAAAATTTAATTTTAAAGCAATAGAAAATCACCACAAGGAAATCTCCCCCTTTAGATAATCTTGGCAAGAATCACGAACGAATGTAAAATTTTGCACCCCGTATTAGGTCTGCACGATGGCCTTAATCTAAATCCCATCTAAAGGTACTATTTTCCCAGCCGTGGGACAGTAGGTACAATGATATTCCAAATGGCCTGATATTCCAAAATTACGAGTATATTCATCCATTCCGTATTCCAACCGTAAACAATTATCCTACCGTAACTCTAATCAATTTGTATGAGATAGCACACAAAATTATAAAATCAAAGTTTACGTTCGAACTTGTTAAGCTCAGGAAAAAGCTCCGCGTCCTCAGTCAGGGCTTGCGATAAAGTTTGCGCGCGAAAATTCATTCCCGCGCTTTATAGCCTGTGAGTTTCCATAGGGGGGAGGGAGGGCTTTATATAAGGCCCCGTGAGCTCCGCACCCCCGCCCACCCTTCGCAAGGCTTTGTACATAATGTAATTGGCAGCAACGTCGGCTGTAGGAGGCCGACATTGTGGCCGCGCGCTCGAGCGCAGCTACACGTCCACGGCTCGCCTCCCACGATACACTTATTATGGACCGCTCTTTTGTGTTAGAAACCCTTTGTCGTAATCTTATGTAACGCCAATAACTATCCTTTATTGTTACTTATTTTTATTACACGTTTTCGCTTGATTTAGCAAAAATGGCAGCCGTATTAGGTAAAGATTTAAGCACGAAAATGAAAGCACTATTTTGCATTAATTAATTAATAGTACACTCTATTCTGAATCCGTTCTTTGTCTACTTTTATCTACTTATACTCGTTCGTTGAAACTCGTTTGAAATCAAAAATGTCTCTTTGAAAATTATGTTTAATGTCAGCTCGCTAATGATCTACCTATTTTGTAGTTGAATTGTGACATCATGAACTTAGTATAAATATATAATAAAGATATTTAAAATTGAAATATACAATATTGTAATACAATTAACCTCCCCAAATAACAAAGCATGACAATGAGCAAAGTCATCGATCGATATGATAAAAAACCACCGAAATTTATATATAGATCTAGTAAATAATAATACCAAAATTTCGTCACTTCTTGTAATAAGTTTTCTAATCAACATAATTGCAAACCTCAACCATAGTAAGGGCTTTGTTCAAGCTCTTGTATTCGATTTCATCTCTCATCTCTCCATTCACGAACAAACAGCCTAATTAAATATAATATAGTCGCTTTCTATTTATGCTCTTTAGCCATTTAAATATTTCATTGAAGTAACCCAGATACAATATGTAGTAAGATATTTCCCAAAATAAGTATAAAATGTGAAAGATCATTATCAGCGAACGGATTGCTTTTAACTAATACGAGGTGTGTTCAAAAAGTATCGCGAATTTCGAATTTTCGGGGGTTACGTATATCCGAATTTCGATTTTTTTGTGGCGTTATGTTGGTAGTCATGTCTCTCACTTATGGTGCCAAATTCGGCCAATTTGAATGTTCAGTTAATTGTTGACAGCTGCTTTGCTTGCATGTGTTTTGGCTCATCTTCGATTTTTACCTATACAAAAAAATTGATCAAAGAACCTGTATCAAATTTTGTGTGAAAAACTAAATAAGGTGTACGGATGCATTTCGAATGTTGACTGTGGCATACGGAGAAGCTACCTTGGACCGAAGCAACGTTTATCGGTGGTACAAAATGTTCTAAGAAGGCCGAGAAGATGTGAACGACGAAGAGCGTGCCGGACGCCCGAGCACTTCAAGAACAGACGAAAAAATTTATGAAGTAAAGAAAATGGTATTGGCCAATCGCCGAATCGCCGTTAGAGAAGTTGCTGAGGACCTAGGCTTATCGGTTGGCTCGTGCCATTCGATTTTTATCAATAATTTGGGCATGAGACGGGTTGCCGCGAAATTCGTACCAAATTTGCTTAATTTCGACCAAAAACAGCATCGCATGAACGTTGCTAATGAGCTGTTGGAGTTTGTCCGCGACGACCCAAATTTGCTCCAGAGGGTCATAATTGGTGACGAATCGTGGGTTTATGGTTATGACGTGGAAACTAAAGCTCAATCATCTCAATGGAAGCTGCCACACGAACCAAGACCAAAAAAAGCACGCCAAGTTCGGTCGGATTTGAAAGTTTTGCTTACCGTTTTCTTCGATTGCAGTGGCGTGGTGCATCATGAGTTCTTGCCACAGGGTAGAACGGTCAATAAAGAATATTACCTGCAAGTTATGTGCAATTTGCGCTAAGCAATCCGCCAGAAACGCCCGGATTTGTGGAAGAACAAAAATTGGCTTTTGCACCACGATAACGCCCCTGCTCACACATCGTTGCTTGTGCGCGACTTTTTGGCCAAAAACAACACACTAATGATGCCGCAGCTACCGTATTCCCCAGATCTGTCCCCCTGTGACTTTTTCTTGTTCCCAAAACTGAAGAGGACCATGAAAGGACGACGCTACGCTACGATTAACGAGATAAAGACGGCATCGAAGGAGGAGCTGAACAAGATAAATAAAAATGAATTTTTGAAGTGCTTCGAAGATTGGAAAAAAAGTTGGCACAAGTGCATAATATCTCATGGGAATTACTGTGAAGGAAACAAAATAGATATTCATGAATAAATAAATAATTTTTGAAAAAACACAGAAGTCGCGATACTTTTTGAACACACCTCGTAATAGTACTAATAATAGTAAACCCATAGTAATCCTCGCAATATGAGACGAAAGAGGAATTAGTGATAGCTAATTGGAGATCCATATTCTCATCCTGCCCCTTTAGAACTCCGCCTTCATGGTCATGATGGAAATCATGTGCGCTTGGCTGGATTTCTCAGATTAATAATGTGGCCGCGAGTAATTCTCTAGGTACTCTGAGAACTACAATATCACTATGCATCGCATTAAGTAACTGAAATATTATTTATATTCATTGGGATCAATAAAAAGCACATGAAATTCCATGAATAAATACAACCAATAGCTACATAATAGTTCTGCTTCCAGTCGAAGATCAAGTCTTGTATCGTGGGTAGCAAAAACTACTAGAGTTTTTTCGGTCTCACAAATACCCAGACCCCAAAAACAAATATTTGTGGACCACACATACATTTGCTTCGGTGTGGGGATCGAATCCGCGGTCTCTCATTTCAAAACCAAATAAAAACGCCAATTGCGCCATGGAGGCTGTCAATTAGTTTATGAATATTGTGCGTTTTATTTCCAACGATGGTATAGATATAAGCCGGCAGCGCGCGGGCGGCGAGCTTGCGACGCGCCGTATCTGCGCTTATCACACTGACGTTATCACGCGCCAAGGTGACGAAGCGAAGTAACGCGATTGCACGCTCGCAAGATATCACCCACAATTATAGAGTTTCCACGACTCCTGCGTTTCAACATTTATTTGATAATCGAATTTGAAAATTATTTATTCATTTCTGTAATATTCACGTGTCTTCTCTTCGTTTCGTCAAAAACGATGTGCGATAGTTGTTAGTTGCTTTTATAACAACATGAATTTAAGGAAAATGAAAGGAAAATTAACCAATGGTTCTCTTGTATAGATAGCAAATATATTTATCAATATGACTCAAATTATATTATATTTAATGTAAGAAATAATTTTAAAGCAGCGCAGTCAGAACTGTACGAGTATATTCTCCTTATCGAGTTAATGAAAAAAAAACAAACTTTTATCGGTAATGTATCCACAAGCGCTGGGCGGGAAACGCGTTCGCCAATTATGTATAATATCGGCAAGGCCACGTGCTCGGTTGACGTTAACAAAGTTTCCTGATGCGGAGAAAACTTTGTGACATGTGAGTGGTAGATACTTACAATATGTGATACCTCTCCCCTCGCCCCCGCACTCCGGCGCCCCCGCCGCACGCCTCCGGGCCGCCGGCGTCGTCACCGCCGCCGCCGTGACTCAGCGGCGCCCTCACGCGACGTCGCCCCGTCTGCCCCCATGGAAAATTTATACCCACCCTTTTTCCAAGATCATTACACTCGATTCCACGAAACTCGACCTTATCACGTGGCACTAGAGAATGCTTTTCATCGCAACCGACGAAAAAGACAAAGGAGCGTTGCCAACTTTGCCGAAAATAAACTCTAACACGAGAGGGGTAAAGCTTAAATTTAATTAAACACCAGACCTCACGTGCCATGAAAGCGCACCGGTGACGTCACCGTACTCGTAGGCAATACATCAACGTGGGCAACTTTTTGAGCTGAAGTTGGATAGAAATGAGCATCGTAATATTGAAATATGTAAAACCACGTAGCGTGGATAGTTAGGGATCATATTTTTCTAGAGTTGGAACTCGGCATGAATATAAGTATAGAATGTAGAGGCGGCGGCATCAGCGTCGTTCTCTGGGGTTCCTTTATTCCCTGGCTAGCTGGCGGCTGGCTGCGAGGTGGTGTGGCTGGAGCGTGTGCTCTCTCATCTCCTTAATTCGTCCTTCACCACAGCCCCCTTAATTCTCATTTCTAGTATTGCCGCTAGGGAGGGCGCTCACTCTCTCGTTAACCCGAGTTCGCTCCCCCTTATTTATACCCGACACGTGGGGGCGGGCGGGGCCGAGGGCGGCGGGCGGCGGGCGGCGTGGTGGCGGGCGAGGGTGGTTCTATCGACGTCCGTGTACAGCGCGTCCATGTGTTGGTGAATTAAGAGCGAGTCGGCTTTCATTTTGCTAAAGCTTCCACGCTCGTGTACTCTGCTTTGAGACGCGGTGGTGGTGTGCGCGCCGCCCACGCGAGCCGCTCTCGACTCTAAGACGGGGGGATAAGGTCACAATCCCGGCGGCCTCCCCGCCCGCTTACCACGTTTTGTAACTTCACGGGGCGAGGAGGCGGCTGAGTTTTTGTGAGTGGAAGGACTTTTTTGACGTACGTTTTTTATGTTTTACTCGGTTGGGGTTCGCTAAGATAACGACATTTCGCATAGGGTGAAAAGCGCTCTCGCAGAGATACATATTGGATGGCGGCGTTGTTTAATACGGCGCGATGTGTTTTTTGCTTTGTGGGAGTGCAGGTGACGTGTCGTCGAGGCGCGCCGCTGGTCGCGAGTGCCGAGTGGCGACCGGCGTGCATCTCGCACGGGATCGAATAAAGTTGTAAAGTAGGCAGAGTGGAAACTATTTTGCAAAGTTTCCAAGAGGTGGGGGCGCGGTGGGTGGCTAAGTCTACGCATAACGTCTTCAGAGAAAGTGAAATTTAGCACAAGTTCGGAGAAATACAACTGTACCCGGCGCCACCCTCACCCCTCCAGAGTTTAGTTCGGGAGGAGGCAGTCGGCAAACGCGGCTTATAACAATTAAGTTTATTCGCGCGCAGGTTTTCTATTTAGTACAACAAAAAACCAGTCCAAGTTTCAAATTCAAGAAAATAATCCCATTTATTTAGTTTGTGCGGCGGATAGTCGCGCGACTTCGCTCTACCGCACTTATACTGCACGCTACCCACTGTTCACTACAGTGTCTTCGACATACATATCAGCACTACTGATCACATAAGCACTCCAACACAACTAAATAGATACAGAAGTCGTATTGATCCTATTTTTACGCTGGCAACTAATTGAAATAATTAGTTAATTAGTCCTCGCAAAGATATCTGAGTATTGCGTTCCGCGGAACCCGGTTAATCAGTACTCGGTACTGAGTACCGAGCAAAGGTTTAATTAGCGCCACAATGGCGTGGAGTCGGGTCGCCGGCCGCTAATGCTAAGTGTGCTTGCATGTCGAGCTTACAGATAATGCATCTAGATGAAAAACGCACAGAGCGAGTGTGTGACGGTTGAACGACCTTTGCTAAGGTGTCGGTTTCGGCAGGTTATTTAGTGCGGAGGCGTGGGGGTGGGGGCGGGCGCCGGGCCGCGGCCCCGGGTCGCCAGGCAACGGCAACTGGGTCACTCCGGGCTGCCAGCGCCGGCCGCCGCCACCAGCCTCCCACCAATTATGTACACGCTCGTTACCGGACACGCGTTTTTCAATCACATCCATATTTAATTGGGCATCACGAAGCTGGAAAATGTGTTTGAACCGCTATGTTTTACGAGAACTTTATTTGTACTGCGTTACATATGTAGTGGCCATTACGTTTGATGATCGATAAACGGTTCATGCGAATTTTTGTTTGTAATTTATGAAATGTACATTTTCGCTTGCGATTAAGTATTTGTTTATGATACTATTCGTCAGATTAGATGTAGGAGGAAGCTCGAGTTTACATCTGAATAGGTTCGTGTGTAGTATGTTTGCACAGGTTGTTAGAGCGCTGAGGAAGTGCACACACGACAGAAGTTAGTTTCGCAGCGGTGTCCTTCGAGCCATGTTTATACGGCGTGTCGCGTGAAGTTAGGAGCGCGCGTTTACGGCACACACTAACTTGTCTTCCGGAACTCCTTCCAAGACGGAACCTGTGCCCTAACTTGTTGCATGGATGCACCGCGGAGGGTGCGGGGGTGTGGTGCGGGACGCGCGCGGGGTGTCCGCGGGGCGGGGGCGCGGGGGTGCGCGAGGGGGGCGTCTTCATAGTGAATGGGCGCGAGATGTCGTGGCCGGCCGCCACGTGCGCGTATGGAGATGCCTCCATTGATAACCGTGACCTCGCCCTTATCGCCACCTGTCGATGATACGAGCCTACCGACCCTTTTATCTATCTCTACAATGCACACGCTTTTTCACTATCATCTTGTCTTCCACACATCGTAACGGTGTTCGTTAAATAAACACTCACTTGTGTAAGGCGAAGAAAGTAAACTTGATTTGGACGCAAGCTAATTATACAACAGCTTGTTCGAAGCGCTTACACTATTCAATTGTGTAAGCCTTCAAAGTATATACCTGCTTTACTTTTAATAAAGTCTATAATAAGTGTATAGTGAATACTCATGGGCGGCTTCCGTGGCGCAGTTGGTTGGGAAATGAACTGTAAAATGAGAGGTTGCGTATTCGACCACCATACCAAGTTAAATGTCCCTGTGATAGCATAATATTTGTAAGACAAAAAAGCTTCTCATAATTTTTGTACCCACTGCATAAGTCATGGTATCCTGATTCTCAGAAGGATCTGAGGATTGTGGGTTTGGCACGTGGTATGAAAACTAGAGCTCTCCATCATTCTTCGTTCTTACTTAAGTAGACATTACATGAAAGTACGAACAAGCACAGCGCCTAATTGTGCATGCCTAATAACAAGGGTATTGAACAACAATGTCGCCGAGTAGTCGGTAGTCCCGGTAACGGGATCAGTAGTGGCAAGCAATTAGCATTGAGCGGAGACGAGCGGGCGTTCGCATAGCAAGTGCAACCTTGACATTGGCCGTCGCCCTAATGTCGCATCGATTGTCGGAATGCGAACAAAACCCATCTCCGTCGGACAAATAATAATAGTGTCGAAGCGATGAATGGGCACATTAGCGAGCGGCGCGGGCGGCGCGAATGGCGGCGGCAGCGCCCGGCGCCGAGTCATTACGCGCCCCCATTAATCACTGCAACAATCGGCCGATATCTCGCTATTTACAAACGCGGGAGCACGTGTTCGCCGCTCGTACTACGCAGAGTGTATTGACCCATTTAGATAGCTCGACCTTCGCGCGGTCATTGTGAGCGAAAAACATAAAAATAAGTTTTATTGCGGCGTCGTTATGCGTATCGGTGCGGCGCGGGCCCGCGCGGTGCGCCACCGCGGCCGTCACGCCCGCGCCGCCGCCGCCGCCCAACAGCTGATCGCTACGTGACATTTTTATTTTATTCCTTCTCTTCCGGGGATTCTCCGAGATACGTGCCAGTGACGTCATTATTTGCCCGCGTACGCCCGCCGCCCCTGATTTATTATCTTAAAAGCGCGCGGTGTAAACTCCACCCTGTGGATTGGTGTGATTTATGCGGCCGTGGTCGCCGCGTGTTGTGCACGCACCGCGCCCCGCCGTCTCACACTGTCACTCTTAAATATATCGCGGTTTTTACACTCATTATGCGGTTTCTGTAATGTTACGTGTTCGCCGCACCGCCGACCGCCCGGTGCATCGCACAAACACGAAGGATCGCAAATCGCAATGCACTCATCGCCGCTTATGTCACATCACTGATGGTTCCTGACCTACCGTATTATGATAACTAATCATAGTGTCTTTTGACTGCTAATAGTTTATGACTGCGTGTCGAATACTTATCTGATAGAACACGATCATTTAGTAATAAGTGTTGACTCCACACAAATTCTCGCAACAACAATATTGCGCCACTAACAACGGAGAAACAATATAGCACAGCTGAGAGCGAATTTAATTTCCTCTCGACGTCCAGGGCTGGGTACAAAAAGAGCGGCGGTGTAGTGAGGAAACATCCCGGCCGCGCTGAGCCGACATTCCGATAGTTCAGTTAGCGCGTCGTTCGGCGAACTGTGCGTCATCTCGCGCTACCGACAAAAAGCAAATTTTCCCTTTCGTTGCATGGCGTGGTGGTAGGTGGCGGCGCACTCGCCACTCATCATGATAAACGCACAACGCACAGTCTCGCACACGGCCACACTCCACACTCCGCACTCCATACTCCGCTCTCCGCGCATTGTAAACAATACGTTTCGGGAATTCCCTCTTTTTATGCGGGATCGCATTCCTCAGGGATACCTTTTGTTTGCTTTTCAACGGTTCGTTATTTTTTTCCCCTCTTCCCCGAATCCTTTGACGCTCTATTGACACTTGCATAACTGTGCGACCGTAGATTATGAGCTTTTTATGAGGGATACTCCGACCACAACAAGGCTCTAAGCGACTAACATCTGTTTTTTCTTTAACTGTTGTGCAACCTGTTATATAAATTTGAAGTCTCAATTTCTTTGTTATTTTAATTGCCGCCGCACCTTCGTCGTGTATGATACTTATAATCGCTTTTAAATAGCTACAGGTGTATAGAGCACATTGATATTTCAAATTTTGTAGTTCTATATTCTGATATTGTATTAGTTTTAAATGCTGTCCATTCTAAAGCTATGTGGCGACAAAACTAATAGAGACAGAGTGGTTATCCTAGCCAACTCTATCTATTTTATAGAGGTAGAGTTTGTTGAGAATAATTATTTGTTATTTTATTCCAATAAATTTTACTTTATAAAATAAGTTATGCCATAATTAACAGTATCGCCCATATTAAAATGAAATATATAAGTATCTAAATTGCGACGAGAAAGAATCTTTCGTGTTTCGAAAAACTGAAGTTATATAGTGGTAGTATAACATATCCAGTTGGTAATATGATAGCGACGGCTTCCATCACATCTCTACTACCAACAATATTGTATTAGTTCGACCTCATTCCAAAATACTTTTAAAATGGGTTCTATCAAACTGTAAAATATACAAAAAAAAAACAAGGCCTAACTTCTGGTAGCAGCCGTAGAAGAGTTCAAGCTAAGCATTGCCACTTGATTTGATGTGAACAGATAATAGATATAGACTAGATGAATATAGTCCAGCGCAAAACACAAGCAAATATTGATATGCGAACAGTTGAAAATCAATGGAGCGCAGTAGCCAGAGGCGTGAAATAAAAAGCTCGACAGAAGCACGGCATGAGTGCGGCGCGCTGGTCGGGCGGCCCACCAAACAGGATGTGGGACTGGTTGCGCACACAGCTATGCGCGTGCGCACAACGCGCACACCAGCGCGCACGGCCTCGCCCGCTCGCCCGCTCGCCACTCGCCGCTCACGGAAATGTGCGTGCCACGTAGGGCTGCTCACTACACACGACACTACATACAACTATGATATCTGTTTGCAGTCTCCACAGCAATATTAAACTGTGAAACTCTTTTGTAACTCACATGTCTCCTCTTCAAAACCTCAGTTCTTATAACTAAGTGTTACATAATTAAGTCTATATAACTAATTGTCAATAGTGTCTACACTAGCAAAAGACAAGTCTTAACCCAGTTAATACTCTATCAAAAATATTTACTTGGTATATATACATATGTAATATGTATAAATGAAAGAGCACAATACGGAAACTTATTAAAGTATTGTTCTATTAATAAACAAGACCAATATTTATAACTCAGACCAAAATGTTTGGTTTGAGAATATTTTAAAATTTTGCAATTTTTGACAAAGAACTATAGAATTGTTGTCGATTGAAATTGATTTGTAAAATGAGCTATTCGCTATGTGCGAAACGGGTGGTAGGTGTACCAAAACGATCGCAGCGCACAACGTGACAAAAAATGGAAGCTACTTCGGCTAACTGGCTGTCAAAATAGAAGTATTTCAGTACAAATCAAAGCTAAAAAATGGGTCACGAATATTGTTGCGTTGTTCAATGCAAAAATAGTGGCAGAAATAGCTCCTGCAAATTTTATATATTTCCAAGAGTGGCATATAAATTGGAACAACGAATAAAATGGATAGCTGCTGTGAAAAGAAGGAAGTAAGTGTCCTTAACCGTATTAACCTTAAATTACAACATTGCTGCAACAGTTTAGATGTTTATATATATTTTTTTATTTTGTAATTTTAATGATGATGGCACACCATGGTCTCCGAAACCTCACGACAAAATTTGTAGTGCACATTTTATTGGAGGAAAAAAATCAGAGGAACGATTAAGTCCTAGTTATGTTCCTACGATATTCCCGACAATATACAGGAAGAAGAAGATTAATGAATCCCAGGTATTAGCAAGATATAATCGTTTCATAGCTCCAAGAACCACACAAATCTCAAAGTGTACTACGTCAACACAAGTGATAAAAGAAGTAGAGGATGAATTTATTCAACAGCCACAGCTAATAACCGATAAAGGATGCCAGGCTAATGTGTTTTCTGAGTTGATATTAAATGAAACCACATTTACATGCAATCGATATATCTATAATGATCACTGTGATGCTGAAATTCAAGTGGATATTGCATCTGATTCAAGAGTTATTTCAACTAATACCTCAAAGAAAATGGACAGAAGCTGTTGTACTGACCAAAAAAAATTTAAGGATCAATCAATATCAACGAATGGTACGGAATTTGTTGGTATATTGTCAATTAAAGAAGATCAACAACTTCTAGATCTTGCGGGTGTGACATTTAAAAACTTTGAGTTTCTGTTAACAAGATTAGAAAATACAAAAGGCAGAATTTCTTTAAAAAACCACCTTTTAATTTTTTTAATGATAATGAAAACTGGCTTGACATTTTCAGCATTGAGTGTATTATTTGGTGTACATAGAACCACAGTCTCAAGATTATTTTATTCAATGTTAGACAATTTAACATCTGCAAGCACCAACATGTTTGCACTTGCCGCTCTGATTATACACGCAGTCACATTTTACACTAGTGACGACACGAGCATCAT
Organism: Hyles euphorbiae; assembly: GCA_023078785.2. NCBI lineage: Eukaryota > Metazoa > Arthropoda > Insecta > Lepidoptera > Sphingidae > Hyles > Hyles euphorbiae. Next base: position 8,445,691 of record CM041053.1, read on the forward strand.
TTATCTGTAAAAAAAATAAGCAGAATAATAAGCATACAAGTAGTAAATGAGAAATTACTCACACGAAATAGAGATCTGACATCACATAAAAATTGCTTACATTTAAACTGGTTTTGTAGGGTGTTAGTGTCACAGATGTCTGGCGAATCACTTGGGCTCGTATTAAGTAACTCTTGCCGTTACTTCGTAATTCTTCAACATTTCTTACATGCTGGGCTAATACTAATTTATTGCCTTTTATCACTGTTTGTGGTTGGAAACTAATATTGTGTGTAATACTTTCGAACCCGGTTTTTATGATTATATCCATTTTACACATACACTATTTCAATAAATTGCACTCAAATAAAGTCAAAAAGTACCATTTACTCTTTATTTTGGTTTTTAATTGCAAAAATACTAACAATGTTTACATGTCAATATTTGACAGTCGCCGAAAAAGTTGCCTAAGCTGCGCGTCGCCACCGTCGCGCACGTTCCGAATACACAAAACACATAATTACTGACGGATAACTTCAAAGAATATATATCATTAAAGATATCTCCGATTATGATATTTTTCTTGCTTATTATGGTTGAATATTTTAAGTCTAGAATAACGGTGTGTATTTTTTTATAAAGTCCAGTTATTTTGAGATACATCTTTGAGGTAGTAAATATAATGTGTGGTGACCCTAAGTCGCCGTCGACCAGATACCACTGCCTTCGCGCTCGCTTCGCCCGCGTTGCGAATACTTAACCGCGCCACCGCGCCGAGCTCTTTGCTAACTTTTGACAACATTTTGTAATATTTTATATTATAAAAAAAAAACATTTGTATCCTCCAATACTTATTAATTGTATAAGGGGTCTTATGAATGAAGTATTTTAAAATTACAGTTATTTTTAATATACAGTGAATTCAACCTTTAATAGAACATGTAGATATTTACATATTTAAGTTAGTAAAAGTTAAGTAAATTCACAGGAAATATTTATTCAACTGTAAAATAATGTAATTCAGTTTTCTGAAGGCGTACAGTAGAAAGACAATAGACAAGCCGTAAATAACGGGCCCTCAGATTGAATGAATGAAATTACCACCTCGCCGGTCACGTGGCCTATTGTGCCAAAAGGAACTTAATCATTTAATCAGTCATTCAATCGCTTCTCGGAACCGCAGTGCAATAGCGCAGCCTCTCGTATGAATGAACAACAAAAAACTAAATCTGTACTGGCATCGTCGTGTCACTCGTAAACATTCTTTATTTACAAAATAGAAATGTACAAATAAACTGCGTGGGTGTGGGAATTGTGACGTCCATCGACTTCGGCGAAGAGAAATCGTATTTTTTTTTTTCATAATACAATATTAGTGTTATAAATATATATATTTTTGGCGTAGACATTTTATATAATATAACAGTTAGATTTATGTTTATAATGTAGAAGTAATAAAACTATTATTTACGAATTTTATCGCGGATTTGGTTTATTTTTTACATTTTTTGAGTTCCCGACGTTTCGATTACTTTACAGCTTTCGTGGTCACGGGGCGGACTGAGGTATTAGAATTTGTAACATTCGCGTAAATCTAAGAAACCATTATGTAGAAGTAAATTGGGATGGTAGAGCGAAAGATAAAGCAGTGAGATTTAGTTCCCCGCGCTGAGTCCACAGCGTGTACCCCACGCTTTATGCTGGGCTATAATGTTGGTTATAATATGATACGTTGTCTGTGTGGCGCGTAGGTAGCTGTAGCGCAGAGTGCTAGATACAGGCGCCCGCTACGCGGTGTTATTATGGCGCGGCAGTGTGCGTGAGGTCTGCGCTGTACAGTGTACACGCGCGGCACACACCGGCGTACGCACGCACACAACTGCGCCGCCCCGTCGCCTCGCCCGCGCCCCGCTCCCACCACACCGCACCCCGCGCCGCGCCGCCCCGCCGACCCGCGCTCGGCTCTCGCTCGACATGGCTTTAACGCGGTGAGGCAATGCCGTTGCCGCGCCGCCATCCATTCGTTCTCCACAATGCCATAGAAAGTCTCCGTTTGACTCGCCTCGCCGACCGAACTTTTCCTACCTTCTCGAGCGAGAGGGGCCATTATTGCACCGCTATAATCGACTTCTCCTCGCATACGACTTCTCGACGCGCACGGTGGGATTCTTTATGGTTCTCATTTTGAATAAGAACGTGGCTCGGCTCGTTCGCCGCCGGAGCGCTCGGTACGGTTATAAAATACCGCATATCCGAGACTAGCGATAAAATAAACGTCTGACGTTTTCAAGTTTCGAGCGGAGAGAACGAGCGACGCGTTGCGCATCAGAAAAAGAACTTTACGACAAGATTAGAAAGAGCGGACGGAGCGGCAACGCCGCGGAGCCGCGTTCCAGCGCGCGGAGCGGCAACGCCGAGCGCCAACGTCATTTACTAAATTTATTTTCATGAGCGCCGTGCCAGCGCTAGCGACGACACCGCTACACAGTACACAGCACACACATACATATAGAGGCGCGCGGCGGCGGCCAGTCGACAGCATTGCCGACTGCCGCGTGACACCGATACAGCCTCGTCGCACTCGCCACCACACTCGCTGTCTATTTCTGCATTTATACAAAACGGCCGCCGCCACCATCTCCGGATCACTCGTATGTTAGCTATAAGAGTGTCAGGGCAGCAGCGGACTGCAACAATCGCAGCGCACAATGGAGTGGCACGTTTTCCGCGGAGCGATAAAAGGGTGACGCAAAGTGATTATTTGCAGCGTTGGTCGCTGAGTCAACGCAACGGCACGGCGGCCGCGGCTGGCGCGCAACGTAATGCTTCACAATTACACTGGCTCGGCCCTGGCGGCTCCTTGCCGACGCCGTCTGCTCCTTCTAACTATTTATATATTCAAATAATAGTAAATTAATACGCAGCCAACCTGTCCTCGGCGTTGGTCGCCAGTCGGAGTAGTCGGTCAGATGTATCGTAACATTTACGATATTAAAGTGCGGGCAGGCCATGTAGGTAGTTCTGCGAAGACGCGTGTGCCACTTAATTGTGGTGGCAGGTGTAGAGGCATCTGCCGCCTGCTGGACTCCGCCTTTTACTATTTTTTATTCGCCGCTTGCGCCGCCACGTACCTCGTTCTCTGCCTGGAATATTGCGCAAACCCGCTCCGGCCGCTAACAAACGTAGCAATGTACAACTATAATTATATTTCAATAAAATTGCAGTAGAAGTGGACGGGTCCTTGCGGCCCGATGCCTTGTCTGTCGTCCGTCATTTAGTGGACGGAGCCGAGTCTCCGCAGCTGCTAACATGATAGCTTGTTATTTAAATTTATTTTAAACTATTTGATAGGAATGAAAAAACTAGAAACAAAGAAAAGTTTCGCATGCTCTACCTAGTTAAAGAATGCGCTTTCTAAGAGTCGGTAAATCCCCAGGGCTTCATTATGGATCACGAAATTCTTTACCTGAGATATGGCAACTGTAGGGGCTGCACCCCGAGAACGCATTGTATCCCAAAAAAAAAACGGAAGGGTCGCGACGAGTATAATAGAGCTCGGCGCTGCGAGCCACCCTGCCAGGTACCCCAGCCGACAACCGAGCCATGTGGAGACTACACGAACACAAGCATGGTATCACTAGTGAACCTTCTTTGTTATCTTTCAAGTTTCCACAAAAGAAAACTTGTGGTATTTGGTAGGTCCTTTTACGAGGTCGTTAATAATATTTTATAATTAGTAATTGAAAATTATTTTAAATTTCGACCTGGTCCTGGAGTGGTCTATAATATTTTATTTTTTATACTTCATATATGTAATTCGGTACTCTTTGAAAATTCGAATAATAACTTGAGAGTCGTAACCATCATTAACACAGACCAAATTATTTAGTTCAATATGCGTAAAATATTTTGGTCAGTGGTTTATTACAGTGAAATGTAATAAAGCGTAGTGTTGATAAAGTTTCCATGGTTGATGCGTTGCTCAATGCTCATAGTGATGCAGCAGTGCATAGTTTACGGTACTTTCATCGGGCGGCGGGCGGCGTGCCCCGCTTCTACCATACCCGAGTATTTCGGTGCCAACTGCCAACTCCGCCGGCCTACGCACCATTGTATGCGTTCGCTTCAATATTATATCGTTATCTCTTTATATAGCAGAAACAATATTAACACAACAGACTATCGATACAAAATAAAATCATTGTTACATGGATTTTGGATTTCACTGCATGACTGACTCACTTCTGTGTTAACCGAATGATTTCATGCCGTAATTAAATACATGAAATATTATATTATTCAAAAGAATGAAATAACTTGCTACAGCACAATAGACTGCAAAACACATTATAGCAAAACATGAATTCATTTTAAATAAAGACTTAAACGAACCGTCAGTGTCAATTTGAGTTCAATGGTGTCAACATTGGAACAGCATATTAATATCAGTTGTAATGGTATTTGCTTTATATTTGTAACCGACAACAGTATAATTCGTTGAACGTCTGTTTCAGTCAGTTAAGATTTGCACATGTCATGTAATTTGAAGTGTCGTAGATACCGTAGATGTGTTTCGAGCGCCAACTGATGTATTGTGGTTTGTCATTTGCAGGGCTCGGGCGGCGGGTGCGGCGCCAAGCGGCGCGCCGGCTCCCCGTGCGAGGGCGGCGGCAAGGTCGCACGCTGGGAAGACTCGATAGCGCGGCTAGAGGCCGTGGCCGCCGGCGCCGGCGGCGGAGACTGCTGGCGCTCGGAGGAGGAGGAGCGGCGCGCGTGCCGCCGGCGCTGGTGCGGCGGCTGGTGCGGCGCGCACGACACTATCCGCGCCGAGAACGGCAAGTCCTACTTGGAGCTGGGCGGCGCCGCGGCGCGCGCCTGCTGCGACGGCCGCGCCGCCGGCCGCTGCGCCTCGAGGCGCTGCTACCGCGAGAGGCGGTACAAGATGATGAACCTATGTGCGGTGAAGCTAGCGCGGCTGCGGCAGACCGCCGACCCGTCGCTGCGGCGCTCCGTGCTGGTGTGCAACACGCTGCGCGGTATCGAGCGCGAGATGGAGCGCGAGAACGCGGAGGAGGCGCCGCTGGAACCGGCGGCGTGCGCGGGCGGCGGGCTGGCGCGCTGCGAGCTGCTGGGCGCGCGGGACCCGGCGGCGGGCCGCGCCACGCCGTTCCCCGCGCCGCCGCCGCCGGACCGCGACTCCGGCTACGGCGACGAGGAGCAGCGCACCATCGACTGGGGCTCGGTGCTGAGCCTGTCGTCGCGGTCGGCGCTGGACCCGGCCGAGGACGCGTGGCCCGACGACTGGGGCTGGAGCGAGGACAGTTTCGTGCGGCTGCTGGTGCCGACGAGTTAGTGCACGGCGCGCGGGCAGGAGTCGCCCGCGCCGCACTGAGCGCCTGTGATACGGCCCGCGGCCGCGCGAGGTGAGGGCGGCGCCGCGCGGCCGCGCGGCTCATCTAGTCGGAGGCGCCGCGCCGCCCGGCGCCCGGCTCTCCCTCAAGCGACGCCGAGGCGACGCGACGCGTACACGCAGTCAGTAGTTAGTATTATGTAATTGCTAAAGGGAAGGTGCTAGCTTCGGACGTGACGCAGGACTATACGCGAGCCGAGTTATTTTTGATAGTTTTATTTTCTTTAAGTGAATTCCAAACCGAAACTGAAGTGACTTAGCTAATGACGTTATCGTTTAAATTGAAACTCGGGTTTTTGAAATTTTGTTGAAATTATTATGTAATTAATTAGGTAAAATGCTATATTTATTATTTCGTTGAAACAGAAAAGTGATAGTTTGAAATTATTTCTGTCTTGATATTTTCATTCTGATGTCTCCGAACAACGAGTATGTACTTTGATTTTGATCGGGTTATGTGTTATGTTGTGTGATGGAAATCCGTGTGGATGTGTGCTCGCATTTCCTCAACAATACTGCCTTTAGTTCCGCTCGTTGTGAGTGACGCGAACCTGAGCACATATCCAGTCGGCGGATTTCGCAGACCACGTCGGAACAATTAAACTATGTGTGGACATGTGCCGATCAATGGAATAAGCGCGCGGGTATTGTGAAGCTACAGTCGCGTTGACTGTAGCTAAACTATAAAATGGCTCTGTTTAGCGAACAAATTGTAACTAGTACCTAAGTACTGAGTACTTAACCTAACTGATGAACTTTCATTAGTGAACACGGGCGGCACGCGGCGCGCGGCCCTCGCAACGCCACACGCCACGCCACGCCACGCGCGTGGCCGCCCGCCGCGTGCCTCTGGACGTCAATTAAACAAGCCTTACCAGCTGTCACTATGGAAGTTCCGCCAATGTCGACAGATATGCATTTGAACAATTGGAATTTGTAAAATACACGACTGATCGTGGCTGTAGGTACTTAACGTTATGTAATTGGAATTGAGTGATCTGTCCATTACTGCCGGGAGCCTTCTGACAGACCGTCTGAATGTTTAAAAATAGATTAAGATTTGTTTTACAATTAGACATAAATACATAAAAATTGCAGTATATTTTCTCGCTATATTATTATTTTCTACGTGAATACTAACAGTGAAGTTCCTAATATGTAATAAACGTAACATTTAGACGCGGAGTAATTTATTTTTCGCATTCGATTCTAGTTTTCTACTGAAGGTTTGTCGGAAGGCGCCCGGCGGGGTCGCATTAGTGTGTTTGTCATAGCTCAAGAGACGGACGATGGTTACGCATTGAGATTTGACAGCCGATCCACTGAAAATGTTTATAAAATGACAACCCGTCGTTCCTAAATAGAGAGAGGCAACGACTACGGCGCTACCGGTACACGAATTGAATATGTTGAAATATGAATGTTATTTTGATAATATATTCTCTCATTAGTAACATCGGGTTGTGAGACACGCGCAGCGAGTAGGAACGCCCCGGCATCGGCCGCCGCCAGCGCGCTACTGCGCCCGGGTGTATCTAAAATATTCTTTGTGTTTATAAATTGACTGAATTAATTAAATGTACATTGTTTTGCTGCAATACACCCGGACGCGGACGTGGACCCGCGGGCCGCGGCGGGCGGCAGCCGAGATCCGCGCGCATCTTGGAATTGGGACTGCATGGACCAAACATACCTAGCACGACATTTTAATAGAGCAAAGTACAAATTTCAATAATAAGATGCATTAGTGCTCCGGCGCATGTTTGTCCACCGTTGTCAATTACTCAAATATATGAATTGTGATTCGGTAGCTAATGAGAGAAAACTCTATGTTCTTAAATGTAGTGTACATATTATATACGGAGATGGGCATTATGGCGCGGCTCGTCGCGACCGTTGTAAATATATGATGTAATGTAATAATTTAATCGATATTGATGTGAAATGTCGCGTAGCAGCTGTGAGGCGGGCGGCGCGGTGGCGCGGTGTGGCGGCGGTGTGGCTGCGCCGCGTGTGTCGCGTGTGCCGCGTGCGCCGCGCCACTCGCGCATGCGCCGTCGCGTTGTGTTGTATAATACGACCTCTATTCTGTCCAATACACTGGTGCCGAGCTCGCTGCCCCGGCGCCGCGCGCTCGGACACTCTTTATATCTTACATACTAATGCATTTTAATATAAGATGTCACAAAATTTTATTGCCAGTACAGACCAATATACATGAACAATGTTTAGTTATAATTTTGGGTTCTAAACTCATAAGTGATGCACTGAGTAAACTGAATGATCAGCTCAATCTATTTTATTTTATGGTTTATTTCTCGTAGCATATTTTTGTTGAAGATGTCCGTATGGTTGGTTGTGATGGTTTACTTAAGTTAGTGAGTAAAGACTCTTCGGCAAACACTTCTGTATGACCTATACCTAATTACATTTCAATATATATATATTTATACTAACATTTTTATGTCACACCTTTTGTGTGGTGTCGCTGTGGTGCGATCTGTCGACGCGTGTGAATTTATTTAACGGTACTTACAGTAATTAGTGAAATTTCTTCTATTTTCTAAAATTTCTTATAAGTCGGCTATTGCACCAGAGCGACACGACGCCATCTGAATGCTTGCATTATAATGTACAAATATCTGTTTCATCCTGTCATTTGTGAAAATTACCTTCGACGGACATTCGTATTGCCAGATGGGAATGATCTATGAGCTCAACACGTGAAATTTCTTTATTGTATCTAATTTACTCCATTGTAAAATTTTGTATAGAAGTAAGTGGTGGGCATTGAGCACTACTTTAAATTTGTATTTAATACTCTTAAAATATTATGATTGTTGCCATGAGCGCGGGCCACGCCGTGTGTCCCGCGCGGGCAGCGCGAGTGGCGCGGGATGTGTTGTGACTCCAGCAATAATTGTTGTTACTGACAAGACATTCATCCTCGACGCATTTGTGTAGTGGCGTTGAGAACGTTTCCAAGAAACGTTCGCAACACTTTCATACGTAACTTTTCTACAACTTACAAGTGTACAACTTATTTCCCTTAATGTTTTCATTGCCATTGGTTACCAAAAATGACAGGATTTTTATTAAAACAATTGTGAATATATTATATAAAGAATACTCCCGTTAGATAATTGTGAAATCAATTTTGAATGTACTCGTTTTGCACATCGAATTGTTAAAACGTTCCTCATGTTAGGAGTCCTTCAAAATTATTTCTTTAATTATCTAATGTAAGATAAAATTGTAATATATTATTGTTTAAGCCGTTGTGTCGAAAATAACAAGAACAGGAATAATTTTGTGAAACAATGGCACAAAGAATGAATATAAATATTATATATATTATAGAAACAGAAATGTGGCTATAAGAGCAATTTTTATAATAAATATTTACTGTTGAAGAAAACTTTGCCTTTTATTTTCACACAATATAAAAAATATACTATGACACTTTAATTAATTTTGTTATATGTCGTCTGGCGAAGTATCACCATTTTTCGCTATGTGACCTTATGTACACTGCACTTATTACCAAATAGATTAAAACATGCAAATGCACTTTTGTCAATTGAAAAATATATTTCTTCCATATTAGCAATAAATCCAAAAAAATATACAAATATTTTACTAAGACTGTACTGTATCACCCCATATACATCCCGTTGCTGGGTAAGGGCCTCCTCTATTATAAACACTACGATGTAGAGGGGTTAGGCCATATATTCCACCACGCTGGCCTAGTGCAGGTTGGCCCATAAAACTACAGTTAATTATACAGGTGAAACTCGTCACTGGCAAAGTTATTGATAAATGTATATTTGGAGCACGTGGGTAGAACAGTACGTAGGCTGCAGTGGGTGTTTAAGTGTAAATAACAATACATATAAAATCTTAATAGTGCAAGGGCCAGTCATAAAAATAGCAACAGTTACATTCTGCATTTTACTGTCCACGAAATGGCCATCCATTTATAAATAAAAATAAGGTGATTCTGAATTCTGATAGTGATTGGCTCTATACCAAAGTTAGTAGCAAACATTATCATACATATTTAGAATAAAGGAAGAACACATCTTTTTAAATTATCATAGAGTGCAAAAGAGCATACGGTTCACTTGATGGTAAGTGATTACCGCCGCCCATGAACATCTGCAACACTATAAGGCATGGAGAATAAATCCTCCCCTAACAATTAATCATTATTTTCAACGCAAAGGAAATCTACTGCTGGACCTAAACCTTTCTCAATTACGTACCACAACTAATTGTAAATATATCTGAAGTATTATAGATTTTTCTGTTTCGCATCAGCTCGGATATTGGGGGTTACTCTATGATCCGATACGAAGTTCCAATGTTCGGACGCCGCAGGTAAAACTTCATTAATGTGCCTAAATACTCCACAAACTGTCGGAATCCTTAATCATCATTTCATTCATGAGAAAATGGTAAGTATCATACAGACTAGTATTGATTTTGAGAAGTGGAAAACTTATATCTTCGGACGTTAAACATCCGGACATTCTAGATAGGGACCCTAGACCCCTCCCGTATTCTAGGTATACTAGCTACAATGGTCCACATAAGTACGTCACGTTCTAGATTCAAGCAGTGTATATCCGGTTTTACCAGGCCAGCATAACAAGTAGACACTTCACTTACTGAGGGTAGTTCAGTTCAGTTCAGTTTTTGTTTTTAATGGTTACTGAGGGTAGATTAACATTATTCAGTTGATGTTGTCATAAAAAATAGCAATCAGTTAGACGAGTAATTTGCTGTTCGGTGATAACAGTTTAAAATTTAGTGTTAATTTCGAGTATAAATTCAAATCATTTACTGCAGGGTCAAAGGAAAAGAGTGAGATTAATAAATAGAAGAGCAGAACGTAAGAGTCCACGTGTATTGACGGGATTAAGTATGGTGAGTACCAAACATTTTTTCTTGTTGACTTAATACATATTACTAAATAGTTTTCTAATTAAAAGTAGGGCTAATGAGATCACAATGTATATTTACACAATTTATTCACAATGTACATGAAGTTAAACTTTTGTGAAAATATTTCTCGAAATAAAAACAGACTTAAAGCAAGGCGGGCTGGAGCACCAAGAGGTTCCGTTTTACATAATATGGATATAAGCCTAAAACTATCACTAGGCTACATTTAATTAATTGTTATTTTGTTTTAGAGTTCACATTATAATCACTTCAAGTTATAAAATTACATAATAATATTTTAAGGTAGAGCAAAAATTAAACTTGCGAGAAACGCCTTTATATTGCATGAGGAACTTTTTTTGGTATGGTATTTTTAATAATTTTTACAATATCCACAATAATAAAAAGTTTCAACAACCTAAAGTTTCAATCGTTTGCTCATTACGGTTTAAAAAATATTCCCTCAAGATGATTCCAGTCCCATACAGCACGCAGCCCTAAAAAACATTATCTGGGCCAGATTCGAACCCGGCCCATTTCCGACGAGTCTTTTCATAAGGATTACAAAAAATAAAGGGCAGTGTTTATGAAGGTATTTGTTGCTGCCTACCTGCGACTCAATAAATATGTATCTTTACGACAGTTTGTTCAGGTCGGTTTCAACACTCGCTTGGACTCCGTGGAGGGTTCGTTTGTGCTTCCACATGTCACCTGAACGCCTGAAATTAATCTTTAGGTTATTGAAAAATATTTTTGGAAGTGGTACAAGTTTGGAAATTTGTTTTATGGGCATTTTTAGTTAAAATTGTGATAGCATTATAATTAAAAAGACTTTAATTAAAAACAATTGCAGGTTTAATAATCATTATAATACACCGATGGTGTAAATTACAATAACGGGAATAATAAAAAAAGTAGCAGATTTTGTTGATATACAATTACTGACGCCCTTAAATATTATGAAAGGCATAAACAACAATAATAATTTGTAACACACTGAATATTTAAATATGTATATTTGTAGGTAAGTAGTAGTAGTAATAGGTAGTGTGTAAGCTTTCCCAAAATGTAAAATAAACAATAACATATCTATTAGTACTGACGTTCAACAAAAAGGTGCAATATAAAATAGGGATACTTGGTTAGCTAACGTTGAAGATTCCTAGAAATACTAGGGCCATGACCTTTAAACGGCATTGGGTCGTACAAACATATAGGTCATATAGATAACATACATAAAATCACGCCTTTTTCCTAGAAGAAGTAGGCAGAGATGCTATCAGGATACTCAGGTTTCACCTTGTGTGTTCCGTCTCACGATGTGATAAGGGGTGAGCCCATAGCTTTATCAATTTCCTATATTCACGTTGATAATTAATCAAAAAATCGAATACCACTTTGCCAGACCCGGGATTCGAACTCTAAACATGAGCTTTGCAAGTATACCGTAGTACAACTGCGCCACTGAGGCAGTCGCCAGTATTGGTCATATAATAATAGTTGCAGTCTTTATTGATCTAAAAGACTTGGAGAAACAGTTCGTACCTGAAAGCAGTACCGCAGATGTCGCACTCATGAGGTTTCTCTCCAGTGTGGATGAGAGTGTGGACAGTTCTAGCATAAGGTCTTCGGAACGCCGCGCCGCAAATATCACAACGGTAAGGCCTGGTATAAACACATTTGTTTATTATTTATTTATTAACCGTTTATAAACATAGTATACATGCTTGATGCCTGAGGCATTCTGTCCCAGTCAGCCTTTGTGTGGTGGGCAATGATACGCGCATAAATAAATATTAATGGAAATAAATATTATTATAAAAGTTTTTTAATAATAGTATTTGCAATTGCAACGTCTTATTTATTTATTTATAAGTACTTTATTGTACACCACCATTGAGATATAGATATAGAGAGAAGTTATCTCATACAAATGTCTTGTTTGTTTTTGGAAGAAAATTAAACTAAATCGCTGCAGCGTGGAACAAATAATTAGTCGTCTAGCCAAACAGTAAAATCATGCAGCGCTAGACCGCTTTCAGGGTGTAGTTTTCTCGCGACTAAAAGGTCGAAAGCATGAATTTCATGGCATTAATTTCGATATCATGGCATTTATATCGATAATGCGATAGCAGTCCAGGACGTTAGTCCTTATGTTGTGATCGATCCTAGTGATTCGTTTTATTTATTTATTGATTACGATATCATTCCTGGGGGTATAGTCGGATCAGAATTATGCGAATAAATTAATTTAATATGTGTAACAAACGGCGCAGCGGTCTCATCGCTGTTGACGATTTCTTTCAGAAAACCTTAGGATGGACTGGAAAGAACGGAAGCTTGGAGGGAATGGGTGGTTCTTAATTTAATTAGAGATCAAGTTGCTTCTTCAAAGGCTTTTTTCATAGTATAGATGACATGGGAAATTAATAATAATGTACTTTTTAAAAATTTAAACTAGCTTGCATAAGCAGAAGGTTTTTTTATTGGAATGAATGGCGAGATTAGCATGCCGTTCACATAATAATGATGATAAGCGATACAACCGCTAACAGTAGCAAAACATTTCACTACGCTTGCCATTATGAGACATAAGAATTAAGTCTCAATATGTGCAGTAGTTACTCTGGCTACAATGTATACAAAACAAACCGGAACACAACAGTGCACTTACACTGCCGTTTGGCGGGAGAAATAGACATTGCGGTGGCACATAACCAGGCGGCCTTCATATATGAGAGACCTACCACAGACCACTAGTTACATCATTGGCAATCTGAGCGATGAAATGTGGTAAAACTATTATACTGTATGGATATGTAGAATGGGACATTCTCCATTTTGATAGTCCATGGTTGGATAGTAATGTCCTATATGTGAAGCACAAGGGCTTACCGAGCCGTGCAATAAGGGGGTGGACTCATAAATATTTAGAAGGTACTTTATACTTGCAGTAAATAAGTCAGTTTTCATTTGAGTTGTCAAAAAATTGTCGACGTATGAATAATTGTGAGTTAATTACTCTAAGTGTTGAATAGATAGAGATTGTCATTTGTCGTCAGTTAATGTTCTGTCTGTTTCAAGTTAGAGTTACAATCAGGTGCAATGCTGAGTGCAGGCGATTGCGGTAAAAAAATGTTTTTGTTTGATATTATTAACGTAGTTCTAGTGTAATTGTTCTAACTAAAATTCTTTTTAATCTAATTCAAACACAAATATAATAGACGACTCACACAAAAATACTTGTTTTAAATAGATTTAAAATAATTCAAATTTAGAACACTTCGATCAAATAAATACTAGATTCAGTGTCCGGAACAAAATTACACACCAAAAGTGGACGAGGTTGAATATACTAATACATTTGAATTTCGAATTACTAGATATAGCAAAAAGTCTTTAAGTATAATCAACTTTAGGTAACAAAAAACCTCATTCCTTTAAATTAACATTTAACATGGTTTGGACCGAACTAAAATCAAATAAGAGCACACGCTCATTTGTGCTCTTATTTCTCTTGCCATTTCTATGTAATCTAGTATACATTTGATAGAAGTTAGAATACCACGAATAACAAAAAACGTCACCCCAGCGCCATCCAGCGCATTCTCCCACAAATCCAAGTTACGGTAGTTAATCTCTAGTATGAAAAACGTGTATGAATACGAATAACCTTTGGTCTGTGTGAATGCGTGCGTGCTCGCGCAAGCGTGCTGCGGCGGTGAACGTCTTGGGGCAGGCGGCGCACGCGAAGGGCCGCTCTCCCGTGTGCGTCCGTCGGTGATCGTCGCGCTCCACCTGCCGCACACCACCACAGGGCTGACACTACCTACCTCGGTAAACTACTACCAGCTGGGAGGAGATGGAAGCAGCTTCTAATAGTTTGATGAGGAGATCGTTGGAGGAGTAACCGTTACACAACTACGAGCTGGGACAAGATGGGAAGAAATCGCAGGATGCAGTTTCTGCTAGTTGGATGGGGAGATCCTTGGAGGAGTAACATAGACCATGTTCAGCAGTGGCTTTCAGTGGCTGAAGATAGAGAGAGAAAGAACAGCTCGCTGTCGGGATCCTTAGGAGTTATAATTAGCAGTGTGGCTGAGGAATAAGAGAGAGAATCGGTAAACAACTACTACAAGCTGGGACTAGATGGAAGCAGCTTCTATAAGTTCGATGGGGAGATCGTTGGAGGAGTATCCATAGACCATGTTCAGCAGTGGCTATCTGTGGCTGAAGATAGAGAGAGAAAGAACAGCTCGCTGTGGGGATCCTTAGAGCTTATAATTAGCAATGTGGCTGAAGCATAAGAGAGAGAAAGAATAGCTTGCCATGGGGATCCTTGGAGCCTACAATTGGCAGTGTGGCTGAGGAATAAGGGAGAGAAAAGAGGGAGAGTAATAGGGGGACAACTGGTCTCTAATATCCCAGAGGCTGCTTGGATAGGTACCACTGCAATGTCCATTTCTCCCTACAAACAGCAGTCTAAAGGTACAGTTGTGTTTCGGTTTGAAGGACAATGTAGCCGGAGGTTGCAATGTCTCAGGATGGCGAGCGAAATCAAACGCCTTATATGGTGCCTTAATGTTTGGTTTTCCTACTGTCCGAGAGTAGTCGTATCGCTTAAAATCAGGCCAATGGCATGCTCGTCTCTCTTCACGGTGAAAGCGTGGCAGTGTAAAGGTCCATGAGCAGACGGAGACTGCTTATCATCAGACGGGCATTTTGCTCGTTCTCCTCTCCTCTACCATGTTGCCACCAGGACACAAAAAATACTTAGTATCATCGTGTGACTGGTTGGCCTATGGTTTATTGAGGTCCCTATATTTCAACCTCACATACAATGTGATAAAAGGTTAACTTTTAATTAATTATTGCACATCATCAGACTTAAGATTTCGACTGCATTTCTAAAAAAATCCAAAGCGACCTTGTAGTTCGTACATCCATTAAAATCAATCTACAATTTTTAATAAACCTGGCAACCCTGCTATAAAAAAAGTAGTGGGAACTATGCGTCCTACACATACGTTCGCTGTAGCTATGGGAGCTTTTTTCAATCAGTTTCTTGTAGTCATAAACTTGGCGTTGTTAACCTGTAGATATGTATCTGTTGCGTGCGGGAAGGGTTGCCCGTTATATGGCTATTCGTAATTACTTGTGTCAAGTAAAAATTAACGTTTCGAAGTTTATTATAAAAATAACAAGAAAAGGATTAGTAATTGCGGTATTGTCCATAATGTATCCTGTCTTCGTATATGTATAGTCTGACAAGAAAGTGTAGAATCGGAACTAATGTTTATTGTAATCTTATAACACTAAAAAACTTTGACACCTGCCAGTTTTGGCGGTGATAGTTCATGGGCGTTTGTTTATATTTTCGTTATTATTAAGTTTCCTATCAAATAAGCGATACAAATTAAGTTGGAGGTATTTAAAATGAATAAGCCTATTCGGAGTTCTGCCAGAGGTATTATTTACAATATTTATCGGCGGTGTCTCGCAGAACAAAAAGCAAGAACCATTCTCTCAGATCTCGACAATGTATATCAAAGAATCGTGGAAATGACTGGTATGTAGAAGTTTATTTTGCAATATTTAACTTAATGTTATGTATAGTCATGTAACTACAATTATTTTTATCGGTTTTATAAAAGATTCAGTGATGTTTTGAACTTTTCTTTTCGATTGCATAGGTTATATTTATGTTTGTTATGACATTAGTAATTTATAGCTTTTATAAACCATTTTGATACTTGCGTATTTTTTATATTTGTTATAATCAGAGTATTCATTTTCAGGTACCGACGTTGCGTAACCTTCTTCCGGTATTAAGAGATGATTAAAATTTTACCGGAAGTCGTGAATATTTACGAAAATTACTGATTGCTCTGGGTTTCAAATACAAAAAATGCCAGTCGGAAAGGAAAAATTTGATGGAAAGATCGAATATAGCTGCAAAGTGTAGATTAATAAAGCGTTTATTTAAAAACAATTATTGAGAATAGAAATTTACTTGAGGAGTTGAGAAAAGAAATCCAGTTCAAGAAATGTATAATGATTATTCTGAAATAGAGTATTTAGAAGAAAGTGACTTAGATTAGATTTTATAAAATGACTAGCTGTGCCCGCGACTTCGTCCGCGTCGAATTAAATAAAAACTTTATTTTTCTAAAATAAAAGAAATTTTGTAAAATAAATATAGCCTAAGTTACTCCTTATTATATCAGCTACCTGACAGTAAAAGTCCCGTTAAAATCGGTCCCGACGTTTCAGAGATTAGCAGAAACAAACAGACAGACAGACCGACAGACAGACAGACAAAAAAAATCTAAGATCATTTTCATTTTCAGTTACATGTATCGTGTATATAACCATATGTAGTTTGACATTTTCTTTAACTCTCACTTTACAAACAGACTCTTCAATTTTATAATATGTATATAGATAATATAGTATAGTATATAAAATATATCTTTTATTTAAATCATGACTATAAATATGAAAAATCCCTTTAAATTAACCAAGCGAAATGTTTTTGTGACTCACAAATATGTATTTGCTTCAGTTCTGGGTGTTTGTGAGACTACAAAATCTGTTGTAGTTTCTAATTACTATAATACAATTGTACAATAACATGATAGTTAAATACTTTAAATTATTTCACTGTTTAACATCTAAGTAAAGTGAGATCAACCATTCGTGATATCTACGACCCAATTATTTTTTCGAAACCTTTCGACTAATATTCAATGTCATTATAAATGGATTTCACTGTATTTATTTAAATAAAAAATATATAATATATATTAGTATCAAAACTAGGAAACGTAACTATACAGGGATACCATATAAAAGCACAGTGGCGCCCCTATTTTTTTCTACACTTTCTTGCCAGACTGTACTTTATAATTTTAATAAAATCCAGAACGGTGTGAAAATTGAATAAGTAAATATTTAAGTATATACAAATAACGCAATTAAGAATATGATCACAGAAAATATACCTAGTTAGGATAAAGTATGAAATTAAGCATTAATTAATACGTTTTTATGAAGCACATAAGCAATAAGTTTTCGAGAACTAATAACCGTGAAGTAGGGGAATCCATCGACATGCCTATAAGATATTTCCCACCAATAATTTCACGCCAAGTTGTTGGACTTGGTATCGAACCTGGTACAAAACCTGCCACCATTACACCAATGAGGCGATTTGATCTTTTATTTATAAATTACCTTAACTTTGAACGCTTTAGGGCAAAGGTCACAAGGGTAGGGCCGTTCTCCCGTGTGCATCCTCATATGTATGGCCAAGTGTCCGGACTGGTTGAATCGACGCCCGCACACGCGACAGGGATAGCCCTGGAAATATTTTTTACATCAAATATTGAAAGAATATTTATATTTGCCTAGCAGAGGGACAATGTAGGTTAAAAAAAAACAAACAGCCTGTCACATATGAGAAACCAATCACCAGTATTAAATAATGAATGATTAAAGTATTATAGATGATAACAGACACCCATAGTTAGGTATATGCCTTTTCAAATACACGGATTTACCAGCACTAGCTGATCTTCTTCAATCTTGTTTCATCTAATCTGTCTTATCTCTACCGCGTCGCTAACAGGACTCTATTTATTTATTTAACACTTTATTGTACACCATATACATAAAAAAAGACAAAACTAAATGAAATAAAATATATGTACAAGTGGCGGTCTTATTGCTTGATGCAATCTCTGCCAGACAACCATGGGATGGATAAACGAAAAGAACGAAAGTTGGGGCTTCGGGTGTACGACTCTACTTCAGAACCAAAAATATTACGAATCCCATTGATTTTGTACTGATTTGAGTAATATGCTATTGTACTCAAAACCTTTAACTTTACTCCATTACCCCTTTACCCCCGAAACCTTATTAACATGAGGTGTAAATATAACGTCGATACTTCTCCATTATCTCAATATGACCGGAAATATTTTTTGCCGCTCAGCATGACGTATAACAAAAACAATAATTATCATTTCAATGACTCCTAATCTATTGATAAGAAATCGATAAATCGTACATTTGGCTTTTTATGCTAACTCTCGCTATCACATGCAAGGTTGCAATGATATTGCTGGTCTTGTATGGATACCAGGAAATTGGTGACCATTTACCATCATGCATTTCTTATTTTGTCTTCTCGATATGTACAAAAGACGACTAAGAAGGTTCTCTATAAGGTGACGATACTACATCGCTCGTTTCGACTCATTTTTGCTTTGAGATATCTAACTATACCAAATTAGAAAATATGCTCAATTATTTATTATGTTTTCTTTCTATCTTTTGTTATCCACGTCTGTGCTAGTGCCTTCTAACTTCCATCTTACTCAGCCAGTTATCTTATTATCCACTCAGAATTCCTATTCAAAAATTCTAAACTAAGTTTATAATGGAAACATACAAGAACAAATTACTAGTGGTTTTTATGAAAGTGAACTTACTGGTTTAGAAACTTTGTGCATTTTTTTGTGTGTGTGCAGCGCGCACATGCTGCCTAATATTTTGTCGCATTCCTCGCACACGTACGCCGTCATGGGCGCTCCGTCAGGACGGTCCTCTCCTCGCTTGTGTCGATATAACTCTCTACAAATGTTTAACTCTCTATACTCTATAGTTGCAAAATTATAATCAGTAGGCCGTATTATTTCTGAGAATGGTAGGGATGCTCTTAATCTTCTCACACTTGCCACCAAATGCGTTGCAATTTCTTTCGAGATCCAGGATAAAACTTATATAAACATCACGCCCTTTTCAGGTAGGCAGAGTTGCTACCGAGACACCCATGTTTCGCCTGGTGTATTCCATCTCAGGTTATGGTAGAGAGCCAGCTTATCGCTATAAGGGCCACAATTCCTGACTCCAAGCTTATAATGAATATAAAAATCCAATATTAGTTTGACCAACCTGGAATTCGAACCAGAGACCTTAGCGTTGTAATTGTAGGGTAGTACAACTGTACCACCTTGGCCACGATAAAACAATAAGATAAAATCTACCCACTCAGATCTTAGATTCAGCTTAAGTTCACTTGCAACATCTTTTGATCATATTTAAACCGCTACGTTTATAGATAGCTATCACAATTTTGGAAATTAATTTTGGACATCAACAGCTTCCGTCTTAAGGTACACCAATATTACGAGTATTTACGTAATTAATAAGTATTAAAAATCCTTAAAAATAGAAATCGAATACAAAACATACCTGGCAGTGACAAACAGTTGATTGCAAGAGCCGCAGTTCCACATTTTGTTGTTAGCATTGTTCTTATAGGAGCGCGGCGTACCCCTCGGCATCACCGGCCGCTGACATTCACTCATGTGTGACTTCAATTCCTCCGTCGACGAAAACTGCTTGCTGCATTTGTCGCAGGAGAAACAAACTTCAGGGCATTGTGGAGGTACAGCCACTTGACTCACTTCCTGAAATGTTACTGCACTGTACTGCATCAGCTCATATAATATATCAGCCATATACTCCCACTGCAAGACATAAGCCTCCTCTACAATCGAAAGTACTATTGAGGGGCTAGGCAGTATACCACGCTGGCCTAGTGCAGTTTAATGTCCGGGTGAAATGTTAAGGAGCATAATAATATCATCCTATATACGTTTTACGGCAGAGCACGTTTCCTCTACGATAAAAAAGACAGTTTCCTTCACGAGATTTTCAGACACCTTGTCCTCCGGCAGTAAGAGTCCATTTTAAAACTTTAGTGACACGGCCCCGCCATAGGGATTCAGCTATAACGAAGTACCGAAATTATTTTCATTTTAACCAGTTTTCTAGCAACGATTTCCTTCACCTTAAAAATGCAGAATATATGCACATAAATACAAAAAATCTGAAGAGTCGATACGAGTCCAGTATAAAGCCAATTAGAGTATTGTTCGTCGCTATAGAGAGGTATCTGAATGGAACGCGACAGTCTCCCGCTCGGCACACGTGACGGGATTACTCTATATGCCCCTCTAATTAGGATGCCCAGGTCAATTATAGGATTTCTATCAAACTTCCAGTGGGCTGGCTGCGGCACACCCTCTCCTAGATACCGTAATCATTATGGACGCTCTTGGTTCAAATTGACATGTGAGAGGATTGAAACTAACATTATTTTCATTGGACCGGCGTGATAGAGAAGCCTATAATCTTTCACATAATATAAGGAGTATATAAGTATATAGATAGTGTATAAGGGGATGATAGGCTTTGGAACATTGGTAATTAGTGGTAACGATGTTTTGATAGTGTATTTTATAAGGTTTTGCTTTCATGTTTATTTTTGTATTTCTCCATATTAATTAAAATGCAGATTAATTTTAGTTTTAATTGATTTCTATAGAAATATTTTCATGAATGCTGTATATCTTTATATGTTGATTCAATTTATTCATCATAACTATAAGCATAATTACCATGTCCGTATATGTCCTAGGTTCCCCGAAGCATGTGAGCCGATGCTTGTCCAACGCATCGTCCTCCGCGAATAAGGCATTACAACCGTCGCACACATACATGCTGTGCAGCTTTCGAGACAGCACGCTGCCTTTCCCACTGCTGTCCAGGCAACATAGCTGCTCTGTAACAATGGTTTATTCTGATCCTTGTGGCGTCACTGCACCTGGTGGTAGCTGCAATGCCATCTATAGTACTGATTGGGCAAAAACATCTCTCGCCACTTGATACAATTATGCCCGTTTGCTAAATTGCATGTTTACGCTACAGTGGGAATATAAACTCATATATCTAATTTAAAACGTAGTCATTAATGAAAATACATTGCATGAAATTATCATGGTTGCTTTTAAAATAGATTTTAAATATTGTTAATTCATTTTATTCAAAATTGTGAATCCTAATCGAAGATCCTAATGGTTAAGAGCGTATACACCTTGCGCGCAATGTCAACTATAGGTATTTCTTCGTTAATTTCACGCACACATAAGCGACCAAAGCTGTGTGCGTAGAGCTGCCGCGTCGGCTCGCTATACAATCGGCTCAAACAACTTTGATCCGTGCGCTTCAAATATTCAATTGAAATGTAACTGTAATATAATATCATAAAAATATTTTATTTGCATTTTAAGTAGACAAATATTACTGTGCAAGCAAAGAATAATACAAATTTAGATACTAATCATATTTTCGTTATTATTACATTGTTAAGTTGTATTCAAATCAGTGTTCAATCAGTAGACACTACGGACGTTTTATTAATCATTTCGTGTTCGAACACATAAATAGTGTTAGGGGCCTTACAACCCCTTACAATTACGAAATATATTTAATTTTATATTACAATACATAACATAATTTAGCCTCGGCATTACATCCCATTATATTACCTGAAACATAATTTATACTCACTACAAAATCATTGTAGGTAATAAAAAAAATTAAATATTTTACTACCAAAGTACTAAGATGTGGTAATCGCAGTCCGCGCGTGGCTATTTTTACTACGTACGACAAAAATCGACTGCAGCTAGGCCGGAGCGACGAGCGATACCTCCTCCCTCTAGAAGGCCTTGCGGCGGTCTGATTTGATCCACGTCGGACAGCGTGTTTTATAGTGGATTTTAAAATATTTGTAGAAAACATGAAAACTAATTTTGTTGAAATATAAAAATGGTAATTTATTGATAAGATGTTCTTCTATTATAATATGCAATTGCTCTAAAAAATGATGTACGATAAGTTGGTGAAAAAAAATATGTTCTTGACGAGAGTTTCTGAATAATTTCGCATTGTTTAAATTTTTATTTTTCAGGAACTAAACACAAAAAGATTATTTTTCTCAGCAAAATCCCTCCATAAGGGTCTTATTAGTCTGATAATATTTTTATTTTCATCTTATATTTAGTGGTTTCGAATATCTTAAGCTTCTAAACTGCCATTTAAAGCCTAAATAACGAAACTTGTGTTCAGTAATCCTTATAGTACTCACAAATTATCCATCATTCTATAATGTTTTCCACCAAAATCCCTAGATGACAACTTTTTCTAAAATTAGTAATAATTATTTTTCCTTTAAATTGTTTATTGGTGGCTATTAACTCATTTGAAAAGTCCTGTTTTTAAGCCAAAAAGCGCGTGCAGGGTATAAACGCTCTTAACTACTTTTAAATAAAAGACGCAATATACAGGTAACTAGCGACATCTGTTGTCCTTAAGATGCAAATTATTTGCAGCGCTTAGAAGTACTTTTGAGTACCTACTACAAATACACAGTTATTGACTAGAAAATATCATGAGACTATTATTTTACTAATGATATATTTTTACTATGTTACTATTAAAATAAACTATGTAGTTTTTTTGTTGTTACCGTTAGGCTCTACTTCTAAAGCAGTTGATAAGACACGCTCACAAACCCGACAAATAAGCCATTCTGTTTCAAAATGGATGTTTCTGTTAGTATCTGAAAAAAAAAATACATACTGCTACTACGGAATGCCTATGTAAAACATTGAATGAAATCTCTATGTTAGAAATGAAAAATATTATAAGAGCCATTTCTGAAATCCGGGGACCAAAACGTTAACGTTGCTTTTGTGACCTATGCAAGTTTCTACTCGCTTGCCCTAATTTAGTGACGCTAGTTCAAAACAATAAGTATTAAGTTACAATGAGTCGCCTATACATTTTAGATTTTTTACAAAAAATTACTTTAGAATATTTTTATACTACAACATCGGATGAAATCTGGTCCAGAACACTTCTGTAATCTTTTTTTTTTTATTTGCTGTGAATGACGAGACGAGCATGCCGTTCGCCTGATGGTAAGCGATACGACCGCTCATGAACAGTAGCAAAGCCAAACAACACCTTGAATTACAAAGCAATGCTTGGCATTCCACTGCGCTCGCCATCCTGAGACATAAGATGTTAAGTCTCAATATGTCCAGTAGTTACTCTGGTTACAATGTCCTTCAATCCGAAACACAACAGTGCATTTAAACTGCTGTTTGACGGGAGAAATAGACATTGCGGCGGTACCCACTCAGGCAGCCTCTCACATATGAGAGACCTACCACCAGTATAATATCTAAACGTAGAGCACTTCTATTTCCATTTTTGTTTCTTCTTATTCTCTACGCAGCCTTAGTATCTTCCATCTCATTCTTGTGATTTCCTGCGTACCTGATACGTGCGCTTATATTTTGAGCGCGATGTCTATTTCAGCATAGATATCATGTATTGAGTAAAATAATCTCATGATTAAAATTCATTTATTGAGTAAACATTATATTTTTAAGTAAGAAGAATGCGTACCTTCTGATTGAACAGTTTGCATCGGTTCATCAACAAAAGCAGGTGAAGAAATATTTTTATTAGTGTCTGAGTTATCTGAAGCATGCAATAATATTGTATGATCAAGAAGATCTGCGTCCGTTGTAAATATCTCATGGCATATAAAACAAGAATGTAAAGCCAAAACATCGGGTCCTTGGTTTTCCACGTCCTAAAAAGCAATGTAATAAAATGGTTGAAAAGCTTAACTTAAAGTAATACCTATATTAAAAAAATTAGAAACCATTTTACGTGTACTGACTTTGTTTTTTTCTGTAGTATCGCGTATTGGCAAAAGAAATTCATTAACCGTGTTTTCATCTAATAATGTAGGTACATTATTTAATATATTTTCAGATTCAACAACATATAATTCAGTGCCTGGAATTGTGGTGTCGTCAATGCCTTGCAAAAATATACTATCTACATTAAAATATCTTCCAGAATTATTAGTATTAAAGAATAATTGATTTTGAACATTATTTATTGATGTAGAGACATCTACATCTTTGTTATCGATCGTGATTGGTGAAGGATCATTATTTACGAAAAAGTTATTTGATTCGTAAACTTCAGACAATTCTTTATATGGATAATCTGGCGGATCGAACATCATTTTTAAATCTGTAACAAAACCAAATCATAATAAATTGTGATTGAATAAAATTAAGAACAATACTTTTTAAATGTTCTACGTTTCTGGACGAATTATACTTAGTGATTAGTGATGAGTACGTTTGATAGATAGTATCGATAACCAAACTACAGTTAACATCCGAGACGATCAGAAATAATAAAGCTATTTTATCTTGTATTATAGCCACTAATCTTGTCTATTAGTCGGTGGTTAAAGCTACGTTATTATTGAAAAAAATATAACAATTATTATTCTCCTGAACAAACGTTAATTTTATTCGCTTAAGTCGTTGCATTATACACATTTACGATAATCGATCACATTTTCATGTGGACATCTCTCTTTAATTCACAAGTTATTTTGACAGCAGTCAGCAACACTGACAGTTCCAAGTTCATTCTTTCTAATTGGTCTGTGGTTCATTCAAACAAATTGTTTTGAGTAGTGGATGTGTTTGTTTTGATTGGGATAATTCTGTTTATTAAATTTAAGGATCTGAATAATTCATAGAAAAGAAAAATGAATGTCGACGTTGCACCGCCGGCCGATAAACCTAAGATTCCGTTGCCGACAGTTTCACAAATAAATGCCGATAGAATAACTCAAGTAAGTGAGGTTATAATTGTAATTTCGTAATTTTAGACAATATTTTAGTAATTAGGTTATATTTAAAACATATTATGATTTTAAATATTGACGGAATCATATTGAGGACTTAAAACACTAGGCTTGGTAACATAAGCACTACAATATCAGTGAAATACATTCATAGTTTATTATTGTTTTTAAATTAATCTACAATAATCTGGAAATTACCAGGTCATTTTTATTAATTAATTTCCTATTGTAGTTACACAGCCAACAATATGTGGGATCACAGTAACACAATTTTAAAATTTTCAGTTTATACTGTGTTAGAAACATATTTGCAAAACAAAATATGTTTTTTGCTAATACACAATAATTAGGTTAGAAATGTATATTCGAAAGATAAATCAATATATCATATTCAATTTAAAGTATACACCAATTATTATTATTTTTAGTTATATATACCTTGCAATTTTAATAAAGTTTTGTAATTTTTACCATGAACTCCATTTCTTTAAAGCTATACCATTGTGTCACTTAACTTTGAAATTAGTAGTTAAAATTGATAGGGTTTTTATCAATATATCATGACTTAAAATGTCTGAAAAACTTAGTGGTAACTATTAAATTTTTTGATAAAGGTTAGTTGTCTTGCATGATAGGGACCTACCCATTGACATATTGACTTAAAAATATTAAATTCTGTATAAATTCTAGATTGTAATGAAGACAATAACCAAATCAATCAAATTCCATGACATTGTGCAAATATAGTGTAATTTAGTTTTTAAATAGATTTGTGTATTATGATTTTTCCTATAAAAACATCAATATAACTACAAATAGAAGTAAAACTTAAATCCATTTCCTTCCCTTCATAATGATGGTGGACTAAATGTTGAGAAGTTAATTACAGTTTATACAAAATATTAAGAAATATCACTGTGGTCTATAAGTTGCTATCTAATGTGTATTTTCAATTTCTTATGTTAAAAGCCAACTGGTGTTTTATTTATTAATAGCCATTAAATCTATGTAACTTAGCTCACTGAATTGTCCTCCAAATCAACATGGTCACATATTTCAGCTCGCCAGTCAGTATTGGTCGCCACAAACCAAGGAAAATCACTTACCTTATGATGCCTCTATTGTTGAATCAATATATCAAGCAGAAATACTTGGATCCAAGTAAGTGTTTCAATATTTTTTTCTATAATTTTTCAATTAAATATTACTAAACTATCATTCACCAAAATCAGAGCCTTACTGATTTTGAACAAATGAACATGTTCAAGTTCAACGGCCTAATAGAGTGGGTGCATTGACCTATTTATTTTTTTATTACTCTGCCAGCAAGGTTGGGGGCTTCTGGGGTTTTTTTTATTTAATAATGAATTAATCAATGTAAATATAAATATTAATACTTTGAATACTTTGATTTTTTATTACTAATTTTGTATTATGTATTTATAGTATCAAATTAAATTATTTCATAAATAGATTTAATACCCTAAATGAAGTCAGGGTTTTAATTTTTTAGATAGAATTTGATTTAAAATTATTATTGCAATTATAATTTTAAGTAGGTATGTTATTTATATAAAAATAATATTGTGTGTATATTGATATGACATTAAAATATTTAATAATTTTTTTTGCACTATATTTCAACATACTGTGTTACTTTTTTTATAGTACATATTGAAAAACTGTTTAAATTCTCAAAAGCCTCTCTGGTGCGGTTGTTTAGACGGCGCGGCGGCTGTAACACAAAAGGTCGCGGGTTCGATGCCCGCACCGAAACAAATGTTTGTACTATCCACAATTATTTATTTATTGTCTGGGTATTTGTTAGACCGAAAAGTCTTTCGTAGTTTCTTATATTCACGCTACAATAATCGATCTTAGTGTGAGATCTACTGACTATGTCTTTTTGGTGTATCGATTTATTTAATCTTTCTAATAACCCCAAATAAAATAATGAATAAAATACTGAATTACTATGATAATTATGTTTCAGTTATTCAGTACGGCGGATCATGATGTTGGAGTTCTCACAGTACCTGGAGAATTATTTGTGGCCACATTATGAATCTGACAAAGCCACTCAAGCGCACATGATGTCCATTGTGGTCATGATCAATGAAAAGTTTCGGGAGAGAGTGCCTGCTTGGCAGGTCTGTATATTTTATAATTTATTATATGATAATTTATTTAATCAAAATCATTTTAGGTTCTATGTGATCGCTTATAAGCTTCGGTGGCTGGTAATCAGTCAGGCGCGCCATATGCTTCTGCTTTGCCAACTTAATAGGAATAAAAAAACATATAGGCATTCAAACTGCTGAACCCGAACATGAGTCTCTTTGGTGGATGGGAGGGGTTTAAGCTTTATTCAGTCGTGCTGTGGGTGCGTTTACTATTTTCCCGTGTATCTGATACTAGCGGCCCGGCCCAGCTTCGTCTGGGTGCATATATTTTTTGATTCCACTCCACACCAAATACATGTTATTTTTCGTATAAATTCTTGTATACCTAAACTTGACGTAGCTGTCCTACTGTCCGGCTCAATCCCGTCTCATCCGTCTGTTCAATCTCTTCCCAATCCATCCCGTCCTTTCTCTTTATTATCCATCCCGTCTTATAACGTGCATTTATATTTCGTCCTATCAAATCTGTCAGCTATCCCAGCCTTCTCCCGTACCTTCCACTCTATTATATCCCGTCTCTCCATATACATGTACATATAAAGGTTGCCTTATGAAATTTTTGTGCAGCAGAAATCGTAATATTTTAATTTCACCACAACTTCAAAACCAAACGTCCAATTTTAATCATTCGAAGACCAAATATTATCAACATAAACTGTACTTATTGATGAAATAATTTATTTTGATAAGGATTAATAGCACGAGTAAAATAAACGCATTTAAATGTAGTCCAAAAAAAATTCAAGATTTTTAAATAAAAATGTGGTTGTTGTGCCTCACTCGACATAGATAGGTATAGTGTGTCGCGGACTTCTTTGTAGATATTTATAAGATCTACAATTAATTATAACATTTTATGGTTCTATCTTTTGTAGTTTAGGCAGCGTACGCAAAATAAGTAACTTCTTTGGTTGATTTTTTTCAGTTTGTGTCCGAAAAATCCAAATATCTTACGGAACCCTATTTTTTTCAAAATAAAATATAGTCTATGTTACTCGTGGATAATGTAGCTTTCGAATGGTGAAAGAATTTTTAAAATCGGTTCAGTAGTTTTTGAGCCTATTCATTACAACCAAACAAACAAACAAAGTTTTCCTCTTTATAATATTAGTGTAGACGAGCGCAAATATCGCGATGTAGATGAAATATTTAAAGATTTTTTTATTTTAAAGATTGTATATCATCGTGTCCAAACGGCTGGAATAATAATTCATTTTGTAATAAATTGCTGATTTGTGATTGATTTGTTTTATTTCAGGCATTTCTAAAGAAGCCCGATCATTTTCCCGCGTTTTTCGAGCAAGTACTGCGCACAAGTGTATCCGATGACGTCGTACGACCTAACATGCGCGAACAAACTGCATTGCTTCTGTTTCTCAACCATTGCTTCGGCAGCATGGAGGTGCAGTTGTGTCGGGATCAGGTCAAACGATTAGTGTCTTTGAGTATGTGGATCAGTTTACAGGAAGGTAAGTGTCAATTTTGGTATATACATATGTTTTTAAATATTTGCTATAAAAAATATTTTATGAATACGAAAATGCCAATTATTTTATGAATACGAAAAATTTTGGCAACAATATTATTAGATAATAAAATTAGTATGGGATATGATTAGTATGGAAAAGGCTAAGGTTGCAGGAAGTCGCTGGATGCAGGCCGCTTCCAACAGGTCGATGTGGAGATCCTTGAGAGAGGCGGGAGGCCTATGTTCAGGAGTGGACTTGCTGCCTATTTGGACCATTTGTCTCAAATAAATTTATTACTTATAATTTTATTGTAATTAGAAAAAAAATAATGTGTATGAGGTAAGATGAGACCGATTACTAATGGTGCATCGAAACCGTTGGTATATTTGTTGAGCATCATTGTGCAACACGATGAAATTCAGCAGCAATCTAATAACTGTTGTTGCTACTTGTTATTAGATTAAACAAGGAACAACATCCTTTAACAATGTTATCGATTGTTGGCAAATGACAGATATTGACTGTTGTTCAAAAGTTAGGCAACTTTGTTTATAATTTGATAAGACGGTAAAATGTACTATATAGTAAGTAATATTAAGTAAAATTTTGTTGACGAATTTTATCGAGTAGCATTTGGTAGGTAACGATTTTCGATAAAAAGAAAATGCGGTGTGGACAGAACCGGTGTTAGGATACGCCGGGATTTACTGTAATATTTATTTACTATAGGAGTGTCTTATGTATGGTTTACTGTCTTTTGCTCGGATTTGTATAATACTTGTAGGGCGCCGTAGAAGTCTCGCCCAGGGCGGCGCTATTTCTACATCCGCTACTGGACCATTACTCATATTATTTAATCTCTTATCCACCAATCTATAATACAGATACAATAAATATAATTTACAGTTTAATATAATTTACAGTTGGAAGACATAATAAGAATTTAAATATTTCCTTAGGTAGAAGAAATCAAGAATTTAAAAAAGTGCCGAAATGGAAGAAATATTGGCGTGCAATCCAAAAGAAAGACAAGCCGGAGTTGCTAGAGAAACTTAACTGGGAACGGCGGTACTTGCAGAGGTTAATGATCAAGTTTATGCGCATATTGGAGAGTGTACCCGAGACAGGAGATATAGATCCACATGTTGTGAGGTGAGTTTGGTATCAGATCATATTAGGTATATACGTATGTGTAGTATAAATAAAGAAGCATTGGGTATCTTTCGGGGTCCAGGTACACTCCTCACGGCTCCAGGTCAGTATTTTACATTGATCACGAAGAAACAGAACTGTATTTTTTTTATTGCAATGAACGCCGAGTCGAGCCTGCCATTTGTCATAGTAATCGATACGACCGCTCATGGAAAGTAGCAAAACCAAACACTAAGAATTACAAAGCTATGCTTGGTTTCCACTGCGCTCGCCATCTTGAGACATGTGATGTTAAGTCTCTATGTCCAAAAGTTTTTCTTTCGACAATGTCCATGAAACTAGAACGGGCCAATGTGTTTACACTACTGTTTGTACCCAGTCGGCCTTTCACATAACATGAGGGACCTACCACAAGTAGCGTGGGAGTATGGACAATCGAAATATTCAAGTAGTTATTGGGGACGCCTGCAGTAGGCTTACTGTACCTGACGATATATATGAAGGCAATAAAAATAATATCCGATAGTCCCACAAATGTAGGCTTAACTCCGGAACATGTCAAATTATGTCGGATTTTTTGGTCTCAAAATATCCACGTATGTGGAAATGTAGACTACAAGCCCGTGGCAAATATCGATGGGTCAAATGAACCACTAGGAGACCTATTTGGTAGGATACAGGGACATAAAATAATAATATTCAGCACTATGCCGTCACTTGTAAGCTGTCCGTCTCAGTGCAGACGAGACTTCAAAATCATCAAGGAGAGGGGTTCATTTTGGTCATTTATTTTTGTACGGCATTTCTACCATCGATAGGTCCATGAAAAATAATAGAAAGAACACGTAATGCCGTACAAAAATAGTGCGTCACAAAGTCGGAAGAACGTTAGATATTCCGGCAAATTTGTCGCTAAATTTGGTCATTTGATTTTAAACGGCATCGGTTCCATACAGTCGCAATACCTCTTCTAAACTATTATTCCGCAACGCCGTACAAAAAATATGCGACAAGGACGAAAAATCAGCGGTTGCAACTCACTCCCTTTCAGTGGTCCGGGGGGTGATTTGAAAAAATACGGCATCGGTTTCATAACATTAAGTAGCACTCAAAATTACTATTTAAAAAAAAGCCGTCACTAAATTATTGTTAATTTTAATGTATACATAAATTCCTTATAAATTTGACTTTTAAAGCTGAAAGGTCATTTGATCCTGTACGATAACCTGTTTTTTAACATGATATTGCTAAATACAATTGTTATTTAGTATTGCCATTCAATAAAAATGTTTGAAAAGAAATGGAGAGGAAAATAAAATATGAGTTTTCTCAAATCATTTCAAGTTTAAATTATCGTAGATTAGTGAAATACAGCAACTTTCTAAATATTATTGTTGTTTTAAATAGTTCTCAGGTAAACAAATGAAGAAAAAATTATGCCGTACATTTTAATGCAGAACATAATTTTTGGCTGATTAAAATGGCACTACCATTTCAGGAGTACTTTATGGTCGTATGATAGTACACGGCATTAACATATTTTTGAAGAGAATAATTAATAACTTGTATAAAAAATCATTATGCCGGCTTTTAAAGTGAAACAGTGTATATTATATCCAAAAACTGAAAAACTATAGCTAAGCTCAGTATTTATATTTTTGTAAACTTTTCGATGTCATATACTGCAAACATGGACATATTTTTTTGAATTGTGTTATTAAATATACTAAATGATATATACAGAAATGAAAAAATAGGTAGGTATGTCTTTCAAATTTTAAGTCAATATCTGAATTAGTGACTGAGTCGGTATCGGAATCAAGGTCCTCATCGACGCACTGTGATTCGCCTAGAACAAGCTAGCTGGACAAAAGTCACTTCCAAGAATCAACTAATTAGTGGTCACATATTGTAAACAACACTCCCAATGTCATAAAAACAAGTAGAAATGGTGAATAACATTTCACAGGGACGAGTCATTGACTAGCGAAGGTAAGTAATGTAATATTTGCATTAAGTTAATTTGAGTAGTTGCATTTTTGGAGTGCTTTAGATAACATCTCATTCAATTTGTGTGATATATAACCGTGATTTTTCTGATGGATACTACTGTCGAGGGTCAGTGCTTTTATATTTTACCACCCATAAGATTCTAATATGAGAAACTTTGGTCCATTACGACTTGGAATATATTATTGAAAAATACTATTTTTTTGTCAAGTTCCGAAATTTTAATCGTATTTATCTTTTTGTATCCACATGTATCCAGTCCAATTTTTTTACAGTATATAGTAGTGATACTCACCTTTAAAACGAGATATAATTTTTCACCACATTCCCGCACTAAAGGATTTTATTTCATTTTACAGAATGTATCTTCTCCATTTCGAAAAGTGAATTTTTTGAAGAATGACGAAAACATTCCTATGAAGAGCGGAATATTCGTTTATTGGAACATATAAGTCTTAAATTTAGTGTTAGTGATATAACCAGTGATTCGTTAAGGACTATTAAACAGAAAGTATCTAGTATGTCGTCAAAATTAACTGAAAAATGGGCGACATCATATAAGTCATTGGATCGGTTTTTAATTAATAATAAAGATTGCTTAGAAGGAGACAACATAAGTTTTACCATTTCTGTGTGTCGACCTTGCTCATCCAGGTCATCACAGGAGAGCAGGCTTCAAAGTCATATTGATTTAATTAAAAAATCGATATTTTGTTACGACTTTATCTTCGGGTTACGAAATAAATATAAATATACTTGAAAATTTTTGTTCAGAGACTAGAGCCCTCTATCTAAGTTTGTATTCGTGGTACTATATGCCTGTCACTGTGCATAAAATTCTTGTGCATAGTACAGAGTTTGTTAAATCTTGTATTGTGCCCAATAGGGCAACTATCCGAAGAAGCTCAAGAGGCTCGAAATAAAGACTGTCGTAGATTTTGGGAACATCATAACAGGAAACAGTCACGTATTGCCACGAATACAGATTTATTGAATATGCTTTTAATAACATCAGATCCTGTAATTAATTCACTCAGAGAACTACCCAAAAAGAAAAAAGACTGTTTACCATCAGAAGTGCTAAATTTGGTAGTCCCGCCTTCAATACCAATACCTCGGGCATCAAGTAGTCTAACGCCATGTGACGTTGATGATTACTTGGCACCTGACTCGTCTGATTGTGAGAGTGATAATTCATCTGGTCAGGATTTCATTTATTTATTTTATTATTTTATTTTAACACTGCATACAATTTATGTATAGGTGAACTTAATTTATCTGTATCTGTATCAGCCCATATACGTCCCACTGCAGGGCACGGGCCTACTCTACAATCGAGAATACGATTGAGAGTGGTTAGGCCATATAGTCCACCACGCTGGTCTAGTGCGGGTTGGGTTAATTTATCTATTAGTATATAATTTAAAATGCAATTAAATAATTTTATATTTTTTTTTACTACTAAGTCGTATTATGTACATATGCTTTTATTTTGTTTTTTATTATATATTAATTTTATTTTCTAAGCTGCCATTTTTATATTTAAGTTTTTCATCGATTGTAATTTGTGTTTTAATTACTATTATCCTAAAAGCCTCCTCTCCATTCCTAACCAGAACCACGCGTGCTGGCTTGCGAAGCCATGGCTTGACTGTCCACACCATTCCTCCTTCCTATAATCCTGGGTTAGTGTGAAGAGGCATCTTAGCAGGCCGATGCCAGTAGACACTCTCCCTGGGTGGTATTTGCACTCACCATCAGGCGCAATGGGGCAACTTCGCCGGGCCAGAATAATAAAAAAAAAAAAAAAAAAACTTTAAAAAACACATTTCTTCTTTAAAATATTACTGTACATAGCCAAAACAACCAATATACGCACTCAAATGTTTTTGTCCAGCTAGCTTGTTCTAGACGAATCACTGTGCGACGTCCGTATCCTCTTCTCGATTACCTTCTGAAACATGAATATGTGTCATCTTATTTTGCGGACAAATAAAGTTAAAAAAAAGGAATTAATAATAAGTTTTTGTTATGTTTATTACCTTTTATCAATGTGAACTTTCAGATATGTACGAAATTGACTTTTATAGATGATCGCATTAGATACAAATAAATTGTCTAAATGCTGTACAGTAAATATCATACTAAATATCACCCTAAAGTATATTTTATTACATGGATTATTCGAGAGATATTTTCCGCTCTACAGACCTTTGGATCACCAAAAAATGTACGGCATGTGAAAAAATGTTATCTATGCATTAAATACTTTCAAAATAAATTAATCCCATATTGTGTCAAATCACCCCCCGGACCACTGAAAGGGAGTGGGTTGCAACCGCTGATTTTTCTTCCTTGTCGCATAGTTTTTGTACGGCGTTGCGGAATAATAGTTTAGAAGAGGTATTGCGACTGTATGGAACCGATGCCGTTTAAAATCAAATGACCAAATTTAGCGACAAATTTGCCGGAATATCTAACGTTCTTCCGACTTTGTGACGCACTATTTTTGTACGGCACTACGTGTTCTTTCTATTATTTTTCATGGACCTATCGATGGTAAAAATGCCGTACAAAAATAAATGACCAAAATGAACGCCTCTCCTTGATGATTTTGAAGTCTCATCTGCACTGAGACGGACAGCTTACAGGTGACGGCATAGTGCTAAATATTATTATTTTATGCCCCTGTATCCTACCAAATAGGTCTCCTGGTGGTTCATTTGACCCATCGATTTTTGCCACGGGCTTGTAGTCTAATGTATAGATCACTATTTGTTTATCGAATTCAGCCAACTGCTCCCGGCATTCTTTGTCTCATTTGTATTAAACGCCTTTTCTAGTACTTCCAGCCTTACAGTATACTCCAATAATTAATCCGTTGTCGCAGATACTGCGAGCGGTTCCTGGAGCTGATGATCGACTTGGAAGCGTTGCTGCCAACACGTCGTTTCTTCAACACCGTCATGGACGACTGTCACCTGGTGGTGCGCTGCCAGATGTCAGCACTCGCGCAGAGAGCCGAGGGCCAGCTGTTTTCACAGGTAGGAATTTTGTACATTTTACTAAAATCAGTGCAACGGTTTGAAAGTGCGAATCTAACGCCCGAATACTGGAACGCAACTTAAATATTATGTTGCACTTAAATACATAAATCTCACTTAAATGTACTGGCGAAAGTGGGCCGTGCGCTGTTAAGAGCAACTTATTATTTGGCGAATGGCGTTCCAGTATTCGGGCGTATGCCATGCGTATATTTAAAATCCAGGGCTGATAGGAGAGATCATCATACAGGTTTTGAGACGGGAAATCTGGGTTATAACTTATATGCATCCTTTTACACAAGCTCCCGGTATGATTTATGTTACAGTTTGTGTCTAGTTTGCCATCTTTTCCGTCAAAACTAATGCCGTATTAACGATGGACTGGCTGGAATTTTTTGGATGAAGTTTACTTCAACCATTATCAGGCGAGACGATTGAATAGGTTACAGTTTATGATTTAACTTTTTCTTCGATGTAACTATGTAATATTATTCCTCGACACGTAATTCCTGCTACAATGTGAAACTGAAAATAGTTTAAATCAAACACCTCACAGTTTAGATTATCTTTATTAAAAATAAATCCACTATAAAATAAAAAAAGTAAATGCTTGGTCTGCATACTGAGATTATACATAAATACTTTTTATAGAACATGTTCTGGTTATACACAGTCAGGTCATAAGTATTGTTACACAGTAAAAACTTTTCTTTTAGAATGCTGGCCACAAAAAAGTTTATTGAATTCGAATTTCGAATTGTTCATGAAAATAAAAATGTATACTTTTTAGAATTTTACTCATTTTTAAATATGGAGTAGACGCTTAAAGAAGACCGTGTTGTATTTTTTGCGTTGCATGGTTGCGGTTACGCGCCAATTCAATTTTTTGACATACTGAAAAATTTGAATATAACCAAAAGATTCGTTTATCGTACCATCAAACGATACAATGAAGACTCTAGTGTAGATGACAGGTCAAGAAGTGGTCGCCTTCGGTCTGTTAGGACTCCAACAGTGATAAAAGCTGTGAAGGCGCGAATGCAAAGAAATCCCAAACGTAAGCAGAAACTGTTGGCCCTTCAGATGGGGTTAAGCAGAACCACGGTGAAAAGGGTGTTAAATTAAGACTTAGGGCTTCGGGCATATCGAAGAAAAACAGTACATCGTTTGAATGCTCGTCTAATGGACCTGAGACTGAAGAGATGCCGCGCTTTGTTGAAGCGGTACGCGGGAAAAAAATATCGGGAAATTCTTTTTTCAGACGAAAAATTTTTTACCGTAGAAAAGAGCTACAACAAACAAAATGATAAGGTGTACGCACACAGTAGTGAAGAAGCGAGCAACCGTATTCCGCGTGTCCAACGAGGTCATTTTCCATCCTCGCTCATGGTATGGTTGGGAGTTTCTTATTGGGGCTTAACTGAGGTACATTTTTGTGAGAAAGGTGTAAAAACGAATGCAGTTGTGTATCAAAATACAGTCCTGACGAACCTTGTGGAACCTATTTCTCATGCCATGTTCAATAACAGGCACTGGGTATTCCAACAAGATTCGGCGACAGCTCATAGAGCGAAGAGCACACAAGACTGACTGGCGGCGCGTGAAATCGACTTCATCCGGCACGAAGACTGGCCCTCCTCCAGCCCAGATTTGAATCCGTTAGATTACAAGATATGGCAACACTTGGAGGAAAAGGCGTGCTCAAAGCCTCATCCCAATTTGGAGTCACTCAAGACATCCTTGATTAAGGCAGCCGCCGATATTGACATGAACCTCGTTCGTGCTGCGATAGACAACTGGCCGCGCAGATTGAAGGCCTGTATTCAAAATCACGGAGGTCATTTTGAATAAACTTTAGTGTCATAAGAATCTATGTTTCGTTAAGTTCATTTTGGTATATAAATGGTTACATAATGAATAAACTTGTTTCAATTATTTTATATTAAACATGTGACAGAATTTATGACCTGACTAGGTATATTTAGTAAAATCTATAATAAATTTTGTGTTGTTGTAAACGTGACAGTGCAAAGAGAGCGTAAATAGTAAAATCACTAACCACTACAAGCTTCGTTACAGCATAAGGACGGCAAATAAGGCTCATTCGTAGAATACGCTTACACAATAGTATACAGTCTTATGTTTATATCATAAGAACTAACTGATGCGTTATTTTTTTGTTAGTAGTTTATAGTCAAATGTTTAACACGTCGAATGCGGCGCAATAATACAAACTATCCGACCATACGGCCCGGACTTACTTATGGAAATATGTAGCTGCAATGCGCGTTTCATCCGAAAAAATCAGTGCGAGCCGCATTAAACGTATCAACAAAATATTAGTCAACTGTTAGTACTTAATAACTTTAAAAATTGAATTTGAGTCATTCATTTCTTCATCCTTAAACAAAATTAAGTATCTGATATGAGCATTCCGATTAATAAATCACATTTTTTTTTATCTCATATTCGTTACATCTCAACATTTTGATTTTCAGTTAGTTCAAATTTCTTGAGGCAATATAAAGGCACTTCTGTTTAAAATGTACACAATTGAAAAAAAAAGAAATAAAAATGTATAGAGCGAAGTGAATAAAATACCACAACATTCCCAAAAAACTATTTCCTCTACTTGCAATATAAACTAACATGTCACTGAAATTGATAATACTAATATGTTTTAATGTATATTATTTATAATACAAATTGACATTCAGCACTGATATGATATTTTAATTAACACTTTGGAATGTAACATTTAATAAATGTCTGTGTTTTTTGACTAATTATAACACGTTTATGAGCAATATAATACTTTATTCGCCATGCAGTCAATACTATGTATATTTAAAATACTTTTAAAAATTAAATATATTATTTTTTTAAATGTACTGGTGACATGATATGGCGCAATACTCACTATAAAGTCGCACGCATGTTTTGCATTCCGGAATCTTTCTGCGTATATTCGGTTTTGAATATAGATGCATTAATGTGTCTGACTGACGGAAGATAAATTTGTCTCGCAGTTTCTCGTTAATTATAGGTACATAAAATTATAGAATCGCATAGCTGGCTTAGATCCGCAATGAGATATCGTTACTATGTAACCGAGATTACTTACCCCGCTAAAACTTACATTACTATTCGACGTTCGTCAATGTGCACCTATGGTTCTAGTCTTTGCTTCTATTCCTACCACACGTGTCACTGTTTTGATATTTTGTCGTTTTAGGCAATAATAATTCGAGATTCATTAGTAATTTCCGCCATTCATATGAGTCATTTCGTCGCCCCATTCGCCGGTGGGCACCGCTTCCGCATAACAACTCTTGCGCAATAATTCCGTGACGTGCGATTGGCGGATGACACACACGTAGAATATTAAAATGGCTTGGAATAAATTTACGAAGATATGTGTGTACACCAATTCGTCAAACTTGAGCCATGACATCAAGAGAAACAGCCACGCCGTTGTCATTATCAGAAATAACTGCAGGAATAGATTGAAGCTGAAAGAAAATTTAAATTGTTTAGAAAATATATAATTTTAATATTTGAGTATTCTAAAGTTCTGTACATACCATCCTTTCAATTTATGATGTATTCTGCCATAAATATTTATCCTTTTTATAATCTTCAATGTTGTTATGTAGAAAAACAAATTGAAAATTATCGTAAATGAGATTGGAGTGAAAAATACTGCTATCCCAAGTAGTCCTGTAAAATATAATTTAATCTTTAATATAGATAGAGTGGTATTTTTGCTAAAAAAAGAATAGGTTATATATTTATCATAGGTTTTTATAATACTGAACTAGGCTAGGTGCTCAAATTACATTACACATTTGTACTTTGAAGCACTCTACAATATATTATAATAACTTAATACATATTAAAATCTATTATGTTAATTTTGATGTTTCAACTTTTTTAACTTCTTATTACTCATACAATAACAGCTTTCCCTGAGATTATGCTACCCTCCACCAATCATAAAATAACATTAGTCAGCCCAATAATTACAAGAAAAGATTTTTACCGATAGTTTCCTGCTCAGCGTCATCAACAAGAATAGATGAAGAAAATTGTGTTTGCATTTTACGGTAGGGGTTTGTACCTATATCGAGTAGAAAGTGGGCGCATATAGCCATAGCCGCCATGATAGTCACACAACACCACACCACACATGAGTAGTAGCAGTACTTGCGCACATCTGTCACTCGTAGAAACACGTTCCTCGATCTGTAAACAACATATCTAATCAATGTATGCGATCTCCGAGGCCTTGAAAAAGTTCAATCAAATGATTACTTACTTAAATGTTTTCCAGATGTAAAAGCCGAAACTATTTAACCAGAAGAAAGCGGCCAAAAGACTTATGTATAGGATTATATCTGGAAAAATAAATTGTCTTACATAAACACTCATATTTTATATAACTGATGACTAATGCAAGGTGTCAGATTGCTTACCAGTTATCATGAAGCTGACATGATTGCTGAATTCTGTGAATATCCTTACTAAATCAGCAGCTTGACTCACTATCAGGCATACATTTATTGTTGTGATAATGTTTCCAGGTAAATCCCTCAAAGTAGGCAAAACAAAGTATATTATAGCCACTGTCAGATATAATACCATTGCTAAAGCATGAAATATGGGATTAAGGACTTTTTTCATGAGAAAACTGAAGTCTTTCCAATTAACTTTTACTTCTGGTATGCACACTCTAGCATAGATACCAACCATACTTGCATTAGTAATTAAGATCTGAAAATAATAAAATGTTTATTAATAGATTAGATGAAATATTTAATTAGTCTGTAAATTTTCGCCTTCATATCGCCTTCAAAATGTTTGTAACACACATTTTTATATTAATCTTTGGCAGAGCAGACACTAAGAACTTACTGTACAATAAGCTTATTTTTTTATAGATATCTATGTAAGAAATATTTAAATCTAGACATTTTTCATTCCTTTACAGATTTGAGAACTATAGTATAGACAAATATGCAATAGGAAGTATTTTATTTATTTTTGGCTTTAAATAGTTTTCGATTATCGTTTTAAAACTATGCAATGATTAAATAATTTAATATATTTAGTGTTCTTGTAACCTATCAGTATATAAACAGGAATAGTTTAAGTGGTCTCTGGCTATAGTTCAATGAAATCTAGGAATTCAAAAACACTATTCAATAAACTTACCTTATCCATGCAATATTTATTTTGCACATGTATGTATGAAGAGGGTTCCTTCTCCACTGGTATTGGAATACTTTCATGTAAATTGAAGGAGCTACCAGGTTGAGGGTCCTCTTTAATACTGTCTGTACTGTGTTCATGGTGTATTAAATGTCTTAAACGGCCATCCGTTAATAAATTTAGCCTGGAATTAGAATTATTGGAAACATTTAAGACAAATAAAATATTTGCATAAAAAACACAAAACCAAAACTTGCAGTTAGTATTATAATTTTTTAAATTATTTTAACCACTGGAATCTAGTTGTTTAGGTTGAGTTTATTATGTATACTAACAGCCGCTGCCAATAAACAATTCCAATCCAAAATTTGCCATTTGAGATTGACAGCTCAATCTTTTTTCTGATACTATATTGCCAATAATATCAATCTCAGTAGTGAAAAAACTATGGCAACATGGTAAATGACAAATCGAAAAGTAGAAAACAATCCAGATTGACTTCAATCTAATTTTTTCAGTTGATTATTGGCATCGGCCATTAATGAAGCCACTGAAAGCTGCATTGTGCCCGTAAATAAACTGCATGAACCATAGTTAATGTGTTAAATATAGTGTATCTTTTAAAAAAAAATGAGATACATACTCATCCTCAGACTTTCCGAAATCCAATATTGACCTCCATTCTGTTGCTTTGCAATCGGGTAATCCATATGTATAATTATAAAATTTCAACTTCGAATCACTACCATCTTCAGTCTTGAATTGAGGCACCCATAAACCTTAAAAATGTTTAAAATAATAATATACAGTAATTTATCAATATTGAAGTTGGGATTATTTTTTTAAGATTGCTAGATATTAAATATAGATAATATGCAATGGCAGCCATTATTATATGCACTATGGGTATGATCAGTTGTGTTGGGGTCATTTTGCTGTGCCAATATAAAAAATAGTATTGTAGTGGTTTGACAAACTAAATAATTACTTGATCATATACTATGATAAAATCTGACATAATGGTAGGTACAGAAAATATTTTAAACAATGTTGAATTATTCTTTTTTCAATAAATAATCTTTATACTAGCAATGTTTAATTCAATATATGGTATTTGTTTTGGTTTCTCTTGTAGTATGTAACTAAGATGTATGGAGAATTGTATTAGGTGCATGTTTCTTATATTCATTAATTATTTTTATTAAACTTCAATAGCTACTTTAAGATCACGGCATTTTCCGTGTTCACATAGTGCACTACAGCTATTATTGAAAGATTATCATTGGAGTGCAGGTTCGCGATTATTCAAACCTTACACTTGAGCCACTTACTCTGATTATACTTGTTAGCCAATCTGCACACCGAGTCGACCATTAGTTCGTTGTGTTCGCAACATTTATTTATCTTCACTGCGTATTGCCGTTCCGACACTTCGTTTAAATCGGAATCCGCGACTTTAGCTTCAATTCGTATTGTTATTATACAAAGTACAAATAAAGTATACATTTTGTTTGTAAAAAGTTGTAAGGAGTTCATCACCTTTGTTGCTATTATTACCGGCAGTTCAGAACACATCCACTCCAAATCTTAATTTTACATAGTTAATACCGCACATGTCCGTACTTATTTTAAAAATGGAAGAAATACTGGTATCCAAACTCCAAAGAACAATTATGATTTTATGAAAAGAGTTGCAAAGCACTTGTCGTCGGTTTCCTGAGTTTTTGACACTGACAAGCGTCTGACATTTTGAAGCACGCCACAGATAAAACAATATTATTAATATTAGCAGTAGCAACACTGTTTTGGCGGGAATTTCTAGTGTGCGAACGAGAGCAGCTGGACTCCAGTTACGTTATACTTTAATGAAAATTAACCCACACATACATTTTGGGGGTATATATTTTTATTTCAATTTACTAATAGTATAGGATCCCGCCATACATCGACCTTCACCGAGATGTTTATTTGATGAAACCTATTTTATATGCAATTTAATATGTCAATAAATATATTGTATATGGGTTGCCTTACAAATTTCAGTCCAGAATACGATTAATTAATTATTAAAAAAAAATATTTTTTACACATTTCACCTGTTTGATTATTAAACAAATTCTATACCAATCGAAAGTATGAAACCCATAGAATATGTAAACGTTAGGTTGCCTATTTTTTTCCGGTCACAACCCTCAGGTTGCCAGGTAACACAGAACACAGCATATACGAGTCTATCGCTGTCCTTTTCATTCTCAAGAATAAATAGCATGCGCACCCTCTTTCTTTATGAGCGGACTTCGAACAGCTGCTATGCTGTGTCACTCGGAGCAATATTTCACTTTTCTAAATTCGACAACCGCAATTCGGGACTGATTTTTCGCAGGCAACCCTATACCACCGTGTTCATAATAAAATGATCTTTATTTTCATTTAATTTCCATTCAATAATCAGACCGGCGCAAAATGCTAGTAGCGATTTACCTGTTTATACCTGGCAACCTGAGGGTTGTGACCGGAAAAAAATAGGCAACCTAACGTTTACATATTCTATGGGTTTCATACTTTCGATT
Organism: Hyles euphorbiae; assembly: GCA_023078785.2. NCBI lineage: Eukaryota > Metazoa > Arthropoda > Insecta > Lepidoptera > Sphingidae > Hyles > Hyles euphorbiae. Next base: position 8,488,274 of record CM041053.1, read on the forward strand.
GGTATAGAATTTGTTTAATAATCTAACAGGTGAAAAGTGTAAATTTTTTTTTTTTATTTTAATAATTAATTAATCGTATTCTGGACTGAAATTTGCAAGGCAACCCATATACAATATATTTATTGACATATTAAATTGCATATAAAATAGGTTTCATCAAATAAACATCTCGGTGAAGGTCGATGTATGGCGGGATCTTAGACTATAACTAATTAAAAGTATATGGTGCCGCAAGGAATATCGTTTTCCAAGCCTCTTTGTTTGCCTTATCTGGGTTAAATATTAAATTAAACCAGTGGCGTAACTACACCATCGGGGGCCCGTGGCAAAATCATCGGATGGGGGCCCCCCTTTTTGTATGGAGAGGAAAACTGTTAAGCTTATTTTCCGATACCCTGGAGAAGACCGAAAGGAATATATGTGTCACTGGCCTGCTAGTAAATTGAGGCCGAAGCGGGTCCCTAACAAAAACTCTACGCTAGCATACCGAATAAAACCCTAACCTCCGCATTTCGATCGGTACTACACATCTACTAGTCGAGTGGGTCGGAATGTGTCCCTACAGTGGTTCTTAAGATGTTCGCCCCGGAGATTACACCCGTACTCACGCGTCTTTTCTATTAAAACCAGGGACCGAAACCGGTATCGAAAATACCGGTATTTTTTGGTATCAACCCAAAAAAATAATACCGGTATTTTTAATGGTAACCGGTATCCGCCAATTTTATTAGATTCCTAGAATTTAACCGGTATCATACCGGTAACCAAAATAACGGTTACCTTTATGTTTCATGCGAAGTTCCTTATAAGTCAAAGCGGGGGCAGTGCCTGTGTGTGGTTATACCGCCATTTGTCTTTACTAAACATTATGGCACTATACCACACAATTATCTTTACTCATTTCATGATTTTTTCAACAGAATTACCCACAAAAAATGAAATGAACCGTATCCAGCGATATTGTGTAAACAACACGACGAGTATGATTTTTATTTGTTATGTAACAACAACGCATTTTCTTTTGCATACAAGGTCTTTTTAGGTTACCGGTATTAAAACGGTTCCCGTTTATAAGGGTAACCTTTATATTGCGTCATAGCGGTTACCGAAATCTTAAAGGTAACCGAAATTCGTCGATACCGGTACCGTAATGTCGAATGGGTTTCGGTCCCTGATTAAAACAACCTAGGCCCGGCTTCATGGAATATCGCCCATGTCCATCCAATCCTCAAGAAGGGTGACCGGTCGAATCCTTCGAATCGCAGACCAATTGCTGTCACATGCTGACTCTTCAAGATCTTGGAGCGAGTTATAAATATGCAGCTCTTGACGTATCTTGAGGATCACCAACTGAGGGTCGTTCAGGTGGTGATCTTCTCGTTAATCTCACCCACCATCAGGTGGAGGCATTGGATAGTGGGGGTGAGGCGATTTTGGCCTTGAAATTGTCATCTAGTGTGGCATGCCGTCGTTTTGGTCTGTTTTTGCCTGGTATTTCAACCTGAGGAACTCTGAAAATAAATCGCTAGCTTTCTGGATGATCGCAGCATAAAAGTCATATTGGACGCTTTTGTATCGAAACCATGACCATTAATTCTGGTGTTCCATAAGGCTCGGTGCTTTCGCCGACCCTATTTATCCTCCATATCAATGACATGTTGTCTATCACCAGCTGGCATTGCTATGCAGATGCTAGTGCAAGTTAGGCAAGATACATCTGACTACAGAATCTCTATCAGGGATCCGTTAAGGAAAGATGGTCTCAAATTTTATCAGAAATTGAGATCTCTCTAGGGCAGGCCTCTCAATGGGGTAAATTGAACATAGCACAATTTAACCCCACGAAGATATAATTATGCTCGTTTACAAACAAGAAGACCCCTTTTGTCATGGAGACACTCTCTCTAAGCATCCGAGAGTATTCATTGACCTGAATTATTGATAAAATTGCAGTTTAGGTGTCATTTGGAAGGCAAGGGCAAATTGGCCAGCAAAAAGTTAAGGATTCTTAACAGAGACAAGCAGTCCTTTTCGCCGGATCATCGGTTATTGCTCTATAAATGCGACGATCCGGCACGACGTGGAGTTCTGCTCTCACCCCTGCGTAGAAGCCCCAAAATACCAGCTCGACGCACTTGACTCATTACAGCGCCGAGCTCTTCGAATCATCGATAATCCCTATCTCACGGAGAATGTGGAGCCGTTGGGATTGCAGTGAGACTTTGGGTCTCTCTGTATAATCTATCAATTGTTCCACGGAAAGTGTTCTGAGGAAGACGGTGCCACTATGGCTATTCTCCCATCACACTTCCCGTCACCGCAGTAGAATTAATTCTTTCTACCTGGAAACTATCCCTTCCCGGGAAGTACGTTTCCAGTGTTCTTTTCTACCACGCACGTGCAAGTTCTGGAATGAACTCCCTGCTTCGATATTCCCTGATCACTATAACTTATCCTTCTTTAAACTAGGCTTTAAGAAAGTGCTCTCCTTACGGTAGGAAGCGACTTCATTTTGGTGGATCCCTGGATCTGCAAAAGTCTATGAGCGGCGGTGACCGCTGACCGGGAGGCGGGCTATATGCTCGTTACCTGCAGGCCATAAAAAGAACTCCACAACGAGACCAATTAGTCGTCGTAATATCATTACTACGTGGGCGAAGCCCAAACGCAGCAATGGTGATGGGGCCCCCTCAGTAGCCTATTTTTTTTATTTTTATTGCATTGAATGGCGAGACGAGCAAGCCGTTCGCCTGATGGTAAGCGATACGACCGCTCATAAACAGTAGAAATATTCCACTGCGCTCGCCATCCTGAGACATAAGATGTTAAGTCTCAATATGTCCAGTAGTTGCTTTGGCTACAATGTCCTTCAATCCGAAACACAACAGTGCATTTACGCAGTGTTGTTTCACGGGAGAAATAGACATTGCGGTGGTACCTACCCAGATGGCCTCGCACATATGAGAGACCTACCACCAGTAATATTGAAGTTTCGTTCTTTTTTAAACCAAATCCGCACTATAGTCTGTACATAATAGTTAAAAAAAGTTAGAAAAATTCGTGTAAATCTAGAAAACTATTTATTATTATTTTTATGTATCAAAAATAAACCTTGGTATCTTTAATGGAAACTAAGAAAATAATTTTTGATTATCAATTTTGTTGGTAATAAATTGGCTAGGTTCTTCTCTTCTTACGGCCTCTCGGGCCTGAGAGGCCAGGCCGCCGGGGGCCCCTAAGGTCGGGGGCCCGTGGCATTTTGCCCACAATGCCACCCTATTGTTACGCCACTGAATTAAACTAAAGCATACACTAAACTTTTTTCGTACCTTGTTATACTGTAACACTATAACTTGCATTCCCAGTATTATTTTATTTAATTTATTTGGATTTTTCTATTCAATATGAGCCCAGAGTCAGGAATTTGTGCCCGATATGGCGATAGGCTCGCCCCCTATCACATTGCGGAACATTCAAGACAAAATGTGGGCGTCCTGGCACCTCTGCCTACCCCTTCTGGTAAAAAAGGCATAGATCGCCTATGAAAGTGGAATTTGGACTCTCTTTTTATTTTTGCAGTGTACTATATGTATACATGACTAACTGCTATTCATAGTTTTTGAAAGTCGTTTTCAAATTGAAGTATCTATGTACCGAATTTAATACCAATTATTCGCTCGTTTTATTTTATTCTTAATCGAATAATGAATAAAATAAGTTATTCGTTATTAGAATTTTTGATCGAATAACCGACATTATTCTTTATTCGAATAACGAATTGAAAAAAAATATTCATTCGTTATTCGTCATTCGAATAAATTTTGCCCAACTCTGCACCCATGTTTCGATTTCACATGAATAGTTATAACTAACATTTATATCGTATACAAATAATAGGTATAACATACAAATTAGCCCATGTACTACTATCATACATAACACACTTTATACTAGAGACCTACTACTGACCACAGACTCCTCAATAATTGGGAGTAGTAGTAAGTTTATAGATGCAAACATTAGCGATAACCCTATCGGTGGAAAATAAAACTCTAATACTTATAAATTTAATTTATTATTATGCATTCAGAAAGAAAACAATGAATTATATCATTATTGGACTTAAAATAATTTCCTTCTTAAATGTAGTATTTATATTAAGTTCTACTGTTTGGTAAAATTACATAAAAATAATTACATCTATAACATTTGGCGTTAGAAAACTAAAATATATGGCACCAACATTTAACGTTATAACAGTTATAAAATAATTACTTAATATTACTAGATCAATTTAAATATGATTTTATACATTATATTTTTACTACATCTGTTCATAAAACTGGTTCTGAGATTCTCATATTAAGTATTAGACGAACCGTCCATACCTATTATCTCGTAGGGATAACGTTGGAGGTTAATACTAATTAAGACTTAAAACATTCGTATCCATCGAAATCAAATAACAATTACCTACACGCAGTGTAATGGTATGGTAGGCAATGACAGCGGTGGATCAGTTGAGCCTGACCTCCACGGTGTCGTCAGCCAATATTTGCTGGTCATCAGAGTCATCGTGGGGACTTAACTTCGTGGCCAAAGGGCGTGTGATGAACAAACAACAGTTCTCATCCGCCAGACTTTGTATGACGCGTTTTCGTAAAACAACGAGTAGGAAGAATATGATGACGCCTTGAAGACAGTTGAAGGTGTCCATTATTTTCCTGGAAAATATTATCATTGTAAATTAGTATACTCTCTGGAGGTATTCAGTTAATTTCATTAATAAGGTAATTTAACATATAGTTACTAATATCGATATTCTATTTAAAGATTCCAATGATTGATTATTCTCAGGCTTTTTATATTTTGCGATGTGACAAGGCTGTAGTCTTTGAAAACTACGCTGGTCAAATGCGTATGCGTTTATATGGATAGATTACACTAATTTTGTTAGATGTAATAAACAATAATAATTGCTTACCATATGATGTGCGCCTCTCCGTGTGCGAAACTTGCGATTTCAAATATCCAAGAAATGCCCATTACAAGGAAGAGTTTTAGTGATAGAAGAAACCTGAAAATTGTATATAATTAATTTGGTATATTGCAATCAAATTAACGTTTAGGAGACTGTCCCGCCCTCACACCCACCACTGTAACTCCTGTGAGCCAGGATCAACAGTGGCACGCAAAGTAATGACACCGAGCATTGAAGCTCGGCGAGTCTCCGGGAATGTCTAACTTGTCTTTAACCCGCAACGAAATTAATCAGAAAGTTAAATTAATAGGAGGAGTTGGAAATAAATTATTGTCCACTTCCCTCCGTGCAAAGCGGGTGACAAAACATTGAACTGAAGAGGTAAATAACCTCGCAAAAAGACTTTCACAGCCGGAGAAGCCAGCTGTGAAGCACCACGGATCAAATTATTATTACATTTAAATGGGACCTATTATGTGAACTGTTATGCTTGATTCCAGTAATAGGTATGGCAAAAACGCCGGAAAGCACGGAAGTTCTTTCTAGTCTCTACAAGGTCCATGTAGTATACAACTCCAGATGATATTTGCATACTATCTAGCATGATTTTACGCTCATTATGCCAAAGACTACACTCCCAAAGTATATGATGCGCGGACTGCTCATACTCGCAATTAGGTGTTGAACATGAACACGCAGGCGACGCAACAAGCTTAAAAGAGTATAATTTAGACTTAAAGTTACCATGGCCCGTGAGAAATTGTGATACGCAATAATCGACATCTAGCCACGTCTTTGTTAAACGATCACGTACGCAAGGAAAAAATTGGTATAGATGCCGGCCCTTCAAAGATACCTCCCATCTATTTTGCCATTCATCTAATAGTTCGCTATATACCACTGAAACCGGTTTAAATAATCTGTCAACTTTTAAAAGTTCACGTGCGGTGAAAAAACTTTTATCCATATTCTCTCTATTAGAGTAATACATCGCGGCGCGACGTTGCACCTCCAGGTCGACTGGAAGTACACCCGCTAGGACAGGCAAAGCTTCGGTACTAACAGTTCTATATGCCTTGCACAAGAATATCAACGCCAAACGTTGGCTCTGGAGCAGTTTTCTTCGCACAGCACCGATAGTAGCCCTATCAGCCCATACGGGAGATCCATAACAGATACATCCTAAGTAAGTTGCTCCGTAGATGATTTTTAGTGTATTGAAAGATAGCCCCCACGTTGATTTTGATATTCTTGTCAAAGCAAAAAAGTTCCTTTTCGACTTTTCCCCGACGTTCTTAATATGTTCAAGAAAGGAAAAATTCCTTTCTAAAATTAAACCAAGATAACAAACCGATTCCTTTTTTTTAACATTGATATTATTAAATTTAATTCGCGGCTGTGATTTTAAATTTCCTTTCAGAAGTAATTGGAAAGTTTTTTGTGGTGCAAAGGTTAAGCGATTTCGATGGCCCCAGTCACATATTAGTTTTAAACACGCGTCCGACATAATTTCTAATCCCGATCTACTATTTGACTCTATAAGCAAAAGACCGTCGTCCGCATATCCGGTCAAAGAACACCCTGACGGCAAGGGAATTGCAAGAAAATCGTCGAACCCTAAATTCCACAAATAAGGACCTAAAACTGAACCTTGTGGACAGCCCATCGTAAGTGGTTTCGACACAGCATAGTGTCCAAGTTTAAGTTTTGTTGTTCCGTGCGAGAAATACGAGTAAATAAGTGAATATATATTTTTAAAGCAACCTCGTAATTTCAACTTAAGAAGCAGCATCGGCCACCAAGCGTTGTCGAAAGCACCGGATATGTCCAGGAAAATACCGAGTACATATTTGCGCGCCGATGTACTTACAGCTCTTCTAACCGATATTGCCGCGTCGATAGTTGACCTACCCGTTGTAAATCCGAACTGTTTTTCATGAAACTTTGGTCCACCCGGTAGCAATCGAGGGACGATAAGACGTTCTAAAAGTTTACCTAGAGACGGTAAGAGTGTAATAGGTCTATACGACTTAGGATCATGTGGAGATTTATCGCCACCCTTGGGTATTATACGAATGAAACCGGTACGCCATACCCGCGGAAAAACCCCTTCAGCAATACATCTGTTATAAACAGTGAGTAATGCATCGCCGGCCGATTTACACGCTTCTTTGATCATTTTATTAGTTATTTTATCGTCACCGGAAGCCTTGTTTAGGGGCAAAGCTCGTACAATTTCGCTAAATTCATCAAACGACGCGAGATTTGAATCGGAGGAGTTCGGTACCTCCAAGGCCCACATCCTAATCTGCTTATGGTATTCCGTATCATTTTCAATATTATCATCCGGAATTAACGATTGTAACAGAGCCTCCGTTGTCTCCTCAATACCAGTTGTGAAGTTGTTGTCAATTTTTAAATTCTCAATATAAGCCAAATTGATTGACCTATTCGCTTTAAATTCATGGTATAAAGGAGACCACGGACCCTCACTATCTAACCGGGCCACAATTTTACGTAACAAGTTACCTTTCGATTTTTGGACGGCCGCTTTATAATGTGATCTGGCAACTCTCAGTTTATTTAAAGCAGATGTAATTGCTTCCCCTGTGACACAACGTCTCTTAAGCCCGTTGAAACGCCTACGCGCTCTGCGAAAAGTCCGACGTAGTTGGACCAGTAAGTCATTCCACCAATCGCACCTCCGAGTGTTAGTGATGGAACCTCGACCGATGGTAATGTCTGCGCAAAATGTAAAAGTGTCCGACATAATCTCAGCACAGGTTTCAGCTGATAGATCATTGCGAGTGAAGTCCCCAGCATGCCGAGCAAATAGCGAGCCAAATAAATCCCAGTTAGCACCTCTAGATTTATATCTAAAATTAAAATTATTCTGTATCGGACCCTGTGTCAATCTAGGCAAGAACTCGTACACAATCAGGCGATGGTCACTACACGACGCGTCCGGCAGGACGCGCCACCTATCAATACGGACGTCTCCACTAGAAAGTGTGACGTCAATAGAAGATTCGCCCGTAGGGCTACTGTAAGTAGGTGGTGCATCGGGGGTGTTGTGTATTTCGAGATTCATCTCTGCAATGAAATCTTCTACAGCGCAACGTCGCTCGGTATCAGTGGAGCGATATTTGCCATACCAAAGGACAGATGACGCATTAACGTCAGCACCTATAATAATTTTATGTCCTGCGAGGGACCGCAAGACATAGCGGAGGTGATGCAGATGAGGACCCACAGGATCTGAGTATTGAAAATAACAGCTCACAACATAAACCTTACAAATCGGACTAGACACCTCAGCGACAGCACAGTGTGACGTCATAAGATTACGCACTGAGGTAATGGTAAGATGTGAACCCGACACAAAAATACCAGCTCGTGAGTTGTTATCGAGTTGTACTACCTTACTACGTAATCGCGCATGTTGGTATTGCTCCTGAACTAGAACGATATTTAATTTATAATCATGAATTAACGTGTCTAATTCTGACGTCGCTACCCTATCGTTATGAAGGTTTAACTGACCGATTGTAAATTTATCCATATTTTTTAGTATTGGGTCGAAAGAAGTAATTGCTCGATTTTGTTTTTATATGTTGGGCACTCTTGAGACCCACAACGATGGTCATGTGGTTTTTTAAATCTTTTACAAGGCGCACACACTGACTTAAATTCCGGGTTCGATTTATGCGGGCAAGTCTTAGTTTCATGAGACTCAGCACAAATGGCGCACGTTGGTGTTTTAACTGTGCAAAATTTTTGAACGTGCCCGTAATATTGACAATTTAAGCAACGTACTACTTCTATGTCATCAATAAAACGGCAGGTGGCCCAATCAATGAAAAGTTTATCTTTTGTATTCATCAAATGTTTGCGAATCTCTGAGTCCAATTCTAATCCTATCCATTTACGACCGTTATCTAAAAGACGTCTGCGAGTTATTTTGACGGACTTTGAAAAGTCATCCTCCTTTATGGGCAATTCGTCCTTGATGTTTTGACGATATAATGCTGTTAAGAAAGCGCGGTCTTCCATGGAGGATGGCACGTCTTTAACTAAAATACGGGGGCGGCGACCCTTTGGTTTCTCAAGACGCAGCCCCGCCGATTTTATCGCGTCGACTGATTCCAATTTTTTTATTTGTTTGTCATTTGCAAGACGCAGAGCAACACCAGATTTAGCGGTTTTTTTAACCCCAACGATTTGGAACCCGTCGTCACTAGGATTAATTGCCTTAAAGAGCGCCTGTTTCGTCGCGGATGACGTCTGCAAATCAGCTGACCGTTCGCTCGTCGGGTAAGCTATTACGCACGGGGCAGGGGCGCGCGGCTGCACTACCGGAGCGGGTTTCGCTAAACGCAATTTTAAATTATCCGAATATGTACTAGTGGACACGTTAACGCGTTTGCATTGATCCAACTCGCGTTGCATATTAGCTATCTTGGTTTCATTACACGATGATTTTAGAGCCAGTAACGAAACAATTGAAGTTACGCGTTGTGTAATATCTAACACGGCCGACCTATTTGCAATATTCATGCGCGAGCCCTGGTCATTGACGAGTTCGTTTATCTTTGACAAATAACTCGATACTTCCAACACCATATCGCAATAGTCCGCGCGGCTCGCGTCGCTGCCGTTGTCTACAGACGAAGTATCTGCCGATTCTGATAATTGCAGACGTTTCGATTGAACGGGGGAAACAGATGTGGGCGAATTAACATCGCTACTCACGAACCGATAATCGCCGTTAAAACACACAAAACACAATTAATAATGACGAGCACGTAAACACGTCACTACACTGTGCACCCGCGGGAGGGGAAGGAAGAAATTAACGTTTAGTCATCACACGATACTTGGGTTTTTATTAGTCGAGTGAATGTAAAAATTAAAACTTTACTGTTAAATGTTCTTTATTCGTTTTTCCTGCCTTGTTGGTAAATATCTATTATGTTCGCTTTTGAGTTACTGAATAATCAGTGTATATCAATAATTAATGCGGCATTAATGTAAATGTTGTTTAAATAGTTAATTATTAAGTAATTATTGTGAGGTCATGTATTTATTAAAATATATTTCCTTACACTGTACATATTTATAATTATTTTTTATTTAATTAGGTTATCTTACGAAATGAGTAAAAAGTATTGCTTGCTATTCGATTATTAATTAAATAGTAATCAAAATATTATAAAATATACTGTACTTGTGTTTGAGGTTGTTCAACATGCTGACTTCATATTTCCTTTTTTGTTGAAATAAAATGTAAGATGAAAGACAGAACAAAAGAATGTTGGCCGTTATCAATATCGTTATGGGGCCGTAGAAATATATCCATGTTTCAGTGCGTCCTGAAAAAATAGAAATTTAAAAAGCCTAAACTACGACACATCTTTTAAAAAAGGTTATATATACAAAGTATAATTACATAATGTCGTGAACCTACCATTGAACCAGCAGCTTCCCTTTCCGAAATCAGGCTTGAAATGATCGCCTTCCACGAAGTTGGCTACGAGAGACACCATAAGCAATAACAAAGTGCAACCCCACGCGTAACAACTGTAGTATAAAAATTGCTTTCGTGCGGTTTTCTTCAAATATGTCTCGTCTCTGAAACATTGTAAGACATAAAGATAAGTTTTGTAAATATAGAATTTTAAAAAAGGAAATGTATTCATGTTGTTTTTCGTTTGGAATAACTGTCCTTATTTTTTTTTTTTTTTTTTTATATTTATTTATTTCCAAACTTACATCTACTTTTACAGGATACCCTAATGCAGTAGTGTAGCATAGTAATTTTTATTTTTTTTTATGTTTCATTTTGCCTTATAACAAATTTTGAAAATATATTAGTAGGTTAGACTTATTATATTGGTCGCGTATTATTACAATCTTGAGATAATGACTCGTTTTTTCTCATAGCCGGTGGGGCCATTTTAAACAATTATTAAAATAAGTCAGAAACTTATGTAAAATATATGTAACCCTATACTTAAGGCATAAGTTTAAGTAGAATGAATTGAATATAACTGTAATACTTACAAAACGGTGCGATATACGTTAATGCAAATCACGTTCATCCAAAAGAAAGTTGCTATCATCCAAGTGTACACGAGGAACCCTGAAAATAAGACGAGAATTAGATTATCTCCAACCTTTAAATAAAAAGAGCTGTTAATGCATAACATTTAAAAGTTATTTTTGCTTAATAATGATACGTTATTTTAATTTTCACACACCTGTCACGGTGCATACTTCGTTCCTAAATCCAGGACTCAATTGTAACACTCCAAGCGATAAAAATCCTAACGCCATACTGATACACATGCACATATAGCATAAACCTTGAAGATCTCTGAAAAAAAAAAGGAATTTATTATTATATTGGCATTACAAAGTGAATATAACGCTTTGATAGAAAGTAGTTACAGGCGATCGATTTCTTACAGTTATTAGGGTGGGTTAAAAATCAATTTTTTTTTCGAGCTATTGGAATGCCCTAGTAGTTAATGTGAATTTAATTCTGTATTTTATTAGTAATATTAATATCACGTAGGTCGAGTGGATGTGGGCCACTCGTGACTCAATTTGCCCTCACTTTCCACAGATATAAATTGCAATAAAAAATCGATCAATACTTAAAATGTTACTTAAATCAAATCATAATAGTATTTTTAACTGAAATTGTAAAACCATGATAATGTGAAGAGTAGTTGGTAGTTACCTTAACTTGGGAAGGTAGACGTATATGGCGAGTGTGGCCAGGAGAAACACCACCGACACCAGTGTGAGAATCCCGCTCGTTTCGATGTCATTGCTGGCCGTCTGCTTGATCTCCTCGAAGCACACTACCGCTATTGGTATAGTGCCGTCACTGGGGTTCGATACGTTCTTGTACATTTTGCCCAGACAATATCTGTAATCAATTTTGCCGTCATATATTACAAATATGCTTAGTACTTATTTTTATTGAACTCTAAATTTACAATTATTTGTCATAAATTGTTTTTCTTTCGAATTAATGTAAATATTCAGGGCTTATTTCACAATTTTCAAGCAAATATCAATTAGTTATCAATTTATTTTCTTGCTAAACTATTCCACACTTATCAGAGTGATGGAATCAACTCTATACATAAATTAATGCAATTTCATATGTGTTTTTATATACGCTGTTAATTAGCATATGCTTCGCTGATAACAGTACAGTACTCATGTTGAATCACAGTATTAAATAATCTTTCTGTCACGAATACTCACGAATTAGGGTCTTCCGCGAATACGAATTTGGGTGAGTCCTGCGTAGAGACCTTGAATCCGTCGAGTATGACGTCCTTGAGCAGCATCTTTCCTATTGTGCAGTTCATTTTGACCATGGGCTGGTCGCCGCACCTGCCCCTCGTGGTCATCACACCATCGTCCGGACAGCATGGCTTTGCTGACTGCGCCGCCCCGCAGCTTAGCAGCGCCAAAAATATTATTAACCTCTGTAACAAACGAATAGATTAATAGTAGTGTGCAATTTGTATCGCTCGTGATTGGAACGTGATGGAGTTTAAATAGAATCGTAATTAACACATGGATGAATAAATCGGTACGGTTTCGCGGGCTAATCGTAGGATTTATTTCCAGCTCTTGTTTTACTTTCATTTATTTGCCGGATTTTAGAGTTTAATTGCATAAGGTAGACGACATTTTATTCAATACTAATAGGGTGGCCCGACTCCGACCAGGTTCAGATACACTTTTTGAAAATATTCTATCGCCTATGCTCATCAGGGATAATGTAGGATTCTAATGGTGTAAGAATTTTTCAAATGGGTGCAGAAGTTCCTGAGCCTTTTTAACGCAAACAATCAAATCTTTCCTCTTCATAATATTAGTATCGATAGTTCTGTAAAAGTGAACTATTATTACTCGAGGACTAGTTATATGCACAAACCATGCCAAGACATGAAATAAAAATCTGTATATCGCACACACGGTACTCTCCCCCCAATTGAGTGAAGTGAGACCGAAAAGTCTCTCGTATTTCCTGATAACCACGACACAAGGCTCGATCTTAGTGTGGGGTCAGGACTATGTATGTGACTGTTGGGTGTATTTATTTAATTTTATACTAAATCTTGTCATAGATATAAGAAACTACGAGAAGGTGTTCGATGTTACAAATATCTCTGCCCGTAACAAATACCTGTGGTTGACACTAATATTTATCTCAGTGTGGGGTATCGATCACGCGGAAACCCGGCGGCTAACCAACTGCGTCACGGAAGATGTTCAATAATTACATTTAAGAGTGACGTCTTTGTAGTAGGTATTGTCCCCAGGTTAAGTGTGTTTTGTTCTCTCGGAAAGTTCTCGGAAGTTAGCTTTCAGGGACAGTCCCTCAGACTAATAAATATTTGTGAAACTCACCAACAGCAGTAGTTATGAAACCTACTATTGTTAGAGACGCTGGTAGATGTATCTCTCACCACCCGGCGGTATTGCTACGGCGCTTTCTATCTCCCATTTATATCTCCTACATATGAGAAACGGCTAAACCTAGCTTGCGGCTCCCTTTGGTTGCTCTGGGCCGAACCTGTTTAATAAAACGTCCTCCTGGGTGTAGAAATTGATCCTGCAACCTTTTATTTCATAGTCCGCTCCTCAACTTCTCTGGCACTTGTAGGTACCATTGGCAATTTAAATAGTTAATCAGATTTTCACACAAGGGTTATAGTTTAGTTTAATGAACGCAATGTTATCAATTAAAGTTCAACGAATCCATAAGACGGTTACTAAAATGACCGTACTTGTTTTTGTAGTTATACAAAAATTGTTTACTTATTTGGAATCCATTTTATTGTGAAGAAAATGACACTTGGCGGCCGAACCTAGGGCCCTACTATATAAATCCGAAACGAAGTTCGAAACTTCGGACGATCGAAATTTATATACAATATGAATTTATCTACTCTGTAAAAGTTCGTATTTGTGTAACGTACATCCTAACTATAAGTCTATGGTTACGACTATAAGTCAATAACGACCATAAGTATATGTAGGTACATTCGTATCGTATATGAACTTCGATCATCCGAAGTTTCGAACTTCGTTTCGTTGAATATAGTAGGGCCCCTAATGTTGTTTATCGTTGCATGGACCTTTGCACTTTTTTACATCACCACTTACATCATGCAATTAGCTGTCATGGACAGTGGACTAGTCTTTTATTGCCAATAGTTGTAAAATTCGAAAATGCAACGCAATAGTTGCAAATAACTTTTAAAATGTCAATCAACGTCTACACGGAAAATTATACACTAGAATTTTTATTTAATAATACCAATAAATATAATACAGATAAAGTTCATCTACGCTTTTTTGGCTTGCGAATACGTGGTTGTCATGCTGTTGTCAAAATATTAATAACAGTTTTTCTGTATTTAAAGCATTGTTTGAGATTTGAGATAGGTATGTTTTTTAATATGAATAATAAGCATTTATATTAGTAATCTAATAGTATTAACACGTTCAATATAATAAAATTTGAAAGGAGAAAAACTGTTCATAATATTTTGACAACAACATGACACCCACGCATTCGTACGTAACCAAAAAACCATAGATGATGTATACAATGATGTATTATTTGGTCATTTTTTATGATTTTATCAAACTGCGGAATTTGCTTAAAAATTGATAAAATAGTATAAATTGTATTAACGTGAATAGGAAATATGAATAATTCATTGCTATCAAATTTGTGAACTTCGAAATAGTGAGTGATATCCACCCATCTAATGCCTCTTTGCTAATGATTCATCACCTTTATCATTATAATAAAATAATTGTGTTAAATTAATATATTTATCTATGCGTACCATCTTTATATTTCCTTCATCCTTGTATGGAATGAGTATTCCCAAATATTGTGGTGGGAACTCCAGCTTATGTCTACTAAATTACTTTAACTAAATTAATTATCCTAATTGTGTGGCTTCTAATACATTAGTTTTATATTTAGTGTCAGAATTTACTGATTATATTATAATATTAAATAAATCGGTATAAATTATTGCTCATTAACAAAGATGCAAACGCGTGCACAGCAATTTGACACCTTCGCACTTATAGAAATAAACAATAATTAAAACTTATCTTTAATTATGAACAATATGCACGCTTTATTCTCCCACCGGCAAGTTCTATAAATAATAGGTGTTATCCAAGTGTCAATTATTTTGATTACATTACCCGAGACATTGAAGGGTAGGCGAATAAAACATCACCTTGAATCAGTGCAATTATGTCGATCAAAAAATAGGTCACTCGGCAATAACCGATCGGTAATGATATGTAAGGAGGGTAATCGGTAATTGGGTCTTAGTTGTGAGACATCACACCTCATAAGATAGCTGACTCGCTTGAATTGTCAAAGAAATTGCGTATAAATCAGTAATTGAACGCGTCTGATTTTAATCAATTTCTCAAAGCGGTAAATGTTTTTCAATACTTTGTTGACCTATAAAATATAATTTTATGACCATACCATAAAAAGCGGCTTTATGATTATCAAATCTTTGAATATAGAATTAAATATTTTGCATTTTTTATTTTACAAAAAACAGAATAATTAGCGACCGGATTTCCGAAAATAGCCGCAACAGAGATTATAAGTGCTCCGACTTAAAAGTATCTTTTTATACGGAATTTCGACTTCTATTTATAGCAGGATGATTCAAGATTTTAAAAACAAATTAATTCTCATGTTTGTGGTTTGTAATATTTGACTTATTAAATATTTCAGTTATTAGAATCGCTTCATTGACGTACACTAACTTATGTTGACAAATTAGTAGTGATGAATGTTATTCTTAGTAGAAAATTATTGCACACATATTATGTAGCTATGGCAATTAAAAATGTAAGTGACCTATAATTCAAGGGTTCAAATCCTGTGTACACTCCACTGACTAGTATTAAGCAGTAAGTTGAGTAATGGTAAAGAAAACTATCGTAAGGAAACCATCTTACTTGATAGCTTTAATATCGAATTTCCCGTTTTGCGAAGTCTGCCAACCGCATTTGGCCAGATCCGTAGACTATCATCATAAGTCAAATTATTCTGCAACACGCCTAAAAAACTTAATGGCGCCTCCCCATGTAAGTTAATAACTCATCATTACAGACAGAGCACATATCGTTTTAACACAAGTATATAAGTATTTATAACAGTCACGATACTCTTAAAATGGAATAATATCGCTTATTCGACAATACAGCACTTGACAATACAAGTATAGATCGGTACATGCTCATTACGTGCTCGATAACGAGTTATCAATGAATGGTGCGTTTCTAACTTGGCGATCAGTCAGTCGTGTTTGTTTGTCAACGTACAATACAATTCGTAGAATTCGCAAACAGCTATATTTGTTAAATACAGGAAAGTATTTGCCGTGAACCGTGACCAGCAGGTGCAGGTTTAAAGATATAAAACAACATTATCTATTGTTATGCATTACTTGATTTAAAAAAAACAATCATGGTTTCTTAGATTTAAGCGAATGTTACACATTGAAATAAGACTATTATTTACGGATTTTATCGCGGATTTGGTTTAATTTTTACATTTTTTGAATTCCCGACGTTTCGATTACTTTACAGCTTTCGTGGTCACGGGGCGGACTGATGATGAAACGTCGGGAATTCAAAAAATGTAAAAATTAAACCACATCCGCGATAAAATCCGTAAATAATAGTCTTATTTAAAAAAAAAAACAAGTTAAATTTGTGTGTACAGTTACAGTTACAATTTGGAAAAACATGATCATGAAATTAAATGTCAATGTATAAGCTTTGTCTATCGCTATGATCAACGCGTTTATAGATTGATTAAATGTAGTTATTAAATAAACATAAATCTGTGTTGATTGCAATGTTTAAATTTATTTACGAATTCCTCGAATGGTCATTAATAACAACAGAACACTAAATCGCAATACCTAGACATTGCGTTATCTATGAGTTGTTTTCAAATAGAACGTACTCTAGTACACTACTATGCTGATGCCTCGTAGTAGGTATATTATCAGTTATCACCTATCACACGAGTGATCACCTAGATTCTAAAGCAATGACAGCCTCTTTGGTCCATTTTGTTAAGACAACGGTTGTGATCCAGTGGCCGAGGGTTAGATTTTCGCATCGAAACTAATTTTTCTGTGTATTCACAAGTATTTGTCACGGCTTAGGGTGTCGAGAGACTGAAAAGTCTCTTGCAGTTTTGGATACTCATAATCAAAACCACTTATCTTTCTGTTTAGTGTGTTTTTATTCAATATTGTTGCTAAAAATTTAATGCTGTTTCCACAAATCATATGAAAAATAATGTGTGTAATTAGTAGTACGATAAAATAGTTATTGTTATATTCGGTTATTAGTTGGCGTCGTGTCGTGTCTGGTTGGTCGGTCTGTTTATGATATTTGATAATGTGTGAACTCTGTGACATCTATTACACCAAATATTCTGTACGAACATGCCAACATACACAGCATAACATACAAGCATTAAAAACTACAAAAGGGAAAATAAATCTTCTAGGCTTGAGGTCAAATCTTTATCAGTTTTGTCTTATAAAAATATCAAAGTGTTGTGTGTTATGTTCTATATTTTCTTAAATTAGATTAGAATAATGATCATTATAATCTATGTGGCCTAACCACTCTCAATCGTACTCTCGATTGTAGAGGAGGCCCGTGCCCTGCAGTGGGACGTATATGGGCTGATACAGATAATCTATGTAAAATTAACATGTTATATTATTTTCTAAAACCTATTCAAAATACTGTGTGTGGTGATGACAATAGAAAGAAATTGGATATAGCTATTTGCTTGATGTCTTAGACATCTCTGCCTCGGTGGCGTAGTTGTAATACGATACGGCTACAAAGCTGAGGTCTCGGGTTCGAATCCCGGGTTGGGCAAAGTGATATTGGGTTTTTCTATTCATTATCAGCCCAGAGTCAGGAATTTCTGCCCGATATGGCGATAGGCTCGCCACCTATCACATCGTGGGACGGAACATGCATGGCGAAATGTGGGTGTCCTGGCACCTCTGCCTACCTCTTCTGAGAAAAAGGCGTGAGTTTATGTATGTATGTATGTCTTAGACATCAGAAATATGGATCCTTAAATTATTTATTGACTAAGCATTTATTTCATCTATTTCATAGTACCTTTATGCATATTCAAACCTGACAAAGTAATAGGATTTTTAATTGTATCATTCCTACTACTTTCTCGTTTATTTTAAAAAGCTTATTGATTAATATTGGGGAACCGGACAAATGTTATGTCGATAATTGATAAAAAGGGACGTACTTTAACCATTGACTGTAGATAACAGTTATTCCTGAACGGAAGTTACGGTTAACACACATTTCCTATTAGTTGTGATATAATATATTTTGATAAAGAAGTCTATTTTACGACATTAAAGGGCCTAGGAATATCCTATTGATATTTTCACGTTACGCACATGTAATAAATATTTTTATTATTCTCTACGGGTCTAGGCTGCTATACCTTAGTCGCATACGGTTTACTATTTCGGATTTCTAGGCTAAAATGTCTGCCTTTCTTCATGTCACTTAATCATAGTCAATATTATCAACAAGAAGTCCACTGCTGAACAACTTAATCATTATTTAATATTATCTCAATCTGAGAGAGAGTTTGTTTGTGTTATTTGCTCCTTAACTACTCAACCGAGCATCATTTAATTTTGCATAAACGTCGGGATGCTCAAAAGGATCTACTAAGGTTAGTTTTCATTCGTTAAACAAGTAGCTATCTAAACAGGTACATTTGCCCAACAAAAAAAACGGTCCACCGACATAAAGAAATTGAATCTGGATAGTTAAATGACAGCAATAGGCATTGTTTTAACTTAAACGAAACTTTGATATTACTTAAAATTAACGTCTGTTTCTGAGATATCTTAAGCTTCTGACACCTGCAGTTATAAATAAGGTTTATAATTTATTAATACTTACATTACTTCAATGTATTCAAATGTTTATAATCAGGTATTCATTTGACGTATATATTCGTGAATCTTTTATGTACACAACTAAACTTAAGATTTGTATATAATAAAATACTTTATGTTTTTAATATGTTTATAGTAAGAGGAAATTCTGCAAAATATCGAGGTCAACGTCCTGACAATAACTAACACAAACATTAATACTGTCACTTGCTAAAAAAAACACAGTGTTTTGCACCAAATTGTGTTTCATATAAAACTGTTTTTCTAAATGTCCACTGAAAACTGGAAATCTTCAACAGAATTCTAGTTAAAACAATGCCAAATTAATTACAAAATCCGAAAGAAAATAAGAGCTACCGCCTCGATTGTACTTATGTAAATACAATTTACATTTTATGAATTTAGCGTCATATTTAATAATTAATTTGTTTACTAAAGCTAAATCTAAAAAAGCTAGGGCTCTGGGCTGATTGTGCTGACTGTAAGAACTCGCATGTTATTTTTATATTAAGTACATCACGACCAGTCGATGCCCTCTGCGTCCGCACGATTTTAAACTAAAAATGTAATAACCTAAGTTTATCGTTCAATGCACTTGGAATGTCGTAAATATTATTATACAATATAACTAATAATTGATAATTGTTTAAATAAAAGCGCCATAAACTTATGAAATATAAACGAAACGAGCACAGTGGGTATTAGCTTAGACATACTGTAAATATGGTTACTATATAAATAGTAATCTATTTGTATCATCATGAAAACATATCAAATGACGCAAATTATGCGTTGTTAACATATAAACAGTATTAAATGCGAAATGTAATACAATATTAACGCGATTCATATTCGCCGATCTACCCCCAAAAGTTTTTAAATTGTAGGCGTTTGCAATTGCATTTTAACTATTGCACTGATGTATTGATCTAATTTATTGCGATGATGACTGTTAAAAACATACCTTCATATTTTCCGAAAATGTTTTGTACAGCGCGCAGGAGAATACGCACCGGACACACTGGTCGCGCTCGAGTGTCGAATGAGTTAATAATTGTCTATCTCCCCGTACTAATTGTTATCGATTCTCGATTTGAATAAAACGCTTTAAAAACGAAACGACTAGTTGTGCAATGTTTCAGTAATGGACATCCTTTCAAACACTAACACGGCGCGATGTATCGATTTTAACCCGATATTGCAATCGTTAAAAATGATGCATTTAATGGAATTGATGGTAGGTTTAACAATTTAGTTTTTTTGATTAACTGTTTTTGTGATTCAAGGAACCAAAAGATCTAAGGAACCAAAATATCCACTAGTCAATTGCATTTAAAACAACTAGTGAAAGACGATAAAAAAAATTGTGATCGATGTAGGTATAACAGGAAAAATTTTGTATTAAGATGTTTATCGTAAAACGTTTGTTGGACACTCAATTTAAATGTAAAATGATGTTTGTATATTATAAAAGGTCCATATTAGGATATTTCTTAGTAATGTTATTTGAATCCAATCTCGTCAAGTGTCTCAGTCTATGTGTATTATCTATGGTCCAGTGCAACTCAGAAAATATTAATGCAGTTCTATACTTCAGTCCTGCAGTGTGAAAAGTAATACATATTATACGATCACTTCATAATATTAATAAAATAAACTAATAGTACTAGTGTAGTATTATAGCCATAATATTAATGATCTTTTATCGGTAATCTAATTATCTAATTAATGCAATATCACTGCACAGGGTTGCGTGACTTGCTTATTAGTAATACTAAGTATTATCAGCCTGTACCTGTGCCATTAGTTTGAAGTCTCATGTCATCTTATTTCATTGATCGTTGAATAAGTTTATAATTTAATCTAGTGTTACATATGATTAATAATAAAAAACACAACAAACCAGTGCAGCTGTTCGACTCGGTTTCGCTGGTTGGCAGTGATTTTGTCCACTTCTTCCCTTTGCATTTTAATAGTAACGATTAGAAGATATTACGATCGGAATAGTGCACATATTTTCAAACGAAATATTAAAATATTATTCGAATTAAGGTGTCTGTCTGCTACACCATCCCATGACCGCTATAAACGTATTCGACGAGAAAGATATTATTTGAATTAGTTTTCTTCCTTTCGCTACCTATGTTAGCTATTTTATTATAATGTGTATTTATATCTAATTGCTCGTACTTTGAGAGCTGGCGCACTCATTGCTCATTGCATAGTAAACATACATAGTATACCTAATGTGGTTTTGCAGCTAGGAATCATTTTCTGTCTGACATAACATGGCTAGGCGTCTATATTAAGTACTAAATACCAATCGAATGTTTCTGCCCACGAGAGTGTAATGATTATATAAATAATTATGCATGCTTATTAATGGCAATATTTAATCTCTGTCAATATCAATCAGGACGATAGGTAGTGTAATCTCCAGTCACTATTTAATACAGTTCTTTAACTGTTGTTTCAGTGTATTTGTAATCAACGAAGAAAAAAATATTTAATTGCTTAATTTAACTTTTGTAGCGGTTTTATCTCGCAGTATCTTGGTGCTTTCGGTTGCATCTTATCCTTCCCGCGTTTGAGCACATTTAATCTAAGTACTTTTTTTAAACTTTTCGGTCTCACAAAGACCCATACCCGGAACAAATGCTTGTGGTTCACACAAAGATTTGTCTATATGCAGGGATCAAACCCGCGACTTCTCCCCGGCGTCCCACCAACTACGCCACGGAGGCTGTCCGTATTCATATATAACATATTAAACTTCGGGAGCGCTAGTAATGTTTATTGCTATAACTCCGAAGTAAGGCGCTGCATTTAAAATCTGTGTTCACAGTACAATCTCGCAGTTTTCTTCTCGGCGTTTATATCTCTATCTCTCTCTCTTTAGCCACAGGAAGTTTACCGCTGAACATAGGCTTCCCCCAGGACCTCTTTTTGATGCTAGTTTATATCTCTCTGTATGTGTATCAGTTCATATACCATAGATTAGTATTATATACAGAGATAGATGCGCAATTCTACTTTTTTGTTTTTTAAATGCGCGAAATTTCATATTTGCTATGTCAATATTTCAAAATGTGTATCTTTCGTAATCTCTGGTTTTTTTTTAACTAAAATCAAGTTGAAATTCGTTTTTAATATCAAGAAAGTTTATAATATCAATATAAAAAAAAAAAACATATTTCTTGGTTTAGTGGCACTCTACCGCCACAACAATTCTATTTAAACTACTTACACGATAATTTTTCGTTCTCACCAGAACGTGGCGTTAGGATCGAAATAATCGTTTTCCATATTTTTCATGTAGGTATAAAGTCGCACCCCCATGTTATATACGTCCCATTGGACACGGGACCCCTTTACAATCGCGAATACGATTGAAAGGAGTTAGGCTATATAGTCCACCATGCTGGCTTAGTACGGATTGTATTTATCTCACGTATTAATATGAATTTCAGGCAAATTATGACCAATCAAATTAATTTTGTTTTTATATGCACAGTAACGCCACCTCGTAGAATATTGAAGTACTAGTGAGTTTAAACATGTTGTGGGTGGCGCTTTTTAAATAATGTACTATTGTACTGAAGTAACTGCAGATGTCGCTACACGTCGTTTTAATATGAACACAAAGTACCGTCAATAAACTGTTTATATTTACATCTATTATTTATTAATAGTAAACGTTTTCCTGCTGAAATTAATATATAGCCGTTGTAAACTAGTAGCTTAATAATTCGACAAGGAATTACGAAGTACTGCGGTCTCTGCCCACTACAACGTGAATATCGTGACCATGAGTTTACCAGGCTAAAATATTATTTTATGACTTACTATGATAAACCGTATCAGCCTATAATCCCTCACTGCTAAGCCCGGGACTTCTTCACAACCGAGAGTCCGATTGAGTGTCTTTAGGCCATAGTCACAATTGGACCTCACATAACATTGAAAATCTTGTTATGATCTCTATGATATCAAGATTTCCTCTGGAAGGTTCACCGTTAAGATGGATATTAACTGATTTCAAAAGTTAGGTGTGCTTTAGGATTTAAGCTGCGACCTTTTTTGGAAACCGCATCTGGTCGGTTACCAACTGGCCACCACGCGTTGTGATAAAACTATAATAAAACAACAGGAAATGCATCATTGTTTATTAAAAATACTTCATACTAAAATAATCCTTATACTAAAGTATTTGCAATTAGGCGGTGTTGTAGCATAGGAATTGAACCTATGTGATTAGGTTATATCTGTACATTTCTGCTTCTCTCGTCTCCGTTTCAAAGGAAACGTAGCCGTACAAAAGTTATATGTTAAATAGCTTGAGTTATTACCCAATAAGTCAGGAAGCATATAACTTCGACACATATTATGTACATGCACTATACTGTATAACAGTTGAAATAATTTCAATATTTATTAACATATTTTATGGTTTTTGTATTGACATTATTATAATTGACATGTATTTATCCTTATTTGGCACCTGCGAAGTTACTACATATTTAGATCTTTGTGTGGCTAAATTTTTTTTTCATCTATGTTCTTTCCTGGTACATTTTACAAATACAACTTCCATGCATACTCTTGCCTAAAAAAATATAAATATAAGTATCGAAATCGACTTCTTAAGCTCCGTAGCCATCATTTTTAAATAATACTCTTACATATAAGAAAATATCTAGCCTAGATAGCTGCCTTTACTCCAGCAAAACTTAATATTTTGAGAATATTTCATTCTGTTGACTAGTTAATACATTTAATTTCTATGAATATGTGGGTAACTTAAATTGTAAATAATATTAGTACTACATATTTTACGAATAAATAATAATGTAGATACATGCTGACTTATTAAATTGACAGTATTGAAGTTAAGCTAAATCAGAGATAGAGCCGCGAAGCCCTCGCTTTATTTTAATGATATTATTTGTAGCGTTATGAAGTACAATTAGCCAGCAGATTAGTCATTAGTTCTCGCAAAAGATATTATTAAATATGTTTAATATAAACTAAAAGCTATTATTTGGTTTTCAGTTGTCGTCGCTGTACTTAATTATTTTATTACAGTCGTATTTACCGACAAAAATACACAAATTGACTATTTCAAAACGCGCTTTAACTCCCGTAGTCAGAAGGCGATCGGTTGTTAAAGTGTTAAGATAACTTCCATCTATCTTACTTATTTTCCATACTTCATGTACATATGAATATTTTTTTATGTAAATAATTGTAACTTCTTAGATTAGACCCAACTGCTGTTTCTGAGTTCACATAAAAACTACACGACCAGACTTCCTAACGTGTTTACATTCCGACAACTGCGTAATAATATGAAATACAGTCTCACACAAGGTCTCATAAAAATATGACTAAGGTGATGCCCCCCAGTTCTGAACCAAAAATACTTGTTGACATAATAAATATTTATCACGGTGCGATGAAAAAACTGATGCGTTGGCATTTCGGCTCTACTCATCCTGGCAACAGTCACGATAATAGGAAAGTCCAGCGACAATAAACAAATAAAATTATCACTTCAGTCATTCGTCTGCGAATCATCGAAGTTCCTTGACAAAAATATTCACAGTCCACGTTTATTAAAATGCAAATTATCTGCCGTTGACTGCATAGTAATCAACGGCGTGAAACCTTTCGTATTTTATTAGCAAATAAAAAACTATATTGGC
Organism: Hyles euphorbiae; assembly: GCA_023078785.2. NCBI lineage: Eukaryota > Metazoa > Arthropoda > Insecta > Lepidoptera > Sphingidae > Hyles > Hyles euphorbiae. The sequence continues at coordinate 8,513,023 of CM041053.1, forward strand.
ATATTTGTATTTTTCTCTCCTTCTAAATATCATTCGAACAGTTTCAGTTTTGAGATCTCATTTAGCAATCCATCTCCGTTAACCCTCCGTATTGATCGAATTCAGTTCATTTGTTTTCTGTGTAAGCAGACCTGCTAGCGGCCCTCCTGTTAGTAAGTTGCCAACACCTCACATAGGCTTTGGCAATGTTCGGGGCACAATCAAGCTGCTGGCCATTTGGTAAAGCCTATTAGCATAGTTAGTATCGTATGAAAAATACAAGTTTATTTATGTATCGATTGTTGGTAGTTCTGTGTGTTGAACAACATTGTCTTCATCATCAGCTCTGGCAGCCAGGTGTTTGTCCAGCTGTTTCGACAAGCAGAACAGCCAGCCACGCTTGTGCATTAGTTTTAACACGCGTAGCCGGAACACCACCAACACTAAGAATGTGAACAGCCCTTGGAAAGTATTGAATACGTCGATGATAGTCCTGCAAATAAAACGTATTATATTATACGTTATGTTTGTCGGTTATACAAAGTGAGTAAATTACTCATATACGGTATAATAATATGCTAATGGAGATATTAAATGACTACATGTCAATTCAATGTCTACTTTAAATTTAATCTAAACTAATAGTATAAAGAGAAAATATTTTATTGTTTGTTTGCATTGAATAAGCTCGGAAAAACATTCTTTCACCATTAGAATCCTAAGTTATTCCTGCTGAACATAGGCTATAGAATATCTACAAAACAGTGTATCTGCAGTCTACACTTGGGCGGCTAGTTTAATTATTATAAATAAGAAAATATTATAATCGACTATGGCAATGTATATTATAATAGTATCCAGAGGTTAAACCGTTGAATATAATTGAATGTTTGGTATAAAAACTGCAGACGCGAGATCATGTTATGCAGTATCCTTTGATAACGAAGGTGATCACGTTACGACTATTCAGTTTATTTAATTAACTTTATATCAGAACATATGCACGCTCTATTTGGTACAATCAATTGTTCTAATTATAATGACAGGCAAATATATTGTATAAATCTTACCAGACCACGTGGCTCGGCATCAAGGAACTTATCATCTCCGTCACCCACGGCAGTCCCATGATCACGACCAACCTTATAGTCATTGTAAACCTGAAAACAAATCATACATTATACACGTCATCATTATCATCAGCAGCCTTTTGTCGTCCACTGCTGGGCATAGGCCTCTTCCACATTGCGCCAATTCACCCTGTCTTCGGCTTTTCGTATCCAGCATCTGCCAGTGACCTTTTGCAAATCGTCACTGCACGTAGCTTGAGGAGGGACTAGGGAGGGTTGCTAAGATGCGGTTTCCACTCGCCCATGTTTGTCCCAATAGTAGTCTTCCGTTATTCATAAGATGTGGTCATTATACTATTATATATTGTAGAAAGTAAATTATACCACAAAATACTAACAAAAGTCAAGCTTGTGTGTGAGCAGAAGTCAGGCTATGTACCTACTTCGCTTTTGTTGCTGCACTCACACTACGCGCGGCGTTCGCGCTAGGGTTGTTAATTCTAGCTTATGCAAAAACACACACATACACTCGTATTGTTTGATTGTTAAAATAAAATTTATAAAAATCAGCGCTTTGTGTGGAGCTTGACTTCTGATAGTTTAGTATTCTGTGATTATACTACCTATACAAATTTATCTAATCCCAATTCCACCGGTTGTTTGTTGTTGTATTTTGACATCAAGTGTCATCAAATATGCGGTAGCATTAATAAATAAATCTGAGGGCGCGGCCGAGCCCCCGTCCAAGTCGAGCTATAGGCCGTAACATCCTTTTCTCGAAGCAATTCAGACCATTTTCAACCCCCTATAACTTCGTTGTGGCTAAAGCATGAAGCCTGAATTTTCAGTTACTAAGCAGGCATTGTGTAAACACGGTATATTTAAAATTTCATTCAATTTGAACCAGTAGTTCAATAATTGTAACTAGTCAAACTTTCTTAATTTTGTCACTCACTGACTGACTGACCGATCATCAAAAGTCTAAGGCACTTCTAGCAGACATAGAACCTTCAAATTTAGAATATAATTAGTGTTTAGTGTCTAAAGTAAGGGAAAATTCAAAAATTTCATAATTTGTGTCTAGTTTTCTAGATAGACCAACTGCGTGAATAACTTTGTAATCCCATATAAATGTATAGGATTACAAAGTTACATTTGCAGTTAATGAATCATTGTACCCGTATATAATGGAATAATAGTTGTAGATAGATATCTATAAATATGAGGCATAACAGGAGGGGATATAGAGAGGGAAATGGTATATTCAGCCCATTAAACTGTACAACATTCCTCTAGAAAAACATGACGAAGAAAAACTTGCAAATAAATAGACTAAATAGCTCGAAAATATCAATTACAATGAAAGAAAGAACATTAATAATCAAATCCGCTATATTTGTGATAAATTGATACCTACAAAAATAAGAAAAATCCATAAGACAGAGGCTTTAAGAAAAATCGTTAGTGATATTCTAGAAGTAAGAAGTACCGAAAAGGAAAAAAGTAGGACTCTACAAAAAGACGTGAGATCCCATCCATCCATCCATGCGGCCATCGCATGAAAACATAATGTATCGTACAATTTATACATAATGCTGCTGGCCAAGTCGATCTATTTATTTAAAACGTAAAGAATTTTTAATATTGATATGGTAATAACTTACGTAATAACTTTATATAGAAGGTCCCTTAAGGACTAAATAAATTAATCGACTTGGTATTACATGCATCTCACAACTTTTTGCGGTAGAAAACCTGAGCTGCGAGACATGGATTTTTTTTACAGGATGTTTTTGATGGAATAGTATATTTCTGATCAAAGCTCTTAATTTGCGGAATGTTTTTGTTAAGTTTTAGTAAGAAAATTAAATTTAAAAAGTTTATTGACGATTCTTGCCCCTGCTTACATTTCTTTTAGTTTAGCTGTTAGCTATTAGTATCACATAAAATATTTTCAAGGTTTTGTATTTCACCTTCTTATCATAACAGGTACTTAATTAAAACGTGTTTTGGATATAACATCAAGCAACGTCCAACAATGGAATGTGTTAATTTTTATCTGGGGGCGCGGCCGAGCCCCCTCCAAGTCGAGCTATAGGCCGTAACATCCTTTTCTCGAAGCAATTCAGACCATTTTCAACCCCCCATAACTTCGTTGTGGTTAAAGCAAGAAGCCCGAATTTTCAGTTACTAAGCAGGCACTGTGTAAACGCGGTATATTCAAAATTTCATCCAATTTGAACCAGTAGTTTAAGAATTATAACTTGTCAAACTTTCGTAATTTTGTCACTCACTGACTGACTGACCGATCATCAAAAGTCTAAGGTACTTCTAGCAGACATAGAACCTTCAAATTTAGAATATAATTAGTGTTTAGTGTCTAAAGTAAGGGAAAATTCAAACATTTCATAATTTGTGTCTAGTTTTCTAGATAGACCAACTGCGTGAATAACTTTGTAATCCTATATAAATGTATAGGATTACCAAGTTACATTTGCAGTTAATGAATCATTGTACCCGTATATAATGGAATAATAGTTGTAGATAGATATCTATATACCTGAGGCATAACAGGAGGGGATATAGAGAGGGAAATGGTGTATTCAGCCCATGAAACTGTACAACATTCTTCTAGAAAAACATGACGAAGAAAAACTTGCGAATAAATAGATTAAATAACTCGAAAATATCAATTACAATGAAAGAAAGAACATTAATAATCAAATCCGCTATATTTGTGATAAATTGATACCTACGAAAATAAGAAAAATCCATAAGACAGAGGCTTCAAGAAAAATCGTTAGTGATATTCTAAAAGTAAGAAGTACCGAAAAGGAAAAATGTAGGACTCTACAAAAAGACGTGAGATCCCATCAAAAACATCCTGTAAAAAAATTCCAAGTCTCGCAGCTCAGGTTTTCTACCGCAAAAAGTTGTGAGATGCATGTAATACCAAGTCGATTAATTTATTTAGTCCTTAAGGGACCTTCTATATAAAGTTATTACGTTAGTTATTACCATATCAATATTAAAAATTCTTTACGTTTTAAATAAATAGATCGACTTGGCCAGCAGCATTATGTATAAATTGTACGATACATTATGTTTTCATGCGATGGCCAAGTCGATCCATTTATTTAAACCGTAAAGAATTTTTAATATTGATATGGTAATAACTAACGTAATAACTTTATATAGAAGGTCCCTTAAGGACTAAATAAATTAATCGACTTGGTATTACATGCATCTCACAACTTTTTGCGGTAGAAAACCTGAGCTGCGAGACTTGGAATTTTTTTACAGGATGTTTTTGATGGGATCATAATTTACATAAACCAAGACCAACAACACGTCATGTTTGCAAAAATGATAAAAATGGTGTTAAAGTATGCACGTGACATAAAAAACTTTACGGGTATGACATTAGGTTTACTTACTTGTATCTGAGCACTACCAAATGACGCGATGAGAATCTGGTCGTCCATATTATAGAGGATATATAAATGAATATACATATGTTTGCCAGTATGAGTATTGACATGATGCTGTACATGTAGTACCACTGGAGTTGTTTCGCTGAAACACAACGATAAATGTTCATATTAAGCTGTGAACTATGAACGAAAACCTCATGTCTGTGACTATTTTCTTTAAATGCAAGACTTTGCAAATTGCCATGTTGGACCTGAATTTCCAATCCAGAACTTAACGGCTCCCAGGCCATACATATTACCGCAGTAGCAATGTCACTTCTATTGAATTTTAAAGTAAAATATATTAAACTTACTCAGGAACCAGCAGTGGTTTAAACCGATTCCAGGTTTCTCATGATCTCCAGGGTGGAAGTTGACGATAGCCATGGCAGAGGTCAGTAGAATTGGACATCCCCATGCGTATAATGCATAATAAATAAAATATTTCCATCTATAATCTGCGATAAGGTTGGGTTGTCTGAAATTTGCAATGATGTATCTTATACTAAAAATCTTCGGTGTACCGTAAAACTTTTATATCACTTATATTTAAATATGATTTATTAAATCAATAAATTATTATTAATATTTATTGTCAGAAACAGGTCTCATTTATCAAAACAACATAAAGTAATAAATAACAAGAAGCTCACCTCGTTGTCATTAGAACTTGTATTGATATAGCATTAGTCCAGAAAAAGCTGGCGATCAGGAAAAAGTAAGCTAAAAATCCTGAAATAAGAAAGTTTATTAAATGTTTAACATTATAGATGTTTATTAAATAAATTAACTTCTGACACAACATCGCTTTTATAATCTTACCTCTAGCTGCACAGAGGTCCATGTTTGAATAAGACATAGTCTTCATGATTGCCAGTATGCTAAGACCAATGGCTAAACTACCGCAGAAATTAATTATGCTTTTGCCTTGAAGATCCCTGAAAAATGAACACATGATTGTCGGCCAGCTCCTCCCTGATATTCTGGAATTCTCCCCGTATGATTTCAGGGAGAGATGTCGGCTGTCTCTTTAGGATGAGCGAGCGCGTCTCGTCCAAGGATGACACCACATCGTGTGCCACCATCAGACGAGCCGCACTCACCTCCTTCTGTAGGCCTTCCAGCTTGGCCGCGACCTCCTTAGTGGCGGCTCCAAGATCCCCCGCCAGTTTTTCAACTGCTCGGGAGTGTCTTTTGGCCGCCACTTCCATATCCCGGGCAGCGGAGGTTCTGGCAACGCTCGCCTCCCACTGCAACCTGTTACGGGACTCTGCCAGATTCAAAATGAGCTCGTAGAGCAGGTGGAGGCGATCGACAACCATTTCCCGGACCTCCTTCTTGAGGTTTCCCTTCGACTCCAAGGCTTCTTTCGCCTCCATCATGGCCTTGTTCGCCCTCTGAGCCGAGTCGGCGAGCATTCCCCCGAGACTTGGTCGTTCGCTGGTGGCAGCGCCCACAGACCCCCCGAGATCACCACCGCCCTCCGAGAGACAGTCCCCGCCTCCGACATCCACGGTTTCAGCAGGCGCCCTCGACGGCGAGGCAGATGAGGCCACGCTCTGAGCTCCCCTTAGCTCATCAGCGAGTGAGAGCCTACGGGCGCTCATAGTCCCACTGGCCTGCACCGAGGTGAACCCCTCCTCCTCATCCGGGCGCAGGCCTGGCGCTTCGACCACTATCGCTGGCGCCTGCACCGGATTCGCCGTCTCGCGGCCTGATCGCAGTGACCGGTACGATTTTGGGGCGGCTGTACCTTTAATGTTCGGCCTCCCAGTGGAAGACATGTTTTATGGTGTTTGATCAGGGGAGTTAAAAAAAAAAAAAAAAATCTATTGATAATTAGGTAAGTCGGGTAATACAATTCTTATATTTTAAAATATGTCAAGAGATAAAATTTGCACAGTCACTATAGTAATAATCGTCAATGGGTATAATAAATGGTTAAAAGTGAATCAAGAAAATAGGTTAATAAATGGGACGATAGTCAATACACATAAGAGATGAAATCAAGAAAATTAATTAATAACATGGGACATAGTCAATAAACAATAAGATTTAAATCGGGAAAATTAATTAATAACATGGGACAATAGTCAATAATAGAAAATTAAATCAAGAGAATTAATTGATTACATGGGACAATAGTCAATACACAATAGAATGATAATAATAACAATAACCTTATTTACTATTTACAATTTAATTTAGCCAAATTTCTTCCCGGAAAAAAAAAAAAAAAATTATTTGTCAAAAAATAAGGGCCTGGTCCTAGCTATATAGATACCCAAAACCGCAACTCTCTACGACTGATAGTTATCGAGTTGCAGAAGTTTGAAAATTTTCAAGATGGCGGCCAAGATGTCCGAATTTCCCAACTTCTCTCCTATCTGTCGTAGAGGTCCCGTGTTTGGGCTCAAGTTCCGTGGAATTGGCCGACCTATACTGCTGTGACATCAGAATAATTTTAAATAAAATAGAAAATTAATTATCAGTAAAAATTTATAAAATATTTAATATTTCAAAACTATAAAAGATAAAAAATTGGAAAAAAAAAAAAAACACTAAATTTATAGGTGATTTGACGACTATTTTTGTCCTTTAAAGACCTACTTAAAATCGATTACAAAGGTAGACACGCATTTTAAAATTTTTGTTTTTTTTTTTTTTTTTTTTTATAAAAGTTTGGAATTAGAATATTTCTATGAATGTCTTTAAGGCAAAAATATATAAAGTATAGGGTGTCGATTTCGTTTCTGCGTAATTTGGGTTTGAATTTTAGAACTTTCTAAAATTATAACTATTTCGCTTGCTGTTCTAATTTCGGACTTCTTTCTTCCAGTTTTCGGATGGTTCCAGGTCCCCCGTCATATCAGCCTGCTGATTCCAGCATCAGAAGTGGTCGCATGCAGCCAGAAATCAGACCTCGTGGCCACGTGGTAGTTGTTTTTCTGTAGATATTTCCGCGAGCTCCACTCGGCTCGCGGAAAGAGTGGTATGGTTGGGAGGGGCTTTTTGAGGGCTACAAGGCCGCACCAAAAAACTGGTATGTCGTCGATCTTATTCTCGAGCGCCAGGCCAAAAACTACTTTTCTAACCTCAAAATGAGGTTATTTCCGTCTAGAAGTTTTTTATGTCGCACGTCCGGGTCTTGTCACTTGTTTCACTTTATGGGGCTTCACTTTCCGCACAATTTGACGTATCACTTGTTAAAATCACTGCACTTTTTCCTATTTTAGCGATTTTTTTTAGTACGGAGCTCCTTAAAAACGATGCTCTTTCGACCGCGGATCGAGCGCTTGATTGTTAAGTTAAACATGATACTAAAAGTTTATGGAATGGTTTTGCTAATTTATTAGGTACATATTGTAGATCGCAATCATCATAGATACATGCATAAATATTATTTAAGGTCTAAGTGATAAGAGAGAGAATTGTTGGCAATTTCTGATACCCATGATACAAAATGTGGCATTAGACTGTAAAATTTCTAATTGTTTTTTTTTTCAATGAATGGCGTGACGAGCCTTATGTTAAAAGATCGCTAAAGGACAGTAGCGAAACCAAATAGCACCATGTGTTGAAATAAAACTTTTTTTCCGGATTTTATAGTGAATCTGGTTTATTTTTTCGGTGTTCCGATTATTTTACAACCTTCGTGGTCAATGCGGGAAATAGTCCGCCATAACAAATCCGCAAAAATAGTTTTATTTCAGTGTGTAACATTCGTGTTAATCTATGAAATCATAATACCATGTATGTTACAGTAGTGTTTATAAATATTTATTTACGAATGTAGCTTTTCTTACCTGAGCTCTTCTATGGTAGCGTATATGATAACGGTGATCACGAGGAATATAACAGATACGATCATGCAGTATCCTAGAATTTTGTCGTCAAGGATTTCTGTCTCCTCGTCCCGGCATACCGCGGCTACATCTCTTACTTTTGTTGAATTTAGATTTTTCTTTAGCATAGCGACACAGCTGGAAATTGTATGAATATATAAAAACGATGTATATAAGTATTACAATTTAATATAATGTGGTCAGTCGGACATATTTTTAATTCCTTCTAAAACTCATTGCTCTAAATACTTTTTTTTAAATAAATAATTAAATTGATCGAAGTTCTTATAATTATCTGATTGTTTAATTTTGTTTCGTTTTTTTTTTATTATACCTGGTTAATTTTTATCACGACAAAGGTCAATAAAAGGGTTTTTGGAGGGAAAACGCAGTAAACATTAGTTTGTCCCTTTGATTTGCTCAGTATATTTAGTTGTATGGTTGCTTCCACGCCTTAACAAAAATATAGTTGAGGATTTTCTCAACTTTATTACTTTGAATCATACTAAACCTTTTTTAACTGCATCTAAATGGACAGTTTTATTTATTTCCACGGCGAAAGCTTTTCCTCTATATCTGATCGTCTACCTAGACTTTACTGTAGTGTTCAAAATGCTTTAGCACCGCTTTGTCGTGTACTCAGGCCGTAGTCCTAAATCCTATTCCGACGCAAATGCTGGCGTATTGAAATTTCAGTTTCATCAAAACTGTTTCTGACCAGATTTAATAAAAATTACGAAATGTAATTAAACATTATAAACCCTCAATTAACAGTGTGTAATTTTAAATAGTGTTTATAATAATCAATTGTATTTACATTGTATTCTTAGTCGTGATCTTATGAATTTTATATTTTTGCAGATTGTCTGTTTTATTGTAAAAAGTTTTCTCTATGTCGCAGTCATTACTAAACTAAATATTTAGAAAAAATCGAGACACTTACAAATCACCTGGGTGTTCAATTTTCTGTGGTCCAATATTTAATATCAACGTTCCACTGTCACTCACATTGTAATTACCTAATAGAACATAAGCTTTACATTTCAGAGATGGTTCGCTTGTAATATTTTTCGCTTGGTTCCAGCATTTGTTTCCTAATGCCTTAGATAATATCACTTCACCTTCTTCACAACATTGTTTAACACATGATACATTACAACTTAATGTTAATAGCACAAGTAAACACACAGTCTTCATCTTGAGAATGTTTTGAAACGATCTCATTCTCGGCAAACACACTGCAATGAAACGTAACGTCTAGCCTTCGCGAATGTATTTGGCCTACTGACCAGTCTCACTACAGAGAACTTTGTTTTAGAGGGCGCTTGCCTGCACGCGTATATAAATTACAAACATTATATATTTTTGTATGTATACATGAGGTATATGTTTATGCATATAGCCCACGCCCCATTACTAAAGGGGGAGGCGACCAAAATTCCCAAGCCTATGCTCAACTTAAACAATACCGATTAGTCTATTGCGATGTCGGGTACAAATTCAAATTGTTCATTTTGTTGATTCGATACCTAGGAACTTCAGATATAATTTCATGGCTCACAGGCCATATGTAATGCAGTAGCATGCAGTAAACCAGTGATGCGGCAATATTTTTCACTTCGTTAAGCAGTATTTTTGTTATCGAATTATACTTGCATTATTAACAAATTATGAGGATTGTGCTTTTGCTGATATGTCTATCTTTATAGATTGTCTTCAAATATAAGAGAATTTCAATGAACAGTATTAGAGCTCGTTAAGAACACTTGAACTAGTACAAGTTGTACAAACGAATTCTCTGCGTTAGTCTATAAAAATACAGACAGTACTGGTGAATAATGTAAATATTATTTTAGGTTTTTTTAATAACCCTTTTAAAGAAGAAACTGAATTGTATATGTTTTGTGTGTAATATGTGAAATTCGGACGTCGAACATCCCAATATTCGAAGTTCGTATCCTTTCATACACTAACCCCCAGACCCCACACTAAGATCGATTCTTGTGTCGTAGATATCAGAAGCTATGAGAAACTCTTCGGTCCCACATAGAATTAGTTATCAATGCAGTTTTGTAATGCTCGGAATATTTTTAAATATATTTTTCTCTCACGAAAAGAATAGTTTTCTACTGGAATATTTCCAAAAAAAACTAACTTTATGAATATTTTAATGTGTTTGTCATTTAGTTTATCGCGCATAGTAAGTTGAATCAAACATATAACTGCGGTCTGCGCCAGACGGTTAGGTACCCGGCGCCTACACCGCATTTGCTCAATCACCTCTTGGTTCGAAGAAATATTACTTCCGGCTTTTAAATCATAACGCACACCGCATGGGTTTTTTCTTCTGTGATTCCTGGATGCTGTATATATGTAGATAAAATCTATTCTTAAAATACTGCTATTAATTTGATAGAGCTCAAACGTCTTGGAACTTAGTAATACATGTGCTTGTACGCGAATTTAATTTACACCTACGAAACCGGATATTGCAGGTTCATTGCCCGCGTCCATGTCAATATTAATTGTGTTATCAATGTTTTTTGTAATTACCAGAATAATGGATTTTGTATAAAGTTCTGGCGCAAGAGGCACTTCAAGGGGAAAAAATTGTTCATCTAATGAACGTTTCAGGGTGCAGCGAGTAAAGCGTCCGCTTCCTACAGGTTTCGGTGGAAATCTTAGGGACTTTATATAATTATCAACAGACTAGCTGTGGCTGGAAGTGTTAACGATGTTTTTATAATTATTATATACAGTGTACATATCTAGAGACGATTATCACTTGCCGATTGACACGATTAAGCCACCATGATGAATCCGAATAATTGTTTTAAGGTCAAGTATAGACCAGCTATAGAAAAATAAAACCAAAACTTTTTGTTACAGCTTCTACAAATGTTGAAATTCTACGCAAGATTCGAAATCAATGACGAGACCGGAGACCCCATGGCAGACAGAGATATGACCTTGCTACATTATTCACGAATTACGTCACTACAGGTACGTAGTAACCGGTTTAATATCGTTCTGCAAACAATATATAAACACAGGCGTTTTAGACTCAAACTTTTCCATGAGTAACAGAATATTTCCATTATATTGGCGTCCATTTAAATAAAATTACTCACCCTACAACCTCAACTCAGTCCTATAACCCCAGTGTTCAGCCGCCCAGGAATTATATTGTACTTCAGCCGACCATTGAGTTGAGTCACTTAACAAATCCTACAACGGCAAATCAACCAAACTCCGAAGCGAGAAGCTCCCTAACTTCCCCCGGAATCATTCGTGCACGCCGCTTTTTTGCGACCAGTACCTTATATAGGGAAGAAGGGATGACAACCCCGCAAATTTCAAATTAAGCACTTCTCGTCCTCGGCAACAGACGGTCGGCCCACACTACCGAACTACTTGGAGCCGTACTGTAATTAATACTTACAAAAGGAGCTATGACGCAATATGCATGGTGTTCGCTATGCGGGCGGAAACGAATATCCTACCACCAGAAAATAAATACTAGTCTATATGGCTTTCATGTATTATTTTTGTTCACAGAAAGCGGCATTCTCTAAATTCCCAGATTTGCGTTTGTTTTCATTAGCAAATGTGGCAAGTGTTGATACACGTGAATCATTGCACAAACATTTCGGCAACCTAAGGTAAAATTGAAGCATTTTACCTTATTAATTATTATTACTATATTAATTATACTCAATATTATTTTACTGTGTTAATCTTCTGAAGTTTTTGCCAAATTGAAATTGAGACCAAGACTGCGCCATTCACTTTGCTATTTTACGATGTCATCTTAACTTTTTTTGAGTTAATTTGTATTATAGTTTTATAAATGTAAAAGTATCCTTGTATAATTCTCTAAAGTATTTGCACACAATAAAAATGTAAGTAATCGAATGTAAGAACATTTTGTGAAGTGAAAATATTTGTCACAGTGAAAATGCTCTACGTGCCATAGCGACGTACCTGAACCTTGTACCACCCGAGGGCAAAGAAGACGAAGCGCCCTGGCACCGCCACGACAAAACTTTCCTCAAAGAATTGTTGGTAAGTTAAACATACATATAAATAATAATAAATAAATATACCCAACTATCACATATTATGTTCATTGTTCTGACCCACACCAAGATCGAGTATTGTGTCGTGAGCATCAGAAACTACGAGAGGCTTTCGTTCTACCGTGTTGATAGACCCGAAATAAAGATTTGTGTTCATAACTACTATTTTGGTGCGGAATCAAAGCCACGACCTCTCATTCCATTAAGGGCGTCACGGAAAATAACAAATAGCTTCATGTACAGCTTACAGGAAATTTCCTTGTCATATAAAATATTTTATTATTTCCATATTATATCAAGACTGCGACTGAAAACGAAGCCGGGTGTTATACTTTTAGTTAGACTACAGGGCAATTTGTTATTTTTTATTTTGGTGTATGTCCTTATTTTTGCTAAAATAATAACCCTTGCGTACCATAGCGTCTCTAAAATAAAAGGATGTATCATATTATTTAAAAAAAAATACGTGAAAAACGCAAATAGGTGATAGGAACAACACTGCTTAATGCACTGTTGTGTTTCGGATTGAAGGACATTGTAGCCAGAGTAACTACTGGACATATTGAGACTTAACATCTTATGTCTCAGGATGGCGAGCGCAGTGGAATGTTGCTACTGTTTATGAGCGGTCGTATCGCTTACCATCAGGCGAATGGCTTGCTCGTCTCGCCATTCATTGCAATAAAAAAAAAAATTTGAGTTGCATTGTATCTGATGTCACTGAAATAGCCCACCTGGCTTCGTTTTCGGTTGTACACTGGACATAATTTGTATGATTCTAAGTAACTATAAAATAAAACCTTATAAAATTTCGTTATTATTGATAGAATCCCGACATTCAGATTAATTAAATTCATTATATAACGGTTTTTCTATGCTGTATTTTTCTTCATGTTAAATTAATATTTTCTTATAAATTTATTACAGAAGATAATAATAAAAAACAAGCATTATACTCTGTTTAGATAACATTATGTTGACCTATAAATTGAATTTGCGTGATCAAGGTTCAAATTCTATAAATGCTGTCCAAAGACTAATGAATCAACTACGTATGTAACTTCATAAAATGTTTATGAGTCATATTAATTGCTTACATATAATAACTGTTGTAAATAGTTTATGTCGTGTGCTGTAAATTCGCAATAATATTCCTCATATTTGAATCGATAAGGCCAGTACAGGCGACATCAATATGCACCCTATAGTGACCGCCGTAATAAACGGTTTAAAACTCGTCATTGTCCCATGCAAGTTTATCGCGTTTTGGGTCCAGCTTGTGTTCAGCCGGTTTTAAAAAGACCGGTAAAATGTTGTGGAGCTATTCTCTCGATAAAAAATAGTACCTAGTTAAAATCTTAAATACGCCATTAATCGAATAATGTGGATATATGTTGTCGATTCGAAACCTTTATTTAAATACGTTCTTTAATTTGAGGGAAGAGTTTACCGTATCGACGGGATGAACATTAAATGTTTGATAGTTACGAACCCATGAACATTTTGTATGAGAAAATGTTAATAAGCTAATAGAAACTCGGCAATCCGGGAACGTGATAAAAAGTATCCTATGTCCTTCTCCTGGTTCTAAGCTACCTCCCCACCAATTTTCAGCCAAGTCAGTTCAGCCGTTCTTGAGTTATAAGTGGTGTAACTAACACGACTTTCTTTTATATATATAGATAAATATATTTTCTTTGACCAGATATCCCGACACGAACGTCGTATATCGCAACTAGAAGAGCTCAATTCTATGCCTCTATACCCTACTGAAGAGATTATATGGGATGAAAACGTAGTCCCCACAGAGATATACAGCGGCGAGAACTGCCTCGCGTTGCCAAAACTCAACTTGCAGTTCCTCACACTACACGACTACCTACTGAGAAACTTCAACCTGTTTCGGTTGGAAAGTACATGTAAGTTAATTTTATTGATTTTAATAGTGCGTTTTTAGTTAGTTTTAAAGCATGATAACTGAAAATCACAATGGTTATCAGCATAATAAACAAGCAATTTAATTACATGCCGAAAAACGTTTATAAACATTATTTAAAAATATGTATAAATTATTTGTAGTACGAGAAAATAGCATCTGGTCAATTGACTGCTGCCTAGTATTTCAAATTGATAATATGAAATTTTAGAATTATTACACGTTGCAATGAATGTTTCTTAGTAATAATATAGACTATATATGATAATAGAGAACAATGCACGACCTTAGACTCTGTAATAATAAATTAAACCTTTGTTTGCGCAGATGAAATACGTCAAGATATTGAAGATGCGGTCTACAGACTGGCGCCCTGGTAAGTAATGAAATGAAAATAAGTTATTTAATACATTAAAATGTCTAACATCATTTGGATTCAGCCATTTTTTATCTTCCACACGGTTCGGAAAGCGGTTTTCACTAGAAAAGAAAAATGTTGTGATTATTACAAAAACGTTAAAGATTACATGTAGTACTTTGCAACTACAGGATACACTCATATCGAGTACACCTAACTATGATGGCACAACAAAAAATGTAGTTTCATTGATAGCTTGAAGCAACCATTCTGTCAAACATTAAAAAAGTCAACTTACAAATGCTTTGAAGCATCGTGACCAGTGATTTCTATAATTTACTATTTTAATTGAAGTTTTGGAATGTTAAATAGATAAGCTTAAAAAGTAAAAAGATAGCCAAATTAAATAAAAACAACTCTATTTTTCAAGAAATATGATAAAATATGTCATAAAAAGATTTTTTAATTATTTATTCATCAATCTTGACGAAAGTTCCCAACATTGAAATGTTGCTATATTGATACTAAGGATCGTAGTATCTTCTTTTATCCATTAAAAGTTTTCACAAATATTGCACGTCTATAGAAAAATTAAACTTGTATTATATAATAATTATGGGAAATCTGAATTTATTCGAAACATACATTTACCATGGTAGTTTTTATTCATGCTTAACAACCGTCCGAAACGTAATTCTGCAAATGTCTGCTATGTGACTGTTTTTCCTGTAACTAGTCTACTAAATTGTCTAAATATTTATTTTGATACTAGATTTTTCTAAGAAGGCTTATAGGCGGTCGGTATCGTAACGGTCGCTTTTATGTATATTTTTCCGCTCATAAGCTGTATTGTCACGGCAAAATGACCGCAATGAAACCTCAAGGGGAGGACACTCCAAGGACAGTATCTACCGACGAGGAAAGTTGTAAAAAGAATCGTTAGATTAAAAATGTTACACGACGAAAACGTGAAATCTATGATCAATAATCATAATCTCATTTTTTCACCAGGCGAGCAGAAGATGACAGCGTATTCTTTGGTGGATGGGCGCGTATGGCGCACCCCATCAAGAGTTTTGCAGTAGTAGAGGTGGCCAAGCCAAATATTGGTGAAAAAGCACCGTCCAGAGTACGCGCGGATGTCACAGTGACTCTGAGTGTTAGAGATGAGATCAAACACGAATGGGAAAGCTTACGTAAGCATGACGTATGCTTCCTCATCACCGTTAGACCCACGCAGGGTATAGGTAAGTTGTAACTAATATTTTCATACATTATACAAGAGTTACGTAGAGTTACACGGACAAGATGCCCAAGTGCATCAAGTAAATAAAATAATGAAATTAATTTATTTTTGTCTCTTTGTCATTGGTGTTTAACCATGATGGAATTCCATATATTATATTTTCGTTTAACGTAATAATTGCTCTTGCGTGTAGGTACAAAGTACGACTACAGAAGGAGTATGGTGGAACAAGCAGGGATAGTATACGTGAGAGGATGTGAGGTTGAAGGCATGCTAGATGCGTCTGGGCGGGTTATCGAAGAAGGCCCCGAGCCGAGACCTGATCTGGATGGAGATTCACGAACCTTCCGACTTTTGTTGGACCCTAACCAGTACAGACTTGATTTGGATCGTGCCAGCAAAGGAAATGAAGTAAGTAACTATTGAAAATACCTAAAAAACTTGAAGAACAAAAACGAACTCATTTTTCTGTCTAAGTAATTATTTCTTGGATTTTAAAATTAAGCAATACTTCTAAATAGTAGTCATTCAACTACCCTTAATTCATTTCGTTACTCCAATAAACTAATTCCTATAAATCATTTTATCTACTAGTGCCGTCGTTAAAATTTACCGCGTACTAAATTTTACTCAGGTGGATTTCATGGAAATAGTAACCGCACTTTCCAGCTCTGTGCTATTTTGACGACTTTATAGCATTCTGACGTCTTTCCATACAGGACGTGTATGAAACGTTCAACATTGTGATGCGACGGAAGCCAAAAGAGAACAACTTCAAGGCGGTGTTGGAAACCATCAGGGAGCTGATGAATACTGAGTGTGTGGTGCCTGAATGGCTGCACGACATTGTGCTGGGCTATGGCGATCCTGGTCAAGCCCACTATACTAGGTAATGAATTGTGTTAAAATGTTATTCCTTGTCCAAGATGTTAAGGAAATTTTGGGTTTGACACCCGTGCATATTTTTCTGCCCGCTCTTATCCCATTTTTTTTTCAAAAGGTTATTGTATGTGTACATTTATAAAATTATTAGGCTTAATAATTTTACCATCGACTGCTTGCCAATATCAATCTTCCGAAATAGGTTTGTGAGTCATGTGAATCCAGAAATTTATGTACTTAGCTATACTTTATTTAATATCATATGAGCATTTGAGCACATATATGATAGCACATTAACTGTTAACTATAATTGTTATCTGTGACACTTCACTTATTTTACAGTGGCCTCGGCTAGATTATTGATCTATCTGATTGCTAGACCGAGCAAATACAATGTAGTTATTTTAATGGATGTTACCGTAACAAAATACTGTATATATTTTTTGACGAATAACCTTGATAGACAGATTGATTGTAACTTCATGAGTTGTTTTATTTTTTTGCAATCCTTCGTATTTTTCACCAACTTAAAAAACCGCGGAATTCCGACTCTATTCGTCAGAATATTTTTTCCCTATGGTACGAAGCACCTGATGATAAGTTCAGTGAAAATTGTAAACCAAATTGAGTATCAGTGGGAAACAGTTACATATCATTGGTCGACATAATGATATTGATATAGTCGGAAACGAATATACATACACAGTGTGAACCTCATTCCTGATGCCCAAGCGTCGATCGCTGTTAGAAGATTATCACCACTACCTATGTATGCTGATCCCTTTTTAGATATTTCCCTATCGTAAGACCATTTCATCTTAAATGCAGGACATCAATTAATTGCGATTTCTTACAACAGAATGCCCAATGAAATTGCAACGTTGGATTTCAACGACACTTTCTTGGACATGGAGCACTTGAGAAACAGTTTTACAGGATATGAAATTAAAGTTCAGACTGATGACCCTCGAAAACTGGTCCGGCCTTTCAAGTGAGTATGTTTTGTAAATACATCGTTTTATGTGTGCATAATAATATTGGTGACAGTTAAAATATTAATGGTAGATGGACATATATCGGATTCAAACAATAACGGTCTAACACTCCTAGTTGCATGTTAAGATTACCAACACACATTTTGTTATTCGAATTCATACACGAACAAATTGTCAACATAAAGTAGAACACATATTATGATCACTTCAACAGAGCTAATGGTGCTAGGCGAAGAACTGATAACGAGTTTATGTGACACAGTTTGAATACTGCCATATTTAAGGAGTTATGTACATCAATGACAGTATGAAGTTCTGTTTATTCTGTACGCCGACACGATGACGAATGGTCGACCATCGCACATAAAACTGTACGAATATGCCTAAATAATTTACAAAATGTTCAAATCGACGTCGTATTCTTAGACTAAGTTCGAAGTGAATGATGAGCTTCGTAGAGAATAATATTTATTTTTAGAAGTGTAAATCTTTTCTCTTATATGTCGAATGTTTCAACGTCTGAACCCCCCTGAACGTTACTATTTTCAAATATATAATTTAATGTATTTTAATCAAGTTCTCCTTTCAAAGAATTGAATGCTTATGTTAAATATGATTTTAATTTTATGAGGTCCATGCATGGGTAAATTTTGCACAGGGTGAGTTGACGCCTTCGACCGTACTTCCTGGCGTCTCTTAAGAGCTATACGTTATTGTTTGTTGTTGATACTTACAGCCATGCTTTTAAACTTGTTCATTGGATTGCGATCGCATTAATGTATGCTAGCGTTCATGATCATGGTAAATAAGTATTACGGTACTCCAAAATAGGGTGCATATACAAATCAATATACACATACATGAACAATGGATTAGTGCAGCTGCCGCCAACTGAACGGGTTCACAGCACGTGCCCTTGGTATTTGCAGTCGGCAACGTCATTACATATAATACATTTATTTATAATTCAAAATATATTTGTGTTTCAACATGTTTCATACATTCACGAAAGCATTTTAAAACACTTTAAAGCAGTGCATTTGGTATTTGTATGGTAGTTAAAGTATATTTATAAGAATGAAATTGCAAGACTTTCCTAATCCTTTTAATACCACGATTTTTAATATTTTTTTCTTCTCCAATACTTTGTTTGACATCATTATAAACTCCGGGACAATGTGCTCCAACGACATACCATATGCGCATATTTCAACAGCTGCGCGACATACGTTACTCAACGCTTTTTGCATACTTAACTTCAACGATTTTTTCGTCTTCTACAAGATTAATGGGAAACGCGAATACACCACGCATACATAATATGATGTTGTGATTTATTATTCATTAAGGTTTTTATGGGCGTGTGTCAACATAATAACACTTTTAGGCAATACAAAGGCGCTTGATAAATTTTTCAGTGTGGTATACGTGTTTTATTTAAGTCCATGCGAAAACGTGATTTGAGCGCGGTTGGTTAGTTCCACGAAAATATTTCTGTCATTCCGTAAAAGGCAAAGCTACAAAAATAAAACCCTAAAAATACAATACGAGTAGGTATTACGGTTACGCGACCAACACGAATTACCCCAGTAGCGGTAATTCGAGAGAGTCGAGCTGTTATGTCGGGTTCACTGGTCTTACAAGCCAACGTTAAGCCGGCATTTATGTTCCAAGTGATCGTTGTGTTGAGTTCTGAACCAAATCCTACACCGGCAACCACGGGAACTCAAAGTGATAAGCGTCACAGCTTCCACTGGTACCGGAATCGAACATGACTACCATCACCTAAGTGAGAACTTGAGAAAAAGAGAAATATCGATAAATAATTACATAACAGAATTTCCTGTAAAAGTAATATATTTTAAATGCAAATTGGAAACCTTCAGAGCCTTACTACATAAACACAAAAATTCGCAGAAAGCACTTATCCTGATAAGATTATCAGAAACAAGTTCTTTAAAACTACTTAACGGAAGGAAAAGTCTTGAAATGCTAGTTTCATTATGATTTTTTGCGGAAAGTATATGTTGTGTCGAGGATAATAATGATTGTATCAGAGGCATTCATAAATTAAAGTTATGAATGAAAAACAATACAGCTTTTCCGCCCCGTGACCACGAAAGCTGTAAAGTAATCGAAACGTCGGGAAGTCAAAAATGTAAAAATTAAACCAAATCCGAGATAAAACCCGTAAATAATCGTTTTATTTCAATACAGCTTTTGTTATTTTTTGTGTTATAAAATTTTTCGTTGTAAATAACTACATAATTACGTATTCGACCCAATGGAGTCATCGGTGTCACTGGGCACATTGCGGGGGCAGTACGACCTCACCGATAGCGACTCAGATGACAAAGTAGTGGGTGGTTGTAGGAGGGCGACATTCATGCCATCGCATTAAGGGGACCAATATTAATTTTACCCCTGGCGGTTACCTTGTCGCCATGGGTCCCGCCCAAATTGCGAGTGAGATTTACCGGGAGTGTTAGCCGGTATACAGGCATAGGATTTATTAGGGAACTAGTCTGACCGCCATATCCGCATTATGCAGGGCTGTAAGGCCAGTAACAATACTTCTTTCAGGCTCTCCGGACTCCGAGGGCCCCGAAAAGTAGCTTGACAGTTTTCCTCTAGCATCAAAGAGCATTGCTGGGCGCAATACTAGAACAATGTTTTCCTAGTTAACTGTTTGAAAATCATTAGGTGCATTTTAAAATATGTGTTGCTGCAAAGCACGTCGCTAAATAGAAATTGGCGAAAGTCCCATACCTAGGTGCTGGACACGTTCGTCATAAATTCCATATAAACTTTTCTACAGTGCCACTTGCCCGTTTATTTTCGCTCATAAGAATCATGAGCCATAGTGGTGTTTAGCCTAGGTGTAATGCTGTGCTATGAAGAATTATGGGTTTCAGTAAAATTACCCGCATTTAACGTCAGAGCGGACTACGAGTATTTGTATATATTTATTCACGTCGTCCAGTCGATACACTTTTTATTACAAGCTTTTATAAGGTCGATGTCGTACAGTCATACTCGCTTGACAGTTCCCGTTGCGCTGTTATACGCCTGATATACGCCGGCTGTAAAAGAAAAGATGGCGGGTTCGATCTCCACACCGAGACAAATATTTGAGTGAGGTATCGGTCGGTGTCCAGTCTGGGTATTTGTGGGGACTGAAAAGTCTCTTGTGGCTTTCGATACCCATGACACAAGACACGAATATTAATAAGAGGTCAGAAATGCGTATAGAACTGTTGAGAGTACTTATTTCTGACTTACACAAAAATAAATGCAAGTTCATGCGCAGTATTTCAGGAGTAATACAATAACACGATAGGTTCGCAGAATTTTTATGTTTACTGCAACTATTCCAGCCGCGCACATAGATTTTACCACTAAATTTGATTTAGGTATATAAATACACAATTTACAATTGCCAAAATTATAGTACGTAAAAGTTGACTTTCAAACTTACTTCTTTAAACGAAATACACCAACACTTTGGAAAATACCAATGAACTATAAGATCTTAAGGTAATTTTCTAACAATGGGACTCGGAAGAACGTTTATAACAATAAAAAACATCGTATAAGCACACCGCCTGAATTCGCCGAAAAGATTTTAAACATGCTCTGCTTCTAAAGAATTCCGATTAAATTGGGAACGACCATCAATTTCGATGGTATTGAGAGACAGATAAAATATTTTAGATTGTTACGCAGAAATCATTCCAAAATACCTAAAGGTGCGGTTTTATGACAAATATTTATAAGAATAAATGTATTTGTTGTTGCCTTTTTTTAATTTTTACGCTATTTAAAATAATACATTATATTTTTTTCGTTTAAAATTAGTCACAAAACACATAAACTTAATCAATTTTCTACCATTCAAGATGCGTGCAAATATTTTATTTATTTCTTATTTATCCGGCTCGAAGGACCAAAAAATGTACGAGTACAGAGCGAAGGTGCACTGGATGTTAAATGATAAAGAGTTGGAATTGTTTTACACTAATTAAATGTCTTTCACAAACTGTTTTAATGTTAAATGTTAATGTTAAGTATTAATGTTGAATGTTCCGGTGGCGAGAACTGCACACGACGCGACGGTCGACTGCAAAAACATCGTGTGCCTAAGGTTTTCGGTAATATTACACCGAACAATGCAATATTTAATTTAAAAATATTCTCGTAATTTTTGTTAGCGATTTAAATAAATATATAGTAATGATGAATAATAGAAATCATCACTAGCGTTCCCACAGATTGCGTGAGGTGCGATATGTTGCGTATCGGATATCTACCCGTCGTTTGTGTGCTACTAAATATAAAACATTATAGACATTACACATACATAAACACAGCGGGCTCAGTATTTTTATTTTAGCATAAACCTGTGATGCTTTAGCAATTTCTTTAACAAACTTCAAAAAACACTTTAACGAATGCCTTAGACTACAGTTTAAACACGTACCACATAATAATTAAGGACAGACATTACTAATCGGTTTGTACTTGTAACCCTACTATAATAATTATTAATTATTAATATACATTTATTGTAATTGCTCTTTGTAGCGCCGCCGTTGATAACATACAATCTCGTTGATTTATGCAGTTGGTGCGGTGCATAATAACAGGTTTTATTTATTGCACGGTATCAATATTCTAATGGCATGTTAGTTAAACAATTTCTTAGACATTTATGTGTAAGTTGTGGTTTAATCAATTTACTTAATAATACATTTTATAAAAGGAATTGAATTATTCAGTGAAGTCATATTTATGACTTCATTTTATAACTTGTAGAGAGTTTTGGTCTTATCCATAAAAAGTTTTAAAACCTATTTTAGGTTACGAATATTTTGTCTCCTTCGCTCAAACTGCACTCAAAAGTCGTTCGAAAGGGACAAAACATTCTGTTATGTTCCGGTGTTGAGGTTGGTAGTATAAATATAACACAGTGATCGATTTCTAGTGTCTGAGAGCCGTCCACTCGGTCTGACTTCTGTCAGTGTACTAACTGGTAGCGGGCGCTCGCTCACTTTTATATATTCCTCATACTTGATTTACATCTACCTACAACTTTATTTAGTCAGTACGTCACACATTCGATAACTAAAATAGGCTTATAAACTGTCTATGAATTTGCCGTTATAATAGTGTTGTAGGATTGGCGAATTAATTGATTTAATTATACCAGTAAATGTCCGCCAAATCGCACTAGGACAGCAGCTTTGATATTTAGATTTGTTGAGAGCGCTCTTTCCCTTCATTGGGACGAATGTAAATAAATGGTTTGATACATAAACACGTAGCCTAATGATATATGCCTATAGCGTTTCTGACTCTACATAATGAATTCTATCATTATTGATGGAATCCACTTGAGCTGACTGCTTAATGTGCACTTAAAGACTGAGCTCCTAAAATAAACTCCTTTAACATAACAAGCGTAGCTCCTTATACCGTATTCTAATTCCAGTGCTGTGACATCACAAAATGTTTTAACCACTAACATACACTCAAATCAACTATTTGAAGAGGTAGTTTAGCGGGCTGGCATGATTGTGTCGAATGGCATGAGACCGCCCTCTGATGCCATTCGATACCCTATTTGGACGGTACTTGCACTTAGAACTAGATGTAATGCAGTCACTGTGCGGAACCAGAATTTAAAAAATTCGTTATTGTGTCTGACGACCACCATGTTGAATAGTTGGGGTCGCCGCTCATGACACCACACAAGTTACTGTGGAATTATTAGGAAAGACCTACGTTCAATAAAGACGTTATTTACTTCAATAAGAATCATTTTGCAATAATCATCATGAGATGATTCTACCGTTTTACGAGCCCATTCTCTTTTTATTCAAATCAAGAATAAAATATATTTGGGATAAAGAAATCTTATGAACTTTTTTTTACCAATATGGTGTCATTAATAAGCAGGTACGAAATGGTAATATTAGATTCGTAGAAAAATATCTGTTGAATGAATGCTAATTCTTAATGAAAACAACAGAGTATTGCACAAGCAATGAGTCATCATAGATTATATACATGACTATCCGAAAACAGGTTACTAACGTCATTTTACTACGTATTATCTACGTACTATGTTCTTGTAAATATAAATTAATTCTCTATCAGGCCATATACGTCCCACTGAAGGGCACGGGTCTCCTCTACAATCGAGAGAGATAGTCCACCACTCTGGCATAACTCGGGTTAGCGGACTTTACATATCACAAACATTCATATAATGCTCGCTATGGTATGCAGGGTGCCTCACGATGTTTTCCTTAGCCGTATTAGTGCGTGGTGATTGACTATCAATACACACATGACTCCGAGAAGTCTGAGATATACCCTGGGATTTGAACCCACGACCACCGTGAACTTGTTGGCAGCCGCGTCTGGTTCGCTACCAACAGGCCACCACGCACTTCAATATTATAAATATAAATTATATGCCTAGCAACAAAACTACTATTTTTTTATACATAACTATTTTTAGTTGGGGGCAAATAGATGGCTAAACCAAGTCTTATTTCTTTTCCTTATTTATGAATTCAAATAAACTGAGATTTAGAGTTCAAAGGATTATTGTCACCATCACCCTATGTATAATTTACCTAGATACAAGTTTGTGTCAAAGAAATTGTCTAGCCATAATAAAGTTAAGTGCTTTGCCTTGGTTCCACTAACATGGTGATGTTAATACATGGGCTCGCAACAATAAGCAATTTACAAAGTTGTATTGTCGCTTTTTAGACTTCCTTCACAAAAATGGGCATTGCTTCTAGTAGAATGACTCAACTTCTGGTTATTCATAGTTTTCATTTAACCCCATTTCCTTCATGATGTGTTTTGGTAAACACTAAATAGAATTTGAAATGTTTGTATGATGGACTTGTTTAGGTTTGTACGATGTAATCCAGATTACTAATTTTTATTTACGTGTTATTTTCCTATTAATCCGTTTCTGGTACATAGTTCATATTTTTCTTACGTGTTTTAATTATCTTAAAAGATGGTTGGTATTTATCATCATCAGCCTATACTATTGTCCACTGCTCAATATAGGCCTCCAAATTGCGCCATTTTACACTGTCTTCGGATGGTCGCATCAAGCATCTGCCAGTGAACATTCGCATATCGACACTCCACCTAGCTGGAGGGCGTCCTACACTATGTTTGGTAATACGCGGTCTCCACTCAAAAAACGTTTACCGCAGAGGTTGTCGCTTCGTCGACATGTAGTCAGCCCACTGCCACTTTAGGTTGCTAATCCTATGTACTATGTTCTCTGTCGGATAAGATCGTTATGGATCCTATCCTTCAAAGGTAGTTCAAGCATAACACCACCAATGGACCAGTCGTACAGTAAGTGTTGGTATTCGCTTTGTAGCAATTTCTAATCTATCGATGTCCTGGGGATCACGTTAGCCGACGTTCCCGATTTTTGTCATTTGACAACATCAAAATATAATTTTGTCTATCAGCCAGCTTGATTTATTTGCACACTTAGATAACACGTTAGGTGCACCCACTAGTGGGTGAAGTATATTCAATTTTAATATCATTTCTTAAACCAAGGAAACGCAAGATTCTTATCAGCACTCATAAGTCTTGTTCTACTGCATGAATTTATTCCTCTTCTTTCTATGTAGAACGCAGAAACGTTTGGCCGCAAAATGACGGCCGATTGTCTGTCATGTACTCTTTGAGGACTAAGCATTTTAAGCGTCCATCCTGATCCGTGCGTCTCGTAGACTTCACAGACTAATGACGCTCTTGTGGAGGACTTTCAGCCTACCTGACTTAAATGTTTGTTTGGCTTTTAAAGAAACATCATTATACGGACATCAGCATATGTTATAATGCTTTGTATTTTTATATTTATCCCTCTTGTCTCGAAGGCTTTGTTTATACTGCAGCAGAGTGAGAGCGTGCCAAACTGCCAATTTAAAAGTTAACATAGGATATTCAGAATTATTTTTACTACGTAGGTTAAACATGTTTTTATGAGTCGAATCTTAATATTTTGTTTGTCACCAGGTTAACATTCGAGAACGTGGTGCAGAAGCACCAGCGAGGCGAGAATGCGATGGAAGAAGATGAGCAGAAGAAAGTGATCATTGTCGAGCCGCACGTCATGCCCAAGAGAGGACCCTATTTGTACAATGAACCTAAAAAGTATGTAATTTCTTTATACTTAGATAGCAATAAGTCAATACGGAACCATAACTTTGTGGCCAATACCAATGCGATTCAAGCAGAGACGTCTAGACGGATGGGAAAATTTTATTGAATTTTAATAGACAAAAAAAGCGTTTTCTAATACTGTTAAAATATGGGATGTTAATGGTTTTGTCGCTTGAGTAAATATAGCATTTACTTACTAATGTGATTTCATGCTGATTCTTACGTATGACTTATTTTCATTCGTTAGCTAACAATGTTACGTAAACGATTTGATCATAATTTACAGGAAAATATATGTAATAATAATAATTTTGCATATTTTATTATGCTAACTAATCAAACTGAAAAGATTATGGCTTATGATTGATATTTACGACATAAAATGGAATAAGCTACACAAAATAAAATAAGATGGAATGAATATGGATGTAATGTGTATGCTTTGTTCTCAGAAACACAATACTATTTACTCCGACGCAAGTGGAGGCCATTCGTTCAGGAATGCAGCCGGGTTTGACTCTGGTAGTTGGACCGCCTGGTACAGGTAAGCACAATATTAAGCCAAAAAATATCACATCTTGTGACTTCGTACCCTCATCACAGTTTTTTGATTGTGTTGAACAAAAATTTATGATATTGATACCGCCGTTTCCAAGGAAGCGTATTCAAAATTGTGCCTTTTAATTACAATTAAGTATTGAAAATAGATACGTAATTGAATTTAAAATAATACATAAATTGTAAAGTAAATAATTTAACTATGGTCATTTTCTTCAGCCACAGAAATTACAAACCACAGTTCAGTAGTCAGATCTCGTGCTTAGCAAGTGGATTTCCGAGTGCTGAGTGAAGTTTCTTGTTCCTAAAAGGAATAAATTAACTAA
Source organism: Hyles euphorbiae (assembly GCA_023078785.2). Taxonomy (NCBI): domain Eukaryota; kingdom Metazoa; phylum Arthropoda; class Insecta; order Lepidoptera; family Sphingidae; genus Hyles; species Hyles euphorbiae. Next base: position 8,539,987 of record CM041053.1, read on the forward strand.
AATGTTAAATATAATAGCTATATGATTTATGAATTAATAAAACATGGCTACGACATATTTTGGAGATTAAGTCGAAAGATTCATACTTTTGTACAAATCAGCTACATCAAAGCTGTACTTTCTACTTAGTACCTGTATTAATAAAGTCTAATTGCCGGATGCTCTTCCCTGTCCCTCCCGCTCCCCTCCCAATTTGATGCGTCGGCTGTGATAATTTACCATCAGGCGACCTGATTGCTCCTTAGCCGGTCCTATGCAATAAAAAAAAACCGGAAAATTATGTTTGTCAACCGAAACTAAATATTTTCATTATAAGTCATAACTTATGAAATAGACCCACTCATTAATCCTGAATAAGAGACGATATACTTACCGACGATCATAATAACTCATTAACTAAGCCATTTATGGTACCGAGCGACGTCTCGTTTTTGGGCACAACGTGTCATTATAGGATATTGCTGTAAAGATAAGATAAGCAGGCCAACCAAACATAACGAATATTGTATGCATAATGCACATACATAGGCAAACTCGTTTCACTAACAATGGGTATAGTTAGCAGATTACGCAAGCAATAAGATATTTCGCGAAGTTCTCGATATACAATTCATTTCGTAACATTTGCATTAATATCTAGATATATACATTAATTCAAGCGGTATACAGAAATGCCTCTGTTGCGACTTGCGACCCTCAGTAAATCAATCTTATTGCCGTCCTATAATAATATAATATCCTTTAAGAGCGTATACACCTTGCGCGCAAAGTCAACTATAGGTATTTCTTCGTTAATTTCACGCACACATAAGCGACCAAAGCTGTGTGCGTAGAGCGGCAGCGTCGGCTCGCTATACAATCGGCTCAAACAACTTTGATCCGTGCGCTTCAAATATTCAATTGAAATGTAACTGTAATATAATATCATAAACATATTTTATTTGCATTATAAGTAGACAAATATTACTGTGCAAGCAAAGAATAATACAAATTTAGATACAAATCATATTTTCGTTCTTATTACATTGTTAAGTTGCATTCAAATCAGTGTTCAATCAGTGTCTACACACTACGGACGTTTATTAATCATTTCGTGTTCGGACACATGAAAAGAGTTAGGGGCCTTACAACCCCTTACAATTACGAAATATATTTAATTTTATATTACAATACATAACATAATTTAGCCTCGGAATTACATCCCATTATATTACCTGAAACATAATTTATACACACTACAAAATCATTGTAGGTAATAAAAAAATTTAAATATTTTACTACCAAAGTAATAAGATGTGGTAATCGCAGTCCGCGCGTGGCTATTTTTACTACGCACGGCAAAAATCGACTGCAGCTAGGCCGGAGCGACGAGCGATACGTCCTCCCTCTAGAAGGCCTTGCGGCGGTCTGATTTGAGCCACGTCGGACAGCGTGTTTTATAGTGGTTTTTAAAATATTTGTAGAAAACAAGAAAACTAATTTTGTTGAAATATAAAAATGGTTATTTATTGATAAGATGTTCTTCTATTATAATATGCAATTGCTATAAAACATTATGTACGTTAAGTTGGTGAAAAAAAAAATGTTCTTGACGAGAGTTTCTGAATAATTTCGCATTGTTAAAATTTTTATTTTTCAGGAACTTAACACATAAAGATTATTTTTCTTAGCAAAATCCCTCCATAAGGGTATTATTAGTCTGATAATATTTTTATTTTCATCTTATATTTAGTGGTTTTGGATATCTTAAGCTTCTAAATTGCCATTTAAAGCTTAAATAACGAAACTTGTGTTCAGTAATCCTTATAGTACTCACAAATTATCCATCAATCTATAATGTTTTCCACCAAAATCCCTAGATGACAACCTTTTCTAAAATAAGTACTAATTATTTTTCCTTTAAATTGTTTATTGGTGGCTATTAACTCATTTGAAAAGTCCTGTTTTTAAGCCAAAAAGCGCGCACAGGGTATAAACGCTCTTAACTAAACCTTAACATGAAGAGATTGATAGAAATAGACGAAGCAAAAGTGGTATTTGTTTATTTGTACAGATTAACAAAACTACTTTTAATCTAATAAGCACAGGTATGTCAATATCCTAAGAAGTGGAGATCCTCAGATTCTGTCTTCTCCTATGGGATGCTAGTGTGATGTTTACGTTTTATGTTAAGATATAAAAATTTACTAATTGGGTTTACCACCAATTCGAGCGCATTTTCCAGTCTCGAGCTACATATTATGATTTACCAATGAATGTAACCCGGAACTCTGCTATTCAGTACCGATGCACACTATCACCATATCAATGTGACAAACACTTAAATTTTAAATTGTTCTATTAAATGGTATGCTAAAATATTCAAAAATATAATATTCGCCATTTTGAGCGCTGATACTGGTTGAATCACTCGCTTGCACATAATATTAAAATGACTTCATTTCCTTATTAATTTTAAGAGTCAAGTGCTTTAGATTTGTATCCGGTGTAATCCCAAAACGCAGCATTGACTATGCTCCATTCTCCCTCCTGCTTGACGAAGTCGGTTTGGATTGCCTTACACTGGTCACTGTGCTACTTCCGTGCAAATGAACAGTGCAGAAACTAGGGCGGTGTGATGTAGGCCGCAGAAATTGAGACCAGACCTAGATTTGATTGATTAGGTACGCAAATATAGAATTTCTTACCAGGCGTGTGAGGATAGTTACGATACTGAATTTATACACTTTTTCATGTTAGTACAATATATACAGGGTATATCAACACTGCTACCGAAAACGAAGCCGGGTGGTAGTTTAAGCGACTTCAGACACAATGCAATAGAAAATGTTGCAAAAAAAAAGCGACAATTTTGTTTTGTATTTTTTTTCTTTTGGTCGTATTAGGGTGGTAAATCCATTTTTTCCTAAAATAATAGTGTGTACCCTTTTATTTATAAATACTCTAAGGGATAAAAGAGTTTAAATTATTATTATAGCAAAAACTATGGATTTACCACCCAGAAATGATGATATTTAAAAAATCATTAAAAATTATTGTCGCGTTTCTCAGCAAAATTTTTAGTTGCATTGTGTTTGTAGCCACTAAAACTACCACCCGGCTTCGTTTTCAGTAGCAGTCTTGATATACCCTGTAGATAATTCATGCGGCTAATACCGGCCGGTATATATTTGGCACAAAATAAATTATTCGCCTTATGAAAAGTACAAGCAGGTGAACATACACAACAATGGGGCATTTAAATATATTGATAATGTTTGAGTATGAATGATAGAATTTTGGAGAGGTTGGGCGAGATAATAAGGATTTTAAATGAGTTTAATGTAGTTGCAATAATTTATATTTTTAATAAATATTTCCATGTCAGGTAAAACGGACGTCGCCGTGCAAATAATATCGAATTTGTACCACAACTTCCCATGGCAGCGCACCTTGGTGGTGACTCACAGCAATCAAGCACTCAATCAGCTGTTCGAAAAAGTCGCCGAGCTGGACGTCGACGAAAGGCATCTGCTACGTCTCGGCCACGGAGAAGAGGCCTTACAGACTGACAAAGACTTTTCCAGGTATTTCCTCAGTCATTCTCATTATTGCAATGAGTCATCTGTTCGACGTTTCGTCAGTTCATTCATGGCTTACACGCCTCATTGATGACGCCGTGTACAGCCAGCAACAATTAAACTAATGGATAATAAAATTAATTTGGACAGCTTAATAGTCATTAATCTCGGACTTCCTATAATACAACACTCCTTATTGCATGCATTAAAGGAAACACAAATGGTAACAATACACTTGCTACAAAACGTATGTCGGTACAGTGGGTGGTCTCATCGTTTTTAAGAGATTTCTGCAGATCAACCTTGGCTTAGACCATTGAGATAATATACTAGACAGGGGACACTGCATACAAAATATTTTAAACAAAATGAAGGGTACCGTATCGCTCCTTCTATTTCTGTCTCTGTCACGCCTACGAAGTAACATTATCTTCGCTCTCGCTTCACTGTGTACCCGTGTGCACGCACAATATGCAGAGATTTTGTTCCCGATGTCCGCTCTAGTATAATACCCCAATGGGTTAGACAGAGGTGTATGAAATAATTGCTGTTTTTCCTCATTCAGCCCGATTTTTTCAGCCCGATCCGTCCAGTGATTTGTGCTGTGCGTTGATAGATCACTAAGTCAGTCAGTCACCTTCGAGTTATATATATTTAGATAGCATTATTTTATTGAAGAAAAAAAAACGATTGATTAAAATACTCTATTCGTGGACCCTGAGCACACACCCTGCAAATCATCAATAGTCTTTGTAAACTACCCACGCACAAACCTCGCCCGTTTCTTTCGTGCTTGTGACGTACTGACTAAATAAAGTTGAAGGTAGATGAACTCACGGAATCACCAACTAAGAGAATAGCTTTCAATCGGTAATTTTTTATTCGAAATTTGCGGTATCATGCGGTTTTCCTGGTGGTAGTTCTCTCATATGTGAGAGTCTGCCTGAGTGGGTACCACCGCAATGTCTATTTCTCCCGTCAAACAGCAGTTTATATGCACTGTTGTGTTTCGGATTGAAGGACATTGTAGCCAGAGTAACTACTGGACATATTGAGACTTAACATCTTATGTCTCAGGATGGCGAGCGCAGTGGAATGCCAAGCATTGCTTTGTATTTCAAGATATTGTTTGGTTTTGCTACTGTTCATGAGCGGTCGCATCACTTACCATCAGGCGAAAGGCATGCTCGTCTCGCCACTCACTGCAATAAAAAAAATAAAAAAATCATCTGAATACGTCAGATCCAAATGTGAATTGCTGGAAGTCTTTCTGCTCGCGAATTTGCCAAATTGAAAAATTACTAAGAACTATTGTTGTAATATTGAAATAAATTACACCGATTGTGCAGAGTTGGAAAAGCCCACACTGGTGACGAAACTGTTGACTTTCCTCGCTTATTCATCCTGCCACATTAGTATCCTACGGGACAGCCTCCGTGACGTAGCTGGTTAGAAGCTGGCTGCGAAACGAGAGGCCGCGGGTTCGATCCCCGCACCGAAACAAATATTTATGTGAACCACAGGTATCTGTTTAGGGTCTGGGTGTTGGTGATTCCGAAAAGTCTCTCGTAGTTCCTGATACCCACGACACAAGACTCGATCTTATTGTGATGTTAGGACTATGTATGTGACTGATGGGTGTATTTATTTATTTATAATACATAATAGTTAAGGACTAGTCATAGGAAACCATAAGTGTTGCGTCCGGGTTTACCTGTGTATATCACGTTGGCGTGTGTCGACCGGTAAGAGATATCCATTTTTCGTCGGTGGGTATTTTATGTACATAGCCCATAGGTACTGCCCTTACCATCGGACGCATTATAATGTATTATTATTATATTATTTATCGCGAAATCTCTATTGTATTTAACTGATATGCAATTTATTGCACCACTTACGAGTATTTGATTGTTGCTTAATCATTTCATTTTATTAATCTTTCTAGTCAATTTGTCAATGTTGACCCTAATTTAAATTATATATTTTTTGATTAAAATGACTATATTATATTATGTTGTTTACACGGTCTCACGGTCATGCGAATAAGGGTACCAGGTGGTTATTTTTGATACGCATGACTTGTCACGAGACCCCCAACTGTAACTCGAAACACCATCCTGTTTACTTCCCGCGCCATTTCACATACTCGTATCTACTCATCATATCTTATATTTCGCAATTTTCTACAGTAATTCATATTCAACACATTCAGTAAGTCACACTGGCATATTATTCAAGTAATACCTAATAGTATTAAAGAAAACATATTATTTATTCCAAGATAAGCTCCAAATTACAACATTTGGCCATGTACACACGAATAAATATTGGACCAAATGGTAAAGCAGAATCCCATGTGGATATTGGACGTTGTTGAATTAGACCGCGCTAAAAATATAAAAACCTTAATACAAAATGTCCAACGATCATGAATAATTCGAATTAATCAATGCTCAAGTTGAGATCAGATCAATACCGGTCCGACATAACTGCAATAGTTCTTATCGTGATCACCAATAATAGCACAAAAAATCGATCAATGATTCAAGCTTCGTCGAAATGTTTCTCAATGGAATGAAATTCTTAGTACCGTAATTTTCTTCTGAAGGTTTTATTAATACGTCATATAACAACCGTACATTATGCGTTGTTACCGGTGGGGATAGACCGGATGTGAACTGGCCACACGGTGGTCGCGAGTTCATATTACGAGAAAAAGACCTCGAACTTTTTAAACCCATATGCGTATTTTTATTCAATTACTACGCGGTACCCAGCATTATTTCACTGAAGGAAAAAATCGTGCCGAAACCTGATTGCTTGAGAATTTGTTCAACAATTCCTATAGTATAGTATGAAGTTCTTCTATCTTTCAAACCAAGCATGGTAAACTAAGGCATAGGATGTCTCAATCATAAAGGAGATTAATTCTGAGCACTTGGAAATATATAGTTGTGATTTATTTATAACGTGCAAGTACTTCCTTTTAACGCAGAAAACGTTGAGGATAAATTATGAATGGCGCCTGTCGCGACTTCTTTAATGGATTGTAAAATTATCTCATGTATATTGCATTATTTCCAAGATTACATATGTTACATTATTAATTACATATTGTTCGTTTGCTGGCCTCGCATTTACCGTTGATAAATTACGTAGTTGCAAAAATCGTGACGGTTGGTATATATTTATCGAAATAAATAATTGAATGTATACACCTAACCCAACCGTCACATACATAGTCCTGATCCCACACTAACATCACACACACAGATCTTCTGTCATGAGTATCAATAACTATGAGAGAGTTTTCAGTCTAACACCCATTCAGATTCGAAACAAATAAATTCTTGTAGTCCACAGAAACATTTGTATTGCTGCGAGGATCAAACCCGCGGCCTCTCAAATTTTAGCCGGTGACTAACCGCCTGTGCCGCCAGGGATGTCACGTTTTAATATTTTAAACATGTTGCGCATTCTTTATTAGCTATAAATTTATTTAGAAGGTGTAAATCAACGATAGTAAAGACGTCGACCTTGATCTGTTGTATCAATCATTTCAAATAATTTTACTAAAATACTAGTGGTCCGGCCTCGCGCTGTCTGAAAACATAACACTTAAATATCTATTGGTGCGCTGTACTTGTTGTAACAGAATAAAAATACATATTACTTAAGATGCTTAAAACCTTCCACCAGTAAACAGTTTCAACGAATTTTGGAGTATTAACTAAACTGAAAATAATACAGAATTATAAAGTACCACTCCCGCCCGCAATATTTTCAAACGTGCCGACTCGGAAGGGCGGTGGCACAGCTGCGCCGTAACGTTTTCAGCTTCTCCCGAGGTACCAGAAAGGGATGCCAACTAAGGAACCTGTTAAGGGAACCTATTAAGGTCTCGTCTGGTGATAAAGTGCCGCTATTAGATATTTATTCTTACCACAGCGTATCAAATACCGAGGCTCTTCCTCTTTCCCAATTAAGCCACCCCATACGCTCAAGACAACACATAACATAAACAGCCAATACAGATACCGCTGTAGAATAAAACACAAGCGGAAAAAATACGTCTAGCCTTGATCTCTTATTATCACATAGTTTTATTAACACGTTTCTCACAACTGTGACGGTTGAGTTCCAAATGCATTTTTGCGGTCCATATTAATCTTCAGTGTAATTTTAGTTGCGAACGACGTCACAAACCGACTGACGTCAATGTCCTTTTCACGTGAAATGCGGTTATAATATGACGATAACATACAAAAAATGGCCGTATGTTTTTATTTTAAAAAATTGGGAGTTCCAATGGTGATATGCAATTATTATAATAATTATAAGTTCTATTATCTTATTTATAAATAAGAGATAATATTTTTTGACACGTTCAATCCTTGGTTTTATTGTAAACAGATATGGTCGCGTGAACTACGTGCTGGCCAAGCGGCTGGAGCTGCTGGAGCTGGTAGCGCGGCTGCAGAGCACGCTGGACGCGGGCGGCGAGGCGGGCGCCACGTGCGAGCTGGCGCACCACTTCCACGTATACCACGTCAAGCCCAGGTGGCAGAGCTTCTGCGACAAATGCGCTAACGATCAGGTTAGTACTGAATTTTGTCTTTTTATTACCTATGTTGCCTCTGGACTGTCTCGGTGGCGTAGTTGTACTAAGGTACGGTAAGCTGAGGTCTCGGGTTCGAATCCCGGGTTGGGCAAAGTGATATTAGATTTTTCTATTCATTATCAGCCCAGAGTCAGGAATTTGTGCCCGATATGGCGATAGCCTCGCCACCTATCACATTGTGGGACGGAACATACAAGGCGAAATGTGAGTGTCCTGGCACCTCTGCCTACCCCTTCTGGGATATAGGCGTGAGTTTATGTATGTATGTATTACCTGTACCTATGTTGCTACATATCAGTAATTTTGAATATTACTGTCATGAAACATAGGCTGGTTTTAGTTAGAGTCAGGCTGACCACGCGCTGACCGTCAACACTGACAGCTCAGGGCGTAGCTTACGGTCGGGGTCAGCGATGACAACTATACATTGTTCTAAAACGCTCCTTAGAAGCTTATACATTTCAACTATCAGCGCTGACAGTCAGCGCGGACTCTAAAATCAGCCACAATGTAAATAAATACATTAATTGTGTTTTTGAGCAAACATGAAACTAAGATGCTAAGTTTAGCATTCTCCTCTCCTTTTTTCATTTAGCATTATTTTTAGCATTTTCAGCTTTATCCTTCTCGTTCTATATAGTTCTTGCATTTAGTTTACTCATATAAATATAACATCGTTTTTAAACTGTGTTTTTGTAAATTATCCAAAAATGAGTACCCACTAATCAAACCATTTGGTTTCATTCTAGGTGATACGAGTCATCGCACAATAATTTCTTATCTTACCATGTGCCATACTAATAAACCGGCGCATCGTTACAGCCCACACTCACTTCCGTGGGCGTTCATTGCTATTGAGAATTTCAATTGATTTCTAATTGAAATTCTATCCGTCATCATTATCTGGGGCTAATAACCTCTCGTATATGTCCAATTAAGCAATATACTCGTAAATGAATTGCAAAACTATTTTGTTATTTAGTTAAGAGCGTATACACCTTGAGCGCAAAGTCAACTATAGGTATTTCTTCGTTAATTTCACGCACACATAAGCGACCAACGCTGTGTGCGTAGAGCTGCCGCGTCGGCTCGCTATACAATCGGCGCAAACAACTTTGATCCGTGCGCTTCAAATATTCAATTGAATTGTAACTGTAATATAATATCATAAAAATATTTTATTTGCATTATAAGTAGACAAATATTACTGTGCAAGCAAAGAATAATACAAATTTAGATACTTATCATATTTTCGTTATTATTACATTGTTAAGTTGCATTCAAATCAGTGTTCAATCAGTAGTCACTACGGACGTTTTATTAATCATTTCGTGTTCGAACACATGAATAGAGTTAGGAGCCTTACAACCTCTTATAATTACGAAATATATATATTTTTTTTATTACAATACATAATATAATTTAGCCTCGGAATTGCATCCCATTGTATTATCTGAAACATAATTTATACTCACTACAAAACCAATTTAGGTAATAAAAAAAAACATATTTTACTACCAAAGTACTAAGATGTGGCAATCGCTTTCCGCGCGTGGCTATTTTTACTACGCACGGCAAAAATCGACTGCAGCCAGGCCGGAGCGACGAGCGATACGTCCTCCCTCTAGAAGGCCTTGCGGCGGTCTGATTTGAGCCACGTCGGACAGCGTGTTTTATAGTGGTTTTTAAAATATTTGTAGAAAACATGAAAACTAATTTTGTTGAAATATAAAAATGGTAATTTATTGATAAGATGTTCTTCTATTACAATATGCAATTGCTATAAAAAATTATGTACGATAAGTTGGTGAAAAAAAATATGTTCTTGACGAGAGTTTCTGAATAATTTCGCATTGTTTAAATTTTTATTTTTCAGGAACTAAACACAAAAAGATTATTTTTCTCAGCAAAATCCCTCCATAAGGGTCTTATTAGTCTGATAATATTTTTATTTTCATCTTATATTTAGTGGTTTCGGATATCTTAAGCTTCTAAATTGCCATTTAAAGCCTAAATAACGAAACTTGTGTTCAGTAATCCTTATAGTACTCACAAATTATCCATCAATCTATAATGTTTTCCACCAAAATCCCTAGATGACAACCTTTTCTAAAATAAGTAGTAATTATTTTTCCTTTAAATTGTTTATTGGTGGCTATTAACTCATTTGAAAAGTCCTGTTTTTAAGCCAAAAAGCGCGCAAAGGGTATAAACGCTCTTAAGAGAAAACAGAACACTGGCAAAATACTTTTATTTAAAAGATATAATGATAACAATGATAACATGTTTTATACATGAATTTACTTATATTTCTTAAATTTAGATCACGGTTTTTTAATTAGTGTTCAAAGTTTGATTAGCTTCACGTTTTGAATATAAAAAGTGCTCCAGTAATTTTTTGCGCTCTGTACCGCTCTTGGGCGTACAAAGCGCCTTTTGTAATGGTGCCTAACAATGCAGATCCTGTTTAACCGAAGTAACCGTTGCGATATGATTCATTAGTTTGTTCACTATGCGATAACGTGGAAAATTATGCAACACTGCGTAACCAGTATTCGTTTTCAGAACAACTGGTACTGTAAATTGTATGATTCTTACTATTTCCTGCTATTATCAATATTGTAAAGGGTGCGGCATGGAAACTTCCTTATTTAAATTACACGCCATACAGCTACTATAAGTTCCCAGAATAAGTAAGAAATAAACAGGACCTACAAAACAACAAGAACATCAAAGAATATTGAGTTAGAGCGAAAGATGATTTAAAAATCCGATTAGAATGGTATTTGCGGAAATATGCTGCTGCTCTTCAACTTTCTGAACGCACAGTGAAACTAATACTTCATAAAGACCTGAAGTTTCTACCATTTTCTTGTGTTTCTCGCGCACTTTCTCGGACGTCTCTTTAAAGGGAGAATTACAATGGCTAGCTCGCCTGCCAATTTTTGCATCTTTTGATCTTTTTTATGGGATTTTCTAAGTCCGTGGAATTTACCCAAAAATAAAATAAAATCCTAAAATCAAATTTGTGAGGCTCAATGAATTCGGAAATACTGGACAAAGTGCACGAAAACTTCGACTTCAACGAAAAAAAATCGACTCGCTTGATGTATTGCAGAACTATGTAGAGCCACCTTCAATGTTTGATTTTTAAAAAGTAATGGAAAAAATACCATAAGCTTGTCCCCTGCCGCCATATAAGAAAGAAAGAATTGAAGTAATATCTCTAATACTTCTTGTTTTTGACATTGTTAGTAAGCAAGTTACTGCTCTGCACCGCCCCATCCAATGAAAATCCTGTCAAAGAATAACGACCTGATCCAAATATTGCCTTTTTTTATTGCAATAAATGGCCAGGTTAGAATGCTGTTCGCCTGATGTTAAACGATACGGCCGCTCATGAACAGTAGCAAAACCAAACCTTGCATTATAAAGCAATGCTTGGCATTCCACTGCGCTCGCCATCCATAGTCATAAGATGTTAAATATCAATATGTCCACTATAACTAATCTCAATCACAATAGTGTATTTACACTGCTGTTTGGCGGGAGAAAAAGACATCCCGGTGGCACCTACCCAGGGGGCATCTCGCATATGAGATACCTACCACCAGTACATTGCGGTGGTACCAATCAATGTTATCCGTTTCAGTATCGTTTCCATTGCTTTATAAACTTTCCGCGTTTTTTGCCCATATTTTACGTATATCGGTATACTCTGTGCCGGGTGGAAAAAGGATAATCATTTTACCTTTTTTTTTCAGACTAAAGCAGTGGAGACAATCAGCAAGGAGTTTCCGTTCCACGAGTTTTTCCATGACGCTCCCAAACCATTGTTTCCTGGCAAATCCTATGAGGAGGATATGGAGATAGCAAAAAGCTGTTACAGGTAATCAATAATTATTTCACGCAATAGAACCCACAACATTCACTGTTGCGGATTCTTATATAAAAAGGATTTTGTCTTCTCCACTCACTCCACTCTCTTCGCATTACCTACATATTTTTGTATTGCATCATTTATCTCTTACAAAATCGTAGTCGAAGAATTTGCTCGGTATAATATTTTTAAGCTGTTTTTTTTTTTCTCTGAGCATATTCTAATTTGTGGGATAAATACAAATATTTATTTAAATCACCGCTGTCTATCATGACTTAATATTATTCATAGGTCAAAAAGTTCGTTGCCGCCTCCATGCGATTTAGTTTTTGCTTGACAATCATGATGGATAAATAATTTTGGCGTTTTGTCATCGCTTCGAGTTTATTTATAGTCATCAAAAGTTTTAAGAGATGAAGACTATGCCTCGTAACATATCCCAACCAGTTGTCCTGCATTAACATATGACTTGTCTTGAATATACAGGGTGTACCAAAATACTACGATAATACAGCAACGGCCAAAACACTATATTATGACAGGACGGTTATAAAAAATCAGAACCCTGTTATCGATAGCTTTCAATGACAGACACTTTTAAAAATAAAAAGGAAGTTTAACAAAGAATTTATGGCAATGTGGTTTCTCAAACGAATTACTTTAAGATCTGCAATAAAAACTTAAGACGTACATGGGTCAATCAACTTTTTAGTGCACAGGTTATGATTTTGCCATATTTTTTCAAGTATTGATTTTTTAAATATTCAATAGTTTCAGAAGTTAGAAAATATATTCTACTTTACGAATCTGCATACAGCAGAGCACTTTTCTTTTAGAATTGGCTATTTTTAGCTTGTAAGCGCACTGAAGTCTTATAAAATCAGTCACCTGGACAACTAGTTCAATATTTTTTTTTTTGTGTGAATCTTTTTTTATCTGTAATTTAACACTGTAAATATAAATCAAGTCGGGTGTATATCGAAATTTCAAAGTAGTCAATTTGAGATATTACGCATAGTACTCCTGATATTTTAAGAAATAGTGTCTCTTGGACAACCATCAATTTTGTATGACGTTAAAAGTTTAATTTACATAGTATTAAACCAGAAAATATTAAATACATATATATATTTATGTTGCTTTTATACTTAGCTACCCGTCAATATATGAAATTTACATAATAAAATGTTTAAAATAAAACTATTTGAGATTTGATTCCATTTTTATATGGGGACATCATAGTTGTCCGATGGACTTTCGGTTGTCCATAGGAAAATTGGGGTTTGATATATTTAGCGATGATATCCCGGACATCAGCCTGTGTGAGACTGAGATGGCCCTGAAGCAACTTAAAAACAACAAGGCGTCGGGCGAGGACGGAATAACTTCAGAGCTTCTGAAAGCGGGCGGAATGCCGATACTGAAAGTCCTTCAGAGGTTCTTCAATTCCGTTCTCCGCGAGGGCTCAACGCCAGAGGCATGGAGCAGGAGCGTGGTGGTACTGTTCTTCAAAAAAGGTGATAACACTTTGCTGAAGAATTACAGGCCCATCTCGCTCCTGAGCCATGTATATAAGTTGTTTTCGAGGGTCATCACAAATCGTCTCGAAGGCAGGTTTGATGACTTCCAGCCTCCCGAACAAGCCGGTTTCCGAAAAGGCTTTAGTACCATAGACCATATTCATACGCTACGGCAGGTTATACAAAAAACCGAGGAGTATAACTTGCCGCTTTGTTTAGCGTTTGTGGACTATGAGAAAGCCTTTGATTCGATCGAGACTTGGGCTGTGCTACAGTCTCTCCAGCGGTGCCATATCGACTATCGGTACATCGAAGTGTTGAAGTGTATATACAACAACGCCACCATGTCAGTCCGAGTACAAGATCAGAGTACGAAGGCTATTCCACTACAGAGAGGCGTGAGACAGGGAGATGTCATATCTCCGAAACTGTTCACTGCTGCGCTGGAAAACGCCTTCAAGCTCTTGCAATGGAAAGGATTCGGCATCAACATCAACGGCGAGTATATCACTCACCTTCGGTTTGCCGACGATATTGTAGTCTTGGCAGAATCGCTGGAAGACCTTAGCACTATGCTCGAAGACCTCAATTGAGTCTCCCAACAGGTGGGTCTTAAAATGAACATGGACAAAACGAAGATCATGTCGAATGTCCATGTTGTGCCCACCCCCATCGGTGTCGGGGGCTCGACTCTTGACGTTGTTGACGAATAAGTCTATTTAGGATAAGTGGTCCGGTTAGGCAGGTCCAACTTCGAGAGAGAGGTCAATCGTCGAATCCAACTCGGTTGGGCAGCGTTCGAGGAACTACGCGACGTCTTCTCGTCCAAAATACCTCAGTGCCTTAAATCGAAAGTCTTCGATAGTTGTATGTTGCCAGTGATGACTTACGGCACCGAGACGTGGCCTCTCACTATGGGCCTTATTAGGAAGCTCAAAGTCACTCAACGAGCTATGGAGAGGGCTATGCTCGGGGTTTCCCTACGAGATCGAATCAGAAATGAGGAGATCCGTAGGAGAACTAAAATAACCGACATAGCCCACCGGATTAGCAAGTTGAAGTGGCAATGGGCAGGGCACATAGCGCGGAGATCTGATGACCGATGGGGTCGGAAAGTGCTCGAATGGAGGCCGCGTAGCGGAAAGTGCAACGTAGGACGTCCACCCACAAGATGGTCCGACGACCTGGTAAAGGTCGCGGGATGTCGCTGGATGCAGGCTGCCTCCAACAGGTCTCTGTGGAAATCATTGGGGGAGGCCTATGTTCAGCAGTGGACTCCCTTTGGCTGATGGATGGATGGATGGATATTTAATACAAAAAAAAACATAAGGTCATACATAAAAAAACATTAAAATACAGTTTTTGAATCAGACTTATTTATTCTCTGAAATTGTAATCAATATAATTTAATATTTTTTACAGCTTTCATTTTTTTATCTTCTTTTAAATAAACTTCTTCTGCTCTAACCACTCAAGTCACGGCGAATTTTCTTTCTTCCTCTTTCGCTTTCTTTGGTTTTGTTTTCTTAGTTTCCAAATAGTCCTACATATCTTTTTTTCTTCTAGTTGTAAATCTGAAATCAGGCGTTTATTCTTGTGATAATTTTCTCTTTTTTTTCTTTTCCGCTCCTCATATTTTACAGGATCATTTTTCAACCTTTCTCTGTAGCGTTTCGATTTTTCTTTTTCAGACAATCCCATTCTGAAAAACGTCAAATTAAGAAAGTATTGCTTAAGTTACAGCTTTCTTCGTTAAAAATTTCTTTAACATTAGAAAGAAGACAAATCACTGGGTAAATAAGCTAAGTAATAAACAACCATAGAAAATGTCACGAAAACATAAAAATGTTTTTTAATACATTACCAGAAAATTACTTGCCACTGACTAAGTAAAAAAGTGAAATTAAAAGATTATGTATTTGTCCCAAGGACAACTTTTAAAATCCCACGGACAACTGATTTAGTTGTCCAAAAGACTGGTTGTCCGAGTGACATTTTTAAATTATGTGTCTTTTCATAAAGAGTATTTATTTACTGTGCTTGATTACATTGTTAACATAAAGTGCAGAACTAAAGTGAACTGATCAATAGCAATTGATTAATGTAACTAATCTACTTACTCAATTTTCGCGCCGGTCCAGGGGACAAACAATAAACACACCCACTCCGCGTCACGATGTTCGGCCGCCTGCCGCCTTCGCTGACGTTAATTCAACCTGGCGGCTTGAACTATTGTTTACTAGACAGACTTACTTGTTATCTCAGATACTACAGCGCCATCTCCGTTTTGGATTTGTAATCAAAGACTAGTTGTCCGAATGACTCAGTACAATGCACTAACTTTGTGGGACAAGAACAATTCACAAAAAAATAGATTAAATAAAAACTTTTTTTTTAATTTAAAATGTTTTCCTAAAAATAAAGACCATAAATATATGTTCTATGATTTTATATTCACTGCGTCTGAGGATTTATTTCGGTGTAGATGAGTTTCTAGTTTAGAAATGGTGAAGGGGACACAGAATTTGACATAAAAATGACCCAAATGTCCCCCGGACCACTCTCAAATGAAGGTGACACAATATAATAAAAAATATATTTTTGCCTTAAATACATTGATTTAAGTGTGTATTCATTGATTATGTATAAAGAAAATACGTTTTGGTATTATTTATATTAATACAAATCCGGGACCTGGTACGGTTGTCCAAAGCAAGAAAAAGTTGATTTACCCACATACCAAATTAAAACAAATTATGTTTCTTTTAAAGTAAAATGAGAAACTTTCTCGTAAAAGGATTTTTTGAACTATACATTGGTCTACTCTCATTATGAAAAAATTGTATTGTCTGTACCCATCATCTGTATTTCCTTTCAACAAGCCTTTCATTTAACCCTCAACCCTGTATACTGTTACGAAACCAATCAAATTCATTTATATTCGCCATTTTTATGCTTATTTTTATTTTTATTGAGCTTACAGTCGTCATCTCTTATTTCTGGTTGGTAGGAACAATACCATGATGTAATGGATACCATGTAGTATGTCATCGCCCTAAATATCATATGATTATTGTATTATAATATCAAAGCGGATATGTAGTTCGGTTCGTTAAAAACACGCTTTTGATGACGGAACTCTAGCGAATATTCTCATATCGACCTCACTGTATAAATAAACATCATGCAGAATGTTTTGAATGACGACATTAGGCTACAACACGATAGAAATATCAAGAAAGTAATGTCGTGGAGTTCTAAAAATTTATCTTTTCATGACGCCTTCGACTATTTCATAAAATAGTGGCAATTCATATTTCTGGATATGGGCCACTAAAACTGACCTTATCGTCAAAACGTCAACATTTGATTGGCCATCATGTTAATGATGGCAGCATTTTGTATAACGGTAGATCCTATATTAAGGTATAGCTGGAGTGGTCCTGGAGCCTGCTTTCAGAATAGTTTGAGGACTCTCGACGTTGTTGCAGGTATATCGATCATATATTCGAAGAGCTGGAAGAGTTCCGAGCCTTCGAGCTGCTGCGCTCTGGACTGGATCGTTCAAAATATTTGCTCGTGAAGGAAGCCAAAATAATAGCCATGACATGCACTCACGCCGCGTTGAAACGATCAGAGCTCGTGCAAATGGGTAAGTTGAAAAGGATAAGTATATACTAGTAAGGATATACAAACTTACTCACTAGATTTCACCGTATCGTAGACGAACAAAAAATGCATTGACATGAGATTGCTAAAACACAAAAAACCTATATGAAATATACATGACGATATTATAATGTAAACATTTATTTAAAAAACAGGTTTCAAATACGACAACATACTGATGGAAGAGTCAGCTCAAATCCTCGAAATAGAGACGTTCATACCGCTTCTACTTCAAAACCCTCAAGATGGTAGGTCGAGACTGAAGCGATGGATCATGATCGGTGACCATCACCAGCTGCCGCCCGTGGTGAAGAATATGGCCTTCCAGAAGTACTGCAATATGGAACAGAGTCTGTTCACGAGGATGGTCAGGCTCGGAGTGCCTTATGTGGAGTTGGATGCACAGGGGCGTGCCCGACCAAGGTAAGATAAATTTCTGTACTGTCTAATGACGCGTGGTACAAGCGACATCTTATTCACAACTGAATTTATTGAAGCGAAACCTTCGCGGTGTACTAATATAGAAGATAAATAGACGTGTTTTCCAATTGAATAAGTTTAGATGCATCACAATTTTTCATTTAGTTACCTTCTAAGCAAAACATAAAAATAAATATTGGAAAATGTAAATTCACACAATACTACTAACATTACGCGAACAGCAAGCAAAAAATTGCTAAATGTTTTTCTGAAATGCAAATATTGACGTCAGGTCTCGGAAATATTAAAAAGCTTTTGAAAATATTTGTTCTTAGTAGAGGAGTCAAAAGTGATTTTTTACGATTTAATAGTGTAATATAAATAACCAAAGCAGATGTAGTGGATAGTTCTAGCAAAACCACTGAGTGCGATCATCTGGACCAGCTGTACAGATTTCGATGATATCATCCGCAGATTATGTAAGCACTAGGGTCCAGACATCATATTAGGTTTTTGTATATCTCAATTTAATCTGCTTCAGAGATTGTTTAAAGAAGCCTCGATCTATTAGATTTCCCAGAGCTAAAAATTCTATGATGTGGAAAGTGATTAGAAATTTTCACTATTGTTAATACAACTATGCGGTAGAAAACATTGAGAACTATTAGTATTCGGAATGAAGTTAAAACTGTAGATGGCGATTATTTCTGTTAGCAAATAGGAAGTCGTTCTCGAAGTCATAAACCTGGCGCCGCGCCGGTTGAAACCATAAAATCTATTTGAGTATTAAGCTATATAAAATCGAAGTAGTGTAGGGCCTGAAATAAATAATTCATTAGCTTAAATAACCTTCACGCCTGCATTCCATTGGGGAAGACAAAAACTATAGATCTCCATTTTGCTCCATCCTGACCCATCACTTTTGCTATTTCTACCTCCATAATATTGTCATACATTTTAATACAGTGCTGTATTTACTAGATTATCTATTATACAAAATTATGAACATAAAGAAAAATCGACAAATAATTCTTCTATAATACGAATATTTTTGCACATCTAAGCAAGTTTTGTACAGTCCATTAGTCGGCACTGTTTCGGTCAAAGACCTTCAGCGCGCCGCGTGATTTCAATTCACAGCGCACTGGAACCGTTACAGCGACTTACTTTTTTACAGGTCGTTGATTCAAATGCTCTAATATTTTTTACCGTCTAGTCTGTCAGTTGTATGTATGCCAAAAAACAGAATTGGACTTTGTGCTAAAACTTCTCTACGTCGATATTTTTTTACTTGTACTATTTAGCCGTAGCCCACATCGAGCCCTAGTCAATATCTCAACCACTCAGTAGGAGTTTTACATCTAAGAATAATTCTGAGAATTCGATGGAAACATCCGTTGAGTATTTTTCTCCTGAAATATAAATCGACTTCTAAACATGCTCGATATTTGCAGGTGTTTACCACACGCGTCTGGCGCCGGCACATTCTTAAAAACATTTAATAGCTTTTTTACGATTAAAATTGAGTGTTTGTCTACATAGACATGGCGTACATGGCGTATCTTATCATAGTCATATCTGAAAAAAAAAACAGTAGGTACCCATACCAGGCTACAACAAGTAAACAACTATCTCACAGGACATCGACGTGAATTCACTTTTTCTGGCGCATTTCATTCGGTGGGTGAGATTGCTAGATTCCCAATACCCCTTTCCTCTTCCTATCATTTTTCCTACCCGCTCCCCTTACGATTTTATAGACCGGTAACATCTTTATAATGCTGGTGTTATGGATGTTTATAGGGGGGCAGTATCACTTACACTCAAGTGACTTGTGTGATAGATTGCCGGACGTATCGTTTAAAAAAATCCAAATAAAGTAGGTTGCAAAACTTATAAAATTCATTGCCAAACTTACTAAATGAATGATAAAACTTATTACTAAAGAAATAATGAGCAGTCTTAAAAGGGAATCTTGATACAGAAAAATAATCATAGTATCATATATTAGTGAGTTTAGAAGTACTGTTTATAGTAGTTAATTTCAGACTTACTTCGGATTTAGCCTGGATTGAAAGTAGTCTTACAGATGTTTATAATAATAACGGCTGTTCTCATCGGATATCTGTAGTACAAAAAACTTACACGCAAACATCAACTCTGGAATATTACATGAGCCAGACGTTATTTACATTGCGAAACGTGTTTTGTCCCACAACAATGTGCTAATCTCGGCAGCAGAAATTCAAATATTGACGAAACATGTTTAATTTACCACTCGGAGTACAGTACAGGAACATGTTCGTATTTATTAATTCATAAATTTCTGAGAAATTACCATATATGTTTTTTTTATAAAAAAGAAGGAACAGTCTGATACGTTTTGCTACACAAAGTCGAATTATGCGTCTGCGCAAATATTTGCTTATATATTACCACGAAAAAGTTGTTTTTAGCCAGGTTGCTTATCGGAAACTGTAACGCAGATTATTTTTGCAACTTGTGTAGAAATAATACGCCGACCTAAATCGTTGAAATACAATGCTGGATTGCAGCACATCGTACTGCAAGAACCATGTGTACAGTCTTCTGCGTTCCTATTGCCGTGCATCCGTATTAACAATAATTATATTAATAAAACTCTATTTTTGTCTAATATACTCTCTATAATATTATGTAATCGATTTTAACCTTTACCGCATCGGTAGTCGTACTATCAGTTTTGTTTTTGACAAGCGAGACGAGCACATTACCACCCCTCATGGACAGTAACAACACCATAAATTACACAGCAATGCTGGGCATTCCACACTCGCTCGCCATCCTGAGACATATAATTTGAAGTCTCAATAAGTCCAGTAGGAGTAATAGACATTGCGGTGCCAGTTACCAGTTAACCAGGTTAGGTTTGTCGGAGTGTAATACTAATCCCATCAAAAACATCCTGTAAAAAAATTCCAAGTCTCGCAGCTCAGGTTATCTACCGCAAAAAGTTGTCAGATGCATGTAATACCAAGTCGATTAATTTATTTAGTCCTTATGGGACCTTCTATATAAAGTTATTACGTTAGTTATTACCATATCAATCTTAAAAATTCTTTACGATTTAAATAAATGGATCGACTTGGCCATCGCATGAAAACATAATGTATCGTACAATTTATACATAATGCTGCTGGCCAAGTCGATCTATTTATTTAAAACGTAAAGAATTTTTAAGATTGATATGGTAATAACTAACGTAATAACTTTATATAGAAGGTCCCTTAAGGACTAAATAAATTAATCGACTTGGTATTACATGCATCTGACAACTTTTTGCGGTAGATAACCTGAGCTGCGAGACTTGGAATTTTTTTACAGGATGTTTTGATGGGATCTCACGTCTTTTTGTAGAGTCCTACTTTTTTCCTTTTCGGTACTTCTTCCTTCTAGAATATCACTAACGATTTTTCTTAAAGCCTCTGTCTTATGGATTTTTCTTATTTTTGTAGGCATCAATTTATCACAAATATAGCGGATTTGATTATTAATGTTCTTTCTTTCATTGTAATTGATATTTTCGAGCTATTTAGTCTATTTATTTGCAAGGGCATGTGACATGCTAAATACACCATTTCCTTCTCTATATCCCCTCCTGTTATGCCTCATATATATAGATATCTATCTACAACTATTATTCCATTATATACGGGTACAATGATTCATTAACTGCAAATGTAACTTTGTAATCCTATACATTTATATGGGATTACAAAGTTATCCGCACCGCCGCTCGTGCCCGTCAAGGTTAAAATAGTAATACAAATTGCCCTTAGTGCGACCGAAATGGCCATATTTAACGGATTTCTAATGCATCCAAACGCGCCACGTCATGTCAACTACTAGTTGACAGTTGGTCTATCTAGAAAACTAGACACAAATTATGAAATGTTTGAATTTTCCCTTACTTTAGACACTAAACACTAATTATATTCTAAATTTGAAGGTTCTATGTCTGCTAGAAGTGCCTTAGACTTTTGATGATCGGTCAGTCAGTCAGTGAGTGACAAAATTACGAAAGTTTGACTAGTTACAATTATTAAACTACTAGTTCAAATTGAATGAAATTTTAAATATACCGTGTTTACACAATGCCTGCTTAGTAACTGAAAATTCAGGCTTCATGCTTTAGCCACAACGAAGTTATAGGGGGTTGAAAATGGTCTGAATTGCTTCGAGAAAAGGATGTTACGGCCTATAGCTCGACTTGGACGGGGGCTCGGCCGCGCCCCCAGATTTGAATGCTTTCCTATCATCAGAATGTCCCAGCCAACCTATATTTGTATAGCAATTAGAAGATAAACGATTACTAATGCAATTTATACTATACCCGCCGGCTCACCCACCAACATTACTTTTGGAAGCGAAGATCAGCAGTGTCCTCCAAAATATTGACACGTAGAAGATGGCTCCGATTAATCTCTTAGAAACACCAGTTTATTACAATACAAAGCGGCTTAAATCAAACAGAAACAAAATAGGAGGAGTTGGTAACAAAAATAATTTGATTCTGTTTGTAGCAAAGCGGGAAACAAAATATATGTATCTTTATGACGTCGTCTACGTTTTCGTCTCTGAAGACATACAGTTGGAGATAAAAATCACGAATAGATCGCGAACATATATTTTTATCTGCGAAATTCTGTCATAACAGTGTAATGGTAAAGTGATGTAATATTTTACATCGATACGTGCATATCTGCCCGTATCGCCCAATCTGTGTACGTGTGCTGTGTCGCGACTACATAGTTATTTCTTAATCATGATTTTGGTGCGTGGGCATAGTCTAATAAGGATGTTAATAAAAAATTTAAAACATTATTTCAATTGACAGTACAATGCTACCAATCAAATCATACTCATTATCATCCTTAATTATAATTGTTATCGATATATTTATATTCATGATAGATCATGGTATCAACGACCGATTATTTAAAGGGGTGTGTATAGAATTCACAACGTCTAATATAACTTACTTTTCATTAATTATATAGGTTTGATTATTCCTCCTTCGTATATGCTTCTAACAACGTTACATTATAGTTTTATTTAAGTACTAAGTGTTAAATATAAGTTTTCATGTTTCATCGTTGGTACAAATCCACTTCGAAACTAGATATTAAAAAACTAAAACATACGAATGACGGCTAATAAACTCATAATTATAGATACTTACTTTACTTCTAATAACACTTTTAAATATTTCAAATGAATTATGACAAAACATATTTTTTGTACCACCTGATGTTTTAAATATACTTACACTTAATGATTACATATTAACCCTTATATTTATTTCTATGTATGCACTTATTTTGAACTGCTAGTACTATTCAATAACGCTGGCAATTTGAATATTTAGGTAATAATTTTGATAACTGAGCATTCAATATCCTTTTACCACAATTTTCTTATTCCCGTTATTCCAACCAGATGAAAACGATTCATACGTCAAAGCATATCTTCGGTTATAACTGACGGAATTAGATCAAATTGAACAATTGTGTTTATGTTTATTTTATTGTGTTAATTTATAGCTCCATTAATCCAATTCCGCCCAATTGGCCCAACAATATAATCGGTTTATCAATGTCTTCTACTGAACTTTGGTTACCTCAAGTACCAACCAACCTCTGGATCCATCTGCTTCCCGCCAAATATTTAAACTCATCGGTCCAACTGCGACAGGGCACCAAGGACCCTACACTCCGTCTGCCTAAACGCGGTCCACTTCAACGCATGTCTTCTCTGACCATCTGCCCATTGGAAGATATATTCAGCAACGTTTCCATTTCAGAATTTATATCCTACGCTCCAGTCCATCCCAGTAGAATTCATGCATTTTTCCTGCAAAGAATCCAGTCCCACACAGTACATTTTTACCAGATATGTGCATACATTGAACTCACTACTTTAGCTTACCCTCAGCATTAGGACAATTCTTTCTTTACTTGAAGTTTAACGAGAGTTCTCATCCCACTATAGCCAGCAGCTTAACTAAGCTCCTAAAATTACCAAATCTCGTCAGCGGTTTTACACCTTTACAGGCAGTACAGTACAGTCCGTCTATAACTCAGCACATATTTCAGCATATGCAACTTGTACCGTTGGCGCTACCTGGCGCTGGGCGACCTGGGCCACGTGACTCGCCTGCCGGAGTACCGCGCCGCCAACGCCGGCCTCCGATACGACTTCCAGCTCGTCAACGTGGACGACTTCAACGGAGTCGGGGAGACTGAACCAAGCCCTTATTTCTATCAGGTATGTATTCTAAACTTAGTTTAATTATATAAAAAATAATATTGATACTTGTTACACGAAGTGATTTGCATTCAATTGTTCTGTTGTTTTGTTCATTATACAGGATGAAATCGAATTCAGTCGACAAACTTAAATGAATAACCCAACTTGTAACCAAGAATATTTAGGGCACATCATTAAATTAATCGAGTTATGTTTTTGATATTACAAAAAAACTTTATAATAATCAAAAGTATCAAATCAATTATTCCACGCGTGTTAGTTTTCTTAATGAATGAATGACGAATAGGAAGACGCGCGGGGGGTGTGCTAACCGCGTCGCGCGCGCATCGTGAGTAAGTAAAATTGCAAAATCAACTTCCCCTTCATACTTTTACCGGCTTAGAACGGTCAATCATGCGATAAATAAAACATAATTAAACACTTAGTTACTTGAGTATTAAGAGGTATCTATCGCATCTTTGGCGTATTTAAAAAGTTGGAATCATGATATTTACAATAATTGACATTTAAATTAAATAATAATCACCGTTAATTAACTCACATGTTCTTAAGTAGCTGCCTTATCTCCACCGAATGTCCACCGCCGTTCTCCAAACACAACAAAGCACGACGCCGCAAATTGTCTTTAATTTTACGCAGCACAGTCGTTTGCGATTTAACTACCTCAAATGCACTTAAAATTTTGTCTTTTAATTGTTGCACTGTTTCGGACTCTTGCTCGTAAACAATTCTTTTTATTTCTCCCCACAAATAAAAGTCTAGTGGGGTAAGATCAGGTGACCTTGCCGGCCATGGTACTGCGGGTTACGACCTCTGACGCTCCACCAATGTTCGTTGTGGATATTAAATAATCCGATCCGCGTAAATGTAGCCTCGTCAGTCCACAGAATATTACAATTTAAGTTTTGTAATAACCAATTACAAAACTGCATTCTTGGTTGATAGTCAGCAAGGACGATATCGTGTACTCGTTGGAAATGGTACGGATACATACCGGACACATTTAATAATTTCCAGACGTAATATTGGCTCACATTAAAACGCCTAGCTGCTTGTCTCGTGCTCGCTTGTGGATTTTCATTAAAAAATCTCTTAATCATTTGATACATTCGTCTCGGGTGTGCTGGTACCCTCCCCCTAGCTTGGGCATGCGTTGGAACATGAAAGCTACCGAAGTCCAGTAGGATTTGAGTTGCACTCAATATTCTTTTTAATGACGGCGGATTTCTTTGGGGATATCTTTGCTGCCACTTCGTTGCGTTTCACGCAAATTATGAGTTAGGCTGTACCAAATAACCATGTCTAGGTACTGTTGGTTGGTAAATGGGACTAGGCTATTTTCCCTCGTTCTAGGCATCTTAACCACACACACACACACAAATACACTCACATGCACATAAGATAATCCTACAAACAACTGTAATCGATGACGCATGCGCGACCGTGACCTATCTCGGAGATAGTTTTCGGACGACTGGTGATTTTTTGTTTGTTTTGAGGGCGCTTGCGCCTGCAGCCTTGAGCCTATGTGTAGGTACTTAGGCGGCGTGGCGGCGGGATCAAACGGTTTGGCAACGTCGCCGTGTCGAGTCGGTGCGTTTGTAGTTTGTACTCGCTCTTTACGCGCAAAATAGATAAACAATTTTGAATGACCGTTCGACGCGTTGCCAAACTTTTTACGATCTACGACTGTAAATGCCGCACGTAATGCGCGATCGATGTGACTTGATACTTTGAACATTTTATTTATTTGTAAACTTTTTAGTCGTCCAGAAATAATAATAAAGTACTGATATTTTGAGTTTACCTAAAGCAATAACTTCGTTTGCATCGTTATAGGCGAAAAAAAAGTTTTTTTTAATTACAATTTAAATTTGTTTTATTTCGATCTATAATAAAAGTATTACTGATACTGAATCACCCATATCAATTTGTCGACTGTTTTCAATTTCATCCGGTATAAGCCAAGCCCATAGTTAAATTATTTATCTTTAACGAAGTAAAAAGGAGAAGAAGTAACTTAGAAGTAGAGACTACAACTCAGTTATGATTTGTCTGACAAACTTTCTTTTTTATCTGTAAAGTTTTGTATCGTCTATCATTAACATGATATCCATAAGTTAACATTACATCTGAGACCTGAATCTGGGCAACTAGCTCTTTTGAATAAAAAATCTTATTTAATTTTTTTACTGGTGATACCAAGTTGCAAATTTTCCTTATATTCAAAAGAAGTACACAAGTTTACATAAAATAAACAACAATACTAGAATCCAAAGAGATTATTCAGTCTCATATGATACACAAATTATTTAGCGTAAGCTGTATCCTTAATCTTATACTCAAACAAAATTATGCTTACATTGAAGAGAAATATTGGAATCTTAAAATCTGACTGACCGTGACGGTCTTAATGACGTTTACCGTGCATTAAAATCAATTAATTCACTGCGAGTTCTCGGAATAACCGCTCCATTAGTAAGTATCATCAAGGAGTCGTTCTGATTTATTGGAAATTGAGGTTACCAGGTCGTTGCTGTATATGAGTACTTCTTTAATGGGCGGATATGTTACTGAGAAAGATTAAAGCGTATGAGGCCGCTTTCATTATCACAATACCGAATATATTAACAAACATTTTTGCATCATCTCATCAAAATACCAAAGGTCTCTAGTCTATAAAAAATACTGTAACGGCCTTCTTCTTTAAAAGTTTTAAGATCCATTTTGTTATCGAATATTTTGTCTCCTGCGCTCGAACCGATTTTAAAAGTCGTTCGAAAGGGACAAAGCATTTGATAACTATAATAAGTTTTAAAACTGTCTACGGCCGTTATTTATTTATTTATTATTTATTTATAATTCTTTATTGTACACAAAATTTAATAAAATAATTTTACAACTAAGGAACTTATAACATAAGTACGTACAAACGGCGGCCTTATCGCTGACGGCGATCTCTTCCAGACAACCTTTGAATGGATTGGAATGAATAGGAGAAGGAAAATCGAAGATAGTCATTAAAAAGGAAAGGAAGAAAATCATGTACAACTAAAAGCTTTATAAATAGGCATCATACATATATACATACATACACACATACATACATATATACATATACACACATATAATACAAGTATACACTTACATAAACTACACAAACTAAAATGTGACTTTACTACATATATTTAAATAATAAACGTAACGAAAAAAAAAATATATATATATATATATATATATGAGAGAAAATATATTTATACATAATATATTACTGTTGTGACAAATAGTGCGTTCTGACTAATCTCTTAAAAATAGGCAGAGATTTAGCAAGTCTTATTGTCAGGGGTAGCTCATTCCATAAGCGAGCAGCATGGACAGTAAAAGATTTATCTAGGAATGATGTGCTGTGCTTAGGAATTTCTAGAATCAAATTTTCTGAAGACCTAAGAGATCGTACATGGGTATTGCTTAAGAAATGAAAGCGACGTTTTAAATAATTTGGAGTCGTGGGATGAAATAATATGGTATAGAGAAGTGAAAGGATGCGAGTATTCCGGCGAAAGCGTATTGATAGCCACTTGAGTTTAGTTCGATATTCAGAGACGTGGTCATATTTTTTAAGTCCAAATACAAACCGAATGCAGAAATTTTGAAGTCGCTCAAGCTTTTCAAACTGGGCTTCGGTGAGATCTAGGTAGCTAGCATCAGCATAATCAAGGAGAGGAAAAAGAAGAGACTGGACAAGCGCAATTTTCGTTATTGTATAATTATATCATTATGGGGTCATATATAACGTAAAGGTTACGTCAACCCAGACCTTCACTCGGTATCAGCCCATATACGTCCCACTGCAGGGCACAGGCCTCCTCCACAATCGAGTTCGATAGATCACACCGGTGGCCTAGTGCGGGTTGGTAGACTTACACGTGGTGACTTTGTTTGATTTGCAATTTAAATGGAAAGGATATGAGGGTATAATCGCTCCGCTTAGTAAGCCCACTGAGTTTGTTTCGCCGAGTCTTCTTTGGCAGGGCCGCGTTGGATCCGATGGTAACATAAAGTCACTACGCGTAGTTTTTTATTTTCAATAAAAAAAGTATAAATAAGACCCAATTGCCCCATTGATTCTTGCTCGTAGCTGGAACCAGAGATCACTGAAAGAAAATATTATCATCACCTTCAATTAAGCATGAAATCCATATTTTAGAGATTTGCAACTTGTTTTCAATTATGTCAATTATTTCTGACACATGAACTTAATTAAAAGTCGTTTTATTTATCACATACTAACTTTAGTAATTATCTGTCTCCTCCTTTTTGTGATTCGTTTTTTTCACTTGCTGGTTTCTCTTGAATATTAATGATAACGATCCTGTCTGGACCTCCCGACGGCAGCTAATTAACATATTTGAGCGACCTGAATATTTTTGCCGCCATAATCTTATCTTCGTCTATACAGGGTATATCAAGACTGCTACCGAAAACGAAGCCGGGTGGTAGTTTAAGCGACTTCAGACACATAGCAACAGAAAAAGTTGCAAAAAAAAGCGACAATTTTTTTTGTTATTTTTTTCTATGGCCATATTTGGGTGGTAAATACATTTTTTACCTAAAATAATAGTATATACCCTTTTATTTATAAATACTCTATGGTATTAAAGAGTTTAAATTATTATTTTAGCAAAAACTATGGATTTACCACCCAAAAATAACGATATTTAAAAAATCATAAAAAAAAATTGTCGCGTTTCTAGGCGAAATTTTTAATTGCATTATGTTTGTAGCCACTAAAACTACCACCCGGCTTCGTTTTCGGTAGCAGTCTTGAAATACCCGGTATATACTTACCTACTTTACGAGCTCAAGCATTATGTCACTATTTTTAACAAACAGTTGACCATGTAATAAATTAAAACAATGTCTCAAAGTTTTAATGCATGACAACATGAAGATGTGACTACGATTCTAATGAATAAGCTGATTACAATCTGCATGTAATTTCATGATGTTGAAAAGGATTTTATTGAACGTGTAATGAATACATATGGTTTGAGGTCTATATGACCTGTCTATCATTATCAAGAAGTAAAGATATCTTCATTTGTTGAAACATAAAAATGCATCGCCATATGTACTTAAATGACAGCTCAATTGAAAAATTTGAACAAAATCAAACATGCATTGGTGTTTGTTGTTATGTAAGTTGTAGTCCTTATATAATAACTTAAGACTTTTGTCGCATTGTAAATTGTTAAATACAAATAGCGTCTACTAATATTATTTTCAGTTATTTTAAAGCGGCCGGGCCCGGTTTCACCCTTGTGAAGACATTTTTGAGTCCAGTTCACATCAAAAACATATTATTTCACGTGCTAACTGTTTTATATTTAAACTCCATGTGACCGCCGTGGACTATATTGCTTTTCCCGTCCCTGTCCGTTATATCCCATTCTGTCTCGTCTTATTCTGCCCAATAACGAAAAGCATGCATCCTCTCCTGTCCAGTGCCACCCATTCGAATTTGAAAGTAGCAAATACATATATATATTTGATTTCCCGGCTCATCCCACGGGAACAATACATTTTCCCAGGATAAAAACTAGCCTATATGTTAATCAGGACCAAATTTCATCAAAATCAGTGTAGCCGTTTTTGCGTGAAAGAGGAACAAACAAACATCCATACTCAGAAACTTTCGTGTTTAAGTATTAAATTAGTAAGGATTAAATACTGCGATATACAAAATAGCTTCGATTCAAAGAGCCGCTCAATTGGTCATGTATTGATCGTCTCCGTATTTGCATGCGTCTGGCGAGTAGATAACCCGAGCCATGTGCTGATTTAACATTAAAAATCAACAATATTATACATTCCACACGGCCTGTGATACGCCCAATACAATTTATTGCAATTGCTTGATCCATACATCTGATGCGTAGTTGAATGGAGAAGAATGTAAACAAAATAAAACGTACTTTGTAAAACGACGTAGCTACTACAAGACCCGTTTAGTTACTCTCAATGTTATTATTTGCGTTTGGCCCCGGTCGACTTCCAAATATGTGGATTTGTAGTGGGTTTTGTTGTTTCTGGCGGTTTTATTTTTCTGTACCATATAAAGCTGTCGATGTCGTTGGGATTGTCCTAAGCTCTCATTATCTCTAAAAATACCTCAAATACTTTTTTACTTTAATATTTCGTTGCCACATCTCCAACCTCCAAGATCTAGCACCCATCCAATTTAAAACGGATTATCTTAGAGCTGATCCAAAAGCAAAAATGATGCATCAAAAAAGTTGTAAATTAAAGAAGTTATGCGGTTGTCACTGCATTCATACAGGAAGGGACTCATAATTAACTTCCCGTCGAAGAAGGTCTGAATTCATCTTATACGGCAGTGAGTAATTACTGCTATACAAGTTGCAAGTTGAATAAAAAAGGCGATTTATAAAAACTCATTTCCATCGTTGACATTAAATCTATACATATAAATAAAATTGAAGTGTCTGTTTTAAAAGTGAAAATAAAAAAAAATGTCCAACTACATATCGTTATATACACGATACCTATAACGAAAATGACCTTAGATTTTTTTTGTCTGTCTGTCTGTTTGTTCCGGCTAATCTCTGAAATGGCTGGACCGATTTTGACGGGACTTTTATTGTCATGTAGCTGATATAGTAAGGAGTAACTTAGGCTACATTTATTTTAGAAAAATAATGTTTAATTACACGTGGACGAAGTCGCGGGTACAGCTAGTATTAAATAAAGATTCACGTTATATTATAATCGATGTCCCTAATATTATATGAGTTCAGATAGGCGGCAAATAATTTATACTAAGCAATCTGTTTTGAAGTTCAATTAATTTAGTTGTACTGTATCATAATTGTATTAATTGTAATATAAAATTAATAAGTGTTTGTATAGAAAACTGTTTCTAAGAACAAGCATTTTATGTTTTCTGAATAATAAGAATCTGATGCTAAGTAACGATTGCCAGCTGAAGCATCAGACCATTCAAATTATTGAACATGATGTCCATCCATCCATCAGTCATAAAGTAATGATTTTCATCGTGACCTGTTGGAGGCAGCTTGCATCCAGCGACGTCCCGCGACCTTTGCCAGATTATTTGACCAAATTGTGACGCTTTCCGATACGTGGCCTCTATTCCAGAACTTTTTGGCCCCATCGGCCATCAGTTCTCCACGCTATATGCTCCGTATGTGTTATACATATATAAACGTGATGTACCCCTCTCTAATTCCTCTATCACAATGCTCTGCCCTATAGAACCTGGCAGAAGCAGAGTACGTGGTGGCGGTGTTCATGTACATGCGGCTGGTGGGCTGGCCGGCCGAGCGCATCTCCATCCTCACCACATACAACGGACAGAAGCATCTCATCCGCGACGTTATCGATAAACGATGCGCCGACAACCCGCTCATCGGAAGACCGCATAAGGTGAGAATCATATACCATACAATATTACCATTTTAGTTATTGTTTTTTTATGGTAGCAGGGAAATATTTCTGCAATTCGTCTTATGGTAAGTGCAATGGAATCCACGTAAATCCATCAATAAAAGCTGGTGATGTGACAACCGTCGACACAAATTAGCCGGCTCAATTTTCACGCACAATATACTAGACATATTTAAACGAACCTAACCAATAGTATAAATTATACACTTAAATAAGGAGCGCCATAATTTACATTGAATCAGTTAGGACGGCACTGGATGTAGATCCAGATATGTAGATATCAGGGGGGTTCCTCTGTAATCCGCAATGACGACGAATGTTCATCACACGTGAAACTTTATGAATATGCCTTAATACTTTACAAAATGTTCGAATCCTGAATCGTAATCTTAGACCAAGTTCGAAGTGGGTCATAGGTTTCACAGAGAATTTTGATGTTCAACGTCCGAACATTAATTGTACTTCGTGTCGGAGTATGGAGTAACCTCAACGAGTCCTTTAGCTGGTATTTGACGCTATTCACTCACTTCATTTTTTTCTTTCTCATGCTCATGTCTTAAGTCCTAACTTGAGTGACATAAGAAATTTTCCTAACTAGCTTCGTCTAAAGACAAAAGTAAAAGTAAGTTCGGTAATCGGTTACGGCTTCTAACCTATTCAACGTGTGGGGCTCACGGGTGGTCTCATTTGCATTAACTATCCATGCAAAACTTTTCAACAATTCCAAAGGAACACTACTGATTTTATCTCTCTCATTTAGTTGCACGGTACACTTGTAACGGGGCAAGAATACGTGTTTCGTATTATGTATGTATACAGGCCGGAGTCAGGCAACACTCGTCTCCGTGAGGACATTTCACAACACGAATAAAATGAATGTAAAAAAACTTAGTTTCAATCGTACTTAACTTTCAACTTACAGTTTTAATTTGTAGTGTTCGATAAAGTGTTGTGTGTGTACTTTATGCAACCAATAAAACCTATAGATGATCTCCGATCTGGCTTTGAAAGCGCTATTTTCAGAATAAAAATACTTTTTTTTCTTTTCTCATATTATTACATTGAACATGTTATTATTATAAGATTACGAGTATAAATATTTCTTGTTCATAATATATATAATAGTTCTTGTTCATATTATAAAAACATAATATCTCAACCAATGCCTTCAATAGTTATTTTTAAAATTTTATTTGTAGTTCCAAATTTTGCCATTCGCCAATAGATTTTAGATGATCTGTAGTTCTTGTATATGCTCACAGATTATAAATATAAGGCACTTAAAGGTTGTCATTAAAGGCACTTAAATACAACGCTACGCTTATTACCTGCACCTTGTCTTAGCTCGGAAAGGTATCCTAGCAATTTTAACCCATGACGTGATTGTCCTACAAAGCTCCCGACATTGTAACTTTCAAACTGCCTAAATTGAGGAATTGCAACTCTATTTCTTAAGCAGTAGAAGACAAAATTACTTGGTAATGATTGACTGCTGCAAGATATGATTGACTGTGTGTTAAATTATCAAAGGCTACATGCCTATGCGAACTCCTAAAGCGCTCACTATGGTTATTGATTGTCGTAGAATGAGGACAGGAATTAATAACGCGTCTATTGTTTAGAAGTAATTGGCCAACCATGACTATTGAATTTTTGTTCTGTAGTCCCAAATAAAACCGGTCGTAAAGTTTCCATATAAATATTTTACTGATAGGAATAAGAATGAGCTGAATTAATTAATTGAAATGGCGCGTTATTTTAAATAATAAATAAATACACTCAACAGTCACATACATTATTCTACATGACCCTATACGAGCGACGAATACTTGTAGTTCGCACAAACATTCATCTCAATGCGGGGATCGAACCCGCGGCCTCTCGTCTTACCAACTGCGCCACGAAGGCATTTGGTTAAGAGGACAAAAGCCTTTAATTTTTGTAGAAGCTTACTGTTTCACGCTTAGATTGATAATGATCAATCTAAGCGTGAAACAGTAAGCAAATATACTGACTGATATTTGATCGAAGGTTGTACGATTACACACGCGTTTTCTCACCAAAATATTAATAGCACTTAGACTCGTTTTAATCTTAATTACTAGAGGTGCAGTAAATAAATGCAAACAATGGGCTGCAATCAGGGATTTTGAACTGGGAACTATTTTCCAATCTGAGATTTCGGGGATCACGGAAAAGAAATCATTAGAAGTAAAAAGTCATTTTCGCTCAGATTTCTGGAATTATGGACACAGCTTTTTTCTTCATGGTCAATATCTTCAATTACGCATCATAATTAACATGCCTTAAACGTATTAGCACATCTGTATCAGCCCATATAGGTCCCATTGCAGGGCACGGGCCTACTCAACAATCGTACGGTACGAATGAGAGTGGTATTTATTGAGTATTAGCATATATATAAATAAAATTAATATTGTTATCATGTTTGTTTTCGTGACGTCATCATACTGAAATAGAATACACGCGAAGCCATTCACAATAATGGCGTCAATATCTTATATCGTAAATCTGCAACATTTACATACGCATAGAGAACCGATAAAGCCACACCTATCTTAGGTCATGTCTAATGTTACACTCGATGACAGACCTAAAAGATAACAATAGTAATTGTCTATTTTAAAAATCAAATTAACCGGATTGACAAAAAATCAACGCACTACGTTTAAGTTTTCATCCCTAATAGTACAGTCAACGAAGCATTTTTTCCTGCATAATTTGCCAGGAGTTTTTTGTTTTCATGAAGAGGTGGCATATGACCCCACTAAGTTAAAAACCCAAAATACTTACAAAAATGGCGTCCGCTAGAGCCGCCATTTTGGAAAACGCGTTTGAAGCCATATCTCCGGAACCGTTCGCTTTAGGCCCATCATGCTAAGGACCTTTTTTATAGATAATTAAATTTCTAATCTTTTTTGTTCAATATTTTTTTTTGTACCATTTACCGTTCGCGATTTACAAGGTTATTAATATTTGTTTCTTGCCTTTTTGCCCATATCTCTGTTAATAATTGTTTAAACAAAAAACTGTTAATGACTAAACTTTTAAATCAATAAATTCTTAACAACTTTTCACCCATACTTTTTTTCTCTATAATCAATATTTTAGAAGTTATCGCGCGTTGAATGGCGTACTACCGAATCAAGGTCAATGGAAACGAAGGATGCATAGTGTAATTATGAAATCCAATTATTTCTCCATGATTATCACGTAATTAATTAAATACTGATGGCATAAGGGAACAAAGCAATGAGGAAATAGTAAATTTTGTTAAAAATCCATGTAAAATTTATTGTAAAAAAGGTATAAAATGAAAATTAATAACATTGTAAATCGCGAACGGTTAATGGTACAAAAAAAAATATTGAACAAAAAAGATGGGAAATTTAATTATCTACAAGAAAGGTCCTTAGCATGATGGGCCTAAAGTGGACGGTTCCGGAGATATGGCTTCAAACGCGTTTTCTAAAATGGCGGCTCTAGCGGACGCCATTTTTGTAAGTATTTTGGGTTTTTAACTTAGTGGGGTCATATGCCACCTCTTCATGTAAACAAAAAACTCCTGGCAAATTATGCATTGCGGACAAGAGTAAACCGTTGCTTCGTTGCCTGTACTATAATATCCAAACAGATGAAACTCAATAACGTTGATATTTATGCGAAAAACAAAGTCAGTCGAAGCACCAAAAATTCTTTATATGTTCAGAAAGGGCCTCCCAGTAGTTCACCTAAATTTTTAAAGATTAGCAATATATCGACAATTTTCCGGTGACATGGACAGTGTATTTAATACCGCAGATGATACTGAGTGGCCAATAAATGTTTATTTTGCTGTTTTCTATAATTTTGTACAATATCTTTGTGTTATTTTACAATATATGGGGAAATTACAATTAATTTGATAAAATAAATTATTTCAAAACTACCTTCATCAGTTATATTGTTTACGTGATGGTATAAAATAAAGTCCGATTGCTTCGGCCGGGCATTTTGTGACGAGCACTCGAACTGAGAAGATCTCCTGAAGAACGGAAATTGTGTGAGTTTTACAATTACCTTTAAGTTCTTTTAGGACTAAATTAAATTGGTTAAATCAGTTTTTTTAACTGATTTAGGACTTAGAATTTTTGAATATTAAGGATAAAGTACATTTTCATTGATTTTGTTGTTGTTAATCTTCATAATTTTCAAAATCGTTTAAGTCGCAACCGTATCATATATACGTAAAGGATTATTGAATGAGTCGATGATGAAGAAAAATGACACAATAAGGATCAGTAACCATCTCATTATAATATTATTCACGGAGAGTGACATAAACTAGTGAATCAACTTATAATTAGACCGTAAAAATCGCATAATTTATAAATATTGGCCGTTATACTGGAACTAGTCGATAAACAAGCAATAAATACACCTACGATTACGTTCCGTTTGCGCGAGCTGTAAGGAAATAGTGCATGACGTATTACTAGACATATTTGAGCTTACCTACGTAACTAGTATACTTGTGTATCTATTTCAAATTTCATCCAGCGAAATAAAGATTAGGAACTCTTGGTATATTGTTTCCTTTTTGAATACTATTAATGGCGAGACGAGCGTGTCATTCGCCTGTGTGTAAGCGATACGACCGTTCATGAACAGTAGCAAAACCAAACCCCTGGAAAATTGTCTCAACATGGTCAGTAGTTACTCTTAGCAACAATGTCCTTCAAATCGGAACACAACAGTGTATTTACACTGCTGTTTGACGGGATTTCATTTTTGTATATTTTTTTTGGACCTGCCTTATACTTCTCACTGCAGGGCACGGGCCTGTACAATCGAGAGTACGATTGAGTGCTTGTAGGCCTTTAGTCCACCACGCTGGCCTAATGCGGGTTGGTCAAGTTACTAAGATATAATATGAATATTTATTCCCGTGCAGGTGACAACAGTGGACAAGTACCAAGGTCAGCAGAACGACATCGCGCTGATCTCCCTGGTTCGCACCAAGGCGGTGGGGCACGTGCGCGACCTGCGCCGTCTCATCGTGGCCGCCTCGCGTGCGCGTCTCGGGCTATACATCTTCGCGCGAGCGAATCTCTTCAGGAACTGCTTTGAACTGCAACCTACTTTCAACCAGGTATGTGGCTTAATTTTTTGTGAGTTTCAGTTTGTCAGGCTTGTTAAAAACATGATTTTTATAGTTTTTTAAACACCTATATACACACACACAGATACACACATTTGGTACTTGAATACCTACAAATTACGAATTGGTAATGTGTACGTCAACCTCTGATACATGCGGGTAAAGTCGATCAATGACAGACAAATTGAAATACAAATCGAAATACGGGCTGTTTTTTCGGGCCAAAACAAAGTTTTATTCTGCAATATGGACGCATAGAAAATAAAATATTGTGCGTCTTGGTACAATAAAGTTTGGCAAATTGTATAACGCGGCACTGGTAGTTTCGGTAATAAATGTGTATATAGGAAATATTGCGTTGGTATAGGTAGAAATAAAAATAAAACAATATATTTAGAAATATTCCGAAGTTTTATATTACATGAAATCCTAGTGCATTTACCAGAACAAAACCAATAGACTCGATTATATCCCTTTCACATATTATAAACCACAAACAAAAACAACTTTGTAATTGGACATCGAATCCTGTAACAATTAATTATCATTTGTCAATATTCTTATAATTAACCATATTTTTTATCAGAATGTGGTAAATTTGGTACAAATATTATTGTTTGATAGTTCCGAATGACGTATGTTGATCAAAGAATAATATAATGTTTAAAATAATTATATCACTCTGCGTCAATTTGTTCTATAACATCAATAAGCCGTAGCCGTAATGACTACCATTAGCAGTTAATTTAAAATTGATTTGATGTCATTAAGCAATCAAATGGTTTTTGCTCTTTACTTGTTTAAATATTATTTACTTTGAAAGCTACAACAAATTGCCTGACGTAATAATTTGATGTAAAATAAAGGTAATTTTAGCGAGTAACGGTGTGTTAAATCAGTAGATACCTACTTCAGTATCTCTTTATTTTACCCTCGTAGGTGCCTAATAATTTAATTAATCCCGATTCTACGATACGTGCCATTTCTTCATAATATTTGTTTTTCTACTGTCATGTCTAGACCAGAAGCAAATATTTTGATCAAATAATTATTTGAATTGGTGAGATTGAAACCCGTATATTAGATTAGAGCGTGATCATATTAAATTGATTAATCAAAAGCTGTGTACATCCGCGAGGGGGTAGACAGTGATAGCACTTGTCACTCACAGTTCCCCGAACTTATGCACGTATGTCCTGTATATATACATATGTTCGTCTCGAAGTTTTTTTTTATGAAATCTACAGTCAAATAAACGCATGATGGTTTGATGGGACCACTAACTTTTTATTTTTTCAAATGCGAGAAACGTTCTAGATTTTAATTCATAAAATGGAAAATTTTAGCTACATTTAACGCGCAAATACCCCTAAGTTTATGAAACGAGTGTCAGCAGGTTCCATTAGTGATAAAGAGAGAATTCTCACGATGCGGTTTGCACCTGCCAGTCGCTGCGGTTGTGGGCCCGCAGATTCTGTAGAATGCAAAAATGTGGCGATTTATGCCCGCACCGCTTTGTCATATACGAGTACAGCATGATATTGACACATGGTTCTTAATTTAACCCACATGTTTTATTACCCCAAGTGACACTGTATATAATTTGTTTTTTTTTTTTTTATCAAACATCGTGATTTTAGTTTCCACGATTTTTGGGCATCCATATAGATACGAGTATTTTTACGGTTTAGTTGAAATTCAGTTCAATTCGGGAACTTACTTGAGCTGTAAACAGACTCGGTATTTAAAGTGGTTGATCAAAAGTCTTGAAACCTAAAATCGGGGTTTTTGACAAAACTATCGAGCAGTTTTTGTTCAAACTTGTTACAATGTTACCTAGGGAGGTTAGCAGCATGTGGTTTAAATTAAATACTGTATGTCAATATCACTCTTTATATATGCATTTTGCGGGCACGCAACCGCGGAGGGCGTGGGTACAAAACGCATATTGTTTTTTTTTTTATTGCAATGAATGGCGAGACGAGCAAGCCGTTCGCCTGATAGTAAGCGATACGACCGCTTGCTCATAAACAGTAACAAAATTCCACTGCGCTCGCCATCCTAAGACATAAGATGTTAAGTCTCAATAGTCCAGTAGTTACTCTCTAATATGGATCCTCTAACGGGAATCTTAGAAGGTTCCCAATATATAGATGAGATTTGTATAATAAATACAAATCTCATTTGAGCAATAGGAACCGAGATATTCGCAAAAAACCGACTTTGATGATATTTGACCTTGAATATCTTAAGACGCGGATACGATAGCAATGGTGACTTTTGAGGTACCTAATATTTATAAAGACAAAGG
Source organism: Hyles euphorbiae (assembly GCA_023078785.2). NCBI lineage: Eukaryota > Metazoa > Arthropoda > Insecta > Lepidoptera > Sphingidae > Hyles > Hyles euphorbiae. Next base: position 8,578,929 of record CM041053.1, read on the forward strand.
TTTATACCAATTTTCAGCTTATTTGCTTTCATTCCGAGGTGAAACCCCTAATATGACTGAGTGAATATGTATGTTCCTTGGTGCAGCTGGTGGAGCGTCCGCTGCAGCTGGAGCTGGTGCCGGGCGAGCGGTACCCGGCGCAGCGGCGCGGCGACGCGGCCGTGCCCGACGCGCTGGTGCTGCGCGTCGCCGACATGCCGCACATGGCGCGATACGTGTACGACATGTATATCGACAAGGTGCGCGACTGCACCAGTCAGTTCGAGGTTAGTATAACATTCAATCATACTTACTGGAAGAATGTGTGTGGTAAGCCTGTTAGACTGGGTTCGAATCCCAGCTCACGGCTCTTTGTTTTCGGAGACGTGTGTGTATTGGATATCAAATACCATGCACTATAACTGGCGGAAAATGGAAGGAAAACTGCATGCCATAGTGATTTGTAAGAATTTCTATGGTATGTAATCTTTAAATCTGCATTTCTCCAGCATAGTGGATTATAATGGCCCAACCTTCTCAATCTTGCTCTCTATTAAAAAGGTCCTTTGCCTAGGGATATTGACTATTTTATATCGGCCCACACTGTTAGTGTGAGACCTTTAGACCTTTACAAACAGTTTGAGAAGGCTTAGGGCTAAGTTCACTTGACTGTTAACATGCGTGGCCATTGATTACAACCACACCACTTCTTCGGATTTGAATCCGTGGCCACGTCCGCCCATAGGCTACCACGCACTCGTATATTTCTAAGCTAATTGTGCTCAATAGACGGACAATAATGAATGTATTTGTTCCAGAGCACCCAGCGCACGTACGCAGCGCCCGGCACAGAGCGCGCGGCTCGCACGCAGCAGCCGCGCTCGCAGGTGGCCGCGCACCCCGGCGCCGCGCCCGACAGCGACGAGGACGAGCCGCCGCCCGCGCACGCCTTCACGCCCACCGACATCGTCAACGAACTCGAACCCGACAACTGAACACACGCACACGTCAGCAGCGGATAGTGTTAGTGATTAAGAATTACTGTGAGGTTTATAATAGAAAATATTTGAAGTACTCATTTTGTTTCAATTCCAAAAGAAAACATAACCTTGATTTAGAAACGGAACTAGAATCTGCCAACGCCTTTCCCATGAAGCAACATGGAGGGAAGTCACTCCACCAACCAGCACCCCAGTGAGCGTACGACGCGATGCGCGCTGCGTTGCGATGTTCTAAATAAAGTAGTGTTCACATAGATGTGAAATGGAGAGCCCGTCTCAGTGCGAGATTGGCGTATTCCATATCCACTCGCAACCCGTCGCCGTTCCACCAGCGTCGCGACAGGCGCATCGCGTCGCCGTCCCATACAGTTCCGCTCGCTGTGTGACGAGAGAACAACCACGCATCCATTCTGCCTTTGACCTTAAACAAAAAGGGTAAGACATGTTCGGAAATACTAAGAGCCCGTTCACACGGCAACCTTCCGTTTTTTGCAGGAATCTGTTTAGTAGTGCATGTGCTGCAATACTAGCAGTCACACGATTATCCTGTTAGCTGGATACTATAAACAGAATAATCGTGCGATTGCTAGTATTGCAGCACATGCCCTTACTAAACAGGATCCTGCAAACAACGGAAGGTTGCCGTATGAAAGGGGTGTAACTTAAAATACATACATGAGAGGACTTTTTAAGTGAGTACGTATCCAAAACGATGTAAGTTTGTGTAGCGAAAAATGCGAACACGATTTTGATGAGTTGTAACTCCATACTTAAATTTTTTGAAACCCGATATTCGTAGTAAAGAATTAAATCAAACCCCGAAGGTTTTCAAAACAACCTTTTTTTTCTCAAGTCATCAACTTTCCAGAATATGAAATAATTACATCAAGCCTTTTTAAACTAATCATTCGGGTTCTCTCTACGAATATCGATTTTTCAAAAATGAAAGTATGGATTTTTCATCAAAATCGCATTTGCAACTCTTAAGCATTTTTCGCTATACCTAATATAATACTTACATAGTTTGGGACTATGACGTTCAACATTATCACGAGAAAAGCAATGATTACTGCAACTCTACAATTATTCTACATAATTGATCTATTCATCCAAAGGGAAACATTATCTAAATTTGTTTGTATATTTTAATAAGGACTTTCAACAGTATTGGAAAGATAATGTTCATATTGAAATGATTTAATTGGCCAAGACATAAGATTAAGAAAACTGAACAAAAATTCTAATGTGGGTTTATCATGTGAAAGTAGTTTTAAAGCAGAAAGTTTCAAAAACGTAATAATACGAGGCAAGAATAGGGAGACCAGGAATGAACGTAACGATTTCCAATTTTCTTTTAATATCTTACAGTGCTCGTTAGATCATGAAATTCTAATTACCTACCACACGTCATGTTCCTGTGTTATATTCATGTTATATTGATGCATTGATGTTTCAGCTATTATAATATATTGCCATGGACTATATAACTAACTGGAGCGCTAACAGATTGAAAGACCAAATATAAATAAAATATGTCACAATCATCCCTATCCCTAGGGTTGGTCTTAACAGTGTAAAGGGATGGTTGTAATATCGTCGCAAATAAGATCATTACTTTCAATATAAACAATTTACATTTTTTGCAAACTTTCTATTTGTGTTTCAAGCTTGTACGGAGTATCAGTCTGCTAGTTTTCTGCATTATCTTTCCGTTTCATTCTACTTCCTCAATTCTGGTTATTATTCATTAGAATTATAAAATAAACAATACGATTTCAGATACCACGAAGGGTATCGTACCTCAGGAATAAGTTACTAATAATTGTATCCCTACGTTTTTGCCCTAATTTTGTTATATTTAGGTATTGTTTAGGCAGTAATAGAAAGAGGAGAAGCTTATTATATTAATGAGACGACACGCAAGAGCAAAACCACAACAAAAAATTAAAAAAACGGCCTTTTGAAAACAATCAAATAGTAACTTTGAGGGTATTTTACCATCCCAAAATCAGAGAGCAAGTGTTTATTTTCACTATGTCCGACAGCACCGCGTTGACAACGCACCTTAAGTAAAGGGGATTCCGAAATGACTTACGGCGCGGCGTTCACACGGCATATCGGTGGAAATAAAAAACATATAAGTACATAATATGTAATATATTATATTAAGTTCTTCCCGTGTTACTTTCATACATGGTCTACCCTACGACAAAAAATAATACTCAAAATTCAGGACTATGTCCAGGGGCCCTACTATATTCATCCGAAACGAAGTTCGAAACTTCGGATGATCGAAGTTTATATACGATACGAATGTACCTACATATACTTATGGTCGTTATTGACTTATGGTCGTAACCATGGACTTATGGTTACGATTGTACGTTATACAAATTCGAACTTTTACAGAGTAGATACATTCGTATCGTATAAAAAACTTCGATCGTCCGAAGTTTCGAACTTCGTTTCGGATGAATATAGTAGGGCCCCAGGACATTATCTAACTCCATTTGATGCATCGTCAATTAGAATGGGTGCAGTATACCCTTCGGACAAAAGGTTCATATAAAACAAAGTTATTCTTTGTTTCCTTTATTACTATCTTTCATATCTTGTATCTTGATATTATAAAACAACTGATGTGTAATAGTAAAATAGCACACAAAAAAAATAACCAGAATGATGTGATAATTATATGAATTAATGATTTAAATGAAATAAAACAAAAACTTACCAACAGTGAACGTTGCGCAAGTATGCCAAGCTCTGATTACGGATACGATGTGAACCGAGACCGAACGCAGACTGAGTCATCAGTGTATGTCGAACCAGCTTTTATAACCTTTAGCTACTCCCACTTCAATCACAATTAAATCAACTACCCTCATTCATTGAATATACCTAAGGCAAGGTAATCTTCCTATTTTACCTGTGTCCTTGGTAGGATACCTATTAGCTTAGCTTAAATTCAAAACATGACAACAACGTCTGTTAGCGCCACACGTTATTAATATAGATTCTAATTATTACTTGTGTGCATTTTTTTGTTGTTTAACTTCCAGTATATTTTTTTTTATCTTATATGGGTTCTGTCCTTCACTGTGTTGTATACCGTGCTGTCATGAATAAAATAGTTTCTTTCTTTCTTTCCTTGAGTCTTGACTACGCGTCAAAGATCTCGTTTGTGAGCGAACCGATGTTTTAAGCGTGAAGAAAAACGACGTTATCATGTCAATGTTTATATAACGTATTATTGTTGTCATGGACGATAAAAGGAAACTACGCAATTCTTAAAAGTCGAGACAAGTGTTAAATAGAGCTAGATCTTTTATGGAGTGCATGAATGGTATACTGTCTTTGTACTTATACGGAAACCATGTGATGTCCGCCTTGCATCTTATCTTTGAAATGACGTATTCTCTGTAAAAAACATGACTCGTATCGGTGTCCCATTTCGAAAACTTCGTAAATTGCAGTGCCCCGTTATTACAAGAATATTTATACTAATACTTAAAATTAACAATATGTTAATAAATCTATATATTAATACGTGATGCAAAAACTTTGGACCCCTTTTTACGAAAATTGCGCGGACGCAGGAGCATAAAATTTGGCACACTTATAGTTTATATGTAGGAGACGTGCAGAACGCTAATATTTTTCAATAATAATGCTTATATAATAAAGTACATTAAATCAAAAAATAAAACATTACACTCACTACCATGCATTTCACACACACATACATACACAAGTATTTGTACACGCATACATATTCTGGTGTCAAATTGTTTCTTTGGTTTTTTATTTTGTTCTTCTGACATAGACATATAAAAAAAAAGTTTGATTTGCCTAATAAGGTAATAATATTAATATTAAAAGAGAATATTAATTTTAAATGAGGCAATAATATTAATATTAGGCCTAATATTAAATGTAATATAAAAAATATTTTAATAATCATACATAAAAAGTACATTAAATCAATAAATAAACCAGCATGCATTTGACACACGCATTCTCAAGTATTTGTACACGTATACATACTCTTTGGTCAAATTGTTTCCTTGGTTTATTATAGACATAGTTGAATGTCAATCAGAAAAAATAGTTTACTGTGGTTTTGTTGAATGTCAAACAGAAAAGATTTATTTGACGAATACTACGGGAAATACTGAGCGCTTATACAAATTGTGTAGCAGTAAGATACATTTAAATGTACACGAACTATTATTATATGCATAAAGAAAGGTCTGTAGCAGCAATCTGCAATAACAACATTCAAGTACAAAAAAAAAAATATAATTTCCTATTGCTGGTTCAAAGCAATTATTGTAGTTTACAATTTTAGTAATTGCATATACTTCAGGATAAATAAGTAATTTTGAGAGATACGTACTTTTAAATGTGCACGAATTATCAGAATAACAACATTGATGATGTTGTTATTCTGATCTTGCAGATAAAATTTTTTTCTCTTCTTGATTTGGTCGAATTTCGACCACTAGGCGACCACTAGTATTTATTTAATAATACATCAGAACAGTTGTTATTAACAGAACCGTTATCAATAGGACACAAAGTAAAGAAAAACACAATATCACCAAAAATATATAGTTTCAATAAAAATATCAATTTTAAATAGATTTTTCCCGATTATTCATTTTGCATAAAAGTATATCTTATGGATAAATGTTTAAAAGAGTCCTTCGATCTCCCCGGTCTTGGTGTTGAGGTCGATGTCGTAGATGCTGGGCCGCGTGGGCAGGCCGGGCATCTTGGAGATCTCGCCCACCATGGGCACCACGAAGCCGGCGCCCACGGACGCGAAGATGCCGTTGATCTTCAGCGTGAAGCCAGTCGGCGCTCCCTTGATGGCTGGGTCGCCGGTCAGCGAGTTCGATGTCTTCGCCATGCAAATCGGGAACTTGTCGTAGCCCTGGAGAACAACATTTTAAATTCTTCAACACGATGTAACGAATATTTACTGATAATTTGAATTTTTATTATAAGGATAAAAAATTGTGAAACAAATCTAGATACACCAGACAATTTCAAAGGTCATTGCTATACATTACGTTCTTTTGGAACACGATTTATTACTTTGTGTAACAAGTCTTTCTTAGAAGTTTTCAAGGTAGGTACTAGGTATGAAGAAATAGAGTTACTTTGACCTTTTAATGAAGGAAAACCTTAGACATAGGTAATGCATTCATTCTTTCCTGTTTCGATTCTAAAATTAATATGTTACACTTGATTGCACTAATGGGGATGATGACAGTAACAAAGAATTAATGAAATTATGGTTTAATATAATAATGTATAATAGAAGAATTCTCAAAATAAACATTTGCTTTAGTTTTTTATTAAGATTAAATATATTTTTGCAAAAATAAAAGTACAAAACCTAAGGATCCGCCATATTAGATGAAACGCCAATCAGAAGCGAGTGACGTGTCACTTTCGTAAATATTACTTAGTCATAACGCGAACTTGTTAACTAGTTTTGGTCATTTCTATGTTATTCAGTATATTTATCTAATATTTACGAATGCAATGAGTTTTGTGCTACCTACGAAAAAGGAACATTACTCATGAAATAAGGATTTATCGCAAATAGCTCAAAATTTGGAACTATGCGATATTTCATATCACTGTTTAATTGGAACATTAATAACGTTTTTCAGTACTCATATACACAGCGATTGGCATGATAATAATACCGAAAGGAAATAAATGAATCGTAGCTCCGATATTTATCGCTATTGTTATTTATCATAATTTTAAATTTTGATATGTTGTTTTCTGGACACGTCAATCATTATGGACATTGTAAATAAAGTTATTATTTCCGTCAAAATAGTGTTCACGGAAATTAATCATCGAATTTAATGATAAAAATCCTGGATCTTGCCATTCCATTTTAGTCACATATTTCTAACTTTTTTATCCATTGAAATTTTAATAAACAAATTGCTCGGAGTTCGTATCGATGTATTATTACATTGCGGAACTACACATCATCGATCCACATTAAAACTCGGCATTACTATTAAAAATAATAAAATGTATATATCACAATATACACGTAAACATTGCACGAGCAAGCATTTACAAAAGCATGACGTCACACACGGACGCCATTACTATTACGGCGTTTTTGAGCAAAGGTTAAAATGTGAAATTTAAAACGTAATTTTTCGCGCAAATCTTTACTATTTTTCAAAAATTATATTCATTTTAAGTATTGTTAATGTATACGAACATTCTGAAGTAATTTTTCAAAATCAGTCATCATGCCTAATCCTCTAGTTGTGGTAAGATATATATACCCAATATAAACAGCCTCCGTGGCGCAGTTGGTCAGATGCAGGTTGCAAAACGGAAGGCCGGGTTAGATCCCCGCAACGAGATGAATATTTGTGAGAACTACAGGTATTTGCTACGGGCTTGGGTGTTTGTGAGAACAAAAAGTCTCTCGTGGTTCCTGATACCCATGACACAAGACTCGATCTTAGTATGGAATCGTGACTGTTGGGTGTGTTGTTTATTTATTAATATTATTTTAAACTAGGGAACTGACCCGTTTTCTTCTGAGAAACAACACTGCAAAGTTTTATTAAAATCCATACTACACTTGTGCGTATAAGAGTAATATATCTTAGTAATCTTTCAAATTTCCGTCTCACCTTCTCCGTGAATATCTTGATCTTCTCCAACACTTCGTCAGTGTACTCGATGTTTCCAGCGCCGTACATTTCCTTGGCGATGGTGGCAATCTTGTCCTGGATGGAGAGATTGAGTGGGTACAGGAAGTCGAACTTGGAGGCGGCGTCGCAAGCGTCGATGACGGCGTCGGCGAGTTCGAGCGCGCCCGCGCCGCCCTTCGCCCAGTGATCGCAGAGAACGGCTCTGAACGCACCGTTCTTCAGGGCAAACTCCTTCACTAAGTTCAGCTCGGCTAGTGTATCGTTTCTAAAATATATAATCACAATTATTAATTAGCGCAGGAATCTGTATAGAGAAAATCATTCTAAATTTAGTAATATTTTAAGAAATGTTTATCATCAAGACTGATCTACTTTTTCATCGGAGCAAAATTCAGGACATCGATTATCAGTTAGTATGCGCTTCAATAAGATCAGTAATACATTAATAATTAACTGAAGTAGTAAATGCTGAAACAGTATTCAAGTAGCCAACATACCCATGCTTGTTGATGGCGACCACAACGGGGACACCGAATTTGTTTCCGTTGCTGATGTGCTTGCCCAAGTTGCATAAACCTTTGCTCAGCAACTCCAAGTTTTCCTGTTAGCAAGTATAACGGTTACTGTTTTATTCGACCGTCAAATAAATTATCTGCTGAATTTATTGAAGCTATAAATATTTATTTTATAATTTTGGTTTAGATTAAATATCGAAAACCAAAAATTCTTATAAACCACAAACCTATGTAATAGAATAGACTACAGACCTGAACATATACATCGTGTAGCGGTAATCCGGGTGACACTGGAGGGCCACCGCCATGCATCTTGAGGGCTCGTACAGTCGCCACGATCACCGCGCAGTGCGGCTTGTCTCCACTGGCACGGCACTTGATGTCGAAGAACTTCTCCATGCCTGCAATAACGAGTATGAACTCGTGATCATCATGCTTATTGCTTACCATCATACTCGTCAGCATTTTCATACTCAGCCACTACAAGTCGACACACGCTTCGTATTATTATTATCATGTTTCATTCCCTGTACTTAAAGTTTCTGGCCTATGCAATTAAATACCAAACAATATGGCTGCAAAAGATCACTTTAAAATAACTTTAAGCAAATGTTATAGTATTATGTTTATTTATGATACAAATGTTCACACACCTACTGATAAGTGATGCATCCACACAAAAATACATTTTCTGTTCTTTCGTTAAATTTAGTAACTACAGGAAAATTTTCGATGATGCATCCAGCCATGAACCAAATATTATCTTGGTATCGGGGTGGGCAAAACTCGTGTCCTCGCGCTTTACAACCAATATCTAAACAACCTGTTCGACGAAGACCGCCAAAATCATAATGTGTTTATAAATGGGTGCAGTTTATGCTTATTTTGACTATGGTACGTTGATTTATAGCAGTGATTCTCAACCACTGTGCCGCGGCACTTTTGTGTGCCGCCAAATTTCAAAAGTGTGCCGCCAAATTTTGCAAATATATAATAATGTTAATATTATTAAATTATATCATTTAAAAAGACAAATATTTTTAACATGAATATATATTTAAATCCACATAAAAGTTAATTATTTTATTATTTGCTTTGCAACGCGTTTTTTCTTAGTGCCAAATTATGATGAAGCGGCGTGCATAGCAATAGGAATATGTCTCAAGTCGGCGCACACTTGCCACTTCTGCGTACAAAACGTGTTGTTTTAGTGATAGTTGGGATTCACAAGGTGTTGCATAGTAGTTACTGCACCTTTTCTTTACGATATGAGAGTAGCAATTTCATTTTTACGACCAAATATAAATCAAATTATTAAAAAAAAATCAAGCTCAAATTTCGCATTAAAAATATTTTTATTATTAGCTTGTAATTAATCCCTTAATAAACGTTTAGTTATTATTGTAGTATATATTAGTTTATTTCGTATATTAAAATATTTTGGCATAAACTATTTACGCAGTGTGTTGTAGTAAGTAAATAACTTTTATCTTTTTCTTTGTGTGCCGCCAAATTTTGAAATCGTTAAATGTGTGCCGCCAAATTTTGAAATCGTTAAATATGTGCCGCAACAAAAAAAAGGTTGAGAATCACTGATTTATAGCTTAATTTTGGCATAAACATTTTGGCATAATTCCAAGAACAACACTAATGCTTAAAAAACAACACCGTATCATAATGCAATGTTATTCTATCCTTATCAGCCCAAATATGTCACACTGCAGGGCACGAGCTTCCTCTACAAACGAAAGTACGATTGTGAAGGGTAAGACCATTTAGTCCACCACGCTGGCCTAGTGCGGGTTGTACAATAGTTTTAAATTCTGTCAATTTACAAGATTGACATTTACAAGACTATGTAACAAGTAACAAGTGTTCATGAAATGTTCATCGAAGTCATTCAATGCAGTCGCTTCAAAAAATTGCTAAGGAAATCTTGGCGAGTAGTCTATGTATAATAGCAATAATTTCCTGTGTCTGAAGATTAGGTTTATTCTTATGATAATCTTGTAAGATCATCTCTTGATTTTTTATTATTTAGGTAACTATTCTTTCTATCCACAATTTTCTTTTAGTTAAAAAATACACTGTAACTAAACTGATTCAGCTCATATACGTCCCACTGCATGGCACGGGCCTACTCTACAACCGAGAGTACGATTGAGAGTGGTTTGGCCATATAGGCCACCACGCTGGCCTAGTGCGGTTTGACGGACTTTACATCCTAAAGAAATTCATAAAAATTCACCGTTAAACTGCGTGGTGATTGACTATCAATACACACATGACCCCGAAATGACAGGGTGAGATGTGCCCTGGGATTCGAACCCGCGACCACCATGAACGTGTTGGCAGCCGCGTCTGGTCCATTCACCAGACACGAATAAATTACTATATTATTAATATGTTAATATATTATGTATAGCATATTAATTTAGTAATAAATCTCCTTTTCAAGTTTTCGTAAGTGCGCAAGCGGCACGAGCAAAATCTATTTTTATATTCCTTTGAAGGGTATTACAATGGGTCGCACACAATTGCAGACGTGTTTTGAATCGGTAGTAGAGTGTGGCGCCATGAACGATGCGTTCCGGAATCACTAAATAATTCGGACATTGGATTTACACATGTTCAATTAATACGATACCTATGTAATTTGCATGATTTATTCTTTATTTACCTAGGATATTATATTTTTAATGTTAACGTATTTATTTTATCTATATACTAACATAACGCCGATATTAGGTGCATGCTTCGAGTCTCCGAGAGCGAAAAAACTACAAAATGTGACCTAATTAGAGCAGGTACCTACTTCAACCAGGGACTTACAATAATTGGATACTATATTTAGAAAACCTTACTTTTTGGTGCTGGAAACAAATCATAAACCAATTTTGACGGAACTTCATCCGTTCGAAACTACTTTATTGTGAACTCACCGATGTCAGAGCCGAAGCCGGCTTCAGTGGCGACGTATCCTTTCTCCCCGGCGAGTTTCATGGCGATCTTGTCTGCGAGAATGGAGGAGCATCCGTGCGCGATGTTGGCGAAGGGACCAGCGTGTACTAGCACAGGAGTACCTTCCAGCGTCTGCATCAGAGTCGGCTCGAAGGCGTCCTTCAGGAGCACTAGGAGAGCACCAGTCATGCCCTAGGAAAGTTTTAGAATGTTGAATGAAGTGATCATTACAGCCTCTGTGAAAGCAGTCAGTTTGACTCCAGCTGTGAAACAAGAGAATGCGGATCCGATCCTCGCATCGAGATACATATTTGTGTCATCAACAGGTTTTTGTTTCGGATCTGGGTGTTTGTGGGTCTCTCGGAGTTTCTGATACCCACAACATAAGACTCGATCTTAGAGTGGGGTCTGGGCTATGTATGTGACTTGGGTATGTTTTTTATGTATTATTAAGTTAAAGCTAATATTCCAATGTATTCAATACAAATGCAGACGAGTCTAGTGCTCAAGAGAAACAGATCCCATCAAAAACATCCTGTAAAAAAATTCCAAGTCTCGCAGCTCAGGTTTTCTACCGCAAAAAGTTGTGAGATGCATGTAATACCAAGTCGATTAATTTATTTAGTCCTTAAGGGACCTACTATATAAAGTTATTACGTTAGTTATTACCATATCAATATTAAAAATTCTTTACGTTTTAAATAAATGGATCGACTTGGCCAGCAGCATTATGTATAAATTGTACGATACATTATGTTTTCATGCGATGGCCAAGTCGATCCATTTATTTAAAACGTAAAGAATTTTTAATATTGATATGGTAATAACTAACGTAATAATTTTATATAGGCTACGGCCTATAGCTCGACTTGGAGGGGGCTCGGCCGCGCCCCCAGATAATATTTAAAAAGATTTTATTGTGTTCTATGATAAAAATAAACAGAGAAATTACTAAGAAATATAATAGTTAAAAAAAAACTAAAATACACGCTTTAATAAGATATACAACTAAAAAATATTTTATTGTTACAAAGCGTGGGGTGTTTACAACAATTACTTATCCTCCTGCACCCCACGCTTTGTAACAATAAAATATATGTATTTTACTCCATTTTCTTATCTTAAATTCAGTATCAATTATTTTTACTTTTTTAGTTGTATATCTTATTAAAGCGTGTATTTTAGTTTTTTTTTAACTATTATATAATTGTTTTGACTAAAAACATCCATCTACGGCTGTATTTCCAATCAATAACGCCATCTGTTGGTCAGTAGTAACATTTGACACTTGAAGAATACAAGAAACTTATACCCAAATGGAGATTGCATTCCGTATATAAAAGTGAAGCACAAAAATTTTACCTTGAATGACGTCGCTGATGCCTGCTATCCTTTTCTTTAGCGTAACAATGAATGAACTTCACGTGAACTTCATTCATTGTCACTCTAAAGAAAAGGATAGCAGGCAACAGCGATTGCATTCAAGGTCAAATTTTTGTGCTTCAGTGTTTTATACGGAATGCAATCTCCATTTGGGTATAAGCTTCTTGGAAGAATACAATGTTAACGCCATCTAGCGATGAATGTAGCAATGGTCATCAATTATAAGAATAATTAATCCTGGCGAATCTAATCAGGATAATTATATATTTTAATCGAATTATTGTATTGTCATCGGTCTTTGACAGGTGTGCAAAATTTTAACGAAATCTGGCCGTTTAAAGTGGGTCAAAATCGCGCCCAAAGAAGTCGGTTACAAACAAACATACAAATATACAAACATACAAACATACAAACATACAAGTGAAGCTAATATAAAGCGTGTAAAAACAGAGAAAGTGGCATAGTATGAGAGAGGTATATGCCCAGAAGTCGGACCATACAGGCTGTTGATGATGATGATGATAATGAAAATGAAACGGTAACTTACCAAGTCGTCAGCGGTGACGGGGTTACCGCTCTTGTCGAGCGCGACGACCATGTTGGCGAGGCGCTCCTTGATGTCCTCCACGTCGTTGCCAAGAGCCAGGATGGCCATGATCTCCGACGCCACCGATATGTCGAACGCAGTCTCACGAGTGAAACCCTTCTCAGTGGGCGACTGGCCTATCGTGATCTTACGCAGGTATCTGTCGTTCAGATCCACCACTGGGAAAATAAAACATTAACAGTTTGACTTTTATATAATTTTCATGTTATATTTCTTGAGAGACAGAATAGAAAGATTAGTTAGGCAAGCTCCGCAATCAAATATGAGATTGGAGCTATACAAAATACAGATCATTAATTATTTTCGAAATCTAAAGTTGATATTATTACCGTTGGCATTAAAATATGGTCGAGATTATTTGTCCTACAGGAATTTCCTTTAGATATTTATCAACCAAAAATATAACTATGCAAGCTTGAAACTATTGAAACTATGCATAAACATACTTAAAACCGACATAATTATACAAAGAGTACAATAATGTTAACCGATCACGCTAAATAACCAGACTGAACTAACCTCTGTTCCACATAATCTTAGAAACGTCAATATCTAATCTGGCGAACTTGGTCCTCTCTTCAGGAGTGAGTGTGTCTGGGTCGGTCTTGGTGATGCGGAGCCTCTTGAGTCTCCGCAGCTGGATTGGGGAGAACTTCCTGACGCCCTTGATCTTGGGCACGAGGCGGTCGTAGAGGGGTCCGTCCTTTTGTGTGAGCTCGTGGAAGATACGCGCGTCCATCTGGGCAGCGAGAAGGTTGTTGGCGGCCGTGACCGCGTGGATGTCGCCCGTCATGTGCAGGTTGAACTCCTCCATCGGGATCACCTAAGAACATGTTTTAAATTGTAATCAAATAAATAAGAAATAAAAACAGTTTTATTAGTCACAAACCCTGACAGCAACCTACCAATTCAGGTGCAAAAACAATAAAAATTAATTAAATGAAAAAGAAAGAAGAAGTTTGCAAAAAAGGTGCGCTGCGGACCGCAGCACGTTGATTTTCGGTGATCACCTTGGATGACATGCGGACATGAATGCATGAATGAGATAAGTTATGAGTATATTTTATTTTTAAAATTTTCAGGTAACAATAAACCTTATTCCTTTAAATTAAGATTTATTATGTTTTTGGACCACACTCAAATCAAATAAGAGCACACTCTTATTTGTGCTCTTATTTCTCTTGCCCTTTTTAGGCCGTTATTTATAATCTAGTGTATAATTGATCGAAGACTTGAAGTAACGAACCTGCGAGTACCCTCCGCCGGCGGCGCCGCCCTTGACTCCGAAAGTGGGTCCCTGGCTGGGCTGACGCATGCACGCGAACGCGTTGCGCTGCCGGTGCGCCGTCAGCGCCTGCACTAAACCTATCAGCGTGGTGCTCTTGCCTTCACCCAGCGGAGTGGGGGTTATACTGAAATATTACACTAAATATCAATTATACATATATGAAACAATTATCGGATTAGGCGCAGTGCTATCTTCATTTTTCTTACTTACAAAGTGAAGATACAAATCCACACACATAAACACACACCTTTTACCCAGAAGGAGTAAGCAGAGGTACAACCAGAGCATCCACAATTCGCCTATGTTTCGTCCCACGATGTGATAGGGGGCGAGCCTATAACCATATCACCTTCCTGACTCCAAGCTGATAAAATGAAACATCACACATTTCCATTTGAAACTCAATTTTCCACCATAATGCCCAATCACAGCTGTAGATAATCGTCGATGAAACTTCACATTAAACCTTCTACTACGATTCTACATGACGCAACAACCCTGGTCCAGCCGACTCATTATCACTATAACTTGAACCAGCTACAGCATGGCTCCACTATAAATTTTACTTACCCAGCAACAACGATGTATTTCCCGGAGCGCTGGTTCTGCAGCCTGTCGAGCACGGAGAGCGATATCTTGGCCTTGGTGCGTCCGTATTGAGACACCTCGTTGGGACACAAACCGATCTCTGTCGCCAGTTCGCTGATGTCTTTTGGTTTTTGAGAGCGCGCTATTACGATGTCACTGCAAAAATATTTAGAAGTACCGTCAATGTTATTATCAAGGTCCACCGAAAACAACTAGGTATTATTTAAATATAAACAGAAAAGTTTATTCTTGTGCAATACGAGTAGAAATTAAGAAGCGTATATCTCACGTTGAAAGAAGAGCAAAGCGAAATAGAAAATATATATTATTGTAACGACCAATCAATAAAAGCAATCACTTGATAACTTAACTACATGCTTTTGTAATATTATGTACAATATCATGAAGATAAAAATATAAATAACCAATGGTATTTCTTCTATATATTAACTCGACCCCAATAATATAAAAACCCGTTCATACACAATGCAATTGAAAGAGACTAGTCAACTAAATCACCTGGGCGGTGGAGAGAGCGGTGTCAGCCTGAGCGGTTTAAGCGGCCAGGTGGGCATGAGCAGGCGGTCGAGCTGCCGGCGCGCGGCCAGCACGGTGTTGCGCATGAGCATCGCCACGGTCATGGGACCCACGCCGCCCGGCACCGGCGTCACCGCGCCAGCCACCTGCGTCGCCTCCGAGAACGCGACGTCGCCCACCAGACGCTGACCGGATTTCTTTGTCGAATCTATGTGAAAATTACGTTATAGGTACCATTAGTCTTGCTTATAGTAAGAACCAATCTAATCACAGTTAAAACTACGCTTCCAACAGATGGTTTCGATTATTTCACGATTCAGAAGCGTCCAGCAGTGAACTTCCTGTGACTGCAGGTGACGATGAAAATAATACACATTTAAGATTAACTTAACTTCCTATTGACAATGTTCATACAACAAAATTAATAAAGTTAAAACTTGTTAGTATTGTAACAGACAAACTTGACGCTCAGTTACATTTAGGTTTGCCGAGCAATATAGGTTTAAAAGGAACGCACAGCCAAAGTCGAAACACTTGATAACATATTAATTATAAAACATTATTGTCAGTTTATCCTCACATTTTAAGATGTATCAAATCTTCAAAATCCATAATATGGTTATCATGATTGATATAATATTAATGCTTGTGTCCCATTGTATAGCCACTTGATCACAGCGGCTGCGCGTGGCTTCAACGCCTCAAGTCGGAGAGTGTTGATATGCTATGTTATGTCAATATATGGCGTGTGGTTCCGTCTATTGTTATAATTTCGAGTTCAAATGTTACGTATTAGGCTTCGTAATACTGCAAGTGAGAAATTATTAACAATTTCTACACACAAATGAAGTAAATCAAAATAAATGCTAATGGTCGTCTTTTGTTTTGTGTTTCTAATTTACTTCGTTTGTTTATACAAAACGATATTGGCCCGATTCAAGAATTTGGTGAATAAAATTCGTAAAAATTATATAATCGTACTTTTATGTTCCACAGTAGTTTTTTGAAATGTTTAGTAATTACTTAAATAGAATTAAAATTAATAGTGTTAAAATGAAATCATACCATCAATAGGGTTGATGCCACAGTCGATGACAATCGCTCCGGGCTTAATCCAGGATCCGCGCACCATCTCTGCACGACCGATGGCAACCACTAGGATATCAGCTGTCTTCGTCTATGTATAAGACAATTAAAAGTTTATTTTAAAAAATATCAATATGTAAAACTCCACAGGTCTTTTATCGCAGACCCAAACTCAGGGCCTATGCAAATACATAGGCCCTGAGTTTGAGTAGAATTTACGTACAAATGTATGTAAATGCATGATTTCGCAAGTATTAACACCAACAATGGTAGAAGAAAATATAGCGAAGAAACTGGTATAGTTGAGAATTCCGCATAAGGTTCATAAAATTATATGTGAAATTCATAAACTGGACCAAAGTGTAAACTCCTCTTAATAGTAGAGCCCGTGCCACACAATGAGACGTATTTGGGCTGAAGGAATTACATACGTTATCATTGGATATTTATTGGTTATTGCCTATTGAGGCAATAACTTTGAATAAAAATTAAAAACGAGATATTTTATTTATTTTCGGAAGGCTTACAGACTAATAACAACTACAAAATAAAGACACTAATACCACTATTTCCTAATCACAAACCCCCACATATTTAATATTATATATTGTAATACTGTATATTAACTTATGCATTATAGTTAACTGTTAAGATTATTATTATAATGATGAATTAATTGAACTCCATGAGGCAGTACATGTTATTTGAAGAAGAACAGCTGCTTCAATAACAAATCCTGCACACAATACAAACATGTGTTCATTGTACTCGAACTTGTGATCGGTATTTGTTGGTCTACTCCACTACTAACCAAGCTATCGGTCACTTATATCACTTGCAGTATAAAGTATAAGACTGGAAACATTACTCTTTAATTTCATTTTGCAACTTATTAGCTTAGTGACATCAAATTCAAGAAAATCTACTGTTCATCATATAACGTATACTTCTTCTAAGATTTCCCAAGTGCTTTTTCAGGAGTGTCCTTAATCTTGATGAGTAATAGGTACCTATAAAAGAAAAGTAGAAATCACTTACAATTTCAGCCAAATTCTTGGTCTTGGAGTGGCATACGGTGACTGTCCCGTGCTCCCACTTCAGTAGCTCCGCGACGGGCGTGCCCACGATGCGGCTACGGCCCAGTACCACCACATTCTTGCCAGCTATCGTGACTCCTGCGCGCTTGATCAGTTCCACACAGCCCGCGGGAGTGCATGGAATGAACCCGGTGAAGTCGCCCACCGCCACACGACCTTCGTTAATAGTGTTCAATCTAATAAAAAAAGAATTACGATCAATAAAGTGAGCTAATAAAAACAATCGAAAATCAAAATAAAACAAAAGCGATTTAGTCGTAGTGGCCAGCTTCCACCATGAAGGCCGCTACGTATATGAAAATTACTGATTCTATATTCAAAAACGAAATAAGTATTTTTAAAACAGAATTAACTAACCTCTTTTGTTATCTTTAAAAAATGTAACATTAAAAACCTTCCCATTTGAGATATTTTAATGTACATAATGTGGTGCAACATTACATGTCGCAAATCAATTTTGGCATGGCAGTGTAAATGAGATAAATCAATAATATACGCAACCTATATATAACACGGTTTCAAATATAAGCCATAATAAACATGAGACGCGGAAACGAAACTTACTAGATAATTATAAAAATACATAGCTTACCCGTCTACATCTTTGTCGGGAGAAACAGCATCAGTAACTTTGTGTGAATCGATGGTGTATTCAGAGTCTAGCGGCATCTGCACGATGATGCCGTGGACTGACGGCGTCTCATTCAAATTCGTGATCTTCGCTAACAACTGCACACAAATATAAAAATTTGAACTTACATTTAGTTTGATTTTGTGAAGTTTAATACCAGCAATAAAATAAAATAAAATAACTGACGTACTAATATGGCTCTTACAATTTCACCAATGAATTTCTGTATAAGTAGGTGATTGTATATAATAAGTCCAAAAAACGAGCAAACCGGTTATATGAGGGTAAGTGATCACTGCCGCCCATGAACATCCACAACGTTCGGATCAGAAACGTGTTGCCAGCCAACCATATCGGGAGGAGAGTGAGAAGGAAAAAGAGGTATTGAAAATCCGGCAATCTTACTCACTAACCGAAAAGCGACAGCTAAGCTGTCGCTTCACGTCAATTTCCTGCGAGACAGTGGACACCCCGCAAGAATCTGCCCATTCATGCTGATACTTTAAATAAGTTAAAAAGGATTTTTTGTACTCGTAGAAACCGGTAAATTCCTGCCAAATTATAACTAGGTATTGTAAACGCCAATGATGCCTAGGTATATAACCTTATTGCCTTATGGTAAAGAAATTACGCAGCAACAGATTCATGATAGAGGTCACATACGCAAAAATACAAGTGATATCATAGTTAGCATTTGCACATTCTACAAAAGTTGTACTATTCTAAACATAATCAAAATTTACTTTCGATAAATTGTGAAAATTTTAACAAATAAAATAGCTTTTATTTAAAGATAATAACATGTTTATTATTTCATCTTAGTTACATCAGAAGCAGATGATCGTAAACAAATATTATTGATGTTACGTATTATCGGAGCAGAGTCAAGCAGAGTTCAAGGGGATGACGTTCACACTAATATTTACGACAATGGTATAATTATCATAAAACATTAAACTATTTTTGTTTCATGGCGTGAATTATCAAAATTATATCTAAACCAACTAATTAAGTAGTTAGAATTATTTTGTAGTGATTTACTATACATAAAATATTTACTGCCTTTAATGATTATACTACCGCTCAATTATGGAGAATTTTGTAAACCATATGCAATCCGATCATATTATAAATTATTTAAAGAAATATTTTCATTTAGGTATATAACTATTAATGATAAAATCTCAATGTAACTATTTTCGTATGACACCTGCATTATCTCTTATTAAAGGTCAATTTAAATTTGCATCATATAATAGCTATGGAACAAAACACTGCAATAAGGCATAAACATAATTCTACGTCATAACACTATCTCTTAAGAAACACATATGTTTTTGGAAGCAATGTTCCGACGCATCATGCTACAAAAGACGACGCATTTTTTCTCCATTCTGTATAAAATTTGGAGTGGGCGTCATACAGAGTAGGTATAGGCAATAACAGAACCAGCGTTAAGTTATGGTCGGGTCTAGCAACCATCTAGGAACCAAAAATTAATGCGCACCACTCCGGAGGCCTATTTTCATTATTTTTTGCATAGGATTGCATAGTAGACCGGTGATGTCTTCAGTATTTAAATCATTACTGGTCCTAAGTGGCATATCAATGGTTACTAGTGATAGGTCTCTCATAGGCACCACCGCAATGTCTATTTCTCCCACCAAACAGCAGTGCACTATAATGTTACGGAGTGAAGAACATTGTAGCCAGCCATTTTATGTCTCAAGATGGCGAGTGCAGTGGAGTGCCAAGCATTGCTTTGTAATTCATGGTGTTGTTTGGTATTGCCACCGTTCATGAGCGGTCATATCGCTTATCATTAGGCCAACGGCAAGCACGTCTCGACATAAATTACAATAAAAAAAACAATGAGTTCCATGACAGTAAATTTAAAATATTAGAATGCGAAAATTTCATATACGTATAGTTATCTAGTTCATACCTCAGTTTCAGTGATGTCCCTGGGCAGGCGAATATGTTCGGCCTTGATGCCGATGTTCTCCGCCGCCTTCAACTTCATGCGGATGTACACGTTGGAGTCCTCGCGGCCGCCCACCTGCACGATCGCCAGGCGAGGCTCGAAGTTCGACCATTTTGAACGAAGCTCTGACACTTGCTGACGGAGCTCGGCCTCTATGGACCTGATGAAGAGGATTAATTGGCTTAAAATTTAGGACTAAATAACAGAAAGCAAGCCAACATACTAGTCATTTGTAGAATTTTTAATAATCGATTTTCGTCGTTTGCCTATACCCTCGAGGATACGACGTCTGTGTTATTTATAGTATGTACATGTGAAAGAGTCAGTTTTATGATTATGATATTACCTTTAAGAGAGAGATTTGATAAAGCTGATTGTTGTTACGATAAAAAAAATACTTCTTCTTTTTATACTAGTCCGGCATGGTAAATAAATAAATAAATTATGCCTGATGATAAAAGCAAATTACATCGAGGCAGAGTAGAATTCTATCGAATAGTATCAGACGGCATTTCCATGCCATTCGATACAATTATGCCAGCCTGCTAAAATGCCTCTTCACACTACGGAAGAAAGATCTAGAATTGTAGAAAGGAGGGAACACGCGTGACGGCAAACAATTCCACAGCTTGACGGTTGTTGACTTCATTCCCGATTAACTGAGTTCGCATACAATTGATGAACAATTGAATAGATGAAACAGTATTCCTTAAACAAATAGGTGTAACAAGAGGCAGGTCCATCAACATCACATTCCGTTGCGAAGTTAATTAAGTTCCGAAACTTTTATGAAACAAAAAAAAGTCGTGCAATAAGATGATAAATATCAAAAACCCTATACACAAAATTGCACAATTTGTCGTTAATCAGAAAAGCTCTATCCCAAAATAAAATACCTAGCCACTTGAGTCCCTGATATTAGTTCGGCCACCATCCCGGATGCCAGCAGACTTTCCCGCTGTTGGTCCACTACTAACCGCTCAACTTGGCGAAACCAACATGCAAACGGCTATCTGATAACCCCGGCAGGAGATCACAATAATAACCAGTTTCGATGGATACCCACTAATTACTTGTTATCATCATTTTGTCACCCACAATCATTGTTTTCTAAAATGTGTTTCTCTCATAAATAGATTTTCCAAGCTATTGTTTTCAAAATACATAAAACGGAAGACACAGATTATTACCCTGTCATAAATGGAATATTGTCTGTCGGTTTGTTATAATTTCAGGCAAAAGCATTAACGACATTTCTTTCCAATTCGCACAGGTCTGTTGGTCTAAAAGCGAAATTTTAATTTTGGAAAAATACACGGTAGGTACCTGCGGTTGGAATTCCGGAGCTTTCATTTGATAAAATATAACAAATTATAATAAAAAAAATAGTACACCCAACAGTCACATACATAGTCCAGACCCTACACTAAGATCGAGTCTTGTGTTCTGGGTATCAGGAACTATGAGAGACTTTACGGTCTCACAAACACAAACAATTTTTCGGTGCAGGGATCGAACCCGCGGCCTCTCGTTTCGCAGTCGGCGTCAATATTGATGGTAATTTGTTCATAGTATCTGTACAATGATTTATTATAATTCATTCATATAATTATGACAATGTTGCAATGATACAACTCATTAATAACACAATTAACATGAACCATAAAGGACAACGGACCTACCTTAACACATCACAACAAAAACGCTTCGCAGGAACGTGAATCAATCTTCTAAGCAAATTCATAATTTTAGATTCATTACATTATATAATTACGTTTTTGTTTATAAGATATTTATTTTTAATATCTTTAAAAATATAACATTATAAATATAACGTCCACCGCCTCTCAATATGGCTACTTAACGATAATATTCAAATGTCGATCAATGTTCGGTTAATAATGATAATATGCTCTTTCTTTTAGTGATAAGCAATTAGAGTAAATTACTGCATACAGATAATATGTTTTAATGAACATCGCGTCTAGTAGAAAAATTGATAAGGAGAATAAATTTTGTATAGGATAATTATTTAACGATGACCCTAAAGAACATTTCGTGCACAATTTATTGATAAATTAAATGTTTACGTCCTTTATATAGCAGAAGAAATAATGTTCATATTTCCATTATGTATTTAAGAAAATGATACATTGAAAAAAATAAACAGCCGTAAACAGACAATTAAAGCAATATAATTGTATTTATAAGTAATTACATATTGTCTTTATTCTAAATAAAATGGAAAGTTGTGTTGAAGATCTGTAAATGTTCTACTAAACTACGTAACGATATTATTTATGTAAGCTCATTTTCCACGACGCGACGCTATGAATT
This sequence comes from Hyles euphorbiae, assembly GCA_023078785.2. Taxonomy (NCBI): domain Eukaryota; kingdom Metazoa; phylum Arthropoda; class Insecta; order Lepidoptera; family Sphingidae; genus Hyles; species Hyles euphorbiae. The sequence continues at coordinate 8,601,633 of CM041053.1, forward strand.
AAATCAACCGTATGCATTCCGCAATATGTAATTTAATCACGTGAGAAATAATTTATCGACCTGATTAGCCTTATGCGGTTGTTGTTGATTTGAGTGGCTTCCTTGCTTTTTTTTCTTAGATTAAACTGTAGGGCAAAACGTCCCTTTCCTTCTTCAATCCCATTCCTCATCCTCTATCCAAGACTCATTCGCCATTTATAAACAAAATGATCTAAGTCATCTCTCCACCTTCTACGCGACCTATCACGCGGTCTTTTAATATTTTGGTCATATATTACAACAGTTTTTTAATATTTTATATTCAGTTATCAATATACTGTATAGTGATATATAATGGTTACTTTATATTACGTATTACACTCATAATAATAACCCTTTCTTTGTACATATTACTTTTACCTACATGGTAATACATAAGTGGTTGGATGGCGTAGCGCAGTAATTAGTATCTAGATTCTATGAACTTCCTCGATTCTAGTATAGGGTACTGATGTGGGATAAATAAACAGTACTGTACTGAATCAGCCCATATACGTCCCACTACAGGACACAGCATCCTGCGCAATCGAGTGTGATTTAGAGTGGTTAGGCTGTATAGTCTACCGCGCTGACCTAGTGTGGGTTGGCATATGATAGATCGGGATAACTGACGGGACGAAGGCGGGATACATGTACATATATCGTAATAAATTTATTATGTTGAATTTTTGCCTTTGAATAGTTAATTGATTGCCTGGTGTCTGCTGAAATATCATAATAATATGTACGTTAACTGTTCACAGAATTCGTTTATCTATTGTCAAATGCTATTAACGTCGATATTTTAGTGTTGAGTCAGATTGTAAAGTGGCCAATTTAACAAATTAGAAAATCCATTTATAATTGAGTGAATTGAAACACCTAATTAAGGTAATAGCACCATATCTAAGTGAAAGAATAGAATCTGAATCTGAGTTATAGTAAGACTCCTAAGGCAGAAAATTAAGAGAAATTGGAAAAGGTATTGATTAGCTAAGGTCAATTAATTACGATAATTGACCATTCTCCAGTCCTGATTTTCTGAAGACGGCTGGTAGGAATAATGTAAATAAAATAATTCTGCTACTCTTATGTAATAAGTAAATTATTTATTACTTCACTGTATTATTTCATCAATTCAGTCTGTATATGTGAAAACTTGTAATAAGCCTTCTATTTCTAAGCTTACATTATATTTTTACTAGTTGTAAGTTTTCCTACAAGTTTAAGATATAATAAAAATATAATAAAATAAATAAAAATGTATTACCCCCAACAAACCTAAGGCAATAACATTAGAAAGACATTCGAAAAATAAACATAGTACATGATATCTATTATAATGGAATATTTAAGGAACCTACCTCATAACAAATCTATCCAAAATAATTATTATAGCATTTCGTGGTCCTTTTAAATAGCATAGAAAACAAAAAAAATAACAACAAATAGATGCGGTAATGGCAATATAATAATAAAAATAATGCCCGGAGAAATATTCGGAGGAGCCTCTCCGTAACAAAAAATATATGAAATTAAATAACACGTGCCTGTACGAATATTTGTCCTTGAATTACAAAATCTAATTTATTCAATTTTTATAAGATTAAATTAAATTGAACTAAATTTATGCATTAATCCTTATTAAATATATCGCTATGTTTATTTACTTCGTTCAGTTTCCTTATTAACACTAGGCATAGTAATGGCAACTTTATACAGCTATGGAAAGAAGAACATCTATTCCCATACTTATTCCCGTAATGTCAACGAACTTATCAACCAGTTAAACTCACTCAATAATCGATAACGATAAAAATATTAACGAAAAATACATAATCATAATTTTGATTTCTGTAGAATCACCATATGTTCGTTACCAAAACTTGATAAAAAGTTTGTATGTGCACTAAATTCAAGGTACGGCATTAGAACAGAAAAAAAGGAATTTTCATTACGCACAAAATATAAATAATAAATAAAAATTGTATAATAAAAAATATAAAAATATAACTAATTTAATGTTTAAAAAATTCAATAGAATAATATTAGAAATACTCACTCAATAATCGAATCGATGTCCTGTGCGCTCCACATTATTATGCAACCTCTGTTATCAACACATACAAACAATACGTATGCGACTAAATCGGACTTGGACTACGTACCTACTGCTCATTGATGAATACAAATGAACACTAAAATGGTGTGTTAGCGTCTCTTCGACAAACTTGTCCAACAGGTTTGAGCCGGTAATGTTAGTATAGATACACTTTAGATAAAATATATTTAGTAATTTTTTAAACAAGTTATGTTAACAAAACAGTTCATATCGGTTATGGTTTATAAAAAAATGCCATAATTAAGATATGGAATGGCCAATTATGATTATTTTTTTGTTGCTGGGAGTGATGTTTGTGTTTAAGTTGAACTGTAGTAACTTGATCTACGGAGGGTATGACTAAAGGCCATATCCTCCATAGATAGCGTTGTCCTTAAGTTGCGGGTATTTGATTTGAACGTCCGTATCGTTGATATAACCTTGAGTCGAAAGTAAATATTAGATAAAGAGAAAATAAAACACCCCTTGTTTTATTTTTAAATTATGGAGTTAATTATTCGAATACGCAAGATTACTTACGATTAAACAATAGTTGGGTAACAGAAAAACAATACAATTAATATAATGTTTTATGAAACTTATGACTTAAATATCAGGATTGTTTAATATATGTCGTATAAGTTATATATTTATTAGGTGCTCAATAGGTTTTTATCCGCTAGGATAATTAGTAATAAATATGATTAGGAGTCGTTTAATTTGCCTAGTGGCAGAATTTATGTTGTAGGGACAATGAGTCGTGAAGTCATAGGTTCGTTTCCTAATTGGTCGTTTCATTTTAATAATAATTCCTTAATTATATTTGTGGTGCCAAGAATCAGGGACCGAAACCGGTATTTTTTGGTATCAACCGAAAAAAATAATACCGGTATTTTTAATGGTAACCGGTATCCGCCAATTTTATTCGATTCCTAGAATTTAACCGGTATCATACCGGTAACCGAAATAAGGGTTACCTTTATATTTCATGCGCAGTTCCTTATAAGTCAAAGCGGGGGCAGTGCCTGTGTGTGGTTATACCGCCGTTTGTCTTTACTAAACATTATGGCACTATACCACACAATTATCTTTACTCATTTCATGATTTTTTCAACAGAATTACCCACCAAAATTGAAATGAACCGTATCCAGCGATATTGTGTAAACAACACGACAAGTATGATTTTTATTTGTTATGCAACAACAACGCATTTTCTTTTGCATTCGAGGTCTTTTTAGGTTACCGGTATTAAAACGGTTCCCGTATATAAGGGTAACCTTTATATTGCGTCAAAGCGGTTACCGAAATCTTAAAGGTAACCGAAATTCGTCGATACCGGTACCGTTATGTCGAATGGGTTTCGGTCCCTGCCAAGAATAGGAATTCGGATCTAGCATGCAATAAACTTACCTCCAAAAACATCTCGGGAATTCTCGGGTTATGCCTATAAGTCACTAATATCCCTTATATCGACTCTGGTAAGGATACAAATGTAAGCCTGTATACAGATTCTGTATAAAATATTAAGAGTACCTCAACACATGACAACGGCAGGCTATCACTTGCTATCACTGTAATATTACTTAGAGATTGGTCTCTACGAAAACTCAAGGCCATTTGACAAAGGCCTATTTAAAACATCTGTATTGTCAATGCCACTTAAATTATGAGTGGTACCATAAGTGGTACAATAGCAATACGACACATCTTTTTTCTTATTTCATACAAATCATACAGTACAATGACATTGCGTTTTTGAATGCCATCAAAATAATAACTGAACTGAACTGACATTGCGTTTTATCGCTTCTTTTTATCCCATAACTACTAAAAGTAGGTAATTAACTGATTTGCTAATTACTGCAATTCGACTGCCTCGGTGATGTAATTGTACTACAGTATGATTACACAGCTGAAGTCTCGAGTTCGAATCCCGAACCGGGCGAAGGGATATTGGATTTTTCATACATAACATAAACTCCCAAAAAAATCCCAGCAGGAGTAGGCAGAGGTGCCAAGACACACACATTTCGCCTTGTATGTTCCTTCCCACAATGTAATAGGGGCGAGCCTATCGCCATATCAAGCACATTTTACTGACATTACACATTATTTTACATACATAACATTACGTACATACATGGTATGTATGCAACTCGATTAGTGGCTTATCCATATGTTTTCTATTCAAAGAAAATATGTCGTGTTAGTAAATAATAATGCAGATAATTTTATACTATTTTATCCTTACGTATTTTTATCTAGTAAAATTGAATTTTGATACGTAACAGCAAAAATTAGTGACGATTTTACATTGTTAGTGGAATCACGTAACTTGGAAATTATGTAGTAGTAATAAACAACATTTACCAATAATAGACCAGCATTTTTCCATCATATGACAGAAGACAAATTATCATTAAATTTAATTATGTTTATGGTAATTTATTGTAAATCTTTAAATAATACAACATTGTTTTAATTAATTTTTATTAAAGAAATATGTTTTTATAACGAATTATAAACTAATTTTACTTAGTCATTACTTACGAAATGTACCAAAAAATGAAGAAAGTACGAGTTATATTTTACTTATAACTCGGTTATAACGTAGTCAATGTAGCAATGTAGCAATAATGAAGTGCGTGGTGGCCTGTTGGTGAAGTGCGTGGTGGCCTGTTGGTAAACGGACTAGACGCGACTGCCAACATGTTCACGGTGGTCGCGGGTTCGAATCCCAGGGCACACCTCTGACTTTTCGGAGTCATGTGTGTATTGATATTCAATCACCACGCACTAAAACGGTGAAGGAAAACATCGTGAGGAAACCTGCATACCATAGCGATTTATAAAATTTCTATGGTATGTAAGTCCGCCAACCCGCACTAGGCCAGCGTGGTGGACTATATGGCCTAACCACTCTCAATCGTACTCTCGATTGTAGAGGAGGCCCGTGCCCTGTAGTGGGACGTTTATGGGCTGATACAAAAAAAAAAAAAATCCATCATATGACAGAAGACAAATTATCATTAAATTTAATTATGTTTATGGTAATTTATTGTAAATCTTTAAATAATACAACATTGTTTTAATTAATTTTTATTAAAGAAATATGTTTTTATAACGAATTATAAACTAATTTTACTTAGTCATTACTTACGAAATGTACCAAAAAATGAAGAAAGTACGAGTTATATTTTACTTATAACTCGGTTATAACGTAGTCAATGTAGCAACAAAACTAAACACTAGGAAGATTTTATCACAGACCAATAGTAGTATTGGTGGGTGTTACATAATAATTCACTTGGAAATCTTTAATCAAACTCTTCGAGATTCATTTTTCTTATGATTGGAATATGAGGAAGTCTTCTTCCTTCTCTTTGTGTGCGTTGGAGTAGAGATGTATGCGCATGGCGTGCGTGGGCATCGGCGCGGTGTTGCACAGCGTGCACGTCATCTCCGCATTTGACGATATAGACGCCCTGGGGATTGAAGACAATATTGTAAGGGTACATTTAGAAAAAGGGGTTATAGAGTACCAACTCAGACGAGGATAAGTCGACCCTTCAATGGTTTTTTTATAAAACTTGGTGCTTAGTATTAGATACAGCGTAATTGAATTTTAACGCAAGTCAGGTGATTTTGTGCATTATTTTGCATACATAACTATAACATTCTCACATAGTTAAAAAACAGATGTAAGTTTTGACCGTGACTATTTTTTTATTAAAATACCTTTTGTTGTATTTTAGCAGTACAACCGAGAGTTAAAACTTCATAACCCATTATAATAATTCAGTCATTTGAAAAAATATATTATGACTTGCACAAAACCCAATAATATCGAAACGTCTTTGTATCAGTTTAAATGGATGTACTAGTGTTGTGTATATACCTGGAGAGCTGCAGTTTAAGCTGATCATTCTGCCTCTTGAGCTGTAGCAGGTGTTCCCTGTCGACGGGCTGCAGGTCGAGCGGCGCGTGCAGCGGGTACACGGGCGGCGCGGGCGCCAGGTGCGGCGCGCACATCTCCAGCAGCTCGTCCTCGCACACGGAGCGCCACTGCCACGCGCGCGGCAACACCTCCGCGCCGCGGTGCTTGCGACGCTTCGTCACTAACCTGATGAATAAAGTTTAGTGTCAGAACAATGTTAAAATGCTTATCAATCACATAAACGTAAATTAGTTAAATTATGTTAAGAGGAGACGAGCCTTAATTAAGTTTCGCTTTTCATAATGGTTTTTCTATATATTTTAACTAATATTGCCACTTCACAGAAAGAAGTCATTTCATCCACTTGACAGTAATATCAAACGTCCAGCAGACATACATCCGCAGTTTTACGGCAAAAAATTTAGTTCACTTAATTTTAAACAATGGTCTCTGATTCTGATTTTTCAGACGTCTATGAATAACGTTTTTGATGCCTGTTAACGAGAAATCGGACATAATATTCATTTCTTAATTTTAGCTAATTTTGTATTAATTATAACAAATCCTTAATGTGGAAAGAAATTTTTGTACAGATGTTAAGTTTTAAAGTAACCATTTTCAAAAATAAAAATACTTGATTTGGTCTGAATTTGAAACACTACAGTACTACACTCAGCTAAATAACCGAGTTTAGAATAAGGGGTTTTATACTGTCATATAAAATAGTAAATATCTACGCAATTAGTGATTTTTATTATAACATAATCAGAGATGTACAAAATAGTTTTAAAAAAGCATTTAAATACAAAATGCAAAATACTTTTCAGATTTCCTATTTCAAATGCAAAATACCAAATAGTTTTACGTTTTGTATTTCAAAATGCTAAATGCAAAATAAGTATTTTCAAAATACTTTTTCAAAATAAAATACCTTTTGACCTAATTGAATGATATTTTTATTTATTTTAGGTATTTATCATGAGAAATGGAATAGAGATACAATGCCGAGCCCACTAGCACTTTTTGCGTGTCATTTTAGTCTTATTTATCAGTATGCGTATCAATAAATTCTGTAGTTATTAATAATAATAATACTCACTTAAAATAATGTAAAAACTAGACTGACGAAAAGAAAAGGAAAGACAGTCTAAACATCAATTTTCTTTATTTAATACGATTTTTAACAATACCAGTTGTTCGAATGATCATCACTAATTTTTCTTCTGTGAGGTCTCATAATCATCCCACCATACGAAAAAAGTCTTTCTACTGGTGATGAACTAGGTAGGGATGTGTTGTATTTTAAAAATACTTTTTTTATTGTGGGATATGCGTTTAGCATCTCCAGACTTGTGCACTCATCCTTCAAATATTGTAGGGTTTCTAGGTCTATAGTAGTATTGGCACTACCACCCTCACTGGTTGCAGAGGAGTCTGTTGTGAGTTGTTGATGACGCGAACAGCCGAACGCACCCTCGGCGGCATTATAAGCGTCATTCGTTCATTTCATTTTGTTTGACTGGTCTGGTAATATTGACTAAACTTAGTCACAAAGTATTTTGCATTTTGAAATGAATATTAAAAATGCAAAATACATCTCAAAAGGTATTTCAAATAAAATACAAAATGTTTTTTACTAAAAGGCATTTAAATGCCAAATACAAAATAGGTATTTTGCATTTTGTATTTGCATTTTAAATGGAAGTATTTCAAATAAATCGCATCTCTGAACATAATTTCAAATTAGGTATTGTCAACGCATAAATAAAAATAAAAATATACACAAATTTCATACTTGTGCCGTCGAAAATTGGGTTCAATAATACAAGTAGATTGGGCATTCCCCTTCCTCAAAATGATTGTGTATAAAACGGATATAACCACAAAGAAAGCTAGTTAACAATATTGAAAATGTATTACGTACTGCATGAGATTCTTGCGTATGATGCCGGGTATCTGCGGTTTGAACTCGTTGTCAGTGCTGAGCACCTCGCCGTCCGTGCAGTACATCATGTAGTCCGTCAAGTGGCGGATTTGGTTGATCTGCACAAAAAAAAAAAATATTTTACAATTTCTATTAATACAGTTGTTTATAGTTTTCACGTTTGTAAATATTATTGGAATATATGACCTAACCATTCTTAATCGTACTCTCAACTGTGGAGGAGGCCTGTGTCTTGCAGTGGAATGTATATACAGTGATACAGTACAGTATATATTATGTGTGGACTAAAATATTGAAGTTTGATAATGTTGTAAGTGCTACTATTTTCTTTCCTACTTCACGTAATTTTAAACTGTGAATTCATTTCTTATCTTCTATAATGTAACAACAAGCTAGTGTATGGTATGCTATATTTCCTGGTTGCAGGTCTCTCAAATATGAGAGGCTGCCTAGGTAAACAGCAGGCTCGCCAAACAGCAGTTTAAATGTACGTATGTAATGTATCGTGTTTCGGATAGAAGGATATTGTAGCCAGAGTAACTACTGGACATATCGAGACTTTATTAATATCTCAGCATGGCGAGCGCCGTGGAATGCCAAGCATTGCTTTGTCACTCAAGGTGCTTTTTGGCATTGCTAATGTTCATAAACGGTCGGTTCGCTTACTATCAGGCGAAGGGCATGCTCGTCTCGCCATTCACTCATCATCATCATCTCAGCCACAGGAAGTCCACTGCTGAACATAGACCTCGCCCAAGGATCTCCACATTGACCTGTTGGAAGCGGCTTGCATCCAGCGACTTCCTGCAATTTTCTATCCGTCCACCGCGTTGGTGGGCGTCCGACATTTCGCTCGCCTGTACGCGGCCTCCACTCTAGTGTACAGTCAACAACATAAGTCGCTACACACTTCACATTTTTTGATAACCCTTTTATGAATTAAAATTTATAATTACTAGTCTAATAAATAATAATAATAATTAAAGTATAATCAAGTAATGCCTTCTTTGTCGATAAGTGCTATACGATATTGGGAATTATTATTATTTTGGATGATAAGACCATTCGAAATTTCATAAATGTGTAGCGGCTTATGTTGCTGACTGTACTTGTACTCCACGCGATTCATAACAATATTAAAATAAAATAACGCTCACAAGTCCGATGTCCTCGACGTCGAGGTCGGCGTCGATGTGCAGCAGCAGGTCGTGCTCGGGGAAGTACGGCGCGCCGCGCTCCGAGCTGCCCAGCCCGCACAGCGCGCCCGCGTACCGACTGCACGACGACGAGCGACGCAACTCCGCGCTGCACACACAAATCAATAAACTAATCAATATTCATTACTGCCACAATCAATTACAGACGAGTTCAAACAAAAACTAACAAATAAATATCGCGCCTGCAAAGGTGGCTCTTATTCGGATAGTATACTGCAGCACCACTTAAACACTGCAACGCTGATTTTTGATGAGAGACCTTCATGACGTGCGGACGTTCAGTCGTTAATAATACTATGAATACTAAAACTATAATGAATACTAATACTAAACAAATGACACAATAACCTTAAAGCGGACTAAACAAGTATAAAAAATTATTGATTAAAAAATAAATAAATAACACCCAACAGTCACATACATAGTCCTGACCCTACACTCACATCGAGTCTTGTGTCGCAGGTATCAGGAACTACGAGAGACTTTTCGATCTCACAAACGCCCAAACCCGAATGAAATATTTGTGGGCCGCACAAACATTTCTCTCGGCGCGGGTATCGAACCCGCGGCCTCTCGTTTCACAGGCGGCGTCTAGCCGACTGCGCCACGGAGCCTGTCAAATCATACATTAATACAACCAACCTCACATACATAATTTAGTCCCCTCCTCTCTATTCCTAAATAGAACCACGCTATGGCTTACGAAGCCATAGCTTGACGGGCCAAACCATCTCAGCACGAACCAAAAGGTTCGCAAATTCTTTTATGTGCCGCACCATTAATGTGTGTAATTGTTTGCCGTCACGCGTGTTCCCTCATTCCTATGATCCCGGATCCTTGTTAAATATGCTCTAACTATGCACTCGCACAAAAATAATTGATACGTTAGAATTGATACGAGAGAGAAAGAAAAGAAAATATTCCAACCAATCACCACGCGTGTCATATATTCCGCAAACTTTATATATCATTGATTTTATTGCAGTAAGCAAGATTGATTTACCATTGATTTCACGGTTAGCTGCGGCAATCGTAACGGCTGCTATCTATTTAGTACTTAAGATTTGTTATTGAAATCTATACATCTATACTAATACATAAAACTGAGAAGTTAGTTAGTTTGTTTGTTACATCTGATCTCAGGAACAACCGGTACGAATTAAAAAAAAACTTGTTTTGATGGACAGGTCATTTATCGGGGGATGCAATAGGCCATAAATCATCACACCATGACCTATAGGAAAGAAGTAGTGAACAATTTTGCGAATACTAAGAAATTATATTCCTTTTGCTTGGTCCGATTAGTAAAGGACCTGGACAGTTTCTGCCTAGTTACTTTTTATCATGTACAAAAACAAGGCAATAATTGAATGAATATAAAAAATCAACTATTAATTTAAGAATATGTCATATTTCTGTAGAAGTTTAGGGAGTAATATAAAGTTTAATAAGATTTTGCATTGATTGATGACCCATTTCCGCCATTGTTGGCCCCGCATAAACGTTTCGTTAGCAGTAAAGCAAGTGTAGGAAAAAAATAATAACTTAGTCTAAAATATTCCTAAAAATAATCTACAAGTAGGTAATAAGTCATAATAATTGACAATACTAAATATATATAAAGCAATGTTTGTAGTATATACTTACACATATATTCTTCCCATTTTTACATACTTTCATTGCAACAACTAAACGCTGCAGTAAAATACTTGACATTTGTCAGTTGCTTGACAGGAACCATGCTTTGTTTATTTGTTTACATTGTGGCATAATTAAAATACGTCTCGGTGTATATTTTGTGTAACTTATAAAATATTAGTTCCTTTAAATTCCAAATTCGATGATAAAGCATTTATGTACACGTATTCTTATTCGATTCAATAAATTGACAGATAACCTACAAAACCTAACCTCAAAATAAGATATGTTTTTGTAAATATCTAAAAACCCTGAACTTTCTAGGCTTTGTAACTTTTCTGTATTAATCTTGGAACAAACCTTAACCCAACAATGCAAAACTAATTGATGTAGACGAGATTCGAAGTACTAGGCACAGCGCCATACAAAAACTGGCCATGTCCTTTAAATTGATAGTTGGAATTGAATATTTAGGCCACTATTTTCAAGTGTATCTGCACCCGGGCAGAGCCAGGCAGGACTGCTAGTAATTCCATAACTTAAAAATTTTACATCATCATCCTAGACTCTACAATGTAAACTGTAATTTCAAGTGATATTAAATAAATATAAACTCACACTGGGCAGAAGACTAGTGCGATGATGGCGGGCAGCGCGGGTATGTTGGGCAGCAGCGTGGTGTGACGCAGCGTCAGTCTGCTGGAATTCTCGTTCTGACTCACTTCCGCCGCCACCAGCAACCTGTGCAAATGTATTGCAACATTGATTATGTTTTCATGAATAATAAAAACTTGTCAACCGGGTAGTGCGTAACCTAATCGATGCAGAATAAGATTTTGTTTGCATTATTATTAATCTATACAGACTGTTCACAACTAAAATGTATTTCAATCAGAATCAACAGTCCAAAAAGTAAAAAAAGACGTCTAAAAACTAATACTTCGCTCGGAATCATGAAGTGCAAAATATGTATCGCAAATAATTACCACATATTTTATCAATTATCGATTTATTGATCGATTATCGAGTAAACCATTGACTTGAGGTCTATCTATACCTTTGCTTTTTATATAATAAACTTACCTTTCATATGTGAGTTGCGGATCAGTGTCCAATAGTACGGAATTCACCGAGGTCCATTCGATGTGCACTTGTTTCTCACGACTCGCGTACATCAACGGGTGTGATGTTGTTTCCAATGGACTACGAACAAAATATACAAAATAGTATAGGGAAAACGGCACTATTACGGTGAAGGAAACCATCGTGAGGAAACTTGCATACCATAGCGATATGCATGAATTTATATGGCATTTAAAGTCCGCCAACCCGGACTAGGCCAGTATGGTAAATTATACGAACCTAGCCACTCTCAATCGTATTCTCGATTGTAGAGGAGGCGCGTGCCCTGCAGTGGGACGTAAACAGTACTATAGTAAATACGGGCTATTTATAAAGGGTTGAATTTAAAATATCCGCACTTGGTTTACTGTTTTTACTATTTTATTAACAAGTTCATTTTGAATAAAATGTAAATAATACTAGAAAGTCGAAACCCACTTAGTATTTCGGCTTTCAGTTTATGCTAAATCATAGTTAATATTTAGCAACCTTATTTTTTTGCAAAACATTTAAAACTTATTTAGCTATTATAAAGTTTCTAAATTTTACCTGAAAGGCCCTTTAAGGCAGACGCTGGCAACACATTCTTTAGTGTTGGGCGGGTCCAGTTCACGCAGCTGGTCGAACGCTAGTTCAGTTTGTTCCTTGTTGTACGCTCGTATTTGGGCCAAATCCAAACTATGTGCTGTTTCACGCAGATCGTGGTTCAACTAAAAGAATAACTAGGATGAAGCATACTCTCGGTTTAAGATAAAATAGTGTCCTACTAATATATGAAAAAGAAATTTTGTTTGTTTGTAACTTCTTTAAGCGTAAACGGCTGAACTAATTTTAATGAAATTTGGTGTTAAATAAAGTAGCTGATGCTCCGAATTAACACAATGAGTACTTACTATCCCGAAAAGTGTAGTCATCCCGTGGGATGAGCAAAAATAAAATATGAATTTCAAACTCGAAGGGATGGATTGGTATGGGACAGAATGTAGGGCGGATGGAATCGGATTTAAGAGGACAGAATTGTATGGCCGTGAATAATGGAACCGAATGAGACGGAATAAGATGAGGTGTAATAGGATAAGTCGGGACGGCAGAACATAGTTTAATTTTAAAATAGTACCCGAAATAATATGTGTCTCATAAGGACAGGTCTCAAAGAGAACCATAGTATTAAAAATAATTGATACAACTCACTTTAGATTCGTAGCTTTCTTCACATGAGACCGCATAGCCTCTCTTGATGAGTTCCTGATTCACGTTGAGTTGTCCACCTTCAGCGAGCAATTCAATCGACACCACACCGTGCACCACTGAGTACACCTGCGTTCATCATGGTAATTTTATGGCAATATTACATGTGCATAGTTAAAACATTATGAGAAATATTGTAATTATCATGTGATTCAAATCGGTTCATACTAGCGTGTATGTAAGTGCGTGAGTCAATGCGTACGTGAGTACGTACATATATTCGTATCCATATTTTACAGTTTATTTTGTCAAAACTCTATAAACGGCGTTCATTATTTTCGTTTATATGGCAGTGTGCAAAGTTTTTAATACATAAGTAATAATTAAAATTCTACATGTGTTTGAAATTAGACAAACAGTGAAATGGAGAAGAGGTTTTTCCGTGAATTTGTTTAATTTATTATGATTTGAATTTGTTAGAATTGTGTTGTGTACGCACTAAAACGATTAAGGAAAACATCGTGAGGAAACCTGCATGATATTTTTTTATAATTTATTAGAATTTTAATGGTATGTAAATCCGCCAACCCACACTAGGCCAGCGTAGTGAAGTATCGAGTTCGATTGTATCGTAGGCCCGTGTCCTACAATGGGACGTATATGAGCTGATAGAACAGTACAGTGTTGTTTACGGGTGTGTGTGTACCTTCCCGAGCAGTCGTCCCTTAGCCACGATCCCTTTGAAGTAATTCTCAGCGGCTGGCGTATAGTGTGCGCGCGTGTGCAGATGCGGCGCGGGCGCGAGGCCGGCGAGGCGCGTGCGCATGGCGAGCGGCGGCGACGTACTGCACGCGCCGGCCGGCAGCACGCGCACGTTGCTCGCACTCACGCGGCCCAGCGTGCCCCAGTCTATGTACACCACCTGCAGACAAGATCACGACATCAATAGATATCTGACATACACACGCGAACTGCATCGCGGTCCACGTCATGCACTTATATTTCAACATGACGTATATGCATCAGATAAAAGTAATTTTCAATACAGGTGAAAATTACAAAATAGGTAATTATAATAATGTAGATTGAAGATGTACATCTGTCTTAATAAAATTGATATTTTGTCTGGGCTTCACCATTACAATCAGATACGGTAAAGTTTGTTCCTGTTATAAAGACAACGGAATTTGATCTTTTACTTTTTGCTTAAAAATTCAGAATGCAAAAGGACCACAGATTGTTGTTTACAAAATACCTATAACTACAACTGATGAATAAAAAATAAATGTTGACATTATAAGCACTACGTACCTCGATCATATCATGCGGCAGTAGTTTGAGCAGGCGCACTCGGTGCATGACGGTCCCGTTCGCGTCCACGTACGGCGCGGCGTACAGCGCGCCCGCACGCAGCGGCTCCGTACACGCCAGCAGCCCGCGCTGGTTCAACGCAGCGGTTATACTGCGCAACTCGCTCGCTGTGGACGAGTCCTCGTACTGCACCCAGAACTTGCCCACGTCTATCATCTGAAAAGGTTACATTTGTATAAAAAACATATCTAACAGTTAAATACATAGTGCTGAACCCACACTAATATGTAGATACTTATGTCGTGGGTATTACAAAATACGGCAAAATTCGATCTGTCAAACACCCAGACCCAAAACAATTGTGGATTATACCAAAATATCACATGAAAACTTCACCTACTTATATCTCAAATTCAAGTCTGTCGAGCTTAGCTGTCGTGGCAAAATCGAAGACTTCAAGATTTTATGAAATATTAGAATATTTATATCAATAGAATAATATTTCATTAAATTAAACACAAAAAATATCAGCTACAGCATTTTTAGTGGTGGATAGCGTATATTAGACGACAGGTCGAGATGGTAATCGGAGCATGAGGTGACGCGTGAAGTAGAGGACACCCCGTTCACCCGCACATCGCCCACCCTGTCATAGTCTTAGTGCTGCACGAGTCTGCATCGACCGCGTTTATCGATTTCGATCCTACTCATATTGTTCTTTGTGTATTATAATATTGCATATTGAAATGACTGCGATAAATTTTCAAGCTAAAGAAAAAAAAAACATATCATTCTTACGGTTCCATTACGTTCATACCATCCCCACATAATAATTTTTCTCATTTCATAAAATACACGACTGTTTCATAAAATATTAATTTAAATTAATAAATGCTGCATTATAAATACTTGTAAATGACACTTACGTGTGAAATCTTGAGCGGGAAGTGAGTATCGTTTATGTCGGGTAGGCGCGGCACCATGTTCTCCACGTTCAAATTCATGTTCTCCATTTTGAGAGCGGCGGCAAGAGCTTGCGCTTTTTCTTGTCTGAATTATTCACACAAAATTATCATTAATTGAAGGTATTTTTGTGGTGATCTATATACGAGTATTTGCATCCTAAGCGCCGTTAAATGTTGCATACATGTATATACTATAAATAATAAAACAAGATTTGCTTATCATTCAACCTTCTTGTTTTGTGTGTATAGTTTCATGACTTACTTTCTAACTGACCCATCACATACCTAAATAAATTCATCACTAATGTTTAACTTAATAATATCTTATATTGGACTTTATAGTTTTCGTATGTGTTAAATGTATCTGTGGTGGTCGCAATTCAATAAGTAATTTTTATTAGGATAAATATTTTGAAATGTAATACTCACGGTAACAAGGGGATTCTGACTTCCAATCTCAGTTGTCTGGATTTGATGCTCTTGTAGACTGGTAGGGCAACTTGTCCCGGTATGGTGGGGTCCTACAATTATTTTTTAAAATCGTTGTCCTCGTGTCTTTAATCGTTAAACGTAGATAATAAGGATCTTGCATTGGAATGACCAAATTATATTAACTTGTTAAAGATAATATTTAGGATTAATATACAGGGTATATCAAGACTGCTACCGAAAACGAAGTCGGGTGGTAGTTTAAGCGACTTCAGACACAATGCAACAGAAAAAGTTGCAAAAAAAAAGCGACAATTTTTTTTATGTTATTTTTTTCCTATGACCATATTTGGATGGTAAATACACTTTTTCCTAAAATAATAGTGTATACCCTTTTATTTATAAATAATCTAAGGTATAAAAAAGTTTAAATTATTATTTTAGCAAAAACTATGGATTTACCACCCAAAAATGACGATATCTAAAAAATCATAAAAAATAATTGTCGCGATTCTTTGCGAAATTTTTAGTTGCATTGTATTTGTAGTCACTAAAACTATCACCCGGCTTCGTTTTCGGTAGCAGTCTTGAGATACTCAGTATAGGAGACTGTCCCGCTCTCACACCTGCCACTGTAACTCTTGTAAGTCAGGATCAACAGTGGCACGAAATGTAATGACACCAAGCATTGAAGCTCGGCGAGTCTCCGGGAATGTCTAACTTGTCTTTAACCCTCAACGAAACGCCTAAATCTGAAAGTTGGTATATTAAAATTATCACTAAATTCTTACCGCTCATTCCTTAAAAGAAATCTGAGCCAACCGAAGCGAGCGAGCGGACCGGCATGGCGGTTAGATGCAATTTAATCTTTATCGAAAATGTCACTACTTTCAGATTTAGGCGAATGCACTATTTTTGATTTTTTTTTGTGTTATTATATTTAGTTCAACTTACCCCACTGTTCTCCCGGTCACGCCTCGTCAGATGAGAGCCAACGTCGAACGTCAGGAACGCTTTTCTAAAGAAAAGGATCATTTTGTCATATTCGTTCACCCCCCATTTGCTGATAAAGCACTAAATCACCGACAATGGAACAAATAAGCGATAGTAAGACAATTATTCCACCATAACTTGTCGGTCATCTAATATATTATGCCCTGTATATTTAAAGTCACAATAATATTAAACGGCCCAGCCATTACCATCGATATTACTAATAAAAGTTATCGACAAATTTATTGAAAACAATATTGTTACATAAACTACCAACTTTCGTTTTTTTTTTTTAATTTTAAGCCAAACCGTTTACATCCGGTTTCAAAAACGTCGGATATTTATTCCCCAACGATATGGACTTTAGACAATAATCTATCTCGCCGCTTTAGTCTGTATCATGAATGCGTATATTTAGATGGGGCAATGCAATAGTGTGTAACCTGCTATTATTGTCGAATGTGACGCGCGGCTCGTCGCCGATCTGCTGGCGGATGGCCCTCTTGATGCTAGTCGCGTAGATCTCACCCGGCTGGTCGTCCGGGAAGTTGCTCAGATATACCTAGCAGATACCAAAAATATAAAATACACTTAACCATACTATAAGTGATTATCTACTAGAGAACTAAGCAGGTAGTAGTACTATGTATGTATACCGAAGCCGCCGGCCCGCCGGCACATGTCGACGTTTTGTTAACTGTCTACTCAGCGGCTTCACTCACGGCAAGTCAAAATATTTTGTTTGCGACATATCGCCGGCCCGACGTGACATGAAATTTTTTATGACATTTTTGAGTGTCGCCAAGTAACTGAGCAGAGCACATGCACATTTTCTTTAGATGCATTTTAGTTATATTTTCTTGTCAATATAAAAATATCTATAGAACTAGAAGTACGTGAGATTAAGTAAGTAAGATTGCCTACTGATATTCTATAATATTTTTACATTTGCAGCACTAGGAGACTGTCCCGCCCTCACACCCACCACTGTAACTCCTGTGAGCCAGGATCAACAGTGGCACGCAAAGTAATGACACCGAGCATTGAAGCTCGGCGAGTCTCCGGGAATGTCTAACTTGTCTTTAACCCGCAACGAAATTAATCAGAAAGTTAAACTAATAGGAGGAGTTGGAAATAAATTATTGTCCACTTCCCTCCGTGCAAAATTTGCAGCACTAGTTATATTAAAATTATAATACAGTCAGTAATGGGTACCGTGTTTCTAGGATCGAGTCCGCTGAGTATTTTAACAGCCTCGCGCTCGCGGTTCTCATCCTGCGACACCTGCACGAAGTACTGCGGGTAGAACGCGCCCGCCAGGATTATCTGCACACGCAAAACATTCATGTTTAAATTATAAGCCGAATCTATAAACATAAAAGTTTATATTTATAACATAAAAAATATACATATTTTTATAAAATCAACTTAGGTCAGAATTGTCACATTACAACACTTGATAATGCATTAATTTTTCATATTAAAAAAGTTTATGCAGTAGTCCCAACAGTGGGACAGAATAGGTTAAGAAATATTCTAGGTTATCTCTGTCATTTCTGTCCCACTGCTGGGCTAAGGTTTCCCGTAACTCCTTCCAGTTATCTCTACCAGTTGCTGATACCATCCAAATGCTTTTAAATTTGTAGAGGTCGTCACACCACCAATGACAGAAAGACATAAGACATGTACAGAGTACCCAATAACAACTTGTGCTCTGTGACCAAATTCAAGGATATTTCACAAAAATTGACTGAACTAAAATGGGTTTGGACGGCCCATTTCATCTGGATGAACGATCACCAAAAGCGGTGGGCAAAGATGCCTCAATGGATGTCTAAGTATGGCAAGAGGCGACTCGACGAGGCATAACTCGGAAAAGAATATATTTGATCTTATTTTATACATTTAAAGTGATTTTATTAACCAGGGCAAGTTGTGCCCGTGGAAGAGCTACGAGTCATACATAAAAAAAATTGTTTATTTCTCAGTACTAATTACAAATATACAATAATATTAATATAAGAGAGCACAAAAAGTATTTTAATTATACATTACACTAATACAATTATTCCCATATATGTGGCTGTAAAATGTGCCCGTATAACTATGTGAAGGTAGTATGTTAGTCTTATTGAGAGTGTACCTTGAGCGCGAGCGGCAGTTCATGCTTGGCCCAGGGCGCGGCGGGCGCGTGCGTGGCGTCGAGGCCGGCGCGCGCGAGGCGGGCGCGCACGTCACGCACCAGCGCGTCCAGCTCGCGGAGTGCGCGCGCCTGCACGTAGAACCGACGCGCCCACTGCGCCTCGCTGCCGCCAGACCGGAACTGCTGCTGTTGACGCAGGTGGCTCCATACCTGCACACACACACATACATACATAAACATATATACATAAACTCACGCCTTTTTCCCAGAAGGGGTAGGGAGAAGTGACAGGGCACCCACATTTCGCCTTGCATGTTCCGTCCCATGATGTAATAGGTGACGAGCCTATCGCAATATCGGGCACAAATTCCTGACTCTGGGCTGATAATGAATAGAAAAATCCAATATCACTTTGTCCAACCCGAGATTCGAACCCGAGACCTCAGCTTTGTAACCATACCGGAGTACAACTACGCCACCGAGGCAGTCAGCAGGCACACAAAAACATACTTCATCAATCATTAATAACACACAACAGTCACATACATAGTCCTGAACCCCACACTAAGATCGAGGCTTGTGTCCCGGGTATCAGGAACTACGAGAGACTTTTCAGTATCACAACCACCCAGACCCTAAAGAAATATTTAAGCCAGCAAAGAGCAAACTGCATTACATTGTAAATATACAAAAGACGAAAACTCTGGTTGTGTTGCTAAAGGAATTTCTTGAACAGTTACTTCTGCAAACAAAGTTCCGAAGCAATAACAGATATAATAAACTTGCCAAAATCATTATTGAGATTAATTGGATATATCAGAATCAAAACTTTTAAATGATTTATTGAGATTTTTTTAATATATGTTTTCCAGTGTGAAATAGTAGAAGGATGGCTAAATATTGGCAATATTAGAAATAATTTTGTATATACACACCTTATACACATTCAGCGAGGCAATGCTATCGCTAGTAGAGCCGTCCGCCCACGTCAGTTTAGAGTTGTACGCGTTCAGGCGTTCACGGAATGGCGTATTAAATATACTTTTAACCGACATAGACGAGGCTGCAGATAAAAAGGTTATTTTATTGACAGAGCAAAAAGTATCTGTCGTGAAATCGAATAGCTTAATATAATTTTATCATTCGCCATCCAAAAGTAAACGAGCGTGCTATGCCAACCATCAATCCTTAAAAATGGTTACTAAATTACTATCAGTAGCCATTTTGTCGAATGAGTGGCGATCAATTGTCTACGTCCTGAACTAGATAGTCTATTCTGTATCTGTATCAGCCCATATACGTCTCACTGCAGGGCACGGGCCTTTTCACCAACGAGTGAACCATTGAAAGGGGTTAGGCTGTATAGTCCACCCTGCTGGCTTAGTGTGTGTTGGCAGCCTTTGCACATTAAAGAAATTCCTACAAATCGCTGCAGTATCAGTTTCCTCACGATTTTTTCCTTCATCGAAGTCATTCACCACGCACTATCCTACTGATGATGAAAAAGTAGATACAGAACATGGATATTTTACTTACCCATAATAACCGCTTCATCCAAGCACCCGTATATGTATCCAAGTACAATGAGCTTCGAAGCTTGTACATTCAATGGCAACTTAGCCATAATACGACCGAGGTATGTGATGTCACCGTCCAGTGGACACCACTCATCTTCAATTGTTTTTGTGAGGGCGCCGATCTGTTAAATTTGTGTATGCTGTAATATCTGCCTGTATTTTCATAGCGGAATTCAGGTATGTATGTCAAAATATTTGAATTATTATTATGAGCGTACATTTAAGTAATATTAATAACTAAGACAATGTACAACGAAAAATGTATAAATGGACAACCAAATGAGTGTCATTTTGACAGCGAGAGGTTAAACACGCGTTTTGTTTGTTCTCTTTAAAAAAATATATATTTTCTATTACTTTGTACCATTTAATTAATTATTTTTATATGTAGTGTTATTACTTAATTGTGTATAATATTAGTAGTAAATTTGTTTAGTTTTTATTTCTTTAGTTAAGAGTGTTGTGTTTGTGAGTGTATTTGTTTCTACCCTCAAATGGATCTGGACGACGATATTCCCCCAGATGGGGGAGGCGGTAACTCTAATATAGTTGAAAGCTCTTCTCTTTTGGGTTTACATAAAAAGGCCATAAAACGACCATTGGAGTCGCCCATAGATAATCCTAAAAAAAATAAATCTCCGGCAGAATCTATTCAGGACATCTATACTTGCCCGGACTTTGATAAAAAAAACATGTATTTCTCTTCTGATAAGGGACCATTCGTGGTTCATTTATCATCAGAGAACGGTAACCCCATTCAGGCGCTCAAAATTGCGAAAATTTTGTTTAAACTGGAAGTGCCCAACATTGTTCCTGGTAGCATAAAACCACTTGGTCGCAATAAAATTACAATTGAATTCAATACTGCGGATTCGGCAAATAACTTTATAAACTCCAATGTAATTACTGAAAACAAACTTATTGCCTCTATACCACGATACCAACTTTGCAGAATGGGTGTGGTCAGGCATGTCCCCACTGACTGGTCCCTTGAGGAATTCGTCTCAGGTATCCAGTCCCATCAGACCTATGGTGAGATACTAAAAGCCAGACGCCTCAATAGAAAATCAATTATAAATGGTGTTACGGAGTGGACTCCATCCACCACAGTGGTTCTAACCTTTCGGGGCAATCTCCTTCCTGAGAGAATTTACTGCTTTAACACGTCTATGCCTGTCTCTTTGTACCAACTTCCCACCATACAATGTCGTCAATGCTGCCGCTTTGGTCACGTAGCATCCCAATGCAGGTCACAACCTCGTTGCTACCGCTGCGCCCAACCCCACCCAGGATCTACCTGCCAGGCCTCTATTAATAATTCCACATGTTTATTATGCTCTGGGGCTCATATGGCCACTTACCCCAACTGCCCAGAACATTCCCGCCAAAAGGCTATAAAGTCTGTGATGTCAGAAGAGAATATTTCTTTCTCGGAAGCATCTCGTAGATTCCGTCCTGTTAAAAAATCTTTTGCCGACATTGCCAAATCCTCTAATATACTCCCTCCCAAATCTACTGCATCTCTATCTCTGCCTTCTCCACCTCCCAACATTCAAAGGAAAAACACCTTTTTTATCGAACGTCGCGCTAACACAAGCCAACCTAAAGGCTATGACATGAAAGCGCATAGTAATATCACATCTACCCCTTCGTCTTCTACACCCAACGGTTGTGCCATCCCCCCCAAAGTCCCATCCAATACAACCCAACCTGAAACCTCTTGCTCTTCCCCTTCTCCAAATGAGAACCTAATCGAATTACTCCTGTCTGCTCTCCTAAACATCGCGTTTAAGTTCAGTGATGCCCTTCCCCCTAATATTTTCTATCTTTTGGAACAGCTTTTTACTCACTTTAAAATACAATATGGCTCTCAACCTTCTCCAATGGAACTGTAGGAGTATCCGCTCCAAAAAACATGACATTATTCATCTCGTTAATCAGTACAACCCCCTCGTTTTTGCTGTCTCTGAGACGTGGTTGAAACCGGGTTTACCTTTTAGGTTATCCGGATATTCCTGTCTGAGGGATGACAGAGACGATGGACGGGCTGGATGTGCTATCCTCATCAAAAAATCTGTGAACTTCTCCCAAATTTCCCTCCTACCTCATAATTCCTCATTCCAAATGGTCGCTGTAAGAGCCCTTAATGTAACCTTTGTCTCGATCTATATCCCCCATCCAGACATCCATATAATCAATGAGATCCATAGACAACTAAATTATATTCCTTCCCCCCTAATTATTATGGGTGACCTTAATCTTCACCACTCTCTGTGGGGATCTCCCTTCAATGATTCCTTATCATCATCCTTCCTTGACCTAATTGACGACCTAAATATTTGTGTTTTAAACGATGGCTCAGCCACAAGAAGAGTTTCTCCTACCCACAGTCCTAGTGCAGTTGACCTCACCCTTGTATCTTCCGGATTGTCTTCGTCCTTATCTTGGTCAATCCTTTCTCTCTCTTATGGCAGCGACCACTACCCTATAGTATCCACATGGCATACTTCTATTACCCCAACCCCAAAACCTGCTCCCCTTCTAAAATACAGACTTTCCAAAGCAGACTGGGATAGCTACAGACATAAACTTGATAGTTTACTTTCTGCTATTGAACCTGTATCATGCACCAATTTCCTTTCAATATGCAATTCCTTTTCTAGTGCTTTACTGTCGGCTGCAGATTCTTGTATCCCCCTCAAAAACTCTTCGTCTGGTAAGATATCGTCGCCCCCATGGTGGGACTCTGAATGTTCAGAGATTATAAGACTCCGCAACTCTGCTGAGTTATGTTTTGCGTCAGACATGTCTCTCCAGAACTTTATATCCCTTAAAAAGATTACTGCGAAATCTAAAAGATTTTTGGCCAAAAAGAAAGCTGAAGGCTGGTCTAGATTTTGTGAATCGCTTTCCCCTCGTTCTCCGTCTTCTTTGGTTTGGAGAAAAATTAAAAATTTTCGTGGTTCCGTAGGCGATGCCTTGAGTGCATCATCAAATAATACCGATCTCTGGCTTCATGATTTCATTAACAATATAGCTCCTCCTTTTGCCCCTTCTGAGGACTGCTTTCCTACTCTTCTGTCCTCTGTTTCTTCCGATCCTTTTAATGATCAGTTCACTTTTGATGAACTCTGTTTCACCCTAGAGAAGCTTCAGGACTCAGCGCCTGGCATTGATGGCATCCCTTACTCTTTCATTACTAGATCTTCTAAATCTTCTAAAATTTTCTTCCTTAGTATAATCAACCATATTTATCTTTATAGTTCATTGCCAGATTGTTGGAAAACACAAATTATTTTACCAATTTTCAAACACGGTAAAGATCCTAATCTCGCGTCTTCCTACAGACCCATTGCCCTTTCTACAACCTTATGTAAAATTTTAGAACATCTAGTTAAAAATAGATTGGAGTGGATCCTTGAGAGCAGAGGGCTTTTAGCCGATTCTCAATATGGTTTTAGACGGGGCAAGAGCACTATGGATAACTTGAGCATTCTTACTACGGATATCCGCTTAGCATTTTCTTGCGAAGAAAGCGCTATTGGAGTATTTCTTGACATAAGCTCTGCCTATGATAATGTTCATCTCCCCCTGCTCAGGCAGAAACTACTGCAGCTGAGTATCCCGCCGAGGATGATAAACATTGTATTTAACCTTTTCGTAGGGCGCTCGGTCATTTTTAGTGTTAATGGTTCCATCAAAAATTCAAGAATTGTATGGAAGGGCCTTCCTCAAGGCTCTGTTTTAAGTCCAATCCTTTACAATGTGTACACTGCTGACCTAGATAAATCAGTGATCCCTTTAGTGAATATTTTACAATTTGCCGATGATATAGTTTTGTATACCTCTTCCAAATCGCTTATGGATTGCGCAAATAGTCTAAATACTGCGCTACTTCACCTCAACCAGTGGCTTCAAGATCATTGGCTTTCTCTCTCCATACCAAAATGTAAAGCTGTGGTCTTTTCCCGCAAAAGATCCATACCCCCTATATCACTTTCAGTTAATTACCAACCTATTGGCTTTCATAATGAAGTTAAATTTCTAGGAGTGATTTTAGATTCCAAACTGACTGGCGTCCCACATTTAAGATCCGTAACTGAGAAGTGTGAGAAGGGTATTAATGTTTTGAGAGCCGTTGCTGGTGTTCGTTGGGGATCTCACCCCTACAACCAAAAACTATTATATAACGCTATTATACGTAGCCATATTGACTACGGCTCATTCTTACTAGAGCCATGTAATAAACTGGCTCTTCGTACAATAGATCAACTACAAGCCAGATCCCTGCGTATAATATGTGGCGCGATGAAATCTTCTCCCATAAATGCCCTCCAGGTAGAATGTTTGGAACCCCCTCTTTATCTTCGTCGGCAATTTCTCTGCGATCGCTATCTTTGTAAAACCCTTCAGTTATCATCCCATCCTTTACATGACAAATTAAATTCACTTTCTCAATTGATCCATAATTCCAGGTACTGGTTTAACAAGACTGCTCCTCTCCTTATTAACAGCCATCAAAAATTCTCATCCTTCAGGCTTTTCCGCACACCTTGCCATTTTCCCTACACCTTCCCATTCGAAACATTGCTCTTTAAGCCCCAAATAATTCTCAACTTTGGCGTACAAAAAAATGACACAAATGCTAATACCCAATTTAATAGAATTCTTGCTGAAAATTGGGAAGGCTGGCTTCCCTTATTTACGGATGCTTCTAAATTTTCTGCAGATGAATTCGTAGGTGCTGCTGCATGGATTCCAAAATTAAGGGTTATTCTTAACTATAAATGCCCTCCTGCTACCTCTATTTTTACCGGTGAGGCAATAGCTGTCTTAGAAGCAATTATGTTTGTTCTCTCTCACCGCATAAATAAATCCATAATTTTTTCAGACTCCTCCAGTCTCCTCCATGATATTCTTAAGTCCCCCTTTAACAAAACATCTTTTTACCTCACATTAAAAATAAAAGACGCTCTACGACTATGCCATACTTCTGGTATTCAAACGGTGCTAGCATGGATTCCTAGTCATTCTGGCATATCCCATAATGAGTTTGTAGACCAATGTGCGCGTAATGCCATCTCTTCGGGAAGGTTAACTTACAAAGAGTGTTATCCCCGAGACCTTCTATATTACACCAAATTAAATCTCATGACGGCTTGGGACGAAAGTTGGCAGTCTACTAGATATGTTAAAGGCATTCGTTATGGTTCAATTCAACCCTACATACCAAAGAAGCCCTGGTTTTTCATTTTCAAGAAGATTAATAAAAAAGTTACATCGACAATCATTCGTATGCGATTAGGCCATGTGTGTACCCCAGTATTTCTAGCCAAGTTACGTATTCGCGATCATTCTCTGTGTGAATGTGGTGTTGAAGATGGTACCTTGGAACACATGTTACTGGAATGCCCCAGAGTACTATTTCCTTTGTACGAAATTCTCCCACCTGGTATCCCCCGCCCGGTTAACTTAACTTTTATGTTAACATGTGTTTTTTCTCATTTCATATATAGTTTGTGTAAATTTATAAAACTCAATAACATGTATTTATAAATCCTTTTCCTTCTTTTCCTAGATTTCATAATATATAATATAGGTGTGGTCCGCTGTATGTTTACATGCTTCTATGGTCAACTTCTTAACTTGTTAACACTTCTTCTCCCACACTGCTCATGGTAGTCTTATAATACTAGCACTAACCTAACTAATATCATAATTATATGGTCAGAGCCTTTTTTTTAAATTTCGTATCTGTTATGCTACCCGTCATCAATTATGAATTTAACCTCTCTACCTGTATCAAAAATAATCATCTTTACTACAAAACAAACAAACAACTTGACATTGGCAAAATCCCCAATTCCACGGGGGAGCCATTTATCATTTAAAGAAAGAAGAAGAAGAAGGACAACCAAATATATTTTTATTATATTTCGTTTTCATTACTTTATGAGAGTTTTGTACGTGTGTTGAAATGAATGCTCGTCTCGATATTCATTGATTAAAAACATAGTGTTATCACTATTCAAAGGCACCATTCATCGAAATGAAAAAAAAAAAATGACCACCAATTTTTGATTCAAAGATAATTCATCAGACAAGTTACCTCTTTAAGCACGAGTATAGTGCGGTGTATATTGGTAAGGTCTGGCGGGTCCATGGCCAGCGCGAGCACTTCCGTGGGCGTGCCCATGTCCAGCATCTTGGCGAGCAACACCAGCTGCTCCAGCGGACAGCGCACTATCTCAGGGTCGCACTCGTCCTTCAAGTCTTCCTGGTGAGGACAAAACATACATTTTTATTTACATGTTGAGATTGGAAAATTATTATTGGATTTTTTATTATGATGACAAGATAGTAAGGTTTTGTTTGAGTTTGTAATTCTACTGCACTATAATGCTTTGGAAGTACCCATTTTTTTAATGGATGTTCAAATATGTTCGAGAAAGCACTATCCTTATGTATGTATCAAAATTATTAGTTTAAAAGTTTGAATGTTGGAATATTCATTATTAGTGGAACACATCTAGCATTTAAAACAATAATTATATTTTTATTCAAAACAAAAGAAATTCCAACCCTTCACTAGAGCAAGACCCATTTCTACTTTAATACGACAAGGCAATATACAACGTTGATGCGACCGATGGGCGTTTCTTTAAACTGCATATACTAGGTACCATTTTGAAGCTCTGTACTAAAAATAAATTAAATAGGAGCAGTAGTTTAGTCATAAATGATTTTTTAAGATTTTGCCCCCATTTGAACACGATGTAGCTTTTCTAACAGCTGATTACGCCTAACGCATGGTCATTCACCTTAAAACGATAAATCGTACTAAAATCTGCGCGTTGTTGCCGCTCTTACACAAGTTCCACAATAATAAGTACACGACAATAACACGCGCCGCGCGCGACGTTGCCAATTTGTTATTTATTCGTATCTACAGGTCAATGAAATTTATTTACACAGGATGGTTGCGTTTTACTCTTATTTGGAAGCTATTTAATTTGTTTGAAACAAACAAAATCTCATTTTTGGTATTATTAATTTTTGTGTCGTGCCGAATTAATACCAGGGACGTATAGCATACATAGTGTAATTTAATGCCCATCGGTCGCATCAACGTTGTATACAACAAGTGGCACTTACATAGAATGTGTCGCTGACAAGCCTGTAGACGCGTCCGTCGCGCACGCGTCCCGCGCGGCCGGCTCGCTGCTCGCAGTTGCTCTTGGACGCCCAGCACGTGCGCAGCGTCGTGAAGTTAGTGTCCTCGTCGGCCACCAGCACTTTCATCAGGCAGAAGTCGATCACTGGGGAACAAACGTAATCATTAAAAATATGCTTTGGCCACATGTTAGTTGTAAAAACGAATATTTGCACTTTGCCAAATATGCCTTATGTTTTAGATAGATATTACATTGTGTGGTGAAATGTTTGACAGATAATAAATATCACCCTACAGTCACATAGTCCTGACTCCATACTTAGTTCGAGGCTTGTGTTGTGGGGATCAGAAACTAGGAGAGACTTTGGTCTCTCAAACACTCGAAAGAAATGTTTGTTCGGCCCACAAGTACATATTTCTTGTGTTGGGATCCAACCCGCGGTCTCTCGTTTCACAGACTGCATCGGACTGCACCGCGGAGGCCGTCAATGTCAAGTCCAAATGTTTTGGTTATGACAAAAAAATATATACTTTGGGGCTTAAGATGTGTAATCGCAAAATCTTTCGTGGTTATGGATAATTATGATTTGTGGGTTGAATATTTGTGTCGAGTAAAGGCTGTATTGAGATCTTTCTATATGTTACAGATCACTAATTTTCCACACTGAAAATACGCAATAATATTGTTTTAAATATTACTTTGATATCGCTTATTAATTCCGCAGTCCTCATCCTTTTCTTAAAATAAATACTTCCCACTTACAATCAAAACGACACCACTCCAAAAATCCTATTACCACTCACCATACTTAATATCGGGCACAGTGATGGAACTCTCAGCGATGTTGGTGGACAGTATGATCTTGCGGTGTCCCGGCGGCGCTCGCTGGAACACGCGCACCTGCTCGTCGGCCGTGATGCTGGAGTGCAGCGGCAGTACCCACCACTTGAGGCGCGCGCACTCCGCGTCCACTAGCTGCGCTCTGGATACATACAATACATATGACGGGTATATCAAGACTGCTACCAAAAACGAAGCCGGGTGGTAGTTTTAGTGCCTACAAAACACAGTGCAATTAAAAATTTCGCAAAGAAACGCGTCAATTCATTTTTTGTGTTTCCTAAATATCATCTTGTTTGGGTGGTAAATCTGTAGTTTTGCTAAAATAATCATTTCAACAGTTACCTAGCGTAGTGTCTTTAAAATAAAAGGGTTTACAATATTCTTTTAGAAAAAATACTATGTATTTACCTCCCAAATACGACAATCGGAAAATATACAAGAAAATTACTCGATATTTCGCAAATTTTTTAGTTTTGTCGTGTCTGAAATCACTAAAACTATTATGCGGCTTCTTTTACGGAAGCAGTTTTAATATACCCCGTATACATACATAAACTCACGCATTTTTCCCGGAAGATGCAGGCAAAAGTGCCAGGCCACCCATATTTCGCCTTGTACAAGATGTGATAGGGGTCGAGCCTATCGCCATATAGGGCACAAATTCCTGACTCCGGGCGCATAATGAATACAAAAATCCAAAACAGTATTCGTAGGATATTATTGTTGTATGTTTTTGTGAAGTACTTTTATACCCTGTATACATACATATATACATAAACTCACGCATTTTTCCCGGAAGATGCAGGCAAAAATACCGGGCCACCCACATTTCGCCTTGTACCATCCCAAGATGTGATAGGGGTCAAGCCTATCGCCATATAGGGCACAAATTCCTGACTCCGGGCGCATAATGAATACAAAAATCCAAAACAGTATTCGTAGGATATTATTGTTGTATGTTTTTGTGATCATCATTTGTCATCATCATCAACATCGTATCCATCGAAAGTGTGTCGAGCAGGGTAGTATACCTTATACTCAGAATATCTAAAAGATATTCGTTGAAGGTCATACAGGTATACGCGCCGACCTCGACACACCCAGATGAAGAAGTAGAGGAGATGTATGAGGACATAAGTCGGGCCATACATACTTCCAAAACCTACTTCAATGTTGTTATGGGGGACTTCAACGCAAAGTTGGGCAAGAGAAGCGATGCAGAGTTGAAAGTGGGGCAATTTGGACATGGGCAACGGAACCTCAGGGGTCAGAGGCTGGCCGACTTTCTGGAGAAAGAGGGACTCTTTGCGATGAACTCTTTCTTCCAGAAGCCGCCTCACAGGAAATGGACCTGGCTGAGTCCTGACGGTTCTACGAGAAACGAGATAGATTTCATCTTGACGACGAATAGACGGATATTCAGAGATGTCTCTGTGATCAACAGGGTGAAAACCGGCAGTGATCACCGAATGGTTAGGGGCACCCTGAATATCAATGTCCAATCGGAAAGGCGTCGCTTGATGAAATCTACGCTCCGACCTACTCGCGCCCATATCCAAAACCCCGAGAGCTTTCAACTCGAGCTGACAAATCGCTTTTATTGTCTAGTAGAAAACCTTGCAGTGGACGAGCTAAACAGCGGTTTGGTAGAAGCTGTCCATACGGTGGGATCTAAGTATTTTAGACCTCGCCGTAGAGATAGACCACAAAAACTCTCGATCCACACTCTTGACCTCATGGCCGAACGTCGATCTTTGACGCTGCAGTCTTCCATTGACGCCGAAGCATATCGGCGGCTCAATAGACAGATCTGGAAGTCCTTGCGACACGATGTCCGTGCTCATAATACTGTGAGCATTAAGGAGACAATCGAGCGGAACGGAGGCTCCAAAGTGTTTGCAAGAGACTTGTCTATTGGGCAAAGCCAGTTGTCTAGGCTGAAGACGGAAGACGGCCGCGTAGTATCGACGAGGGCAGAGGTATTAAGGGAGATCGAGAGGTTCTACGGACAGCTTTACACCTCGGTTGCCAAACCTGCTGTTAGCTCGGCCGAAGACCCGAGAGCCGAGTTGATCCGACACTTTAGCGATGATATCCCGGATATCAGCCTGTGTGAGATTGAGATGGCCCTGAAGCAACTTAAAAACAACAAGGCGCCGCACTGTGGGACGGATTTCGAGGCTCCTTTACATAGGATTTTTCAAATTTTTTTTACCTTTTTTCTCAAATCTAAGTATGAGGTATTATTGTTATTACCATAACATTAACTAATATTAGAATTTTGAACCGATTGGCATCTCAAATATTGAAAAAAATGACTTAGAAGATTTTAAATGTATGAAAACGGATTTTGTTTTCGTCCTAACTTTTTTTTATATCAAGATGTAAAGCTGAAACTTTTAGAGATTATAACTTGAACCCACACCAAGCCATACAAATTTTGACCTTGACCCCGACCGGTCCCGTTTAGGAGATATGGGGTAAGCAAATATGCACATTTAGCCCGCATTTTGACACGGGCTAATGTGTTTGCCTTTTACCTTTTTTCGCAAATTTAAGTATAAGGTATTATTTTTATTACCATAAAATTAACTAATGTTAGAGTTTTGAATCGATTTTTATCTAAAATATTGAAAAAAAAATGACTTTAAAGATTTTAAATGTATGAAAACGGATTTTGTTTTCGTCCTAACTTTTTTTTATATCAAGATGTAAAGCTGAAACTTTCAGGAATTATAACTTAGACCCACACCAAGCGACACAAGTTTTGACCTTTACCCAGCCCCGTCCCGTTTGGGAGATATTATGGGGTAAGGAAATGTGCACATTTAGTCCGCATTTTGACACGGGCTAATGTGTTTTTTTACTTTGTTTTCGCAAATCTATGTATGAGATATTATTTTTATTACCATAAAATTAACTAATATTAGAGTTTTGAACCGATTCTTATCTCAAATATTGAAAAAAATGACTTTAAAGATTTTAAATGTATGAAAACGGATTTTGTTTTCGTTCTTACTTTTTTTTATATCAAGATGTAAAGCTGAAACTTTCAGGGATTATAACTTAGACCCACACCAAGTCAAACAAGTTGTAACCTTGACCCCGACCCGTCCCGTTTGGGAGATATGGGGTAAGGAAATGTGCACATTTAGCCCGCATTTGGACACGGGCTTAATGTGTTTAAATAAATTAAATTCTTACATTGTTCTGACTGCTAATGGATATTGAGCTCAGGTGCTGATTTTTTCAAGTTTTATGAAAAAATGTGGTACGATAATCCCTAACTAATTTATGACTTCGTAGTAATTCATTATAACATTAAAATATAAGCAACCAGGTGACGTGGATTACTTACCTTGATTAATAGAATTTTCTAATATCATACAGCTGCACTCGATATCCATTGTTATTCTACAGATGTGGCCGACTTTTGATAATGTTAATTGGGGGTAATTAGCCCTTTGTTTGCCATGTTTTGCCGGCCACCTTTTATTCTAGGAATTTTGTTGTTATTGTTTGTGTAAATAAATGTGGTGGGAAGGGTAATATATCCAAATACTTTAAATACAGTGGTCATCCTAAATTTATTTCACTTATCTTTACTGATTCGTACCACTATCTTTTTGTGCGTTTATTGAGTTGTTAAATATGGAAGGATTTGTGTCAAATCTTGATATATTTATATTCATGAGACAAAATAATTTTGACGGAGACATGCTATTTAAAAAAGTGATAAATTCTGTGACTGTTAGTTTAACCGAAGAAGAAAAGTCAAAACTGAAGTCGTTTTGTACTTCTTATACTTCTAACTTGAAACGTAAATGGAAGTCAGCTAACAGCACACGAGACAGTTTTTTAAAAAAGTTTGCTGATTGGTTAGATACGGAAATCAATTGGCCAGAATGTATTCAATTGATCATTAATAATGATCAGTTCAGGAGTGAAGAGATACCACCTATTGAGATGGAATATGAAGATATGACTGCTAGTACGTCTACAGTAACCGAACCCGGTTCATCATCGGAGCTTACTGTGCCCCATTCTGTGTCAGTGTCGACATCAACTACTGTATTTAATCCACGAAAAATGTTTTCACAACTAAGCAGTGCGCAAAAGAAAAGAAGGTCAGCAACTCTTATTGAGGAAAACGATTTCGAGTCCCTAGCCTATGCGTTGGCCAAAAAAGCAGAAGAAAACGAAAATTTGATCGACTTCGCTGCATTAATAAAGCATCTAATTAAACATCCCGAAGATGTTCCGATGCTCCGATCTTGTTTGAACTCCAAGCAGCGGGCTTGCTCCGCTGACAAAGCATTGGGTATTGCAACTTCTTTAAAGTTATCTAAGTGGCAATATATGACATTGAGGAAAGAAACAAAGGATTTAGGATGTGATATTTTCCCATCCTATAATTGTGTGAGAAATGAGAAACAGGAATGTTACCCTGAAAAAGAAGACATGACAATAACCGAATCTGAAGTAAAACTTAAGCTGCAGTCAATTTTAGATATTACTGTTAAAAGATTATTTAAAACAGTAGAAACTGATTCTACTAGTTGCAATTTGACTCTTACCACTAAATGGGGATTTGACGGTGCTTCTGGATATAGCAACTATAAACAAAAAATGGACGGTGACGATTCCAACGTATTTATGTGTTCATTTGTTCCATTGAAGTTGACAAGAGATGACACTGCTGAAGCGGTATGGGAAAATCCGAAAGCTTCTTCAACGTTTTACTGTCGGCCAATATATTTCAAGTTTGCAAAAGAAAATGATTTAAATATTAAGGAAGAAATGGCTTCAGTAGAGAGAGAAATTGCTACTCTACAGCCAACTTTGTTTGAAGATGTAAGCGTTAGCCACAAATTTCACATGACTATGATTGACGGAAAGATATCCTCGAAACTGACCGATACATCTACGGCAACATGTGACATTTGCAAAGCAAAACCCACAGAGATGAATAATATCAATATGCTTTCACAAAGAAGTCATCCCGTAGATATGCTTAGGTTTGGTTTGTCTTCTCTCCATACACTTATAAGATGCATGGAATGCATATTGCACATAGCTTATCGCCTCGACTTTAAGAAATGGCAAGCTAAAGGTGATGACTTAAAACAACAATTGGCTAATAAGAAAAAAGCAATCCAAGATCAATTTCGAGATGAAATGGGACTTCTCATAGATGTTGTGAAGCAAGGTTCAGGGACCACCAATGATGGAAATACTGCAAGACATTTTTTTGCCGATCCCGAAACTACTGCGCGCATCACAGGTGTAGATGCACAATTAATTAGCCAGTTGAAAGTCATCATCCAAGTAATTACATGTGGAGAATTTGTTAATGTCGAAAAATTCCGGCAATATTGTACTTCAACAGCTCATAAATACGTCGAGCTCTATTCATGGTATTACATGCCATCTACTGTGCATAAATTACTCATACATGGTGCAGATATTATTGAGTTCAATAACTTCATTCCAATAGGGAAGCTCTCTGAGGAGGCATCCGAAGCTCGAAACAAAGATTTTAAATATTTCAGAACTTTCCACTCACGCAAAAACAGCAGAATTGCTACAAATGAAGACATTATCCATAACCTACTAATTTCATCTGACCCATATCTGTCCAGTTTTAGACCTAGAATAAGTCAACGTAATATTCAGCCACTTTCAGAGGAAGCCAAATTATTGTTAGAATTGTCTACTTCTAGTTCAGACTAGAAAGTAATAGCTTAAATAATGGATTTTACCTTACTATGATAGAGTAATGTTTTTTTTTCAAACACCCTTTCATCCACTATTGACATAAACTTTGTAGAAAATATGATTATTTCAAACCAGACAACTAGTTTAGGCTATGTATTTCTCGCTCAATAATTCTATTCTATAATTTTCATATTCCTGTAATTTTTGATTTGTACCTTTTGAATGGAATTCTTCAAGATTAAGGTCAAAGGTAATAATTTAGGGCCTGAAACTGACGTGTTACAAAATCTCCTGTTATTTTGGATCGCAAATTTCAGGTATAGGCTAGTTACGAGAGCCCACGTAACAACATACTCAGAAAATGCACTTTTTAATTATTCATATCTGTAAAACAGTGTCGTTCAAGGTCAAGGTTATGAGTTGCAGATGTTTTAAAATACCATATGATACTATCACATAGACAAATTT
Source organism: Hyles euphorbiae (assembly GCA_023078785.2). Lineage (NCBI taxonomy): Eukaryota > Metazoa > Arthropoda > Insecta > Lepidoptera > Sphingidae > Hyles > Hyles euphorbiae. The sequence goes on from CM041053.1 coordinate 8,636,422, forward strand.
AAGAATTTAATTTACTTAAACACATAAAGCCCGTGTCCAAATGCAGGCTAAATGTGCACATTTCCTTAACTCATATCTCCCAAACGGGACGAGTCGGGGTCAAGGTTACAACTTGTTTGACTTGGTGTTGGTCTAAGTTATAATCCCTGAAAGTTTCAGCTTTACATCTTGATATAAAAAAAAGTTAGGACGAAAACAAAATCCGTTTTCATACATTTAAAATCTTTAAAGTCATTTTTTTCAATATTTGAGATAAGAATCGGTTCAAAACTCTAATATTAGTTAATTTTATGGTAATAAAAATAATATCTCATACATAGATTTGCGAAAAAAAAGTAAAAAAAACACATTAGCCCGTGTCAAAATGCGGACTAAATGTGCACATTTCCTTACTCCATAATATCTCCCAAACGGGACGGGGCTGGGTAAAGGTCAAAACTTGTGTCGCTTGGTGTGGGTCTAAGTTATAATTCCTGAAAGTTTCAGCTTTACATCTTGATATAAAAAAAAGTTAGGACGAAAACAAAATCCGTTTTCATACATTTAAAATCTTTAAAGTCATTTTTTTTCAATATTTTAGATAAAAATCGATTCAAAACTCTAACATTAGTTAATTTTATGGTAATAAAAATAATACCTTATACTTAAATTTGCGAAAAAAGGTAAAAGGCAAACACATTAGCCCGTGTCAAAATGCGGGCTAAATGTGCATATTTGCTTACCCCATATCTCCTAAACGGGACCGGTCGGGGTCAAGGTCAAAATTTGTATGGCTTGGTGTGGGTTCAAGTTATAATCTCTAAAAGTTTCAGCTTTACATCTTGATATAAAAAAAAGTTAGGACGAAAACAAAATCCGTTTTCATACATTTAAAATCTTCTAAGTCATTTTTTTCAATATTTGAGATGCCAATCGGTTCAAAATTCTAATATTAGTTAATGTTATGGTAATAACAATAATACCTCATACTTAGATTTGAGAAAAAAGGTAAAAAAAATTTGAAAAATCCTATGTAAAGGAGCCTCGAAATCCGTCCCACAGTGCGCCGGGCGAGGACGGAATAACTTCAGAGCTTCTGAAAGCGGGCGGAACGCCGATACTGAAAGTCCTTCAGAGGCTCTTCAATTCCGTTCTCCTCGAGGGCTCAACGCCAGAGGCATGGAGCAGGAGCGTGGTGGTACTGTTCTTCAAAAAAGGTGATAACACTTTGCTGAAGAATTACAGGCCCATCTCGCTCCTGAGCCATGTCTATAAGTTGTTTTCGAGGGTCATCACAAATCGTCTCGAACGCAGGTTTGATGACTTCCAGCCTCCCGAACAAGCCGGTTTCCGAAAAGGCTTTAGTACCATAGACCATATCCATACGCTTCGGCAAGTTATACAAAAAACCGAGGAATATAACTTGCCGCTTTGTTTAGCGTTTGTGGACTATGAGAAAGCCTTTGATTCGATCGAGACTTGGGCTGTGCTACAGTCTCTCCAGCGGTGCCATATCGACTATCGGTACATCGAAGTGTTGAAGTGTATATACAACAACGCCACCATGTCGGTCCGAGTACAAGATCAGAGTACGAAGGCTATTCCACTACAGAGGGGCGTGAGACAGGGAGATGTCATATCTCCGAAACTGTTCACTGCCGCGCTGGAAAATGCCTTCAAGCTCTTGCAGTGGAAAGGATTCGGCATCAACATCAACGGCGAGTATATCACTCACCTTCGGTTTGCCGACGATATTGTAGTCTTGGCAGAATCGCTGGAAGACCTTAGCACTATGCTCGAAGACCTCAATCGAGTCTCCCAACAGGTGGGTCTTAAAATGAACATGGACAAAACGAAGATCATGTCGAATGTCCATGTTGTGCCCACCCCCATCGGTGTTGGGGGCTCGACTCTTGAAGTTGTTGACGAATATGTCTATTTAGGACAAGTGGTCCGGTTAGGCAGGTCCAACTTCGAGAGAGAGGTCAATCGTCGAATCCAACTCGGTTGGGCAGCGTTCGGGAAACTACGCGACGTCTTCTCGTCCAAAATACCTCAGTGCCTTAAATCGAAAGTCTTCGATAGTTGTGTGTTGCCAGTGATGACTTACGGCACCGAGACGTGGCCTCTCACTATGGGCCTTATTAGGAAGCTCAAAGTCACTCAACGAGCTATGGAGAGGGCTATGCTCGGGGTTTCCCTACGAGATCGAATCAGAAATGAGGAGATCCGTAGGAGAACTAAAATAACCGACATAGCCCACCGGATTAGCAAGTTGAAGTGGCAATGGGCCGGGCACATAGCGCGGAGATCTGATGACCGATGGGGTCGGAAAGTACTCGAATGGAGGCCGCGTACCGGAAAGCGCAGCGTAGGACGTCCACCAACAAGATGGTCCGACGACCTGGTAAAGGTCGCGGGACGTCGCTGGACACAGGCTGCCTCCAACAGGTCTCTGTGGAAATCATTGGGGGAGGCCTATGTTCAGCAGTGGACTTCCTTTGGCTGATGGATGGATGGATGGATGTTTTTGTGAAGTACTTTGTTTTTAAGATTTGTGTCAAAGTCCTGCCAGTTCGAATATACAATACATAAGACTAATTGCACCAAATAATAATACACCACATAAGTCGAACAAATATAAGCTTACCGCAGCTTGAGATCAGTTAGGCACGTGTACAAATCCTCTATTTCGTTAATGCCGGGCAGAAATATCAACACGGAGGGCAGGTCTGCTTGCGAGCTGTCCGTGATGTTGTCCTCCTGCTTGTCTATGTTCTCGAACGCGTTCAACAGTTTTATAACCAGGTGGTGCAACTCTTGGCTGATTGGCTCTCCGTCCTTTGGTATTATGTCTCGGACAAACTAAAAAAAATATATAAAAATATATAGGTACAAATATGAAATTTTGAACATATAATTACAATACTTTAATTCTCAATGGATTTTTTGCTTTAATTATCCGTACAATGGAAGACATTAAGTATAAAAAAAAACATAAACATGATTAATAACTAAAAATGAAAATCACGTATTAAGTAAGTTATACCAAGATGGGAAGAAGAATGACAAACCACTAAATTGGAAATGAGAAAAAGATAATATATTTGATACTTACAGCACCAAATTTGCTCAAATGGTTCAAATAAAACGTCTTCACTGTAAACATAGGATTCTTCCTCACTACATTGACACACACTGATTTCTGCATACCATCGGGAGTGTACGCTTTGAAATAGCTAGAGAACGCATCACTATTGAATGTAGCCGACATCAATATAATTCTAACACGAGGCGACGCTGTGGTCAGCAACTTCTTCACCACTATAAGGAGGAAGTCCATATCTTGACCTCTCTCGTGAACTTCGTCAAGAATTATGTGGGTGTATTCATTCAAAGTTTTGGCGGCAACTGAAAGGTTTAAAACGTAAATTATGAATGAAAACCGTTATTACCCCTTACTACTTTCATAACCTTAATAAAGGTTAGAGTGGAAAATCAAATACGTCTGGAATGGATGTTGCACCTTTCCCAACCTGGAATGAATCTATGCAAAAAAAATTGCGTGGCTTTTGTGAATAAAATAAATACTCATAGCATTAGTTCAAGGATAGACCCTTCACTACATTTGGAGTCTCAAAAAACTAAATAATTTAATAGTTTTAGTCTAAATGGAGTTTTTTTTTATTGCAATGAATGGCGAGACTAGCAAGCCGTTCGCCTGATGGTAATCGATACGGCCGCTCATAAACAGTAGCAAAATTCCACTGCGCTCGTCCTGAGACTATCGTCTATCCTGAGACATAACATGTCAAGTCTCATTATGTGCAGTAGTTACTCTGGTTACAATGTCCTTCAATCCGAAACACAACAGTGCATTTACACTGGTGTTTGACGGGAGAAATAGACATAGCGGTGGTACCTACCCAGATGGTCTCTGACATATGAGAGACCTTCCACCAGAAATATAAATATTATGGTCAGTATCAGTATCAGCCCATATACGTCTCACTGCAGGGCACGGGCCTACCCTACAATCGTAAGTACGATTGAGAGTGGTTAGGCCATATAGTCCACCACGCTGGCCTAGTGCGGGTTGGCGGACTTACATACCATATAATTTTTTATAAATCGCTATGGTATGCAGGTTTCCTCACGATGTTTCCTTCACCGTTTTAGTGCGTGGTGTTTGACTATCAATACACACATGACTCCGAAAAGTCAGAGGTGTGGCCTGGGATTTGAACCCGCGACCACCGTGAACATGTTGGCAGCCGCGTCTAATCCGTTTACCAACAGGCCACCACGCACTTCCAACCAGGGATGTTGCGAATATCCGCATCCGCATCCGCAATAATCGATGCGGATATTTATGCGGATGCGGATGTAATACAAGATGAGACAAGACAGAAATTTGGCGGTGCCGGCGAATGGCGCGTGCCGTTCGCACATGACATTGACCAATGGGAGCGAAAGAAATAATGACATGATCCGACGCGTTTTTTTGTTGCTATGATGTTAGATTCTAGTGAAGATGAGAGTCGAGAAATACGAGAAAGTGGTAGCACTAAAGCTGTACTCAACTTTCTTACCTTTCTAATTTTCTTACCGCATTAAAAAAGAGCCTATGTGGATGAAAATCCTCTTAAGTGGTGTTCATCGAGAGGAATTTAAGATATTATTGCCGATAGCATGAAGATTTTTATCCACTCCACTAATTAGTGATCCTAGCGAACAATTATTTGCAGCGTGGGTTTAATTTACGAACTTCTTCTTAACCGCCTTGTATTAGAAAAGGCGACGTTATACTTAATAAATAAAATGGTGTTCTTTTGTGAGCACTTGGGGCTACTCAAAACGAAGGTGATATTTAATTATCAATAGAAAAGATGGCTAGAACCTTGAACAAGCATGGGATCGAATTCTACACATAAATAAATCGGAACCCAAAAGACCAACTGCCAGACATCAAGACACAGTGAGCTTCTTCTGCGTAGATCGAAACGCAAAAACAGACTAATGTTTTAAATTATCTTTTTGATTTAATAATTGTAAATTACGGGTAGTTAAATTGTAACAGTCACTGAGCGGATGAGCTTATACTCAGTCCACCCCGTAACCATGAATCGTGTAAAGTAATCGAAATGCCGGGAAGTTAAAATATATAAAAATTAACATAGATAAATCGATGAATAATAGTAAGCGATAAAATCCGTAAATAATAGTTTAATTTTAATATTCATTCATATACTGGTGGTAGGTCTCTCACTGGTGGTAGGTCTCTCAAATGTGAGAGGCCATCTGGGTAGGTACCACCGCAATGTCTATTTCTCCCGTGAAACAACACTGCTTAAATGCACTGTTGTGTTTCGGATTGAAGGACGTTGTAGCCAGAGCAACTACTGGACATATTGAGACTTAACATCTTATGTCTCAGGATGGCGAGCGCAGTGGAATGTTGCTACTGTTATGATCGGTCGTATCGCTTACCATCAGGCGAACGGCTTGCTCGTCTCGCCATTCAATGCAATAAAAAAAAAAAAAAAAAAAAAAAAAATATACTATATTTATAGAAGATCTTAAACATCCGCATCCGCATCCGCGGATGTGAGCCTTTAAAAATCCGCATCCGCATCCGCATCCGCGGATGTAAAAAAATCGGCATCCGCAACATCCCTACTTCCAACTATTATCGTCATTTTTATTAAACTTTCTGTCATAATACAAGCATCCATTCCTAACCAGAACCACGCGTGCTGGCTTGCGAAGCCATAGCTTGTCGGTCCACACCATCCCGGCTCGAACCAAACGGTTCTCTAATTCTTTTTTGTGCCGCACCGTCAGACTGTGGAATTGTTTGCCGTCTCACGTGTTCCCTCCTTCCTACAAACCTGGGTCCTTCCGCCGTAGCGTGAAGAGGCACCTTAGCAGGCCGGCATAATTGTTCCCATTGGCATGAGTCTGCCGTCCGATGCCAATGGATACTCCTGCCTTGGCGGCATTTGCGATTACCATCAGATGCAATGCCGCCACTATGCCAGGCCAGTTTAAAAAAAAAAGCAAACATCTTCAAAATCGTTGAGAGCGACGCCTAATTTCAGTGAGGCTCTACTAGAGTTGCACTGGAGCATGTGCACCACTTACGTCAGAACACTTTACATGGTTTCCCCCCTGTCCATTTAATTATGACAATTCCTCATAATGATATACATATTAACAACAATAAGATACTTGATAAATATAAAAGAAGTGAATTGAGACTATTACCACTTACCTAATTTCTGTAGTAAAATTCCAGTAGTCACATAATGAATGCGTGTGTCGGGTGAGGCTTTGTTCTCCAAGCTGACCTGATAAGTAAATTTTCAAATTATTCATCAGTGCACCAGATCTTATTCATCCATGTCTACCAAGTTATTGTTAAAACTTTTCTAAAATCAAGAGATCAAAATCGAGAATTTGCCTGACCTGGATTGAAACCAGGACTTTACAATTCCTAGCTGTCATAATTTAATTAAAATAGATAGATTACCTGATAACCAACAAGCCCTCCAACATCCCATCCTCTCTCTTGAGCAACTCTCTTAGATATGGAAATGGCAGCAATCCTCCTCGGCTGGGTCACAACTATTTTGCAAGGAAGACGTTTTTGGTAGCAATCATCAAGGATCCATTGTGGTACTTGGGTTGTTTTACCGCATCCTGTTGGTCCTTCTATAATTACTACTGGGAAGGACTCTACACGCTTCAGGATCTGCAATTTAATTAAACTATGAGAGTACTTAACCAAAAGCTTATAAAATATTACATATATTAAATCATGCAGCATAATCTTAATCCTAAAATATTTGCTGGTAGTTTTAGACTATGGGCAATATGAATAAAATAAAATCAAAGGAAAACAATGTTATGTACATTTCATACCATTCAGGTACACATATACACTGAATAAAATGAAGTCAACCCCAATCTTACACACACTAACCATTACTTAGTATTACCTTGCAAATTTCTCAAGATATTCATATTACTCTCTTAAAGCCTGCATACACTGGCCACAATACCTAACAAGCCGTAATAAAACATTGATTACAGTCAAGAAATATGCTCTACCTCTTTTTTGAATGCATTAATGGTTAAATTATTAGTATCCTCCTTCATTTGAAATGAGTATTTGTTATAAACTTCTGTCATGGCTTCATCTGTCAGCTGTTCAACATTCTGCTGTGAGGAGTGCCAATTAGATAGCTGCTCCAGCGACTCCATACCACTAACCATGCTGACACCTTCATGGCGATGCGCCTCATTCTGTAACAAATAATTTATATTATATTCAAAACAACTTTTGTGGTAGAATTAGTTGAGAGATGTGGATTTGATCTCCATATCAAGAGATTTCTTTCTATGGCCTATAAATATTTGTTTTGCATCAGAGTATTGTGGGACCAAAAACTTCTTGTAATTTCTTCCACACACAACACAAGACTTGGTATGTGTGTGTATGTGTGTGTGTGACTGGGAGTATTTTTATTTAAATTGATATTGGTTAACTTTATCAATTTTAACAACATTGAAGATTAACCGTTTGAATTACCTCAGCAAAATGTTTGTAATTGTCTCATTATTAATTCAGTTTCATTCGTTACTTAAATTCAAAATTCATATTTTTTGTTGTAAGTGTTTAGATATAAGTAAAACAGTGAAATCCTTTACAATATGCTACCTTTGAAAGAGTTCATGTATTGCTACAATGATGAAAATATGAGCAAATCCCAGTATAAAAAAGATAGGAATAGGTATACGATAAAAAGTGTTTTTCACATTACCTTCATAAATAACTCTGATTCGCGATTTTTCACTTCTTGTACATAATCCTTGCCCCTAGCAAACGCAGAGTGGCGGTGCTCCTGCCTCCGATCCAACTCCAACGAGGGATCGTCTTTAGTAATCCGAAAGCCTCCAGTTAGGGGTCCGCGAAGTTTCACCACTTGGGCCCTCGAAGGGCACGGGTTGTTCATAAAAGCACGCAGCTCATCCATGTCGCTTTCAAAGATTTACCTCTAGTCTCTAGTCACTAGCGTTGTTGTCTGTTTATTTAAAAGAACAATTAGGCAAAATTAACAGAATTGTAATTTAATCTCATTGTTTGCTAGGTTGCACTTTTCTCGTTAAAAATATTTTAAGTCGTGCGGTGAACGAAATATTGTTGTTTTCAGTTTGACAAATCAAAAGAAGAATTGTTGCGAATTAGTGATGTACCGATATCGGATTTTTGTTGCGTTTTCAAATATGATAACAATCGATTGAAATTACATCGATTCATCACGTCATAAGTATTATGAACTCTAGGATGCCTCTTGGGCACAGTGGTATGTAGGATATTGGTTGCATTTCGATTTTGATGTCTATTCCATGTTGTTTGATGTTTTAAATATTTATCTTCTATTGACGTGTGGTGATACACACATAAAATGCAAAAAATACCTATTTAAAGCATTGTTTGAGATATCTTCATAATGATAAAACAGCAAGAATGTATTCTCGTAATAAATAAATACACCGAACCGTCCCATTCATAGTCCTAGCCCCACACTACGACGGAGTCTTGTGTTATGAGTATTAAAAACTACGATAAACTTTTCGGTCGCAAAACACCCAGACCAGAATCATACAAACATTTCTTTCCGCCCAAGATCGAACCTACAGGTTTTCATTTCACAGCCAGCTTATAACCAACTGCGCCACGGAGTCTCTATAAAACAAAGTCGCTTTCTCTGTCCCTATGTCCCTTTGTATGCTTAAATATTTAAAATTACGCAACGGATTTTGATGAGATTTTTTTTAATAGATAGAGTGATTCAAGAGGAAGGTTTATATGTATAATACGTACATATTATTGTACAGAAATCTATTTGTACCCGGGCGAAGCTGGGCCGGGCCGCTATTATAATATTATTTGTAATGAGAAAAACTGTTGATAATATTTAATATTTACAACACATTCGGACGCCAAGATATCGTAGAAGATTTTTCACTGTAGGTATTAATCAATATTGCAGTAAAAATTCACTGAAGTAAGTTTCAATATAAATATGAAATATTTAAAAAAGACACGTCCCTAAAAATTATTTAAGGAGCATAGAATTGAATCCTTATCAATAGCAGTAATTAAATTAAATTTTGCTAAAGAAGCCCAGTAAAATAAACACTGAAATAAAAACGAAATTAATCATGCACAATCAATCGTTGTCCATACTCCATGATACATCAATGTAAAATTTACTAGATGGCAATACAGCGATCGATACGAATTTTTCATCCCAGCAAAGAATACATTTAAGAGTTAATGAATATTATTCACTGTAAATGTACTTCCAAAAATACATTACTTGTTGTTTATCAGCCCATATACGTACCATGGCAGGGTACGGGCGATCTCTACAATCGAGAGTAAAATTGGAAGTGGTTAGGCCATATTGGCTCCGACTCCTTCGCCTAGCGCGGGTTGGCGGACTTTACCTTCCATATAAATTCTTATAAATCGCTATGGTACGCCGGTTTCTCCACTATGTTTTCATTCACCGTTATAATGACTGGTGATTGACTATTTATACACATAACACAGCAGGTGTACCCTGGGATTTGTATCCAAGACCACCGTGCACATGTTGGCATCTGCGTCTAGTCCGTTTACCAATAGGCCATGATGCACTTACATTACTTAAATAAAAAGAAATAAAATAGGCAAAACAAAATTAACCAAACCACTGTTTTACTCTTAAATAAATAAATTCTAGTTTCCATTGCTATACGAGTATTTTTATTAATATAAATCTACTTGCAAGTTATCTTTGACAATAGTATGGAATAGTAATCGATGTTTTTTTTTGTAGGTATACAAAAGATTGTCATCCTTTCCATCCCTATTCTCTTATTCAGGCCAGATTCTGCGACAGGGAATTCCCGTCACAGAGTACATTATATTTATAATTCCCGTCTTCCGGCATAAAAATGTGGCCAACAGATTTATAATACGGTCACTTGATCATTTTCCTAGATTGTGAGTTCCTATCAAAGAGTATAATAATAATATTATATAGGAAAAAGAGAGCCCTCTCGCGGTTTACGGTACCAACATATTTTGAAGCGCCACCTGGTATTTGTTTCCGTAAACTTTATCAATCTATATATATATATATATATATAGGTAGGTATGCACCTACAGATTATAGAGAAAATATTGTGTTATGAGAATTATCAACCTTGTACCAAAAATGTTAATATACTTATCCACTTCTCAAATATATGCCTTGATAGATATGTTAACTGTAACATAAGCATCAGAGACAATTGGATAGTGGAGAAATATTTGTTGCATTTTTTGGTACAAAGCTGGTTCCTATATAACAAAGTATGTACTCTGTGATTGTGACTAAACTTTTGCAAATAGAGGTGATTAAGTACAGTTTGGCTAAGCTATCATTGGAGGAGTGCCCACTGCCCAGCCTGGGACGAGGAGCGCAGCGCTCTCATTGCGGTCATGGGAAGCGACCTGTCGCTGCCGGCCGTGGTCGCCGCCATGGTCGGTAGCCGGAGTTCGTGGCGAGCCATGCTCTCCTTCTGCGAACGTGTCATGTCGCAGGAGAGCGCCGAGCGGGTTCGGGAGCAGACCGATCCCAAGGAGGCGCCGGGACAACATCTAACCCGGCGCCGCAGAGGCCACATGGGGCCGCCGTCCCTACCTTGGCGGCCCCCGAGACGTGACGCAACACGCGTCCAAAGCTGCGTCGCTAAGCGGCAGTGCACAGAGAGGCGGTCCTGGCGCGTCTGTCGCACGGTATCCCGGGGCCGTCTCTGAAGTGCACCCATGGTGGCCGACGCGGGGTTTTTAGTCGGTATTTCGGCGCGTAGGTTTACGGTAGAGACCCGACCCAGCGGCCGCCCGTCCACATCCCCGGGCGGCCCAACATCTCGCTGGGCTCGGAAGGCGCCGGTGAGTCTGACACACCCTCGCCCCTTCGGGGGTGGGATGGTCCGTAAAGGAAATTTCCCCGCGAGAAAAAAAAAGCTATCATAAGTGCATTTTAGGGGCAAGGGGGGTAAAATAGTAATACAAAGTTTTTATTTATATTATGTATTTCGATACCATATTCGGCATAACAAAAATATTCAGATCATTTATAGATGATTTATCCAACAACTGATAACTTCACGATAATTATACAATAATACTAAGTTATATTCATTACAATATGTTTGATACAGATATCTTGAGTACATATTACACCATATCCCTTTAGAATCACGCATTAAATATGCATTTTAATATAATTATTCATTTTTTAATATTACTAAACACTATGCCAAACAATCACTAAAAAAGCTTTACAGAATGATAATAAAAAGTATGTTTAACCGCTTGGCTGATGTTTTTTCATTAGGGAGTACATAATGCAATGTTTGTTCAAAATATTAAGCCGAATACTCAATATACGAATATATTATACAATTATTATATTATTTATTATTCAAGTTATAATTTAAACAATTAACAATTAAAGAATATTTAAAAAATTATTTACAGTATTTTTGTGCCAATATTATTTACAAAATATTTTCATACACTTCAAAAGTAATTTAAGTATTTGTAATGAGACCAAAGGCGCGCTGAAAAGATGCTAACAACCCCAGGATATTTGATACGGACTACAAGTAAGCAGCGCCGGATCTAGGTTTTTTTCGAGGCGGGGCAAAAACTGAAAAATGCCGCCCCCCCTTGCCTATATTTTTATCTTAACGGGAAAGAAAGTCTTTTTTTTTTTTTTACCACCATGTTAAGCATTTTTACACGCTTTATATTAGCGTCACTTTTGAGGGTTAACGTCACACACGTCTGTAAGCTTTGACTCTAGTTTTCCTACACGTAACCCCTGGGTAGTGCCAAAGAGTGACACAGTTCTTGGTGGTAGGACCTAAGTGTCCGTCTGGGTAGCGATCACCGTCCACGGGGCGTAAAGACCGTAATAGTGATCTGATAGTGATTTTGTACGTATTTTTGATCGCTCTCAAAGGGAGGAGTGTTGACCCGCCGGCCAAAGAGACAGTACAGTACAAGAGCCCAATCGTGGCTAACCACCACGAGGGGCTGCCTCACCATGTCGCACATAATCTTGGGCGGGTACGTCGTGCCAGTTGGTGACCGGATGTGGCCGACTTTTAGCGACATGCCGACCCTTTCATGCCGGTGCCCATTCGGCCTACTTAATGCCCGGACTTTTGCTTCTGGATGCCTCTTCATCAAACCTATCCTTTCAACTTCATGACAGCGAAATTCAACAAAGCAGGTCTTTCAGCGGTGCATAACCCCACCATCGCGTTCACTATGGAGTTCACCAACATCCGCGAACTCCAAACGACCTTAATGCCGTCCACCACCATTTCGAGACGGCCTAGTCTGCTTTGCTCTTCTTGATGGAGACGCGGATTCGTTGTCCGGCCGAATATTCCTACCTGCTGTACCCCGGTTATTCACTTGAAGAAAGCTTCAAGCCTAAAGTCGGGGTATGCTTGTATGTATATTCGGTTGGACATCTACTGTCACCGTTTAAGCTGCATGGAGGGTCCTTCTCCGCTTTGTGTTTGCACGTGAATCTTGGTTGCCTGAGCCGCATCGACGTGTGCCTTTACAGGTCTCACAACGGGGAAGATGAGACGACGCGGCTGTTTAGGTATCTCAGCCATGTGGCTGATGACGGGCGGACGCAGTTCCCGTCGGCTGAAATGGTCTTGGGGGATTTCAATACACATCACAAACTGTCGCTGGGCTCCTCCAAGACTGGTTCAGTTGTACATTTATCCTGGGCCCTGTTACCAAAATAACAATGGTGGTTGTATCATTGAGATAAAACGATGTATGGCGATGGCTAGAGGGGCAATGGAGAAACTCAGGAAAATATGGAGGAATCGTACTACTACAAAAGCTACTAAAGATGAGGCTTGTCCGAGCACTTTCTCGTATTTCTGTATGCCGCTGAAACATGGACGTTACGGGAGAAGAAAAATGTAGATTCCCTAGAAATGAGGTGTTGGAATGCTTGGAATATCAGGTCCGAATTCCACACACACGTTTCAAGAACTCGGCATCAAGTAGCGTCTTTCCGAGATAGTACGGCCCCATATACTTCGAATATTCGGTAATTTCTCACGACGAATTAACGACTCCATAGAACGTCTTATGGTTAATAGGGCAGAGTAGACTGAAATAGACCTCGTGGTAGGACATGATACACATACATTTATATACATTATACATACGTACAGCGGCACAGATATTATGACGGATATTATAAGGATAGCCTTGTCAGGCCTCAAAACTTCCAGGTCTGATTCAAACTCAATTTCCTAAAAACGGAGTGAATACAATACCTTTTTTAAATCGATATCTACGGGGAGATCATAAGATGCATGTCGAGGTCTCCAGCCTTCCAATCTGACGCACGGGGACAATTATTGTCCGTACCGCATAGATTTTGCAGCCAGGTTGGATGTATTACGGACAATAGGCGATGCGGATGAGCGAGTAACACCTAGTTGACTCGCCGTGCCACCCGACGCACTTCCTAATATGGCTCCTCACAACTTAGATAGGCGTAGATTTTCTCTGCAACGGACGCCCTAACCGTGGGCGTCCGCTATGAAGCCACGAGTTCTGCCGCACATCTTAGAGTGTGCCAGCGACCCCAATGACCCCTATTAATCGCCTCTTACGCCAGGCAAAGGAAACCGTGAAGGAATTTTGCCACCCCTTGACCACGGGGTGCGTGTAAACAATAAATAACCAATTTGAAAAAAAACTATATTTTTAGCAAGGAAGTCTAAAGACTATAATCAATGTTAATAGCTGTTTTTTCACATTTAAGCAAGATTTTTTTATAAAGTATCACTATTGGAATATTTTATAATATCCCAGTATAGATATTTATTTGGGAGTGTCCTACCCCGAACTGCCCCCGAAACAAGGTCTTGTTGCACCTGAAGAAGTTCTCTATAGTCTTCGTCGCATGAAGAACCGGAAAGCGGTAGGGCCTGACTATATTCCGATAGAGGCGTGGAAGTCGTTGGGGCTTCACGGTGTGGAGCTTCTTGCTGCGTTATTTAACAGCATCCTAAATACCAAAAACATGCCTGACTCATGGCGGTTGAGTGTGATAACTCCCGTGTACAAGGGTAAAAGCTGTGTTCAGGAATCCGGTAATTATCGTGGCATTAAGGTCATGAGTCATACCATGAAGCTTTTCGAACGCGTCATCGAGTCCAGGCTCCGCCAAGAGTGTACTATCTCTGAGTATCAATACGGCTTCCGTCCTGGCAGTGGTACTACCGACCCGATATTTGCACTCAGGATGCTTGGCGAGGCATACAGAGCGAAGAAGACGCCACTGCACATGGCTTTCTTGGACCTACTGAAGGCCTTCAACTGTGTGCCGCGACAGGCAATCTGGTGGGCGATGAGGATGAAAGGGATATCGGAAGCCTATGTGGACATTATCAGAGACATGTACCTCCGATCCGAGCCCTTCGTTCGGACCGCCGTTGGCGATACGAATCCTTTCCCGATTGATGTCGGTGTGCACCAAGGCTCGGCGCTGAGTCCATTCCTCTTCAGTGTTGTGCTCAATGCCATTACGTCTCACATAAGGACCCTGCGCCCTGGTTGTTGGATGTATGGCGATGACATTGCACTGGTGGAGGAGGACCGACGACTTTTGGAGCGCAAGGTCAACCGGTCGAAGGAACGCTTGAGAGCGGTGGTCTGAAGTTAAATGTGGCGAAGACCGAGTACATTTTTTTTTTTTTTTTTTTATTGCATTGAATGGCGAGACGAGCAAGCCGTTCGCCTGATGGTAAGCGATACGACCGCTCATAATAGTAGCAACATTCCACTGCGCTCGCCATCCTGAGACATAAGATGTTAAGTCTCAATATGTCCAGTAGTTGCTCTGGCTACAACGTCCTTCAATCCGAAACACAACAGTGCATTTAAGCAGTGTTGTTTCACGGGAGAAATAGACATTGCGGTGGTACCTACCCAGATGGCCTCTCACATATAAGAGACCTACCACCAGTAAGTACATGGCTTGCGGGAGTACGGACCCCCAAAGCATCGTGATGGGGAACGAACTGGCCGTGAAGACGGACAAGTTCAAGTACCTTGGGTCCGTACTGCATGAGTCCGGTGACATCGCCCTTGACGTCAAAGCCCGTATAAGCGCTGCTTGGGCTAAGTGGAGGGAGATCTCGGGCATACTCTGCGACCGCAGGATGCCGATGAGGTTCAAGGGTCTCACCTATAAAAGCATCGTGCGGCCGGTGCTCCTGTATGGGTCTGAGACGTGGCCTGCCCTCAAGCGGCATGTCCAGGAGGTCCACGTCGCGGAGATGAAGATGCTGTGGTGGATGTGCAACGTTACGCGTTTGGACAAAATCCGTAACGAGCACATCCGTGGCAGTCTTGGTGTCCGCGATGTGGCTGATAAACTCCAGGAATCCCGCTTGAGATGGTATGGTCACGTCCTAAGGAAACCGCAGGAGTGCGTCGGTAATGTGTGCCTGAGCCTCAATTCCCGGACCTCAACCGCGGGGTAGACCAAAGAAGCGCTGGCTCGATGTCATCAAGGAAGATATGAGGGTCAATGGTCTTACTATTGAGGATGCCGAAGATCGGGCGAAATGGAGGAGAATTTGCCGGAAGGCGGACCCTGGCACCGGCCGAGATAACGTCAGGTAGAAGAAGAAGAAGAAGATCCAAGTATAGATATTTAATAAAGTGTTTATTATTAAATTGTCAACGTGGAAACGTGGGAACATAATATTACTGAAATATTTTAACTATTCTTAATTTTCAAACCCCATTTTTTCAGAGTGTAAAATATTGCCTTTTATTATTTCAGTAAATCAAAACAAAAAAAATTGGCCCTGATTTGCCGCCCCTTTAAATTTACCGCCCTAGGCTCCAGCCTACTCACCTTACTAGTAAATTCGCCACTGCCTGTACCACATAAAAGACGTTCGATGGTTAATCAACTAAAACTAACTACTAAACACAAATTGGATATTAAAAACTAAACGTAATTGTTGAGATAGATAAATTATTATACATTCCAAGTATTAAGTTTTCATCTCTTTTTCACGCGCCTCTATCGCATAATCACTAATTCGCGCACGGCGAAAAAAAAAGTGTAAGTGATGTTACGTTATTGATGAGTTTTGTAGTTGTCTCCGAAGATTCAATATGCCGCCCCCTGATCGTGCCGCCCGGGGCACGCACCCCGACTTGCCCCCCCCTAGATCCGGGCCTGCAAGTAAGTACGATAGACCAAGTGGTAAATTCATTGAATCGAAATCATTAAAGACACTCGATATGTCGGGTAGACTCACTATATGCACTTTTCTGGATCACTGGCCAATAATTACTTGAATCTATCTGTTTTACACTCACTTTATTTTTATCCCACTCTTAAATTTTAAATGAATTTTTTTTTAAGAATATTTGGTTTTGCAGCGCCTGTGCTCTCAACTCTCTGGAAATAATAATGCTGATGATATTTTCTGCTGAATAATTTAGTGTTTCTAGGAAGATACTTCTACATTTTCAGATATAAGTAGCAGAATACATATTAAATAAACTTTCGGTTAACTAATAAATTAATTGTTATAAGACAGTTTAATAAAAAATGCGTTTCGAAGATTACGCTCCTACGATAGTTATTAAAAAATATATTTTGCTTAAAATAAGACATGAAGAGTAATATTAATTAAATAAAACAATTATGAAAAATATGGAGTCTTACATAAATGTTAAGATATTTCTCGCTATCCAATCTGATATGTAATGTACTTAACATTTTAAGTACAAAGCCATTAGCGGTTAAGTATTTAAATATGTCATGTAATTTAGGCTGTATGATTTTGTTCTTTGGTTTAAAAACAATATTGTGATTGACTAGGCGTATTGCAGATTTTTATATTATGCCCGCAGATATACCTACAGATATGTCAAAATATAGATTAAATACAGTATTAACAACCTCTACATACAAACCAGGCATAGGAATATATCATATACTTGCCAAATCTGAATTTTTGATAGTAAGGGATTGATGTGTGTGTAATAATAAAAACTATATAATATAAAATTTGAGTGAATTAATTATGTATTTTTTTACTCTTTTAAATACAAAAGATTTGACAAGTTATGTGTTGACATATTATATCAATAGACAACAACAATATCCATCATCATAATTATGTAATGTATGCAAATGTAGGCAGTAGCTTTATCAAACTAAGTTGTATTATAATAGTCTGGGCGTATATTTGTATCTTTGTTAAGAGATTAAACCACACTCTGTTGTCACTGAAATTCCTACATGCAAAATCCAATCAAAAACCGTATAAGGTGTAAGTTCTAATGAAGGAGTTTCTTTGAGATTTAATACTTCATGATTGAATATAATAAAAATATAGGAAGGCAGAGAAAACATTGATAAACAGGGAAAATTATGTTACCTTTTTTGCAAATAGTCTCACACAAATTTTATATATTGAGCTTATATACTTCTTCAATAATTTCCCTCAATTAATCTTACATCCTTTTAATAATGATGCTTCCTAAGTGTTATGTACTTATAGGTATTTGATTGTTCATTTTCATGACTAAAATTGGTATGAATAAGACCTTTTTTTTTTACTAATACAACACAAAGCTGTGGTTTACATTCTAAAACCATTTTTATTAAAATAATGGAATCCGAGACTTACATCCCAAATGTTCATTTAAATGGTATCAAAATATACGCCCAGTGCCATTTAAATACAGTTTCACCACATCGAACACGCTTTTGAAAATACCGCTCATAATTTAATCGAATGTTTACAATGAACTACAACTATGCTTAGAGTTCGGCAATTACATACTCGATTAGTTCTAATCGATATATCGTAGCGATATAATCGATAATTCCAAGGCTATAAAAATACACACTCTAGTATCTGAAGCCGCATTTTTTTCTACTATTCCTCATAAGTCCAATTCGACAGACTTTCCATACTGGAGGGATGATTGTCTACTTTTCCACACAATTTATTGTTATATTTATCACCATATTATGATTTATTATTTATCGACTATTTTTAAATTGTTTGGGGCCTAGTGCCTACTTTGTAATACTACACTTCTCATCAGAAAAATCGAAACACCATACAAGTTTATGTGTTGTAAGGAGTATATATTAGAAAAATGAAAATGTTTAGGAATATACATACTATATCAAATGTTGTTTAGTAGTGAATAATGTGAGGTTTTCAAACCCTAATGTTGATGTTCTAAATTCAAATATAATGAATACATTTTTTTCTGATAATTACATAACATAAATTTGCAAGGTGTTTCGATTTTTCTGATGATAAGTATATTAATTATACAGAGGAATACTACACAATTACATACACAGATGTATACTTTATTTTTTAGTATTTCACAAAAGGTATGACCACATCTTAATATCTTAGGGCTAAAATCGGGATCCTTTCGATTAATTTTGATAATTATAATGGGGTATAAAATAAACATTTACAGTAACATACATTAATGAAAAATTAAAGTGACTGATCTACATTTTATAATTTCTTCAGTTTTTTTTTATTGCAGTGAGTGGCTAGAGCATGCCGTTCGCCTGATGGTAAGCGATGTGACCGCTCATGTACAATAGCAAAACCAAACAACGCCTTGAATTACAAAGCAATGCTTGGTATTCCACTGCGCTCGCCAGTCTCAGCAAGTCTCAGTATGTCCAATAGTTACTCTGGCTACAATGTCCTTCAATCCGAAACACAACAGTGCATTTAAACTGCTGTTTGACAGGAGAAATAGACATTGCGGTGGTACCCACCCAGGCAGCCTCTCACATATGAGAGACCTACCACCAAGTGAAGTGAATATCATAAGTTTTAAAGATAATTAAAGGTGATGTAATGGATGTGTGTGTTAAATTAGTACATTCAGCATTTCGAGACAGCTCTATGTATAATAGAATAAATATCAGCAGTCCATTATCTATTGAACGGTAAAACATATATTCTATGGCCAACACCATTTGTTTCTATATCAATTTACATTAAACGCCATACAGGTGCTTACCAAAACCTTTACTATCAACACACGCGACAGTTGTGCCATAACAATATAAATAAAACAGTTATTGGACGAACAAATCTAAAGCTAATAAACTAATAAAAACCCAACAAGACACACATTACTTAAACCCACTTAATTATCTATTTGTGCTTGAATTAAATAATTAAAGCAGTGTTCACCGAAGCATTGTTTTTGGAATCGAAAAACACCAAGTCAGAACACATTTACTACTTGATAGAAATCCAAAGATGGTGTAGTTTGCTACTACAAGTCGTTAAATAGAAGCAATGGTTAATGTTTAACCATAGACAATTATCTACCAACACACATAAAATATTAAAATTTTACATAGTAAATTATGCCACAAAAATAGTTCAGATGTATTTATGGATAATTATATTTATTATTGATTAATTAACCCTCTGTGTATTTACCAAAATTTTGTGATGAAGTGAACAACGAATTACAATACTTTTTAAATAACAATGAACGTATAAATACTTATCTCTACTATCTGTTACTTGATATCGAATAACTTAGAAATTAAATTGGAAATAATGTGGATACGAACCTTTGTAGGTCTCTAAAAATCTATAAAAGTAGTGATAAGTATTTATATAAATAAATCGGAGATATCATTGTAACTACAGCTCATACACAAAGGGTTAAATAAACACATTTAAACGAGGACAACACACATACTCCTCAATCAACGAATTTGCGACCACTTCCAATATACTTTTATTACACAAAACAATCACATTAAGACAATTTCGACGAAATTACTTACAACTAGTACGCTAACCTCTTCATACAGGGTTGAAGCAACACAGGGGCATTCAATCAGCCAACAGTCAATATCCGTGTTCTAGATAAATTTAATAGAGTAAATAAAAAAAATCCTGGAAAGAAACGCTTTTCTAATCAATTTAACACCTTGTTAATTAATATAAAATGTATAAATGCGAAATACAATAAAAAAAGGTGGCGACGTCTGTTAGAGTAAGGACCTAACATGCAGACATAGAATTAGCATAGGATAGGAACAAAATTTAAAATATACAAATAGGTGATTAAATCTGACTCATTTACAGCGTCCTTCACACCGCAAGAGACAGAACCATATGGAGGAGGCTCGTTCGAGAGAGGACAATGCAGAAAGAAGGGTCTTCAATACTGAGGAATACTACTGCTCCGATTTGACTATTTTTTGGAGCTTGCTACATAGTGCATGTGTTTTGATTAAATGCCCCTAAGATGTATCCACTCTGTATATGTGTTATTGATACCTGTAGCGAGAGTTCAGTTCTCTTTGGATGGTTGTATGGACCAGCCGAGGATACGGCGATCGAATCCGCAGCTGAAGAAGTTGATATTGGACGATATGTCTTCAGCCCATGCCACTGAGGTCACCATGCGCCGGTGGCCCTGGCAAACAATATTTTATGGATGTAGATTTTTGAGTAGTATAGTAGTATATTTTTGTAGTTTTTTTTATTTTTTTAAGTAGTATGTCAGGATCGAGCAAAGTGGCGGTCTATAGTCCCTGCCTACCCCTATGGGATACAGGCGTGACGATTATGTATGTATGTATGTATGTAGATTTTTGATTGAAAGGGTAGGATTTTTGTATACGTTTGAGTGATGACCACTTGAGAAAGAGGTGCAAACCACATTAATAATGATCCGACTTGGAGTATCAATGGAGAATAACCATTTTTTTACCATAGGATATTCAATTTAATTGCACTATAATTATATTCAGATACACTATGCGCACACAGTGGTGTCAGTATAAAAAACGTATTAATTTTTTTTTAATATTTTTTGCTTTTATGAAAAAAAAGGAAAATTGATTTACTTATCAAGCCAAATCATTTAATTTTATTTTATTTCTTAAACATACTTATCATACTTCCAGGCAATACTTCTGGAGCATATTTCAAAAGTTGCCAATTAATAAAATTGATTGCTACCAAAAAATGTCTATTCATGTAGGTCGTAGCAAAATCATATTTAAAACACAATGACATCCATTGATGCCTTTATATGACACTGGCCAACAAGCTAATTTTAAAAATAAAACATATTCACCTGTCGGCTAGACCGTGGCAGTCTCGCGAGCCTCTGTCCCTGCAGATCGAACAGCCTCACTTGTCTGTTGTCGTGCGGTATGGCGATGAGTCCGGCGGCGCTGACGCCCACGCGGTTGACGGACGAGTCTGAACGGATGGTGGCGAGCGCCGAACGCATGTTGCGCACGTCCCAAACCTTCACTGAGCGATCGTCAGAACCGGACACTACTTTGTCCTCACGTGTGAATACTGCTGAGGTTACGCTCCTGAAACAGATACTCGTTGCTCAATATTTTTTTATTTCAATAAACAAAAATTTTACTGGTGGTAGGTCTCTCATATGTGAGAGGCTGCCTGCGTGGGTACCACCGCAATGTCTATTTCGTTTAGTTTTATAGAGAATAGTATTGATTTTTAGAAGTGAATACTCTGGTCTTATAAGTCGACATTGAACGTCCAAAGATCGGATCGGAGTCGGAGTACAGGTACACAACACTTTATTGAACACCACAAATTAGAGAAAAAACAAGATATAGAAACTTTATAAATATGTGAACAATTGGCGGTCTTATCCAGACTTATAAGCGATCTCTTCCAGATGACCAAAGTAGGAAGAAGTATATATGTAGTAACATCCCAGTTCGTACTCACTCGGTATGTCCTTGAAACACGGAGACCGAGTGTATGGGCTCCCGGAAGTCCCACAGGCGGAACGTGGTGTCCCGCGACGCCGTCACCACCAGCCGCGCGTTGTGATGCGCAGACGCATGAGTCAACTCGTGGTCGTGACCTAGAAAAATAAACAATAATTAATAATATTATAACCATGCCTTTAGTTTTTTTAAGTGTTTTGTATGCGTCTTTCATTTTGGTGTACAATAAAGCACATATAAATATAAATAAAAATAATTGTGTAATAATGGTTAAAAATATTTAAGAAATATTTTGTTAAAAATAAGGTTCATTGTAACGATGTAGTGTTTAATGATGTGGTTTTGTAAATAAATTAGATCTAAATGGATATAGATTATAGAAGAATTTATTAAGCCATATTTTAATTCAACTGAATTCAGAACTTGATATGAAATAGAGTAAGCTAAATTATTTATTTAAGGTTTTATTGGGCACAAAAAACAACACTACACGGAAACAATAATTTAAAAAGGTACAAATGGCGGTCTTAGCGCTCTAAGGCTATATCTTACTTACAACATAGAATGGATTTAAAAGAAACCTAAATTAATACCTCTATGAGACTTTTTATTAAAATACTCCACTGACCAGTAAGAACCTGCAAGCAGTCGCCAGTCTCGACATCATACAGGTTGGCAGTCCTGTCCCAGGAAGCGGTGATCACGTGGTCTCCGCCAGTTAGCCAATCAGCGGCCACCACCACACCTTGGTGTCCAATGAGCTCTGTCAGCGGGGTTCGAAGCACCTCGGGCCTGTCCCCGCCATCACCCAGGCTTTCTTCGCCAGCGCCTTCCAGCTCTTCCTCTGATGACTGACCGCGCTGTTGAATAAAATGCTATTATCGCTATCATGCTCAATTTGATGATAATACTACTGGTCATATACAGACTTAACATCTTATGTCTCAGGATGGCGAGTGCAGTGGAATGCCAAGCATTGCTTTATAACTCAAGGCGTTGTTTGGTTTCGCTACTGTTCATGAGCGGTCGTATCGCTTACCAACCAGGCGAATGCCATGCTCGGCTCCTTATTAGCCAAAAAAACAAAACTTATGGCAAAGAACTCCTATCTTAGTGTTGAGACAGACAAATGCGTGTTTCTATTGGGTAGGAAGATTAAAAAGTCTTTGATAGTCTCTTAAGATTTTTTGACGACTAAAATGCGCACATCTACCGCCACGTCGAGGAATTATAATCGTTGATTGCGATATACGTTTTAACTAATTAACTTTTAATTACCTCCGACCAGGGCTCGGAACCGGTTTAAAGAGAGCGGTTAATTCTGATAAAATACCGGTAAATTATATCGCTCCTACGTTAACCGGTTAAAATAATGAACGGTTTCAAACTAACCCAAACGATAAAGGTTACCGGTTAATTCCGCATGAACGGTTTAGTATCGGTATTAACCGGTTAATTCCAAAACAAGTAATACGCAACGCACGATGCAAGGTCAAACGTGTGCCGTGTGCAGTTCGGGTAGATTCGTGTTGTGACATGTTTTGTGTTTATGTCAAGATACCGCGTGCGGGCTCGTTTCTCGTCTATTGTATTCAGTGTTACCAACCCTACTGTTTTAACAGTAGATTTGCTGTTTTTAAATTTTAATCCCTGTTGTCTGTTTTATTCTTTATTTTTAGTGTTTTTCAATTTGCATTTAGGCGGCACCTATCACATTATATAAATTTATTTTCATAACGAAATTATGCAATAAAACGCAATTACACTAGATAGCAAACATTTTCCACATTGTGTGAATTGGTAAAGAAACTTTTGTGCCTACCAGCGCCGCCGTGGAAAGATTTTTCTGAGATATTAATTTTATGAATTCCATATTACGGAACAAATTATCGACCACAACTATTAAAGGAATATTACGTAAAAATCTGAAATAACCGATTGCTACTCATTTGAAGCCACATGAAGAAATTTTACAAAAACATGTACCTATGTGTTAAAAAGGGAAGATGAGTCAGAAAATATTGTAGATGAGGCAGTTGAGGATGATCAATATTATAATTAATCAATGTATGTGACTTCTCGTGAGTAATAAAAGTAGGTGATTGTTTTAACTAAATGAGGAAATAATAAAAACTGCTTATTTTTACTTTACCTACTGTTTTCTCCTGTTTTTTTGTGGATGAACTACCGTTTTTTAGTTTCTTGGGGTCGGCAACACTGATTGTATTAGAAGTATTCAATAGAATTGGACGTGCAAAACGCAACTCCGTTTTGAGTACTAAACAATTTGAATTAAAATTGTTTAATACTTAATTTAAAGTTGTGGATCGGTTACTGTTCAACTGTTGTGATGGGGAGAAAAAAAAATTATTCGTTCTTTCGATATGAAAGTTACAAATTTCAAAAATTCACATCGAATGACATAACTCAAGTTTTGAAACAACTGTTGACCGATGGTATTATTATTCTTAGTATTATCTACTGTTGTTAAATAATATTTTTTACCTCTTTTTTATCATGTTAATTTAACTGTCATATTTTATGATATGGTCAGGGATGCTCCTATCTAGTGGTCATAGCCTGTCCTAGTATAGGTGCTGCGAGTACGCGACCTCGGCTCCCGAGCTACTGCAGTCACCTTAACTTCCCGTCCGTGACTGCAGTATCCACTCCCTCAGGCCATACTCTCCTTTCCTATAACATCCTCAACCCACAAATCCTATTTCCTTTCCCTGGTTAATGGCGGGCAGCAGCGTCATCAACGCCAGTCTCCTACTGCGCTCGCCAACCTGCCTGCCTGGCAAGTATTGGCAAATACCCCCTTAATTGCGACACATAGAGACCAGGCCCCCAGTCCCCGGCAGCCCCACTATGCCTGGCTATGGTAGAGGTCATGGTTACGGTGAGGCAGGGGGTACTAAGAATCCCCGGGATGGCCCCGGCTACCACCCCCGACGACGACTGGCCCTGGTAACACACAACATACGCACATTAAGGACAGACGAGAAGATTGTCGAACTGAAAGAAGAATTGAGCAAGTTACACTGGGATATTCCGGGGTTATCGGAAGTCCGAAGAATCGGGGAGGATACGATAACCCTGAAGTCTGGTAACCTGCTCTTCTACCGGGGGACGACCAACAGTCCCGAGGAGGTGTCGGATTTCTCGTCCACAAGTCTCTCCATAAACAACATCGTATCCATCGAAAGTGTGTCGAGCAGGGTAGTATACCTTATACTCAGAATATCTAAAAGATATTCGTTGAAGGTCATACAGGTATACGCGCCGACCTCGACACACTCAGATGAAGAAGTAGAGGAGACGTATGAGGACATAAGTCGGGCCATACATACTTCCAAAACCTACTTCAACGTTGTTATGGGGGACTTCAACGCAAAGTTGGGCAAGAGAAGCGATGCAGAGTTGAAAGTGGGGCAATTTGGACATGGGCAACAGAACCTCAGGGGTCAGAGGCTGGCCGAATTTCTGGAGAAAGAGGGACTCTTTGCGATGAACTCTTTTTTCCAGAAGCTGCCTCACAGGAAATTGACCTGGCTGAGTCCTGACGGTTCTACGAGAAACGAGATAGATTTCATCTTGACGACGAATAGACGGATATTCAGAGATGTCTCTGTGATCAACAGGGTGAAAATTTCATAGTATAATGTCTTATGGAATTCTTCTCTGGGGAAATGCTGCGGATATAAATAGTATTTTTATTTTACAAAAAAGAGCTGTTAGGGCCATTTATCAACTTGGTCCAAGAGTTTCATTGAGAGAAAAGTTTAAAGAAGTAGATATTCTTACTGTTGCATCAATATATTTATGAAAATTTATTATATGTTCGTAAAAATATAACCCAATTTAAGCGTAATTGTGACATACATAGTAAGAACACTAGGAACAAACATAATCTTGTCTCACACATTACTCGTCTCCACAAGATAAATAATTATTTTATGGGTCAAAGTATACACTTCTATAACAAGCTTCCAACAGTTTAAGAGAACTTCCAATTAATAAGTTTAAAAAAGTGATAAAAGTTAAGCTGTGTAAAAAGGCATATTATAGAATCACAGATTATGTGGAAGATAAAACTGCTTGGGAATAAATTTATCATGTTTTGCATCAAATTGACATTATTGTAACTTGTGACATGAACTTGTAATTGGCGATATAAAAAAACAAAAGAAAAAGAAAGAAAAAAGAAGACAGTTCGTGTTGCTGAGGGAGTTTCTTGCGCCGCTTCTTCTTCACAGCTACAACACGTTCCGAAGCGGTGGTAGCAGAAAAGGACGATTCAAAAGATCTTGTGAAAGACTATTTGAATAAAGAATATTTTGATTTGATTTGATTTGAAAACCGGCAGTAATCACCGAATGGTTAGGGGCACACTGAATATCAATGTCCAATCGGAAAGGCATCGCTTGATGAAATCTACGCTCCGACCTACTCGCGCCCATATCCAAAACCCCGAGAGCTTTCAACTCGATCTGACAAATCGTTTTGATTGTCTAGGAAAAACCTTGCAGTGGACGAGCTAAACAGCGGTTTGGTAGAAACTGTCCATACGGTGGGATCTAAGTATTTTAGACCTCGCCGTAGAGATAGACCACAAAAACTCTCGATCCACACTCTTGACCTCATGGCCGAACGTCGATCTTTGACGCTGCAGTCTTCCGTTGACGCCGAAGCATATCGGCAGCTCAATAGACGGATCTGGAAGTCCTTGCGACACGATGTCCGTGCTCACAATACTGTGAGCATTAAGGAGACAATTGAGCGGAACGGAGGCTCCAAAGTGTTTGCAAGAGACTTGTCTATTGGGCAAAGCCAGTTATTAGGCTGAAAATGGATGATGGCCGCATGGTATCGACTAGGGCAGAGGTATTAAGAGAGATCGAGAGGTTCTACGGACAGCTTTACACCTCGGTTACCTAACCTACTGTTAGCTCGGCTAAAGACCCGAGAGCCGAGTTAATCCGACACTTTAGCGATGATATCCCGGACATCAACCTGTTTGAGATTGAGATGGCCCTCAAACAACTTAAAAACAACAAGGCGCCGGGTGAGGACGGAATCACTTCAGAGCTTCTGAAAGCGGGCGGAACACCGATACTGAAAGTCCTTCAGAGGCTCTTCAATTCCGTTCTCCTCGAGGGCTCAACGCCGGAGGCATGGAGTAGGAGCGTGGTGGTCTTGTTCTTCAAAAAAGGTGATAACACTTTGCTGAAGAACTACAGGCCCATCTCGCTCCTGAGCCATGTCTATAAGTTGTTTTCAAGGGTCATCACAAATCGTCTCGAAGGCAGGTTTGATGACTTTCAGCCTCCCGAACAAGCCGGTTTCCGAAAAGGCTTTAGTACCTTAGACCATATTCATACACTACGGCAGGTTATACAAAAAACCGAGGAGTATAACTTGCCGCTTTGTTTAGCGTTTGTGGACTATGAGAAAGCCTTTGATTCGATCGAGACCTGGGCTGTGCTACAGTCTCTTCAGCGGTGCCACATAGACTATCGGTACATCGAAGTGTTGAGGTGTATATACAACAACGCCACCATGTCGGTCCGAGTACAGGATCAGAGCACGAAGGCTATTCCACTACAGAGGCGTGAGACAGGGAGATGTCATATCTCCGAAATTGTTCACTGCCGCGCTGGAAAATGCCTTCAAGCTCTTGCAGTGGAAAGGATTCGGCATCAACATCAACGGCGACTATATTACTCACCTTCAATTTGCCGACGATATTGTAGTCTTGGCAGAATCGCTGGAAGACCTTAGCACTATGCTCGAAGACCTTAATCGAGTTTCCCAACAGGTGGGTCTTAAAATGAACATGGATAAAACGAAGATCATGTCGAATATCCATGTTGTGCCCACCCCCATTGGAGTTGGGGGCTCGACTCTCGAAGTTGTAGACGAATATGTCTATTTAGGACAAGTGGTCCGGTTAGGCAGGTCTAACTTCGAGAGAGAGGTCAATCGGCGAATCCAACTCGGTTGGGCAGCGTTCGGGAAACTTCGCGACGTCTTGTCGTCCAAAATACCTCAGTGCCTAAAATCGAAAGTCTTCGATAGTTGTGTGTTACCAGCGATGACATACGGCACCGAGACGTGGCCTCTCACTGTGGGCCTCATTAAAAGGCTCAAAGTCACTCAACGAGCAATGGAGCGGGCTATGCTCGGTGTTTCCCTACGAGATCGAGTCAGAAATGACGAGATCCGTAGGAGAACCAAGGTTACCGACATAGCCCATAGGATTGACAAGTTGAAGTGGCAGTGGGCCGGGCACATAGCTCGTAGAACCGATGGCCGTTGGGGCCGAAAGGTTCTCGAGTGGAGGCCACGTACAGGCAAGCGAAGTGTCGGACGGTCTGACTAAGGTCGCAGGAAGTCGCTGGATGCAGGCCGCTTCCAACAGGTCATTGTGGAGATCATTGGGAGAGGCCTATGTTCAGCAGTGGACTTCCTGTGGCTGATATGATGATGATGATGATAAAAAGACAACAAGAACAAGACGTGTGCTCGAAACACGATCTTGCCTACTTTGGAATTCACACATTTTATACATAAGTATTTCTAATATGTGTACACGGCATTGTTGCTTAACATTTTTCCACGGTAAATTTATTCTCAATGTGTAATCTATGTTTGCGTACAGAATTTAATCAATTATAGTATGATATAATTGTTTGATGTGTGATTTAATATTAATTAAATCATTGATTCTGACAATAAAACAGTTGCAAACTCGAATGTTCTAGTACCACAGGTTATCACAGACTTAGGACTGTTTATAATAAGCGCCAACTAGGATTAATTTCATTTTAAAAAATATATTATTTATTTGTTTATATAGAGATGAGATAAAGAGTACATTAAAATCGACTCTTCTATCCCTAAAAGCTTAGTCATTGGCAGACGCGAAAACCGTCCTTTGTCAATGAAATTAAAAGAAATAAAAACGTACGCGGGCCCTCTGACGACCCGTACGAACCATATCAGTCGCGCTCTTTACCATAGTTTTGTACTCTTTAATCTATGCGTAAGACAAAAACCTACAATGTGTTTTCAGCTTTACTCTATGCGTAAGACAAAAACCTACAATGTGTTTTCAGCTTAAGGAACGACGGAAGGTATTCGGTACTGCGCTTGGTTTTAACCGGTTAATTATCGCTCAATATCGGTTATCGAACGTAAATTCGTGAAAACCGGTTTTGCATGGTAACCGGTATTATGTTAACCTATAACCGAAATTGAGTTTTATTGAGGGTCAATGTCCGAAACCGGTTTGGAAATTTAACCGGTTTCCGAGCCTTGCCTCCGACGTTTATACTATTCCTAATTATTTTAAAAATGAACATCACAGACGAATACAATTCAATTATCTAAAAAACTATGTTATTCCATTAAACGATTTGAGGCCACGTTAATTTATTGAACAATTTGTCGACGATGGAAAGATTTCTATGCATGCTCGTTAGGCGTCCAAATAATTAAATAATAATATTCATAACTTTTTAACATTGACATTTGTTATCTACATAAGCTCAATGAACAAAAACAATTTTTACTTTTTGGGTGTAGGAAAATAGGTGCTAGACCGTATAGGCCAAGCCTTCTATATTAATTGTAGATAAGGCTCTTGCCATTAAGTGAGACATATTATATGGGCTGACACAAAGTAGGAAAATCACAATACACCATCTCAACTCATTAATGGCTCATTTAATAATGACATGCACAAGCAGGATGTAGAAAATAGAATATACAGGGTATATCAAGACTGCTACCGAAAACGAAGCTGGGTGGTAGTTTTAGTGACTTCAGACACAATGCAACCAAATTTTGTGCAAAAATTAGTGATGATTTCTTTTTGTTATTTTTTTTCTATCGAGGTATTAGGGTGGTAAATACATAGATTTTTCTTAAATTATAGTGTACATCCTTTTATTTTTAAAGACGCTATGGTATGCAAGGCTTTAAATTATTATTTTAGCAAAAACTATGGATTTACCACCCAAACTCGACGATATTTAAAAAATAATAAAAAAAAATTGTCACGTTTCTTAGCAAAATTTTTAGTTGCATTGTGTTTGTAGTCACTAAAACAACCAAACGGCTTCGTTTTCGGTAGCACTCTTGATATACCCGGTATAATTAAAGATTATAAATAATTACTGTCTGCTTAGTATTCAAATGCAATAATAATTGTTGTTAAGATTTGTTTCATAGTTTGTCCTTTGTGTATGCAATAACTGATCAACATTATTCATTGCAGTTCTAGTTTATGGCCATGAGAACAAAGTAGTTATAAAAAATATATTACAATTTGCTATTATTACACTTGTGATATTCAATGCAAACATTCTTGAAGACTAAAGTTAAAATTTAAATGTAGAGTGTGGATGTAACAATTTTACATAATATGTATTTATCAATATAAAATCATTAAGTAATACATTTACATTCCAATTATGTAATTATGTTTATATGTCACACCAACATACTTTTCATTGTAATATATTAAAAATCCTTACTAATATTATAAAGGTGAAAGTTTGTATGTATGTATGGATGTTTGTTACTCTTTCATGAAAAAACGGCTCAACAGATTTTGATGAAATTTGGTATAGTGATAGCTGACACCCTGGATTAACACATAGGCTACTTTTTATCCCGAAAAATGTAGTGTTCCCGTGGGATGAGTCAGGAAACCAAATATACATATTTTCTACTCTTTCAAATTCAAATTGTTGGCACGGGATGTCCTCTCCTACGGAAGGGAAATATAGTCGACGGCACGCGGGAAATATAGTTAGTAGACACGCGAAATAATATGTTCTTGATGTGGATTGGACTCAAAAACTATCTGCACCCGGGCGAAGCCGGGCCCGACAGCTAGTATTCAATAAATTTCATTACTTCCTGACATTTAGATAAAGAGCAAAATGCTTTACATGTAATAGTTTTGATTATTTCAATTTTAATAATATGTGAAAACATACATATATGGAGGTTATAAATAAAGATACTTACAGGCAGATCCCAGTTCACTGCAGCCTGCCACACATGAGCAGTATTGTCTCCACTGCTAGTAAGAGCAATATCTCTGCTTGGATGAAATCTGATGGAATTCACTGACCCAGAATGACCAGTGTACTGCAGCAGACATTTGCCCCATTCCACGCTCCAGACACACGCTGTGTGATCTGTATGAACAATATTTAACTGTATAAATGAAATAAATAGTAATAAATACACCCAACAGTAACAGATCCACACTTAGATTGAATCTTGGGTCATGGGTATGAGGCACTATGAGACAACATTCAAACCCAATAAAAACATTCAACCCCAAAATAAATAACTGTGAATCACACAAATATTTTTCTCGGTGCAACAATCAAACCCTATGCAACTGGACCACTGAGGCTGTTATTTATTTATTGATAGAATGTTCTGTCAATAGATAAACATACAACTATGGAAATCGATCAAAAGCATTATTAGATAGATTGTTTTTTAGCCACATTATTTAAAATATAATGGTTCACTCAATCAGCTTGCCATAAATTTGGTGTACTGTCCTGAGTATTGTTGACTCATTGGGCATGTGTTAGCCACTCACATTGTGGCCAAAGCAATATTACAACATCTTCGTGTGTGCAATTTAATGTGTTAAATGTGAATTGATTTATTTGACATACTGACCTGCAGATGCAGTTCCAATGAGTGCCTGTCCCGGTCTAGCTGATGTAACGTCCCAGATGCCATCCTTGTGTCCAGTAAACTCCCTCACCAATTGACAGTTATATGTAGGAGCCTTAAAACTGGACACTATCTTACTAGTCTGAACTCTTAGCTTGTGGCTTGCTTTTACTTTCTGAGAGTTGCTTTGTGTCACTGATAAAATTAGAAATACAATTAATATACAAAATTGGTATATAACACTTAATTTTACATTTATATATTTACATAATATACATAACATATAGTTGCATACTGCTGCAGTTGTATAATATGTTCATTTAAATTACATAATGGCAACAGCTCATAACAATGAGATTACCACAACATATGAGTACAAATAAAACATGTGTAAATACTGTAAAGCTAATAACAAACAGTAGAAAATGAATTTAAAGGAATGAGGACAATATATTCACTTGCTTAAGATTTAATAATAACATAATACTAAAAATAAATTAAATATAATTTATGAAATAATAAACATAATGTGCTTAGAAATTGTAAAAGGTATATCACTCATAGATAAATTAATAATGTATACATACAAGAGTAAAATACTTACATTTAACCTTAGAGTTTTTGCCAGTAGCCTCAAATTCTATGTAGTCCACGTTTTGTTTGTCGCCCACATAGCTCTCACGTTCAAGTTTTTCACTCAGAATATCTATTTTTTCTTGCACTAAAAGGTAAAGGAAATAATATGAAATGACGATTTACGATCTGTTATAAAAAATACATTGTTTATTCTATGATTCTGACCAATACAGAATAGACTAAACATTTGTCAACATGATTTTAATAAGTAAATACCACAGCGATTACTTACAGTTCAAGTTTTCAGTGTACAAAAGGTCAAATTCTTTCTCGATTTGAGAAAAAAGCTCATGTAAACGAGATCTAAAAACTGGTGGTATCGAGGTTTCAGAATCTTCCATTTTAAGATAGTTCGGCAGTCCATCAGAGCCTTCAGTGAGGGCTTGGAGCCTCCTCTTGCTAGATTTCATGGTCGACAGCAGATTGCACCGCTACGTAATGTTTATATTTCCATTCCGTAGCACACGCGCCTTGGATTTTTTACATTAACGTCATGCAATATTTCTTCAGTTAAACAAACGAAATGCACAAATTACACAAAATACAATCAAAATATTTGATGAAAAACATATCTCATGATTGACATTTATGATGACAATTGATTTTTTTATTACAGCAACATTGCAATGAAAAGGCGATTTTACCACGATTATGATTAGAGATGTACCGTACTTTTCAAGAAGTCGAGAATGTCATCTTTTATATATTTATTTTTCTTTGGATTAGTTGTCTATGACAAACAAACTATGTTTTTTTTAAGTTGGCAGTATTGATGACCTTGTCTATGGAACTCGAAACGGAAAAAAAATGGCTGGTGAGTCTATAAAGCTTGCCAACGTATGTGTTTAGATAATTGTTAAATTGAGATTTTAATCATGTCATTTTCAGATCTTTATGCCAAATATAACTGCACATATTGCCAAGAAGAAATTAATGGAGTACGCGTAAAATGCACAGAATGTGTTGATTTCGATATTTGTTTGCAGGTAAAGTAGTTACGCTGCCATTTTTGTTTATAGTTTTGGCGCAAATTTTGAAAAGTCTAGAAATTAATGAACACACTTTTCAATTCCAGTGTTTTTCTTTTGGTGCTGAAATTGGATCTCATAAAAATGACCATTCCTATCAGTTTGTGGTAAGTATTCATATTGTTATCGCGAATATAAATAATTTATTTCATTCGTGTTATTTATAAAAACAAATTTCTTGCGGTTTTCAGGATTCTGGAGCATTTGGTATATTTTTAGGACGTAGTAGTTGGTCTGCAAATGAAGAAGTTAGATTACTAGATGCCATAGAACAGTTTGGCTTTGGGAATTGGGAAGATATAGCTAAACACATCGAAACAAGATCTCCAGAAGGTATGTAAAATAGTTTTTAAATTTATTTATTGTATTTGAGTACAAAATTAAATACACAATCTAAAAATTACTTTATATTTTTTATTCTATCATACAATTCAATATATTTTGTGGAACTAAGTAAAACAATTCTCTTGAAGTATTTTTTTTATTTTACTTATTACAGAAGCAAAAGATGAGTATATTACGAGGTATCTGGAAGGCACAATCGGTAGGGCTACTTGGGGCAATGTGGAGAGCACATCACGACCCTCCCTGCACTGTGCGGACCGGGATGAGGGACCTCTTGGTCCAACGGCTGTATCTAGACTACCGCACCTTGCTATCACAGTGGATGAGGCTGCACAACTTGGCTATATGCCCAATAGGGATGACTTTGAAAGGGTAAATATAAATTCTTATGTATTTTCTACGTGCTGTTAATTGTAGGTTTTCTTTATTTTGTTAATCATTATGTTTTGCTATGTTAAGACCATATTTGTATATCTTTTGCCATTGTTCGTACCAGATCAGAGGTCTATCTCATTGCATATTAAGTAATATTTATTTATGTACTCTTTACTGCTAAAAGATAGCTTGGATAGATATATGCTGAATGTCATTTTGGGTTGAGAAAACCTGTTTTTAGTTGGTTATTATTGTTTGTTTACTCATAACTCTTAGTGATTAAGTGATGGTCATAATATCTGTTTTTTTCCTCATTATAATTAAGTTAGAACATAATGAGTATGTCTCCTTTTTCCTCTTAATTTGTTTTGTATGATGGAATGAATCGATGAGTCATTTGAGTTGTGTTTTTGTTACTACATAATTTGTGGCAAAATTTACTAAAACATTATTTGAATCCATGGTGAAAAAATCTGCACACCAAAGAGATTTTTACCACAATTTCTATACCAAGTAAAATATGTAAAAATGCTTCTGAATATTTGCTTAGCAGAACAATTGTATACAAGAACAAAGGAATTATCAAAATATGCATTATCTTTATATGACAGATTGATTACTTTTGCAACTTTCACATTATCTCATACCATATAGTATGCAAACAAAACATGTAGATTGGCAAAGTATTGCTCTTTGGTGAATACGTTTTACTTATTTCCTGGCATGACTTCAATACATCTGATGGTGCATGCAGTGTTAATAATAGTGTATTCATTGGCAGAAAGAATTATCCCTCACCGAATTACTATGTATGGTTTTAATTTTTTAAGTACAAGTACGAATATATTAAATATGACAATATTATGCGCAACATTTTATATCTTTGTATGTTATTACCTTATTTCAGGAGCATGACCACGAGGCTGAACAGTTGATATCAACCCTATCCCTGAACACTGATGACGATGAATTAGATGTTGGTGAGTTAATATTTAATATCTAAGATCTTGTAATTAACATAATGTTTCTAGGTGCCAATGTAGATTGAAATTAAACAAATTATCCATTTTTTTTAAAAGAATGTTATATGTTCTGGCCAGCATTAATAAAAAAATATAAGATATTATAAAAATATTGTTTGAGACGTCTAAAAAAACTTCTAGGAAATAGTATTTACTTAATTTAAATGGTGAGATTACATACATTGCCTACTCTCCAAATATTACCATGCCATAAACTCAACTGCAAATCCCCATCTACACATAAGCCACCAGCTTGTGATGCTCTTTGGTAATAAAATTTTAATATTTGCATTTTTCAGCACTGAAGTTATCACAAGTCGACATCTACATAAGAAGACTACGCGAAAGGACGAGAAGAAAAAGGCTCGTGCGCGACTACCAACTCGTATCAGTATTCTTCAATATTCAGAGGAACAAACAGAAAACGCTCGGAAAACTTGCCAAAGAGAAAAAGTACGTTAGTTTTTATTTCTATAATATTTTGTACTTGTTTCGTATGATAACCATTTAGTGCAAAATTACGATTATTTCTAACTTTTATTAAATTTAAACTACAAAATTTTATACAATATATGGCTAATTTGGCAATTTTGTACAATACACTCAATACTGGTCTAAGGATTGACAAGGCTTAAGGCAGAGTTTCTATGGTTCTTTCTAAGAGGCCGCCAAGTATTCACATGCATGATCTTCTATTAAAAAATAAAATTCATTCATTCATCATCAGCCTATTCGCGTCCACTGCTGGACATAGGCCTCTCCTATGGCACGCCACTGGGCTCGATGTTCAGCCCATCGTCTCCAACCGCTACCAGCCATTTTAAAATAAAATACCATAAATTAAAACAATATTAAAAATAAGTACAATCGGCGGCCTTATTGCACGAGGCAATCTCTTCCAGGCAACTTTTGGATGGAGATAAGACACAGGAGAGAGAAAGGGCATTTTTAGAAACATTATGTACCACTTTAATCAAAATTATAATACATATGTCAAAAAAGTACACATATCTTACTAGACCCCCTCACCCTCTTGTGATATATCTTGATTATTCTCAAATCCTTCCCCCCTTTCGCGCCTCGCCTGATTTATGGATGGCCCTTAACCACTGTTCAAACAAAAAATTGCAAAGGTCATAAATACATATTCCTACTGCAGTTAAAACTAAACCTTATATGCATATACAGAGAGTTCACGGAGCGTCTGCGCTGGACGGCGCAGTTCTACGGTCGCGTGGAGCAGGCCGGCGTGGTGGCGGCACTGTGGCGCGAGCGCGAGCTGCGCGTGCGCCTCGCCGAGCTGCACCGCTACCGGCTGGCCGGCGTCACGCGCCTCGAGGAGTGCGCGCACTACGACCAGCACGCCACGCACCGCCGCCACCCGCACCAACTCGACGTGAGCACAACACACTACAGACAATCTCGACAATACCGACGCTACACGCTTGTCATGCTTGCCAGTGCGTAGTAACTTCACTATTTATATATATCGCAACTTTACAATTAAACTGACCTAATACAAAATAGATTTTGACTTTTGATTACATATAGGTTCAAAATGACCTATCGATTATTAAAGAAGGTCCTATAGACGCATGAAAGGCAGAAAGATGTATACTTCGGGCTTCTGGATGTATCTTCCATGAGCACAAAATTTCTTGTTACAAATCTTTAATGAATGTTTCCCAAAAAATAAGATTTTTTAGTTACGTCTCTATAATTCTAAAGGTGCGATATACACGCTCCCAGTACTCTTGGTACACACCAGGCTGTTCACATTGTCTCTGCTTTAGATATTATTACATTTAAAGGTAATATAATATTCAGGTATATTTCTCTAATTTTGATTTGGATAGGTCTTGGATATGTAAATGACGATGATTTTTTCACGGTTGTTTAAAAGAATATAAAAAGGTTTTGAGTGTTTTTGGGATTAAAAATGTAATATTTTTGTAGTAGTTTATGTGAATTTTTAAGGTATTTATATAACTCCTTATATTTTCGATGTGGTGTGGTGTACTGAAAACAAATCCTATTTTATTTCATATATTTAAATCAAGATTAAATAAATATTTCGCAAATGAATATAATATAACCAACGGAATACAACAAAGATGATTACACAATGGCTTATGTAACAAAATAAAAAAAGTAATTAGTCAAATAATTTCGAGAAGGCTGTGACCTTGTGTGCACAAGTTAAAGTGTTTTTGGCTTAGGACGCATTGTCCTCATCACATATTCATTCCCTCTGAGATCGATCGTGCTTCATACTC
This sequence comes from Hyles euphorbiae, assembly GCA_023078785.2. Lineage (NCBI taxonomy): Eukaryota > Metazoa > Arthropoda > Insecta > Lepidoptera > Sphingidae > Hyles > Hyles euphorbiae. The sequence goes on from CM041053.1 coordinate 8,673,720, forward strand.
ATACATAAAACGGGATAACCGAAACATGCAAATTCAACTATGAATACAATCGTATCAGGCATTGAAAAGAAAATTGGGGCGTGAATGTCAAAGTGTTTCTTAAATGTTGGGTAGTTTTCATTTTCATCTATGCAAACATAGTGTCATTTGCATGACTTGTGTTAATAAACTGTAGCTTATGCTTTTGGCAGTTTAATTTCATTTAGTTATGTAGCCATTTGATTGCATGAGTAGTAGTGTTTGTTTGCACCGCACCACCATGGTTGGTTTCATTGTATGGATTGGAGAGGGAGAATCATATTTCTTTGGTGGGAACTGTCTAGTCTACCATGAATTTAAAATAATTTTGATTTTTATCACTTTGTAGAGTATAAAACAAAAAGTTTAGGGTGTCACTTCGTCGCATTTTTCATATCATAAAAAACATACCAAATTGTGTGATTTCATGTGTCTAACCAACACATAACGTCATCTGATTTTATTGCTCCTACTAAAATATTTGAGTCTTGTATGTTTGATGAGTTCATGTGAACAACATGGTGGAATGGAATGAGATGACGTCAGCTTGGTAGTTTGGGTTTGATACCGTATAACGATTGTTTTCGCCAGGGCAGCAGTGGGTGCCTGGAAACCAACCAGACAAAAGATCTAATGCAGATCAACACGCAGCAGCAAAGAAAAAGGTATATATTATATTCTATTAGTATGTACATCTGTACATGGATTTGTATGAGGGATAATTTGAGAATGAACGCGCATTACTTTTTAAATTTAAGATCAGCTAATTTAATACTAATATTAGCTCCCGTATATCGACAAACGCCCGAGCATACTAGTTAACAACTCGATTTTATTTCACGCATGACATCCTTGTTCTTAAACTTATACACTATTTTAATAACTAGACCAGTGATTCTCAACCTTTTTTTTGTTGCGGCACATATTTAATGATTTCAAAATTTGGCGGCACACAAAGAAAAAGATAAAAAATATTTACTTACTACAACACACTGCATAAATAGTTCATGACAAAAATTTTAAATATACGAAATAAGCTAATATATACTACAATAATAACTAAACGTTTATTAAGGGATTAATTACAAACTAATAATAAAAATATTTTGAATGCGAAATTTGAGCTTGATGTTTTTTGATAATTTCATTTATATTTGGTTGTGAAAATGACAATGCTACTCTCATATCGTAAAGAAAAGGTGCAGTAATTACTATGCAACACCTTGTGAATCCCAACTATCACTAAAGCAACACATTTTGTACGCAGAAGTGGCAAGTGTGCGCCGACTTGAGACATATTCCTATTGCTATGCACGCCGCTTCATCATAATTTGGCACTAAGAAAAAACGCGTTGTAAAGCAAATAATAAACTTTTTTATGGATTTAAATATATATTCATATATAAGTGCGGGGTGGCCTGTTGGTAAACGGACTAGACGCGGCTACCAACATGTTCACGGTGGTCGCGGGTTCGAATCCCAGGGCACACCTCTGACTTTTCGGAGTCATGTGTGTATTGATAGTCAATCACCACGCACTAAAACGGTGAAGGAAAACATCGTGAGGAAACCTGCATACCATAGCGATTCATAAGAATTTCTATGGTATGTAAGTCCGCCAACCCGCACTAGGCCAGCGTGGTGGACTATATGGCCTAACCACTCTCAATCGTATTCTCGATTGTAGAGTAGGCCCGTGCCCTGCAGTGGGACGTATATGGGCTGATACAGAATATATTCATATTAAAAATATTTTTCTTTTTAAATGATATAATTTAATAATATTAAAATTATTATATATTTGCAAAATTTGGCGGCACACTTTTGAAATTTGGCGGCACACAAAAGTGCCGCGGCACAATGGTTGAGAATCACTGAACTAGACAATTAATTAACGTGAATAGATGATTGGAGCTTTATTCATAACAATCAATTATACCTTTATCTTACAGCTTGTCGCTTACAGGAGACAGGATTATGATTACTATTAATACTATAATTTAATTCTTCTACCACCCGTTATAAAATACTTTGTGTAAATGCGTACAACAGAGACGGAGAAAGCGGCTCAAGTTCCACCAGCCCAAGGTGCACACGGGACGGAAGTACCGCATGTGGATGCTCCAGAAAGAACTCATGCAGCAACAACAGCGCAGGATGCTCGAGGCATCTGCTGACCAGTAACGAGATACAGGTGAGTATTACTACATTCACACGCATAACTATTTATTAAACATGCATTTAAAATACAATATCGCACCTTTAGAATTAGAGTGACGTAACTAAAAAAACATTAATTAAAGATTTATAACATAAGAATAAAGAAATGTACTTCTGGAAACTACTTCTTAAAGACCAATTTATACATCATATCATCTGCCTTTCATGCGTCAATAGGTCTTTCTTTTATAACGGGTCATTTTGAGCCAAAATATGATTGAAAGCCAAAATCTTTTTTTTTCTATTAGTTCACTCTATCTAGGCTTGTCAATGTTATAATGTAATTTATGTTAGTTTTAATAAGGTAAATTAAAAAAAAAAATTGACCTGTCGGTTGGTGGACGTTTAACTAGTTAGTATATTATACAAATGATTACTTGTGTGCAGTTGTGCTCGGCACTAAGCCTGCCGGCGGCGCAGTACGTGACGCTGAAGGGCGTGTTGCTGCGGCGCGCGGGCGACGGCGACGCGGACGCGGCCGTGCGCCACTACCTGGCCGCCGCCGGCTGGCTGCGACACTAGCGCCACCATGCCATCCTGCACAGCCTGCTGCTGCGCCCCAACACGTGACACACGACCCATCGAGGGCCTACCCACGCTCACCAGTGAGAAATACCCTCATGGAAAAAATTGTGACTGACTCAAAAGAGAGCCCAAAGTGATGACCTAGTATTCAAATAAAAACAAGACAAGTGCTAATTTTCAGTGATTACAAAAGTATATGAAGAAATAATATCTACAGGGTGTTCCACTTTTCAACATTTCGGATGTTAAACGCTTTTAATTCTAGTGCAATGAAAACGAAACTATAAAACAAGTGCAGTGTAGTGCCAAATCAATTATGTGCAGTGTTAAAACGCAAGCAATACTAAAAGCACAAACACTCTGTTGGTAATGGAAAAATTGTATGACAGTGCGGTAAAATGGAGACTATTGGTTAGTAAGCAGGGTTTCATCTTGGAAAAGATATATGATTAATATAGTATAACTGTTTAAGAATGTGGTGGATTAATGAATATTAATTACACAGTATTGTGTATGAATAGTTTTCATTATGCATTGTACACTCTGACTGGGAATATAGATGATTGCCAAAATCTCACAACTGGCAACATATTTTGCTAACAAAAGTTACTCTTCGTAATGCAGTGTATTAATGCCACTATTACTGATGGTTATATTTTGTAGTATTTAAAATATATTATTGCTCAGTTGCTCCCACAGAGCTATAATAATTTTAATTATCCTGTCAGACTAAAATATGTAAAGTTTCTGTTATGAGTGGAGATCTTGGAAAGCTTTCTACAGTGGCGGTTGTGAATCACATTAATTTGCGGAATATTAAGAAAAGTATCAGGCCAGATATGGATTGTTATGTGGCATACATTTTTATAATTGTATATCAATGTTGCATACATTACCTATAGCATGGAATGCAATTCACCTGTATTTTGACTTTGATCATGTGTTGCTAACAGTTTATTTATATGGCGTCATGCATGGGCCAAGCAATAAACACATTTGATTAGTTTAATTAATGTTTAATGCATATCCTTTATGAAACTAATCATAAACAAAGCATTTTCTAAATTCAGATCAAAACCATACCATAATTCAGTTTCAATCAAAAAAATCAAATTGACATGATTTTATAAAAGGTTTATAAAATGACAAAATATTGATGTCAAATGAAATGCAAATGATTGTTGTTTAATATGACAGTTTCTTAGAGGATGTGTGGCGTCAAATGCTGTCTCCCAGAAACAGTGTTTATAGAAATTAATATTTAAGGTGCTTGTTTAAATGTTATAGTATAGAGATGCCGCATCTGAATTACTTAACGCCGCTCCATAACAAAAAGTCTAGGTAAGAGGTAAACTAGTATTTCATACAGATGACAGCCTCACAATAATTGACAGAGTTTCATAATCTTAAACAGAAATGTATCTAAAACTGTTGGAATGTTACAGCCATCACCATAGATGGTGTTGTACAACCCATCACATACCTATGTAATTGAGTTATATTTCAGGCTTGGTCTGTGTATACCTAATTTAGACAGCCTCTGTGGCGCAGTTGGTTCACGCCGGCTGTGAATCGAGAGGCCGCGGATTCAATCCCTGCGCTGAAACAAATATTTGTGTGAACCACAGGTATTTGTTTTGGGTCTGGGTGTTTGTGAGACCGAAAAGTCTCTCGTAGTTCCAGATACCCACGACACAAGACTCGATTTTAGTTTGGGGTCAGGACTATGTTGCTGTTGGGTGTATATATTATTAACTCAAAGCAGTGGCTCCGGCAATATCCACCCACCTGTGGCAAGACCAAATTAGATTGCACTGCACTAACAATCTAGGCCGTTGTAGCTTTTCTGCCATGTCACTTGACAACTATGCAAGACTATCCTTAAGATACTTAATTTCTTAATAACGAGCGTCATTAATTAATTGACTAGCGACATATTTACAAGACCTGTAAGTTGACCATAAGTCAATGCACTAAAATAGTTATACCTCACTCATATAAGACTGCTCTTATAGAGCATTGTATATATCATTTGTATATAATGTAGCATAGATTCATCGCTTTCTCAATGTATGAGGGTGTGAAGACTGGAAAGTCGAGGATTCTATTATATTACCAAATAATGTGTGTAAGTGTTAGCAGTTCTGAACTCTCGGTACAAAGGTTATGTTGGTATGTCTGGCATTTATGTGGTATGTTAGGAAATTTATAAAATATTATTTATTAGTTGTATTAACTTATGTGTAATAGTAAAGGACATTCATTTATTAAATAAGTTAAGGATTTAGGCAAGTATTTGTAGGTGACTACACAACATTCAGTATGTTGATTTAAAAGAGCAATCACTGTTTGTAAAATTATTATTTAAATTCCTAAAATAATCCTAGTTTGTTAATCTACTTTCTTTTCTTTTGATTTGGTCAGTTTATATTACATTTGCCAATTAAAATATGTTTTACACATAATTCATTATCTGAATAGATATGGTTTTGTTAATGCCTTTTTGGACCCACTAAGCCAAAATCTACCAACTCACAAATGATTAAAAACTAAAAAAAACCTATTTAATTGAAGCATATACATAATTTCTCAACAAAACCAGCCAAATATCTATTTACATCTGTCTTAAACAAATATGTGATCCCACCCACAGATGGAGTATTAAACTGCATACTTTCCCTGAATTGAATTAAATGTTATTTGTAAATTGGTAAATTTTGGCAGGACTAGGTCCAATTAGGATACAATATAATAATTTAGTAAATCAAGATGGATAGGGGCCTTGGTCTTGTGACAAGTATAACTGGCAATAATTGTATGTGTGAAATGGACAAATATCTTGGCAGTCCTATTATTTCTAGAAATATATTAAGAAATGGTGTTGAAGCTACAACAGAAATGTCTCAATTTGGTTAAACTCTCAACCAAATTTGGTTGTTTGGGGGAGGGTCCACATAGTCCATTGAAATTGAGGTCAGTCTGTAGTAATAAGTGTTAAATGTTGTGGATAGTAAAAAGTATTGCTTGAAATGCAGACATGTGTATAGTTTATTTAAAATATTGTTTTGGGTCATGTATTATAATGGACCAATAAGCTTTGTTGGACAAGGTTATTGCTTTATTTCATTACAATTAGTAAATTTAATATGAGTGAAATCCTATATCTACATTATGCACAATGTATACTTAGAGCACATTCAGGTGTCGTATCTACATTTTATTCGAATGTCTACATAGAAGTTGGATAAATTTTTTGAATTATTCTAGACAAAGCTACTGGCCATGATTCAAAAAGTGTAAACAAAATAAGCGAGTGAAAGCTGGTAAAAATATACTATACTATAATTTTAAGGCTGTAACAGACGATCGAATATGATGCACCGTAAGTTTTCACATTGTCGGAGGCGACCCGGCCTCACAGATAATAATGTGCAGTGGTTGAACTGCTCTCCAATTGATCGAGTATGGTCCGGAACGCACCAAGTTTATGGTACACTCCGGACCATGTTTGGTCGTCTGTTACAGGCTTTAGGCCCCTGGAGTTGAGAGCAGTCTACCGTACATTGTTACTATTATCTGTTATCTCGCCCCTGGACATGCGATAAATAATTACTAATAATTGTTGTCTGTCTCGTCTGTTGCGCACCATGTTCGATCGTCTGTTACGGGCTTAACAGTACAGTTTTGCTATATAATATTATCGGTTTTCACTCGCTTATTTTGTATACACTTGTCGGATTATGGCCAATAGCTTTGCGTAGAGGAATTTAAAAATTGTATATTTTTGTGTCGGATCCCATAAAAAACAGTAATCGTTCAACAGTGACACCTATAAACAAAATACTTATTCATATTACAGTGCTTAAAAATTTATCGGGTCCGACACCTGACAAATGGGAACAGGGCATCAAGCACCTCAAATAATGTGTTCAAAATAATAATTATCCAATATTTTATTACATTATGGTCATTATAATACGTTAGTGACCAATAATCAAGTCCATTTCACTTGTTATATCTTTTATTTTCTAATTATGGTTATGCCTAATATTCTTTGTTATAATATACCGAATATAACCAAAAACAACGAAGTCCAATGTTACTTAAACAGTTAATTATAAGTAACAGTGGCTGTGGTTAGCACTTATTTTCTTGTAAATAATCTAGTTAATAAAATTCTAGTATTAGTAGAAAGATGTTGAGCTTACGTCATTGTGGGTGTTGATTTATTCAAAAAACTATATTTAAAGACAAAATGTGCATAATGCATATTAAAATTACATTTTCTGTTTATAGATAGTTGGGTTGATTTTAATCTGATCTCTTAATTTAATGTCTGCATTTTATATTTATTAACGGTACAAGGTTAACCCAAATTATTCCGAAATCGTGTGAATGTTCTGATTAAACATATTTACATTTGTAAATTGTAACAGAGTAAAGTGTCCCGCCACGCGGCTTAGTGTTTAGAGGAAGTATTATTGTACCATATTGATTTCAGTTTAGTAAATTTTATACTACCGTAGTTCCGACTAGGGTATTATTTTAATGTTTATTAGTTTTTATTGTTAAGGCACGTGGTCGAGGCACTATTGGTATTGTATCATAAGGCAAAGTTTACCATATTTCAGGCTCAAATAAATATATGGTATAATCTTTAAAAAAGTACAAGTAATATTGTTAATTGTAACTGGTAATGTATCAATTTAATTCCAGAATAAAAATACATTTCAACAATTCTTCTATTTATTTTGATTTCGGTTTCGGCATGTCTTCCAATGATGCTGGGGATGGCTTGTTCAAAAACCATTGGTGTTTAACTGCCTGATGAGAAATAGAATCAAGGTATTTTAATTCTTTAAATTTTCAATATATATATACCGGGTATCTCAAGACTGCTACCGAAAACGAAGCCGGATGGTAGTTTTAGTGACTACAAACACAATGCAATTAAAAATTTCGTCTAGAAACACGACAATAATTATTTTTTATGATTTTTTAAATATCGTTATTTTTGGGTGGTAAATCCATAGTTTTTGCTAAAATAATAATTTTAACTCTTTTATACCTTAGAGTATTTATAAATAAAAGGGTATACACTATTATTTTAGGAAAAAATGTATTTACCGCCCAAATATGGCCATAGGAAAAAAATAACAACAAAAAAATTGTCGCTTTTTTTTGCAACTTTTTCTGTTGCATGGTGTCTGAAGTCGCTTAAACTACCACCCGGCTTCGTTTTCGGTAGCAGTCTTGATATACCCTGTATATATAAAAAAGCTACTGTTTAAAATAAAGCATAATCTTATATAATATTCAATCTCAATACATTTGTGATATACCATTAATTCATTTTGATCTATGTATTTTTACTATAGTAATAAACCCGTGCTAGCCACTTTCATGTAGCGCTATGTAATCCCTCTATCATGCTATAGAATGTAAAAAAAAAACTCCGATAGTACTTACATCCTTAGCAGATATCCTCCTATCAGCGTCGTACATGATAAAGGATTTGACGAGGTGCACGGCGTCCATATCCACTCCCGGCAGTAACGCCGGCCATGGCGTGGGGGTTGAATCGGGAAACGTGATTTTATGGAAGTCGGGAAGTTCTGTGTGTCGAGGCCAACTCTCTTCTGTGGGAGTGCCGAGATTTTGGAGAACTATTGCCAATTGCTCGATGTCCGACTCACCCTACAAAAAATGAGTAAACGTTGAAATATATTGATAGCAAATGTAACTGCATAATATTAGTATTTATGAAATTAGGCTTACCGCAAAAAGTGGTTGTTTGGTTATCATTTCAGCGATAATACAACCGACCGACCACAAATCGACTTTTTCGTTGTAAAACCTTGCCCCGTACAATAATTCTGGCGCACGGTACCACCTGAACAAATAAACGGGATTTCAAAGCTACGATAAAATGTAAAGTTATTGAACGATGTCAAATGCTGAAAGTGCGTGGTGGCCTGTTGGTAAACGGACTAGACGTGACTGCCAACATGTTCACGGTGGTCGCGGGTTCGAATCCCAGGGTCACCTCTGACTTTTCGGAGTCATGTGTGTATTGATAGTCAATCACCACGCACTAAAACGGTGAAGGAAAACATCGTGAGGAAACCTGCATACCATAGCGATTCACAACAATTTCTATGGTTTGTAAGTCCGCCAACCCGCACTAGGCCAGCGTGGTGGACTATATGGCCTAACCACTCTCAATCGTATTCTCGATTGTAGAGTAGGCCCGTGCCCTGCAGTGGGACATATATGGGCTGATACAGAAATGCTGTTACCTTGTGGCCACTTGGTGGGAGTACGGTCTGCCGCCGTCAGGCCAATATAGCCGCGCTAAACCAAGATCAGCAATTTTCAGTATTCCCTCGTGATTTATTAATAGATTTGCGGGTTTCAAGTCCTTAAAATATTTTAATAATACATTTATGACAATGTCCGGTTCATTTACTTAATTCAAAAGCGTTAAGAGAAAGCAGAACTCCAACATTAAGTATAGCTTCAAAATGAATATTCTTCGGGAAAAAAACTTGAAGGTGACACAGATGCTTGCTGCTTACCCTGTGCATGACGTAATGTGCGTGCATATACCGTGTCCCTTTGAGTAGCATCTGCGCATATGTTTTAACTCGAGGTATTGTCAACTCTTGTTGATTGTGGTGCAACATCTCCCACAAACCCGAACACATGTACTCCAGCACAAGAACCAAGCTCATGCCGCGAGGAAACATATTATGCAGTTTTATTATCTGCAACAATCAATTTTACTTCGATTTTATAAAAGTGTCGGAATAGTAGTATTAATATAATGACATAGAATTACCAGAAAGTTCCTGAGAATTCCAGAATTACACGTCCTAAATTCCAATTCAACTCACTAGCCTACGCCAGTGGGTAGATACGAATTTAATGGCTGTTTGCAACCACTACGCCCATCTTTACCAAGGAATAATAGTAATAATTCATGAGCCAAATTAGGTTACGATTTTTTAAGCTAGTGAAAGAACTAGTTACAATAAATTCTGAGATTTTATTTTCTCTTGAAATCTCTTTGAAAAAAAAAGGCATGCTGTGTCCATTTAATTCTGGTCTTTTTCATTCGCCCAACTGCACCTTAACCTGTTGTCCTTATTGTGGATTAGAATGCTTGCGAGATGGATCACAGTACCAGATCTCTTCTAATTTTAATTTAATTGAAAACATTATTTCTTCTACTTACGTATTTACATCGAAGCAATTGCAAAGCCTTTATCTCTCTCATCACATTAACCGGTATGCCGTCTTCTAGGTTCTTTATGAGGATTTTTTTAAGTGCTACCTCCCGACCTGTCGGTTCGTGGCGTGCTTTGAACACCAATCCATGAGCACCCTCACCTATTCGTCCAATGACAGTGTAGTTACTCACTTCGTTATCCATTATCAACAAGTACGGCCCATTTATTTGTTAAATTTGAGAGCAATGTTTTTAGCAACGAGTTATTAACAGACACTGACAAATAAACAATAATGTCAGAGGAAGTTTGTTAGAAACTGTTGTCATGGCAACTCAATAGAATACCTTAAACAAAAGAGAATTTTGTAAAACAGGCTATCATAGCAGGCTATTCACTGAGTTTTTGAGGAATTTCTTCTTATTTGAGCACCTAATGTAGTTCTGATTTGATATCTGAATAATTTTGGAAGCAGGACTTAGGTCTTCTCGGAGCTGACTTCTGTAGTGATGCAGTGATTTTAATGGTCCTTTTTTGCCTTTAACTGTAATCTGGGATATAACCATTTTTTACATTATGTACTTAATATTCAAAATAATATAGTGATACTAGGATTACGAGACTGTTTTTAAATACTTACATTAGATAGGCGCTTTATTTGTTTATAAACTATTGTCTGTATCGCTTCGCTTGTGATATTAAACATAACGAAAATAAACAAAGATTATAATTTATGTGTTGTTTATTAAAAACAACATTTTAAACGAAGTAAACACATGTTGTTGTTTTTCATAAATTAAATGTCTGCGTGAAGTTACAAAATAACACCACATTGGATTTAACTACACAACCACTCGATTCTACCATCCTTGGCAACCTAAATGAATTTGAAGGGTATCGGATATGTTCATACGTACTGGTGTGACTGTATTATATCGTATTAGCTCATAAACGTCCCACTGCACGGGCCTCCTCCACAATCGAGAGTACGATTGAGAGTGGTTACGCCATATAATCCACCACGCTGGCCTAGTGGGGGTTGGCGGATTTTACACATCATAATTCTTATAAATCGCTATGGTATGCAGGTTTCCTCAGGATGTTTTCCTTCACCGTTTTAGTGTGTGGTGATTGACTATCAATATGTACACACTTGACTCCGAAATCACAAATATGCTCTGAGATTCGAACTTGCGATCACCGTGAACATATTAGCAGCCGCGTATAGTCCGTTTACCAACAGGCCACCTCGCACATTAAATTTATTGATCGGTACTGGGTCTCATTAAAAGAAAAAACAATTAACATGGAACATATACGATGTACATCTCAATTTATAATTATATTTTTATTTTTATTTTTTATTAATAGATTTCTAATATATAATATAAGCTTTATCAAGAAGTTACCTAATCGTGTTTTAAGACAACACACATAATATATGCTCAAACAGACTTTCAACGTGTTTTTTTTTATACTTGTTATTTTTCAGATATAAATTAATTCAATGTATGATATAGGTAGTCTATTCTCGAGCTCGTCGTCATAATTGTAACTGATGTTTACACTAACTCAATGTTTGTACAGCTGACAATATTTCTTATTGTTTTGTCGCTACATCGTCGTCTGTATAAATTTATTTCTTTTCCAAATCTGCCACAGTGTAGTATAGTTTCTTTCCACGGTGCTTGCTATCCTCAGGTTCCATCATGGAATCTAGTAGAGTTTGCTTTGTGTTTATATTAATAGGACTAAGTTGTGCGGTCGAAGGAGCGTCGATACTCGCTCTCTTTTCATCTCTATCATATTCGGATCACTTGGTGTTCAGAGGATATGTGTCTCTTCTTGCGCAAAGTGGTCATTCCTTAGTCGTCATGACACCATATCCTGGTCAATTTACGTATCCAGACAAGGAGAATATTGTGGAGCTTGATGTTGGTCAAGAATCTGCGCCATTTTGGGACGAATATAAAAAGTTAATGACGAATACAGATGACTTTTATCCACGATTGAGGAATATCAACGAGTTGTCTTTAAAAATTGTCATAGCACAGCTGAAATCTAAGCAGATGACCGCCTTGTTCATAAACCCCAATATTAAATTTGACTTAGTTATAACTGAAGCCGATGTGCCCGTTCTATACGCTGTAGCAGATAAGTACAAAGCTCCGCATATTTCTATCACCACATCAAATGGAAAAATACATCAATATGAAGCTAAGGGTAATCCAATTCACCCGATTTTATATCCGGATGTCAATACTCTCAATTATAGAAACTTGACTCGCTGGCAAAAGGTGGTAGAATTCTATCGACATATCCAAACCAAGAACGAATTTTATAATAATTACTTGCCTCTTTGTGACTTGGCGGCTAAGAAAATATTGGGATTGAAAAGAGATTTGCAAGAAGTCGAATATGATATAGATTTGTTATTCATTGCCAGCAATCCGTTGTTAATTGGAAATAGACCAGTGGTTCCAGCAATAACTTTTGTAGATAGCATGCATATTACGCCTGAATTAAATTTGCCACAGGTAAAATAACTAGTAATATTTATAATGCTCATTAATTCAAAACTACGAGTGCCTACTTAAAGTTTTTCCTTTCAGAATTTACAAGCTTTCTTAGACTCGCAGACAAAAGGTGTTGTGTACTTTAGCGTGGGAGCTATTCAAGATGCTGAACAACTTTCCCCCCAATTGCTTCAAACATTCGCCGATGCTTTTAAAGAATTGCCTTTTACAGTTTTGTGGAAAATCGGTAATGCAACTATGATAAATAAGTCCAATAATATTGTAACACAAGCATGGTTCCCACAGCAACAAGTTTTAGGTAAGAAAAAAATAAAATGTTTCTTACAATAGGTACTTTAGAAAATAATTTTGTTTTATGTGTGCAGACTTATAGTTTAGATATTATGATAAAATCTACTTTAAGGATTCTATTAAGTACTATAATTGAAATCAAAATACTGACTACAGTTAAATCAGTTTGTATGAGAACATTTTATAAGTCGGTATATGTTTATTTTCTTTCAGCGCATCGAAACGTAAAAGCCTTCATAACACATGGCGGAGCGCGTTCTTTGGAAGAAGCTCTGTTTTACGAAGTTCCAATAATAGGTTTACCGTTAGTAAAGTCTAGAAAAATATTCATCAGAGAATATACCAAATATGGCGCTGGTGTGATAGTTGATCCAAATTATTTGGACAAAGAAAATCTAAAAGCCATCATAACAGCTGTGGTTACTGATGAACAGTAAGTAACGAAGTATGCTTGAATTGTAAAATTGTTTAAAAATAACGGCGTATAATCCATTCTATTAATTTTACTATTCTGTTTCTAGGTATAAGAAATCGATAGTTAAACTGAAGGATATGGTAGTTGATCCCGTCATATCGGGTCCAGAGCATGCTATTTGGTGGACAGAATACGTTCTTCGTCATGGAGGTGCCAGACATCTACGCTCACCAGCTGTTGGCGTTACGTTCGTGAAATATTACATGCTGGATCTTCTTAGTTATTTACTCGCTGCTGTTTTATTTGTTATTTACTTGACATATCGTATCTTAAAATATATCGTGAGGCGATTACGAACCCGTTACATTCTAGGCAGAGGTATGGGGCCCTCGGGGAAATTTAAAGCACTGTAATTTTATTTTCATTTGTTTTATTTAGTGTAATATTTATTAATGAGTTTTATAACCTATATTACATGGTAAATAAATAATTAAACTAGATTTTGAGAATGAAAATTTGTTTCATTACTTACTCTACCCCACTCTACCCAGTGTAGACATAAGTATAAACTCTATGATTTACTCATAACTGCCTATAGCGAAATGTTGCACCAAAATTATATGCAATGAGGACTTATTTTAGGAAAGTTACTACGTATTTATTTAGAAAACGAAATAAAAATCCTGTACTTATGCAACAAAAAATTTAGAACTATTAACTGCCTACCCTTAGGGGACACGAATACAAAATAATAATGATTAGATTTGTATGGTTAGTATGTACTTTGGCAATAATTGTACCTAACAACTTTAGAACGTCAATCAATAGATACTGTATTTTTAGAATTTTTGGGATTAATGACCTATCTGTTGTATTTTTTTTTATTGGAAAAATATCAAAACTAACAAATACCAGAACACAAAGTCATCCAGACCATAACTTGCATCGAAATATTTAATGAAATCTCTTGTTATACATAGAAAGAATATAAAAAACAGCTGTAAAAGGAGTTTAGAATAGGTACAAATAACAGATTGCGGGCTTTAGTTTTGGTATACGAGAGTCAGTTTTAATGTTGGGATTTGGGTATGCGAAGCAATCGCGGTTGAATTGGCGGAGATGACCGATAGGGTAAAAAATATCGCTAATGCCACTTACCGGCATATGCAGCGTTGGCCATCCAGCTACAAAGTGCATAGACGACCTGAAAGAGTTTGCAGAAAGGGGGTGGATGCAAGCCCAACATTTCCTTATGGAAATCTTAGGAGGTGGTTAACATTCAACAATTATCAGTGCACTTCCTATGTCTAAGAAACAAGATATTTGACTAGCTATTAATTTTACAGCTTACCACTTGCGAGCTTTTACATTTAATTAATTATTTTAATTATTATGAAGGGTTGTTGTGTTCAACTATGTTGTAATCGGAAATATGAACTTTGGCTGTACATTTTATTTTGCCTTACCATAAAATTTTAAATAAATACTTTGAGTTTTGACGTTAGAAATGTCAAAAGTAGAATGACAGCTTAACAGAGATTTGGCAAAATATTGTTATTTTACAATTTAATAACAATTACGCGTTTATACGTAATTTATGATCAGGAAATGGTTTAATAAATACTGTATAAGTATTAATCAAACATGTCTATAGTGAGATCATGTCCTGGGTTGTACTGCGGCCGTACAGAATTGGAGGATGGAGTGTGGAGCGACTGCGGCGCCTGTCCCCGGGGCTACAGGACTAATACGTCCAGTTACTGCA
Organism: Hyles euphorbiae; assembly: GCA_023078785.2. Classification (NCBI taxonomy): domain Eukaryota; kingdom Metazoa; phylum Arthropoda; class Insecta; order Lepidoptera; family Sphingidae; genus Hyles; species Hyles euphorbiae. The sequence continues at coordinate 8,688,720 of CM041053.1, forward strand.
TGCCATGTACTGATGAGCCTACCTTGTACGACTGGCAGTACCTGGGCTTCATGGTACTACTGCCCATGGTGCTGCATTGGTTCTTTATCGACATGGTGACGATAGGGAAAGGGTAAGTCAAAGTGGTTAAAACCTATAAAATAATTGATCATATTATCGTGTATTACATTCTGTAATTTGAGCATTGTTTAACTATTGCCCAACTTATTTTGCATGAATTTAATGCATTTAATCTGTTGGGCAAACGCCTATTTTAAATTGAAAGAAAACTTACTTAAAGTGCTTACAGTAATTGGAAGCTGAACTCATGGCCCTACATTAAATTCAACACTGCTATTGACGATTTAAGCTTTACTACTTGTAAGTCAAATGAAGCCACTAAAATGAATAATAATTGTTTCAGAAGGGAAGGAGTGCTGATTCAACATGTATGTTCATTTGTGGAGGTGGTGTCTGGAACACTAGCTGCACTTTTAGTACTGCCACCAACAGGCTCCATTGCATTGTATGTCTGCTCTCCGAAAGCATTGTCAGATTGGTACACACTCCTGCACAACCCACAACCTGATTATAAGGAAACTTTACATTGCACACAGGAAGCTGTTTATCCATTGTAAGTCGGTCTAATCTAGTATAGTCTAGTATTTAAATATTAAATAAAACATATGCAATGGTTTTGTTAATTTGGAACTAAAAACCTGTAATATAAAAATGCATGCTTAGAATTAAAACGACTTATAAATTGAATTGAGACTTTAAAATGATTTTCAAAGAAATTAGAAGCCATTGTGAATGGTAATAAGATAACAAATGATTTACCTTAAAAAAACTTGTCATATTTCAGGTGTATTAATTTGTAAATAATATACTTGGGATGTGATAGTAAAATTTATTTTAGAATCAAATGTGTTTTACATAATTAAAATTGTTAAAAGATTTTACTAAATCCAAGTTATATTCCAGGTACACAATAGTGCTTCTAATATATGCATTCAGTTTGCTGATGACAATCACTTTAAGGCCATGGATACTAACTTGGAACACATCTACACCAGGGAAGAAGGCTATATACTGTGCGCTGTACTTTTATCCCATTTTAGTACTGATCCATACTGTAGCTGCGGGATTAATTTGTAAGTGTAGTCTAACTAGCTATTACTAAAATATTATTATTTTTTCATCATTTAATATTTTGGATTATAACTACAAAATATCTTATCAATATGTGTTTAAAAATCATGGCCACATTGAGTCCCATGTAAACATATTTCGTCATTTTATAGAAACATTATTTAAATTGTTATAACTTTTGTTTATGTCCAGTTTTGTGACCAAATAAAAAACCAAATAATATATACACAAAGTATTTTTGATATTGTAGAAATAAATGCATGCCATGCAAACATAATATTTCAAAGGCATTCTTTTTATTTTTTCAGACTGCTCTTTCCCATACATAGTGATAATAATATCAATGATGACATCAGCATCACACTTCTCGGTCAAGATTGAGCAATCAGCACCAGCTTTACTCCTATCTTCGATTACCAACACAAGAAACTTGATAATATTGCTGGGGCACTGGCTGGTCCATGCTTATGGAATACTGTCATTGACTGGGTTCAAAGAGCTGTGGTACTTATCTCTGGTTCCCGCCCCAGCTGTATTCTACATCCTGACTGCACAGTTCACAGACCCCCTCAAGATCCACAGTGATTGACACAACCAGAAAGCATTTGTTAAGTTGGTTTTGAATTGATTTGAGAAATCAAAAGACTTTTGGTGTTGTACATAGTGGTTTTTTGGTGTAAAATAAACTTCTATAATCATATTATTGCTGAAGCAATTAAATATTATGTTTTTATATCTACTTGTTGCTAGTTGTAAAATATGTATTGTAAAGTTTATGGCAAGAAGAAGATAAAAGGGCTGTATAAATTCGAGGCTGGTAGAGTCTGCTGGGTGAAGTCGATTTTCTTAAATTAACTTCCCGTGGCTGAGAATAGTGATGATCAAAATGTATATAACTTTGTTAAAATCTAGAGTATTTAATATTGATTTAGTGTTGTATAATATTTGTATGTGTAAAGTAAAAAAAATACTGGAATTAAAAGTTATGTTTGGCTACAATAAAAAACTATTATCAAATGAATTTAAATTTTTATCTTACATGAGTACCTAAAATAATTAGTGGTAATATGATTCCGTTCAATTTCTATATAAATCAATCGGACTTTTTGTTTAGACGCTGTATCTGATGGAGTTTGCGTATTTTTGATTTGATCCTTCTGCGTTTTTAAGTGAATAGATTGTATAAAAGATTATAATCCCGAGTATAATGTGCTCATATAATGTATTATTTTCGAAAGATTACACAAAAATTAGATTGGCTTAGTTACTTCATAGAGTACATAGAAAATAGAAAATATGAGAACAGAATGCCAAATGCAACAGAAAAAGTTGGAAAAAAAAGCGACAATTTTTTTTTGTTATTTTTTTCCTATGGCTGTATTTGGGTGGTAAATATATTTTTTCCTAAAATAATAGTGTATACCCTTTTACTTATAAATACTCTAAGGTGTAAAAGAGTTTAAATTATTATTTTAGCAAAAACTATGGATTTACCACCCAAAAATGACGATATTTAAAAAATCATAAAAAATAATTGTCGCGTTTCTAGGCGAAATTTTTAATTGCATTGTATTTGTAGTCACTAAAACTACCACCTGGTTTCGTTTTCGGTAGCAGTCTTGAGATACCCGGTATATCTTTATTAACTTTATTTCACACCTTAAAGAAATGACCAAAACGGCCTTGCAAAAGTTCTGTTGTGGAAATTGCTTGCCAACTTTCTGTCAGATAAAGTAGAGTATTTTATCTTTAAATTTCCTGGCCGAGTCGGTTTGTGGCAAAACAACGTGGAAATAGCCACGTATACATAGATATGGTTTAATACAAAGCTCGAGACAAAGGCCGAGGAGGCAAAATAAAAAGAAACGGCCGCGTTTATAGTCGTCTCATTATTAAACGCTTTCATCCCTCGGTTCGCGAAAAAACCGACGACGTTTCCAACCGCATTATTCGCTTATTTGTTTACTTATCTTTTTACATGTATCTCGTTAGGATGAGAACTCAAGCGTATTCTTTGTAAGCGAGTTTTTCCGTCTTATGGCAAATGGCTGCGTCATTAATATGAGATACAGCCTGTTGTGTCATTCTAATTTCCTCGAGCCATCACTTTTGCAAAATCCGAACATTTATTAGGTTTTTGTCTGTGGATTTGCATTAAAGATGAGTACAGTCAGCAGTGCTTTTTTAGGACTTTAGGACTAAAGTTCCTAATGAAATTAAAATGTGTTACTTTTTGGGTTTTGATTTATACTGGGTACCTCAAGACTGCTACCGAAAACGAAGCCGGGTGGTAGTTTTAGTGGCTACAAACACAATGCAATTAAAAATTTCGCATAGAAACACGACTATTATTTTTTATGATTTTTTAAATATCGTCATTTTTGGGTGGTAAATCCATATTTTTGGCTAAAATAATAATTTAAACTCTTTTATACCTTAGAGTATTTATAAACAAAAGGGCAAACACTATTATTGTAGGAAAAAATGTATTTACCACCCAAATATGGCAATAGGAAAAAAATAACAAAAAAAAATATCGCTTTTTTTGCAACTTTTTCCGTTGCATTGTGTCTGAAGTCGCTTAAACTACCATCCAGTTCCGTTTTCGGTAGCAGTCTTGATATACCCTGTATAAAATGCGATGAACGTGAAACACAAAAAAGTCGGTTTTACGGGCGAAGATTTTACGTGACAACGTCTTTTTCTCGGTAGAATATTTATTGATATGAATATAATTAAATTGCACAATAGGAACAAGGAATTGAATGAAAATAAGAATTGCACAAATTTTAACTATAGAAATATATTTTGTTTACTAAAACACTATCAACATTTATCAATAGTATGACATAACCTATAAACTCAGTTTCTCAACTTTTGTGTCAATCTAACAATTAATCAATCAATCATAGTTTACGATAATGAAATATCAGTGTACAATTATTTACCTTTATTGTTGTAGTTGTTGTAAATGATAAATGACGAATCTAAGCACTCCATATTTTCACTACAGACACAGCTGACGATACTTTAACCACACGTGTGAACTTGTATTGTGACGCTTTCTTGTTTTTCCAACGCCAAGAACGTTCGAGAAAGACAAAGACAGAGACACAAGCATGCGCCGATTCAATGCGCCTAATTCTCTAGTGCTGCGCGCGCGGCAGACCGATCATAGTTGAGTGGGAGAGAGACGCAAGGCATTCGGCGGGCCTCTCTCTCGTTCGGTGACTCATCGTAACGTTACCGGGCGTTACACTTTTTCATAAGTTACTCCCAGCCGCAACCTAATTTAAGACGTTGTCACGTCAAAAAATATTTGCTTAATGGGTAAATCTGTCTAATTTTACGATTTGCCTCTGAGATAGGTCACCTAAATAACTGTTTTTAAAAAACATATGACACATATGTTCATTCTACAGTAATACAGTGGCAAAGGCAGCGAGTTGAGTTCATATTTAAACCGGCAACAAAGTCATTGCAATATTTTGGGCATCGTCGCGGCGCGGCGTCTGCTCGCGGCACTAGAAAATGAACGTTTCGTTCGTTTGTGGTTTGAATGAAGCTCAGACAATGAGAACGCTGGCCGGCCTTTGTGTCCACACCTGTTATTAAAACTCCCGTGAAGTGTGCGCCGGGACTCCGCGCCGCTCGACGGCTTTATCATGTGTTTTCTTCTTGTTTACATACGTTTTGCATTCCTATCATACCGTTTGCACAAACCGATCAATACCGCGAATGGGATTTAAAAACTATAGGATGCTCAGGCACAAAATTGAATTACTTAGTCAATTGTACGGGGTTCTGTACCTATTGGTCTGAAATACAAAATAGTGTGAATGAATATTACGACTTGTACCCAGTTAGGTAGGTAGATATGCAAATCCTAAGAATAGTGTTCCAAAGAGTAGTTATATTAATGTTGTATTATGAGTTAAATACGAGTGTGCCGCTCGCATGATAATAAGCGACATGACCACTCATGGATAGTAGCAAAATCAAACAACGCCATGAATTACAAAGCAATACTTGGCATTCCAATGCGCTCCCCATCCTGAGACATAAGATGTTAAGTCTCAATATTTCCAGTAATTACTGGCTACAATTTCCTTCAAACCGGAACACAACAGTGTTTTACATTGTTGTTTGACGGAAGAAATAGACATTGCGATAGTACCTACCCAGGCGGCCTCTCAAATATGAGAGACCTGCCACCAGTAGATAGCTATTTAATAACTAATTATGACTGTTAATGTAATAGGTAGAGTTTTGACGTAGCGCTTTTGCAATTAAGAATGCTAAAAAAATTGATGTGTGATGGGTATAGTTAAACACATATACCCAATTCTATTTTTATATGTGTCACTTAAATTTGATACACTAATAGGTAGACGGTTCATTTAATCAAGTAAATAATGAATTAGCTGTGAAGTCAATATAAACTAATCAATATTTTCGGAAAGTCTAAATGTGAAAATAATCTATTTCCCATAAGATATACATATATCGTATAGGTATATATCTTATGGGAAATGTATGAATATATCCAGTGATTTTATCATTTAATATTATATAAGTATCTAATATTGAACTGCTGACGCATTGACGTAAAATATATGGACGGGGCGGAAAGCAAAAAAAGTGTTGTCACTAAAGTGGTCCGCAGACCAGTGCAACGGTTGTGACGTCACAGCGCACCGGTTAGTAAATCGCCGACAAATGCCTAATTTATCGTGCGTGCGTGCTTTAAAGATGACCAAAAGTTCACAAAAAAAAACATAATATTTCTTATCACCGCTAAGTAAAAATTATATTACTTTAAGTCAATATAACATTTATTTTAGCATTATTGAAAAACGATTTCTTGGCCGCCATTGACGTAAAAATCTGACAGATGGCGCAATTTTCACAGGCATCATTTTGACGTACCCAATGTACTAAAGGGCCTATCCTTAGTTTTTAAATCAATGTGCTGACGCGACACTGTGGTTTCAATTTATGTGATCATGTCTCTACCGTTTGTATAATATATTTTTATGTAAACAGACACTGCGTGAAATCGTTGCCATTGGTAATTATAAAATACGTTTATTGCGAATAATAGTTTAGCTGAAACCGGCAAGTGCATAAACCCGTACAAACACTCGTTCATATTTGTTCAAAAGCGTTACGATATTGCAAAAATCGAGATAGTATCGGAACTAACATTCGTATCGAAATAGTTTTTCGTAAAAATGCTTCGCAGCAGATTGCACGTTGGGAACGCTGCATAAAATGCGACGATGCACTGCACTGAAAGCAAAATCGTGAACTGGAAACAGGTGAACATTCTGGAACATTGAATATGAGAAATAACGAGTGGGGCCCAGTTGTCGGTGAGTTGGCGGGTATTGGGCGTGTGCTGCAGCCTGCTCTACACTCTCCAGTACACAGGCACGTGTAGGTATGTATACGAGTATGTACCGGCTTACACACGTCGCCGGCAGCACACCATCCAAAATCTATTACGTAACATCATCCCGGTTTTTATGCATATTTTACGTTATAGCTGATGCTGTTATTGTATTGGAGCGTTTATGCATATCGGCTACGTCACGGTTGGCTAACACAATTTGTGGTATGGGATACACATATTTTTGGCTTCGTTCCACTTAACTACGGCGCGTACATCTATCTATAACGTGTTATGTGAAACAACATCGAGCCAAGTAATGAAAATGCGAAAACACAAAATGCAATTTACCGTTTACAACTTGAAAATAAAACGGTTCCCGGCGTTAAACAATAAAAACTTTGATGTTTTCATCGAGGCATAGATTTATATAAGGGTCGGTAAATTTTTACTTGTATTGTAGCTTACCTAGTTTGTTTCTCGGTAATAAAGATTGTTATATCGACACCTAAGTAAACACTGTACCTAATGTATGTGACATACACTGTTTATAGTTTATAAAATGTCGAACAAATACAATATAACGAAAAGTTGGCATCACAAGAAACCTACATTCGTACTCCTTAATATGCCTTTAGTTTACATCAGTAAATCAAATGGAACGGAATAGTTTCGAAGTGCCTCTGATACAGCGCTAACTACAAAGACTTCCAACTGGATATTTTATATTGTTTGCTATCTGAGTATGCAAAAGCTTTGCTTAAAACTCGTCTGATTTTTAACCCAGTTCCATAAAACTCACAAAAACAAAACAAGTTTTTATGCTTCAGTCGAATTTAAAGCGAGTGCCAGGGTGCCAGCACACATTGCCGACTCTGCAAAGAGAATTTAGGCGTGTAAGTGGAGAATAGTAGTGACTCCGACGACTGTTGTCCAACATAGAAAATATTTGAACGTATGCTCTTTGCCATATCTGCGTTTGTTCATTAAAAGAAAACTTTTGTTTTGTTCATTTCGAGAAATGTAAAGTTACATAAAATACAATTTTTCACGATGTGTATTAAGTTTATTGCTTAATGTTGTGAATGTGAAAATATTGTTATATATTTTTGCTAATTTACTACCCATCATGACATGACAAATCTAAAGCACTTTATTCTTCATTCTAAATTGATAGATCAATCAGAGGGCTGAAATAGCGTCTATTACAAACCACTGATTAGCGGCGAGCCACGCAGAGCTTAGCTTCGGTTCACGGCAAAAATATTCAATATTCGCAGCCAATACAGTGGACAGAGTGGGGGGCGGGGGGCGGTGGGGGTGGCCCACTCGGCCGGTCCATTAAACCCCCCTGCTGGCGCGTTTATTCGGCGGAATAGTGTGCAATAAAACGCGAGCGCCGACCGGCCACTAGCCACAGCAAAAAATACACCCTAAAATTATTATTCTTTTGATCAAAGCTTCTTAAACTTTACTGCCCTTACTTATGCAGCACATTCTGAAAAAGTTAAGGATAGTCACGTGTGGAGGAAAAGAAAATATTATATTAATGAATTCTGTGAATGCCGTATTTTATGGTAATTAACTTGGAATAATCAACCAATAATTCAACATTACCACGATAGAGGTAATACTGCAGAGAATCTACGATTTCTTTGTTTGTTCGTTCATAAGTTCAAAAAGCTATTAGTGGTTATTTCATACTAATGTAGGTTCCATAAGTGTGTGTATTAATGTGCACGTATTTGACCAAGTATGTATGTATTTGGTTATTTTTCATTGATTTTGAGATAACTTTTAGAAGCAGTTGCGTGCCAGATAGATAAGTAAGTACACCTGCGCTATATTCATTTTCAAGAATAAAAGTTGGAGCTGAAAGCTGAGTTTGACGTGCAGCCGTTCATTAGATTTTCATTTGTTTTTTTGATTCTTTAAATTTTGATGTGTATTTTATAACGTCTATTGCTGGGAATTTTTAAACGGTATTACCTATATTTTTTTAACATAAATCTACATTAAATTGTATTAAAATACATAATATTATTACTTATTATACATTTGTTTAGTTAGAAGTAGGTTTGGTTATTGACAATTTGTTATTGATAAAGATAATACGTAAGTAAATATATTTTTAAAATACCTAAAATATCATTTGGTCAAAATGAAGAATTATAAATTGACAGATATGACCAAAATGTAATAAAACGAAAATAGAATAAAAACATCAGCGAACTATAGTTAATTTGGGTGAAAATCGGGGTATCACATTCTAGGACATTCCGAGGTCACACTGGATTGCAGTTACTGGAATGTTCGTATGAAATCTGAATGTCCGAAATACATATATCCACAAAAACTGAAAGAATGGAAACCCTACTAAACGCATTAGTAGGGTTTACACACATACAGACTAGCATGGTGGACTAAAATGTCTACTCCTGAAAGGATTTTTTCAGGATGCAGGCGCCTAATGCCTACATAGCTTTAAGCCCGATCAATATGTCAAATACCTCTAGAGTCATGTTGCGACGACTCTAGCTAAGTGTTGGAAAAGAGCAAAAGAAAAAAGAAGAAAGTATTTATCTAGAATTTACATATTATTAATATTAACTTATTTAATGGGTAAATAGTAATATTTTATAAATAGTAAATAGTAATATTTTTATTGACAGTCAATCACCACGCACTAAAACGGTGAAGGAAAACATCGTGAGGAAACCTGCATACCATAGCGATTTATAAGAATTTCTATGGTATGTAAGTCCGCCAACCCGCACTAGGCCAGCGTGGTGGACTATATGGCCTAACCACTCTCAATCGTACTTTCGATTGTAGAGTAGGCCCGTGCCCTGCAGTGGGACGTATATGGGCTGATACAGCAGTAATATTTTAGAGAAGCTTTACATTGCTTTGCTCTACATTATACAATATATTATGGTATAACTTAATATTGACCCGCTTATCTAAAACAAAGGGCTTACTATGCACTATGCAGTAATGTGGCCTAGTAATCGATTACTAATTAAATCGCCGATTCAAGCCATAAATGGATCTAACGCTAAAACACTAGAGAGCATATTTCTATGATTTTTTCAGGCTTGAATGAATTTGCAACAAAGTATTTTTCAAATGGTTCAGCAACGTTTGCAACTAGCTTTTTTAACTGCGTCGGTGTGTGTTCGACGTTTTTTCGAAAAAAAGACTTGGCATGGCCGCGTTAGTCCGACCTGTCACACACATACAATGAAGTTGCGAGAATGTGTTACTACGTGTTTTGTAGGATATGCGCTCAATAAACAACTTTGAATAACTGAACGTTCATTTACTGCCGCTGTGTTTATATTGATGTGTGCTCTATAAATTAAATACTAGAACATGCTTTATATTTATTCTTATTACAGACTTTAATGTGTTTTACAGTCTATGTCTGCTTTTTATTTAACAATGTATCCCGACGTCTTTGATGTCAGACACGCTGTACCTTTCTTGATACTCACAGTAAATGCTCGTTGGATGCACATGGCACCTAAGGGCAGCTTGAGTACAACTGTGTTTGTATTAAAAGAAAGTGTGTAAAAATCAGACGCACTCGTTACATGTACCCGTTGAAAAATTAAATGGAATAACAATTAATCTAGTGATTCCTGTATAATATCTAAATTCGTTCATACATTGCATCCATTTCAGATATGGCGTTTTAAAGTCAGATGGAATCGTTCAATTTGTACACATTCAGTTAAATGTTGACCGAACTATCCCATGGATTTTAACTGGACTGTCGATACAGTATACACCACTTTCAGATATTACATTGCCTAGTCGATTGCTATTCGCGCAAAACCGACATAAATAATAAACTCGGGTTAGGCCAAAGTATATTTCACGGTATAAAATATTTTCATATATTTTTTATTAGCTTTCGCTACAAAACCAACTTTTATGTTTTATGCGATTCAGAAATATTCAGAAAGAAAATGTTATTAAAAAGCGAACTAAAGCTACATAAACATAAAACATTATCTCCTTGTGTTAGGTTTTTCTGTTTAACGAGATTTTAGATGGAGCAGAAATGTAACAACAAAAATATTGCGAAGTATTTTACTCATAGTTTGAAAAGCGTGTAAACACGTACTATCCTTACTAATATTATAAAGGTGAAAGTTTGTATGTATGTATGGATGTTTGTTACTCTTTCATGAAAAAACGGCTCAACAGATTTTGATGAAATTTGGTATAGTGATAGCTGACACCCTGGATTAACACATAGGCTACTTTTTATCCCGAAAAATGTAGTGTTCCCGTGGGATGAGTCAGGAAACCAAATATACATATTTTCTACTCTTTCAAATTCAAATTGTTGGCACGGGATGTCCTCTCCTACGGAAGGGAAATATAGTCGACGGCACGCGGGAAATATAGTTAGTAGACACGCGAAATAATATGTTCTTGATGTGGATTGGACTCAAAAACTATCTGCACCCGGGCGAAGCCGGGCCCGACAGCTAGTATAAAAATAATTGTGCAAAATAATTGCCTATCTCAAACTGTTCCATATTCACTTTTTTAATAAATAAAAGCTTTGTTACATTATGATGATGATTGAAACATTATAGAACATTTAGCATAATTGCATCTTCATTATTTTTTATTTTGCTAACATAATTAATAATTTGCAAAGTTTGAAACAAAGTGTAGATTCTTTCTTGTAGAATATTTGATATTTTCTCAATTTCTATTCAAGGTGAGCCAAGCTGTAGGATAAATTCTGAAGATAGTATAAACCACCTTTGAGCTATTAAAGAGAAGGCTTTGAATGTACTGGCTTTCATCGTTATTTTGTGAGGATCTGGGTTAATTCACAGTAAATAAATTAAACCTGTTTTGTGAGGAGTTGCCTGAGGGATAAAATAAATAAAAATGTTAAATTATTAATTAATTGCGGTTTGCTATTTTCAGCTGTGCAGGCCAATTATAAAAACAAATTAGTATAATATACGTTTATTTGCAATGTATGTATATTTTTATATGTCTAGGTATTTCTTTATGTATACTAGGTTTATCAATGTATATTATAATGTGTATATATAGGTAAATATTAATCATAAATAATTCGTCTACAACTTATTTATTGCAGTTATCTCCTCTGTATATTTAAGACTGCCCTCTCTTCTTTTACTTTTCTTATATCCAAAAGTTGTCTGTAATAAATCGCCTAGAGACCGACGATCGACGATCGTAGGACCGATATCTGTACTTTATTATTTCGTTTTTTAATCTTTCTTTTAAGTGCAGTAAGAAAAGTAAATAAATTAGATTGCTCTCCGTTTAAATAGGATTTTATACTGTCACAGAAAAGTGCCTACAATGTCCCTGATGAGACTGCAGAGTTATCTAAATAGAATCTATCGGTAAGAGATGGTCTTTTGCCGATGCATTTTCTTTTTGGATTACATTATTGTTTGATAACTTTGTTTCAGATCGGTGGACACTGTTTAGTACTTCTATCGTACTTCTACTCTAACGTACTTCTATGCTAATTATTATTTTCATTTTTTTTCTATTGTTTACAAGTTCTTGTCATATTGCCCTTTCTTTGTCTTTGAGGTTGCACTCTTTTGAGGTATACTCAGTCACATAAAATTCATTATCTTATTACGGATGTAAGATGTCTCCAGTTAATTTTATAGAACAATATTAAGATATTATCAATGTTTTATAGTGCAGTTAAGTCAAATCGATATTTCTTCGAGGCTTACAAACACACGAAACATTTACCTCTGGTAGATGCAATGAGCCATCTCTGAGCTATATCTGAAACTAAATCACTGAAAAAAAAGTAATTTTGTTTTCTACATATTCGATATATATTTCTAAATTCAGGTGATGTTTTTAAGTCGTTTAAAATCACGCATAGTAGAGTTTCTAGTAGGGAGGAATTTTTACAAATAGTTATTATTATTCACTTAATTTCATACATATAATAGATGAAAGTTTTTGTTACTTTACTTGGTATATTATTTACCTTTCAATTATACGCTAAGAAGTAAAATCTTTTGTTTCCACAACATTTATTTTTCACGTGTGAATATTGTGTTTTCCAACAGAACTGTTGAAATAGGTAACTGTTCTCGGGTCCTTAATATCTTAATGCACTCCTCAATTCGAAGGTTTGCAGACTGCATCCAAACACGAAGCGGTGGTTAAACAATATGCAAGTAATTATTCATCTTTCTATTCGGCTCGAGCATCGGTTTGAGTTACGGGGTAGTAATTTCGCTGCGTTACCAAGTCAAATTAAAACAGTGAGAATTTAATTAAATGTGGTAATGGGTGCTCTTGTAAAAATCGTGGCGGCGGGCCGGAGCGTAGTCAAGTGCTCACTGCATCTGACTTAATTCGTTATAGATGAAATAAATGCTTAGTGTAAATGTAAATTGCCTTAGCGATTTAAATGCAAAATTGTTTTATTTACTTTTTTGCTATGTGCGAATAACATGCGAATATTTTAAAAAGATTTCACGGAAGTGAAAAGGATTGCATTCAGTGGCTTACTTGATGCTTGGCGCTCAGTATAAAAAGACGTTATTAAGAACATGTCCTGAAAATTCTTGTTAAAGAAAAAGGAAATATGGAGTAGAGTCTGTTGAAAGGAATTGCACTAGTTTATGCACATTATGTAGTACTTATAATCTATGGAGGCATGGATTTTGTTTATTTTCGTCGAGTTTTTAAGGGCCCTAAGATCAATGTCATCTAACTTTAATTTTATTACACTCTATTACTATGTGAAGACACATCATAAGTATTTATCAAATCTACTTGAATAGTTAGATAACAAAGTTCAAAAACCAAACAATGCGACCAAAATTTTCATAATGATTAAAGATGTTTTTAAAGAGTACACGTATGAAAATCCCGAGTAAACCGGCAATAAATAAGGAAGATACACGAGAGCTTTAAACGGCGGATCTCAACTCCATCAATTATCTGCAGTGGACATGAAATTGAACGAGCACAGTTTCCCGCGCGATTCCTCTTTTCAATTTCTGCATGCAATCTCTTGGTGAGTGCAAAACACGTAATTTATTTTAAAGTGTCAACATTATTGTGAGTGTGGATCGGGGCAGGGCCAAAGATTACACGGTAGAAATATTAAACTCGCCGAAGAATAAGGTGTCGCGTAAACCGTGTCTGTGTGCCCGCCCTGGGGAAATGAAATTGCAAAATATGTCCCCGAGATGGAGTGAACGTGTCTGCCGCAAGTACATGTGCGGGCTCAATCACGGCTTGTGATATTATGTACTTTATTTGATTAAGGAACAACGCCTTTTTAATATTACTGTTACACAATGGCACTTGCTGTAAAGGGCGTGTAGAATTTTATTATCTGTTTTTTCATTGTTTTGAATGGCAAGTCCTGCATGCCGCTCGCCTGATGCGCAGCTGATGGACAATTGAAAAACTAAAAAATAATATGGCTTACAAAGCAATGCTTGGCTTTCAACTGAGTCGCCATCCTGAGACATAAGATGTTAAAACTCGATATGTCCAGTAGTTCCTCAAATCGGAACACAACAGATCATTCAAAACTGCAGTTTGGCGGGAGAAATAATCATTGCTGTGGTACCCACCCGGCGGCCTCTTACATATGAGAGACCTATCACCAGTAGAAAATGATTTAATAAGTAATTATTACTGTGTTTATAGGTACAGTTTAGTCGTAATGGTTTTGCAACTAAGAATGCTAAGAAATTCGATAGATGGAGTTCAAAATATGTATACCAAATTGTATTTTTACATCTAAATGGACTGATTGACAAATTCAAGAATTTCTTTATGGGGCAGACGATACGGAAGGAGCTGTTGATATGAAATCTGAACATTGGTTTTCTCTGATTTATGTGTATGTTGACATGAAACGGCTATTGTGTGTATTATTTAATTTGAAGGAATATAGGAATTAATTGGTTTAATAACAAAGCAGATCTGATTTCCTTTTAGCTTAATTCTTGCAGTATCTAAATTTTCTATTTATTGATATCTATAAAGTAGGTAGGCTTTCAGGAACACAGTAGAATAATTCATGAAACAAGAACCTCAGAATTGAAAAACTCTCGCCGAGGGTGCGTTCAAGAGGGACGTATAGTCCCTTAAAGCATAGGGAAAAATGTAGGGTAATGTGTCATAATTGTGCTGAAATTATTTGTTGTTAAATTCCTTTAGAAAAATAGCTTTTAGAAAAAGTTTGAGTTAATATTAGATACAGTATTATTTATTAGATTGATGATGATGTCCGTGAATTACATTTGCATAAATTACGTTTAATCACCTTTTATAATAATTCCCTTATCATATATGTTAAATAACTCATATTTAGAACATGAAAGTAATTCTAAAACAAACCCCTTTTCGATACAGACGACGAAAATCTTTCACGCGACTTGGAATCACGCTGATCCGTCGCGTCGTCTCACGTACACAATTTATTGGCCTCTCTAATAAAACAGAACACATTTTCTGCATTCTGACGTGACGTACGCCCCGAGGCCCGGCGTCCCCTACAACTTGACCCGTCAAACCCCGCGAGGCCTTCGGGACAATCGCCATACTTCCAATTAGTAATACACCGGCTTGTGCAAATATTAGTGCGGAATGCGTCATGATTTCTTTTGATATTCTTTTATTGGTAGTAACGTATTGGGAATTCATTTATACTCGTATATATTTTGATAGACCATAATTAAAAAAGGGTTTTGTATTTTGTAAGGTTATTATAGGTTCACCTCTGACTTTTCGGAGTCATGTGTGTATTGACAGTCAATCACCACGCACTAAAACGGTGAAGGAAAACATCGTGAGGAAACCTGCATACCATAGCGATTCATAAGAATTTCTATGGTATGTAAGTCCGCCAACCCGCACTAGGCCAGCGTGGTGGACTATATGGCCTAACCACTCTCAATCGTACTCTCGATTGTAGAGTAGGCCCGTGCCCTGCAGTGGGACGTATATGGGCTGATACAATACAATACAATATTATAGGTTTGCGGTGAAGGAAAACATCGTGATAAAACCTGCATGCCATAGCGAGTTTTGAGAATTTATATGGTATATAAAGTCGGCCAGCCTGCACTCGTCCAGCGCGGTGGATTATACGGCTTAACCCCTCTCAATCGTTCTTTCGATGGCAGATGTGGGTTGCAGTGGGACGTAGATATATAGGCTGATACAGAAGGTTATTATTGGACCTGAGGCCTAGTAAATATCGATGAAATATCGTCTTGAAGTATGTCGAATTTAATTTTTATATACTTTTAACTCGGTACAAAATAGTAAAATAATTTTAAATTAGCTTTTTATCGATTAGATAGTGATTATGTTTTTATAGTATAAATGTGATAAAATACCCAGTATTACAACTTACATCTGATCGAAAATTGTCAGGTGCGCTTATACTTATGATAGCTACATTTGCGGCTCCTGAGTGAGTTATGGGCATGGGAACAAGGAATGAGGGATGAATGAGAGTATCATTGTTATGACCTTAGTCCTCACTTAGTTAGTAAAACCGTGGTACATCGTGGTCGAACTGACGTTATACATTAGTTTTTAAAATGGCTCTACCTGTTAAAGGAAATCTCTCACTTTAGGCCAATTTTAGACAAGTGGTTTATATTGAAAAGTTTAAATGTGTGTGATACATCAACTGCAACGATGATCTGGTAAACTACAGAAAGTGTAATTAAGAGCATGTTGTCATATTTCCAATAATAGTTTAATATGAGACATGATATTTTCTAGATTTATTGCATTTTAAAATTTTTAAATTCCTGCAAACTTACTGTAATAGCCGAGTTTTGGGTATAAGCTATTTAATCCGCTAATATGCCACTAAAACACATATCCAAAAGTAAGTCTAAATACCATAAAAACTGGCCAATTCCCTTTAAGTGAAATAAAATAAATAATATCTATCGTCTGTTCCATTTCTTTTTTATTTCAATAATACTTTACTAGATTACTGCTTAAATAGTTATTTTAAAATAAAATATAAATACATTGCTTAAAAAGGTATCGATATTTTTATAGTTACCACAAAATAAATATTTTTGTAATTTTTTATACATATTATATTTGTCTCCGTTCTACGGAGACATAAAAGATTTTGTTACAAAAAAATTAGGCCAGTTTGCCAAACAGCTCAAACTTTTTCCTCGCAGCGTTCTTCGTGATTCGGAATTCACACTAAAAGCGAAATAAAAAATATTACGTAAAAACGTTTGTATACATATATTCTTTTGTCGTATGGCTAAAGCCTCGTGCTATTTTGTGTTGTGTAATATGTTGACAAAAATAAAAGCAGTGAGCAGTCGGTAAGTCGTATCGGAAAACGTATAATAGATTAAAACTCGACTTGCAACTTTTTAATATAATATTTTAAAGTATATTTTTATTTATCTGTCCTACAAATTATTGTAGACAGTGTAATAAATTAAAGTTTAAAACTTCTTTAAAAATAATTTGTGTTTACCTTACACTAAAGCGGTGTTTTACAATGTTTGTCACGTTTGAAGGGATCTCTTCAGGATGTTTAGGTTTTAAAGAAATCTTCAGTCTCTGTGATATTTTGGAGCGGTTATAGTTGTTGTAAAGTATTGAACACTATGTGGTAAACGTACTATATAGTGCAGGGAAATGGAGCACTCGCTAAGTTGGATACAAGGGCATAATATAAATATAATAATAAACAAATAATACTTGGTGTTTTTTCGGTTTTGGAGTGATGACCATTTAAAGTTTTAACGCCCGAATACTGGAACGCAACTTAAATATAAGTTGCGCTTAACCACGTTAATCCCGCTTAAATGTACTGGTTAAGTGGGCCGTGCGCTGTTAAGAGCAACTTATTATTTGAATAGCGTTTCAGTATTCGGGCGTAAGTGTTATCACTATACTAAACTATCCTAGATTTCGCTTTAACACTTTTTACATATAGGCGATGTCATGAACTTTCGGAACTTTGGCGTAATATGTTAAGAGGAAGCATGATAAATCTTGATTTGTCGACATCCTTGTTATTATCAGAGTAATCTACGAAACTTCACTCTAATCATAATGCAGCGTCATTTGTTCGGAAACTTGTATAATAACTAATCCGTAAATAATCAATTTATAATTGTTATTAGAAACATTTATTTATTTCTTTTTAATGCCATTCATAAATTCAATATATTTTAACCCAATTAACCCCCCCCCCCCCCCCCCAATGAATCAACATAAATACCTTGTGGGTTTAATCTCTATTTTCTATAAACAAAAGCGCTTTGAGAAATTTAAACAATACCATAGAGAAAAGCGTCGATTTTTTCTTTTTCATTAGACCTATTGTTCTAGAATCTGGCCGCGGCTGTGTGTATCTATAATGACTGCATGACGTGAGTGCAAGGCGTGCTATCTCGTCGCTCAGACGTATTTGAAATCAGATTCCACGGCTCAACTCAATCTAGATTTCTAACGCTGCCGTTTTTAATTTCATGTGTGTTTTATAAGTTTTAATGATGCGTGCTTATCTTTGATGTGAGATATACGTTTCATTTGCAATTTATTTGTCAGATAATTCTCGCTGGGACCTCTCTATCTCTCTCTCTTTTTCTATTTATCTTCAGTCACAGGAAGTCAACTGCTGCAGATAGGCCACCCCTATAAATCGCCATATTGACCTGTTGGAAGCAGCTTGTATCCAGCGACTTCCTGCGACCTTGTTGACCTAGTCGTTCGTCTACCTTTTGGGTGGGTGTCCGTCATTTCACTTGCTTGTATGACGCGTCATAGTTTTTGTATTTGCAATGAATGGCGAGATGAGCATGCCGTTTGCCTGATGGTAAGCGATGCGACCATTCATAAACAATAGCAGAACCAAGCAACACCTATAATTAAAAAAGCAATGCTTGGCATTCCACTGCGCTCGCCATCCTGAGACATAAGATGTTATGTATCAATATGTCAAGTAGTTACTACGGCTACAAGGTCTTTCAATCCGAAACACAACAGTACATTTAGACTGCTGTTTGACGGGAGAAATAGACAATGCGGTGGCACAGATCCAGGCAGCCTGTCACTTGATGATTCAGATAGAGACATACCTCTTCATACGCTTTGTTCTCACTGGGACTTGAATCGTATAATTTCGAATTAGACGATAATATTGTAGTGGTAATGATAATGATTCGGGATTTATTTTTTATGGTGGGATTGTATCAACATTTAAATTTACTTCCTTGAAGTCATTGTGGAAATATGAAATGAATCCAATGATGAAGTAACTGGAAAAAATGAATAATACTGAAGTTTAAAGAAATGTTATTGCGAAAGTTTGTTTGTTACTTCTTTACGCTCAAATAGCAGGACGAATTTTGATGAAATTTGGTATGGAGGTATCTGATGCCCTGGTTTATACATAGGCTACTTTTTATGCCGGATTTTTTTTTGTGTTTCCGGAGGACGGATGCAAGGAATTCTAATACATACAGTATTAACTTCTCACTTTGAAACTAAAAGGGATGGAATGAGGTAGAATACAGAGTTGATGAAATGGGATATAAGAGGACAGAATAATATGCCTTGAGTTATGGAATACAGAAAATACGGTAATCACGTATAGAAATAATGTATCTGATGTGGATAGGACTCAAAAAGTATATGCATCCGGGCGAAGCCGGGTCGGACCGCTAGTATTTTTCCAAATCTCTTAAAGATCAAAGACGTTCCGTGTAGAAATTATACCATAACACGATCATTACATATAGAAAATGTATGGATCGTTCACATCGAAATGGGCTTTGAAATAAAATTTTATCGACATTAAACCGAAGTTTAATCGAACTTGGAGGAAATTTGGTTTGAAGTGTTCGCCAAACAGCTGAAAATCATTTCACTTACTTCCCTTTGCGTTTCGCAGCGAACGAATATTGTGTTTATTTACTTACGTCCTCGAATAAAATAACCTTACATCTGTTCAATGTTTGAGTTGTTAATCAGAATATTTCGCGTTATATGTTTGCAACATGTTTTTGAGAGATAAAATGATGACTTGTTAGGTGTAAATGTGAAGTACTTTGTGGAAGAGAGTTAAGACATTCCCTCCGAATCTTGATTAACAAATAATTTAATGTAGTAGTAGTTTAATAGCGTAGTGGCGGGTTCCAATCCTGAGACGGGCAAAGTGATATTGGATTTTATTTCATTAGCAGCCCGCAGTTACAATTTGTTCCCGATATAGCGATAATCACATCGTGGCACGGAACATACAAGCGAAATGTGTGTCCTGGCACCTGCTCTGGGACACTCCTCACTATTGCTGGTGCTATGCAACTTGAGTCATTGGACTTCTGTGTCCGGCCACGTGGCAGCCATCTTTGCCGGCGAGCTGTCACCGAGGTCCGCCACGTGCCGAAGATCCGGATCAGTGTCCACAGAAGGCCAGTGACTACAGTTGTAGTACAGTACCACCAGATCGACGTGAAGCGAAAGCTTAGCCTTTTATTCGGTGGGTGAAATTGCCGGATGCCCAATACCCCTTTCCTCTACACATCTTTTTCCTTCCCGCTCTTCTCGCGGTTTGATGGCCAGGCAACAGATCTATGATCAAAGCGTTGTGGATGTTCATGTGTAGCAGTGATTAATTACCACTGCGTCACATGTTTGCTCGTTGGACGGACCTACGTAATAAAAAATAAACTTAAAATATATTCTATGGTACAATAAACAGAGTATAAAACATATCCAATAACATATTGTAGGTCAATAGCCTAGCCTTGTCACTGAGGTGCGGATAGCTATTTTATGTAATAAAACCATTACAATATTTTCCATTTTTTATACTTACAAAGTATCTATCCTACAATTAGAAGAAGTTAATTTCTTAGGTATTTCAGGATATTTAGATATATTATTATATATATTTTCATAATTCAATATCATTTAAGTTTCAAAACATATTCCATTATTATTAATATGTACGGTTTATTCGTGTAAAATCTAATAAGCTATAAATTCAAGAGTTATACAAAATATATAAAATGCTACGTAAACTAAATAACAAAGATTGTTTTGTGAATATTTAATAAATTTCCAAGAAGATGTAAAATTTTAATTTTCTTTCTCGTAAGTTTGATTAAATTAATATCATGTTTTCAAGAAAGTTTTAGTTTATTCCAATAGATACATAAATAAGGCTATTCGATGATGTAATACTGATCCTTTGCCTAAAGAAAAAAAACTGGCGACGTCTTAGAAGAAAGTTTTGCTCCTAGCAGAATATTTTGTTGCCATCATGTTAATGGTTTTTGCTTATCACTCTTTCTCTTTCGTGGCCGTCCGCCATGTTGAATTATTCAGATAAGAAAAAAGCGAGTAATGTAATGGAAACCGCTCAAAGTTCCATGAAAAATGTAATTATAGAGGATTTTTTTCGTGTTGCTATTAAAATACCGGCCGGCGAACACGCGGTGGTGAATCTTCGGAATGGCACAGAGATAGAGCCAGTTGGCGAATTTCCAGACAATATTGCATATTTCAAAAAACTAACCGAAAGTGTTTACTGTTATGTAACCTTTATTTTTATTGTGATTTTTAAATTTTATAGCTTATCCTAATTAATGTAAAAGTTAATTATCCTAATGTACTTTGCAAATAAACAAATTAGAAAACAGAAAATAAGGTCTCTTTAATTTAACACCGATGGAGCCAATATATCTTAAAAATGATGATATGTGCACTATGTTATAGTATTTTGACATATAAATATATAATATTGAATAGTTAGTCTCATAAAAAATATGCGGAAATCAAACCGGCTTGTCTCGTAAACCTAGTACTTGGAGGCTGTGCTACAGATAATGTCTTATCAATTTGCATTTATACGTCATATAATTAATGTACTATAAGGGAGGCTCTAATTTCACATCTCAAAGAAAATCAATTTCTTTTAAAACCATATATTAAAAAAAATCAAATGCTTTAGATACCAATTTCCATATTGGTTTATGTTGGTAAGCTCAACAAAGATGGCGAAATACGAATAAATTTATTCAGCGTCGCAAAATTGAAATCTCAGGTGGTCGGCTTGTACGTCTGGTGAGATCACCACTTTAACTTGACCCCTATCGTTTTCAATATTTTTATTTTTGATGAATCTCGCAAGAAGTTTCGTGAGTTCTCTATATGTTGGACAAACACCAACGTTAGATTTGTATTCTGAGCATAACCTCACTCCCAGCTAGCGATCCTGTGGGATTTGATCAAAATCCCGGCTGTAAATCATTGTATTTTACGATATTTCTATGACGTTCATGCGCGACTTTAAAGAGGTTTCATATTTTGCACCGGTAAGAAAATGAAATCAATTTTGTATCAAAGAGCTCTCGTGCTTCAGGTTTAAATTATTTTAGATATACGCAAAAAGTATTATTTTTGCGAATTTGTATATCACATTTAAAATATATCTATTTCCATTTTTTATAATGTTAACATAAGAAATGAAGATTTTTGTTTATTTGTTTTCAAGTTATAAGTTTCGGATTAAATGTGCTGGCTCTACCGGTTTGGTTTGGTAGTAACATTATATCAAAGAAATAGACGGCTTTCTGTCGTGTTCGTTCTAAGAGGGAGATTGTAGGAGAACTAATAATGTATAATAAAACCCAATATTCACATACATAGTCCTGACCCCACACTGAGATCGGGTCGTGTGTCGTGGGTATCAGGAACTACGAGAGACTTTTCGGCCTCGCAAACACCCAGACCCGGAAAAATATTGGTGGGCCGCACAAACATTTGTCTCAGTGCTCTGATACTCCCCTTTTATTTTTCTTTCTCTGTCTCTCTACCTACATTTTCAGATGAGTGCAAACCTCTAATTCAAGTTTTATATTATTTTGGGCGGCGGTTACTACCACTCGAGCCATAGGCACGTTTGTCGTACCAATGTAATAAAAAAATCTAGTTGCATTTTTTTTCTTTTTCATCCTATCTTTATGTTTAGCCTAGATCAATGTCGTTTTATAGCCATACTAAAACATTGTGTATGTACGTATTTGACAGCGTGTAGTAAAAGGTGAAATGTTATAGGTGTAGGTAATAAAAGTGCCGATACTGACGCGAAACGAATTCCTCTCAGAACGAGCACAAATGAGATTTGTAAGCGTGTAAGTACGGAGGTGGCGACGAGCCTTCGCCTCGCCTTACATATGTGGTGCACCAGGATCTACGAAATGGAAACATTAGTAAGCCGCTTAAATGTTACAAAATAATGTAAAATGTGTTTGATTTTAAAAATATCAAATGCATTTACATCGAAACTATCAGATCATAAAGTGAAAAGAGTTGATTATTTATTTTCGTTGAATATATTATTGTTAGGCTCTGAAACTACTGGAACCAATAGATTTCTTCATATTTTTCCATTATCCCAAATTAACACAGGTGATATAATATTTAAAAGGGTAGAGCAATCTGTTATATTGATCCATTTATATTAATTGACAAATGCCAGTAACATTACCCAAAATAAAACGATTATCAACTAAAAGAAGTTTGTTGTCAGTCCTATTAGTTCAGTCAATATGTAAGGAATAATTAATTGCCCTCCGAATAAAGACCTACCCTTATTTAACATATTGAATCGTTAGGGAGACAAGTCAAGAGGTCACAGAAAGAATAAAAAGGTTGCGCTGTTTGCTGATTTTGAGAAATTCAAAAACGAATAAATAAAATTGAAATGCTTTTTTCTTGGAAACTATTGGTTTTAGGAAAAAGATTTTTAAATAAAAAATGTAGAGGGCATTGCGAACTACATTTTTTGTCATTGGAGTGACGTCATCCGACTTGAAATAATGTGATGCAAAACATAGATAAATTCACCTAACTTCAAATTTTTGCTGAACAAAAGTTCAAATTTTTTGATAACAAAATCAGAAAACAATTACTGCTATTTCATTTGAATTAAAAAAAGATAAAAACTGAATGGCATGAGTAATGTGCAACAGCACGGTACATAATGTACAATTTGTACACTTCGACAAGTTCCAGCTCGAAAACGGTAAGTTTTATAAAAAATATGTTTAAATAAAAGTTGTAGCTAATTTTGTGACGAACAGCTTTCTAATTTACATTATTGTAAAAAAATCATTTTTTCCTACCGAAAATAGCGTTGGAACACTTTTTTGATCAATTAGCGCCCTCTACTTTTTGTATTTCAAGTCAGATGACGTCACTCTAATGACAAAAAATGTAGTTCGCAATGTCTTCTACATTTTTTACTTAAAATACTTTTTCCTAAAACCAATAGTTTCCAAGAAAAAAGCGCTTTTAAATATTTTTTTATTAATTTTTTGAATTTCTCAAAATCAGCAAACATCGCGACCTTTTTAATTTTTCTGTGACCTCTTGACATGCTCTCCTAACGATTCATTATGTTTAATAACGGTAGGTCTTTATTCGGAGGGCAATTTACATATTGACTGAACTATATCTATAATGTATCTATATGAATTATTTAATTACCATCAGGATACAGAATGTCATAGGAACAGAATGTCAATAAAGTACCAACGATACAAACAAAATATTTAAGAGTGGTGTATTAAAAGAACAACATTAATCATATTATGATAACTTTAAAACGTTTGATATTATTTATAATAAAAAATCAATTTGTGATTTTTTCATGTTTATACAAGTACTGCGTTTGAAATTCACATAGACAAACATTAACGTTTTCTTATGATATTTTTCTTCACCAACGCAAATTTTAGCATAATACAAAACCAGAAGAAACTCAGAAAAAATAGAACCTGTGTGCTTTTATAACAACGAATCACATAAGTATGAGTAGAATATGTCGCATTGCACACATTTTACCATCACTCTTTAGTACATCAACGAAAAACATTTGTCACGTATAAAAACGTGTTTGTTTACTGTTATT
This sequence comes from Hyles euphorbiae, assembly GCA_023078785.2. Classification (NCBI taxonomy): domain Eukaryota; kingdom Metazoa; phylum Arthropoda; class Insecta; order Lepidoptera; family Sphingidae; genus Hyles; species Hyles euphorbiae. Next base: position 8,713,229 of record CM041053.1, read on the forward strand.
TTCTAAGCTCTGTGTATCGACAGTATATTTTATTACTACAACATGTATCTGGTGAGTTTTGGTATATGGCTGTGGCGTCTCGCCGGATATTGGGATATTGGGAATAACTTGTGGATTTGACGCCGCGCACCCACCGAGCGAATCGGATGTTACGCCCAACGTGTACCTACGTTTCTACATTAGAATTTCAATTTTGCCAGTTTATTACCACACAGCGCATTCGAATATATTTCCAATGAAATTGTCTGCCCGCTTTGGATTGGGTTGTCGTTCAAATTTGTATGGGTCGATTTATTGTTTTGGTGGATGATTGAGAATGTGGACGTTAAAATGGCTAAACTAAGAGAGCTATGGTGGTAGGTCTCGCCTAGATGAGGTGCCGCTTAGGTACGTACCACCCCAATGTCTATTTCATCTGCCAAACAGCATTGTGAATACACTGTTTTCAGATTGAAGGACAGCCAGAATAACTACTGGATATATTGAGATTTAACATCTTATGTCTCAGGATGGCGAGCGTAGTGGAGTGACAAGCATTGTTTTGCATGGTGTTGTTCAGTTTTGCTACAATAGTAGCAAAACCACAGAGCAAAACCAAACAACACCATCAGCTCATGAATACATGAGGGGTCGTATCGCTTACCAATAGGTCAATGGCATACTCGTCTCAACATTCACTGCAATAAAAAAATACATTCAATCGTCAAAATTGGTTTTATAACTGTCTATGAATAAGACTTTAAGTAGATCAGATTTTATAAATGGGAACGATTGATCGGGTTATTACTAATTCATTATAAGCCGGCGTAAAGTTCTTAGAACTTTGCCGTCGTCTTTTGTTTGTCAGTTGCTCATGAACTATTTTTATCTTCATTTAACTCCGAAGGCTCGAAATGACTTATTGTTATCTTAGAGTGTTTTAGTAAATGAAATCTAATGCCATCAAGTCATTGGCTTACTATAAGGAACGCGTCATAGCAATTTTAAATTTTATTTGTCTTTTTAAAGATAAGGTATATAATATGTTATTTCTAGTGGCAAGGCAGTGACTTGAAAATGAATGCTATGCCGTCTAATGGTTGGTGTATGGTTATTCCTCCCCTATTATATAATTAATTGATATTGATATAAGTATAATTATTTAGTTCGATCTCTCTGCACCACTCAAAGCTGATTGTGAGAGAATGACTCAGGCATCAAGACCGTGTTTTTCGTTTTATATAAAGCATAAATAAATATTAAATTATACCACTCTGATTGAAACTGGAGAATTGCAAGTTGAACCCAAAATACGATCTATTAGCGTGAGTCACTTTCACAAGCTTATTACTAACATACATACCAAAACCTGAGGTATCGGGATCGAATCCCGGGTCGGACAAAGTTATATTGTTTTTTTTTCTATTCAATATCAATTCGTAGACAGAAATTTATGCTCGATATGGTGATAGGTTCGAGTCCTATCATATCGTGGGACGAAACACAAATAGAAATGTGGGTGTCCTGGTAGCACCTTACCTACCCCTTCTGGAAAAAGGCGTGATTTTATGTGTGTATGTACCAAAACCCAATTTATAAAGGCTGGTGTTGTATTTACAACGCCATCGACACAAAAAACATCAAGGTGAAGCATTTGACAACACAAATAACACCGTGGATCGAAGGGATACGACAAAAGATTTATTATTGGAGTGAGGCAGGTGGGCTTCGGTAAAAATAGTTGTACGTACCGTAATCTGTTTATTTATGTGGCGGCTGTAAGAGTACGAATTCTCCTTGCTACTGGGCAGAGTTTACAAAGATCAAATGGAGGTATATAAAGGGTAAATTGAATAACTAGGAAAATTAAGTCTATACTGTGTAGAAATCTGTTAGGCTTCACCCAAACAGCTATATTATATACTTACCAAAATTAAATATAGCCACTTATTTAAATTATTGAGTCCATTTGTCAAAAGCCTGGAAGGTATTCTTAAATGTAATAAAGAAATAAACTCAATGTTAACACCGATAGTCACACTCTTTCCGCACTATGATGTAAGTGTATATAAAGTATTAGAAATCACATGATTATTTTTCCATCTTACAACACCCTGATTAAAAAAAATATTGAATTACCTGTCTACTAAAATAGAACAAAGTCTTGTGAGTCTTGTAAATAGATTTTGTATGATAATCTTATATCATCTGTTGATACCGCAGATTGATTGTCCCTTTCTTCCGCCTATATAAACATCCAACTGCTTTGACTATCTCATAGTGTCAGAAGGTGTTTATGATATAATCTAACAAAATAAGCTGATGTGGATATTATTTGATTATTAGCCAGGCAAGTATCAAAGTTAACACTTTGTAAGACTTTTAATGAGGCATAACTGATTTGGCATTAGACTATGGCAACACCGAGACAGATAGAAATGCTCCAGAACAAAAACACAGGTACTTAATTAAGTTAGAAGAGGATGCTAAGGTTAATGACAAAAAGGAAATGTTGACGTCTCCATTCATCCGTAAATATACCTTAAAATAATGAGCTATTAACACCAATAATAGCAAATTAATTTGATACGTAACCACAATGACATCTCAAGAGTATTTGAGAGGCGTAGGAGTGATAATAACGAAAGTCCTCGTTTCGGTTTGAGGGTAGTGAAAGATTTATTCACGCTTAGAAACTCATTTGATGACGAAACCAGAAATAAAAAGCAACTCAACAGCTTGAAAAATATTATGGCCGTAAACGAGAGAGGGCGTATCGCGTAATGTCCCCTAATGTGCGCGCATAAAAAACTCCGCCCGCTGGCCGCGAATTCTACTTAAATAGACTAAATTTTATGCAAATTTCCTTTATGATCTTTTGGCGTTTGACGAGGATTAACACAATGAGGATTCGACAGTTTTATCTCTGCAATGAGGGTGCTAAAACGGTCTGTTCTTTCAAACGAGCCTTGTCAAGAGCAACATTTTCATTCAATTAATTCGTTCTATCAATGATGTTAATTGTGTTTTTATATCGGTTCTTACGGTATAAGTAACCAACCTTTCTGAGAAGGTTTTGTTATTACAGGAAAGCGGTAAAGGTATAATTTTTGATAAAGATGAATATTACTAAAAGAGGAACAACATTAAGAATTGTGAAAGTGAAAATATTGGTAAACTGGTCTTTACCGTCTTCACGTTATATTCGATTATTGGCTAATATTAGGACACCAAAACAAGTTGAGTGTTTTATTTTCCAAGAACCGAATAATAAAGCGCGTGGGAGTCAGACATATTTTCGGTTTTTCCAACACCGCGGCAATTCACATAAATTTACCAATAATACTATTTTATCCCACTTTGCAAATCTATATCGCGTCGGCTCGTATTTCAAATACGAAATATGTCAGGGGACAATATTTCCTTGAGTGAAAATGGTGAGAAACGCTGAATAAATAAACAATAAGTGTAATAAGTTCCGCCGGCACACTTCATGGAGTGTAAAGTGAAACAAATAGCGGAGGGCAACATCGACATCCAGCTACGCGCGCGGAATTCATTTAAAAACTAATATCTCACAGTCACGTAAGTAATGTTATAAGCTGTCGATCGCGCCGCTGCTAACAGCTCCCATCCGAGCGTAAACAACCTATAATACCTGTTTTTGATGTCACGATTTTGTCAATAATTTAATTTCTACGACTAATTTGGCTTCTTTTAATGTAGACAGAAGGTAGTATTTTTATACAAGTATGTAATTGATTGCAGAAGATCAAATATATGGAATGGGCACCAGGAGTCCACTATACTGTAGATATGCCAATCAAAACTAAATTCTCAACAAAGATAAAGATGGGTTTATGAAAGTAGGTGAAGGCAACGTGAATTAGTTAATAGTCTTTGTAGGATAAAATTGTTCTTTACTGAAGTGAAGAATAAAGAAAACCATATATCTACCACACATAGCAGTCAAGACATAATAACCATAGTAAATGATACCTAGTAATATAAAAGGCGATATTAAGTAATTTGGGTATGTTGATTCCCATAATCATAAATAAAAAAAAACTTCAAAGATTTTTCGTTCACACCTTCAAAAGTAACTTAATGTCCGCCAGCCTCTCCGAAAATAATTCGTGTATGTATTAAAATTCTCCAAACATTTTATGAGGCCGCAATTTACTCGGGCTGGCAAGAAAATGTGCTAGTTCGCTGTTTGAGGGGAAAATCGTAAATAGCTGTAAAACAGGGGTACGTAAGAGCCATTCGGATACTTTGTTCTCGAAACTTTTAACGTACATATATCGAGCAATTACAAGTCTAACTTGGCGTTTAACTTATGTGTTTTATGTGTTCCGATGCTCATAAATGTAAACAAATAACTTTGTAATTATAAGTAATATTATTTTTCATATTTGCTACTGGAGTTTACAGCTCAGGTGGTATTTTCATACTGTCTGTGTATTTAAGTAATGTGGGCATGAATTCGTAATGAAAATTTCTCTTGTTTTTATATAGGCACTACAAAGTTAAAACAATGCAACTTTTTATTTATTAAACAGGTCCGGCAAACGGGTAAACAGGTGATCTAATGGTAAGTGATCACTGCCGCCCATAAACATTATAATGCTTGGATCATGGATGTGTTGCTGGCTCATCAGATTAGGAGAGAAATGGAAAGTATACTTAAAGGAAAAGGTAAGGGGCATTGAGTATTTGGCCGAACGAAATGATGTTGCTTTACTTTGATCTTATGCGAGACATTGATATCGCCTTGGACAGGCCTGTCATACATGAATGGCCTAAAAAAACTAGTGAATTTTGGTCCAGATAAAATATCCATGGATATGTTAGCCTGTTGCATGCGAAAGGTATATTAATATTATATTATAATTGCGCATACAACGCTGCATCACGGCCTAGCATGGACTTTTGAGCTAAAATTAATTCAAGCCGGTGAGTTTGTATGGTCTGATATTATTATAATTGATTTTGTAATATAACGTTAGTGATACTACTGTTTAAATAAATAATAGTTTTCAGTTCATGTAGATCAGTCTACATATAAAACGGTGAAGGAAAACATCATGAAACCTGCATACCGTAGCGATTTATAAGAATTTCTATTGTATGTAAAGTCTATCAAAAAACATTAAGCCAGAGTGGTGGACTATATGGCCTAACCACTGTCAATCGTACTCTCGATTATAGAGGAGTCGCGTGCTCTGCAGAAGTAGATGGAATGATGCAATACAGTAGATCAGTCTGAATCCTATGCCTTTCGTACTTATAGACATATATCTATGAACGTGAATACAAGTAATTAAACTCATTAACGTAACAAGCATTCTCAATTAAACACGAACATAAAAGAGCCATATTAGAAAATCAAAATCAGTCACTCGCCGCTCGTGGATGTTTATGTAAATGATCAGTTTTGAGCATTAATCGTCACCAAATTGCGTTTGCCTCGTTTGAAATGAAGTGGAGGTGAGGTGCGGCTGCTAATTTCCCGCTACTACTTCGGTGCATGCCGGCGATATTGATTCAGCTACTTGATTATTTAGAGATGCAACACGACTGCAGGTCATTTACGTACGATTTAACGTTGGTGATTGACATCTGATGTTCACAGATACAACACTTTCCGAACCAATGGTGGAAATTATTCAACAGTACTTGTGAAAGACTATTTGAATAAAGAATATTATGATTTAATTTGGATTTATTGATGATAAGGACTGTCGATAATATATCTGCGTTGTTGCGGCTTGTGTGTGCGGGTTTTTCAATTTGCGGTGTAAAACAGTCAGTTGAATTAATGCTTGTAATACTAATTAACACCGTTTATCGGATTGTGTGCTAGCTTTGAAATCATGCAACGTGAAGTGTTGAAAACTTGAAGTGGTCTCGTTTCAGTTGAGTCCGGCATTCGAATATTCAGAATAATATGATGAAAAGTAAAATTTTATATGACATGTGTGAATACTGACTTCCGTGCTTATACAAAAGACGGATCATAGTATTTTCGGTAATAGAACGGGAACGCTGTTAGTTTAAATCTATTGTCAAGTGACATAAATGTTTACTGATGCTTTAAAATTAAGTAAAAATGCTTCTAGCATTTACTAATTATAAATTGTGTTTGGTATCAGCCCGTTCCATGGCAGAGCACGGGTCTCCTCTACAATCGAGAGTACGCTCTGACCTGCTGCGGGTTGGCGAACTTTATATACCATAGAAATTCTTACAAAATGATTATGGTATGCAGGTTTACTTATGAAGTTTTCTTTCACCGTAATAGTGTGTGTTGCTTGACTCCGAAAAGACAGAGGTGTGCCCTGGGATTTGAAACTACGTCCACCGTGAGTACATTTGCAGCCGCGTTTTGTCCGTTTACCAAAAGGCCACCACGCATTTTTTATATATTGTGTACGTCTAATCAAAGTTGACATGTAATCAATCCGACGACAACCGAATGGATGGATTGATGTATTAAAGTCATACAAAAAGCGTATGAAGTAGATGAGAGTTTAATGAAGAGCGCTCATCAGTCAGTGTCATGTTCTCAGGCTAGTAGTGCATGACACACATACATACATACAGGATACAGCGATTGAAATAATTCCTAGTATCACTACACTCTCATGATCTATGTTAGTAGGTCAGGTTTTAGAAAATAAATACACCCGACAGTCACATATATAGTCCTGAACCCATACGAAGATCGAGATTTTTGCCGTGGCTATTAGGAACTATGAGATATTTTTTTGTCTTACAAACACTTAGACCCGAAACAAATCCTCGTGAATCATGTAAATATTTGTGTCGTTGCGGGGATCGAACCCACGACCTCTCGTTTCATAGCCGGCGTCCAAGAAATTGCGTTACGGAGTCTATCATAGGTTTTCAGATTTACTATGGGTACTTTGGACTGGAGTGTAGCAAGATCGGTTCTAAGACGAGCATATTCAAAAACTTATATGAGATTTTCCATATTGATAGCCAGTGTGGCGCAATTGGTTTAAATCCGGCTGCAAAAGCAGAGTCTGCGGGTTCTATCCCCGTAAAGAGATAAATGTTTGTGCGGCCACAAATATTAATTTCAAGGTCTGATTGTTGTGACATCGAGTACTTTCTCGTAGTTTCTGATTCCTGACACAAGATTTGTATTTTAGTGGAGTTAAAATTACGTGTGTGACTATGGGATGGATTTATTTATCTTTTACTTCAATGTAATATTGTAAGTTAGTCACCGTGCTACAATTGTTTATGTTTTCAGTAGCGAGTGCAGTATTGCGACGCCATATTTTTCGTATTGCTTCGGGCGTGTTTGCAAACGTATGTCGAGGATTTCTATGCAACCATGCGTAAGAAAATCCACTCTTTACAGAAAGGTGTACGAGCAAAGCAACGGAATTTTCAGAATGATAACAAATATATGTATAACTCTTAAATATACCTAAAACATTTTTTAAATGCATCCCACGGTTTTCTGTAAGACATTGCTGTAATTTATACAATTTCTTGTTTTTAGTGTCTTTCTTTTAAGTGTTTTAGTTGAAGTTTGTGTACAATGAAATTAAAATAAATAAATACATATAAATAATATAATAAATAAAATTGTCTGTTAACTCTTAAATGCCTTTTCTGCAAATAAATTAGTAAACTATATTGTCTTAGAAATATCTTGAGGGCAATGACGTTATAAATACTTTATTGATCCGTACTAGACGTACATTTAATGTAAATTATTTTCTATATGTTAGTGGAATTGCATGCCGTTGTCAACAACTGCATACTTTATTAAGCGCATTCAATGAGCCCTTTGAACACAGATGGACTTAGTGTAATTAAAATTAACACGAATATTTAGAAAATAATTAATTATATGACTGGTATTTGATGTACCTAAACTATTTTTATTTTCAATAAAAAGTCACAATTGAGATGGATTGTAGATTCATTCATAATGTGAATGTGGTACCTCCAAATATTTTCAGAGCGGAGCCAAAAGACTCAGCCTGCGTACAACGACTCTACAAACTTTATTTTATTAACTTTACTTCTTTATTACTTGTGAAACTCTATTATGTACAGTTTACAATAGTCTAAAATTGAAAACATATTTTATACAAAAACTTTTGCTAACTATATTTTTAAAAGAAAATGTCACTGAAAATAAACAGAAATAACATCAGTTTTACCTCAAAACATGCAGCATTTTCACCTTCAAGGTGTATTTTAAATTTCAATCTCCAAGCATTTCCTTTCTCTAATACCTTTTTAGTATTACGTAAAATCCCGAAGTGATTAAGCGCTTTAACCCAGAATAAAAATGTACGGAATGCAATTTCGTATACGACAGTGTTCTTTTTACTTTGTTTAACGAGCGAGCTTAGTAGGTCAACATGCTTTTAAACGATACACGATGTATAAAGATTGCAATGATGAAGATCAATAAACTGAAATTAATTGATTTTCTGGTTCAGTGACGCTTTTGAAGAGCCAAACGTTAAATATTACTTTAAAACAGATCGGCGATATTTATTTTTCCCTTTATTGCTCATTATTTTTCTGTATGAATGAAAATGGATCTTTTATATCAATGAATGGCGAGACGAGAATGCAATTCGCCTGATGGTAAGTTATAAGACCGCTCATGGACAACAACACCAATTACAAAGCAATGCTTGGTATTCCATTGCGCTCGCCATTGTGAGACATAAGATGTTACGTCTCAATACGTCCAGTACTTACTCTGGCTACAATTTCCTTCAAACCGGAATACAACAGTGCATTTATTGCTGTTTGGTAGGGAAAATAGATATTGCGGTGCGTTGAGATTTCATGTAATGAAAACCTAGCGGATCATTTTATAGTAAACAGTTCTGTACGATATGTTCCAAGATGCACACGGATGGATTACACGGTAAGGGCTTACTTTTACGAGTTCTAGTACTTCAATTGGATTTTCTTGTGGAAAACAACTATTGACAACATACAAGTAAAAATAATTTCCCAAAGAATGCAAAAGTCGTACATGTTTGATGGAAGTACCTATCACTCCGTCTCAAAGTCGCTCAAAATTATTTATCAGTAGTTACTCCCTTGGGTTCACAACATCAACGTGCACCATAATCACTATTCCATAAATCAAACAGCCTTAATAACTTCAAAGCATTGCGGATTGTAAGTAACGAACCGTCAGTTAATTAGTGCGTTAATCAAGCGTAGAGCGCGCCGTGTGTCGTGCGTTGCCGATCACAATACATTGTGCAATGGTTCCCAAAGTTTGCGCCGCGGCTCCTTGGTGAAGAAGTCGTCGTGAAGCTATTCTCTCTGTCTCAATTTTGATTGTCGTGTCTTTCCACTCAATAAGTAGCATTGTACTTATCTTTTATATCTAACTTGGCAAAGAAGAGGCCCCAGCTTTGCTCCCCGCATTTTGTACTTAATGTGGTATGAGGACTATGTACGTGTGTGTTTGGCGTATTTTTAATAAGTATCATTGTACTTATCTACATCGACCAGCTTAGATAGGTAAGGGCTATTAGGGGTTAAAAAGCACGATTAGTCTCACAAACACAATTGCTTGGTTTGTCTGTAAGTATAATAGTGGTATTTTACATTTATTGCAAGTTGCGAGTGCCTTATTATAATGGGCCGAGACAAAATACTAAACCTGTGCGCCGGGGACTAAAAAGATTGGGAACCAGTACCCCGTTGAGCCGACTGCAAACTGCGGCTTTATCACGCTGTGAATACATGTCCTTCGCGTCATGCATACCCGCCAGGATGTCCAACTCGATTGTAATCTATTGATTCTTGCAGGTAGGAAATAAAATGCCAGCCAGTCTGCGTTATAGCGGCTTAATGAAACTATTATGAAGGTAAGCAATGACGATAAGTACCGGGGATAAGCTTATAATAGGGTATGTGGGATAATTTATATATGAATAAAGTTTCTTAGAAAAATATAACTTGTCAGAAAAAAAAAAAATTTGAGTATCTTTACAAATGGCACGTGGCATAGTTGAGTGGTCTCTGGTTAGACTGCAATGTAGAAGATAATCTGAGATAATTTTTCTGCAATAAAAATGTCCTTGTCTCCATATGAAGATTGCTTACAAAAATTATATTTTGGCGTTATTAGCTATTTAGGGCTTAGGTTATTGTGTAACATGCGTGTAAAATTTACGCTAATCCATTAGAAAGAATGACAGACACAAACGATGGTGAAACTAGGAAGTGATATTATTACAAATATAGAGTGCAATTATTTGTAAAAAAAAACTTGATAAAGACTTTTTAACTCTGTACAGGATTCATCGTATTTATTAGAGGAGTAAAAAGTCCGTGTCTTTCCGCTGGTGTAGTCGCGAGATCAGACTCGATGATAATCGCTTTCTTGCCGCACGTAGGAGATATCTGTAGATTTAATCTGCGACGCTCGAAAGGATTGCTTTACGGCGAGTCAGATTGGTTTTATACTAATGTGATTTTATTCCACTAAAAATAATGGTCAAGATTTTTCATTGTTTAGTAAATTATTTCGATTAGTCAATGCATTTGTTAAATATTTACACAAGTCTGTCAAAAGTAAGGTCAGGAAAAAAATTTGGTCACGTAAATTACCTGCAGGTTTTAAGAAAGGTTTTTATGGTATATAAATATAATAATATTGTAATTAAATATCTATTTATTAACATTTTACAATATATATTACGTCTTGTACTATTGCAGGCATGCAATAACTTTACCTCTCTAATTATATTTCATTCAGTTTTAAACTGATTCTTTGTTATGGACGGAACGTGAACGGCAAAAAAGGTACTCAAACAGTAGTCGGAAACTTATTAATTAGTCTCAATAGGGAAGTTGTAAGTTGTATAAAGCGTAGACTCTTAAGTCTGTAAAAATGTGCTTCAACTAGCTGGAGTTTAATTAAAACCGTGAGAGTGCCGTATTAAAATACATAGGCGGGAAAAGAAGTGTGCGTGTTCTGGCCATTTCTTTGGCCGGTCGGCACTCGGCGCCAGCCCGCACCAACAGTTTGTAATTTACTCGCTTACGTTAAGGGCTTGTCGCACTCGTCACTCATTACTGACCTGACTGGAATCAGATGAAGGGTTAGTAACAAGTTTTACGAGTTCGTTTTTGGGTATGGATATCAACTATAAAGTATAAGGAAAGTTCTGACCCCACATTAAGATATTAAGCCTTTTGTCTAGGGTAGTTTTGGTTCTACGATACCTAGATCTGACACCAATATTTATTTCATGCGATTCTAGGATCAAAAGTGCGTCTTTATGATTTTTAGCCCGCTTCTAAATGAACTGCGAAACGCAGGCGCGGTCGAAATACAGAAAATAAATGGTTCCTGTAGAGAAATCTATCCGCCAAGTTTTAATATTATTTACTTTTTTTAGGAACGAAACTTCGGTTATTAAAATGGTTCCTGGTTGCCTGTAAGCCTGCCTGTTTTGTGGAAAGGCCGCCATTTGTACCTTTATTATTATGCAAAAAAATATCTGTATACAGAAAAAAAAGAATGAAATAAATAATCTAACATTTTTGTATCCTGTTTCAGACAGATGTCGCTGCCAAATCATAGTATCGAGTAGGACAAGCGTCTTATGTGTTGAGTTTCTGGTTTCACTGTGAAACCGCGTAATTAGGGTTTACAAACTAAGACTTGTCAGGCTGGCGTCGGTTGAATATGAATCCACTTTTACTTGGACGGCGTATGAGTAAATATTACACTATTAGCGTTTATGTCTTGTTTATTTAGCAAAATGTAAATGTGTTTGGTAATGAATAGAATTTGAATGTGTTTTGTAAATATAAAGACGTGTTGGGTTAATTAAAGAAGCGCGGTTTGATATCGTCTGTTGTTTACTTTCTGTATGTTATTTGTTGATCGTCTTGAGATGTGAAATATAAGCATTTTAGTAAAGTGTTTATTGGTTTTGGTTGAAGTAATTTAATTGAGAATTAGTAATGTTTGCTTTTAATATACACATATTATGTGTGAAGCCAACGTGGTTCTAGGTTTAATAGCCACCGTTTTCATGCATAATTAAGCGGTAGGGTATAATAGTAGTTTTAGAGTACACAATAGTTTATCATAACTTAAAAATGTTTCCGCAACAACTTAATTTAAGCAACTAAAATAGCAAAAATACATTATCTAAATCAACTCACCACGCCAAGGAATTAAAAGGTAAACACATAATTTAAAAAACCGCAATTTGCAACGGTCTGCTCCAAACTGGTGCGAAACTAGAAGTTTTATAGAAATAGAACAAAAGTAAGGTTTTATTAGCGCCGTGTTTCAGTGCCGTGTTGGCAACTTATCACGTTTGCTTAATTTGTCTAGTTTTTGCTACTTCCACTTTCTCGGGAGATGCATTAGGTGCTCAAAGGAATGCTCGTTCACGTGAACCGAAACGATCGCCATGATTAAGTTGTGCACGCTCTTATTTCACTAGTTTGTATGGGTCGCTCTTTTGTGTTGTGAGTGCGAGTAGTATTGAGTAATGTTGTTTGTAGGTGGTGTTTATATACTAAGGTGTTGTACTTGGTTGAGATATAAAATTTATAGTAGAAAGCTTTATTAAGAATTGCATATGTATCTTTATCAACCAATATACGTCCCACTGCAGGGCACGGGCCTCCTCTACAATCGATCGTACAATTGAGAGTGGTGGTTAGGCCATATAGTCCACGACGCTGGCCTAGTGCGAAAGAATTGCATCATTAGGTCACATACACAAAATTATATTTTATTGATTTGTGTAGACGTTGTATACTTTTTCTAGATAGATAATTGTGGGATAGATTTGTGAATTAGATATGACATTCTCTTTAATGATTGGAAAATATGACCCGTAGCGATAGCCGAGCGAATTATATTTCAATTTAATATCGTCTTACTTTCGGACTGTTTATTGTACATCGCCTCAGTGGTGTAATAACACCATGAATGGCTAGAAACAATAGTTCCAACCTTGCAATCGAAGTCAAAATCTCATCGTACGCAGAATTTCTAGACGACCGATAATCTGACATCAAATAAACACAAAATAATATATTATTCATGAAATAAAATATGAATAAGCATTCAGCAACATTTATATGCCTTATGTAACAACATTTTGCTTTTAATAAATCACATACTTTCATTAAATTGGTATTTGGATGTGGCACGATAAATTCGCCGATAAAAACAATTTTGTATCGAATGAAAACAATAACGGTAAATGTGAAGTGAAAATATTTATAGCTGCTGCGATCAATCGTTTGTGAGCTCGCATGAAATTTTATTCAAATCGATTATCGTAATACGTGAATATTTTAGAATATATGTATAATAATTTGTATAGTTAAATGGGATATCATTTTATATGTGACGATATGGGCTTTAGCTAGTTACTTTGTCCTAAGGGTAGTTGAAAATAACATAATGTACACTGGTTAGTGTTTGAAAATTTATAGATATTTTTGACTTCTATCGCCCGCTCTCTATATCCTATCTAACTTTAACAAGTGGATAAAATAGCTATCAGGACTATGTCTGTACAATTCTACGTTCATTACACAAAGATAGACCTATATATTTATCTTGCCTAGTTATTTATAAATATATTTGCACCATATCTATACCTGCTTCCAGCTGCCTGCCCAGCTTCGTTTACTGAAACATAAAATATCTATTGAAATTTCTAGTTAAAGATAGATAGATTATAGAGAACGGATGTACAAGGATTCTAACACGGTATACTAGGTACTACTGTTATAACCGAAACGACAACGGTCAAACACATGCCTAGGTTTTCCACCAAAGTTCCCATCTTAGATTGAAACCCACACTTCAGTGCTATCTTCACACGTTCTACAGCTTCTACTAGATCAAATAATTCAATTAATTGGATTGTGAACCAGTGGCGGTTGAAGTGCGGGACAATGGGAGTGTGTCCACGTCTGTACAAACTCAATAAGTCGCGATAAGAAATCGTCGCACCACTCCCGGGACAGTGTAAACAGAGTTGTACGAGATTACACCGGGTACTGTGAAAAATTTAGTCCCAAGGAGAGCGTGTTCGGAGCGCAGGAAATTGAGAAAATGCACTTAAGAGCGTTTATACCCTGCACGCGCATTTTGGCTTAAAAACAGGACTTTTCAAATGAGTTAATAGCCACCAATAAACAATTTAAAGGAAAAATAATTATTACTAATTTTAGAAAAGGTTGTCATCTAGGGATTTTGGTGGAAAACATTATAGATTGATGGATAATTTGTGAGTACTATAAGGATTACTGAACACAAGTTTCGTTATTTAGGATTTAAATGGCAATTTAGAAGCTTAAGATATCCGAAACCACTAAATATAAGATGAAAATAAAAATATTATCAGACTAATAAGACCCTTATGAAGGGATTTTGCTGAGAAAAATAATCTTTTTGTGTTTAGTTCCTGAAAAATAAAAATTTAAACAATGCGAAATTATTGAGAAACTCTCGTCAAGAACATATTTTTTTTCACCAACTTATCGTACATAATTTTTTATAGCAATTACATATTATAATAGAAGAACATATTATCAATAAATTACCAATTTTATTTTTCAACAAAATTAGTTTTCATGTTTTCTGCAAATATTTTAAAAACCACTATAAAACGCGCTGTCCGACGTGGCTCAAATCAGACCGCCGCAAGGCCTTCTAGAGGGAGGACGTATCGCTCGTCGCTCCGGCCTAGCTGCAGTCGATTTTTGCCGTACGTAGTAAAAATAGCCACGCGCGGACTGCGATTACCACATCTTAGAACTTTGGTAGTAAAATATTTAATTATTTTTATTACCTACAATGATTTTGTAGTGAGTATAAATTATGTTTCAGGTAATATAATGGGATGTAATTCCGAGGCTAAATTATGTTATGTATTGTAATATAAAATTAAATATATTTCGTAATTGTAAGGGGTTGTAAGGCCCCTAACACTATTTATGTGTTCGAACACGAAATGATTAATAAAACGTCCGTAGTGTCTACTGATTGAACACTGATTTGAATGCAACTTAACAATGTAATAATAACGAAAATATGATTAGTATCTAAAGTTGTATTATTCTTTGCTTGCGCAGTAATATTTGTCTACTTATAATGCAAATAAAATATTTTTATGATATTATATTACAGTTACATTTCAATTGAATATTTGAAGCGCACGGATCAAAGTTGTTTGAGCCGATTGTATAGCGAGCCGACGCGGCAGCTCTACGCACACAGCTTTGGTCGCTTATGTGTGCGTGAAATTAACGAAGAAATACCTATAGTTGACTCTGCGCGCAGGGTGTATACGCTCTTAACTCGATACTAATGCATGGAGTTTTTGGTATGTTAAGTTTTTATAGATATTTTTATATAGTTTGTTGATCTGATTGCGTCAGCGTAAGATCGAAGTCATGGTTAAAAGATTTAACTTTTCTATACATATTAATATTTGTTTATATTTCAAGCTTTTGCTAAATGACAACGTGTGTATGTACTGTACAATCTATATACGTCCCACTGCAGGGCACGGGCCTCTTCTACAATCGAGAGTACGATTGAAAGTGGCTAGATTTTATAGTCTATCACTCTGGTCTAGTGCAGGTTGGATACCAAAGGACTTTAGATACCATAGAATACCATACAAAGGTTTCCTGACTATGTTTTCCTTCAACTTTATGATGCGTTGTGATTCACTATCAATTATACTCACATGACTCCGAAAAGTCATAGGGGTGTCCTGAGAATCGAACCCGCGACCACCTTGAACATCCTGGCAGCCGCGTCTACCACCACCCCTACTCACTTCATGTATGTATGTGTAACAAATAGATATTCTGCTTATATTTTCAACTACTTCAAAAGTATTCATTTACATACTTTTTAAACTTAAGTCTAGTAATACTATAAATTAAACAGTAAACAGTCACTTTATTGTGATAATATGAAAAGCAAGGACCAATAAACGAATAGACAGCCGGCTTACCTGGTGAAAAGTTACTATTACCACCCACGAACCCTTCTCTCCGCGCCCCAGAAAGCATGTTAAGCCATTAATCACGATTGTTATCATTCGCCAAAGGTAGCGCAATTTAGTCGCGTCATGGTTGGCTTATTTTTTGTTATTACCGCCCACTATTACCTCTAACTAGAAATACTCATTAGCCCAACGTCTACAGCGGAAAGTGCCTAACATAAAGAAAAATAGGCGTATTGAAATGTCAACAGCTTGTAGATATCTTTTACTGGTGGTACGCCTCTTACATGTGAGAGGCCGCCTGGGTAGGTACCACCGCAATGTCTCTTTCCCCCGCCAATCAGCAGTGTAAATGCGCTATTGTCTTCCGGCTCCAAGAACATTACAGCCAAAGTAATTGGATATAATGAGACTTAACAACTTATGTTTCAGGATGCGAGCACAGTGGAATTCGAAGCATTGCTTTGTGATTTAGGGTATTGTTTGGTTTTGATACTAACCATGAGCGGTCGTATCGCTTTTCATCAGGCGTCATTAATCGCAAAAAAGCCATCTTTTTGCCTTTACTATAGTCCAAGAACAAGAATGTATACGTAATATAAAATAAATATGTTTTATATGTAGAAAAATGTGTTACATCAAACTTCTTCAAGTCGTCCAGTGGTGGACATGTCACATGACCCATATATTCAAATTGCGAGCTAAGGATTTGCCTCGTGTGCATACAATGGCTCAGTGTATAGCACTTAGCTTCATCGTCGAGATGAAACATGCCCTACATCGCTCCTGGGACAGTAAACAACTTTCAAACACGTTACAATAAATTCACAGATTGTACGAGTTCCAACTAGACACGGGTGTATTATAAATCATTCAAAATTTTCTAATCTGTTTGAAAAAACAGTTTGGTAAGCCTGGCATAGATATGTTTTAGGGAATTGTTTCTGTTATATATTGCGATTATGTTACGAATTTGGGGAATATTTATTATTGGCTTATGCTTTTCGTGAATTGTTTTATGTACGTATATAGGTGCAATGTCAACATGTAATCTTAATTAGTTTTAGTTTCTTATTTTATATACACCCACATTCGATCACTTTAAATAAATGATTTGCTTTTTTCAAGACACGCTATGCCTAATTTGAGAACCCCTGCGACAATTTCGCATCCAACCTT
Organism: Hyles euphorbiae; assembly: GCA_023078785.2. Taxonomy (NCBI): domain Eukaryota; kingdom Metazoa; phylum Arthropoda; class Insecta; order Lepidoptera; family Sphingidae; genus Hyles; species Hyles euphorbiae. The sequence goes on from CM041053.1 coordinate 8,730,421, forward strand.
TTTCACTTGCTTAAGCTGTTTTCAAGGATATCATAATTCGTGCCTATCAATATGTAAATCATATGAATTATTCGTGCCAACAACGGCTTAGCTGATTTAATTTCTGGGACGTATACAAGAATCTAATCCCTGCATGATGAAGGTGTATTAGCTCGAGCGTGTCCTTATTTCGAAATCTAATATTGGCAGTATATTATATGTAAGAGTTGAAAGACCATAAGGGTGTAAAAAAAACTACGTACCATAGCGATATGTAAGAGTTTACTATGTAAAGTCCGTCAACCTGGACTAGACCTGTGTGGTGGACTATATGTCCTAACCACTCTCAACCATACTCCCGATTGTAGAGGAGGCCTGTACCCTGCAGTGGGACCTATATGGGCTGATACAGCACAGTACAGTAGGAAAACTTGATATTCTGGGTTTATTTTACTACTGGAAAATTATTTTTGTCATAGACTTCGTTTTGACACCACATTAAGATCAATTAAGTCTTGGGTCGTGGGCATCAGGAACTACGAGAGACTCTCGGTCTCACAAACACCCAGACACAAATATTTGTGGGCCACACAAACATTTGCGGCCTCACGTTTCATAATATAGTCGGCGTCTAACCAACTACGCCACGGAAGCTGTCAAGTAAATAACATATTTTAAATTATGTAACGTATCTATACCAAACAAACTCACATTATAACTATTGTTGAATACTTTGTGCAATCTGTATCAAACCGGATACAACATTATGAGTGCCCAAAGAAAAAATAAATATACATTCAATATAAAAATATCTTTATGTTCGCTTTACATTTAATTTAACAAATGGAAGCGTATGGTAGCCTAAGGAGTAGTTGGAAGCGTATCGGCTGTTATCCCCGGTAATAAATGCCAAAGCCTGGCTACGGAAATGTTGCGCGGGCTAACATTTTCTAGACTTCCGTGCACTTAACCGATATTATTTTATAAACTATGACAGAGAGCTTATCCGCATGAACTGTCCTGCAACTATTTTACCGTAATAAATACTTTGGTTATTATTACAGAGATCGAACGTGAAAAGTATATATATTTTTATATATTCAGCCGAGAACTTTAACCTTTGTTGTCTATAATATTTGTTGTTACATCTCTATTAAAGGCTAACGCGGTGCACTATATGCACTCTCAATTGTACTCTAGATTTTAGAGTAGGCCCGTCCCTTGCAGTGGGATGTATATGGGCATATACAATACAATATCTTTATCTATTGTACATTAATATACGCTGCAATATTTAATATAATTTAGCTTCGTTTATTGGTTTTTTTTTATTGCATTGAATGGCGAGACGAGCAAGCCGTTCGCCTGATGGTAAGCGATACGACCGCTCATGAACAGTAGCAACATTCCACTGCGCTCGCCATCCTGAGACATAAGATGTTAAGTCTCAATATGTCCAGTAGTTGCTCTGGCTACAATGTCCTTCAATCCGAAACACAACAGTGCATTTAAGCAGTGTTGTTTCACGGGAGAAATAGACATTGCGGTGGTACCTACCCAGATGGCCTCTCACATATGAGAGACCTACCACCAGTTAAAGTTGGTTTTAATTCTTTATTTGTTAATGTAGTATTGTTTATTTTGATACAAAGTAAGTTATTAATAACTCTGTTCATTGTATTTATTTTCGTTTTATACGCATCGATCGCCTTTTCTTCTATTTCTGATACTGTTCATTGAAAAGCTGCCTCGAAGAGATCGCTATAAAAGCCAGCTTTTGTAAAACCATGCAAAGGGATTGTTCATCTTTTTGATGCCTTGTTTTTTTGTTACTAAAGACTTTTGTGCTGTATTGTATTGAAATATTGATAAATTTAATTAATATAATTGTGTTATAAATATTCTCGTATGTTTGATTGAACTGGGGCCCTACTCTGAAAATTCGAAACAAAGTTCGAATCTTCGGATGATCAATGTTTATGACGATACGAATGAAACCCGAAGTTACAATATAATAACATTCGTGCAGTCTAGCGTGCGGCCCGCTTGGTTAGCGGTGGTTAGCGATTACTGCCACTCAAGGACCTTCATAAAGTCCGGTGTACTGCGCAACCACATATTTACCTACCGTAATAAGAGTTCCTTCTTTCCAAGTAGAGTATCGACCAGTAATAATTTGGAACGACTGTTCGACTCAATCATATCGATGTATCTAAAAGTGGAATTGCAATATACGCTTTCTCTCTCTCTCTCTCTCTTTTCAACCACATGCATTTCACTGCTGAATATAGACCTTCTCCAATGATCTCCAAAGCGGCCTGCATGTAGCGACATCCTGCAATCTTAACTAGTTCGTCCGTCCACCTTGAAGGAGCATATATTCTACCACCAGGCTATTGTTCCTACTACTGTAGGATCTCCCCACGAACCGACAAACTGTGCTTCACGTCGTATTTCTATAAGATAATGTAGTCACTCCGGTCGGCTGCGTTACCCATTTGTAATGCAATCCTAGCTGCAGTGTGGTTTTACCCTTGTTCATATAGATAGGTGACTGACAGTGTCTAACATAATCTACTGAATATGATGTCAAGGTCTTGTAATCTACAAGTTGTTATGAAAAATATAAAAAATAAAAACTCACTACGTTGAGTTACTCCATAAACATATAATATTCGTGGCAGTTAAAGACACGAGATAGAATGTAAATTATCAGATTTTTTCCACTAGCATGTTGCTCTTTTTTCAAGAGCATTGAATGTATGTTGTAAACACGGCGGCACTCTTAAAGTTGGAAGTTTGCAACATAAAACAACAGGAAGCGCAACTCGGCAAATTGGGTGTATTCCACTCACCACCCTGGCTTTGTAAATTGGACGGGTCGGATCCAATCGCGGCCGCATTTTATTATAACGCAATTTGCATGGGTTTTTGTTATGATAATATATTTGAACGTGCGGATTTCGTGCAGTTTTTTAATAACTTGTTCAATACATGATGATAGCAATGGATAGTTCGAACGACGTTTGCAATAAACCAAACATAACTATCATCTTCCGCAAGTTGCAGTATTCAAATCGATTACATATCAATAGTCAAGTGTTTCTTTTTTCAATCGTTATGCAAATATAATCGTTTTAGTATTGCTAATGCTCGTACTTAATGCTTGAAAAAGCTAGTAAAAGATTCGCCTAATGGAAAAATTGTATTTACAGGGGCTTTAAAAATAACACGTATTGAAATTTTACCGTATAGATTTCCATATTTATTTTCATAAATATAAAGATCGCAATATATAAAATTTATTATTATTTATGTGTTAACACTTAAGCTTCGTTCTAAAGTTGACATCTTGAAATCATAATATACCTTAAGCTACTTCATGTCAATGTCCCAGCAAGCTTAGATAAAAACAATGAAGATGCAAACGAAACGATGTCGCTTCATTCGGATTATTTATCTGGTTACAATGTAAATCCAGGTGTTTTGAAGGTCTGCTATGGATCAAGGGATTAGATCCGAGAGCCCTTATTAATTTGTAATCCCGACGAGGCTATAACAAGGATTAAATATATTACAGAATGTTTCCTTCTAGATTTTAAATAATTAAGTTTTTTTCTGTTTTTGCTATGATTTGTGAGCCGAGCATGCCGTTCGCCTGATGGTAAGCGATACGTCTATTCATGAACAGTAGCAAAACCAAACAACACCTTGAATTACAAAGTAATGCAATGGCATTGCACTGCTCTCGCCGCCCTGAGACTTAAATATTTAAGTCTCAATATGTCCAGTAGTTGCTCTCGCTACGATATATTTCAATCTGAAATACAACAATGCATTCATATTGATGTTTGGCGAATTTTAAAATAATTTTTCGGTCAACATACATTTCATATTACCGACCATTGTTGATGCGAAAAATTCTATAAATAAGTTTTCCTTCTCGAATAAAACCTTTTTATTATGAGTTGCTACTTAATTTTATGTATATGTGTGTACGTACGTCGGTTTGTAAAGCCCTAGGAGGCAATAAAATTCCTTTTTCTTTTACTTTACTACAGTGCAAGTGATAAAGTTTTTCCACGAAGCTTGTTTGCTTCGCTAATAAATTTCTATTTACTTACACCGCAGTCCGTTTTAACTCTAAATCTTAGTGCTTTTATTATTATTATTAAGTAAATCTTCATGACTATTAACGTTTGTCAACATTATAGTTGTGCTTTGTGCGTCCGCTGAACAAAGAAATAAATTGTAGAATATTGTTTTAGAATTTTAAAGTCTTCATATCTGTCTAATAGTACCGTATATTAAGACTGAACTCTGAGGTCCTGTGTTCGATTCCCGGATCAGGTAATTCAGTCTAAATGAGTTTTTTACGTCAGAATGTCTTATTCGAGTTGCCTGCCATTGGTGTTTGTGCCAAAAACAGCAATATAACCTTAAGATGCCTCTATTACAGGTTGGCAGAGATTAAGTTCGACGGTAAGGCGATATCATTTTACCGTCACTGCCTACCTCCTTGAAGAAACAAAGGCGAGAGTATATAATGTAATAACAAAGGTACAATGTAACCTAGTCCCATTTGCCACCACTAGAAAAAATTTATGTGCGCTTTTTGTTCGGGAAGCACTTCACCTCAAATTGAACCCATTAGTGAGCAACGTTCTATGAGGTACACAAGATACGAGTCGCTGCGGCTATTGCTGATTTCTTCCAAGACTTTTGTATATTATGTATTGCTTGAGTTTTTTATGCAGGAAAGCTGTAGCATTTTGCGTAAATTATTAGATAATTGATATTAAATTAAACTAAGGATCCACAGGAGTACGTCCGTAATGTGTGCCTGAACCTCAATATTCTCGGACCTCGACCGAAGGGTAGATCAAAGAAGCGCTGTCGTCAAGGAAGACATGAGGGTTAATGACCTAAGGCCTTACTATCGCGGATGCCGAAGATCGGGTGAAATAGAGAAGAATTAGCCGGAAGGCGGACCCTGGAAGCGGCCGGGATAACACCAAGTAGAAGAAGAAGAATAATTTATATTAAACGAATTGTATTATATTGAAAAGCTTGTCTAATGCGACCTGAAAATGAATTTTCTAAGTTCACATGATATGTTTAAAGTTAATCCAAAATTGTTGCAATATTATATTATAGTTGTACTAAAATTGACGTCAAGAACTCCAAAAATTAGAAAGTTAATAAAATGAGTATAATAAATTACTGAAGTATACTACTTAATAAAAATGACACCAATTTCCCTGGAAGAATTTAGATATTGACGTTGTAAAGTAGAAAGTTTTAGTAATTAATGTGAAAATATAAGCATTAATGATTTTCACAAGATGAAAATATATATTCCAGTATGTCTTTTAAATTGTATAGTTTGTCACGCGTAATCAAACTAATTAATTCAAAAGTATTTGGGGTACATTTGTTACACGGATACAAAAAAATAAAAATAAATTAGTTTTTTTAAATCTATACATACAACATGTAACAGATTTAAATGTAAAAGCGGAAAGTAGTACGTTCAGAATCAGCTACTGAACCGATATCAACATTTTTTTTGGTAGGTATTTTTTTTTTCAAAATAATTAGTTAAGACCAAGTAAATTACAGACACTCTTTCATTTACTACTCCGAACAAACGAAATTGAAACGTAACTCCAGGACATAAGATCATTTTTAAATGAATCACTAAACGAATACTCTAATAAACTAAATAATGAACAAAAATGAACTTTATTTCGATAGCCATAAAGTTTATTTAAGCAATCTATCATTAATCAAACGCACACAACGATAGGCCTCAATAAACGTAATAAGCTACCAAAATAAATAACTATCATATTCTCTTTTCCGCACATTTAACTACAACTAGATAGAGCAGGATGCAGCTATTGTTTAATGCAATTTGATCCATCCGACAAACGATGGCGCGCGCTGCGCGTCGGTACATCAAAAGGCAACCGGTATAGGGATGCGCCGCGATAAAAATTACTCCCGGTATTTGCAAGACCGGGCGATCTAAATCCCGCGCAATACATGCACTTAAATGAAACAAATTAAATTGTAACAAAATCACTATGAAATGAAACAACAAGTAGGTATTTCTATGAAAAATAATTTCGCGGATGATGCGGAAATGGTGATTAAATTCGGTTTGTAATTTTGCTACAATGTATGCGGAATTCCGGTGTGTCTAATATCCCGTTATTGCAATCCCTAAATGGGCACCGACTATGTGAAAAAAATCCAGTCGTGCACCGCAGTTATCTGTGTCTACTTGTGTTTAAGTGTTTAGTAGATATTTCGATAACTTTCGCGCGCGATGTCTTTTCGGTATTCGAATATTGAATACACTGAAATGGTGAGAACTTTGGCACTGTGTGGTGATAATGTATCATTGGCATGCAGGACATTTAACAACAGGCACGGCCGCGGTACCAGTGTAGTGTCCGACAGTATCTCGATGCTGAGTTCGGAGAGCGCTGGATAGGTTGCGGCGAACCTGTGCAATGGCCTCCTAGGTCACCCGACTTGACGCCTCTTGACTTTTTTTGTGGGGACGTAATAAATCTCCGGTATAACTAGACTACTAAAAAGGAGAATAGTGGCAGCCTTCCTAAAAGTGAAAAGTGACACTGAAGTTTTACATAAATTACGTGAACAATTACGCAAATGTGCATCAAAGTGTATCAAGGTGGTGGACATTTCGAACATATTTTAAAAAAAATCGCCGCATGAGTGCCATGTAACACGTAAGTTAATTTTGTTGTATTTTTTTGTGTTGTGATTCCCAATCTAGTCTTCATTGTTAGATATTGCGTTATCTAATTATCTTATTCATTAGTAATGCAAAATAAATGACGCCCGTATCCTGCCCGCCTGTAGGAACGAAGTTTAGCGGAAGTGAAATTAATAATATTTTATAGCCGATTCATGCAAAATATTGTCTTACGTTGGGTTCGTACGCATTATATCTAGTAAGTAAAATATTTAGATTTTATAGCTAAAACACAAATGTTATGCTTACAGATTAAATTAATAATAATTTGTTTTCCAAACCACCCAGTAATCAGTTACGTACGTAATTTGTATTTCGTTTATTGTCAGCTGTTTCTACTTTCTGCCGGCGCGCGCGGCGCGGCGCAGCGATCGACGTTAGGTACTCGTGTGAATGACTCTTGTGTACATGTGTTCGTGTCCGCGAGCGTGTGTAGTAGTACACTCTTATTTGTAACTCGTAAGGTGACCATCTTAAGTGCCTACATTTGGTATAACTAATTTCATAAATAAAAGATTTTGTAATTATGGTAGTACGATTTCAAAGCATAAACTATGATTGCAATAATATTTTAAAGTTGGGGTGTCTGAGGTTGTGAATTAATCCTGTTACACGTTGTATAAATAAAATTAAAGTGTCTGTTTTAAGAGTGAAAAAAAAAAATGTCCTACTACATATCGTTATATACACGATACCTGTGCCGAAAATGATATTTAAAAAATTTTTGTCTGTCTGTCTGTTTGTTTCGGCTAATCTCTGAAATGGCTGGACCGATTTTGACGGGACTTTTTTTGTCAGGTAGCTGATATAACAAGGAGTAACTTAGGCGACATTTATTTTAGAAAAGTTATTTTCTGTCTGTTTGTTCCGGCTAATCTCTGAAATGGCTGGACCGATTTTGACGGGACTTTTATTGTCAGGTAGCTGATATAATAAGGAGTAACTTAGGCTACATTTGTTTCAGAAAATTTCATTTATTTAAAAAAATAACTTAAAAAAAATAATTAACTTTTTTGTTAAACTCCACGCGGACGAAGTCGCGGGCACAGCTAGTTATTAATATTAATAGTGACCCTTGAAAGGCAATCGTAATATATTTTTATAAAATATTTAACACAAAATGAATTCTTAATGAAATTATTTCTTTGTCAATTCACTCTTTAAAACAGTGTTAAATTTATTTTGTTTTCAATTATATTGTATATGCACTCAATTACAATTATATGCGTGTTCAACAGAGCTGAAATTTAAGTACTTCATTTGGAGCGTAGCCTTTTGTTTTAACCTTTAGTGATATGTTTGTAATATAATTGTATATTCTCAGAATAATATCAGGTAACAGTTATTATGTATTTTCTTCTATATTTTTTTTGTCTTTTGTTTATTGTTTATTACATGGTTTTATAATAAAGAATTATTATATTAATTATCTATCAATCCATGGACGGATGGAGGTTCATGAGCAGCGGTAGCCGCTTATCATCGGGCGGGTCGCAAGCTCGTTTATCTACAAAGCAATAAAAAAAAAACTAAGAAATTTGGTTCTGAATTTCCTTCTCTCTCTCTCTCCTCTATTCAGACATAGTAAGTCCCCTGCTGAACATAGGACGCTCCCAAGGATCTCCACATCTATTTGTTGGAATCAGACTACATCCAGCGACTTCCTGCAATCTTGACCACCACGCTCGTACACTTTGCATTTCATTCAGCAATGCCCAATATCTCTTTCTTCTCCCCATTGTTTTTCCTTCCCCTAGTCCCTGCCTCTATAGATGGAGCAACACATCCAGGATCCAAGTACTATACATGTTGAGCTCATGTGCCACAGTGAACAATTATCGCGTGACTTGTACGCTCATTTGCGTAATAAAATAAATTATAACTCAGAGGTTTGTTAATATTTAGTAAGATTTTTTTTTACTATATTCGATATATTATTATTATTGCATTATTTTGTTTATATTCTATTGGTTTATATAGATTTAGTTGTTATATAATTAGACTTAAGAATTTAATTAACGTAATTGGTGTATGCCGTCTTAATTAAAAATAATTAAATAAAATATTATGTGGGATTTTTGAAGGCTTAAAACCTGGTGGTAGGATATTCTCCTGATAGCATATTACATAATAGAGAGAAAAACCATATAAACACAAGTGTGTAGCTTTTCGGATTCAATTTGTGGATATCTGGAAAAAGAGCATCATAATTGTAGCGATCGATAAAATATAACGTTTTCTAGTAGTTGCTCTATTTGAATTGCATTGCCTTTATAATTTGTGCTGAAGTCACTACGCTCTTCCAATATATAAAAAAAAAACAGTAAATTATCTAATTCCGACGTTTGTTTTCGAGGACGGTGTTACTATGCCTGAATATAAATTGCCGGTAATTCTGGGATGCGACAGGAAATATGACAAATAGTTAATAGAGGATTTTTTTGGTACGTGTTATTGTATCTAGGTATGAAGAATATGGGGCCAGCTAAAATGTGTTATAATAAATGAAAAACAAATTGTTAGTTTACATATTATTGAACGTTTTCAAAACATTAATTTATTTGAAATAATTAAATCATTGTAGCATTACGTAGCACAACGTAGGCCTATGTACTACGTTCGTAGCACATCTGTTACGGTGTAGCGGCTTCATTTATTTCTGTGCCTATTATTATTTTGCTTTATTATGCGCCAGTTTTATAGCATAGGGATAGATTAAGTGGCTTATCTCGAAAGTGATTAGTGTCGGGCATAAACCTGTGAGCCCGCAGGTGCGGTTCCCGCCTTTCAAGTTGGTGGATTATTACACCTTCGGCCAACACGCTGGCCGTAGGAATCAACAAAAGTTTTATTTTACGTTGTTTTTCACTAATAACCAGTATATTTTCGGCCGTAGTTTACAAATCACATTGTAAAGACAAGCTGCTACGTGGCTCTAACACTTTGCCATGCAAAAGTCAGTGTCAGTGTTTTGCATGAACATTTTCGAACAAATGTTTTTGTTTAGAAACAAGTTAAACAATTTTTGCATAGTAAGAAAAATAACTAAAAGTTATTTACATAAAAATCGGGAAAAGAAGGCTTGTAATGTAGAAGTTTTCAGACAATCTTTGAACTTTTGTATAAATGAATAAAATTACTTACTTTCCGGTAAATTATTACATTGTATTTTTCGCTTCATTTCTTTGTGAGGATTTAAATTGGAGAATGGAGTTGTTCAGTCAAGTTTTGAGTTTCATTGACGTGCGTTTTGTTCTTTTGAATAATGTTCTTCGACTTCTTAAACTTTATAACGGTCGAATGAGGGGATTCGGAATCTCTACTTATCTTTTGTTAACTTCGGCTGACTGCGGTTATTAATTACTATTACAGAAGCTGATGCAACTATGGTATTATGCATTAATATAAAATACACATAAACTTCAGCCTTAAACAACCAACCTATGGGTAATGCCAAAGTTATTATAAGTTATTAAGCCACCTCCTTGACAGACAGCCTCCGTGGCGCAGTTGGTTAGACGCTGCCTGTGAAACGAGAGGCCGCGGGTTCGATCCCCGCACCGAGAGAAATGTTTGTGCGGCCCACAAATATTTCTTCCGGGTCTGGGTGTTTGTGAGACCGAAAAGTCTCTCGTGGTTCCCGATACCCACGACACAAGACTCGATCTTAGTGTGGGGTCAGGACTATGTATGTGACTATTGGGTGTTATTATTATTATTATTATTAAGTGTATTCTGAAGGGAGAGTAAATCAACGTTTTTCTTCTTTAAATTCACGCCAGGAAGTTTCGTATAATAGTGGTGCTTAAAATTGTATCCGCATTATTCCACAGAGAGGGAAGTGCACGATAGAATTAAAAAGAACTAGCCAAGTGAGCAATTCAAGGCGTTAATGTCAAGTGTTCGTCGGAGGAAGTATTTTATTTATAGTACTTGCGTTCTGTCGGCGGTGCGCCCGCTTGCTTTGAGTGTGACGTCATTATTTTTGCTTCAAAACAATGACGTCATTGTAAACGATGGCTGCGGTACGGTGGAGTAATAGAAGGCCGCGAGTGGAAATTAAGGTTTATGTTTGAGTCCTGTATTGTAATCAATGCGTTGTGATTGATGTTTTCTTCAATTTTTCTCTATCCGTCTATGTGGCTCTGAATTTGTTCACCATAGGCACAGAGGCTAAGAAGTTTATTTTCTGGGCTTGAGATGTTACTGGTGCATTCCTCGCATGAATAAAATATTATTTTGGTCCTGCAGATTTATGTAAGAGTGCGCGTGTGCGTGTGTGAGTGTGTGCGTGTGTATGTGAGTGTGTAAAATAAACACAGCAATGATAAGGAGAAATTAGGATAACTGGGCATGAGACGCTCTAAGAAATATCTATGAGCATTTATTAATGTTATTACATTTTAAGATAATATTAACACAGAAATACACCACAATAAATATATCTTCAACTAAATTTTTTAAAGCTCGCGATTTTAAGTTGCCATATTTCTCCCAACAGTCACAATGCACTTCCTCAAATTTAATAGAAGGTAATAAATTTAAACAATAAGTACAGTAAGCCTGTTCATCTCACAATAAGTACGCTTCGCTGTGTTTCCTCTTACAAAGCAACCGAACAAGACGCGGACGCTGCCAAAACCGCGACCGACATCCGATGATTCAGTCTTGCGATGTTTAAACATGTTCTCTTTGTTATAAGAAACTGTCGTTTTGTTTCGATACATTTTTAATACACTTTAATAAAAAAATTAAATAGATTTAAATATTTATCAAAGCAGCTGGCCAAGTATTTTGATGTTTATGGGAATGTATAAGTGATATTTTAACATCTGGTGACCTATTTGCTCGGTTGTCTAAAAAATCTAGGTAGGTAAAGATTATCCAAAAGAAGAAACACAAAAGGTAGGAAAATGTTAGGACCATTCTGTCAGTGTAACCTGACTGGGTATGTCAGGTTACAGTGACTACATTTTGTTGAAAGAATATTTTCCATTATTGATTATTTAAAAAGAAAAATTGTTCCATCCCGCTAAAGATAGCCCACTTATTCTGTGCTCTAACGTCCGAATTTAATAAACAATTCTAATCGACATCTAAAGATAGAACCCAAAAATATTCTAACCAAAGTTACTCAAATGTTTATTTCTTTATTATGTTGACCAATCTTTATCTAATTGTTCTTTTTTTGGGATCTATTCTAGCGGTCAAGATTCTATATTAATTCTGGCCGTAAATTGACTAGACAAGGCGTGAGCCTAATAAAACTTAAAAATATTGAGAGAAAATATTATATACAGGGTATATCAAGAGTCCTACCGAAAAAGAAGTCAGGTGGTAGTTTTAGCGATTACAAACTCAATGCAACCAAAAATTTCGCAAAGAAACGCGACATTTTTTTTTGGGTTTTTCTTAAATATCGTATTGTTTGGGTGGTAAATCCGTTGTTTTTGCTAAGATTACAAATTAATCCCTACAATGCTACAGCGTCTTTAAGAACAAAAAGGTGTACAATTATTTTAGATAAGAAACTATATTTACCAATGATAGGAAAACAATAACAAAAAAAAAAAAACGTTTCTGTTTTCGTTTTTGTTTGCAAAATGTTTAGTAGCATTGTGCCCGAAGTCTCTTAAACTACCACCCGGTTTCGTTTTTGGTACCACTCTTGATATACTCAGTAGATCTTCTATACCCTGTATATGAGGGATGTGCTGTTAACGATTGAACCGATTAAGACGAAATTGCGGCGCGAGTGATCTCTGAATTAACATAATTATGGGACCAATATGTAGGTATTTAACATTATTTGTTTATAAAGCAATAATCATTGTACCAAATTTTTCTTCACATAGACCTGTTGTAAACTGCCTGCATCCAGCAACTTCCTGCAACCTTAACCAGGTCATCCGTCCACCTTATAGGCGTATACACTAATAATATAATAATAAAATATTCAAAATAGGAACTTTTACTAATAACAAGCCTCCATATTTAAACACATACCTTATGTCTTGTGTATAAGCATCTATGAACGAGTAGGCGGTCACACAACACCTAGGCCCGAAACAAATATTGGTTCGTCACACACACATTAGTTGTCCGTTTTACAGCTAGCTTGGTTTTACTTCGCCATGTAGGCAGTAATAATAAAAGATAATAAAATCAACAACAACTACTTTTCTATAATAACATTGAAATATTACTTGGTGGCATTGTTTAAATGTATACCCCTTTTAAATTGTTTAGTAATATATAGCAAACGTTTCATTGATGCAATGATATTGAACTTCTAGATTTCGTCTAAATAAGTCAAGTGTACGCTTATAAGATCAGACACTTCGTTGTGGGCACGTTGTTCTTTAGTAACCTTCTTCAAATTATATTGGTATATCAATAAATAATAAATAAATAAATAACACCCAACAATCACATACATAGTCCTGACCCCACACTAAGATGGAGTCTTGTGTCGTGGGTATCAGGAACTACGAGAGACTTTTCGGTCTCACAAACAAAAGAAATATTTGTGGGCCCCACAAACATTTCTCTCGGTGCGGGGATCGAGCCCGCGGCCTCTAGTTTCACAGGCGGCGTCTAACCAACTCCGCCACGGAGGCTGTCAAAATCAATGTTTAAATTCAATTTCATATAAGATATTTATTATGATGGCACTGGATTCGAATTTTTTTTTGTGGATTACGTGGGCTCATTTGTACAGTTTTACGTACACGTTGGAGCATTCGAGTTTCGTTTCGAATCTAGAGTAGCCCCCCCTGGTTCAATCTGTAGTGTATGTTTGGTATAAGCAATCTGTTTTAATTATGTGGACTCATACTCTATTGCTTACTACGCTAATAGGCAAACGAATTTAATATAAAATAAAAAGTTTTATATTACATTTATTACATTCAATTACAACCTCTATAATTCAATTTCGAAATGAAATACTGTATACTTAATCAGATATATTTATAACAAGACGAATAAAGCTCGGAATTTAATGAATTATGTGTGATTATTTCGTAATAATCATATTTTGTACGGCACAGCGGAAAAATATTGCACAATTAATCACACAGTGCTAATTAATTTTATTGGTAAAATTTATTAATAACCGGAATTTAAATACAGGGTAATGTACAATGGGCACAATATGTATCGAATTTATTACATATGCCACATAAAAGTCTCATTGTATATACGATGGTGAGATAATGCAAAATATTACGAGTATAGTTAACTTAAAAAACGTATAACAATCAGTATGTGTTTACTGATCATGTATTTTTTAATTAGGTCACAGGAAACTTTATACCACTGCATTTCACTGAGTTGATCGCCCCAAGAGGTGACAAGGGCGAGGGTGTCACGGGGTTTGTAAAGCGAAAAACTCATATGAAGTGGTGTGCCTTACTTAGGAACCTAAACTATCACATGCTCACTACCAATAGATAACTAAGGCTAACTGAAATTCTATAGAGTGGTTATAATGTGTGTTATTACGACTATTTATTTAATATTTTCTTGTATTGCAAAGAATGGCGAGATTAGCACGCCGTTTGCCTGATGGTCAGCCATACGACAGGTCATGAACAGTAGTAAAACCAAACGAAGCAATGCTTGACATTCTACTGCGCTCGCCATCGCGCATGAGACATAAGATGTTAAGTCTTAATATGTCCAGTAGTTATTCTGGATACAATATCCTTCAATCCGAAACAGAACAGTGCATTTAATGCAATAGACATTGCGGTGGTACCTACGTAGGTGGCCTCTCACATATAAGAGACCTACCATCATTTCTTACCCACTATATCTCAGTTAGTATAACTTTTATAAACGAGCAAACAAAGAAAGCTAAAATAACTTTCACATCTGGTATATATTACTCGTGACGTCACGGATATTAATCTGCGCGCAAAACAAGACACGCCAGTCATCGATATGAATAATGCGCACACCGAACGGCTGTTTAACATAATGCGATATTGATAGTACTAGAAGCAACTTTAAAAACTGCGATCAAATGTGCATTAACGAGATGATGTACTGAGATTTATACGAGACTTATGAGACCTTTTTATGCTGGTGAATACAATGTTCCGTCAACCCGTACTTGGTCAACGTCGTGGACTATATGACGTCCATATCAATCGTACTCTGGGTTCTAGAGGAGGCCCGTGCTATGCAGTGGGACGTATATCGGCTTATATAGGCTGATATAGACACAGCTACAATTTGCTGGTTACGTTAGTGAATTCAAAAAGAGATTTTTTTTTAATTTATTTATTTATAGATCACCTTAAATATAATACCATAACAGTCTTAAAACTAAGGCGGCATTACACTAAACTACTCTAAACATCACATAGAATAAACAATAAAACGAACCATCAAAATTTTACCAAAATAACAACAAATATTACATTTTAAATCCTTCAATGTATTTTTGAGCCACTATGTTCTTAGATAGTTTATAAAAATATAACCATTGATCCCGCGTCCTTTCATATTAGAGAACTTCTCATTACCCGTTTCAAAAAAAAAAAAAAGAAAAGCAAGTTTTTTGGCCTTCAGAATTTTAGCGTAGCTTCGTAAGGACTTGTTTATTTCCCTCTTGATTTGAGTGAATATTCGTAGTATTCAAAAACTATAGCCTTTTTTCTCAGAAAAGGAGGGCAGAGAAGCTGCAAAGACAACTCATTTCGCCCTGTATGATATAATATAAATTATAACTTTAGAAATTTCTTCATAAGAGTGAACAAAGTTTTATACAAAACATCAATTATCAAGAAGTTCTGGGACGTCAAACGTACGCTCCCGTATATACTTGTAGGTACTGTGGGTAGGTTCAAAATAATGTAAAATTAATAAATTTCGCGTGGGCGATCGATTGCTGGCAGTGGTGTGTTCGAGTGGGGCCGTCGATCTACTAATAAAGAGTGATCGATGCGTTTGGCCGCCGTGTCTGTTATGAGCTGCGATATACCCGGTACCCGCGCTCTGTGCTACCCGCCATACTCAGTACTCGTAATACCCGCTACACCCGGTCAGTACGCACCTATAGCGCTGCGACCACAACTGTCGTAAATTCGAAATGATGCCAGCGTCCACGTCTCCGTGAACTATCAAGCATAAATTTTATTATCTACATTGTTTATCGGCTTCCCCATTGAAGTATGAGCGGTGAATCATAGTGTGATGCATGTCTTCGAGCGAAATGGACGTTAGACATTATTTATTACATTGAGTTATCGTGAGCTTACAGCGTACAAATAAATTTGATTAAGATGCCGCTCGTAATCTCCTCTATGATTGTGAATGGCGTACATTCTGAAAGTAAATGAACACGTACATTTTTGCTGCGAACATTTGAACGTAATCAAACGTGTGAATAGGGCGCTAACAATGGCGTCGGTGGGAGCTGATATAATATTCCGGCGGGAAAACATATAACGCGAAAAAAATGAAACATAAATCGAAGCGAAATATTTCGTTGCCGGCATTCATGGCATTGCGTCCAACTACACAGCGAAATAGTATAAAGGAAAGGTATAAAAGCTTTACCCTTTCTGAAAACACGTAAATAGAAGCGCAGGGCGTTCGTTCTGTTCGGATGGCGAGCACACACGCGCGCACCTACGCTGCCCGCCGACTTACATACGGGGAATAAACGACGTGAAATGGGAAAAAAGTTAAATATGTATGAGTGCGGGTAAATATATAAATCGGTATATAGGCGTTTATATAAAATAGATGGAGAGCGCGCGCGGCGACTCGGCTCAGTCGCAGTCGATCCTCCGGCCCGCAGCATCCTACCGCGCCGCACCGCCGCCTCTCTCCGGAGTTTTGGCGCGCGGGGCAATATTACATTACTAAATATAAAATAATCAACATGTACAAAAACTTTTGTAACACCCTGTACTACGAGGACTGTGTATTTGTGTCGCTTGTTGAAGTTGCCGCTGCTTTTTGGACATTCGAGAACAAGTTTTTCGAACTCAAGTAAGTGTTTGAAACTTTTTAAAGTTTTAATTAAAATTAATTTTGCATTTCTAAGCTTATATTGCAGATTTAAAAAAAGACAATATTTTTTTAAATAGTAGTCCGTTGCTTTCTTATCGTGGAATAAAATATACATGGCTTAAAAACTTATTTAATAGTTTTTACCGTACATATTATTATAAAACATCTACGAAATTCAGTAAAGTATTTTACATTATTATCTTTTTATTTATTCGGAATGAATATGTACAATATTTAAAAATATTAATTCGAGTTTATATTTTTAATATCAATGGAAATTCAATAGGTTATAATTTTAATTTAACGTGAAAAACGTTATATTTTAATAAATTATGTTATTAAAAATTATTAAACAATAAAATAGTATTAAATAATAGCTCTAATATATTCATGTTTAATTATCCACCGTAACATAATTTAACTATTTACAAACACGGCTATGCATAAAGCTTACCTCTGAATTCTGATTTACAACCGTACTAATATTTCGTACCAACTACTCGTACGTAGGCCGTAGCAATATTCGTAGACCTACCGTATGTTACTGACTGTTACCAAATTAATATGGTACTCAAGTATTAAGTGCGGGTCTAGCACCCTACCCACATTCGCGTTAATTAATCAGATGAATATTGTGCCGGGTATTAGAAGTGGTAATTTATTGAAATAATTTACTTTTACCGCACGCTGTACGACTGACAGTTAAATTAGAGCCGCAAATAAATGAAACGCCGCGGTGCCATAATAGGCTTGCCTTACATACCCGCTTACGCAAAACTAATTTGCGAGTATTACATTCTGAAAATATAAAAGCATTTTTGAATAACTTTTTATGAAAATCGAAAATGGAAACCGGTTATAATATATCAAAAATAAATGTACCGTTAAAATGGTAAGCGTGAGAGAAAAGAAAATCCAATATAAAAAGGATTTATAGTGTTACAGTGAGATAAAATTCGCAAGAGAAAAGTGCCGAAAGGTTGTTCAAGATCATATGAAATTCAATTGCGGTAGCCATAGTTACAAATGACACGCTCCCGGGAGACATCGCTCGGCTTTGATATTTTATTTTAATGTGCCTTGTTGGGCACAATAAAAGGGGATACATTTTCTAATGGCCACATTAAGCGTGTCTACACGTCGTTTAAAATTTTCACGAATGTATTATTGAACAGAAAAAATATATTTATCCTGTTTTTTTTTTATTATCATTCTTTTGATGTGATGAATCGACAGCTTCCCTAGCGCCGTTGGTTAGACGCTGACTGTGAAACAAGACGACGCGGGTTCGATCCCCGCACGAGACAAATGTTTGTGAGGCCCTCAAGTATTGGTCTCAGGTCTGGGTGTTTCTGAGACCGAAAAGTCTGTCATAGTTCCCGATACCCACGACACAAGATTAGATCTTTGTGTGGGGTCAAGACTATGTATGGGTGTTTCTTTATGGTACGAATCGGATCTCGTAAATATAATTTAAATGTTAATTTTTTATTTTAAATAAAATGTCCATCTTCCAGATTAATTTTAAGTTACATTTAACATTTCCTAAATCTATTTCGAAAGTTACATCGTAAATAATTACTTTGTTAGTGTAAAATAAACAAGCACGAGTATTTACGGTGCGATAAACTCGGCAATCGGCAATTAACAGTAATCAGCCAATTAAAATCTATGAAGTCGATATTTTTGCGTCAGCCGCTTTGAAACGTTTATAATAACATTTTAGACGTCCCGGGACATTAATTAATTCGAATCGGCTTCAAATTTTCATTTGATGATAATATTAACTGAAATTTAATTATATAAAGGAATTTTGTATTTTCATAGAATACTGTTGTGAGGTCAGGATGGAGGGAATAATACCAACTCGTAGTTACTAATGTTTGTTGTTCATACGTTTATTGTTTTGTTAATTGTGCATGTAATTTCATTCTTTTTTGTAATATTGACCACCAATTATTAGGATTTTGTAGTAAGAATGCGACTTTGGGTATTTATGAATATTTTTTTGATCAGACGCAATATGTATGAGTATTTCATACCTTTTTTCTTTCGGTTCTAATTATTTGTAGACATGAAAGTTGAGGTTGGATGTTTTAAAGACAACCATTGTACAGAATAAGGTATTGTTTGCAATAGGCATTTTTTTTAAATATCGGTTATTGTATTGTCTCTTCAATATTAATCTAATTACAATTGATCATTCCATGTAAATTTTGTGGCATAAAACTTATATATTCATTAAGTTTAGTTTGTAAATATTATGTTTCACTATCAAAGTAACAGAGCCGCGTGTAAAAGCTAAACATTACAAAGACAACGAATTCGCCATTTCCTAAGAAACCTTTGAATTAACAATTGAATATCACGCGACGGTTCTCAGATATTACAAAACATTCACAGCTCGGTGTGTCTAAGCAACGAACCACGTCGAAGTTTGTTGAATAAGTATTACATTATTCAAATGCGTCGACTTGAGTTCGGCCCGGCTCTGGATGGCGGATAAAAATAAAACCTTATGTCTCGCAAGGCACTAGACGACTGCCCACTGTTCTCTGTTGGATTTTAAACTTATGTTTTGTACCGTTGGATCACTATTCTTTGGATTAATTTTTAATCCCAGTAATAGGTAAGACGCTTCGATATATGTTTTAGCTTTAAAAAAAATTGTCATACATTATTAAAATGTATTATTAGAAAATATTATAGTGGATAAATATTCGGTTTATCTGCTTTAATTTATAAGACGATAAATATCGTCCGCCTCAAATCGTACAGGCCAATTTTTATATTACTTTCTACATTTCATATGTTGTCCGAAAGTAAAAACATAAAATATTTATATTCGTAATCCTAAAAATCTCAGAAACATTTGAGGGCAATGAAACTGCTAGTCGTAAGTTTAAACGAAATCTTTTTGCAGAATGCGAATTTATATGGGAGGAAAGCGTAAGCGTGGCCGTCCTAAACAAATCTGGCGAAGGACTGTAATCGACCAAGCCAAAAGTTTTTTAAACTGTAATGAATGGTGAAACAAGCATTCTGTTGGCCTGATACGACCGCTCATGAACCAAACAATGCCTTACAAAGCAATGCTTAGCATTCCGCTGCGCTCGCCAACCTGAGACATAATATGTTAAGTCTCAATATGTCCAGTAGTTACTCTGGATAGAATGTCATTCCATCCGAAACACAAAAGTGCAGTTACATTACTGTAAAAGTGTCGAAGAATCATGGAATGGAACCAAGCATGCAGCTCAAGACCTATGATATGGAGAGTCGCTGTGGATGCGTTTTGCCCCCATCCAGGAGACATTGGAGCTGAATGAATGATTAATTTGTATGGACGTATTCAGATGTGTATGGACTAATACAGATGATATCAATTCAAATGAAATGATACTTACGGCATGGCACAAGGCAGTCTCTACAATCGACAGTGCTATTGAGAGTAGTTACATCAATAATCCATCATGCTGGCCTAGTGCGGTTTGGGGGGCTTTACATACCATAGACATTCTTACAAATCGCTATGATATGCAGGTATCACGATTGAAGGACGATGAAAAAAATTATATTAGTCAAAGATCAACAGATATAATATTAAAATAGTGGTTTTAAAACTGAAAAACTCTATTAATTACTTTAGCGGTAAAGTGACCGCACTGACAGCCGATGGTAAGCACTAAGTGCAGTGCGGTCCAAGTAAAGTATCCACCGACGAGGCACATTTTAGGACTATCTCCCATCTGTGTGTAATTATGCCAGCGTTTTCGAATTAAAACTCAATAATTGTATTACAAAAATGTTTGATTAGTGAAGGGAATCTAATCGAGTCTTTTGCTTTACAGATAATCGAAGATGATGACCATCCTATTCATCGCTATTCTTGGTAAGTATGTTTTTTAAAAGTTTACATTTTTTTTATTTACAACAATTTTAAGGGGAGAAATGGGAGGAGAAGGTTTCCGTTCTCCCTTTCCTTCCCTTTTTCGTATTTTAAGGACGTCAATGTGTATGGCCACGAATATCATTTACGATCAACTCAAATGCTGAACTATTAATTTTTAATTTAGAATTTTATTGAGACTTAATTGTATAATTAATTTTTAATTTAGAATTTTATTGAGACGTAATTGTAATATGTATACTACGTTATTTTTAATTGGATGCAATATTTTTTAAACTCCAGAAAATAATAATTGAACTCAATAACACATGGAAAATATTCAAATTAACATATAATTAGTTATTTATTTCCATTTCAAAGTATCCCTATTAATGTTCAAAATATACTCAACATCTACTAAATTCATAGTCGCCGGTAATTTTTATATACAGATACGTGCGCGTGTCTATGTTTGTGTGTTGTTTATGAATGGGATAATTTCGAAGGATTTTTGGATTCAGTTTAAACGAAGAAGACAAAATATTCGATATAAAATAAAGCCATAGGTGTACGTATTTTATTTTGTTTTATGAAGATCAAAATACTTGTATTTTGCTAATATTCTTCCTTGCATTTCCCTTGTTTTTGGTCAAAAATATCCTTGTACATGCATTTTTAACAAATCCTACCACAAATTATAAGGACATTGTAATAAAAATGTATACCCGAGGCTTAAACATAATTAATTGAATACATAATGAAGTTCTGTACATGTTCGCTTAACACATTTTCTGTTGTAAATGATGTCATTTTCGACGCGGCACCTCACTGCAACTTCTCAGAGTTGTGTAAGCTTAATACTTCGTTCATGAGAATATTGGCGTATCACAAATCCAGCGTGGTATTTAATTGTTTTTGTGGGGCATTTAAAGAAGCAAAGGAAAATTATTTTTGAGATCACAAATTATTTGGTCATAATAAATGTGACATATTTTTATCATTATAAAATGATCACGTTAATAGACCTAGTAAATTGAAGTTTAGTATGTTTGTGATTATAACATATTATATTGTACGTACCGTACTGTTTGTTTATTGGTTATTTATTGAATATTTATTAAACATTTATTAGTTTCAGACATTTTTTTCTCCATAAGAATTACATTAATTTAACTAGATTAATACAATGTGTCTTTTTACTTTTAGCAACAACGTTGTGCTCGTACGAGCAGTCGTAAATCGACACTAACATTAAATATATTATATAATAAAGGATTTATGAATACAATAGTTACACATTAAGCTTTAATTTATTCTTACATTTTGGCGAAATTATCTTTTGTTTCCTAAAATCAAATATAAACACCAGACTTTGATAGCTTGTTGCGACGGTTTTTCTACTTTCTAGAAAGGTATTTCGTGATAATTTAATATCGCTGCTTTCTTTATAAATGTGATTCAGTGGGTGATGGTAACGCCTTATTTTATAATGTAAAACCAATTAAATAGCTTTGAAAAAGGCTAGCGAGGAACATAGGATATTCAAAATTATCTTTATTGTTTTACTTTATTAAAGTATAACACGTTATTATATAAAAGCTTTTTTTTCCAAAATAAATAAATGTATTATTTATTTTATATGCCATAATTCACTTTATGTTCAAAAACAGACTTGTCAAAAGCAGAGTCTGCGCACAAAAAGTTAAAAGCGTTTTTAATAAAATTAAATGTATAAATGATATTCGTTTATGGATTCTAGGAACAAAGATCCCTGCCTGACCGGGCTCCGCTTTAAGCTATATAAATATTTTACATTTTAATTTTGTGGTAGTGGCAAACTTTTTTCTCTATTACAAAAATTACTTTAACGATATTTTCTTTCTGCTTTTACTGCACGATTTGAATTTAATTTTATAAAACTTTTAGTCTTTAATAACCTCAAACACTAGAGCTAACATTAAAATACATACATTATTTTACATATACGGGCATGGATATACTTATGTAATACATATTGTTTTACATGTAAACTACACTTTTATTACTTATGTTTATTTTAGTTTTTCATTTTAGCTGTGATTTACGCATTTCAGTTCAGTTTTTCATTGCCTTAGATTTCTCTAATAGATAAAGCCTCAGGCATTAAGTCCGTCTATAAACGTTAATGTAAAAAATGCAAATGAACAAGAAACCCCACGTGCACACATACAGGAACCAAAAATAATAATACTGCAACTACACTACAACTACAATACACTTTTATTTGTTCTAGTTTTCCTAGAATATTATTTATCATAGCATATTAAAAAGCGAGTTAAACTGGTTTTTAATTAAAGTGTACGCTTGTGTTGTGGCACGATATGACATAGTAAATATAGAAATATCTCATGAAGTTGTTTGACTGAACCCGACATTATAACACCATGCAAATGTTATAAAAAAATACACGTAACAAAAAAAAAAATATGTGTCCTACATTTTGGAAATTCTTAAACGGTATCAGTCCCTTTGAAAATAAGTATTTATTTTATTAATTTCAGATTTGTAGAGTTACCCGTCTCCTAGAAAAAATGGCATTGCTTGAAAATAATCATAGAATAAATGACAATGGTAATCTTACTGGCATAACTGCTTTTCTACAATATAATATTATACTATATTGTAAAAAAGACTTTTATATCTTTATGTTCTTAATTCCCATTTATCTAAGAAAACATCGCATATGGCAGTATTGATTATAATAAGCTTATGGTCTATTGCATTAATTATGTGCGATTATCGTAACCTATTTCTTCTTCATTACATTATAAATTAAATTTACATAATAAATCGCCAACACTTTCTCAAGAAACTGGCAGAGCCACTTTAATTTATATCTTTACGTGCTATATATATATATAATATATATATTATATGTATATATATATTTATTATACATATATTTATAATATAAATTTATTATATATACTTTCTCGTGTAAGTGTATTTATGTTTATTATTTTTCGTATATTTAATTATAAACATCACTTAATTTATCATATTCAAATTTGTTAATTTATGCGCCTACTTTGTTTTCTCTCTGCACCATCCAAAGGTAGACTGGCAGAGAATGCCTCAGGCATTAAGTCCGCCTTTATACATTTTGTATATAAAGCATAAAATAAATAAATAAATAAATAAATTCGACCAGAATACACTTTCATAAAATGTGTTTGTGAACACCACATACACATTTTAGCTGTTAATATGGCATCAATAAATAGACAAACTTGAACTTCAGTCATGTATTTTGGGATTTGACACTGAGCGGCATTACCCCCAAGTACTGTCCTGTGGTGTTAACTTTAGCGACCTTACTCAGATGAAGTTAGACTTGAAGCCCTCAGGAGTTGCAAGGAGAGTTGTTATACTTGTCACTACCTACCATTAATTAGGAGGTAGAAGCAACAATAGATAATATGTAATAATTAAAGATATTTATATCAACAATATATTTCTTGAAAGGTATAGCTTTTGAATGGTATAACTTGTGTTAAAAACAAATTTTGGTATTTACTTAAAAAAAAATGTAGGTTTAAACTTGAGAAAATATGTATGTAATCATAGTTATATTTATAGTTTATACATTTCCCGCTTCCCTGGAGACAGTGGAGACAGCCTCCGTGGTGCAGTCTGTTAGACGCCGCCTATAAAACGAGAGGCCGCGGCTTCGATCCCATCATCATTCATTCATCATTGTGGGCCGCACAAATATTTCATTCAAGCCGGGGTATTTGTGACACCGAAAAGTCTCTCGTAGTTCCTGATACTCACGACACAAGAATCCATCTTAGTGTGGGGTCAGGACTATGTGTGTGACTGTTGGGTGTTATTTTTTGTAAGTTTTAAGTTTTCAAATGAACCCAGTCCTTGATACCTCGTGGCTAGAGGCAATGAAAAGTTTTTAGAACACGCTTCAACGTCGAGCAAAAAGGATGTCTACAACACTAACGTACAGAAAAATATATCTGCGGTTTGTATCTAATCACCCCCTTTCTTTAATAAAATCCGAATAATGCCTGGTCAGTTTGCTAAAGGCAATGTTGTTGATACGACCTCACTCGCCCACTCACAGCGCATCGGTTAATTGTTTGTTATCAGCTAACCTCGCCCGCACTTGCTGGATGTGTCCACAGCTTAATTATCGATTTGCAAAATTGGTCCCAACTCTTCATATTTGATTTCATTTCAAATTTCCAGTTAGAATCGAAAAGTTGTTAGGATAGTACATAGTTCGTATTATTCAAGGCTACCATAGCGCACGATTTTACTTTTTCGAGGTGGCTATTACCGGAACTAAATCGATTATTACGAGAATATTAAATAAGATCGTAATTATTCATTTGTAAGTATTGGTATGTTTATCGGGAGTGTAGCCTCTGATTTTTTTTGTTTTCCTGTTCTCGCATGATAAAGCTTATATATATCTTTATGGAAATAAGTTTTCGATTGTTATGGCTTCCGTATCCATTTCATTCATTCTGAAGATTTTCCAACAAAAAATACGAGTATTACCAACAACATAAACTTTTTGTTTTGAATTTATATTGACGAGTGAACATTGAGTTTTACCTTATTTCAAAATGTATGTATATTGGAAACAAAACAATTTATTCTTACTACAAAGTGGAATTGCAACAACAAATACATTAAGCTATTGTCTTTCAAGCGGTGTCTCAGGAAGTGAGAGCTGTAACAAGTTAATTGCATTCTTAATTAGCTAGTTAGGTAATCGCCGTAAGCTCTTCCAGTCACTTTATCTATACTGCATCACGTACAGTAGCGAGTCTTTGGTTAGTTTAACGAGACGGCGGTCGGTGGGCAAACACAAATTCCGAACGTTGAACGCTTTGTGCGATTCAATCAAAGCCGTTTCTGACCTACATATGTATACAAATTTTCCGCTAATCCCCGCTCACATAAAAATCAATCAATAAATAAATGGAATTTGACAAAAAAGCGTCTATTTTCTTTCCTATTCCGACGGGATTACGTTTGAATGACGCAATTTAAATTACGAAACGGACTTTCTACCTACATTTTAATTTAAATTGAATTTTTTCGTGTCGTTTATTTTAATTTGTGACGGAGTCGCCTTAAAACGGCGTGACCCGGAGGTTTTTTGCGCAATAGAGGGGCGCTATTAAAATGTTTAATTTTTAGTGAAAACCACGTATAATTTTTTGAGATTGCTCTCTTGCAATTTATATGTAATTAGTTTATTTCTCGCACGTGTTTATTTCCAAAAGAAAGGTAAACATAAATATTTATCTATCTAAGTACCAGCTTATATAGTCCCACAGCATGGCACGGTCTGTTCTACAATCGAGAGTACGATTGAGTGGGGTTAGGCCATATAGATATTCAGGACGCTGACCAAGTGCGGGTTGGTAACATAGGTACTTAATTAAAAATTATTAGCCCTATCAATAACAAACAAGTCGAAACCTACCTCGATTCCATCATTTTAACTACTGCGCCAAAATTTCACAGTTTTCCAAGTCATATCGTAAAATTTGACTACCATACCCAACAAAATTGATAGTCTTATCCCATATACCTAAAATACCAGATTTACTATCTAGCATTTTGGAAAAATAATTAAAACCGAAGAAGGTAGAAGAGGCGATGGCATTAAATTAGCACGCGAGCGATCAGTGCCGACAAATTGGCTCTTCACGACGAGCCGCCGCGTCATATTCTGAACGAGGAAACAATTTAGCCGCGAGAACGATTTTATGGTGATTTTTTATCTTGGCCTTCGAGGTAAATATTACAATGAATAAATATTGAATAATTTGCATTAGTTGCGTTATTGAATGTTAGTGGACTAGTTAATAGTTTTTAGGTGAAACCCCAGGCTGAAAATATGGTTTTAAATAATTGTTAAAGAATTTTGTATAATCACTGCAGAGCACGGGTCTCCTCTACAATCGTGAGTGATTGTGTCATATAGTCCACCACGCTGGCCTAGTGCGGGTTAGTGAACTTTGACGAGTGTACATATGTATGTAAGCATGTATGCTTGTATGTATGTATGTATGTATGTACATGTATGTTCTCCTTCACCTTTATAGTGCGTACTAAATGGGTACAAAGTTATAAAATTTCATGCTTGATTAATATAATTAATATTTCGAATACACGTTTAAATATTCACATAAACATCGCGCGAAATATCCGCTTCTATGTTTCGAAACATAGTTTCATTTCAAGTAATATGGCGATCTGCTAGTCCCGTGATGTCTATGTTGTGTGTCTCCAAACTACTTTCATCTAAACTCTATATTAATACGTTGTGAAGCATTTTATTTTTATTCCAGATGCTAATTTAACTTTTCCTTAAGAAGTAGATATGTCTTACGTATTCTAAAATTACAATTCCTGCAAGAACACAAATCTTTTGTTTATTATTATACTTTTAGCCGCCAGTTTTACTCGTAAAATTTTAAAAGAACAGTAATCATGATAAAATGTCTTGAAACTTAAGGAAAAAGTATATTTGTACACTAACTAACCTGTGTTAAGTCGGCGTTGTGGATTAGCGCCCATATCTCACTCGATGGGCGACTTACGGAATCCTTCCCACAAAAACACTCGGCCTGGCCCTTGAAAAAAATATACCAAGTATTGACCGTATTCTCTCACTTGGAAAATATGAGTTTTATATAAAAAATACGTCCATTTGACATAGAAAGAAGGAAGACCTATACAGGAACATATAGTCTATTATGAAAATTTTCAACTTGTCGAATAGACTAATATACTATGATTTACAAACAAAAA
This sequence comes from Hyles euphorbiae, assembly GCA_023078785.2. Taxonomy (NCBI): domain Eukaryota; kingdom Metazoa; phylum Arthropoda; class Insecta; order Lepidoptera; family Sphingidae; genus Hyles; species Hyles euphorbiae. Next base: position 8,757,933 of record CM041053.1, read on the forward strand.
ACTCGAGAAGTAAGAACTATTTACAAATATCAAATATTGTTTTTTTTTTATCACCTTTTATCCAATCAAAAACGTTTTACGTAATTTTATTACTTATTCACAAAACATTGGAAAATGTATTAAAGCAATTTCGCGATTGGAGTGATTTCGATTAGCTTTTCGTAGTAGGAAAAATAACTGAAAATAATATCAGTACATTAAGCGAATTATTTTACTTAATAAGATATAAATTTCATAAACACCCTACACCCTACCTACAAAATCCTGACATCACACAAAAATCGAGTCTTGTATCGTGGATATCAGAAATAACTGGTGGTAGGTCTCTCATATGTGATAGGCCGTCTGGGTAGGTATCACCGCAATGTCTATTACTTCCGCAAAACAGTCATGTAGATGCACTGTTGTGTTTCGGTTTGAAGGACATTGTAGCCAGAGAAACTACCGGGCATATAATATAAAAATATAAATACTTACCACAGAACACTTGTTCTGTGATTCGAACGGTATTGTCGTCTTGCCATTCCTTCAGTAAAAAAATAATACAAGGGACTTTTCAGTCCAACACACACCCAGACACGGAGCAAAATGCCTGTGGAGCAAACAAACATTTGTGTCGGTGTGGGAATCAAACCAGCGGCTTCCCGATCCACAGACAGCGTTTAATCAACTGCGCCATGAAGGCTGTCATTTAAAAACAAAATGACTTTACAAAAATAATTGTTTAACACAAAGATAAAGATTTGTTAAGTCGCAATAGTTCTCATTTCTTGTGGACTTTATCAACTTCATGCCAAGTCAATATGCTAGACGATTGCAAGTTTGCGTACCAACAAGCTTAAGCTTAATTACTTCTTATGTAGTATAGAAATATTAACGGTCTAAAATGACAACAATGAGTAAATTATTTAATAAAGATTTTTAAAATTATTGTACAATTTCATAAGCAAAAACCTCTTGGTTTATGCCACCCATTCATCTAACCTTTGAGGGTGTTCAATACGTAACCGGAGCAACTAAGTTTAGTTAAAATAAAACCGATATCGAATAGAGATGATTAAAAATATTATATTTATAGTCACATATTTGCATATGAAAATGTCAAGTTAGGTTTATTTAGGGCGCCGAAGACAGACCTTCAGGCAGCCCTTGGAGTGAATAAAGACGTTATATTTATAAGTGGTTTTTTGGGTCGTTTGCTTATCGCCGTCGGCCGCTCACGTACCCGTGATTTGCGTCCGAGATTAATAATAGCCTGTGGAAGCCGCGCAGTCAATATCAATAAGCGACGTCCGAAGCACCAAATAGTTAATTAGTCTACTTTCAATAGGCGAATATAGCATTACGCTAATATTTGCTTCATCATCATTATCAGCCCATGGCGGTCCACTGCTGGACATGGGCTTTTTCCAAGATATGCCACAGAGCCCGTTCTGCTGCGGTCTGATTTTTGTATCCAGTCGCTACGTTCGTTCAGATTTGAATAATATATGAGTTCCCTGCTTCGTTTCATTCACAAATACACGTCTACTTGAGAAATGGGTAGTATGATAAATACCTACCACATAGGGCTAATTGATTGATTGATTTATCAAGCATGCTTCCGAAAGATTTATCAGAGAGGCAGCCAGAGGAATGATAAGAAGCCAAATCATTTGGTAAAAAAGCAATACTTGGCAATCCACTGCTATGAGAGACCTACCAACAGTAAGTTACTTACAAATACTTTAAAAATACTTGAACCTTTCACTTATATTTTTAAATAATGTTTTCAAACAACTGCGTATTAGTAATTTTAATTAGGATGCACAAGAAACATAGTCCGTCGTAAAACCAATAAGGGAAATCTTTATTAAAATATGCAAATATGTTCTAACCTCGCATAGTGGGATAATACCGGGATATGCAAACGAGTGTACGTCCAGGTTGAGAGGCTCTTATGTAGAAATGTTTTAGTTGTATTAAATCCGTCCGGTTGTAAGTGCTGTTCGAGTGAAATCGCGAATAAACTCGAATGCGCGTGTAGTATTATAATTGCCTGTCAGCTCATACACTTATGTTGTATATTACGAAGTTATATATTTTTATAAAGTCAAAGCTTTTTATTTTTAATTTTTGTAGGGCAACAAAATGTGGGAGTCAGCAGATAATGCCTTCGACTTCGTTTGTGAACACTGTCAACTAAGATCAGTCATTCAAAACTAAAATAAAATTTTCAAATGAAAATCTTCTTTCTATCTTTTCAGTTCTTCACTGAGTAATATTGACCCAGTCGGGTCTTTTTTTAAAATTAAATAATCAATACCACCCGGAGTCAGGAATTTGTGCCCGTCAGGGGGATAGCCTCATGTACTTGCCCTTTCTGGTAGATAGATTGCCCAATGCCCACTACCCCTATCCTCCGATCCTTTTTCCTTCCCTCTCCCCCCGATTTAATGGGCCAGCAATACATACATAATTGAAACGTTATGGATGATCATGGGTGGCAGTGATCACTTACCACTTATAATCATACAATTAGGTTTTTGCTCATAAGCCGGATCTATGATTAAAAGAAATGATAGGTGTGTCTTTATGAATGCAATATATGCTTTCACTAATAATGCATATGATGATTTAGCTGGACAGACACGTGAGTATAATATTTTGATAACGTTAGCTATATAAAAGTTAAGTTAGAAGTGCGTGGTGGCCTGTTGGTAAAACGGACTAGACGCGGCAGCCAACATGTTCACGGTGGTCGCGGGTTCGAATCCCAGGGTACACCTCTGACTTTTCGGAGTCATGTGTGTATTGATAGTCAATCACCACGCACTAAAATGGTGAAGGAAAACATCGTGAGGAAACCTGCATACCTAGCGATTTATAAGAATTTCTATGGTATGTAAGTCCGCCAACCCGCACTAAGCCAGCGTGGTGGACTATATGGCCTAACCACTCTCAATCGTACTCTCGATTGTAGAGTAGGCCCGTGCCCTGCAGTGGGACGAATATGGGCTGATACCAGTACAGTAGCTATATAACACTTCAGGCTTGGTTTGGGGATATACATACATACATACATAAACTCACGCCTTGTTCCCAGAAGGGGTAGGCAGAGGTGCTAGGGCACCCACATTTCGCCTTGTATGTTCCGTCCCACAATGTGATAGGTGGCGAGCCTATCGCCATATCGGGCACAAATTCCTGACTCTGGGCTGATACTGAATAGAAAAATCCAATATCACTTTGCCCAACCCGGGATTCGAACCCGAGACCTCAGCTTTGTAACCGTACCGTAGTACAACTACGCCACCGAGGCAGTCTGGGGATATACTATAAGGCCTATATGGGTACTAAAAAGATATACTATTATAGGCCGCAATAATCTCACTAATACTAATGATGCAAACCGACAATCTAACAGAAATTCCCTCACATCAATATTCGCTCCGTAGCACGAATGAGCAAATAATCTGGCCAGCATAATTGCCACGAATGGCGAGCGATAATTAATCGCTTACAGCCAGTTGGTACTCTATCTCGCCTTGCACTTATTGGTCGGGTCGGCTATTTCACACTAGGGTCAAAATTGACTCAGTAGACGGAATCCGTGGCGCAGATGGTTTGACCGGCTATGAAACCAGAGTCAGCGGGTTTGATTCCCGTACCGAAACAAAAAATTCTGTGCTCAGGTTTTAGATTTGGGTGTGGGTATTTATGAGACCAAAAAATTCGCGTAGTTTCTGGTACCAATGATATAAGATTTGATATTAATGTGAGATCAGGACCATGTATGTGACTGCTGGGTGTGTTTATTAATTTTGAAAGTGTCAATTGTAGTCAATTGTAGTTTTACCTCTTCTAACAATTTTAATGGACATGAAGAACCGCAAGTTTCAAAGGCAGGTTCAAATATGGCAGTTGAAAATCAAATACATCATAGGTTAGTACAATAATAGCAATTTAATGAGTATCAACAATCCCAGGTTTGGTCTGCGAACCAAACCCAAACGCAGGTTGTGTCTGCAAATGCGACTTAGCGAAATGAGTTATTACGACAGGATAATTCACAGTGTACAGGTTTATCATCATATTGTACATGTAGTCGTTGCACAGCCTCTGTATCAACTAGTTGAATGACAAATGGTTTATTCAAGCTTAAAATTGTTAATAATTACATAATATATATGTATATGGTGTCCCAGAACAGAAACTGTGACGGTACAGCAACTAAAACTTTATTGCCATATCCGCATAATCTTTAAAAAGTCATGACCAACGGTTTGTGACATTGCAACCAATGATTGCCATAATTTATAAATTTAATGATCAATAAATAAAATTTAACACAATTATCTTTGCTCCAAGATGTGATTCGAGTAAGCCGTCGAGAACGAATTCAGTTTTGGAGTATTTATATGAAATATTTCAAACTGGGAGACTCACCATGAATTTCCCGACCTGACAATCCAGCACCTCAGCATTCACAGTCCATAGACGAGGCTGAACAACCATTGAGAGAAAGTTTAACATGTTACGTAGGCAATTGTGTTTGCAAAAAGTACTTATAATGTAGAATAACAGCGTAATGATGATACCAAAAAAAACTACGAAATGAGTTTGGTTAAGTACGAGATACTCAGCAGGTATGCAGGCACACTTATGGTAAATGTGCACGGTATTTAATGTCGTGTATGATTCAAACGTACACCTTTTACGTCTGTAATCCCCCCGAATGAGAAGGGGCCGCGTATCTCGCGCGGTAATGTGCAATACACGTTTGTTACACCAGCTGTTTTACCGAAAAAGTCTGACAATTACCAGACTTTTAATGTTTTTTTTTTCATTCAGTCATATGATATACTTATGTTGGGCTAAACAGGTTTATAATTCATCTCATAGAATTATCATTGTCTAATATTATTAATATTTCAGTTTTATAAAATTAAATTAGATATAGATTATTTTACACTTTTCTTTTATAATAAAACTTATTTACTTTTAAATAATAACGAGTTATTTCTGTACCTGTAACTTTTATCCATTTCTTTTTTACTGTAAATACTGATTTTTTTTATGAATATTTAAGAGGTAATAATAGTCTAGGAGTTCTTTTAGCACAAACTTCATTACTGAAGGTCTATTTTTATCCTACTTTATCTAATAAACTTCAGTAAATCTCCGTAAAAACCGAATTTAAAAAACCCTTTTCTGACAATCCACAAAGCTATTTAATATTTTTACGTAGATACCAAAGTATCGTAAGGTTCCCAGTTTGCTTTTTTTAAATTCATTCATGTTTACGTATATTTATAAAAATCAGATTATTATTATAAAAGTTTGTTTTAACATCACATAATTCCTACTAATTTATCCCCAATGGATATGTAACCAGAGTTTAATTAGAATAGCTTCGCCATCAATCTAGCCTGACGCTGCGAGATTACGCCAAACATGCCTGATTTTATCAGCTTTTGTGGGTAATGTATTGGCCAAATTAAATGGACCGTAGATTAAAAAAGTTCAAGCGCATCGCGTTGACAGGCTGGCAGCAACCTACTAACATATTGAAATTTCAGAATGAATGTTTGCTGCTCTCTCCCGCAAAAACAACTGAACCGATTTTGATAAAAACATTAGAGTAGGTATTGTAGACTATATAGCAGACTGAGACATAAATTATAATGTTACGAACGACATAGATTAAAAAAATAGGATCCAGTAAAAAAATATATATATTGTACAGTAATGGTAAAAAGGAGCGCATCATGATAACTTATTGATAGAGACATCGCCATCCAAAAATCACAAGACACAAGGGATTACTGCTTCGGCAGAAAATAAGCCGTAAGGATTGATTAATGGGTTTATTGATTAACAAAAATATGCCCAATATAATCTATGGAGCTTAAAAAGTATTTTCGGTAAAGTTGTAAATTTTTATTTATTTTCTAATGTTATCTATTACCACGCTTATGATAGTTTCGCTTATATGTATGTATGTAATAGAATCTTTGAATTTGATTTTTGAGCACTACATAACGTTGGACTGGCTTGTTTTGCTACTTGTCAAGAGCCGATGAGAATACAATCATTTAAAAAGTATGTTATAATAGCTATACGAGAATATACTGCCATTGATAAAATAGCCGTAGATAGATGTTTATTCGTAAAATAAATCAATAATATTTTTAAAAACTGCAAAATACGCTTTAGTAAAAGACCCAACAAAAAAAGTAAAAATAATTGATGTGCAAAGCGTGTTTTATAGTTTGAAAACCACTTTTATTTATCCGAAAGTTTGTGTTTGACAGTTTATGCATAAATAACATCAAAATCTAGTCCTAAAATAGTCGGAACCTCTAATATTTCGTTGTTTATTTGAGCCGCGAGCACAGGATAGTAATCTGACGTTGACTTGGCCGTGACTGATGACAAATTAGCAGCCACGCGCGCACTCGCCCGTCTCGTTCCGTCACTTTCCACAAAACTGCTTGCCCATTATTTGTTAATTTGTTTTGTTCCCTCACCGACAGCTGCCGATGATGGCGGGCAACGAGTTGAACATCTACATCAATACCTATGTAATTGCCTACACGGAATTTCTTATCTCGTTTTATCGAACAACGGAAATGCTGATAGATGCCGAATTACTGGTCTTGAAAGAAAAAGTTGTTGCGTTGTTGTATGGATGGATAATTAAAAATGATATTCAAATTCATAAGTTCCATACTAACATGAGTCAGATATAGCGATAGCAAGCTTTAATTCAATACAACGTAATATTTCCATGATTGGTTACACTTCCTATTCAATCTGAATACTTCAGCTGCATTTTGCTTGCTTCCAGCTAATTGGATGCGATGAGTGTTGCGTGGTTCATACCCTGTTTGTAGCCATTGACTCGATGTTAAGGGCTTTTGAAGTAGTTCAATTGAAATATGATTATTAAGAACAAAAGAGAGCGCAGGTATTGTTCCCGTAATAATCAATTATTGAAATTGATTTAGTATGAATATTTAGTATTGACGTCGACCCGACCTTCACTCCTACGCAATGTGATTTCACTTTTCACAATTCTTCTGGGAAATAATTCAATATACTCTAAAATAATAATAAAACATCCCGGTAGAAGTTTATAGGTATTGTTTGTTATTGTACGCAGAATTTTGCAGATTTAAATTATTTTGATAAATGTAAGTTATTGACAGAGCAGACAATTTGAATTTCTCTCTGCCCATTTTTATCCCAGTAGTCTTTAGCCCGATATTCATCGTGTTAAGCTTGACTTTACCTATCTGAAAATTTTGAAAGCGTTCAACTTTGTTATTCTCTCTGAAAATGCATTACATATTTTCTATGATAAAATTATTAATTATTCAGGATATATAACGCAAATATCCACATTTTGAAAACCTGATTCCGCTAGATAAAATAATAATAAGATGTCTACTAATTAATTAATATTTCTTCTATGAGTTACTTTTCTTTCCTTTGTTGTTTTATACCTTTTATTGTCATTTTCTACGTCTGTTCTGCATGTTGTATAATTATATTAAACTTTTTAGTTCCTTAGTTCATAGAAGATATTTCTTGTGAAGCCACTGCGTTCGGTTTTTTTTTATTGCGTGAATGGTGAAACCTGCAGGGCATTCGCTTGAAGGTAAGTGAAGCGACCGCTCATGGACAGTAGTAAAACCAAACAACACCATGAATTACAAACGTCTTACATTTCACTGCGTTCTTTATCCTGAGACATAAGATTTTAAGTGTCGATATATCGAATCGTTACTCTGGCTACAATGTCCTTCAAACAGGAACACTATAGTGAATTTACACTGCTGTTTAGAGGGAGAAATAGAAATTACGGTGGGCGGTGGTAAAAATCGCCACTTCGCTCGATCCTGACATATTACTTTCGCTTCATCCAGTTTTATCAATCACTTCATGCATTCTCATCGTTTTCTGGTACTTTTGAACTGACCCTTTTGATGCACCTGATTGTAAAATAGAACATTACAGTACGATATGAACAACATAACGTAAGAGCGGCTCAAAATTGAGAAGCATTTTGGGTGACTTGTTTAAATGAAGCAAACTGTACTTAAGTAAAAAACTAAAAGTGCTAGAAGGCATTGCATGAATTTGCAGCAAAGGAAACTGCGTTCTCATTGTTTCATATTATAACTCCAAAGTTAATTGTTTCAAGACGACAAAAGTTGTACTTGAACTTGGCACTCTGTTTCTAGAGAGCACTATTCACTTTGCTAGGAAGTTTACCAACCATTAGATTTCAAGTACACTTGTAAAATAAAACCACATACGTAAGATCACGTCTTTATTCCCGAAGGGTTTGATAAAAAACATTAGTGCCATACACATTTCACTGTGCTTACTTTCATCCCAAGATATTTACTGGTGGTAAGTCTCTGATATGTGAGAGGCCGCCTGGGTGTGTACCAACGCAATGTCTATTTCGCTCGCCAAGCAGCAGTTTAAATGCTCTGTTGTGTTTCGGATTGAAGGATATTGCAGCCAGAGTAACTACTGGACATATTGAGACTTTACATCTTATATCTCAGAATAGCGGGCGCAGCGGAATGCCAAGCATTGTAATTCAAGGTGTTGTTTGGTTTTGCTTACTGTTCATGAACGGTTGTATCGCATACCATCAGGCGGATGGCATGCTGGTCTCGCCATTCATTATATTATATTTAAAAAAATGGAAGCAATATAACTAGTATTATACCGGGAACGTTATAATATGAGAATTTCCAAACTAAAAATTCTCAATATATGTAAATGCCAACACGGTTTTGAAACAAAGATTTCACGCTTCACAGCTCATCAAATGTACCATGAGACCAACTAGAGAATATTTCTTATTTCAAACAACTTTAGTGCTAAACGCAGATATTTCCTTCACGATGCCGACAATGCAGACGCTTACAGCATTTGTGTCAAGCACTGCATCGTCGCTAACTTGACGCGGTTCAGCGTCCCGCCCCTAATGGAAACGTAATAACTAAACAGCTATCACTAAAAGCCAACTACGTGGTGACTCGATCAGAACCACTCTGGTTTGTTTCAAATGGTTTACTATATATGTTTAAAGTTGGGGTGTAGTGTTAAGTACTGACATATGTATCAGCCCATATAAGTCCCACTGCAGGGCACGGGCCTCCTCTACAATCGACAGTACGATTGAGAGTGGTTAGGCCATATAGTCCACCACGCTGGCCTAGTGCGGGTTGGCGGACTTACATACCATAGAAATTTTTATAAATCGCTATGGTATGCAGGTTTCCTCACGATGTTTTCCTTCACCGTTTTAGTGCGTGGTGATTGACTATCAATACACACATGACTTCGAAAAGTCAGAGGTGTGCCCTGGGATTCGAACCCGCGACCACCGTGAACATGTTGGCAGTCGCTTCTAGTCCGTTTACCAACAGGCCACCACGCACTTTGACACATATTAAGGAAAATATTGGCGGATGGAGTATAGTGTTAAGTTTTATATTTTGGGTTTGGCAATGTTTGACAAATATTAGGTAAAATATTGGCAGTAAGGTTTAGGAACTAGTAAATTGATGGATAAATAGTCTAACATTTGTATAGAAATACTAAGTAATATGTACTTTTATATGATTGTTTTATTCTTTTTGCCATGCGAATATAAATGTTTTTTTTTCTTTCTTTCAAATATTAAATTTGGCACTTTAGTCCCTCACTATTTCGCCGAAGTAAATAAATGTAGATTCACTCTAAAAATATGTCCAGCTACTGAGCACAGGATTTCTCTATAAAATATAATTAAATATTTTACTTGGAATATAAAAATGTAATTAAAATTGTACATTTCCTAGAATTTACATTAAATATCAAGGTATTATAATTTTGGTCACCTCAGTTATTTACATAAATATTACTTTGTGGGAATAATTTAGAAAATAATTAAAGGTAATTGCTAATTCCATAAACATTCACAAATTTTGGTCTATGACAACAACAAAAGCCGCAAAACAACTGTTAAGAGGCTTACTGGATAGCAAATTATTATGACGATTGAAACACGGCGACATCATTATATTATATTGTAATTCCGTGACGTTTACAAACCGCGACCAATTTGGGGCGCGCAATCTGGATGTCAGTTTCGGCTTATATTCACCATTCCACAAAATTTCATTTCCTCTTGTTGCAAATGTTGTTTCTCATTTCCCTCTCTTCTCATTAAAGTTTTAATTGCTTAAATGTTTCGACCTTTCTTTTTTGTAAAGCTAGTAGGAATTTTGGGTCTTACCAAAATCATTCTAGGTTGCAATGTTGCATTTAGTGGTTTTACTAAAATAATTAGTTTTGTTAATTATTTTAATTGAAGTCTTCTTGAAGGCAGAAGTTGGTAATGTTAAGTGTCTGTTACACTTTGGGTACAAAGCTATATGCTAATTGCATGCTGTCTGTTGTAAGTTTAACTTCCAAACTATATCACAATGAAACTAATTGCTATCAAAACATGGAATTGTTTTTGTATGCTCCTCAATTATGTAATTGCCAGCTAAAGTTTTTGACTGCACATGGGCAGTAATTGAATAAAGTTCACACGCGCGTTTGGATAAATGAGAATTTCCGTAGCTAAAATTATGGAGGTGCCTCCTAGTCGTGCCGTTAAACAAATTTGAGCAAAATATAAAATTTAATACGATGTGGAATATGTATTGCGTTGCAAATCCAATTTATGTGTGCAATAAAAGAGCGAGTTGCAAGGGGAATTTACATCATTTTTCCTCCGACCGCGCGGCACATAATTTCAACGTAATGCTTTATGTTTTTACGTCTGTTCCGCTTAATGTAATCTATATTTTATGGTTTTGCGAGCTCTGAATTAGCAATCATGTTAAAATGTTCCGCAGGATATAATTATTTCGCTGGCTACAAAGTGCACTACATTTCGTGAACCTAATACGAATTATTTATGAGGGTCTCACAAATTTTAGTTTTAATATATTAAAAATCAGGTTTTACATAGTAATTAACAAGAGCTCTTTTGGACTTATTCTTAGAAACAGCATAAAAACAGGAGACAGAAGTCATCTTAACATAGCGAAAAACGTGAAAGAAAAACTTTTAAACAACTCTAAATAATTGTAAAAATGTCTGCGAGTATCAGTGAAGGTCTGAGGATTGAAATCGCTAGACGGGTGGTATTAGGCGCGCTTTTGTTTTTATCCAGTTTGTGTGTTGTCATCATTATCGTGGTGGTCGTTTGTCCTCCATAGCCTCGCGTAGCGCCGACTCTTTATTTCATTTCTCTTTACTTCTTTTAAATATGACGACTCATATGTTAAAGACTTGTGCAAGTACATAATTTTAATTGGTATTATATTATACACAGCCTATCCACTCAGACATGGTTTTTAAAGCAGGCGTTCCAATTAGGCACCAATCACACATTAATTGTCATTAACGAATGTTATTGATAAAATATATTACCTATTTCTTCATCAATGTTTTTTACTGGCGTGACTATATCATTATATTATAAAAAGCCGTAGTGTACTACCTGCATTGCTCGTGATTGCTACAATATGATTGTTCAGTTGTAATTATATTTTCCAATGATAGTTTAACTTATTTCCCACAGAATGAAGGAATTTCAAATATTTCCTTCCAAAGGTGATTGGCCCTCTTTCTCATACCTACATATTTACCAGGCACAAAAGTACCTTATATACTTTACATAATGCACTAAAAATTAAAAGTTTAACAGCAACCTTTTCTGTAAATAATAAGCTTAACAGCAACTTTTTCTGTAAATAATATACGGCGATGCGAAAAGACTATTGAAAATCTCCACCCGGCTCCGGCATTTTCCGACTCCAACTGTATCTATTTTGAAACCCATCCCCCGATGAAAACGAAGTATTGTAACTGAATTTACCCTCAGGTTCAGCGTTATCATTCTCGCAGGCACTATAAAAATATTATAAACAAAATAGTACGTTAACCTCTCTAATTCGGCGTATAAAAACGGCGTTTAGAAATATGTCACGTACTGTAAAGCTGAGGCATAATATGTAGTCGTTAAAAGTAAATAAATAATATCGCTGGCGCGTGTAACCTCCGGTATTATGACATGTTGCTTTTCACATCCAAATAAATAAAAGCAGAAAAGAAAATTTATTTCACGTCATGGTGAGGACTCGGTATATCATTTGTGGAAAAGCAAGTTTTATATAAACCGCTGCATAAACCAAAGCACTGCTCTTACTTCCTGAGATTTTATTAAAAAAGTCAAGGGTATATCCATCGTTATTGTGGACGGATTTCTGCGCGATTTCATTAAATTTGTATCAGCAACTTCCTTAATTAACATTCAATGTGAACTCATGTTTTGTTTCTGACGAAAGTATTTCGTATTAATTATGTTTTCTGTATTTCGGTTTCGATCCCTGTACCGAGATAAATGATTGTGCGACCCACATATTTCTTTCGGGTCTGGGTGTGTGTAAGACCGATAAGTCTTTAGTAATTCCTGATACCCACGACACAAGACCCGGTCTTAGTGTAGGGTCTGGACTAAAATACTGTTGATTTTTACAAATATAATATTGTGTTTATCCATACGGAATCTGAAGCAAACCCATAAAGCGCGGCAGCCGGCAGCCGCAGCGCAGACAATGGTTTGTATAAGTTTATCCACATAAATAAACATAGAGATGTCTTTTTCTAGTTGGCGTGATGTAAACAGATGACCGCGGGTTCAAAGCTCTCGTTTCCGTACGGGGCGCGGGGATGGAAACAAAAGATGCTCGTTTCCTCCGCTGTACCATGGCAGGGGTCGCGGGGCGGAGCGCGGGGTGCGGACCGCAGCCCTACAATGGAGGCATTGTTTGTGCCCGGTGACAGGAAAAACTCCGACCTCCGTGTTTCTGTGCATTTTTTATTTCTTTCTTTCTTTAGTCGCTTTTATTTTTCTCGGTAGGTAAGCTCCTTTGACTGTGCTGAGAGGAAATCAAACTTGTTTTGAAAGCAGTCACTATCTCGCGGCTTTTTGTATTAATCTCAAGGTTTTTCTCACTGTTTCGTGTTTTCGTGTTAGTGCTCAAATGTATTTCCCCTGTTTTAGTTAATATTAACAAAATGTAGTCCTTAATATAATCTATTCTATTAACGAAAGGAAACATTGATAGTGTTTATTTTTTATAATTTCATAAGGAGTGCCGAAATACTTTTTAATTTAATGAATTCAACAACGGAGATTTAATTTAATTTAAGTTCATATTTATAAAATATCTTTAGGTCAGAATATCTAAGGTGTGAGCGCCCTGCAACTCGCGGAAAAATTCTCATTGAAACCCTTTGGCTCCGTTGCTCCATAAACAACACTGGAGAAATAAAAAAACCTTATAAATAGTTTACGCCGCTAAAAACATTGAAGTCCCATCAAAGCAAATTTCATGAAAATAAAATACCGTCAATATTGTAGATAATATGTTGGCAGGATGCAACGTCAGTTATTAGACTGGCTTTTATTAAAACTTATGTTAGCGGCGAGCGAAGTTGCTTATTGTCAACAATTTCTGTGTTTTATAAAAGTGCGACCTAGCCTCGTGGTACACAGTGGTCGGCGGCCGGCCACCGGCTGGATATCCGGATACACCCCCCTCCAGCCTGACCCCTCCCCCCCCGCTGCCCCTCTCGAACCTTCCGGACCTGCCCGTCTCTCCGGATTCCTTATTTACCCGTTTTTCCTTATCAACCCGTACCATTCGCAACACATTACCGGGAATCTTGTTGGTGAAATTGAGGTTGGACGGCGTAAGATGTGTATGGGTTTTGTTTGGTAAATCCATTTCATCTTACCAATTTACGGGTTTCATGAGCCGTTGGGACCTCTTATACGATTTCAAAAGACTCGGCTATGTTTGGTTAAATCAGTGGATTTAGGTGGTTCGTGATCTAAGGTTATAGAAATGTAAATAATAATTACGTAAGCCAAATGGCGTTATACAGATTTTGTTGCATTGTAATTGGAGTCTTTTTTTATCCGAGAAATAATGTAATAAAAATATTTTACGCTTCCAACACTTGAAAAACTTATGTAGATAATTACAACTACTTTATTTGACTGAATTGAATCTCTATAAAAACGGTTGTTGTTGAGATGATAAAAGCCAATTTAAATACAAATTATATTATACACCTTCATTGTTGCTACCTTTGACGCTGACTTTACCATCCAATGAATGCACGACAAAATCTGCAACATTTCAAAGATTTTGTTGTTACAGCATACAATTTCGATACTTCGCAAGAGTGCATACGGGTGCTCGACATTTCTGCGACTAAAATGCACCTCTTGAGCCGACGTAGTGCGGCGGAGACCTATTGTTTTCGGAATCCAGCCCCTGTGACATGAATACCACGTTAAGTGCGTCTTTTAGCGCACTAATTGTGTTAGCTGATGTTTGTAAGTTTGAGGTTTGATTTGAGTTGATGTCAGCTTTGCTTGAGTACAGAGCATTCCAAATAGTGAAACACATAGTCACTAGTCTGCTTTTTAATTATTTTTTTATTTTTTATTTTATATGTATTTGGGAAACATACAGAGCAATAAAACATATATAGCGAAACACAGTAAATAACAAATGATCCAGTGAAGCTTCCACAATCAAGTAGTAGTCATTTATGCAGAGATTGCGTAGTATACTTTAAACATATGTCCAGCTGCCACAGACAGAGTCATCGATATGAAAAATAGGCAATATATTACAACTTCCAGACCAGAATAATTATTGATCTCTTATATTTCTCTCGGTAAGGAAATGCAAAATGTAGCTTCTCGTTTCATAGCCAGGGTCTACACAGACTTTGCCACGGAGGCAAAAATATCTAATTGGTTTAGGTGAGATTGGTTATATTTTTTTAAAGATATTTGAGACGAGCATGCCATTCGCATGTTAGTAAGCAATACGACCGCTCATGGACAGTGGCAAAACCAAACATCACCATGAATTACAAAGAAATCCTTAGGATTCGACTGCGCTCGCCATCTTGAGAAATCAGATTTTGAGTTTCAATATGTCTAGTAGTTACTTTGACTACAATGTCCTTCGACCCGGAACATAACTGTACATTTACACTGCTGCTTCGCGGGAGAAATAGATATTACGGTGCTACCTACCCAGGCAGGCCCTCACATAATATGCGAGATCTGCCACCAGTAAAGATATTAATAATATACGAGTAATTAACAACAAACTTGAAACGGTAACAATCAAACTGTTTGAAGCCTCACGTATTCCCTCCTTATTAACTTGGTTTCATAAAGCAACGTTTGAAATATTTATTACACGAGCCGCTATTATTGACGTGGTTGATTGACTATTTTAACGCTTTATATTGCTTAATTCTTACTATTGGGTACTAATATAACATCTTTGACCATATAAATTGTCGTTAGTTGTTCATTTAATTCTAATTGTCCAAAAAATCAATCCTTGATGGATTGTCTCAATTTATTTCTATAAGTGAAAACTTATTATAAGCTTTATGTTATTAATTATAATGTATCTTCTCCCATTGTTACTATGCGTAACTTTCCATGTTTTAAATAAATAAAAAATACATGTTTTTCTAAAGGACTGCGAATAAAAAGTTTTTAATTGTCTTGTTTCAATTAATTACCAGTCCTGAGTAAGGAATTGGAGCTCGATATGGGGATACGCTCGCCTTAATTAGCCTAGGATTTTAAACTACTAAGGAAAAATGGTTTGGAAATCATTCGAATGTGTTGAAAATGTCTTGTTTTTTGTTGTTGTTATAATCATAGTATTATATCAATCTTATAATTTAAAAAAAAAAAACATAAAAAAATACATTGAAAGCACACTCGCAAGGAATCTAGAATTTCTATTAAATAGGAACTCCTTAATATAATGTCTCAATACAATAGAGCAGGATAGTGGTTTATGGCTTAAGCTATCTGAAAAGCTCGATTGTAGAGGAATCTTGTACTGAGCAATGAGTTTATACGGGTTAATACACATACAATCATGGCTCCTTGATGTTTCTAAAGGGACAGACAAAGTACTAACAGAGCCCGCATTACGACAGTATTCCGATCTAATGATGTGCCAATTTGTAAATTCACTGTCGTGGCGGTCATAAATCAAGTTTAATGATGTTGTCCTTATCACACGTTCGCATGGGGACAAAACATGTTTTTCCCATATGGAAACATTTGACATTTTATTTTATGTCGCCTGTTTGATGTTGGTCTTCCGGGAAATCTTCCAACCATCGTCAGGTCAGTCGAATCGAAAAATCAACAAAAGTATTTATCTTATTTGTTTAAGTTAATGTATAAGTTTGGTGCGTGGGATAAAATTAAATATGTTAGGATAAGGTAGGACTAATATACCGGGTATATCAAGACTGCTAACGAAAACGAAGCCAGGTGGTAGTTTTAGTGACTACAAACACAATGTAATTAAAAATTTCGAAAAGAAACGCGACTATTTTTTTTATTAATTTTTAAATGTCGTCAATTTTGGACGGAAAATCCATAGTTTCTGCTAAAATAATAATTCAAGTCCTACGTACCATAGCGTCTTTAAAAATTAAAAGGTGTTTACTATCATTAAAGAAAAAAATATGTATTTACCAACCTAAACAGATGATAGAAAAAATTATCACAATTTTTTGCACAAAAGTTAGTTGCATTGTGTCTGAAGTTACTAAAAGTACCAACCAGCTTCGTTTTAGGTAGCATGATATACCCTGTATACAGGATATCAGTTTTTTTTTATTGCAATGAATGGCAAGACGAGCATGCCGTTCGCCTGATGGTAAGCGATACGACCTCTCATGAACAGTAGCAAAACCAAACAACACCTTGAATTACATAGTAATGCTTGGCATTCCACTGCACTCGCCATCCTATGATATAAGATGTAAAGTCTCAATATGTCCAGTAGTGATGGCGTAGCGTCTCATATGTGATACCTACCACCTGCGTATATTTTTCTTAATTCATAAAATGATGCATAAGGAAGGTCACGACCGTCAATATTGAGGAGCACGACGCAAGGAGGAGGATGTGAACCCAAATTTATATTATGGTTAGTTAATTGTGAAGGCTTGCCTTTGATGTACTAGAATTAATTAATGCCTAAACATTGCGGCCCTAATCATAGACATAGTTTTAAAACCTCTTAATCGAATTGAATGTTTTGTTTTCTTCACTCAAAGCGAATTCAAAAGACGTTCGAAAGGGACGAATAGCTCGATAGCTGAAATAGATTTTAATACTATTTATGAATAAGGACACAAGTAGAAGTTACTTACCGCTCTCGTCAATGACGACCGATATTCAGGCGAATAAAAATATACCACCTGTAAACAGTATTTCCCGATATAAAAATAGTACCGTTACTCTATGTCCTTAGCAAGAAAATTGCTTTTATAATAAACATCATTGTCTTTTTGCCATGCTATTCCACTCAAGTATAATGGGTGCTTTTAAAATAAACAATTGTATTGTAGGCCGCGCCGCAGGAGCATGGTAAACGCAGCCAGCCGTACATCTACTCAATATAATTATATTTTATCAGGATTCTAAAGTATTATGAATGCTTTTTGTGTCATATTTTTTGGAATGGGAGATAAATGTACAGGCTGGCATACTGATATCAGGTAAGGAGTGCCGTCTATTCACGCCCACAACATCGGAGGGATCCTCGGCGCGTTGCCTGCTTTAAAGTAAATTGTAGGTTATATTCTTGGAAGGTCCTTAGGTTTTGTTGGTAGCCAAATATCCCGATTATAACCAATTTTTTCAGGTATGGCAGGCATTTTTCTATATACATATGTATATCTATAATAGCCCATATACTTTCTTTTCTTAGGAAAGTCATCCTTTCAGGAATTACGCGAAATTCTTTGCAAATGTTTCGGAAGAAAAAATTCTAGCCGAATTTAAATCTCGTATGAATAAATATCAGCACGCCACCTTAGGCGTGACAAGCAGTTGTTGCATATTAAATGCAGGACCTAAGTTTTAAGTAACCCTTAACCTACATACACATATCACGATTTCATTAGCCCTACTGTGATTATATAATGGCCAATAGTTTGCTCTATTCTACATTTGTAGCCAATGCAAGTTTATCGCTATACTATATATAGGTTATCAGTCTAAAAAGTTTGATTAACTAATATATACAGGTTTATAACATTATTTTATTTAAATCTTTATAGTATAAAAACATTAACAAAAACGCTATACAGAAACAATAGAGCAAATGGTAGACTTATCACTCTTTAGCAATGTCTTACAGACTACCACGTGATGGACTTTAAAGAAGGAAAGATAGAGCAGTAAAAAAAGATAAATAATACCAATTAAACATATCAATATGCGAACTTTTACTTTATTTTACATGCCTTATTCTATTGCTAGCGGTCCGCCCTGGCTCCGCTCGCAGATACACTTTTTTAAAATAGCGGCTTACATTATCGATTCCGACTATCAACCTAATCATAATTGACAGCCTCCGTGGCGCAGTTGGTTAGACACCGCCTGTGAAACGAGAGGCTGCGGGTTCGATCCCCGTACCGAGAGAAATATTTGTGCGGCCCACAAATATTTCTCTCGGTAATTTTCCTGATATCCACGACACAAAACTCGATCTTAGTGTGTGACTATGTATGTGACTGTTGGGTGTTATTTATTTATTTATTTAATATTTCCTCATATGTGCTACATTTTTATGCTTTCTTCCCATATCGCAATAATATATCGCTTTTAGCATACGTCGTTAAATGACCTATTTAACACAAAAATATTTTTCTTTTCGAACGAGTAGTTCTTGAGATTGGAGGTAGCAATCAAACTCTTCAGCTCTATTTATTAGTATAGAATTCATTATTTACATAGAAACGAATAAAACTATAAAATCGGAGTAAAGAGAAGGCCACTAAATCACACTCAAGTTATAGATCAAATCAAAGGTTACGTCTGGCGGTGATATTAAACGTTCAAGTATTCGGCGGGGATAAAAGGATAGAAGTGCAGAAAGCTAAAGAACCGTGCAAGATCCGACGGAATACTGGAATATCTTTTACCTATTCATTAATTGAATGGAGCTCTTTATGTATTTCAACAAGGTACGGGTTACTTGATACCATGAATTCTCAACGGAAGAAATTTTCAATTAAATTATGCGCAAGTTTTTTTGTAGGGAGCGTTCGTATGAATTCTTATACCATGTAACAATTTTCCACGACTGTACAGTTTTGTGTACATGGTGTGTGTAAAATACAAAAATACATTGCTTAAGGTGTAGTCCTTTGGTTCGAATAATTATTATTTAAATCAACTAATTACCTAAGTTGAACGATCACGGCAGTTATTGATCGTTTATAACAATTAATTTAAAATGTAATTAGATTGGTAAATTATTGTCAATAAAATTGTCAAAAGTTACACCCGATATGACTTATTAGTAAAATTTTCAGAGATTTTATTCAAAACCATGTCACAACGCTATAAAATTAAAAAGGCTTATAATTCGGCAATTATAGAAGCAGTAATCTACATATGTATATACAGATGAGTACTATTAAACCATGACGCAACAGTTTAATATCCAATACATTATCAGAAAATATATCATTTTCTCCATGAAAAAATATGTGTGGGGCTCAAACCGGTGCGGAAATGACTCGGCTCGCTTGCCACGTCATTGAATGTAGCGTAAAATTGCGAATAAAGGAAGTAGAATTCACTAAGCCTCTAGATAAGAGAGAGCTTAGCGACGCGGCTCGCTTAGGAAATGAAATCCACCAACAGTTGAGACTCGCGATTGTTCTCGCAATTATAGGAAAACTTTAATAGCGAATATTGGATGTGATAATTTGCTGCAAACTTTGGTCCAATGTTTGCACATGTTAATGCGCAATAACGCTCCGTGCATCGATATGAAAATAGTTTCGCGATACGAACTTTATGTTTTTAATTTCGCTGTGTCGATGTGTTCGGGATAATGGTTCGTACGATATTGAGAACAGCGAAATTTTAACGAGTTAAAAAGGTCAAATAAATAAAATAATAGACATGATTTTATAGTTTAGGGTTATTCGACTGGGCGAGTTAAAATATAAAGGTTTTACGACCACCTAATTTGAAATACCTTTAGTACTTTTCCAGACATACTACAAAGGTAGTCGTAATAAATCGCTATGTTATAACGCAAGATTCTAATCCTTCAGAAACATTTATTTTTAGATTATTTTCCCAAACTACCAAAGTAGAGTATATTTCACACCCATAAATTTCGTCTGTCAATATTCATGGAGTTTATAAACCTGTTTTATTTATTTACAATTCATAAAAATGATGTATACATACAAATGACGTATAGGTGGGCTTAATACCTGAGGCAATCTGTACCAGTCGTATCTAGGGTAATGCAGAGGGTGATGAATTTATAGAATGTCTCCTTCGTTCAAATTGAATTCATAAGTAGTTGGAAAGGGACAAAACAATCGATACGAAAAAAAGGTTTGTGTACAATCTATGAACAAGGCTGTAAAACGTTTATTCGCACTAAAACTAAGTATCGGTATTGTAAGTTATTTTGGGGCGCACGTGCAAAATCTAATAGTATTCATTTAAAACATGTTTGGTTCCTGCACGCCGTATGAAATATGTGTAGCATATCCCGGGCAGACTGTATTTCCTGTGGACCGGGAGTAGTCACCCTCCCCTGCCCTCCCCCCATACCCCCCTCTCCACACGCCCCCGTGATTTCCAATGGATCTCTCGTTCGTTTTTTCGCCTCTTGTCCTCACTCACGCGGAACACATTACGTATGTACTTGTCACACAATTTATATTTTATATAAATAGTCGTATTTGATGTCGCAAATTACCTTGAATGTGGGGTAATATAATATTTTCCTCTTGAGATTTTTTTATGGAAATATTAAGGCTTTAGAAATACCTTTTTAGAATTAAATATAATAACATGTTTTATACTTTTTATGTTTTGTTGATTTCAATAAATAGGCTACATACATTCACATTTCACGGCTGTATCACTTAAAGATTGGTAGAGGCAAGAGTAACCACAATACGCCCTGCTTATTTCCAATTCAATATATAATAGGTGCCGTGTCCGTCGCCATGATGCGTACTAATTCGGTCACGATGTGCACAAGTCTGGGCAACGCATATAGGATTTTCCAAAATAAACTCAATTTACCTAAATAGATTAGGAATTATGATCATTCCTAGGAATGGAGCCCATTATACATATAACTGCTTTTACAACAGCATCTACACTAATGAAGTACAATCTTCACCTTCTTTAACAGCCCATATAGGTCCCACTGTAGGGCACAGGCCTCCTCTACAATCGAGAGTACTATTGCGAGTGGTTAAGCCATATGGTCCACCAAGCTGGACTACTGCGGGTTGGTGGACTTACATACCATACAAATTACAATAACTTAGATTAAAGAAATCGTCAAATTAAGCCACGAAAATTACTTCAGCTATCATTCATTGGCTCGGAGGTAAACTATCTGTATTAACTTATATCTCTTTGATCAAGAGCAGCGAATTTGCACTTGGATTGGATGAACTAGTAAATAATCTAAGATTAGCAAATAAGATTAGCAAATCTATTTTATGAATCTAAATTTCTTGGAATCATCATCAACTACAATAAGAAGACCACAGCTGAATATAGGGCTACATAAAATACAGGCTATATCGAAACTGCGACTGAAAACGAAGACATGATCGTCTCAGTGACATCATACATGCTTTTTCCTGAAAAATAATGTAAGTCCATTTATTTCTACTGACGCTATGCTTATGAGTTTTAATTATTATTTTAGCTAAATCTATGGATTTGCCACCTAAATAAGATGTTTATTAAAACATCACATAAACACGACATAAAAGTTGTCACCTTTCTTTGGGAAATTTTTAGTTGCGTTGTGTCTGTAGTAACTAAAACTAGCACCCGACTTCGTTTTCAGCCATAGTCTGGAATCTAGATATATCCCGTATTTGCACAGCTATCTTTTGGAAGCAGTGTCCACTAATAACTCCCTGAAACCTTTCTTATTTCGCCTGCTACCTTGTGAACGGACGGCAGACGCTAGGCTTTCCACTACATGGCCTCGACTCGAGAACTTTCCGGATCTATCGGCAATATATTTTGCTGGGATCGTCTTCTGAGAATATATTACGTGGGCGTCTTTATAAGGCAAATATTTCCATGATAACCGTTCCGTGATATGTGTCGCCGTTGCGCCACGCAGCCAAATAAGTGCGAGGCAAAAAGTTACTCATCAGGATAAATGTATTGTGAGTATTTATTTCTTGCTACTATTAGGAAATAAATGGAAATTTCCTATTGGCTTTTTTACTTTAATGGGCACTGAAATATCTTACAGTATTAGTATTGTAGCTGAGGCCCGTGTCCTGGTTTTAATATGTCTCGGTGGAGGTACGAGAATAAGGGACTATATTATCATTTAAAAAATATAACTTCTTGTGCTGAAAGTCTACTACCATTAATATGATATTAACATCGGATATAGAAGTATAACCTAATTTATGAAGAGAAATATTTCGTTTCTTACTTTACGTCATTGACAGCCTTCGTGGCGCAGTTGGTTAGACGTCTGCTGTGAAACGAGAGGCCTCGGATTCGATCTTCGCATATGACAAATATTTCTGGGAACTCCGGTATTTATGTTTCTGGGTATTTATGAGATCGAAAACTCTCTCGTAGTTCCTGAAACTCACTAGAAGACTAAGTCTTAGTGTGGGATCAGAACTATGCACCTATGTCTGCGAGTAGCGACTATTCGATGCATTTTGTTTAATGTATTTATCTATCTTCTGTATTTAAAACATTAAAGTTTATCCTACCACATAATGCAGTATACATAACTGTGTTTCACTGCGAAAATACATATATAATGGCATGAAATTTTATGCTCATCATTGCCGCGTGTACAATTTTATATCAGTATCTGTATTTTTATTTGTATGAGCCTATATATCTACTACTGTGGGGCATAGGCCTCTTCCATAATCGAGGGCGCGATTGAAAGGAGTTAGGTAGTATATTTCACGACGCTGGCCTAGCAAGGGTTGCCAATACATATAGATTCTTTCAACTGACTATGGTATTCTTTCAATCCATCAGCCCGTAATGGCGGTATGCTAAACACAAGACTGTTCTACAATAATGAGTCCTATTGAGACGCTGTTGCAGGTTGGCAGAATTCACATCTCATGGAAATTCTTGTATTTTTTTTCTATTATATGCAGGTTTTCTTGCTAGATTTTCTTCATCTCTTTCAGTATGTGAAAGGATTTTAAAGTTGAAGTTCTCCACACTCCAATTTAGTTTTTTAGTTGAAGTAATTTAACCGGAATTTCTGATGAATGGTCAGATTAGTGGTGGAATGTAAGTTTCCTACCGGATTTTTATTGAGGTTTACTGCGATTGCTCGTTTTAATCAAATCAAAAGATTTAAATTTTCTCGATTTATTGACCTGAATGTATACGTTGTTCGAGATAAAATATATAGCGAGAAAAACTAACGGTCGTAGGGGTTGAAAAGTTTAATTGGAAGCTAAGTAGAGGCAAGCGTAATATCGGACGCCCGTCTACAACGTGGACGGACGGTCTAGTTATCGTTGCAAGAAGTAGACGCTTCCAATAGACCAATGTAGATCCTTGGGGGCCGCTTATATCCATCAGGAGATTACCTGTAGCTGAAGATGGGGAGAGAGGGAAAGAAAGAATTAGGGTGAAAACACTCAATCATACACGAAAACAAAACAACATTTAGAAGTTATAATTATTATTAAGCTTAGTACTAGGCTCCTCAGCCACAAAGAAATTACGTGTTAGTATTTAGTTAGTTGGATGTAAGTCTCTTAATACCAGATAATTTTGTGATTTATTGAAATAAAACTATCATTCACGGATTTTATCGCGGATGGTCGTGGGGCAGACTGGGATTTATTTTAATATGTAACATGTATTAGCTATGGAGAAATCCAATTTTAAAAAGCTTATTTTTTGGGTTTCAAAAAGTAATATATGGTAATGTAACATTCTATAAATATTAGAGTTGATAGTAGCCACTTTAAGCAGCTTATTAAAATCCTTCCACTACTTTTAGGCGGCATTCGAGGCGAGAACAGGTTGGCTTTTTACTTTCATTTTGGAATTTATATTCAACGTCGTATCTTGCTGTCGCCGTCTTTAATAAGAAATAAGAGCTAAATTTTTCTCAAGCAAGACGTAGGATTTAGGACTAAGGTATATATGTACCTTTCAGTTATGCAAACCAAGTTAATGTTATTACTGATGTATGCTAATAATTACACAAGATGTAAATATCAAATAATCAAAGCATCAAAGGATTCATTACGTTCCCTATCATCGTATCGCAAGCATTTTATTTTTAAGGAATATAAAAATGCTTTTTAATAAATCTTTGCATTAACTATTTATGTGAGTATCCGTAACTACTCCCTCATTTGTACAAAAAGAACTTCTGTCTGAACGCACGCCTTCATATTGCACGTCTTTAATATTACAAATTAGAGAAATAACTCCAAAGCAATATCTAGCTGAGCTTTTGCATTTCCCTCGGAAATCGATTTCTGAGATTTCTTTCCTTATATTATTATCTGTTATCGAAGCTTCCCGCTGAATGAGCTCTAGAGAATGTAAATATTGCAAAATAATATTGTAAGCGGGCGCGGCATTGCTATACACAGGTACTAAGGGTGAGGTAAAAATGTCCACGTTTTCTCTTATTGTTGAGTTTCTTTATATGAAATATTTATGCAGATATTTTAATAAGTGAATGTTGATTTTTTATGGTAATTAATGGCAAGACGAGTATGCTGAACGCCTGATGGTAGGCAATAGGACAGTTCGGGGACAGTAGCAAAACCAAACAACACCTTGAGTTACAAAGCAATGCTTGATATTCCACTTCGCTCAGTATCCCGAGAAATAAGATGTTAAGTCTCAAAATCTCCAGTAGTTACTCTGGCTACAACATAGTTCAAACCGAAACACGACAGTGCATTGACACTGCTGTTTGGCGGGAGTAATAGACATGAATAATAATTAAAAAGTGAAATTAGTAAATCAAATACTGTTATCGAGGCAAACGCAAGTTTAAAACTTAAATTACATAAAAATTGCAATACGCCATCCTCAGTGATAACAAACGATCAACACATTATTAAATTGAGACGTGAGGAGATATGCGAGTCGGTTTGGAGTATTAAATAACATTATTGGAGTGTGGGAGACAATGGTGTGATTAACGAACGGTGTTCGCGCGGCGGCGACCAGGCGACCAGGCGCCCAGCCGAACAAAGAACTTAACGAACATGAAACCGACGTGGAGGAGCGTGTAACTCGGGCTCGCTTCTCATGCTCACGTCAATAATTGGAGCGGTTGTTCATGTGTATTTTTTTTTATTTTCGCAGCGGTGCTCTCGCCAGGGCCGCATTGTTCGTGCTCGCCCTCCGCGCCCACCCTGACCCCCTCACCGCCCAACGTGAAACGGTTCGTATTTTTCATTGCTGCTTTAAAGCCTTATAGGTTTTGCTTTATTTATGCCCTTTATAACTCTTCGTGGAAGATAAATGCTCGCGGGGCGATGTTCTGTTTTTGTCACAGTTTAATGGTTTCGCTATGGCTGGGTAAAATTGTTATAGTATAAATGCACCTGCCCGAGGCAGTCGTATAAATGAGAAACTATTAGAGCCCCTTCGATATCATTTGCGGAAATAGACGGTTAACTCTGCTGATAGTGGGCCCCCAGGACATTAATAATTGATTCATTTTTTTATACGTAAAAGAACTACAAGCTTCTGTTTCGCAATATGAGTAAATTAAGAGTATCTTAGATTTTACTAACTTTTGACGTCACTGTCAATCAAGTCCTCATAAATAAAGGATTTTTGAAGTGAAAACTTCTTTAGCGGCGTTGAGCACTTTTTCTGTAATGGGTATAAAATCTTAAACTCGCGTCAGGACACGTGACCTGATCGTAAGACGAAAAGCGTAAGACGGATGGAGAGTAGACAGCTGTCAGTTAGCTGTCAGTTTATAAAGCTTTGATGAATTGCCAATGATTTTGAGTGGAGATTTCAACATAAACTTCGCAGACGATAAAAATCAACTATTAATTGAATTTTTAAATAATGAATTTGGTTTAACTATGTCGAATGATCGCAATCTTAGCACAACGAAATACAAAACTACTATTGATGCGGTCTTTATTAGACATTTAAATAGGTTCGAATCAAAACTGTTCGTTTCTTACTTCAGCTACCATAAACCTATCGTATCAGTTTTAGAGATTGGCGATGATAGTTCTGGTAATGATGATGGTGAAAAAGTCGTTGAAATTATGGATGAAAGTTGATTTTTCGGAGAGATAAACTTTTTAATGTAAAATAATTGTAATAGTTTTAAAGTGTTAAATTTTTAATGTAATATAAATTGTCATGTTTGTGTACGATAGCGCAATAAATGAATATTGTATTCTACCACATAAATGATAGTACTTTTATACTGATATAGTAATTGGTGCAAAATTATTCCCTAACCATTCCAAAATATCAAACATGCTCAACGTTAATAATCAAGTTTTCACTTCTGCCGGCACTCCTGGAGTGCAACCCGTCTTTTGATTTTTTAAATTAAACTCAGTATGATGTTGCTTTTTTGGAGGAATAAAGACATTAACAAAGTTGTTTTTTATATTTCTAAATAACTGAATCCATACAGATCTTCGAGCTGATAATTAAAACAATATTTACCCATCCAGATAAAACAATAGCAAGAATATTTTAGCATCAAAAGTTCCCTTCATAAACCCTTACGTTTCGTACGAATTACAAAATAAAACAAAGTAACCGTCCCTTATTTGCTGTTTTGCATAAAGTACACAAATAAAGGGATGAGAGGACGTGTACCCACTCTGATACGTATAACACCGGTTTGTGATATTGTTTTCGCAAAATCATTGTTATATTTCATCCCATTGACATTTGTTCCCACCAAAAATGATTTCATTTCGTTTAAAATCATTGCGGACGGCTGACCTAATTAATTTAACAAGGGATGCAAATTAACATCTGTCTATTCGAAATCATTTTGCATGTTTGCATATCTGAATTAATAAAGCTTGTCATGTGATTTAATATTCAATTCAATGCCTGGTGGCCGATGGAATGTACCTGTATTGTAAGGAATTTTGGGACCTAATTATTTAGTACTTTCATGAATTGGAAACGTATGTTTTGTTTGCTTGGCTATATTACCAAAAAGTGCCAAAATAATATAATATTTTGAAAAAAAAAATACCCTGAACTGAACCTGTGATTAGTATACTATAAAAATAGCCATCAAGAAAATAATCGGCACTGCGCTTTTGTAAAATAATAAGGCAACTGTGGTTTCGGAAGTGTTCATTATTTATTTTATACAACATAGTCAAATTAAGTAGCGTTTAAAAAATCTCCATTAATTTGTGGTACATCTCGGCATTTAATTAAATAACTATCAAACTGGCGAGTGTATTCAGTATTGAAAAAGTAATCAACTCCGGATTTAAAATGTAGATAACCAAACGCAATATACATCCCCTGTTCCAATACGGAAGCCATTACGAACAACAAATACTAGTTCGTATTTAAACAGGACATGGCTTTTGAAGTACCAGGCCAGAGCCGAAACGCAGCTCCGGAAACGGAATCAACGCAATGCAAACAAAACTCACGTACTACATTGTGAACCATCTATTGTACTATGTTTCTAATTACACTTTTTACGTTGGATTTGACGCGTGTCAACTACAATGGGAATATTAAGTAAACAACGCAGTACATTCATTATTCTTTCAACGTTCTTGCACATTAAAATGTCTCCGCCGCATATGTTAGTGCAGTCAAAAGAAAATGTCAACAAACGAGATGCATGAGCGTCTCTTGACGGTGGCTATAATTATGCCGGCTCGCTTAATTGCTTTTTGACGTTGCAGGATATATTGTAGCGGGATTTGTAAGGTAGACTGTTTCACAGATTGCGTTCCGTGCGGGAATTTTTGGTTAGCTCTGTGTTATGGTGACTTTATTTCTTCAGTGATTAAAATACTTGGATAGTGTAACCAACAGATCATAAAACTAGGAAATTCACTGTTTATTTTCAGGCTACAATTTTATCCTTTCCTAGCCAAACTTTTTTGTTACAAGAAGCCAGATTAGTATTATAATTTTAGAACTCTCGATGTTGAAACTTGATGTTTTGTCAACAAGCTCGCGGCAAACCCCAGTTTCTACTGAAGTACTGGGCAACTAATATGAAATTGTGTTTCAGCGACAAGTTAAGTCTATGCAAAATGTTAAATGAGGTAATGTTCGCACGCAGTTAACAGCTCTACAATAAATGGCCGCTTTAAATGGCGTTTGGAGGCCCATTTGGAGTTTGGGGAAGTTATATATTCTTTAAGCCGGAGCGCATTAATATTGTTATAAACTCTTATAGTTATTACAATGGTAACGTTTCGTGGCAGTATAAAAAAGGCATGTGTTTTCACTAGTGGTACGTTTCTCATATGTGAGAGGTCACCTGGATACCACCGCAATTTGTTTTTCTCCCACCAAACAGCAGTGTAAATTCATTGTTGTGTTGCAGATGGAATGACATTGTACCCAGAGTAACTACTGGACATATTGAGACTTGATATCTTATGTCTCAGGATGACGAGCGCAGAGGAATACCAATGATAGTAATTCAAAGCTTTGTTTGGTTTTGCTACTGTTCATGAGCGGTCGTATCGCTTACCATCAGGCGAAAGGCAGCCTCGTGTCGCCATTCATTGCAATAAAAAAATGTGTCACTTATAATACTAAAATACCTGAGAAAAACCAACCTCTTAAGTAGCTTTACCGTTCTGTAAGATAAAAGCAATACTAAAACATTATCAACAATTAGTATACCTAAACAAGCCAAGAGACTATTTTAAGATTAAATAAAATTTGATATAATTATAATAATATATTTAGTTTACACAAAAACGATTTAGTGGAAAATGAATCAGAATTTTGCTTGTGCAGTTTATTACCGTAGCACTAATTAAGAATTCTGAAACTGAATATTAATTATGCTTCCTTTATTATAATAAATTTTCGACCTTCGTTAAGCGAATATTGTTAAAGTATTAATGTTATCCTAATAGACAATAGACATATCCCGAAGCTCCATAGCTTATGTTTAATCCTACTAACATATGCGCGACGTAATTTTGTCTGTGTACGTTCGTTCTAATAGAAATTATTATAAATTCAATAACTGACCTATTTTCGGTCAATCCACAAAGTGAAAATTTCGCAGCTCAGTCGGTCAAACAGGAGAAAGTAAACAGTTCGCGTTACATCCACACTATGAGCTAGTTGCCGATTGAATTTGAGCCGCCATGTGCAAATATTAATTAAACCAACTTTCATAGACATTCGATGGTTATTAGTAATGATGTTTACAGATTATTCTAGGACCTAGGGAATAGGATTTTAATGGTATTATTGTTTAATTTTTAAAAAGTATTAATAAATTATTTTTATCATTGGTATGGTGTGGTTGATTAGGTCTCGAGTACAACACGGGTACCCACAGAACAGACTTGGCGCAATTTTATCACTGTTCTTGATTAATTATCGCTGCAAACATTTTCCGGATAATTCAGAGTATCTGATCAATCTAACTTTTATTTATATGTATGTTTTTTTATTAGTTATGTGCAAACGAAAACTATTTAGTGTATAAGTATGTCTTTTGTTTAATATTCCTGCTTGGTCTATACGAGTATACGGTCACTACGTATTAGGGGCAACACAGCGTGTAGGAGGGTTCGAGTACACACTCATAATATGTACTAAAAATACGATGAATAAGTGCGCACTACCGCACTCAAGTAGAATGCTGACCCAAGAGAGCCAAATTAAATTCCAAGATAAAAGGTATTCTCTTTCCAGGGTCTCGCCCTAAATCGAAGCTTTTTAACTCTCCAAATACATGCTCTAACAGGCTGACCGTTCGCACGTAATGGAAGGGTGAAGTGAAAAACTAAATTGAAAACTGATGTTTGCGAACGATCAGATGTTTAGCGCGAGCAAACGTTAAATATGTGATAACAAAATGGACAAAATATTTTCGTAATTTTCATATCGGTTATATTTAAAAAAAAAAATGAATATTTTAAGTATGTAAGTATATAATATTACATGATATTCCTAGCTTTATGTTTGGCAAATCTTTTCCAGTTCTAAACTGAAATTCAAGTACCGCATCCACTTAACAAAGGCAACGTTATTTCGCGTAAATTTATGGTTAATGTGGAGACGACACGGGCTATCTGAGGTCAACAAAACACGGACACACATTTATTTAACCAAAATACGTTACATTCCGCTTAAACCATTTCAACCGTAATTGTTACTGAAATAATTTCGGTACAAATATTTTGAGATTCTCAAAGTATTATTACGTTACCTAAAATAATAAGTAACGCAAATATGATTTACCAATACGGTATAATAGTTTCTTAGATTTACGCGAATATTACACATTGAAATAAAACTATTATTTCCGAGTCTTACCGCGAATTTGGTTTTAATTTTTTTACTTCCTTGACGTTTCGATTACTTTACATCTTTATTTTAATACAAACACGGTGATGTTTTGTTAATTAGACAGGTTGCTTGATAAGCTTTTCTAGTAATAGGGTTTACAAATATTTGGTTGGTTAATATAATGTTTTGTGAGAAGTCCGCGATGGTTAGCGCTTCCTTGGAGAGGCCTACTTCTAACAATAGAATGCGATATGCTGAGTATATAAATAAATAAAAAATACCAATTACCTCAGGCATCACATACTGCTATGGTGAAATCATACAACAAACAATTCAATATCGTATAGTTATTATAAATTGCGCGTTAGGGCAGCTGTTTAGCACATAAATATGTATACGGACGTTGTTGGTCCGTGATAAATTGGAATAAGTTAGCCATTACTCTAGCTCGTCCATCTATCATCGCTGTCTTTGCCGATACTGAACTACTGCACGTAGCAGAGGTCCGAGTCAATGTGTTTTGTTGTTTTAACGTATAATTTACGAGTATATGTTATAAACTTTGGTATAAATATTTATAGCTTGTGGCTATTTATGTGGGTTTTAAAATTTAAGGGTTGGTTATATTATGTAGCGATGGGATAACAAATAATTATTATTTTTATTTAGTGCATTGAGCAAACTATATGTTTTCGAAAATAAAAGTCAATGAAAATATATCCAGGAATTCATTTTGAGTGCCGCGTATATCTTAATTTGTGAGTTGCAGTAATTTAAAAAAGCCAAATTCAAAGTTGGATGAGGCCAAGAGTAGAAAGTGTTTAGCTTAAGAAGAAAAATATGTTCACTTAGTAACAGAAACTAATTAAATAAGTGATAGTATAAACTATGCAAACGTAAAAAATTATACGGCAAAACCTTAAGTAACTAAGGCATTTTACAAGCGTTTTACACGCACAGAGAAAAACTGCCACAAAAACAACACCAATTTTCATAATGTAATTGGATTTTCTTTTAATACATTGATTATTTTTTTACTGCTAGAGTGACTCAGTAAATTTGTCACAAAACGAAACGTCTTATTATGTTAAATATATTTTATCTGTATTTGCATCCCTGGAAATATTGTTCCATAAATCTTCCTCCGTTGTCATTATAAGGAGAAATTCTTTTTTCTTCCTCGTAATACCGCTTTTGATGTTGGTGTTTATACAAAGTAAAATATAGGACAATTTGAAATACTTACTCTCTTTTATTTATTTGTTTGTAAGTACGCAGAAATCGTTAAGTCTGATGGCTTTTTACAAGATTAGTCTATATTCAATTTACTGCACACAGTAATGATTATCTAAGAATATATGGCTTCTGTAATACGCTCAAAAATTAATCTTCTTATTTATGGAACTCATTTTGGCTAGCGGGTTGAAGATAATTTCCAGATTGTAGAAATTCGCTGGTGCTTCGAGTTATTTCAGCTTGTTTAATAGAGTTGACCACATTATTTTTTATGTAGCAGGGTTTTATGGAAGGAAATAAAAATAATAATTATATTATCTTCAGTTAGAAATTGTTATGTTAGAAAGAAAGCTCCCTCAATGACGATAACTTTTTTATTTAAATACAAGCGGTCCGGCACGGATCCGTCCAGGTACAGAAATACTTTTCAATATGGCAGCCAAAATGTTCAATTTCGAATATCAATTTTGATATCTACCAATCGGACCACGAAAAACAAATAAAATTTCCTCGTTTCTGCTGAATTTTTCAATAATGCATCCCGCTTATAGGCCATAGCGTGGTGATAGCTTATAGCATTTGTTGATATATAACCTATCCAACACAAATATAATTTTCAAATTGGATCTAGTAGTTCCTGAGATTGGAAGTAACAAACAAAGAAACTAACTCTTCACCTTTATATATTAGTAAAGATGTGATATAAAATGATGATATGGGACGATTTGACATGACGAGGCAAAACACCATACTGCTATCGTGTTGACACAATCCCTGTGGTTTGATAATCTAAGGTGCGGATAGGCTATCGGATTGGACCAGATTGAAAATAATTGCGTGTATTAAAGGAGGCCTATAACCAGCAGCGAGTATGAGTGGGTCCAAGAAGAAGATGATTATAAACTGACGATTTATTTACCAAAAATATCCTTCACAGTTATTGTTAAATAAATATGTATATAGTATACAGGATGATATTGACATATGGTATTTAATTTAAAACACATGTTCCTTAATCCCCCTAGATACTATTGTGCCAAATTTGAATAAAAACTGCCTGATAGTTTTGTCAAAAATCGCGATTTTAGGTTTCAAGGTTTTTGATCAACCCCTGTAGTGTACTTAGTTTTTTTTTGGTTCAGAGAAGTTCCTTAACCGAACTGAAGTTCATCTAAGCGGTAAAAATACTTTTATCTACATGGGAAGTCCAAAAATCGTGAAAACGAAAATCACGATTTATGACAAAAAATCTTCTCATATTGCTTTCAAATTATATACAATGTCACCTGGGGTAATGAGAAACACGTGGGTTAAATTAAGTAACATGTTTCAATATCAACCTGTATATGAAGGTTCTTTGGACAAGGCCAGTTCGATCAGGCTTCACTGTTAAATATCTAACAGCCGATTGGTTCAGGATTGATTAGATAAATAATGTATCTAAAAAAACTAGATTGTTCCAGGGAAAACAAATTTGAGCCAAATGTTAGCAGCGTGAGGAACGGCTTGCGCTATCCTGTGGAGCGAGGAAATTTATGAGTCTCTCCCGAAACTACCACTGTGTACTATATTTTAAGATTAAAAATTGATAAATCCGAAATTAAACGTTAGGTTATCGTATAGGCAAACAAGACTTTTGACAAATAAATATGTCCTATCTTTTACACTTGATCTAGGTTTTTTATTCGGTGTTATTGTTTCTAGACATATATACATTCTGTTCAAAAAAGGCCACACTAAGAATATCATAGGTACCTAACTATGTATATGTTCTTAAGAGGTGTCATTATTTTATAGGTTAAAGTTGTGACTGTTTTATACAACTTTAATCTGTATCTGTATCAGCTTTCCTCACGATGTTTTCCTTCACCCTTTTAGTGCGTGGTGATTGACCATCAATACACACATGATTCCGAAAAGTCAGAGGTGTGCTCTGGGATTCGAACCCGCGACCACCATGAACATGTTGACAGCCGCATCTAGTCCGTTTTACCAACAGGCCACCACGCACCTCAACAACTTTAATATAGGACATAAATTAATAACTTTAAAAAACAAACGGTCCTACGCGTATTGCTCACGTCATTAAGATAGAAGTTTTGTGACGTGGGTATCAGAAGTTACAGAAGGAGAATTTTCGGTATTACAACACTTAGGTCCGTACCTTATGCGATACTTATCTATGTTTTATTTAAATATATACATACATAAACTCACGCCTATATCCCAGAAGGGGTAGGCAGAGGTGCCAGGACACCCACATTTCGTTTTGTATGTTCCGTCCCACAATGTGATAGGTGGCGGGCCTATCGCCATATCGGGCACAAATTCCTGACTCTAGGCTGATAATGAATTGAAAAATCCAATATCACTTTTGCCCAACCCGAGATTCGAACCCGAGACCTCAGCTTTGCATCCGTACCTTAGTACAACTACGCCACCGAGTCAGTTAGGCTGAGAGGCGAGTATTTAAATATATGCAAACAAATATTCGTAATAAAATATTCAGATACATAGAAAGAAATAACGTATAATGGCGTGTAATCAGTGTGTGATGAATTGCCGTGTCGACGCCATTAAGTATTCCAATATACCATGGATACCCCCCGTCTGCATCATCAATCATATCTGTCGATACATTCGATGCCTCCCGCTCGCGAACAATGCATAATGTTTTATGTAGTTTAGAATCGACGGTTTTAAAATACAAAACTGAATGTTTGATTACATATGTAAGTAGAAGTTCTTTGTCATGAATGTTAAATTGATGTCTGGGTGGAATTCGATTTGTGCTGTGATAGGGTTACGCTCCAGTCTTTGAGATACCATTCGGGATTATATTTGGAAGAATATTTATTTCCGTTTGAAAATCATTGCCATAATCTTCAGACATAATAAAGTGAAATAAGCGTAGGAATTTCGCATATTGCCTATCTATATATTTCTTGAAATTTAAGATATCTTCCAGAGTAAGAATAATTGTTGGCCATATTTTTAAAATGTTTCCTTAATCCGCAGGGAGCATTGAAGCTTTTATTTATTCCGTGCTAATTTAATAAAAAACAGCAAATTCATTTCAAAAGAGTTTAATAAATAAACTATAAACGCTTGACCCTCAAATCACTCCTTTGAAAATTACTTACATAAATCAGTTGACATATTATACTCAGGAGGAATCGGATTGTTTGCACCTTTTCAGAAAATTTTCCGTACTTCGCAGTAAAACTTAAATTTTTCATTTTGTCCATGATAATTTTTCTATTTAAAGGCGGATCAATACACGCTAAAAGATTGTCGCTAAGATCGATCGGAAAGTACGTATGGGTTTCGAAAGTGCTCACGGCAACAATGTGGTTTTTATGGGGCGGACTTTACCTACGCAAGGTGCTTCAGTACAGCGCCGACGTACTCTCATTGTTTCACGAGGTGACAATGTATTGTGTTCAAAAAGCGCATTTCCTGAGACTGCTCGAGTGGCAAGGTAATGCTAACCCCTGTGATGTCGCTTTAGAAATATCTTGAATTACAATACCGTCTTGTCTGAAGTGAAGTATTTTATAGCTACTATACTTATAGGTATTATAGTGGATATTGGCTCTTAATCAGTTGTATAATAAGTAGGTATCTACATTCTATTTGAGATTGTCTTATTAAGGTCTGTCTTATTAACAAAATCTTAGCAAATATGCAATAATAATGAAAACATAAATGGAAGCTTAATATCAACATAATTTTTCATAGAGGAAACGCTTAAAGTTATTCGACTTACTGACCCAGTAATTTTTGTTTCCCAATAAAATTTCAACCTGTAACATTTTTGAGCTTAAAACTCCGCTTGTAGTAACGGAAGGAGCATTTTTCC
Organism: Hyles euphorbiae; assembly: GCA_023078785.2. Taxonomy (NCBI): domain Eukaryota; kingdom Metazoa; phylum Arthropoda; class Insecta; order Lepidoptera; family Sphingidae; genus Hyles; species Hyles euphorbiae. The sequence continues at coordinate 8,793,722 of CM041053.1, forward strand.
TTTATGAATACTCCAATTCGTTCAAAGAGCTATATCCACAAAGAAAACCGTTTTATAAGAACGGCAACAACAAATTCCGCGCTCACGACATCTTTGGGCAACGGTCACTTAACTACCATTACGCGGGTCGAGAGCCTTCCCTACTTTTATTTTAAAGGTCCTCTTTGAATAATCTAATACTCTGCAAATAGCAGGCAAAGGCGTTTTCCTCATTTGCGAATCTATTACATGTCTTTAAAAACATAAACAGAAAAGAAGTTGCTAAAATTAAAAGTTTTGTGATTTTCTATCAATTTGCTATTTCATGTTACAAATATTTAACCACAATTGACAATTGTATTCTTTCCCTATTTAAGTACTGACATGTTACAACTATTTAAATATGAAATGTTCGTATGCCGAAACAACACTATTGTTCCAATATTCGAAAAAGCAAAGGTAAAAATGCGTCAAGGCGTTTTGATTAAGATTCCTTTGTACACCTTAAATTAAAAAAGAATGTATTTACCGCCTCGCTGGAATAACAGCCATGCCACCTGCCGTTAAGGCATGTTGGTTGCACCTATTATGACATAGTTTAAGAAAATTTGACGGGAAATCAGTATGTTTGCTTGGCTACATATTTTAATTGTTTGTTAAACTAGTTAAGATGTTTGTTGTGTAAAGGCTAAATGATTTAAAACAAAAATAATTAACATTAATAGTGTGTAATGACATTGAGATGAGTAGCTTAGTTCTTTTCATTTTTAACTATTAATAATTATGCACTATGAACTAAAATATTAACGGATGGGTACATTGTTTACTTATTAGGTTGCCTGGCCCTGATATACGTATGTATATAGACAGATATTTTTTACCACAAATTTAAGAAGTAATATCTACATTTTTCACTAATTGCATGGAATTGTTTTTCAAGATTTACTAAAGTGAAATTTGTCGGGGCACCCATTACTTGTAGCCATGATGGAAAAATGTCGTCGATTCATTTTTTGGCGTGACTTATCTGTTTTATCATAAATATTCATATATTACGCAGCTCAGGCAAGTAAAATGGAATTAAGTAAAGTTGGAACAAATTCGAGATATTTATAACATGAATTCTCGATTGAATTTTATAATAAGCTACGATGAATTTTTATAAAATTAATAAGTACATGTAAGATAATAATCTTAGAGTATATATATATATATATAGAGGGAGCGCTGGTACTTCAAAAACGTAGATAAAAATGGTGGTGCCGGGGCCACCTTTTTTCTTCCCTACATCCAGTGTGATTTGTGACAGCTTGGAATACGCATGACTTACATGAAAAAGAAAAATCAAAAAATGTAGTTTAGCGCTATCGAATACCATCCAAATTTGTTTTAGGGGTTAATTATTAACTGTGCATTCGTTTAGCATCGACAATAAATCCAATCTCTTATTAATTAACAAGAAATAATTAAAATTATTTTACAGAAAAACATTCATATTTTTGAATTTTCGAACGCCTTTTTACCAACCCGCAATAGGCCAGCGTGGTGGACTATATGGCCTAACCACTCTCAATCGGTAGTCGATTGTAGAGGAGGCCCGTGCCCTGCAGTGGGACGTATATGGGCTGATACAGAAGAACGCCTTTTTATTCAATGTTGCAAGTAATTAAATTGTTGAAATTCCGAAAATGTTCCGGAATGATTTTAGGTTAGGTTAGGTTAGAAAATATAAAATATTTGAATTTGGAGCGAAATAAATTATAATGAGCCAAGGGTGAGTTTTATTTTTCATTTATTATTAATATTTTGTATTATGATAGCTAAAAACAACGTAACGTGAATATGCTATTTTCCGTTTATTTATTTATTTATATATTTTTCGTGGAAAAGTCATTTATTGGTAACATTATCATAGCAGTGCTACCAACATTACGAACAAGAAAATATCTACGTTTTTGAAATCGCAAATGTATGACAGCGCTCCCTCTATATATAAATACTCTAAGATAATAATTAACAAATTTCCACGAACAAATTCTTATACAAGAAAGTGTAACTTTTTGGCATTAATTAATATCCACGATATTATACGCCTCCTACACACTGTTGAACTTATTAATTTGTTACAAAAATATTTTACATACTTGTGATAAAACAATTATACCACTATAATAAAGCTGAAGAGTTTGTTTCTGTTTATTTATTTTGACTAAAGTTTTGGTATAAAAAATTGAATTGATTCTCAATTCTTGAGGAAGGTATAGGCTATTTAATTACGGTATAAATATAAAAAGTAGAACAAAAAGAAAACATGTGTTTTTGTTCATATTTGTTTCAAGCATAATGTTAAGTGTTTTTGAAGAGAAACAGGGCAATTTTACCTGGGGAAAGCCGGGTTACTAGTTTAGTGAATAATCAGATCTTAAGTTGTCAATTAACTAGCTTTTACGTCCACCAAACATTATAATATGTTCTCAATATATAGAATTTTTATTCTTAATATAAAATTATCTATTTTAATGAACTACATACGTGTAAAATGCGTGTACATATAATGTATATGTGTGTTTTATGCGTTGAATATAAAAGGTTAACATATTACTTTGTTTCACAGATGCCGAAGAATGGGAGGAGATGAAGGACAAATTTTAGAGCGACATGAGCAGACTGGTGAGATTTTCTGTATAATCCGCGTACATTAAATAGTTACACCTTTATAAAAAATATAAGTTTTATTTATCAAGAAAGCTGTACATAACAATATCTAGGTGTTAAGTTAATATTAAATGAGGAAATGGTAATTGATCACTTATTACTTGTAACATTATTCGTGGGGACGGAACACAAAAGGAGATACGTGTAGGTCCTGGTTGCATCTCTGCTTACCCCTTCTATGAAAAATGCCTGACTTTATTTATGTATTCGTAATTTATTTTACATGTACCTCAAATTTTCGCTATTACAATAGGGGTATATAAACAGCAACTAAAATTGAAAATGAAGACGAAAATTAATTCCGGGAAGTTTAAGATCGTTACTTAATTATTTTGAAAGCTATTATATAGTTACTTGTTATATACTGTCAAAATAACAATCTGGAAATAGGTTTGGTAAGTAATTCTAGGAACATTGACAATTCTAAAGAAATTAAGACAATAATATATCCAGAAAATCTTTTAATGTTCATGTTTATTTTCAATTGCTTATTAGAGTAAACCGGCAGTCTGTTTTCCGGCAACTACCTACACGTTATAAAGTTGTTTCTTTACATTATTTCTATGGCTAAATATGGCCTAATATTTATCATTTCAATCATAATTTCCTTTAAATTTATGAAAAAAATAGGGCCAATGTATTGTAAGCTATTAAAAAAAATTGCAATGAATAGCGAGACGTGTATACCATTCGCCTGATGGTACGAGTAAGTAGGACCGCTCATGGACAGCAGCAAAACCGAACAAAACTACGAATTAGAAAGCAATGTTTGGCATTCCACTACGCTCGACACCCTGAGACATAAGAGTCTCAATATGTCAAGAAGTTAGTCTGGCTACAATGTCCTACAAACCCGAAACCAACAATGCATTTACACTGCTGTTTAGACGGGAGAAATAGACATTGCGGTGGGACCTATCCAGATAACTTCTCACATATGAAAGACCTATTACGATTAAAGATAAAAGAAAATATGTTTATTTTTTGTACTTTGTTAAATCACCTGGAATAAAAAACAAATCTATAACATGTCCATCAGATAAAAATAATCTTTTGTTATTGCTTCACCTGTTCCGTAATGTAACGTCAGAATTGACAGCTGACAAGATAAAAGAAATCTCGGTAAAAGTTATATCTGAGAGAGATTTATATTTTCCAACAAATCTCCGGTTTTTTATCGCGAAAACGATTTTCTGAAGTGGCCACTTCACGATCGCTGTATTACGCAACAACATGAAAATTAAAGAGCATTTTGTGCGATTCGTATAGGTTCGGAAACGTATCTCATTATGTGCGATGGAAATAAATTGGAACAGACTATTTGTCGAACACTTGGTTGCGAACGCTCCCGATCCGATTCGATTCAATTTGCCCCAAATTTAATTGCAATTGAAATGGTTGAGTGAAACGAAAGCCGCTTGTGGAGATTATCCTTTAGGCGCCGCTATCAAAAAGGTTAATTACCTGATTAATTATATAAATATTTTTTTTATCGTTGAATTTGTATAATTGGCAGTTACTGGGTCTTTAAATTTTTTGGATATTGGAGAGTTAAAATAGTTAAAAAAAAATTGAATAAAGAAAGTCACCGAACTGCCAACATTAGCATTGTTTTAAAAAGCCTATAACATTAAATGGACAGATGTAGGTTGATTGATGGGGCGAAGGAGTATACGTAATAAAAATACTTGTCAATTATTATTTGAAGCATCAACTACAGTTCTCATTTTTTTAGATCCAATAAATAACGTAGGTATTTAGGAAACACAATAAATCATTAAAAAAGAAGCATATTGCAGGTTTATTGTTTACGACAGCATAAGATTAGATTTTGTGAAGGAGGGTCGGTCCGGAGAGTGTTCTATTAATAAATACTCGTCACACAGAGCCAGTAATGTTTCACGATTAAATACCTTGAGAAAAAATAGGCCCTCGTATATTGTGATAAATTGTTTACAGCCTCTAGTTAATTTTTTCAAAGTTTTGTAATACTAGTACGGTTTTGTAATAATATTACTAAGAAATTCACCACTAATTATTTGAATTGTCACTAGTAACCAAAAAAATATTGCTCAAAAAAAATGTCAAGCAAGAGCTCATTTATCAATTTGGTAACTACGAGTAAATTGATATTTACTAGTAGTTTATTGATTTGTTAGATAGGTGGTAGATTTCTCAAATACGAGAGGCCGTATGGGTAGATGCCACTATGATTTTTATTTCTTCCAGTAAACAGTAGTATAAATGCAATGTTGTGTACTGGTTTTAAGGACATTGTAGCAAGAGTAACTACTTGACATATTTAGATTTCAAAGGGATACCAAGCATTGCTTTTAGAATTCAGGGTGCAGTTGAATTTGACTATCACGGTTTGGCATACTCGTCCCGCCATTAATTGTGACATAATAATAATTAAGAAGTCAAGAAGAAGTAACAAATGGCTGCCGATTAATTATTCAAATACGGAAATAAAAATGTTATTACTATTTTCGACTGACATAATGCGTTTTATTATGATACCAAACAGCATGTGCAAACATCATATATACTTTGTACTCTAAGGTTTATTTGACAAATAATTATTATTATGAAACCAATTAATTTATTTATTTTCTCTCATCCGATTTACTGTGCTAATTAATGACAATTACTTCTTAAAATGCGCTTATATGGGCACAAAATATCCTTAATACTAGTTTCGTAGTTCCATGGCAAATTATGTATAGTTTCAGCGAGCATTTTGTCAAAGAGCTTTGCGTAGCTAGTCTACCTATTATATAGCCTCCATAATAACATTATCAGAATTTACGGCACACGTTTCCATACCTGGTATCTGTACTGTATCGACTGAGGGATTTACAGGCAGAGTATATCTCTAAGTAATTTGCACTAATTCAATAATAATATCATATTAATTGATGGACTAGGGACAACTGCTGCGTTCCGCATACGTATATAATTATAAACTTTAAAATTTCTAAAACATTGTAAATTGTACTTCTATTGATAAAATGTAAAAAAAAATCGGGTATTTTATCACATATTTTAAAGTCGAAAAAAGCTTTTATTTCAGATAAAATTTTTATTTAATGAGATTCGGTTTACAGTTAGGCCAGTATATAAATGTCTAAAAAATAAGCTCGGTGAATTGTGAATTTCCTATAGACACTTTTGCTTACTTCTTCAGCTAATGTATGTAAATAATACATGAAATTGGGTGGCCCAACAAAAAAAGAAACAAACTACTAATCAATACACAAAGTATAAAAATGACCTAAAAATGACAAAGTATGTGTGTTTCAATAAGCCCTCGCTTAAATAAGAATCAGGAATAAGTCAGCGCTCTGAAAAAACAGTGGCACAAAAATGACAATGTGTGTGTCAAAGATGAGGAGGGTGCAACCAAGTGTATTGGAGAGCGAAGTGTCGCTGGCTCGGATAATAGGTCACAGTTGAACGGCATCCGCGTTACGTCACCACATTAACGTTCAACCAAGGTGGAAAATATTTTATGTGGGAGGATAATTTTCATGGCATTTACTGGTTTCTCATATGTGAGAGGCTGCCTGGGTAGGTACCACCGCAATGTCTATTTCTCCCGCCTAACAGAAGTGTAAATGCACTGCTGTATTTCAGTGTGAAGGAAATGTCCTTGTAGTCATATACCTATGACCTAACGTCGTATGTCTTAAGATGGCAAGTGTAGTGAAATACTAAATATTGCTTTGTAATTCACGGTGTTGTTTTGGTTTTGCCACTGTTCATGAGCGGTCGTATCGCTTACCAAAATGCGAACGGCATGCTCATTTATTCATTGTAATAAAAAAAATATATTTGTGGAAGCGATTCCGATGTAATTTACTTTCAGGGAAATATATCTATTTATTTGTACACTAATTTCGGGATTATTTTTATTTTGGAAATATTCACATTTATAGGAATTTTATGTCAGTCACTGGAATATATTGTAATATTACTCTTCATTAGTGTAGATGTGAATCGAGTGTAGAAAAATATTAAGTTTCATAGCGAAAACTCTATCATATTATAACCACAAGTGCATGCAGTAGGAGGATTATTGTACTGTATCAGCCCATATACGTCCCACTGTACGTACGTACAGGGCACGGGCCTCCTCTACAATCGAAAGTACGATTGAGAGTGGTTAGGCCATATAGTCCACCACGCTGACCTAGTGCGGGTTGGCGGACGGATTAGTGTAATTTGACTTGAATATTTTGGACTTCAGTGATTGTGATAAGTTTTCTCCAACAAACAGTGTTAAGTCAGGTTAAAACTAAGCTGCTTTACAAAAAAATATTAAGTAGAAAGAAAGGGATTTTATTTGTGACAAACATAGGCGCAACGAAAAATACTACTAAACATAATAATGAAATATGCTCGTCACAAAACGGCTATACTCAGCGTGTGATATAATGTCAGCGCTAGTCTTTCGTATGGCCTTTGGTGTAGGTATATTTGTTTACCCTATACTGTAGAAGCGAAGCCATGAAGTTTCTACATTACAAAATAAATATTCAAAATAATCAGTCACGTTTGCATTTCTAATAAATAATTTATTTCAATACAGGTATCGAGAACGAAGTCGGCCGAGGCACGTGGAGTTTGCCGCACGGCGACGGAAAACTTTACTTTCTTTGTTTACGTTATGAGAATGCACGAGACTTGAATAAGAACCACGAGAAATTCTTCAGGTATGAAACTTTCTATTTTTGTTATTGTTTATATAATAATGTAATATATTTTGTTTGCAAGTTTGTTCATCGTGTGTTAAGAATAACTGAATTTATATTGCAAAAAATGATTTAGTTTTATTCCAGACATAAATATTTCCAACCACTTCGCTTAAGCCATCCTAAGTAACAGCACGCATGGATCAAAGATTTCACTTTAACAAATATGTTTATGTATCTAATTTGTCCGACATCAGAGTCCTCAAGATTGTTTCTAAGAAGCAAACAAATGGATGTCTAAAGTATTTGCCGAAACAAACTTTCTTATTTATAGCACAATTTCCGGCGCAAACGTCAGCGAAACCGAATCGGCGAGAGATACTCAAAACATCGGTAAGTTCTAATACAAAGTTTGCTTAAACATCGCTATATCATCGTCACGCCGCCGCTGTCCACCGAGAGAAAATTTAACACCGAAAACATCTTCCAACTTTATTTTCTTACTAAGTTTGTGAAGTGAAAACACTGATTTACCCATCATATCTCCCGCTGTTGTTAATATTTCAAAAATATGCCAAACATTCCACTCACATTTTTACTGTAAAAGGTTCTGAATGCAACATATGATAAAGTATGTTCTGCTTGCTCAAAGACGCGTCGGCTTTTCAGCATTTTCACAATAGGACAAATTGTGTGCCTATTTCAATCCATTGCTCCCTAATGTCTGTTCATAAAACATCTTGTTTGCGCGACATCAAGCACAATAGACAAACCTCGAGCCGCCTGTGACATTAGCGACAACCGAGCAATTTCGTTCTACTTTGTCTCTATTGCCAGTTCCTCTACGGTCAGGGAACAAATGAGAGATAAAAGCAGCAGCGTGGCGTTTTGTTTTTCATTGTTACCGGCTCACATCCCGGCCGGCACTGTCATTAGTCACGACTGAGGTACAGCTGCCAGACACAATTACCTACATCGTGGTAAAAAGTTACTGATTAATACCTACTGCCGTCTATTGATTTACCCTGTGGTTGCTGTACAGTGTGCAGATTGAATCGCGTAAACTTACTAAAGAATTTATTGCATCGGATTTTTCTACTCTCCAATCTCCCAAAACAATTTTAAACATTCAACGTTGAGAGGGGTTTAACTCAAGATGAAATAATTACGATGTCGTACACAATTTTCTCACGTAGCACACTGAAATAAAAAGGCAAATGTACCAACATTCCGGGTTTGTCTGCTTATGTGTTTCGCTAGTTTTCAAAGGGAGAGATATTGCGCTCGGCGCTCGTATTTGAAGAACAAGAGTGTAATTCCCCGAGGTTTTGTCTTGCGGCAACACATCCTACAAATGAAAAGATACCGACGTTCAAAGAGAGCTGGTGCATTTTTAAATTCTACGGCCGTGGCCGGTCCATTCGTAAAAAACACATACGGGGTTATCGAGTAATGCGCTATTTAAAAGCGGAAGTCTTTGTTCACGCCTTGTACATTTACGTTGTGAATTGAAATCGCAGCCAAGTATTCGGATCACGCGGGCGCGGGGTGGAGTGTCGGTGGCACAGTGTTGCTCGGTCCGTAGATTCACTGGCGATTAGTTTTAATTTCGCTCCGGGGACAGTGAAACTATGTTGTGCCCGACACCGAGTCGCTGTGTCCCCTCATAAGATTTATTGCAAAAGTTCCACACCCACACATTCAGACACGTTTTAAAATCGGACTGGCGTAAATTTATTGAATTTGGTTGGGAAGTCGCACAGTGTTGTCATCATTCAGTATGTTTATACGAACAAGTTTTAATGTAGTTTTACATCACGATTTCACAATTTTATGTCACTATATTTTTCACAAATTGACAATATTTCCCCAGAGCGCGACTTGTAGTGAGAGGGAAATGCATCGTTCTTCATGTGCTGTGATGTATATTGCAGATAAAGCGATTTCACACGTTTTACGCGGGTAGGGTGCAGATTATTGAAATTCAGCTTTAGTCGTTGCATAATATCCAGGCAGGTGCAATAACGTAAAATGAAAATAAAAATGTAGAATATAGACTTTACAGTAAACTTAAAGAGTGTAATGAAAATGTCCGAAAAAGCTTGCCTCTGTAAGGATTTATTAAAACAGTGAAGAATTTTATATTAAAATATTTCATAGTCTGCATTATTTTAAAGAATGTATTAAATACGTAAAGACTTTATATACGCCCTACTTAAACAAATTAATATACTTTGATAAATAATATATATTGTAATAGTATTTTTAGTTAAAGGATACAAAGCGTTTAAATAATTTTATTACTCGGTGCAATCAAATGTTAAACAGTACGAGTTTTGTACTGCTTTTGTCAGAACGGTTATGCTGTTAATTTAACTGTTACATAAAAACAATTTTGTGCTACATTTGGATGTCAAAACAATTCTGCAAAATGTTTTATACGTAATATGATCAATTTACCAACAAGTAATGTAATGTAGTTTTTAACTGTACGTCAATGCGCTGCTATGTATAAAATTTTATAGTGGCTTTAATGATGTCCGAATCCAACTGATAAGTTATATCATCATTAATATTAATTTATAATTACTCGTTTAGCTAATCGAATTCCAACTCTTATGGTTAACCATACTCTTATGGTTTATTGAAGATTTTTGCAAAGTTAGATATACTTGATAGAGATCAAGTATATCAATCATATTTAAACATAAAACAGGCATTCCAATAATATAACAAGAACGTTTGCGTAAAAGCTTACGCCCTATAATCCACGACGTAAAAGATAGTAATTAACGCAGTCCTTTAAATAGATACTTATTTGCAAAGGCTACTGTGTACTCAACAACAGCGGAGGCACCGCGTCGCTTTCCACAACGGAATCGCAAAGCTTTGAGGGGATGAGACATTGCGATTCATTCTCGCATTTAAAAGCAAGACTGTAATTTCACAGGCCTTTGTCTCGGCCCCGCACGGGACGCCGGCTTGCAGAAAAATATGCGCATTCAAAATGGATTTTTATCGCTTTTCAAGTGGTAGGCTTTGGCCGTGTTGTCTGTTCGGAATTCTTTAACGGCCTATTTTAATGCTATTTCGTCAGCCGAGTCCGTCCGCCCTTATATATCACCGCGAGAAAATACGAGCGAGTCGCTTTGCATACACTAGCTATAGGGTGATGTGACCGGAAAACCGGAACAACTGTAAAACCTAAGGGTACATGCCGCCACGCTGCCGCAGCGCGTGCTTAGTAATTTGTCACTGTTACACGGCTTCCTTTTCCATTATCCTTTTTATGTTTGAATTCGAAAAGCTGACACTAACGGCCTTATATTCGCACGAGAGTTCTCGTTTAATAACCACGTAAAAGTGGTATTGCTGCACTATTCTCGCACCTCCCTCGCTCCATATACGAGCACACATTAAGCGCTACCATTACATAAATTGAATAAGAGGCATTTGTTAAGCTGCGCCCACATTGCCGAGCCAATTTCAAAGCAATGGTCCTTGTTAGCTTAGGATTTCTTACCTTTACAAATGATGTAAATGCTAAGGTTCCTACAGAACGACGCATGGAGGGTCATGTTTGAAGTAATTAAATTTGTAACAATGCTTTATTTATTTTAATGAATTATGAACGCGTTTTAACGAGGTATTTTATCTCGGCAGAATATATTCATACTATGTGTAGGTACGGATTCGAATAACGCTAATTGGGTGATGTTGTTGGTTCTGTACACGTTGGGATTGTGTTATTTTACGTCACAAATAGTTTATGCAACGTGTGGCCTTATTCAGATGGAGCGCATGACTAGGTCACTGTACTCTTGGAAAGTTCACAGTATTGATTTTATTGCGCACGCCCGAAAATATAAATGGAATCTGGTGGCGCACGGAAGTGGCCGGTGGTTTAATAGCCGCGAATAGCTTCGCAGGATAATCACCTCGGCTGCCTATAACTGACGCAGCTACGACACTCAATTATATTTAATTTGTACTATAGCATTTGCCTCGGCGTAAAATATTATGAAACTAATTTGATATTTACTCATATAAATATTTTAATTTCTGTCGAGTATTTATGCAACATACCATATGAGTCGTCTCTTTGAGATATTTGTTTTCTCACACTTATTATTCGTTCGCAGATTTCATCAACACGAAGGAGAATAAACATGGAAACGAGTATGAAATTTTGTTGGAGTGCAATCTCGTTCCTTCCAAGAGAAAGTAAGTTAATCTTGAACTCTTACAAAGGACATAATATTTTACTATCTAAGTATACAAACTCACGAACTGGCTGACATTTGTTTTGTGCCGGATGAAGTTTATCCTTCCACGGTAAGTTCATATTTTCTTGGAAAACTCGCCGCCAGTCATAGCACGAAGTTTATCAAGATTTGTCTCGGAGGGCTCCCTACATTTTGAACCTAAAGCGCTGCGTTGTAGATAACAAAATAACATGGAAGCGGTTGTATCGTCGCGACATCCTCGTTACGTAATTATTATTAGACACTCCACGCCGGCGGGCCGACGACCCCGTCTCGACTTTGACCCACTTCTTACTCTAATTTTCGCGTCTCAACGTAGACAACTTTGGCTCTGTCTGCAAAGCTCTCGCATAGGCTTTGCTAGTGTGTAACTCGGCGCGATAATATCTTCTCATGAGCGCGGGTAATAACTTTTGCAGGATAATATACTTTTGTGTATCACCTTTATTGCTATAAATGGCAATGCGTAATATTTAAATTGGCTTCTTTTTGAAATCAGCTATACGTAGTAATAATTAGCAATTCAAAAATATGAAGACAATAAAAATTTTGTATTGCTCGTATGTTCGCAGTCATCTTGAATACGCGTGCCAAATTTGGAATCCACTCTATCATATATATAGTAAAAATATTGAAAAATTCAAAAGCGTTTTGTTAGGTATTTAGGGTTTAAGTTCAAACTACCATATTTGCCTTATGATGAGCAATGTAATAAGATTCATCTTCTACCCCTCCATATTCGTAGAAATATAGCCGACATTTGTTTTCTTTCCAAGATAGCTCAAAATAAAATAGATTGTCCGGATCTTCTTTGCAACATCAAGCTCAACATCCCTGAACCAGAAAACTAAGGTCCAGCAATTTACTACATGTTCCTCGGTGCCACAGTAATTTTCGTTGTAATAGTTATTTGCCAAGAGCTATGCGCCTGTTTAATAAACTCAATCACACTTCTCAAATATACCTATTTTATAGTAGCGTTCGTAAAATTAGTCATATCCTGACTAATGAGCCTAAACAGCTGTTGTAAGTTCATTCGGTGTTTTAAGTTATATAGTTAATTTCTAAATTCTAATGTTTTAATTCTGTATGTGGTAGCTTTTAATTGGCATCTAGATATTTAGGATATTGTTAACATGTAAAATTAGCTGTAAGCTTCCCAAATATAATAAAATAAAAATAAAATAAAATAAAGATAACTTTCATTAGGTTGTTTTGGGTCTCACGCTCGTATTAAAGGATCATTACGGGATTGTGACTACAAAAATATTTTGTAGGTACAATTGAAGTTTAAGCGATACCTATATCACGTATGAGATGTTATTACAAGCCGAGTATCCACTAAAATTTTATCCCACTTGTAATGTTTTCTTTCCATTACCTATGATTTGAAACATATACCAGAAGGGCTGAATAAAACAACTTTATGCGGTCGTGGTAAAAGGATACGTTTCCATATTTTCTTGAGTTACGACCGTAGATATATCATTTAGGTATATCACCATAAATATTAAATTTTTGTTTCTCCTGTACACTATTTCCCCAAGTCAAGATATTATGGAAGTTACTGAATGAATAATACAAAAAGTCTTTTACTCGTAAATGAGGTTACACAAAATGGAGAAATATACGGAGCGTCGACCAACGCCTTATGAAAATATATTGTAAAAACCTTTTTACTTTCTTTAATGCAACTCTATTTTCATTTTGAATGAAAAGAACGTAATTGACTGGTGTAAAGAAATTCCTGTTAATGCAGAAAAAAGCCATGAACGGTACTTGGTATTTAAATATCTTCCTACAGGATTTACAATATAAATACTACAAAATTTCACATACAAAATCAAGCCATACCTCACACCAAATATCGTTGATTCAACACGTGCATGAAATATTTAAATTGTGTGAGATTCACACGCTTTCCGAAGGGAATATTACAAGAAAAGTTTCTCGCCAGGGAATATTTTGGCGTGCATGTATAATGCTACCGGCGGCGTCGAGCTATATGTTGCAAAGTGATGCATCGAAAGCCACCGAGTATAGATAGTTAGGCAAATGTTTACCAACTTGCACTATTGGGAATTGAGAATTTCAGTTTTCCATTTTACACCAACTATAATGAATTTTGATATTGCGCGGCTAAGAGGCTTAAAAGTTAATAATGCTTTCAAAGTTCCTTTATAAGCGCAAATATGTTATGACGACGTTGATTGTAGGTATTCAATTGTGTGAGAGTTAATAATCTTTATCTGTGGTCTTAAAAGATACGAAAAGTTATCAATATTCTTTATTACTTTTTGCACTCAACGATAGCGTACAAGTATAGCTGTTGTTGTCTTGATTTCTTTTATCTAACTTATGATGTGTACTCAAGTCAGTTTAATATAATTACTCAATACTCAATAACACACCACATGTTTATAAAGATGTTGTAATCGTATAGTTATATACAATGTGGACCCTGTTAGGCACGGCAAAAATTTAGGAGAGAGGACGAAGTCATATTATTAATAATTATTATTCAACTTGCACAAAAAATAGGGGATTAAAAAGTTGAAGTTAAAATGTGCATGAAATATAGCGTGTAGAAGCGATTTCCGACGGAGCCGAAATTTTCTTAAGATTAGGCCACTTACCAGCAATCGCAGTCTTGAGCGTCCGCTTATAGCTTGACTTCCTGCCACTGCGAAAGAAAGAAAAAAAACAACTTAATTAATCATTGCGCAACATTAAATCAGTTAGAAATATTCAAAAATAAATGAAATATTGAATAATTTATTCAAACAAAAAGCGTGTATCGCCATTATTTACGAATTCAAGGAAAAGCGAACTGAAGCAATATAATTTCGTTCATTACGGGATTCCAGCGGGAGGTAATTGTTGGGTTCGTGTGTCCGGACGCCCTGCTCCCGTCTCCCGCCTCCGCAACTGTGCAATGGTTTGACATCAAACAGAGCGAGAGAGAATGCCTTTTAATTTGAAACAATTGACGAATTTCATATATTTTTCAGTCAACATACGTGACGCCAATTTAACTTTTGTGCTTTGTACTCGTACAGTTGTACGTTTGAATATTAAAAAGGATTTTATTTCAATCAACGTTGTGTGGGGGCGCTTGTTGTCCCGTTGTAGTGTTTCAAAGTGACTTCATATTAAATAACGAATATACTCAATAGTCGATGTGTCGTTTTTGTTCTATTAAATATTTAAGGATACAACAAACAATTATCTTAGTAGGTACAGATTACGAATCCACAGCTTTTCTATAGAAATCAAATAATCATATGATTTTTTGAGACACTTGTTTAATGGCATTTGTATGTTAATTTTAAACGAAATGTATTATTTACCTGTATTATAAGAAGTAAGGGAAAATAATTAATAACCTCCAAGACAACAGATTGAGGGATTTTATTTCCAATCTCCTTCGTTCCGATTACCTATCAAATTACTGATTACGGAAGTGACGTCTTTGCTACGTGATATTTCCAATTAAAATATTTATTATCAGAAAATGTAACTTTCAATCAGTAATTTTGTGGTGTTATATATTCCGTTTTATGAGGGTTTATTTTTTCAGAGTGAATCAACTTGTGAAGATCAAAAGCGAGGGAGTGGTGTTCCACTGCGTAACATTAAGTAACAAGGATCTTAAATCTCTTTGTAGCGACGGTACGTATTTACAGGGTTTTGCATGTCATCTTAAAATTTCATGTAAGTGATGTTGATTCATGGCTTAAAATATTATTTTTCCTATATATATATATATATATGATAATTAAGTAGTCTTAAGTTTCAAAATCAAAAAACATATTTATTAAATTAACTGATTATAAGGGCTTATTATAATAAATGATCTGTGAAACATAAAAATTAATATGTTCAAATTGGAAATGAAAACTTTGTGTCCCAATTAATTCAGGGTGCGTCCACGTGTACGTTATAGATAATTAAATTAAAACTTTATTAAGGAATTCCTAATTAAGCGATATTGTGTTGTTCGTTTTATTAACAGCGTATAACAATAGTTTACAAATTTTGTTTGTAAATTAAACTTAAGAAAATATCATTAAAATATTTATTCATAGTAAAGCAAAAACTGTGATCAGGTACGGTAAAGTTAAATCATTGCTGTTTTCTATATCACGCATTCCGACTTCAAGGGACAGAAAGTATTCACCACAAGCAAAACTAATTTGTAGCGATAACAATAAAATTTCGCGGTTATTCTCCGACACCCCCATGACTGTAACCGTTAGTCGTTTCTGTACTTAAAAAAGCGATTTTATTAAAAAAGCACCCCATTCACTTCCCTGCAAAGTGCTCAAGATACACGCACGTTAACAAGATTTTACTCGCCCCATAATATATTTGATGCTTCATATGAAAAACGAGTTAGCGTGCGATAAAGATATCCGACACAAAGGAGCCTATTTATTTTTATGAGATCAAGAATAATTTCAGAATAAGTTTTTGGGTTCCTATCTCGTTTTCATGGAACAGTTTTCACACAGTAGGGTGCTTTTCCTCGCATAATGCTTACTTAACTTGGTAGGGATAAGACACGAGTTTTGATCAAATCTCATTTTGGAGGCACATTTTTGTTTTAGTGTTTAATAGGTTTGAATGAGCAATACTAGAAAATTATTGAGCCTAAATAGAGAAAGTACAAAATATATAAGCTTACCACTGTTTGTCCGAGAGGATAAGCAGAGATGTTTCGGATGCCACGCACAATTCGCCAAACTTATTTTAATTCTTACAAACATCGAACATACAAACCAGGCGAACATCATGTCAAACAAAAATTTTGATCCCGGACGAATTATATCACGTTTTCAAATAGAAAAACTGACAACATGCCACCACCGTGAAACTACAA
Source organism: Hyles euphorbiae (assembly GCA_023078785.2). NCBI lineage: Eukaryota > Metazoa > Arthropoda > Insecta > Lepidoptera > Sphingidae > Hyles > Hyles euphorbiae. Next base: position 8,810,257 of record CM041053.1, read on the forward strand.
TCACAGCACGCGCGCATTGTAACTAAAACAAAGAGGTAACTAGTATTTTGAGGGTAGTTAGTGTCATAATATTTCACTAGTATGTTAAGGTGGTAGTCACGTAAAACGTGCATTATTATACGAATAAATAAGAAGACGGTGATAAATACTGTCCTCTCAGTTGTCTTTAATAAATAATTGCATGTCTTTTTTACTTTTTTATTAAGTACAATATTTTTATTTAATGCAATAGTCGCTGGGCTATTTCCATTCGAGACGTTTCTGCAACACACTTCTAAATCTAGCTGAGTGCCTAAACAGGCATGTAAGCAGTAATAAAATCAATAAAAAAATAACAAATAAAAAAACAGTTTATTAAGACGTTCATAAACAAAAGGTTTAATGGAACCGAGTATTAGAGCGCGGAGTTAAGTGTTACAGTAAATATAAAGATACCCATCTTACGACACGTCCATTCCTTACACTAACACTTTTGTATCCCCTGAAATGTAATTCTTATTATGCAACTGCATTTTTTTTATTCTGCATTATATAGGTGTTTTTTGAAATGTTGTTATTTTTTTATAGCGTTTGTACAACGGCTCCAGTTTCTTTAATATTATAAGGTAGTCTTATTGTGATCGATGCATCTTGTTTATTGTTACTTCAAAGAAAGTTCTGCGAACTAACTCAAAGCTGAGAAATAACACCAGGAGTCTTTTGATGTACTCAGATTTCTAAATAATGTTCTTTGAGATTCCTTCTCAGTGTTATAAATAAAATTGTATGGATTTTTTTATATAAAATAATACAATATTTTATTCAAAATATATTATATTTCGCAAATGCCTTGTGATGATAAAAATTAAATCTAATTCCGAAATAAAAATAGATAATTTTTTAAAACGTCTAGTGAAAATTTATCTTTATGTAAATGCAACTAAACTTGAAAAATAAGAAATCGGAACCCTATGTTTGCCATAATAAAATAAATAACGCATAACAATCAATAAGGCACGAGATATGACAATTTGCTGCTATTAAAAGGAAGGGCAGATACAGGGTAATGAATTGATTACCCCGTCATAACTTATAAGTCAAATCAATCAATACCACTCAAAACAGACATCAAATATTCAAGGTAGGAATAGTAAATCCGGCTTCCTAAATTTTGAGCAAATACAGTCAATTAAATACAAGTCTATCTCTTTATTTGTTTAAGGAGTTTACATGCTAAAAGTGCTTGATAGCACAGGCTATAGGTAGGTAGATAATGAACCAGACGCGGCTGCCAACATGAATATGATGATCACGGGTTCAAATCCCAGGGCACACCTCTGAATTTTCGGAGTGATGTGTGTATTGATAGTCAATCAACACCATAACGGTGAATGAAAACATCTTGTGGAAACCTGCATGCCATAGCGATACGAAATAATTGGTTGTGGTATGCAAAAGTGCGCCAACGTGCATTAGGCTAGCGTGGAGGACTACACGGCCTAACCTCTCTCAATCGTACTCGGTTGTAGAGTAGGCCTGCGTCCTACAGTGGCACGTATATGGGCTGATACAGATATAGGAGTTTATGCATCAATTACATATACCAGGTTTTATTTGCTCCGCCATCAGTCAATTACGGTATAATATGCGGGCCCTCGGGTTTTGAAATTAACATTTTCAATTTTAATGCTATGTTGACTTGTCGCCCAGAGATAAATATCAAATGTTGGTATATTTGCTAAACAGGAAATTGTTAATAATAAAAACCTTTCACAGTGGGTTTGGCCAATATCCGCAGGAAACAATATAATACATTACCAAAAAAACATGATTTACGTAACAAATTATTCGTTTACGCTGTCCTTATGATAAAAATGTAATAAATGGACTTCATAAGACATAGTGCAGAGCCATAAAATATATTTCTACCCGCAGATGGCTAAAATGGTTTTCCCTCTAGCCACCAAGAAACAAATATATTGCGATTTGCTCCTTCATTTTCTCGCAAGGTATTTTATTGCTTTGGGGTCTCTCATAAATTCCGCACTCACTCACAGAGAAAAATAAGCTCTAGCCGAGACTTAGAGAAATTGGTGCGAAAAATTCTTATTAGTTTACTCTTATCACATAAGCCCACGGGTCATGTGGGCTCGGCCAACTTGCGACGCCCATCGACTCAATGTATTAAATGTTGTGCTAGGATTTTGTTCTTATGATTATTTGATGTATTGAGATAGAATAATAATGTTATGTTACATACATACATAAGTTCACGCTTTTTCCCCGAATGGGTACATAGAGGTACACAGACACCCACATTTCGCTGTGTATGTTCCGTCAGAAGATGTGATAAAGGGCAAATCTATCGCCATATCGGGCATAAATTCCTGACTCCGTTCTCGTAATTGATAGAAATATCCAATGATTAATAGTAACAAATCCAATGTTATGTTACAATTTGACGAATATATATATAAAAAATATTAAATACACCCTGTGATCTTAGTCACACTAAGATCGAGACTTGTATCAGCATCAGGGATTACGAGGTACTATTCGAATAAAGATTGAGTATAAACATTTGATGTACCATATGTTATTTATACAAGTCGAAGGTGATATTGCATTCACTTAATACTCTTTTGCGGTTTTAGTTACTACGTTTAAAAACTATTTACATTATTTAATGTGGTAAGTTTTGTATTACTTTGTCAAAACAAGCTTAATTGCGATTCAAATTCACTTTACAGCTAATTACAAGAGCAATATGCAAAACAGTTTGCGACTATAGTATGGATTTTAACACTCTGTTTGTTGGCTGATAATAGGAATTTCAATTGTTCCAACCTATTAACTCTCAGGCATTCCGAAATAGAAGCAATCAAATCGCCGTCAGTTCTAAATAGCTGAACGGCACGACGCAACTCCCGGCCAGGAGAACTTGCAAACGAAACAGGGTATTTCTAATTAAAGCGCCGGTGTCAACCCTGTACTTCAAACCTGCATATCATCTGCAGATAACATTGTTCGTGATGTTTCATAACAGTCACGAGTAGCTTTTTAATTGTTAGTTTTGCGTTAGGGCTGTGTTGGACAGGAAAGATAAATGCTTTTTGAAATTCGAAAATATGAAACTGAATGTATATTAAAAATAAAATGTTTGAATTGTTTACTATGAACTTTATAAAAGGTAAACTTATCTACAAGATTTTTGAACAAAACGAGTGCATTCAAACCGCCATGCCAGTTAGACTTTTCGCGAGTATGAGTGCCAAATGTTAAATAGAGCTTGGCCATAATGCATTCGAAGGCAGATTTAAGCCATGATTAATATCAAGGCGCGATATAGAGATCGGATACAGGCACCTATATTTAAACCAATGGACTGTGAAAGTTAATTTAATGTAGAAGAGTATTATTCCGGTGTAAAAAATGTTGATAAAAGCGTACAGCGCCAAGGAAAGCCATATGTGAGATCAATACGAATACAAATAGCAGACATTGGTTCCGAACGTCCCCAAATTTGTGTGATTTGTGTAGAATCGCACCAAAACGTAGGCGCTCTCATTCGCTGACCTACAAACACGGATGATTGGACGGCGAAATTTTTTATGTGCGGACCCTCTGTGCCGTATTTTAGCATATTCACTGAATGTGGAGATATCCAGCTATATTTTGGGAGCTAGTGACAATTTGATTTTCATTCGATTCTCAATAGTTGGGCGTCCACAGAAGTATTTTGTGGAAATGTGCGAATTTAGTAGATAAAACGAATTCCTGAATTTAATTGGTATCTTGCTTCAGTAAGAAGTACCGCGTAAACTTTAATATGGGCACTCTAGTTCCTTTTTTATTTAGTAGGAAATGTCATAAACTTTTTGTCTATAAAGGAAGTTCAACTTTCGGGCACCATTAGTGCTTGAATTCTATAATTAGTGGAGACGACTTCCTCCATTTGGTCCTTTGTTTGGAGTTCATTTCTGGGTGACCAAGTGCGGTGGCTTTTGCAAAAGGAAACTTTTCGAATTGGAATAGTTGTTGGATATTTCGCGCGTCGGCATCCATCTTTGTGGGGGCGGGTGTGACGGGGTGTGTGGGTAGAGGGTTTTTTCGCATGCCAATATCAGCTCGCTTTGTGAATAACCTATTTGTTTTGAGCTTTGACGGAATGCTAAAATGCTGTGTAATCTGCATGTTAAATTGAAAACTGTTTTCGTGTTGATTAAGCTATTCAACTAAAATTATATTGTAAATAGAATTAATACAACGCGTTGGTCTCGTAAATACATTACATAATATTGTGTATTGTTTGCGAATGGAATGTACGAATTAATATGAAATTTTGTATGAGTATGAATGTTAAATATTTTCATTTCTATGCCGAAGCTTTGCATTTAAAAGTGGTCGAGTAATATTTTTCAGAATGCATTTGAACATTCGATATATAATACTTTAATTAAAAGACTATCCCCAGATTTAAGTGATAGTTTAACGCCAAAGAACATCAAAAATGTATAAATTCAAGACATATTTTTAAAATAATTTACACTACAGTATAAATGTCTAGATAAAAGTTATAACCCCATTGTCAACTCAGATAGCATACCTTAGTGGTTTCCATATGTTATATACTAATATATTTTTTTATTTATTTTGAAGAAGACTTACAGACTAATAACAAATATAAAAACTATATGTAATCTTAATAAATGAAAAAAAAAATAGATTACCTCTTAGATAATATTTTAGATTCCTCGTAAGATTTGAGTATAACATGTTCAATTTATGCACACACATGCATTAAAGGAGAGCCATTAAGAGATATATCCCGTGTTTATGAGTAAAGATAAGACGCAGCCATTGGACCTTCAGTTTATCTCAACAATTCAGGATTCTGTACGGTTGTAAATTTTTTACCGTGTTTTACGATTTACGGTGTTATAAATTCTGAACGAATGCGGATAGTAAAACGCGGGGCTGAGTGAATTTTTTAAAGGCACCTCTATTTCGTGTCGGCGAAATAACGTACATATATGCATTTGCCAAACAGGGCCTTCTACAATTTGCTTTTATATATCTCATGGAAAGTAATATTTGATGTAACTAATATTTTTTGGGCCCGTTCTATTTTCTACTCATTTGCAAAATTTATTTTCGTTATAATGGTTAATGCCATAATAATATTATATTCCCTGATATCTATATATTAATACGTGATGCAAAAACTTTGGATCCCTTTTTACGAAAATTGCGCGGACGCAGGAGCATAAAATTTGGCACACTTATAGTTTACGTGTAGGAGAAGTAGAGAATGCTAATATTTTTCAATAATAATGCTTATAAAGTACATTAAATCAAAAAATAAAACATTACACACACTGCCATGCATTTCACACACACATCCATACACAAGTATACATACTCTGGTGTCAAATTGTTTCCTTTCTTTTTCATTTTGTTCTTCTGACATACACATATAAAAAAAAAGGTTTTATTTGCCTAATGAGGTAATAATATTAATATTAAAAGAGAATATTAATTTTAAATGAGGCAATAATATTAATATTAAGCCTAATATTAAATGTAATATAAAACAAGATTTTAATAATAATGCATAAAAAGTACATTAAATCAATAAATAAACCAGCATGCATTTGACACACGCATACACAAGTATTTGTACACGTATACATACTCTGGTCAAATAGGTAATTACTCTAAGGGTCAAATTGTTTCTTTGCTTTATTATAGACATATTGTAGTTGAATGTCAATCAGAAAAAATTGTTTACTGTGGTTTTGTTAAATATCAAACAGAAAAGATTTATTTGACGAATACTACGTGAAATACTGAGCGCTATCATCCATTATATGCATAAAGAAAGTTCTGTAGCAGCAATCAGCAATAACATTCAGGTACAAAAAAATATAATTTGCTATTGATGGTTCAAATCAATTATTGTAGTTTACGATTTCAGTAATTCCATATACTTCAGGATAAATTAGTGATTTTGAGAGATACGTACATTTAAATGTGCACGAATTATCAGAATAACAAAATCATCATACAGGTAAAAACTTTTTCTCTTCTTGATTTGGTCGAATTTCGACCGCTAGGCGACCACTAGTATATATTATTGCACTGAGTGACGAGACAAGTATGCCGTTCACCTGATGGCAAGTGATACGACCGCTCATAAATATTAGGGAAATCAAAACAACACCTTGAATTACAAAGCAATGCTTGGCATTCCACTGCGCTAGCCATCTTGAGACATAAGATTGTTTAATTTCAATATATCCAGTGGTTACTCCGGTTACAATGTACTTCAATCCGAAACACAATAGTGCATTTACGTTGCTATTTTGCAGTTTGTTTGGTAATATTATCAAATTGGATAAAACTTCCATTACATTTGCCCTTGATTTCGCTATTCTAAAAGCATAATTTGTTCGTCATTTTAAATTGTTTTCTTGCTCTGTTTTTACAACAACCATTAGAGAAAAACCTAATAACTTCAGAAGTAATTAGCGACTCACTGTACACAAATTAAGTCCTATGATAAGCTAGCTTTTCTCAGTTTCAACTTAACAGCTCTCCTGTTAATACTCGATCTACCAACGCCTAAAACGGAGTTTATATTAATATTTATTTTGCGTCTTATCAGTGCTTATTTTGCCTCAAAATATACCTCAAAGTAACCCATTTTATCTCAAGCGTAAAATAAATACACACCTATCTAGTATGTACAAACAAAAATAAGTTCACTCGAGAAAGTCTCACAGCTATGAATCAACATCAAAAACATTCCGCACAAATAGACTCTGTGTCAACTGCGTCAAAGGCTTTCCGGCATATACATAAGTTTACCTAGTTATTTTTTTCAGTTACACCGTGCTCGTTAGTAAAGAAAACGAGCATAGTACGTCCGTTCAAACGAAAACGGTTAAAACGTTCTCCAGGTGAGCGTGTTTCCTTCGTTTTTTTTTTTTGTTCCCGCTGAGTTTTTTCTAAGCTGAATAATTTATGCAGATTCTCGACCGGAATTGGTGTACACATTTATCGAGCAAGCGGTGCAGCCGGGGGCGCAGGTGGCGCTCAAATGTTCGGCCGTGGGGGAGCCGCCACCGCGGTTCCGCTGGACACTCGATGGACAGTCGATACCGTCTCATCATGGGTAGGTTTTTGTGCTCGTGTATTTCTAGCTAATCTGCATGCTCTGAGCTAATTACTTTTTTTTTACAAGATTTGCGATAGATATTAGGTGAGGTATCAGAAATCAGGATTATGCGTGGGAGGATTAAATAGAAGCCAGGGAAGCCGAAAGAATAAAAATATACCGTCCTATAAAGCACATATTATATCTATTCATATAGAAAGATGGTATTGTCTGAAATTGTCAAGAGTAATGTGATTGCGACGAAACTAGAAAACTAGATAACTTGAATAATATGTAAGAAGTAAGACAAAAGCTTTTAACAAATATTTTTAAAACACATAAATCACGTCACAGTAGAGTTACATGGCACACGGGAGTAGCATTAGGAAAAATACATTTTAGACAAGGTTTAGCGATAGCCGTAACAAGCATTTGAACGTATGTTGTGGTCCAAATCGTTTCGTGCAAGCCCGCGCGGCCCTGTCACGTAAGATTTATCCGCATAATGTATGAGAGTCCCCTTGCATCTTGGATGTACTGGGGTGAAATACTCTCGTGTCCCAATTCTGCCTGAAACTATCCCTTTATCTGTGAATCATTAAAGTATCCGCACATATAGATCAATTTATACAATTTAATCATTTGCTTTATAGGATTTATAGTTTGTACAAATTGGAACGTCCAAAACTTTTTATTTATGGGCCCTGCGCGCGAAGTAATCATTCATCCGAAAGCTTGACATGTGTGGGGTGTGCAAAATACTGTTTTATCTGTTTCATATATGGGTTTTTCGAAATAAATTTATCTCTCTAAAATGTATCTTAAATCCAACAATTACTCAAAAACAATGCTGTTACAGTTTGTCACCAATAAAGGATAATTATGTTTTCCTTTTGGCTTCTTGCCCACAGCTGACAGTGAAGTAGATCCCAATAAACAGTTTAATTCGGCAAAGCTAGTAGACAAAGCACCTTACGACACATAAACTTAGGGATATTTTTTTATAGCAATGAATGTCGAGACGAGCATACCGTTTATCTGATGGTAAGCGGTATGACCGCTCATAAACAGTAGCGGAACCAAACACCTTGAATTACAAAGCAATGCTTGACATTCCATTGCGCTCGCCATCCTGAGACAAAACAAGTCTCAATATGACCAATAGTTACTCGGGCTACAATGTCCTTCAATCTGAAACACAACAGTGCATTTACACTGCTGTTTGACGGGAGATATGATGATGTTTTAGGGCTATAATAACGGAGGGGAGGGAGAGTAGTCCCTCGGGCATTGGGTCGAGCGGGAACTACGTGTTGTCGACGTTGTCGCTGAGCAGCGCGCGGGTTGAACACGGCGGGCGGTACGAGTGCCGCGCCACTAACTCACACGGCACAGTGTTTCACGCCGCGAGACTCAATGTTTATGGTGAGTAATTAAATGTTATTGGTATACTTTCATTTTCTATCATTTTTATAAAGGAAGGGCGTTTTAATTTTGATAATTTTTATAAAAATGTTGGTTTATTGTGTTTATAGACTATATGTACGCTTTAGGCTTATTGAACTATTTTGTTTTATCGATTATAATTTAGAACATAAATTACGAAAATGGAAAGGCAATGTTATGTACAAAATTCTTAACAGTTTACATTATAGATACTACTGGTTTAATATATTTTAACTTGCACGTTATATTTTCTCCGATTTATAAGAAAATTGAAAATCATTTAGTTCTGACTTTATAACCATGTTCACAAAATTTTGCATTGTTTTAACTATGATATTAGGATATTATAATGACATGAGATAGGATAAATAATGAAGGAAGTAATCTACTGATCCGAATCTAATATTATCCTCCGAAATAAATGAGCACGAAATTGACTAGGTACTGAAGTAAACAAACCTAATTCCGAAAATAAGTCGTCCTTATTTGTATTGCTCTCGCCACCATGTGTAAACAAGTTGTTTTTGTATTTTTTCTATTTTTCTGTCTAACTTAAATATATCGTACCTACATAAACAGTACAAACGGACCAAAATGTACTTAATGAAATTTCATTTAATCTCTTTCTTACTTTGTATAATAAATTATAGTAATACTAAAATAAGAACATTAGCCAGATAGATACTACAAAATCGATTAAGATGAATTCGGTTAAGATAAAAATAAAACGTGAAAGCTAACTTAAGGCAGTCTAGACTGCAGGCGACAGATTGTTTAAATTATGTAATAAAATTTAAACAAATCGTATTTGTTTAAATATAATTACCTTATGTATATGTGCTCGTTTTACTGAAAATTAAGAAGGTGAAGAAAAACATGACTAAAAAAATAAAAAAAAATAACACGGAAAGTACTGTATATTTAAATCGAAAAATATACGCGTAATATAAGATTTATAATAAATGACTTATGTCCTCTAATTTTCAATAACTACTCAGTCCTGTCGCCATATAAAATGATATATTTTTATTAGCAAGAACTTTCTATTAAAATAAATGTACCAAGTTCGTAAAACTACATCACAAGGGTACACTTCAAGTCGTATATATTCATACCACTTTGTAAATACAATATTTTATGTGGTCCTACATAAAGTATCATATATTAGCACTTGAAACTTGTTCAATATACGGAGTATTTGCTTTAGACGAGTAAGAAATGTACATAAATAACCAACATCAGATTTATTTATTATTGAAATATTACATTATCATTCTACGAATTCGCATTCTTCGTCAAAGATTTAATTTCATTGATAGGTGAGTTTCAGCCGTCTAATAATTAGTGTAGTGAGTAATTATTTTGCTGATAGTATTTAGGTTAAAAGTTCTTATTCATAAAAAAATTAGGTTCGATATATTTTATTAAATATAATTTTGCAAACTTTATTTAACAAAACGCAGATATTTCCTAATCACAAATGTTTTCCTAATTTTACTAAGATATAGGTACGAATGTGTTTTAATAAATACTTTTGTTATGAACTATTCTTCTTTACTTGAAGGAAAGCATTCTTTAGAGAAGTTAATGCGAGCTGATTCAAGGCACAAAGCAATCCTTTAGATTGTTGTCTTGTTTAACATCATGTAAAAGTCTTGAGCTTAATCTTCGAAGAAATTGTCTAATACATTGTAAAACGAGGCGTATTTTTTGCTTATATGAATAATAATTTCAGAAGATATCTGCACTACGCATGGGGAGCACACAAAACATGTTTTTTAATTTGAATTATTTCGGAAGGATACAGCGATTGCTTTGTAAATATTGTTGTGTCATTTGCATAGGTCCTCCGTACATACGAGCAATGAATCCCGTGAAAGCGGTCGCCGGTACCGATGTCACAATATGGTGCCCGTACTACGGATTCCCTATAGAGTACGTATTTTGTTCTGTTTATATCATAATCACCGTGCCAAATGATAGCTCATTTTGTTCACCCTTATTATTCCTTCTTTATTTCTAACCTATTCACAAAGAAGAGGAAAAGATTGTGTGGTCTATAGTACACGAAATTCATTTCGAGATAGTTAAACAGATTGCGTAAACGATTAAACTTATTCCGGTCGTAATCTACTCCTAAGGGCAAAACCTCTTACAGTAATCCATTTAGTTTGGTCAGACTTTATCGTTTTCCTCGGATTGAGTGTGCCGAGCTTTTTAATTAATCACACGTGTTTTATTGTAACAATACGTCGCTTTTATGACTCAATAAAAAAATCACTTACGACATCTCCTTGTTACACTATGTATGAAAACCCATTAGGAAACTGAGCACGAAGCAAGATCGAGCGGAGGCGCGCGCCGGGCTTGGTCCCTAGGTTATTATTATCATTAATGCGGAATATGTGAACAGCTTTGTTGCAAGCGTGATATACAAACCAAAATTACTTTAGATGAAATATATACAAAAAATCTTTTGTTTACGAAGTTCTGTGAAGTGGGAAGGAGGCGCCGGGACCGATCCTCGATACCAGCAATCAGACGGCCAGCTGACAATCATGAATGTTGATCGGAATCGAGACAAAGGTGCTTGGATCTGTTTCAGTTCTTACTCCCGGCGGAGAGCTGGCTCGCAGAGAGGTGAGTTTTAATTTTCGTCCGTCAGATACAATGCACCGCTTTCACGCTTCTTTTTTTCTTATCAAGAGCAGTTTTCACTTTTTAATTATTTCCACGAGATCGTATCAGATATGAGATCAATACGGTAACAAAAGCTACTAATATACCCCAGCGGTTTTTTATAGCGAATTTCAGCAACTATGGACAGAGAAAATAGTACAAAGATGTGATAGCCGATGAGGCTGAAAAGTTCTCAACTTGAGGAACCGTCAATAATAGCGATTTCAGTGGCTGAAAGATGTCTACCAAAAAATAAGTAATCAACCAGTCATAACCATTTAAGCTACGATAAATACGACCAACATAAAATCTTTCTGTGAATAATGTAAAATATTACAAAATATTCAAAAAACGGCAAAATTGGATTCAATATTTTGTATTGTATTCTTAACAAAAGAATGTTGGACGGGGAGAAGTTAAATATATGCGAATGTGAATAAAAGAATAAGCCGAGCTATGAAAATTGCATTAAAATTCCTCGCAGTGGAGAAAGAAAGTCGCCGTTGGAGTAAATGCATTTATAAGGAAGAAATAGAACCCTCACTGAAATTAATATATTTTAAAATGATATTGCACGTTTATTGGCATCACAGCTTTAATATTGTTTTGTTGGTTTTCTGTATAAAATTGTGAGCTGTATATCATTCAATGGCATCGTTTTAGGTACAAGTTTCTGTAGTATCTCCGCCGGTGTTATCACCCATTGTGTTCCCTCCCGGGCTCCGTTCAGGCGACCGAGCCCAACTCACGTGCACAGTTACATCAGGAGATATGCCAGTTTATTTCTCATGGCTGAAGGACCAAATGCCTATTTCCAGTTCTCTTCAAGTAAGTTCTATAGAATCTTTAACCATTTTTGAAGATGAAAAATATTTGTAAATTATTCCTGTAATTATAGCAGTTGTTGCTACTTTAGGAGTACTTACTGTTCATCAATTTCAGGTAGATGAACGCGGAGCGGAATTTTTTAGCATGCTCCTTTTCAAAAGTTTGACGGCTGCTCATAGCGGAGTTTACACTTGTGTTGTTACCAATACTGCGGGAAAGGCTAACGCGTCTGTTGAGCTGGCTATTAAAGGTAGATCAAATATCAAATAATTATATTCTGGACATCAAAAAATAACCATGAATCTTGGTTGTAGAATTTACAGAAATCTATAATTACTTGCTTTAAGTGTGACTGATTTTCATTGAACAATGGAATTCCGGCTTTAGTGTTGAAAACTTAAAATAAAGTTGTGTTTGCGTTGCTTTGTCCTCGTTGGAATTTTAAATTCACGAATTCTATTTTTGCAGTGCCACCTTACTGGCAAATAGAACCTTCCGACACTTCGGTATTACTAAACGGATCATTGACAGTAAGCTGCGAAGCCCGCGGATATCCTCCACCTACAATTTATTGGACTAAGTTTTCTGGTAAGATTAACTAAAGATTTGCATTGATCAAGTATTAAAACTTCAATGTTAGGTATAGGTTTAAATGTTTGGATGGAGGAGAATCTTAAGTTTTGTTATGGTTTGTAGGGAGTACAGAAACTACTTTAGGTGGTGTATCGGATCCTGTGATTCTAAGTAATGGATCGCTAAGACTTGAATCAGCGCGTGCGGAACATTCTGGGAAATATCGATGTAGAGCCGACAATGGCGTCGCTCCAGCGCTGTCGAAGACATTGAGTATACACGTTAATGGTACTGTACATATTTGTTCACTTTGAGTGTCATGTCAAGAACTGTTTATTGACTACGGTTCGTTTCAGAGCCGGCGAGGTTTGAGACGCAGTCGGCTAATGTCACGGCAAAATTGGGAGATACAGTGAGGTTAGCGTGTGTTGCTCGCGGTGATAGCCCATTATCCACAGCTTGGAGTCATTCGGGACGGGCCTTGCCCAATTCCGACTATAGGTATGAATGAAATCTATAGTATTTAGATCCAAGCACATTCAGACGATAAAGATGTTTGAGTTTTTAGAATGAGTATATCAGAAACTCGAAGCTCCGAAGGATTGAGAAGTGAAATGGTGATAGAACGCGCCGATCGGAGGGACTCTGGAGTGTACAGATGTCAGGCTTCAAATCCCTACGGGCGCTCTGATCATTTTGTGCATTTAGCCGTGCAAGGTAATGTCCATAACAATTTTAACATTTTATATCGTAGAAAATGCGTTATTAAATATGATTTTTTTGATCTTAGAACCACCGGAGCCGCCAGCAAATTTCCGAGTACTTGAGACGACGTCTCGTTCAGTGAAGCTACAATGGCGACGACCGTACGATGGGAACTCTCCAGTACTTGGCTACGTGGTTCAGTACCGGAGACATGATTCTACCAGTACTGACTCTTGGAGAGATGCCGAGACCTACAACGTTACCGTTTCTGCTCATCCAGCGGATTCATTCACAGAGTGAGTTTTATTATTTTTGTTTGAGTCGATCTGCGTACATGAATATGCAAATGCAGAATTTTCTAGTTTGTGATTTCACGTCCAGTTGGATTGCCGGCCGATGCCTGAGCTTCGATTCAATCATAGTATTCATAGAAAGCATTGCATAAATTCAACTTCAAAAATATATATAAATAAATACACCCAACAGTCACATACATAGTCCTGACCCCACACTAAGATCGGGTCTTGTGTCGTGGGTATCAGGAACTACGAGAGACTTTACGGTCTCACAAACACCCAGACCCGCACAAATATTTCTCTCGGTGCGGGGATCGAACCCGCGAATTTTGAAATGATATTGACAATAAAGTATATAAGAAACCAGGTTTCAGATTACTCTGATATTCAGTTCATCAAAAAATTTAATGTTATATAATATAACTTCCATTTCCATAATTAGTGGTTGCTGAGTACATGACTAATGTTTAATTCAGTGCAAAACGAGTAGAGATTCGTCCCTGTCTACTCCACTGCTTTATAAATTACAGAGATGTATCTAGGTACTTACTTACATAAATTATTTTCTCTATAAATCTTGATTTTACTCAAGAAAGTTGCGACCGATCCATTCTTTATTCTGCATTAGGGATGTCCCGAATATTCGTATAAGTGTGTATGGAATTAGTTATTTTTTTTAGAATATTATATTTTTAATTTGAATGGAAATTTACTTTTATATTATTCATTATTCCACATAACAAATACAAGAAACATTGAAAAACTCTAATGAGGAAAATACTTGCCGATTCGGAATTTAATTAAAAATTCGTTGCATAAAGTTGAACTAGTTTGAAATTTGTTTTGTTTCGTGAACTAACAGAACTTTCATTGTAATTAAGTCAATACCATTACAAGAGAATAGTACATGATTTTAATAGGAATGATAAACGTTCTTCGTGGGTTTTTAATATTAGTTCATAGGCATATGAGATGCTTTATTTGTAGAACATGAGGAATAATAAAAACGAGCGAGTAGTTCCATTATAAGATAATGAAGCGGCAAAGTCGTGCTTAGCTTTGTGGTATAATTATTTTAATATTATTGTTTCGTAACCGTTTTTCTTCGATATAATGCGTGATGGTGGCACATGTGAAATGGCGAGGATCTTCAAACTCGCGCGCATTGCCGCCAACTAGCCAATTCGCCAATGCCGTCGAGGCATTTCGTCGACGCGCCAATCACGCGTCGTGCAACTAGCGCCCCCACACGGAGGACGCGCGAAAACTTCTCCGCGGGCCGCGAGTGCAACAACAACTAAACAAAAATCGTAACCGGCGCGCACGCGGTCGCCATAGAATTATTCCTGTGGCGTTCATAATCGTTCAATAACAGACAAAAGGCGTCGACAGAACAATTAAGGAAGTCTCATTGAGTTTCTCGGATCCTGGAACGGACTATCTTCACCCAGGCGGACCTGCAGGCGGCAATGTGAGTACGCTTTTACATTTGTCTCCATCACGCGTATTGCTTATTCCCTATGTTACTAGTGATGTAACGAATGTTCGCATTCGCATTCGCGAATCGCGAATATCCGCATATTTTTTGGCATTCGCATTCGCATTCGTATTCGCAAGAAACGAAGCGAATGTTAAGCGAATGTTTTTGACAAATAAAAAGGAAATTTATAAAAATTTTGATGGTACTGGATAAATAATACAACTATTATAATTAGCGTATTATTTAATTATTTATAATATTGATAATATCTACGTCTCGTAAGTCTTTTGAATGTACTTATTAAGTTATAACTTCTATTTTTTTAAACATAACCAAATGCTATTTACAGTTATAAAAAATAATCAACCAAAATTAAACATTTAATATCCAAAATGTTATATTTTTAAAACCTTCATCTTCAATTATTTTTCAATGCAATTAATAAACATACTCAGGAAAAGAAAATAATAAATACCTACTTGTAAATAAAATTACAATTTCTTCCGTACAATTAAGAAAACAATATTTATTTGGTTTTAAACATACATAGTTTTAATGTCTACATTGATAATAATTAACCTTTGGTCTTATTTTAAATATTTTTTCTACTATACTTATATTTATTTTATGTTTCTATGATTTAAACTTTAAAGATAATTAAATGGCAATATGTTATTAACAAAGTTGACCATTTCTGGCTTCCTAAACTTAAACTGTCCTAACTCTAATTCTTAGTAAGTAAATCTAAGTAAAGGAATGTTACATTTCAAAAATAATAATTTTGAGGGTCTTTCTCCATGCAGCTTGTTTCGTTGTGGTGTATAAAGTAATCCAGCTCCACTGAAAACTCTTTCACTGGGCACACTTGTGGGTGGAGTTGCTAAATATTCTCTAGCTAACGGATAGAGAAAACCATATTTTTTTATATTAATCTTCCACCATAGAAGAGGATCTTCTTCATTTTCAATGCGCTTGTCCATCACATATTCATATATATATTTTTTATTAAAACTTCTATAGGGTCTGGAATTGGATCAATTTCTGTTTCTTTTTCGCTTTCACTGGAATCTATTTATCAGATTTATCTGAATAATTGCCATATAAAGGCCATTGCCATTGCCATTGCCATTATAAAATGCAAACACAGTAACACTAAATTAACTTCAAACAAAATAAACAAATTATTTCTAACGACTAAATTCGTTCATTCAACCTGTCAAAGCACGGGCCGGCTCGACATGCTCGACTATGTTCGTATTAAACATGGCTGGCCCGAAATGTTGCGCACCAAATTTGAAAAATAACATTCGCATTCGCATTCGTATTCGCGAATGTTAGATATGAATATTCGCATCCGCATTCGCATTCGCGAATGTGAGAAAACTAACATTCGTTACATCACTACTATGTACCATCACGGTACAATTATTGCTCATATAATTAGCACATACATACCGGGTATATACGTATACACATACCGGACTGTGACCGAGAACGAAGCCAAGTGGTAGTTTTAGAGACGACAAACACAATACAAATAAAAATTTAGCAAAAAAGCTACGAATATTTTGTATTTTTTTAGTATCATCATGTTTGGGTCGTAAAAAAACTATATATTTACTATCCAAACACCATGGATAAGTAAGAAATACATAAATGAATCGTCGCTTTTTTGCAAAAAATGTAGGTGCATTGTGACTGAAATCACTAAAACTAACAACTGGCTTAGTTTTCGGTCGCATTCTGAATAAGCCTTTTATATGATATATATTCTTGACTATATCCACGAATGAGTACTTGCCACAAATGTCACCAACACTTCGCCGAGATTATTCCATCTGAAGATGTAAAGAGGCAAGCTTATCCCACAGCGAGTGCTTAGTTTATTTATTTCAGTTTCAATATACTAGAGTGTTTTGCTATAAAAACCGTCCCTAGTCAATACGCCGGCATAGAATCGATACGCCTTTGACAACTTCTCTGTATAATTCCTCGAACTTCAGTAATAGAGCTCCGAGATTAATTTCTGTTGCAAGTGGGTCAAACCTTTACTATTTCTTCCCTGCATATTGAGCCTTCATTATTATTAAAAGGGTTTTTATAACACAAAATACACTACTTCACTTCTTTCTCTTACGATCTTGTATGATTTTTATTCGGAATTGTAAACTTTAAAGTTTATAAAGTGAAGTTAAACCAAGGTACAAAGTTGACTAAGCAAAGGCTCACATGAACAAGTCTTAACAAAAGTCAAGGTTTTTAGTTGAAGTTTCAGCTATGACGTATACTTAAAATGTTATGAAAAAAAATGTGTTTAAGTTTTGAGTGAAAAATTAATTACATTAAACTATTTTTGTTTATTGCTTTCTTAGATTTACGCGAATGTTACACATTGATATTAAACTATTATCTACGGATTCCTAAATAATAGATTTCTTCAATATTTTTATTCACTTACCTTAAGTGCAAATGTTGAATAGAAGTAATGGGGCAGATATCAAATATCTTTATTTTTCGCGCGGGGCAAAGTGAAGAGAGCAAACTACCGAAACTGTGCAATTAACCAACTGCGCCAATATAATGTATGCAATGAAACACTTGTCTACCGCGAATGGTCATTTATTGACAAAGTCGAGATGATGTGATGGTGACAATAAGCGGGTACTTGAAAATAATTTAATATTTAACTACTTTGAATTAAATTAAATCTAATTGTACTCATTTTTTATACTTTTTCATAAAACATTCCTATAATCTTAATACAGGGTCTACGCATTGACAATATTACAATGATTAATAATAAAAATATCAATTCGAAGTTGCAGTAACAACTAAACGAATGCAAGAACAGGAATTATTAAACACAAGCTTGTTTGTTACTTAAACGTTGTATCAAAAGTAAGGTTTAAACTGTTTAAAGTGTTAAGGCGTCTATTTGCAAACGCCCGGGGCACTCTAGTCAAAGTTTAAGTTTGATTAACTGGGCTCTTGACCTAGACGCCTAGCATCTCGGTGACGTCCTAGGAGTTTCAAAACGTAGGATTGAACAATGACGTTTTACAAATAGACACGTCATACACTAACATAATGGCACAAAAAAATGGCGCGATGCGTATTGTAATTTCAAATTGGTTCGAAGAAAGAGTAAAAAAGCAAGAAACATAAGTTAGAAGAAGATGAATAGACTTCGCTAGTTACGTAACAATAAGTGCCGCACGGTTATTGGCCAAAGCGCGTGTGACGTAGCACCAAGCATGAAGTACGGGATGACGTGGCGAGAGCTGTCAAACGTCGCCATGAGAGCGAATTTATTAATTTTATTAAATAAAAAAATTAATTAGTGTGTACTTGCGCACTAAATAAAATATTTTTTTTGTTTCACAGTTTCAGAATCATTTGTACATTATTTAAATCACTCTAATCTATTTTTCCGCTTTTGGTTTCGAGAATACAAATAGTCAGAGAAACGTGTATTCGCGACAGTGATTGAAGCGTGACTGATTGCGCGTGAGGCAATTACCTCCCAAACGTCTTGCCATTATAAAGCTCGGACAACGCATCTATGCTTTATAAACATCTTAGGGATTGAAGCTGAAAGTTTCACTTCGCCTCGCTTGTACACAGCCTAAAGTTACATGACGCGATGTTCCAACTGAAATAGAAGTAGTAATAATTTGTTGATATACGTGACGCGGAGACCGAATGCTGGGGAATTGAACTGTCCGATACATATGTATGAAATTGGGTCTCGTACTTCGGGGTTTTACTCATAAGTTCGATATTATGGGTCGTATTATCTTGAGACTTCTGAATTCTGATACGCGCTGTAACAGTACAAAAACTTGAAACTTTTGTTAAAATACTTCGTATACACTGTAGTACGGATACGATAAAATTCAAAACATGCGACATAATATCCTCGCATACTATCACATCTTCTGACGTATATAAACTCGGCGAATTATGGGTGGCATTAGCAGCACTTTTGAAGAACTATACGGTTCCAATTAATCTAGATTAATCGTTTAACTCTCATCTCTTATTCATACTAAGGTCTCAAATCTGACTAACTTTGACTATGGGATCGATACATTAAATCCCAACAGGGTTCTTAGTTCTTACCGGTACATGCATTATATAGGACGGAAGGAGCTATAATAACCGGATTGGAGCCGGCCACAGCATACTTGGTGCGAGCTCGAACTGTGACGGCTCAGTTTGCGTCAGCGCACACGCGCGCCCTTCTTGCCTTGACGCTGCATGAGCCACCTTCGCGGGCGCCCATCAGTCTTCGAGCATCTGCACCCAGGACTTCAACTATTGAACTGGCTTGGCAGGTAAGTAGCTCTGCAAACCTCTCATTCTCTTTAGCCTCAGGAACATTGGTATCTCCTAAGGATATCCAAAAGTCAAAGCGACTAGCTAAAACGGTCTGTATCCAGCGATTTCTATATAAAGCTACGGTAAAAACACTTCGCTTTTAGTAAGGCTAAGTTTGTTGTTGAAGACTATTTGCATTAAACTTAGACTGTGTTGCGTTCTACTCGTTTAGATTTTTTGGTGGTGGGAAAAAATGTAGAAATTCCATTTAAGATATTTCTTTTTCTGGAAGAGTGCAATCATACAGTAGGTTTATTTCTATTGTACTTACCTTTTAATAGTAACGTTCAAATCTTTATATACATAATTATTAATAGGTAATTCGTTACGAAAGATAAATGTTGCAAGATACTATACTAAGGTAATTTTTCAAGGCGCCACCAACTTCTTCATGGAACGGCGAATTGCTTGGGTATACGGTGTGGTGGTGGGCTTCTGCTGATGGTTCATTAGCTGGAGGAGCCAACGTGGGCATGGAGTTCGCCACCGTCCGAGGACAAATCACAAAATACACCATCGAGGGACTCGAACATTATACGCGGTCAGTACTCAAATACCATCTGCGCCGGAGGAAGTAATCGCGACATTTAATTTATGAATTCCATTCCCTAATGTTTTATTTGCAGATATTCAGTAAGCGTTCGGGCATTTAATAGCGCGGGAGCGGGACCCGCGTCAGCGCCCGTTAATACTCTGACACAAGAAAGCGGTAAGTGCAGAACAATAATGTTATCAGCATTTTATATTAATTCAGTAACAGCATTTTTAAGCATTCAAGCTAATTGCATATTGATTTTATCTTCTTAGTGCCATCAGAGGGGCCCAGAGGAGTGAGATGCCGAGCTGTGTCACCACAGAGTCTGAAGGTAGAATGGTCGCCGCCACCTGCCCACGCTCACCACGGAGCTCTATTAGGATACAAACTGCTTTACCGACCTGAACATAGTGAGTTAAATATTTATACCAAACGTCTCAATTTAGATAATGTAAACGAGTAATGCTTTTTCCAAAACCAAGCTGAGTGATGGCAGTTGTTTGTCGGCAGCGGCAGAGTGGCTGGAATGGGAGGTGCGAGGAGGCGGTGGTGCGAGTGCAGGGACGGGAGCGGAAGTCAAGCGCGTTGCGGGCGTGGAAACGCTACTGCTTGCACTCAGACCACACACCAACTATACCATTCAAGCTTTGGCTTACACCGCTGCTGGTGACGGTGTCCCTGCTCATCCGATACATTGCACCACTCAACAAGATGGTAAGTGTTTTTGTTAGGGAAGTCCAATGTGATCGCTCAACAAATCTATGGAAGTTCGGAACCGATTTAAATCCAGCTACTTAATATAGCAGTGTCTATTCAGTATGTAAAAGGAATCTTTGTTAATCAAAGTTTGTTTTCAGCACCTGGTCCGCCTGCCGCAGTGAAAGTTATAGCAACTTCAGTGACGTCTTTAGCTGTGAGTTGGCTACCTCCAACTCGACCGAATGGGCCTCTTCTTTATTACACAGTGTTCTATAGGGAACTTGGCAGGTACAATCATCAAACACTGATAATTTTCAAAATACCAAAGACCTTTTTTTTCTATAACATACGTTTTTATTAAGGGAGCGACCTCCTCAAACTGCTACAGTGCAAGCAGAAGATGATAGAAACTCAGTCGGTCTTGGAGGGTCTGCAGAATTGCGATCGTTATCAGAAGGAGCCACGTATGAAGCCTGGGTCGCCGCACATTCAGCTGCTGGTGAAGGGGAACCTTCAGCTCCTCAACCGGCGACCACCACAGCTAGAGGTAAAAAACAATATTTATCACTTTTTGTGACATTATTTTGAATATGTTAGATATTTTATGCAACGTTGACAGCAAGACTAATACTGCGCCTGGTAAGTGCAGAATTACGCCAAATTCCATGCTTACGTTCTTATTCAATATCTTTGAAAAACTATTATTCCTAAATACAATTGCCAATGAAAGTATTTTTGTCATCTTTGTGCCTTTTATTAGTGGGAGCCCGACTTCTATCGTTCGGCGTGTGGGCTCGAGTACAATGCGGCCATTCTCTGCGTCTCGCGTGTGCGTGGCGTGGCGAGCCTGCGCCACGAGCTCGTTGGTTGCGTGGAGACCGTCCAGTGACGCATGATCCCCACACGACACTCACCCCGCATGGACATCTTGCTATTCACGGTGAGTGATATTATTAATTTCTTCTTATTTGCTTATCAAATCAAATGGATCGTTTATGTTCTTTCCTTATATTTTGTTATATTACGGAAACCTTTTAAAAGTTGTAACTGTAACTAAAAGGTATTTGATATTGAGAAAATAAAATATAATTGTTAGTAAAACATCTATGATCTTAGAAAGTTGACCTTCCTATTAAGAATGTTCCCATCAATTTATAAAATAACACGCTAAAATCTAAGTTTACGCTTGCGGCAGTTTTGTCTTCTATACAGGTGTAGACTATCAACGCGTTCACTTTCGCGGTATTATTACCTACCTATTATATTTGTCGCTGGATGCAAGCCGCTTCCAACAGATCAATATGAAGATCGTTGGGGAGGCCTATATTCAACATTGGTCTTCCTGTGGCTGAGATGATAATGATAGTCATATGTGAAACAGAAGTAGATGCATCAACAAGCGGCAACTACACGTGCTCGGCGCGCAACACATACGGTTCGGAGGAGGTGACGTACCGCGTGGAGTGCGCGTCGCCGCCCGCCGCGCCCGCGCTCGCGCTCGACCACGCCGCGCACAAGGAGGCCAAGCTCACGTGGCGCACCACGCACCATCCCGCCGCGCCTCCCCACGGTCTGTTATACACAACACTCAAATTAACAGCTTATTTAACGCTTATTACGTAGATGAAAACATACATGTGGGAATTCTTCCGTCTCGGATCAAATCAAACAACGATGGTCTTAGTAATCTTCAATATATTTCATCTTATTAAAAATACGTCTTTACCGCATACGTCTTCCGTCCTTCCTCGTCAAAGAGAATTTTAAAAAACTACGTTCCTTGCTTCATCGTATTCCAGACTGTTCTCTCTTATTCCATCGTTCCGTACTTCAACATCTTAATCATTCATCCTCTATCTTTTTCCATCTTAAGTACTTATATTCGTCATCTCTTTCACACAAACCACGTTACATATCAGTCATTCGTCTAACGTTTCATTCTCATCATCTTTCTTTATAACATTCAAATCCTACATACATACTACACAGGGGTATGTTGAATTTTATTTCCTACCAGTTTATCTAACGGTTATGTGAGTTGGCTTTTTCTGCAGAATGTCGATTTTCTCAAGATTTCAATATTCTGCCACATATTGTGTTACACGCTACATGCGACGAACAAACATTTTGTTTGTTCGTCGTTTGCTATATGGACTTAACTGCTAGTTACTACATCCGAGTATAGTGTTGGCTTGAGCTTTATTTCCGAATGTAATGACTTCTTTCTTTCCAACATTTTCACATTCACTCACTATACATGCGTATAATGTTGTACTTTATTTTCCAGCGGCTTGTCTAACTATTGTGTAACTTCAAGTTTTCAATATTTATTTTGTTTTATATCAGTATTTATTCGCTCTAAGACATACTAGAGATTACAGTATTACGTTAACTCACCGTGCTACCACAGGATGTGTTACACGCTACACGCTACACCTACAAATTGTAAATGCACTCGTCCCCATACAGAAGTAGTTTAATTACCAGTAGTTATTGCAATGAATGAATGATGTTACTTTTTTCGTTCCTATGTTTACGAAATTTACACAATCCCACTCCGTCGGCACCCTGTGTGTTACACGATACAAACAAACAACAGATGAGTCCAGTATTGCTTGTAATACTGGACTCATCTGAAAGTTACTACACATGAGTATAATATCTTGCACTTTATGTGCCAGCTGTTTGTATTGCAGTGAGTTTTGCTTACGTTTTTATGTATTAGTTGCTTATTGTGTTCCTCTAATCAGCTTCTGTCCTATTCTGGATCTGGTATATTCAACATAACGCACCTTTAAAGTAAAACCGTTACTAAACGAAAAATAGTATGAATTGAGTTATCAATGCTATCCATTTATAATATACATAAACTGCGACATAAACGTGTCAAAAAGTAAACAGAGGTCTATAATAGGACCTCATCGATATAAAGAACCCCGCACTCAGATTATATTTGACAGCCCCCGTGGCGCAGTTGGTTAGACGCCGCCTGTGAAACGAGGGGCCGCGGGTTCGATCCCCGCACCGAGAGAAATGTTTGTGCGGCCCACAAATATTTCTTCCGGGTCTGGGTGTTTGTGAGACCGAAAAGTCTCTCGTAGTTCCTGATACCCACGACACAAGACTCGATCTTAATGTGGGGTCAGGACTATGTATGTGACTGTTGGGTGTTATTTATTTATTTATTTATATTGACAAAAAACGGTGACTTTTTGGCTCTCCTGTAAAATTGTATAATTTCGTTTAGTAACGGTTTTACTTTAAAGGTGCGATAAGCCTAGAAGCCTAGAGAGTTATGTTATTCTACAAGATTTTTACTTTTAAGAACAATTTTACATTTGTGTACGTATATCCGTCATAGGGTCAGGTATCGACTTTACTCATATATTACAAAATCAAAGGTTTAGTAACTATCCATAGAAGTACCTTCAATTACTATGGGTTTAGTACTGCAAAAGCAGTTTTATTAGTCATAATAGATATAGTAAGAATATCATTCTCGGATTTTTCTGATCAACAATATTAAAAACCATACTCGACCCGTTTTCTTCCATAAAGGTTTTACAATATGGTGGGTACGAGTGCGTGACGACACGGGCGAAGGGGTCGAAATAGGCAGCACTCGAGGAGAAGAAGAGAGAAGACTGGAGGCTGGTGGAGAAACGGCCAGCGTGGTCCTAAAGGCCCTCTCATGCGGAGCTACCTACTCAGTGAGGGCTGTAGCCCACTCTCGAGCGGGGCCGTCGCCACCCTCCGCACCGCTGCTAGTCAGGACCAAGCCTCCAGGTAAGTCAGTTTAAAAATTATTTCCAAAAAGTTTTTAATTTATTCGAAAGGTTAAGACAGATCTGTTCCAGCCAGGTTTACGTCTGTATTTACTAGGTTTTTTCTGTGGGTTTGATCATTGCATTCTAATCTGAGTTAATAATTAGCATTGTATCCTACGTACAAACATAATATTATAATATACTTATCGCCTATCGGTTTTATACAAAGTGTCGGTGTTATAATTGCTTTAAATTACAACGTCATTAAATAACGTCAATTAAAACAAATAAAAATGATTAAATTTTATATCGCAATAAAATTGAAAAAATGATATTTTCAAACAAACTAAATAATAAAATAATTTGGTTTAAATACAACACGCTTTATAAGTTACCTACTGCCCTCAG
Organism: Hyles euphorbiae; assembly: GCA_023078785.2. Classification (NCBI taxonomy): domain Eukaryota; kingdom Metazoa; phylum Arthropoda; class Insecta; order Lepidoptera; family Sphingidae; genus Hyles; species Hyles euphorbiae. The sequence goes on from CM041053.1 coordinate 8,835,191, forward strand.
TTGACCCAGACATAAGAGCGGCAACGCCGCATTTTTCGTCGCCGCGTCGCAAATGGCTTTAAATTGATTTGGCGCGATGAATCCTTTGTAGTTTTTAGGCATAATTGTATTCGTAGAATAACTACTGAAAACGCTCTTATTCAAGTCACCTTTTACACAAATTATGTAAGTCCAAATTGCTTCATTGGGTTGGGAGCGACGATGCCACTTACAATTAGTACACAAATTCAGTCTTATTTTTGCGCAGAGGGATGAAAATAGCACGTCGCGTAAATAGACCTTCAAACAAATCATATCAGTGTATTCCACAGCTGTAAATCGCGACATCATGAACATAAAATGCTATCGTAATTCGTAATGTGTTGTGAGCAACGCACGCGCATTCGCAAAGAACAAATACGGCTCACTGACGAGGTGGCGCGGGTGCCGACTCCCGAGTTTGGTATTTTACATTAAATGAAGCACAAATAGTTTTAGTGTAATTACGTTGCAACACTGCCCAGGAGTCGCGGGTAATCCCAGGAGCAGGCGCGGTGGGGAAGGATGCACGATTAGAGATGCATAAAAAAATTCATCGATATTTTTATCGAGAGTAAATAAATGTCGTCAATTGAAATATGAAAATCCGCATAATTCATATTTAAATACTTTTAGGGCAGTAAATGTCAAAGAATATCATATTAATTAACACAGTTATCAGAACATATTCTAAGCGTGCCAAAAAGACCTCAGTACAAATAAATACACAAAAACAAAGACTTAGTAAAAGTTATTTTCCACGTTTCATTCTAAACGGCGGGTTTCTACATTGTCACCATAGCGCCTGCTTTTGAAAAAATGCGTCTCAACAGTACCCATACAGAATGATACCGAATGATGTCTCGGATATTGCCACATGACCCATAGCAATATTAAGTAGGTATAAAATGTAGATGTGAGTTGTGTATCTCCTTTTATGTTTGTTTGTACATTTGTTTTTAATATTGTCGATAAAAATAAAGGTTTTTATTAATAAAGTTTGAATTCTTTAATTTTAAATAATAAAGTTTGAATTATATCGATAATATTGATATTGTATGATCGATGAAGTCGTTGCCACCCTAGCCTCATTTTGATCAACGACGCGACGTTGCCTATTCGACATCACGACGTCGCGAAGTTATGAGTCTTACTATCATGGATATTAGGTCTAAATTCAATTATTGATATTATTTCTATGCAACTAATAATAAAACCTTGTATTTTATTGCACTTGACCTTTATTATTCGTTTGTGTCAATGACCTAGCCAAATCGCTACAGCAGGTGGGTAAATATTGAAAACTAAAAAACTATCCTGTGGCTAAACGGATGGTGATAAATTAATAAAATTTGGTGTATGGGCTGCTGATGCGGTACCCTATATGTGGTCCAAAGGAAAGAACTTATGTCATCGACATTTTGTATACCTTAAAAAAGCATTGATTAATAAAAATACTTAAAATAATAAAACATCAGTAATTTATTAATTTATAGTAAAAATAATCTTAAAGCTAGTTTTCGTGTCATATGATAGTTTTTCAGAACATACAAGAAGACGATTATGTATGTGTATAATGATAGTATGTATTCTAATAAATTTGACAGTGCAATGTGTAAGAAACAAAACAAAACATTACTGCAGATGTAAAATAAAATTTGCGATACTTTTTATTCGCGAGACGGCGGGACAAACAAAGTCGTTCTTACAACAACCTCGTGAAAGTTATCAAACTTTAGTTCCGATCGTATACATGCATGTTAAAAATAACAAAGTTGCACCTTCATATAGCAATAGTGTGGGAAACACACAAAACTTTATGGGCACTGCTTTGGTTTCCTATCACAAAACTGCCCTGCTTCGTTTAGTTGTACTACGGTACAATTACATTGCTGATTCCTTGGTCGAGCCAAGTGGCACTGGATTTTTCTATTCATTAAAAACCCAGAGTCAAAAATTTGTTCCCATAAGGTGATCGGTTCGCACACTATCACATCGTGGGACGGAAAGGACAAGGCGAATTGTCGGTGTCCCATTAACCTCTGGATACCCTTTTGCTTGAGTTTACGTATCGTATGCAGAAATCCTCTAACCTGCCTTATAATATTTGTATCATCTTTGATAGCGATCGCCGTATCTTAAGGTTAGAAACCCGTTTTAGTAACGAATATCTTTGTCATGTTTCGGGTTCAACTTGTATACAGGGTTACATGTAGAAATTGTAATATTTTCCATGATGAGTGATCGATATTATTCTCTTCAGTTCGTTTTCTAAGATGATTTAATTATAATTATTCTCCAGAGTTCATTAATGAAAAATGTGCAGTGTTTCAAAAATAGCCCTGTTTAAATTATATCATGTAAAATATCAGGTTTTGGCTAGGCCTGTTTAATTGATTAGACTAAGAGTTGGTTAATGCACTCTTGGAATTGCATTGTACTACAACGGTGAAGGAAAATATTGTGCGGAAGCCATACTATTGAGATTTTTAAGAATTTCTATGACATGTAAAGTCCACCAATCCGGACTAGGTTAGTGTGGTGGACTATATGGCCTAACCTCTCACAACTGTACTCTTGATTATAGAGGAGACCGGAGCATTGCATTGCCAAGTATATGGACTGATACAGATGCACAGATGCTTGCCATAATTGACGTTATAGTATCTTTTCGTATTAGTTCATAAAGAGATAAGGGAACACTATAGTAACTTTAAATACTCCGGACTGTTAACAGTCAGCTTATTATTTAAAAAAATATACATATAGACCGTCCACATTCTTTTGGTTTGCGAATGTTGTCATGTTCTTGACAAAATATTCGTAACATTTTTCTCTTTTTAACGCATTGTTTCAGATAGGTTTTCTTAATATAAAGAACAAGCATTTATACTCGTAATCTAATAGTATCAACATATCCAATATAATAAAATATTAAAAGAGATAAAATGTTCCTAATATTTGACAACAGCAGGACATCATCGACAGCCACCGTGGCACAGTTGGTTAGACACCGTCTGGGTGTTTCTAAGACCGAAAAGTCTCTTGTAGCTTCTGATACCCTCGACAGAAGACTTTATTGATCTTAATGTGTTATTAGAACTATGTATGTGACTGATGGGTGTATTTTTTTTTATTTTTTTTTATTGCAGTGAATGGCGAGACGAGCATGCCGTTCGCCTGATGGTAAGCGTTGCGACCGCTCATGAACAGAAGCAAAACCAAACAACACCTTGATTTACAAAGCAATGCTTGGCATTGCACTGCGCTCGCCATCCTGAGACATAAGATGTTAAGTCTCAATATGTCCAGGAGTTACTCTGGCTACAATGTCCTTCAATCCGAAACACAACAGTGCATTTAAACTACTGTTTGACGGGAGAAATAGACATTGCGGTGGTACCCACCCAGGCAGCCTCTCACATATGAGAGACCTACCACCAGAAGATAGTATTTGTATTCGCATGCCAAAAGACCGTAGACGATCTATAGTTTAGTTACCGACTCTTTGGAACTGAAAATTTGCATCGGTTCCCTTTACGTTTAAAACGAAAGTAAATGGGGAATTATAAGCGCACTAAAAGAATCCGTGCTTTTGTGAATATCACATATATACATATGTTACTTAAAGTCCAGAGCAAGTCAAATCGAGTTTCCACCGACGAGAGATTGAACTTTGCCCAGTTGATACAATTACACCAGCATGGTGTAAGCCGAATATACACGAGCTGCATCCAAAACGCGATACTGTTGAATGGCTCACTGCTACGGATTTATATTCCCTTTACTTCGATATTGGTATTATTATTTAACCTATGTTTTATAAGGAATTAATAAATACAATCAACAGTCACATACCTGACCCAACTCAAAGATTAAGTGCTACGTCGTGGGTAGCAGAAATTACGAGCGACTTTTTGGTCTCACAAACATCCAGCCCCAAAAAATATTTGTGGGTCACGTAAACATTCGAATGCGTGACATCTCGTATTACATCTCGTATTCAGCAAATGCGCCACAGAGGCTGTCATATCGCGAATACTACCGGATATACCTAGACTGCGAACGAAAACAAACTCAAGTGATAGTTTTAGTGACTTCAGACAAAATGTAACTAAAAATTTCGAGGATTTTTTTTTGGTACTGAAACTACCTCTTGCCTTCGTTTTCTTTCGCAGTGTGAACATACACGGTGTTGTATACTCTTCTAGTAGCAACATATTAATTAGCTCTTCATCGATATTTCCTATATTCTTAGATATTAGTAGTAGCACAATGTTGAGTATAAGTATGTTGTTGTAAGTGCTAGTGTGGGAGGGCGGAGGGGAGCATGAGGGTCACGAGGAGGGCGCGGAGGCTGCTGTGTGGAGCAACAGCAGTGCGCTTGCTGTGGACGCTCGTCGGGCAGTCAGGTGCGGCGCCAGGCTCGTCCGCCTGCAGTGGAGACGTGCAGACGCTACCGGCGTTGTCTCCTGGAGAGATGCTGACCTCACTTCGCTGCATCACCATCGCGAGGTCAGTTGCTGTTCTTTTTTTAAATTGGTTTTAATTTTGAATTTTAAATATGGAATGACTAATGCAAAATAGTTTAGGAGTAAAAAGTTTGATTGCGTTTTATTCAGCCAGGTTTAAAATGTTATTTGATGGTGATTACATTATTTAAAATATTTTAGTATGTAAGATTACGTAGATTATTCATTTGACTTTCGGGAATTTTATTCGAATTTTAAGAAAAAGTTATTTATACTATTTTTTTGTTCCAAATATTTACAATTATGAGAACATGAAATGAAATATTCATTTATATTTCGGCAGTAAATATTTCTATATATTTTATATTTATAATACCGAGTATCACATTTCATTTTGGAGTTTGTGAGAGTTATTCAGCCTGCAATTGTCTCTAAAATCTAGATGCATCCGATATATGCATTAAAGCACAGAGCCGGTATTACAACGGATATCAATAAGGTTCATATAACGTACCAAATTGAACTCAGCATTTCAATGAAAATGAAACTATTTCGCCGTGATTTTCCACTAGTTGCGGTATAGGTTGAAATCAAACTATTTAAGTCATATTTCGTGAATGTCCACTATTCCTAGAATAGTTAAGCGCAGTTGCCTGCACTTTGACATGAATATGTCACCAGACGCTGGTAATAATGTTATTCGAATGACTAAAATTAATTGTAATACTGTAATACATAACGCGAGTACAAATATAGTCCACATAATTATATCTTATCATATTAATATTACAATGTTCAACAATGCTTTATAGTTTATACAATGAAAAGTTTTTCCTAATAAATAAAAGTAAATAACACCCAACAGTCACATTCAATAAATAATAAAAGAAATATTTAAAGCAAAATAACTTTTATGATAATTGGGAAGTCAATTCCCGAGGCGACATTAAATTACGAGTATTTATAACCAATCCTTCATACTGCATATACATAGATATTCAGGAAAAATTTACGCCATTGCCTCCGAAAGAGTAGGCACAGATAACATTAGTACTAACTACAGTTCGTCGAGCTTATTTTTGTCCTAAATATGATAGGGAGCGAGTCTATCGCCATACTGAAAACAAAATTCATGCCCAAGCAATATATAAATTTTCCAAGCTGGAAAACACGCAAAACGTTATTCACAATTCGAAAACCATGCCCGGGGTCGCAAAGGCTGCAGCCTATTCTCCACTCAAACAATGAGGCTATATTTCAAACCTAGTATATACAATAAATCTAGTCAATTGAATTATTTATAAACAACCAAACCTATATTACAACTGTAAAATATTTGACGCTATCACATTATCGGGGAGATAAACAATTTTAGTTCAAAATATATGCAGCCGTTAAATTAAATGATGCGCCATTATTATTACTTAGCTTTATAGCAATACGATTGCAGGTGATTCAGTGAGTAATTATACGGGTCCGGGCGCACTGACGTTGTGATATCATCAATATTAACCGTATCATTGATTTCCCTGTTTGAACTATTGTTTTATATTATATTTTTGGCCTATTTGTATGTCTATTTAAGTTAATTTGATCTTCAAGTTAATTTAAATCTCGATTGAGTTAATTATATTGTCCTTAGTTATAGAGTATCTTCTTTAAATGATTTACACTAATTATGATTCAATTGACATTAAATGTACTCTGTATGGCAGTAAACTCTCTTGATCTACATTTGGCAAAACCATTTACTGTTATTCTATGTTTAGCATTTTGAATAGAACGCGTTTAAGTCTTTCTGGATCAGCCCATATACGTCCCACTGCAGGGCACGGGCCTACTCTACAATCGAGAGTACGATTGAGAGTGGTTAGGCCATATAGTCCACCACGCTGGCCTAGTGCGGGTTGGCGGACTTACATACCATATAAATTCTTATGAATCGTTTAAGTCTTAGTACAAAGATAATGAAGCCTCCGTAGCTGAAAGAGTCTATTAATCCATCATTGATGGTCGATCCTATATCAAAAATTTCTGTTTTAGGTTTGAATTTCAATGCAGTTGTACTACTTCCAAAATTCTCCTCAAAAAACCTGAGTGAAGCACTCAGCATTCACTAAGTAGGACATTAAGAGTGCTTAAATACAACACAACCTTACCGAAGAAAAAAACAATTTTCCCCGAAACAGCGCCACATTTCTCGATTTGAATTTTTGCTTGTATTTCCATGGGAAACAACAGCGAATTGAAAGCACGCAAATTGAGACGCGCCTTCCATACCGAGCGGGATATGATCCGACGGCACGGATGAAAATACCTTTTTTGTGCAAATATCAACAATCTTACCGTACCTTCGAGGAACATTTAGAGCCAAGAATATGTGTTGATTAAACGCGAGAGAAGAAAGTGTAGCGAGTAAAGACGTGTTTGTTGTTGCTAATGCTACTGATTCTGTGACTTCTCAGATTACTTCTGAGACTTTTGCCAGCATTTTTGTATTGGTCTGTGTTGATAAGGCAACAAAATAAGTATCTTTAATCCAACGCAGTAAAGTAAGAATTGATTAAAATCAAAAATGCTATGTTAAATTGCTTCGTTTTTGTAATTTCCTTTTAAATGCATTCTAAACTATTTATTGTTTCTAAAGCTGGAATTATAATAAATATATAGATTTTTGTGGAAAATATACTATGAAGAGCAAAATTGTAATATTTTCCTGTAGGTTGTGATCGGAGGATTATCAGCCGGCTCGTGGTATGCTCTTCGACTATGGACTGCAACGGAATCATCGAGACATCAAGCTGTCATTTATGCTGCCACTACTACACATGCTGGAGGTTTCGTATATCTTTTTATACTAATATTCAGTTAAATTCATATGCTTGTATTATGACACAAAAAACGGCTAGCGTAATATATTACTTCATAGATATTTTTAGTAGTATCAATTATATTTGTTTTTTAATAGCCGCGTACTGACTAGACGCGCAGCCTCGCGCGGCAGCCTCAGACGTTTGCCGCGGGACGGTTGCCTCGCGAGGCAGCCTCGATGTGTACATTTTTTGGATCGAGACAGCTTCGCGCGGCATGGCCGAGCCAGTTTTGCTCAAGATCGCCATGAGGCCGCACGTTCGGAAAGCTGTCGCCACCACCATGGGCGTAGCCACGGTGGGGCAGGGTGGGGCACTTGCCCCACCCTGGCTCCGGCCTCTAAGGTACCTAACCAACCCTAAAAAATAAAATATCTAAGTAAAGTACTATCTATGGATAGATATAAACCTCTAAATTGACTGATTAACAAATTGGCACACTCCCAGAGCCCAAACGGCTGAAGTTAGAGACACTTTTTCAGATGGATGATTTCTTGGTGTAGGAAGGTGAGCAATTCGAATTATACATAACAGGATATATCAAGACTGCGACCGAAAAAGAAGCCGGGTAGGTACTAGTTTTAGTGACTATAAACACATCATCCATCATCCATCAGCCAAAGGAAGTCCACTGCTGAACATAGGCCTCCCTCAATGATTTCCACAGTGACCTGTTGTAAGCAGCCTGCATCCAGCGACGTCTCGCGACCTTTACCAGGTCTTCTGACCACCTTGTAGATGGACGTCCTACGCTGTGCTTTCCGCTACGTGGCCTCCTTTCGAGATCTTTTTGGCCCCATCGGCCATTAGTTCTCCACGCTATGTGCCCCGCCCATTGTCACTTCAACTATTTATCCGTTGGGCTATGTAGTTCACTTTAGTTCTCCTACGGATCTCCTCATTTCCGATTCGATCTCGCAGGGAAACCCCGAGCATAGCCTTAGCTCGTTGAGTGACTTTAAGCTTCCTAATAAGGCCCATAGTGAGAGGCCACGTCTCGGTGCCGTATTTCTTCACTGGCGACACATAACTATCGGACACTTTTGATTTAAGGCACTGAGGTATTTTGGACGAGAAGACGTCGCGTAGTTTTCCGAACGCTGCCCAACCAAGTTGGATTCGACGATTGACCTCTCTCTCGAAGTTGGACCTGCCTAACCGGACCACTTGTCCTAATTTTTTTTTTTTTTTTCATTTATTTGGTTCACAAAACTGGTTACAAACAAATGTCATTCCCTAAAAACAACGATACAGTAGAGCATACAAAATATTTGCAACCTTCTAGAAGTGAACGCGACATGCATAAATTAGTAGTTAATATTAACAAAAATAATAGATATAGGAAAAATGAAAGTCTAGAATGAAAGGACGCGGTACAAATCGTGTCTGGGTTATATTATATATTTAAATGTTTTAACCTTAGCTGAGGCAGGCGAACCAAAAAAGATGTCATAATCATTACAAATACTATTATAAGAAGAGCACATTCGATAAAGGGGTGAATGTTGACCGAGATTCGTTTTGTATAGGGGAAGAGCGAAGGTTTTTCGATTTAGTAAGCGGCTGCTAGGACGAAATACGTTAAGTTTAAGACGTTGCAACATATCAGGACAGCTAACGTGAGAATTAACAAGTTTGTATAAGAACATTACGTCGGCAACTGTTCTACGCTTCTGAAGAGTTGTAAGGTTGTAATAGGTTAGACGTGAGTTGTAGGATAGTAGTTGATTACATTTAATATCAATAAAAGTTAAGTGGTAAAGGAATCTCTTTTGAACCCTCTCTAATCTGTCTGAATGGACTTGATATCGAGGGTTCCATATTGGACTGCAATATTCCAGGATACTACGAATTAGACAGTTATAAATTATAATTGATAATTTAGGGTCATGAAAACATTTCATCTGTCTAGAGACGAACCCGGTGAGTTTTGATGTTTTATTAACTATGTGAGAAATGTGATGTCTAAAAGAGAGCGTGTGATCCACTATCACCCCAAGATCCCGTATCTGAAAGACTTCAGTCAAAGGTATATCGTTGATATAATAACATGCTGGCAGAGGCATTCTTTTACGGCTGAATTTGATGTGGTAACATTTGTCTACATTTAATGTCATACCATTTAACTTACACCACTCTAGTACCCAGATAAGATCTTTTTGAAGTTTGTAAACATCTTCATGACTGGATACAGGGCGGTAAATTTTGAGGTCGTCAGCATAAAGTTTGTACTTGGAAGTGAGATTAAAGACCAGATCATTGATAAAAATTATAAAAAATAAAGGTCCAAGGTGCGATCCCTGAGGAACATCTGATGGAACGACTCTGGGCGACGATTTGAAACCATGCATCGAGACCAGCTGAGACCTATTCCGAAGATAGGATTCACACCAGCGAAGAAGAGAGCCATGTATGCCCATATGTTCTAATTTCTGTACAAGAATTTTGTGGTTCACCAAATCAAAAGCCTTTTTAAAGTCGGTATAGACAGCATGGACCTCACCCCCGCTGTCCAAAACGTCAGTAATATCCGAAATGTATCCCATTAAATTTGATGTGGTGGATCTGAAGGGAAGAAATCCGTGCTGGTCTATAGATATCATGTGTTCCACATGTGCGAGAATCTTTTTTTGGACTAAAGATTCGAACACCTTGCCTGCAGTGGAAAGAAGGGAGATAGGACGGTAATTACTGACATCCCGGAGAGAACCCTTCTTATGGATGGGTGTCAAGTGTGCTATTTTCCAAAGCGATGGAAAAACACCGGTAGCCAATGATTTATTATAAATTAGATATAAGGGAAAGCTTAATTCGCGCGCGCACTCCTTGAAGAAAATTGGAGGTATAAGATCAGGGCCCGGACCTTTGTTGCCGTCTAAAGAAATTAATCGTCTCTGAACTTCGGCTACGGAAACTTTGCAACTGGCAAATGAAGGAAAGCTGTGAGCTAAAGGAAAGTCGGAATTTATATTGTTTATGTCCGGAGCCTGACAATACACGGAATGAAAATAATCCGCGAAAATATCACAAACGGATTGTCCTCCAGTGGCATGTATGTTGCGAAAGAACACCTCATTAGGTACCGTGCTATTATTGCGTCGGAACCCATTACAAAATCTCCAAAATTGTTTAGGGTTTTTACGTAGTAAAGTAGATGTGTGTTTCTTATAGCTGATAAAAGCTTCTCTTATCATAATATCGCAACGCGATCTTAATAAATCAAAAGTTAACTTATCCATTGCATTTTTGTATCGTTTGTAACGAGAATGATACTTGGCTTTTTCTTTAAGAGCCTTAATAAGGTATTTAGGGTACCAAAGAGGGTACTTACTGTTACGCGAAAGTCTAACCGGTGCGTGTTTGCGTATTATCTCATCTAAAGTTTTGTAAAACCAATCGACACTCTCATCCGGACTTAGGTCGGCTCTAGCCAAATAAGTCCAGTCAGTAGAGTTTAAGTCTGCCCGTAAGTCAACATAATTAATTTTAGCAAAGTTAAATGATTCTGGTGACAATGGCCTAATTAATTTAAATTCAGAGACATTTAATGTGATGAACAAGGCAGGGTGATGAATATCAATATCGACAAGCGGTGTTGGAGCCGGACAAACTTTGGTGTTATAAGGACGATTCGTCAGAACAAGGTCTAGTATTCTATGGTTAGTATTAGTAATAAGGTTACATTGATGTAAGTCGTTGTATGCTAAGCTATCCGTGAAAAGGTTTTCAAGAGTGCTAGTAGTTGATATATGGGATTGATGAGAGTTACACGGATCGTGAACTGCAGTCCATTTGATGCCTCCAAGATTGAAATCACCTAGAACTATAGTGGTCGCTGTATTAGGTAATTTATTATTTACTATATTGCTAATGTTATTTGTTACAGATTCAATATAAATTTTGGTAGGTGGTGGAGATATATAGGTTGCACCTATTGTCAATATTCTGCCATTCGCTAATTTTATTGTGATCCAAAGAATCTCGTCAGAAGTTTCCCATTCAGATTTTCTAGAGGCGTTAATTTTTTTAAAGTACCTATAAGAATACCACCGCCATTTATCTTTCCGCAATGACGCGTTGTGCATCTATCTCGTCTAAAAACATAATATCTTTCGTCAATAAATTCACGGTCATAAACGGTATCATTAAGCCATGTTTCGGTCAGCACTATGACGTCATAATCGTTACATAGGATATTAGTATTAAAACATCAGTTTTAGTTCGAAGGCCTCTTACATTTTGATAAAATATATTAAGTGTGAATTTATAAAACAAAAAACACCCAAAAACGCATGCGATAAGAGAAAAAAAAAAAAAGTTAAAAACGTCAACAAAAAGATCAATTGAACTACGTTAGCGATTCCAAGAAATGTTCGTTCCTTACCCATATAGGTTCAGAATTAACATTCCTGCGCATATACACTCGTCCCCTGCGCACCCAGACGAATTCATAGTTATTCGTCTTAGCATAGAGTCTAGTTGCCGCATGTAGTTTTTTGTTCGCAAGGGATAAGTGCTCGACAACATAAATTGGTTGCTTACAGTTAGCGAGACCAAGATGCGAGGTGTTAAGTTTGTCGTTTATATCCTTGTTTTTGTTGAAGATCTTCACAGCGGCCAAGACTTCATCCCGGTGATGGGGTGACGCGTACTTGATAATAATGCTGCGTGGCCTATTAGAATCCGAATTTTGCTTAGCAACACGATGACAGGAATGAATGTGTGTAGCCGATAAATTACTCGAAACTACTTTGTGAAGATTGTCAATGATCGTAAGCAAGTTTTCGCGTTTATTCTCAGGTACACATTGCATTTCTAAATTACAGTCGCGAGATTGCTGCTCCATAATGGAAACCTTCATCGACAGATCCTCCAATTTGCCACGTAGCTCAGTCGTTTCCGAATGAATGTTGGAGATAGATTTTTGGTTTTGTGTATTGAGCTTTTGTTGATCGTCGTGAAATTCAGACAAAAATTTAACTGAGTTCGTGACATCAGTAAGGTTATCTTGCATTGACAACAGTTTTGAAGACAGATCACTTAGCTCATTTTTCATGGATAAGAGATTTTTGTTATAAGTTTCCAACTTTGCATCCTGCACTTTAAACTGTTTATGCATATCGTTTCGGAGAAGACGAATCTCAGCTATAATGGCAGTCTGGTCACTATTAGGTTGTTCAGGAGCGCTGTGCGACTCGGCTGCTAAAACTTTCTGCGCGTTAGATCTAGTGTTTCTGGTAACAGGTGGGGCACAGCGAGTGCCTAAGGTATTTTGTTGCTTGGATTTAACACGCTGACTGCTATTCTGTGCCAATTGTACCTGAGTTTGTGGGCTAGCTGGTGTATCGTCATCCTTAAGAAATTTAGAGCCAATGCACAATGGACATGACCATCTGTTAACATTAAAGTTAGTAGAATTAACAAGGTCACCAGTTACGTTGCCACAGGAGTAACAATAGTGACCATTACATTTGAAGCACATAAGCATTTCTTGATCATTTTGCAAAGCGCCACAACCCGCCGCACAAGCACCGCCGGAAGAACTTATTATAATATTGTTGTGGTTCCAACGTGAATGATAACGCTAATGCCAACGTCTCCCTGCCGAACACCTCCTGCCGCTCCTCCACCGCCTGTCGCACGCTACCGCTCGCCCGCCGCCGCTACCACTCACCCGCTGCCACTCGTACGCTGTCGCTTCCCCCGCACACGGCTCACCCGCCGCCGCCACCGCTCAAACACTATGACTAATTCGGCTCGCCGCTCAATAGCGTCGTGGCCCCGCGGCAACTACAGCACTCCGCCACTAGAAACGCCGCACCGGTCGACGGTTCGAGACCCGCCGAAGCAAGAAACACCAAAAATATTTATGTCCTTCTCTTGAACCGCCCAGTCGGAGGAGTTGATTAATTAAAACTATTAAAGTGTGACAAGGAATTGAAATATCCTTCCATCAACCAATCACAACTGGGGACGCCAAGATGACCGACACACGTCCGCTCACTAAGACAGTCAATGAATAACTGGACTAAATGACTAAATAGACATATTCGTCTAAAAATTCAAGAGTCGATCCCCCAACTCCGATGGGGGTGGGCATAACATGGACATTCGACATGATCTTTGTTTTGCCCATGCTTATTTTACATTTGGACAAAAAATAATTTTAGGACCCACCTGTTGGGAGACTCGATTTAGGTCTTCGAGCATAGTGCTAAGGTTTCCAGCGATTCTGCCAAGTCTACTCTATCATCGGCAAATCGAAGGTGAGTGATATACTCGCCGTTGATGTTGATGCCAAATCCTTTTCACTGCAAAAACGTGAAGGCGTTTTCCAGTTTCCTGTTTCACGCCTCACTGTAGTGGAATATCCTTCGTGCTCTGATCTTGTACTCGGACCGACATGGTGGCGTTGTTGTGTATACACTTCAATACTTGGATGTACGAATAGTCGATTTGGAACCGCTGGAGAGACCTTAGCAAAGCCCAGGTGTCGATCGCGTAAAAGGCTTTCTCATAGTTCACAAACGCTAAACAAAGCGGCAAGTTATATTACTCGATTTTTTGTATAACTTGCCGAAGCGTATGAATATGGTCTATGGTACTAAAGCCTATTCGGAAACCGGCTTGTTCGGGAGGCTGGAAGTCATCAAACCTGCGTTCGAGACGATTTGTGATGACCCTCGAAAACAACTTATAAACATGGCTCAGAAGCGAGATGGGCCTGTAGTTCTTCAGCAAAGTGCTATCACCTTTTTTGAAGATCAGTACCACCACGCTCCTGCTCCATGCCTCTGGCGTTACACTCTCAAGGAGAACGGAACTGAAGGACTTTCAGTATCGGTGTTCAAACCCGCTTTCAGAAGCTCGGAAGTGATTCCGTCTTCACCCGGCACCTTGTTGTTCTTATGATGCTTCAGAACCATCTTAATCTCACACAGGCTAATGTCCGGTATATCATCGCTATAGTGTCGGATCAACTCAGCTCTCGTGTCTTTGGCTGAGCTAACAGTAGGTTCAGCAACCGAGGTGAAAAGCTGTCCGTAGAACCTCTCGATCTCCCTTAATATTTAGTAGTAGTAGTATTAGTAGTCTATTGAGCAGCCGGTATGCTTCGGCTTCAACGGAAAACAGCAGCGCCATAGATCTACGTTCGGCCATGAGGTCAAGAGTGTAAATCGAGAGTTTTTTTGGTGTATCTCTACGGCGAGGTATAAGTTACTTAAGTCACTTTGCTGAATACTACTACAAAACCGCTGTTTAGCACGTCTACAGCTAGGTTTTCATTTAGGCAATCAAAGCGATTTGTTAGTTCAAGTTGAAAGCTTTCGGGACTTTGGATATGGGCGCGAGTAGGTCGGAGCGTAGAGTTCATCAAGCGATGCCTTTCTAATTGGTCATTGAAATTCAATGTGCCCCTAACCTTTCGGTGATCATTGCCAGTTTTCACCCTGTTGATCACAGAGAAATCACTGAACATCCATCTATGCGTCATTAAGATGAAATCTATCTCGTTTCTCTTAGAACTTTTTTTACTGGTGGTAGGTCTCCATATGTGAGAGGCTGCCTGTGTGGATACCACCGCAATGTCTATTTCTCCCGTCAAACAGCAGTTTAAATGCACTGTTGTGTTTCGGATTGAAGGATATTGTAGCCAGAGTAACTACTGGACATATTGAGACTTAACATCTTATGTCTCAGGATGGCGAGCGCAGTGGAATGCCAAGCATTGCTTTGTAATCAAAGTGTTGTTTGGTTTTGCTACTGTTCATGAGCGGTTGCATCGCTTACCATCAGGCGAAAGGCATGTTCGTCTCGCCATTCACTGCAACAAAAAAAAAAAGAAAAAAAAAACCGTCAGGGCTCAACCAGGTCCATTTCCTATGAGGCGGCTTCTGGAAAAAAGAGATCATCGCAAAGAGTCCCTCTTTCTCCAGAAAGTCGGCCAGCCTCTGACCCCTGGGGTCCCGTTGCCCATGTCCAAATTGCCCCATTTTCAACTCTGCATTGCTTCTCATGCCCAACTTTGCGTTGGAAATCAAACTCATTGAAAGAAGTAACTGAACAGTTAACTTTGTATGTGTAATTTTAGATGTGAAAAATGGTTATAATACATGGATTTTTTTTTTTATTTACAAATTGGGGGCAATTAGCAATAGTAGAAATATAGAGCATGCTAAGGCTTCAAAAATTTAAAGGTGGTGATGTTAATTTGAAATAGCAATAATACCCATTACCAGATTGGAGCATCCCTGACCAAACTATAAACACATTAGGTACAAATAAAATTTTCGCAAAAAACGCTTTTTTTGTGATTTTTTGAATATCGTCGTTTTTAGATGGTTACTGGTATATTTCTTGCTAAAATAATAATTTAAATCCTTGCGTACCATAGCGCCTTTAAAAATAAAATGGAGAACGTCATTTTTTTTTGGAAAATTTTTAGTTGCATTGAGTCTGAACTCACTTACATATTATATAGACAACGGGTATAGTTTGCTACTTAAATATTATTAAGGATTTCTGCCCCACCCTGCCATGGGGGCTGGCTACGCCCATGGCCACCACTGCTTTTCTAATAATTCTACGGCTTGTAAAGTAAAGAAAACGGAAACCTAAACGTTTTTGGATGAAACTATTATACCAAAACAGATTAGATTTTTTTCTTCAAGTCAGCTATTGGAATGTTCATTTTCTAACTTATTCTCCATGCATCTTCTCTTAATCCTCTATTACTATAATCGGGACATTGCGCATCCTAAAGTCTTCTATATTCACCGTATAGTTGTATTAATTTAAGACACTGTTCTTTATCCATGGCGCTAACCTGCGACGAACAAGCGAGGCGAAACACAACCGTCTTGATTGAGCGCGGCAAACATACCGAGGCGCCTTTGAGCATGGACAAAAACCGACAACGCTCGGCTCGGGCCGCGGCACGCTCGGGCGAGGCGGCGTGTGCGTTTGCCTCGGGCGAGGCACGTCCCGACTAGCCGAGCATTTGCTTCGCACGGCAGGCCTCGCGAGGCTGCTCGGTCAGTCAGTACGCGGCTAATCAATTGGTTTCTACGGTTCGCAAAATTAATAACGTGTCCGATGAAAATTGTTTGATCTTAGTAAATTTGTATTAGAAATATTATGATGACAACTTTTTAACTAAAAACGCTACCAGGAATTCAACTAAAGCTTGCAGCTTCTAGATTTCCTGAGTTAATGTATTTTGTATGAAACAGAGCGTCTGCGCCGTCCAGTAGCGTTCCACACGGAAGGAGGTCCGGTTCCCACGACTAATGGGAATGCAGATGCGGAGCGGGTTTTGGGCGCGGTGTCGCTGGCGTTCGCCGCGCTCGCAGCGTTGGCTGTTACCGCTTTGTTGCTCGTTTTGGTTGCTAAGCGAAGGTAAGTGGTATATTTTATCATTAATTATAGTATTCTTATGAGTGTCCAGGATTAGCATTCAGACGGTTTGTAGTAATTATTGTAAGGTTTCTGTGTTTATAATTAATTTGTAATCCACTAAACAGCCCATAATTGCCACTGCTCAACACTTGAATCAGGTTCATCAGCAGTTTCTTTGAAAGATCCTAAGGCATCGTCTTCCAGAGTAGTCTATTAGGGATTGGCAGAAATTTCATACCTACTACAGAAATAATCGTAGATTTTTTTTGGACTTAAGTAATATATTCATTAAGTCCAGCCTTGATAAGGATACGAAAGATTTGCTGTGTAAGTTATTGGAATACTTTCGGCAGAAAGAGAGATGCTTAAATATAGCACAGAGTCGTATTTTGTGAGTAACGGCGCGGTATCGAGAGCACAGACCCTGTAAATCACTCTCCACGACCTATATTCGTTTCAATAACCTAAGAGTCTGAATTATGCCTTTTGCAACATATCGAACGAATTTCTAACATTTTTTAACAGTTCAGTCTTTTCTATCTAAAAAGCATTTTGCATTTTTTCCACACGTGTAAATGCTAAATGTAAAAATATTCTGATTTTAAATACGACTATATGTTTATCTATAATAAAGTTTTAATTTTGTTTTCTATAAATAATGTCATCACTGAAGTATCAATTTGAGAGTTCTCAAACATTAATTAAGTGTTGTTTATGTATCTAAAATATTTCTCCATAACCAGACAATTCTCAATCGTTCTCTCGACGGTAAATGAGTCCCGTACTCTGCAGTGGGCCGTACATGGACTGATACAGATGTATCCTTAAAATTGTACCCCTCTTATCAAAGTTAATACGCAAAGAATATTTAGTAAAAAATTCTAAAATTTATTAACAAATAAAATCTTGTGAAAGTTTCGTTTAATCCTTCGAAAAGGTAAGTTCAAGGACACAATGTATTCAACATTGCCTATTATTCCACAAACAGTACCCTATGGCCCTGCATCAGCCAGCCAGAAGAAGAGGCTCGCCGCTGCAGCCACTCAGTGGCCAGCACGGACAAGTCAGTCTGCCCCGAGCAACAGAATATGCGCAACTGCCAACACGACTACAAGCACGACAAACTCTCCCCAGCTTCTGGCGAGTATTATAAATAACTTACAATTTAGATCATTATTTTTAATTCAGTATATTCGGTAGGTGAGCAAAACTTCGGGCGTCCATCTACAAGGTGGACCGATAATGTTGAAGGAGGTCGTTTGAAGCAGGTTGATTCCAAAACATCGCTTTATGAACCTTAGGGAAGGCCTACGTTCAGCATAGGACTTTCTATGAATGAAGAAAAAGAGTTTCGATATGTTCTACATTTAGTCTTGAGGCTATGGGGTAGTATCTTCACGTTATTAAAGTACAGCAGACAACTACAAATCAATAGAAATGATTTAAAATTGTTTTTTTTTATTGCTTTGACTTCCTGTCATTCGCCTGATGGTAAGTGAAACGAACGTTCATTGAACAAAAGCAATGTTTGGCATTCCACTGCATACGCCATCCTGAGACATAAAATTTTAGGTCTCAATATGTGCAGTAGTTACTCTAGCTACAATGTTCTTTAATACGGAACGTAACAGTACGTGTACATTACTTTTTGGCGGGAGAAAATGACGGTGGTACCTACCTAGGCGGCCCCGCACGTTTGAGAGACCTACCATCAGTAAATACACGAAATCTTACATACAATTACAAAAATCGATATTTTCATAGACATAAAATGAGAAAATAATGTATCTGATAACAATCTATAAAAAATATATACAGCGGCTCTACTAATGAATATAATCGCGATTCTCTAAACGTGGTTTCAATTAACGTTATTTATTTATTTGTATTAAATCTTTATTGTACACATAAAAAAATACAACATACAGAAACTAAATGAAAAATTATGTCACAAATAAAAACTCGTGTCCAAATAAGTGGTTGAATTCTAGTTCCTATTTGTTCGTCTAAGTTAGACCTATAAATTGTTTATTTGTATGCACAGCCAACTGATTGCAGACTGCAATATACCTTATATATAGACTGCAATATGCTTTGCGTAAACATTAAAATTACATACATGTAACAGTCGTAAAATGCTCGCTTAGCTAAATTTATAATGCACCTTATTTTCCTCACTAACCGCTTTAAAACTTTTCTAATATTTCTTACGAAACAATGCCCCGGCTAATATTTAAGTAGCAACAGTCAATCAATTTCACACAGTATCACTCTGAATATCTGAATAACTTTATAAAATATTATTTCCAGTGGATCCAAACCCTAAATTAAATTTTATAAGCCCCTCATGTAACAGGGAAACCTAATATAAATTATATAAATTGGTTTTCTGTTCCAGCGGACATTTTATTTAAAACAAGGCGCTCATTTAAGAAAATTTATGACCATTTGAGATACGGGACCGCTAATCGAAGAAAATATTTTAAAAACTGCTATTTCAGGGAATATTTTTTAATTATAACATTACTTTATTGAAAGATTTAATATTATTGGATTTATTTGTTTTATATAAGTAGTAATCCCGTGTTTCAATTTATTCTGATTTCTAGAAAATCAAATCGCTCATAAGTTCATATCATAAAGAAAACTTAATAGTAACTATAATAGAAATACTTTATCAAAAATATATATTACTAGAAAAAACACAACACGGCTCCAATATGTTTTAAGGATACGTAATAAGAAGGTAATTCTATATCGAAAACATAAACTTCAACTATCAGTGGAATTATAATTTAACTTGATGCGCGAAGAAACACAGCAATACGATCTTTGGACACAATAATTACTATCAATCAAGTATATTTGAAATCCCAAAGCATAATAAACCCCCTTATAAAATAGCACGTAAAAACATTGTGCCTGAAAACAGATGTATACGAGATAAGTCCATACGCGACATTCGCTGTAGGCGGCGAGACGGCGGCCACGCTGGACCACACGCTCCAGTTCCGCACCTTCGGACATCGCGACAACGACGCGCCCCCACACCGGCCTTGCAGGAAGCATCCGCAGAGACACCGCGAGAGGGCTGAAGGTATATAATTTCCTTTTACAAAAGACAAAGTGACTAAAATGCACCTGTGCAGTTCAGATAAAGCATACTAGACCATAACAAAATGGAACATAGCTCCCAACCTTAGTAGAACACCCTGAACCCCCCTTTACAAGAATAATATCTCCCCCTCTGACTGTCATAAGCATCCTATTTGCATTTGAACCATCTATCGCCTCACAAAAATCTCCTATGCCCAGTATGGGGTCGTACCGTTCTCGTGGAGAACCTATGAGATAGAGTAGCAACCCGCGTGAAATATTAAGGGCAGCCTGATTTAATCCTGATTTACATAGGATAAAATCGAAATGCAACAGACATTTAGGTCAATTAAAACACTATATAAGGGGTTATGGATATCCTACTACTAGACCATTTTTTCGTGAATGAAATGGCAGTAGACAGGATATACGTATATAGCATGAAGAACTGATGGACGATAGAGTTGAAACTTCTTGAATTGAAGCTACGTATTGGTAAGCAAAGCATTGGTCGTACACAAAGTGGACGGGACTGGTTAAATTTTCACAAATTCGCCAGTTGCAAGCCGGTTACAACAGGCAACGATTAAAAGCCTTGAAGAGATATACATAGAATCATCAAATTCACTTCCAGGTTATGAATATATTTCAAATTGCTTCACCTATTACAATACGATGAGATATAGCAAATTCTGGACGATAATTAACATCAGCTACAACTAAATACACCAATCATTTATAACAAACTACTTTAAATTTTGTTTCACTTACTTGTGGGTTTTCTTAAGTTTCCTAGAAGAACTGTTGTTCTCAGTACGTGCCGTGCCAAAGTCTGGCTTACAGAAGTATCTATCGTGTGTATTCAGGTAGAATATTTAACAACTTTGTTATTTAGTACTCCGTTTTCAATTGTTTTCAACCGTAGTAAACTCAAAATTCAGTTAATCTTATTTAAAGGCTATTTACAATAAGTTTCTCAATTTCCAACAACAAAAGTACGTAACAATTAAAGTTAATTTACTTGATCATTTCAGTATTAATAAAGGAAAAGAGGTTAGGCGACATAGGGACTAGTCTTGAATAATAACTGTTGTTAATAACAGTGGAAAAGCACCATTCGGACTGCGAGTTGCAGCAGCTCAGTAGATACGAGAAGGTGCGACCGCGACACTGCGCCGGGACTTCCTACTGCGTGCCACTTTCACATCATGGTATGTCTTTAATAGAATTAATGAATCAGCAGGTGACTTATCAGCTATGCAACGGGAACTGGTTGCCATTATACATGAAGAACGATTTAGAAAGATTGTAGATAAATTTTATCGTTTGGTCCTTACAGGAATTCCAATTCCACACAGTAGTCTATAAAGTTTCTTCACATCATTATGCTATCTATCTGTATCAGCCTAAATACGTCCCAAATATAGGTAATGCAGGGCGCGGAGCTCCTCTACAATCGAGAGTGCGATTGAGAGTGGTTAGGCCATAAAGTCCACCACGGTGGTCTAGTGCGGGTTAGCGAACTTTAAATACCATAGAAATTCATATAAATCACTATGATATGCAGGTTTCCTCACCGTTATATTGTAAACATTATGCTATATCATCATGTTATTTCCAGACTAACCCAGTTATTAGAAAAAATAGCATTAATGTTGCTCTATCACTCGTAAAATATAAAATTTTGACAACAATTTAAATGTCAGGAAATAAACGTATACACGTTACCTTAATATACCAATTTGATTGTTTCACAACGGTATCAGGAGCGGTATTTATGCGTCAACTTATATTTTCAGGGTTACCAAAATGAATAATGTCGCAACCTCAATCTCCGTTATATTTTAAATTTTTATTGCTTTGGGTCATGCCATAGTAAAAAAGATGTAGATGCTATTTGAAATAAATATAGGAGCTGAAATCCAATATAAAGTTTTTAATAAGTTAATAATTTGTCATCTGAGTGCGCATTTTAGAGAATTGTCACTAAAATTAATTGGGTTAAAGTTTGTACGTATACTGGACACGACTAATACCTTTAGTCAATTGCTAGATCAATAAGCCACATTCTATTCATGTTACTAATCAATTAGTAGTGAAAAGGATTCTCAACAGTTTTATACAATATTTGTGGAAACAGATAGATTTAAAAATGTGATAATATAGCGTAGGTAGAAGTAAATTTGGAAGCTTAAACCTTGAGAATATAATTCAATGTATAACTACATAGGTGTGACTAGATTTGGGATTTATATGATGTAAGTGAAGGTAGATAAATTAGTGCGTGGTGACTTGTTGGTAAACGGACCAGATGCGGCTGCCAACATGTTCAAGGTGGTCGCGGACTCGAATCCCAGGGCACACCTCTATCTATCTATTCAGAGTCATGTGTGTACTGATAGTCAATCACCACGCACTAAAACATTGAAGGAAAACATCGTGAGGAAACCTGCATACCATAGCGATTTATAACTATTTCTATGGTATTAGTCCACCAACCCCCATTAGGCCAGCGTGGACCATATGTCCAAACCACTCTCAATGGTACTCTCGATTTTAGAGTAGGCCCATGCCGTGCAATGGGACGTATATGGGCTGATACAGTACAGTACAGTAGGTAGTTGTTTGATTGAATTGGGATGTGGGCGCAGGTGGCGGGAGCGCCCACAGCGGCGGCGGCGGCGGCAGTGGCGGGGGGTTCTCGGAGGTGTACGCTGGCGACTCGAGCGTGGAGTCGGGCCCGGGCTCGCTGTCGCCGCGCACTCACCACGAGCACAGCTAGCGCCCACACGCGCCCACGCCGCCCACCCCGCCCACGCCGCGCTCACTCCGCTCACTACGCGTGCCAAACTCACTGCCGACTGCGTTGCACTAGTCTACTGCGTTTGTGGGAAACTTCTGTCTACTACTACCTACTGTCTATATATTAGTTACTTATAATGCGTATTAAGATATTTTCATATACACAGGACTATTGATTCTATTTTTTTAAACAGCTTCTATTTTAATTTTGATTGAATTGAATTATATTTGAATTTTGATTCTTTTTTTTTACTTTTTGTATTAGTCCAAATGTTTCTGAAACTTTAACAAACATTTTAATGAGATCAACTAAATGAGCTTCAGATCTGCCGTGATATGTAAAGCCAATATTTAATGTTAATAACATCGAGGATATTTATAATACCTACATTCGTAGTGTCCAATAACTGAAATATCCACAGCGCTTCGAACGCGATTTTCACAAAATTTGTATTTGAGTCACTATTGCGAAATGTATTTTCATTTCCAAAATTATTAACCGCGTCGACCCGAACCAAATCGTTTGCATGGCTGTCACAATTCTGACATAGAGTGATGGGGAGTCTTACTTTCATTTAATATTTACGTTAAATACAATCACTACAGTGTGGGGTGTAGTAGACAGAAACCTTAACTATTTTCAGGTGTTTACGATTTATTTACAAACGCTTAGCAACTTAAGTTTCTGATTGTGAAGAATATTACTGTATTCTAATTTTACAAAAGGCTTTACACTAAGATACTCACCCTTTACAATTATATTTTGTATAATAGTAATAAATGTCCAAATCTAATTCAACTGCCATTTTATGTGTAGCGTTGTAGGCTATGTACCATATCAAATACGATAACCGCAGGAATTCTTTTTATTCGTATGCTGTATTCTCTTCTGGAGCCGAATATACAATAATACTAAGCTAATTCGTATTTAACATTTTTGACGTTTCATGTTGTCGGTAAATGCGTGTTTTCCATAGTGGGTGATTACATTAACATCTCAGACGAACTCAGTTCTCAAAAGTTAATTAAATATTAATGACACTAAAGAGAATCGTTTATTACGTGGCATGAGTTTCAGGGAACTAATTTAGTTTTAAGGCCGTTTAAAAAATAGGGACAATGTAGAGATTTTTTATTTGTATTTTGTGTTTGTGTAGTATTTTAAATACAGTCTTATTCGCCAAGGTATAATGTGAAGCTGAAGATTTGAACCCGAGACAAGTGTTTGTTTTATATAAGTTATTTTATGTTTTGTGTAAATGTTTTGAAGGAAAAATATTTTATAGTTGATCATATCGATGATAATATCAAAAAACTCAACAGAATGTTTCATGTAAAAAATGCTATAAAAATAACACCTCTTTTCCTTGTTCCAAAACACGTATACACTTAAATCTAAAGTACTCACTGTCCCTCAACAATCAACCCATGTCGAGACAAAATGGAAATCACTCCTTAAGGAATACACGCGTTATAATAGGTAGTTGTTAATTGTAGTTAGTCAACTTTTCGGGAATGTAAAGCTGCAAGGGACTCGGCGGAAATTGCGAGTGCTGATAGAACAACGACCAAAAAGGTGGAAACGAAATCGGGTGGGACTGGACTGGTATGTACTCTTGTTGCTCGTGCCACCATACAAATAAAATGTGTTGGATGTATCGTGAGTTTTGTATAATATATTTTAGATGTTTCTACAGTAAGGTTTAAAGGAACTTTACGAAAATAAGTTTTAAAATAGTTTCCTATGATATAACAGTTTTTTAAAAACGTTTTTTTTTTGTTTAGTATATTATCTGTAATAATAGGACTGAGGGATTAATTTGTTTTTTGTTAAGAAGTATAATAAAAAATATGATGGCCTAGCTCCCACCCCAAAGTGTGAAGTGTAAATGTCCACCTATGTCAACTCATAAGGCCCGCTGTATAGGCATAGGCCACCAATCATAAACAATTGGCGACCTAACCCACCCCACTGGTTATTGGCCCAATGCGACATGGTGGACAATGGACTTAGAACGTGTTAGATTTGTGTAAATAGATAAATCTAGTCAGACTGATATCGAATATCTACGTTAATTCGGAGCTTACAATTTGTACATACATTTTGTAGATATCTTACGAACTTTAGTCAATTTTTATTGAATGTTTTATGACAATATAATTGTATTGTGTAAATAACGAAATAATTAAGGCATCTATGTGAAAATCTGGTTAATGTAAAATAAATCTATTTATCACAGAACAGTTTTTTTGTTTTATTCGACCGTTTATATAGAGAAAACTACCACCTGGCTTCGTTTTCTATAGCACTCTTGATATACCCGGTATTTATTTAACGTGATATTTCATTTAGGATATTGATTAACATATAATGAGAAACATGGTATGTCTATATCTTTTCTATTTCGTAGTAACTTATGCACCGAAATACTACAAAGCAATTTGGCACATATTATTTTGGGTAAGAAGTTATAAATCCAAATATTTAAATATTCACTGAATATTATATATTTTTATTTTTAATTTATTTTTATTTTTACATTAGGAGGATCCACAGCTACACAATACAATAAAATATATGGTTATAAAAAGCAGCTTAAGCCATTTAAGGATCTACACGACTAATACATAAAATATACAACATTACACGCAAGCAAACAAAGGTAGCAAAATATTAAGTAATATTAAAACTAGATACTGAATACAATATTAGAAACTTGATAGTTCAAATAAAGAATGATAAATACTATAGATATCAACGAACATTAAAAAAAAAATACAAAGAGATACTGCAACTAGTTGAAAAAATTATTAGCCAACCGCCCTCTTGCCGCACTTATACTAGTATGAAATAAATCTATATTAAATTGATCACTTAATTTATTAAAGTTTTTACTTGCTCTCACAACAAAAGAATTTTGCCTATATTTCGTACATACATTGAACGTAGAAAATGTTTGATGATGCCTAGTGGTTTTGAAGGGAACATGTAACCGGAATTTATTTAATAGATCTGGACAATCAATGGATGAAAATATTTTTAAAATTAAAGTAAGGTCAGCAATTTCGCGTCGTTTTATCAATGGTAAGAGATGGAATTTCCTACATAGATCAAAATACTTGGAGTTACTATAAGGGATCATAGTGCGAAAACAAAGATACTTGATGAATTTCTTTTGAATACACTCAATACGGTCAATAGGCTTGTTGTAGCATGGATTCCATATATGCGATGCATATTCTAACTGGCTTTGTACAAAAGTACAATATAAAATTTTTAGTGTTTTAATGTCATTAAAAGACTTTGAAAGGCGGGTAATGAATCCAAGTAGTTTTAAAGCTTTTGTTGTTATTTGGTCAATATGTTCATTAAATGTAAGCTTGGAATCATGGATTACACCAAGATCTCGAATTGAAGTTACTTTAGGAAGCATTTCACCGTTCAGTGTGTAAGATGAAGGTATTATTGCGTTTTTTCTCGCGAAAGTCACCAAAGAACACTTAGACGGATTGAGATCAAGTTTATTTCGGTAGCAGTAATCTTCAAGGCGGTTTAAATCACTCTGAAGAGCAACTATATCTTCAAAAGATGTGACTGAAGTGTAGATTTTCATGTCATTAATATAAATTATGAACAATAATGGACCTAGTAGAGAACCTTGCGGAACACCACTTGGTACATGAACCCAGGAAGAAATATAATTTTTAACAGCTACTGCTTGACTCCTATTGAGTATATAAGAAGTAAACCACCTTAGAAGATCACCCTGGATCCCCACATTACTGAGCTTTTTTAGTAGAATTTCATGATCAACATGATCAAAAGCTTTACTATAATCTGTATAGATTACATCAACTTGTTTGCCTTTTTCCATAGCATCAGTAATATAGTCATTTAAGAGAATAAGATTAGTAACAGTTGAGCTAGTAACATATTATATGATTAGTAACATTTTATTTTATATTATATTGGAAAAGAACAGAGGAGTTAATAAACTCTATAGGTCTAATTTAGATTTAAAAATTGTCTATTCTTTAAAAACGAATAAATAAAGATGGAAGTAATTAAATATCTCAGTACATCAGCTCGGGTATTACGGGGTAAAAACAGCGGAATGCGCAGAATTAGTTCAGATTTAATATAACTAGAGAGCGGACGGGATGCCTTTAGGGAAAAACGCTACGTTGTAGCATCGACAATCCCGTCTAGATGCCAATATCGGGCATTCCTGGAATGAAGCGGCAGGAATCCGGGCGCCTCACCGCGCCGGTGAGCCGGCTTTACAATAACCCCTACCACTTATTAGGTGTCAAATATTATTATACAAAAGGAGCTTGACAAATAATGGATATTTGATTGATTTACATTTGAGCTTATTATTATACTTGAATGAGCTATAAACTCTATCATAATGCATCTATACCAAGAGTCCGTGGCCGCTAGACTAATGTCATTTTCTAAAAGCTGAAAGTTTGTCTGTAAATGCCTCTGACATAAGAATCAAACAAGCAACTATTCTGGCGAAAGTCTGGCGGCCACGGACTCTTGGTCTACTATGAGACAGGCCAAATTACTACACGCCGGGAAAGTGTGTGGTGCCAAACACTTAAAGTATTTATGGCTATAAATTATTATAGCATACTGAGATATTCAGAAACTATTCATCAGTAGTTATTATGACAACAATAAACAAATATAAGTCTATTTAATATTATTGTATGTTTTTAATTTAAAAAAATCGTTATTTTTTATAACCTTTCAAAACTAATAAATTTCCAATCACTTTAATCCCCTTTGTAGGTCAACAAACGAAGTATTTTATTCATCGCCAATATTGTCACTGCGAGATTTCAATCGGTTACAGAATTTATTATGCAAGTTAAAATATTACCTGTCCACTTCGAAAATACTAATAATATAATTTAATATATTGAATTTAATGCAATACATAATTGAAGAACATTGAGAGAAGAAAATAATAGACTTAAATATAAATAGATCCCACAAAAATAAACACTTCAAGTGTCCAAATATTACATAAAAATTAAAATACTTATAATTGCTTCGGCAATGTTTTATTAAGTCACGTAACTTGTAGATAGCGATGAGGTTCTTCAAAACATAATTAATTTTTAAATAATTTGGGTGCAAATATAGAATTTCCTCGCTAACTCGCTACATGGTGATCATTGTAATGCCAAAGAAAAACCAAAAAACTGACAACCTTAGTTTTCATATACTTGAATTCTTTTCTTCTATTTGTTTTTACGTCTGTGGCGAGAACCTTATGAATGTAGCTGAATGGAGTCTAAATAAAATGACGTTAGAATACACAGAATACGGTTCTGCAGGTTCTGTATCAGCCCATATACGTCCCACTGCAGGGCACGGGCCTACTCTACAATCGAGAATACGATTTTGAGAGTGGTTAGGCCATATAGTCCACCACGCTGGCCTAGTGCGGGTTGGCGGACTTACATACCATAGAAATTCTTATGAATCGCTATGGTATGCAGGTTTCCTCACGATGTTTTCCTTCACCGTTTTAGTGCGTGGTGATTGATTATGTTCTGCAGGTTATTGCAGGTAAAACTTTATGTTGATTAAAAGGAGGGTACCAGCTCATCTGGCACAATGCCATAGTGTTTGTAAATAAATAAAAGAAATATCTTTGCACCTCTCTATTGCAAAAGTTAGCACATTCAGCCTGACACGTTGGTAATGGATTGTTTATAGGTTGATAATCACGTAAACATAGTTGTTAGCTATATTATATATACAGGGTATATCAAGACTGCTACCGAAAACGAAGCTGAGTGGTAGTTTTAGTGACTTCACACACAATGCACTTGATGTTTTTGCAAAAAAAAGCGATTTGATTCTTTATCTTCTCGTGTTTGGGTGGTATATACATGGGATTTTTCTTAAATAATATTGTAAACCCGTTTATTTTTCAAAATGCTATGTTGTGTAACGGATGTTATTAATTATTTTAGCAAAAAACTATGGATTTAGCTCCCAAATACAACGATGTTTAAAAAAATCCACTCCCTACACACAGATATCAGTCTCTATACACAGATAATTAATGAATTAAATCTTTGCTTAACATATAAATCTCTTTGTAGTACGTATTTATCAACGCACCAAACAGTAAATGCAATGCAAAACAAGAAGAATAATCAGCGGTAAGAGATGATTAACTTTATGCTAGCCTAATTCAAAACAAATAATATGTGAAAGTCCCACCGCATTCAAACCGACGCGACGCTTTAGTCCTGTAGCCTAAACAAGTTATAGGCTCTACTATCGCAATCTCTACTCTTAGAAATCGATCGTTCTTAATATTGATTTCTATTTAATGTCAAGAGTTTTATATCTGTAACTGTTCATTTAACATCAGCAACAGCCGACAGTTTTTCGTACTTCTTACGTAGCACTTTCCTGAAATTCATGGGTGCTCATTACCACAGAAAAGTAAAGAACACGGACGCTTGTGCTGATATGTATACTTTATTTTCTGTGATGTCACAGTAGTTAATTTTTTTTTAAATGTTCCCCTCTGTACCATTGGCGCTACAATTCCAAAATATTAATAAGTCTATGCCTGTAAATCTCTATGTAACAATGTTATCGTCAATAAAGTCAATATGGAGGGTACATCAAGAGATGTATGCACGACCCAAATACGACTATTGGAAAAAATATAAAAAAACATCGCCGATTTTTTTTGCATAGTTCTTAGTTCCATTGTGTCCGAAATCACTAACGGCCGATGCCAATAATCAATCGAAAAAATTAGATTGAAGTCAATCTGGATTGTTTTCTACTTTTCAATTTGCCATGTTGCCATAGTTTTTTCACTACTGAGATTGATTATTGGCAATATACCTATAGTATCAGAAAAAAGATTGAGCTGTCAATCTCAAACGGCAAATTTTGGATTGGGATTGTTTATTGGCAGCGGCTGTATAACTATCACCTGACTTTATTTTGTAGCAGTCAGGATGTGCCCCGTAGTTAATAACAATTTGTAACAAAAAACCCTCTCTCTTATTAATTAAATATATAAAGCAGAATAAGCCTCAATTCAACAAATGACTTTTGTGCATAATGAATTCTACGAATGCAGCAGTAATTACAAAACGCACGTCAAATACACAGGTTTCCAGAAAATGCCGACTGCGTAAAAGGGTCTTTTGTAATTTGCTCTCTTTACGCCATAAAGCGGCTATTCAGGGCATTATGATTAAATTTTCCTAGCAATAATTAGGTATTCAAAACCTTAAAGCTTGAGGACTTATAAAATACAGAGGTTAACAAAAGTTTGTATAGGATACGTAGGTTTTGCATTACATTAAATACGATATTTTAATATAATAAAAAAAAGACACTGTCATTTAAATTATCGGACTTTATGATAAAAGTTTTTGTAGCAAGAATCGGTAGTAAAACACCAGTTCACAGTTGATAACATATCTGTACAGGAACCTACGTCATCGGATACGTACTCTCATTCATTCCCGTCGACAGATAATTCCGAACTTATAACTAGCCGCGTGGAGCAAACCTCTCAGACGTCGACGTTAATATTTTTTCATTTTTATTTTCCGATGAAATATTTCATAATCCGTTCATCCAGTGGTCAGTGAAAAGGGGGGAAGGGGGTTTAAGCTCGACTCTTTCGTGCAACGAGTCCATTTAACTAGGGCTCCCCCACCGCGCCCCCGCCTCCCCGCCCCGGGTGGAGGCGTCACGTTTGTTCGGGAAAACGAAAAAGCGTTTCAAACAAAAACACGAATTGAGCGTTCAGCGCGAATCGAAAATTAATTACGGCTTTGAACTGTTTTTCTTTTCATACGGTAGTGCCGTTGACCGATGAACGAAGCCCTGCTATGAATGTTTGGTCAAGACTCTTTTATTTGCACAGCTTCGCAGGCTACGTTGGAAGTTAAATAGTCTTTGTGTTCATTTTTATTCCGTGTTTGAATTAGAACTGGACTATCAACGCCCTCTAGTTTTTAAAGCGCAAACTAATTTTCGGCTTACAATTTAGTATGTTGCGATAGGTATATTATTTAAATATATGGTTTTCTTTCACGATAGCTCTTTTCCTTATGAAGTGAGATTTTTTCGTCTATTTCTCTGTGCCCTTATGCACGTTAATCTCAAAATCAGCTTGACGTGTTTCGCTTACATTTTGGTGTGGAGGTTGCTATACGTCTTCCATTCGTTTATTTTATTTTTGACAGTTCACGCCTATAAAGTACGACATTACAGTAGAACAATATTTTGAAATAAAAGTAGATACTTTCTTGACGGGTAACGCCCACTTAGAGTTGTGCCATTCGTAACGAATGACCACAGATAACAAAAACGATTTTGAATAGAATCAATCAATCGGAATCATTTGAAATAAAATTACATTAAAATGCTAATGAAAACAGTTAAACGTAATATAGTACCCAATATTAGGATCAAATGTATTTGCTGCAAATTAATTTATATGAATAAAGGTATACGTATTGAAGTGACTTTTAATAAGAGTTTAATTTAAAATAATTACAATGATTACAACGAAAATAAATGTTTAGTACCTACTTGTAATAAACAGTTAAACCATGTTGGAATTCATAGTACTTTAAGGATTAAATAATTAAAACAACTAAAAGGTAATTTGTTAATATTTTTATTTATAAACAATCGTCTGTTTCGTCGGAATCGGCGTCGTCGTCACTCGTATCCCCAGTAACACTAATTATTAATGAGTGCATGGGTAAGTTGTCAAATGCGACATCGCGATCCCAATCAGACATTATTTCTTTCTTCGTCTTATCTACGACACTCGCCCAGTTATGAGGCGTCACATTTTCACACGCATTTTTAAGCAACTCCAGCATTTTGTTTGCGGTGAAAGGAGGAGTTGTATTTATTCTCGCAGCATATCCTTTCACTTGCGCCCATATTAGCTCTATGGCATTATACTGGCAATGATATGGAGGAATTCTAAGGACGGTGTGCCCATGTTCTGCAGCCATTTCATCTATAACGTATCGTTTAGGCTGCTTCCTCATTTTTAATATTTTAAGTAACTCTACTTTTAATAGGGACTCGTCCACCTCCTCGCCATTGTTACGGAGCCAGTTTATTATTTCATTTTTTTTACTGGCTTGCGTTGGCATTTTGTTAATTTGCCGAGAGTGATAGGACGCATTATCTATAAATATTGTTGATGGCTGTTCGAGTGACAATAACATTTCCCGAAACCATTTTTCATATACTTCGGAATTCATTTCTTCGTGGTAATCCCCTGTTTTCTTTGATTTAAAAGCTAACATAGCATCTTGCACAAATCCTTTTGCGTTTCCTGCATGACAAATTATAATTCTTTCACCTTTTCCCATTGGCACTGCGGTCGAGGAGCTAGCAGTGTTGTCAGTCCAAGTTTTTGATACCGTGTGATTCGCATTGAGCCAAGTTTCATCGGTGAAAACAACATTCGACCAGTCTTCTATTTTTTTAGCTTGTCTTAAAAATTCGCATCGATACAAAGCAACATCATTGCGTTCCATCAATATTTTTCTTTTGTCACATTTTTTGTATTGGAATCCAATCCTATTCAATACCTTCGCCAAAGAAGACTTTTGACCACGGAACAAGCCACTAGTTTTCAGAGATTGTACTAGGTTATGTAAAGTAGGAATCTCTTTTCTTTGGTAATAATCGTATATATGACGACGAATAGCATCACCATCAAAACTGTCAATTGCTGTCACTTTAAAGGGCTGACGTTTTTCTTAGGTGTAGATGGCTTGTTTTGTTCCATGCCACTACTGCCGTAGCCTTCTTTAATTATTTTTGAAACTGTTGGAGCAGTAATACCTAATGCTGCTGAAACACGGTCTCTGATTTGAGTCACTGGTATAAGAGGTCCACCATTACGGCTTTCCCTTTCAAAGTACTCATGAAGTCGCAACACAAACTCCCTTGTTTGTCCTTTAAGCACCTTTCCTTTAGGCATTTTGAAAGTGATGAAGGCAGGTACGATGTTCTCAATTCAACCAAATGTAGGAATTCACGGGTAAAACAATACGGAGGAATATAAATACTCAACTCGACGTATGAAAAATGTGAATTAAAATTCAGCGAACGGAAAACACTAGCACGGGCGCGGGCGTCTCGTTGTGAGTGACCACAAAATGGCGGCGCGCGTCACCTGTCTGCCCAGTGTTGCCGTTTCACAATTTGTTTTTAACAACATTACTATTGCCGACGGAAGTGATAAGAATATTAACTTAACATGAGTAAATGGTTTATTTTAATATAATTATTAAATCAAGTAACTTAAATATCCCTGAAGTTTTATAAAACAATGCATGGAGCAAAAAATAAAATATGTATTAAATCGATTAAAACTTGTTCAAAAATAAAATCGTTTGTTATAAAAAATTGATTCGATAACGCATCAGGCCATCACTATTTGATTCAGTACTCGATGTGTCAAAAATAAAATAAACGAATGGAAGACGTATAACACCCTGGCACTCCGTGGCGCAATTGGTAAGACGCCGGCTATGAAACATGAGGCCACGGGTTCGATCCCCACACCGAGGCAAATATCTGTGTGATCCACAGATATTTGTTTCGGGTCTGGGTGTTTGTGAGAAAGAAAATTCTCTCGTAGTTCCTGATACCCACATCACAAGACTTGTTTTAATGTGGGCTCACGACTAAGTATGTACATATGTAACTGTTTGGTGCATTTATTCTATTAGTTTTTAAGATATAAATAAAGCAATTAGTACGCGAAATAATAATAGTATCCTGAGATAAAGTATCTGCACGACAGAGAAGCCAAATAATCCAAATTCTTAACATAAATTTCATCTTTCTTTGAAATTTTATCAACCCACATTTTTTACCAATCATTATCCAAAACTTAAGAGATCAATTGTAATGTTCATATATTTTTAATACAAAAATACAGTTTAAAATTCGCACATAACACTAACGTCATTAAAAGTTCTCATTCTTTTAGGTGGCTACTTATAGTACTTACTCTCACTCTCCTTTTCCGAATATGCTCAGCGCCATTCTTACCAGAAATCGGCAAGGTAGCGCCATCTTTTCGACAATGTTTCAAATATGAGATAGATACCTTTTATATCAAGCTCTGTATACATGTTTCAATATTTATTTATTTATATTTACAAACACTACACAGAGCCACGAGCCAAGATGAGTTGAAACATGTATAACTTAGTTTGTAATGTTAAAATTCTGGACTTTACTTAATTTTTTTATGCGACTATAATAATCTTGTTTTATACATTGAGATTCCGAAACTGATATTCATAACACAACATTGCTGTAAATATTTTAATTCACATAAAAACCTCTTTAATATGAATAATGAAATTGAATTTTGTGTTTGTGGTGTAGGAATTTATGAAACAAGCATGTTCCAACTATTGCATAATTGCTTGAATCACAATTAATTTTTGAACCGAATTATTATTATAGCTATGAAATAATGCTACCACAAAATAAGTTCAGTAAATTGTGTTAATTGCAATTAGCAGTTCGGTAGTTTATTTATATTTACGTCAGTGAAATATATTCGACAAAGATTATCGAATATCAATTAATTAAACCTAATGTATTTAAAACTTTCATGGCTACATGAATTCATGAAATTCCAATAATGCGTGATATCTTCAAATACTGGTTAATTTTGAAAATTGAATCTTATTGTATGGTATTTTATTTATTTATTTATTTATAATTCTTTATTGTACACAAAAATTAATAAAATAATTTTACAACTAAGGAACTTATAACATAAGTACGGTATGTACTGTGTATGGTAATAAGATATATAATCTCAAAGTGTACTTTCAGAAATATTTCGGATTGTCAAATATAAATATATTATGCAAAATTGTAATATAACCAGTTTTACGCCTATATCACATTATAACAACCTGTTAGAAATAACTTGTACCAATTGCATTATATTATGGTTGTTTTAACTATAAATCACCTCTCAATCCATTTAATGACTGAATCGAATCAAATATCTATTGTAGTGTGTAAAGTATCAATTCAAATGAATTGTATAAAAATGGAATCGCTTTTCTATTAAAAATCCTTGCTCTCTGGCGGTTGAATTAACCCGTTTATCAGATTTTATATTGGCTCTAATTGAAAACGGTTCATAATTATACGCTCTCTTAATTCAATTTAGATTATAACAAACTTCAATTCGATTTGCATTAAAATGCAAATTCATCTGATATTTTACACAGTTTTAAAACATTCCATTTTATTAGTGTTTAATTTAATATTCTGAATATGAATATAGTGCGGTGTTACAATTTACAATAGGTAGGGAAGAAAAGGCACCCTAAGCCATAAAATAAAGTTTATTTTCCATAAATATCTTAAAATAAGATTCAACATTTCGTCTACAACTCCAACGTGTCTACATCAGTGTTAAAGCTTGCGTGAAAGCAACATGTGCATTCTAATTGTTAGCAGCGCAGCGCTCAATACGTCGTCTTCTTGGCAACGTGACTACCTGCAGTAACCCTCCCCCTGGAGGAAGAGCTTGAACGCTTCTGCTATCTTGTTTGGTTGCTCCTCCAACACCATGCCGCAGTCCGAGATGCTCAACCACGACGTCTTCGTCGGATCCAGTCGCCCATTAAAGGTTACAGTATCATCGACGTGCGGTGACAAAGCCCCTGTGACGTTTAAAACTGGTACTTTAATGGTGTTGCTCTCACGGGCAATACTGAGGTCTGTGCGACGCAGATATGCGTCAATAAACATCGACAAGTTGACGGGATTGACGTGCGAGAAGCACTCCTTGTAGACATGGGATAGGTCATGGTTACGATCCTCAGTGCTGCGGCCAAAGTGGTGCCACATTAAGTAATCAAGCGCCCCCTGCGTCATTCCATTCGCTCGCAGCTGTCTCGTGTTAATTTTTTGGTAGAGCCATTCAGTCCATCCGGCCTGGGTGGAAGTACAATTGATTAAAGCCAACGCATCAACTTTTTGAGGGTTGGCAAGAGTATAGCGCGCCAAAATATTTGCACCAGCTCCCACCCCAAATCCAATAAAGGATCTTATGCCGAAATGTCCAAGAACGAAGTCGATCTGGGACGCCAATGCATCCATACTTGGATAAGTATAATCTTCTGGCAGTGTAGGGGCGCCTTCTTCTTGACCTGGGGCATTCACATGATAAATGCAGAATTTGTCTAATATGGCTCTCATGTCCACAAAATTAAAGAACGCCTGAAAATTGGCGGCATAATTGAGCCCAAGGTCATGATAGGTAAGTATGGCCCGCTTATTGCGGTCACCTCGGACGGCCACCAGGATGTCCCCGCGGGAGGTTCTGACCCGCTCCTCCACGCATGCGCCGTCGCTCTGCAATCTTCTATCAGATGGAAAATGGAGTTGAACGCTCTTTAAGTCATCTTCAAGGTTATCCGAAGACATCATGTTGAGGAGGGCGATGTTCTCGTGAGTGGATGTCGGCATGGCTCTCCCGAAATCAAAGGGTTTCTTCATTCACAGGTAATTACCTTGAAATCGTTGTCTGGAGACACTGGATAGCTCCTTGCACGGCAGGCAGTGTTTATTTCTTCTAATTAGTGTTGATTAACGAAATCCATTAGCGGCCGCTAACGAACTTGTGTTTATTATGTCCATATTATCTACTGACACAGTGACACGATTTAGTACGTAAGTTTGTGTATATTTGTAACGATATTTCACTTAATCACTCTAACAACACTTATTATTTCATAATTTGCGGCAGTTATATCGGCAGACAGTGCGTTTTAGTGGGAATATTAAAGGAAATGGTCAATAATGTTTGGTCGGGCGGGAGTGAGGCCTTGTGCGACGCCGAGTCGGGACTGCTCGGCCGCTTCCGCCGCCACTCGGCCCCCGCTCGGAGCTACTAGCGCTAACTTCACTCTTGACTTTGTCCGAGCATGCGCATTCCGACGCATCGATTTGGCCAGACCGTTCCATGTTCTTCGACAATAAATTTTGCTAAAACCACTAATTGGTAATAGCCAAGTCCCTTAAGGGAAGTAAAAATTTAATAAAAGTTGTTGTCGACTTTATTCCTAATACCTGTGTTAATAGGGACCATATTCTAATATTTACTAACGTTTCTTTGTTATTTACAAGTAACTATAGTCCTTTGTACGTTGTAAGTATGTTTATTAATACTATTAAAATGTTAGTCACAGTTATTCCTATGCATAAACAATAGTGTTGTTAATTAAATTAAAAGCTATTGGTATATAAAAAATTGTAGAAGCTATATTATTTGTTAATTATCTGGTCACAGGATAATCTTATCCACCCGAATATTTACTAGTGACCACGGACCACCGTATACCATGGTGAAAAATCCTACATAATGACCTTTAATACCTAGTTTCGAGTAGGCCGGCACCGTCGACACACAATTATTTTGCACCGATGGATATTTATTCACATTGCAATACATTATCTAAAAATAATTAGAATAAGGCTCCGATATAGGTTAAGCTAATATATTCACTTCATCACATAATTACGTTTGTTTTTCAGAGTAAAATATATAAAGAATTACGTTCGGTTTCTATCGCTAAATAGGTGTAAAGTGTAAGCATAGTTGCTTACACTTTATTTATTCGTGGCCAAGCGAATTAAACTTTTCGATACCAACAAACCACCACTTAAAGTTATAAAACAACTCCAATATGTATTTAATTCATTGAGTCTCTACTCATTACTACTTATTAGTCACTTAGTAACTGTTGTCCACAACAACAGGCGTGTATTTGAAAACTGGTTAAAACCAGTTTAACCTTAAAAGGTTTGATGACTAACACAGTCTTAAGATATTTATCGCCGCGTCAATTAAAAGAATTTGCATCTTTTTCCCAAAACTTTATTTTACACACATCAATTATTTTATAAATCAAAAACGTGATGGCAATTTTTCTTATAAAAAATCAGACAGTGCACCCAACGCTGTGACATGGAGGTTTTACTAAAAATAAATAAAACTATGATGCCGCTACAGATAAGAATAGTGCCTAACCTTTGTAATAGGCAGTGAAGATGGGTTTAAACAACAAGTAAATGATAAATGAAAAATAAAAAAGGCAAGATAAAACATTTACAACTTAGTTTAATTAATGTAGAGTATCGTCATTTTTTAGACATGGTTTGATAACAATAAATTGTAGAAAAAACTACTAGCAAAGCAGTACAGATAACAATTCTATTAATAGCTGACCTTACGAATCATTTGCTTATTTGTTTATTTATTTATTTATAAGCCGTATTGTACAACCAGTGACAAAAAAGAAATAACATAAACAAAAATTTTACAAAAGAGAAAAGAGTACTACCAGTGCAAATATAGACTTAGTGCACAATGAAATAACATCTTACGTAGAGAACAGTCGGTATAATGTACTGTACTGTATCAGTCTATAATAGGTCCCACTGCAGGGCATGGGCTTCCTCTACAATCGAGAGTACGATTAAGAGTGGTTAGGCTATAATATAATCTACAACGCTGGCATAGTGCGGGTAGATAAAGTCCTACTTTACTATACAATATAGGTGTGTTATATCACTAATTGTACAATGAATATACATACAACATTCTGTTACATAAATATTATTCTAATATGAACATTTGATATGACATAACGAAAATACTCTTTCAACAAATAAAATGTTGATATTTAATGTCCATTTTCTTTTTCTTACTAACGTTCACTTAAAAACATATTACCTTACACCTACGTAGTACATTTTCTTGCAGGAATAATCAAAAAGAAAAAGCCCAATGTCAGCCCACGTGTATTCTCGCCATGTTCTGAATGTTTTCATTAAACGCCATCGAACCGAGTCACGTAATCGTATCAGTCGACCTCCAATTTATTTCCCTGCCTTCAAATATTCCTTGCTCTTTCCTTCTCACACTTTATTATATCCGAGGTTACTTATTTCCTACTTATATTTTTTACGCGAAATACGTTTGCGTTTCTTATTTCAAATATAAGCCACGTTAGAAAACGAGTTTAGTTCACTAAACTCATATGAACTGAAAGCTCTTTGTTGAGATCGAAATTTTGTGGAATTGATAAATAAATGATATAAAACATCCTAATACTAAGAGTAATTCCTTTTGTATAAATAATAAATGAGTTGTCTTAAAAATTAGTAACAAAAATGTTTTTTTTTTAATGGTTGAGCAAGGGATCAGAAAGTACAGCATGAACGGATCGGTCCGACCGTTTTGGTTCGGTTGAAGAATCAGCTGTTGACTTTCAATAACAAACTAGCATCAATTGGGTCAATCATAAATCTAGATTTAGTATTGATATTGGAAAAGGTAAGCCTTATACAAAAATGTCGTGAACATCAACCCTTCTAAAAACATCGTGTACAGTATTCAATTCAAGGTCTCCAGAAAAATATCTTAAGTAAACAATTTCTTAACCGCCTTGAAAAAAGGATGAGGTTTTCAATTAGTCGAAAATATTTGTATGCATTAAAAGTACCAAAGAGATTTAATTTAAGAAACAAACTCGTGTGATATGTTAATTGAAGGAGTATGTATCAGCTTTGTTTCGGAATACGGGATTACGATCAGGGAGTTACACAATCCCAGGTGAGGTTAACTTTTGAATAATGGAACACGTACTGCGTCACAATCTTAAATCTGATGCGGTTGGAAAACAACCAACTGGGGTCTTTATACTACAGCGAAATAGTCGTGAACCCACTACTATTTTAAAAAAAAATCGATTGTGGTGAAAATGAACGGATGTTCTCAAAATCATGTTTTTATCTTATAAAGGTTCATACGGCTATACACAAGGGAATTCTGAAGACAAGTAAAGCCGATAACGTTTTTTTCCATTGCTTAACATATTTCGTCTCCACCAAGGACTTCCACACCAAGGACTGATCCGACCACCAAATCTAAAGATTAATAAAATAATCAAGAGATCAAGAATACTTCATTATTATTGGAATTTAAACCGCAAAGTAAATAACGAATTATAAATTAAATAAATAAGCACACGGCCGGATCACATGGCCGGAGAAAACACAGAAGACCTATAAGCTACGGTGGAAAGACGAGTTGGATGCATTCGATCCAAAATTCCAAGAGCTTGCCGAGGACAGGGTCAAGTGGCGTAACAGGGTGGAGAGGCCTTTACCCAGCAGTGGGTCAAATTATAGACAACAAATAAAACAGCTACATACAACCCAAGTCCTGACCCCCACATTACTAATTATTTCAAATTTAAAACACCATCGACACTTTATAAGGTGTGCCATTTGTTTTAACACCGATTCAACCATATTTAAAAATAAAACATCGGTACGTAGACATCTAAAATCAAATAGAAAAATCTTCATAAATACACCGCCTGCCATCGAACGAGGTCCATCGCTTTATATTAATGTAGACGCCATTTCATTTCCTGTATGATTGTCGTTTAGGAAATGCAAGGAGACATTGCCTTCCGCCGGCCATTTAAAAATGTATACGCCATACAGAGCCAGGCAAACTGTGTTTTATTTGTCAACCCTTTTCAAGAGTTGTCTGTGATGTGAAGTGTACTCATGGGAACGCAACGTCAAGTCAAAAAACAGTTTTTTGGCGGCACTATTGCCGTCCATAATTTATTTTATTTGGTATGCCAGACTCATTTCTGTGTAGTAAAAGGGTTCATGAAATATTTAGCACCGGAATAAATAAAACATTTAGTATTTTTTATCGTATTACATGTTGTTGGCGGATCGGTCGGCCCAGGTATCACTGGAGCGATATCGTGCAAGGTGACCTACGCCAAATTCAGGTCACTACACGAGAGGAGAATACAGATAGCTGGAGTGCTCTTCTTTCGGATGCTAAGACCCATTTTGGATTTAAAAATACCAATTATTTTTATACAATTTGACTTATTAGAAGATGAAAAGAAACCGTTGTCTAATTTTCTGTAAAGATAAAATGATGTTCATTTATATAATCCTGGTTTTTAAAATACATTTCCCTATTGAAATAATGGATAAAACGTGAAGGTTTATAGGAAAAATAATTTGACATACAAATGCGAGCACTTTACGGTACGAACACGCAGTTTATTAGGTTTAACGGCAATTTATGAGCTTAATTGCGTTGTAAGCGACGACGGGGAAACTCCAGTACAGGCCTACCTGCATAATGACTTCATAAATACAATGCCTGAGTTCATAAACAATTTAAAAAATATACTTTTAAAGTGAAAAAGTTGTTGAACATGGCACCTACTGTACTGTATCAACTCATAATCTCCTGCTCCTGGCAACGAGACTCTTCCACAAACGAGATTTTTACGTAGAGACAGAGAAGAGATAACCGTAAAATTAAGATTTTTGTTTCATCGATCCACTCAGTTAACTTACAATTTAACGCCAAATTATTTTTTAAATTTTTAGTATACGGCAATATAACTATGCTGACGCTTAGAAAAACAAACACAGTAGCAATATTTACTTAAACGCAGAACATTGATTACTATTGTTGTTACTATTTATTATTGTTTTTTGCTATTTTGTACACCTCACATTACCCATACACAGTTGTCGTCTCTGTTTTATCCATCCTATGGTTGGTTGTCTGGAAGAGATCGCCTTGAGCGATAAGACTGCCATTGTACTCTTTTCATTTTTCTAAAATGTTGTTTATGTTATTTCTTTTTTTTTTCACTGGTGTACAATAAAGCTTGTAAAAATAAATAATAAATAGATTACACATAAAAGAACAAAATTAAATGTAGTTCCAAAAATATTATAGTAATTTTTATTAGTGGTAGATCTCTCATAATATGTGAAAGGCCGCCTGGAAAGGTACCGTCTTTTTCCAGCGCCAAACAGCAGTGTAAATGCACTGTTGTTCCGCTTTGAAGGACTCTGTAGCCAGAGTAACTACTGGACATATTGAGACTTAATATCTTATGTCTCAGGATGTCGAGCACAGTGAAATGCTAAGCATTGCTATGTTATTCATGGTGTTGCGCGTTTTGCTACTGTTCATGAGCGGTTGTATTGCTTCGCCATTCAAAATGATTATATTGGGTGTGGGAAAAAATAGTCTATACAATTTTACGACTATTACTTGTAGTAGTGTAGGGTTGACTACTCAACCTTTTCGGAAACATATACAAATACAACCAAATCTAGTTTTTAAGGCCACACACAAGGTTATCGAAACTTTGCACACCCTTACACAATGCTACTAGATGAGTTAAATAAATATTAATTATATCTTTAATATTTTATGAATCACAACATTTACGTTTATTTTCCTATTATGACAAAATTTCCATCCATCCATCCATCAGCCAAAGGAAGTCCACTGCTGAACATAGGCCTCCCCCAATGATTTCCACAGAGACCTGTTGGAGGCAGCCTGCATCCACCAACGTCCTGCGACCTTTACCAGATCGTCTGACCATCTTGTGGGTGGACGTCCTACGCTGCGCTTTCCGCTACGTGG
This sequence comes from Hyles euphorbiae, assembly GCA_023078785.2. Taxonomy (NCBI): domain Eukaryota; kingdom Metazoa; phylum Arthropoda; class Insecta; order Lepidoptera; family Sphingidae; genus Hyles; species Hyles euphorbiae. The sequence goes on from CM041053.1 coordinate 8,877,434, forward strand.
CCTCCAATCGAGCACTTTCCGACCCCATCGGTCATCAGATCTCCGCGCTATGTGCCCTGTCCATTGCCACTTCAACTTGCTAATCCGGTGGGCTATGTCGGTTATTTTAGTTCTCCTACGGATCTCCTCATTTCTGATTCGATCTCGTAGGGAAACCCCGAGCATAGCCCTCTCCATAGCTCGTTGAGTGACTTTGAGCTTCCTAATAAGGCCCATAGTGAGAGGCCACGTCTCGGTGCCGTAAGTCATCACTGGCAACACACAACTATCGAAGACATTCGATTTAAGGCACTGAGGTATTTTGGACGAGAAGAACAAAATTTGCAGAATACAAACTCTACAGACGTAATCCGTGAGAATAAGCCTTATAACTAAGAAATACATAACGTATTTTGTGGTATGAAACTGAAAATAATGTGACACAAGCCTTATCCTAACAAAATTGGGCCCGGTTTTTATGGTATAAGATACGAAAAATCGGTCAAGTGCGGATAGTAATCGCACGCGGAGAGTTCCGCGCTTAAGTATTTGTTTTGTTACGAAAAAGTATTATATCCATTGCTTATATGGGTATAGCACAACAGTATATACGTATTGTATCGATACCCACTACCAATATTTGAAAACATCTTAAAACTGAAGTGATATAAAAGTAACTCTCTCAACATGGATGCCGCTCTAAGCTCTTCAAAATCTTCAAATGTTTTTTTTAGTTTTTGTAGTAGAGGCTGTAAATCAGCGCTGCTCGGTATCAATGTCCCGGTCAGCACAAGTTGAGCCACTTCCTTTTGCCTTCTCCATATTTCAAGAACGTAATTTTGGACCTGCCAAATAGTCATAAATTATATTATAAGCAATAAATGATTTTAATAGCAATAAATGGCGAGACGAGCATATAATTCGCCTGATGGTAAGCGATACGACCATAATATGTACTTGGACAGAAGCAAAACCAAACATCATGAATTACAAAGCAATGCTTGGCATTTCACTGCGCACCCTGAGACATAAAATGTTGAGTCTCAATATGGCCATCAGTTATTCTGGTTACAATGACGTTCAAACCGTAACTAAACAATGCAGTTACACTACTATTTGGCAGGAGACATTGCGGTGGTCCCTACCCAGGCGGCTTTTTACATAATTATAAAAGACCTAACACCAGATGACTAGAGCATTAGCAACAATTAAAAGTAATTGGGGATAAAAGCTGCCTAAATTATCAAAAAATAATATAATATGTTTATTTATTATATTTCTTTTTTATGGTTCTCATTTATCATCGGTAATAACTCTGTCGAAAAACTTGTTACCCGGGACATACATTTTTGGAAATTGAAATTAAAGCTTCTTGTTCTTCATAAACGGAATCCTGGATAGTTTCTGTCGAGCCGGAAATAAGAACTGTAACCTATAGGTTCGGACAGAACGCGGCCTAAAATATAAAATGAATGCCACAGCAGGCTTAATGATAATATATTTGAATCGCAAAAATATTAAACCCAACACAGCCCCGGGCAGAGCTTCATGCAATTTCGCTGTTATGTGTTATCGACCAGCGCTGTGCGTTTGACATGCGATGTAAATGCTATAGCTACCGCCGCCAATGGACATACTCCTCTTTTTTAGTGCAAACTGAATTCAGCTCTGTGAATAACTTTAAAAATTAAAATGCGCACGTTTTTTGTGACAAATTGGCGCGGACAGCCTCTGAAAATGTCCACGGTATTTTCGAAATTAGGAATTTTGATGCTATTCAACGTGCATGTGGTAAGCTGTCACGTATTTATTGCGAGTAAATTTATGTGGTTAGTTGATTTTTTTTAATGTAATCAAATTAGTTTCATAGTAATTATCACGAAGTAGAAAAAGCATTTATAATTCCTACGTACAGGAAGAAACGGTTATTGAGGTTTAATGGGCAAGTTGAAAAGGTAATTAAATCTTGTATAGAAGTTCTTTGCAAGAAACCCTAAAATTGAATACTAGTATTCATTTAATCATCATACCATTCAATTCGCTTACTCTTCCAAAAAATCCAGCGATAAAATGCGCATAAAAAGCGTATAAAAAGTTATATAAAACTATAAGCAAATAAACAGAACATAAAGCGATCAACAAAAGTCATGAAATCTGTACAGAAGCCGTATAAAGTCAAAATAAATTAATCCTCAGACTCATTCGCTAGTTGATTGATAACCAATTTAAAATAATCCCCTTTACCTATCGAAGGGATTAAAGTATTTGCATCGACCCATACTTTATTCATTATATTCGCAAGTTCGGTAGTTTATGACTATAGTAGGGTTAAAATGTGCACACTTTATTCTACTATTGCATCAAGATAAATTTTAAATTTTCTTTAATGGAAATGAGAAAGATATAGTAGAAAATGTCTCTTTTAATAAAATCAAGTGCATACCCTTTGGCGTGGGAAGATCAGTAGCAATGTGACCGTTTTTTGCTCGTGGTTTTAATGTAGTCACTATCCATACTGTTTATTCAATCTGCTGTTAATTAATTATAATAATAAAACGTACTTAAAACAAAGCCCTTACTCACATCAAACATGCGTTACGTATAACATAATTTATTTCAGAGATTGCAAAAAAGGTAATAGTTTTCTAAGCTTCTATTTTTTTATGAGAAGAACTACGTACGATATTTTGTTATTTAAAACTGCAGTCTTCACGTTACTCCATCTCTATCTCGTATAACTAAGTTGATTGACTCTTTAAACAACTACTGCATGAAATTGTCATACATAGATTTACTTCATAAACACGCCTTTGCTCAGAAGGGGTGGGCAGAGGTGCAACCAGGACACTCATGTTTCGCCTTTAGTGTTCCGTCTTACTATGTGATAGCGGGCGAGCCTATCGCCAGATAGAGCACTAATTGATAAAGAATAGAAAATTTCAATATCATTTCACCGAATGCGGGATTCGAACCCGAGACTTCAGCGTTGTAAACGTATCGTAATACAACTAAGCCTTCTAAGCAGCAGAAGAGAATAACTCTTCATATAAACTATGATGTACATACACACTCTGATGATTCTAGATGAGTATGCAGCCGACTTTTCGAATTGTAGCGCCCGAGTTCATTTGTCCGGAAGACTACAAGTCTGCCCCACGCCAGCTTGACGATGTAGTTATAACGCAAGTATCTCAATATTTTGCATATCAATGATATTTGTAATATAAACGCATTGTTGTTTTCGGAAGAGAATTGTATCCAGAGTAACTACTTGACGTGTTGAGACTTAACAAGTATCAGGATAGCGAGTGCAGTGTCAAGCATTACCACTGTCCATAAGCGGTCATATTCCTTACAATCAAGCGATTAGCATGCCTCGCCATTTATAGGAATACAATAAATTGTTTCCTGCTCTTAAAAATGCACTCATATATAATATTTTTTCAAATATCAGGACTGATTTCACAATACCCTTGGTAATAGTAAAGTTCCAATTGCAACTGCGTACTTATAAGTTGCAAAATCGTCTGCCAATTGCTGAAGTCTATTTATTTGTAGTGTAGAAACTAATCCCAACGCATTATTTAAACTAAACTGGACGGTGCGATGGGTGCCCGTACCATCACCAAGCCAACGTTTTACATTAATGCTGTGGAAGTCAGTTCGCGCTATCGAAGCTAAATTGAAAAGCATGCAGCCTGACTCACAGGTTTACTTTATTCATAATGAAGAGGTAAGCTGCAGTATTACTACATAACATTATTCATAAATTGTGAAAAATACTAGCATTGGTCTTATCGGATATATCCTTTTTTCTTTTTTCAAAACTCATACTTATTAAATAGAACTTCTGTATAAGTATGTTGTATTCTATAGAGAACCTGTATGGGTATAGATATAGAAAATTCTAGAATTTTATTTTAGTGGTTGGCAAGTCAATCGATACCGCTCGGAAAGAACATATACATATATTATAATTACGAGTGTGTCATAGTGTTTGTGCTTGTAGCACTTATATTAAATAAATTGAATGCTTAATGTAAGTTCTACGAAATTGATTGTACCTATAATAAGCCAGTTCATATCTCAGGGGACACAAATTCATTTCGAAAAACATTTTTAATGTATATTTGTATACATGTGTTTGTTACTGTTCCCAAAGTAGATAATCAATCGAATTAATTATTTAAATTGACCTTACAGTTTTTTTTTATAATTTACATATTGTTTCTACTTGTAATAATTAATTTAAATAATCTGTTATTGGTTAATAAATTAAATGTAGAATCTATATAATTATAAATTACACATATTTTTGTTTCAGTTACTAAGTGATGTTGTATATATTTTCAACGTCACAGCAATTGAAATTAACGAAGATGTCGAAATTCAAGAGACTTTTTATATAGAGAAGTTGAAAAGCGGTCTGCTACACGCCGATGAAAGTAAAATATTTTTCATTAAGCTTTTGGGAAGCAAAGTGACGTATACAGACTTAAGATATGTCGTGGAAGCGCAAGTGACAACTTGTCTTAGGTCACAAGATTATTACGTGAGTATATTTCAGTGAAATATTTTAGGAAAATATTTTCCGTGTCAGCGACGACCTTTCCACGTGAAAGAGATAACTGAAAGTTATATAAATAAGTTACTACTAGACATATTGAGACTTAACAAGTATCAGGATGGTGAGCGCAGTGGAATGCCAAGCATTTCTTTGTAATTCATGGCGTTGTTTGGTTTTGCTACTATCCATGAGCGGTCGCATAGCTTACCATCAGGTGAACAGTTTACTTGCTCTCACTATTAACGGAAATCATAAATATAAACAACATATTTTTACCAATGTGTGTACTTTGAATAAGATTCAGGTAGGAAAGAAAAACAAGAGGTAAAATATTAGTGCTTCTCTCGTTTCTCATTTTACCTAATCAGGAAATTAATTTAGTCAAGTTTAGAAAATAATGTGTTACCTTTTGACAACTAACAAATCACGCACAGTGGTCGCGAATTCAAATCACAGTGCCATGTTGGTATTGATAGTCAATCACTACGCACTACGGTATTTGAACAATACATCGTGAGAAAACCTGCATAACGTAGCGATTTGTAAAATTTTCTGATTACATATTACATTATTTAACTTGACCCTGCAGGGGGACAGACATGTGTATGTGTATGGGCTGACACAGTACATTATAATTTATTATTAGTGATGTATGACGAGACAAGCATGCCATTCACATGATGGTAAGCGAAATGACCGCTCATAGACAGTATTAAAACAAAACAACAACACGAATTACAAAACAATGCATAGCATTTCACTATGCTCGCCATCCTGAGAAGTGAGATGTTAAATCCCTCTTATGTCCAGTACTTACTCTAGCCACAATATCATTCAAACCAGAAACAGCTCATTTAGACTGCTATTTTGCGGGATAAATAAACATTCCGGTGGTACCTACCTAGGCGGACGCTCACATATAAGAAATCTACCACTATAGTTATTGATTGTATGAATAGTACAGCATTGAATAAATAGCAGTTTGGTCGCCTCACCCCCGGGAATTCGGACGTGAAATATGCGGCTTTCGGAAGGGAGCGGCCTGCCAAATGTAGTCACTTTTCCATCAATATTTATGTAGATTACCTTAATGTTGTTATTGTCAAAATAGTAGAGAGCTCTGCATATACAACTAAGTGTCTCGTTGTAGTTATTGTTGCATTTTACTTTAATAATACTATGAATGTAGGAAATATATCATTTATTGTCATAAAGTTATTCACATAGGTACTTTACGAAACGGGTTATCGGTCAATTTTATTAAGCTATTAAAAGTTCTATGATAATGATCACACCCCTCTTGAAAACGAAGCAAAATGCTTTCACTGATACTATAATTATATATTCATTTAATTATGATTATTTATTTAATTATAATTGTGATTCATCTTATTAAATATTGGTCATGCGTCATGCTGGTATTTAAAAGGAATTTGCAAAATCAACATAAAATATGTTTCTAGCTTTTATATTCGCTTGGGCAATAACTAAAACGTTTATCCCATCCTCTATTTAATAAATGCATTTAACCCTACATCTCCGTGATAAGGAAATATATCTGTATTTTAATAATGTAAGGGCTCGAGGGTTAGCGAGCGTGAATTATTAAGGTGAAAAGTGCACTGAGTGAGCTGGAATGCCTAATGAGATTGATGAATGTGTAGAAGGGTAAATACATGTGGATACACTGGATTTTTACTAAAAAGAATAAGTTTCTAATTAAGGCTTAAATCTTTATGTGGATATCCTTTTATAGGAGTTCTTATTTAGATCCTTTGTATTATTCAGTAAGCATAATTTATATAAAACACCGTTACTTAACGTAACTTGGTCTTATTTGTCGTACTCAACATATGATATTATTTCTTATTTTTACCAAGTGTCATTGTCCACTTTTCTGCTCTATTTTCGATATTTGTCAGATCTGGCATCATTAATAGGTTCATAGGAAAACCATTCACGCTTGTCTTCTTTGACAGTATCATGCCAACGTTATTTCTATACATCTCCGATCCTTCATAGTGTATCTATGTTGTGGACTGTGGTTTGTGTGTTTGTATGTCTTAGTCATATCATATTATTTTAAAAAAACTTCATATAAACCACAAAACTCAACTAAACTCGAATTTATCCATTACATCACAAACACCAATGCTTAAAATAAATCATCACCACGTAATTATATTATAAAGTTGTAATAAACAACTTTTTGTATCTACCTCAAAGTTATGTACGGATCGGCATCGGTTTGTATACCTACTGTATTGTAAAAGAGTATTCGTAACATTAAAGAGTGCTTACAAGGACATAGATGTTAACTAATGATATATAAACACCCACGAAAATAACGGTATGACGAGGACTTTCCCGGCGTTTGACGAATGCGTGGGTTTTCATGTGAGCGGTCCTCAGTGCTACCCTTGCAGCTTTGTAACATTAACCAGAAATCTAAAAGGTCTATTTAATTTTGATTTAGCTGATGTTGGTAATTGAGTCTAATATTTTAGTACGTGGTCTAAAAAACATTAGGTACTAATAATGACTTAGATATCTATAAACAAAAATAAATAATATAAAAAACAGATACACACATAGTCCTAGCTCCGCCTTGATGCAACTGATACAGCTTTTTGAAAATAGTCTATCGCCTATCTGGATCAGCCCATATACGTCCCGCTGCAGGGCACGGGCCTACTCTACAATCGAGAGTACGATTGAGAGTGGTTAGGCCATATAGTCCACCACGGCCTAGTGCGGGTTGGCGGACTTACATACCATATAAATTCTTATGAATCGCTATGGTATGCAGGTTTCCTCACGATGTTTTCCTTCACCGTTTTAGTGCGTGGTGATTGACTATCAATACACACATGACTCCGAAAAGTCAGAGGTGTGCCCTGGGATTTGAACCCGCGACCACCGTGCACATGTTGGCAGCCGCGTCTGGTCCGTTTACCAACAGGCCACCACGCACTTATTCATCACAAATAATGTAGGATTCTAATGGTAAAACAGTTTTTCAAATCGGTTCAGTAGTTTCAGAGCCTATTCAATACAATCAAACAATCAAATCTCTCATCTTTGTAATAATACTTCAGATGTTATACCATTTATTCCTATTTTTAGTTCTCGTGGTCTGTAGTAAGTATCGGTACTGAAATCGAAGTCAATGTCACTGATACAATAGGATCTCGACTAGAGATTGATGCCTATTCTTTAATACCCGGATTATCATACAATGTCACCTGTTTGCTAATTAACAGCCCTAATGGAGGACTCATTAATGATGTAAGTGTTTTTTTTATTTCCTAATTCGATAGCAAGGCTCTTATACATTTTCAAAACATTTACACACGTTTGTAAATAAGGTGGTATAGAAGGTAAGTGCAAAAAATAACCGCAAAGCAAATCTAAAAGGTTAGCATAAAACTCAGTTTAAGCGTGAGGCTTTCAGAATATTTTACCTTAACTTTAAACAAGCAATTATAATCATTCGCCAGAAAGGATTCTGTTGGTGTCATGTTCATAATAAGATTGATTGTTTTATTTTTCTGTTGGTTGTGATGTCAGTGAGTTCATAGCGAACGACTTTGTTACTTAGGTTCACCCCATAGCTATAGGTTCACCACACATCTACGGTATCTCTCAAAAGTATACATAGTGTAATTCCGACTTCCCGTAAATCAGGGCCAAATAAGCTAGGTATTACTCAAATCTTTACGATTACTCTACTTTTAATTCTTAGCGGAACTTCCACTTCAGACAATCCTTTTAACGGATTTGTCAGGGTAATAAAATATGCTCGTATAGTGCCGAATTTAACGACAGTTACAACTTGACCACAGACAATTACAAGATGGCGGTCACGATTTATTTTTCAAATTGTAATCTTGGCAGGATTATCCAAATTCTTAATAATTGTCTTTTACAGGAATCTTTGTCCTTTGAAGTTTTGTACCGTGGATTAGAAATATACCTCAGTATTGACGTCATTACCGTACCCATAGATTCCTCATTCCAGCTAGACACCATTGTTGTAAACCATGATTATGTCAATGAAAGTCCACACGTAAGTTTACACCGACATCAATGTATTATATTTACTATTGATCCATACTTTGGGTAATTTACAAGGTTATTGAAAACAATGACATTCATATGTTTTAAATATGAATAAGGGAATTAGCTAATGTGTGATTAGTAGGTACAGGTGTTAATAATTAATTAAAAGTTTCGGAGAATTTTGTCCTAGCTTTTCAATAACAGTATATTTATAATCCTTTTATTTAGAATTGCATTTAAAAGATGATGGTAATTACAGTAAAAATGTCTCTAATCATCCAGAACATCTATTATTTATGCAATCAGTGGTTTAAATTGTTCATGGCAGTTCTTCGAATTAGAACCGACTTTTTTTCGACCGGGAATATATTTATTTTCTTTCGCATTATAGTACGAATGGCAGTGCAAATATGAAGAGGATAGGTGTGAATATTTCGATAGCGTCAATAATGGGACGCTAATTTTTCCTTACGGCTTACCGAAGGCTGGAAGGTAAGTTAAATCATTTTGAATAAATTATAAACCTGTATTGCAATAAAGCAATAAATAGTCCTTTGAACTTTGGTAGATTTGCCCATTTTCGTAGAGTGGACGGGTGGTTTGATAAGTTTAGTACCGGAGCCTTCTCATTAGTGGCGCTGCTGTCCACAATAAGGTCCTTGCACTTACATAATTTATAGAATCATACAAACGGATGGATAATATATCCGATCGATAATAGGCTTCGTGTTTTTTCGTGAATACCATCCTAAAATTAACGATGCCCTACAAAAAATATATGAGGGCGCTAAGATCTAATTTATTATTAATATCGCAACCGGTATACTACGACGGAAAATGTTTACATACTTGTTATTTTTATTTTCTGTATCTTAATAATATCTTTGTTTGTATCTGTATCGGTATCAGCCCATATACGTCCCACTGCAGGGCACGGGCCTACTCTACAATCGAGAATACGATTGAGAGTGGTTAGGCCATATAGTCCACCACGCTGGCCTAGTGCGGGTTGGCGGACTTACATACCATAGAAATTCTTATGAATCGCTATGGTATGCAGGTTTCTTCACGATGTTTTCCTTCACCGTTTTAGTGCGTGGTGATTGATTATCAATACACACATGACTCCGAAAAGTCAGAGGTGTGCCCTGGGATTCGAACCCGCGACCACCGTGAACATGTTGGCAGCAGCGTCTAGTCCGTTTACCAACAGGCCACCACGCACTATCTTTATACTTTTTAAATATCTTTGTTTATTTTTAATTAAAAAAAACTAAACGGTACGAAAATGCGTAGAAATATACATTGCAATAAAGCATTTTCTCGACGTCTCTTTAAAACATTTACAATTTATTATAAGCCCTTTAATCCCCACTGCTGGGCAGAGGCCTCACTCGTTAATCCCGTTTGTCGCGGTCAGATGCTGATTGCCGACAGTTCGGAAGATATGACTTGAGTTTGTCCCGCCATCTCCTTCTAGGCACCTCCTTCTACTTTAAAACAGGCCTACCTATAACATGTTGACTATTAGATATAATAATGCTTGGGACTACTAAGTCGATATGTAATATTACAGGTATGAAGTAACAGTAATTGCAACAGTACGCGACCAAACCTCGGTATCGATATGTACTATTATTGCAGTTACTTATGCTCCCGCCATTTTTGAGGTAATTTTATAGACAAGTCTATCCGGTATATTATTTGTTTAATATTTGTATCCCTTTGCCGAGTGTGATGATTATTAAATTAAACATATGCGTTAAAAATATTAATTTTATTAATAGCTACTTATAACACTGATAAGATTCGCGGAACTATCGGGTAAACGGTTCTCTAGTCACATTTAAATGACGTGACATCCTCGTTGTTAGTCTCTATCTTCTATTGGGGTGTGACGAAGTTCAGTACATACTACAAATAAAATAAATAGTTAATTAACGCAATATTAGATATTTATATGTCCAATATAATAAAATGGGAAAAGAGAAAAACTGTTCCTAATATTTTGACGGGTTCGGACGCCAAAAAATCGTAGACGATCTGTACAAAAACGATCATATTTGCATGATTTATTTCATATTTCTTTATAAGTGCTTCTCAAAATGTTTCATAATAATATATTTATCGATTTTCAGGTTAAACCAGTACCCAGAAAATTAAACGAAAATAGTGTGGTATATCTCACCGCTACAGTTATTAATGTCTCTGCTCCTAGTACTTTTACTTGGTATTTTGCAAATAGGATTGATATTATGACATCAGCAGTCAATACATCATGTGAAGAATGTTTGGTAAGTCTACTGATTAAAAAATATAACCTTCCTTCTTTTGCAGTCAGGTAAAACACATTTTATTTCTTACATCATTCGAAAAATGTATACGTAATCGTACATCGAACCAAATCCAATTTTCTAGTATTCAATATGGAAGTATTAATGACAAAGTACCAATCAGATATGAACCATGAACGTATTGTAAAGTATAATTTATCCATTCGTCCTTGCGGCTAATGTAAGGTTTGTGTCAGATACGCTCGTATTGATTGATTTGCATTACCAAACCCACGCCATAGTAATGACCTTCGATGTAACGCTCAAGGACACTCACATTGTTACTTTTACCTGGTGTTGTCCCGTGGCAAGTTCCGCCTTGCTTATACGACTTATAACATTTACAGGATTATATTCATTTTTATTCTATTGAATGGCAAGACGAACATATTTTATGTCGATAATTATAGTAAATTCACCTGAGAGCATCAAAACCAAACAGCACCATGAATTACAAAGCAATGATTGGCATTCCACTGCGCTCGCCATTCTGAGACATATGATGACATATGATGTTAAATCTCAATATATCTAGTAGTTACTCTAATATTAATCTAATAATCTTCTTTAGTTTGTAACATCCGCCAGCGTGATGGACACTTTATCCTTCTCAATACAGTATAGGGTAATCTAATTTTTAAATGGAGTATGAAACAGCTGATACGTATATAAATATTTCATTTTTATGTTATATTTTTAGTTGAGCTAAGTAGATTCATTATACTGTCCTTGGTGATAAACATATGACGTAGTAAATCTCTAATTTTTACTAAGATATTTTTAATACAGTTTATTGCAAATACATGCAATTTGAAAAGCACCTATCAGAAGAATATTTTTATATTGATATAAGGTCTACAAATACTAATGAACAAAAAATTAGGGAGGATTTTTAAATTTGTATCCAGGTTTGTATAAACTCTACATAATATACCATGTTTTCTTTTCAGTACGGCAAAGCAATATCGGATACACTCATTGTCAATATCACTGAGGAGAATTTAGTAATGAACATGGAAGATTTTAATATGACGGATAGTTGGCAAATCGAAGCTAAATTGACTGCCGAGGCAGGCACCGCAAAGTTCGTTGTGAAGTACTATTGCTTTACCATAGAATGTAGCGAAGATATCTTCTACTCTAATATAAAATTTACATTGAATGCAAGTCCACAAATTGGAAATATTATGGTGAGTTGAGGCCACGCAGTCTAATGTCATGGCTTTCAGTAACTACAAGATATTTACCGGTGTCTCCACGGACCCAGTCGCGAAACGATTCAATTCACAAACATAATTCAGTTGTGTCCGAGGGTATCTGAGGTTTAAAAATCGTCACCCGAACTTCCCTAGAATACTGTCATACAATTCTTAATTAAAACAATTCCAGGTTTTACCAGAAACTGGCACAGCAATGGAGACGATTTTCATAATTAGTGCAAGACCCGCAATGGATATCGACAAACCACTGAGATACACTTTCTATTGTAAAGTTGGGAACGAAACTCTTACGCTGGGATCTTACATGGACCATTTATCTGTTAACACATATTTGCCTTATTTTGGTAAGAGTGTGAAATATAAATTTTATTGATAGGTACTTTTTAATAACCAAAATAATGCGGTAAGCTTTGATATCATAAATTTTATATTACATATTTACTAGGATTAGTGTGTAAATGTGCAATACAATGGTTTATGAACAAATTTGACCATAAAACGAATCCTCAATAATTTGTAAAAAAGTAGATTTATTTATTACCTTTGCAAAAGCAATAAAGTGCAGGCAACGTGCACTAGCAAGACTCGGTGCGGGGCGGCATGCTTTGAACCTCCGAAATACGAGTATATACTCAGGTAAAAAAGTAAATGACAGTTTGTTTAGACTTATTGTTTTCCAAGTAACAGATTATGGGTAATAAATAAGCAGCTGTTAGATTTATTCATGTTATTTTCATGAATGGTACCAAAACATACTTACAAGAACTTGCAGATTTAGTTTATATTATTTCCGCAGATGGCGGTGTTTTTATTTGGGTAGAGGTGTGTGACTCCCTTGAAGCTTGTTCGACCAGCGAAATGAAATCAATTGAAATACTTCCAAGTACAAACTCGATCTTGGATAGCATTATGGAAAACATTGAATACTACATCACACATTGCGATCTGGTGTATTTAAGAAGAATAGTTTTGTCTACCATCATAACATACAAAGTAAGTAGACCTATTATCTAACCTGATATAAAGAGGAAATATTTGATTGTTGATTTGCATTGAATAGGCTCTGAAACAGCTGAACAGGTTTTAAAAATTCTTTCACTGTTATCCCTAATTAACATAGGGAATAGAATATTTAAAAAAAGTGTACCTGCATCCAAGCAGAACCGAGCCGCACCGCTAGTGATAATTAAATTTAAAAGTTCAAAAATGCGTAATTTATAAAACATATCCATAATAATCATCCGACGAAAACAATTGTTAGCACTAACGACTAACAAAATATATTGTGATATTATATTTTGATAATTTATTGTATTTATTCTAACTTTTCATAGGAATCAATTATCCTAAATCCTAAATTTCACTCACCTCCAAAATAACTAGTAATGATGACGGAAATAAATAAGAATTCCAAGCATGAATACATTGATTACCCTTTTGTAAGATATCCGAATACGAAATTGAAATCCCTGCGGTGAAAAGACGACTCTTGCACGTTATATGTCGAAAACAGAATGTAATAAATGTCTGCATGAGCTTTCTGTTTAGGTATTACTATTTTCCGATTCCTGACTACGCATATACACCCTTTGATAGTTCCTATAAACCTTACTAAATATTTCTATAAGAAGCGGAATTGTTAAAATATGAAGTTCTGTTGAAAATACTAGATTTTTATGAAGTAGCAGTATTATATAACCAGTGTTTGTCTTCTTAATTAAAATTAATTACAAGCTGCAAAATCATGAAATCAAAAATCTGTTTGCGATGCTATTCTATCCTCAGACTAATCTTAGACTGTGCCGCATTGTATTGTGGGATATTGAATACTACCTTTGCCAGTAACTCAGATAGCATTCAAACTGGATGATTATAATCGTATTGAATACCGCCAGTAGGTTGCTGGACTTGCAATTCAATCCCGAATCTCTATAAAATATAGTCTATACACCCATGTCTGTCCAAATTTTATTTATTTGGAAATTAAAAGCATTCAAATAGAATATTTATTTATTATTTTAAAAGGGTGAAATGACATGTATGTGTAATCCTCAAGGGGGAAATAACAGAAAGTTGATGAACGGAAAGAGATGGATATATCTGTTCGGACCGTACCACTTGCCGCCCAATGTACATAGAAAATTTATTAAATTTTTTTTGTTGTACTGGCATGAAAAAGTGACTAGTGCAGTGCAAATAAAACATTCGATCTAGATTTTTACTGCAACGCGCTCGAAAACGAATGACTATACATATCCCAATATATGAGGTATTACTTATTTACTGATCATAATGAGACTTAACATCTTATGTATCGGGATGGCGTGCGTAGTGCAATACCAAACATTTTTTTGGGTTGGTTCTACTACTGTTCATGAGCGTATCGCTTACCATCAGGCAAACGGCAGAATCGTCTCGCCATTAATTACGATATAAAAAAAATGTGCATCGCCGATATGCGTCACAATTGCATGTATTTATTTTCGCCATCTTGTAAGATTGTACCAAGATGACACAGGTGTCCTTTCAAAGTAGCCTGTTGCGGGTAGCTAAATGAATTCTGGTGTAATGGCCGGTCAACTGTCAGAGATGTTAAACCATCCATAAGGCTTGTGACATGGATTAACGATCGCACCCGCGTGACAAGAACCCGGCGCGACAGGGCTTAAACTAGCCCTCGATGGCATGTTTTCTTACACTTTGTATTGTGTTTGAGTTATTCTACTCGCCATTATGTACTCATTTAAGTAATTTCTAAGATGATAAAATGGAATATTTTAAAAAGAAAATTGATTGAAAACTGAAAAAAATACAATTGGTTCAACTAGATTTGTATTTTTCGTTCTTAGAGTCCGCAAAATATCGGTTTAACTTGTAAGTACATAGTTGCGCCCCTGTATACACCCTCAGAGTTTAGGTGTGAGCTTATGTACACTTTGGTGGAAGACTTGTTGGCGTTATAAAAAAAAGCCGAACTTTATTAACTTTCTGATTTTATATCGTATTAAAATTGTGCTCCAATGTAACCCTCATTGTTGTAAAATTATATTTACCGTAAATGGGCATTCATTTCAAAGGTCTTATAATATACCTATGCATTTTTATTAATAAATGAATTATATAATGACAATAATTTATCATTATGTACCTTATTATGTACACACTGAATGGACATAAACTATTCGCTATTTAAAATTGTCTATTAAAAGTGGCATCAAGACCCTGACTTAAAATACTTGTTAATGTATTATTCTTGATTTACAGAACCAAGGCGATGCTGAAACACTGTCAATATTCACAAGCGCACTCATCAAGTTATTGCCTTCCGAAGAACATTGTATCAAAAGGGATTATGAAAAATATTATGATTTATTGTATTGGATGGTTACTGTTGGTGGTGATGTAAACCATTTAATGCTATAGGACCAGTTGTATTCATTATTTAGAAGTGTGGCTTTATTGAATCAAGAGATTACATTTTTGGCATATCTGTTAAGATTAGAGTAAGAATAAACTATAGAAGAAAAAAAAACATAAACTTTTGTTACCATAGCTGTCTACTAATGAAATAAATTATTTTTTGGTATTTTTTGTTTCATTAACTGTTATACAAAACTATATAACGAAATTCGTATTCTTTATTATCTACACAATATACAAAAAATATTTGCATTTTTCTGAAAATAAAGCCTATAAATAAACTTGGGCATCAACAGAAATTCAAATATAGTCGCTGAGTTTGTGTATACTCTTCTTTACCTTTCACTTATTCTTACCCAACAAAGAAAAAGTAAATATGTGTACATACTTAGAACAAAGCTCCCATAGGAACGCTTGTTAGCGATACACGGGGTGCACTATGTGCCGTAACGACAACCAAATATAAGTACTCCTGCCGATACGAGAGTCTGTGTCACAAATTATAAGAGTCATATACAGGAATTATTTCTCAAGTTTATTACTTTGTGTAACATCATACAGGGGTGCACATTCCTACACAACATTTTCCAATAAATTATTATTTTGGAGCAATTATAAAGTAAATTACAAAGATTTAAAAAAAATTGTTAGACAATCAAAAATTCGTAGTATTTTTAGTTTTAAGAAATGATTGACCTATGGCTCGTGGATGCAAGAATTCCGCCACGGTAACACCTGATGGTCGTAAGAAGCGGCAAAGGGGCTATCGGGGTCGTTGGGCAAACTGCAGAGACCGAGCGCCGTAACTAATAGCGACTCCGAGATATACGATAGAGCGCATAGGCTTGCCTCTTTCGCTCCCAAACTTTTCAAACGAGCGTCCAAAAACAGTGGTGGGGCATTCAAGCCCCCGACAATGGAAGCACCAGCAATTGTTTTGCGCTAGTAAGTAAATCAGCGCGCTTCTCGCCCTGGAATGACCGGTGCCACCCATATGTCGATATAATGATGGTCACCGAGAGGTTTTTGGTTACTGGGCTGGCATACTTTTTTGTTAGAGATCCAGCACGGCCACAATCCGCAGCGTACCGTGTTAGAAAGCTAGATATACTGACATACCTCATTCGACCTCCCCCAGCCTACCAAAATGGCAGCTTAATAGCTTTTCCTGTCGAACAAAAAAAGGATTAGATGAACACATAGCATTAAGCACTAGTCAGTTATGGTTACCAAAGATGAAACTAATTGGAACCTGTCGATCTATCCATTATTATCATTTTTATCCATTTATATACGTCCTACTGCACGGGACTCCTATACCTCGATATAATCAAGAGTACGATTGAGATTGGAACACAATTCTTCTGATAATGTATATTTTAATTCTATTTAAAATGACATTAGTTTGACTTGAAACCATGTTTACAGCAGTAAGGATAGTAAAAGTTTTCTCAAAATTAGTATCTTATAGTTACGAAGATTATGTTTAAAAAATGATATCTAGAAAAAATGTAATCCCATGAGCTTATTATTGAATTATAGTAACAACTGTAATACTGAGAAAGCGAAAATCGAAGTTTAGAAATCCTCCTATTGATATAATATTATTTATATGATAAACGCTCGTATCTTCTGGCATGTACGTGTTGCTTAGACGTCAGCGGCGCGTGGAGCTCTCGCGTTTTCCTGTAACGAACCAATATACCTGAACGAAGAAAATGTTCTTTACAAAGTCTCTTCGCGGGATCACGACCTACCTACATAATTACATCTATCGCGCCTACGTGCCTTTAGATTAACTTTAAATTCACTGCGAAATTTCTACGTTCATAATAAGGCTTTTAATATATTATACCAGAGATACACCAATGTTTTGGCGGTAATAAAATAAGTCATCTCATATTAAAGCTGATTGATTTATATTGCTTAAGTAATTTATTTTTGAATATTTATTTTTCTTCTTTTCTTATTTAATTTGAAATAAAACTATTATTTACGGATTTTATCGCGGTTTGGTTTGATTTTTATATTTTTTGACCGCCTAAGTTTCAATTACTCGAATTGAGAGAGTCCGCCCCGTGACCACGAAAGCTGTAAATTAATAGAAATGGCGCGTCGGGAAGTAAAAAAAATGAAAAAATTAAACCAAATCCACGATAAAATCCGTAAATAATAGTTTAATTTCAATGTGTAACATTTCCGTAAATCTAAGAAACCATATTTTAATTTAATCATATCATTGGAATGTAGCCGTGCAAGTAAAAGAAAATATTATTATTTATTGAATATTTTTCATATAAAGACAGTGCTCGCATGGTGCTCGCATAATTATTGTTTAAGTATTCAGCAGATATGTATAAACCATATCATATTTGAGATTTCAAAGAAGATCATGGATAAGTATAATATGTAACCTGTAGTCAAATACTAGTGATACAATAATTTATTTCATATCACAAACAATGACACAAAGTACAAAATATTTTACCAACATTTTTTTAAATATTGTACGGCCTTTGTTCAGCAAGAGTAATATAAGATGATGATCTAATGATGAAATAATTTTCATCGTTTAATCTACCGGATTTCAGGGCCTATTAAATTTAAAAAAAATCAAACATTTCCTATTTATAATATTAGTATAGATATCACAAAAAATACGCAAGCGCTGACGCGGTTATGGTAGCGAACGATAATAAAAAAAACCTATTATTGGTTTAGAGACCTTATTTTTTCCAAAATATGGCGGCGGTAGATTTCATTTATGCAATAAAATATATTATAACTGACTTAACATTTGTTTTAAAATCCTTTTTGTACGTATTTTTTACTAAGAAAACTGCCTTTGTACTTACAAGAAACTTATTAGTCCGTTAACAACTTTCCAGGTATAATCCCCGAGAACAATGGACCCTAAGTATTGTTCTTAATATTTTACAATAATAATAATTATTTAATTATTTCAATAGTGTTCAAAGCCATCTTAACAATAAACTTTATCTTATTTAATTCTTTTGTTCGAAATTTGAAATAATCCGTTATTCCATTGCAACCTCTAAGATTGCAACGGATTAGCGCACAAAAAAAAGACAAAAAAGAATAATATCGTTGATTTAAAATAATACTTTAAAAAGTTGAATCTATAAACCTCTTTAATGAATTTTATAACAAAATAATTAGTTAAGTATTTACTTCCGAGCTGAGAAGCAGAGCCGGCCGCGGGTAAACAAAGTTTCGCTAATGCTCTTATAGGAACTGCACTAGCTACTCCTTTAATCGCTCGCAGGTGCTTTGGAGCCATTAAATCAGTTAGTACCATAATTATTATTACCAAATATTACTATATGAATGAATATATTAATTACGATTTATAAAACATTTGGCGGCATTTAAGGCTGGGGAATTGAAACAGTGGTCAATTATTAAAATGTTTTTGAACAACTTAAATTATGATTTTTAGTATGATTCCTCTTATTATTTATTATAATATTACTTAACAAATAGTAATTTTGTAACAAAAAACGGCCTTGTCTCTTGAACATCGTTTTTTTTTACAAATCTTTCTACTCGATTCTAAAATATTAGCAAAATATTGAAAAAAACGTGCTAAGTTATTTAAATATTACCTATATTCTTTTTGATAAGCTCGCCACCTATCACATCGTGGGACGGATCACACAAGGCGAAATGTGGGTGCCCTGGCACCTCTATGTACCTCTTCTGGGCATAAAGCATGAGTTTATGAATAATATGTATTCTTTTTGTATTAATTCTAATAAAAAAATATTGACCAAATATGTAAGGTATAAAACTACCTTTCAAGCACGAATTTCAATCCATTTTATCTTGCAATTTATGTAATGCATCATATTTAAATCTACTTTTAATCCAATCACAGTTCATTAGTTTTTATGCGATGTATTATCACATTAAAAAGTTAAATAATTAATTTATTTTGATGTAAAATTCTAATATATTTTACTTGAAAATAAAATGGCTATATGATAGGAATTTTGTTGACGTTGCTTCTGATTAACATAAATAGTTTCGCTTCATATTGTCTAATTACAGAGATATTACGCTACCTAATAACTAAACAATTTCAAGTAGAAAATAATTAGTTATTGTTTAAAGGTAAAATATTATTATTCCAAGGTCAAAATAATCATTAATTAATTGATCGACTATTAGTATCTAAATATTTTATTTTCAAGAATTATTATTATTTATTGCGCAAGGATGGATATAGTTCATATCAACAAGTGAAAAAAAAATTTTCGTATTGAAAAGAACATCGGCGAAAATGGACCATGAACGGGACCAGTTATGAATGATACATCAAAAATTTTCATAATTCATTAGAGTCAAAATGCATATTTCAATTTATTTTTAAAAACCCGGATAAAAAAGAAAAACTTTAAGTGTTTTTAATAATATTGAACGCATATGAGTGCGTTCCATCAGTGATACTTTGTTTAAAATAAGGTTTTAACTACAACGTTGAAGGTAGTAGTACTAAATTAAAAAAAGTGTAGGTATTTTCTATGACACATGACTTTTCTTTGCGCTGTCATTTTGCTTTCTTTTGATTTCCGATTTACGACTACTGTTAATTCTCTGTTTATATTTGTGACTTGGCTTTAATCACGGACTCCGATATACCCTTGTATTCCTGACCACTTTGTAAGATTGACCATTGTATAACGATAACGCTTTGTGATTTCGTTTAAAGTGTGAAGTATTACCATATTTCCAACATGAACTCGGAACAACAGTGCGCTCCTCAACAATTTGTGCATTGTGTTGAATGCAATACCCGTCTTATTATACTCATTTCTGTAATCAGTGAGTGGGTCTATCAACTAATCGAAGTTTCTTTTAGCCATGAATCTACAAGGTATCCTATTTACCATTTAGTCAATATGGTTTAGTATCCTGGAGTTCCCACAGGAAAAGTGTGTGTGTTTTGATGAAAAACAATGATGCCAAACTTCCAAATCAAGGAGAGACGGAATAACTAAGTATTGTTGTAATTGTGTAGTAGGACGTCGCACAGTACTGTTGCTGTGCCCACGTCATGACTTTGATGTTGCTGCCCCTGCAGAGTTCTTAGATTATATTGTAAAAAGAGAAGAATGAGAATGAGAAATAATACATTTATAAAATATTTTCTGTGTTTTATTTTATTTTGTGTTTTATTTTTGTGACCACTGCTTATTATATTCCTATACATACATATAGGGGGATTTTTCAAGTGTGTGTGGATGGCCAAATACGAAACTATGAAGAATAGCGAAAAATACTCAAAACAGTCTAATAAATTCTGATAAAATTCTGCGAAATAATGACAGCAAAATACTACATTTTCTCTCATTACCTTAAGGTAACACAAGTATGGTGTACACCATATTCAACGGCTAATTAGTTTTATGACAAGGGAAATTATAGAGCATAGTAATTACTAAGCCATCATTATGATTTAGTACACTTTTCTTCCTAGGTACCTGATAACCATAAGACCACCCTACATTAGGTATATTTGACAATGACAATGACATTATAATGTGCTATTTTCTATGAATAATTCTAAAATCTCCGGCTTTGCAGACATCTTTTTGTAACTGGACATCACTCCTCATGCACTATAAAATACAATAAACTATATCCCAGCTGTGTACAATATATTTCTTTGTCAGGTCCCAAAATGTATGGACGTGACCGATGTTCTTTATGTATGACAATATCTAGGTAACTGATAAAAATAAATATCACCTCTCTATGTAAAACGTAAAAATTGATTCTACTAAATCTCTACGACAGAACAACTTCTGTAAATTTATAAGAATATTATTTAGTTAGAACGTGATTTAAGACACGAAGATAGTTAAAGAATTCTAAAAGAAAGAAAGAGAAGAACAATAAGCCGTAGGAAATAACAATAACAGTGTTTCAGTTCAACCAATGGGAGCGCGGGACGCCCTAAGTACCCCCGCCCAAAACAGGGTAATTGCGCGGGCGCATTTCTCACCTATAAAAACAATACTACCACCCGAAATAGGTCATTTACAATTTGGACTTTCACTGAGACAGTGTATTTACTTTCATATATGCATTCTGATATCTAGCAGCCATGGTGCGAAAGGTATATTTTAATTATTTTTTGTCTTGTGCAAGTGCAGTGATTATTTTACCAGGTTTGATATTTATTAATTTATCCTGTATTTAATCGTCCTATTTAATTTTCAGGAGCGTAATATTTCCGAAAGTGAAACCACGAAGAGGAAACGAGGGCGGCCTAGCGGACGAAACAGGGTTCCACTTTCTCTGGTAAGTATTTTAATATTTTATAATATATGTTGTAATTCCTTTAACAATTACAAAAACATATTATGTGACCTATTTTTTTAATTCGTTTAAAATTTTCAGGAGGAAAGGCGGGCGCGCAATGCTCAATACGAACGTGAACGCAGAAATGAAACATCTGAAGCCATGGCTCAGTTAGCAGAAGTTGCTGGCTGCGATCCTAACGTAAGCAATTATACTGACATACTTGTATGATTTCGGTAATTACAATTTATTCTTGATTTATTAATTTATATTATTCTTGCAGATTGCCACCACAGACCTCCTGGCCACAGTCATAAACCGAATACAGAGAGCAGCAGAGATAGACGCGACGGAAGATATGGAGAAATTAAGGCGGATTAACGGGAACTTAATGTCGCAAAGTTAGTAGCTTACTAAATATTCAGCCCTTACTAAATGTTGCTTTATAATTTGTGTCTCCTCTAATTGGACTATTTTTGTTACAGTTGAGAAGCTGGAAAACGAACTAATGCTACTTTGTCCGGGATTCGACGGGACCAATATTGATGTAAGTTTTTAAAATAGAAATTAGTATTTTTAATTAACAATGTTTTCTTAAGAACTTTTCATAAGACTTTAATAATTTACAGGATCTCAGTGAACAGTCTGAATCCTCTTCAGAAGTACCAAGCCAAGCTTCTAGTTCTAGCGAGGGCTCAAGCCGCACCAAAAAAATTGTAAGTCGATCAAAAATTTTCTTCAGCGAACATAATTGCTCTATTTAGTTGTTCTGTATTAAAATGTACATTTGTTTCTTACAGACTGGCAAGAGAAAGCGGAAAAGTAACAAACGCAAAGAAAGTGATTCAGACTATGCCAGTGGTTTCCAATCGGAGAGTAGTTCAGAATATCCTTTAGCAAAGCGAAGTAAAACAGAAACGGAGGCCAATGAAACACAAAAAGAATCCGTAACCCAGAGGATTACTCGAAGCTCTCACAGTTCACCTTCTTCATACGACATGGCCTTAGATTGTGTGACAGAAAACAATGAGCCTACATTCGATCAAATATCATCGGACGAACATTCCAATTTCTCATACCAAATACCGCAACAAGAAGTAGAAAATAACCAAGGCGCACAGGAAAACCAGTGGTTGAGCTCAAACGTGATTATTGATCTAGAATTACCTCAACTACCAGTGGGATTATTGTCACTTTCAACCGGTGACTACTTACTACACGATCAGACTGTTCAAGAACCTCAAGTGGAATATTCACCTGATTTTATTTCCACTCCTGTTTTAACCGCGGAGCACCAAGTGGTCGAATCACAAGTAGAAATTCCACTTCATAATGGACTCCAACCTGATGACAATTTCGTAATTCCTCGTAAGTATTTTCTTAAAGATTGTAAATTTATATGTATTTAACGCATCATTTAATTAATATTTTAATTTTTGTTTCAGCGGCGCAAGAAATCCAGCTAATGAACGACAGTGATTGGTTCGACGCCAATTTCTTCTTGAACCCCGACAACTTTGCAGACAATCTTGTTTTCTCATAGAATTTATTATTATCTTTTAAATTGTGATAAAAAATAATTCAGTGCAATTTTTATACACGTCTTATTGTATTGTATAAGTGAATTGGATATAACATGTACCTGATATATGCGTAGCTATAACGATCCAGATGTTATAGTATCCCCAGTCTTTACAATGCAATAGATAAACTGCGAAAAACCGCAATAATGAAATTTAGATGCAATATATTTATCTTTAACTAGTGACAAACATATATTAAAATGTATCGTGAGGTCTAATTGATTTTTAACATATTTTGTATAATTTTTATCGGTGAAATGAAATTGTTATCCACGGTTCTATTTTATTTTGACAATTGATTTTTTTACTTGTGTGTGGTAGTACTTACTACAATTATTATGTATGTTTTTCATGTGTAATAAATATTTTTTCATAATGTTGAGTTTCTATTGTTATTCAAATTTTAATCGACCCGCACAATTTTAAATTTCTCACACAACTGTGGATTACGGATTTAATAGTTATTACTATAAACTTAATGAATAATCTGAATAATCGTGGCTCCCATTATCGTTGTAAGCATTTAACTTGCGAGAAATCTATTAACTGTACCCCGAAATAGTATCTACCTACTATTGTGAAATCGATTGTTGTAAATAGACAAAACAAAAGACATTTGCAGGTATATAAAACAAGAAAGAGATCATAAAACAACCCTGCGTTAATCCCCAAGTTATGCTTACTTGCTAACAATATAATTCGAACATTTTCCATTGACCTTTCCTTCAAGTCAGGTAGATTGGTTAAAAAAACAATGAGCTTTTTTGGCTGATGTTTAAATTTTTAAAACGTTGATTGTAGCTGTGTCTGTTCACAAGATGTAAAGCGGATAATTCTAGATATTGATTTAAAATATAAATTATGGACATTTCTAACATAGGTTGATAATATTCTAATATAGTTAATTCTCTGTTATCCTATAGTGCGGTGAACCCAAGTTCAAGTACAGTTTCAATCCAAAAAAAAAAACAAGTAATGCAATATTAACCGTTTTCGTTTAATAAATATACTAGGAAACGACTAGTTGAAAAAATAGTTGATAATGTCATAAAATCGGACTTGGAATGATCACACATGGGCAATATGAAAATAATCGAAAATCAACCCAATCGATTAAAGATAATAATATGTGCAGGCAACTCACCGAAGGCCCGATCTAGAAGCTACATGGTCGGCGGCAACTAACACCACTTTTGTGCCACTTTACACCAGATAGTCCAATAACCACGATACACAATAAATAGGCGAATATCCAGCTCGGCGGCAGAGTACGCGCCATTGCACGAAAAGGCGTCCACACGCCAAAATACTAACTACCCCCCTTGGATTGTCATCATAATAAAATTTTATGAATAATGATTACTGGCGGTAGGTCTCTCATATGTGAGACGCCGCCTAGGTGGGTACCACCGCAATGTCTATTTCTCCCGCTAAATAACAGTTTAAATGTACTGTTGTGTTTCGGATTGAAGGACATTATAGCCAGAGTAACTACTGGACATATTGAGACTTTACATCTTATGTCTCAGGATGGCGAGCACAGTGGATTGCCAGACATTGCTTTGTAATTCAAGGTGTTGTTGGTTTTGCTACTGTTCATGAGCGGTTGTATCGCTTACCACCCAAGCGCGGTTCCACAGTAGTGGATACGCAGACTCCCACTTCATTGATTTTCGGGTTGCCATGCCTACTACCTTTTTTGAAGGCTTGATCCGCCCTTGTTACCACCAGGCTAACGGCATGCTCGTCTCGCCACTCATGACAATAAAAATAATTAAAAAAAATCAAGATTAACTTAGTTTGGGGTCAGGACTACCTTATGAAATAAGACTTTTTCGGAAAGTAGCTTTCCCCCCTTAAATAATGCAAACTGCAACGAAAGTCATTGAAGATTCTCTAGATATATTAATACGCAACAAACAAATATATAAGTAGGTACTTACCAATCGACCTGAAAAGCTCATTTTTCAAACTCTGTTTATTTGTTAGAAAATAACGTTAAACTGAAAACCCAACTACATATACTGGGATTTACGCCGACCTTCTATCTTGAAGGCGCAGATATTGTAGGTAAATAAAACTACTTCAACATTACTACCGAAACCCTATCTATTTTATATGAAGGCGAATTTCAAAAGATACGTTTGCAGAAATTTGAAATATACACCGAACCACATAGTTTATTGAAACTACATACGCCGTATTAGGGGTAAGTATATAATTTATTTCTAGGTAATTACAGAATATGTTTCTCTCATTTAATTTGTGCGAAAATATAATAATTATACACTACACAGCTGTATGCGATGGTAGAGATTCGTCGAGATTTATTTCTCGATGCCATTTCACTCTGGTTTTTACGATCCTGACTGAAGTGAGTTATCTCCGAGTTAGGCCGGTCTCTATAACCAATTTATCTTTAAAAAGAGGTAAAATAGTCACCATAATTGTGTCGGTACAATTCTACGATTCATTAAACAGAGACTATCTCTGTATCGCTGTATATATATGTCTACTAAGACATATATATTATTTTCCTAAATATTTGCACCATATCCATACCTCTTTCCCTTTGTTAACTGAAACATAAAATGCAATCGAAATATCTAATGAAATATCTTGTTAAAGATAGATTATAGAGAACATTCAACATAATCTAGAGATCATAGCGTCTTTTATTTTTAAGAATTCATATGCATATTGCAACCATTAACGAACCAACGCTGTATATCGTGATTTGCAGTGTTGGTGGAATACGACCGCTAAATATAAAACACTGAAAACAGCTGGAACCCTGAAAAAAACTACAAAACCTGCATGAAATATCGAGATAACAGCGAGCAGGGAAATGGTGAGAGTATCCAAACGGCGGCGAACGAAACAAAAGCATACAAAGTAAGAATTGCAACGTTTGCAGTGCAATGCGGCCCAATCTGCTAACACAATCGGTAAATACGACACGATATCGAACCGAAACATCTTAACTTTAAGTCTTGTCACATTGCTCCTTCGTAAGACATAAAGGTGTTTTCTGTTTGATTTCGCTGTTTTTGAAAAATACTTATAACTTTTGTAACGTCATTAATATCTCGATAGAAACTCAATGCATATATTGAATTGCTCAAGAGAATCATGATATTTATGTAAAAATAGATGTTGATGAAATATGATTTATTGTTTTTATTTGAATAAACGGCGAGACGAGCAGGCCACTAGCCTGATGGTAAGCGATATGAACAGTAGCAAAACCAACATCATGAGTTACAAAGCAATGCTTGGTATTCCACTGCGCTAGCCATCCTGAGACATAAGATGCTAAGTGTAAATATTTTCAGTAGTTACTCTGGCTTAAATGTCCTTCTAACCGAAACACTATAGTGTACTTACGCTAATTGGCGGGAGAAATTGACATTTCGGTGGTACGTACCCAGGTGGCCTCTCACATAATATGAGAGATCTTCCACCAGTAAAGTTTTATTCACGAAAACATAAATGTGCCGCAATACCTACAAACACATTTTGTGAAAGTAGTTGGATCGAAATTCGTGACAAAATATTTGTTACTTTTAACAGAATAATACTTTAATCTAGTGATGAGTGAGGTCAGATTATAAACCAAAATATAAAATGATGACTGCTTGGTATGGAATCACTGAAATAAACAAGAATAACAGGAATTGACAGCCTTCGTGGCGCAGTTGGTTAGACGCCGCCTGTGGAACGAGTAGTGTTGAGTAGGACATGACTTGAAAAAGAGTTTGTAAGAGTAGCCTCATTTTTGTACCGAGCCAGTACAATGTCCCACTTCAATTGAAGTGAGGCGTACTGACACTTATTTATGGCTCTTAACTTTGCCTCACGGCTCACGTCAATGAAATGACCTTACAGACCAAGTAGTACACCAAATATGAAGTAGTACACATTAAAAAGTTGAGCCGCTCTTACATTTTGACGTCATGTACGGGACAAATGTACTGCCTCTTGTATGTCCTGCTCAACACTAGGAACGAGAGGCCGCGGGTTCGACCCGCACCGAGAGAAATGTTTGTGCGGCCCACAAATATTTCTTCCGGGTCTGGGTGTTTGTGAGTCTCTCGTAGTTACTGATACCCACGACACAAGACTCGATCTTAGTGTGGGGTCAGGACTATATTCCTGGGTCTAACGCCCAAATACTGGGACTTAACTACGTTAATCTCGATTAAATGTACTGGCTAAGTGGGCCGTGCGTTGTTAAGAGCAACTTATTATTTGAATGGCGTTCCAGCATTCGGGCCTATATTCCTTATAGAGTATAGAATAGCCTTTGGTGAACAATTGAACCCGTTGGCATTCCGGCCCGGTCTGCGCTGGCCATGAATTACAAAATATTAAACAAATGTGGCATATTTTGGTAAATAACATTACGGTGAATGCTAAATCCTCAATGTACTTAATATATAATATAGATGACAGAATAGTGTGTAAAAATGTGCCAATAAGTTTTGTATAGTCAGTAATAGAGAGTACCGCCAAAACTACGGCATAGTTAGTGTAGGGACTAGGGCAAAGAATAGTACTTCTAACTCCTAAATATTTTTTCTATTTAATAAATTTCGATGATAGTTAAAGAATGGCTTAGACATACTCAGAGAATTACTGGAATTCTGTGTTTTGTGTCATAAAATTACGTTCTATTGTAGATATTAGCTCACTATTAGATTAGGGTTAAAACAAGTGTGAGTAAAGAATGGTATCTAGTAAAGTAAGAAAATAAACACAATTTTCAACAGAGTATTTATATTTTTTTGTTAAAACGATGTAGTCTTCCAGAACAATTATACCGTAGCTAAATCAAGCTACTCAATTAATTATGGACTAAAGCCCAAACATATAAAAATATAAATAGTCGTTCGTTACTCGTTACTGTTACAAAGATATGTCAAACATAAAAAATAATCCCACAATTTCAAAAAGAACACCATTAATATTGCACATTTACCAAAAGGGTTCAAGATATTAAATAACTTATGATTGTCTTGTGGAATGTCAGAGTTCTTATTTTGCAAACAATGTAGGTATACTTTGGTGGTGATATCATTTATACAAACGATCTGTTCAAGAAGACTAAGCTTAAACTACAACCTGAATATTGAACATTGCATTATTTAAATACTTAGTACATGCGTTAGCTCACAAATTGAATGACTTAAAAATGTTTTTTAAACAAAGCATACATATCAGGTGACAATGAAAATGCTTTACAATGCAATATTCAATAGAGGTCACACTTAAAAAAACTATTTATTATTACAGCTCTTACGTAATAAAGTTGTCCACAACTTAGCAATAATTATAGAAAAAATATTTTATCCCACAAAAATTAACGTGCTACTGTACCTTAATTACATGTATATACATGCCTTCGAAAAACTTTGTGAGATTGTAAAAAAAATTACAATCATTATTTTTTTTTTTTTCTTTTTTTTTTATAATAGAAAAAATGCTACTTGTTTGTAGGTACTTAGTGATCACTCACTATTGTAATAAGTAAACATAGATTTTGATTCTAATTTAATTGAAATCGAAACATTATTTTGGATTTCATACAATGCTTTTTTAGTGCAATTGGTATACATTGTATTGAGATTTATTAAACGAAAAAAATATGTTTGTGACTATTACACAGTGATAAAAATACTTTTTAGTAGATTGAATAAAGTTAGATAGTGTACTGTGTCGCAAACACTTGAATACAAGTCACATTTGATGTTCAAGAATTAATAGGTACTTCATTTTAACAAATTATTGGGTTAGATAATTTCTGCACAACATATTCCAATTGAAATTATTTTCTGATTTGACAAACATCATAAAAGTAAATTATCATTTTCAATTTACATCAGGAACACATTTTTATCTAAATAAAAAATGCTGGCACGGTAGTGTGGTGCTCAGATGTTAAATTCATTTTCCTTGTTTCACAACATTTGTTTTACTTATACTACACATTAACACCGTCAATTTTAAGTTTTTTCACACGTCGGGTAGTGCCTTCGCCGTCTGAACTATCTGTGTCATGCGAACTGCCTTCAGACTTTATACCGAGTCCTAATTCATGTGCATCCACATAGTTACCCGTTGTTCTAGCCTTCTCCAAGGCTCTGACTAAAAACAAAGAAACATATAAATACATCATAGTAATTAGATATATGTTACATTAAATATGTATAAGATAAAAGAACCAAATATGTGGAACCCATGGAAACTTATGTGCTCCTAGTAATTTCTAAGATATGTATATCACATTCCTCTGGGCTTAAAGTAGTTGGATAATTTGAGAACATGTTGTATTAGTCAAATCGAACATTCATAAATTGATTATTGTTATGTACAATTAATAAAAAGCACATGTTTTTGGTGGCTTTAGTGTTACTGAAGGTAGAAAGACACAGCAGTGTACTATGAACAGTAGTGTATTTAAATCAGAAACACTTCAATTTTGCGTGTATTTTTGAGGGTTTTACCCAACTACTAAGTCAGACATGTCTTGCATCTTAGATACACTTAATGAGCCCAAATATAGTATGTTTATGTTACATCATCACCTAAACATTATTTCTGATGCAGGATTTAAACCATCTTTGTATGATCAGTCTCAAATAGACAAATATTTGCATGATTAATATTAAAGTAGCCCAAAAGAGAGTCCCAAGCGAGTTACGACACACCCGTATCCTCATTTTAATATGATTACATTGTGTTATTATTTTATCCATTACTTTTGTCTTTAAGATAACTATTATGACATCATCCGGTAATAATATATATTCTTAAATTAACAGGCACAGTCCTAACTACAAACATTTTTGGTTTTTCACTGAACTATATTTTAGACACTATACTTATGCCCCTATTTGTACTGTTTTAAAACTTATTTTAGTTTCCAAATATATTGTCCCTTTCAAACGACTTTTAAATTCTCTTTGAGCAAAGAAGACAACATTTTCGTAAACTAAAATAGTATTTTAAACTGTCTATAAATAATGACATTAAATATGTGTGGCTGTTAAGGAATCATTATTTACATAAGTTATATTTTATTACCCCATATACATACATTCCACTGCACATGCTTCCTCTATATTTGAGAGTGGTTAGGCCATTTAGTCCAAACATAGGTGTTATATATAATAATTAAATACACTTACTCTGTGTTTCAAGGATGCTATTTTGCCTTTTTAAGTCATCTATATCTTGTTGATGGGAATTGTTTTTTCGTCTCATGAACTGTATGTATTCAGCTGCTTTCTTTAAGATTTGTGCTCTGCTAACCTGAAAAATATTACATATTTTTATTTTTTATTAATTCTTTAATTTAATATCTATAGTTTGAAAGGCTTGTTAGTCGTTTATATACTGTTTTTCATACAATATAATTATGATCAGATATTTTAATGGAATATAATTCATGAATAAGTTGCACAATTCATAACATATTTTTTACACATTTGCTGTTATAATACACAAGCCATGCTGTAGATTACAATTAATTTAGTTGTAATTTTAATTGAATTTATTTTTATTTTCATTCATATAGTCTTCCCTATGCAAACTATATAGAGTATGAGATAATTATCGTAACAGCCAATACCGGCCTGCATTATACCATCTATGTTAGCAGCCTGAGCTAAACACACTTCTAGAGGTCACTAAGAGGAATCTTAATACTTTTGAGTTTGATGTCTGCTATCCCCTTGCCGAAAATCTAACCAATAGCTTAAATTGCTAGACAATGTGTTTGTGTCTACAATTGATTTTCTTTTATTGGTCACTGGATTTAAATAAATGTTCTACAAATGAAACATACCACTTTCTCATTTTGCAAGGCCGGGACTGCTTCTCTTAATGATGTAAAACTGTCCTTTATGTGGTCTCTTCTTTTCCTCTCCAAGGCATTATGATGAGCTCTCTTCTCGGCCTAAAATAGTAAATCTCTATTAGACGGCATAAACAATTTTGATACTTATATAACAGAAGAAGAATAAACATTTTCTATTGAGATTATAGGCTACCTCGAAAGTTATAGTCAACAACAATAATAAACAGCCAAATAATATCAGAATGCCACTAAAGCAAGAAACACGACTGAGTTATTAACAAATCTCAAAGTATTGAGGCAAAAAAGAACATCAATGAGTGGTAATTTTTAAGCTTTCCCCCATAACCTACTGATTGTAATTCAGTGGTTGTACCTGGGAATAATATCCACTTCCACCAAGTCCTCTAGCGTGTGTACGTGAGTCAGAATCATTTTCCGCCTGAAAATTACAAAATTATCAGCATCAAAATAAACAGCTAACATTGAAATAAGCTGTCAAAGTGAGGCGACACCTACATCACTTTCTATATCAATATCGCGATCATCGTCACTCATCTTATTCAGCAAATCCTCTGGATTAATTATGCAATATATATCAGTACACAATCATTGGAGCTTTTTATATGTAAATATAACGGAATAAAAACGCATGACCACTTTATTCGCACCACAAAAGGAAACGCGTGATACGTTTGACATTGACAAGTGACAGATAGGAAAAATATAAAAATAAAACTACTAATTTCAAATCACCAAAATTTCAAACTACCAAAACCAACCAAAACACTACATTTTAATGAACTCCTATTATTTGCATTAAAATAATAATTAAAAGAATAAAATAAGATGCATAACATTTTTCATTGTATAAGGATAAGACTAAAAGCAAATTAAAAGCAACAATGTCAATTAGGGTATCTTTGTTCCATTCTGTAATGAAATTAAAAATGGTTATGCGCTCCCATTGAGATAATATACTAGAGGGGACACTGCAAACAAAATTTTTGTAACAAAATGAAGGGTACATTCTATTTCTGTCTCTGTCACGCCTACGAAGTAACATATCTTCCCTCTCGCTTTACTGTGTACCCTTGTCACAGATCACTCCCAATAGATACCTAATGCAAGGCAGCGGTTGCGCGCCACACATATAAGGTATCAGAAATATATCCACTCACACGTCCACGTCACTGTCACTTATTTTGACAGAAATTTTCCGATTCCCGCCTTTTCAATATTCATAAACATAAAGCAATATATCCTTGTACCTATTCTAGCTACAGGGAATTAAAAAATAGCTTTAAGTATCTAAAACTATGCAGAATTATTACATGTGACAATTATTGTACAAATATAATTCAAATGTGTTGTAAATAAATAATAAAAATTCTATACAGATCGAATTTCAATGGTATTTCATTTTCAAATCATGTTTTCACCCATTAAATCATATTACATACCAATAAAATCCATTTATAAATAAAGTATATACTATAAGCTTTCTTTTGATATCCATATTTTACTACTTAAAGTTATTTTTATCTTATAAAAATCCAAAAAAATATACCCATAATCACATAACCAATTTTTGTTAAGTTTGCGTTTGCTTAGTGACTCCCAGTTCCGGGTTACGATTTAATGTTGCCAAGTGATCGTATTCAGTGGAGTCGAATTTTTTACTGTTTTTATTTTTTTTTATTAATTAATTTGAACTTTTTTGTGTACATTTTTGTAACAAGTCTTTATATGTTATAAATATTCGTTTTTAATCGAATGCAATAAGCAGAAAAGAACGTCAATTCGACGTTTTTTTTTTTCATAACTATTATATTTAATAATAAGGCCACAACTTATGGTTTCGAGACATGCTAATGACTTCGAGGGTAAAAAAGCTTAAGATCAAATTGTCGACCAAGATTTCCTGCATGTGCATTTTCCGCCATCTTGAAAAGGGATTTGAATTCAGTTTTTTTTGCAATAACTGTCTGGGTATAATAATATAAATCAGAATAATCTAGCTAGGCAGATGATGATAAGGTCTGGAAACGCTCGGAAAATACATATAAATATTTATATTTTAGGTTTCCTCGTGACCCAATACGATGCGGAGAATGGACATCAATCATCAGCCAGCAAAGACGTGAACATTTTTTTAAGCCGAATATATCGAAAATTAAATACCTATTACATTTTACACATAAATATTTGTTCTATTGATTTATATACATGTCTTGCCCAAAACATATCTACGCTCAGATAAAAGTACAAATACAAATTCATCTTCATATAAAAGTAAAAAGGATATTCGTCTCCATTCCATGCCTTGTCCTACCGACTAACGTCGGTCATAAAATTTTATTGCATTTTGTACACTGCTTTGTATAAACAACTTTAAACAATCCGCGTAAGGTTGAATTTGCAAAATATATGTTTATAGTGTGACTATAACTACATAATATTAGAATTGTCGAGTGTTTGGTGACAGTTTCGAATAAGGTTTCGAGTGTTACTTTTGTTCGAAACTGTGCATCTTGGGTTTTTAAAATAATGGCAATTGATGTAATTTTTTTCAAATTCAGATATTAGTATTTGTGTAGATTACAAATAAAACCCTTCAAATGATATAAACAACTATTTATTTCATTTCATTTATACATTCAAAAGTATTCGTCGAAATATACAAATGTGTTTATTACAAATATGACATTTTAAGTTGAAATAAAGTACACTTTTGCCTTACGTAGCTACAATTTTACCAAGGTTCCCAACTGGGCGTACCTGAATCGGAGGTACCAAAGATACGAAAAAATGTAAAGCCTCTTATATTGGATTATATTTACATAAGCATGTGTATTATGTTATAAGTAATACAAATGTTTCATCATACATAAAATTAGATTTTATTAAAATTCTGACATTTGGTACATTGACTTGACACATTATTCATTTAAATATTTATATGAAACTAATATGAAGGGGTAGTAAATAAACACAAAAAACGAAATCGAACAAACATGAATTTAGATAATAATAAACATTTTCAATTGAATTAATTAGGATGCAACAACAATACATGTATTTGTAGGAATGTATTTGTGGTGTAGACGAAATAAAAGTTCACACCAAACATACGCAGTATTTAATTCCGAGGCACACAGATTACATGTTCTTAAGTCTTATTCACTAAGGTAAGGTAAGGTAATTACAGTAATATTATCTACACACTGCTTAGTCCCTATAACAGTATACACATACTATGAAAGAGATGGAGCGATAGTTTTGCAAGGTTCACAGCAAAGCGGTACGAAATATTATCCCGAAACTATTGCGAGCGGCAAGGCAAGCTAGACGACGCGACGCGACGGTGCGACGCGGGTCCGATGACGTCACGAGTACCTGAGCGCCCGCCGAGCCGGGGCGTTGGTGTGCCGTTATTTATCTAATACAAAAATTAAATTGTCGTGTGTCATGTGTGTGTATCTGTGTACGTGTCTGTGTGTGTCTGTGTGTGGAGCCTACATATTTATAAAATTACGAAATGTCTACTGTTTGTGATTGTTACATTCATAGAAATCAAACAAATATTTGGAGAGAATATTTACATTTTTGATTATTGAATTGATGAGTAATGATTTCTTATAAGTTACAAGCATTATTTTCCAAATATTCAATTGGTTCCTTGACGTCACTTACACTGCACGTTTAATACACGTATTCACATTTCACTGCACATTAATCACTGCACAAAGCATGGTCATTACAGTTGCAACTTCACTAAAAGAAAATACAAGTAAATCTATCAACGCATTTCACAATACTTGTTAATTGTTATCCGAACTCCGAAGTTGTTGTAAACTAGTGTTGAGCAGGACATACAAGAGGCAGTACATTTGTCCCGTACATGACGTCAAAACGTAAGAGCGGCTCAACTTTTTAATGTGTACTACTTCATATTTGGTGTATTACTTGGTCTGTAAGGTCATTTCATTGACGTGAGCCGTGAGGCAAAGTTAAGAGGCATAAATAAGTGTCAGTACGCCTCACTTCAATTGAAGTGGGACATTGTACTGGCTCGGTACAAAAATGAGGCTACTCTTACAAACTCTTTTTCAAGTCATGTCCTACTCAACACTATTGTAAACAACATTGAAGTTTGAACATGACGGCCCGGGGCGCAGACGCAATAAGTTTGTTGATTTTTTGAAAATATTATTTAATTGTGAGGTTTGTGCTGAAAATATGTGTTTATTAAAAATCAAAATAACAATTCTCACCATTGTCATTCAGTGAAAAGATTTAAATTGTGTGCAAAGGTAGGTGTGTACCCGAGTTAAAATAACTAAACCAGAAGAAAGGGAATGTATCTCGAAAGTTTCATGTTAGAACTTAAAAAATATGAACCGCACAGAGTACATTCATTGATTTAAA
Organism: Hyles euphorbiae; assembly: GCA_023078785.2. Taxonomy (NCBI): domain Eukaryota; kingdom Metazoa; phylum Arthropoda; class Insecta; order Lepidoptera; family Sphingidae; genus Hyles; species Hyles euphorbiae. Next base: position 8,913,214 of record CM041053.1, read on the forward strand.
AACTAAGGATAGGCCCTTCAGTACATTGAGTACGTCAAAGATATGTCTATCGCGCCATCTGTTGGATTTTTACGTCAATGGCGGCCATGAAATTCAATAATGCTAAAATAAATGTTATACTGATTTAAGGTAGTATAATTTTACTTAGTGGTGATAAGAAATGTTATCTTTTTTTTGTGAACTTTCGCTCATCTTTATTGCAACCACGACGATACAATTAGGCATTTGTCGACGACTTACAGACCGGTGCGTTGTGTCGTCACAACCGTTGCATTGGTCCGCCGACCACTTTCGTGACAATAATTTTCGTACTCTCCGCCCCCTCCATATATTTTACGGCAATGAGTACATTACTATATATGAAATAAAGGTCTATCTTCATGCTCAAAATGGAAAACACATGGTTGTCAGTTCCAAAACAAGTAGATGATGGCGCTGTTACACAAATAACGCTGGGTACCTCTATATTTATCGGTAGATGGCCCTGTTACACAATTAATGCTGGGCACACATAGAATGGCTTAACACATCATTATTCGCCAATAGATGTCAGGAAGTCATATTTTCGGTTTGTATTTCTGTTTTTATTTTTTAAACATTCTAATTATATTAATAATATTCCTATTTCCTAATTAATATATTAACATAATATTGTTTCGGGTTCGATTCCCGCACCGAAACAAATATCTGTGTGAAGTAGAGGTATTTGTTTCGGGTCTGGCTGTTTCTGAGACCGAAAAGTCTGTTGTAGTTCCTGATACCCACGACACAAGACTAGTTCTTTGTGTGGGGTCGAGACTATAAATATCACTGTTGGGTGTATTTATTTATTTATTTGATTATATATTTGGATATTTGATTACAATATATGACATCATATTTTCAATAAACAATGATGTGTCGGAATTGATAATAACAGCTTTTCAATAATTCGCCAGCCCCAAACCATTTAAAATCCACTAAAAGCAATTTTTCCCAACCAGGACCAAACTACCAGATTTTGTGGAAAATCCACTAAGTTGGTAACACTGGTGCAAAAAAGCTTGAAAGATGGCCGCCCATGTAAGTTCTTGTCCAGACGATATTTGATACAAATGTTAGCCGGTTTAAAACAGCGCAGGGCCAATAAATAAATTACTATCGTGTAATAACATGAATGGAATATAAATGACTTAGTTCTATCAAATGTTAACATTGTTATGCCTAGTTTTTTAATGTATTTATTGATTTTGCATTAATGAAATTTTAGCGATCGAGACATGCAAAGCTGTTATCCTTTTTCATAGTGTTTGGTTTAGAAACCAAAATATAGTTTATGGTAGATTTTTAAGAAAATATAAGAGATTTGTATAGGTAAAGGTACTGGTAGGTATAGCGTAATCCATTACAATCAAAAATTGTAATAGTATTTAAAAATTACGAATAAGGGTAGTTAAGTGGTGGTTGAAAATTAAAACAAAATAAAAATATACAATTATTATTATTACAATCAATGAATAAATATTTAAGAATAAATACTGACAATTTCAAACCTATAAATTAATAATTAAAGATTTGTACGACTTATTTAGTATTTTTTTTTATTTGGCCCGGCATAGTAGCACGGCACACTGCCTCTGCCTCTGCCTCTGCCTCTGCCTCGGCTTCTGCCTCTGCCTCTGCCCGGCCCTCGGTCTCCCCCATTTCCGCACTGCCCGCTCAATGTATAGTTCAAGTTAACTCTTAGCACTAGTGATGGTTTTTTATTTGCTTAATTGACACAAACTATGCATGCACTCTATCACTGAAATCAAAAAATAAAACACTCACGAGCATTCTTGCTTTTCCGTTGATAACCTAAAATTAAAAATGCATTTTATTATTATTCTTTTTTATTTCAGTAAATTTATCCAATTGTAATATGTTTTAGTTTTATATCAGAATAACTACGTTAGTAAAGCCGGGTACAATTTATAAAATGCGGCTGATGGACGTAGCTGAAGATATTTAGAAAATTGAATATTCTGCCTCGCCGCGTCCGAGAGACCCTGAATATTATTACCACTCTTCAGCCGCGTTCGGCAGCCGCATCTTATAATTAGTTTTTGGCTTAATAGTAGATCATTTCAATGTTCGGATTATTCGCAGTCGCGCATCTATTATCTTATTGTAATGTACGTTACGGTTTGCGGTCCCTGATGGCGGTTTCCATTCCGTATATATATACATATATATTGTTTTAATAACCTAGATTGTGTCCCACTGGTGGGCAAAGACTTCCCCTTTGTCATTCCATTTGACCCTGTCCTCGGCGAGCTCTTGTGATTTTGGCTCGAATGTATCCAACTCGTCTTTCCACGGTTTGGATGCATATTTGGAGAAGAAATATTGAAATATTTAAACTGAATTAATAAATTAATTCTTTAATATTGATAATTTAAATCACCATATCATTGGCTTTATCACACTTAATTTATAACAATCATATCCAACATCAAACATACCGCACATTCTAGTTTGAACAAAATCTTTGGAACGCTAACACTGATCTTAATAAATATGGCGCGCGACTTTCTACGGAATACTGGAAATCAATTAAAATATTGAATTGTTTTGATATATTCTCAATTATTAAATGGCACCTACTTATTCTTTATGATATGTTTTCTATCTCTAACACTTTATTTTTCATTTTTTCATAGAATTGACACAGAAATATTTAATGAAAACCGACAAACAACGATCCTGATTTACTTTCGTGTCTAAAAAACTTCGAATCACGCGTCGAATATGGCTTATTTTTAGATAATTGATAATTATTAATGTAAAGGTATCTTTTAATAAACTATATAAGAACAATAAGAGAGTTACAAATCAATATTTACATTTTTATAAACTCCTGCGCACCACTCGTCGTTGTTCTCAAACAACACACGAGTTTGTCTTTTTTTTTTGAAATATGCCTATTGCTAATTTCTTTTTGGCCAATGTAAGATTAAAGGTAGTTTATTCAAGCATTATATATATTTTTTTCATAACGCTTTTTGTAATATATTTTGAATTTAGGACGCTTTTTCATTACTAGTGTATTTTCCTATAAAAATGACAGCTTACGTCAAAGTTGGAGGTCGGGACGTTTGATGCCCCGTTCACATAATCGCCCAACATCGGCAACTATAGGCGATGACGGTAATGTGTACGGCTTATTGCCTTTCATTGCCGATATTCGTGTACATCAAGCAGTGTTGCTAACGAAATATTTTTCATTCCCAAATCTAGAGAATGTAGCGGTTCCGCGAAGTATAGTAAATAAAATTATGCTTATGTTAAAATAAGTAACAAATTATTTATAATGTTGACTCGTGTAGTGTTTTTTTTTTGTAATGCATTTTTATTGTTAATCTTATATTATTATAATACTAAATAACTCACATTACAGTGCAATGACTCTGATAATTTAACTCGTTATCATAAAATGAACCAATTAAATTATTAAGATATACACCCACAATTTAGGGATTTGTTCCAAAACTTATAACCCTGGTAAAATTTTACAACATTCGTGTTCGGGGTTTTTCGCTAACTGTCGGTAATCAGAGTGAGAGTAAAGTGAGAATACCCATGTTTGCCTGTCATCGTCGACGATCCGCTAGTTATGGATTTCTAGCCACATGCCCCGCGGGTTTGTGACAGTTTATTGCTATAGAAATTTAATTTTTCATTAAAAAAATATCGAAATACAAGTTTCAGTAACAACAGCTAGCATTTTCCGGAGCTATCAGTTACTTCCGTATAATAATTGGTTTAGTTTGATCACAATACGAAATCTATTCAGAAATAAGTATCATAGTTTATAAGTGTTTGTACATGATTTAAACTATATATTTGAATATTATGATTTATATCTGTATGAATATCACTCCGCTTATGCCGATGACGTGCATTGCGTTTACAGAAACCCGGTCTTCTCAAAATATTTGTTCATTTATTGTTATAAGGTCCGCCTACTTCCACTTTAGCTTGCTATTGCGGGTTGATATTTCTACAATATATACTAAAAGAAAATAAATAAAATTATAGATGTACAGAAAATGTTTATTTCAAACAAGAATATACAAAAAATACTTTAAAATAAATAAGTCGAATTATAGGACAGGGCACGCGTGCGTTTCAGCTGTATCTGCGCCTAGTTGCCTGCTGCAACTTCTTCGGTTTCATTTTCTTATTATAAAATTCCACACCATTGTTCAATTCTCACTACATGCAATATAGTGTACGTAAAAAGCACAATTACTAATTGAAATAATTCTAAATAAACTGTTTGTACATTATTATTTAATTACACCCCATACTAAATAAAATAATCATAATTTTCGTATATTTTTATATTTTTGACAAAGATGACACAATTGACATCTGTGGACGTCTGTGGATATATACGACCAAAAACCTTCATCGTCCATTACCAATTCAAGTTTTTAATCCAATTAATATGTCTGTTATTAATAACTTCGTTTTTTTATGAAATTCTACTACGAGTTTTATGAGTACCTGCTTTAAAAAACACTAGGCATTGCGGGCTTTGCGATTAGTTAAATGATTGACTTCCAAAATGAAAAATAAATGTCGTTGAATCATATGCCAGCCTACGTGGCCAAGTTGGTTAGACGTCGGCTGTGAACTGAGAGGTCGCGGGTTCGATCCCCGCCCCGCTAGAAATGTTTGTTCTACCCACAAATACTCCTTTCGGGTCTGGGTATTGTGAGACTGAAAAGACCCACGACACAAGACTCGATCTTAGTGTGGGGTCAGGACTATGTACGTGACTGTCGGGTGTTATTTATTATTTTCATTATATTTATGACATCTCATCTCAAAGCCAGCATTCTACCATAGCCAATTCACCCATTGATTTAAACCAGGTATTAGTGGTACTTGTTATAATTCAGAGCTATGTGATGAATAAGGGTTCATCCACCAGAGTTATTTGGTTTATAATTTTACGACCAGCCAATTCTATCAATCCAATTAATTCTATGTCTCTGCTCGTGCTGCTCTGATTCTGTTCATCTTATTATGTCTACTTAATATTATAAATTCAAACGAAACTCTTTGTCTGTCGTCTGTCTGTTTTTATTAATGGAAAATAAGAAAACAAATCACCTGATGGTAAGTAATCACTACCGCCCATGAACATCCATAACGTTCGGATCAAAGATGTATTGCGTGTCCATGAAATGGCAGAGGAGTGGAAAGGAGAAAGGATGGGAAGAAGAAAGGAGCATTGGGCATCCAGCAATCTCACTTACCGAATGCAATGGAAAAGCTGTTACTTCACGTTGATCATTCATGCTGAGCAATAACTGACAACAGCGTGGCTCTAAAACTTCTGTTTGTTTGACAGTCTAGTGCTTGTTAAACTTTTACGCCTACACCACTGAACCAATTGCCTTGTGTGAGCTGTGTAAACGGGTAAAGTTACGTTATCTATTACGTTTATAAGGCAAAATTTTTAATCCTAATAAATTTCAAAAAATATATCCGTCGTAATTTATATAAGTCTATCTTCTTGTTATTCAATATAATCGTTTCAATAATTATTTAAATAATGTATTATTTTCTATTTTGTGTTTATAACCATGATATTAATCGTAATACAAATAATAAGTTACTTTAAGGGTTGTTCTGGCTATCTACGACGCTCTATTTGTATGTAAGTGGATGGTATGCTAGAAAGTATGAGGCGAATAAAATAGGACAGGATTGAGGTATGGCATCGAATGAAACTTGATAAGACGGGATGTAACGGGAAGGAATCAGAAATGTTAATGATGATTCAAAACAACAACAACTCAAGGGCGATAATAAGAACATATTGTTTTCTTATGTAGTGTAAAATATATCCCTAGAAAAAACGCTGTTTTTACGATTACAAATACCTAGTTATGTTGCGGTAAATTCTTAACATCCACCATCTTCTACTTATCTGTTTACTCGGTATTATTTGGTTTTTATATATATTCATAAAACTCGTATCTATACGCGCTTTTTAAATAAATGTCGTGGCAACCGCTAATGCATCGACGTCGATCGACGTCCATTTTTGACGACTTATCTATTGACAACTCGCTCGAATACGTGGCGAGGTGCGCAAAATTTGTGGCAATGATGCGCAAACGTGTCATCGCCTATCATCGGCGAACATCGACGATTGTGTAAACGCGCCATGAGTGGATATAAACCGATGCCAAATGTCGCGTCATCAGTGTCGTCCAAGTAGTGGACCCGCACATGTCGTCGCAGGTTGGCGAAAATTACATTTTGGGAACATAATATTACGGTTAAAAATGATTTGTTCAATAAAATGGTGTGCAAAACCTCAAAAAAATAAAGTATCTAAAAAAACGCAATAAGTTTTCATCGATAACTAATATTCTTTAAATTAATTTGGTCCCGAGCGAGCTCAATTTATACTGGTTAATGTATCAATGTCAAACAATCGAGTTCGGATGGAGAATCAGCCGTCTCTTTTTCGCATAGCAATAACCGTAATAAGCCATCTTTTTTTGGCGAAATCACGCGTTCTTCTAGTGTTTGACGCATGTTTATAATATAATTCCCAGAAATATCGATATTGTAAAACAATAATGTAAATTAATTTTATTAAATGACAATGTCACAAAATTTTACAATATTTTTTTATTTATTTTTATCTTTGGCGTAATTAAATTTCCTTTTTTTTCCTCTAGTTGTATACGTTTTCAAATATAATGGGAGGGTATTTATCATAAGTATTAGTATACCAAGTTTATTGAAAATTAGTAGCACGAGCTATTGCACTAATTTTAACATACGTTGTATATATCGTCTCAAAAACATTCATAGTTCGTCAAGTGAGTTTCATCGTCACTTGTCGATATTACATTTAATACAGCCGCCGTCAGAATTCAAGAAACGGAATAAGTTATTGTAGCCCTTTAGGGTATGAGGTTTAGTTATTTACTATTTCATATTTTGATCTGATCTTTTATATTAACACTTAATTTGGGTATTTCGCCATTATGGTACACAAAACTACACGGTGAATAATAGAAATAAAACCGTTACATACTAAAGTATAAATCTTAATCCTATTTTATTCGTAGTTAGCTGTTGCCGGTTGGTATAATTTATCAGATCAGGCCGGTGAAAAAATAATATCAAACATTTAACAAGTTGGTAATCAAGTTATAGAAGCGATCATAACACATGAACTTACTGGCAAATCGAACTATCGATACATTTTTTATTTATCGACTTGTGCCTCATCTCTCCAGTGATGTCCACGTGACCGCGCTGCAATCCGCCCGCCCCCCGCGCAGTTCCCTTCGTTGGCGTTTTCGGTTCAAAACAAAACTATCGTAATGCGGTATCTATTGGAAGTGATCTGTGACCCTTGTGCACGCACCATATGCACAGATTTTGTTCCCGATGTCCGCTCTAGTATAATACCTCAATGTGCGCTCCTTACTTTTTCGTCTTAATTCCTTAATACTCATAAAAAATTATAGTTACGAAAGGATCTATTCAGGTTTAATCTAATCATATTTCGATAAGTGTATGAAATTGCAGCTGAGAGACTAGACATAAATAGATATTAAAAATATGGGTATACATATAACTCTGTGACACCGGGTTCAATATCTTTTTGAGTCTGGATAACACATAAGGATAACATTGTATTTTTAATATACACGTTACAGTTTAACACCTTCTAAATACTACACCTTAGAGTACAAAGCAATATTTAATTTGGTACATGTATTATTAATTGTACAATAATATGATATCAATTCAAACATCTGAGAAATTAAAATCGATTTTAATATACATGAATTACCTCATGACTTGCATCGTTTAATGTTTTATTGTTTTTGTACTCAGATTTTACGTTGATAAGAAATTAAAGGTCATAATTGAACGTCGAAAGATGTTATGGTATTACTAGCGATCGGGCCCGACTTCAACCGGGTGCAGATGGCTTCTGAGTCCAGTCCGCATGAACAACATATTATTACATACATACACAACATTTTATTGAACACCACAAATTACAGAGAAAAGAAAAAATACATAGAGAGTTTAGAGTATATATATATATAGAGGGAGCGCTGGTACTTCAAAAACGTAGATAAAAATGGTGGTGCCGGGCCACCTTTTTCTGCCCTCCTATTGGCTAATATTGGAACAGGTTGTGCAACATACATAAATTATTTGAAAAATAAATAAAAATAAGTAGTTGAGGTCTATTTAATTCCACTCAAACTCGTTTTAAAAGGATAATAGCTAAATATAATTTCGGCTATTAAAGGAATTTATAACAATTTATTGCTAAATAATTAATTCAATTTTTACTAATATAGGAGAGCTACCAACATTACGAACAAGAAAATATCCACGTTTTTCAAATCGCGAATGTATGACAGCGCTCCCTCTATATATAAATACTCTAAGATAGAGAGACCTTACAAATAAGTGAACAATAGGCGGTCTTATCGCTATGAGCGATCTCTTCCAGACAACCAAAAATCATAGAATGGATCGAAAAAGAAAGTGGGCATTCATGTGAAATAGTAAAAATAATGATAAATAAGTGTGTGCGTAACTTATAATGGCAATGTTAAATAACCTAGGTACTAAAAATGAGATAAATAAAATAATAATCAAAATATACATTTTATAATAATACAATTTCAACGTAGAAGAATAAAAGAAAAAAAAAACTTACGATGACTTAGAAAGAAAATGAGTTTTTATTATATTTCTAAAAATGTTTAGCGATGGCGCTTGACGAATTGCCAGAGGCAGAGTGTTCCACAGGCGAACAGCCTGGACCGTAAAAGATCCGTCGAAGAAAACACTTTCGTGACGAGGAGTCTTCAATTTTAGATTCACTGACGATCTCAAAGCGCGGGAATGAGAGCTGTGGAGGAATTCAAAGCGTTCCTTATGATAAATGGGAGAATTAGGTTTAAATAATACATTAAATAGAAGACAAAGAATATGAGTATTTCGGCGAAAGCGAATAGGGAGCCACTTGAGCTTAGTGCGAAAAGTAGATATGTGATCATATTTGCGCAAACCAAATATAAATCGTATACAAAAATTTTGGAGCCGCTCAAGTTTATCAAGTTGAACTTGGGTTAGGTCAAGATAGCAGACGTCAGCGTAATCTAGCACAGGATGAAGAAGAGACTGTGCAAGCATAATTTTGGTGGCAATGGGAAGGAAGTTTCGAAGTCTCTTTAAAATTGCGGCCGACGCAAATACCTTACGGCTCGTGGCTGCTAACTGTGGACCCCATGATAATGTCTGATCTAAGATTACCCCAAGGTTTTTAACGGTTTTACTAAAAGGTACGATTGTACCATTAAAAACCACTGGAGGAAGAACTGACCAATCAATTTTAGCTATCAGACGTGAACTACCAATGATAATGGCCTGAGTTTTTGCAGGATTCACTTTGAGTCCAAAGCGATTTCCCCACTCAGATATCTTTGCCAAGTCAGAATTAATGACCCCAATTGCGTCATTTAGCTTCCACAAGGAAGATTGATTGTAAACTTGGAGATCGTCTGCATAGAGGTGGTAAGAAGAAGATAGATATTGAGTAATAGAATTAATGAAAATTGCGAAAAGTAGAGGAGATAAAACGCCGCCTTGCGGTACGCCAGCTGAGGTGTTACACCATGACGAAAAGTCGTCATTGAGACGAACCCGCTGCCGGCGACCGAACAGATAACTGTGAAACCAATTGATTACCGTTGGAGATATGTTAATAGAGCGGAGCAAGGCAAGAAGGATTTCAAAGTCAACAGTATTGAAAGCGTTACTGAAATCCAGTAACGTCAACACCGTGAGCTGCCCTTTTCCATTCCAAGACGAATATCATCAGTAATATTTACTAAAGTAGTAACTGTACTGTGTCCTGGACGAAAACCGGATTGAAAAGGGTTCAAAAGGAAATGGGTGGATAAGAAGGAACTTAATTGGGATTGGACAAGACGCTCTGGTACTTTGGAAAGGAAAGGAAGGATGGAAATAGGACGGTATTCGGAAAAAAAATCGGTATTGGCTTTTTTAGGTAGAGGAATAATTAGCGCGTCTTTCCAGTAGGAAGGGAAAATACCATTGAGAATGGAATAATTGAGGATGTGGCAAATCGAAGGCAGAATAAAGTCCAGAATTGGCACTAGCATATTGCGGCTAATGCCATCTACACCAACTGCATTCGACGTCACTAACATAATGCTCTTCTTAACATCACAAGCGGTGAATCTTTTAAGAACAAAGGGAATGTATTCAGGAATTGGTAAGGAATTGAGAGTGTTGATAGTTTGGTTCTTGATTAATATATCAATACAAGAACATCAAGAACAATGATTATTTAGACCATTAATGTCAAGAATATTAGATGATGAGTTGTGTTGAGATTTACCAATTCCCAAACTTCTGAGAAATTTCCACACTTTGGCTGGATCTTCCTCATCGACAGAATCGTGAATATGGCGACGATAAGCATCCCTACACACCCTATTGCAGCGATTCCGTATGCCTATGTATTTAGCCCTCGTTTCGTCTGTTGGATGACATTTGTATTTGTTTTTGGCCGCTACTTTTTTGCGCATCAAACATCTGATGTCATCGGTGAGCCACGGAGCAGGGAGGTGCTTTAATTTGACTGCTCGTAGAGGGGCATGGATGTCATACAGCTTTTGTTATCAAGGAATTAAAAATCGCAACCTTGGCATCGATAGTACTGGCCTCGGTAATAAGAGACCAATCAGTATCAGAAACATCACGTCGAAAAGCCTCCTGATCCATACCACCAAAATTACGCTGCAGAATTATTTTAGGTTTACGCTTAGGAGGACGAATTTTATAAGATATAAAAACCAGATCATGATAAGAAAAAGCATCCGCGGAACATTGTCCATGCTTAGTCCGCGTACTAACTATATTTCCCGCGCGCCGTCGACTATATTTCCTGTTCCGTTATATCCGGTTTATGTCCCGTCTCGATCAGATCATTTTTCAGGGTAAAAAGGATAACAATTAGCCTAAGTGTTGATACAGGATGTCAGCCAGCTCTAGACCAAATTTCATCCAAATCGATCTATAGACATTAAGATTCCTGTCCCATCCCACGGGTATACTTCAGTTTTACGGGATAAGATGTAGCTTATGTTTTAATCGAGGGTGTCAGTTATCACTGTATCAAATTTCATCCAAACCGGTTGAACCGTTTTTGCATGAAAGAATAACAAATATCCATACATCTATACATCCTCACAAACTTCCACCTTTATGATATTAGTAAGATAATAAAGATTAAGCACTGGCCACTGCGTGTTCTGCAGATTTATATGCATTTAAATCTTTAATCATTGATTTAAATGAGTATTTGATATTGTCTATGGGATATAAAAGGCGCGAACGCGAATATCTTTGATACTCGAGTTTATACTTTGTGAAGTACTGCGAAACAAATAAATACGCGGATATCTTTTATTATTCATAGTACTATTCGGAAAAAATAAATAGATATTATAAGTTTAATAATGAATGATAACGAAAATTCCAAGTTTCCCAACATCGATGTCAATAGTTCAGAATTTTATGAGACGGTGCAAGGTGAAATTGAATTTGATGTGGCTCGACTAAAGAAAACTCTTGAATTAGTAAAGAATCTTCGATGTAAGATCTCATATTAATACAAAAATTTTGTAAACATAGAATATAAGAAATGCCTAGTGAAAGTAACAAAAATAATATATACTTAAATATTTCAGTGAATGCTGCAGAAATGGAAGTGGAAACTGCAGCTCTGTATCACGCTGAACTATTTAAATGTATTGAAGAACTGAAAAGCATCACAGAACAATGTAATGAATCCTTAAACAATTTAGACAAGGAACCAAATGAAATTAGTGACCATGAACTCGAGTTGCAAGTTAACGATAATTAAAATAAACATGGAAAATTGTACAACGCGTATTGTTTATAGTTACGTATCCTATTCCACGATCCTTTACTTATTATTTTTAAAAGCCCAAATGTTTATTCTGCTTATTTTCCATGACGTTTTACATACAGTAGTTGCTTAAAATATAGATATAGGTACTACGTACATAAAACAAGTAGCTCAAAAAATTTATTCCTTTTATCCTGTGAATTTTTATAACTCTAGAAAAGCCTTAGGAAGTCACCGAATGTAAAAAAATACACGAGGTTGATAGTCTAGTATGAGAATCACATACCTAGGTGACATGGGTGGTATTATAGTAACATATTGAACATATACGATGGTAATTGATAAATAGGATGATAAAAGTCAAATTCAAATATTTAAAACTACCTTTTTTATTACTATGAATGGCAAGACGAGCACGCCATTCGCCTGATGGTAGTCATACGACCGCTCATTCCATCCATCCATCCATCAGCCAAAGGAAGTCCACTGCTGAACATAGGCCTTCCCCAATGATTTCCACAGAGACCTGTTGGAGGCAACCTGCATCCAGCGACGTCCCGCGACCTTTACCAGGTCGTCGGACCATCTTGTGGGTGGACGTCCTACGCTGCGCTTTCCGACCCCATCGGTCATCAGATCTCCGCGCTATGTGCCCTGCCCATTGCCACTTCAACTTGCTAATCCGGTGGGCTATGTCGGTTATTTTAGTTCTCCTACGGCTTTCTCATAGTCCACAAACGCTAAACAAAGCGGCAAGTTATATTACCGACCGCTCATTAACAGTAGCAAAACCAAACAGCACCTTGAATTACAAAGCATTGCTTGGCACTCCACTGCGCTCGCCTTCCTGAGACATAAGATATTAAGTCACAATATGTCCAATAGTTACTCTCGCTACAATATGCTTCAAACCGAAACACAACAGTGCATTTACACTGCCCAGGCAGCCTCTCACATATGAGAGACCTACCACCAGTTAAACATTACCTCCTTCATTTTTGAAGCCAAACATTGTTCAATTCTGGCAATTGCGTAATTGTACGGTAGGTATGTATTTTTTACAATCTCTTTACAAGGAAGTTCCAACAGATAACTTCAGTCCCGCGCTGTTTGGTGAGGTTTTTACCCGTTATGAATCATTACATACACATCGTTGACACCGGCCGGTCTCAAATCGGGAATCATGGCATCGTTTAAAATTATTTTGTTATTATGCGCTATTGTTGCGGCCTCTGCTTTGAAGAAGAAGAAAATGAGTTCTCCTCCTCACTGTACCCATGTTACGAAAGGTATGTGACTTCAAAACCGTTTCTTAGTCATGTCATATTATTGCATAATCATTATTAATGTTATTTTATAGTTGTACATACCTGTGGAGTTATTGTCTATCTGCTAATGAAATGGGTATTCATTGAAATTAGCGGCATTTAGAGGCTTATTTTCAGTAGATAGCGTGTCAAATACTGTCATTGAACTTTTAGGGCTTTACAATCACAGCGCTGTTTATTTGTATTGCGGTGGAGATAGCGGGTTCAATCCCCGTTTAGACAAATATGATACGGATATTTATGAGCTACATAGATTATCGACTCATGACATCCTGTTACAAGGGAAATGTATCTTTTTTACAGTACAGAATAATTTGTAATATGACAATGTTTTTCATATTGATCACAATTTCAGACCTTATGAGTGGCCACTTATGAAGGTGTGACGGCTGGGTAGTTTGAGTAGGCGCACTTCATATAAAATGTGTTATGCTACATAGATAATACTAGTGAGTAGAACTAATGTCCGATAGGGCAAGTGTTTTCGAGTGAAGGCCGCGCTTTGGCAAATGAAGCGTAGGACATCAACATGTGGACAGACGTCCTTACTAAGGTTGCAGGAAATCCTTGGGAATCCTATGTTCAGCACTGCAATTTTTGTACGTGAAGATAGAGAGTATTATCCTAAACATACAAATATTTCCTTTCAGACACCGATTATTTGTCTCGGTACAAATTTGCTTATCCGACGGTCTACATTCCTCCGGGTCAGCGGGAAGCGTATCAACAGGTAAACCTTGAATTACTATTCGCTGAGCGGAAACGTACTAATTAGATTACATGTGACAGTCTTAAAAACAAAGTGTTCATTACAATAGATATACTATAGAGGAAACTAAATTTATGTTTGGTTTCGACAGTTCTAAATTGTTTTAAATACATAGTAAGTGAAAAAAACGCAAATTTCGACATCTGCATAATATTATAATCAATTTATCCGCTATAGATCCGCTATAAACATATTATTTATGAAATAAGGTAATGTTTAATCGTACGCATTTATATCAATACGTATAGTGCATTGGAATTGTTGCATACTGAAAACAATTGCAAAAACGATAACTAATTTACATGGGTTTTATTATAAATATCAAACTACATAGTTGAGAACCCGAGTGGACTGATTTTTTTTTAAATCATAATCTTTATGTTTTTTAATATTAGAAACGTAATATTTATAAGTTTCTGAAATGATAACACCAGAAAACTACCCGTTGATATATTGACTATATTATACTACTAGCGGCCCGGCCCAGCTTCGCCCGGATGCATATAGATTTCTCTACAATAATATGCATGTATTATACACATAAACCTTCCTCTTGAATCACTCTATGTATTAAAAAAATCCGCATCAAAATCCGTTTCGTAGTTTTAAATATTTAAGCATACAAAGGGACATAGGGACAGAGAAAGCTACTTTGTTTTATACTATGTAGTGATACTGTAGGTAGTATTTGCTTACAACAGGTTGATATGGAGATCCCTGATGGAGCTCTATGTTCAATAAAGGACTTTGGCTGAAGAGAGAGGAAGAGAAATAGGGGTCAAACATAGTTATATGTAATGAAATATCGTTCCAGATGTTCTGCATTAACCCAGCCGCAGTGAACAAAGCAGTGACGACGGTCTGCGATTGGGCCGCGCCGCCACAAGTACAGTTCACTTTGGGAGACGAGTACATGCACGTGGTGCGCCAGGACCCTTCCGGGCGTTACCTGGGCAACGTCGTCATATCCACGTACCAGTTATGCAGCCACAACAGAACGACCAACTCCTTGGACGGTCACGCACCGACTGTCACTGAAATAAATAATTAATTAATAATTATTCGTACCATGTTTTCGTATTTCGAAAGATAAATTTGATCTTAGCGGTTTTCCTTTCGAAGATGATTTCTTAAAAAATTGGAACTTAGGGTAATATTGTTTTTTTTTGTATGCTGTACTTGACATTAAGCCTCATTTACACTTTGGTTAATGCGAGTGCAGTTGTACTAATTTCTAAGCACATTCGCATAACTCCTGTACTCGCACTAATCAAGGTGTAAATGAGGCTTTAAATTCAATATTAAAAAAGTAGATTTCACAAAATAATAAACTTCTATGAGCAAATAATACGATGTTTTTTTTGTTTTTTTTTTAAGTAAATTAAATCTGCCGCAGGTTAAAATATTTTTTTTTAAGACTTGGACAAACTCTGTACAACTCCGTTCGCAAGATTCTGGTATGATGCGAAGAGGCTCGTATCACACCTGTCGTGTCGTACCTCGCAATGAATCAAATGGTTGATTAATTCACATTTTTCCCAGCAAGTTGCACTATTTTTTTTAAGACATTCCATGTACCGTAGTGATTAGTGAATAGTGAGTATTTTGTGGTTGACGACGATAATGAAAAGAGGGATAAGCGAAAAATATTTTTCCATTTACCTCAAAATACAAACTTGTTTCAAAGAAAAATAAAATATCTACTACTACTAATACTCTTTCTCAACATATTAAATTCTAAACGACGCGATGGACAAAAAATACAAATTGCCCGATCTTGTTTAAAAAATCAATTGGTTGTCACATGATTAAACGAAATACAAGCGTGCATAATTTATAATATAATTTGTTACAAGTGGACATTAGGTACGGTAAATTAGTTGCTAATATATATAAACAATCTACAATTTCGTAACATCTAATTCAAAATAGAGCAGGAAGAAAGCAAGACATCACCATGAAATTATTAGCAATTTTTGGTTTTGCCTTTCTGCTGGTCCATGTGGCAAGAGCAGATGAATATATATACAAATTCGGTGAGAATTTATTAAAAATATTTTGTATTTGTGGTATTGTTAGTTATTGAAGAATTTGGCTTCCTCTGTGCGAAGAAACCCATCAAGAATACGTCAGTTAGTTAGACGTCGGCTCAGAACCGAGAGGATGTGGGTTCGACCCCCGCATCGAGATAAATATAATATGTGTTATCTGCGAGTTTGCGAAACCATAAAGAAGTATTTAGAGGTTTCTGATAAAAGACTTGAATCATAGAGGTATTTAATCATCATGGTATTTAATTATTTATGGAATGTATTTATGTATTGAGTTTAACAACTACACATCTCGAAGGTAAATCAATTCCTTTCTTTTACTATTGGCACAACAAAGGTGCACCTGATGGTAACCACAGTCGTGTATATTAGTATGACGGGTTTTCTACCACCGTTTTCTGTGTTTTCCACTGTTCTGTGGTAGTCTGGAACCGCATGGATGCGAATATCTTAACACGAAGTATTGCATGCAGGGCGATCGCACTCACTAAATGGAACATCTGTGTGGTACCTACCTATTCTAATATTTATTTCGATGTTATTTCATTTTGTTATTGTTATTGGTTAATAATACCAATTGCATACCAAAGATTTATAAAAAAAATACTATGGTATGTCAGTCCGCCAACCCGCAGGCCAGCATGGTGGACTATATGACCTAACCAGTCTCAATCGTATTGTCCATTGTAGAGGAGGACCGTGCCCTACAGTGGGACGTATATGGGCTGATACAATACAGCATACAGTTATTTTTGATTGCAATAGCGAATGTTATACTCCAAGTCCGATTTCTATAATTTGGTTCAGGTACCATATTGGACAAACCAGCTGTTTAAATCGCACCATCTCCGATCTACAGCAAGGGTGTATAACTCTCTTTCATAGAAAAAATAATATAATATTTATTAAATAACCTTAGCGTTAATAGATATTATATTATTTTATATATTTCCTATAATTAAGGTTTAGGTTAGGTTGTGAAGTTCTAGAGGCTGAGAATAATTATGACTTTACTATTTTTATATAGGTTCTGACTACGGTTCATTAATAGACACACAGAAAGGAGAGATTCCATATTGGCAATATCACACAGAAATTCAATTAAATGTAAGTACCAGTACACAGCCATGGTTTTCACTAGTATAAACTAGCGACCCGGTCCGACTCTGCTTGGGCGCAGATACAATTTTTGATAATATTCTATCACCTATGTTCATCAGGGATAATGTAGGATTTAAATTAATTTAGGTTAGTTTAGATTAGATTCACTTCGATTTAAATTAATTAAGTCCAAGTAAGCTGGCCTAAGCCCTCTCAGTAGTAAACAGAAGACTCCCGAACTGTAGTTTTATGTATATTTCCTGATTTATTAATTTAATTAGAAGTAATAGCAACTGGCCAGAGATAGTTATTACTTCTTGTTACTTCCATGGACACAATTATACTAGACATTCGATAACTTAAATAGCTTTATAAACTCTCTATGAATAAGGCCGTTATTCTTTACATATATATTTTATATAGAAAATGCATAATAAATAAAAATAGTACAATGCGTTTGGTTCTTAACCTTATAGTCAAGAGAGATCATTTTTTATTTTTTTTCATTGCTATGAATGACGAGACGAGCTTGACATTCGCCTGATAGTAAGCGATACGACTGCTCATGAACAGTAGCAAAACCAAACAGTACCTTGAAATAAATTCAAAGCATCGCTTGAATTATGAGGACACCTACAAAAAAGTATATATATTTAACATTATATGTATCTGTGTATTGTTTTTTCCAGGGACCACCGGGTGTATATGTGACTTACGTTGAAGTTACAATGGATTCCATAGTACCACCTACCGTTCAATACGATTCTGCTAACCGAATAGTATTGATTGACTTTTCCGTGATATCGGGTATGGACTCTTCCTACAGGATCATTGCGAAAGGAATTTAAAACTATTCAAACGATTATTACAAATTATGTATTATTTTCAGTTATATTGTATATTTATTAGGGATATGTTTATGGAAATAAAACTTATATTGATGTTTTGATATAATTGAATGAAATTCATATAATAATAATATTATTAAATAAGTGGTTTTGTCTTTGAATATGTTAACCTGTTTAATTAAAATAATAATAATAAGTAATGCAAAATAACCCCGGGAACGCCCTCACCAAGTCAAGAAAGAGAGCTATTCAAAGATTGAATGATTTCAAGTTTTAAACGAAAGGTCAAAGTTTCCGCATTCTTACTATTAATTACTCTCTGAGGATCATTAAGAATTGAAAGATTGGGATCTTATTATAACATCCGAAATGGCAGTTATTTGTAATAGTATATAAGCTAGAATTTATAATAGCTACATACATGACTGTTGCTTCATTATGTATACATATCGACATCTCCCTTGTCGCGATAGCCAGGCATAATGATCTGAATGTAAAGCTTCTTATGACTAGGCATGTACTTTCAAATGTTCTAAAAAGCCTAAGCTGAAAACTTTACTGAGTACTCAAGTACTAAAAAAAAGAGTACCCAATAAAGAAGTGGCGTGTAAGAAATACAGATCGAATAAAAAATATACATATACTAAAAAGTGTCTTGCAAAAAGACAGCCTCGGTGACTTACGCCCAAATACTGGAACGCCATTCAAATAATAAGCTGCTCTTAACAGCGCACGGCCCGCTTAGCCAGTACATTTAATCGGGATTAACGTAGTTAAGCGCCATTTATATTTAAGTTGCGTTCCAGTATTTGGGCGTTAGTTGTGTTGTACGATTACAACGCT
The DNA here is from genome assembly GCA_023078785.2 of Hyles euphorbiae. Classification (NCBI taxonomy): domain Eukaryota; kingdom Metazoa; phylum Arthropoda; class Insecta; order Lepidoptera; family Sphingidae; genus Hyles; species Hyles euphorbiae. The sequence continues at coordinate 8,932,146 of CM041053.1, forward strand.
AAGATTTCGGGTTCGAATCTGGAATCGGCAAAGCGATATTGCATTTTTCTATTCACTATCAAGCCCGGATTCAGAAAATTGTGTCAAATATGGCAATAGGCTCGTTCCCTATCATGGCATTAAAAAAAGTTACACTGACGATTAGACTATAATTATCCATTTTGGTATACGCCCTGTATAATCAAGGAAATAAAACTTAAACACCAATTATATAAGCGTTACAAGTCTAGTAAATCGTTCAATGTAACTTAGGCTTAATTTTACGAAAAGCATACCAATTTACGAATGTTGGGGCTTTGAGAGTACGACGCACTCGTAAGAAGCCAATTAGAATCAAATGCAGCAGTGTGATCTCTACATGAAGACAGGTACAAGTTTAAGTAAGAGCGTATCGAAAACAAGTTTACTAGGTTCCTATTTTTAAAACAGTATGGTGTATATCTTGGCTACCCTTTGTTGTACCCTACCTTATTTGTTTTGGGAATGACAAATTATTACAAATTGGAAGTTCGTAGGGAAGTAGCTTTTAATAACAAATATTTATTAAAGTGATTCGTGGTAAAATACCACCGTGGTAAAATAAAATACATAATCCTAGACTCTTACAAGTTGCTGGATTGTGTGTGCCGGATGGGTGTGTAGGGCGACGGCGGCGACCGCCATTACTTTGGGTGGCCCGAACTCGTACCAACTTATTGCAGCACGCACCGCTGACGCGCACGCATCGTCTGCTCAACACAGTGTCTTTTTTATTATTATTGCCTTTGTACGCAAACGAGCTAGCGGCTCGCCTGATGGTAGGCGGCTACCGCTACTCATGGACCTCTGCAGTGCCAGGGGGCCAGCACAATAAAATCGCTGCCTACCTAAAGGTCCTATCAGGTCGATTTGTTCTCGTGATCACTGACGGAGTCTACAGAGGCCGCTAGTGTACTTATTAGTATTAATTAGTTGTATTATAATGTAATATTATATTCTACTCTACTGTATTGGGTGTAACCTGTAAATTGTAGTATCTTAAATAAATAAAAAATAAATAGAAAAACATGGGACGGAATACTCAAGGCGAAACGAGGATGTCCTGGTAGCACCTCTGCCTATCACTTCAGAGATTAAGTCATTATTTTATGCATATATGTATATGTATGTATTGCCTATCCTTCATGGTAAAAAGCAGTCGCAGAATCCAACTAGCATAGGATGCTTTTAATAAGTTGAATGACTTCTTCAGATCATCACTGCCTCGAAGCCTTAACACTTAAGCCTTTAACCAATGTATTTTACGCATTTTAATACATGGCGCAAAAACATGGATATTGACAACTATGTTTGCATAAAATCAAAGAAGGCAAGAACGTGCCATTGGATCGATTTCCGAAGATAGAATCCCGAGGAAGAAAAGGTTGTAGACGTGAGAGAACGCATCACCGATTTGAAGTGGATTTGGAATAGGCATCTGGCTTAATCTTCAGACTGCAAATGGACTGAGATACTGTCGGAGTGATGGCTAAGACAGACAGGGCGGCTACGAGGTACATCACCTGTCAGATGGTTGTATGACATTGTGAGAATCGCAGGAAAATAATGGATTCGTTTGGCACAAGACAGAAAAATGTGGCGAGCAAATAAGGAGGCCTGTACCCAAAAATCGGCTGTCGTGGGCTGATATTTTGAAAGAAGTATAGAAGACTTTGGTCAAAGTTTGATAGCCATGATCGAACACGTTAGTAAATCGTTATATTTCTGTCGATTCATTACAATATGGTATGAAAAAATGTCGGTGACTGGTGATAGTAAGCATGTCTTATAAACTAATTAAATTCCATGATTAAAATTCATCACAGCAAATGAGTTTTTAAGATTATCTTTACCCACAGTAATTATCAATTTTATGGTTGGGTCTGGCAAAACTCATTACTTTCGCGATGACAATAACTTCGTATTGATTTAGTCTAACATAATGGCAACGCCAAATTGGTACTATATTTTGCTTTTGTTACAACCATTCAGTTGTGCGCATCGTGGTGGTCGTAAAGTCGCAATACATAACGAAGACATCGACATTTCATACTTTGAATATGGTACACATTTTATTATAACTTCACATTAATTTATCCACGCAGAAAATAAACGAAATTGTTCAAAATGCTACGATACGGTAGTTGCAGCATAAAGGTAAAATCATACTATAGCATTCCGTCTTACGCTTAGAGTAAAGAAGCGGCCAAAAATACCGAGAGAAACATATCTTCGACGGATCTGAACAATGGATTCTTTTGTTGTGTGCACATTATCAGTCGTACGCTTATGACGTGACCTTGTATGTTCCATCAGTTAGCCGCTTCCAGTATGTATGCGTAACACGGAATACTTTAGTATGATTTCAACTTAACACACGGGTACGCGACCTCGGCTCCCCGGTAAGGTCTGCAACCACTGTTCCTCTCAAACTAGTAGTATGAAGTATCCCAATGCATTCCTTCTCTCCCACCCTGAATCAGCCGAAAAGATGGTGTAACCGCGCGTTAAAACATCAAATATTATTTGATTGGGCAGTGAATACTGCACCGTTCTAAGTACAAACACACGGCTTTGCTTCTTATCTTCCTATATTCTTATATTATGACGTTGAGTGATAGAGATGACTTGAGGCCCGAGGCGCAAATCCTTTCCCTTTTCTCCAGCTGCCTTGCTTTCTTTCCTTAACAGACCCTTCTCAATTCCCACTTTAAGAAGCTAACAAAGCATAGATACAACCGAAGCGTTGTAGTTATCGAAAAGATCGTATGCTGCCGGTCCGAGTCATCAGATACCTATTTAGTTACAAAATGGTCCGTTTAAAATTATCTTTGTTTTACCAGGATATTCTGTTAAAGGTCAAGAATTATCTTTCACATACTCTGGGTCTATCCCTGGGCGTGCACGTGTCTACCATTTATCTGTACAGGTACGTATATTTTATATATTGATACGACAGAGACGAGAATGCATTTGATGGTACGCGCAGTGCAATCCAAATAAAGTGAGTGAACCTAATTATGCCGGCCTGGTCGAAATTGGATAAGCACCGATTTAACCCGTATGGCCTGGTGGCTTATTGGTAAGGGACCAGACGCGGGGCCAGCATGTTCTGATTTTTCAGAATCACATTGTCAAGTCCGCCAACGCTCACTAGGCCAGGGTAGTCGAGTATATGTCTCAATTAACTGATACAGTACGGTACAGTACATCTATAACTGCGAGAAGGCGAAAAGGTGAGATTGACATAAGCAAATCTTACCTACCACTACCAACTGATCACCACGCAATAGTACCGTACCACCAGCAGTGCCAATGAGTTCTTAAAATAAAATCAACCCACACTAAGAAACTAGTCGCACAAATAAACAGGACCCGAAAGTAATACTTATGAATTACTTAAATCTTTTTCATATATTGTATGGTTTAGTATTGAAATAATATTAATAAACTGGAATATTTTTCACACAGCACAACAAAACACATTTAAGCAAGAAATACACGTATTTAAAGGCGCAGTACATGAGTCCTCTCTCGCCAGTGAGTGTTATTTTGAACCCAGTGAATAACACATTAACTTTTTACATTGCATATCCTTTTCTTTGGATACCATTAAAAATATGGGGATATTCTATGCCTCTTAACCCCTTGTCTGCGAAAAACGACACGACTAAGAATTTTTGAACTCGCCACCTATGGGTCGAATGGTACAAAATAAATACACTAATGTTATTTTATGAAAATTAACACATAGAATAAGTAACTTACAATGTAACTTTGGACTACTGTTGTCTTTAATATTTTATATATGATATATTTACCCGCTGCGACACTTGTAAGCAAGGATCAACAGTGGCACGCATATCATTGACACCAACCTGATATAATAAAAAAAATATGAAATACTAGGTGTTTCTATTTTTCCATATGAATACGTTTTTGCCCTAGGACATCTAGATTAAATTTAGTATACAAACATTTATTCAAAATATCCGAATTAGCTTTGCCACTGCAAATGTCCTTCCAGTGCTGTCATGTGTTGGCCGCGTGCTGCTAGCACTATTTTTTTCACGCATCATGAACGACAAGGATAGCCGTTGAGGTTCTCCATCCATCCGGATCGTCGCAGACCGCAGCCAATACAATGTTGTCTTTTAGACCAATGAATGGCGAAATGAGCACGCCATTCGCGTGATGCTAATCAATACGACCGCTCATGTGCAAATTATTAGCTTAGCATTCCACTGCGCTCGCCTGAGACATAAAATGTTAAGCCTTTGTATGTCCAGTAGTTACTTCTGTTTGGCGGGAGTTAAAAACATTGCAGTGATACCCACCCAGGCCGCTTATCACATATTATGAGAGACACACCATCAGTAAATGTTTATACAAAATAGCGAAGATATAAATGCTTAAGAAAATGGTGTCCGCCTGATTAATCGGGATCGGCTAAAAAATGACCAAACAATGGGCCAAACAAAACTTCGGCCCATTTTGATCGAAGGTGATAACAAAATTAAAATTAAGATACATACATTCATAAAAACACGCCTTTTTTCAAGAAGGGGTAGGCAGAGGTGCCAGGACACCCACATTTTGCCTGGTATGTTCCGTCCCAAGATGTGATAGGTATAAAAATGATATATTTATGTATAATAGGTATAAAAGTAATCGGTGAAATAAAAATTAAATTGTAAGTAAATAAATGCCTTGATTATAATTGGTAATTATTTAAAACCCCCATCAACCCTACCACATTTCTAACCATATTCAACTGTTCTGTGGAACATACTTTAAAGTCGGGCCTTTAATCATAATCTTATTAAAATAATTATTATTAGTACATAAAACAGACACATTTACAGTTTGCTCAAGATTTATAGCCCCGGTCAAATTAGTTCGACAAGATAGGGGTACCCTTGCATTAATTCACAAGCTGAAAACTTAGAGGCACGCAAGGAATGCCACTCTAATAAAAGCCTGAAAAGACCTTATTGATTTCTTGGGTATCAAAAAAGTTATTCAATCTCAACAGTCGCAAATATCGGTATTTAGATTTTTTAAATCATCTAACTTTGAAATGACTACTTCTCAGAGTAGTAAATCTGAGAGAAAAAAGTTTAAGGAAAATTTTATTAGATAATAACATGATCGTCTTTGTAGGTAGTCTCAGCTTTTTTTATCATAAAACTAACCGCTTGGACAAAAATCCAGATATCTCATCATCATTCAATTCATTCAATAAACATTTTTGCACACACGGGATAAATGAGGCCTTTTCAGGATTTCATTAGACTTTAGAGTGATATATATCCCTAGTGTACCTGTAAGTTGCCAGCTTGTAGTAAATTTATGTAATAGTCAATGTCTATTTTGACCGGGCAATTACTATTGTTCATGATGTGTTGTATGATAAGTAGTATTATAACCAGGCGACACGGTAGAGCCCCCGCCATGACGAGCCAAGCGAAGCGCAAGAAGGCATTACCTTTTCTCGAAGTGCTTTGTCGTTTTATTGAACCCTCACAACATGGATTTGGATTTTATAGATACACAAAATTCCTAGGATTTATTTTCAATAGTGGACTTATTCAATAATATACGGCCTTATTCATACACTTTATGGAATTATATTCCAGTAATCAAATGTTTTGTCTTCTTCCATCTAACTGAATATAAAAGTCGTTCATCATCATCATCATCATATCAGCCACAGATCTCCACAATGACCTGTTGGAAGCGGCCTGCATCCAGCGACTTCCTGCAACCTTAGTCAGAAATGAGGAGATCCGTAGGAGAACCAAGGTTACCGACATAGCCCATAGGAGTGGCAAGTTGAAGTGGCAGTGGGCCGGGCACATAGCTCGTAGAACCGATGGCCGTTGGGGCCGAAAGGTTCTCGAGTGGAGGCCACGTACAGGCAAGCGAAATGTCGGACGCCCGCCTACAAGGTGGACGGACGATCTGACTAAAAGTCGTTCGAAAGAGACAAAATATTATATAGTTAAAATAGGTTTATAAATTGTCTATTAATAATGCTGTTAAAGCTATAATAAATTGCATAAAACTTAAACTTTAGATTTCAATAATATCGAAAACGCTATGATTTCGTCAATGATTCACAGTTCACTGAAATCATAAATATTCTTAAAGTACTTTCTAATATCCTAGAAAACTGAAATATGGTAACTAATAATGGTATATAAGCTAGTATTATTAGTATTATTACATAAACAACTGAAATAAAAAAAATGGTACTTTTATTTTCCTGCTTCTTAAAGTTTAAGCTAGGGGTTGGAAGTTTGTATATGAGATTTCCGCAAATTTTAATGCTAAAGGTCTGACAATTGTTAGAATAAACATCATTGTTAAAAATAATAAAAAAGTCAATATAATAACTAATTCAGCTGGTATTGTTATAAAGGCCAAAAGGGTATATCGTGCGAGGTTTAAAAAACTTTAGACTAACATTGTCCTATACTAGCACGAAGAAATTTGCCTCTAATTACATCGTTCCTTTAATTTGACGTGTGTCATTACTTCCCAAAATGTGATTCCTATTAGCATTATCGAACTTTATCGAATACAGCATTTGTTGTTTTTTTTTTTTCCATAGTCATTGGGAGTGATTCCTAGCTAAGCATACTGATTTATCAAAAAAATCTAAGTATGCAGTTTTGGTTTTTATCAAAATCGTAAGCTCTTTGAGCATTTTTCGCTATTCCTCATAGTTTCGGATTTAGCCATCCACGCCCACTTGAATAAAAAACACTCTGTATATTGTTGCTGTACATTGCTGTCATATTTTATATTCTTATACAGGTTTATCATCTAGTCCTGGGACACTCAGTATACACAAATAATTTTTAATTAGTTAAGATAAAAAAATACTAGGTCATAAATTAGACAGGGTGTAAAATTTATGCCCAATATACATTACATTTAATTACGATACTACACAAATCACTTTTCTGCATGCTCCATCAACTTTAAGTAAGTATACACATATAAAGTGATCATGTAATGTTACACATATTACAAAATAATGCAGGAAGAAAGACATTACAATAAATCTATTAGCAGCGGTTGGTTTCACTCTTGTATTACTCGACGTAGCAAAAGCTGAAGAATATATATATAAACATACATTCGGTGAGTATATTATGTTCTGGTTTTTTATTGAAGCAAAATCTTAGTCAATTATTTCACCCTCTAATAACTAGGACCACAGGCTTTTCGCTCGTTTTCGTTTCAACACGGAGTGTAATCGATACCCTTGCCAATCAACTATTGCAGTCACAGACAACTCAATTTAATAAAAGACTAATGGCCAAACCAAAGGCGATGTAGTAAATCATTGTAACTGTATCTATCTTTATTTATACCAACCTACATACAACCCACTAGTAGCAGTAGGGCACGGGCCTCCTCTTCAATCTAGAGTACTAACATATTGAGAGGGTTTATGCCATATAATTCATGACTTTGCATTGATGATTTTACATGCGGGCACGACCACGAATCATTTTGGCGTTTTGTTCCACATAAGTAATTTTAATGTGATTTTTAGGTTTTGACCCTGGTCGAGAATTTTATACCGGGTAAGGCAGTATTCCACTTCTAAAATACCATACAGAATAAATTATACCTGTAAGTATTTTTATGACTGCATTGTCAAATGCAGTCTTAGAATAGATAGGGTAGAAAAATGTAGCGCGCAAATGAGGAAGCTTATACGGTATACCCAGGGGCAAGTTAACGTGGGCTGATGCAGAATAGAGTAGAAGCCATACTTTGGTCGAAGTTTGATGGCAATAAACCCACACGTATGTAAATAAATTGTATATCGGTTTGTGTCTATTTTAATATTGATTGATAAATCGCTGGTGAGTGGTATGGATGGTAAGCATGTCTAATATACTAATTAAATTCAATGATTAAAATTCATCACAGCAAATGAGTTTTTAGGTTTATCTTTAACACCAGTAATTATCAATTTTATGGTTAGGTCTTGCAAAACTCATTACTTTCGCGATGACAATAACTGCGTATTGATTTAGTCTAGCATAATGGCAACGCCAAATTGGTACTGTGTTTTGCTTTTGTTACAACCATTCAGTTGTACGCATCACGGTAGTCGTAGAGTCGCAATACATAACGAAGACATCGACATTGCCTACTTTGAATATGGTACACGTTCCTATTATTAATTAATTTATTTAAAATATAGAGTTGAAGAACGCTTGTAGCGGCAAATTAGATTATTGAATTCATTAATAATTTAATAAAGAGGTTGATGAAAATGAATAAAGCGAAAGAAACAATATATCAAGATCAAAGAGAGTGGCGATCTATAATGTCTGCCTACTCCTATCGGACACAGCCGTGTCGAGAACGTGTGAGAATGTGTGTATGTACTCGAAATACCATACATAGTGTAATCGCGATATATAATCAAGTACAAATACACGGGTTTGCTTATAACTTTCTTATGACGTTTAGTGATACAGATTAAGGCCGAGGCGTAAATACTTTTCGTTTCCTCGAGCTGTTTTATTTTCTTTCATTACTCAATTCCCATCACAATTCCCGTTTTAAGAGGTCATCAAAGTATCTACAACCGAGCATAGTAATTGTGTTACCGATTTGAGTCATGAAGTATTTAGTTACGAAATATATTGGTTAATATGATCTTTACTGTGCCAGGACGTCCTGTTAAAGGTCACGAATTAGCTTACAAATACTCTGGGTCTGTCCCTCCGCGAACACGGTACTACCACATGTCCGTACAGGTATGTATGTATATTTTATATACTGACATGACATAGATACTAGAATGCATTTGATAGTACGCGTAGTGCAACCCAAATAAAGTCAATGATAAAAATTATGGCGGCCTGGTCGAAACTGGAAAAGCACCGGATTACGGGATACGCCATACACTTGTATACACCCATCCACACTCCTATTAAAAAAGTGGACTGTTGGTAACGGACCAGACCCAGCCTGGGTCATGTAAAGTGCGTGGCGGACTGTGTGGATTTTTATCAGAATTTGTCTTATGACTAATTTTTGCATTTTCCGTTCTTACTCATAGTTTCGAATTTGGAAATCTACGCCCACTTGAAAAATTCACCTGTATAGCTGAATCGGGACCCAATATTAAAAACGAGTCTTCTGTCGTGATTCTCACAAACGTACAGATCCTAAACATGGGTTATACAACTAAATTTCATATACTATATGGTTTATTATTTGAATAATGTTAATTAACTGTAATATTTTTTTCACACAGCACAACAAAACACATTTAAGCAAGAAGTACACGTATTTAACTGCGGAATACATAAGTCCTCTCTCGCCAGTGAGAGTTACCTTGAACCCGGTGAATAACACATTAAGTTTTTACGTCCTATATCCTTTACTTGAGATACCATTAAAAATATGGGGATATTCTATGCCTCTCGAACCGCCTCCTCCCAAAAACGACACGACTATTAAATATTAGATCGATGATTAAAGTTTGTTACGTTACGTGTATGTCAAAAACACACTAATATTGTTTTTAAAGTGTCTATTCAAGCTTAGGAGGTCTCCTGACTGAATACTGACCACACAGACGTCATTGCAACTCTTGTAAGTGAATCATAAACCGAATACCTAATCAAGATTTATTTAAATAAGGAAAGAAAACCACTGCAGATGTCTTTTCCCTGCCCTGTCATGAGTTGACCGCGTAGCACTAGGGCTGATTTTTACATGCGTCGCTTGTGAAGCCTAATTGCCGCTGAAGATCTGTAACAATTTGAAACAACAAGCTTCATGTGGAGTGATCAGCTCGGATGGATATTCCATTGTTACCGCCTCCGTGCTAACGTGTGAAACTAATTAGCGAAAATATTTATCAATGTGGCGTTCGACTGATAAATCAGCTACAGCCAAAAACATGACCAACGGCCAAAATGCCAACCCATTTCAAACGAAGGTTATAAACAACATTTAAGTAAATAAATACTATGATTGTCATTTTTACGCTGTATTATTATATTTTTTGTATTTGTATCAGCCCATATGCATCCCATTGCAGGGCACGGACCTCTTCTACAATCGAGAGTACGATCAAGAGTGGTTAGACTATATAGTTCACCCCGCTGGCCCAGTGCGGGTTCCGTCGGTAATTCGGTCAGGAGTTTACTGAGGAAGTTTGCAATCAGATCAAATTACGACAGTCAAAAATTTAAAAAAATAAATTAATACACCCTACAGGCTATAAATAGTACTGAAACCACATTAAGATCAATAAAATCTTGTATTGACCATGTATTAGTGGCCGAACAAAAACTATCGTCACAGCGTAAAGTGACGGATAGGCGACATGCTCGTATCACAATAATATTCTGAATGAATTATATGACGTAAGTATTATTTAAATAAATATAAAATAATAACCAAAGTAATATACAGTACACGTGTCGACGCAGGACGCAGGACGTGACAGCAAATGCGGAGTTTGGTACAGTGCCATAGGTTTTAAATACTGCCACTCGCACGCGTCTCGTGACAGCCAATGCGAGTGTGATCATGTGCGGCGGGGTTTACAGTTTTATAACCATGCAAAGGCCTTGGTCACGAATTAAACAGCTTGTAAAATGTATGCCCGATATACGAGTATATTTAACTACCATACATTGCAAATCACAATTCTGCATGCTCCATCTACTTTAAATAAGTATATATAAAGGGACCATGCAATGTCATACATATTACGACATAAGACAAGAACAAAGCAACACATCACAATGAAACTGTTAGCGGTTTTTGGTTTCACTCTTGTATTGCTCCACATAGCAAAAGCTTTCGAATACGTGTACACATTTGGTGAGTATATTAGGTTCAGATTTTTATTGAAACAGACAAACAAATTTTTTAGATCAGATCCCGATTGCAAAAGCTATATGACCAGGGCAGCTCGCCCTTTTCGTTTCAACATGCGACATTGAATGATCCGATACATTTGCCAAGCAACTATTTCAACTCCAGATAACTCATTCAGCAGTATTTAGACCAATGACGTGTGGTTCGGGGGCGCAATAATTCCGCCACGGTATCCTCTGCCCATCGTAAGAGACGACTTAAAGGGATCATTGGAGTCGCTGGGCACACGGTGGGGGCGGTCTGCCCTCGCGTATAACGACTCCGAGACGTTCGATAGAACTTCGTCTCTGTCATGGACGCCGATAACAACTTAAACGAGCGTCCAAAAGTAGGCGTAAGTTGGGGTCATCTGAGCCCTCATAATAATAACGGTAGAACCAACAATGGTTTCGCTCGCGCGGTTACGCGGACGTTAATCGGAACGCCCTTCGCACTAAGATGTCCGGTGCCGCCCACAATATTAGGGACCCAGCTCGGATACAACATCCGCGTTTGTACCAGTCTGGAAGGTCAGAGACACTGACGTACCCCTTTTGACCTACCCCGGGGTACCAAAAAGGGAGCTTAATAGCTTTTCCTCTTGAACACAACAAAATGAGTCGCCTTATTGGTCATCTACAATCTTTTTATTTCGTTTCATGCTTGCGGGATTTATAATACTTAACTACAGATCTAAATAAATGAAATGAAATAAAAAATACTATTACGATTCTTTATCAGCCCTCTCAAGTTTAGTAATTTACATAGAACTTTTAAATGTACACCACTGAGTACTTGCACTTAAGCAAAAATGGCAATATTTAGTAAATCATCAAGAGCGTGGTGGTACTGTTCTTCAAAAAAGGTGATAACACCTTGTTGAAGAACTACAGGCCCATCTCGCTCCTGAGCCATGTCTATAAGTTGTTTTCGAGGGTCATCACAAATCGTCTCGAACGCAGGTTTGATGACTTCCAGCCTCCCGAACAAGCCGGTTTCCGAAAAGGCTTTAGTACCATAGACCATATTCATACGCTACGGCAGGTTATACAAAAAACCGAGGAATATAACTCGCCGCTTTGTTTAGCGTTTGTGGACTATGAGAAAGCCTTTGATTCGATCGAGACCTGGGCTGTGCTACAGTCTCTTCAGCGGTGCCACATAGACTATCGGTACATCGAAGTGTTGAGGTGTATATACAACAACGCCACCATGTCGGTCCGAGTACAAGATCAGAGCACGAAGGCTATTCCACTACAGAGAGGCGTGAGACAGGGAGATGTCATATCTCTGAAACTATTCACTGCCGCGTTGGAAAACGCCTTCAAGCTCTTGCAGTGGAAAGGATTCGGCATTAACATCAACGGCGAGTATATTACTCACCTTCGATTTGCCGACGATATTGTAGTCTTGGCAGAATCGCTGGAAGACCTTAGCACTATGCTCGAAGACCTTAATCGAGTCTCCCAACAGGTGGGTCTTAAAATGAACATGGATAAAACGAAGATCATGTCGAATATCCATGTTGTGCCCACCCCCATTGGAGTTGGGGGCTCGACTCTCGAAGTTGTAGACGAATATGTCTATTTAGGACAAGTGGTCCGGTTAGGCAGGTCCAACTTCGAGAGAGAGGTCAATCATCGAATCCAACTCGGTTGGGCAGCCTTCGGGAAACTTCGCGACGTCTTCTCATCCAAAATACCTCAGTGCCTAAAATCGAAAGTCTTCGATAGTTGTGTGTTACCAGTGATGACATACGGCACCGAGACGTGGCCTCTCACTGTGGGCCTCATTAAAAGGCTCAAAGTCACTCAACGAGCCATGGAGCGGGCTATGCTCGGAGTTTCCCTACGAGATCGAATCAGAAATGAGGAGATCCGTAGGAGAACCAAGGTTACCGACATAGCCCATAGGATTGGCAAGTTGAAGTGGCAGTGGGCCGGGCACATAGCTCGTAGAACCGATGGCCGTTGGGGCCGAAAGGTTCTCGAGTGGAGGCCACGTACAGGCAAGCGAAATGTCGGACGCCCGCCCACAAGGTGGACGGACGATCTGACTTAGGTCGCAGGAAGTCGCTGGATGCAGGCCGCTTCCAACAGGTCATTGTGGAGATCCTTGGGGGAGGCCTATGTTCAGCAGTGGACTTCCTGTGGCTGATATGATGATGATATGATGTACTAACATTACCATTTATTCATTTATACCAAGGACTAGGTTTGTTTTCTCTTCTATGTGCTCACTACAGAGTACAGAGTGCCTGCATTGTCATCATCATAATCAACACCATCATCATCATCACCATCATCATCATCATAATCATCATCAGCCTTTTGTAGTCCACTGCTGGACATAGGTCTCTTTCAAATTGCGCCATTTCACCCTGTCTTCGAATTGTCGCTTTCAGCATCTGCCAGCGACCTTCCACAAATCGTCACCCTCCCTAGTTGGAGGGCATCCTACGCTACGCTTGCCAAGACGCGATCTCCACTCGAGAACACGTATACCCCGAAATTATCGGTTCTTTGACAGATGTGCTGCAATGTATCAGATAGTAATTTTAATGCAGCTCAAATAAGAGATCACGTACATGTATGTCACGCTGACTACCAAAAAGCGGGTCTCCTCCAGACTGGACGAACTGTTTGAGTACAAATGTCTTCACTCTTATATGTAATTCGCATGTATGTGTAACATTTGATATTTAAAGGGTTTGACACCGGCCGAGTAATATATACCGGGGAAGGCAGTATTCCACTTCTTAAATATGATACAGAAGTAACTATACCAGTAAGTATTGTCAAAATTTACTTTTATATTTTGTTATTGCAATGAATGATGGTGATGGTAAGCGATACGACCGCTCATTAACAGTAGCCAAATCAAACAACACCTTGAATTTCAAAGCAATGCTTGGCATTTCACTGCGGTCACCATATTGAGACATAACATGTTAACGCCCGAATACTGGAACGCCATTCAAATAATAAGTTGCTCTTAACAGCGCACGGCCCACTTAGCCAGTACATTTAATCGGGATTAACGTAGTTAAGCGCCATTTATATTTAAGTTGCGTTCCAGTATTTGGGCGTAAGTCTGGTTATGTTCAGTAGTTACTCAGGCGACAAAGTTCGTCATTCCAAAACACAACAGTGCATTTATACTGCTGTTTGGCGTAAGAAATAGACCTTGCGGTACAGAGCGGACGTCTAATACCTCAGTCCGCCCCTTGACCACGAAAGCTGTAAAGTAATCGAAACGTCGGGAACTCAAGAAATGTAAGAATTAAACCAAATCCGCAATAAAATCCGTAAATAATAGTTTTATGTCAAGACCTTTCGGTAGTACGTACCCAAGTGGCCTCTCACGTATGAGAGATCAAAAATGTGGTCAAAATAGGAGAAACAGTTTTTCCCTCTTCATGTTTTACAAAATTACACATGTTAATACTATTTGATTACGACTATATGTAAAGGCTTGTTGTTTATGTTATGAAAACATATCTCGAACAATGTTTGTAATTCCAAATTTTGCCATATTTTTTATAGATGTAGTCATTTTCTCGGCAGGTAAAAGATGGTGTAAAAGTGACCTACGTGGAAGTGACAGTGTACGCCTTAACGGCACCAAATGTTAAATACGATCCTACGTACCGCAAAGTATCTATTGAATACAAATGGACACAAGTTACACTCTCTTCGTACAAGATTGTTGCGAAAGGAATTTGAACTATGTTGTTACAAATATTACTAATATTAAACTATTTTACTTCCATCTTTCATTTATTGCTGTTTTTTGCACTCTATGAGTCCATATACGTCCTACAACAGCGCACAGACCTCCTCTCCAATTTAGAGTACGATTGAGAATAGTTAGGCAATGTAGTCCACCACGCTGGCCTAATGTGAGTTAGCGGACTTTACATGCCATAGAAATTCTTACAAATCGCATATGACGTGCAGGTTGCTTTACGATTATTTTTGTCGCCGGTATATGGCGTAAAGTTTGTGTCGTACATGACATAAATTGTGGCATGATATGATTGTTCATAAAATAACCATTGACTTGTTTACCGTCGTAATGTATTATTACAATTTATCAAAAAAATCTTAACAATTCAACAAATATTCAAAAAAATACTTTAATCAAAATCTGACGATATGGCAACTTGTAAGAAAATAAGAATAGTTAGCTACATCAGTTTTCGTCTCAGTTTTTTGTCGTTTAATTGAAATATTGTTTCATAAATTGCTTTTAGTGGGTAAACATGTCATAGATACTACTAATTCAATACTTTTCCATGTTTCAAATTAAACAAAACAGCGAGTATTAAGATTGTCCTTACCCAAACCAATTAAAAATTTAATGGTCATTAGCTCTTGTAAAAATAATTACTATCGCAGTGGCAATTAATCCTTATCGATTCAGTCAAATCAGTCTAATATAATGGCAACGCCAAAGTGGTATTGTGTTTTGCTTTTGTTGCAACCATATTGTTTTGCTTATCGTGGTAGTCGCAAAATTGGAGAACATAAGGAAGACATTAACATTGCGTACTTCGAATATGGTACATATTTTTTTCAAAACTTAGGGTATTCATTATTAACCCACACATATTTGCATGAGAGATGGCATGAGACATAGCTAGGGACGAGGTTAGCCTTTAACATACGTTTTTTTGTACTGAGGGTAGGCATATTCTGATTAAGAACACTGTCTCCTGATATTTAGCTTTAAGTGCCTTAATTATTGTAAAATCATTTCATTATATGCAGCACACAATAAATAATAAAGTAATTCTAAATAAAAAATAAAAATAAGCTAAAAAGTAGCACCTAACTTCTCATATGGAACCTAAAAACTTTTTAAAATTGTCTTAAAAAAAATGATGGCCGCTACAAAAATTTGATAAAGTTTATAAAGCGGAAAAGGGCATTGAAAACCTACCATGAAGTAGATGCCGCGCCGGTTTAAATCGTAAGGTAATTAGTTGCACAATAATCTTTTTAATTTTTCACTGCTTTACCAGGGGCTCCCATTAAAGGTCACGAAGTGTCTTTCACGTACAGTGGTGCTATTCCAGGACATACGCCTGTCTACCATTTAAATGTACAGGTAAGAACTACATACGTGTATTTTTATAGTGGCACTATAAAGAGACGAAAATTCATATGGTGGTACGCCCATTGCAATCCAAATATTTACATGTATACCGCCCTGGTCAAAACTGAAAACACACATATATTTAACCCCAAATACCCACCATTGCGTAATGCAAGGTCACTACTCGGTGAGAAAAGTCTATATTACCAGAAGCAGTAGCTACCATTAAGTGTTATAAAATATATTCAACCAATAGAGAATGACCATTTTACTATGTAAAGTAGTATCGGTGTGAAGATTGTTGTGCCTCGATGAAACCTACTTTGTACGTAGGAAAAAATATCCTTGGAGTGCTTGGAGATCTAATTTGAAATTCAATTAAGATTATTTATTGTGTTCGGCTCTGTCAACTTAATTTAATAAACAAACTATAAAAATGTTATAATTAATTTGAAGCAGTGTCGTCATCGGGATCAACGACATTTTTCACCGATCCTGTGAATGGGCATTCTCGTTTTGTTTATTATTGGAATATTAATACATTTTGTTATTTTTCACACAGCCCAAAAGAGAAGATTTGGAAAAGAAATTCACATACTTAAGGGTGGAATATGTAAGCCCTCTCTCGGATGTGACTATTACTATGAACCCAGAAAATAATACTTTGACGTTTTTCATTCGGTTTCCTTTCCTGACAATACCAATAGGAATAGTCGGATATTCTATGCCACTTAAGAAGAAAAGCAAATAAATGTTAATATTAAGTAATGAATAGATATAAATACATAATATGTAGAGTCCGCCCAATTATATAGATTCGGCTTCGGTTAAAAAATATGACCTTTGGCCTATTTTGGCTGAATATTAATTAATATTATGATTGTAATGTTTTCTAAGACTATTGTATTTAAGACAATTGCCAGTTTCTTAAATCATTTATCGACTGTATTTTACGGTCGTGGTCGTTGAATTCGTCTCATTACGGAGGAGTCAGTAAAAGAGTATTGGTATTGGTTTTCACTTTTGAAGCCAATATTTAAAAAAAAATAACTCCTTTTCATCAATAATTAATCTTTGAACATAAACAGCATTCTCTAATTTGTAAAAATGAATTAAAACCCAAAACCTAAAACTAAATTGGATAACACTGTCGACTAACGTTATTGTCAGTACCTAATAATATGAAAAATGGGCAGACTTCAGTTAATTGACCTTATGAGAAATATCAAATCAAAGTGATGAAGTAATTTTTGTATACCTAAAGATAATATTATCATAGTGCGCCTTAATATTTGCTGATGCTACGCTGCGCTGTAAATAAATTCTCATTAAAACATAAAGTTCTTGGAATTATATACAAAATTTTATTACTACTGACAACTAACAAAAGTTATGTCGCCAATAATTGTAAAAAAAAATCTAAATAATAAGGTAAATTTTCTGTTTTTAAAGGTCGAAAGGGTTTTTGATTACTACACTTTTTCGTAACATTACTGGGTTTATGGTATGCGTTAATCACGGGAGCGCATGTTGATGTCGTCGTGGCGTTCCCGCTCGGCCTCGCGGTGGTCGCCGGAGACGCGCGCGCCGGCCGACGTGCCCGCCTCGTCGTGCTCGCGCTTGCTGGGCGAGTGGGGAGCCGACGGCGCCGACTGCACCAGCCGACCCATCAAACTAGCGCTCTTATCCTTGCGCGGTCGAGTCCACTCGTGCGACAGCACCCTATCCAGCGTCAGCCGCAGCGTTATGTCCGGCTCCAGTATGTGACGCACGATAGACTTGGCCGCCGCTGACACAGAGTCCCGAATCCGAGATCTGAATACCCAATTGCGTGACATTTGATCCTTTAGCAACTTACGCAAATTAGAATCGTCAAACGGCATGGAAGCGTTCAGCATTATGAAAAGAATGATCCCCAGAGACCAAACGTCAGCAAGTTTAGGGTTGTAAGGTGTGCCACTCACCACCTCTGGCGCGGCGTATGCAGCAGATCCGCAATATGTTTGGCTAAGAACACGTCTGTTTTCGCCGTCCGTACAAAATCTAGCAAATCCAAAATCAGCCAGCTTGACGTTGAATCGTCTCGAAAGCAATATGTTCTCACATTTTAAGTCACGGTGAGCGATGTTTTTGCTGTGCAAGTATTGTAAACCGCTGGCCATTTGTCTAAACCACAGCTTAGCCTGATTTTCTGGCACGACTCCATTGCGCTTTATAAAATCTAATAAATCGCCATTATCAGCATATCTCATAAATATAAACACTCTCGGCCCTCGCTGTAATATGCTGTGCACTTGAATAATATGTGGGTTTTCAATTTTAGTCAATATATCGAGTTCGCGAGGGAAAAACTTTTCTAAAAAATCCCGAGGTGCTTTCTCTTTATCGAATATCTTGCAGGCGAGATGCATACGCTTGGGACTGGATGCATCGCAGTATTCGGCCAGGTGAACGGTGGCATAAGATCCTTGTCCTATTTTCTTGCCGATTAGATATCCTCGTTGTTCCAAGGCGTTCACCTCGGAGCTTCGAGGGCTGAGGCGCTCAGCCATTGAGCTCTATCGACTTTATCCTAACCCTTTTAGGATACATTGGACATTTCACTACTCACGTATGTCCAAGGTTTTAGTAGCCCTCTTGTCAAAATATTAACTTTCCGTTTAATACTAGTTTTCCACTCAACTCTCATGAAAGAGAGTAAAACGATGCCAACATATAAATCGTTCTTAGCACGCACAAAATTTTGATAAAATATTACGACATCACAAAGAATTTGGATATAAAAAACGCATTCACAGGTAAGAAATCTTCCAAAAGACGTATCTCCTACATTGATGACTTTTTCCTTTGTTTCTAAAATTAAAATATATTTGCGGAAGGCCTGTATCACTTGTCATTGGAAAGAGAATTTATTTAAAAGTCTGAAGTTTGAGTTTACCTTACAATTTGATTAACAATGTATTAAAATGCTTTTCTTATGTCTTTCACATAAGAAAATATAGGTAAGTAATAGGTACATATAATTACAAAGGTTTAATTTTCATAGATCCATGAATTGTTATCTATCTAATAGGAACAAATAGTATTTGGTAGCAATGTGGTAGGTGATATATTTACGAGAAATGAACATACCAACATATTACGTACACATTCCAACTGATATGCCTCGCTTTATCTACTATTCAATTTTTTGCTTAAGTTTATCTCCAAAATTTAAATATCTGTGTGATGTAAATCATCATCATTTTTAGCCGCAACGAGGTTTCTGCGGAACATAGACTTACCTAAAGATTTCCTTAACAAGTGTTGGAAAGGTGGTAAGTTTATAATACTACCTAAGTATCTAATGAGTATAACCGAGAAAAACAACGGGAACAGAAATACCAAATAACCTCATACACTGTACCTGTATCAGCCTATATAATCCTATTGCAGGTCACAGACCACCTCTACCATCGTGAGTACGATTGAGAGAGTTTAGGCTATAATGGTCTATTACACTCTTACTGTCCTGCGGCAAAGAAGCGTTATTTATTCCACCAGGGCATCCCCTGCAGGTCGTAGAAGGCGACTGAATGAGGCGTACGGGTGCACTTGGAGAGCGCCCTCACCGAAAGGATCCCGAGGCGAACGCCAGAAAAAGGCTAATAAGTGTGCGGACGCGCTTCCTCTTGTTAATGATTTAGGTATGTCAAAAGGACCATCGAGGGCTTTTGGTCGGTATGCTGGCATAGGGTTTTAGCGTTAGAGAGCGGGACGGAAATCGGATGGGAAGAGAAATGGGTATTGGGCATCCGAACGAAACGCGACGGGAAAGCGGAAGTCTTTTTTTTTTATGTTATGAAGGGCGAGATAAGTATGCCGTTCGCCTGATGGTATACGATACGACCGGTTATGAACAGTAACAAAACCAAACAACACCTTGAAATACAAAGCAATGCTTGGCATTCCACTGCGCTCGCCATCCTGACACATAAGATTTAAAGTCTCAACTTGTCCAGTAGCTACTCTGGCTACAATGCCCTTCAATCCGAAACACAACAATACATTTAAACTACTGTTTGGCGGGAGAAATAGACATTGCGGTGGTACCCAACCAGACGGCGTCTCACATATGAGAGACCTACCACCAGTAAATATTATGTGCCTAATGCATAAATCTAGCAAATGAAAAAAACAATCCACTTCAACGGTAATTGACAAGTAATTACCGCCGCCCATGAACAATAGGTGAAAAAAATAAGGCAGAACCTGGAGATATGGGAAACTATGTTTGCCACGGGTTTGTAATATAGATTATAGATCGTCTACGTCTTTTGGCGTGTGAATGCGTGGTTGTCAAAATATTAGAAACAGTTGTTCTCTTTTCACCTTTTATTATATTGAACATATTGTTAATATCATTATATATACAAGTATATATGGTTATTGTTTAAATTAAAAAAGCATGTCTCTAACAACGCGTTAATTGAGAAAAACTGTTTTTAATATTTTGACAACCAGGCATTCGCACGCCAAAAGATCATAGACGTTCTTTAATTACTAAATTGTCGAAGACTATTAACTATATAATTGTTTTGAAAACTAAAGTCTCCCAAATACGTACCCAAATAGGATTTTTCTTTTATAAAATTGCAAAGTTATCGAGTTTGACTGTAATTTTTATTGTAATCATTTCGATAATAATTATCGAATTATTAACATCAACTTAACAATTGTACGTGCCAGGTTTTCGAACGATAATGTCAATGCCAATTTGACTTTAAGATAAGCGGACGTCAAAAATTGTTTCGACTTGAAAATAAAAAATAGGCGTAACTTTTCATTTATGACCATTGCGAATCTAATTCCATTTTAACACTAGAAAGTAGGTAAAAAGATTATCTATCAAGATGATGAACCAGTACATAAAAGAATTAGAGCAAGTGAGTAGTTTTGCAAAAGTTCTAATTATTTAAACTCGAACAAAATTGCCTGTTATCCAACAGTTTATATCTTTTACAGGACCCTTTTGATCCTGATGAATTTGTAGAAAGGATGGTCAGGAGAAGCATGCAAGAATCGCGGCTCAAAGACGACCAATTTGACCCAGAAATTATACATGATATCTTCACACAAGCTATACAGGACCTAAAGGTATGAACTAAATTGTTAACTAATTTAAACAATATTTCCCTTAGTGATAAACTCCGGTAAAATCTAGAGGTGAAAACGGCATAAAACAATTAGCATATTATAGCAAATAGCCTGTAGGTTTTTTTAGAGTACAGCAGTATTCCATTCCAATTTTAAATGTATTTTTATCTATTACATACATGTAATTTGCCCTTATGAGTTAAACAATTATATGAAATTTAGTCCCTAAAGCCACCTTATTTTCATAAATGATTAACTCGCTAAAGTGCTATTTGAGCTGTTTTCTCCATGATCAGTGGTGTAGAAGCAAATATTCTAGTCTAATATGTGTCAATCTTTACTTGATAATTGAATTGACTGATTTATTATTTAAGGTACTTCAAGAGAGACAAGAGAGGAAATGTGCTAGATTACAACAGGCAGTACAAGAAGAAGAAAAATTGTATGGCACTAAATTGGCAGAGATTATGGATCAGCACATGGTAATCTGTAATTTCTATAATTTATTTTATATGGCATTCTGTCCTATTATAGAGCTATGCTTAAGGTTGATAAGGCAACATCTATATATATAAAAGAAAGTCGTGTTAGTTACACCACTTATAACTCAAGAACGGCTGAACTGACTTGGCTGAAAATTGGTGGGGAGGTAGCTTAGAACCAGGAGAAGGACATAGGATACTTTTTATCATGTTCCCGGTTTCCCGAGTTTCTATTAGCTCATTAACATTTTCTCATACAAAATGTTCATGGGTTTGTAAATGTCAAACATTTAATTTTCATACTGTCGATACGGTAAGCTCTGCCCTCAAATGAAATAACGTATTAAAATAAAGGTTTCGAATCGACAACATATATCCACAATATTCTATTAATGGCGTATTTTAGATTTTAAAGATGTAAATTAATGACAGTAATGAAAAGCGATTGACATTTAAATTGGTTGTCAAATATTAATGCATGCGTTCAGAA